>OX465276.1:166234904-171034904 GCA_949987645.1 Tachina grossa | reverse complement strand
TCAGTAAACTTAATTTAAGCCAAAATCTACTTTAACACACTTTGCTTAACTTAACACATTAAAATATATACATAGATGTAAAATTACATTTTTTTATTAAAAAAGCACTAAAATAATTTTAAAAACGCTAGAGTGTCAAATCGGTCATTCATCCACTTGTTGTCAGCTCTGCACTTTTACATCTATGTAGTTGTCTTTTGCCAGTCGTTCGTAAAACATTAGAAGTCGGTAGCGTGCTGTGTTTATAGTTTTGTGCAGTGTTGAGTAAAGGATGCAAAAAGATTAATAAAGCAAAGTATGTACATAATTATAATTTGTTGTAAATAGAAACATTCTTACGTCGGCTTGTTAATAATTTAATTGTATAAAAAGAATTGTCCAGATTAAAATTCAACCAATCTAACAAAAAGGGAAAAGTTAAAAAGAAAAAAGAAAGAATATTGTTCGTTCTGTTTGTTCACTTACACTTGCATAAGATCGCTCCCGTGGAATATAGTAAATGAAGCAACACGAAAAATATCAGAGATGAAAAGGGAGAACGCAAATGAGAGAGTCAGTGATGCCAACTTTTTTGGCTCTAATAGCACATCAGAATTTTAAAAAAGCACTAAAACGCGTAATTTTGAAATATAAAAAGCGTAAAAAGCACTAACGTAAAAAACTAGTGAAGTTTAATAATGTTTTCTAAGCTATTCTCTATTTCGGCAATATTATCAACATTTTTAATGAAATATATCAGACGAAAAAGGTATGCTTTACCCTAAACAAATAAATGCACCAAGTTTTTATTAAAGTAATTTTAAGAAATACGCAAATTTCTTAAAAGCACTACTTAGTGCTTTTTCTTAGTTTGGCACTAACACTACAAATTTGGCGTTTTTAGTCTTCAAAAATCACTAAAAATAGTGCCAAAAGCACCAAGTTGGCATCGCTGGAGAGAGTGTTGATGAACAGTTTGACAGAACTCGCGCAGTGCAGTTAAATGAGCGAAGTGAGTTGACGGAATAATATAATTAATAATAGTACATAATACATCCAGTGATAAAATCAAAAGAAATTACTAAAAAAAGTGATATTTTTGCAATTGCTTAAAAATAAATAATAAATATATCCATTACCGCATTATACAGATGTACTAATATTATTGTATGTATATAAAATATTTAATGCAAGTAAAAGCAGACGAATAAACGAACATAAAGCTGCATAATTTGTTCTATCAAGTAGGTACCTATTATTTAATTAATATTTTTACTATTGCATATGTACTTACATATTTATATAAATTATATATCGCACATATCTAATTATTAGGAACGTGTTGAAAGTGTAAAGCCGAAATGCATTTCTGTATACTCGTGTACATATTTAAAGTATGTATATATGTACATACTTATGTATACATATTAGATCGCCGTTTAATTAATAATCTACAATAACTGTAGATTCTACATACATAATTATGCACATAAAGTGCGTGTAATGGCCTATTTCCCACCTGCGAAAGAAAACGTTCGACTTACAATTTATATTGAAAACAACAATAAAATACGAAAATTTGTTTTTGTTTTCAATATAAATTGTAAGTCGATAGTTTTCTTTCGCAGGTGGGAAATAGGCCATAAATTCATAAGTAATGTACATGCACATGTAGTACCTACATAAAATATTGCATACATTTCTCATGCAAGTAAATATGTATACATTAGGGTGATCGATTATTCGACTTTTTCCAGAAACCGGTTTTCGAATAGTTCGAATATTTGAAATTATGAAAAACCCGGTTTCGGTTTTTACAATTCAGGAAAAACCGGTCAACCGGTTTTTTTTAAGTAAGAAAACTATTATACAAAAGTTTTGATTTTAAATTGCTTTATAAAAAAAGGGTTAACAGTTGATGTAAATACTATAAAGCAATACAGAAATTAAAGGTAAAATATAAAAATTAACTTCATATACTTATGTATATTACATAAATATTTATATATAATATGCAGTTGAGGAATAAACTCTACATGCAACCATCATTTTTTGGGTCGTGGAAACTAATAAATATGTTTATACAAAAAATAAAAAAATAATTATAGCAACTATAGTAGCAAAAATATTAAAAATACATAGGAGAAAAGTCTGCATAGAGGCATAAAATACACGAAAAAATACGTGCAAAATGTTTGATGTCGTCAACTTGTTTGAAAATTCTGTGATTTCCGGTACCAAGCCGTCAACAAATGGCATCCAAATATGGTCTATTATGTTGTTGTAATTATAATTATTTTTTATTTTTTGTATAAACATATATGTTAGCAACCTAAATATTGGCACATTTAATTTTTTGAATTTCTTCCCAAGATTCCTCAAACCTCAAATTTATGGTTGTATGTAGAGTTTATTCCTTAATGGTATATACATATGAATGTATGGACAAGGTGGATATCTACCTCTATATAAAATATAAGCAAAATGGCAACAAAACTAGAAAACCACTTTTTGCAACTGTATTTTGACATCCATTGCACACCATAATAAGGCCAATTAAATTCGCCTCTGCTATTACCTCATAAAATAAATTCTCTTAAATTTCATGTTTCAGTAAATGTTGCCATGCTCTAAAAAAGCTTAGAGCTTTTACACTAAAAAAATACTTACGAAAATCAACAAAACATGCAAAATGTACAAATCGAAAAGTATTCGACTCAGCCGGTTTTTAAATTATAAAAAAACCGGACTATTCGACATTCGAAAAATCAACATTTTGAAAAAACCGACAACCGAATTTTGAAAAAACCGGATTTTAAAACCGGTTGAAAAACCGAGTCGATCACCCTAGTATACATACATATATGCATATACATATTTAAATTAATAGTGATGTGCTTCAGTGCTGTATGAATGTTTGTACATATGTATGTATGTATATAAAATAGTTCATAATATGATACTAAAATTTTATATTATCAAGAAGGGAAATAAAAGTATATAAGTAAATAAGTATTTTGGTACTCAATAATATAGTATTTTATGTATTTTGTTTGATAATTCGACAAGAGGAATGTGATATATTCAGCAACAATAATATTTTGGTGAAGTATAGATATGTACATCAGAGACCTGCGCCGAACGCTCATAAAATATCATCGGAGGCGGCTGAAAATCGTCTATCAGCCGGCTGAAACAACTTCGGGTATAACCATGATCACTAATATAAAGGTAGATAAATTCAAATATAATAGGAAGCAATACAATAAAAATAAAATAATATAATAGGAAATAATTAAAAATAAATTCAGCTTCTAATACTAAAATGAGTGAACTAAATATGTATGATAAAAAAATTTTTTGCATTCATACCTCAGCGTTCTGTAGTAAGTTCGAAACTAAAATGTCAAATTAAATAGAAAAAAAATTAGTGAAGTAGCAATTATTTGTTTAGTGGTAGTATATTCGATAAACAGACAGAACTGATGCTTCGTTTGTGGGTTATTCGTCTGTTGCCAGCATATTATACACCTCAAAAAATTATGATGCCCATACACGAAGGAACATGTTAAGAAACGCTTGTTTCCACCAAGGCGAATAGACACCAGGTGATCACGACTCAGCATATGGTGAGCAGCTGCTTATCTCTTCTGTCAAATCAAACCAAATCGTCCGGAAATTTTTGGACAGCATGACAGCGAATATGCACATCGACACCACCTGGTATAAATCCGCCTTGATTTCTACCATTGCGATGGACCCAAAATATAAACATCACTTTGTTTTATAGAATATACAATCACTAAACAAATATGTACATGAGATTTCACCACGTATTTCTATGGTTGCAATGTTTCTATATTATTTTCATAAATTTTCATATGCAGCTGTTTTTTTTTAGATTTATCTTTGTAACAATCACATTATTTAATTTCTCCAGTTTTCATTATTTTCAATTGTCACCATTTTCGTCTTTTTTTTAATCTCCTCGTGAATTGCAGGAGCATATTTGGAGTCCAAAAACGAAATGCGAATTGCAGCAAGAAACATTGCTACAAAATATTCCAACATTTCATTGATATATCGTCGGTTGGTTACTGGTTTGATGTATGTAACATTTAAAAAAAAAATGAGATTGATTGATTACATATGAATAATGTGTCCTCTTTCCAAATTCTTTATCAGTTTTCCGATGTCTTGAATATATCAGGAGATATGTATATAGCTGCAATAGTTGTGGAATAAAGGTCTCCTTTTAAAGTTAATTAGGCTGGACGAATTGGAAAAGGAAACAGATTGATTAAAAGTCAGTATGAGAGACGGAGATAGAAAAAACATCTACGAAGAATAAGAAATTTTAGCAAGAGTAGCAAAAAGCAGTGTTGTCAACTTTGATAAATTTAACGCCAAACTTGTGGATTTTATTAAGCCTTTTTCACAGCCAAGTCTTAAATTTGGAATTTATTATTATTATTATTTTTCGTAGTAATTTTTTCTCCCTCTCTCACACTGACTTTTAATCAATCTGTTTCCTTTTCCAATGCTTCCAACCAAGGTGAATTCACATAAGGTGATCTTAATTCACCAGCTGGCATAGTTTCCGTGCTGTCAAATGAACCAAAACGTTAAGAAATATTCTGAAAGCAGGATATTTTACACTAACAAATATACAAGGCGAATACGCAGAGTTGCAAATCAAGACCACATTGTATCAATTCGACTTGCTTCCAGCCGAATTAACCTTTTAGTTTCAAAGAAAATTTTTATTGCGCGTACGGTTTTGTTCGGTTGTCGGTTAAATCTTTAATAATACAAGTATAAAGTGTTAGAAATGGAAAAATGTTAATAAATCATATATGTATTACATTATAATTAAAATATATGAAATGATGGAATCTGAAAGTGTTTATTTTTGCGTGTGTATTTTTGTTTTAAGCAAATTCCGAATACTTATGGGTGTATGCATGTTATATAGAAATGTATGTACAAACTTACTTAGTTCCGGTTCACACGTTTCAACTTTTGTTGCTCAACTCGTAAGCAACACTGTTGGCAAGACAACTGAAACAAATGTCTTGCCAACAGTGTTGTTAAGCGTTTGTTTTAGAATATTTCGCTGCAGTAAAGCATTTGAAAAATCTCTCATGTCTGAAAGGTCATATAAATGGTCTTGTGCAGGTCTTTAGTGCATACAATGCTTTTATATGAAGATTTGAATTACATTCTGCTATGATTTTATTACTAAAACTAATTGATTGCTATAATTTCAATTTGAAATTTCGATTTTTCGTTTAATGTATTTCGAAAACTAAAACACGACTGAAAACAAAAGCAAAGCATTTTTAATAAATTGACTCAAAAATTAGGAGCTTATGTGTAGTTTTCACAATGCAATCAAGGGACTTGTCTAGAAAATTTGTATAGGATTCTCTAAAAAGTCACTTGCTTGATTTCATGAATGTAGAATAATTAAAAAATTATACTGTGCAACAGTGAAAAATCCACACGTCTGGTTAACAGCTAATTCAGACTTTGTGATAGATCTAATCCACGTACATATATGTGACAATAATGTAGCTAAACGTCTACCAAACAAATCTTGTTCACAATTTATAACAAACAAATTATTTTTTCTTTGACTTTTTTGTGCAAAAAATAAAAAAAAATATTTTTTAATCTCTTCAGAATAACTTAGATTGACTCCTAATTTTTTGCTAACAATGTTTGGTAAAGTTGTAGCTACGGCAAAGCTGAACAACGTGTGTGAATATTTCAATACAATCTGAACGTGTCTAGCCATCGTAATAGCTCATACAGACCACTTTTTAACTATCGGTTGAGTGATTCGTTCGCTCGTATTTTAAAAGATTTGTATAGATTTAGATAGCGAGAAGTTAAAAAATTTAAATTTCACTGTCAGCTTCCCCTGTTAATTTGAAAATAAATTTATAGATATTTTCTTGGCAGTATGTTTATTATTTAATAATGAAAAACCAACTCCGAATGAATAGTGTACATACCTTGTGTTTATAATAAAATAAATTCAGTAAAGTGCGACTCTGACTCGCGCACGAAGGGTTCCGTACGAACACTAGATATGTAATTTAATACAAACTTCATCCTATATAATATATAGCTTTGGCATTTTTTTCGTTTTTGTGGTCTTTTCGGTTTTTTTGTTTTGGCGGTTTTTGCATTTTTTTCAGTTTTGGCGATTTTTTTAAGTTTTGGCTGTTTTTTTAGTTTTGACACTTTATTTTCTTGTTTTGGCGATATTTTCGGTTTTTGGCGTTTTTTCATTTTGGCGATTTTTTTATATTTTTGGCGATTTTTTTCATTTTTGCGATTTTTTTTATTTAAATTTTTTTTAGTTTTGGCGACATTTTCGCGTTTTTGCATTTTTTTTCATTTTGGCGATTTTTTCGAATTTGGCGATTTATTTTAGTGTTAGAATTTTTTTTTTTTTAATTTTGGCGATTTTTTTCGTTTTGGCGATTTTTTTTTATTTTTGGCGATCTTTTTTTTGGTTTGGCGATTTTATAATTTTCGGTTTTTTTAGTTTTACCGTTTTTGAAAATTTCAAGTGTTTGTCTCTTACGGTTTCCAAGATATAGCAAATTGTCAAAATTACATAGTCAAAATTGCATTAACTGATGGACCACGCTTTAATTTTAATTTTTTTAAATTTTAGTGTTAATTGTTGTAGTCTGTATAAAAATACACTAATTTTACAAATTTCAAGTTTCAATATACATATGTTCATACAATTGTATGTATATTACATGGGATTTTAACATTTTTCGTTGCTCGTTTTGGAACACCCTTTAATTTTTAATTCTCATGTATTTGTTGTTGTAGCGGCCAAGGTTCTACATACTGTGTCCAAATTTCAGGTCCGTAGCTCTTACAGTTCCTGAGAAAATACCGTGTGACGGACAGACGGACAGCGTAGCGAAAACAATAGGGTTCCTTTTCACCTTTGGTGTACGGAACCCTAAAAAGAAAGGATATTTTTTCAGGCGTTCACTGTTTTATTTCGAAATATGTATATTTGACATTTGATAAGGTGCAATCTGGATATCCAGTCACACATTTATACAATATCTATCGAATAGTTCAAAAAAGCAAACTTATCGTAACCATAATTCAACTGGCAGCTGTTAAACAAACCCGTTTTTTCCAGATTTTAATGTCTAAATGAATATCCTTTATATGGGAAAATTATGAAAGGCAATTTTAATTTAAATTCTATGAAATTTTGTAAGAAAAGATAAACAATGCAAAAGTGTTACAATGTTGTCAACGTTGAGTCCAGCAGAAAATGTAATGAAATAACCTGGATGCGTGGGATGACAGATTTTATGGATGTGTGCATGTGTGTGTGTGTGAGTTCTGAAACGGAAATGTCAACGTTGTTTTATTTGAATGAAGAAAGCAAGTTTATTTTATTTATTTATTGTGACGCTCAAATACCGACAGTTAGCAACATCTTTACAGCCATCCCTAAACAAAAGCGGCAAGCGTTTTTTAGCTGTCAAAAGTTCTCATGTCCATACATTTTGTATGGGACATAGACGCAATTTACACTGTGCCTTTTCTGCTTGCCTGTGCAGGCAGGCTTATTTAGTTTATTGGTGAGAGGGGGTGAGAAGCTTGCGGTGTAGAAAAAAGGCACGAAATGAAAATTCGAGGGGATTTATGACATTTCTCTTTGCCTCTTTCGTATTCTCAGCATTAAACGTGTATATAAATTCCAAAAAGGCATGAATAAAGAAGGCTTAATGTAAATGTGTGTGACTTTTCGTAGGGGTTTCAAAAGAAAATTGTCAATACAAGGCTGGCTAAAAAGGCATAGTGTGAATAGCGACATACCGAAATAACGCGGCGGCAACGCTTTGCTATTGGAAAATCCCATTTTGACATCGCGTTTCACAATGAAGTTAGTTGCAAAAGAAAACAATTGCCATCTGTTTGCCATCATCAGTGTTACCATATGTGAAGATTTATCTTATATTCGAAGTTTTTCAAGGTGTTAAAAATACCAAAAAATGTCTTTGTTAAAAATAACATTTTTAAGAATATGATATTTAATACTTTTAATATATCATTTAATGTCCTTTTGACTTAAGTATTGACATATTTTCTTCTTTATTTCATTAAAAGTATTAATTATGTGCTTACATATATTTATCTTATACATGTTCTATTCCGAAAATATTTTGTGTTATATACACAAACAGTATTTTTTCACCAGCATATTTTCAGCAATTTTACACTGAATTCAATAGTGACCGTCAATTGACTGGTCATTTGATCGGAAGTAATGATGGATTTATATATTAATTATAGTTGCTCCACTCTAGCATATGTATATGTATGTATGTTAGAGTGGGACATTTAATAAAATGTAAATATGCCAAAACTTTTACCAAATCGAGTTTTATTACCAAAAATACAAATCATTCTGTCTGTGAAAATTAAAATTTATAAGTGTTAAAAAAAGATAAGTAAGAACAAGTGAATAAAAGAAATTTACAAAATTTAATTTAATATATAGATATTTGTTTTCAAAGTTGTAGATATTTGTAAAAAGCAAGATGCGTTGGCGGTGAAAAGGTGTGAAGAGGGCTGGATACCGCCTAGGTTATTCTGTTTTTGCTTATTTCTATCTTTAATTTTAAATATTTTATTTACTTGTATATTTTGAATTGACTTTTTAAAATAAAAACAATTAATAATAAAAATTATATATTTTGCCAGTATATCAATCATGTATGATAGCTCAATTGTGAGCAGTCAAACTTGATTAATATTTATGCTATCATTGATTAGTAAAAACCACTCGTGAGCAGTTCGACTAAATGTTATATTTATTAGTTATAGAGAGATGCAACATCACACGTACAAAAGAGTTTCCATCACATTTTTCATTTTGCCCTTAATAATGTGATAGCAACTTTGTTCTGCGCAATGATGAATATATCCTGCATGACTTCCGATCAATTGACTGATACTATTCATGTAGAGTTAGATCATTTGAACCAAAATAATTTTTTTCTGAATTCGAATTCAGTAAAATCAATGCATATTAATATATTTTGAGTAAAATCACTAAAAAAGATTTTTAATTTTTGTCCGACTAGAAGGTTTTTGAGAAGAAAATATGGCAACGCTGGCCAAAATCCTTAACACAAGCAAGTTTTTAAAATCTTATAAATAACTAATTTTTTCAAACTTTAATTATTTTATTTTAATTTAACTAACAAAATTAATGTAACAAAATTTTAATAACAAAATCACAAAAAACAGTGTCGTCCGTGCAGCAGTTAAAATAATCAGGGTTGTTTTATTTATTTGTTTGATAACCCTGTTTTTGACATAACGCTGACGCATTTGTTTAGGTATGGCATTTCAGCGTTAAATAGAGCTGTGCCAAATCGTTTTTTTCAGTGACCGGTAATTTTCGTTCAATTAGCAAAAAATTGACCCGTTCGTTCAATCGTTCACTTTTGAACGACAGTATGAAACAATGCTATTTTGTAAGAATAATAAAATCGGTTGTATATACGAGTATTTAAATAATGCGAATGAATTAATTGAAGAATTTATTAAAAAAAAGTTGAATTATTTATTTAAAAAATTATTTTTAAATTCATTTTATAAATAATTTCTTGTTCTTTCGACTAGAATATTTTACATTTTATTTTGGCTTAATATTTAGTTTAATATTAAGATTATGAAAGGTACTTTTGTTTGGTTTTACTATTTTTTTTCTTCCGATAATTAATAAAAGCATTGTAACTCTTTTATCGTTATTTATATATCAAAAGCGCATCAATGTTTGAATGTTACTTCTCAAAGTTTAAGTTAAAATTTTGTTCTCAAAAATATTTTACCGGAAAAAAAAATCAAGCACTACAAATTCATTTTAGATTGAGGTAATGAAATGTATGTATAAACATGTACACAGTTAAGGTCTAACATCTTTACTTTGTAAAAACTCTTTATAAAAAACACTAGTAAACATACTTCTTGTGAAAAGACTATTAAATCAAATTATAAAAAGAATGATGGCAGTGCCACAGCGATGCTAAATAGAATTTAGTATACACGTACCTAAACCTTTCAAAACATAAAAACTCAACTCAAACAAAAAGACATAACATAAATAGCAAACATGAACGGAAGCAAATTTGACATAAAAGACTTGAAACACAAACTGAATGAACGAAAACATCGAGCGGTACACTGCTGATCCAAAAGCTTTCAGTAAAATCACCGCATCAGTTCGTTCAATTAAGTGATTCGTTCAATTTAACCCGTTCGTTCATGAGCTACACAGCTCTAGCGTTAAAGCTCGTCGGAAAAAAACGTTCCGCTTTCCGTCCTTGTTTAGGGATGGCTGTTACTGTCTATATAATAGTCACACACAAAGGATTATTTTTAATTTTTATTTTCAAAGTGCAAAATTCTTCATTTCTTTCATTACATTTATATTTCATAAAAAATCTCCTCAAATTCACGTATGTACATATGTATTTGTGTATGTATGTATGCATGTGTGTACATTTGTAAGTCTTTTCATATAATATTTTATATGCATTATTTTATTGTTCGTTAAATCGTTTCTTGTTTTTTTTTTTTAGTAAATACATACATATTTATTTTTTATTTTTAGAGGAATGAACGAATAAACAAGCAACAAGCATTTGATTTAAATATAAGTCAATATAATAAAGATTAACTTGCTGCAGCTTATCAAATTTTTATTCCCATTTTCAAGTGTTTTATTTGCCACAAATACACACTTACATGTTTATATAAAAATCAATTTACATGTGTATTATTGCATTATATCGCGTTGGGCGTATGTACTTATAAATGTATGGGTTAGTATAACTGTGATCAGTTGAGGCTGGTGTGACCGAATTATTAAATAAATAATAAAGTTAAATCATGCTTGAAATACATATTTCTAAAAAAAAAATTAAAGTCAAGAAACTTTATTTTTTTATCGATCTTTCATTATTTTAAAACAATATACAATATGTTCAAATGCATGTAGTATTCCAGTGAAGACTTTTAGAGATTTTGTAATGGTAAGTAATCTAATAACGGCTTACAAAGTAATGAGTGGTACTTACATATTTATCTAATTATTTCATATTTATAACAATGGCTTCCCCGTAATGAATAAAATAAGCAGTTATTTATATCATTGTCGGAAAATACTTATTTTAGTACTTTTCCGTTATTAATAAAATATGTATAGAAAAAAATTATTGAATGTGAATGCAAAGAACATTCATACTTTAATTTCCCATAAATGAATCGACATACCGAAAATAAAAACTCGAAATAAAAGACACGCCGAAGGCCGACAAGGCAACAAATCTTTACTCAGCGAACCCACTATTCGACATACATATCTACTGAGAGGAGAAAATGTGTAAATCTCAAAAATCGAATTTACTATGTCCATATCCCTACGAGAAATGAATGACTGAAACTAACACAAACATAATTTGTTTACTAACACATTTGCAACAATTTTACATTCAATTCAACAGCGATTATAGTTGCTCTACTCTAACATATATGCTAGAGTGGAACATCTAATGTACATACATATGTCAATAATTCTAAAAGATTAACCCCCATATTCATAAAATAATAAAATGAATTTGAAATCCGTTTTAGGAAAATTTCGTATGAAAAATTTTAAATAAAATACATTCAAATTCATTTAAAATTTTATGAATATGGGGGTAAATATTACTGAAAATAATTTATAGTTCGATCGGTTTGTAAAATGTATAAAAATGATAAAAAAAATTGTGATGTTTGTGAAAAAGTAAGATAAGAACAATAATTTGCAAAAGAAGTTTTATAAAGTTTAATTTAAAATATGCATAAATATGTACATATGTATTCGTTTCTTCATATCTGATGATTTTTACATCAGTATTGATTAGTCAGCTCTGACGATGTTTACATCAGTACTGATTAGTAAAATAATGTGGAGTGAGCAGTTCAGATATATGTTTTACTAGTTTATGAAGTTCACAAGTATGAGAGAGAAACAAAATCACACGTACACGAATGTTTACATCAGTTTTTTCATATTGCCCTTAATAAAATGATAGAAACTTCTGATGTATATACCCATCAGAAATGGCCACCAAATGACCGTTCTTGTAGGGTTGTTACTCTTATGAGGTCCCTACACGTTGGAACTGGTCGTGTAATTGAGTTGCATACGCAAGTTGATCGTTCACTGCATAGGCTGCAATTTCTCAACCAATTTTTCATCAAACTTCATTAAGAAATTATTTTTAATAGAGTCAAGTTCTGTTTTTTTAAGCTCTACTGGCCATTAATAAAATTTTGATACAGTAACAGGATTAAGAAAGGAAAAATAAATTATATTTTTTTTATATTCTTCAAGAAAATTGCGCATTGGCATTTGTCCCCGTTTTTCACACGTATTGTTTATTTTGCACGATGTTGCTTACAAGGCGTCAGAATGAAAATGCAAAACGAAAAAAGAAATCGCCATCACACGCATCAATTTGATGGCAAACCGTTGGTCAATCAGACCTCTAACGTAACAATGTAAAAAGTATCGATTTTGAGAAAGATTTCTATTGTAATCTACTAGATTTCATGAAGGTCCTATTAAAGTTTTCACTATTTTGATGGTAAATTTTCATAAAGTAAAATAAGCTAGAAAAAGTTAATTATATTTTATAAAGAACTAAACTGAAAAATTTGAATCTAAACCAAGAAAAATATAGCAAAATTTAGATCTAAAGAAGCTAATATGGTCACACTGATTATGGCTAGCGGACTAACTGGCGTTTTTACATACTTTTCATTGAGGCAAGGTCGAACAAAAAGTCACCAATCGGTGAACCGACTATCGTTCTCAGAAAATATAAATATTAGAACATAAAATTATTAATGTGCCAACGACGCCGTTTCCATTTGAATATTTAATGCATGTTTCATTAGAAATATTTTTTTTATCTAAAGAAGATTGTATTTCGTTACAAAATAGATAAAAATTTATATACGTATGCGCCCATAATAATAAAAGTAGTCGGGGTCATATGTATATATGTATGTACATACATATATATACATACATATACATGTATATATGTATTTTTTCGACATACATATTTCGTAGATTAGGTATACATATTTGAATAAATCAAAAAATATTTTTATACTATGCATTATTATAATTTAGAGTTGTAATAGTCTTGATTAATAAAAATTTATTTAATGTTCAATATTTATGGATTTTTTTGTAAGATTTGTGTAATATTTCGAAGCAAAAAGCAATGTCATAATTGAGGGGCTTAAAAGCAAAAAGTGCAAATAAGAAAACTCTACAGTTCTGAAAAAACAAACAAAACCATTTTCAGAATTTTGAGTTGCAACCAGCGATGAAAATTTAGTGCTTTTTAAGTCATAACAGTGCGCAGTTTTTTCAACTTGGTGCTTTTTTTAAAAAAAGGCACTAAATTGGTGTTTTTCAGTTTTGATTTTAGTGCTTTTAGTGCGTTTTGCAACTCCACTACCCACTTTCTGACATGTTTATGCAACCAGGCAGATTTCATTATTGGAGCATTAATTTCGTGTTGCATTTGAGGTCTCAAAAATATCAAAATATTTTGAGGCTGCATAAGATGGTTTCATTGTAAACACATTGCTTAGTGTGTACTAGTGATGTAACGAATGTCAATTTTTGATATTCGCGAATATGAATACGAATATTTGAATCGATATTCGAGAATACGAATACGAATATTATATGCAACATGAAATATTAAAAAAATTTATGAAAAAGGACTTCATACTTTTGTTGGCGCACTTTAAAGTTAATAAAAAGTATCAAAAATTTTAATGATCGTCATTAAATAATATTTGAAAATTATGCAAAGCACAAATTTCTATAAAAAATTAAAGTATTTGTACAAACTAAAATTTTTAGTCATTTATTTAAATTTCGTTTAGGATTTATGCATTTATTTATTTAATTTCTTTGGAAAAATATTCGTATTCGTATTCGCCTGAAAATGGCCGAATATTCGACAATTCGAATACGAATACGAATATTCGTGCATCACTAGTGTGTACCTATAGGGTGTTTTTTTAAGGGTATAGAACTTCGAATTGAAATAAAACACAAGAAAATCGTTTTAATGTCCATTAATTTGGCTTTATTGCAAGGATAATTTTCTGCCATTAATGTTTAAATATAATTTCGGGCATGTGGCCGCCGCGGCTGACTCGAATAAAGCCAATTCTACAGGTCCAATTTTCAACCACTTTTTCGAGCATATGGGGCTGTATGTTGGCAATAACGCCACGAATGTTGGCTTCCAAGTCCTCTAACGTTTCTGGTTTGTTGGCGTAGACGAGCGACTTCACATATCCCCAAAAAAAATAATCCAATGGTGTCAAATCACACGATCTTGGTGGCCAATTGACAGGTCCATTCCGCGAAATTATGCGCTCATCGAATGTTTCCTTCAATAAATCGATTGTGACGTGCGCTGTGTGGCATGTAGCGCCGTCTTGTTGGAACCACAACTCATCCACATTCATGCCATCCAATTCGGGAACAAAATTTGATGGACAAAGCTCCAATTGCTGTGCACGGTGGCGAATCGATTCATTCAGGTCCTCTTCAACACTTTGCTCTACAGCGGCAATTGTTTCTTCGGTGCGCACTGTTCGACGTCTCTGCGGATGCGTATTATCACATAGAGTAAACGTAGTGCGAAAACGATCCATGGTTAACCGAATTAATTGCTCTGATGGACGATTATGTCGACCATAAAATGGACGGAGCTTGCGGTAAACTTCGCGAACTGAACCATTATTTTCGAAATAAATTTGCACGATTTGCAAGCGTTGTTCTTTTGTCAACCTGTTCATGATGAAATGGCAAACCAAACTAAATACTAATCACTTGACAGCTGACAAAATGGCCGCTAGTTAAAAAAGTGATGCCAACTTAAAGTTCTATACCTCAATAAAAAACACCCTTTACCATTAGATATGATTTCTGACAATTGGACGTAACGTCTTGGTGGCAGCGTTACCATTGGAAAGTTAATTTTTTTAAGATGTTAAATTCCAGTAATTTTGTTTACACTTGCACCCAAAACTAAAATTAGAAAACAGAATGCCAAAAACAAGCAAAAAAAAGGAGCTTCGTAGTTCATTATTGGATGAATTTTTTCTCGAGAAAACTATTATCCGTGAGAAAATAAATTGCGAGGGAATATATACCTATTTTAGACAAGGAAATTTTTCTTTGCAAATTCTTAATTCAGCTGGGTGAAATACAGAGGGTGAAATACAGAGGGAGAAATACTTTCCCTTTCACAGTGTGAAAAAATGGCTCTTTGGAGAAAACACGAAGCGTGTTGTGTTAGTCGACTTAGCGCTGGAATTATTATTAATATGTACATAAATATAATAAAAATATAAACACTTGTTTAAATATTGAAAAGAAAATGAGAGCAACAATACTCTTCGAGGGATTATTTACGAAAATATTATGTATATCAATAGCTGTGCAAAAAATCAGCTATTTATAAATAAGTAAATCTACATTTGTATGTACAGTGGTGGTTAAAACAACAAAGACATTCACGAGTTGCGTTAAGATAAGACAATTCAACTGAACTTAAGACTTGTGTATTCTTTCTTGCTTTAAATTTTTGCAACTTAAGGGTTTTTGCAGGTCGCTAAGACTATTCCTGTTTTGCATTCACTATTCACTGGTGTACACTTAGCTGCCTGGCCACAAGCGATTGTCATGTACATATGTACATACATATGTATGTTTAAGCGAACAAAAACTTTATTCTAGTCGTATATAAAAAGCAGCTGATAAAATAATAAAACGAACATTGTTAACACGAGTTTAAAAATAGAATTGCTCTTGCTAATTGAAGAAATTTTTGCTTGTAGAAAGAAGAGTGTAGAGCATTTGTGCTCGATACTACGTAAATATTTATTGCATGTAAGATTGTATTAGTGTGTTTGTGAAGTACTCTAGTATCAGACATTTCGTGGGTTGATCGTTCGTCGCGTTGCTTTGCACAGTGGCATGCGATATTAAAAATGCTAGATAATAAACTATTTCGATGATTGACGTCAAGGCTCAGAAATTATGTATGTAAATCGAATTTACTACAATAACTTAACTTTTCGGTAAGCTCCCTGTCGGAGAATGTGTGGTTGACTACAAAAATAATTAACTTATTGTTAACTTCTCATAGACTGACTAAAACCTAACTGCAATGTCATCCAGAACAAACCCAAAATTAATTCTTAAGTTGAGTACGTAATCGAATTTGATGAGAGCCAACAATTTTATTCTCAGCTACTTTGGAACTCATTTCAGTTTTATATTAACATTTTGCTGGTGTTAATTTAGATGGTACCTTACCTAGGGTTTACACGTGCAAGTGCAAGTTCGAAAAACTCAATACACTCAAACTCTTTTACTAACACATCTACACTTTCGGCACTTGCAGCCTACTTCCAACTCAACTGCCAAGGAATTTTACAAGACAGTGACTTGTTGAACTTGTTGCAAGTAAATGGAAAGTTAGCTAACAGTGTTGCCCAATTAATAGTTTAGCACAAATTAACTGGATTTCAGTGTAGTGTTAAGTGAGATTTTACTCATTTTAAATACATTTAAAAGCTAATTTAATAATTTTTTTTCTTAAATATTCATAAATCGAGCAGTTTATTAATTTTTTAGACATAAATAACATTGAAACAATACGAATAAAGTTCAACACTATTTGGTTCCCTTAAAATTAAAATTTTTTATGTTATGGACAACTCTGCACTAAAAGGCAAACATGCAAGTTGCAAGACAGTCGGGCATTTGTGAGAAATTTTCGTTTATAATACGTACACAGAGCTTGAATGCAAGGCACTTGCATGTGTAAACGCAGGGTTAGCTGAGTGGTAGCGCGTTAAGTACATAACGTGTGATGATGCATGTTCCAACCCCAAAAATTTTTTTTAATTTACTGATTGATTTAAAAAAAGAAATCAGCTTTAAGTTAGCTGAAAGTAATGCAGAGTGAGACAATTGACTACCGCCTAGGACATCACAATGTTAAAATATTCAGTTGTAATCCAAGTGTCATTCACTACTAGTAATAGTTAGCTTAAAGTTAATTTGAAGTTAACGTAATTTCCGACTGGGCTATTAGTCCATAAAGTCTATGAAATACACACTAATACACAACCACAGACAATCATACACAAATAATTTGATAGGTAGCATGATTACCTGTCACCTCAGCACTTGCATGGAGCTTATAAGTAGTCATTCATTTGTGTAAAGCAAATTGCGGTGTTAGTTAGGGCCAATTTCACCAACTCTATTTAAATATCAACTCATATTTAAGTGTCGATTTTGATTAGTTTTTGTATGAATGAATGATGAATGATTTTTAAATGTGAATTGATATTTAAATAAGTTGGTGAAATTGGCTTTAGGGTTTCCGAATATTATAGCTATTGTGATGTTTTACATACATAATTTGAAAATGCAAAAGCTGACAGACAACCTTGAATTATCAGGCATGTATGTATTGGAAATGGATTAGGAAAACGAAGCAATTTTAGGATTCTTTTGAAGACACTTTGCATAAAATTTTTATAGTTTTTGTTGTAAAATTCTTTTTAATGAAGGAGTACTTATCGTTACCTTAATATAGAAAGGTTTTAACTCATTATTTTTTCAAATTTGTATATTTCGCTAGAAGAACATCTAATGTATCGAAAAATCCAAAAGTCGCAATTTCCAAAAAATAATGAGTTGAGGCCTTTCTATATTAAGGTAGCGATATGTAGCATGTTTATAATGTTCCTAATGAAATTTTTTGATAAAGAAATATGTCATTAAAAAATTCAGTAAGTGCGACTTTGACTCGCACACGAAGGATTCCGTACGGACACTACATGTGTAATACTATACAAACTTTAGCCTTTTTTGTTTTTTTTTGTTTTTTTCGTTTCGGTAGTTTTGAAATTTTATTCAAAATTAAATATTCCAAATACATTAATTGATAGAATACACTATAATTTAGATTTTTTCATTTCAGTGTTAATTGTTACACAGAAAAAACTAAATTTCGTTTTCAGTAACCAAATTCATTGAATCAGTAAATATTTTATATGAATGCGGACCTACAAAGAAATTTGTAGATTCTGATAACAATTTTGTAAAAATTTAACTGGAAAAAAATTTTTATTTTTAGTTAACTTATTATGGCATTAGAGAAAAAAGTTAACTGAAACTCAAAGTATTTTCAGTCAAATGTATTAATAGGAACAGAAAAAGATTTTTGCAGATTTTTTTTTATTATTCAGCATTTATTTTTTATAATTTACAAACACATTCACTAAAATTTTTCGTATTATCAGAAAATAAATTATCTGAATCAATAAAAGTAAAAAAAAGTAAAAGTTTTATTTGAAAAAAAAAATACTGAATCAAATAAAAGGTTCAACTATTTTTTTTTACTTTCAAAAATTGGCTTTGTTTTTATGGTTAAGCATTTCGTTCCCGCTTTTGGAACTCGTCAGTAGACTTCAACCTAAAAAATTTTTGAATTTAGCTAACAAACTCGTATGTTTATAGTGTAAGACTCTTAATACTATATTGAGAATCACAATATACAAACATAATAAGTTTGAAAACAGCAAACAAAGATCTCTAAAAAAATAGAATGTTTTTTATATCTATAAAATAATTTGTAGAAAAAATTAAAAAGAAAATCAGACAATTTTTTTTACAGTATATAATAACAAAAATTAAAAATTTTAAAAACCCTCGACTTTTTTCAGATAAGATGTTATATCTTCTAAACGGCTGGACCGATTTTTTTCAAACATAGCTAAGAACCCTCTCGATCAAGTCATCTTTCAAACAGAAAAAACTAAATGAAAATCGGTCCAGCCGTTTGGCCTGTACGTGGACACAGACAGACACACAGATACACAGACACATACTACAAATATATAACACCCCTTTTTTTAGTCGGGGGTTAAAAATTGGAACAAATAATTTACTGGAACAGTAAAAAACATAACAGCATAAAAATGCATTAACTTTGGAAATTTCAAGTGTCTATATATACTTAACTGTTATGTATTTGTTGTTGTAGCGCCCAAAGTTTTACATATTCTGTGAAAACTTTGAGGTTCGTAGCTCTTATGGTTCTCGAGAAAACAGCCCGTGACAGACAGGCAGATGGACATCAAGCGAATAGGGCAACAGTTCTACAATTATTATCCCTTCTTTTATATATAGTTTGAGTCACTGTGTGTCGGCAAAGTGGATGTCAAATAAATTGTTAAACTTATGTGTTATTTTTATGATTTGTTTTTTTCGGGGTATGTACATACATACATACATATGTACATATACATACATATATATAAGTATATGAAATTCCCTATATTTTTATTTTGTTGAGCTTTTAACAAGCCGAATATTGAGAAAGAAAATTAAGTGCGTATTTTTCTTTATACATACATATGTATGTAGATACGTATGTACATATGATTGATGTATGTTCAAATATAACTATAAAAAATATTTGTTAGTGCGCTTAAAATGAACACTTTGCAAACGAAAACTTATACACATACATCCATACATAATTACATACATTGTATCTATGAATGTATAAATTGTATGTAAATTTATTTTACGTTATTTACAAATTAAAATGTATACATACATACATATTCACATACATACATACATATGTATGTGCTAACGTAATTTATAAAAAAATACGGAACATTACGCTATTGGTATTGAGCCATCGACATCGGGATGATCTTATTTTCTATAAGAGCACATAATATTTGGGACGCTTTGGGTTTTGGCTACACTCAAAAATTTTTTCGCGACATAGGAGATACCTAGTATGTTGTACATCGACTAATGTAGGAACTTTTTCCTATTAATTTTTGAATGCATATTGAAAATTCGAACAATTTATGTAAATTAAAATAATCGACTAATCGAATAAAATTAATTTCTTGTAATTTTTTCTTATTTAAATATAAAAAAATATATATTTATATATTAGATATCTGATTAAATTTCTTGAAACTAACCCCCTGTTTCTACAACCCAGACGATCGATTTGAGCAAAAAATTTATATGAAAAACACACACACACACACACAGTGATTTCAGAAAAATTTTCTAGACGAGTCAACTGCCTATCTTGTGGAAACAGGGGTTAAGTTACATGTTATTGAGTTCTGTAGTTACATATTTTCATTACACATGTTTTTGAACATACATACATATGTACATATTGTTACCTTAATATAGAAAGGCCCCAACTCATGATTTTTTTTGCAATCGAGATTTGTGTATACATATCTCGAAAAATGCAAAAAACTAACTTTCAAAGAAATAATGAGTTGGTACCTCTCTATATTAAGGTAACGATATGTACATACATACATATATGTTTAGTTAGTAAAGAAGTTATGAAAAACGAAAAGTATAGTTTTTGTTTTATTTGAATGTATTATCCCGTTTATACGCACGTCTTATTTGCAAATAAAACTGGAAAGCGTTGCCGTATAATTTTTTTATTGTAAGTTAATAACTCACGAAAACTATTTGCAAATGGTGCACTATTTGCAAATAAAGTGTAAAATGTTGCCAATTATTTTTGTTTTGTAAGAAATTTAATACAAATTTTACAATGTGTGACAATATCATTCACAGATAGTAATGTATTCTATCTACGTATAAACGGTGAGTTCAGTATTTGCAAATAGTGTTATGTGCAAATAAGATTTGCGTATAATCGAGGTGATCGATTATTTGACATTTTTCAGAAATCGGTTTTCGATTAGTTCGAGTATTTGAAATTATCAAAAACCTGGTTTCGGTTTTTAAAATTTAGGAAAACCCGGTCAACCGGTTGTACACCTCAGGGCTAATTTAATTCGTCTCTGCTACCATCTCATAAAATTAGTTCGCTTTAAGTTCTTGTTTCTGTAAGTGTTGCCATACTAAAAAGCGACTAAAACTTTTACACCTGAAAGAAATAAATATTTAGGAAAATCAACTGAACATATTGTTCTAACTTTTAATATCGTGAAAACTAATTTTATTGCAAAATATACAAATCGAAAAGTATTTGACTCAGCCGGTTTTTCAATTTTAAGAAAACCGGACTATTCGACATTTGAAAAATCAACATATTGAAGAAAACTGGTTGAAAACCCGAGTCGATCACCCTAGTATGTACATAAATTTGAAGTTACCTTGAGAATAGGATGTAATTCAAAAGTTCAATTTTAGTAATGACTAGGGAAAGGATTTTCATGCATTTAAAATCACGTTTTATGTACATAAAATATGCAGTAAAAATATAAAAATATGTATTTAAAACTAATAAAATATGCATTTATTAACTTTTTTTCAACATTAAATAACATTGAAAACCTAAAAAAATCATCCTCATTGCTTTCTTAACAAACATTTTGTCATTAAAAACTTAAAAAACATCAAGAGCTCATCTAAAATGCTTTCTTAATAAAGATTTTGTCAACTCATACTGAATACAAAATAAAGTTAAGCCGAACTTTTATTTATGTACGTAATTAAAAAGTATTTGTGTAAATTGTCAAAGGTATGACATTGGCGATTTTTTTTAAAAAGCTTTTAAAAAATAAAATTGAAATTTCCGTCAGCAGAAGTTATTGGTGCACATTTAAATACTGCTAAATTCATTTGTGGATCATTCAGTTTTTAAAGTTTCGTTGTTAGAAGTATAAACCATGATACAATTATAACAAGTACATGCACAAGCCCAGCCTGTTAATGTATACAATACCTACAGTTGTCAAACTTTGTTTACAAGCTACAAAAATGTTAGTGTATGTGTGTGCATAAAATGATTACAGTGTTGCCAATGAAATTACGCATGGATGTGTTTCCAATTACATATTGAAGAAAATTACACTACAAATGTTTTTTGTAAGTTGAAATGAAAACAAAAATAAATAAAAATAAAACTTAAGGCCAGGTTCTACATGCCACTACAATATGAAAATGAAAACATTTTTAATTCCGAAAAGGCAATATCACTGTGCTCTAGAAAAGTAATGAAACTTTTTTTCCACGACGATTTCATTCCCAGTTTATTTCAAATAAATATTTCAAGCAACATAGAAAAAACACATCTTATGCTATAAACACAATTGGAACTAACGGCGAACTTCGCACAGTTCGACGAACTTGCCTTAAAGAATTCGTTGCGAAGATTCGTCTTTTAAAGCACAATTAAATTTGACGACCCAACATTTGCATCTATATTCACACCAAAAAGAATGATTATGAACTTGCAATAAAAATAAATGCAAAAATCTATATCAAGTCTTGACATTGATTAAAAGTCGAATAAATCACACATCGCGAAAATGTTTAAAATTCGCAATATTGGAAACAAACAATAAACTTAAATTGATCAAACTCGGTAAAACTACAAGGTTAACTCGGGAGAAAGCGCAAAACATTATGATAATTCGGTAAAACTTTAAGGACTGCTAAAAATTCGGTAAACAAAATCGCGAAAATTCGCAAAAACTTAATAACAGTGGCATAATAGCAAAATCTAATATTATTTAAAATTCGCGAAAACTTATAGGAACACTTGAGAAACTCGCTTTCATTGCGAACAATGCAAAAATTCGCGAAAAGTTGCAAAATCGGAAACAAGTCTTGAAATTCATTAGAAGTCGCCAAAACTGTTGAAAAGAAAATAAACTCAGAAATAATGCGAAAAATAGCAATTTCGCGAAAAAATTTAAAGTTCGGTAAAAATTTCTAAAGGCATTGAAGAAATCACTTACAGAACCCTTTATCTAATCGCGGATTTTTTCACATATTTTAACAACGCCACCTCTTACTCCGGGTTTTTGTGCTTACCCCTTTAAAACACAAATAAAATAAACCATAAAAAAATTTATGGTTTATTTATTTATTATTTTATTTATTTGCTTACATTTTCGTATTTTTGCAATAAATTGTAACAAATATGTATTTATTTTTTTACTAAAAAGTATTTTCTTTCACAATGTTGTTTGCTGCCGAATTCAAATTAATTTTTTTGTAGTGAAATTGGATTACAGAACACTTCTATTTCATTTGAAACAAACTGAAAATGAAATTTTACTTTTTAAATCACTTTTACGAAACAGAACACAAACCAAGAGAAAATTTCACTTTCATTTAATTTTACGAATGTAGAACCTAAGCGATAAAATAGAATTACACACAGATTATATATGAATGTAATTACATGGCCTATATGAGAGTAATTGCACACTCTGTGTAATTACACACCTATTGGCAACACTGAATGACTATAATCATTCATGAATGCCGCGTCTGCAATTGTACTTTAGTTACCCTGTAATTGTTATTTTTAAAAACAAAAGGCATCTGTTTCTGACAATTATACGTTTGTTTATACCAACAAAATGAATGTGTTTTTTGATGTTGTAATTTTGTTGTAGTCGTGCATGTACCTAGTATAATTGTACCATGGTATAAACTATTCATGCAAATTTTTAAGTCCAAAATTTTTTTTATTACTATTTCTAATTCATTTTTAATCTCTTCGCCTCTCATTCTGCCTTTCAGAGCATAATACTATGTTTAGACGACGAGTTGAATCACATGCTTCGCTCTCTGAATCTTGCCGTTTATACGACGCCTTCGTGCTTAGTGTGCAGCGTGCCAATTTAGTGCTTTTCGCACTAGATTTAGTGCTTTTTAATTCAAAACAGTCCGGAATTTTTCAACTAGGTGCTTTTTTTTAAAATACCTGAAATTGGTGCTTTTTCACCTTTGACTTTAGTGCTTTTAGTGCGTTTAACAAATCCACTAGATATAAATTTGTGATAGTATGGTGGCTTTACACAAAACAACAAATAAACATTTTCCACTTTTCTGTCTGATTGTCATAAGTAAAGAACGGAATGTGCTACAGTAAACTTCTTGGTACGCTTTTGTAGAAAATTGAACACTCTATAAAAAAATTTAAAATTAAACTAAATCTGAAATAAAAATATTTTTAATTTCCATTCCATTCACTTATTACAGCTATGGCTAAAATAAATTGAAAAACTTATAAAATTGTTTTATATTTCTCTATTATAACGAAAAACACTTTTTAGGCACTTTTTAAAAGGCCTGTTTGTATTTTGTGTGGCATTTCGTAAAATTTTCTGGAATAACATAATATTTCTGTTGTTTTCTTGAAAAATCGTATAAATTTAGGGCAAATTTTATTTGGACTGTAAATAACTTTTGATCCAGCTAACTTATCAAAAAATTTAATGTAACTTTTTTTATAGAGCGTTTAATTTTCTACAAAAGCGTACCAAGAAGTTTACTGTAGGACATTCCGTTCTTTACTTATGACAATCAGAATGAATAAAATCAATTTATACCATGTAAATCGTATGGGAAATTGAAAAGTGCGATGCGCACCATCTCACCATTAATATTATGACCTGATATTTTAACAGGCCTTTTTTTTTGCCTAAACTAAAGTTTTAAACCTGGTTCTGAGAAAAACAAAGGACTTTTTTTTTAGAACACCCTAATGTACATCCATACATAGTAAATAGCTTTTGTTAATTCATTGACACATACCTACATATTTATACGCATGTACATATACATAAATACATACAAATTCTTTCGATTTGTATGCTAATTACACGCAGAATTCATTTTATTTCGATTCTAGTTACAATTACTGGAGTTGCAGTAACAAATTGATGGACTCGATATCGACCAAAATCCTACATTTCCACATAAATTTTAATCAAGTGTTTTGATATTTCGTCTATACGGAATGATTTAATTTAGGCAGTTATATAAAAGAGTACAAATAAAATTTTAATTGAAATCTTTATCCTGTAAATAAAATTACTTTGTTTCTGAAGTTTAGTTTTATGGATTATATAAGCTTACGAGTTCTACTTTATTTTTCCAAAATTATTATATCAAATATCCCATTACAATTGTTTAATTTGCTTTTGTCTTAAACTTAAATTATTTTCCTACTCATATTCTTCTTCATATTATAACTGAACAAAATCGAAATATGGCTTTATTGCATTTAGTGCTTTTTTTTTTTTGAAGGCACAGTGATTTTTGCTCTGAAAAAGTTGGCATCACTGTTCGTGTGGCATCTTTTTATTTATATTCACACATTCATACATATCATACGTACGCATATACATACCCAGTGGGAAAAGGTAATGAATAGTAAATTATAAGGTAATGCACATCATGTATAATTTTTCATTTATGAATTGATTACTGTTAACACAGAACATGTCCTAGGAAAGTTATGAATTATTTTAATTGTGTTTGATCAAATTACCCTATCGTTTCTAAGGGATGCATTGTTTTGCTTTGGAAAATAATACTTCATGTAATTAATGCCTACTTTTCCAGCTGGGTACATCCGTATCATATGCACGTATATACATACATACACATAAGCATACATACTTCCATACATTCGACTCATTCAAAAAAATTTTTTTTGAAGGCATCCCTACATTTTCTTCTTATTTTTCCCTTTTGTACTATTCATAACTTAATTAAATTTATTTATATTAAACTCACATCTATGTTTTTTTTGGTTTGTTTTTATTTGTTCAAACCCATACATACACATATGTATACATATTTTGTTTTGATAGCTGGTTCAGCTAAACTGCCGATAAACTGCGATAAAAGTTAGAGAAGATACCAATGTTACGTGCTTCTCAAGTAGATTCATATTGAATCTAGTTGATTCGCTCTCATAATTTTGTATGGCGAAGCAAGTTGATTCGGTCAGGATTGGGGTGTGAAGCATGAATAGAGAGCGAAGCACGTATCGTGTAAACATACTATAATAGTGTCAACCAGGGTGACCGATGACATTTTTCAAAAAGTGGCACCAAATATCATATAACTCACCGTAAATAAAGGGGGTCAAAAAGTGGCAAGGCAGTCGAAAAAGGGGAAACACAGTCGAAAGAGTGGCAAATTGCCACTTTAGTCGGTCAAATGGTTACGCTGGTGTCAACAAGAATGTAATAACCTGAGTTTGTTGACTTTAACATTTCTTCAACTTTATTAATACAAATATAATACCAACAGCCTTCGACAGCGTTCCCATTTTTTTACTATAGGATGTATCCTTATCGTATCACTGGATTTTTTTTTTAACGCTGCAACACGCAAAGGAGCTTTCAAAAGCACTTTATATACATATGAAATTAATGCGGAACCAGTAGAGAGCGCTGAAATAAAATTACACACAAATTTTTGGGTTTAAAAGGGCTATCATCCCATGCTATTGTTTTTTTCAGTGGTATTGGTATTCTTGACTTGAACCAAGGTATGGTATTTTTCAAATGAGTTGACGGAGTCCTACGGTGTTTTTGAATATCGAATAATATCACAAAAAATGCGATCCTAAATTTTTCTAATTTTCCTAATTTTCGACAGTAGTAAAAACAGCAGCTTTTACATACTTTGAAACTAATCAAAAAACCAAAACTTGATTTATAGCATGAAAAAAGTAAAATATGCTTAAAAAATATATACTATTTATAATGAAATATGCAAAAATATGTATTTATTATAAAATATGCAAAAATATGCACTAACAAATCGATGCCATTTTGTCGCAAATTTGTTGATTCGCAAAGATATTTAGTTTACGTTGATCTATGACCAACGACAGAAAGCATGTATTTACATGAAAACTCTTTCCCTAGTAATGACCTTAAAACGTATAACGAACGCTAAACATCTGAACTGTTCAAAGAAACTTGAATCGCACCCAAATACGCTTGCGCATATCCAGTTAAGATCACAAATATTCGAATATATTAATTTAAAGATTTAAGATGTGAAAACATGCATATCAAGTCGAATTCAGTATCAGGTGACCTTATCAGTACAACAATTTTACAAAAAAACAAAAAAAAAAAAAAAAAAAAACATGTAGTTTGCTATGATACAAAACCAATCTGTCAAAAGATTTCTGAGCAAATTTTGACATTTTGGTTCAAATTGCTGAATTTTGCATTAACAGCTGATAATCAGCCGGGCTGACAAGGTCACCTGATACTGAATTCGCTCTGATACATATGTATATATGTAAATACTACAAAAAAGTAGCCACAAAAGTTGTTCTCCAAAGTTTAGAATAAAAACCTTATATTGAAAGTGGCACCTATTTTTTTCAACGTGTATTTTGGAGAATCGTTATTTTGAGATGCTGCAATTCGAAATAATAAAAAAAATTGTGTATTATATAAAAATAATATGAAGAGTTTCATATCCATACTTAGCATAACCATATCTTCTACAGGTTTGTAAACATTTTCCCCCTTATGCAAAAACGTTTGTTAAAGTTAAAGCATGTGTTAAAACCGGTTTTGTCTTACAAAATTCGTTTGTTAAACCAACTTTAAATTTAATAATAGTTTTTGCATAAGGGAGTTTGTTTATTGATTAAATTTTTTTGGGTGTCTGCGAAATTTTCTCACTATTTGGGTAAAAGTAGTATTCATGCCATTAGGCAAATATATATGCCCATCTCTTCTTAAGGCAGATACTACGACGCACTCTCAATAAATACAACCAATACAGTGTGATTTTATTTTTATTTTTCCTTCACTTTTTGTAGATGTTTCGGCTGTTGTTGTTGTGCCAGCAAAGTAGAGCGCCGCACTTGTGCTTTGCAAGCAAATTCAGTATTATTCTACTTGCCTGCGATAATAGTCGTCTTTATTTTCTTGCATTAAAAGGCAAATGTCGTCGACGCGTGCTATAATAATTGAGTAGTTAAAAATAAAAATTAATAAGTGAATAAAACAAAAGAAATAATGAATAAATAAATGCATAAATATGTATATTTAAAGAAACAGTAAAATATAAAAAAAATATCTATGTATATTAAGTAAAACGTTTTCTAAAATCATTTTCAACATCTATACGAATAAATAAAGAACACATATTAATCTTGTTAATGTATTTTATTCTTTCAATTCTTGTTCTCGCTCTACAAGTGCGAATTGAATTTTATAAAATGTTCATCTTTTAAATATATAAATTCATATCTACACATACAAATATGTACATGCTTATTTTTTTAATTTTAATTTTATTTTTATTTTTACTTTTTTTATTGTCGGTTACAATTATGTTGTTTGCCTTTGCGGCTATTGCTTGAGCAGTAAATATTTAAGTGATTTTTGGAATTATTTTTAACATTAGTAAATTGAAAGAAAACAAAAATCTATAGAAACAACTCAAACTCCAAAAATTGTAAAAATATATTTGCAGTGTTTTTAAATTATATTTATAATTAAAATGTTTTTTATTTACATTTCTTTAAAATCCTTCAATTCAACAGTAACATAAAGCCAATTGATTCATTTTGCAATATATGTAATTATTCTAAAGAGAGCGATTGATGAAATAATCGAAATAAAACATCTTTAAAACAATATGAAATTAAAAAAATAACGCACTTTAACAAAAACTAAGAAGGAACATTGGACGTACATATATATTTCTTTACATTGAATTGTAAGTACTTGTACAGTTTTTACTCAAAAGTATTAAAGAACCTCACTTAAAATATGATTATTTTATTGAAATAATCAACTCACTGCGTAATTGCGGAACTATTTTTAATCACCTAAATAGTTTAGGTTAGGTTTATAGCATGTGAGCTCTAAAGGCACGACATACGAAAAAATACAACCCTGATATAATGAATTGTTATTGTCGTTAGACAATTTTCATAAACTCCATCATACCGGGGTTGTATTTTCTTAAAAGTCGCACGATTGTTTATGATAGTGAGCAGGGATGATAAATGAGAAAACTAATTTCGTACCAATTATCTTTTAAAATTGTACTTTTTCGAACTCAATAGTACTAAACTCGGTTTTTATTTTAACTTTTTTTTATTATATTTTTAGAGCATATCGCTCATTTACTCAAATAACGCCATAACTCAAACAAAAACTAGTTTACCAGAACACAAGTTTAAAGTTTTTAAAAACGAACGATATTATGATTAATCTACGTCATTAACTCAAAAATTAAAATTTATTAGAATTCGAGATACTAGTCTTCTTTCGTAGGGATTTTCTCTCGACATAGCAGAAGACGCAGTAAATACATATCGTTGGTCTCAAGTATAAAAGCCCTAACTCAAATAATGGTTAATTTACAGGAGAAGGAAAAAACACAATAGAAACTTTAATATTTTTGTATAACTGATTGTAAAAGCGTATTTTTACACCATAGCAACAAATTTTTTTGATGAGGTGTATTTGTATGAAATATATTGGAATCACTGAAAAACTTAATTTTATAAAAACTACGATTTAGGCCCTTTCAACAAGTCTTTTCTTTGTATTAGACTATCGAGTCTTCATTTTGATTATGAAAATATTTTATCCACATTAGATGATGAGTGCGGAATTGACAGTATTCTCGTGATAACGGAAACATTAGATCATCCAATTAATTTTTCATAGCTCGAAACTCCTTATTTATAGTTTCATATTTTCCTTTGGGAATATTTTTAATAAGAAAGGTAATATACTAATAACATTTTCGGGAGTGAATTTTGTCAGCCAATTAACAATTTCGTCGTGAAAATTAAATTTATTTAGTTTCGCAAAAGGTTATACATATGTATAAACGATTGATATGTTATTAATATAGAACTGGATGTACCTTAAATGATCGCTATTTATTTTTTGTATGAAAAAACTGAGATACTTTCGCAAATTTTTCAAATAGTACCAAATGAGTCACGGGGGTACTGACGTACTTTTAAGGTTTGAATTGTACCACAAAAAGTACAATTGTACCAACTTTATCATCCCTGATAGTGAGTACCAGCCTTTAATAAGAGATATTGGAGAGTTACCCAATACAAAGCATAAAAACCTATCAAACTTGTGTCAGATTGGGAACTTAGTCTCCTAAATATACCTTCTCTGGTGTTGTTGAAACCTTAAGGTATTATATATCTGGTAGTTTGATATTGAAGATGGAAGATTTGTGTTCTAATTTTATTGAATGCTTGACAGTGACACAAGTAGTGTTTGAGAGTTTGATGATCACCTAAATAAGTCTGCTTATAGTGTTTTTTGTTGTCCAAAAACTTGTTGATAACTTCCGCTTTCCAAAATGATTCTCCAGGGCGTATCTAATTAGTTGTTAGCATTATTTCATCTGTAATTTTTTTTTTTATTTGGTTAGTGTCTGACAAATGTCAAAAACTAATTTTTTTTGGTTATCGTACAATTATCATGGACATGCTTTGGCTCTTAAGATTCGTTAGGCAGTCAACTGGCACAATTGCACAATGGATGCCTGCTTATACTTTAGTTTCACGCATTAGAGATCTTACTCGTCAGCTGATCTTTTGCTTACACCTTTAATACGAACAATTTATTTTATATTTACTTATTTGTCTTGCTTGATGCATAAAATTTATTGACTATTGGTTTACGAAAAGCGTCAGAGTTGCATCTAATGCTGGTACATATGTATGTATGTATTATATTTGCTTTACTATCTATTCAGCCGTTTGGTCTGTACGTGGACACGGACAGACATACAGATACACAGCCACATACTGAAAACTTATAACACCCATTTTTTTAGTCGGGGGTTAAAAACAAAAAATTAATTAAAAAACACTGTATAAAATTATGAATATTCAATATTGCATTAAGAAGGCCTCGAAATAGTTTTAGGTTATGTAAAATTATTTTTTTGTTAGTTCAAGTCCGTGCTTTAAGTGTTCCAAATTTTTTGTACACCTGTTTAGAAAATCTTTTTTGAGAAAAATTACAAAAGATTATGATTCTTTTAGTTACTAGGACATGGTTGACCTCATGGTACTACTATGCCAAAAAATTGGTTATACCCCTAATGTGCATATGTAAATGTTTTTGGAGTTAAATGCAAAGCTTCAATGATTTTAAATCCAATTCAGCTTTATGAAAAAAAAACAAAATGTTTTGATTTCGAAATATCGATTTTATTACAATAGAAAAGTCAGCTTCGTTCATTAGATTATTATAGATCTAAGTGTTCTAAAAACTCTGAACATAGATTTTATTTACATATTCGTATCTTCAAAGAGAAAGCGACTCTGCACTGATTTCCAATCAAATCTCTTCCCCAGATGCATTTACAAAAAAAAAAAAAAAAAAAAAACGAGAGAACTTAAAATCCGTACTAAAATTTCCAGTGTTCCAAACTACCTCAAATGAAAATTTCTAAACGTCACAAGAATAGGTTGTGTTGAATTCCAATTAAAAAAAATTTTATCAGTGGAAAAATGCAACTTTGCTCTACATTCCAACAGTCTAGATAAGAACCGTATGTCAGAAAAATTCATTATTTGTTTAAATAGCCAACGTTATATGTATTTGTAAGTACATACCCTATCGGAAATTCGGCTAACTTTAAACTAACTTTAAGCTAACTATTTCGCAACTAGTACTGACTACACTTAGATTACTTTGCAATGTAATCAACTGACTATTTTAACATTGCGATGTCCTAGGCGTTAGTCAATTGTCTTACTATGCACTACTTTAAGCTAACTTTAAGTTGACTTTTTTAAATCACTAGGTAGTCAGTAAATTAAAAAAAAAAATTTCTGGGGCTCGAACATGTAACATCACACGTTGTGTACTCAACGCGCTACCACTCGGCTAAGCTGCCATCTAAAATAACAACAGCAAAATGTTAATATAAAACTGAAATGAGTTTTAAAGTAGCTGAGAATAAATTTGTTGGCTCTCAACAAATTCGATTACGTACTCAACTTTAGAATTAATTTTGGGTTTGTTCTGGATGACTTTGCAGCTAGCTTTTGGTCAGTGTAAGAAAAGTTAACTATTTTTGTAGTCAACCACACATTCTCCGACAGGGTACATACATACATATGTATGTATGAACTACATATAAATAAGCATATGTACATTAGTATGTATTAAAAAAAATAATTTTTCAACAAACTTATTTTCCTCAAGTAAAAAAAAATACAAGTTAAAAGAAAAGGTTTTCAATGTGGTTTGTTAGTTTTTTTTTTACTTTTTTACAATAAAGTTTAAGGAATCAGCAATTCTAAGCGTAAAGGTATATTTTTAAAATATATTAATTAAAAGTAGTGCTGAACTTTTGGTCAAAATCTATCCACAATACATCATTTACATCAATCAACATTTTCAATTATTTCGAATTGATTCGTATATTTGCTAATTCTAATAAAATATACACCATGCTACCAAATTCCCTACTACCATATTTTCCATTTTATAAAAATAATTTTACTAACATCTCTGTCATTTTTAAATCGTTTTAAAAAATAATTTGTTTAGTCTTCCATTTGGTTCCATTGCTATTACTCTACTCCATAGCTAGTACTTTACTCGGTATTGGACTTACATATGTACATACTCGTATATGAAAATCAATTTGCAATTACATATTTTTAAAATTATGTACATATGTGTGAATATGCTAAGAAATAATTTTTTAAATTTAGTGAACGTAAAGTAGTCCCTCTAACTAAAATGTTCAAAGTTATTATATACTATCTAAAAGAAAGTGCATTTTGCACATTATTTTCGTTAGACAATTTTTAAATATATGGTAACTTACTGTGTAAATACAAACGATCATTCAATATTGTTTATACTCAATATTCTTTAAATATCTGCCAATTAAAATAATAATTTTCAAACAAACATTACAAATATACAATTAACATTATTAACACAACCCTTGATTTACATACTTACCCAGTGAACAATTCTTTGAACAATTCGATCATAACACCATTGGCGTAGCTAAATATTTTTTTTAGGGAGCATTATGACTGGTGATTTTCATGAATAATACTAAAATAAATAATTACGTGCAATTTTAATATATCTAAGGGGGCCAACAGCAATTCTTTGAGGGCAATGCCTACTCCAGAACGGTCTTTCCACGCCTATGCATAATACAGTCTGCAAACAAGTGTATATAATATAATAAAATAATATAATAAAAAAAATACCAAGATTTTCTAACGATTTTTATGGCTTTCTATTGAAAAACTTATTTCTCAGTTGGATATTTCTTGATCAGTTGGGTTAATACAGATGTTTTGCAAAAAATTAACAAAAACCGCTAACAAGACAAGTTATGTTATAAAAAACAGATGACATTCGATATCGCAAACAGCTTCAAAACATACATATCTATCACTTTAAATGCCATTCAAATATTTTGAAATTTCTTTCGATGGGTAATACCGAATGGCGAAGATAGAAGGAATATTTCAGTTTTTTTTCTAACATGATGTTTGAAAGAAAACAATGGTCACTGGGCAAAGAAACACAGCCACACATATGTACATACATATGTATATCTATATATGTATGTGACGCGCAAAATAGAAAGGGACCTAAGGGTAAAAACCTGTTTTGTTCAGGAGAGCCATTTTAAATATTTAAATTCCTGTATCTTTGGTGTACCATCACTGAATAAAACGCGCATATCTCTGGGAGGGAACACTTTTGAGGCATGGGATCGGTCTCATTCGATGCTCAGATGTTGTCCGCATAAAAAAAAAAAGTGAAAATTGATTTTTTTACCTTTAGGTCCCTTTCTCTATGCGATGTAACATACATATATGCATATGTGCCCTTAATTATAAAAGTGGCCTAAGTCATATATTTCTCTGGTCGAGATATTTAGTAGATTACGTTTGAACAAATGACACAATGTTTTCATATTATGCAACATTTTAATTTAGAGTTGTTTTAGTAATATTTTTTTAAATATTTATTGAAGTTTTCTTTTAAGATTTATTTAATATTTCGAAGCAAAAATGGATATGACCACTTATACCACTTTCATAATTAAGGGCACATATGTATATGTACTTTCACGTTGCCATCATTAATTTTAATTACTTTTTGTGCCTGTATTTAAACTTTTCAGCCGCTTTGTTCTAAGATTGCTAAACTACATGTGGTTGTGTGTACATACCCTGGATGAAATAGGAATAGTGAAATTGTTGTGATTAACTAGTGACATTGTCAGTAGTACTACTGACTACGTTTAACACAGGCAATGTAATCATCTATTGACATTTAACATTAGCTTGTCATTGAAAATCCACCAGTAGACTGTAGTACTACTGACAAAGTAGTTATTTTGCAACCACATTGAGACATTGGCACCAAAGATTCACTAATAAATTTTAGTGGCTCTAGTCTACAATATCGATATTTCCTGGCTCGATGTCAATAGTAAAATTGTAGTGATTTACCCCAGCCAATGTAATCGCCTATGGACATATAACATAGGGTTGTCATTGAAAATCTACCAGTGCACTTTAGCACTATTGGCGAGGTAGTTCTTTTACGACCATATGGAGGTATTTGAACCAAAGATTCACTAGTCGATTTTAGTGACCCTCGTCTACATACATATATATTTATTTAATATTATTGCACAGCATAATAAAAAAGAAAAACAAACTGTTGATGCGTTCATTGACAATGTCACCAGAAATACACTTGAACTGTTGTCTCTAACGTATCTCTACTCGCGCATAAAAGGAGAGTTGTCGACATTTTAACTAGCGCAGTTGTCGCTAGATAAAGAGTATTGACATAGAGACATATGGTTCTAGGCTGACTATATATATATATATCTATGTATGTACCCTGCAGGAGAAAGAACTAGTGTTCAACTAGTATTTTTCTAGTACAGAAATCACCACCACTAGTTCCCAACTGTATACTTTCCTATACTATCTTAATGCTCAAATTAGCATTGAGTGTGTTTAGAAAACTACTAGTGCCATTGGTACTAGTTTAGGACTAGTTTATTACCAGTTCTTTTGTAAAGAAAAATCCTATAAAATTGGTTGTTTTATTCCTTTGTTATCCAGTGACAACTGCTACTTAAAATTCGCAATTATTTATAAAAAATTCAGAAATACAAAAGGGTAATTATAATTATTTAATTATAATTAGTTTTAGATTAAGCTAAAATTTTAGTAATTATATGATACCAATTTTCATACAGTGGAAGGGATCTGTCTGTTAGACAGTCAAAATTTATTTTGTAATGTGGTGCCTTGGAAGTACTTCATATACTAGTACTCATCAGCACTAGTAATTTTACACAACAACTTTAACCCTTTTTGCACTAGTTCTTGTTATTCTAGTAATTATACGAGTAGCTTTTAGACAATTATCGCTTATTCTCCTGCAGGGTACATACACACATTCATACATACATATACATATGTGTGTTTGTATGCGTTATATTCTTGAATTGCTTTGTTTTTGCCCAAACTAAACAGCGGGCATCCCAAAAATATGTTTGTGCTATTTTTTTTATTTCTGAGGCCGAAAAAAGTAAAATTATAAAAATAGACACAAAATTGATAATAATGTTAATTCGAGTGTTATTAAATCTGTTTCTAAAATGCAAACGCAAAAACTAATATAAACACCGAGAAGAGGTAGTATTTGTTCTAAACAAATATTTTATTAACATGAAATTTGAATGAGGTCTGCTCATGATACAATTATAACAGGTACATGCACAAGCCCAGCCTGTTAATGTATACAATGCAAATAGTTGTCAAACTTTGTTTACAAGCTGCGAAAATGTTAGTGTATGTGTGTGAATAAAATGATTACAGTGTTGCCAATGAATTTACACATCGCTGTGTCTCCAATTACACATCGAAGAAAATTACACTACACATCTTTTGTGTAGGTTAAAATTAAAACAAAAATAAATAAAAATAGCACCCAAAGTAGAATTATACACAGATTATACAAGAATTTAATTACATGGCCTACACATGTGAGTAGAAATTACACACTGTCTAACTACACACAGATTGGCAACACTGAATAACTATAATCATGCAGGAATATCGTGTCTGCAATTGTACTTTAGTTACCCTGTAATTGTTATTTTTAAAAAACAAAAGGCATCTGTTTCTGACAGTTATTCGTTTGTTTATACCAACAAAATGAATGTGTTTTTTGATGTTGTAATTTTGTCGTAGTCGTGCATGTACCTAGTATAATTGTACCATGGGTCTGCTTTTTTATTTGGTCAATTAACGTTTCGGTAAAACTGTGCGGATAGGGATTTTCATTTAAAAATTTTAAATACCCATCCGTCTGCAATTAAAGTTTATAATTAATTAACTCAACCAAATCTACATACTTAAATACATATGTATATGTTGTAGAGAATTGAAAACAGCTCTGACTCATTATATGCTGGATTGAAACACAGGATAAGGGGCTGTATTTTTCTTAAAATTTTCTTTTAATTCCAATCAGGGGCATATTTTTACTAACAGAAGGAAAAATATTCTTGAAAAAAAAATTTCAAGATTTTTGACATTAATTAACATACAAAAAATAAACAAAACTAAAAAAATCCTGTAGCAAATTTTAATTGCTCGTTTATGGATGCCAACCAAACATTTGTTCAATTTCCACATGCCAAAATGTTATTACGTATGGCAACTGTCAACTAACAGCTGTTAGTTTCAGTTGTCAAATCACAATAGAAGCAAAAAAACGTGAAACTAAAAAAAGTTTACATTTATCGCGTTTTTACATTCCACTTTTCAATGAAAATTTTTTTTCGTAATAGAGATGTTATTAGAAATTATTGCATCACCTCCTTACGAATTTTTAATTTTCTTGATAAAAAGTTAAAAAAGTAGTAATTAAAAAAAAACTTTTTAAAAATAAACTTTTAACGAATTATACTAAACATTTTTTTTATGATATTAAACTTATCCAAACAAATTATCCGCCATCATCAGATCAGCTGTATGTCGTAATAATATTGCATTGACATCCGATTTATACATGCATGCAAAATTTCAGCTCAATTGGAAACCGGGAAGTGGATTAAATTAATTTGCAAGACTTGATTACAGACAGACAACAGGACAGTTGAAACTAAATAAAAGCTTGTAAAAATGTTGCACTTTTTCTGGAAAAGAAAACAATATTAATTAAATAAACTACTGCTTTTTTGGGAAAGAGAAAATATATTTTAAAGGTAAAAAAGCAATTGTTAGCGTAAAATTAATTATTTTAAGCAATAACATTTACTCAAAGTAAAGACGTTCTAAATGATTTGGGTATTCCCTTAAGTAAATGAATTTTGTACTTTATATAACTCATAGGGAAATAATTCCACCGATCTTTATGATAAATTATTTTTTAAGCACTTTTACTTAACAATTTTTTTATACGCAAATACAAGTGTTTCTTGTATTTTGAAGCTTTGTTTCCATTATTTCCAGTTGTTCAAGCGTATTTTCGATAACTTTAAGGCACCTGAAACAAGTTGACATACATAATACTAATTTCAATTTCTGTTGCATTGCCATTTGACAAGTCAACTGAAGTTCGGATGCGGAAAATACCACTAAGCCACAGTTCTGAAATCCTATTAAAAAAAAACAAATATACATACATATGTATAACAGACATACAAATTTCCCTTATTTTGTGTTACGTTTTTATATGGTTTTGTTTAAAATTATTTATTCTTAGGTGAGATTCTTCAATATATGTTCTATGCATAAGAATATTTTATGAGACAAAAGAAACTAAACAACTGAAGTTTCACTGCTCTATTTATTTCCTAATGTGATAAAAATATTTGTAGTATTTATTTGTTTAGTTTTGATAAAACCACATGTATTTATTAACTTAATTGATTATTATTGTGTGATAGATAGTAAAATATTTGTGGATAGATATGAAAAGAATATTTCATTTTCTATTGGAGGGGACAACCGACAGACAGACACAGACAGACACACTTATGAAATATACATAAGGTTCGCCAGAATTATATAAAAGAATGAAAAATTTTATTCTAACACAAATGTATTTACAAATGTGTATCTTGTATCTATATTTAGATTTCAAAATAGATTGAAGCTCTAACAATTGGAATTGAACACAAACACACACACATACCTTAATTGAATATTTTGATTGTTTTGATTATTTTATTTGTGACTACAATACTATTAAAAATTCATACCACACGTGTGTGTGTGTGTGTTCAAAAATAACTTTTAATTTTCTCAATGATTTTTTCTCACTTCTGATATTTCGGCTGGTTTGGAATTTTTCTTAATTTTTTGTAAAAAATTTTTATGGAACAAATTTTTAGTTTATGAGCGATGGTTCTCGTGGTCATTATCTTCATTCATTTCTCTGTCCCATGAACTGAAAAGTTGCTAAACTAAAATTGCTGTGTGTGCACCAAATCTAAGCAGCCTGAAATTTGTGTCAGCAAGAGCTACATCCGCGGTGAATAACAAGCATTAATTTTATAATTAAGCAGTGATGATTCCTATTTACTGTTAAAATAATTTAGTCAGCAGTAAAAAAATTATTGTTTCTAAAACAAAATAAAACCACATCGATCTAAGAAAAAAACATTTTTTCCTCTTGTTTCTGCCATTTTAATTGTTTTGCTTAGCGAGATGTAAACAATTGTTTACAATTTAAATTTCCTCTTACTTTTGTTTTAGCCGGTTGTATTTTTGTTTCCTCTTTAATACAGTTTATAAAAAAAACGTGTATAAAAATAATCAAAAGAGAAACAAATAAACTGTATTTGCAGGTACGAAAGTCTGCCAAAAATAATAAAAAGTTGATATTTCAATGATGTGCTGAGAATATTTATGAAATTCTCGCCTATTCGACTGTATTATGAAAACTACCCTGTCGGAAATTACCTCAACTTTAAACTTACTTTAAGCTAACTATTTCGCAACTAGTACTGACTGACACTTGGATTACTTTTCAATGTAATCAACTGACTATTTTAACAATGCGATGTCCTAGGCGCTAGTCAATTTACTCACTCTGCATTACTTTCAGCTAACTTAAAGTTAATATAAAACTGAAATTAGTTTCAAAGTAGCTGAGAATAAATTTGTTGGCTCTCATCAACTTAAGAATTAATTTTGGGTTTGTTCTGGATGACATTGCAGTTAGCTTTTATTTAGTCTAAGAAAAGTTAACTATAAGTTAATTATTTTTGTAGTCAACCACACATTCTCCGACAGGGTATATACAAAGAACATACATAGGTATATACATATGTAAATATGTATTTACATATCTATGCAAAGGGTATTTCATGAAGCGCTTTCCATCTTTAAATTTAAATAAAACATAAAAAATAATCTGAAGGGCGTTGCAGAAATTGTGAAAATAACAACATAACAAATGCCAGATGTGTACTGAGCATAATTCGCATACACCTGTGACTTAAGAAAGTCCTACAAGAAAAAAGTCGTAACAATACCAGGCATAATAGACTGGTTATCTCGTACAGAATGTCTAATGCGGTACGTTTCACCGTCTTGTTGAAACCACATTTCATCCAATTCTGGCCCAAATAAGTTTACAACCAGCGTTGAAATATGAGCCGATGTTGCCGCCAGCCCAAAACCCAGAACAAACGGTGACTTTTTCTTGGATCTCATGTGGATTGGTATCGTTCCAAATTCGACAATTTTGTTTGTTAACATACCCATTAATCCAGTACTGGTTCTCACCGCTGAAATTGTCATTTTTATTTAAAAAAATTTATCATTTACACATCCCTTTCGAACACTATGTTCTTCTATGGTTATTTAGCAAAACAGACTGAATAAATGACAGCCATTCAACAATATGGCCGCTATCAACTGTCAAAGTTCGGAAGTCCCTATTGGAAGACCCTTTGTGGACTTCATACATATGTACATATGGATACTTGAGCATACCAATTCTAAAAGCTTTTTGAGCAAAACTTTTATTCTATTAGAGGGAAGTACCTAATGGAATTTATTAAAATGCTAAATATTTTAAAGAAAAAAGAAAAGAAGTAGTTCAAAGGGTTTGTCATTTACGCCTTGTTAATCATTAAGCGAAGTGAACTCATTTCATACGCTTTCCTAAATCCGAATAAACTCTTCATTATTAAAGTGATGAAAATTAACATCCAAAAAGCTTTTAAATCAATACCGACTTATAATTTTTTATTTTAAACTAATAAAAAAATGGTTCGGATACAATTACGCACAGCAATTTTTTCTGCAAATATTTTTCTGTTAATGCACATACATACTATATATATACATATTTACATAACTACATACATACGTACATCCAGGCTGCCCAGAGAAGCGCTAGAGTGCCGATCATCAATCGGCTTTTTGTACAAATGAATACACATACGCTTGTACATATCCGTCGGTTTTCTCTCTGTGTGCAGCCTTGACGTACATACATATCTATGTATGTATGTATGTGCATAGTAAAAGAGTAGCAAATTTTAACCTGTCGAATCTTTTTTTTTTTTTTTTTTTGCTAAATTCACTATTTTCTCAGCTCAAAGTTGTTGAAGATATTTACAAATGTACGGGTATAACGAAATCGCTAATTAAGATGCTGTTATTTTCAATTTTAACGCCATGTAATTACTATCAGATACTGTGTGCATGGTTTTGTATTTATTTTCTACAGGGAAGGAGGAAAGTGTGATAAATAACAAAAAACATTTGACAAAAAATAAATAAAATAAACTAAAAAATCATTAGATAGATGTCCAGTATTTAATAAATTTAAAAATTGTTAATTATTAAAAATCGTGTGATCATTTAGCACATTGACCAATGCTAATTAGAGAATTTGTGGCAAAATCAGTTCCAAACCCGTTTGTATCTACAAAATACTCGTAATTTTAAATATTTATTGATGGAAAATTTCATTTTCAGATAATGTATTTTATACTAGAGGTTGGTTTTTTTGTTGTGGAACTAATGTAATCTTTCATACAATGTTTCACTGTAATAACGGATTTTCCAAAACTTATTTCAATTTTTCTTTATTTGCTTAATTAATAGATAACATACTTTTTTCCCCAAAGAGGCGGAGGTACACTTGGTTGCACCATTAAGATTAAACACTTTAAACAGTTCATTTATTTGTTTTCATGTTATCAATTGAATTTTTGTTCAAAAGTATTTTTATTCAGCCATACAGTGAGCAAAATTTTATTGTTATTTTAGAAAAAAAAATCTAAAAATAAGAAAATCATCAAATGATTAATTATAATTTTTCAAATAAAATTAAATTTTCAAGCATTAGAATTTATTTAAAATTAATAAATAACCCTCCGTTGGTTACATTAAAATCTAAAAATATGTATGTATATATTTTTAGATTTTATATTTTTTTTTTTGTTATTCTGAAACCCTGTACCAAATCCATCGAGTGTAAATGTTTCGTAAATTATCGTTGCTGACTTTATTCACCAAATTAAATAAAACTCCTCTACACTTAAGTGATAACAAGATAAATCCACAAACTTTTTTTTGCTCTTTAAAAATAATTATATGTTAGGCATTGGGTTCAATCGAAGCAGTTTGTTTTTTGATTCAATTCGTTTTAATATGTGTTTATAATAAATAACACATTTTATATCAAGCAAATAATATTGTGTATTGATGGAAATTTTCCATAGCACAAAAAAAAATAAAAGAAATATCGCAAATTGTTATTATTTTATACCAGCTATATACGCTGGTATCTATTTTTTATTTAATAATATTTTTATTCAAATAGACCGTCTAAACTGTGAACAAATAATTGAGTAAATGAATGAAAAACAAAAATTTCAAAATATACAAACAATAAAAATGATTTTTTTTTCTAAATAAATTTACTTACTGTGCACCAGATTGTTTGTTAATTAAATAAAAGATATACAGTTAATATATTTTTTAGTTTCCAATATATGTATGTACATATGTATTAGTGTCCTGCACAAGACTATTTATAAGACCTTTCAAGACATGAGAGATTTTTTCAAATGCTTTACTACAGCGAAATATTCTAAAAGAATCGCTAAGCAACACTGTTGTCAAGTAATTTTTTTCGGTGGTTTGTCTTGCCAACAGTGTTCTTTAGCGATTCTTTTAGAATATTTCGCTGTAGTAAAGCATTGAAAAAAATCTCTCATGTCTTGAAAAGTCTTATAAATACTCTTGTGCAGGACACTAATATGTATGTATGTTTGTAAATACATAAGTGTGTACATAAATACATATGTCATGTGTACGCACAAATAACATTACGTAGTACACCTGTCAATGGACGAGAAAATTTAGCGTGCGAAAGTACATATTTCAATCATAAAATCATTATTTTACTTATTTTTTGCATTTAAATAAATTAAACGGCTAGTGATGCAACGAATTTCAATTTTTGATATGCGCGAATACGAATATTTGAAACGATATTCGCGAATACGAATACGAATATTTCATGTGAAATTTATAGACATTAAATTAGGGCTCTATTTATGCCTGCAATATGAAATATTAAAAAATTGTTATGAAAAAGAACTTCATACTCCTGTTGGCATACTTTAAAGTTAATAAAAACTACCCAAAATTTTAACGATCGTCAGTAAATAATATATGAAAAATTTTTTTCATTAAAAATTATACAAAGCACAAATTTCTATAAAAAATTTAATGGATTCGAACAAACTAATATTTTTATAAATTGATTTAAATTTAGTTTAGGATTTATGTATTTATTTATTTAATTTTTTTGGAAAAATATTCGTATTTGTATTCACCTGAATTTGACGAATACTCGGCAATTCGAATACGAATGCGAATATTCGTGCACACTAGTACGTACGTATTATAACATTAAGTTCATTGCTTTCAAAATATGCATTTATTGTATTATTTCCAATGACTGATTATTTTTTTTTTGTTTTAATTGAAAAATGTTAGGTTTTGAAGATGTTTGTAAAGTGCCCAGGAGACGAGTGCAGTCGTATTTTTTCGGCTATACGGCGCGTTATAGTCAGGGTTGTCAGATTTTTTCCGATCTATTTCGCTAAATTGATTTTAAAAATCTCCAAAAATTTGTTTTATGTAGTTTTTCTTAGTATATATTTGATAATAAATTTGTTTTAATATAACACTTTTTTAATATAAATTTTTATTAAATGATCGTATCAAAATTTATGAGAAAATCGCCAAAACTTGAAATAAAATCGCCAAAAATTATTTCTTGTAAATTTTTCTCATTCAAATTCAAAACGCATTAATGACTATAATTGATATAAGAAAAATCATTAAAATTAAATTGTTTTAATTTCTTTCAGACGAGTTTTTGTAGGATTTATTTTTGAAATTACTCCTTCAACAAACTAATTTTCCTGAATTAGAAAAATTTTGAATTTCAATTTTGTTAAAAAATTGCCATAAAAATCGCCATGTCGCCAAAACAAAAATTTGGACGCCAAACAAGTTGAAAAATCGTCACGTTTGGCGAGAAATCGCCATATCTGACAGCCCTGGTTGTAGTCAGTGATTGATGAGAATCAAAACATTTTGATAATTTTATCTGACGACTGATTATTTGCTCGTCTCCAAATCTGATTGACGAAAAAATTTCATTTGCTTTGTGACGACATGGTGAAGGGGGCGGATGAAAACAAATTATTTAGCATTTTATGGAAATCTACCATTTTTTTTTTTTTTTTTTTTGTAAAAAGCCAAACAATGAAAAGTCTACAGGCAGTTTTATTATTATTTATTATCAATGTCGCACACAACGGACACAAAATTAAATTCTGATTGATGATTTTATTTGAACGTCTGCGAAAAAGCTTCAATTAAACGACACTAATACACATGCAGTGATTGAAGCTTTTATTTGATCGTCTCCAGAACCCATAATATGCAATAATAAACAAACACACTGATTTTGATTGCTTTTTGTCAGTTACATGATTTTTCATTTTAGCTAACGATATATGGATGTATGTATGTGCTATAATTTTAATAAATATCTTAATCAACTACAATTTATCTATTTTAACAAGTTGGCTAACCATCTCACACACTTACATATGTAGATATTCATAAATATCTGCAATACATTTACTAAGAAACTATATATATATATATACATATGTGTATATGTAAAAATGTTGACTTTAAAAGGAGAAATCTCGTGTTTTGATTGCTTTTTGACACTTACATATACCCTCATACTATCAGTATAGATGAATATGTAAATTTTGTATACCAAAAAAATACACAAATCTACAAATCTGAAATCTGCCACACACATACATACATGGTTATACATAATTTGCACCCATAGACTGGAGATGGGAGCGTGGGCAAAAAATTGCTCACGGCCATACCTGCTTAATACAAAAAAAGGAAAAAAAAATAAAAATTTTAAAATTATTTTAAGCTCATGTTAGTGTACACTGACGTTACAAATTAATCACATTCACGGAATAACTACGAATATTCACAGAAAAAAACAAGTAAAATTAAGTCATTTTGTAGTTTTTACCATACCAATACTATGCTGCATACATATTTAAAATATTTTTTGCTTTCTATTCTTATATTTATACACAGTCACGTGATTAATGAACGAATTAATAACAATCTTACGTGATTTCGGGCATTCACAATGTAGAATTGAAAGATTTATGTATTTGTATATTATAGTATAGACCTACACATCCAAAACAACAAACACCGATAATAAACTTATCTTGGTTTATTGATTTGCAAATTGATATTGTCAATATAAATTGTCAACGAACTCAAATGATGAAAACTAATAATTGATTAACTATTGTCAAATAATAAAAACACTTTTAATAAGGAGCAAGATATTTAATCTCTTTTCCATCTCGAAAAAATAAATGTCTTAAGTATTGCTAACAAATTTATTATTGTTGTTTGTGCACACGCGGAAAAAAACATAGCTGTGAAATTGTTGCGACAACAATATTGTGTTTTCTGCAGAAATACTTATGTATATGGCGAAAAACAAGTTATTCGGGTATTTTATTATTTTATCACGTAAAATGAAGCGTTCGGAATTGCCATAGAATTGTTGTTGTAAATATATATTTAATAAGAATCTAAAAATGTATCCTTTTGTGCGAATGTATTTAGTTTGTCAAGGAAACTGTAGCTTTGATGAATTGATTTATTAAAAATTGTAATGAAATTAGGTACGTCTAAATTAGGGGGTTCCACGGGATTTCCCGTGAGCGAGCAGTGGGTTTTCTAACAAATTTTACATATAAAGATATTTTGTCAAATAGATTGATGTTTCAAGGTAATTTATTGAAATCATTATTTATTCTTTTTTTTTAATAAAAATAAATGAAATTGTTTTAGATGGAAAACTCAATTTTGTATGGACGTTTTAAAAATGAAATTGACTGATCTGTTTTCGATCTCAAACCTCCAGGACCGTTTTATTATTTATTTTATGTTTATTTACTTTTTTGATCTCATATAACAACGTTTTTCCCTTTAGGGAATTTAAAAACTAAAAGTTAAAAAAATAAAATTCCTGTTTTAATACCCAATTTGAATTAACATACGAGCATTTAAGTTTTCTAATCAAATTTGTGCAAATTAAATTTTTATTCTGCCTTATCGTGGTTGGCGTATATCAAATACGACTACGACTGCTTGGTAATAGATTAAAGAAGACTTCAACAGTTTTTCTTTAATCTATTAGCAAACAGTCGTAGTCGTATTTGAAATACGCCAACCACGATAAGGCAGATTAATTCTATGGAGCGGCGGGATCCCGGGATATTAAAAAAAATTCCCCGCTTTCCCGGGAAATGAAAAAGTGCGGGAACAAAACTCTAATCTCAAGAAACTACTCATACACATTTGAAAATTATACCTCGACTTCTGTAGAGGTCATGCAGGTCTGATTCATAGATTTTCGTTCCCTTGTGCCAATAGAAAGAAAATCATATCAAAGAAGTTAACTATTCTAAGTATTTTAACACGATTTCCAATCCAATTAATTGGAATAAAAAATGATAACATCATGCAAAAACGAGCATGTATAAAGATTATTACGCATTATCCGTAATCGGATTAATTACTGGTGTTCGTAGTTTGCTGGGATAAACATACATATGTAATTACATCCACAGTTTAAAATATTGAAATGAAAATTCCATAGAATTTCTTACGCCTTGATTTAAATTACCTAAATAATTATATTTGTTATAATGCTGCTCAAATTACCCCAGTAGCAGTAACTTGATATGGAAACGATTAAATGCAGTTACACACATAATTCTATAGCTTGTGGTTAAACGTTTATGTGGTTCATACTTACAATGGGAATGTTGAGATGTGCGCTAAATTTTGGCCAGCAACATACATACATATACATATATGCATGCGAATATACACATATCGAGAATTTATTGCAAGAGAGTCATAACTCAAAAACATTTTGTTTTGTTTTGCATTTATTTGTTAATATTACATAATTATTATCGTTCTTTATTTGGTGTAAAAATGACATACAAATATTTTGAATTATTTTATAATACCATTTTTAAGTTATTAGTAAGTAAATTTAAAAGTTTTTCAAAATCCGTTTACTATAAAACCAGTTTTTTTAAACTTATTGCTCTCTTGCAGCAAAGGCTTCATACGTACATACATACTAGACCCCTGCAAAAGCCCATTTAAAAGAAATTCCAAGACATGAGGGATTTTTCAAATGCTTTAGTACAGCGAAGTCTTCTAAAACAAACGATAAACAACACTGTTTGCATGGCATTTATTTCAGTTATTGCAGGTATAGAAGTAAAGAACAGATTACTTCGTGACGAAAAAATTTGTGATGATTGCTTCTTCCTACGCATGGGTGCGTATACAAACGGCATGCATGTACATACATGCATGCATATATATACACGTTATGTGTATGCTCTCTTATTTTTCTGCGCACATACAAACGCACACACATGCATTGACATTACATAGTTGTATGCAGCGATGCCAACTATTTATAATCCAAACGCGCTACTACGATTCTTAAAACGCGCTAGAACGCGCTAAGTTACAGCATTGTGAAATATTTATATCAAAAACGCGCTAAATTAAATTTCAATAAAAGTCGATGTATGTATTAGTACTCGTATCACAATTAATTTTTCAGATTTTGCAATATTGCTTCCTCGACATTATGTTTTAATAAACTAAAATCATTTAATACAGAATCAGAATCGCCTTCCAAATAATCGAGATCCTTAGTTTTTACTTCTAATTTATTTGTAAAACTTTGTAACAACATATAAATTGTGGAATAGTTTTGCGATTCAAATGCTTTTTGTAATCCAGCTATAGTAGATGCTTTGTAATTTATGTAAATTTCTTGGGTCATTGTATGTAAAACATATTTTTAGTTGTGAAATTTCAAAATATTTGACATTACAGTATTAAAATGCGTTTTTAATTCTAACCAAGGTCAAGCGGATTTTGTTTGCGACAGCTGAACCATTAACTAATTTAAAAAATTTTATCAGAGTTTTTGAAATTTGAAAATTGTTAAATTTATACAAAAAAAGTTAAAAAATATTGAACTGAAATGGTATTATTTTCTTTATTCAAAACGCGCTAATTTAGCACTTTTTTCTTATTAAACGCGCTAAGACGGAAAAAAGCGCGCTTGACATAGCTAAAACGCGCTAAATCTAGCACGAAACGCGCTAAATTGGCATCGCTGGTTGTATGCGCTTGCTTAAAAAAAAAACTCTGTTAAACATAAACATAATAGCTTACCCATGCTGCCCAGATAAGCGCCAGAGTGCCGAACATCAATTGTCTTTTTATACAAATGAATACACATACGCTTATACATATCTCTCGGTTTTCTCTCTGTGGGCAGCTCTGGCTTACCATCTACATCTGAAGACAGTACTTCTTTACATTGTTTGTACACACTCCAGTGATGCCAGAATTCCTTCACCAAAAATGGCTAAATGTAGACAAAAAATTGCTAAAAAAAAAAATGGCTAAAAACTAGCTAAAAAATGGCTAAAGGCCGTGATACGCTATCATACAAAGTCGTGCGATCTACGAAAAAGTACAACGTTGGTATGGTGGAGTTTATGAAAATTTTCAAAAGACAATAACAATTCATCACACCAGGGTTGTATATATTCGTAGATCGCACGACTTTGTATGATAGTGTATCACGGCTTTAAGCGCCATCGAATGCAAACATCAAGAACTTCAGCAAAAACGAGAATGTATTTCATATATTATTCTTTAAAGAAAATCGGGAACTTGTTTAAAGTAAATAAAAATAATAAATTGAAGTAATAAATAAAATTATTTTTCTTCAGGTAGTCAAGAAACTGCGCATATAGTGCAAACTTGCAATACTTGAAGTACGCCTTTTATTCATTTGTACATTCTGCTATTCAATCTTTAAATTTTTGGGTTAGTAATCCATTCCTTGCGAAATTTTGGTTTATACTTTAAACTTTAATTTATTTTTTATTTTCATTCGTGTAAAACAAAAATGAATATATCATGCGATTATAAGAATGAAGTGCAAATCTTTTTAATACTAATTTAGTCATCTCTTTTATGTAAGCGCTTTTAGACTGTCCCAATAAAAATGGTAAGTTTGAACCAGAATTCATTTATATTAATGCGAAAGCAATACCATATTAACCTGTGTTGTTTTTTTTTTTTTTTGGTATTTAATAAATGTTCTTTTGGTGCGAATTTACATATTTTATGAAAAGTCACAAAAAAATTAGCTAAATTAAAATAAAAATGGCTAAAAAATAGCTAATAGCTAAATTCACTTTTCTTCCGGCTAAATGGGATGAAAAATGGCTAAATTTAGCCAGAAAATAGCTAAATTGGCATCACTGACACACTCATACCAATGCGTCCACACGAACACCAATGCGTCCATAGTGCTTCGCTTATTATACGACAGCATTTATTATTGGTTTAGTATATATAATACATGCCACGAGAATACATTAAAAAAACAAGACGTATTTACATTTCAAGACTGTTTACGCAGGCCTCTAATTACATACCGTTCATTTACTACAGTAACTTCATAACTCAAAAAAAACTTGTTTGACAGCAACCGAACTTAAAGTTCTAAATTTACAGCCAACTTCACGGAAAAAAAATTTAATTTTCTCACAAGATATTTATATGCAATTTTTACACAATTTTAATAACGACATGAGGATTAATTCTGCATTATTAATTCTTAAATCCTATTTTTTGAGTTATGACGTTGTTTTACTAAATGAGGCATATTTGGTTTATTGGGCGAAATCAAGACCTTGTGGTTAATTTAGGCATTCGATAGTTATCAAATGCTGCAATTTATTTTCTAAATTAATTAACAGATCTTCGAAGCACGCCTGCTTGGTGAATGATTTGTTATGAAAATGCAGGCTGGCGTGAACGAGTTAGAGGACATTAAAAAGTTATCAATGATTATTGTTCATACATGCGTGCGTAATTTTGTGAATACCATTGTAGCCGGTTGCGTGGGTGATGCCAGCAATTAAAAAAAAAAAACATATTTTCCACTTTAATTAAAATTTAATAATCTCCTAAAACCTATTGCGTAAAATCTTGTGTAAAATGAGAGTAAATACGGATGTATGAATTTTGTTTTAATTTCTATAATCTATTTATAATATAAATGCAGTTTGAGTTGTATAAAAACTATTAGTTGGAATAATTACAATATTCAAAGATTTATTTTTTTGAGTTTAAAGTTGTTCTAAAAATATTTGCCCTCATATTTATAAAAAAATAAAATGAATTTGAAATTCATTTTAGGAAAATTTTGTATAGAAAATTTTAAATAAAATACATTTCAAATTCGATTCAAATTTTATGAATATGGGGGTTGGAATTTGAAATTTTTTTTCTTCGAATATTCAAACGATTAATAAATATGATTAAACAATTGGAAAAATTATTTAAATACAAATGTATGCATGTATGTGATAAAAATTCATTGAATAATCTGATATGAAAAATTTTACAAAATTTCGTTTATTCAAACAAACATTAAAAAGCCTGCAGATGTTCGAATAATTATTATTCGAATGACAACCCTATCCTTAACATCCTTTTTTAGTTCACATTTTCTTTACTTTTTTTTTTGGTTTTAACTTGCACATGCTTTCTTCATAGTTGAGGTTTTGTCTTCAAGGGTTATTATAATTTATAAAGTGAATTTTCTTTGAGGTTGTACAAATATTTTATAATTATAGTTGGAAAAACACTTTTAAAATGAAAAGATGAAGACCAATGAAAAAATCATTTGTTTTGTTTTGCTGTTTTTTCCGGCAAATGTTTTCGTCATGTTTTAGAAGCTCAGTAGCAGTCAAGTGGCTCATTTTAAATAATCGTGAATTTATTATGTTACAGTTTATAAAAACGGCATAAATTAAAAATGTTGAAAATTTTTATGAAGATTTAAAGTCATATTAATTTTGTAATTTGAATTTCAAATAAATATAGCAAACCCATAATTTACAAACTTATTAATGAATTCTGGCCAAAATTGGAACAAAATATTTACTGAGTTCATTATACCTTTAGAAGTAGATAAATACATTAATAAAAATATAAATAAAAATAGCTTGATTTTTTAAATGTTTTTTCCGTTAAGTTGTGTTTATATTTAAATTAAATCGTATTTTAAAAAATTTAACTCGTTGTTTACAACAGATGGTAAGCACCAATTGTTGGTATTCTGAACTTATTTTGTATATCAAGTTTCTAATTTTATGTTTTACAATATAATTATTTATGTTTCCAATAGTAATAAATTAAAACTTTTTTTTCTTTTGTACTAATTGTACTGATTGAAAAGTCAACTTACAAAGGAGAAGAGTATATGCAGTTATTGTCTCGAATGTGTAGATATTTTATTGCAATTGTTATTTTCATTTAAAATTTTCATTTTTAGAGAAGAACTTGTTCAAGAAATTTGCTATATAAAGGGTCTTCCAATAGCTACAACAGAATTTTGACAGTTGCAAGCGAATTGACTGGAATTTTAAAATTTTTTTTTGCCAAATCATTATGGACAGGTAAATCGTTACATTTCTAAATCAATCGCTACGTCAACAAACAAAATTTGCGAGTTTAGGACAATACCCAACCCACATTAAATCCATGATCGTCCAATGCATTCCTCAAAACTCATCGTTTGGTGTGGATTTTGGTGGCTGGTGGCGCCATCGGTGCGTATTTCTTTGAGAATTATGTTGGCCAAGCCGTAACTTTCAACGGCGATTTATATAGATTGACGATTGCAAACTTTTTCTCAACAGAATTGCATGATATGGACATCAACGACATCTGGTCTCAAAAAGGCTGTAGTATGTGTCAGTCACACATTAGATATTTCTCATTTGGTTTTCTTAAGTCGCAGGTCTATGTGAATAAGCCACAAATCTCAGCGGCCTTCCAAGCCAACATAACCCATCTCATCGGTCAAATTCAGCCTGATTTATGTGGAAGAATCACAGGAATAAATAATTGCATTGACATCTCACAGTCATTTAGTTTTGTTTAATGAAAGACCCTTTATAAAAAAGAAGTATGTTTTAATAAAATTCACATTGCAGAACATACTGTAGTCATAGTAAGAGGTGGATTGATTTGGAGTTGCTTTTGAAAAAAATAAAATTTCTTTTTCACAAAATTCAGTTTTATTGGCTATTCTTAATCAATCGATGACCCGTTCCGTCTATACCTTTAAAATTTACGAAATCTAAACGTTTTCGTGTGTAGCAAAGATGTTGTGACATTTTATAACATTGCCCAACTAATTCTATTACATGTCAATACAAGTAAATATCAAGAAAATGTACCTCATATGTAACCAGCCATTATAAATTATTTACATAACTTTCAGAGAAAATTAATGCCATAACCAGCCGGCAAGCGGAGAGAAATTCATAACAACAAGCTTTAAAGTTAAAGGAAGAATGAATATTTTGAATTAAATATTGCAAAAAGTAACGAATTTTAACGAAATTGTTTGTTGACTGACACCAACCTTCACCTGTTTAATTTTATTATTATTATTATGCCAACTTTTTTTTAACAACTTTTAAACAATCTGGTTTTGACTTTTAAATAAAAATCTAAATTTATTACGACACATTCTGGTCCATTTGTTGCAGGCCGTTTGTTAAAATGTTTGACTAAAAATAAATACAAATAAACGGGTATTGAAATACATATGTTTTGTTTATTGATAACGCGAGTTAAAGAAACTTTACAACTCTGTGATTGTTTTTAACAATAATCCCAGTTAATCATTAACAAAAAAAAAAAACGTTGTAGGAAGTGTCAATAGTAAACCAGTACTGATTCACTATTGACTTTGTTACTAGTACACTGAAGACATTTAAAGATTATGTCGCCGAAAAAATAATCACTCAATTGCCGCCGCTGGGAGTGTGTATTTGCTTCTACTTATCAAAAGCAAACATGACAATGTCGCCAAAAAGTGACCAAAACAGTCAACGAAAGTGGTGACTTGGATGCACTTAATCCCAGTGAGAGTTTCTAGTATAAATTAATTTCATTAAATGTCAAAATCATTGAGTTTTTTATCGATTAAATCCAGCCACCTCATGTTTTTCATGATTGACCATAGGCTTAAATTCGAAAAAGAAAATTTAATATTTTTCTTAATTTTCCATATGCACATACATGTATATATGTATGTATGTTTGTGAGTACATATGTACATATGTACATATGTACATATGTATGTGCCAATGCATGTAGTACATACAATGTTAATGTCTTGTTCAGCAAGAAAAGGAATGAATGCTGTGTTTATATGGGAAGTCAGTATGAATACGATGAACTTGATTAGCCTTCATTTCAGATTACAGATGACAAGGTGCTGCTGTTCTCCTCGTAACTTGCACTCTTGCCCATTATTGTTTTTGAGATTTCTTCATATTGCTGTAATTGTAGTTGTTTTACATACGTACGTGTGTGTGTGTGTGTACATATATACATATGTATGTATGTAAGGCCAACCAGTGATGCTTAACTGTGATTTTTATTTATTTTCATTTTGTAGCAATTGCATTTTTTTGTATTTTAATTTGCATAAAAAACCGTACCGTTACTAAAATAACGTCATAACTCAAGAAATGGAATTTTTTATACATACATACATATGTATGTATCTATGTACATATGCATTATATATACATATTCGTATGTATTATTATATACATACTTATAAAAAAAATTAATTTTTAACTGTTATCATTCCTTGGTTACCAGTTATGCTTATGAATAATATTTATACCACAAAAATATTTTTTGTTCGTTGTTGGCCAAGCACTTCAATAAAAAAAATCTTGAGAAAACTTGAAAAACTTCGCATGTTTATACATACATACATATGTATATAAACTTTAAAAATTTTTATTGAGAATTACGTACACAAACATAAATTTCACAACAAATCTTTATCTTTATCCCATTCCGAATCCGTTTGTATTTTTCTGCAACCTTTTTGCAATTAAAGTACTCGTATTTAAAAGGCAAAATGAAAAACAAAAAACATTCGGAATCGAATAAAAATGTTTAAATTTCGTGAAGTTTTTGTTTAAGGCTTTTTAATTTATTATGTTTGTGTATGTAATTCTCAATAACATTTCATGTTTATACATTACAGATTAAAGATCGGATAAATATAGTGTAGTATTTTTTTTAATGTAAAACAAACATATACGGATATGTTCTGTATGCCACGCGGAATTAAATCGTTCGGAATTGCCCTATCATTCTTGTTATAAATACATATTACCAACAAAAATTCTATGACATTCCCGCACGTTTTAATTTCACGTGGACGCAGAACAGGCCCCATTATGTATTCTTAGTACAACAATTTGTTCTCAAGAATTTAAAATAAAATTTTTACTACTTTGGTATTCCTAAATAAATCCAATTTAAAAGTCTGGCTAAAAAACGTTTGAAAGATCATAGATCATATACCATAAGTCATAATGCCACCAAGCAAGTACTCGTATCTACTTGTTCAGTGGGATGGAAATCGATTTTTGATAAACTTCTTTTCGTTATTCGTATGTAGAAGTTAAGCAAAACGTTGCTAGGCAACTGTGCTATAGTTATTTAGAGGTGATAAGATTAGTCGCTACGAGTACGATATGAAACTGTTTGCGTTCATTTTTTTTTTTATTACAAATAAAATCATAAATTGTAGACCTTTGAGATATTTTTACTGTTCTTGGTCAGGTGGATGAATATGTTTTCTGAAAACCTCAAAACTTTCGCAAATGTGATAGATATGGCGTATTCCATTACATACCAAAGGACAAATAAAAAAAATTTGGCCTTAAGTCGTACTTATTTGTTAAAACAACTAATCTAAATACGTTAGAATTTAATTACTGTAGTTTTATAGATAGATACATACATACACACATACATACATATATGTATATGTATAATCAAATGAAAGGAGATAAAAATGATTCTTATCTAATTTCGCATTACAGATAAGAGCAGATTTTCTGTGTTTCGACATACGTCCAAATAAAATAAATTCTAACTTATCAAACAACTGTCTGACGTATCAAGTGTTACACCATACAAACAAATCTGCTAACAGTATAAAAAATAAGGTTTTTAACTATTTCTTCTCTATCTAATTTTTATTTCTATTTTTATTAACATTGCTCTTCATTTAACATCTGTACGTTAGTTAGTGAGTATGTTTGAGAATGGGCGCATTTATAAGACTAAGTAGCTGTTGAGCTCAACAGTTGTGAAACTGTTGGCAACTGTTGGCCCCCCACAGTTACGTCTTAGAAACGGCTTGATTGATATAATTTAATTTTATATCTTTATATCGTTACTTCATCGCATTTGTAATGTAAAATTTAACAAATATTTGCTACTGCCTCCTAACAAAGGATATAAATGGCAAAGCACTATTCGATCAGCTGTTAAAGCTGAGCACAACATGTTGTATGTTTGAGAATGGGCGCATTTATAAGACATAAGTAGCTTTTGAGCTCAACAGTTGTGAAACTGTTGGCAACTGTTGGCCCCCCACAGTTACGTCTTAGAGACGGCTTGATTGATATAATTTAATTTTATATCTTTATATCGTTACTTCATCGCATTTGTAATGTAAAATTTAACAAATATTTGGTACTGCCTCCTAACAAAGGATATAAATGGCAAAGCACTATTAGATCAGCTGTTAAGTAGCGAAAAAAATTTATGATGGAAAATTACTCAACTGTTGAGTGGAGCGGAAATACTCAACTATGCGTTTCCATTGGAGCCCTATGCTCCACTGGGAGTTAAAGGAACATAATTATAAATTGATTTCGTTAATTGATTGATGCGTGTTAATTATTCGTATGTCCGCTTTTACATGTATGTATGTATATACATTAGAGTGGCCGTTAGTTATATGGAGATTTTGTTTGTTTGATTTATTATATTCTCTCCCCCCAAAATCGGTTCAGTTTTATGTAAAAAAAGTACAAAAAATTTCATAGCAATAAGTTGTGTTTTAAGGGGTGCGTCCGCCCCTCAAAGTTGGCCCTCAATCTCATATATTTAATGTATTTTTTTTAGTGTTCTTTTATGTATGAAATAATTTAATAGATATAAGGTCCTATTATACATGCTTAATATAAATAATGTCCATATGAATATAATTTTGGTAGATAAATTTTTTTGGTATTTTGTTGGTTATTTTCTAAAATATTAATTTTAGCAAAAAACTTTCTTTGAGACTAATTGCCATATATCATATTCTTGTAAAATGATTTTTTAAAAAGATAGTCATATGCAAAAAACTACATTGAAAAATGGGCTTGAAGGCCAACTTTGAGGGCCGGACGCACCCCCTAAAACGCAACTTATCGGTAAGAATTTTTTTTTGTATTTTTTTACATAAAACTGAACCGATTTGGGGGGTGGGAGTAGAATAAATCAAGGAAAAAAAAATAAATAACGGTCACTCTAATATGTATGTATAAGTGCTGGTTCAGAGACGGAGATTTGTAATTTTCTGTTCATTATTTGCTGATAGAAATTAGCGCTTTCAATAGCATGTATTTTCACAAGCAAGCAAATATTTTCCTTGAATATTTACATATTTCACACTGCTGTCGTGAGGCTTTCTTGATATTAATACATACATATATACATATAATATATATGCATACACTGAAAGGAAAACCTTCATTCAGACAATGGAATTCTTCATTTTATTAATGAAATGTTTCATTAAAAGTCAGCTAATGAAGCCCTTCATTGGATCAATGATTCATTGTATTTATGAAGTTAATTTTGGCGGCTATGTCATAAATAGAATAAAACTATTTCATTAGTTCAATGAAACTTTTTCATGAATATAATGTAGTTATTTAATATATACAAATACATATATACATGTATTTATTAACGTAAAGCATTTAAAATTTAAGGAACTCATCAGTAGAGTTCAACCCAAATAATGTTTTAAGTAATCCGAAAAACTTACATGTTTATAGTAAAACTCTTAATATGTTGTTGAGAATCACAATACACAAACATAAGTTAAAATAATCAAACAAAAATCTTAACAAAACAAGCACCTTTATAAGATGTTTGGCACAACCTTTTTGTGTTTGTATAGAGGTGAGGAACATGAATGGATAAAAAAAGAGAGAGAGAGAGAGAGATTTCCGCTATACAATGAAGAATATTACATTGTATAAATGAAATGATTTCATTGCATTTATGACGACTACACTGCTTTGAAATTAAAAGGAATTGGAAAAATAAGAAATAGAAATTATTTTTTAACAAAATAAATTTTGATTTATTTATGTTTGACAAACAGTAAGAAGACAAAATTTGTGAAACTTATTTATATTTGCCCCAAATTCGCCAAAAAGAAAATTAGTTTAAACAATGTAACGATTTTCATTAATACAATGAACTATGAAGAACACATGAAGAGCAGAGTCTGAAAGATTGCATGCATACAATGAAATTGTTCATTGTATTAATGAAAAGTTTCATTAATATAATGCTGAACATTTAATGAAACCGTTTCATTCTCTGAATGAATGATTTTCCTTTCAGTGTAAGAATTATTTGCATTTATTTCTATATAAATAAAAAATATAATCTTTAATATAAATAACCGTTTTAGAGATAAGAATGATAATCGAAACAAAGTATTTTTTAAATTAAATAAAGTATGCATGTATATGTAGGTAATTTCTAAATTTGGACAACCATATCGTCATAGTTTCTGTGTTTATAATTCAAAATAACATTGAAATTTATTTTTAACTAATTAGTATATGTGCATGTGCATGTACTTTTGGTTTGGGTAAATTCCTTAAGCAATAAATTAAAAAAGCAATACATACTGCACAACTCGATCGAGACTCGTCAAAAATGTTGATTATTAAAATGCAAAAAAAAAAGTTTTACGTCTAGTCTGTCTAACCAAGACGTACAATAACTTTATTTATTTAAAAATTAACTAAAATTAAACATCCTTATTTATAAAAATTTTAATAACTTTAATTTTTATATAACTGATTTGCATACAAAATTATTTTTATTAAGCCTTAATAATTTTTATAAATAAGGCTGAAAATATTTAGCTTTACATTACATAATTGATGTAATAACGCAATTTTACGTAATTATTGTAAAGAATTTTGATTTCTTTGTAAATTCCTGTAGCCTTAATAGTGTATATACATATACATACATATGTACATACATCTGTATATATACAACTTAATTCATACGATTTATGGGTATGAGTCACTTAGAAAATGAATCTCTAAAATAAAAAAATTCAATATTTAAATTAAGTCATCTTTAAATAATCGTCAATAATTGAAACAAAAGTGTAGCAGTTACAGTTGAATCACAGTTAGAAATTTTAGTTGAATATACCATACAAATTAGCAATGTGGGCTGACGTTAAAAACGCAACCCAATTAATAATATTTTTTCAATTTGCAATTTTCATTTAAGTTTTGGGAAAAAAACATTTTAAAAAGCTGAACTAACTAATATACCCAGTAAAAAAAATGGAAGTCATTCTGAAGGAACCACATTTTCATTGCTTCCAAAAAATCGATATTTTTAATTCGCCGATAGTTAGCAGAAAACCAAGTAGAAGTTTATTTTAATCACACAAAACCTTGTAATTTTTCCAAAGTTTTAGTAAATACTCACCAAAATGTTCAAAAAATCGATTTTTTGAAAGAAATTTATGAACTAATTTTGGCCTAATATTTAGGAGTTATTTGCTTAAATTTACATGAAAACACTGTTTCGCGTTTAAATTCGTATAAAAAGAAACGAATTGTTAAAATATGTAACTTTTTAAAATTTTTTCTAGATGAAAATATTACCATAGAACACAAAAAAGAAAATTTTTCTTAAAATCCCTTCTAATTCGGTGACTAGGCATCGAAAAAGAGAACTTCTTGCAATGACAACCCTATGTAAAAATCATTAGATCGGATCTAAATTTAAACTACTTCCAGACTGCAAACTCTACATTTTCATGACTTCTTTGGAGTGTCTTCTTTTACTGGGTACGAGTGAAAGGTCCAAAGAAAGTGAGCGTGTTTGCTGTGCAGAAATGTAATGAGATAACGATACAAATCTTCGCTCAAACATGTGAAAAATAAGGGAAAAAATGAGATAGGATAATATTTTCTTCCGATAATTTTGTCAGATTTTCAGGTCTCTATCGCTAGTGTATATTCGCCTTTGCTAAAAAAAAAATAACACATAATACGGCATGGCATATTACCTCAAATAATAATTTCACTCCATTTTTTTATAAAATCTGTAAAACTTAATATTCAATTTCCTAAGACAAAAGTAAAGATGGCTTTACGAAATTTACATTTATACATTTATTTTAGCAACTGCTTGAAATTATGCAGATACTTTGTGAGTCTTTAACAGTTTCAAATTTTTAACAAAATTGTTCGCCGTGTTGTTATACAATTTACAAATTTGCAAGATACGTCAATTTTGTCGTTGTTGTAGATTTATACCTACCATTAAGTGAGTGTTAATGGAAAATTGAAAACGATGCAGAGAATATTTAGTTTGTCAGGCACCGGAAGTGTAGCTAGGCAAGCATACTGGTTTTCAATTTACTTACTTGAATGCTCCTCTGAGTAGATGAAGAATGTTCTGTTTCATAGGTGTATGTATGTACGAGTATGTATTAATATAGGTAGTTTTTTAAGCATTTTTTTTTTGTGTTTGAATTTGTTTTTAGAAAGTGTTGATTATGCATTTTATATACCCTGCACCACAGGAGAAAAGGAAATCGATATGTGTACATGCATACAAATCTTTCATTCCGTCGATTTCCCACAGAATTCATAAAATGTGAAAAAGATTTTAATACAATTGCTAATAAAAATTTTCTTTAATACAAAATTCACGAAACAAAAATCAAATCTAGCTGAAAAAATTTTAAATGTACAAAAAAAACAAGAAATCCGGAATTTCTCTAAGAAGTGAACATTTCAATAAATTAATCGCCAACACTCGTCTCAAAACATAAAAATTTAAAAATCATTGTTAATTTGCCCGGATGGTATATACAAGTATACATACAGCCAATTTATAAAAATTATTAAGGCTTTATAAAGGTTATTTAACACAGATTTTCGTACAAAATTTTTTTATTAAGCCTTAATAATTTTTTAAAATAATAAGAAATTTGTAATGATTAATATCTTCTTCAATTTCGGAAGTCTTCTTAAGATTACCGGCAATACTTTCTCTAAAAATTAAAAAATGCCTCTTTTATGGCATAATATAGAATACTACTTGAGTATAGTTTCGAGAATGTTTTTTACAACTAATATGTTAAGAAAAGTATTCTGTGACACAGCCGATATTTTCTATAGGAAAAGTGTGCTGTGACACAGCCGACTTTTTCTGTAAGAAAAATTTGCTGTAATGCAGACGACTTTTTGTTTAATAATCATAATCGTGTGCTGTGACACAGTCGACTTTTTATATATAAACTAAAATAGTGCTGCGATGCTGTGGTACGGTTGACTTTCAATAAGAACATTGTGCCTAGTTAGCTTTCTGTAAGGAAAGTGTGCTGTTGCACAGTCGGCTTTTTTGCTGTGATGCAGTTGACTTTTTTCATAAGAAAAGTGTACTGTGGCACAGTTGTATTTTTTTTTTCTGTAAGAAAAGTGTTCTGCGGCACAGTCAACTTTTTCTATTTTACGTTCGGTATAGACTTATAGCTGTTGTTGTCATAAGTGGAAAACAACAATTTTACATCTTGTTCAAATTTTAAATGAACTTTATTTTAAGAAAGTTTTGTATAAATTGAAAACTTAGTAAAGTTTCTTTTTTAATTTATTCTACCAAAGTTGTTTTAAATACTTTTGCATATTAATATTCATACACAGTTTCAACGGATATACACAAGTAAGAATAAGTTAATGCGCTTTATATTAGAAATACATAGTTCCTTTGTATATGAGCCGTTCAATTTTAGTATGCAATAAGAAGAAGTTTTGTTTGTTCGTTGGTCAAGCAACATCTATATGCATTTCGTTTCTACTTAAGAAACTCATCAGTAGACTTCAACAAAAATTTTTTTTTTATTGAAGTCTACTGATGAGTTTCTTAAACAGAACTGATATGCATATAGACGTTGCATAACCAACACAACCTCAATGTGAAAATGTTCAGTATACAAGAAATAAAAAAAAAATATTTTAGGAAAACTTTTAGTGCACAGCAGGACCAAAAAATAAAGAATATATCAGCATAATAAGTGAAGTGTGTATAAGAGGCGGCATTGCCAAATGCAAGCTTCCTACTCCTTAACTTAAATGTACGAAAACTCAAACAAATGGATTTCATTTCTTATGAAGTATTCGAACTATTCGAATTTATGAAACTATTCTAACTAAATTATTTTCTTCGTTCTTTGCATTTCTTTTTATGTAGATCTCTTTGAAGTATTTTTCAGGGACAATAATAATTGTTGTTAAAGTTTTTTTTTTTTTTTTTTTGTCATAAAACTACTTCTAATTATTTAGTAGATAAAGATATTGAAGGAATTTGGGCTTGTCTTATTTTATTGCTAGCTGCTTTTAGTCAAGTAAATAAAAGTTGACAGAAAAGTTGTCCTTTAAGTATTTTATGTTAAGCATTGTCCTGCAGTCCTGCAAAATCTTTTGTTTGAGTTTTTTCTTTATATATTAAAGACATATGTATGTATGTATGTACATATATAAGCCCTCAACTTGACATTATGATTTTTTTTTTTTTGTTTTTATATATTGCTATTATACTATATATTGTGCTTAGCGAATATTTGTTTTGTGAATAATTTTTCATGCCTTGTTTTCGAATTTTTGCTCGCAAAGCTCAAGTTGTTTGCTTAAATGTTAACAACTGTTTGCCTTGCAATTTTCCAAGAGAGTTTTTTTTTTAGCCACCATAATTGTTAGGAATTTTTTTTGAGGGAATGTGTATATTTTAACGCAATTTTATTGCCGGATAATTGAAAAGTTTCGTTTAGTAATTTTCATGATACAATAATATAAAGGTAAAGCCATTCTCTCTTTTCGTCGCCATATTAACCTTCTGACGTTTGTCCAGATTATTTTTTAATGTCAAAATTAATGCTACCTTATTAGTTTATGAAATCCGAGTTTTTGATTAATTGTTTGACTTTGTTGTTTATTTAATTAAAAAAATTTAAAAATATTTACATTTTTTCATTATAAAAAGCAGCAATAAAAAATACAGCAGCACCAACAACGGCAGCAGCAAGGATAGAACAGCAAGGAAATGAACAGCTGCAAGAAAATTCCTAACTGAACAGCATCTGCTCCACTTCCGAATCATAGGTGGGACTTCGTGTTCTTGCTTCACTGTATCATTGACTTACATCAGGTACGTCCGAGGCATACGCAGAATGTGTAAACTTTTAAAAAGGAGGTTTTGTGCTTTCACACCGACAGGAGCAGAGAGATCACATCAGCCAATAAGATCTTGACGACAGCAATGCTTGCTCTTATTTTGAAAAGAAACCAGAAAAAATTCAAGAGCTTTGTGTGTTTGGACGAAGCTGCTGTAAACACAACTGGAACCAATGACGAATATTCTTCGTAAAATATAAAAACACTTTTGTGTATATGAAAATACACACAATCAGTATGTTGGACGAAATTTTCCCTGTGTAATTAACTGGCGATAGTTTATTTATTACGTCGTCGAACGATGACCAAATGTTTGAATGTTTATGTCCATTGTAGTTTCATTTCGAAGTGAAAATTATACAAAAACTTTTACTAGACATTGCAGTTTCTGAGATGTTAGGAATTTTTTTTGCGATTCATCTGATTTTCTGGGAGTTTGTTATTCTTTGCAGTGGAAGTTATTCTTCAATGCATTTATAAATTTTTCGCGAGTTTTAGCGATTTCTAATAAATTTTAAGGCTTTTTTCCGATTTTGCAACTTTTTGAGTATTTTTGCAATGTTCGCCAGTTTTTTCCAGTATTCTGCTTCCTAACAGTTTTCAGTAATTTTAAATTTTTCTGTTATGCTACTTTAACAAAAACATCGATGTTTTTGAGACTGATGTTGCATGCCTAGCCATGAGGCTTTTTTTATTGTGTTGAAATAAATAATAAATGAAAGATTTGCCAGCTTTTGAAGATCATATTACACACTGATTTCGTTATCCTCATGTCCAATAAACTAAAGCATTTAAAAAAAAAATGTGGATTAAACTATAATTTTTAAACTCAAATTACACATTTCAAAAAGCATTCCCAAATGAAAATTGCCGCTATATGTGTGTGGCAACGTTCTCCTCTCTGTTTACAAAAAAACAGTAATCAAATAATCGGGAAAAAAGTCATAATTAATTTTTTACGTCAAATGTGGTTGTACCTTTATATTATTGTATCATGATAATTTTTTATTTTATTTCGGCATGTGCACATGTTTGAATATCTTTTCACCAGTATGATTGAACAACACCACCCACAAGATAGATTTGAAATATAAAATTTATATTATCCTATCCAGTTATCACTCCATCCATGTGCATTTACATATATAAATGTATAGTTCGCATATTTGGATTTTGGAAAGTTGAGAACACTGCATACGGCAACAGGAATAATAATCCATATATGAAGAATGTCCTAATTGCATTTATAATTAACAATAAATTTTGAATATTCAAATAATACAGTGTTTTAAACTAAAACGTATTTTTCATATTTTCTACATACGCTTATATATTTTTACTCGGGACAATATAATAAAATCAAATATTTTTTATTTGTACGAGTATATTAGAAATTATTGTAAAGTAAAGAAGCAAGCAATATAATATAGAAAATTAGTTTAAAAAAGTACTTAATCGTATAATAAAAACAATCTATTTTTAGAGCAAAAAAAAAAAAAAACAATAAGCTTTATTAGTAACACTACGTGAATTAGTTTGTAATCTTTTGTGCTGTGACTGATATACAAACAATAGAATAAATAAAGTACAAGTGGACGACGAGTATGTAACAATCATGAGCATTCTATTAACACTTCAGTAATGCCACTACACCTAAAAATATATATATAAACATGTGCCATAGTTGAATTAAATATGGAATGGGAAAATATTATAAAATATAATTATTAACTTTAAAATAAATTTTTGTTTTAAAAAGGGCTTTAGAAAATCTTAAGATATAGTGTGCCCTACGGCCCTTTTCACAATGTACGATTAAAAGCTAACAGGGACTTTAAAGTTCATGTTGACTCTTTTTTTTTTTGTGAGTATTTCATATATGCAGATATGCATGTATTTACATTCCATGTTTTCCTTAATATTAAGTTGTTTTTCACTTTAAATGATTGTGGAATTAACAATGACTTGAATTTGGTGCCATTGAAATTCTCTGAAAATAAATGAAATGAAAGATGCAAGCACGTGTACTTAATTACGTACGTAGATTCATACATCAGTACATACATACATATTTATCATACCCCCAGCATTATAATTTTATACGTGTCGTACTGAATTAATGTGTCTTTAAATGCATCACCGAAGTAAATATTTATTAAGGGTTCGAATTGTCTTCCGTATGCTTCTTTTATATATGTGGCAAAAAGGAAAAAGTGCTTAAGTCGCGATAAGCTGATTTTGAGTTAATGCTACCTTCGTAATGTGCATATTTGAAAGTACCCTTGGTCAAAATCTCAATTACCTTGTGTGATTTTTCATGAAGTTATAGCAATATGACTTGCGACTTATCTCTTTTAGACTTCTAATCTAATTTGCAATAATAGCTTAGGTTATAGGTTGTACTTAATGTATCACTTGTAGTGCCTGGGACGATGTTTGCTTAAAAAAATAAAGGTTAAAAAATATTTTCCCCCAATTCAACTGTAAAAGAATTAAATTTCTAAAAATGGACTTGAACGCTTAGAAGTGCTCTTCTGCAAAACAGTAAAATATGACTTAAGCACTTTTTCCTTATTGCCACAGATATGTACATACACATGTAGCATTCATCAGCGTCAAAGGACATATTGTTAATATTGTCTGAATTGCAAAATATGTCACATGTATGTAAACATTTGTTTCATGTTGACACAATAACATCAGTCAATGTTTATTTCATCAAATTAAAGCTGAGTGACAGTTACAATGAAATTTTCTACCAGAGTTCATAACTTTGAGATTTTTGTTTTGCGCAAGTAGATATTATTGATCGATTATTATCTAATACATATTTTGATACATGTACATACATATAAATGTACATACTAGTGATGCACGAATATTCGTATTTGAATTGTCGAATATTCGGCCATTTGCAAGCGAATACGAATATTTTTCCAAAAAAATTAAATAAATAAATGCAGAAATCCTAAACGAAATTTAAATAAATGACTAAAAATTTTAGTTTGTACAAATACATTAATTTTTTATAGAAATTTGTGCTTTGTATCATTTTCAAATATTATTTATTGACGATCATTAAAATTGTGGGTACTTTTTATTAACTTTAAAGTACGCCAACAAAAGTGTGAAATCCTTTTTCGTAACAATTTTTTAATATTTCATATTGCATATAATATTTGTATTCGTATTCGTATTCGTATTCGCTAATATCGTTTCAAATATTCGTATTTGTATTCGCGAATATCAAAAATTGACATTCGTTACATCACTAGTACATACTTATGTATGCATACGTAATTTAAATATTGTATTACATTTCTGTGTCGACATCATTCATGCTCATTTAAAATCCCAGCAAAAAATTACACATTACCATTAGAAATACTTGCCATATAATGACTTACTTTTCTGATTGCCAATTTTCATTACTCGCTTACAAATCACATTACCTAAAATTAAAAAAATGACGTGCACGTTGCTAAATGAAGAGAATGATTTTTTTTAGATGAAATAGATTACGTGAAATGTTGACAAATAAAAAAAAAGTAATTGCTTCTCAAGAATCGATTATTTTAGTCTGACGCCTTGCTAAAATCATTAAGTTGGTAATCCAGTAAGGAAGTGCTTCCACCAAAAATGCTTAATTCCAAACTCGATTACCTTTTTTGAAATTTTTTGCTGGGATATTTTATAAATATAAGTTTTAGCAATTCAATATGGAAACTAGGTACCAATTTATATACATTTATAAAGTATGGAAAATTAAAATTCAACTCTTCTCGAATCCGAAATAGATGTATCGAGCCATAACCGCTAAAATAGCTTACGCGACACATTTTTTGGACTTCGTTTTTTTGACAAAAATCGACTATTTACGATCGCAAATGATAGATTTTGGTCATATATGTACACATGCATACAAGCAAATAACTGCTGTATTGAATTACACGTACACATCTAATTTCACAGCCTTATTTATACAAATTATTAAGGCTTTATAAAGAGGTTTTAAGACAGATTTCTTTATAAATTTTTGCTTATTAATAAGCCTTAATAATTTTTATAAATAATCCCTGTTAGTTTTTACGAACAGAATACCTTAAATTAATGAAAAAATAAATAAAATATTACTTATATGATTTTTCCTCTTTTATACTTTCAGCTATGAATAAATGAAATCAATAGTGGTTTATTGGTTTTTTACAAAATTAAAAACACAACAATTTCACCAGCCATCACAATAACATCATGTAAGTAAAACAATGTAAAATTCACTTATCCTTTCACCCATACATATGACAATACATACAAAGATAATCATAAATTGATTAAATATTCCATTAATGTTTTTCACTCTTGGTTAAAGTTTGCTAAAAAAATGAACTATACTTTTTTTTTATCAGAAAGGAACACAAACATAATTAATAGTTTTGATAAAAGAAGAAGTCTACTAATTACTGCTACGAGTAAAATAAAACCTTGTGTGTATGAAAAAAATTAATAAAAAAGCATTTTTTAGTGCATTAATGAAAATTAATACCTATTGTTAAATTCTCGAGAAAAAAATCCATTAAAAAATTCAAAACTGTAAAAAGATCAGTGTCTGCCTAAAATCGGAATTCATAATAAATAGTTAAAAACAAGCGTAGCCGTAGCTCCATATCCTTTTATAAAATTTTCCATCACGCATTCGCATATTTGTGACTGTATGTCCTCGATAACTTCAAGAATTCCAACTCTAAGCTCTTAGATCGATTACGGGCCTTTGGGACGTACCTTTCACTTACGCCAAAGGAAAAATGTCTAAAGGTGCTAAATCACAAGATCTCCATGGCAAATTGTGATCGCCTCTGCGATATATCGTACGGTTAGCAAACTTTTTACACAAAACGGCGATGGATTCGTTACTTGTGTGGCACGTAACGCTTTCTGGTTGAAAATAGACATCGTCCACATCAATATCTTTGGATCCCACCCATACGACGAAAATGAACAGCAAACCTAGATTTTTCTCAATGCTGTAGGCTACAACAACTATATTATCAGTTGTTCGGCTTAAATTTTTACACCAGTTTCACAATTCCTGGGCGAGAAAGTGTTTCATGACGTCCCAAATGCTTTAAAGTACGGTCACACTTGGAAAACATTTGCCAAAAAAAAGCGTAACCACTAAATAATAATGAAAATTTTTTTGATTCAGATACAGTTCCATCCATAATTAGTTATAACTAACAGACAGTGTCGTAGAATCCAATATTATTACAAACTGTTTAACTTAATATTCAATTGTCTGAATTTATAGGTTTCTCATTAGTATTAAGTGGTTACGGGTTTTTGGACAAATGTTTTCCAAGTGTGACCTGACCGTACCTTTAGTATTGCGAACAGTGACCGCGAAAATTTCTCCATTTTTTTATAATTTCAATGCGTTGTTGAAGCGTATGTGTCGTATGTATTGTATCGTTCCATTTTTATTAATGGCGTAGTTTTTACTAATCATCTGTCAAGTAGTCACAGCTTGAGTCACGACAATTGTTAAGATGACGGGTTATTCACAGTGTAACGTCTTATTGCAACAACCGTTAGCTTACCGATCAATCCAATCATGTTATTGGCCCTATTAAGTAGTTAAAATGAAAATTTGATTAAATCATGCGTATTTAGTTTAATCAACAAAAGAATACTTTAAAGGTTTTTGAACTACAAGTTGGGATGTCTATTATTATACATGACCATATATGCATATTTACATAAATTTTAATAAATATGTATGTACACTACATACATATTATGATTCACATAAATGTTTATATTTGCGTTTGCAAAACTCTGAACGATTTTACTCTGGAGCTCTTTGAATACAAATTTTTGTCCGTTGTAAACGTTACGCATTTTGCTTTCACCGAATTTTTCGTTTCAAGAAATCAGAGCTTTAAAATTGTTCATTTTAAGTATTTGTATGAATAGAAAGATTTGTCGTTCAACGGCAATTTCATTGAAATATATTTATTTTTTATTTTCTTATGGTGTTTTATTGTAATTTTTAATTAGCATTTTCTAAACTGGTCACGCTGAGGAATAAAAAATAATTGTTTATTTTATTATAACATTTATGAAAATAAGTATTGAATGTGTTGAATCACTGGCTGTAATCTTAATTTGTAAACTGTCGTATTCATATAAATTTGCTGATTAAATCTGTTGTAGAGCAAAAATATTTTTTATGAAAAAGGGTTTAAGAAAATAAATTTTTTTCTAGGATAATATTAACTGATTTTGATCAGCTGCGGCGGTACTATGTAGATAAATTCTCAGCAACTGTTTTTATTGTGGGTTTTTTAGTCGATTTATTTATAAGTAATGCAGTAGGATAAGAAGTGGGTGGGTTATAAAGACTGTCATATGTTTCTCATATTATATTCCTTTGGTATTTTCTGTTATGCCAAATTCATTAAAAATAAATTCAGTAAAGTGCGACTTTGACTCGGTAAAATTTTTCGGTTTTTTGTGATTTTATGAAATTTTTTCGGTTTTTGCCGTTTTTTTAGTTTTGACTTTTTTCGTCGTTTTTAAGTTTTGACTTTTTTCGTCTTTTTTTGACGATTTTTTCTGTTGTTGGCGATTGATTTTAGTTTTAGCGTTTTTTTTTTATTTTTTTGGCGCTCTTTTCGGTTTGGCGATTTTTTCAGTTTTTGGCGATTTTTTTCGTTTTGGCGATTTTTGTGTTATGGGATTTTTTAGTCTTAGCGTTTTCGAAAACTTCAAGAGTTTGCTCGTACGGTTTCCAAGATTCATGAAGTTGTCGAAATTATACAGTAAAAATTACATTTAACTGATAGAATACCCTTTAGTTTTTATTTTTTAATTTTCAGGGCCAATCCCACGATGTCGGCAACGTTCGACTTGTCGTGCTCTTACATTCAAAACAAAAACAAATTTTAATATTTTGTTGTTGTACCAAATGTAAGTTTGTGACAAGTCGAACGTTGTCGACATTGTGGGACAGACCCTCAGTGTTAATTGTTGTAGTCTGAATTAAAATATAGTCACTTTGCAAATTTCAAGTATATATGTATGTATATATAATCGTTTGTATATTACATAAGGATTTCAAAATTTTTCGTTGCTCACTTTAGAAAACCCTTTAATTTTTAACTGACATATATTTTATATATTATTATATAAAATTATAGCGGCCAAAATTTCACATATTGTGTGAAAATTTCATTCCCGTAGCTCTTAAGGTTCTCGAGAAAACAGCCTGTGACGGACAGGCGGACAGACGGACATCGTAGCGAAAACAATAAAAAGGAAAAAACTGTTGCTCATTTCATATTGCTTTTATTTCACCTTCAGTTGTCAAAAGTAAAGTGAAGCGATTTCGTTATTATTATTTGTTCAGTCGTGTGGTTGCTGTATTGTTGTTGTTGTTGCCGTTCGATGTCAAGTTCAGTTATTAAGCTGTAAATTTTCATTTCATTTGCTGCATTAAAATATTGCAATGCAACGAATGCTTGTATTTTTATTTTAAATTTAACACCATATTGTGGTATTTTTCTAAAGCTATTTTTTTCTTATATCGATGATTACTTTTATGTACGTACTCTTGTATATCATAACGATTTAAATTTCCGGCTTACACGGCCATCGTTAAACAGAGCTCCTTAGTTCTTATTTCGAAATTTGCACTTGCACCTCAAAAAAATTTAATGCATTTGTAACGATTACACATACAACTACGAACTAAGGAGCTCTGTTTAACGATGGCCGTGTAAGCCGGAAATTTAAATCGTATGTGCTTACATGTGTTTCAAAATGTCATTTTTACATTTACGAGTAACAAGTTTTTTAAAATGTCTTCTAAACTGATATGTGCATACATACATATGTATGTAAATGAAGTTAGACGTTTGTAGGGAATACGGCATCCATCGTGTGAAGATATTAAACCATATAAATACATACATATTTATATAAATATTTTTGATGAAATGTGTGTATGATATTTTTTGCTGTGTGCTTATTTTTGCTTGATATTTATTGTAACTACAAGCATTAAATATGATTAACTTTTTTTCTATCATATAACCTGACATGTATGTAAAGGGAGGCATTTCGTACGAATGTGGAATTTAGTCCGTGTTTGAATTCTTTATAAAACGAAAGCTATATTGTGGAATATAAGTACATATCAGCACAGACACTGGCATTTGCATTATCTCTGCGTATTCAACGTCTGGTCATCCCAATTATTAGAAATAAGTTGTAATTTTTAACCCTTAACTACATTCGCTTCTCCAACTTACGTTACTACATTGGTGGAGTAATTTTCTACCCCAATAAAAAATTCTATTTATTTTGCAGCGCCTCACATAAAAAAAAGAAAATATTAATGTGAAATATTACGTTTGTTTATTTTTTATTAAAATATGACAAAAACCATATTAAAAAATTTCATAAATTAGAAAATGGCAGTTTTTTTTCGAGCACCTCAGAAAATTTACTTAAAAATTAAGTGTATTCTCCTTACAGAAAAAAAAATTTTATATGTATTATTATAAAACTTTAAATTAGTAATTTATATTAAAGGAACGTTAAATAAAATAAAATTAAAGAAAAATGATATATATAACATAACATAAAAATTCTGACAGACGATATTTTTCGTGAAAAACAGTATGTATGAAATCACTTATAACATACTGTACAGACTTTTAGTTCTTTAGAATGCTTTTAAAAAATAAATTTATTGCACTTGGAACATATTTTAGTTGTTTTTGCTTCTTTAAAATGCGGACATATATAATATCGGGCACTTTTTGGCCTTTCTGGCTGACTCGGTCCAGATTGGTTCTCAAGAAAATATCATCATCTCTTGCGTCGTCAGATGAGTCGTCTTCCGCACAAATTTTTTCTATTTCAGATTTACTTCAATAGCGCTTCATTTTGTGTACATAATAAAAAATCAATCAATACCAAGAATAAAAATAGATTACATAAATACATTCGTGGGGTAATTTTGTACCCCAATATATATCTACCCCAAATTTTATTTGACTTAGCGCAATCTCCACACATACACTTCAAGATACCGGTATGAATGGAGAATACACGGAGTTTTAAAGAATATGCTTCAGTACAAAGTAAGTTATAAAATATGGAGTGCAGTGTGGGGTAAAAAATTACCCCACGAATTTAGTTAAGGGTTAATGTAGATAGACTGCAATCTTCTGAGATAGTGATTGTTGCTTGGTGGGTGCTATTCAAATAATAATAACAACAGCAAATGAAATCTTTTATCTTTTTATTAAATTTCTACACAATAATATAAACGTACAAGTATGTACACGCTCATACATTCTTCAAAACTAACACATGTGCTTACCCTCTAGTCAGCCTAGAACCATATGTCTCTATGTCAATATTTTTTCTCCAGCGACAATTGCACTAGTTAAAATGTCGACAACTTTCCTTTTATACGCGAGTAGAGATACGTTAGAGACGACAGTTCTAGTGTATTTCTGGTGATATTGTCAATGAACGCGTCAATAGTTTGTTTTTCTCTTTTATTATGTTGTGCAATAATATTAAATAAATATACATATGTAGACGAGGGTCACTAAAATCTACTAGTGAATCTTTGGTTCAAATATCTCCATATGGTCGTAAAAGAACTACCTTCTCAATAGCGCTAAAGTCTACTGGTAGATTTTCAATGACAACCCCATGTTATATGCCAATAGGCGATTACATTGGCTGGGGTACACCTAGTCAGTAGCACTATTGACAATGTCACTAGAAAATCACTATAATCTTACTATTGACAACGAGCGAGGAAATATTTACATATATTGTAGACCAGAGCCCCTAAAATTTACTAATGAATCTTGGGTGTCAATGTCCCCATGTTGTCCCAAAAGATTTTTTGGATTTTCAATGACAAGCTAATGTTAAATGTCAATAGATGATTACATTGGCTGGGGTACACCTGGTCAGTAGTACTACTGACAATGGCACAAGTAAATCACTACAATTTCACTATTCGCACTTCCTGCAGGGTATGTATGTGTTCTTGTATGTATGTGTGCAGTACTCTTTATTTGTGTATTATTTACGCCACACAGTTTAGCGGCAGAAAACTAAAAAAGTTTATTTTTAGCTTAACGTATTTTTAAATGGCCTTGGATCGTGTACGAGTGAGCGTTAATTTCAAATAACCAAACAATGATCTTGTCTGTTTTCGTTGTAAAAAAAAAGAAATAACAAACCAAAAGGCAACAAAAAAGCAGAAACAAAAATTGAGCGCCATCTAAAGTACGACAAATTGAAAATAAATTATGTATGTGTGTGTGCACTTACCCACACATTCGCATGTATAATCAAACATAGATACATACATATGTATATGCATATCTATGTAGTGTATATACATATACATATTTAAAATATGTACATGCTGATATTTACTCGTAGTATATACATATGTACATACATACAAACATATGTATGCATAAAATTGTTTTTTGCCGAAAAACTGTGTATACCTACCTTACCCTGCAGGGAGGAATGTTGGGGTTAAGTGTCTCCAAGTAACTACTTCCAAAGCTAGTAATGTTTACTAGAGCTACTAAAATATACCAATGAGTCGCTGCTTCCAATGTCCAGATATGGTCCATAGCAAGTAGTGGATTTTCAATGACACGCACATCTAAAAAGTCTGTAGCAAAAACCATTGTCTGGGGTATAATTCGTGAGTTGTACACGCAAAGAAAAAATATGGTTGAGGTAACCATAATCAAACAGCAACATACTGTGATTGAATTATATGGTTGCAGTCAAATCATATTATTGTTAATAGAAAAAAACTTTAACAATATTATTATCTTAGTTAATTATAATATTATCTGAGTTAATTATAATATTATCTGAGTTAATTATATTATAATCTTAGTATTGTAAATATGACAACACTATTGTTAGATGTGACTAAAATATAATTGAGACTCTCCATACCATGTTCTAATATTATATTAATATTGTTAAATACGACCACAGTATTATTTAGTATAATAATACTATTTTATTTTTTTATCATATATTGTGGAAACAGCAGTGCGTTAAATTCGAAATAAAAATAAATTAATATTGTTGAAATAAATTGTATATATAGAAATGTATACTTACACGACATACAGACATGTCTGCATAAAGAGATACACAAATGTTTATATATTTTTATTGATCTACCCTTTGGTTTATTAATTTATTTAACACTACGAAATACTGAACTGACAGATGTTTCTGAAAAAGATTTTTTTTTTTTTTTAACTTAACATAGTATGGTTTTGGAAAACATTATATTGTTATTTACATCATATTATTTTTAAATAATAATACAAATTATGTTGTAGTCATAAATTTTTAACAAAACTATATTGTTAAAGTCTAACTCTGTTTATCGTAACGAAATACATGTTTAAAATAACAATAACTAGTTTTCGACGACCATTCTACAACCATATATTTTCTTTGCGTGTATTGATGACAAAGTCAATAGTCAGCCTTAAGAACATGCTTAAATAGTTAGTGATCACTAAAGCAAATAATCCTTACACACATCCTCCTTCACTAGTGCATAATAGGAAGCACTAATGTAAGGCGAGGATTAAAATTATAATTTTACAAGGTGTAACGAACACAATCACCCCTATCGTGAATAACAAATGGAATTTTTGTCCACGTGAAATTTTCATTCCCCTCGAAGGGAAAAATGTTATTGTGAATCTCTCGTGAAATATTTTCCCCGCTATAAGTCACAGTGAATGTAAAAAAGGGAAGAAGATTTGTAAAGCTTACAAATTAATTGAAAATTAGACAAATTTAAGTTAAATAATAAGAAATACACAAACTTTGTGTTCCAAATAATTTTTGCTTTTAAATTGAAAGTTGTGTTTTTACATATTCTAGGTGCAGTGGAAAAAATTTCTTTAGTATACCACCGCGGTTCATGAAATTTACTGTGTATGAACCAAATAGATTCATACTTCATGAAAAAGGTGTTGCAGAGAGTTATTGTTTAAAATAATGAACTTTACTTACTAATCTTGTCCTAAAAATAAATATTTATAAATTTTAATGTATAATTCAAAGGAAAATATCGAAATTATTCGATGCAATAATTCAGTTCGCCTGCAAAAATAAAGTGAACAAAACCAAGGGAAAAGTGAAGAAATTCACGATAAGGGTAAAAATTAAATTATTTACGATTAAAATTTGGTGAAAAGTGGAAATATTTCGAGGGAAAAATTTCACGATAGGGGTAAATAAGACGACACTACGAATATTTAAAAGCTTCAATATTCCAATATTTCAAGTTTGGAGGCCAAACCGACTTTACATTCGCTTACAAACCTGCTTACGGTGAAGCAGTAGTTGTTTGCTGGGTAGTGAATTGGTACTGTTTTACTATTGACACTTCCTACAGGGTACTTATGTATCTATGTATGTATGTCTGTCTGAATGTATGCAGTTTTAAATAAATAGTCTGTTGATGTATTATCTATTTGAATAATGTGGTAAAAAATTTCAGCGCCAGTCAATGGCCAATTGAAAACAAAAACAAACTGTTTACCTACGTGCTCGAAAATGTATGCACACGTTTACGTATTTAAATTAATTTAAATACTTAATGCATTTAATAAGTATGTACATACATACATATGTATGTATGTAGAAAGATTGAAATATCACATGTGTGTTGTACTACTTACTATACGTTCAAGTTCAATGCAAACTTATTGACTAATTTTGTAGAATACAAAGCTTTTGTGGAACGTTATATTTTCCATACAATATGCATAAAGATGTATGAAAAGTATGTATGTGCGTTATGAAACGTTAAGCAAATTGCCATCCAAATACATATACTTGTACATACTCGTATATATGTATGTATAGGTATCTGCATAATTTTCGAGCTGCCTACGTATAATTCTAAATCAAAACAAGAAATAAAATAGGTATGTAGTTTTACTTAAAGTAATCATACGTACATAGATATAAATATTTTTAAAATGATATAAAAATTTCAACATTTTTGTTTTTTGTTTCAAATGTAAATGTTCGACAAGTCGAACATTGTTCTGCATCGATAAACTTGCATTAATTATGTTTATGGAAAGGAAGATTGTAGCAAGCAACATTTCAACGTCACATAATACCCAGCGGAAAAAACAAGGAGTAGGGATGCATTCTAGAAGGCAGCTATACTCCTTCTTTTGGATGTACAAGGCCTGCTCGCTCCAATCCATGCTCATCTGTTTTACAAGCGTTGTCGTTGCGGGGGTAGACCTTCCGCTCTCGCTTCTTTTACCAGATATCCTGAAAGGCCTTCAAATTTATGGATTTTGCTTTTGCTTTGGTAAAAAAAAAAAAAAAAAAATTTACTCCTCTTCTACCTTCTCATAGAAGGGAGTGTGGAATGTTAATCTTATATTTTATGCGATAGAGTCGAGGCCTGCTTTAAGCGTTCTTTAGAAGTTAAATAAGAATAGTAATTGGATCAAAAGAAATTTTTAAGCAGGCCATTAATTAGCCTGACGTAAGGTCTTGTGAGTTTTCCCGCTGGGTACATACATAATTGTAAGATCTTACATACATATGTATGTATGTATGAATTTAAATGTGTTTCTGCGATATCTGAGGTTCTGTTGTGAAATTTTATAAGAATCCTTTAAAAATATGAGTCATACCTACAATCAATACGTTTATTTGATTTCAACTCCGCTGCTGAGATGATCTCAAGAAAGCAGAAAATTTATAATATACATGCATATGTACTCATAAATGTAAAGGGTGTTCCAACAAGAACGCAAGATTTAAATTTTAAATAAAACACAGATATTTAAAAAAAAAAAATCGTGAAACTGTATTATATCGTAAAGTAGACAAAATGAGGTTATGTGTGGAACAACAAATCGGGCAGATGGCCGCCGCGGCTTTGCTGGCACACACGCGATCTTTTAATGAAATTTTCAATAGCCGTTTTGCATAAATGCTGCGGTATTTCATTAATGCAGCGTCCAATTTCCTCTTTTAAGGCTTGAGTCGTCGTCGGCTTATTCGCGTAAACCATCGACTTCAAAAAACCCCAAAGAAAAAAGTCTAATGGTGGTAAATCGCACGATCTAGGCGGCCAATTCTGGTCTCCAAAACGCAAAATAACACGACCGGGAAATGACTGATGTAGAAATTGAATTGTTTCTCTGGCTGTATGACATGTGGCGCCGTTTTGTTGAAACCACATGCCCTCCACATTCATTTCTTCAATTCTGGGCACGAAAAAACTGGTCATTTCACGATACCGAACACTATTGACTGTCTGCGCTTGACCTGCGTTTGAGCGACATCATCGCGTACAGCTGCGACAATTTCGGTCGATTGACCTGGTCGAAGGCGCGTTGTTGTCTTTACATCACTAACAGACCCAGTTTCGGCAAATTTATCCATTAATGTCTTTACAGTTGACTCTTTTGGAGCATTATTGTGACCCCAAATTGATCGCAAATTTGCGAACTGTAGCCTCAAAACTTTCGCCATTTTTGTAAAACAATTTCACAATGAGAATGCGTTGTTCATTCGGGTAGCGCTCCATTTTTACTAACCTCGTACCTTCTACTAGCAAACAATAACAATTGTTCAAATGCCAAACAATGACACTTCGAATGGCACCAAATTTAAATCTTGCGTTCTTGTTGGGACACCCTTTATAAGTATGATTATATTGCAATAAAGGAGTGTCACGTTCGTTGTTCATACATACTTACTCGTATGATTTTATTCCGACAAATGAAGTTCTTAGCAGCGCTTATACTAGATACCTTTTACAAGTATAAAAAATCACAAATAATATAGATTTATTTCTAAATAATGAAGTCATTTAGGCAACAGAAGGTATATAAATGTACATACTACATACCTAGAAGTATTTTTTTACATACCAAGATGTGCACATACATACACATACAAATACATACATAGGTGGGAAAATGTACTGAATCGCTTTTGACTTTGTCACCAGTTCTATCTACTCTCTAATTATTCCCCATACAATATTTTGTGCTATAGACATTTAGCATGTGGTTGTCATTGAAAATCTACTAGTAACACTAAAACAATTGACTAGGTACTGACTACGTAGTTCCTATGGCAACATGGAGACATACCAACCAGACATTTACTGGTACATTTCTATACCTTACGAACATACAAAATTTATGTATATTGACAAGTTGTTGAAAAATCCGCCAGAAATACACCACATCTGTTTTCTCTCTTTCTTTTATACTGGCGAATAGAAGAGAAATTGTAAACAATGTAACTACTACTAGAATTTTAGTGTTGACATAAAGACACTTGACCTCAGTCTGACTGCAGGGTATGTATGCACTTCAAAATATCCAAGTGTGCGAATTTATAAAAAAATATATGCACAATTATGTTCATGAATGTTTTTTTTATATTTTTTATATTTTCAGAAATTAAAGAATGTTCTGTACACTTTTAAGTGCAACTCAGATAAAATACCAACATATCTCATTTTCTGATTATTTTTCTCAGTCCACTAAAAAATTTTAATTTTCTGGGAATCTATATCCAATGCAGTCCACTTGTAACGGTTTGCTAGTTAATGAATCATTTTTAATTGATTGAATAAGCAATTTGCCAGTATTAAAAAGGCGGTATTTTCTACTTTTTTAGTGTGCACTGATGAAGTTAAAAGATTGTTAAAGTTGGCAAAGACGAGAGAAGGCTACATATGTATGTATGTACATATGTATGTACATAGATTAACAGCATGGTATTGAATTCGTGTTTAAAAGTATCTGAATTTTAAGCGGGTGACAGTAATTATTTTGGCTTTGATGATTGGTTGGCCGGTTTGTTGTTTGATTGCTTAGTTGGGTTGCTGCCATATAAAAGATAAATGGCTATAGCTGGTTTACTAAGCGGTTGAACCAGCTGTGATAACTAATCAATTTTATTTCTATTCAGTCTTTTCGCATGTTTTTCTTCTCTTCGTCTTTCTTATTCAATACAAAATATCTAACGAGTTTAAGTCAGTCATATTACACCATATAAAGTTTGGGTTGCGCCTGATTGTCTGTATTTCTATAAAATGTGTAAAAATCTTGTTGCCACCATCAAACTGCCACCATACCATCATCAACATCGTCAGACACAAATAATTTTTTACTAGAGTGAAGTGAAAACGAGTTGCATTTAGGTATTCAGATGTACTCGTAGTTGCAGAGCAAACAACATTATTAAATTAAGCCAGTGATATGAATGGTTTTGCATATCGGTTTTTTATTGTTAAACTGCAAAGAATATTTCTTTAAGTTTAAATTGCACAGTATTTAGTTATGAGCAAAGATGTTTTTCCCAATCTGATATCATAGTTATTTCTCACCTAGCATTTAAGTAACACTTATTTTAAGACAATATCCCGAAGTTTTTTTTTCTTTTTAAGGGCCATTATTACAACTTAAAGTTAGTTAAAAGTAGGATTTTATCGGACGTATAGGATAAGCATTTAGACATACATACATATATCTTTTTTTACAAATTTTTCTTCGACTGCCTTTTTCATAAAATTTGTTTATGCAATAAATTCTTCACTGATCAGTGTTAGAAGTTACGTCCAGTCCTAGGAATACTTAACTTTTTTAATAAAAATTATAGTCAGTAGAACATAAGAGTTAATTTATTGAAACTTAAAGTACGAATTTTGTTTGTTTTCAAAGTTCATTTTTACGATCAATAAATTTTTGTCTACATATGTACATACATATGCATGTATATCCCTACAAACATTTGGAAGATATCTTACCCAGAAGATATAAATACAATATCTTATTTTTATCATTTAGAAGAAAATTATCAAAGCAATACTTTTTTCATATTAAAATATTTTCATTTTAGTGAAACTAAATGAATGAACAGTTCAAAATGTATTGACTATTTATTTTTTCCTTTAACAAGGTATTTTTTGTTATTAAATTGTTGCATTTTGTTCAGCCTGGTGTCTTATCACATGCGCAATAAATTTATAATAACAATATGTTTTTAACTAAAAGATAAAAAATAATTAATTTAAAACAAAAAGAAACAGAAAATTTTCAAAACATTAGCTCAGGAAATTCATTTTTATACTAAAGATATGATGACTCCTGTGATGATAAATTGAATTTAGTAGGCCATAAAAAATTGCTTTAAATTTAAATTAATGGTGGTTTTAATTCAAGGGTGACTACGATATCTTATATCTCTTTCTATATTTCTTCCTTCAGATAATTTAGCAAAATTGTAAAATTGAACTTTAGGAGATAATCTATCGTTATAAATAATTTATCTTCCTAAAGATAATCCTGCAATATCATAAATAATTCTATTAGATGATTATCTAGCAATATCACAGTTTTATCTTCTAGAAGTATTGCATTCGTATCTCTTCGAAGTATCGCCTTGGTCGCACAAATTCTCCCCAAGGGGGAAACTTCCGCAATACGAATATGATTGTTGCCGCAATAATATTTTTCTTCCAAGCAATACGATTTCGAATAATTTTCGTATTACTTTGCTTATAGGGATTTCATTAATTACTGGAAAGTACTAGAATAAGTACCTTCACATAAATAAATTTTTTTATTTACATGAAATACTGAAGTATATTTATTTGACATAATGTCTTTATTTAATTTCAAAAATTGGCTTGTTTTTATGGCTAAGCAATTGTCTATTTATTTATTTTCAAAAATGTAATATGGAAGCCTATAAATAAGTGCTTCTTTTATTCATTACGTAGAAGTTATTATTATACCTTTTGCTTTTGCTGGACACTTTCAGCAATATTTTCTAACTGAAACTTCGCTTGTTTTATTTATGCACTAAATAAATATACATATATTAATCGAATAACTAATGACACTAAATAATAATCTCTTCATGTTTGCAGTTGGTTATAATCATCTACGTATACATATGTACATAGGTATGTATGTCTGCTGAAGTGAAGTTGTTGATCTGGTTTTTGCAGGTGTTTATTACCATATTCGATTTTTACTTTATTTCTATAAATATTTTTTTTATGTATTTCTTTCCAATAATATTTTGAGACTTATGCTTGCTTTAATTTAAATTTATTTATAATTAATTTACTATAGTACTCATATCTGCAGCGTTTTATGAGCTTATTTTTATATACATGTGTATTTAAAATGAAATATGTACATACATTCATACTTATGCATGTATGTATGTATGTATCTAGCTTGCTCTTTAAACTAAAAAGCTACCTGTTTTCCTATCTTGCACTTACACACACTGTAAAACTAAAATAAATAAAATAAACAAGCACCGTTGCCAGAACAAATATCGTATTCTTATCAAAGATTAATTTCTTCGTCTTTTAATAAAATTTATAACTATCTACCAATTTCCTTTCATGAAACGCTGTGAACGTCATTTTATTTGACGCAAGGGGCGGTAACCTGCCTTGCAAACTCGTCTAAATAAATTGTCAGCTGGTTGTAGCATGATGAATTGTGTATCAGCTGATCACAAGGATGTGCATACGTTCAGTAATGACTTAATTGTGATAAAAATCAAAACTTTTGACGCGCTTAATTTGAAATATATAGTGCTTAATGAAAAAATAGACATACATACATATATCTCATTTAGTGTGCTTTTATTAATATTTAAAAATAATAAGAAAATTGTTTCGCTTGTGAGAGTATTGTGTTGGCCCAATTGTTTGACCAAAATAACAATCAAGTAAACATCAAAATTTTTCTAAATATTTATGATTATAGTTCATAGCTATACATACATATATAAAAACCTCCTGCGATTTGTCCAGTCTTTAGTTAAAAAAAAAAACCTTGATTTCATGTTCTTGAAAAAAAAATCTAAACCACTCTGGCAACACTGTATGCAAATAAATGTAAATTGTTGTTTTATTTTTACTGTGTACAGTTTGTTTACAGCGCGACAGACAGACGTAAACAAATTTTGAAGACAAAACGTGTTGGAATGTTGTTGCTGCTGCAATTTACTATTCCATCCGTTCTTTGTTGCTGTTTGAGATTTGTTTTTATTTTTTCATTTTCTCTCTCATTTTTGCACTGTATGAAATAATTTCGTTCAAAGGTTTTGTTGTTTATTATAATTTATTTGCCAAAAACTGGATTTTTCTTAAAATAGACCGTGGGGAAATACTTAAAAAGCGCCCCACATGTGCGCCATACACAAAGTTATCACACAGACCGACAAACAAACAACACAAATGCATATGGAGACGTGCTCTAAGCAACACACGAATTCATACAGTCGTATAGATACGTAAAACGAGTGTATACTACAAAAATACACTCTGTGAAGAATGCAAATGCATGTGGATAATGTAATATACATACATATCTGCGTTAGAGATGGGCAACGCTCATTCTCATGCATGTTTTATTCACTCATTTAGGAGTGAATGAGCGTGTGTTTAACCTAGGGTTTACACGGGCAAGTGCATGGTGTAATTATACAGGTGACTGCGTAAGGATTTGTTATACAAAAATACGGCAACCATAGCTGTGTAAAGAACCGAAGAATGTCAAAAGCAGAAAAATAATTGTACTAAAACCAAAACAAAATCGAAGTTTTTGACATTCTTCAGCTACAAAGCACATAGAGCAAAAAATTACCAGCTGAAGTAGCGCTGCCACCTACTTAGTTACATACAGCTTGGGCAAGTGCAAGTTCGAAAAACTCAATACACTCAAACTCTTTTACTAACACAACTACACTTTCGACACTTGCATTGCCAAGGAATTTTACGAGACAGTGACTTGTTTTCACTTGTAGCAAGTAAATGAAAAATTAGTTAACACTGTTGTCCCATTAATACTTTAGTACAAATTAACTGGATTGGAGTGTAATATTATTTAAGTTTTTACTTAATTTAAGCACCTTTAAATGGTAATTTGATATTTTTTTCTTAAATATTCATAAATCAAGCAGTCGATGAATTTTTGCGACATAAATATCATTAAAATAATAGGAATAAAATTCAGTATTATCTGGTTCCCTTCAAATCAAACTTTTTAATGTTGTGGACAACTCTGCATTAAAAAGTAAACATGCAAGTTGCAAGGCAGGCGGGCATTTTTGCGAAATTTTCGTTGGTAATACATAGACAGAACTTCCATGCAAGTACTTTCACTTCTAAACGGAGTGTAAAAGACTTTAGTTTCGTGATTTTAACTTATAGAAGTATTAAAAATATCTGAAGGAAAATTTGAATCACGAAACGTTTTTATGATAAAAATAAAGAAATGTTTGAGCTTGAATAAGTTTTCCGTGATTGAAGTATTTCTCATAATTCCATCTTTAGTAATTATTTATGTACATATGTAGACATATGTATATGTAGATGCAACTAGTTGTTCTCTTCTTCTGAGTTCGTTTCGGTTTGTTTTGTTGACAAATCACTGCATTTTTTATAAAATCAGTTACTGATATTTGTTAGCGGGATAACGAAGTATTTTTATTTTTAAGTTTCTTTTCGTATCTTAAAATTAATCATATTTTAGCAGTTTATCACTCATTTACACCGCTTGTTATGCCAGCCGATCAGGAAATAAAAAATAAATATAGATTGGTGTACAAAAATGTATATTAAACTTCAAATTTATTAAAATAATTTACTCTTGGAACTTCCTTTTCATAATTTTACATGGAGTTAGCATCGCTCTTGGTCCGTCATACTTTATATGATAAGCTCATAAATTTTCCTACCTGTCTTTTTGCAACACAAATTTTCAACGTTTAGCAATTTCATATACAATGTTGCAAGTTATCAGCAGTTTGAAATATGAACACTGTCACTACCAAAGCTTTAGTTGTTTACTGAACGTTACAAGCTGCAATATTAAAAGTGCATACATATGTACATATGTACATACATAAATAAATACACGTAATTGTGGTAAATACGACTTTGTCAATCCTATAAAAATACATATTCTAAGAATTTGAAACAAAAGGCAGTCGAATCAAAAAGCAAAATGTTTTGGAGGGAAATTTCGTTTCAGAACTACTGAAAATTTTAAATATGTATATGTAAGTGTGCATAAAATTTAAGAAACATTATTTATTAGCAGTTCATTCAAACTAAATAACAAATAAAAATTTGTATTATCTTTGAATGAAAAAAATTAAAATATTTCAAATTTATGTGTGCTGAAGGCATTAAAATTCTTCTTTAATCCCAAAGTGAAAAGTTTTTCTTGCGAGATTAAAGGTGAGGGTGGCATTGGCTGAAGTAGTTAGCACGTTTAGTACAAAACCGTTGTAGGAAAGTTCAAGGGATGAAGGCATATACACTGGTCGTTGAACTACACCGGCTTCAGCGAATACTAATCCTAATGCACGAGTAACATCAGAGCTCCTAAACACAGGCTACTAAACACAGCTTCAAAAATTTAATGCGCCTAAAGGCCGAGGCACAATAAATCCGTCATACGTTATACTTCGCCTTTTTCAACTGACATTATCGCAACGACGGAGAAGGTTGGCACAATGAGTACTTTATTGACGGAAGCATTTGAACAGCTTCAATAGGCTGATTCTCCATTTTATTTATTTAATTAAATTTTTTTTATTTATTTCGTTTATTTCTTTTGTTTAATTTAATTTTGCTGCCACAAAACACAAAAATCTAAATCAGAACATACCAAAAAAAAAAAAAAAAAAACAGCCAATATCTGTCAAACTACTCAACGTACGCAAAAAGTTAAAGGTTGACCAGTTTTTGTACTTTGCGTTGACGGACACGTACTGAATGTAACAGCCCTCATAAGAAACCATGTATTTCAACTTAGTTGTCAGTTGAAAAAGGCGAAATTTAACGTATGACGGATTCATTGTGCCCCGGCCTTAATTGACACCAGAGGCGCTGCAAAACCGCATTATTATAAACGTGAAAAATGCAGAGTTGTAAAAGAGTGAAGCTTTCCCCTATCTTTTCTTTCGCCACCTGTCTTCTCTATCACTATCCCTTTCCTAAAGTAGGTAACACCTAGTAATAGTGTTACTTTTCTTAAAAAAACTATTAATTAATTGAATTTGTATCATTCCATGCCGCTAAAAATGCAACTTTGCCAGTTTACATTAATTAATAACTTAATTTGTAAGAAAATCATTTTTTCGTAATAAGAATGTCAATCAAAAAAATCCTCTTACATAGTACATATGTATGTAGTTGCATAAACTTGTTAGACATTCGTAGGTATCTCCTGAGTTGCACTTTTATCTGTAAGTGTATTGTGATTTATTTAACTAAAGGACATGTAATTGCTCTTTTGCAGTTTTTATCTAAAATTTTAGCAGCGTGTGTTAGTTGTTGTTGTTCACTTAGTCGAATATACACCTTTACGTGAAAAAGATAAACCGGATATGCAAGTTGTGACGATATAGAAATAATTGAATATATACCCTGCAGTCAGACTGGGGCCAAGTGTCTCTATGTCAACACTAAAATTCTAGTAGTAGTTACATTGTCTACAATTTCTCTTCTATTCGTCAGTATAAAAGAAATAGAGAAAACAGATGTGGCGTATTTCTGGTGGATTTTGCAAGAACTTGTCAATATACATAAATTTATATGTACGTAAGGTATAAAAATGTACCAGTAAATGTCTGGTTGGTATGTCTCCATGTTCCCATAAGAACTATGAATTCACTACCTAGTCAATTGTTTTAGTGTTACTAGTAGATTTTCAATGACAAGCACATGCTAAATGTCTATAGCATAAAGTATTGTATGGGGAATAATTGTAGAGTAGTACTGGTGACAAAGTCAAAAGCGGCTCAGTACATTTTCACTATTCGCACTTTCTGCAGGGCATACATCCACACATACATTTACATATGTATATATATTTATCTATGTATGTATGTATGTAGTTAGGTACGGTTAATGTGTTAAACAAAGTACGGAAGTTGTCTACTGAACAAGGCAGGCACGCAGCCCAGCAAACAATTGAATAGTCGTTCACTGGTAAAAGTTGATTTGGGCAGCACTTTTTCGTATAAGACATTTTTGTTTCTTTAACCTTGTTGAGTATGACAACGTCCATAAAACGCTGTTTGTTGTTGCTGATTGAAGAAGTTCGGTTTCCTTGTGCGCTTGTACAATTTTATTAAATTGTCGTTATTGCCATTTATCGCAACTTGGCCATACTTAAAGTGGTCAAGGCACATTCCCTCTGTTGAAATGTACTGGTGCAAAATAGGAAGACATGTCTTGATACTTATTTTGCAATTTCACTTTCATTTCAACATCGATTTGTAGCAACATCATTGACTGGCAACGTCATTGGTGTGCAACATACTTAAAGTTGTTCCGATTAACCATGTAGGGAAAATCAATGAAACCGAAAGGAAGAAGAAGCAAATGAAAATAAAAATAATGAAACAGCAGTAAAGCGAAATGAGGAAAAAGAGCGGCTTTTGTAGAAATCATGGAAGGTGAGCAAATGCCAGCCAGCATCCAGAGGGCATTGCCTATAATGGCTTCTTGTGATATTATAATTACATATTTATAAGTTTTCGTATTTAAAAATAGATCGCTGTTGATTGCAATTGAAATAAAAAAAAAAAAAAAGATATTTATGTGGATCAACTTTAATTTAAATGTGGTAAATGAGCTGATGAACTGGTTTTGTATTGGCAATGATTGCATATAACACAAACGCACACACACATATACACACACATACACCTGCATATCCGTACATCTGTTCGATGCAAAATAAATCAGTCATTTAATGTATCTGCAACGTTATTAAAAAGTACAAAATATGATGATAGCTTTTTTTTTATAAAATATACATACATACATGCATGCGTACAGGAGTACATAAATTGATGAAATTATGTTTACATATAAAATAAATAAATTTGTAATTTATTTTTAAATAAATTAAAGTTTATTCGATTTAGTGCCTGTTTTTTTTTGTAAAGTAAAAACTGTATCGAAAACGTGGAAAACATAATGGAAATGGACTTAAACCATTCGATATATATATATATATATATACTTATATATGTATGTACATAAAAGAGTAGGGTGACTGACGGCAGGTAGAGGATTGAAATTCCCGGAACGAGTTTTTTGTAAATTCGAATGCGATAGGAGTAAACAGTGGCAAAATGGATAACATCGGTAACTTTATATCTACGAAACTAAGGCAGATAGACTCAGAACTCCAAAAACATATAAATGCTGTTAAAAAAAATAAGCGGGCAGGTGTCTGGTGCTTTTTCGATGTTTGTATTTTTAAAAGATAAAACGGTCAAAAATTAAATATCTCCTAGAGAATATTTTATCATCACTTTTTCAAAATTCGAACTGCAAAAGTTAAAATTGCACCCGTTTTTGGTACCTTTAGGTACATATCGAGCCGTAAACGCCAAAAGAAGCTTAACTGACACATTTTTTGGACCTCGTTTTTTTACGAAAATTAATTACGATCGCAAGTAATCGATTTTGTTCAAAAAATTAAGTTCGAAAATTATGTCGCTTAAGCTTTTTGCAGGTTACGACACAATATGTATGTACATTTTTTTAAGAATTTTATGCACCCCCCAAAAAGGCGAAAAAATAATGAAATCGGTCCAAACACATTATGACGGACATCCCATAATGGTGGATCGCTGCTTTTTATCTACTTTCCTCCAAATATTATGCATTTCTCGATTTAATAAAGCATTCATTATTAAAAAAAAAAAATAGTACACGCTTTAGAAAAATGCCTTGTCATTAAAGAGAACTGATATTTAAAGACCCAGAAATTTGTTTTCTTCAGATACAACAATACAATATAAGTTGATGTACGAGTGAGTAACTGTTGTGTATCACTGAAATAATCTCTTTTTGCAAACTCATACCCGTATGTACATATCGCTCACTAAATCATAAACGGTCACAACTCAAAAAAATACCAGATGCTCAGGAGTGGCAAAGAAAACTGTTGATATGTAACATAAAAACAGGCATAACGGCACTTCATATTGTTCACGAAGACTGTGGGGCAAAAGAAATTTTTTGAGATTTGTTCAGTGAACTGGTATATGAAAAACAAAATCATTAAGATAATTTTGAGTTGTGACTGTTTATGATTTAGTGTGCGATATGTGGTATTTATACCCTTTTGCATGTAACATTTGCTTACACTTTTTAATACAATCATTTTATTTGTAAATTTATACAGATTTGTACATATGTATGTATGTTTCATACAATCGTACAAAGCTTAATAGACTTCTCGCTCAAGCACAAAAACTAAAAGAAAAAAAATAAATAAATATTAATACAAACATCAACTATTAAATGCAACTCATTAAAATGTATTATTTATTTGTTTATATGTACGTCTTCCAAAGTTTATTTTTATTTTACATACACAATCTTATTTACACGCACATGTATGCATACTTACATGTGTACATACATATGATTGTATGTATATATGTATGTATGTATGTCGCTTGGCCCATGTAGAGTGAGTGAATACGATCTGAATTGTATGAAATACACATGAAGAAAAATATTGTTCGAATTGTATTCTTCCATTGATTGCAACAACATATTTAAAGTAGAAAAAAAATTTAATTTTTTAAGGAGTTCTTTTTCTTTAATTGAAATTTACAAGTCATTTGTTATTAAATTAAATTGTGTGTTTAATTGTTCCAGTGTACTAATATTTTAAGTTTATAATAATCACAAGCTTTGTTGGTGGTGGTAAATTGTTTTTGCTGCTTCTACCACAGTGTGTATGCACTTTGTTACGATAAAACTGTTGCAGTTGCTGTTTGCTGTTTGCTGTTGACGTTCTTGTTGTTGTTGTTTCTGTTATATCAGAAGTAGTTACACAACTTTGTAACGATCGCACTCCGTTGGTTGGTGCGAGGAGCTATTTTTAGATTTTTAAGTTTATTTTTATTTTGTAGCTGGTTTTTTGAGTTATTTATAGACTACGAAAACTACAACAATAATAGTACGTAGTGATAATAATATGCATACATACATACATATACACACACACAAATGGAAAAAAATATAATAATAAGTAAAACTATTGCTTTGTGTGCATTTAATGCCAATAAGATACTTTTTGTTTGTGAATGTAAAAATTTATCCAAATGTAACTACAGCATTCACATTTATCAATGTTTTATATTTTTTTGTGTGGACAATCTGTTTGAGAAAAAGTCTTTTTTATTTGATTTCTATTCATTTCGTTCTTGCTTTTTTTATTCTATAAAAAGAAACTCGTACAATATTCAAATTAGTTGAGTATGCGATTCAACTATCTTTAGTCATGGAAAGAAAATATTTAAACTTTTATCTATTAATTATGCTTATTTTATACAAATTCTCGTTTTTTTTTTTTGACAATTGATTTTGATAAAGTTTCAGCAGTCATTTCGAAGAACTGTAGGTTAAATATTGAGGCACGATTTCTTTTTAAATAATATTCAGCAAATAAATGATTGTTAATTTTTTATGACAACAATAAACTGGTAAATAAATGGATGTTTTATAATTGTTGCACATTACTTTTTACTATTAATTTTCACACCATTTGGATTATTTGGTTTTGTTATATGCAAAGTTCAAAATAAATAATTTATGTATATCTTTTTGTCTTGGAGTACTGATTATATTAAAATAAAAAAAATCCATATTTACTGTTTTGAATTCAGCTATAATTAGCTCTGTTTTGTTTTATGTCCTTCTTATCCAAAATATCCACTCCTACCAATTTTACTTGTGTTAATCCTTAAGTAAGTGTGTGGGGGTAAAGTTTAGCATAACTTAATTGTTTAACTACTTTTTTTAACCCGTATTTCTTACAATTATATGTATATCCATTTTGTGGTATCTTTTATTTACTGCACCCTGGCAATGAAAAAAATATACTCACTTTTGATTTTTTTTAACGGAAAATTTTCAGTATAAAAAAGTATTTTTTTATAAAAAGTTTATTTTTGAATTAAAAATATTGACGCATATTCATAGTTGAAACAAAGTATACTTTGAAAACTTAAAACCTGTATTACCACACACAATACTAGTTTTAAACTCTTAAAATATACTTTGTTTTGACTATGAATATGCGCCAATGTTTGTTTGTTGAAAAAAAAAACAAACAAACAATAATTAAAGCAACTTTTACGTTGCTGCTACACGATTTTGTCAAAATTCATGTCAATGAATGTTTGTTGCTGGACACAACTTGTTAAAAAGAGCAAGTTCATTTATCAAGATGTCATCGTCAAGAAAAATAGAAAACAGTTGCTTTCTTGCCCCTAAATTGAAGCACAAACTGAATAGAGAAATTTTAAGCAAGTGAGCATCAATTTTTAAAAAGAATGATCGCATTAGTAAACATGTGTGAGTGTATTGAAACTTGAAGGACAAAACTAGATCGTATAAAAATATTTGCGAAAATTAAAAGGCGTAAAATTTACCACTATGTTAGAAGAAACTATGAGCCAAAATTTTACTTGCGCAGTTAAAGGCTAAAGTAATGTTTTCCTTCTTATTCCTTGAGCACTTTCTGCAAATTCAAATGATTTTCAGAAGAATTTTTCAGAAGTTATTATGTAATAACTAACAGAATTATTAATTTTGGAACTATTTTCCGTTGTCATACATATACATATGTACATATCGTCGCTGTTTTAACTAACTGACCTAACTAACATTTTAAAAATTTAACAGGAGAGCAGCTTTTATGGTTGTTTTATACATTCATTCTTATAGCTGCGTCAGAAATCTTTTTACTTATATAGGCCCAAAAGTAATGCTTACAGTCGTGAAAATTGTAGACAATGTGTATTATGACTTTAAAGTCTAGTAGAGGACTTAACTCATTTTTCAAAAAAAATGTCAGGTCGGTTAGTTAAAACAGCGACGATATGTTGGTCGATAATCAGACCTGTTTCGGTTATGTGCCTGCCACCTTCATACTCGTAGTTCTCTTTTACTTTGCTTTAACTGTAGAAAGGAATTCGAAAAGATTTTTTAAATATCATTGACAATGCATTTCTCTGTGTGTTGAGAATATGTATTTATATTAAATTAATTAATTAATTAATTGAAATGCGGATACAAATAAAAATTGTAGTGGACGGCATTGGTCACTTACACCGTAACATTTTTTTTTTAAGTTTTATCACGTCTTTTGTAAATAATACATTTTTGTTTATTATTGTTTTCATCACTGTTTTGCTTTTCTTCACATTGTTTATTTGGTTTTTCATTTGCACTGCACTGGTTGTTCTTTCGTTGTTTACATACAAGTTCCCTGTCGGGATTTGAGCCAACTTAAAAGTAACTAATGGTTAATCAGAGACGAGTGATAACTAACTCAAAAGCTAACTCATTTTACATGTTAAACGCTATTCAGTTTTTCAACGTAATGTCTTCAAAACGAGTCAGTACTCACTCACTCACGCTGCATAAGTTTCAAATAACCACAAGTTAGCAAATGCAAAATGCAAGTGCACTATTAGTTAGTTGCGAACTGACCACCTAATGATTAGCCCATTATGACTTAGTTTGTGGCTCATCATCTTTCTTTAGCCAACCATTATTTTTAATTTACTAATGAGTAACATTTTTAGTCAACTTAAATTTGAAACAATTTAACATTTCTTAGAGACGAGAATTGGTATCGAACCGTGATCACTTTGGTTGTCAGCCATCATACTTAACACTTTGCTATTGCGCCATATAAAATAAAGATTTCACAGAATTATTTTGACATATTCTCGATAAACTTTGACTCATCTCTGCATCAGCTTTGAGTTAGCTTAAAGTTAGTTCAAAACTTATCGAGGAGATGTTAGTTGTACAAACACAACTCACTAATCTCAGCATCAGTTTTGAGTTAGCTTAAAGTTAGTTCAATACTTATCGGGAAGAATACAGTTCTACAAAAAGCTACTGAATCACATCTGCATCATTTATAAGTTAGTTCAGAAGCTAGTTGTAAATGAGTTAGCAAAAAGTCACCTATATTTTGAGCTAGCTAATAAAAATCCGACAGGGTTTGTTCGAATGTTTATATGTGTGCATATATGTATGTATATATGATTATGTGTTTCATCATTGTATGTATGTATGTATATACCTTGTCGAAGAATGTATGTGTGATCAACTTATAGTTAACTTTTCTTACACTAACCTAAAAGCTTGTGATACACAGTTCGGACCCCAGCAACATGTTTTGTAAATTTACTGACTACAAGGTGACTTAAATAAAATCAACTTTAACTTAGTTGAAAAGTAATGCAGAGTGAGACAATTGCCTACCGCATCGGACATCGCAATGTTAAAATAGTTAGCTGTTTTGGAAAGTAATCCAAGTGTCAATCAGCACTAGTTACGAAAAAGTTAGCTTAAAGTTAGTTTAAAGTTAACTCATTTTCCGACAGGGTACATGTGAGCATGTCGCTTTTATGAGTCCCATTGCTTGTCACGTACGAACTTCTAAATACGTAATGATAAATGAACACTGACCAATACATACATACACACATACATACTGATATACATGTGTACATATGTATGTACATGCATATGTATAATATCTATTTTACATATATATTTACATGTAATAACAAAAGAAAATAACAACAAACGACGAATACTTACATACTTACATATGTTTTCAGTTTCGTTACTCTCGGAATTATGCAGCAGCTGATACTCGCTCACTTGCATGTCGAATCGATTTAATGGATTTGAGTGAAATTCTGTTAAATTGAAATGTTAAAATTTAATAAAAGCTGAAATTGAATTGCAAAATGCAAATGCTCGTATGTTAGGTGTAATTGTAAAATACATATTCACTACCTTATTAATAAAAAAGTCATTTTTAATTTTTATAAAGGGTTTTACAGGAAATATTTTGTATAAAAAACTGCTTTATAAACTTTTTATAAATCAAATATACATATTTGTTATGAATAAGGCCGAGTTAACACCTATGTGATATGTGCCCAAAAAGCGTAAACACTAATTACTGATACTAAAAACTGTTTGATTCAGATACGTATGTATATATTGAGTTAAACAGTTTCATACATAACTAATAAACAATTTTGCAGGATCCAACATGATCTTTAAATCTATAAATACAAACATGTCTGAATCAACCAGTTTTTGATTAGTAATAAGTGGTTACGTTTTTTTTGGGCACATGCTACACAGATGTAAACTCGGCCTAAGCCCTTTAATATTTTCGTTTGTAATTAACATTAATTTAATTTTGTTAATATTGCATTTACATATGCATTTCTCAGTCTCAATCTATGTATTGCAAATCTATCTTATTTCTTTAAGCTTGAAAGCCACTTACTCTAAAAATAAAAAATAAAAACAATCACATGAATTTTTTGCTGATTAAAAATCAACAATTTTTATATATATTTCTGTTGAATTTCCAGAACAGTAGCAATTTGTGTATATGCTTATACATACATGCATATGTATTAGTGTCCTGCACAAGAGTATTTATAAGACTTTTCAAGACATGAGAGATTTTTCCAATGCTTTACTACAGCGAAATATTCTAAAAGAATTGCTAAACAACACTGTTGGCAAGACAAACCAGCGAAAAAATCACTTGCCAACAGTGTTGCTTAGCGATTCTTTTAGAATATTTCGCTGTAGTAAAGCATTTGAAAAAATCTCTCATGTCTTGAAAGGTCTTATAAATAGTCTTGTGCAGGACACTAATATGTATATGATTATATACTCTGCAGATAACGCCACTAGTCTATTCATGTATGTAAGGTATACTCTATAAAAAGGACCATAGTATTATGTATAAATAAAATCCAAATGTATGGAGAATACATGGTCGATTTAATACTGCGATGTCCTAGTGCTGGACCATATGGTCAAACTTGGTATTAAATTAAGATAATCCCAAAACTAAGGCCCATAGAATAATGTTGGGGCACTTGCATACAATTTGCAAGTATTTTAAAAGAAAGAAAGAACAATAGAACGATCGTAATCGTTAAACGCTTGTGTGAACACAATATGGTCCATGACAGCATTTAAAATATTTGTTCGATAAAATACTAATTTGTTATAAGAAAATAAAATCGCTTAAAGTTTCTGAAATAAACCTTGGCAATTATTCCCTAAAATTACTCAAAAACTGAGTGATTCACTTAATATTTTTATAATAAAAATATTGATTCGGATACTGTCTTTTTCCGACTATCATTTTATTATGAATTTATAATTTATTTTAAAAAATTTTCTTTCGAAATAACAAAAAGGAAAATGTATTGAAAATTTTGGTCCAAATTATCTGTTTAACTTGTAAAATGTAATAAATATTGCAAAATCAAACGGCATCCAGTGAAAGAAGAAATTGCACAAGGGTTTTTTATCTTGGCATGGCGGTATTCGAAGAACACAACCATGTAAATGTTTGGTGGTTCCCATTAGAATTTTGCCAATCACGTTATGGAAAGCACTGTGCAAGTGGAACAAATTCATGTACTTTAATATCGCTTATACTGGCAGATAAGCTGTCCAAGGAACAAGTGTTTAATGGTACTACTCGTACGCTACCAAGACGAGCTGTCGAAATATTTGGTGATGCCATGAATGAAGGAAATATTGTTTATGGAAAGATATTTAAAATGTCTGATATGAAACACAAGAAAACAACTCCCAATCTCAATATACCCGAGGCCATGTCAGCCTTAGAAGAACAAATAAATTTACAGTTTGATTTGCGAGAATGGTTTTATACACACTTAACAGCAGATCCTCGAAAGGAAACCTATAAACAGTCTGTACCTCATCGTATAGCACAAGTTTTAAGATTGGGAGTACAACTCTTTAGAACACAAGCCAGTAGCAGGGAGGTTAAGAATTTATTTGCTGCTTTAATAGCTGACAGTCGTACCACTGTATTCATATTTGAATTTTCACATAATATTGTATCTTTCTTTGATTCACATCAACACGGTCCTCGGGCTGGTGCAGTTACGGCACAAGCTACTATAGATGACTTGTCGGATTTAAGTGATTGGTTTGTCAGTATGATAGACGATGTATACAACAGCCGTCCGCCAATTTATGAAATATCATTTCTCACCACCAGCGCTGATGCTCCAAATGTAACAACGTCATCAGAGTGAAGGACTTGCTGGACTGGATGTTGATCCTAATCTATAGAAAAATCTCAATTGTACATCTAAAAAAGTATATCGGAATCATAAAAATTTTACAATAACTGTGCTGTGAATTACAATATTATAAATTTATTAAGATTTAAATACATACAAGTACAAAAATTTCCTCTAATATTTGTGGAAAAAATCACTGGAATACGCGTAATTACCAGGCGTATCACATGGAAATTTTCGAACTTTTGAACTGTTGGTATCATGAACAAAATGTGAAGTGAAAATTTCCGATTGTTTACATTTTTAAACTGCTAAAAATTACTTGTAAACTTCTTTGCTTTCAAAAAACAAAAATTAAAGATTTTAAAAGCCCCCGGATATATGTATCTACGAAAGATGTGATATCTTCTAAATGGCTAGACCGATTTTCTTCAAATATATGTGGCTAAAAAGACTCTCCATCAAGTCAGCTTCCAAACAGAAAAAAACTAAATCAAAATCGGTCGAGCAGTTCGTCTATACGTGGACTCGTACAGATATACAGGAACACACTACAAACTTATTTATTTATTTTATTTATTTATTTATTTATTATGCATATTCTACAAATTAGATTTAGCAGAATATGGTTGCACAAATATGGGCGGAGTAACTAGACCATACGCCCAAGATGCTATTAACAGAATTTTAAAAAGTTTTTGTGACTGACTATACACGACATATGCCTTCACATAGGAAGAAACTTATAACATCCTTTTTCTTGGTCGGGGGTTAAAAACTATATACGATTCTGAAATATTTTAACAATTTGTAAAGAAAATTATTCACAAACATTCATGATAATAGAATAGTATATGAATAATTAAATATTCATACAAATTTCTTTAGGACCATTTTTTCTCAATTATTTTTAAGTTTCGCAAAATCTTTTCCCTGGTTATTGACTAAAACTCTTGCACGTGCAGCTTTATTAGAAATATTTATGCGTTCGACCAAATCGTTTCCCTTGTTTTATTACATCTCTTGTGTTTTAAGCTTTTAATAGAAAATGTTTTTTCTAAGAAAAAGATATGCACACAAATCCAACAAGTGTGTGGAAAAACAGGGATGAGACGAGCGTATGAGTAATTTGAATTTCGCTAAATAAATATAACTTAAAATATCAAGTATACGCCTTTTGTATTGTCGATTTTATTTTGTTTGTTTTTTTCTTCTTTCGTTTTAGTAAAAAAAAACATTGCTACTCATAGGTGTCGCGCTGATCGGCCCCGGCCTAAGGGGCCATGACGCGGTGGCCCTTTATCATCTTACAATTGCTTTCGGTGGCAGTAATACTGGTTCCGGGTCTACATGTGGTGCGTGATGAGAACAACCGCACTGTTATAAATATCGGCTATTTAACCGCCTTAACTGGTGAGCTCAAAGATAAGCAGGGTCTAGCCATATCCGGAGCTCTAACAATGGCTTTGGACGAAGTAAGTCTTCTTTTTGAATTCATATGAACATATGTATATTTTTTTCACCCTGTATAATTTTGTTTTTCAACAGATCAATAGTGATTCAAATTTACTGCCCAATGTCTCTTTGAAACTGCGCTGGAACGACACCAAAGGTGATACTGTACTAGCCACCAAAGCTATAACAGAAATGATCTGTGACGGTATTGCTATGATATTTGGCCCTGAAGGCCACTGTTATGTTGAAGCCATTGTCACACAAAGTCGTAACATTCCAATGATATCATATGTAAGTTCTTAAAAAAATGTTTTTACAAAGAAATTTATGATATGTTTATATACTCACATTAGGGATATATATATATATATATACTCACATTAGGGATATAACTTATAACCTCCCAAGGTAAAATCGTGTGGGGCACGGAAAATGTTAAGAATTGCATATTTAGCTTTTTTTAATGAAAAGAGTGTGTTTTTACTGAAAGTATATAATATTTGTGCCCAAGTTTTCGCACATAATTTGTGGTTATACATATATACATATGTACTAAATACATGTGTATGTACATATGTACATACATATGTATATTTACCTTATTTAAAAAAAGTTATTAAAAAAAATAAAATAGTAAATGCATTTTAGAAATCGCTTTTGGTGCGTGAAGTTCTTTTTTTTACCAAATTGTACTAAAAACATGTTTTTATTACCGCAACGATATTGCCCGTGAGATAGAAACTTGGGAGAATGACATACAAAAAGTTATAATCCTAATGAACAACTATTTCTAATTCCTAAGAACCTGATGAACCCAAATATAATTTGTTTCCTTTACAGAAATGTCCTGAAAATCGCGCATCTTCTATACCAACATTTGCACGCACAGAACCTCCTGATACGCAGGTATTTCTTGTTTGAATTAATCAGAAATGTGATGGAAATCGAACGATTTCAAAGTGATGACGAATTTCACAAACTGTTGTCTTTATAAAATATGAAAAAAAGTATTTAACACAAATTGTGCCAACTGCACTTAAAATCAATTACAAATTCTTAAGAAAAAAAACGAAAATATCTTTTGTTTTGTTTTAAAATTTGCACATTCTTAAAATTGATTACCATCACATATCGGATTTGAATGATTTGCAAACAATAAATTTTTTCATATAAAAAAAAACATTTTATTTCGCAGGTAATTAAATCAGTCATTTCCTTACTGCGTTATTATGGCTGGAAAAAGTTTTCAATACTTCATGAGGAAAATTGGGGCATGGTGGCCGATTTACTTAAGCAAGAGGCCCAGAAAAAGAATATGACCATAAATCATAAGGAATCCTTTATTGACAATATGGCAAAATGTTGTGAAGAAATGCTGGCATGTTGTCGAACTGGATTTTGGTATCAGGTTGGTGAAATGAATTTATATCCTATAATAATATGTGTATTTAATTCAATTTATTTTTAATTTTTTTTTTTTTTTTTTTGTTATTTCAGATTGTACAAAACACTATGAATCGTACACGCATCTATGTGTTTCTGGGTAGTGCTAATGCTTTGGTGGAATTTATGGCATCCATGGACACCGCTAACCTTTTCTCAAAAGGTGAATACATGGTGATATTTGTCGATATGATGACCTACACACCGAAGTAAGTATTTATTTATTTACATATGTATATTGTTTGTAGAAAACAAGCCAGTTAGCTTGATTTTGTTCGAAACTGAAAATTCAAGTTCACTGTGCTTGTTTTGCTTGCAAAGATAAGAAATTATGCTGTGTAATTTAGTCATATAAACATCCACTTCACATTAGAGAAGCCGAAAAATATTTACGTAAGCCGGAACACATAGAGCACATGCAGAGTTGTGGCGAAACAAATAGCTTAATTCAACGTGCCAGAAGTCTGCTAGTGGTTGCATCTACGCCGCCAACAGACAGTTATCAAGACTTTACCGCCAAAGTGAGAGAGTACAACGTAATGGAACCATTTAATTTCACATTGCCACATATATTTTCAAATAATAATTATACTAAGGTAAGATTAAAGAAGTACAAACTTTATTGCAAATAAAAAAACAAAACAAAGATTTTAGAACAAGTATTTAAAACAGAAAACATCGGCAAGGGCTGTTGCCATAATTAACACTGCGCAACAGTGTACTCGAAAAACGCACACGGCCTCGACAATATAGGTTCGATAATACTACCAAAGAGTAGTAAAACAATATACTCAGTTTGGCGATTTTGGTGATGGGTCTCTAAAAAAATGGTGTCATCAGTTGTTGGCCAACAGCTAAATCACATTTGGTGATGTCGCTAATTTATATAAGGCAATAATGTATCTAAGAGTCTACCAAACAAATCTTATTAACATTTTATGCAAATAAAAAAATAATTTCTTTGTGTAGCTTTTTTTGTAAAAATTAAGGAATATTTTTTTAATTCACTTTTTGCAGAATAACTTACAGAGACTCCTAATTTTTTGTTAACAATATTTGGCAAAGTTGTAGCTCCGGTAAAGCTGGACAACGTTTGTGAACTTTGTACCTTAATAATAAAACAAAATTTTAAATTAAGATGGGAAATGCTATGTTAAATCTATTTCCCGTTTCGACATGCTGGAGCAAAAGAGTCATAAAGCAAAAAAAAAATATATATATGGGAATCGGTCGACCTTGCAAGCTATTTCTGAAACTTCCCGCCAGTTTTTAGGACCAAAGAATTAATGTGCATCACAAATCGATTTGACAAAAAATTACGGAGCAATAAAATACCAACACTTTTCGCAAATTTTCGACAACGATATCTCTCGAATCATTTTACAGATTTCCATAAAATTTACAGTGAATAGATAAAATTGGCAGCAATTGACGTGTCTTTTTGATGTTAAGAGCAAATTAGATTTGAACTTATCTGAATTTTAAAATTTGGTTTAAAACAAACAGTTTTATTAAAATTTTATTTTCGGAAATTTTTGCATCGATTCAACATCCTTCGAATGTGCCAAATTTGCTTCCGTTATGATGTGTGTCTCATATTTATACATTCATACAAATATTATTGGGAAAATATTCAGACTCAACTCCCAGGACCTGAAAACGTAGAAATATGATAAAAACACTGCTTTTGAAAATTGAGGAAGTTAAAAAAACTTGTTTTACAGGAAACGTATTTAACATTTAAGATGTAGTGAAACACATGTAGTGAAACTCACCGTCTTGGGTGGGAATCGAACCCGTTTAAAAAAAAAAAATACTCGACATATGCACTCCTATTATTGCAATTCTTTCTTGATCATGATTTTAATAATACAGAAAAAGAATTACAGAATTTGTAATTTCAATATTATCGGGCAGATATTATAAATATGGAATAGTGTCCTGCACAAGACATCTTATAAGAACTTTCAAGACATGAGGGATTTTTCAAATGCTTTACTACAGCGAAATCTTATAAAACAAACGTTAACAACATTGTTTGCAAGAAATTTGTGTGAGTATTGTAGGTATAAGAGTAAAGAAGAAAACGCTTCGTGACGGAAGAATTTGTGATACTTGCTTCTTTCTACGCATGAGCGCGTGTACAAACGTCATGCATGTATGTGTGTATGATTTTTTATTTTTCTGTGCACATGCCAAGGCACACACATGCATTAACATTAGTTGTATGCGGTTAATCACATAATAGCTTACCATCTACATATTACACACACACTCAAACGTACAATATGAAAAATAACAAGCAAACACCAATCAACAGTACTTCTTTTGAGTGTTTGTTAAAAACAAGCTGTCTTGGCGACATCGCTTGTTAACACTGATATACACGTACACCAATACATCCATCGTGCTTCGCTTATAGTACGACAGCATTTATTATTGGTTTAGTATAATACATGCGACGTGAATACATTTAAAAATCATGACGTATTTACATTTAAAGACTGTTTACGCAGGTCTCTAATATGGAAGTTTGTGCATTTGGAATTTTTTATCTTATAATGCAAAAACATCAGAATATGCTTAAATGTAACACCTTTCAAGAGGATATTTGGATGTTTGTTAAGGGGACCATACACTACAACAGCATGCATGCGCAATCAAGTGTTTGTGCCAGCGGTTTGGTCGTGTATGGGCGTTTTGTGCGATTTTACGGTTTGCTGTAGCGATGTCAAATAGAGTTTGATATTTTGCTGATGGTACCAGCTTGCTGTTGTGGTATTTGGTGAAATTAGCTCAGTTGAGCAAAGTTGTCATGGAGTAAACATGAATAATAATTTGTTGAAACATAATTTGTTTCAATGGAAAACAGAATTTTAGCACTTTAGTTATACATAGCTGCTAATTTTAACAACATACCAATAATAATTTCAACAAAAACTTTGTCGCTATACATAACCACCCTTCCCGCAATTTTTTAAGAAATAAATTTTGTAGCAGCTTGCTGGTATGTCGTGTGGTTCGAGCATGAATGCTCAATCGCTTGATTGTGCGTGCATGCTGTTGTAGTGTATGGGCCGCTTTAGTTAACATCTCGAAAATAAAAGCGGCTGAATAAATTTTAGCGGTGCTTAGCAGATAGACTGAACAGCTTATAGCAAAGGAAGTCGCGGGAAGATGCTAGTAATGCATTAAAAAATCAGCAGAAATTTTCTTTACAAAAATATTTTTACTTTCGTTTTTTGTGCAAGAAATTTTCCGAGTTATAAGCATGTTAATTAATTATTTTAATAGTGCATGAACATTTAATGTAACTTAAATATTTGTTAAATTAATAAAATGTATAAAAGTGAAAAAGTAAATGAATTTGTTTTTCTCTTGCAAACATTGTTAAATATTTATTACAATTGTCGTTTTGAAGCAAATATACTCGTAATTGCTTAATAGTTATAAATATACACACAAGTGTACACACTATAGATAAGATAGACTGCGTTATGATTCTCAAGGAGAAACTCTCAGGTTTACTATTTTCGTCCTTTCTTTTGTCCTTTGACTGCAAAACTAAGGTGTGTTTCTTATTAAAGTTTCTTTTTCTTTAGTATCTTGCCACCGACAATTACATTGAATTGAATTATTTGCGATTCTACGAATAAATATTTTTTTTTTTTGTTTGCTAGGAAATATTTAAATAAACTTTGTGTTTTTTTTCTTGTCTTTTCATTTTGTTCGCATGTAATGATAACTCGCTTCCAATCTTATAAAATATACACAAATGTACATATGTACGTATAAACAAATGTGTGTAGTTTGTGTCTATATATGCCGCCTACCTCTATGATTCTGCCAAGCTGTATGCTTGGGCCTTGGACGAATCGTTGCGCAATGCATCAAAAGTGCAAAACCTAACGGATGAAGAAGTGTATAATATAGCCCGGAATGGGAGTAAAATTATTGAAACTATAATTAAGAATGGAACATATAAAAGTAAAGGAAACTTTAAAATTAAGTCTAAATTTGTAAATGATTTTAATTTTGTATGTCTTGTCTCATGTACAAAAAAAGGTGTTACTGGCGCCACTATTAAAATCGATAATAATGGAGACTCAGAGGGAAATTTCTCAGTGCTGGCATATAAACCGTTTAAGTATTCATATCGTGAAAATTTATCATGTAATTTTCATATGGTACCTGTGGCACATTTCCAACAAGGATCAGATATTCCAGTGAGTGAGTCGTCATTTTTGTTCTTGTTTTATTTTTTATTTTTTACATTCAAGTACAATACGAGTACTGTGGCATTTTAACTACTTATGCATGTTTTTTATTTCGGTTTCTAGGAATACAAACTTATCAATGGCTCCATGCGTGTTGATTGGCCTTCGGGCGGTGATCGGCCATTTGATGAGCCCATGTGTGGGTTTGCCAATGAACTTTGCAAAAAGGATGATCGTCATATAACATCATTGGTGGCTGCTGGCATATTGGGCTTGTTGCTCTTTTGTGCTGGTGTGGTTACCATGAGTATATATCGCAAATGGAAGATCGAATTGGAGATAGAAGGTCTGTTGTGGAAAATTGATATATCAGAGATAAAAGGTTATTCGGGCAATGACATAGTTTCGTCTCCCAGTAAGGTAAAAAGCAATTACATACTTAAACTCAATCATAATTTATTTAGAAAATCTATTTTATTTTAGCTAAGTTTAGTTAGTGCCCAATCATTTGGTTCAAGATGCTCAAATCAAGTTTTTACATCTACGGCTCGTTTGAGGGGTGCGGTGGTGCGTATAAAAGAACTAAAGTTTCTACGTAAAAAGGATATGTCACGTGAAATTATGAAAGAGATGCGTTTGCTGCGTGAATTACGCCATGATAATGTGAACAGTTTTATTGGTGCCTGCGTGGAGCCCATGCGTATTTTACTAGTCACGGATTATTGCGCGAAGGGCAGTTTGTATGACATCATCGAGAATGAAGACATCAAATTAGATGACCTGTTTATAGCTTCTCTCATACATGATCTCATTAAGGTATGTACATACAAACATATGAATAAAATACTCTTTACTGCACTAAATTTGCGGCGAATCACTACATTGATATATCCGCTTGTACTTGGTTGAATATATGTATGTATATATTTTTTTGGCTCTACTGCATTCATACATAGTGTAGAAAAACGTGTTTAATGAAAACCAAATCTTGACCAGTGATTAAAAATGTTCAACTCTTTATTTAGGGTATGATTTACATTCACGATTCATCGTTGGTTTATCATGGTAATCTCAAGTCGTCAAATTGTGTGGTGACTTCAAGATGGATGCTGCAAGTGACAGACTTTGGTTTGCACGATTTAAGGCACTGCGCTGAAAGCGAATCAATAGGAGAGCACCAGCACTACAGAAGTGAGTAGAAAGGATTCTAGTGGAATCAAAGCAGGGATGTTGAATACATATATTTACATAATATGAAATCTTATAAAATAGATCAATTTTGGAAAGCTCCGGAAATTCTGCGGAGCCCTCATGTGTATGGCTCCCAAAAGGGAGATGTTTATGCGTTTGCCATAATAATGTATGAAATATTTAGTCGTAAGGGTCCCTTCGGTCAAACTCTGTACGAGCCCAAGGAAATTGTTGACTTGGTTAAGAAGAGGCCCATAAAAGGCGATGTGCCTTTTCGACCTGAATTGGAGTGCATTATCGAGGGTGAACTGTGCCCTGATTATGTACTGAGTTGTATAACCGATTGCTGGCATGAGGATCCCGATATTAGGCCAGATTTTCATACAATAAGGTGAGCTCAAATAATCGTAAATATGTATGTGTTATCAAAATACAATTATAATAATACGCTGGAAATTTTGAAAGCAGGACTCGACTGAAAAAAATGCGTGGCGGAAAAACAAAAAACATTATGGATCAAATGATGGAAATGATGGAAAAGTATGCCAATAATTTGGAGGACATTGTAACTGAACGTACCCGCCTGTTATGCGAAGAGAAGCGTAAAACAGAAGATCTATTGCATCGTATGCTGCCGCAGTCAGTGGCCGAAAAGTTGACAATGGGTTTGGGTGTAGAACCAGTTTCTTACGATTTGGTTAGTAAAACATTGAAATTGATGACACTTGATTGTTCTTAAACTAATTTGGCGAGTGATATTGCAGGTGACCATTTATTTCAGTGATATTGTTGGATTCACGGCCATGTCTGCCGAGAGCACTCCCCTGCAAGTGGTAAATTTTCTTAATGATCTCTATACGGTATTTGATCGTATCATACGCGGTTATGATGTCTATAAAGTGGAAACAATAGGTGATGCCTACATGGTCGTATCAGGTTTGCCTATTAAGAATGGCGATAGACATGCGGGCGAAATAGCTTCGATGTCTTTAGAGCTTTTACAGGCTGTGAAACAACATAGAATTGCCCACAGACCGAACGAGGTATTAAAATTGCGCATTGGAATGCACACCGGACCGGTGGTAGCAGGTGTTGTAGGCTTAACAATGCCCCGTTATTGTCTCTTCGGCGATACAGTCAATACTGCTTCGCGCATGGAGTCAAACGGGGAGGCCTTGAAAATACACATTTCAAGCAAATGCAAAGAGGCCTTAGACAAATTGGAAGGTTATGTAACCGAAAAACGCGGTTTAGTAAGTATGAAAGGCAAGGGAGAAGTAACCACTTACTGGCTAATAGGAGCTACCGAAAAGGCCATTCAAAAGAAGGAAATTGATATGACTGATTTGCCACCTCCGTTGTTTTGCCGTCCACGAAAGAGTCCGAAATTGAACTCGGACTCTAGACAGCCCAGCATAGTGGGGATGCACTATACTGGTGCCGGCTCAAGGCGCCAGTCAAGTGTACCGCGTGCTGATGTCGACTCCAACTACAGCCTTCAAGGTTCAACATATCATGTGCACCGGGATTCGCCACGGTTGTCTATAAAACGTTATGAACCACACCCCGCCAATGGTGTTGGGAATTGTCCAGGTGATAGCGTACCAGAATATATGGGATACTGCGGCACGGGAATCAGGGAGGGTGTTGGTGGTATTGGTGCCATTGGAGGAGATGGCTTAAATGTAAGTAGCTGTGTTGCTAACTCCGATAATTTTACGGAGGCTTCACAAAGCACTCTGGAGCATTCCGAATTAAACTGTGATAATAACGGCGTGGGTGCAAATGGCGGCATTGGAGCAGCCATTAGTTCTTCGCGCTTAGCTAGTCCCTCGCACAAACCTTTGGCCATGGTGCGCCCGCATCGAATAGTCAATTCTCCCAACTTTACTCAGGATATGTATGGAAGTGGCATTATACTAGGAAGTTCTGTGATTGCTCATCATAATTTACGAGAAGCCATATCCCTTGACCCCATACCATTTCAATTGCGCAAGCGCCACGAGCCAAAGATATTGCCACCTTCGAAATTGTGTAAGAACAACTCCAGATCTTTGGATACTGGGGTCTCTCTAATAAATGACAATCCGAATGGTGAATCAGATGAGAACTCCGGCCAAAATCAGAGATACAACGAAGCGAACAATGTACCTGCTTTGGAAGAATATGAAGGTGACGATGTAGGTCTACTGATGTTGCGAGACAACGGCGATATAAATGCACGCAGCTCTGCTACAATCGTTCCAGTAGGCTCTTGCCTTCTCAACAGACGGCGCAGTGGTGGTGGTTACTCCATAGGAGGAGTCAGTACTGGTACAGGTGTGTCCATGTTGCCATACAAACATTTAAATAACAACTGCAATGGTGGCATGACTATTGAAGAGGACGTCCAATCACCCTTACTGCAGCGACAAGCTTCCCTTACAACACCCACCAGCATAGACAAATCTAAACGATGGCACTCATTGGAAAATATAGAACATCATTCGGCCAATACTGTTAGTTACGCGGAAGATATTGATGGCCGCCAAGCCAGCACTTCCCATAAAACAGCTGTAAAGAAATGTTCTCGCAATAACACAGTCGGCGTTTCAGGCAATTCATCATCAATTTTAGACAGATTAGTAAGTATTTTTCAGGGAAATGGAAAAAAGACAAGTGAATCATCCCTAAGACGAGTGGGTATATTGCCGAGTGCAGTTAGAGGAGTGCCTGGTTTTAGTGACATCAGCGGTTCCTCAAGAGATCGAGAGAGCATAGTGTAGTAAAAAAGAAGAAATGAACAAGTGAACAAACAAACAAACTTATGCGTTGTTAAGAGTATATTTATTGTTAAGAATGAATGAAACATTATTTTTTTTTTCATTTCGTCGAATTGTGTCTAGTCACAGTCTCTAGACTAGTTTTGTATTAAATAAATATAGTTATTTTAAAAGCTAATTTTTCTTCTTATCCTAAATGCGCCTGACTATTAATCTTGCAAAAGTTGATTTTCGAAACTCACTATTCTTCATTCAAACTCAAAATCAATAAAGTTTGCACTTTAATTTAAAAATAGATTTCTTAGCCAATTAAGAAATCTATTTTTTACAAAATTGTATTCCATTAAATATCAACATATCAATGAATGGCACGAACTAATAATACTGTTCAATGTATAAAATAACACGAAATTATAAGACTTTTCCACCAAACAAAGATAAATGTAATTTTATATAAATTTTCATTTTAGTTTATTTTATAAATAATGCATACATACACACACACACACAAACAAGTTTTAAAGATAATTATTTTAATAATTACTCGACATTAAAAAAAATCAAGTCAATAAATGTTTTATGAATTTTAGTTAAAATGTAGCGAGCCATGCAAATATCTTTTTTTTCTTAATTATAATTAATATAAGCGTAACTACTTTAAATATTATTTTGTTGTATTCAGTTATATTTATTATTTAAAATCCACTCTGCTGTTAGGCTTTTGTATATACATAAAAATAAATTATGAATGCGTATTTTAGCGGACATAGAATTTAAGTAGATGCATATGTTTTTTTTATAATTAATCAAAATTTATGTTTAGTTTTTTTTTTTTTAACCCAAAGATCACTTTTTATTTAAGTGATGATACGGACGATCGTTTTTAAAATTTTCAACAGTTTTGATTGATTATTACTGGAAACAAATATATTAGGCCCCTTAATTTAGGATGTGTGTTTCATTTCCAAACATATTTAGTTAGAAAAATAATATATATTTGTATTATAGAATTGAATGTGTATGTTGTATACACTTGTAAATATGTATGTACGTATGTGTTTTTGTTATTTGTGTGAGAAAATGTGTGTATGTTAGTTTATTTAAAAATTAATCTTCTCTCATTAATAATATTTAGATATTTATGTTGTTATATACAGACAAAATTTGAAATATTAGTGTGTTTATTAAATGCTCTGAATATAATTTCAACAATAATATGATAAATGAAGTAAGCTTTACGGAAAAAAAGAACAACAACTAAAAGATTACGCTTAATTTGATAAATTCATGTGCAATAAGATTAACAATTTCCTAGAACTGGTTGTGCTTTAATGAATAGTTAAAGAACTCGTTAATAAAATTAAGTCTTTCAAACAATAAGTAATAATGCATTTAAGAATCAAATACATGATGCATTTTAAACATTTTACTTCCTAAGCAATGTTGAAAGACCTAATTATCAAATATGTTTATGTATATACAAATGAAATGCTGCTGCTGTGGGGGCATGCTTATATCTCAAAATTTGCCTCAGTATATTTCAATATAAATACATAATTGAGCGTATGTGTATGTATGTATGTATGTATACATGTATATGCATATGCATCTAACTAGTATATACATACATACGTATGTATGTGTGCATAAATTATTGTTTTCTAGTTTTAATTAAAATTAAAGCAAGCACTTTTCCATTTAAGAAAATATCAGCATAATTATGTAGAACAAGTGTGAAAACAAATTAAATAAACAATCAAAAGAAACAAAATATTTATAATACACATCCATATGTACTATATATTAAACTATACGTATTGAAATTTAAATTTGGTTAAGTATGTTATAATAGTCTTAAAAAAAGAAAATGAAAAGAGATAATAACAAAGCAAATAATCTTCATCAATCTTGCTTGTTTCTATTTCATTATTATTTGGACGCTGCTCCATTAGTTTGTTGTGAATTGTCTGTGTATACTTATGTTGTAATAAAATTTGTAGCTAACTAGTTTATTTAGAAAAGAAAAACCACACATAAAAGTAAAAAACGATGACCATATAAATTCTAGTTATTTTTGTAATTATTCTCAATATGAAATGCCATATAAAATACATGAATATTTTCAAGTTTTAATAAATAAAAAATAAAAACATGGAACGTTTAAGTTTTAATCCAAATTTAGGATAATTAACAACACCGGTAATCAATCTAAAGAGAGTAGTTGACTACTAAGGAAAATTATCAAGTGAACTGAAACGATCAACTCCACTGCAAAGTATCTTTCTAAGGAAAATAAAGCCTACAACATCCCTTAAAGTGCCACAAACACTAATTAAAATTAATGGAAAATAAGTTCTTATGTTATTAATTACATATTTAATTAAAATTTTTATTTTATAATATTGATACATATTTATTATAATTATTTATAATTTGCATAAAAATTTAATGGAAAAATATTTGTTTCAAGTTGCATTTTCTATACATTTAGGATCCTTTGGCTACATTTTGCAACAGTTTGTTTTTGTATTTTTTTTTTTTTTTAATTACAGAAAGATTGGTATCTAACCTTAAAAATAAATAAGTAGTTTACAAAAGCATCTTACATACATATGTATATTTAAATTTAAAAAGCACAAAAAAAACACAACATATTTTACTAAATTTCAAGACATCGTTCCACTATACTAATGACTTTTTAGCATTCTTCATTTAATAATACTTGTTAGGGTGGTGTAACCTGTCGGTCCAGATACGTTGGATGAATTTGAATTGCAGCAATAGCCACAGCAGCATACTTTGCGTACAGTGTCCAAAAAGCAGCCGTTGTCAAAATCATCCATATTGTTCATAAATACACCTGATGTAAGATCTTCCTCGGTAGTGATACCTACAAATTCTTTTAGATCAGAAATGGGGAACCCATCGCGATAGTAACGTTTGATGGTGTCATAAGCATCCATTATAACAGATATAAATAGCGAGAGGACAACATATATGTACAATGAGATGAATGAATACAGATATATTTGGCAGAACCACCACAGCCAATTCGCTTTGGCCGACATGGTGGCGAATGTAGCAAACATATCATCACCATTGATTAACGCAAACAAGCATTCAGAGGTTGTGGACAATGAACGGAATTTCATGTGATATGGTCCCAATATCAGCCAACCGCAAAAAGCAAAACCGGCATAAATAAGTAGAGCAGCTACAAGGAATCGAAAAATTTTGGGAGCAGCTTTCTTCAAAGTCAAAATAACCACATTATATGTTTTGAAAAAGCCCAAATAGCGCAACACACCAAACCACACCAGTAGGTTGCCTATGCCCAGGAACAAAGAGCAGGTGTCCCACTGATCGACTACTAAAAATTTACGCTCGATTTGTTCCTTTAAAGCTGATCCCAATATCAATAAGACATCATTAAATAAAATCATAATATACCTGGAAAGAATTGAATACATTAAAATTTTATTAAATACTAAAAATTTTATCAACTTACCAGAAATTTATGAATTCGACTCTGCCGTCGAAGCTTAATTCCTTATTGAAATGGTTGCGAAAGAATTTTACGGTGTGACACCTCAACAAGTAAGCTCTGTATAAAGCTCTGGCACATAACGCAAAGGACAGCATACACACCAACAGCACAAATATATTTAAAATTGATCTTAAAATGGCATCGAATTCTGCATCGGAAATAAAATCTACATCACCTTTGCAATGCAAGCGTGTGGCATCTGCATCCAAAGACAATAGCATTTGTCCATCATGATCACGGTTATCGAAGAATATTGTAATATCGAATTTAAAGCAGTCTGGTGCGGACAAGGGTCCACCATAAGCTTTAAAATTAACCGTCTTTATGGCAAATGTTAACGTGGCTTTAACTAGTGACGAAAAACTGACCTCAACTCCTCGTTGCAGAAGATACTTTTCCACTCCTATAGTGGTCACATTGGAAGGCAGTAGTTCACATACTAACTCGATTTGAGGATTAAAAATATATGATTCGTTAAAGCCAAATATGGTGCCTTCACGATAATTGTACAAACACAGTTTCAATGGAGCCACACTATTGTCATTTGTCGGATAATCATATGGTCCAATGGAACGATTCACAGAAGCGTAACCATTTAAAGCATAGTCTATGGTTTGGAAAAACTGCGTTTTCTCATAAAGCGCAAACGGGCCAACTGATGGAGGATATGACTCAACTTCTCGCGATGAGTCCCAGCCGTTTAAAAATAGGTGGGAGAAGGCAATACGGTTATCCCAGGTGTAATTTATGTGATTATAACGTGAATGGGCAAACAGACATAATTGCATAGTCACCAAAACGATTTTGACAATCTGAAAGAAAATAAAAATTTCAAGATATTTTTTTTTCATTCGAAAAATATGGCTAGAAATAGGACCGTCCTTCATTCGACCTAAACCTTCGTATAGGAAGGAGTTCTGAAATATGTTCCCAGACTATCTTCAAATAAAATAACTTAATCGTTAAAATTTCTCCACGATTATGAGTTTCATGTGGTACTCCACCAGGGTAAGTATTGAAATTTCAAGCTCGCTCATACATACATACATACGTTTTTGTAATGCTATTTTTCCATCAAATGCAATGAACATTAATATATTCGAAAGAAGTGCGAGTGATTGTTGTGAACAGCAAGTAAAATTTTAAGAAACTTTTGGAACTGGCAATCGTCACAACAAATAAATAACAAGAAAAAAAAACTAGAAACTAATTTTAATAGCGAATTATAGCTAAAGTATCTGCTTTAAATAAACAAACCTATTTAAGAGAACTGATAACTAATACCCACAAACTATGCCTTTTATTATCTGCTGTACGTATACATACAACACTCATGTGAAATTAATATTTGTACTAAAATATTTTTAACAAAATGACGTTGGTTTTTTTTATACGAACGTCTGACTATTCATGCATTATGAAATTATGCAGGTTACAGCGAAAAATGCAAGTACACATATGAAATAAATTTAAAACAATACATTCGTATATTATAAATGTGTACATATTTGCTTTATTTTTTGCTGGACGGTGAGGTAAGATGATAAGCGGTTTTTAATTATTTTTCCGCATATTTATTTTTAACTTAATTTTGGCAGAAAAATTTAATTAGCAAGCTCATGTAATGGGGAATTGCAACTTGTATGTATGTACATATGTATATCTAATTAAAAATTAGGAATTTTGAAAATACATATAAGTCCAAGTCAATTATGGATTGAAAATAAAATGCAATAAAATTTATATTCAAAATAGAGATATGTATAGTTTATGTGATAACTTGTGATTATATTTTTAAAGCTAGTGGAACCAAGTTATCCTTTTTATGTTAGTTATATCCATACTTCTTGTTTTTTTTTATTTCATATAAAACCTTTTCAAATTATAAAGTGACACAGTGTGCGTGCACGCAGATCAATGCATCTAAATACTTCCTTTGTCGTCAAAAAAGTGATATAAAGATGAATATCCATGTCCAATCACTACGATGACACTAACGTTTTATGTAGATGTGTACCTACCTGTACGACAAATTTATACGGGAATTTCCTCCTAGCTTGCCATTTTTCTATTGGATTCATAAAATAGAATTGTAATTTGCGTCTCATTCGCTCTTCATTATAGACGGCCATAGGTGATACTCCCTCTACACATGTAGATGAAGCAGGCATTTCCCCAAATCCACTACGGTTTCCACTTATGTCTTCAGACAGTGGCGTATTCATGGCTTCTTTATATGAATGTCTAGTTCCGGCCGTGTTGCTGTTGTATGGAGCAGCAAACTCGTCCTCACTTTCGCGAAGATTTCTTACTTCATCAGTTTGTTCATTTACATCTTGATTACGGTCAGCTTTTGTGGCAGCATTATAGTTGCTCGTTGACATTTTATAAGCTCCACTGCCGTAATTATTTAACTCGAAAGACTGCACTAAGTTAGATGTTTGTTATATTAAACTGAAAATCTCTTTTGCTGCTTCGCTGCTTTGTGGAAAGATTTATAAAGTTATTCCAAACACGCACACACCCAGCAGAAGAAATTTTCTACACTTCTGCCCTTGTAATAACAAAATTAAAATTTTGTTTCACAAATAAATGCTGTAAATGCTTCCGTCATATATTTATTAGTTTATTTAGTTTTCAGATTACGCACATACTAAATAGTTAATGATAAATTCGTCTTGAAAAAATTTAACTTTCGCTTGTTTTGATTTTCATCATTATCTTTGTTTTAAAAACGAATGAGAGGCAATGGAATTGTGAAGATTACTTGAGTAACTACTCATGTATGTACTAGTAATGGCTAAACGGCTAATGGCGGTTTTTTAGTTTTCTATAAAATGTCAGAAAGTCTAGTTGTTTTTCTTTCGTTCATTGAAGATTGTAAATTATTTTATCAATTTCATTTAATAAATATGAAAATTCAAAAGAATTATTTTTATATATCTGAATGAAAAGTGCAGTTTTGTGTTGCTATAATATTGTGCAAATCATTTTTATTAAAGAAAATTGTAAATTGCAATGAGGCACAAGTTTTTTTTTTCTAAAAGCAGAGCAAAAATATAAAAGCTATAGTGTATGAAGATGCCTTAAGCAAAGAAATAAAATGTCAAATATTTTGTTAGCAATTAAAAGTTTTTCAAAAGTGAATAATTATTTAGTTTGTTAAAAAGAGTGTATGAAAAATAGTTTGTTAAAAAGTGTGTATGAAAAGTAAGGATAACGTCTCTCGCACATGTATGTATGTATGAATATGTTCACATAACCATATATGTAGGTACATACATACAACTGAATGTTGCAAAATTGAGGAATGTGGTGATATTTAACTGCTACAAAATGCTACTACAACTTCCGTATTAAAAGTCAAAGGTAAGATATTCTTATATTCATGTAATTATTCGTACGGTTTTAGGTTACGGAACGCTCATAATAAGGAAAAATGAATTGTGTATTTGTACGGTAACATCCTCACTTTATTTAATGAAAAGTCAGGATCAGTTTACCCGATAGTCATTATAGTTTTTTATTTTGTAACGTTATTCACTTGTTGGTTAATAAACGGAAAAAATCTGGAGGTACTCAGGTTTAAAGTAATAGAATGCTATAAGTGATGAATTGAAGAAATATGTATGTATGTAGGTTTTAAATATTTATTATTAAATGTTAATCAGTGTAAAGTGTAAATTGTAAAGTTGCTGTCAAAAACCTACATTGGTACATGCTTACACACATATGTATGTATTTATTGAAAAATTTATTATTCTTGGCTTTGATTTCCTTCTTTGCTTGAAAAACGAATGAGATGGAGGCAATGGAGTGTGAAGAATACTTTGAGTAATAAAGCTGCAAAACTATCGATAGTGGCTCCATTCGATAGTTTCGATAGTATCTCTTGATGCCATCGATACTATCGATAGTTTTTGATTCTTAGAAACTTATCAATTGTGTATTTTTCTAATATAAAATCTTGAATTTTTTAATCATTCCATAAAGTAAAAAGAAACTTGATTTTTTTAAAACTTTTAGTTCCAATGTTTTTAATACACATATTCAACAAACATATATTCACAGTTCTATAAAAAATAAACGAAAAAGCAAACAGATAGATGGATCAGTAAAAAATAAATTAAAAAGGAATAAAATAAAAAAAAATCTTTCATCATTACTTAAACTATTGCAGTTAGGTAAAAAGTATTGGTTTAACAGAAGGAGAAGCAAACTATTTAGCGTCACATGTTATTTAAAAGTAAAGAGCGGAGACAGTAGCCGTCAAATTTCTTCATGTATCAAAGCCGTTGGTATATAATAATTGTATTTCTATGCAATTTGCATCTAGTAGATAAAAACTGGCATCTTATGTTGAAACAAATCAAAACTAATTAATTTGTTTTCACATTTATATACATATATAATGATAGCCATTATTATAAAGGTTTACAGAAGGCGAAATTTGATTGTTGCATTTTTTATTATACAGTCGCCATCACGATGCCAACTTGGTGCTTTTGGCACTATATTTAGTGCTTTTTGAAGACTCAAAATGCCAAATTTTGAGCGTTAGTGCCAAACTAAGAAAAAGCACTAAGTAGTGCTTTTAAGAAATTTGCGTATTTATTAAAATTACTTTGATAAAAACTTGGTGTATTTATTTGTTTAGGGTAAAGCATACATTTTTCGTCTGATATAGTTCATTAAGAATGTTGATAATATTGCCGAAATAGAGAATAGCTTAGAAAACATTTTGTAATCTCACTCGTTTTTCACGTTAGTGCTTTTTACGCTTTGTAGATTTCAAAATTACGCTTTTTAGTGCTTTTTTAAAATTCTGAGGTGCTTTTAGAGCCAAAAAAGTTGGCATCACTGGTCGCCATCATTTCGTTTTTATTGACTTTGATTTTTTTCTCTTTTAGTAGCGTGTTCTTGTCGATAGTATCACTATCGAAAAAAAATATCGATAGTCTACTTAATATAAAACTATCGATAGTACCATCGATAGTTTTGCAGCTCTATTGAGTAACTATACAATACTCGTTGGCAAGCAAGTACTTGTCTAATGGCGGTTTTTTATGTTTCCTACAAAATATCTGAAAGTCCAGCTGCTCGTTAATACAGGATTGTAAATTATTTAATAAATTTCTTTTAATAAATATGAAGATTAAAATGAATTATTTTTATATGTGTGAATGAAAAGAGCAGTTTTGTGTTGCTATTATATTGTGCAAATCATTTTTATTAATGAAAATTCAGGATCGGTTTCAAGTATAGTCTATATATATTTTTTCACAGGGTTACATTAGTACATTAAAATATGTAATTTTCGCTTGTTTTTCATCTTTGTTAGAAAAACGAATGGGAGGCAAAAGAAATGTGAGAATACTTTTTAAAGACTTGGCAGCACATTTTATTCTGTTAGCAAGTACTCAGCTAATAGCTGAACCCAAGTTGGTACCAAAAAAATAACCGGAGTTGGCTTGCGGCATAGTATATTCAAAATACATTATGATTGCAGCAAACCAATAACCAACCGACGATAATGGCATGTTAGCCATTCCAATCACCAATTTTAGTTTCAATTGACAACAACATTTTGTACTTTTTGACTGCATTTTTAACTAACTTCATCATCTATGGGGTTTATTTTTGTTTCCTACAAAAGGTCTGAAAGTTCAGTTGCTTTTCGTTACTTGATTATTGTAATATATTTACTAAATTTCTTAAAAAATATTAATATTAATATTAATATTAATATTAAAAATTATTATTTTTATGTGTGAAAGGAAAGTGCAGTTTTTTGTTTCTATAATATTGTACAAGTCATTGTTATTAAATAAATAAATAAATAAAATTGTAAATGTATATTCCTGTAAGTGCTTCTAGTCATAATGTCAAGCTATTGTAATTTTATTATGTAAAGCAATTCAAGAATACTCGAGTAGCAGTTCAATTATATATTTTGCCAGTATGGCAGCACAAATGCTAAACCGGAGAACCGGTAGCGAAACAAAAATTCGAATTACATAGTCAATGCAATCACCAATTGTGATGGCAATCGTACACTATTTATATCTTCCAACAATTTTACATCATACATACATATGTATTGTTTTTGCGTTAATAAACAAAAGTTTTATGGAAAGTGGTTATAGATTTTTCGATAATATTGAAAACAAAACAAGAATCGTTATTAAAGGTTATTATAAAATTGTATGTGTGTATATAATACATACATACATATGTATGTATATAGTACACATGTATTATGTACTCGTGATCATAGAATGGCCTATGTACGCGCAAATTAATAAAGATAAGAATAAGCAAATGCTTTAAGTGATGAATTCAAGAAATATGTAGCCTTTAAATGCATGTTTGTTATTAAATGTTAATAAGGGTATAGAATAGGAATTTAAGTCCTAGTTTACACTATGCAAGTTTTATTGCTAAGCTGATTAGTTTGTTACGAAAGTGAGACGAGGGGAAAAGAAACCTTTCTATACCCCTCTTCGCTCTCTCCTAACAAACTAATCAGCTTAGCAATGAGACTTGTATAGTGTAAACTAGGACTAAGAATTACAGTACGCTGCAAAGATGCGGTTAAAAACTTACACAAGAACATGCATACATACATATGTTCATGTATACTTACGTACATACATACATAAGTATGTACATAACCCTGAAGGGAACGTGGGGTTAAGTGTCCCCAAGTCACCACTTTTGTCGACTATTTTGGTGACCTTGTCAACAGAGCGTCCATTAGTATTGTTCTTAATGCGTAGAAAACATTTTTTCATATACACACAACTATGCTTCTTCTTGATTTATTGGTTTGTTGAAAATAAAAGTTACGTGAAGTAAAATTTAAGTGTTTATAAAAATTAGTTTAAGAAATCAAATTAAAAGGTGAATTTAAATGTATTGAACAATAATTTAAAAAAAAAATACACAAAAAGATTTTGCAAGAAGATATAAAATAATAATCCATATTGTATAAAAATAGAAAATGTTAAAATTAAAAAATTTTAAGCGATAGTGCCAATTATGGAAATTGTTTTACCCTGTGGAAGATTTTGTGTCATCAGTTAGAGATTTGTCACAATTGCAGACTCATTCGTAAGTGTTTGATTTTCGTATTTCAGCGAAACATAAAATTTTTAATTTACATAAGTATATGTATGTATTTAATAGAAAAGACAAACAAAATCCCTACTTGCTGGTGATATGCTGAACGAATAAATGAATTAATTCCGGTTATATATTTGTTTAATAAAATTACAAAATGTGAACAAAATACGCAATTTCATTATCAAAGGAGTATACTAGAATAACTAAAATCTGTCTATCTGTTTCCAATGTCTTCATATGGTCCCTAAAGAACTATCTAATCACTAGTTCCAATGTCAGTAGTTGCTTTTCAATGACACGTACATACTCACCACATACGGCAATTTTAGTTAAGCAACTTTTAAGTTTTGGGAAGAGAGAAAAAAAGATAATGAAGAAGGAAGCCATCCAATTTGTTGAACTAAAATTGGTTCATGTAAACCAAATTTTACGGATACCAGTGATTGTGTATACATATGTACCCTGTCGGAAATTACGTTAACTTTAAACTAGCTTTAAGCTAACTATTTCGCAACTAGTACTGACTGACACTTGGATTACTTTTCAATGTAATCAACTGACTATTTTAACATTGCGATGTCCTAGGCGCTAGTAACTATATTTACTTACTCTGCATTACTTTTATTCAGCTAACTTAAAGTTGTTTTTTTTTTAATCACCTGGTAGTCAGTAAATTAAAACAAATTTTCTGAGGTTTGAACATGTATAATCAGACGTTGTGTACTCAAAGCTCTACCACTCAGCTAAGATACCATCTAAAATAACAACAGCAAAATGTTAATATAGGGTGTTTTTTTCAGAGGTATAGAACTTCGAATTGAAATAAAACACAAGAAAATCGTTTTAATGTCCATCAATTTCGCTTTATTGGAAGGATAATTTTATGCCATTAATGTTTAAATATGATTTCGGGCATGTGGCCGCCGCGGCTGGCTCGAATAAAGCCAATTCTACAGGTCCAATTTTCAACCACTTTTTCGAGCATATGGGGCCGTATGTTGGCAATAACGCCACGAATGTTGGCTTCCAAGTCCCCTAACATTTCTGGTTTGTTGGCGTAGACGAGCGACTTCACATATCCCCAAAGAAAATAATCCAATGGTGTCAAATCACACGATCTTGGTGGCCAATTGACAGGTCCATTCCGCGAAATTATGCGCTCATCGAATGTTTCCTTCAATAAATCGATTGTGACGTGCGCTGTGTGGCATGTAGCGCCGTCTTGTTGGAACCACAACTCATACACATTCATGCCATCCAATTCGGGAACAAAATAGTCGGTTAGTCGGCTCCAATTGCTGTGCACGGTGGCGAATCGATTCATTCGGGTCCTCTTCAACACTTTGCTCTACAGCGGCAATTGTTTCTTCGGTGCGCACTGTTCGACGTCTCTGCGGATGCGTATTATCACATAGAGTAAACGTAGTGCGAAAACAATCCATGGTTAACCGAATTAATTGCTCTGATGGACGATTATGTCGACCATAAAATGGACGGAGCTTGCGGTAAACTTCGCGAACTGAACCATTATTTTCGAAATAAATTTGCACGATTTGCAAGCGTTGTTCTTTTGTCAACCTGTTCATGATAAAATGGCAAACCAAACTAAATATTAATCACTTGACAGCTGACAAAATGGCCGCCAGTTAAAAAAGTGATGCCAACTTAAAGTTCTATACCTCAATAAAAAACACCCTGTATAAAACTGAAATGAGTTTCAAAGTAGCTTAGAGTAAATTTGTTGTCTCTCATTAAATTCGATTACGTACTCATCTTAAGAATTAATTTTGGGTTTGTTCTGGAAGACATTGCAGTTAGTTTTTAGTCAGTCTAAGAAAAGTTAACTATAAGTTAACTATTTTTGTAGTCAACCACACATTCCCCGACAGGGCATATACATACATATATACATGTACATTTATATGCATACATAAATGACTTTCATGTCATAAATGACTTTCATGAATATCATTTAAAACATTCGTATTCGTATTCGCGAATATCAAAAATTGACATTCGTTCCATCACTAATACATACATATCGTTACCTTAATATAGAAATGGTCTAACTTATTATTTTCTTGAAATCGAGCTTTTTGCATTTTTCGATACATTAGATGTTCTTCTATCGAAATGTACAAAAATCTCGAAATCAAAAAAATAATGAGTTAGGGCCTTTCTATATTAAGATAGCGATATGTATGTGTGTGTGTATGTGTTATATACACTAATAGCTATGTACGAAAACCTTGTACAATTCTGTTTATTAAAAGGCTTTTCCTTTCCAGACTTTTTTGTTTCATGTTAAAGGCCATTGAACTTTGGGGAAAAAAATAAGAAAACAGAAACATTAAAGTGGAGTGGGTTCCTTTAAAAGAAGCAAAGTGGGCAGATTTAAGCAAAAAAAGTAGTGGTTTAAACAGCTTTTAACACCATGCATTTACTAAGTGTTTACCTTTGTGTATTTCTAAGGTACACCACAATACACAACTTACTCACCTACACATGTACGGCGAACAATTCTTTGTATTTATTAGCAATTCATGGATAGATATTCTTGCTCCTATGCGCGAGTACTTGACTAGTTTTTCTTCCATAAACTATAAAAACAATAAAAATTCCTAAAGTCTAAATAAACAAGCAAGTAAACATAAAAATTCGGTAGCACACAAAATTGCATACCAAACCACAATAACAACAACCACGATGACAACGAAAACGATAACAACAACAACAGTAGTAACTATGTGCACACATTTGCAAAAAAAAAAAAAATTTCTTGCAGAATCTTAAAAGTTATTTCTTTTTGCCATAACAACAGCTACAAACCCATTTCTCAAAAGCAGCCAAAACCAGGCAGGAAGGCAACCAGTCGCAAACAACAACGTTCAACATTAACAAATAATAGCAGAAACTTAAAATTGTGTAAATATGTGTGCGTGTGTGTGTGTGTGTGTGTGTGTGTGTGTGTGTGAGTGATTGATTGTGAATGTATTTGTTACCGATTTTTTATTTAATTTTTAAGAAATATTAAAAACACAATAACAACTACAATAAAAAAACCAAAAGGCATATTTAAGTGACATGTCGCGTGTGCCAAACTTGAAAAGCCCTCACCATAACAAGATTTATTATTTTTAGTATTTGGTTGTTGTTGTTAGCTGCTGTTGTCCTCTTTCATGTTGCCAACACACTCCAAAGCGTGAATTTTTCATCATTTCCAATCTGCAAACAAAACAATAAAATCAAATTAAAAAAACGAAGTTTTTGAACTTTTAAATAATTTTCTTTAACAAATATGACTTTGTTAAATAAGGTTTTGAAAAACTATACCTACATACACACACATATATACATACATACATATGTATGTAGATATTGCAAAGACTGGGAAAAACTTTAAAGGAATGTTAAAGAAAAAAACTTCTTCTAGGTAGACATTCATTCCGCGAGGGTTTTTTGTTGTAATTTGTAAGATCTTTGTTGTGATTTTATTGTACATTTTTAGATTTTTCTTAAGAGTATTTTCAACAATTTAAAGGAGTGTACTCTTTTCTAGGGGAAAGTATTAAAAAAAGATATTAAAAGCACTTTCATTTGACAATATTTTTAAGTTAATATACCCAAATTAATTTTCATTTTGTTCTTTCTATTGTGTACAAAATTTCAAGCAAATATTTTGTAAACTCAACTCTTGGGACGAAATTTATATTTTATTTTAGCATATTTCTAAATTGGAAAATAAAATTAAACAAAAATTGTAAAAAATTTTAATAAATAAAAATAGTAAAGTGATAAAATAATCTTTTTACAAAGTTTATTGGCTTCTATGCAGATAAATTTTACCAGTCGGAAGCAAAATAGCAAATGCTTGATTTTGAAATTGCGTTTGCGGTATTGACAACTCATTCGAATTAGTGATATGAAAATTTGTATGAAAAGACTTACTCCTCCTTGCAACTTATCGCTCGTACAGAAGTAAAATAGTGAAAGATAGATAGAGTTTTCTCTTTATAGGGGCTACCAGCGTTCAATTTATTTTTACATTTTGCTTTTAATCAGCATAAACCTTTATGGAATAAGTTATTACAAACAGTTCTAAATAATAATAAAAAAAAATTGTGTTTTCTTACATTGCTGCACATTTTTCCAATCTTTCATTCTTTGGCCAGAAGCATTTAATTTACTCCGAAAGTTGGTTAGTTTTTGATTTTTCCTGACAACTGTTGGGCAAAACATTTTTTTGTCAAATCAGTGTGTTTTGATACACATCCCTATCGGAAATTACGTTAAACTAACTTTATGCTAACTATTTCGCAACTAGTAGTGACTGACACTTGGATTACTTTTAATATAATCAACTGACTATTTTAACATTGCGACGTCCTAGGCGGTAGTCAATCGTCTCTCTCTCTCTCTGCATAACTTTCAGCTAACTTAAAGTTAATTTTTTTAAATCATCTGGTAGTCAGTAAATTAAAAAAAAATTCTAGGGTTCGAAAATGTATCATCACACGTTGTGCAAACAACGCGCTACTACTCAGCTAAGGTACCATCTAAAATAACAACAGCAGTTTCAAAAAAAAAGTAGCTGAGAATAAATTTGTTGGCTCTCATCAAATTCGATTACGTACTCAAGTTAAGAATTAATTTTGGGTTTGTTCAGGATGAAATTGCAGTTAGCTTTTAGTCAGTCTACACATACATATGTATGTACATATGCTTATGTATGCACATATTTTGTTAAATACGTTAAATATTGAAACGTCGATTAATAACACGAATAGTTGCATTCGAATGTCTGCTCGTTATCGAATACTATCATTATAAATTTCTATGCGAGTTATTCGATATCCCAAAAGTTAAAAAACTCGCACGTTCCAGTAATAACTCGGTCGTAATCGAATGCGAGAATTATGCCCTAAGTTTCTTTCGCTTACAATGCGCATGAAGATATTCCATCGATATTGTGGAAGAGGCTGTTAATTTCTCAAAATAAAAGGTTTTGAAGATACTTGATACTCGTTAACTTTTGCATGTTTTTCTTCTGATATGCATTAAATATTTGTAATGCTTTTATAAAGTCAAATGAAAGTTAATAATTTTTGCTTTGGGAATTGTTAGATTAAAGCAGCTACGTCCAAACACACATACACTGATATTTGCATTTGAGGTAAACAGCTTTGAAAGTTCTTAAATTTGTTCTTGTTTCTTTGCAATGTACGAACAAGCATTATTGTATTATTATATGTTGGACTCTCGTTGATGTGAAAGCACAAAAGCCCTTTTGTAAAAGTTTGCACATTGTGCATATATCGCACTTTTCCTCGAAATTAGTACATATTTCATTTGTGCAGTAAAATATTAGTTGTTTCTTAAAAATACATTGAAATATATTGATTATGTAATTAAGTAATATCACAATGGACCCAATTGGTTCTCGAAGTTGAGGTGCATTGTTGCACCACCCTTCCTAACCTAATTAAGTAAGACTTGCATCCTTCTACTTCGTTTAAATCTTGCTGTTTGGAACACATTCTTTTGGAGGCCTGATTTTACAAACTTGTAATGAGTACTTCTAAAGCTTGTGTAACAGGTTTCCTTTGCAGTCATAAAAAGACACTCACACATTTACAAAATCCACTCAATTTTTCTATTCAAACAACTCAAATCATATTGCCAGTATGTACTACCAAATAACCAAATACTAAAAAAAACACACAAAATTGAAAACAGACCAAACCAAAGAAACACATACTTCAAATAATAAAGAAACATACTCGTATTATAAGACCAGGCACTATCACTTCTTGTACGAACTTTACAAATAAAATCAGCTCTTGTTGCTGCTGCCTGCCTTTTGGTTGGTTGGTTGAAGCTGTTGAACAACTAGTCGCAACCACAGTTACGATTTGAACTCTCGAAGAGCAGAACCATTCTCTTGTGAACTACGCGCACGCGTGTTATCATCACGTTTAATGTTGAGGTGAAAACTAACATACTAAAATAAATACATACATAAATGAAAAAGCAAAACAAATCTAAAAATTTGGCCAAAAAGGAAAATAATACATGCTACTAAACCATATTTTAAACATTTTTAGAAAAATAATTTTTAATAGCCAATCCAAAAAAAAGTAAATGCAAAAAATGGAGCTTGCAATACAAAATAAGTATTTGGTGTAAATAAGTAGTGAAATCTAGTTTTGGCTTTAACAAATTCGTTGAAACCAGTAATTTGTTTTTTGTTTTATTTTGCATCAACGTGTACATACATACATACATGTGTGTAAAGCTCTCTCTTACAGTGTAAGTCTTACACACATACATATTTGGCTGAACAAAAGTGCACAATTATTTCTGTTAAAATTAAATTCTAAGATAAATATTATTTATAAACAAATCATTAAAACGAAATATACTGGAATATTATTTTATGTGTGGCTTGTAGCTGTTTCTTCATACATATGTTCACAACGGTATATATGTATTTGGAGTTTGTAACAATTATTTTATTTGAAGGTAAGACTGTAATTAAACATACCATAAACCAGCCCGACTCTCCCATTTTATTTAAACAAAACATGCATAAAAATACTCAAAAAATATTTTATGTCAATATGTACACATTAAAGGGCTGCGTAAGACGTTCTATACATGTATATAAAAGAGGATGTGTGTATGTATGTATGTATGTAACGTATGGACTCCAAAACGGCTGGGCCGATTTTGATGAAATTTTCAGGGAATCTTCAGAATATTCAGGCGGGTAACACTGTGAAGTCTGATTTTTGATTTTCGGTCTGAGGGCGGAGGGGCGTGGCAAAATCCATTTTTCATATTGCACCACCAATGCCATATGTATGTACATATTAATTATTTTTTGCTTTCTTTATTTTATTATTTTTTTTAAAAGCTGTTGTCATGTTTTTCAAAACGAGATATCAAACTCTTAAATCGGTTATGAAGTTCCGAAGATATTTACAAAAAAAAACTATGTTAATAATGATCCAATATCAAAATTTTAAAACTTTCGAAATGTTGCATTAAAAAATCCGAGTTTTCGGTTTATTTACAAAATATTTACATCATTCGATAACACGATGGGGGTAGCGAAGCACACCGGGTGTAGCTAGTATAAATGTACATAAGTATGTATGTATGATATAATATCATAGTAAATAAAACCTCTTTTCAGCTTTCATATTCCTAACGAAGCGCAATGCTTCTTTTATATGGAAAATTGTCTTTGCTTTTAGAACATTTAAACATGTTTTGAATGTTTTGTGTGAATTTTGATGTTTTATTTCATTTTAAAAGTTTTGTTTTACAATAATGGAGCAATATACACACACATTTTGAAATTAATGAGAGTGCTTGTAAGCCTTTATTTTATGGCTTGTGCCACACTCTAGTACACATACATATGTATGTACATACATATGTATGTATTTACATATCGTTACTTTACTATAGAAAGGCCCTGACTCATTATTTTTTTGAAATCGAGTTTTTTGTATATTTCGATAGAAGAACAACTAATGTATCGAAAAATGCAAAAATCTCGACTTCAAAAAAATAATGAGTTAGGGCCTTTTCATATTAAGGTAACGATGTGTATGTGTATATGTATGTAGTATATATAGTCTTGGAGATAATAGTAGTATATGATTTTTATTTAATTCATTCACTTTTAAGTAAAACATGCACCTTGTATTTTTTTTTTGTGTTAAAGCATTCTCCAAATATGAAATATTGAATCATTCTTTATTATAACGTTAAAAACATACTTTTAGTTTGTATATTTGTAATCATTAATTTATTGACTTTAATATAAACTTATTCAAATTTATTTATTTGATTTGTAAAACATCCATTTTAGGCATAAAACAAAAATTCTTTTATTCTTATAACCTGTTCTAAATAAAAGCATGAAATTCATGTTCACACTTAAGTTTTTCTGTTTTATGGTCTATGACAGCGCAAGTACAATTTTCGTTATAGGGTTTGCAGCAAGATTTAAAGGAAATATGTATGTATGCAAAAGAAATTTAGTTAAACTACGGAGGTAAGTTTTTTGGACTTTCCGACGTGGTGGTAAATTTTACCTCATAAGTGATGCGTGAATGGCTCGCCATCACTTTCAGTGATGTGCGGCATTTTAGGGCTATATTGGATCTGGTGTGCACACCCGTAGGGGCTTGATTACGGGTTATAATTTGGATATTGCCATTCGATATTAACCTTTAAGATGACCATATTGACGTTGGTTCCACTGCGAAACGTAGTGCTAGCTCAGAAATGTAAGCTCCTATATCAGGAGCAGCAGCTGGTTTTCTCGCTTACTTCCCAAATGACATTTAAATCACAATATGGATCTCTATGCTCTCATTCTACTCTGCACAGCTTAACTCTTCTACTTAATTCCACCCTACTCTTCTCTTTTCTCTACCCCTCCCTATCCTTTTCTACAGGTATTACAAGGGGATCATACTATTGCACCCAAGTGTGCTGAAATCCTTCTTCTATTACCAGCAACAAGCTAACCTAACCTAACCTAAGGTTTCTCGCGGCAATTTTAATTTTGCTTAAAATTTTCTACTAGTTTTCGAAAAATTCCATAGAATTTTAGTTGTGAGAAAAAACCGTAGTATTAGTGAATTAAATTCATTGAAACCATATTAATAATAGGCAATATATACATTTATGTATGTATGTATGTTTTGCTATACTCAAGAAGCAATAATCCAGCAAAAATTACTGATTCCTAGAATCGATTTTGTAAGGGAGATAATGTTACAGAATCACTTGTTGCATTTTTTGTTCGAAATGAGTCAACTGGAAGCAATACATTCAGCTTCAAAAAATTCATAAATTTTTTGCCTTACTAATGTGCTTCACAGAAGTAATACTTACATGCAAAAGTTACTGGTTTGCAAAATTGTCTACGTTGTTAGAGAGCCCGCCATACGTTAGTTCTTTTCAGAGGCATTTTTCAAAGCTTTTGCTATCGAGTAAGCAATACCCTGTAGGTAACTTAGAGTTATGTGTCTTTAAGTCTTCACTTTTGTCGGATATTTTTACGAATTTTTGGCGACGTTCTCAACGGAGCGTCTATATATATATATATATATATATCTCACAGAAAAAATTATTCCCAAAAAATTTTTAAACAAATATTTGTTTGAAATCAAACTTAGTTTCAGTAAATATTCTGTACTGTTCCACTAAATTAATTTGTACCAAAACACTGTATAGAGAAGAAACAGGCCACGACGTTTGTCGGCTACATTTCGGCATTTACATGTATACAACACGATCAAACAAAATAAACAACAACTAAACAACAACAACCGCACAACAGCACGTTGTTCCTATCAACAACAATATAAACACCAACACACTGAAATAACATTTTCTCTCAGCCGAACTATGATTAATTTAAATGTTTACAAAATTTTTATCAGAATTTACAAAATTATTTGTAAGACCGCATTCAAATAAAATATTTACTGATTCAACGAATTTGGTTACTGAAAATGAAATTTAGTTTTTTTCTGTGCTGTGACAAAAAGGAAAAATGTGCTAAAATCGAAACAAGCTGATTTGCAGTGCTAACGTGCTAACTACTTCAGCTTATGCTTTAGTATATATAAAGCTGATTGTGTTATTTATAGTTTGTAGACACAACACCGAATTTCCCAATTAAAGGCTGGTACGGAGTACTTATGCAAATTCAGGTTCTCATCTGCATGCAAATTCTTGACATTTCTTATTTTTCGCGAATTTTAATTAATTACCTAGTCAGTTAATAGTACCAACGCCATTTTCAATGACACTCACATGTTAAATGTCAACAGCAAAAAAAAGTTTCTGCTCTATAATTCGTCAGTAGTACTAGTGACAAAGACAATAGTGAATCAGTGCTGATTCACTAGAGACGCTTCCTACAGGGTACATCAAATAAAAGCTTAAGAAATATTCAATATTTAAATGTGTACACACATACATACATACATACATATGAATATGTATTGAAAGTGTTCTTGCGTGTTTTTTTGTAAATATTTGAAAGGGTATTGATAATAAATTAGAAATTGTCAAATGTGAAACAATAAAAGAAAAGTTAATGTAATTTTGTTTTTCACATAAATTTAATAAAAAGCGCACACATTCAACATGAAACATATATCTACATGCATAGCGTTACCTTAATGTAGAAATGCCCTAACTCATTATTTTTTAAAACGTTCTTCGAAACGTTCGATTTAAAAAAAATCATGATTTAGGGCCTTTCTGTATTAAGGTAACGATATCTAGATGTATTCTATCTGAATAATATAACCAAAATTTTATATTTCTTATTAAAGTGCTAAATAAAGTATTAAGATTCGTGTTGTTTTTTCAATTCTAAGGTAACAAAAGACTTAAAAAACAAAACGTAAAATTAAGCATTGTCAAATCCATCAAGATTGCTGCCTTTTATTTGTATTTTATTAAACAATGCCTAATTTACATTATGATTTTTTTTTTGTGGAAATTTTATGAAATTTGTTACAAACAACTTTTTCTATTTGGTAATGGAAGCGCTGGGGAAGAGTGAGATATGGGAAAAATGGCGCATCATCTGAATGTTTGATCTTTGGTGACTTTTTTGAACTGATTTTCTTCTCCACGCGAAGAAAGTAATATGAATAAAAATTAATTCTTATTACAAATTCATAAATTAACATAACGAAAACCTTAAAGAGTAAAAGAAATCACCAACCAGCCTACTCTTATACATAAATATTTCTCAAACAAACCAATTAAATACTTTGGAAAACAAATTAAGATTTTCTCTTAATAAACTAACTCTTAATAATGTATTTATTTACTTTGTAATTAATAAGATATAAGACTATGAACATTTTTACTAACTAAAAAATTACAACGGTTCAAACTAGTTGTAGCTATTCATGCAACGAAATTCATTTAAAACTTTTCCTGTTGTTGCTGCTGCTGTTGAATTGTTGGTTTTATTATTATATGTAGTTGGTACAACATGAATAATGATTTAAATGTCAATGGGCGTCTGCTTACAATCAAAACATAAACAATAAAGTCCCTCTACATATTTATTTCATGACAACACTGACCCAATTTTTTCTTTTTCACCAAAAATTCAAACGAACGGGAACTTAAGCAGTCATACAAAAAGAAAATACTCGTAACAATGGACATCATAAAACCTGCAACCTAAACACTTTCTCTGTTCAAACTTCTTTTTAATTCTTTTCCCTTTAAGATTTTGGTTGGTCATATGTGAGCAAAACAATTAAAAGAAATTACATTTCCGAATGATAAGACTTGCAACAAAACAGCAGCACTAATAAGCATATGCCTTATACAATGGTGGCAACTTAAATATTTGTAATATATTTTCAATAAAATTTCTCCCTCAATAACAATTACTCGTAAATTCACAAATGTGCTTAAATTTAGCGGTATTTTCGATTAGTGCAATTTTAAATATTTGAAAAAAAAACAAAATGTAGGAAAAGAATGGCGTCGTCGACGTCACATCAAGACGACATTAAATATTGTCACTTGTCTACTCTTTATCGGCAAAAATTTGCTGTTATTGACAATCTCTTATTAATCTCTAAGGTTTTGTAAGTTAATGAAGCATTTTAATAGTAGTCAATTGTTGCCGATAAAGATTAGACAAGTGACAATATTTACTGTCGTCTTGATATGACGTCGACGACGCCATTCACAATATGGGGAAATGTAAATTTTATATATGTATTTTTGGCTCACTACAAATGTTCCCTTTACTGTTCATATAGAAATGATACATTAATTGATCAATAAGACCATAAAGTCCACAGAAAATGAATTTTACAAAACGAAAGTTATTAAAGAAGAGGGGAGATACTAGGGTGATCGATTACTCGACTTTTTCCAGAAACCGGTTTTCGAATAGTTCGAATATTTGAAATTATGAAAAACCCGGTTTCGGTTTTTACAGTTCATGAAAAACCGGTCAACCGGTTTTTTTAAGTAAGAAAATTATACAAAAGTTTTGATTTTAAATTGCTTTATTAAAAAAAGAGTTAACAGTTCATGTAAATAATATAAAACAATACAAAAATTAAATGTAAAACATAAAAATTGACTTCATATACTTATGTATGTATAGTACATAAATATGTATATATAATACACAGTTCAGGAATAAACTCTACATAAAACCATAATTTTTAGGGTTTGTGGAAATTTGGGAAGAAATTAAAAAAAATTAATTATGGCAATATTTAAGGTGCTAATAAATATGTTTATACAAAAAATAAAAAAATAATTATAATAACACCTACAGTAGCAAAAATATTTAAAGTACATAGGAAAAAGTCTACATACAGGCATAAAATACATGAAAAAATACGTGCAATATGTTTGATGTTGTCAACTTGTATGAAAATTTTGTGATTTCTGGTACCAAGCCGTCAACAAATGGCATCCAAATATGGTCTAATATGTTAAATACTGACATAATTAATTTTTTGAATTTCTTCCCAAGTACATGTACATATGAATGTATGGACAAGGTGGATATCTACCTCTATATAAAATATGAAGCATCATGTCAACAAAACTAAAAAACACTTTTTTAAACTGTATTTTGACATCCATTGCACACCATAAGGCAAATTAAATTCGCCTCTGCTATTAACTCATACAATAATTTCTCTTAAATTTCATGTTTCAGTAAATGTCGCCATGCTCAAAAAAAGCTTAGAGCTTTTACACTAAAAAAAAAACTTACGAAAATCAACAAAACACGCAAAATATACAAATCGAAAAGTATTCGACTCAACCGGTTTTTAAATTGTAAAAAAACCGGACTATTCGACATTCGAAAAATCAACATTTTGAAAAAACCGACAACCGTATTGTGAAAAAACCGGGTTTTAAAACCGGTTGAAAAACCGAGTCGATCACCCTAGGAGATACGGAGAAAAAAAGCCTAAATATGCAGTTAGTAGATTTAAAATGATACTGGTTTGTTAAAATGTATGGCAGTGTATTTTTATTGTATTGTAAGAGTTGGCCATGGTGATTTTATCTTCTTGTAAAACCTCCAGTAAAAAATTTATTTAACACAAAAGTGACAGATATGTAGGTATATACATATGTACATATGTATGTATATATTACGTAGGACATGTGTCTGTTTAAGTATTTATTGTCATGCATTCATGTGCTTATAGTTATTTGTTAAAGATAAAAAAGTAAAGGAAATAAAAAATGACAGTGAAAAATTCTTTGATTGAAGATAGCAGATATTGGCTACATTTTGTAAAAGACAAATAGTATGTATGAACAACAAGAAAAGAAAATTAAATAACGCATTAAGTTACAAATACAAGTACTCAGAAAAATGTTGCAGCAATATTTCTTTAAAGATTTGTAATTGTAATTGTGTTATAGTAGATAAGTAAAATTAATTCGAGTGTATTTCAAAAATGTCTCGCAATACAATCAAAGAATACGACTATATCGAGCCTTTGCTGCAGGATAGTCATAACTCAAAAAAATTAATTTTTTTTTGTTAAAATTAAATAATTAATCGTTGCGTCCATCTTTATATTGTGTAAAAATTTCATACAAATATTTTGTATACTCGTCTGTTGAGAGGAAAATTGCATTTTATATTACCATAAATAAAGTTGTTGGTAAATTCAAAACCGTAAATTCATTTTCTGTAAAACAAGTTTTTGTTTTCATTATAAAAAAAGTAGTTCTTTGGTACATCATGAACTTTTCCAAATTCAGAACTTCATTATCCATTACATGCACATTTGCAGAACATGGAAAGAAAACAATTTTTTATGCAAATCATGCTTTAAGAATATGCAAGTGTCACTCAGACAGACAACGTCTGCAGCACCCATATTTAATACTGCTGTTCACTCATAGCTGCATTGTAAATACTTCATCAAATAAGTGATGGTACGCAAGTACCATGCTTTTCTCTCAAGATAATTTTTAAATCATCTTAATTACTTTTATGCAAGAAAAATTATCGTACTTGAAGTAGTAGACTTTATATACAAGAACGAAGAGTGAAAGTTGCCGAATTTCATGTATGGTGTACTTTTTTTTAGATGTATAGGACTAAAAGTTGGGAGTACTGCTCGATATTCTGATAGCTGTTACATGTTTTGTTTCAAAGTAACTATTTGTAAATAATGGGTGTTTTTTATTGAGGTATAGAACTTTAAGTTGGCATCACTTTTTTAACTGGCGGCCATTTTGTCAGCTGTCAAGTGATTAATATTTAGTTTGGTTTGCCATTTCATCATAAACAGGTTGACAAAAGAACAACGCTTGCAAATCGTGCAAATTTATTTCGAAAATAATGGTTCAGTTCGCGAAGTTTACCGCAAGCTCCGTCCATTTTATGGTCGACATAATCGTCCATCAGAGCAATTAATTCGGTTAACCATGGATCGTTTTCGCACTACGTTTACTCTATGTGATAATACGCATCCGCAGAGACGTCGAACAGTGCGCGCCGAAGAAACAATTGCCGCTGTAGAGCAAAGTGTTGAAGAGGACCCGAATGAATCGATTCGCCACCGTGCACAGCAATTGGAGCTTTGTCCATCAACTTTATGGAAGATTTTGCGCAAAGATCTTGGCTTGCGACCTTACAAGATCCAGCTTGTGCAAGAATTAAAGCCGCGAGACCATGCAATGCGTCGTGATTTTGGTGTATGGGCCGAAAATGAGATTGATCTCGATGCTGATTTTCATCGCAAAATTTTGTTCAGTGATGAGGCTCATTTTTGGTTGAATGGCTACGTCAACAAGCAAAATTGCCGCATTTGGAGTGAAGAGAATCTACATGAGACCCTTGAGACGCCATTACATCCACAAAAACTGACTGTTTGGTGTGCTCTATGGGCTGGTGGAGTCATTGGGCCATACTTCTTCCGAAATAATGCTGGAGAGTCAGTTACCGTTAATGGAGACCGGTATAGAGCCATGATAACCGACTATTTTGTTCCCGAATTGGATGGCATGTATGTGGATGAGTTGTGGTTCCAACAAGACGGCGCTACATGCCACACAGCGCACGTCACAATCGATTTATTGAAGGAAACATTCGATGAGCGCATAATTTCGCGGAATGGACCTGTCAATTGGCCACCAAGATCGTGTGATTTGACACCATTGGATTATTTTCTTTGGGGATATGTGAAGTCGCTCGTCTACGCCAACAAACCAGAAACGTTAGGGGACTTGGAAGCCAACATTCGTGGCGTTATTGCCAACATACGGCCCCATATGCTCGAAAAAGTGGTTGAAAATTGGACCTGTAGAATTGGCTTTATTCGAGCCAGCCGCGGTGGTCACATGCCCGAAATCATATTTAAACATTAATGGCATAAAATTATCCTTCCAATAAAGCCAAATTGATGGACATTAAAACGATTTTCTTGTGTTTTATTTCAATTCAAAGTTATATACCTCTAAAAAAAACACCCGATATTATTAATTTTTTTGTTAATACAACTAAACAATTAATTGAGGTATGTTCTATGCTATGATTTTTTTCAATAATTATATTGTAAAATGAGAGCCAACATTTTTCAATTAAATATTTTATTACTATATTTGTGATTTGAACGGGCTAAGGTTCGTATTGCTTTTTAAGCCAAATTACATGTGATAATTATTAATGAACAAATAACACCAAAGTCTGTTGTAAATATTCTGACTAACAACACATAGTTGAACGGAACAGCCAGCCGTTTTCGAAGGCCACTAAACCTTCATCATCAGCGTTCTTTTGTGTTTGGTCCAATGTGTGTGGTGTCAGTAGATGTAGATTTCTGCTTTATATACTTAGCATTATTGCAAATGGAATGTGTGAATTGTTTTATTTTATTATATCAACAATGTATTTTATTGACTATTAATTTTTTTTTTGTTCAATGAAATTTACTGCCTGGCTCACGATGTCGACAAAAAATTTTCTTTCGCTTGTTTATATTGAAAATAAGAACAAATTTACTTATTTTGTTTTTGTTTTCAATAGAAATAAGCGAAAGAAAATTTCTTGTCGACATCGTGAGCCAGGCAGTTAATGTTATATCAACAATTTATATTGTTGACAAAAACAATTTTGTTTATTTAATTATTTTGTTGGAGCCCCTATACTCCTTGTAGGAACGACGGGAACCTATATATGTATATATATATATAAAAGGGACATATTGTTACGGGACCATTTGGCATTTGGATGTTTTCCTCAGCTAGCTCGTTTTGGAGGCATCTCGGGCGGCGTTCTCAACCCTCATCCAGTGCCATGGACCGGCAGCAATTAATAACAAAAGAAATTTAAACTAACTGAACTTTACTTTACAACACACACTAAATTAGGGAAGGTATATGTTACTTCCGACTGGCCTTTTCCCAACCATGATCATTATTTCTATTTCCTGTTTCCTGTTATATATATATATATATATATATATATATATATATAATTATTTTGTTACATCAACAATTTTTACAATTTCAACTAAATTTTTTGCCACAATTTATATTGTTGGAAAAAATTTATTTTTAATTAAATCTTTTGTTGTTTCAACAATTTCTATTTGTAATTTTTGTTTGTTTTTGTTGGTTACGCAACGTCTTTATGCACTTCGTTTCCGCTTATGGAACACCTCATCAGTAGAGTTCAACCCGAAAGTTTTTGAAATTAGCTAAAAAAGGTGCGCTAAATAAAATACGAGTAAATGCTTTGTTGTAAAAATTTTTGTTTGAGGCTTGTAAACTTATTTATTTTATTATATGAAGTATTAAGAATCTTATTATAAACGAAGTTTTTTTTTTAGCAAATTTCAAAATCATTTTGGTTGAAGTCCACTGATGAGTTTCATAAGTAATAACGAAATGCATATAGACTTTGCTTAGGCAACAAAAATTTCAAATAAAATAAAGACTTTATCCAAATAACTATACTTTCGTATTTCTTATATAGCAATTTATATTGTTAGAAATAATAACTAAGAATAAAACTGAGATTTGCATCAGCTGGTACTGCGTGGCATGCACAGCGAGTAATACGATTGCTCTCTTTTTGCTTTTCAACATTTCTGCCCAAATTTCACAACCGTGTAATAGAATAGTGTTGCAAATCTCCATTAGTAGTTGCCTCTTGGAAGGGAGGAGTCCTTCTACATTTTCCATTAGTCTGCTTTGCTTTTGTGGTGGCATATTGCACCTGCTGCTAGTACTATAGTACTTTTTTTTATGCGTCTTTGTGCTAACGATTTACATACGGCGATTTGTATGTGATATTGATTACATGAATGTTATAATACCACAAAGTATTTTGTTTTTGAATTTAAGTCAACATCAAATATCAAATATTAATTTTGTGTGTATCAAAGTAAACTAATGAGGAATTTAATAATTTATTAATAGTGCAATATTTAAAATTATTTTACAAATGAGTTTCGTATGGAAATGGGATCGTGGGTAAAATTATACATGTCAGCGCTCATGTTTAACCTTGTTTTGCAGTTTCAGACATGTAAAAAATATTACACGTGCATGCAAAGACTCTCGTAATAATTACGAAAGAAATTAAATAAAAAATACAAGATTTTAAAAACAACATGAACATAATTTTTCTTTTGTAATACTCGTATTTTTAATTTAGTTTATTATACAGTGTTATCCATTTAGTGGTTTCAAAACCGCTGTCAAGGCTGCTAAATATCTGTCATCTGAAATGTCATTTATTTATTTAGTGAACGGTTTACCATTTCTATTACCGACTGTTAAATTTTTTTAATAACTTAAAAATATATATTTTTTTAACTCTAAATGAAAAACTTTTCGCTTATGCAACTAAAATCATCCATGATTCACAGGAGCAACGTGAGTGCTGCTCATCTCTAATTTTAAAAATTTTTGATAAAAAAAAAGGTTAGAAAAATTTAATAATTATCTCTTCAGGCTTAAGTTTTTTGTTACCTCATTAATTCCATTTTATTTACTTGTTTGTTGTTGAAGTTATCAAGATGCGAGAATTTTTTTATGATAAATGGTGGAATATGAAAAATGATATTGAGTGTGTAACATATAAAATAATTTTAAAACCTTTGAAAAGAAGAATAGAAAATGTTGTAATTTTACTAATATAAATATGTACGAGTATGTATTTATATACATATACGTATGTAGTGGAATTTTAAGTACACCTAATATCGTCAAGCGAAATACCCTTGGTCAATTAGTGTTTTGAAAAGCATTTCTTTTTACCCATTTTTTATTACCGAAGTATATTTATTTGACATAAAGTCTTTATTTTATATGAAATTTTTGTTTGCATTTAGTTTTTTTTTTTTTTTTTTTTTTAAATAGGACCAGCACTCAGGGGATAACCCCTACTCATGCAGTGCATTGTGCTAGAACTAGGAAAATATGTTATAGGGAAGGAGGATAGAGGGAGTAGTGTCTGTGTACATTTGATTTAAATCTTCCCACGCTGGTAGTGACAGGAAAGACCTCCGCAGGTAGTTGATTCCACATACGAACAGTGCGGCTAAAAAAGGAATTTTCTCTGTAATGCGTAGTGCGATGCATTGGCCAATCGACCACAAAAGGATGTGCTCTAAATGAGGCACGTGTTGTACGTACATATGTGCGGGTTTCAGGAACAAGTTCCCTAATTTCATTAGAACACATTCCGTTGTAGTAACGATAGAAGAATGAAATGCACCCCACATTGCGTCGATGCTCCAATGAATCAATAGAGTTGGATACCCTACTGTCACCGATGAGCTTTTTCGCCCTCTCCTGTACGCGGTCGAGTAGCCCCAAAATAGACTGAAGCGCCGGCCCATACATGAGAGTTGTATTCCATTTTCGGACGGATATAGGTGGTATAAATAGTAAGGAGGTCAGATGGGGTGAAATATTGTTTGCACCGTTTCAAAAAGCCGAGGCACTTGAATGCTTCTTTTGCAATTTGAAAAATGTGTTCAGTCTAACGAACATCACACTGTATTTTCATGCCAAGAACATCAAGAGCTTCTGATTCCTTAATATTTATACCCCCCATAGTTACGGAGGCAACAGCATTTTCGGTCATACGTCTGTGTGTAACCATGCAACATTGGGTCTTACGGGCGTTAAAGTCGACCCTGTTCACATGGCCCCATTCAGAAATTTTTTCTAAATCATAGTTTAAAGTCTCATTCATTATTTGACGCATGGCCTCAACCTGCGGCAGACTAGGTCTATTGCTGAATGAGAAAGAATGGCAAATGCTGCTGTCGTCCGCGAAAGAGTAGATAGGGTTGAAAGTTTTACATAGAAGGTCGTTTATGAAGATAAGGAATAGAGTTGGCGAAAGAACGGAACCTTGCGGTACCCCTGAATTTAACTTGAACTCATTTGATGAGATCCCATCTATAACAACTCTTATAGTGCGATCCCTGAGGAAACTCGATAAGAAACGAGAGAAATTATCACCGACACCAATGGCAATACATTTTGACAAAAGTGCACCATGCCACACTCTATCAAACGCCTTGGAGATATCTAGAGTCACCACTTTACTTTCGCAAAAATGGTGGACTGAATTACACGATTTCTCCGAGAGGAGGGCTAGTAGGTCTCCCGTAGAGCGGCCTCTACGAAATCCATACTGCCGGTCGTTGAGTAAGCTGTTGGACTCCAAATACCTTACAAGATGGAAATTTACCATACTTTCCATCACTTTGGAAAGTGCAGAGCATATTGCGATTGGGCGATAATTTTCAGGGTTAGTAGCTTTTCCTTTTTTAGGGATTGGCGTAACGTTAGCAATCTTCCAACACACTGGAAACTCACCAACATGGTACAACATAGTAGTGGATACTCTCTCTAGTATAGGCAGAGGCTGATTGCTTTCCGGCAAGTAGGAATTACTTGCAAATATTTCAGCTAATAGGTTAGCTTTATCGGCCGGGTCAGTGAATATTAAGTCATCCTTTAAAAGAGTCGGAATTGAAGAACTAGCATTATTCTTTACTCTTTTAACGAATGACCAGAAGCTCTTACTACCCCGAGGGGCAGCAAGAACTTTAGCACGGAGACGATTCTCGTAAAGAGCTTTTTCACGCCTCAGTACTTTGGCACACGAAGATCTCGCCCTTTTGCGTAGCAAATCAGTATCGGCATTTTGGTTACTTCGCCAAATACTGAATGCTTCCTCTCTTTGTTCAGCAACGCCTATATTTAGGCTTTATAACAAACTTTTTGCTTATCATCATATTATCACCTTGTGAATTTTGGACCTTTTTTTGGTGGTTTATAACAACAGAAATGCAAGAGACATAAAGATAAGTGTCAATAATTTTCCAGAACCTTCAATACATAGCTCAAGTTTTTCTACAATTAAAATGGCATGCCTTCAAAATCAGAGGGAAAAGTCATAATGTGAATTGCATATAATTAATGAAAAGTATTATATTTCATATCCATAAAAATGATAAAATAAATTAGCACACTGTTTTCGGCTTGATATGATGGAAAAGCAATAGTTTGGAATTTTTTTAACCATTTCATTAGTTCATAATATAAAGAGTTGAAGCATTTTAAAGTGAGAATAACTCACTCTATTCCAGCTGTGAAACAATAATCACATTCTGCTGTTTTTACGACAAAAATACTTAAGACAACAGGTGATATTTTTAATAAAAAAAAAAAAAAAAAAAAAAAAAAGAGATATAAAAATAGAGATAATATAAAAAGTTTTGTATGTGAAACTCTTTCTTGTGATAAAATTTTATTTTGCCAATTTAACTAACCACTGCATTATAGTTGCAATCTGAAAAGGAATGTACATACAAACATATTTTATTTGAAATTCATGTTGTGTTCAAAATCTACTGTGTTAGTGTTGTTAAAGATCACACAAGCTAATAAAGTTAATTTTTCTTAAATAAATTGTAAACACCTTCTACAAACCTTTGAGCAAACATTTTGTTTTAGCTTTGATTAGCATCTGTATTTGAAACCGCAGCAAATCAAATATGAAAGCATCAATCAAATAGTAATACGAGTATTATTGCTGCAATTCAATATTACAACTAAAATACAAATGTACATTACGCTCCAGGTGTGTTCATTATGAAATTGATAAATTAAAAATTTATTATATAATATTGTATGTAATTACTAAAAGCAATACGTTTTTAACCATTATTATTTAAGAAAAAACAGTAATAGGCTTGTTTATAAAACAAATTTAGTATGTTGTATAATCCTTTTATAGATTAACAATACTTTTTATGAATAAGGCCTCATCTATTTTACCACGATTCGATTTTTTAAAATGATGCGAGTTCCTTCAAGCAAACACCGTTATAGTTATAAGTATAAAAATGTCTATTTACCCACAGATGTTCAAATACATATGCCCAAAGGGGAGTTGCCCAACAGTCAATCATTACTTTGGAAATAATTTTAATGCTTATAATATTAAAGCTCTCTAAAGAATTTACATACATACCATGCACTTGCACACATGTGTGTATGTACATTCATTTAATTGTTTAAATATTTATGTACTCGTATGTTAAAAGCTGTGCCGATTTTTAAATTTTACTGCGTGTTCAACAAAATGGAGGCAAAGAAATTATAAAATATTTTAAGAATTTGTGTTTTTTACATATATACATACATATCTATACTATACATTTTTTATATGTTAACAACCGGTCGTTGTTGTTTTACAGGACAAAAAATTAACAAAAATCTCTCACCAAATAATTGGAGTTTTTTTTGTTCGCTGCAGAAAACAGCTGCAAATAATCATGTTTGTTTCTTAAGTCTTTTGTTTTTGGTCAAATAATTTTGTTTTTACTGAAATCTTTTGCCACTGCTTTTGGCCGTTTAGATTTTTAGTGGTTTTTTGTTGCTTTCTTTAAACATAAAAATTTTTTTCTTTCCTATTATTATTTAGCTGTAGTATGTAATTAAGAGACCCTCATATTTTTGGAAATTTTAAACACTGAATGAAGCAGCTTTGCAAGAATTCTGCTGAACTGTTTTACCTTTAAGAAAGTAGAACTCGCCAAAAAAAAAAACAATCAATTATAAAAAGGACGGCGTTTTGCATAAAAGCTTGCAAGAATACTTCATTTTAATTATTTATTTATAAGTGTGTATTTGAAATGTGAAAACAATAAGTGCTTAATTGTCAAACAGCATAAGCTAATGGACGTGTTAGTTTACATAGACAACAATCTTATTGCATTAAGGCAACTCACAAGACTAGGCTTCGCTCAAATAAAATCAAGTTTATGGTATAAAAAGATTAATTGCACTTTAAAAGCTCCACTTAAATTACATGTTGATGTCATTTGTTTGTTAAATGAACAAGAATTGGAAAAACGAACACGTAAATAACTAAAGAACAACAACAACAATAATAAAACCTGAGTTTCTGTAATGAAATCATAGAACAGGTGGTTTTATTTATGATCTAAAATTTGTCTAATCTTTTTATTCATTAAAGCAACTTGTAGGTGCAAATATTGTGCATTATTTATTAATGAGAGCGAAATGAAAATGTTTTTTAAAACAAAAGAACATAAATGATAAGGTTTTGTAATTTTGTCTTTATATATACATATATATATATACATATATATTTAGAAGACTATCAGCGAAACATGTGCTAAAACTAATTTATATGCAGAAAATGCCTTTGAATGCGTCATCTCATGGGGCATATGCAATAATCAATGTCTGCACTCAAAGAAAAGATATTGTTGTAGAATGGTTGAGAAAACAATATTATGTTCTCTGAAACAAATATGTGGTCGTCGAAAACTAGTTATTGTTATTTTAAACATTTATTTCGTTACGATAAACAGAGAAATGTTTGAATTTAATAATTACATTATCACATCCATATAAAAGTGTGATATGGTTAGAGTTTAACAATATAGTTTTGTTAAAAATTTATGACTACAACATAATATGTATTATTATTTAAAAATAATATGATGTAAATAATAATATAATGTTTTCCAAAACCATACTATGTTAAGTTAAAAAAATCTTTTTCAGAAACATCTGTCAGTTCAGTATTTCGTTTGTAAGCTATCGGTAGTGCACGGGTAGATCAATAACAATATATAAACATTTGTGTATCTCTTTATACAGACATGTCTGTATGTCGTGTGAGTATACATTTCTATAAACACAATTTATTTCAACGATATTAATTTATTTTTATTTCGAATTTAATGCACAGCTGTTTCTACAATAAATATACGATTAAAAAATAAAATGTTATTATTATATTAAATAATATTGTGGTCGTATTTAACAATATTAATATAATATTAGAACATGGTATGGAGAGTCTCAATTATATTTTAGTCACATCTAACAATAGTGTTGTCATATTTACAATACTAAGATTATAATATAGTTAACTCAGATAATATTATAATTAACTCGGATAATATTATAATTAACTCAGATAATAATATTCTTAAAGTTTTTTTTTCTATTAACAATAATATGATTTGACTGCAACCATATAATTCAATCATAGTATGTTGCTGTTTGATTATGGTTACCTCAACCATATTTTTTCTTTGCGTTTGCGATCACTAACGCATTTTCCACTCTTATGCTTAACCACCATCAATATTTAAAATGTAACGTTATGTTACGTTATGCATATTTTCGTGAAAATTTTTTTCTCAAAACTTTTTATATTTGCTAATTGCCGTGCTATAGAAGAGAGTAATGTACATGAAAATAAATTCAGTAAAGTGCGACTTTGACTCACCGACACTAAATATGTATGTAATATTATATAATATTATACGATGTTTAGCTTAACTATATAATCGAATATCTTACCTGATGTAGAAATATTTTTGAAAAATTGTTTGTTTTGCTGATTTTTCGCGTTTTTTTTCTTTTTTGTCGATTTATTTCAGTTTTTGAGAATTATTTTCTGTTGTTATTTAGTTTTAGCGATTTTTTTGTTTTGGCAATTTTTTTTTTTTTTTTTTTTGAAACTTATATGAACTTTAGCTCATGTAATCGAATATCTTACCTGATGTAGAAATATTTAAAAAAAAGTTTGTTTGACGTTTTTTAAGTTTTTGTTAATTTTTATTAGTTTTGGCGCTTTTTTCGTTTTTGGTGGTTTGCTTCAGTTTTTGAGGATTTTTTCTGTTGTTTTTTAGTTTTAGCGATTTTTGATTGTTATGGAGCTTTTTTATTTTTTGCGATTTCTTTCCGTTTGGGGCGTTGTTTTAGTTTTTTGGCGACTTTTTTTACTTTTGGTGAATATTTTGCACTTTAGCGACTTGCTTTATTTTTGGTAATATTTTTTATTTAAACGTTTTTTTCATTTGGCGATTTTTTGTTTTGGCGATTTTTTTTTAATTTTGGAATTTTTTAGTTTTAGCGTTTTTGAAAACTTCAAGAGTTTGCCTCTCTCTTACGGTTTCCAAGATACAGCAAAGTTATGACAATTACATATTTTAACTGATAGAATACCCTTTAACTTTGATTTTTTTTTAATTTTAGTGTTGATTACTGCAGTCTGCATAAAAATACACTAACTTTTAAAATTTCAAATGTCTATATATAATTTTCTGTATAATATTTACAATAGGATTTCAAAATTTTTTGCTGCTCGGTTTAGAACACCCTTTGATTTTTCACTATCATATATTTGCTGCTGTAGCGGCCAACGGTTTACATATTCTGTAAAAATTTCAGGTACTTTTCACCTTTGGTGTACGGACCCCTAAAAAAAATTACGAATTATAATCATTGAAGGAGTTTTGGCAACTTTTTTGATATTGTTTGCTTCTCCGGGCTTTCTATTGACAAATGAAAAACATTTCACGCAAACTAATTTCATGAAAATAGGCATAATGGTCATATCTGATGTATTAAATTTTTGTATTTATGTGCTCTCTTTATAAAATTTATAGAATTGAAAACAATTTCACTAAATGATTTATAGTTTATAGGAAGAATGAGTCACTAACTTTAAGCCTCATGCTGTTTTCAATTTATTGAATATATTTATTAATATTACTACTGTTTCTTTGCGGACCAGTTTAACATGTCTTTCTACATGTTTAAGTAATTGAATTAAATATTTCCATATATTTTTCTTCATTGTCATTAAGAAAAAACTCATCACTATTTTCTTGCTTCAGCAAAAATAGAAAGCCAGCTAGCTCATCTATAGCCCAGGAAAATGTTAAAAAAAAGTGTTGTGATAAATACCAGCTACTCGTTTTACATTTTTATATGATTTATGATCTCAGTAAATGTACGAGTACGTATGCATATTTTATCAAATAAAAGGAAACAAATGAAGTTAGACGGTTGAATTTACGGAGAGCTATAAATCATGGTTTGGCCTTATAGTTTTTTTTCTTGCTTCATATTATGACTAAATTGTGGCAATAAAATATTTTGACTGACAAACAACGCCTTTGAAATTGCTACAAGAAACTTCCTGCTTCTACTCCCAAGGAAAGAAATGGAATTTATGAAGTGTCATAAATTAAACAGGATGAGTGCAATGCAGTTTATAACTTACGTATGTACATATGTTTGTACGAATACGCAAATAAAAATGCAATTTAATACTTTTTGGCTATGAAAATGAAATAGCAATTTAATTTCAGTTCCTTTGTAAATTTCTAAATGCACTCATAAAAATAAGCAACGTTTACTATGAAGCTATAACGAGCGTTTTGAATTTTTTTTTTTTTTTTTGTTTTGTTTTAAGAATGTGAAAACCTTAGACAAGCTAAACTTGCTAACTTAAAGTCGATATTGTACAGCATACATACATAAACAAGACAAAGTATCTAATTATGTGCATAAGTATGTATGTATGTATGTACTTTTGTTTGATGCAATGTAATTTAAGGCGCCTACAACATGTCATTAAAAAAACAAACTGTCTCTCTCTCTATTTATTAAAAAAAAAAGAATGCTACATTTTATTGGGATTCAGTAGATGTTTGTTGACTTGTAGAATGTTTAATATTTCAAATATCTCATGACTATTCTGTCGGCTTAAAAGCATTTTTTATTATTGTATCATTATTGTTGTTTATTGTTGTTGCTGTTGTTGTAGCTGATTTTTCTCGTTTTTTTTTTACTATTTTCAAATGTGTCCAGACAACTTGTGCTGAAGTTTATTTCATGTTTTATAAGGTTTTCAACAGCAAATGCCAGTTTGTCGTTCGAGAAGTGCCTGATTGAAGCAAAATAATTGTCTTTTGATATCGCTGTTGTGTTAAGTCATTCTGCCTCTGACAAAGCGTTAATTACATTGAGTCACTGCGGCAATTCTTGATTTTTGTTAGCTTCGAGTCTATCATAATTGTATCTAAAATGTCATTTAATTTGTAGCTTTTGTTTTTTCAACAATAATTATGCGTACTCGTACTAGAGCACAGCACAAGCTATAAAATATGTTTGTAGCCAGGAATGTACTGTAAGTACAAAATATGTACAGTCGCTCCAAAAAAATTAGTGCTCACTAATTTGATTTGATTTTGATCAATAGTTTTATAAAACTCTATTTGATTTAATAAAAAGTAATTGTTTAGTTTTTATTTCTTGTATTACGAGCAATGGTTTTTTAAACAAATGCAACAAAAACAAAAATACTTTTAGAATATTTCTGACTAACTTAAAAAATAAAACCGCGATAAAATTCAAAAAGTGATATGTAAGTTTTGCTTCTCATCTTTGTGGATTCTTTGTTCTCCAAAATTGGGAGACATGACAAAATAAAAAAAATACATCTTTATCTTCTAACAAAATCTCGCTGAATATCTTTAAAATAACTTCTCTGAAGTAAAATTTTTGTTTTTCTCTTCTGGTGCCCCGTTGCTTGAGTCTTGTTAAAACTACTTAAGTGAACACTTACTTTCTGGAGTCGAGCTTCTAAGATTATTTCATGTTACATCTGTGATAGAAGTGTTAGTAGGTCAAATAGACGTTAGAACTTCATCATTATTTTTAAGTTAAGTAAAGTAGTGAATTTTTTTTTTTGGAAAATTAAGTGAGAACTAATTTTTGGGAGCGACTGTACGCGGTCATATGAGCCCAAGTTTATTGTCAGAATCTTTTGTGTAATCAAATAATAAAATGCGTTCTTTCAGATTTTTTTTTTTTTTGATACATTTGTTTGTAGTTTTTTCTGTTGATATCGTATTCTATTTAGACGTTTTCTAAATACATTTCGTGAAAACCAAAATATATGCTTTTAACTTAATCATGAATTATTCAATTCGTCAAGAGAATTGGTGTCAATCCACTCATGGATAATTAAAATTATTTATATTCAAAATGTTTTTTATAAAAGTAGGTTTATAATAAGACTGCATTTGGCCTAAAATTATATGTGATTAATTTTTTTATCATGACCTTTTTTCTCTTTATTATTTTAGACTGTAGCTGAATGGATAAATATTGTTTTATAAATGGTGCTCAATCAATCGATAAGCTCCCCTGTTACACAACAGGGCACTATAAGATCCAAAGTTATAGTAAATAATACAATATTAAGTAATAGTAGTAGTAGCTGTAGCAGTGGTAGTGCTGGAAGTAGTGCGAGCAACAATAATAATACTAATTTAGCAACCAAAGTTCATATCACAAATTCCATGCAAACGACAAATGTGGTCAATAGCAGCAATAATTTTCCCTCAAAAAACATACAAGTGCCATTACCTGCCGCAAGAACCACAATTAACAACAATAACAGCAACAACAGCACCAGCAACAGCACCAGCACCAGCGGCATATCAGCCAACAATAGCATACCAGTTATAAAATCAAATGTTAACTCACCTGGCAGCGGTGGTGGTGCGGGTAACTCAAGTAGTGTCAATAGTGCCCTAAACAATACACGACAGCCAGTCAACGGTAGTCGTTCAAACAATCAAAGCAACTTACCAAATTCAAGCATGCCAGGTCGCCACAGTTGGGATCCTGGGCTTGGTGTCGAACATTTAGCTGGTGCTTTAAGTCCTTTATGCATAACAAATGCCAACCATGAAATTGTAAAACCAAAACCAAGGCGGTAAGTACATTCCACAGCACATTAGTATGTAGTTACTAACAGAGTCTTAAAAAACAGACTTGCTAGGCATACACAACTGTTGGCAACATGAATATGTACATTAACAGCTTCAAAATAGACAGGAAAAGCATTAAGTTTACATTAGTTTCTTCAGTGATTTAAAGCAATAATATGAAGCATACTTTCAGGCAAACTATTTAATTAAAATGTTGTGGTTGCCAGATGCATATAGTTCTTAATGCAAATAATATTTTAAACGAAAGTCTTAATTAAAGCCTGGCAACTTTATGCAACAAATTATGTAAATTAATACAACTACATATTAAATTTTAGTTCTTATCAACTAATTTTATAAAAACTTTTAGAAGAAAATGCTACGTATAAATTGATAAATATGTATATTTGTTTAAAATTTTCACATTGAAATGTATTAAAAATCTTAAACATGTCCATTTTTACATAAAATATGAGCACAAAAATATATACAAAAATGCACGATGTCACCAGAAATCGTTCTATCGACAACTTGTATTGCAAACAACAATAACATTAGAAAATTTGTTGTTTTCAATATAAGTATTCAATGGAACGATTTCTGGTGACAACGTGGGACAGGCCGTACAATTTTATCTTGGTTCCAGAACAAATAAACAGTTAATAAGAAATGGGTAATAAATAAAAATAAATAAACTGTTTTTAACCGACCTCAAAAAAGTAAATATGATCAGTATTGCCAAATTTCCTTTCCAGCTATTTTCTACATGAAAAATGGGATCTAAAAATAAAACTTTTCGAAAACAAATTATTCAGAAACTTTTTAGCTCTAAAAGTAAAAATTATCTAAAATTTTTATATGTTTTTGGTTTTCATAAAAATTCTGCACCAAAGAAAAAGAAACAAATTCAGGATTTGCTTGGAGTTTCACAACTTTTACTCAGAATTTGTATGAAAAACAAATAACAAATTTTCAAAAATTTTATTTCATGCATACATATGTATGTATGTATGTATGTATGTATGTATATGCATATAAAAACAAACAAAAAAAATTTACATTGCTGACGAGATTTAGACAATTATGCTCTCAGTTTTAATTCAATAAAATATTTTTATATTTATTACCCACAGTTCTGATCGAACTTTGGAACCGGCTTCGAACCGCACTTAGGTAACATATGTACATATATAGTAATTGAAACTAAATTATTTTTGTGCTTAGTTTTGAGACCGGTTGAATGTTTTGATAGGAAAAGTTATTTCTAAAAATTGAAATTATGAGCAGTAGATACGATTTGAGATGAAAACCCAAATCCTGTTAAAATGTAGGTTTTATACTGGCACTTTTATTTAGGGCTATCATGAATAAATTTCCACGTGAAATTTCTCCCTTTTTCAATTAGATTTTTTTGTTTCCCCTATTACTTGCTATTAGTCGGAATTGTTCCCCTGGAAAAATTTCACGCGGAATTTTATTCATGATAGCGCTGATTAACTTTAAGCCTGTTCAAGGCCCAAATTTTGTTTAAAAAATTTTGAAAGCGTTAAGCGTTGACAAATTTTATATGGAAAAATATAAATTACGAAAACAAAATACCAAAATACATACATACGTTATACAAAATTATTCTCAACTACTTTTGATAGAAAGAATTTAATTTGACCAATTAAAAAAATATTTCTTATAAAAATTTTAAATATGTAGAATTAATGAGCACAGAAGTTTCAAAACTTTTTGTCTTCGATTAAAGAAAATAAGAAACAAGTTAGTAGAGGGTATATTTGATTCTCTTAAATCTTTGCTGTGTCCCTGATGTGTGTACTTTTTTCAATAATACATTTTCTTTTGCACAAAAAATTCAAATTAATGTAAAAAGTAACATGTATGTATGTGAAATTTATTCAACAAGAAATTAAATTAAGAATCAACATTGAAACGAAACTGTTTTTCTTAACATTTCTGATTTTCATTTCGTACTACAAGTTAAAAAATAAATAAATAATAAATGCAGTTGGGCGATTCAAACGGTAGTATTAAGTGTCATAGTGTCAAAATGTTTCAAAACTTTCGTTTGAAAGAAAAAACAAAAGCTAAAACAATAATTTAAAACATTATAACAACATGACCAAATATGCGTATACAAATACGTTGCTTATTATATATGTATGAAAAAATAACATTATTGTACTTTCATGCAGACTTGTGCTGTGAAAATTAAAAAAAAACAGAGTCGCAATAAAATTATCATGCTATCAAACGCTGCAGCAGTTAAGCATTTTTTTGCCCTTGTTAAAAACAAAATTCAGAATAGTTGCATAAATACATATATGTATAAGCAACAAATAGCTTAAAATTTTTAAAGATTTTCTTACTAGAATTCAATAGCGTTTGAAAAACAAGCGACAGCAACAAAAACACAATTTGGTCAAGGTAAATATGTGAAAATTGATATTATGACTGTAATGAAATGTAAAACATTGTTTCTTTATGCGAATACATTTGTACTTAGACATACGTATTTGAGCACAAGTGCTTCTAAGTCTTTAGCAGAAGCTATTGTTACTTTACAAAGTCAAATACATAAACAGTGAAAAAATATGATACAACCAAACAGCTTTATAAGACATACATATACATACATATTTATATTTGATTTTGTATGATAATATATGATGATTAGGTTTAACATAATTTGCTGGTATACAAAAAAAAAATCTAACGCTTAAATATGTGTCACTGTGAAAAATGGTGGTCCACAAAATTATGATGGAAACAACACAAAGAGAAACTTAAATATAACAACATTTAAAGGTCAAGCTGTGAAAAATGCAAAATATTTTTTTATGCTGGAAAAGAATAATTGTTGGAAAAAAACTCGAATGTTGAAAAAATATTTGTCTTAAGGCAACTTGAGCAAACAAAAAAACAAAAAGTAACTGACCATAAGATTATAAGGTTTGCTTCTTAAGTCTTTTGTTATAAGATTTAAGTTACACGCATAAACAAACTTCAATATTTAAATAGACATTCATTTATACATACAAACATACATATGTATATGTATACATACAAACATATATATATGTTTACATACAAACATACATATATGTATACATACATACATATTTGGGGTATTCAAACGGTAGTGTTAAAGTCATAACGTCATAATGTTCTAAACTTTTAAACTAGTTTAAAATGCGACTGCTGTGAGCAACCCCTCATATTTTAGTGTGTTAGTTGAAACATAAACAATATGATACAAAACAAATGAGAAAAAATATTACAAAAATTAAATAATATTTGGTACGAATATGCAAAATTATGAGAAAATTATTTAACGGCTTCTATCTGTTTCCGAAAATTATTTGCGAATTTTTGCAATATGTAAAACAAAATTTTTTCGAGCATTTTACCTTTTAAAATTTCGTAAATTCCAAAGAATTTATTTGCAAATTTTCTTAAGTTTTGCGATCAGGTAATTTTTGATAAAACTTATTGCTCTTGTGTGTAATTTTAACAAATTAATATTAAATCAAGCCGCATCATTGTCTGATTGAAGTATTTTTGTTGTTGTTGAAGTTTTTGCCTTTTTTACACATTTGGCGACTATTATTTTATATCACACTTTGCAATCATTTTGGTATTAGCAAGTTTTTGCAAATTTTCATTTTCGCGAATTTTTCCGATTTTTCGGAGTTTCTTGTTTCTTTAGGTATTTATGTGTTATTTTAGAGCTTGCCTTTTTACCATTTTACCGATTTTTAGTACATATATCTATTCGTGCGAATTTTCATAATTTTGTAAATTTTCTGCGATTTTTGGAATTTCTTAGATCTTAGATATTCGTAAGTAATTTTGGAACTTGTTTGCAATTTTGCAATTTGTTGCAAATTTTTGCAACAAAAGTGATTGTTCCCAATTCTTTGTTTTTTTTAACTGTTTTAAACTTTTTTTTAATAAGTATCAGACTTTAATATATTTTTGATGTTACCAAGATTTTGCGAATTTTCGTAATGGCGGATTCTTAAAAGTTTTTTTGCATTCCTTACAATTTAAGCATTTTTTAAAATAAATTTTAGGTTTTTTCAATTAAAAAATTATTCGCGAATTTTCGCAAATTTTTTGCACGTGAGATAATTTTTCATTCATAAAATCTACTGAGTTTGCTCGTTTACAGTTTTTGAGGATTTGGAAATTTTTTGAAGATATTCGCATTTTTCCAACTTTTCGCGATTTATATGCTGTAAGTCTATACTAGAGTTATTACTTTTTTTTGCAATCTATAAAATCAGCTTTGGGAGATTGTTTCCATTATTTTAATCCCTTGCGTATTTTTTGCAATATATAATGATTTGAGTAGAAATTTGCTAAAGAAAAATGCCACGTATTTAAACGTAAATGGACATTTTGTCGAAAAAGAAAAGTAAAAAGCAAAATAATTAGTTATGACAGTAACAAATACATAGAGTGAAGAATTGTATTAATGTAGTACCTCCTTTTATATGAAAGAAAATAAAAATAATTTTAAACTGGTTTAAAATGTTAGGACTTTATGACTTTATGACACTTAGGACACCCTTGTGAATACCCCAATTGCATATGGATTGTATACATATGTATGTATGTGTTTCTAAGTAATCATATATCATCTACAATTTACATATTATGTAATAAGCATCAAACTGTTTCCATACACATGTAATGGCTATGAACAATACCTGTGCAATGTGTAATGGATTTATTTGTTTGTAGAACTGCAATCAAATGAAAAATAATAAAACAAATGCAATTGTTGCTTAATGGCTTTTCTATTTTGATACTTATACTCTATAAGCTTAACGTAAAAAGGAACAACAACAACAACAACAACAACAACATGATCATACTCAATGTAGAGCGAATACTTTAACAACAACATTTGTTGCTGCTGCAAAAGAAGAAAAAAAAACAAATATTTATTGCTTTTTGATTGAGTTCGCTATTGTTCACTGTTCAATAAACATAAACAAATATTTTTTGTTTTCAATGTATTTGGTGTTGTTTTAGATTGCGGTATCTGTACAACACCTGCACTTTTAAGGCTTAAATATATGTATGTACATGTGTAAATGCATAACAACACATAACAAATATGTTTGTTTATAATTATGTCTTTTTTTAAGCTTAACTGTGACATGAAATTGGAAAATAAATTTAAAATAACTTTTAAAGTCCAATTATCTCAGAAGCATACTTTCTATACTTCTATGTATGTATGATCATATTTATAAAAGCAATTATATTTTTCACAAAGCTGGAATGACAAAAAAAAAAATACATTGTAGTTGTTACAAGCTTTATACATTAAAAAATGTAGCTGAATTGCGTTTTTGAACCAAGCCAATTTTCTAATGACTTGTGCATCAGTAAATTGCAACCTCAACTAAATCTACTAGTCTGGTGGTGAGTAAACTCCAGTAAAGCATATGATTTTATAGATGTTTTTAAAAATGCCCTTAAAAATATTAAGAAATGAGTTCTTATATAAAGAATACATACGTATGTACAAGGTACAAACTGGAGATGAGCGATATTTCCATACCTGCTACTTTTTCACAGCGATTGAAAAATCTCTAATCACAACTGCGACTGAATTTATCAAGTAAAAGGTTTTGGAATAATAGTTCTTTCTTACAAACTGTGAATGTTCTTATATGCTTACTTCACAGTAAATAAAGCAACCACATTAAGTTTTTTTGTACCTTTAGCTTTACGAGAAAAAATCTTAAACTCGGTTTTTCTGGAAACTACACGCAAAGAAAAATATGGTTGAGGTAATTATAATTAAACAGCAACATACTATGAGCTTGAGACGTGACAAATGTTAAAATGGGGTGCTATTTGAAAAAGTCCTATTGGAACACCCTGTGCACTGGATGCATAACTTAAATATGCGAGATTTAAGCAAATTTTTTTCTGCCATATTCATAAAAATAAGTTAGACGTACAAAACATTTATAAAACAAATTATACGAAATTCACCTTGTAAATCTTTTGTAAACCAAAACTATTTTTTACAAATACGGCAGTTAATATTTATTTCGAAACATTGTTACAAGACACAAACTGTTGTGTATTCGAAATTGACTAGACGATTTGAATAGATGAGAAAGCATTAGATAATAAAATCTATTTTATTTAGAATTCAAATAAATGTTACATTTACATAAATAAAAAAATATATTAATTCTATTGGAAACTGTGTGAATAACGGAAAAACAGTAAATGCTCCAACATTGCCAGTGTTACCAGAGAGCGAGTATTTTTTTTATCAAGCTACCATATTGCTCGCTTCACAACGTGACGATACAGCTGACATGCTATTGGCATAAATAATAGGTGTGCTTGTTTACTTTTGTATTTAAAATGCAGTAAATGAGTAATTATTGCGAAAATTTTAAAATTTACTCTCAAAAAAGTACACGAACGGAAAAATAATAAAAATTAGTAAGAATAAGGAAACACCTGGCTCGAACTCCACATAGTGTTGAAAAATATATAAACTTTTGACTATTCAACTCTTCTTCTTATTGGTACTCGATACTATATTTTTTATAACAATCTAAGAATAAATTTTGTAATTTATTTCGAGTAATATTTGGAATTAATTTTTTCTTGATTTCCTTGATTAAATTAATGAAAATTACATGATTGTTAATAACTATTACTGGTTACCTTAAAAACAAGTGCAATACCAAGTAACCAGATACTTTACAGTTTTACAACTCTGAGTAATTAAAATAATTTGGAAAAGAAAAGGATTAATGAAATAATTAACAAAATATGTGTTTTAACAGTTATTATTATTATGCTTTATAAATTAATTATTTTTTAATGACGTTTGTAAAATGTTTACACTTTTCGTTTGCTTACTTTTGTGGTTTACTTTTTGAATCATATGTTTACTTTAATCTCTCAATTTGTGTTCTCATTTGCTGTATTTTGGGCAGTGATGCCAACTTTTGAGACTCAAAAGGGAAAAAAGGGCTAGAAAGGGCTAAATTGAAAAATATTCAAAAATAAAAATAAAAAAATAGTAAAATTTTTCGAAAAAGCGCGAAAAGGGGAAAAGTAGTAGTATTAAAATGTTTCTGTTGAAAATAAAAACATCAAATCAATTTTCGTAAAGTAATTTATTAGAATATAAATAACTATCATGAGATCAATACATACATAGCTTGAGAGCTTCAATATTGTACATATTTCATTTGCATTTCATATTACATTTCAATAAGGTACATATGTATGTATGTACATACATATAATGGAAATTGGAATATATATTTTTTGTTGTTTTTAAATAAAAGGATTTTTGTGATGCAATAGAAAAAATCGTAATGTAATTTGTTTCACAAAAACATAGATATTGCGACTAGAAATGTTTTCATACGTCTGCCCGACTTAAGATGTGAGTGACTGTACATATGTATGTTTACATAAGTAGGTACGGTACATACATTTAAATTGGCCGCTATTAAATAAAATTTCGATTTCTCGCTCTTCCAAAAACATAAATTATCTGCTTTAGGCTGTACTGAATAACTTTCAAGGCATAAAAAATTTGGAAGAAATAAAAGATTACTCTATATTATTCTCCTTTTTTAAATTGGTAAAGCAATATCGACCTTTTACTCATTTTATTTTGCTAGGTTAAAGGAAGAAAAAGTTCGCAAAAGTTTAAATGTAGCCATATCGAGCTAAAACTAAAAAGGTGCTAAAAGGGCTGAAAGATTATTGTAAAAAGTGCTAGGTTTGCGCCTTTTTTAGTTTGGGGCTAAAAATTTTTTTTCGCGTTTTGACTGACTGAAAATGGGCTAAATCTAGCCCTAAAAGGGCTAAGTTGGCATCACTGATTTTGGGTAGACGAGCACAATTTGGTAAAATGCAGTAAAGTTCAGTAAAAATTTTTAAAAACTTTTGCTTATCCGAACACATCTAATATACACAGAAAAAAGTATTCACCAATTAATATGTTCAATTAATAATTTAATTGATTCAATTAAATTTTTAATTGTATTAATTAATTTCAGTGGAAAAACTTAATTGATATTATAAAATTGTTTATAGGTGAAAATTTAATTAATTTTTTAATTAATATTACAAATATTTTAATTAATATTACAAAATCATTCATATTACTTTTTAGTGTGTAATGTAAAAGATTCACCATCTGTAGTGTATTAAAAAATTAAATAAATAAAAAATTTCTACTTTTATTTTTTATTGAAAAAATGTTGGTAAAAATAACAGTTCTATTAAGCAGTTGCCTATAATACTTAAGATATACAATAAGGCCAAAAAAGATTTTAGTACTTCTCCCCCAAAAATGCGATTGGAACTAGACCAAATGACGAGTTACTTCTCTTGCATTCCTGTCAGATTTGAAAAGAAAATTTGAGGCTGTTGTTTTCTGACAATTTCACCAAAATAAGAATCCCAATAACTATAAATTTCATTTCAAATTCGTATTGGTTTATTTTCGTAAATCAAAATATAAACTGCTTTGAATTTAAATTTCTGTATTCCCTCTAATCGGTTTTTAGTCCTCAAAAATATCACATGAAAGTAATTTCTTTGCAAAGATTATTAAATATTTATTTACATGTATATATATAGTGAGGCCAATAAACTTTTTAATTTTCTCCATTTTAATGAAAAAAAAAATTTAAGTATTTAAAAATAATTTATAAACTATATCTTCGCAGTCATTGTTATTATTATTATTATCATTTTCATGTCAAAGTGTGAGAATTGAACGCAATTGGCATGTTAAAACGTGAATACGTAAAAGCTAAACACTAAAAAATATTAAAAGCACAACCATACAACAACTGAACTATGAATGAAATCTTAAAAATAACACATGCACTCCTAACTTTTAATGACGTATGTATGTATGTACAAGCTGAATTCAGTATTTGTGTGTAAATATTCGTATGTAATCAAAATTCACATCGAAACTTTCAATGAGTTTTGTTTTTAATTGACCGCAACACGTCGACAGTAGCTGCCACACTTAATATCTGCCCGAAATTTATATTATTATTTTTTTCCAATTATGCAAATGTCCTGATATCCAGCGTCTTATATGTAATCATAATTTTTTTTTATTAATATTTTTAAATTAAATTTTAAAATAGTTTTTAGTTAAATTTTTTTTTTGTAATCTAAGTTTTCATGTCTGTACTTGAATTTTTGTTGCATTGCAGTTGTATTATTGTTAATCAAAGCGAGAAAGTGTGGGAGTTATTTTGTCTCGAAACTCATTCATTCATTGTTTTTTAGTTGTCTTCAATTTTAATTTTGAGGGAGCTAAAAATTTCAATTACAGTTGTTATATTTAATTTTTTGTTTCTCTCATGTTAATTTTATTTTTTATTTTTTTTTTGCATACATACATATTTTGATGTTGTACAACTTCAACCTGAACTTTGTAGACTGTGTATATTTTTTTTCTTGGCTATTGTTGAGTTTTTGAAGTATGTTTTGTTTGTGATCAGATTAAATAAAATTTAATGCGCTTATTTCACGCTTTTTTGTACAGTATATATACGCTTGTCAAGGTGTCGTATATAGTCTGAAACGTTTTTCTTTTTCTCTCAATAGCAGCAATCAGCAAATATTTAGAGGAGACCGTTGGATTAAAAATAAAGTTTATTAATTTTTGTTGTATATACTTATTTTTATTTTGGAGAACTACGTGCCTTTTTCTACATTTAAATACTCTCTCCGAACTTTTTAAAAAACCCGTCTGTAAGCGAAAGTATTCTTAAAGACTTTGTATCAAATACAAATATACAGAACGGTATCATAAGAATTTACGATTAAATAGTAAAAATATATTTAGGGGATTCAAACGTTAGTCATAAAGGTCATATTGTCGTAATGTTTTAAATTATTTGATATATATACAATTTACTTGAACCAGAATGAATTTCAGTCAGGAATAATTTTTTAATCGGGCTTATTAATTAAGTTCAGAGTTTTTCAATTCTTATAGAATGACATATTTTTATTAATTAATGCTGTTTTCTAAAGAAGAGAAGACAAATTAAACTAGATTTTTAGTTGTGGAAAAATAGTTAAATTTTTCTTCTCTTCTTTAGAAAATCCCATTGATTAATAAAAATATTACATTCTATAAGAATTGAAATATCCTGAACTTAAGCCCGATTAAGAAATTGTTCCTGTCTTCAATTATTTTAATGCAATTGTTTTTGCTTTCATTTTTTCTTATAAAAACAAAAATTTTAAAGTATTATGACAGTATGACCCCCAATTAAGTTTATTCAAAATATTGTAGAACTAAACCTCTGATAATATTTAAATCGCTACAAATCGCTAAACAATTCATTAGTAAGACATTTTTAGTTTGGAGTGACAAAAGCCTGGTAGTATGTATTCAAAAAGTCGGTGAGACGACAGAGAACAGTCAGTCATAGAGAGATTGGGAGCAGAGAATGACTAAATTGAAATTTTAAGTACACTTTGAAGGCTTCATTAGTCTTTGCTTTCTGTTTCTGTTCTGTGCTGTGCCGTTCTGCTTCTAAATTTTAGTACTTACTTTTTCTGTAGTAACCTATCTGCTATTTCGGACCAGAAGGGTCGCAGGTTTCCACTAAAGCGATGAGTTTTGCATGGTCCATTGCTATGTTTAAATATAATTTAATGTTTTTCTTTTAAAAATTAATTTTTTTTAATTCAAAAAGCGAAACACAATTTATTTAAAAATGTTTTTATTTAATTTATGCTGTCACTTAACATTTTTTTAATTTTCAGAGGTTGAACCGAAACAGAACAGAACGAAACAGAAAAACTAACGACTTGTATTAGATTTCTATAAACAAACAAGAGTCAGCTGATTCGTAACAGAACAGAAAGTAAAAACTAATTCTGGCTTGAGTATTGGCCGTTAAACAACTATTCGCTCCTCACATAGTTTCACAAAGTAATTGTCCAAAAATTGTATGCACCAAGCAAGCCACAGTCAAATAAATTCTTCTTTATAAACGTATAAACAGCTGATGAGAAATTTGCCTGATGCGTGTATCTGTTTAATGTGCCTTGCGTGTAGCTAAAAATAAAGAACACGATCATATGCAAACACACGCATTAATTTTAAACCAAATATCAATAACTATAAACATCCAACAACTATGTTATACAAATTTTTTAAATTACGCAGCATAAATTATACCCACTAAAATTTATAGACTGTGTGAGCTACAATCACACGCATAAGTATAAAAATACCATGAGTATCAATCGCCTAAACATGCGTATATACAGGGCTATTTTATTTACACGCACACACATAAATTATGTTTTCAAACAGCCACACATACACCCACACAATTTCCATTCCTTTTTATGTGCAAAAGTGTATGTGCCAAATGATGAATAAATATCCCGGGTATCATGCGTATATTTTTTTTACCAATTATCTATCCATAGGCTGAGTATAAGCATACTCAGACTATATGTATGATACGATTGTGCCTTTTTATTTTTAGATGTAGCCAGGGTTACCGTTCATACGACTTTTTGCGACTTTTTGTGAGACTTTTTTTATGACCGACTTTTGCGACTTTTTTGATTTTCTTGGGACTTTTTACCTTTTTTTGTAAAGATTCTCACAAAAAACATTAAAATTGCAGTAAATTAAATTTGTTTATAAAAAATAGCGCCGTCAAAATTTAAAAGCAATTCACAGATTATTGTTGATTTGGAAGCACTTTTATTATTTTATATTATATTACTATCTTGCAACCATGTCATGTGTACAATGTATTTATTTAAGAAATTTTTCCCAAATTTGCAGTAAAAGTTTCAAAGAATAGTTTTAGCAAAAAAGATAAAAAATGATTTTAAAATAAAAATTCTGGTTTTGCAGTGCTCATTTTACAAAATTATTTTTAGCTGCCGAGTCAATGAAAGAAAAAGTTGTCGTAAAACATACAAGTGTGTACCAAAATGTGAACATTTTAAAATTAGCTTTGCTTGAAACTAAGTTGAAAGTAAAAACATGCAACTCAATGCTGTCAGCTTTAAATTTGATGGACAAAGATATAGAAGAGTGGATTCCAAAAAAGTAATATTCATGTATGTTGAAGTATAAATAAATTCACCCAAAAAACAGGATATATGGCGCCAAGATCAAACGAATAGAATTGAAATAAAGAGCTCACGGGGTTTTGGTTCGAAATGTTAGAATTTTGTAAAAAATATCTTGACCTCGGCAGCATACGACAGCCAAATTTATTGAACTTAAGTAGATTTCTTCAGTATACATAAGCACATACAATAATGCAACTGTATATGTTATGAAATATGCAATGAGCTTTTTGTTTTGATTCAATAATCTTTTTTATCAAAAAGCGTTTAAAAAGCTGTGCAACTTTTATTTTCTTAAGCGACTTTATTGTGCGACTTTATTTCTATAAAACGACCTTTTGTGCTACTTTTCAAAAATTTGCAGCGGTAACCCTGGATGTAGCGTATTTTATTTCTATAAAATCGGCTATAGACATAGTTGCTTGAGAGAAAATATGTTTACGCTACAATTAATTTACTTGTGTATATATTAATATTTCGAGTACTCATTGTCATTCTCTGATTTGAAGTATAAAGTAGATATTTCTTGACACGCGTTCCCACCAACTTTTGGTTTACGGACACCTTGTGAATAATTATTTTTCCGCAGATGCAATGTGTTATATGTCGTATTAAATATTTTTTAAGTATTGTTTTTCTGGCGAGATTGGTAATATTTTATTAACGTTCTTTCAATCTACCATTAAACGTCAAAATTAGCTCTGTAAAAATCCAAAACTAACTACAAATCAAATACTTTGTTGCTTAAAACTCTTTCTAGCCAACACTAATAATTTTCATAAGACTTTGCTAAAATTCCGAGTTTTCATAAATATTATTTGAAAATTCAAGCCCATTTTTTTAAATTTTCCTTATTTATAAATTTTAATTTCCATTGTTTTATTGCACATGTTAATGCCTTTTTAATTAATATTTTTTTTTTCTTATAAAAATCAAAACGTTTTTTGTGGAAAAAATTTCTCCTTCAGAAAAGTGTCAAATGTGTTTTCTTAATTTAGAGTAAAAGTAAAGTGACAACTGCGCGACTCATGCATAAATACTGCGTATAGTTTTGAAACAATAGTTCAACAAAAAAATAATAATGTACAACAGCAAAGTTGAGTTACTTGCTTCACTTACACTTTTCATTCCAGCTGTTAAGTTAAACTTTATTGGGCCACTGCTTTACACCTTAACCTCGACATGTTGTTATTTGTGGCTGCTACTCGTAAATTTTTTTTAACTAATAAACGAGTACTACGAAAAAAAATTGTTGTTGTTATTAATGTTGTTGTTTTTTGTCAGAGTTTCTCGATTTTCACGCAAATATTACATTAAAGTTTCTAATAAATTGTACCATTTCTATTTGATTGTAGTATTTTTACACTCGTACGAGTTAAGTTATTTTTCTCACCAACAAAATAAAGCAAAAAAAAATTGTAATTGCATTTTCGTTTGTTTTTCCTGTATTCATACAATACACAATGGTTTTGTTTGTCTGATATTAAGGCAAATTTTTGGTTGTATAATAAATTAATTATCATTTTTTTACTCATAATTGGATTGAAGCTACGAAAACAAAGGAAGAAAGTACAAGTATTGAATTAAAGTTTTCCGTCTTTTGGGATTTTTGCATGAAAATTTATGAAAAATGTACATGCATATATGTACATATGTATGTACATATATTCATAAAAAATATTTTTGTTTGTAAAATGAAAACCAAATGATGATGAGCTGCATTTATTAGCGATTTGTGTGAAAATAAGACAGTTCCGTTTTCACTCTTTTTGTTGTTCTATGCTGTACTTTTTTTTATACTATTTAATCATCGAAATTGACGAAATTTTTAATTTTTTACTTTTAAAGTTTGTTGCTAAAGTCTTTTGTTTTTCGGCGAACATGCTTTGTTGGTTTGTTTGGGACAAGACCTGAAAGACATGTTGGACTTGAATTGTTAATGAAATCTGTTGTCTGTTGTCTAAGCCATTAAAAATAAAATTGTAATTGTATATAGATATGTACATACATGCAATCACACAAATATAGATACACATCTATTTGTATGTTTGTACATTTTGCTATTGTTCAAATAAATATGTACATATTTCTTTAAGTTTCAATTAAAATGTTTTTTGTGTGCTTTGAACTCTTAAATCGGACTCTTATCTACGATTTCAGTTTTTGTCAGTGTGTTTTTATCACTTCAACAAAACTAGTTTTAAGTACTTTTCTTACATTTTTATTACTTGATTTTTTATATACATACATACATACATATATTATTACAAACGTATGCATATATGTACATACATATTTATATATGTATATCTTTTAATAAAATTTATCAACTTAAAATGTCTCTGTATGTGAAATTCAATAGTTTTTTTTTTATTATAATTGAAATTTTTTTAAGTACAGGAAACTAATTTTAACTATGTATATACATATATTCTCTGCACAGAGAAGAGAGGTTTCTTAAATATGACCCAGCATGCGTTCATATATACATACTATATATTTTTTGAGAAGTAAAATTCAAATTATGAAAAATAGTAAATTCCCATAATTTGTAAGTTTAACTTACTGTGGAGGTTCATGGGATTACAATGTGTGCTGCACGTACATACATATGTATGTATGTACTCGTATATTCAAATGTACATATAATGATGCTCGACTACTCCTCTTTAGCTGCCGACAAGAATTTAAAAATATTTCTATTTAATGTGTCTTATACTTTTATTTTTGTAATATCATGCATCTTATATTCTTATTATACACATACATCTAGCGAGACTGCGTGCCTCTTAGTCATTAGATAGACTTTTTATGCAGCCGTAATAAGAACATATTGTCTAGATTCGTTTGGTTTTCAATGTGTGCAAATGACTACAAGTCTTTTTGGATCAGTTAAAATTTTAACACCGGGAAGTAAACATCTCGGGGTGTAGAATAACAAAAGGGGATAATGTACAAAGTGTTGCTCGGCATGAAAGTTAAGAACATGCAAATTGCCTGCAACACAAGAAATGCCCACATACATATGTACATGTGTATGCACATGTTAAAGCTACTCAAACGTCACAACCGCCAAAAAAGCGTAACCGACACTTTTTTGGGCATGTTTTTTTTACGAAAATCGATTATTTACGATCGCAAATGATCGATTTTGAACTAAAAATTAAATTCGAAAATTATGTCGCTTGAGATTTTTTGGCGGTTATGTCACGATATACATAAATATGTATATCATCTCTCGTCTGTACAATTAAAGGAATAACTCTAATAATATTCTTTTTATTTACGATTTTACGATACACACATATTGTGAAATGAAAGAAATTATTTATTTTTATTAAAATAATTTTCTCTACGAGTGCACTATGTTTTGCTTTTAAAAATTTTCTTTAACTACACTTCTCATGGATGTTCAACGTAACAAAAATAAAAATTTATATAAATAACTAACAAATTTGCATTTGCCGTTTTCTGCTGTTTGCTATTGTTTTCTGCTGGCTGCTGGTTTGTGTATTTCCATTTTATGTTTTACGAAACAAAGGCTCACACTTTAATTTCAAAGATTATTTTAAAGTCTCACCGTATAGAATCAACATACCTACAATGCTGTATAACTCATTTGTATGTAACCATTTGTACGAGTACATCACTTCAGTTACGTTCAGCCTGTATTAGGCGGCGCAGTTGCAATCGCAGTGGCATCGTTTTAAGCTCGTAACTTTGGTAGTGTTCGATTCAAAGCAAACTAACGCAAGCCGTTAACAAGTTTCAGTTTCATTTTGCTGCTTAACATGAACGGTTGTTTAAAACAGAAGGGGGAAATTAAACAAATCTTAAATAAAAACCCCTTCAATGTAGCCGAAATTATTGGAAAACGGGCAATTTAATTTGGAAAAATATAATAAAACAAAAGAAAACCGCAGAGTTAAGTTGTTGTAATTTTAGAAATTTCTAATACTTGTACATGGTTTTTTCTTCATCATAATAAATAATTTTTAAACGTTCGGTCACTAGTGAAGTGTGTCTACAGGAAATTTTGTAATAATTAAAGTCAATGAATGGAACGAAAATGAAAAACCCCAAATAACAATTTTATATACAACAAAACTAAAATGTAAAAAAAGTTAAATATTTAACACGAGCGTGTGTAAATAAAAAAACAAGCTATAAAAATTTAAAAAAACAAAAACAAAAAAATATGTGAAAACCTATTTAAAACAAACCTTTTTTAAATACTTACATATGTACATACTCGTACACCACCATTTATTTAGACCAAAGCATTTGGAAGTTTTTCCTACTTTTCTCTAAGTTCAAACATGTACTGCGCCAAAGATTGTAACTGCAGTCTGTGTCGAGAATTAAAAGGCTTTAAACCTATAAAAATACCTAAGAAACCTGCACCTCGACCTCCTAGTTCCTCCATTTTCGGCCGTATAAATGAAAATTTCATTTTACGCAAACGTGGTCCAAGTTCCCTCAAGACATTTCAGCCCCAGTCACTGAAGTGCAGCGAAATGTGCCAACTACGTAATATGGGAGATCTTTACGACTTTTGTAAACGTCAAACAAATACACCATCACCCACACTTGTAACTCAAGCACCAATACCTGATTCTCCTATTTCAAGCAAAGAGGAAAGCGCACCACCACCTAAACTCAATCACAAGGTTGTCATTTACTTTGGCGACTCCTTGTCTTATCGTAGTAAAACCAATTTAGCGGACGACACCAAAGAATCAAAAGAGGTTGAAATACTGAACTCGGAACAGAAGCCGTTTGCACCAGCATTACACTCTACAATAGAAGTGGAAGCATCTAACAGTCAGCTGCCGAACGAAATCACTAATGGTTTTGAAGCACTGGAGAGCAATGAATTGCCAGCATATATTGAAAGTATAGAAAATGGTGTGATTAATATCAAAATTGAAGGCAACTATCAAAGAGTATCTGCTTTAGTAGAGAAAATATCGAAACCTACACAAGCTGTTGTGGGGAAACCAAAGGATATACAAAGTGACGATGAAGGCAACGAGGACAGTGATGCCACTGGTGATGCTTGTGATTGGAGTTTCGTGCAAGAATGGAGAACTCGGTAAACTTTTAGATTCAATATATTAAATATTTCTCAAGTAAAAGTGAATTTGAGAAATCACCTAAAATAGTGAAAAGAAAGCAAACCTCGTGATTCATAATGCAATGGACTGGAACGTTCAAATCACAGAAAATGATATTTCTGCAGTAAACAACTTTAATTGAAAATAAAACCAAAAATCAATTAAACATGTATTTAAGTCAATTAAACTTTTGTTTAAAAATGTAATTAATTACAAATTTGAATTGCCTCAATTACAGTTTTAATTGATTTTTGGTTTTATTATCAATTAAAGTTGTTTATTGCAGGAATATTATTTCTGTTACAAAATTATGAATTTATTTATCATTTCTGATATCCACAATGCCATGAAATTATTTTGTTATAAGTTAGTAACGGTACATTGAACGGTTACAAAATTCAAAGGAATAATTTTATTCATCGTAAATTATCGATTGCCATCGTTTCCGTTAACGCCTTTTTGGCATTATAAGTAGGTTCGCATTAAATAAAATATTTTAACATAAAGATGCTTCGAACGTTTTATAGCGTATTAAAAAATTCTAATTGGGAATACCGAATCTTCACAATAAATAGCACTTAGCTTAAGGCCTAATGCTCTCATCGTTATGTTCTGTAAATGTATTGACCTATTTAGAAAATTTTCAAGCTTTTTATAAGTGTTTTTTTTGTATTAATGATATTCTATTTAATAATGAATCTACAAAAAATAAGTTTCACAAAAACACACATGTATATATGTATATATGTATGTGTTTATAAAACTTAATATTATTCTTTTGTTACACGAAAGAAAGTTTTCTAATGCATAAAGAAATAAAAGAAGAACAAAATATTCATGAATCCGTAAGAATATGTGTGCACATGTAAGTAAATATGTATATTTAATCAAATCGTTTCTGGATTGAGCATGTTCTGTTGATTTTTTATCTTTTCATATTCTTAACTGTTCCTTTTGTAGTTGTAGTTGTAGCTATTCTTTGTTTTCGTATTCGTATGCAAATGTTGGAGCATTTTTCCAAATGCTTCAGCTGAAGATGAATTGTGAATTGTGCTAGTGAGCTTTATGTGTAGTATAGTGACATAATTTCATTTTGATTGTTAGTCCAGTGTTCAAACAACAGTTATTTTTATTTATAGTTTGTTATTATTATATGTATGTATGTAATTATAAACGAAGCAAAAAAAAAAAAAAAAAAAAAAAAAAAACAAAGTGACATTGTCTTTTAATAAAAAATGAACTATAAGATTAGTTCAAACAGTTTAGTTTAGATACGTAGAGATACTTAGATATATATGTAGTTTCTTGTTACTGCTAATCAGCTTGTTGCAAAACTTTATTTATTTTTAGGCCAATTGGTAACATCAGACCCGAGGCAAATTCACAGCAAAACAACGAAACGCCTTTCTCCTATACATCGGGATTACCAATTTCAACATCCAATAGACCAAGTGCCAATATTTCACTCTTAAATGTAGCAGCGCATCAGAATCCTTTAACATCATCGGGTCGCATACAAAATCCAGCTGTGGCCACACCAGCTCCCAGAATTCCGAAAGAAGTGGCTCAGAAGCCTCTGATACCAACAACGGTAGGTAATAGTACCATGTTTGCAACACCGGCAAACATAAGCGCGAATGGTTCCTCATATTTTGAAAATTGTCAAACGAAACTAAATACTTCCGCGTCTTCAAACTGTAATAACATAAGCAAACCGATGCCACAGAGAGCAATAGCTGGACCGGCTCGACTGACTGTACAAAGTACTCCCATAAGATCGCAACCTCCTATGTTAAGTGGCAATTTGAATCAACAACAGCAACAACTCAATACAAGCGCACCTCACAGAAATAGCGAAAAATCATCATTGGACTTCAGTTCTTCTAACATAGGTATCCCCATTGACTCCAGTTATCAGCACAGCCCAATTGCTTCCATCAAACCTAATCACTCTACACGTACTCATCACCATGAATTTCGAGCTTTGGAACGCGTGCAGGAGTGTCATAGTTCCTCAGATGAAAATCGTTCATCAGGACATGCCAGTATGTCGGATACTGGTGGTCACGGTAGTTCTTCGCCAGGTGGCATAGCGTTGGGTCCATTGCCCGAGGATCGTCTAGCTGCTGGAGTTACAAACCGTAGTACGCGCTCTCGGACTACCACAAACCATCCCAGGGTTCGACATCGCGCTACACCTGCTAAGGCTCCCTGGAGTGGAAATGGTTTAGAAGATATTAAATTGGCCATACAGCAGCTTACAATGCGATCGCAAACTAGTACAAGCACCTACAGCAGTATTAGTGCTGGTTCAGAGAGTTCCGAACCAGTAAGACGTTTGGGTCGGTATGCTTCGTTGGAGACCGTGAATACAAATGTAACCAGTGCCGATGAATTTGTGTGGGTGGATTCACACAATCGCTTAGTAGAGTTACAACATCCTCCCTGGAGTCAGCATTGCATAATGAAGGTCGTACGCGATGGACGATGCAAAGATCAGTCAGATCGAATATCAGCCGATGCAGCTTCCCGTTTGGGGTATCTGTTACAAAGGGCTCTAGTGCGTATTGCTCGTGAGGTGCAACGCCTATCCTCTAATCTTGGCTTGTGTTCAAAGCAAGAAGTTGCGGGTGCTTTTAAAATTGTCCTCTGTCCTGTTTTGGCAGACTCGTGCATTAAGGCATGCCTTAGAGCGGCTGTAATGTTTGCTGTGCCAGGAGATAGTGCTCTCAAACAAAGTAAATCATCTAGAGCGGGTATTCAGCTTTCAGTGGGAAGATTCCACCGCTGGATGGCCGATTCTAGACTAGGGAAGTTTATACATGAGTATGCTGCAGTGTATTTATGCGCTGGCATTGAAAATCTTCTGGAAGAGATATTGCTACAATGTTTTCCTACCGACTCAGCATCTCAGCTAACTGCATCTGCTCTTGAACATGCCATCTCAATGTCTGGTGATACGTGGGGCTTACTGCAACCTTTTGCTCATCTTAATGCGGGTCGAATAGCTTCCGGAGCCTTAACGATGCCTCGATGGGCAAGTCAATCATCTCTGGGTTCGGGTACACATCAAAGTGGCTCATCTGCGGGAAGTAGCAATTTAAGTCTGGAACCTTGTTTACTCACCACTTGTGTAGGTAGCGTGAATGAGCTAAAAGAGCTGACATTAAGGGCTCAGCAAAAGTTTCAACATTGTGCAATATCCAATTCGGCCTTATCCGCCCTGTTTTACTTTATGAGGTGTTCACAATTAGAACACAGTGAGTTTGGTTCCCAGCAGGGAGCAGTTAGTACCAATAACTCGAATGCAAACAGTAGCCAGAACGTCCAAGAGCTCTGTTACGAACGAGCCTATGTAGTGCTGCCGCCTTTGGTGGAATGGCTAAGAGTAGCATCTGCTCATGCCGAGTACCGTAGTGCTGTTATGGTTGACAAGGACGATATAATGCAGGCGTCGAGGTTACTACTGCCTGGAGTCGATTGTCCGACACGTTCAGTGGATCACGACGAAGAACTTCCAACGAAAAAAACACATTTTCCTCATTTATCAACAGCCACACCCATACCGATGAGCATAAGTGAAGACACCTCTGAGTTGGGAAAGCGTTCGACAATTGCATTGGCCTTTAAACTAATGCTGACGGGAAGAGCTGAACTATTAGCTCAGGCATCAAATCTCCTACCGCCAACTACCCGCTACGACACACTCAACCATGCAGGCATGTCGGCTTTAATGATTGCCAGCATAAGAAATGATGAAGTGGTAATTCAAGCGCTGCTTGACGCGGGCTGCGATCCAAACATTGAAGTTCCTGCAGTTGGTAATACAAACTACCCTGCCGTTCATCCGGATACACAGCATTGGACGGCTGTAACATTTGCAGCCAGCAGGTGCAACTACTTGGCTTTAAGATGCCTCCTAGAACGCGGTGGAAAAGTGGAAGGTGGTGCACGACAGAGCGAAGACAAACACACACTAACTCCGCTACAAGTTGCTTGTGGGTCTGGCAATATAGAAATAGTATCTTTACTGCTGCTTCATGGAGCTAATGCTTTTCTGTCTACTCAACAAAAGGATTCAATGAGTTTCGCTGGTTCAGCACAAAGAGGTTGTTACTCTGCAATATCCGTAGCGGCAGCGCATGGTCAACGAACTGTGTTACGCAAACTTTTGTCGACTCCTATATCTCAAGGCTCTAAGGATGTTTTGTCATTGGAAGAGATGTTAGCTGAAGGAGACAGCCCAAGTGCGCGAGCAACTACAGTGGCAGATCGCTTGGCTAACACGGAAATTGCCAATACCCTTAGCAAAACACAAATCAAAACTCTTCAGGAAGCTATGTATCACAGCGCTGAAAACAATCATTTAGGTAATATTGATTAATAATAATAATATAAGAAAATTATAATAATAATAAAAATTCAAATTTTAACTCTAAATTAAACATGTAACTTTTGCAGATATTACAATTGAATTACGAACACTGGGCGTACCTTGGACTTTGCATTGCTGGATGCATGCTCTAGCGGCAGCTCATGAAATACGTCTAGATGCTGTTATAGATCAGTTGCTGCAAGATTTTCTTCAAGTATGTCCCGACGACTATAGTGTACAATTCGTTAGCGAATGCTTGCCTTTGCTTTTCAATATATTCCGTTATAGCAAGAATGAAGGCACCACCTTGTTGCTGGCCGACATATTTGCCACTTGTTTTGGCTGGCAACAAATTAAACCTATCAAAGAACCTGTTTCACAACCTACAAACAGTTCCCGCATTGATCCGAAGTTTGTCAATAATCCAGAACTGAGTGATGTTACTTTCAGGTAATTTGGACATTTGAAAATACGATATTTTTTCATTTTAACTATTTTCATTATGCAGAGTGGAAGGGAAAATATTTTACGGGCACAAAATCGTATTAGTAACTGCTTCTCCCAGATTCCAAAACATGCTTAGCACCAAGTTAAGCGAGAGCACCACACCCACGGTTCAAATCAATGATATTCGCTATCATATTTTCCAACTGGTCATGCAGTACTTGTATAGTGGGGGATGTAGCAGTTTGGATGTCTCTAAGGGTGATGTTTTGGAATTAATGGCGGCCGCAAGTTTTTTTCAATTGGAGGGTTTGCTACGATATACCGAATCTAGATGTTCTGATATGATTGATATTGACAATGTCGTGGCCATGTATATACATGCCAAAGTAAGAGTCTATGGAGTTTTACAACAAATTACATAAAGATGTACAAACTTTATTTTAGGTCTATAATGCCATCAAACTACTGGAATTTTGTCAGGGTTTCTTGCTGCAAAACATGGTGGCTCTCCTAACATATGACGACTCTGTAAAAAGGCTGTTGTTTGCTAAAAAGATACCTAATCATGATGTCCTAACTGGTCTTTTACAGGCCTTACAGCAACGCATTAAGGAACGCAAGTCCATGGGGACATGCAATTTTCGCCAACACTTAAACACGCCCTCCTTAACGGGAACGTCAATGAATAATTGCAATACTTTGGGAGGGCCAAAGTGAAAGCAATTCAACGAAACTTCCATTAGACTCTGTTAAATAAAAATAAAAAGTTATTTAGTTATAGGTTTTTTTGTTGTTGCTAATGTAGCGCTAATGAAAGAAATCTTTAATATCGAATCTTTTATATCGTATTACGTCATTTGTACAGGGGTATCAAAGCGCATGTGTGTGTGTGTACATATATGTATGTAAATATGGATATGTACATATGTATGTATGTACGTGTGTTAGTATTGTATTTTAATGTAAAGAATCTTTCTGTATTATTTTAATTAAATTTTGTTCTTCCAAGAATATAGTTCGTTTTATTTGATTTTTTCGATACATATGTAAATATATGTATCTTAATTTTAGTATTTGTTTATATCTTTTATTTATATGTGTGTACTGCATGTGTTAGCATAGATATGTAAGTACGCATGTATGTATGTACTTATATATTTTTTAGTGTATTGATAAAATAAAAATATAGTTCGAACATATACGAAAAAAAGGTAAATAAAAAATATGTATATTTTGGATGAGCATTGTAATGAAATAATATTTTAAGTATTTATTTAAAATTTGCATGTTATAGTAAATGTTATCGACAGAAATTTACAAACATATTCATAAAAAATATTGTAGGTTTATTAAGGGCTCATTTGGCATATTTCTATGGTAAATTTGTCAAATAAGCCTGCAAGAAACCTTAAACTTCTTTTAACATAGAAATATTTTTTTATGAATAAGGTCATTAATTTAGAATATTTTGTTAATTAAGAACTATTTAAGTGACTTCTATGATAAAAAATAAAAAAACTTAATTGCCTTCCTTCTTTTGAAGAACGTTCAAGTCGCTGTCATCAACATCCTCGTCATCATCTTGTTTGACGGCAGGAAGTTGACTATTTTCTCTGGCTGCCAGTGATATGGAATCATGAATATTGTTTCCAACAGGAACAAAACCTCTCTCATCAGCCTTATAATGCACTACTACCTCTTTGCCATCGGCATCAAAGAACGAATAAGCACCACTGATTTCCAAATGCTCTTCTTCAGTACCTGGATTTTTTACTATAGCTGATTCTTCACGGAAACTTCCATCGGCACCACGATAATGGAAACTATAAGAACCATCCAGTTGATGATCAGAACTGGACTCTAATATTTCCACAACTTTTGGTGATTTCGTCGCCCGTATTTTCTGGCCATCATCTTGGACAGAGAAATCTTCATTCACCACATCTGATATTACTTGATCATCTTGTGAGTTAACTGTGTCAGTCTCATCAACCACTGGTGCGCCATAGACTTGGGAAACTAATACAATTAAACACAACTAAAAAACAGACAAATAATATTTACTTATTAGTAAGTCCTTAAAATTTAATTTTATTTATTTAACACTTACATATTTCAACATGATGATCTCGATCGACACGACACAACTGATCCTTTTGGTCTTTGAACAATATTTGATTATATTGCTGGCAGGCTCGCAAGTTTTATACTCACTTGAAATAATAAAACCGGCAATTTATTCTTTTCATATTAAAATTTTTGTTCTTGGTATTTTTTTTTTTTAATAAATTTCACCGAAAATAAAATTATAAGCCGGTTTTTCACCGTATACATAAATAAGTTAATTCAAATATTGAATTCAATAACTCATGCACAGCCTGAGTAAGTGTAACGCATTAACCCCATTCAATAGCATGACGTTGCAAATGTGGTTTATAAAAAAGTTATTATTCTGGTTCCAAATAAAATGTGTAATGTTAATGAACTGCTTAATTTTACTGCATTTTTATGTGTAATTAAAAAAAAATTAAAAAATCTACTTGATGTGTGCTGCTTAATTTCCTAAAGTCCATGAGCAATATTTATATTGATAGAAAATACTTTCATTCTTTATTGCATAATATTTTGTATCTACATATAAGATCCATATAAAATATGCGTAAATATTATTCCAATTTTAAACAAATCTAGTTCATGCATTTGAGCTGTCCCTGGAATACACTTTGTCCTCTATATAGCGAACTTTATGTATGTGTAATTGACAATTTTCCTAGAGATACTCAAAGGACATAATCGCAAGACATATTTACTACAAGCAAGCACATATTAAGTATTTAATTCTTCTGCTTGTGGAATTCATGTTGTATTGATGAAAAATAGAAAAAATAGAAAATGTGATTTCTGTGAATTTTCAGTTTATTTAATTCTTATTTTAATTATCCGCTAAAAATTATAAACTATTGTATATTAAAATTTTCAGCTTGTGTACATTATTGTTTTAACATAAACACACAAAAAATATTTTTAAATGTTACTTCAGAGTGTTGGTATTTGAAATTGAAATGTTTCATATGAATTCATACAATTTAATTTACAGCAATTATAACACAAATTGTTCTCATTTACCTTCAAGTAATGAAAATTTAGTTGTTAAATACATTTGGGTTAATTTCAGCTTTCTTTACATAAAGTAATTAATATCTACTTATGCTTTTTTTATGCAATCTTGATAATTTTTTTTTTAATCAAGCATTTTAGGAAAATTGTTGATACCGCTGTAGTAATACATTTGTATAAAAATGAATGTATAATTTATTAAATTAAGAAAACTAAAAAAAATATAACATTTATGAAATAAAACAGACCAAAATTTTTGATACAATACAAAAAAAAACACCATGTACTAGTACTATAGAAAATAGCATCGAACGGCATGAGCAACAGCAACAGCAACAATTCTTAATGCTAATGCTTGGCAACAGGCCAATATTGAAGCTACTATATATTATTTTAGAAAAGTAAAATACTGCAACAACAACAACATCTATCAGTAATAGAAAATCGCAAAAAAATAGTATGTAAATTAAAAAAAATATATAGAATAGCCTTAGCAGCACCACCACTGCCACCACAAAAGCAATAGAAAGAAGCAACGGTAGCAGAGGCATGAGCAACAGCAGTGGCAATAAAAAAAAAATAATTGACTACAATTACAAAAGTAAACAAAAAAGTACCTATACAAACTTCAAAATTTATATCTGCATATCTATGTGGTATATAAGTTTTCATATGTTTCGAGAGGAAATAATAAATTGATTTGTTTCTAATTCTTTATTTCTTTTTTTTTTTTTTTTGTTACCCCAAAAAAAAAAAGAATTATTCTATCGTTGAAAGCCTTCATAGTCTATACGCCTTTTTCCCTTTCCTGTCGTCTTTAAATTGTAGCGCCAGTAAGCGGAAAAAGACAAATCAACTAGAATCTTTGATAATGTTCAGTCCATAGAAACACTAGTTCTCGTCCATATGTACGACTACATACATACATACATTATTAACACTTGCTAGAGGTTCAAAAGGTCACTCGAGCCATCTTAATTATTTACTTATAAGTACATATATACATACATTTGTATGTATGTATGTATTTTGATTTGTAATTTTTTTCCTATAAAAATTCTTAACGTTTCAAATTGAAACAAAAATGGTCGACCACATGTTTTCGTTATATAATTTATGTGTATGATGTACCGTTACACATACATACTGTAACCATTAGTCAAATTTGTTCAAACAAAAATTTTGTTTGTTTTTATAGTTTCGCTTAGTTTTATTTTTATTTACATATGTACTTACATACGAGTACATATGTACATATTCATGGTTAGAGAAACTGTAAACTGCCTTAGTGTTCAGTTTTGGCGATTTTTTAGTTTTGGCAATTTATTTTAGTTTTAGGGATTTTTTTAGTTTTGGGCTTTTTCCGTTTCGGCGATTTTTTCGGTTTTTGGTGACTTTTTCGTTTTGGTGATTTTTTTATTCTGGGATTTTTTAGAACACCCTTTAAGTTTTAACTGCCATATACATATATGTTGTTGTAGCGGCCAAAGTTTTACATATTCTATGAAAGTTTTAGGTCCGTAGCTCTTACGGTTCTCGAGAAAACTGCATGCGACAGACACACAGAGAGACGGACATCGTAGCGAAAATAATACGGTCCTTTTCACTTTTGGTGTACGAATTATGTTTTTATTCCGTTCAGTTTAGTTAAATTGTGAGTACATCTATCTACTCGCTTATTAATATGATAAAAATTCATTAAAAAGTTGTAAAACTTAAAAAAATTTTCATAGGACGGTTTGCATTTTCTGTTACGATATACATTCATACATATTTATATCCCAGTAAAAAATAGGATCATCCAAAGAGTAATCTTGTAGCGCTCCTTTGCAAGCAATGGATTACTCCATTAAACTCCGGATCTCTTTGGATTTTTAACACAGCATGTCCGCAGACACGAGTACTCCTTTTAAGCTCCTTATGGACGACAGAGGGAGTAATCGTTTTTGTCTCCTAAAAGAGCATAAAGGGAGTAAAGATTCATATAAAAGAATTTTTCAATTTCTTTTTTAACTAGTCGTCTTAAATGACGCTTAGAAACTAAATTTTGACACATTTTTAACAATTTGTTACTATACCCGTACCTTTTCGCTTTTTTTTTAATAACACGTCTTTCGCTTTTTAAAACTAAACTGACTAAATAGAAAAACAATACGAAAACATCAACAATTAACAGTTATGTATGTCAAAGAAAGAAAAAAACCAAAAACGAACTGATACATCCCTCCTTGATCCATTTGGAGTATTAAGCGAGGCATAAACAAAAAAAAAGTTTCGATAGCTCGCTTATTACTCCAAATGGACGAACGAGTCATTACTCCTTTATTGCTCGATGATGGATTAATCCATATATTTTTTACTGGGATATATCGTACATATATATTATTTTTTTTTTATTTTTTTTTTTTTTGATTTCTTCTACTCTCACCCCCCAAATCGGTTCAGTTTTATGTAAAAAAATACAAAAAAATTTCATACCGATAAGTATGAATGCCCATATATTCAATGCAAATTTGTTTTTGTTAAGTTTTATTTTGACAATATGTATATGTATGAAATAATTTAATATATACATATATAAGCTTTTATTGTACATGCTTAAAATAAAAAATTTCCATACAAATATAATTTTTTCCATAAAATTTTTGGTATTTTGTTGGTTATTTTCCTCATTATTTTCTAAAATATTAATTTTAGCAAAAAACTTTTTTTGAGACTAATGTTGTTGACTCGAAGAGCTAAAATATTGCCATACATCATATTCCTGTAAAATGATTTTTTAAAAAGATAGTCATATGCAAAAAATTACATTGAAAAATAGGCTTGAAGGCCATCTTTGAGGGCCGGACGCACATCCTAAAACGCAACTTATCGGTATAAAATTTTTTTGTATTTTTTTTACATAAAACTAAACTGATTTGGGGGGTGAGAGTAGAAGACATCAAAATTGTCTCCATACAATTAACGGCCACTCTAATGTACATACATACATACATATGTATGTACATATTTCTTATCTGAGCTTTTTTGAATATTTAAAATATTTTTTGTGTAATTTGATTTTTGAAACAATATCATTTCTTTATTGATTTCATCAATTCAATTTTGTAAAACTCAACGCTGAGCATTCAAAAATTTTATATGAAAAAATAAATGTAAATTACAAAAACAAAACACAAACAAAATTTGTGAATGCTTAACGTTGCGTTTAACAAAATAAGGGTCCAAGTTTTTTTTTTTAAATCAACACAAACAACATAAAAAAATTAAACCAAAATACATATTTTGTTTTTGTAAGAAGGCAATAGTTGACAGCTGCTAATTTAAATTGACTTTCCATTTTGACTGATGTGATTAACAGATCAAATTCAGAATAAAAGTATGTATTAAAAACTTAATTAGTTAATTTAAGGCTTGGAATGGAAGAGAAGCAACAGAATTATTTTTAGTATGCTAGTTTATCATTCTTGGGGTCGTTCGATTCCCTCTAAAGAGTTTGCTCTGCTTCACTAGTAATTCAATGAAGTCACTCTATACATATTATGTAATTGTGTTTGTAACGTTTGATAAATAAATAAATAGCAATTAACAGCAAGTTTTTCCTCTCCGAAATTGTTTCCATAATGTCTTGAAATTTCAATTTCCGAGGATCCGAAATATCTTTAAATTTTCAAACCTTTTATTTAGCATAAGTGGCAAAACTGAACAATATTTTAAAGAGTTTTTCGATGAAACTTCACATTAAAAATGACAATAGGACTTATTAGTAGAGGGTTAAAACTACGTATTGTGACCATTTTTAATGTCAAATTGTATAGAGGAACTCGTTAACACCTAATTCAATTTCGTCACTTATGCTAAGTTCATGCCATGTGAATAAAGGTCAAAACATTTTTATGAAAAATTCAGTTGTTAAAAAATGTATGCCTAACATCAAAAGCGTATATAAAGTTGCAACCACTTATGATGAAAAAAAAATCAAGTAAAAGTTTTTATGCTATTTTCTTAAAAAAAATTTTAAATTTAATTTTGTTTTTATATTTATTAAGCTTGAGATCTTGTTTTTTTTATAAAAAGAATTAATTAATTTTATTTTTATTCCAATATTTCGTTGCCACAATGGGTAACTTCTTCAGGGATAAACATATGTGTATTCCAATGTAAAATTTTTTAGATAGTATTCTAAAGCGCTTGAGTAGACCTTTTTACATTTTGAAGATTTAGAGACAGTTCGGGCAAGTGTATTTTACATGTTTATTTACGAAACCATTGGGCACTTCTGATTTGTGTAATTGCCTTTGCTTCTGCTTCTGAAAATGTAAACAGTCGCAGTCAAAGCGAACGCATAAAACGGAAGGCTATACACAACCGAGAGTTTCAGCAGTTGACCTGTTCAAACAGTTTTTGGTTTGACTGACTGCTCCTTTAAATAAATTCGGATGTTAAATTTTCGTTTTTTGCTACACTACTTTTTTTTTTTGCAAAAAGTGTTAGTGAAACTCTACAGAGAAGTGTGCATTAATTATATGATTTTCGAAAAAAAAAAAAAAAATTGCGTAAAAAATTGTGAAAAACGATAATTTTTGACCTATTAGGGTGCCTACACATATTGCATATTTAATATTAAAAAGGGTTTCTTAATAGAGAAAACAGGGAACTATATCTCACGACGCTTAGGGCGACATCAAAAAAAAAAAATCCGCCACTGGGCATATTAATTGCCTGAGTGGTACAATTTTCCAAAATTTAATAAGTCAGTTAAGTATGTTGCTACGAGTATTAGAAGTTATTTGGATATGATGATATAACTAACATCCCACTCGTACTCGATGCGAGTACATTTTCAACTGAACCATTGGTACTCCCGCAATTTCAATTGCAATTACGATAATTTTTTTTTTTAATTTTCGTTTCTTTTTTTTTATTCCACAAATTGTTTAAACATTTCAAACATTTAGACATATGCAGATATGAACCAATTTAATCAAACAATCTGTGAAAGATTTATAGAAAATATTCTATAAATTATGTACATATGTATGTATGTATAAATAGATATTTCTGTTAAGTTTATTTTTTCGTTCAGAGGGAAATTGAAATATGTATGTAAGTATATAAAAGCGAAATCAGATTGTCTGTTTTATAACACAGTTTATATTTATTTAAAAATGGACAAGCAAAGATACATCTGTACATAAATATGTACATACATATGTACATACTTTTGTATTATTAATAAAATTTTATAACGATTTCTTTCTTATTTAGGTTTTATTGTATGATTTTTTTTTCTTCTTCTATTGTGTCAGATTGTGGATACATGGAAATGCAACAAATTAAACATTATTTTTGGAATATTTCTTTGAGGGTTTTGTTTGATTTTGATATTGTAAGAGTAGTTGGTATATGTGAACAGATAAGTACATCTGTGTGTACATATTTTGTGTGTTTTTGTATACGAGCAATTTGGCAAATTCGAACAAAGCCAAAATTTTCCTCTTGAAGAGTTTTATGTGTCTGATTTAATTAACTAGTTTGCTTAGAAATTTCACATTATTTTAGCCAAGTTGGATGGATGGATATGTAAATGTATGGTTCGTATCTATTATTTCTTCAAGGGAGACCAGCAATGCAAATGCATACGTCACTGGTAAGTATCTTTATGTTCCACCGACCACATAATATTCATTCATCAAGACTCTTGGCGCCAAATTGTACAAGTTTGACGATTTTCTTTCTTAAAATTTAAGTGCCCAGTGTATTGAGTCGCACTAAGAAAGATTATTAATGAATTTTATTTTTATTTTAATTTCTTTTTCATTTAAAATTCTCTTTATTTCATTTTTGTAGAGCGTAAATTGTATAAAAAAAGCCTTTTAAGTATTTCTTTCCTTGTACAAAATCACTATTTAGAAATGTATTTGCTTATCTAATGTATTTCTTTCTTTCTGGTATACATAAAACGTATAAAGTTGTTCAAGCTTAAAAGTGTTAACAATGCTTTATGAATATCTATTCTTGTTGTTAATAATAATTCTGGCATATTGTACAGATTTGAAATCAAAGCATGCTCCTCGATCTACTACCGCATTCCAAAATCTGAACACTAAAAAGTTTATTTGTTAAAGGGGCGGATGTATTGTATTTAGTATACATACATTTGTAAGTACATATGTACATATCGAAATTGTAGTGTGGATACTATACATCACCCTCCCCCCGCGAGTTATTAAAAAAAAGCATCCCACTAAATGCTAAGCTATCAACTATTCCACACTTGTGCATTGAAAGAAAAAAGTTCTGAGGAGTTCATGATACTATTTTTAAACGGAAACAAATAAAAGTTCTTAATGTTTCTGTTATTGCTGCCGTTCCTCATCACATTTTTCGTTTTGTTGTTGGTGTGGTTGCCCGTTTTCTTTAGATTTTTCATTATTTTATGTTTAGCAAGATGTTGTTATAATTGTTTACAGCAAGTGTAGTGTAACACAGCAATCAAAATTCTTATTGTTTTTTACTTTCCTCCTATATGTACGAAGTTAACCTTAGAAGTTACAAAACATTTGCTTGCTTTCCTAAAATTCAAGATTATTGTGCGAAAGGGTGATGTGATAACCCTTTCAGCCACAAATACTCAATTTCATCTACGCAGCCAACAAAATGCACATTTAACTTCCCACTTGCACTCGTATTGAAAAAGTATGTAAATACCAATCAATCATTTACTCAAAGAACGTCATAACTCAAAAAATTTAATTTTTTCCTCATATCATTCTTTATATTGTGTAAAAATTTCATACAAATATCTTGTTTACTCAACTCTTGAGAGAAAAATCAAATTTTCTTTTTTTCCATTGTGTAAATTGCAGACTTCATTCAAACTCGTGATCTGGCAAATTTGTTTTTTTTTTTTGAGTTATGACGTTGTTTGAGTAAATGAGCGATACGTAGGTTACTAGCTCATAGTCAAACAATTTCCAAACTGCTTTCGCGTTTCTATAAATTTGTGGATTTGTAGGAGTATGATTTTATAAAATGGTACATACGACTGCATATACTACATACATACACACATACATATACATGTATGCATGTTGCACTTTCTAACATCAATGTGCAAGTAAACATATGCACTTGCATAAGTATGTATGTATGTATGTGCTGGAATGCATTCTAGGATGTTTATGTTAAAAGAAAATTTGTTTCATGTTTCTTTAGCTTTTTTTATATTCAATTTTTATTTGTTTATTTTCAAGGAAAATATAAAATTTCTAATGCCATGCCATAAACTAGAGGAAGTACAAATTATTAGCATTAACCAAGTACTATTCTGTATTATTTATAAACTTGTATAGATCTATAAATTATTTAAGTTTTTCTCGTTATTCCTAACGATTTTTTATATCTAAAATAATTTATTTCAACGAGGCTTCTTAGTAACGAATCGAATTGCGGAGCAGGTTTGATAGCAAAAAACTGTAATATAATTTAAATTACAAAAACTGCATATTCAATAGATTTTGCAAATTTCCTATTTTTATTTAACGCGTGCCAAAGTGAGTACGAATTTAAAATATTTGCTTGATGTTGGTTGGCTAAGCACGTCTAGATGCATTTATTTGGTAGTTAAGCAACTAAATACAATTCTCTATAATTGTTTGGGAATTTTCTATAAGTATTGGGATTTTGTAAGCTTTTTTGAATTTTGGTTCAGTTGCCTAAGCAGCAACGAAATGCATTCAGACCTGCTTAACTCAAAGTGCTTGAAATTTTTAAAATTAATATAAAATTTTGCTTTAGGTCACTGGAGTTAATTACGAACAAGTTAAAATTTTGATAATTTTTTATTGAAAAATTACTAATAATATTTTTTTCTGTAATCTAATTTCAATTGCGGGAATTACTGCATGTTCAAAATTAATTTTTTTTAATTGAACCAATTAAAAATTGTAAGGCTAATAACGAGAATACATATTTTCAATTTCCGAAATTAAGGCCCAAATTGCCTAAATCATCAAAGTGATTTTTATATGAAAACAAAACAAACTTTCAGAAATTTTCAAAATTTTCTTTGTGTTATTCTTAATATTTTATTTGAACTTACATATGTATTTGTTTCTCTGCTTATCATTCGATAAGTCTGAAGTTCGTATCTCTCTATAAGGCAAATCTGTGGTTTTCATGAATAACAGCCCATTTCCAAAAATCGGATTTTTTCAGTAGAGCAAAAAAACGTTCTTTTTGTAGCTTATTTAAAAAAAAACTAGAAGTTGTGTTGTTGATTTAAAAAAATGATGCACACACCTCAATAGTTTTCAAAATTTTTTTAGGCCTTTTTAAAAAGCATCTAAAATACATACATATAACAATTTGACATCATAAACTCAAAATGAGAAATATATAACATAGGTTGTTATTCATGAAAACCACAGAAATTACATGTGATAATTTTTAAGGAACAAAAATCAACAAAGTTTATTGTAAATATTCTGACAAGCACTGGCAGAACGGAACAACATGCTGTTTTCGAATACTGCTATGCCTTCATCATTAGCGGTCTTATGTTTGTTCACTGTGTGTGGTGTCAATTAGTATACATACATAGTATACATACATAGTTCTCAATGAAAATGGAATATGTGAATTTTTTTATTCATCGTATTACAATTTGTTGAAAGCTTTTTTATGTAATGAAAACTCAAATTTCTCCTCTATAATTTACAACAGTCTTGCCGTTGTGGTGTTTGTTCTCGACTAATCATGTACATGAGATATGTCTGTTAATTTGCTTATGTTTGTTCTACTTAAGACAAACATTTTTGGTTTGTTACTTTAAGTATGTGTACACATTTGTATAATTTTTCGACGAGCTCACAGCTATTAATTTTTTTGTGCCAACATGTTTTGCACATAGATTGGCATAAGTAAGAATATTCTCTGGGGGGCGCTATTACTGGTAATTTTCATGAATAATTTTAAAATAAAAAATTTAAATTTTTCATAATTGTGGAAGGGGCAACAGCAATTCATAATGGTCTTTCTACGTTCATGTGCACCAGCGACAATTCTAAATTATTATGACAAACACCAGCAGAACCGAACAACATGCTTTTTTCAAAGGCCCTCCACACCTTCATCATCATTACACACCAACACAAATATGTTCATACATCCATACGGACAGCATTGCAAATAGTCAAAATAGGTTCCCATGACGTAAAAACTAAGATATCTGATGAAAACTCGATTTTCGAAAATCATGATGAAATCACCACTAACTTCCTATTTTTTATAGCTGGCAGTTAAAAATTCGAAAATAGAATTAAAAATAATGCAACTCTCGGTATTTCCGAATTTTCGTTTAGATAAATATGTATGTGTTATTCTAATATACATACATTGTTTATGTATTTTATTAGACGTTTTTAACTTCCAGCTATAAAAAGTTACTGATTTTGTCCCAATTTTCGAAAATCGAGTTTTCGTCATAGTTATTTTTACGTTTTGATGTCCTGGGAGCCGATTCTCACTATTTTCGCGATAATGTCAGTATGTACATATATGTGTGTATATACATGTGTGTGTGTATGAATATGTGTCTGTATGTATGTATATATGTATATTTGAGAGTATGTAAATATTTCATAAATTAAGAAAGATATTATTGATCTGAATTAGTTAGTGAATCAATTCGGTTCGATGGATTACGAAAATGAAATTTTCACAAAATATTTTTTTAAACTACTTTGGCGATCAATTTCAAAATCTAATCAGCTCTTAACCTCAAAAAGACAGAGCCATGAACACCGGTATACGAAATGTAATGATCGGACTAAAAATGGCGACAAAGTGAACAAAATACTAAAAGGTCGGTATTTGTAGGCGTGGAAAAAAATAAAAAATATATTTTTGGATTTTTTATATTATCTTTAATCCTAGGGTGTGACTGGCAAACTGGCAACTTTTTGTTATGGAAGGGGAACCACTCTACTGTACAGTACGCAATTTCCACATTTGCACAGAAATCTCTAAACAATCTTGTTACAAATGTTACTTTGTATTAATTGTATGGATTAGAATTTTTCATTCTATAGAGTTTTTTTTTCATAAAATAAAATTGAAAAAAAACAAAAAACCGGAACAGTAAAAAATATTTACTGAAACTTAAGCTAGTTTCAGTAAAACGTATGTTTGCACAATTTTAAGGCAATAATTTTTTCTGTACAAATTCGCAATCATATAGAATTAGGGACCTTGGATATTTCTTCAAATTTAGAGTTTTGTTGGTAGACTAAACTCTTGGTATGTGAGGCGCAATTGAGCATATGACTCTCTAAAATGACAGATATGATTCTTTCCTCATTTTTAAATTGATTTTTTACAATTGGTCTAATGAGCTAATATGCGAAGCAACCTCGTGCCATAACGTTCGTGCTATCCGTGCCCACTGTCTGAGAATTAAAGATATAAAAAATGTATCTATGCAGTCAGCAATTTGTTTAATGTAAAAATTCCTAAATACATATCTACTTAAATCAATTAGATATATAAAATTGTATCTATAGTATAATAAATTGTATTAAAGTGTATTTAAATGTAATTTTCATCACTTCTTTATACGAGTAATAAAATAACGCAGGTATTTGGTGTTACACCGGGAAGGTATTTGATATATGTAGATGTGGTCTACTCTGCAAATCGCATCGGAATATGTTGTTATCGTGTAAAACACATACATACGAATTCATAAAATTTTACTTGCGAAACGATATATATAGAAAAAAAATAATAACATGATTTTTCAGTAAAGTTTAAGTCTACGTACATACATAAGAGTATAGATGGCTTAATATAGAAAGGCGTAACTCGAATTTTCAATATTTTACAGGAAAAGGAAAAAAAATTAATAAAAGCTAAAGCATTTACATGGAAGAATAATTTTTTAAAGTTAAATAACTCTTTTAAAATGAATTGTTACTTACTTCAATCTTTAAGGACGACGTAATTATACGTTGGCTGCCAGAAAACTTTAAAAATGCGATTTAGAAAAAATAGAGATATGCATGTACACATGTACGTATTAGTGATGTAACGAATGTCAATTTTTGATATTCGCGAATACGAATACGATTAGTTGAAACGATATTCGCTAATACGAATACGAATATTTAATGTGAAATTTATAGACATTAAATTAGAATTCTATTTACGCCTGCAATATGAAATATTAAATAATTGTTATGAAAAAGAACTTCATACTTCTGTTGGAGTACTTTAAAGTTAATAAAAACTACCAAAAATTTCAATGATCGTCAGTAAATAATACTTGAAAATGACACAAAGCATAAATTTCTATAAAAAATTTAATAGATTCGTACAAACTAACTGCCTTATTCATAAAAATATTTCAGGTTTATTAAGTGCTTATTTGACATATTTGTATGAAAAATTTGTCAAATAAACCTGTAATAAACCTGAAATATTTTTTATGAATTAGACCGTAACACTTTTATCCATTTATTTAAATTTCGTTTAGCATTTATGCATTTATTTATTTATTTATTATTATTTTTTTTGTAAAAATATTCGTATTCGTCTGAATTTGACAAACACGAATGCGAATACGAATATTTAAAAATGACCGAATATTCGGCAATTCCAATATGAATACGGATATTCGTGCATCATTAGATGCACGTATATATTGCCCGTATATTTGAAGAATGCCATAAGTAAATAATTGATTTTTTTATTTATTAATGCAGAACTAATATCTTCACAATTTGGAATACTCAACTCTCGCGAGAGAAATAAAATTTCCTTTTTCCGTTAAGTTGTGTGTGAATTTAAAACTTTTAGCTTGATTTCCTGTAAAACTAATTTTTTTAGTTATAAGCGATATGAAGAGTAGCGTATACATAATTCGTTTAATAGAATTTGTAAAAAGTGTTACTTGCTTTCGTGAGTAAATTAACAAATTTGTAAAGTGTGTATAATTAATTATATACTACACATTGAGACAGACGACAACTTGTGATAAAATTTTGACAATTAATTGTTGGCCAAATTATAAGTAAATTATGTGGAACCATATGTAATACAAGGAATGACTGAAATTTAATAAAAAACATACAAACATACTTACTTTTTTCTATTATAAATATGTATATATTTTCACTTTTATTAATTTTTTTATTTCACCATAATTTTTTAAACAGTTCCTCAAATAAAAAAAATAAAGAAATTAAAAAAGAAAATATTAAATGCTCATTTCGCTTATGAATATATTGTTAAAAATAGAATCATTTCCAAAAAATAAAATATATACATATATGTACAACAGCCATACAAACAATATACAACTAGAATGATGATGATGATCATCATCATCGTCGTCGTCGTGCTGTTGAAAATACATTTTGTTATAAACTAATATAAGAAGAATAAAATATACACTTTTGCTTTAATTTGACTCAGATGTTAAACCATAAGAACGGAAAATTTTTTCTTGGTGTGAACTGTTAAACGCGTCGCGACGCACTGCACCCACACTCCAAAATTTTTAGAAACTACAATATGGCAAGAAAAGTTCGTTTTCATTTCGTTTTAAGAACAAAAGTCATTAAAACATTTTGTATATATTTTTTCTTCTTAAATGTTTATTCAAAATTTTGAAAATACTCGTATATACATGTGTAGCATATGAATGTATGGATGTGTGTACTTTGTTCTAAGATGTTAGAATGAATGAAAGAATAAACATTATTCTAGTTTCATTTCATTCATCATCATGAAAAAGTCATAACGACCGAATAAAATAAACAATTATAGAGTTAGATGCGCAGGATCAATATATTTTGTAATACGTCAGCACCCCCAATAGCAGAATTACTACGAATAGAATTAAGAGAAGCCAATTTCATGGAGAAAATCAATTTTCTTAATTTGTCATGCCCTATATAACTAATGTTCGTTTTCTTTTCTTGTTTAAATTTTTAGTTGGCTTTAACAAAAAAAAAAAAAATCAAGACTGTCTAAAAGCACAATTTGAATGAACTTTTTTTTTTAATTAAGGACGATGTATTTTAATAAACTCAGTCAAGTGCGACTTTGACTCGCACACATATCGTGCCATAACCTCAAAAATACCTTAAGCGACATAATTTTCAAACTTGAATTTTTGACCAAAAACGATCATTTGCGATCGTAAAAAGTCGATTTTCGTCAAAAAAAAAAACGAAGTCCAAAAAATGTGTCGCTTAAGCTATTTTAGCGGTTATGGCTCGATATGTAATATTATACGAACTTTAGCTTATATAATCGAATATCGTACCTGATGTAGATACTTTTTGCAAAATTTTAAGTATCCGGTAAACTTTTTTTGTTTGGCGATTTTTTAGTTTTGGCACTTTTTCTTAGTTTTGGCACTTTTTTCGTTTTTCTGATTTTTTTTAGATTTTTGAAGTTTTTTTTTAATATTGGCGCTTTTTACATTTTGGTGTTTTTTTGGTTTTTGGAGATTTATTTTTGTTTTAAAGATTTTTCTTTAGTTTTGTCGTGTTTTCGGGTTTTAGCGTTTTTTCGAGTTTAGGCGATTTTTTCGTTTTGGTGTTTTTTTTTAATTTTGGGATTTTTTAGTTTTAGCGTTTTTGAAAATATCAAGAGTTTGCCTCTCTCTTACGGTTCCCAAGATAGATACAGTTGTGAAAATTACATAGCCAAAATTACATTAACTGATACATTACCCCTTAATTATGATTTGCATAAACGATCAGATTTTTTGTTTGGGTAAAATAAATTTGCAATTTTGCGACTTCTATCTTATATATATAGTATATCGATATAAAAATCTTGGCTTCAGAAAAGAAATTTTGATTTTTTTTATAGTAGGGCACTTCAAAGTTCAAAAGATTATTCCAATATTATTTTTATTTTTTAAGAATAAGCTATAAAGACCGGTGCTTTATGCATGCACAGAGAGTGAGAATGATGCTAACCAGAGAATTAGTATGTAAATACAAAGTGAAAATTGTAAAAAAGTCCGTGATTTTGAGAAAGTTTAAACACACACGACTAAAACATGCGACCATGACGATTGATCGTTTCCGTTTTGCTCAATGCATTTGAATCCTCTGAAAATGAGAAAAAAAAATATATTAAAAAAAGAGAAACAACATGAAAATCAAATAAAACTTAACACCAAAAATAGCAGCAATTTTCAATTTAAAAAAAAATCAAAATCTTCCTACAAGTATTTTTTTTACAATTTATTCTTTGTAAACTGCATAGCGACAAATGCACACATATTGAAAATATACGAGAAGAAGAATTGGTAATTTTATTATATTCTGATTATAAACAATATGCCATACCTACCTACACACATAATTGTTTATTAAAAAATAAATACAAATGGCGAACTAATAGTTTTTAACTATATAGAGGAAATACTTGCAAACTTGAAATATTTGGGGTGTTCACACCAGTGCCTTAAGTGTCCTAAGTGTCATAATCACCCCTATTCTGCGTTTCGATTACGTTCCCGCATTCAGTTACGCACGGATCGAAAAGAGGTATTCTGCAAAAAAAACTGAATCGAAAGAAAAAGAAGAAGAGAATAGTATGTTTAAACCTGCTGCTTTGCTTTGAAACGGGTGAAATAGGAACAGAAAAATTAAGCAATTTTGCAAAATTTTTAGCAAAAAGTTAAATATGGTGCAAAAAAAACAGTGATTTACCATTAAAACAATTAATAATTAAATATTGTAAAAATTTGCATTACATAAACTTTTGCAAATTTAAATACAGAGAGTTAAAAAAAACGAGATAAGCAAGAGGTATTTGTGGCCAAACTTTTCGAGTGTGAAGAATCCTGTCGCGCCGGAGGTGATATTTTAATTTTTACACATAATTGCAACACAAAAATAAAGTCAATTTGTTTAAATTTAATTAAATCCGTAGACAATATCGTTCTTCGTTGTCATTAAATAGGTATGTCAACTTTTTATACTGTTTTACCTGTAATAAATTGAATAAAAATCGCATTTCAATACAGAAAAACAAAACAAAGTGTATAGTTCATTAATTAAACCTTCTTTTGCATTTAATGCTTGCATTATTTTTTTAATTAATCACTTTTTAAAGCTAAACAATCAAAAATTGAAAACGCTCCGCCACTAAAATAACAACTTACAAAAACGTAGTTACGATCGAAATGCAGAATACATAGAATCGAAAGAAAAATCGAAGAACGGAACGCAGAATACCAAAGTTGCCAAACGGAGAAACTTTCGATTCGAATCGAAACGCTGAATAGGGGTGAATGTCTTAACATTTTAACATAGTTTAAAAAATTGTTGTGGGTCAAACAAAAAGGTCAAAAGTAATAAGACTTTCTCAGCTATGTTTATTGTTTGTCATAACTACATGTAGAAATGCGTGAGAGTTTACCAAAAGAATTGTAAAAGTTTGCTTCTATTAAAAAAGAATGTATGCAAAATAAATTTCATAAATATCCATTGCAATGCACACAGGGGAAAATAATATTAAATCCATAGAGTTTGATGTATAAAACGTTCATTTTAAGATTGAATTTATATAAAAGTAAGTTAAAGTTTGTGTCCAAAGTTGCATACAAATAAAATATATAGTTACCTTAAAATAGAAAGGCCCTAAATCATAATTTTTTTTGAAATCGAGATTTTTGCATTTTTCGATACATTAGAAGTTCTTCTATCGAAATATACAAGAAACTCGATCACAAAAAAATAATGAGTTAGGGCCTTTCTATATTAATGTAACGATGTGTAATATTTATTAAAGGTATTTATTACAGTTGCCGCTAAACTTTTTAAATAAATTATTGATGCTGTTAAAAAAAGCTCAATACTGGACCAAAAATATTTGTTTTATCTTTTCTAATTTTTCTTATTAATTCCACAATAATTGTTATATGTATTTCCTATTACTTCTTTTAATAACATTAAACTTAATTTTTTCCAAACATTTAAACTTAATAGCACATGTGCACACAGTTTTTTTATGAGAACAGGGCTATTCAGGTCCTTCATAACTTTTTCACCATTCTTAGGCTGAGTTTACATCTGGCATTTCTTGTGTGTCATTTGCCCAAAAAAAAAGCGTAACCAACTAATTACTAATGAAAAACTGTTTGATTCAGACATATATTTATTGATTTAAACATTTTCCAATCATGTTGAATTCTATAAAATTGTCTATTAGTTATGTGTGAAACTGTTTAACTTAGTTTGCCGAAAATATCTATTTAAAATGCGTATAATCCTTAAACTAATAAAGAGAATTTGATGGACATCAATCTAATAGTTTTTGGTAAAATTAGAACTTTTTACATCCTATAATTTTTTAATTTAATTTTAAAAATTTACTAAATTCACCACTGTGACAGATAACTGGTGAAATGAAAGAAATAAATATGGAGCCTGGTATAGAAAAGTAAAAAAAATTTAAAATTTGAATTATTGTGCTATACTTGCAACTTTGTGCAGTGTTAGTTAGTAACTACTCTATATGCGTCGTGTACTGGTACTTTCAAGACTAAACAAAATATTTCGGGCATTAGTTTTCAAAAAGTGTGACGAGTTTCAAAAAATATTCCAATCCTAAATATTTGAGTTCCAAAAAGCAGATCGGACGTAAAATAAAACGGCGTACATTCACATTCAAAACAACTTTTTTAAAATCCTACCTAAATATCCTTTGAATAGATTTTTTTTTGTTCAGATTGTTGTTCAGATAGTTGTTGCTTTATATTATATTTTTTTTATGCACAATATTAAATCTTCTTCAAATGTATACGTATAACTTATATAATTTGTTAAATAATGTAATTATTTATTTATTACCGCCAAATTGTATTTTTGAAAGTATGTAGTTAATTCGTTATTTTGTATTCATATAATTTGTTTAAAAAATTCATTACTATTTATTATTTTAAAATTGTATGTAGATAGTTTTTTTTTTTTTTTTTTTTGAGTAGTATGATGTGACCGAATATGGCCATAGGCAAGGTATAAATAATGAATAAATAAATGAAATGAAAAATTCCCTTCCCTTAAATTAAAAGACACTCTCTTATAAAATAAATAAATACAACTCATAAAAGTTTTCAAAAAAAAACAAAAATTCCAAATTCAAACTTAAAATAATCACCCCTTTTCACCAAATTGCAATGGTGAATAATTTTTCCCTAGAAACGTTTCCCTTTTTTTATTCACCTTATCATGAATAATTTTTTTTACTGGGTTTTTTTCACTTTCCCCTTGCTTTCGTTCACTTTATTTTTGCAGGCGAATTGAATATTTATTTTTAGGACAAGATTAGTAAATAAAGTTTGCGATTGTCAACAATAATTCCCTGCAACACCTTTTTTCATCTAGTATGAACCTATTTGGTTCACTGCAGTAAATTTAATGGCAGTGCTGCACCCAGAATATTTAAAAACACAACTTTAAAGTTAAAAAAAAAATTCATTTGGAACATAAAATTTGTGTATTTCTTTTTATTAAACTTAAGTTTGTTTGATTTTCAATTAATTTTTAAGCTTTTTTCTTCCCTTTTTACATTTACTGGGACTGATAGCGGGGCGAAAATTTCACGGACATTCACGATAGCATTTTTCCTTTCGAGGAGAATGAAAATTTCACGAGAACAAAAATTTCACTTGGTATTCACGATGGAGGTGAATATGAAATAAACTGGAATTAAAATTAACATTTTTAGCACCTGTTTTGTTTCTTAATTTTATGTGCTGCAAATTTAAAGACGTTTCCTGAATTCTAAAGCAGAAAAAAAATGTAATTAGAAAGATATTAAAATACGTTATCTGCTAACAATTGCCTGCTTTGCAAAACCAGTCGAAGTATTTTTAATATATGTGCTATAGAAAAGCAGTGAAAATGAAAGAAAGCTAATTTTAATAAGCCAATAACTAGACTGGCTCCTGTCTGAGTCGCATGAACTCTAATGTATATAAAAAGATTCACATATACACAGAGTATATATGTACATAAAAACTAAAACTAACATCTTGATTTTTATATAATAAATTTATTAACACCTTGTAAACATTTCTCTTGTTTTCACTGCTGCTGAAGCAGAAAAAATTCTTTTAAACACTAACACCAGCGCTATATGTATGTATGTAAATAGATACATATATATTTACATATGTACATACCCTGCAGGAAATGTCACTAGTGAATCAGTACTGATTCAATATTGACTTTGTCGCCAGTACTACTGACTAATTATACCCCACTCAATACTTTTTGCTATAGACATTTAACATGTGCGTGTCATTGAAAAGCAACTACTGACATTGGTACTACTGATTAGATAGTTCTTTAGGGACCATATGAAGACATTGGAAACAGGTAACATTTTAGTAATTCTAGTGTACTCCTTTGATAATGATATTGCGTATTTTGTTCACATTTTGGTGTTTTATTAAACAAATATATAAAAAATGGAACTTATGACTAAAAAACATAAAATAACCGGAATTAATTCATTTATTCGTTCAGCATATCACCAGCAACTAGGGATTTTGTTAGCCATTTTTATTAAATAAACACACATATGTTAATAAAAAATTTTATGTTTCGCTGAATTACTAAAGTCAAACACTTACGAATGAATCTGCAAGTATGAAAAATTTTTAACTGATGGCATAAAATCTTTCACAGGGTAAAACAATTTCCATAATTGGCACTTTCGCTTAAAATTTTTTAATTTTAACATTTTCTATTTTTATACAATATGGATTGTTATTTTATATTTTTTTTTGCAAATTCTTTTTGTGTATTTTTTTAATTATTGTTCAATACATTTAAATCCACCTTTTAATTTGATTTCTTAAACTAATTTTTATAAACACTTAAATTTTGCTTCACGTCACTTTTATTTTCGACAAACCAATTAAACAAGAAGAAGCATAGTTGTGTATATCTGAAAAAATGTTTTCTACGCATTAAGAACAATACTAATAGACGCTCTGTTGACAAGGTCAGCAAAATAATAGACAAAAGTGGTGACTTGGAGACACATAACTCCACGTTTCCTTCAGGGTACATATATACAAATATTTAACAAAAATATAGAAAATTACTCGTAAATTGTTTAGGAAACCATAAGGAATGGATGTTGGAAACCAATCGTATTAATTTTTTTAAGTACATACACGACGCTAGCAGAAAATCCGCGGTGGCGTATCAGCTCTATTAAACCACCCAAATCGAATAATCAAAAAAAAAAAAAAAATAATCATTATTCACGCTGCAATGTTTGAATTAATGGCACATAGTAAATTTTAAATAGTCAAACTTTTCTAAAAAAAAGAACTTTCTTCCAAATAGAAATTCGTTAAAGTAAACAAAATTAAAAATTGTACAGATTTTCAATATCTTAATATTTGTAGCTAAGGAAAATCTGAAACAGAAATTTCAAAATTTTCCTCAAAACGTTAACTATTTTTGGGCGTTCACGTGTTCGAGGCGTTTTTTATTTCTTGAAATTGAATTCTCTAGTCTAATCATATTAATTGCAGTTACATAAATCATTACTAGACAAAAATATTATATAGTATATTCCTCTAGAAAATGTCCGTTGGCAGGAACTTTCCATTATATTTTTTATTACATATGACAAATTATAAAAGCATAATTTTTAGCATTATAATAAAAAATATTAGCCTTAACTTTTATTTACATAAAATTAAAATTTGTTTAATTAAATCACTGAAACTGCGATACAAAATATGTATTGTTGTTTCAGACGTGGTCTCTTTTTTCGTATTCTACTTTCAACTATTTATAAAAGATGAATTAAAATAATTAATTTAAAACGCTAACTTTTTCATTAATAAATACATTTGTTGATCTACTTCAAACCCGTGTAAGTTGTTGGCATCGCCTTGCAGACGCATTAATAAACCACCGAAAGAAACATAAGCCGACAGTCTGGAAGACGCTTCATTGTGCGCTTCGTCACCTTCAATGCGATAGACTTTTCCAAACATAACATATTCAAAGCTATCAGCTCTAGTTCCTTCTTGTTCCAGTGGATTGTATTCACCGGTATCCGGACAACCATCTTCACGTAATGTTGTGGCCAATACTAAACGAAATTTGTCTCCCAACTCCATGGGATATAACCAGGAATTTATGTCTAGAATTAAATCCATCTTAAATGATTCTGATTCACAATGCAGCCGAGATACACGATCGAATTTTTTTCCTTCTGGATCCATGTCTTTCACATTGAAAATATCTTCAAACAAAACGCCAGCCATGCTTTACCAAAAACAGTTTTTTTTAACACGATTGAAACTAAATATATTAGAAATTCGTTTTATTTCAAAACTTTAATATTATTAAAATATTAACCTTTTGGGTTATTTAGTAGTTTATTAAATAATTCTATAAGTAAAAAAAATATAAATCCAGCGCGTGTTGTTTGTTATATTTGACAGTTCCAAGGGACAGTTCTTTTCTAGTAATGCCAGACTGTAGAACGAAGATGCCACCGTCATTTTTAAAGGTTTAAGTCTTTGCTGTAGAAGAAATGAAGTGGTGCCATATTATTGAGCAGTGTTGGGAGTAAAACCACAGGTAAAACATTGAGTAGATATACATCACGTTTTAAAAAAGTATTTAATCTACAAATAAAATAAATACAAATTGTTTTATAACTATTTACGTAATTATGTTAAATAATTAAAATATTTTTTAAATCGGCCCACAAAATTTTTTGTGGAACAATATTAAGTGCATCTGGTACCATAAATTTTATATTAGCTTTCTCTCATTTTCTCTCTCTTTGAAATCATATGCTGAAATTTCTCGCGCACATTTCTCAACTGAGTAGGAGGAACAGGGCAGCCATCATCTTTAATTCTTGTCCACTATTGTGGGTTTTTGTTAATCAGCTGTATATGTTCGTATACAACAAGATATATGTGAGTTATATATTAACGGCCGTATGCAAAATAATACTTTACTTTAGCTTTAAAGTTCATAGTAGTTGCCAAGCACTTAAAGGCTAACATAGCTTTGTTAAGAAATCATATGCAAAAGACAACTTTAATTATTTTGTAATTTATTAATAAATACTGGTAACACCACCGTGTTCAACAACCAATTCACATCTTATGATGTACAAAATAGAATACAATTTCATTCGGGTACTCAAATAATTTTTTATTTTATTAAATAAATTTTATATTATCTTGAAGTAAAGCAACGTAATATAAAAAATATGAGCTTCGGACATGGTAGGAAAACAGATAAACATTTCTATGAGGTAAAAACAAAAAACAAAAAAAAAATATGATGAAGAAAAAAGAATTATCACAATTTCTTTTATTCGAATGAAATGAGTACTCGAATATCCAGCTTTTCTCAATTCGTTTTGATTGTATGTACATCACTAAAACATTTTTGTATATTTGAATTTATTTTAATATTTTTTTATGGATTTTGCTACGAATCAGTTGGATAATTTGGTGATGTTTTCCATTACATGAGAGAAATAATAAATTGAAGCTAAAAGCTAGCACTTCTAGCTTCATTTTCAGATGTAAAATGAATCAATATGTGCTATATTAGCAAAACTATTTAAGGTACAAAATACACATTTTGGAAATATAAACTTAAAGTACTCTTAACAAACGTACTTTAGAATTTTGATATAATAATTTTTTTAGAATACAACTTTACTTAATATTGCTTGGCAAAGCTTTGTTAAGTTTTTCTGCATACGACCCTAAAACTTTATAACATACTAAATGAAATGTGCTTTCTTAGCGCGATGGCAGAAAAATTGGAGGTTTTACGGTTAAAACTCCTCCGGTAGTACATTGATAAATTTTTAAAATTTTGTAAACCACGAGTTCTAAATAGAACTAAGTAAACATGTAATATGGTATACATCAATAAAGTTTTGAGAGATCAGAAGTAATTGTAAGATCTAAACAAATAAATATGAATAAATATAAAAAAGATTAATGCCACGTTCATACACAGTGATAGTCTGTATGTTAGGGATTTTTTAAAGTTTCCTGGGAGTAAAAAACATTAAGCCTGGCAGTCATGAGGAGAATAAACAGTACGAACAGCCGTTATGTGAATTAAGAAAAAGAAAGAACAAAATTTATTAACGCACAGTAAAAGTTGTGCTCTATTTTTAATCGGTTTTAATTAAAGAAATTTAGCAGTGAAAATGATTTAATTATAACAAAATAAATGTTAATTGTAAGTAAAAAAAGGTGTGGGAGTGGGTAGTTGTTATTGTACACAACAGCCAACAATTAACCACGGGCACATCACCCCATTTTATAAAGCACCACCTCAAAGTTTTTTTTTTATATTAGAAGCAAAAATGGAAGCCATTTTTATGGTGCTCCATTTGTCATTTTACCGAAAATAAAATAATTTTAGTAATATACTATATTGATATTTATTATTAATATGCACAATAAATATTCATATACTGTTTTTCATTTTAGATGGAACTGCAATTTTATCGATAAATGTGCAAAAGGTAAAAGCAGATGTTGAACTTGAGTGATTTTTTTAATGTGTGTGCTTCATTGTATTTTCCGGAGGGTTGAAGTGCGAAAGGGTGAGTTATTTTTCTTATTTTTTTTTTTATTTATATTCTGCTTTGCTTTGTAAAGAAAAAAATGTGATTTTTATATAATTGGCGCAAATATTTAACTGCCTGTATAAAGTGTATATCTATTGCAATAAGAAAAAAATTGGTGGCAGTAGTTTTTAAAATAGTACAATAAATACTCTATTAAAGTGAAATATTAACAAATTTGTAAGGTATGTAGGTATAAATTTGTACAATTCAATTAAATCCAACATTTTTGTAGAGATAAAAGTATAGGTACAAATTTTGATCAATTTAAATATGTAGAAAAATTAGCCTTGAAAATATAATTAACATAATAACACACACGCAATAAATTCTAAACTCTCCAAATTCCAAATATTCCGGAAAATTCAGGAAAGCAGACAACCATTTTTTTTACAAAGGATACTGTATCACAGTTAGTTTTTGTGTGGTCTTTAGACTTTTTAATAAAATTATCCACACATCTTTTGTTGTGTATGTACATATATATGTACATATGTATGCATACATAACATATCGCTCATTTACTCAAACAACGTCATAACTCAAAAAATGGAATTCTTGAGTTGAAGTAGAATTAAACCATATTGTGTTAAAAATTCATACAAATATTTTGTTTACCCAACTGTTAAAAGCAAAATTGATTTTTTTTCCATTAAGTTAGTTTTAAATTGAAAACTCTTAACGCATTTTCTGGTAAACTAGTTTTTTGAGTTATGACGTTGTTTGAGTAAATAAGCGAAATTTATGTAAATATGTATGGATATGTATTCAATATACCCACAAACTTTTTTATTTATTTTTTATCATACATAATATCTGTAGGTCTTAGGAAACAGGTATGTATGTATGTATGTACATACATAGATCTGTTTTATTTGAATTTTGAAAATCGAAAGACTTTGGTCACAAACCTAAAAACTGTTTCCTAATTAATTCATCAAATACATATGTACATACATATCGTTGGTCTCAAGTAGAAAGGCCCTCCTAACTCAAATAATTGTTACTTTACAGGAGAAGGAAAAAACATACATATGTAATAGGATCTGTAATATTCAATATGTTACTTTTTTGTACAACTGCTTGTAAAAGCGTTATTTTTTACGAGGTGTATTTGTGTGAAATGTATTGGGAATCACTGAAAAACTAAATTTCGTAAAAAATACGAGTTTGGGCCTTTCTACTTGAGACCGTCGATATATGTATATACATACATATGTATGTATGTGTACGTATGTACATTTTTATTAGGCTGAGTTTACATCTAGCATTTCTCTTGTGCCATGTGCCCAAAGAAACGTAACCACTAATTACTAATGAAAAACTGTTTCCAATCATGTTAGATTTTATAAAATTGTCTATTGTACAAAACTTAACTTAATAAATACGTGTCAGAATCAAACTATTTTTCATTAATAATTAGTGGTTACACTTCTTTTACGCTTTTGTAGCACATGGCACACAGATGTAAACCCGGCCTTAGCTTTAAGAACTTATTGATGCACTGTTATTTTTTGATTATAATGCCGAGTTTACATTGGGCATTTCTAGTGTGTCATTTGCCCAAAAAAGCGTAACCAACTAATTACTAATGAAAAACTGTTTGAGCCAGGCATGTATTTATTGATTTAAACAGTTTGAATCAGGCTGGATTCTTTAAAATTGTCTATTAGTTATTTATGAAACTATTTAACTTCATAAAAACATGTCTTAATTTAAAAGTTTTTCCTTAGTAATTAGTGGTTACGCTTTTTTTACTCTTGTGTGGCACATGGCACACAGATGGAAACCCGGCCTAAGTCTTTCTCTAGCTTCAAAGTCTTTGTAAATTGTAACAAAACTCTCGGTACCTACATACATACATATATACATACATATGTACTATGTATCTGGGAAATTTAAAATTGGATATTTTTTTAATTGAATCGTGAACCATGTATGAAACATTTACTTCTTGGTGTGGTCAAATTTATGTATGTATATAACACATTTCGTTCTTAACCAGTGTATATTTGCGTTTACTTAAAATTCAATATACCTATGTATATGTATTTATGTACATGCCTATTTTGTTTGCTTCATTTGAATATGCTTATTCAGCACCCTTAATACTGTTTACTCAAGGAAAATGGAAACGAAAAACTTGAACCCAAGCAGTAACATTTCAAAATAATATGCATTGATTGTAATACTTATTCAGAAACCAACGGTAATTGAAAAAACAACAGAAATTTAAATTTACATTGTATTTCTTTGAAAAACTTCCATTGAGCTCCTCAACACAAATAGATACTACCACAAATGTTAAATCAAATTCTAAAGAGTGTTAAAAACCAGTAGTAGTTTTTTAATGTTAAAATTAAATTTAAAAACAATTTGCATTAATTGTACTAAAAATAATGAGATTTATGTAGGTGAGGACCTATTGAAGCATATAAAAAAGCAACAGCAATTAAAAAGAAACTTACATTATGTGACTATGAAATGTTTGCATATACACACATACAACATACATACATACATATGTATGTATACATAAATATGTATGTATGTGCATATGACTGTTTAGGGAAAATCCAATTTACTCCTAATAATATTGGGCATACGTATTGGCCTGGGTGAAAATAGTATGACTTTTACCACAACTAAAATTTAACTCAGTCTTGGTTTATTTATGAGGAGTGGTAATATAGTTTCATACAGCCATTCATACGTACTTATGTATGTATGTATATTTGTTAGATGTCAAGTGAGGCATTAAAATATGTTGTTATTCTTTCTCAAATGTTTCAATGTTTGTAAAAAGTTGTATGCACATACGTACATATTTATGTACATATATCCATAAATGTATGGGGGTTATTGTAGTGCAGTCATCAATAAACATCTGCTTCACACATGATATAAGGAACAATCGATATACATACATACTTATGTACATGTGTACATATGACTTCATTTTTACTTTTTTAAGTAATAACTCTGTTGGTGTGTCGTCTGATTTTTGTTTTTTTTTTATATTTTGCTTATTCTCTTTTCCAATTCTACTCTGATATACTCGTATTTAGACGTGCTTTATTGTACATTTAATTTTTTCTATGTATATTATGTTCTTCTTCATTAAGTTATAAAGAAACTTCGCATTTCTTATATGCATTTTTTGTTTCTGTAAAATTCTAGTTGTATTTTCTAGTGCACAGTGGTTGCAAAATTAAAGAGTGCAATACTGTAAAAAATTAATGTTAAAACACAGAAGTAGGCATATTTAATTGACGTTAAGTCTATTTAATAAATATTGCTATGAATAATTTTTGTTGTTGTTGTTTGAGCACATTGCGCTGATTTACACGGGCATAATTGTGCTGGCATAACATGCCAGTTTGTAGGTGAGAGAGGCAAAGAGAGTGGTTTTGCGGTTGGCATAACTTTTCAACCAGCTACAACCCCGCATTAGCAGCATAAAACCAATACACACACAAATTAAAAAACAGCAAGTGTTAAATGAATACAAAAAACACTAACACACACAAAGCTGTGTATACGTATACATTTTGTGCCAGATGAATTAGTCTCGTGTAATTTGGAAAAGAACAAAAATTGTGCGGCTTAAAAATTGTTCTCGTCTAAACTACCTCATTAAGATAAAAAAAGAGAGTTTCTATATAAGTATATGTAATTTTTATCTTTTTCAAAGTATTTTTTTTTTTTTTTTTTTTTTGAAATCTACTGATGAGTTTCCTAAGCAGAAACGAAATGAATCTTGACGTGCTTAACCAACAACAACAATTAAAAATTTTTCATGCAAGAAATTAATGCTAAAATTTTTATTTTTCTTTACATGCCACTGTTTTGTATTAGTTTTTTTATGGTTTTGAAACTTAAGTGTATGGACTACTTGGAAATCAGCTCATTGTTGTGAAATTGCTGCCTTTGCTTTTTAAATATTCTTAATTACATTATTTGCTTTAATGACTATTGAGCTTAATTTTCAAAATTTTAATTTCAAATGAAATGCATACATATATACATACCGGCATATGCATGTAGATGTACATATGTATATGTATGTTTGTATTTTCCTTCACCTTAGTTATTTTGTTTCATTGAAATTTTCTATAGAAATCAGTTTTTGAATAAACGTCGTCTATACAAAACCTTTAAATTGTAAGTACGTAGTCAAATAAGAATTAGAAAAAAGCTGGCATATTTTATAGACAACTTGATACAATTCTTTTTATAGAACAATTCCAACTGCAGCGTAAAACAAATTTTTTTACACATACATATGTACATATCTACATAATATATACATACATATTTACATATATGTATGTATATGTATGTGTGTATGCATATGTATTTTGTCGTTTATTTTCCTTATCATTATAGCAAATATAAATAAAATTAAATGAGATAACAACACGTTCTTTATCTCAATTATTATCTATAAAAAAAATAAAAATTTTTCTTTAAATTTGATAAATGCAGTCTTCTGTTATAAAGAATGTGAACGGACATGAATATTATGAATACATACATACAACGTTACAAAATACATACATACATACATATGTATGTATGTACATGCGTTATATATCATTTTCTGGCATTTTACTACTCGAAAGACTAAGGAAGCAAACTTTGTAAGTGCGAGGTTGTGTATGTTTGTGTGTTTCTTTGCAGTCGTCATGGCTTTATTTATTTTTACTTAGACCTTGTAATTGTTTAAGTGTTTTTATTTTTATTTTTTTATTGATAACATTTCTATAACGAAATAAAAATTATAAAATAAAAGAAAAAAATACAAAAAAGAAATGGGACATTCAGTCTAGAAATACATTCAATTTAGTATGATTTTCAACTTCATTCGTTATAAAGCTTCTGCTCTGATATCTGAAATTTTATTTTGTGTGTGTTTGAACAACTGTTTTAAACCTCTAAAAATACATGCATACATATGTATCTATGTATGTATTGGTAGGAAGTTATCAGAAAATTAAGTAAAACAAGTGTAGTAAGACACCTAATAAAATTCTAACTTTGACTAAAGCATTGAACGAGAGAGCAGAATAAAATAAAATAAAATTTTAATAAGTTATTGTGTTTTAAACCTAAACGGCCGTATTAAAAAAAACAAATTATTTGTATTTCGAGAGTGCTTTAGTCAAAATTTATATACATACATACATACATATGTATGTATGTACATATACAATTTTTTTAATATCACTTCAAACACGAAACTATTTTTTAGAATACGGCAGTAAGTTTTCTTTGAATTGTGCCCTTAAGTTAAAAAACTAAAACGTGTCTATGGAATCTTGTACGAAGGGAATTATTTTTTATTTCTACAGTTTTATTAGAGGCTACACGAAGAAAAGAATTTTGTGCTGATTGTGCAATAAATAAAGTTAGATTTTGGAATATATGTGACAGCGCATAGAGAAAGAGACCTGAGTGTAAAAAAAAATCAATTTTCACTATTTTTTTTGATGTGGACAACATCTGAGCTTCGAATGAGACCGATCCCAGGCCCCAAAAGTGTTCCCTCCCAGATATATGCGCGTTATATGATAGTGATGGTACACCAAAGATACACGTATTTAAATCTTTAAAATGGCTCTCTTGAACAAAACCGGTTTTTACCCGTAGGCCCCTTGCTATTTTGCGCGTCACATATGTAGACATGTATAATAATTTTTATATACATAAATACATACATACATATGAAAATCCCAAATATGCACTTTGATTCTTGCATTTATAGTTTTTGTTCCAATAGTAGTCGCATAATAAAAAAATAATGTATGTAAGTACGTGCAGATGTATGAGAATATTCAGCCAGTGGATCATCATAAAATACTGAATTTAGCCAAAAACTCTTTCATACAATTCATAGTAAACTTAGCTTATACAAAATTTTCGTATATATAATTATTGTTATCTTAAATTGCATTTCTCTTTCAGTTGTGCAAAATCAATAAAAATAATAAAATGTACATACATACATACATATATTAAATATATGATAATTTGGTGTTGGTAACTAAAACAAAAAATTAACAAAATCTAAAAATACTTATTGAATGGTAATTTCTCAAAATTAAGGCTTAAGACCCTTAAAATTTAAGTACATTTTCCAAAAAAAAAACATATAATTCGTATGGTGAAGGTGTTCTCTAAAACAAGCTGTACAAAAATTATAATTTCTATTCTATATAAAAATTAAAAATGGTACGTAGTCGCCGCTCCATATCCAAAGAAGATGTTTCTGTATTGGCCGATAGTGGGATATCGTTGTCATCACCCCCGGCAAGTCGAAAACATTTCAATCGTCTAAATGAGCATGAAGAGGAGGCGTTATTGGTAAAGCTTTGTGTTACCGATGATGAGACGGACCCTGAAATTATAGAATTAAATACAGTGGAAAATGTCGTTATCAGCGATAATGATGATCATTCTGAAGATTCAGAAAACTATAAAGTTTATTCCAGGCAACCGTATGCAAAAAGGACTCGTAAAAGCTATATATGTGACATTTGTCACAAAGAATTTCGTGGTAAATCCGATCTGACACGACACAAGTTTGTACACACGAATGAAAAGCCATACAAATGTAAATCATGTACCAAATGCTATAGACAAGAAATTAACTTAAGAAATCACATAACATCAGCTCATAAGAAAGAAAAAGAATTTGCCTGCAAACAGTGCCCAAAAACATTTGCTCTTAAAGAGAGATTACGTCTGCATATGCGTTTGCATACTGGAGAAAAACCTTACGGCTGCCAACAGTGTGAAAAACGCTTTGCTAGGGGCGGACAGGTAATACTTTTTAAAAATTTGTTGCTTAAATCATTTTCTTAATTTAACTTAAAATTCTAGTTGCATCAACACATGGTTACACATCACCAAGATGCTCCCAAGCAATTTAAATGTGAAATATGTTCAGAGCGCTTTTCAACAGCATCCAACCTAAAGGTTCATGTGCAGAGCCATGAGGAAACACCCGACTGGTTTTGTGAAATATGTAAAGAACATTTTGCCAATGATGTGCTTCTAAAGGCCCACGTTCATAAACTGCACTACAAACTCAAGCAACTAGATTGTGAAATTTGTAAAAAACCCATTGAAGAGAACGATATGCTAAGTCATATGAAAACTCATAGCAATCTTAAAACCCATGTCTGTGAAATATGCAACTCAGTATTTACTCAAAAATCCCAATATAACGTACATATGCGTATGCATTCTGGAGAAAGGCCATTTCAATGCAGAGTAAGTTTAAATTTACTCCCCAGTTGTATTTGTTAAAACCTCTTTTTAATAAAAAAAAGAAATTGTATATAAAAATTTCAGATTTGCTGCCAAACATTTGCCCACTCAAGCGTTTTAAAACTTCACATTAGAAAACACACGGGCGAAAAGCCTTTCAATTGTTTACTGTGCAAAGGTGAAGAAGTGGCTTTCTCGCAATTGGCCCATTTAAAAACCCACATGAAAAAGATTCACAAGCAATTGAAACCCTATATGTGCGAGGGTTGTCACAACTTTTACAAAATTAAAATTGATCTAGAAGCCCATCAACTCGAATGTAAAAAGTGTACAACGAGTGTAGAGGAAAAAGATGCCCTGTCTATTGAATTACAAACATTGTCGCACTTACGTTTTCTTATGGCCATACTGCTGAAGAAAATCTCCTCCGAACAGAAATTGCAACAGCTGGGCTTCGAGAAACGTTTGATCGATAATGTTGTTATAGCTGCTTTAAAAGTGGCCAATCGCAAAGCCCATGAAGATTTGAAGTTGTCTCTTTTGGAAAGAATGCGCTTAAATGTGGAAGAATTTCTTAACTGGATTGTGCCCTCCAAGGTGATGGATAAGTTTCGCGAAGAAAACCAAAGTATCGACAATATTTTGGAAAAAATTGTGTCCATGTATATGAAACAAAAGTAAAGTTATCTCATTGCACCTCATAGCTATAAACAGTGCACATTTTTATATTGTAAACATGCCGATATAACTCATCAATCAAAATTCATTTAATATGTGCCATACGTAAGCATTTTATTACACAAAACAAAATTACACATACATATTTCGTAGGCATGTGCGTTAAGTTTATAAAGCAAATGGGATAAATCATTGGATTACATTTACGTCTGTATAAATAAATAAACGCACATGCCTACTGGCTTTTATAAAATAAAAACATCGAAAAATATTTCAACTGTAAAACCAGTTGAACATTTTTCGTAATGTTTTTGCTTTTCATTATTAAATATTATTATGCTATGTATTTACTTTTTTACTTTTCTTAAAAAGAAATATGTAATTTCTTGCCATTTGACTCTAGTTTAAATTAAAAAATGTGAATTTTTTAATTTAGTTTTCCAAAGAATTAACTCTTAAGTTTTCCTAAATAAAATCCAAAGATTATTATAGATTCATAAAAATTTAAAGCAAATCCCACCTCTTTAAAAAGAAACTGTTGTAAAGACGCCAAAATATCTTAAATTTAAAAATAGAAAAGTTTTTTTTTTATTTTTTTATATTTATTTTTTCTGAAAAAATATAATTTATATAAGATATTATCCCCCATATTCATAAAATTTTAAACGAATTTGAAATGTATTTTATTTCAAATTTTCCATACAAAATTTTCCTAAAATGAATTTTAAAATGTATTTATAAATATCAAAACCTAATATACGGTCACAGTAGATTCTTGCCACATTTTATTTAATTAGTACATAAAATACATACGAAAACAACTAAGTTTAAGCAAAATGAAATCAAATAAATTAAAATTATCATTTATATAAATTTGCAAAGGAAGAACGAAAACTTATTAAAGCATAATTTTAATTATTTTCAGAACTCAAGATACCCTCAAAAAGGTTTGTGTATACATACATTCTGCCATAAGTTATAAAACAAGCAAGATCCAAAAAACATAAATCACTAAACCTGGTTATTAAAAAAACATCCAGAGATTTTTAACCAAAGGGTATCAAGTTTAAATTGTTAACAGGTAAATTCTTTCATTATGTACACAATATAAAGCCAGTAGAAAGACTATGGACCAATATACTATCACGAATAAGCGAAATAATAAACATAGCAAAATGTTTATTTTTGTTTCTTTGATTATTGGCCTGGCCCATAGTGTTGTAGTATCTTAAAAACTAAATGAACATAAATTATTTAGCAATCAATGAACTCTTAATATAAAACGTTTGCTTGTTTGTTTGTTCTACGCTCTGAAAACAAATTAAATTCAAAGCATAAACAAATACGGCAGAAAAATAAACTTGTTTTTTGCACTGATTCGTACTGATTCATATTGAGAACTGAAGTTATAAATAAGAAATGATAAACTATTTGTATACGATTCGTTGAAAACTAATGCTAAATAGTTGACAAATAAGGTTATTTTGTGATCTCTTTGGACTGTTGCATGACATGATTTCACTATCTATGTTGCATTATTAAACATCATCAAAGAGCTTTTATCCTCTGGAACCATGTGTTTAACAATTTGATTGACAGGTCGGCTAATGTTTAAAGTCATTTCAAACAAACTTGAAACAAATTTCTTAGCAAATGACAAAACTATAGACACAAATGCCATACTTACTTCCATCTCCATCATCATCATTACCGCCATCATCACCCAAGCATTTTATTTATTGGTGGCCTTGAAAACAGCAAAATCGAAATCTAGTCAATTCATTTTAATTGTCAATACCTTTGGAAAATGTTAGTTCCATTTAACTATTGTAAACATGCATACAATCACATCTTTCGTTGCTATATTAATCTTCTCGGAGTTGTGTGTGACTTATAAAAAAAAACCTTTTTTAGAAATAGAGTTATTCCAGTTAATGCATCTACATAGCTGACTGCCCATGGCTTTCAAAACTATTAGGAAGGAATATTATGTAGGAAATGTCATGCATTTTGGGTGGGCAAAGTAGTATGTTATTACACAAAGACAGCACTAGCAAAAATAACTACAACTGCAAGAAAAAATGTGTATGCTTAGTATTCTTATTGTATAAACAAGCATACTCGTACACTCTGTCGTCCTGTCCATACCGTGTCTTCATAATAGGTAAATTGACGATATTGATCTGTTGCTTCTATTCGCAATGCCACTATGATCTAACCAAAGTTGTTATGGTAGTTTGAATAATAATAATAATAATGAAACTAATAAAAGGAACCCCTATGACTCTTTAGTTATTTTAAGGAATTAATAGAATGAAAATTATTTATCGGCAAATAAAATTTATTTACATAAATGCAGCCAGCAAGAGCATTAAATTTATATAAATAATACGAGTATTTGTTTATGATAATCACAGTCTCAGTCAGTCAGAGCCACTGAGTGTTACTTCAGTTTGATTTAAAAACGTAAGTTATTCTAAATATGCATATTTATATATTGTCGATCAACAATCATAAGTTATTGAGAAAGGAGGAAGACGACAATGTCTTATGAGCGTTTAATATGCTCTGGTAATAGTGTAAACAGTTTTTATTTCTACTAATTCTAACACATTGATGTGTGCGTGTTAAGTATTTACTTTATACATATATACTATATAATAGACGCATATGTGTTATGTTGGTTTATGGTCAATGTGTGTGGTAAATGTGTGTATAATTTAAATAAATGAGCCTGTTATTTCGAAAATGACCTGCGCCGACCATTTAAATTAAAATTAGATTAGGACTTTTAGTTTTCCAGTTGGGCGACAACCAATTCACTTGACTCCTCTTTGACCGCGTTGTGTTACCTGGACGGGAGAGGAATAGGTCCTTGTTCAACCTATTTCTTCAGTTGAAATAACGTGAATTTTTCTTAGATCGCATTCCGTTATTTTTACAAGATCTTGCAGAAAAAACGCTCTTAAATCAGTAAGATCAGGGTAGTGGCAGATAAGTTTCATCCTCCTCGTTATCAAAACAAACAAATAGAGTAATTCATCCCTTCGATACGTGACGAAATTTTATTGGATACGATAGCCTACTAAAATTCTGTAATTTTCCCCCTGATTTTACCGGTCTGTCAATACATCGAGCAAACCTGGGGGTCTACTTTGTAATTCGAAACGAAAGAAAATGCTTTCGACTTTACATGTTATAACCATACAACTTCTAAAGCATTACTTTCGTTTCGATGTTCTGTCATCGTCCCATCGAAACCCGATGTTCTTATGCAAATGGGACTAAAGAAACTGAATATCCCTGCACATAAAATTCAAAAATCTCGGGTCGAGATTTTCTGGAATCGAATTTCCCATTTTTCTAGTGATGACGCATTTTTATTTAAATATGTTTTTCTGTTTAGGCCTTAGCTTGATGTAGTGGTTGAAAGAATTATTTATTGGATGACGCCAAATTCTTCAATATCTTTTATTTTATATTATTACATATTGTTAAACAAATTTATCGGTCGTAGATCCGACACTCTCCTACACCGCTATGCTGGACAGTAAATTTCCTTTATCGAGTGTGATTCGTGGGACAAAGTACAGGAATTTTTCTTCATTTGTTAATACATTGCATATGTATGTGTCATTTTGCATACATGTTACATATATGTACATATCGATGGTCTCAAGTAGAAAGGCCCTAACTCGTATTTTTTACGAAATTGACTTTTTCAGTGATTCCCAATACACTTCACACAAATACACCTCGTCACAAAAATTAATTGGAGTAGTTAAATAATAACGCTTCTACAAGCAGTTGTACAAAAAAGTTACATATTGAATATTACAGTTTCTATTATGTTTTTACATTCACCTGCAACAATTATTTGAGTTAGGGCCTTTCTACTTAAGACCAACGATGTGTGTACCAGTGATCTGCATGATTACGATTCAAACGGCATAATTTTGCATTTTCTAAAATGAATATTGAGCTAGCACTTAACATTAACAAAATGAATGATGCTATTGCATGATTCATATCAATGAGACTGTTGTTAATAAATGCCTGTCATTGCTTGCAATTTAGATTCATTCATATGACTCACTAAAGCAATGAATCAGTATGATTGTTTTGAATACTTCTTAAACCACTTCTGACAAATATAGTTTTATGTAATATTATAAAATAAAATAGCTAGGCCCATTCTTTTTTATAAATTATTTTATTATGAGAAAAACTATTAATTAACACAATATGAAGAGATAGATTTTTTCATTTTATTTAATTTTTTTATTACACGAAAAACTCCATTTTCGAAATTTTTTATTATTTCTGAATACATTCTGTTAAATTTTCTAAAAACACTTTTTAATAGTTTCTTAACTCTATTTATTTATGTGTGGAAATATTTACTCAATGTTTTATAAATTGAAGACTTCATCTAGTCAACGTGCTTTTGTGAGTTATTTGATTACTATACAAAACAATCAAACAACAGTACGAATTTTTTATTTATGTTTACTGACAACACTTAAAAAATGAGAGTGAGTTAAAGACAGTCAGTTGTTAGAGAGGCAACACTGCAAGCAATCTCATTAGTACATATTGATGTTAAAAAACAAAACAAAAGCATTGTAAAAGTGAGTGGAGAGCGAAAGTGAATCAACTCATACGGTTCACTGGTGTGTACATGTCTGTATGTATTTGATAAATTAATTATTAAACAAAGTTTTTAGGTTTGTGACCAAAGTCTTTCGATTTTCGGAGCTCAAGCAAGCAGATCTATCTACGTGACATTATCTGTCTCTTAAGATCTACAGATATGATAAAAAAAATAAATGAAAAAGTTTGTGTGTATATTGAATACATATCCATACATATACACATGTACATACATTCATTCATTTTATTAAGAATCAATGAGTTAGGGCCTTTCTATATTAAGGTACATATGTATATTACATATTGACATATTGTCCCAAACATGTCAAACTACCCAATATGCAAAATTCGCTTTTTAGATTCATTATCTTGGTAACCTAATTGATCGATATGCATTGTTTCAAAATGCTGCAATTCTCATAGGCGCTAGATAGATCAATAAGAAATATTTTAAGCCAGGTGGCACTTTTAAGAGTACGCAGACTTTTAATTCACAATTGACGAGTCTTCTGAATTACAAATTTGCAGATTGGATAGTTTCACATGGTAGGAATGATATGTGGGTATATAAAAGAGCAATCTTCATTGCTAGTTTAGCAGAAAATAAGTCCGAAGTTTTCAAAAAAAAAAAATAAACTCAATGAAGATATAAAAATGTACATATGTATGTACAAAGATCGGTGTTTTTAATGAGGACTCCCAAAACATTTGATGGGTCTAGCGATGACCGTTCCCGAGCTGAATGTGTCTAAAAAAAGTATATTTTTTTTGCCGCTTCCAATGGTGCATTAAAACTTTACTATTTGCACCATCAGCAATGCGTTATTTCATAAATACCACGATTTTTTAATAATTTTCATAGCAGGTGCTACTTATATTAAAATAAATTCTATCATTTTTTAGTAATAGTCATTGTTAATTCGCGCGCGGTCTTTACTTTCATACAATGTGAGTCGCTCTAATGTCCATACATATCGCTCATTTACTCGTACTAACGTCATAACTCAAAAAATATAGTTGCATGAAAACGAGTTTACACACAGCGTAATGGCAAAAGAAAATTTTATTTTTCTCTCAAGAGTTGAGTATACAAGATATTTCTTGCGCAATATGAATAACAATGTGAGAATTAATTCTTTGTTGTTTTAGTAAATGAGCGATATGTAATTTCTTTTATATGAATTTTTTACACACAATTTATGTGATATAACGATTGTTTTTCTATTACTGACTCCAAAAACGCATTTTTTGAGATATTATTTTATTGCAATGAAGGAGCGATATACATACATACATACTTTAGCGTCAAAATTATTTTTGGAATGAACTTGATGACAAAATTTTCAAAATACATACATATGCAGTAATAATTTTTTTTAATAACAACGAAACATGTTGAGGATATGCATGTGGTGTTTAAACATTTTACACATCTGGATGAATAATTTGTGATTACTATACAATTTGTTATTGTATTTTAAATCGAACTATTTTTACCCATTAGCGCGAATCTTTTTCGAGTACTTTTTTGATCGTGTAAGTGATTAATCAGTTTTTGATCACGAATAGTGATCTAAAAAGACTCATCAATGTGATTTTTCAGAGAACTATCTTCCAAATGCTAGATGGGTTGAATAAAAAGTTCACACAGTATTTTATTTATATGTGCGTATGTATGTACATACACAATAATGTACATATGTATGCGGATATTATTAAACAAGGCTCGTTTGCAACAAGAAAAAGGCAAAATTAAAAGCGGAAGGCTTTTAAAGAATTTTTAGTTTTAATTTTCACAATTGATGGTATTTGTTGTTTCTATGCTCACATGCAAGAGAAAAGATTTATCGAAATTATGTGCTTGTGAATGAAAATCACGTGCGGTGTTTATAAGCGTTTATGAGTGAGCACTCGTCAAATAAACACGTCGAACATATAAAACAACACGTTTGCAACGACATAACGACACAAACACACTCTGATAACATAACTGCAAACATTACTTACATATATATGTACATACATACATACATACATATGTAAATTTATTTTTATACATTATATGCATTGTATGTACATAAATCTATACATACATGCATATGTATGTACATATCGTTGCTTTAATATAGAAAGGCCCTAACTCATTTCTTGTTTTAAATTGAGTTTTTGATGTGTAGACATCTATACGCTAGGGAGTAAAAATCTTTTGACTTTGATTTCTTTGCTTTTCTTTCACAGCATTGTCAAATCGGTGTGAGCTATGTATGAGTGTATTAGTGTTTGAAAGAAGCACTAGAGCTGTGTCGTTCATGTACGAACGAGTACAAATGAACGAATCAGTAAAATGAACGAAGTGAGCCGGTCACTTTACTGAGCTGTTTTGGCTCAGCAGTGCTGATAAAAAGTACAATTGAACGAAATGAACGAACGAGCGCACTGGGTGTTTTTGTTTTGTTTTTTTTTTTTGCTTTTTCTTTATTCGTGCGAGATTTTTTGTCACATTCTGGTTTTCATTTGCCTGCTTTTAGTAGCAGTATGACCATTATGAAATTAATAAAATTGCCATTATTATTTCTTAAGTTTTTAGAACATATTAAGAGTTTTTTAAACAAATTTACCTATGTAGATAATAATATTATAAACAGTCTATTTTGATACTTTATAAGTGGCTCTTTTGCCAATATGAATCTTTTGATTTCTTATTAAACATTTTACTTGCTGATTTTTTTTTTCTTGTTTCTTATATTTTCTATTGTTTGTTTTGCTTAGTTTGCTAAACAATTCATAACAAACTCACTGGACAAATGCCCTTTTTATTTGACGAATCAGCTTTTGTTTTTTTGTTTTTATTTCGTTCTATTTCTTGAAAAGAGCGGATGAACGAAATGAATTTTTTAGAAAATGAAAGAAAATGAGCGGTCACTTGAATGAACGATTTGGCACAGCTCTAAGAAGCAATACCAAGCAGAGAAACAAGTCGACCGGCTTCAAGCCGACGGTGCGCCGCCGCCGGTTATTTTTCTGCATATTTCCGTACACCAAAGGTGAAAATGAACCGTAAGAGCTACGGACATGAAATTTGGACACAATGTGTAGACATTTGGCCACTACAACAACAAATACATGAGAGTTAAAAATCCCATGTAATATACATACATACAATTGTATGTACATATATACACTTGAAATTTTAAAAGTTAGTGTATTTTTATACAGACTACAACAATTACCACTAAACTTAAATAATTTAAATCAATGGGTGTTCCATCAGTTAATGCAATTTTGACTCTGTAATTTTGACAACTTGTTGTATCTTGGAAACCGTAAGAGCAAAACTCTTGAAATTTTCAAAAACGGTAAAACTAAAAAATCAAAAAAATATAAAATCGCCAAATATAAAAAAAATCGCCAAAACGAAAAAAAGCACCAAATTAAAAAAAATTTCTAGGACTAAAATAAATCGCAAAAAACCGGAAAAATCCCCAAAATGAAAAAAATCCTTAAACAAAAAAATCGCCAATATGAAAAAATCGCCTAAGTAAAAAAACCCCATAAACAGAAAAAAATCGCCAAAATGAAAAAAAAACCCAAAAAACAGAAAAAAATCGCCAAAATGAAAAAATCGCCAAAATGAAAAAAAATTGCGAAAATTAAAACAACCAAAAAAGAGAAAAAAAAACGCCAAAACGAGAAAAAGCGATAAAACTAAAAAAATCGTTTAAACTGAAAAAACTTTTAAAAAGGAAGAAAGCTAAATCAAAAAAAAAAAAAAGATCAAAACCGAATGTGCGCGAGTCAAAGTCGCACTTTACTGAATTTATTTTAATTGCAATGCGTGCACAACAACAAGAACAGCAACAACTAAACGATGAACAACAGGAATTAAAAAGTAAAAGTAAAGGCATTTACCATAGATGAGCACTGCAGTACCACTATCAGTAAAAACAATAAAAAATGTTTAACAAGTAAATTTTTACTGATTACTAAAATTTTTTTCTACAATTTTTATAAATTGTCTAAATGATTTGTTATATGATTGAGGTGCATTGAAAATTTTCAGTAATCAGTAATGCCCGTATTCATAATGAAATTCTACCAAGTGGCTAAATGTTTTTCATACAAAAGTTTCAAAATTTGAATGAAAAAACTTTGCCACTTGCTACAATTTTATTATGATTACGGCCCTACGATTTTACTGGTAATGCAAATTAAATTTCATAAGCAGTAAAAATTTACTGAATTTTTTTAGTAATCAGTAAATTTACTGCTTACTGCAATTTTGAATGCAGTACATATACATATACTGCAGTGTGCCCATTTACTAACCAAATAAGTTTAATAAAACAAACAAAAACCAACAAATTCATATGTATTCACAATATTGAAAGTTTTGATACTTTTAATTAATTAATTTAAAAAAAGATACTAAAAGCATAAGTACTTCCAACTTAAAAAAAATTTTCATTACTAGATGGTTACACATCTCCTCTGTGATCGGACTCGCATTGCTTTTTTTTCTATATTTCGATAGAACATCTAACGTATCGGAAAATGCAAAAATCTCAATTTCGAAAAAAAAATAATGAGTTAGTGCCTTTCTGTATTAAGGTAACAATATGTATGTATGTAGTATGTAGGTAAACGTTCATATTATGGATTTGTGTTTTGTTTATAGCGTTATTGTCAAACACCATTCTTAAGCAAACGTCAATGACTGTTTCCATATCACATTATAAATTTCTTTAAAACTTCAAATTTGACGTTCCTTGTTTTATACGAGTTTTTATTATTATTTTTTAATTCACGGAAAGGAGGTATCTTTTTCACGGTGAAATTGATTAAAAGTTTTTTTTAGCTTTTACATTATGCATTTAAGTTTTTGTATTCCTTGTACGTTACCTTGTGTCGCAAAAAGTTTTTTGCTTTGTTACATTTTAGTAAAATTAATTTCAAATTAAAATATTTTGTTATTAAATTCCACTCCTTATTTTGGTTTAATATGCACATACACATGTGCAATAAATACATGAATGTATGTGTATAGAGATGGGCACCGCTCACGTACTATGTACACAAATATGAATGGTCACGCGTGAATAAACAGATAAATAAATAAGACACGGTTCAAAAATCGGGACCGCGACATCTGATGGATTTTTGTGCGAAAGATCAATAAAAAAAATCCGATTTCTAATCCGATAAATAAGTCATTTCTATCGATAGCATTGATATAACTTTACGCTAAAAGTTCCATGACGCCACAAAAAGGACTCGGCTCCATAAGGGACGTAGCAGTGGTCATGTTAGCCAATTCATCTGCTTGCTCATTAGCTCAATTTCCACTATGATAATCACTTTTTCTTTGCTTGTCAGAAACAGCTGATAAGTTATCAAAGGACAGCAACATAAAGTTAAGACTGATGTTTCGCAAATTTGTATCTGTACTCGATATAAAAATATACAAACTTTGTATTGACTACTATCCAAAGTTCATATTTCACTTTCGATATTACTTTCGTCAGAATGTTTGTACTTGAGTAAAAAACTTTTAACTCATTTTTTATCAAGCTATTATTGAAAGTATATAATGTTCTATTTTGTTTTTAAATAAGAGCAATATGCATGTCTATATGTACGTACCAGTGATGCTAATTTAGCCATTTTCTGGCTAAATTTAGCCATTTTTCATCCCATTTAGCCGGAAGAAAAGTGAGTTTAGCTATTAGCTATTTTTTAGCCATTTCTATTTTAATCTAGCTATTTGTTAACTATTTTTCCAAACATGAAATTTGTTTGTGATTTTTCACAAAAAATTTAAACTCGGAACATGGGAACATTAATTAACAACCAAAAAAAAAAAAAAAAAAAAAAAAAAAAAAAACAGAATAATATGTTATTGTTTTTGCATTAATATCTATAAATCCCGGTTCAAACTTGCCATTTTTGTTGCAGCAGTATAAAAGCGCTTATATGAAAGAGATGGCTCAATTTGTAACAATAAGATTTGCTACTGCATTCTTATAATCGCTGCAAGGTTGTCGGGTCTACAGTGAAACCTCTCCTAACGGACACCTCCTATGACCGGACACCTCTAATAACCGGACAATATTTGTAGATCCAACACGTTCATTAGTTTTTCCATACAAAATTCACTCCCATAACGGGACACTCTCATAAAAGCACAGAAGCGGTGAAACGCGGCAACAAGAGTTGCATTTAAATAGTAGGTCTTTCTTTATTCAACTCTGATTCATATTTATATTAGTGTCAATGATATTGCTGGTTCCCTGGTTAACGCATATGTAAATACTGATGCGTTGGAATTGCAATTTATATGAAGAAGTTGTTTGTTTAGTTGGTGTCCCAAAATGGCAGTGAAAAAATTGTTTTTATCAATTACAGAAAAAAAAATTATATTTTAAACGAGTTTGAAAAAGGAAAATATTCGGTGCACCAACTTGTCAAGATATAAAGTTTCTTGTCTATTTTAACAATTCATATTGCTACATTTCTTATACAAACTGCCTTTTCAAAGCATTTTTCTAGAGACGACTTTGTTTTATTCCAACAAATAAAATCATTGAAAGTCATTTGAAACCCAACAGCTGAAATTATACCAATCTAATTTGAAGAAGTCTACTCTTAAAATAATTTTTCAACTACAATGAAATTCAAAAAATGTGTAACTCTCTCATAAGCGGACACCTCTAATAAACAGACAAAAACAGGGCGACCGTGAGTGTCCGGTTATGAGAGATTTCACTGCAATTGGTGGTTTATGATATCAATCAAATAAGGGTCATATTTGTTTTACACGAGTGAAAATATCAAGAAAAATCAAAGTAAAAAGTATAAACAAAAATTTCGCAAAAAATTAAAGACTTAAAGAATTCTGGCATCACTGGTACGTACGCACGTTATTTCAGGTGACAATTTTTGAAAAATTGGTCTGGTGCTATTTAATTTTTTTTTGTTCAGCGTTCATTTGTTTTTGGTCCACTGTGTGTGGTGAAAGCTTTATACCATGATTATTTTCATATTCTCACTGTTACTAGGTGTTACCTTCTTTAGGAAAGGGTTAGTGATAGAGAAGACAGGTGGTGAAGGAAGAGATAGAGAGAAGCTTCATTCTTTTACAACTCGCTATTTGCGCGTTTTTAGTAATGCAGAGTTGCAGTGCCTCTGGTGTTAAATCAAGCATATTAAATTTTTTGAAGCTGTGTTTAGTAGCCATTTTATTTTATTGGTTATTTTACTTCGCCGATGATTCTGCTATACAAAGAAGGAGGTCGCTCTGATATTACATTAGGATTAGTATCTGCTGAAGCCAGTGTAGTTCAGTGACCAGTGATGCACATCAGAAAAATGCGTGGTGTTGTTATTTAATGACTGTTGGACACCGGGCTCGAACCCAGGACCGTCGGTTTTGTAGTCAACGTGCTAGCTACTTCAGCCAACGCCATCGATTTTAGTACCCTTTCGTTGTCGTACCTAAACCATTCTCTAGTACAGTGCTTGAAGAAGAAAAAAAAAATACGCATCAAAGGGGTAACTGCAATACTTCAAAGTCTGAGTCGCTGTTGTTTAGTTGAATGTAAAATGCAAACAAAGCGTAAGTTTTTCTTTTATTAATGCCTTTTTACTCTACAGCAACTTTGGTTTTTTTTTCTACTTCTTTTGATTAAACCTAAATTCAATAGAGGAAGTAATTATTTCAGAAAACTTTCAATAAAAAACAATTTCTGTCCAGTCATGGTTTTTTACACCAATAAAGTAAATGTAAAATAATAAAAATAAAATTGTTGGTTATAGTGTTTAAAATTTAATTAATGTTTTGTAATTATTCATGTAGATTATCTGCTAATTTGAAATAATTTTGTTTAAATTGTAATGTTAAATAATTGGCATTAAATCAACGTCAATGTGAATGTCAATTTGTGTAAGTGGAAGGCAGAAGGACAGACAGATAATTGTAGCCAGCCAAGTTCGTTACTACTTCAGACTTTTTTAAAAATTTTCATACAAAAACTAATTGCACGAACATTTAGATTCATGCATACATACGTTTCTACATCTAACTTGAATCGACTCTCAAAAGATTATTTATAATATAAATATAATGCACCTATACATACATATGTACACACATGTAAATATTTGTATATAAATACATACATACATATGTATATCATATCCTAAGCCCACCTTGGTGGTTAATCATACAATCATAAAGTTAATAAAAGATTGCGGTTTGTTTTACACAACTCAACATATTTACAAATAACCAAAGCACGTGATTGTAAAAAATGTATTAGGGAAGATCACATTGTATAATTTAAAAAAAGGTTGGGGAATAGGGAAACTCGAAGTTTTCTCCTAAAAAGTCAATTAAAAAAGGGTCTTCCAATGAGAGTTTTCATTTTCATTTTCACACACAAAATAAAAAAGGGGACGCGTATCGTTGTTCTAAGCTACACATCCGAAGGCATGGAAATTTATTAATGAATAGAAAAAATTCATAATTTGTATCAGATTGAGAATTGTTGGCCCACTTACATGATTTTAAGAATTTTTTTTCAATGGGTCGCATATAAAGTGAGTCTCATTAATATTCGGTTTTCAGGTTCAGAGTCAATAAAAAGTTTAGTAGACAGCCATCTAATCTAATAAAAAGCAAGGAACTATGAACCGTTTCGATTATAAGGACGATTTCACATAACCAATTTGACACATTTTGAAAAATAAATTATACGATCCGTTTTCCGAATATCACTTTAGTTTTCCTCCCATTTGTAACTAAAGTCGAGATTATTTCACAATGGCTGCCATTGTTTGGTAGACTTTTTATTGATTGTGAATCTGAAAACCGAATATTAATGAGACTCACTGTATATACATATACATATATGCAGATCTTTCAATATTCACACTTTGATAAGAAACTAAAATATATAAAATAGAAAAATGATCGCCGATTATACATATTGGGCCTAATTACGAGTGTCGTATTACGACGACGACTACGACAATTTCGTACTCGATTAAAGAAAAAATATTGCAATGCAAAATTGTCGTTGTCGAAGTCGTAATACGACACTCGTAATAAGGCCCATTGTTTAGAATATACTTACAGTAGCCAGCAAAACAAACGACACAACTCATGTTAACTAAAAACGATTTCTCTTTTTATTTCGAAAACTAAAGAAGAATAAATTCATTAAAGGGCATGCAATTGTTGTACACGTATTATCAACGAAAAATTGTTCGAAATAGTCGAATCTCTTGCCATTTGCTTTACTGTTTACACATAAAAAGGTTACTTTGCAAAGTCTTAATTCAGCTGTGTGAAAGACAGAGGAAGGAATACTATTCCTTTCTGTCTTTCTCTCAGCTGAATTAACACTTTGCAAAGTAAACTTTCCATATCTAAAAGGGGTATAAAAGTATTGCTGCCTTTTTGTTTATAGAGTTATACCCCTTTTTAAACACGGAAAGTTTACTTTTCAAAGTCTTAATTCAGCTGTGTGAAAGACAAAGGAAGGAATACAATCTCTTTCTATCTTTCACCCAGCTGAATTAAGACTTTGCAAAGTAAACTTTGCGTGTCTAAAATTAATTCTGTAATATTAATCAAAGTATGTGCTTATAAATTTGGGAAATGGTTAATATTTATTATTATTATTATAATTTTGATAATATTAATGCTCTATAATTAAAGCATGCCGCGAATAACGTTGTAAAATACAAGTTTTACAACTCTCTTGCATTGTTCAAACATCAAACAATCCAAAATTATGTCATTTACAACGTTATTAGCGGCTAACCTTAGCAAACTTGCATTTTTTATGCGCATTGTAGTAAATAAATCACAATAATACATTTAACAAGTTAAAACTTTAATTTAAATTCCACAGTAATCCAATAAATTTGCAAATGCTTAATAGATTAACACTTTTCTTCGTTTTGACATTCAATGGCATGCAACTGAGTGTGTTAGGCATGCCACTATAGTGGCATTTATAAATGGTATGTTACGGTTTCTAAAATACAGCAAGTTGTCAAAATTACATATTTAAAATTACTTTAACTAACAGAATAACCTTTAATTTTGATATTTTAAATTTTATTTCTGCATAAAAATACACTAACTATAAAAATTTCAATTCACCATATATGTATATTACATTAGGATTTAAAAATTATTCGTTCCTGACTTTAGAACACCCTATAATTTTTAACTGTAATATACTTGTAGCGGCAAAAGTTTTACGTATTCTGGAAAAAAATTCAGGTGCGTAGCTCTTACGGTTCTCGAGAAAACAGCCTGTGACGGACAGACGGACATGGTAGTGGAAACAATAGAGTTCCTTTTCACCTTTGGTGTACGGAACCCTAAAAAACGATTAAAAACACAAGAGTAGCAAAACATAACTATTAAATTGACTTAAAATAAATTACGAGCTTAATTTCATAAATGTATAATACAAAAAACATTAGTAAGCATTGCAAACACGAGCCGCAAAACTAAGGACACACCTGAAATAATAGGTTTGTTCGTTTACTAAAAATAGTTGCGAATTTGTAACAATTATTACTGGAAAGTGTTCATTAATTCAAAAAGTTTGCAAGGACAGAGCGTCAAAAGAGAGAAAATAACTGAGAGACAAAAAAATTTCTACAAATTACTAGTAAAATTTTTACTTGTAAGAATTATCCAACCACCTGTTGTGTATTTTGTTGTCAAATTAATTATTTCAAAAATATATTGAAAAGGAAAACTGAAAAATGTGCATTTCTTTGTTAAAAACACATGTATGTATACGTATGTGAAAGACAGCATGTTTTCTTAATTTATTGTTTTTCTTTCAATAAGCCACATAAATTCAATTTTAATGGCAAATATATTTTGTTTGTTTCTCATATATGATCAGAGATGGAAAATTTAATTTTTGTATTTGTTAATGAATAAAAATTAAAATATTATGAAAAAATTATAAAAATAGTAAAAATACATGAAACTGTGTAAATAATTTCATATTAAAAATTTCATATAATTTTCTTGCAAGTTTTTACAAGTTATGCTAGGAACACAACTGGGACGAACGACGAATTTTTCGGTGCGAACTTTCGTCATAAAAAATAAAACACATTTGTTCATATGAAAATGAACAGAACACCGCCGTAGAACGAAATTCGTCGTGCGTGACGAACTCTGAGATAGATTTATTTCTATTTTCTACGCCGACGAACGACGAAAAAAACAATTTTCTCTCACTCTCTTTACATACACAATAAACAGTGTGACCAGATTTTAAAATAAAATTAACCTAAATCACGTATGTCTTTAATATATTTTTAGAGAATACGCAATTTGGATTAAAAAAGCTAAATCCGTTTTTAAAAAAGCTAAAGAAGAAGCTAAGGGCTTAATAAAAATGTTAAAGCTAAATTTAGCCCAAAATTAGCTAATATGGTCACACTGACAATAACCAACTTTATCAATTATAAGAGCTGAATTTGCTGAGTAAATTCGTCGTTATTGTGCTTCACACGACGAATTTACGCATCGAATTCTTATCGACGAATTCGTCGACGTGGACGAAATTCGTGGTTCGTCCCAATGGTGTTCCTAGCATAAAGGCTCAGTTAGCCGACTGTAATGTAAAGTAACTGCAACAGTATGAAACAGCTGATCGATATTGTTATGTGAAAAGTAATGAAAATGGTTATAGAGATGTAATGTAACATATAAAAATCTTGATCAGCTGTTTCCTACGTTGCAGTTACTTTACATTACAGTCGGATAACTGAGCCTTAAAGCGTTCATATACTTTTTCATATTTAGGAGAGTAATTTTTTTAAATTTCTTCTTTACTCTCTCGTTGCTAGTTTCTGCTGGGAAAGTAATTGAACAGACCTAATATAGAAATTCTTTCCAAATTTTTTTTTTTTTTTTTTAATGCATGTATTAATTTATTGTATCTTCATATATGAACTAACAATAAGTATTCAAATCTTAAATCTATAAAAAAAATTATTAGGCCCGACCAGTGTCGGACATAAACTTAGTGATAGTTATAAATAATACATTAGTAGTGATAATCAAAAAAAAAAAGGGGGGAAAGTATTTTCAAGTAGTCCCATCTGGAGTGTTAGGTATAAGAGCCCGTGTGTCCCTCTTTTTTAAGCGGACGTGTCCAGTAAAGTTCAAAATATTACGAGCAAGCGGATTAGGATGTGATTCGAGTTTTGTTAAATATTTGCTTGCGTAGTTTTCAATTTCTTCAGTCACTAGTGGCATATTTAAATCTCGATGTATAATAGAATTTTGGATGTACCATGGAGCCGATGTTATTAACCGTAAAATTTTGTTTTGTCTTCGTTGGATTCTCTCGACATTGGAAGCTGAAGCAGTGCCCCATAACTGAATTCCGTAGCGCCATATTGGCTTCAAAAGCGACTTGTATAATAAAAGTTTGCAGTCTAGGCTGAGTGTTGAGTTTCTGCCAATCAACCAATATATTTGAGTTAACTTAAGTTTCATCTGAGTTAACTTAGAGTCAATATGATGTTTCCATGTAAGTCTTCGATCGAGGTGTATACCAAGGTATTTCACTTGGGAATGTTGAGGAATATTTTGATTGTTGATTCGAATGGGGGAGCAAGTATCTCTTCTTAGGGTGAACGTTATATGGACACACTTTTGTTCATTGACTTTAATTCTCCATAAGTTCAGCCATATTTCCAGCTGGGTGATATGTTCCTGGAGATTGCGGGATGCCTCATAAGGGTTTTCGTGCACACTCATACAGGCTGTATCATCGGCAAAAGTAGAAATATGGATATTATTGCTCACAGGCATATCACAAGTATATATTAAATACAAGACAGGACCCAGAATACTACCTTGGGGCACACCAGAAGATATAGTTTCGGGCACACTCGTGAACTCTCCTTCCACAACAGTGAACTTCCTATCAATAATATAACTTTCCAAAAGCTTTTGAATGTTTATTGGCAGATATGTCTTCAATTTTAAAACTAGGCCTTCGTGCCATACTTTATCAAACGCCTGAGAAACATCAATAAAGAGAGCAGAACAATACTTCTTTTCTTCAAATGTTCTTCTTACAACTTGGACCAATCTATGCGTTTGTTCAATCGTGCTGTGCTGACTTCTAAAGCCAAATTGATGGTCTGGAATGCACCCATTATCAGTTAAAATTTTGGACAATTTAGTCATGAGCAGCTTTTCGAAAAGCTTTGAGATTGTAGATAGTAAGCTTATAGGCCTATATGACTCAGTCTTGGTAAGATCTTTGCCCGCCTTTGGAATCATTTTGATCTTGGCCAGTTTCCAGTTATGTGGAAAATACTGCATTCTTAAAATAGCATTAAAAGTAAATAGCAGGATTCTTATTGCAATATGAGGCAAGTTCATGAGCATTTTGTTACTAATTCCATCAATACCTGGAGCTTTCTTCGGGTTGAGTTCAGCAATTACTTTTTGTACTTCACGCATCTTAAACCTTAAGGGACGAGGGGGTAGAGAAACTACACACGGTAAATCAGCAGCACCCGTACGTGAATTGGGAGTGAATACAGATTTTAAATGCTCAGAAATCTTTCCAAATGAAATGAAATTTTAAGTAAATTTGCATCGGACTTCCAAAATTTTTTGCAATTATTTTTATAAAAACTCCCATAGCATAGGTTAATAGGAACGAAATGTGGAAACGAATTTCTTTAATATTGGATGTGAGCCTTCGATAATTGTGACCTTAATTATGAAAGTGGTCTAAGTAATATGCATTTTCGCTTCGAAATTATAAATTTTGAAAAAACTTCAATAGAGATTTAATTTAAATATTAAACAAACTGATGTTAATCGAGACTAGTAAAAATCTAATGGCTGTTTCACGATAACGAAAGAGAACTTTCGACTGATAATTTATATTACAATCAAAAATAAATTTTCATATTCTATTGTTGTTTTCAATATAAATTTTCAGTTGAAAGTTTTCTTTCGATATTGTGAAACAGGCCATAAATTAAAATGTTGCATAATAATAAAAAAAATATGTAAGCATTTTTTGATTTATTTAAATGTAATCTAGGCTTTATATAACTTGAATAATGAAATAAATAAATAAAAAATAAAATAAAAAATATTAAATATTTCGAAACAATGAATACATGACTTATAGCACTTTCATAATTATGAGCGCAAATGTCCGTGTTGTTTGACGGATTATTTTGGAAAATGGAGGGAGCATAGCCGAAACCGATGTGCTTGTTAACCAAATTGTGAGCCTCACTAATAAACATACACACATATGTACATACTTGTATCTACCAAGAAAATATTTAATATAAATAAATAAAAAAAAGACAAAAATTAAAGAGTAAAAATGATTAAAAGACATGCGTATTTACAACCTTAAACAAATAACAACAAGAAAACCTTATCATGATTTCAATAATCTAAGAATTCAAGAAAAATGTAGACTTCACTTCATTCGACTACGAGTATACTCGTAATAATTGCACAAATAAAAGCTAGCAAAACAAATCCAAAAGCAAGTACCAGCAATAGTGAAAATCAAACAAAAGGCTACTTACTTCTTAGAGTCAATTATTTGCGTGTGCAGTGTGGAGTTAGTGAACGGCTGGTCAATGCCAAATGGACAACTTCTGATCAAATTTATTAACTTGAGAGGACATGACCTAATTTCAGTACGTTAAACATCTTGCCTATTGACCGCAGCCTATTATTTTTATTGTTACTATTGCTCTATTCTACTAGAACCAACATTTTTGAGCAATTATTGTTTCTTACGGATGCTATTGCTTAAGTTATCTGCGAGGTACATAGCCACAGAACTTTGCAAAATTGCATTGTGGGAATGGACCGATGCAGCCAAGTTGGATTTACTCATTTATGAGTATCTAAGGCAACAATGAAACTTTTTAAAACTACGAATATTCTACATCAATGGCTATTTTACATTTGGTAGATGGGTCTACTTAATACTGTCTACAAGAATTTAACTACGAGTATCTATAAGTGTACGTGTGTAGTAGCAGGAAAAAAAGAGAAAATCGTGCATACATGTCATTATAAATATGTGTTGTACAAATATGTAAGCGAACCTCTGGACATTTTGGTTGTTATCTAATGCTTAAACATTCAAATGGTTACAATCAGTTGGTGTCTAGGACTTAAGAAAAATAAATGTAAAAGGCAATTTAAGAAAAATCTTTGCTTCAAACACGCAAAGGCAATTTCATACGCAAATGTAGACATTAGATGTTGCAAAAAGAAAAAAAGAAAGATGCTTAAAAGCAATATTTAAATGTTAAGGTTAATTTTTTTCCAAGGCAACATTCTCCGCCACAATTTTCGACTACGTAAATGTATGAAAACCCTATATGCTTTTCTAAGAACTATGTATCGTACATACGTACATACATATACATATGTATGTATGTATTTGCTTAAAATCTTACCCACTTGACCTGAGATTCGATAAAAACGAATGCTCACTAAAGCGAAGAAATTTCGAAACAAAATTGTTCGATATTTGTTCGCAAATCTAAAAAAATTCGAATGTTCGATAAAGCTTCCAACTTCGAACTTATCGCGATAGTTTTTAGAATGTGTGACGGTAGCTACATGGAAGTGTGCCAGCCTGTTAGACTAAAGATACCAAGTTCAAGGCATGACAATACTGTAAGCGAAAAAAAAGAAAAGAACACACACTTACATATGTGCAATAGTGTCCTGCACAAGATATCTTATAAGAACTTTCAAGACATGAGGGATTTTTCAAATGCTTTATTACAGCGAAATCTTATAAAACAAACGTTAACAACACTGTTTGCAAGGAATTTGTTTTAGTATTGTAGGTATAAGAGTAAAGAAGAACGCACTTCGTGACGGAAGAATTTGTGATACTTGCTTCTTTCTACGCATGAGCGCGTGTACAAACGTCATGCATGTATGTGTGTATGATCTTTTATTTTTCTGCGTACATGCAAAGGCACACATGCATTAACATTAGTTGTATGCGGTTAAGGGGCCCATACACTACAACAGCATGCATGCGCAATCAAGTGTTTGTGCCAGCGGTTTGGTCGTGTATGGGGATTTTGTGCGATTGTACGGTTTGCTGTAGCGATGTCAAGTAGAGTTTGATATTTTGCTGATGGTACCAGCTCGCTGGTGTGGTATATGGTGAAATTATCTCAGTTGAGCAAAGTTGTCATGGAGCAAACATGGATTAAAGTAATATAATTTGTTGAAATATAATTTGTTTCAATCGTAAACAGAATTTAAGAACTTTAGTTATACATAGCTGCTAATTTTAACAACATACCAATAATAATTGCAACAAAATATGTGTCACTATTCATAACCACCCTTCCCGAAATTTTGTAAGAAATTAATATTGTACCAGCTTGCTGGTATGTTGTGTGGTTCGAGCATGAATGCTCAATCGCTTGATTGTGCGTGCATGCCGCTTTAATCACATAATAGCTTACCATCTACATATTACACACACACACACTCAAACGTACAATATGAAAAATAACAAGCATACACTAATCAACAGTACTTCTTTTGAGTGTTTGTTACAAACAAGCTGTCTTGGCGACATCGCTTGTAAACACTGATATACACGTACACCAATACATCCATCGTGCTTCGCTTATAGTACGACAGCATTTATTATTGGTTTAGTATAATACATGCGACGTGAATACATTTAAAAATCATGACGTATTTACATTTAAAGACTGTTTACGCAGGTCTCTAATGTGCAATAATTGATTGAAAAAAAAATTGCCACGATAGCCTATTGGATGTGTGTTAGTCTGTTAGAATGGAGGTACCATGTTCAAAGCCTGCAGCGTAAGTTACGGAATTAAACAAATAAATAAAATAAGTAAGTTAAAATAAATAAATAAATAAAAATGACTTTTTACTTTTTCTGCTGGTTTTTTGCGATATCGAAATTAATTCGATAATCTCTCACTTTTGATATTGCCAGCGAAACTTCGAAATCGAATGTTTTTTGGGACAGCTGAACATTTTTCGATTCATTTTTGAGTGCCACTCTCGATAGTTTTACACGATAAATTTTCGAGATATATTCGAAATCAATATCATTGACGAAAGCCGTGGTCAATTGGGTAAGTGCGTGTAAGGGCTTTTTTGCTTTGTTAAATGTGGCATGCTGCAAAACTTTTTACACAAAATTTGTCCAATCCTTATCATCAACATATACGAGTATATGTACATACTTGTATTTAAAGCAAAAATAAAACAGAAGTTGTTTTCTTTGCTTCTGTTTTATATTTTTGAAGTAAAATAAGTAAACCAACATTTTCACTCTTGTACTTCACAGCACGCAACAGTTTAGTCTAACATTTTGTATCGTTGGAGAAATAAAAAAACACATATTTACTTGGTTGCACATCTACATCTACTCGTATGTACATAGATATCAGTTGTGTATTTATTAGAAGAAGCTGCAAAATTTCTTGTTCTACAAAGTAACTAATTTGTTATTTTACTTCAATAAAAGTAAATGTTTTCTCGTAGGAAAATACTCGTGCTTGTTTAAAGCAGTACAGAAACATAGAAATTTCCTTGCAATTATATTAATAGTGAAGTTGATTGGAAATGTATGCTAAACACTTTTTTATGCCATTTGATTTCACATAGAAATGTACATATGTACATACATATGTATGTAAATGTGGGAGCGTATATTTGCAATTTATAATTGGTTTTAAGTATGCATGTGGGAAGGAAGACAACAACTCGACTGTAGACAAAAATATGGGTCATGTAGATGTTTGTCTTGTTAGAATTATAAATCATCGGTATAATCATTTGCCTGAAGGCTTTATTTAAATCATACGAGTATGTGAAATTGTCCAAATACATACTTGTAATGTTTTTTGTTTTATCAAATGTGTTTGCATCGCTTGTTGTTTCATTTTTACTTTTATCCTTTCTTCTTTATTTTAACTTGTGAGAGTTGACAAGGCAATTTTCCACCTCGTTATGATGGTGCGACAAACAAATCAAATTTGTGTAAATGTGGGAATTGTGGCACACTGGCTGGCGTGTGTGAAGTCAGTCATAGATACATTTTCATTTAAAAGGACACAAAGGCTATATAATTTTTAAATATTACATAGGATCGAAATGGTGGTAAAGAGGGCAATTTCTGCCTCTCCGAAGCTGTGCAATAGATTTCGATTAAGCTTAAAAAATAAAGGGCGCGATAGTAAAATTAAAAAAAAAAATAATCCAGAAATTGTTTTTTCTGTAAAATTTCAAAATTATTTTTTTCATAGCTATCAGATTTGTTTGGATGTGGTTATTTTACTTAAATAAGGAGGTAGTCGAAAGTTTTAACATAAATGCATTTGGAGAACAAATCATTTACTTTTGGTTGAGTCTATTTATTTTAAATGCTATTTTGCTTTTATTTGATTGAGAGAAACTCATGAAATCCAGCAGTTTGCATGAACTTGGATGTTAATATTGTTGTTTTTACAAAAATTTCTGTTATTATTTCTATTTCATTATTTTAATAAGCATCAGATATTGAAACCTGTCGGAAATATATATATGAACCCTTTCTGAAATTACGTTAACTTTAAACTAACTTTAAGCTAAATATTTTGCAACTACTACTGACTGACACTTGAATTACTTTTAAATCAACTGACTATTTTAACATTGCGATGTCCTAGGCGGTAGTCAATTGTCTCACTCTGCATTACTTTCAGCTAACTTAAAGTTGATGTTTTGATTTTTTTTAAATCACCTGGTAGTCAGTAAATTAAAAAAAGTTTTCTGGGTTTCGAACATGTATCATCACACGTTGTATACTCAAGGCACTACCAGTCAGCTAAAGTACCATGTAAAATAACAACAGCAAAATGTTAATATAAAAAAAACTGAAATCAGTAACAAAGTAGCTGAGAATAAATTTGTTAGCTCTCATCAATTTCGATTGCGTACTCAGCTTAAGAATTCATTTTGGGTTTGTTCTGGTTTGCAGTTAGTTTTTAGTCAGTCTAAAGCTTAAATTAGATGTGACATAGCCATAACGCCATAACCATAACCAAACCAAAATTCAATTGGTTTCTATCGTGAGAGTTATGGCGTTATGGCGAGTCACGTATAATCGAATATAGTGTTGCCCATTAGTTTGGTTCGAACGGCTGCTCTCTATGGCTATGGTTATGTCACGTCTGATTGAGCCTTAAGAAAAGTTAACTATAAGTTAACTATTTTTGTAGTCAACCACACATTCTCCGACAGGGAATGAATGTATGTATGTATGCATGTACATGTATATTAGAGTATTATCACTTGGCTGTAGAATTAATTTCAATAATAAAATTGCTATCGGCATTTGTGATGAAGATGAAGACTACTACTCACCAATATGATTTCTTTTTGGAAGATTTACATTCAAAACACAGTCACACAAAAACGAGAACATGCCCCAGCAATATTTACCAGATACATTTTGGTCATACATGTGTATGTATTAGAGAGCTGCGTAAACAGTCTTGAAATGTAAAAACGTCATGATTTTTAAATGTATTCACGTCGCATGTGAATAATAATAAATGCTGTCGTACTGTAAGCGAAGCACGATGGATGTATTGGTGTACGTGTATATCAGTGTTAGCAAGCGAAAACGCCAAGACAGCAAAACAAAACAAACACTCAAAAGAAGTACTGTTGATTAGTGTATGCTTGTTATTTTTCATATTGTACGTTTGAGTGTGTGTGTAATATGTAGATGGCAAGCTATTATGTGATTAACCGCATACAACTAATGTTAATGCATGTGTGTGCCTTTGCATGTGCGCAGAAAAATAAAAGATCATACACACATACATGCATAGGGTTGCCAGAAGGCCTGGAATGGCCTGGATTTTCCAGTTTCTTAGAGCCTCATCCAGTTACCAGCTAACATAGAATTTATCCAGTTAAAAATTATTTCTTGAATTTTGAAAAATAATTTCTATATCAATTATATTTTTTAATTAATTACACAGCGGAACATTAGTTTTATTGCTTCATTTAAAATAGCAGCTCTAGTTTTAAAGATATAGTGACAATTATAACATATGCTTAATTTATGCCATTTTTTTATAATTCACTTAGTATATCACGAATGGTCCCCCAAACTTAAAAATACTTTCTGGATTATTAAATTTCATTAAATTCTATTTGAGTAGATGAACATTGAGTATATCATGATATCGTACTCTTATTACATGGATGTTAAAAATCGTGTCTTTTTGGTTTAGTTCTTAAATTTTTTTTATTTAAATTTTTGAAATTAAACTAACTGGTTCTTATGTATTTTTGTCCGCTGATTACGAATATAGTTTTATTATTTATCTATCACCTCTAGTCTCACAAAAAAAAAAGACTAAAATTTTTGCTCTCTCATGCCTTCCAAAAAAAATTTGTTTTTTGTATCACATATCTGATCAATGCAATTATTACGTATAATAAATGTTGTATTGACCAGTCCAGAAAATTTTGTTTTATTTGTAGTTATTATATCGAAATTTGCAGCTTTTACCAGAAAAAAAACAATTTTAAGGAAAAATTTTAATTTTTAATGCAAAATTATTGGGCCTAATCACGAGTGTGGTATTTCGACTTCTACTACGACTATTTTGTACAAGACTAAAGAATATTGCTTTACAAACTCTTCGTATTCGAAATACGACACTCGTAATTAGGCTCACTAAAATAATCAGAACTTATCAAAAAATAGAGCGACGTCATATTATTAGAAATAATATTTTTTGATGGCGTAAGAAAAGAAAAATTCGAGATATTATTTTTTAAATATAATGGACAAATCTCTGAAACTAGAGGGTATAAGAATATAAGAAATCTCTTTTCGTAATTAGCGGACAAAAATTCATAACGACTAGTTATTTAAGTAAAAAATTAATAAACAAGTTTTATGGACTAAACTATGCTCCTCAATGTAAAGCTATCGAAATAAAGGAAATTGTTTTACAGATTAAAACTAATGACGGAATCGTAATCAGGAGATAAAAATACATAAGGATCAGCTTTTCTTATTAAAACAAGGCAAAAATTTCTGTTTTCTGGTTGTGTTTTTATATCTTCTAAAGAAAAAATTTTAATACTAAATAAAAAGAAACAATAGTGCTTGCAAATGTACAACCAGTTGTAATTTTCCCTAACACTGATTAGTTCCTCTATTTTGTACATCACTGGCAATTTACAACCAAAACAATATTTTCAAAAAGCATCAACACTTTGCTTTTTAAGCTTATTTTTAAATTGTCCAGTTATTTTTTCAAAATCCAGTTAAATTTTTTCCATTGTCCAGGTATTTGACTTTAGGTATCTGGCAACCCTATACATGCATGACGTTCGTACACGCTTTTATGCGTAGAAAGAAGCTAGTATCACAAATTCTTCCGTCACGAAGTGTTTTCTTCTTTAAGGCTCAGTTAAGGTAGAATTAGTAAAATCGTATCATTCTAATTTACAGCTTGCCGTATCGTTCAACTTTGTGCACAAGTTATAGAAAATGTAACAGTTTGCATAGCACATTTTTTTTGTCTGGTATTAAATACGGCGTTTTTTGACATTCGCTACAGAAAAATCTGTTTTCTGCAGATTCCTACGTCAGCAGTGCTACCACCACATATTTTATAACTAGTAACATGCATTGTATATCGTACGGTTTTTGTCAGCTGACACGCAACATCACGATACGATTTTACTAATTCTACCTTTAGCCGACTGTAATATAATGTAACTGTAACGTAGAAAACAGCTGGTTGATATTTTTATATGAAAAGTATGTTACGTTACATTACATCTCTATAACCATTTTCATTACTTTTCACATAACAAAATCGGTCAGCTGTTTCTTACTGTTGCAGTTACATTACATTACAGTCGGCTAACTGAGCCTTAACTCTTATACCTACAATACTCAAATAAATTTCTTGCAAACAGTGTTGTTAACGTTTGTTTTATAAGATTTCGCTGTAGTAAAGCATTTGAAAAATCCCTCATGTCTTGAAAGTTCTTATAAGAAGTCTTATGCAGGAGACTAGTATGTATGTACATTTTCAATATCAGTTAAATACAATTTGGATGTCAGTGGGCTCTGTGAGTACGTAACGATATTATCAGTGAGAAGGTTGCCTTCAGCTAGAACATAAACCGAAAAAAGAAACGAAGCAGAAAACAAAAATCGGTTCCTTTGTTTTGGTGAGCATTATTTTCGCCTGGGTGGACATGTTAAATACATGCTGACGTGCTTCTGTTATTCATAAAATACGTTTTATTTATTTATTTATTTCAATACCATTTTTTGTAAATCGAATTTGCTGCAGCAAATCAAAATAAATATTTGTGGCTGTAAAAACATACATACGTATGTATGTATGTTTGTATGTACGTAATCTATATTTAATATATATTGCACTAAGTAAGCGCCACAGCAATTGCAGGGTATTTGCATAAGTGTATGTAATATCAATTAAATTATATGTGCATATATTAAGAATTTTTTTGCTGACTGTAAAATCAATTTAAATTTTTTATTGTATACAAAATTGTCTTTATTACTTTATTTGCACATACATACATACATATGTACATATGTACATTGCTATTAAATCTTCATATAAAATATATTAAATCAGAGACGTCTGCTTGTCTTGGCCTTCTTGCATGAAGAAGATTGAATATACAGTTCGTCTTTGTGTTTGTCACACACCAAGTTTTGAATATGTAAAAAATCCCAGGTGCTCAGGAGTGGCAAACCATTGTTGATACTGTACGAATGACGCAAGTAAATACATACATATGTAAAATAAAACAAGCAAAAGAAATTTTTACGGTCCTTAGAAAGTTGTTCACTGAAAAAATAAAACCATTTTGATAATTTTGAGTTGTGATTGCTTGCGATTTAGTGTGCGTGCGATACGTACTGAGAGCGTTCAAAGCGGTATTAAAAAATTAAAATTTTTCCAACTTTATTGCTATTTAAAAAACATTACACTACACAGTGCTCTTGAAATAAATAATTAGTAATTCAAAATACTTTAACAACAATAACAGTTGAAACTAAACCGAAAATATTAACGGCCTTATTTATGAAAACTATTAAGGCTTTATAAAGGGGTTTTAAAGAAGTTTTCCATAGAAAAAAATGGCTTATTAAGCCTTTATAAAGCCTTAATTTTATAAATAAGGCAGTAAATTTTTAAAGCTTCACAATAAAGTGTACAGTTTCAAAATAAAAAAAAATAAAAAAATAATGGCTAATACTTTGTTTGATTTATTTTCGCTTTTAGAACTGCTTCTATATCTTCTAGGCATCAAGTCCATCAATTTAGATTTCACCTCCATTGGAACTTTTAGCCACTCATGCAATGTTTTCTTCAGAGAGTTTTTGCTGCTTATGTTGTTTCGTTTTCTGAATATTGTCTGTTCAAATGCTCCCAGAGACGTTGAATTGGGTTGTCGTGCGCCCACTGTGGGGTATGGTGCAGTTGCTTTGTTGTGTGATAGAACAACAATTCTTTGACTATTTCGGGTCAATGTACCTATGAACGTTGTCCTTTTAGAAGATTCACGCTCAATCGAAGTTCACTTTTAGCTGTAAGTGTAGTGTAAATATTAGCGAAAGTGTTAAAATCATCTCGATTAAACGTTAGTGTATTTTTTGGAAAAATACCAAAAAAATTTCTGAAATTTAAAATTTAGTTTTTGTTTGCCATAGAAATTTTACTCCGCCGTTTTGTTAAGAAATTTGGCTGCTTGCTTCATATACAATCTTTTCTTAGTTGCTTAAATGACTAACAAATTACTCATAGTCTTTCGTGGAAAAAATTTAGAAATCAATTTATCAATTGCACAAAGAAAAAATTGAATTATGTGTTTGACATATTGTTTTAGGCATCTTTGAGGTACAAAACTGCTATTACCAATATAAGAGAATTAAAAGTGCTTTAAAACGATCAACATTTATTTGTTCAGTGTCTTACAAGACAATGGTTGGTACTATTTTCTACATTTTATGTTGCAGGACATTTTAAAAGACATGTAGTACTTACTTATAGTTATATGTGTGTATGTACTCGTATCAGAACATACAGACCCACATGTACTTATCATTTGGATATTGCTGTCATTGTCAATATTCCGTATTGTATATTTGTTGTTGCTCTCTTTTGTAGTTGCATGCATGCAGCACATTTGCAATGCAAATCCTATTATGACTTGTAAAATTATTTGTACGCACATACTTACAAACATACAGTCGTACAGATACGGCGATATATTTTACATTGCCAGCATTTGGTTTATTTTTTATTTAATATTTTTCTGTTTTGCTATTTCGTTAAGAGTGTTTAGTTTGGTTATGCAAGTCATAATTTTGTTTGTTTGTGTTACGTTTTTTGCTGTATTTTTCTCTATATGCTTCTTAAACTCAATATTATTATTTGCCATATTGTTTGTTCAGACAGCGAAAGGAAATACCCAGTTAACACACAAGTTTCGTGTTAAACAGCAAATAATTTGCAATATTTGCTTAAAAAAATGAGTGAAGCATAAAAATAATAAACGAAACTTCCAACGAACTAACTAACTATCTCTTCAATGTTTGTTGGGTAAACAAAAAAGTTTTTTTTTGTGTTTGTGTGTTGGTTTGTGGAAATGTTGCCTACACTAAGGTTCAATAACATGAATAATGCATGAAAAGTTTTGTTAAAGCTTACGCAGCTCCACTCAACAACAGAAATAACATGAAGAATAGCATTACATATACACTACGCATAATCATATACTCGTGGAAGTTTTTAGAACCCTTTTTCCTTCGAAAGAAAAAAAAATGTGTGTACATATTGTGACAGTTGTATGTAAAATACAAGCATTTTATAAATAAATACTAGCATTTTTTAAAGCACCTTTTTAAGTAAATATTTTTTCTTAAAAATACTTTTTTTTTGAAAGAGTACTGATTTTATAAAATATCATTCTCAAAAGATATGTACATCTCTCCAAAAGTACCTTATTTTGAAAGAACTTTTGATTCGAACGCTCTCAAACTAGTTCAAAAAGAGCTGTTGGACTCAACTCTAATTCGATGTTACCCCTTAGGACTCGAATTTCCAAAAATCCCTTCGGAAGGGGAACCTACACACCAAATTTCCGCTGTTCAGCTCAATAACGTTACTCTTTTATATATATATATATATATATATATATATATATATATATATATATATATATATATATATATATATATATATATATATATATATATATATATATATATAAATAAATAAATATATATATATAAATAAATAAATATATATATATAAATAAATAAATATATATATAAATATATATAATATATATATATACATATATATATATATATATATATATATATATATATATATATATATATATATATATATATATATATATGATATATATATATGATATATATATATATATATATATATATATATATATATATATATATATATAAATATATATATAAATATATATAATATATATATATATATATATATAAAGGTTGTTTTTTATTGAGGTATAGAACTTTAAGTTGGCATCACTTTTTTAACTGGCGGCCATTTTGTCAGCTGTCAAGTGATTAATATTTAGTTTGGTTTGCCATTTCATCATGAACAGGTTGACAAAAGAACAACGCTTGCAAATCGTGCAAATTTATTTCGAAAATAATGGTTCAGTTCGCGAAGTTTACCGCAAGCTCCGTCCATTTTATGGTCGACATAATCGTCCATCAGAGCAATTAATTCGGTTAACCATTGATCGTTTTCGCACTACGTTTACTCTATGTGATAATACGCATCCGCAGAGATGTCGAACAGTGCGCACCGAAGAAACAATTGCCGCTGTAGAGCAAAGTGTTGAAGAGGACCCGAATGAATCGATTCGCCACCGTGCACAGCAATTGGAGCCGACTAACCGACTATTTTGTTCCCGAATTGGATGGCATGAATGTGGATGAGTTGTGGTTCCAACAAGACGGCGCTACATGCCACACAGCGAACGTCACAATCGATTTATTGAAGGAAACATTCGATGAGCGCATAATTTCGCGGAATGGACCTGTCAATTGGCCACCAAGATCGTGTGATTTGACACCATTGGATTATTTTCTTTGGGGATATGTGAAGTCGCTCGTCTACGCCAACAAACCAGAAACGTTAGGGGACTTGGAAGCCAACATTCGTGGCGTTATTGCCAACATACGGCCCCATATGCTCGAAAAAGTGGTTGAAAATTGGACCTGTAGAATTGGCTTTATTCGAGCCAGCCGCGGCGGCCACATGCCCGAAATCATATTTAAACATTAATGGCATAAAATTATCCTTCCAATAAATCCAAATTGATGGACATTAAAACGATTTTCTTGTGTTTTATTTCAATTCGAAGTTCTATAGCTCTATAGCACCCGTTATATATATTACATAAATGTTTGGTAAACTTGTATCTGTCACATCACACATATGGAATTTTTCTAAAACCTCATAACATGTTTCAGGGTTTATAAATGATTTAATAAGAATGTATTAGAAAATTTAATACATGGGTATTGAAATTATTATTTTTTATCCAACTTTAAAGGCAACCTACCTTACTAGTTTATTTTTAGGTATTGATTAATTAAAAGAGATAACATTGAACATCTTTTACATTTTTTTTTGCTGCTGATATTTTGCACACATCTGTTGTATGTAAAATGTCACCTTCAGTTAAAACGAAAACTATACACCCTGCAACTCAATTCTTATTTCAATTTTTGAAAGGTTTAATATCACAGCGGTTCGACTCTTGTAGCAAACTTTGCAAACCACTATACAGTTTCGGTGGTGTATGTGTGTGTGTGTTGGGCTAGAAAAGAAAAATGTTTAAAGTGCTGGCGGTGTGGTGTTGGTTATGATAACTTTTTGCAAAAAATAAAAGAAATGAAACTAACTGCTGGAACACTTTTTTTCTCGTCTGTAGAATCTTTCAAACAAAAAGCAAAATTTCATTTCTAGTTAATATTTTGTTTGCTTTTTATTTCATTTTTGCGTAGATCCTCGGTTTTGTTTGTAAATGCAGCTGTTGTTGTTTTTTTTTGTGTGTGTTTGGTTTCTTTATTTTTATAGTACTGCTGACAGCTTAAAGCTGTTGTTTATTTGTTATTGTTGTTATAGTACCATTCATTTGTTAGGAGTAGACGCTTTAGGAAACGAAGAAAAAGAACAAAAACTCTTGCAAAAATAAAATCCCTAGAAGAGAGCAGCGATGCAACCAACAGCAGGCAATAACTTTGCATATTATACAATCCAACGAATGCTGGCTGATGTGTCAAAGAGGCAGGATATGTTTATGGCATGGTAAATTTAGTAAAAAAATGACATTTACTACAGCTACTGATAATACGAATATACAATGAAAATGAACAAACAGCACACCACAAACACATTCACCACATGCAGGCAAACAAAAAGGAAAATTCATATTTTGCTGAGTTTTATAGATCTGTATATGTGTGCATATATGTATGTATGTATGTGTGTGTGTGTATTGCATTGAGTGCATGCTGCAAACAAAAGACTTAAGATGCATACATGCAAACATACATACCTCTTTTACTTCATTTGGGAGACACAATAATGATTCTTTACTGCGTACGAATACAATCATCACTCGATGATCAACATCATTATGATTCCCACAGTAAACTTGGCAAGTCATTAAACTTATTTCTATGGCACTCAGTGGAATTTTTAATTTAGGTTTATCAGTAGAACCTTTTTAAGAAAATGACACAAGCTCTTTGTAAGAAGGAGCATCTAATCAAGTCAATCATTAAATATGCATACGTATGTATGTATGTATGTATTTGCGTGAAAAAAGTTTCTTTACAAATGTTAATTGATTTCAAGAAAGCATAGAACTTGAGAGCAGTTTTGCATTATAAGGAATATGTATGCATATGCACGCAGATTATTATTATGTTAAATTATACGCATTCATTAGTGCTGAACACTAACAATACGACTTGTATCTTTGCTATATTTCTTTTATTATGACTTCTGGAGCTCATAAAAAAAATTTAAATAGTAAAGTAAAAAAATAGCAATAAATATTTTTTTAGATTTTTTAAATTTTCCATGATTTTTTTTTTCAAAATTATAATTTTTGAAGCTTTACAAATCTTAAACATTACTAACATTTTTGCTATGAGTGTATTTCGTATGGAGAAATCTGAAACTAGTTAAATTAACGAAAGAACAAAGAAATGCAAATTGTACAATATGTACAGCATAACAATCCTGGAAACATTCAGTTTATGTTTACCTACCATACCATATTTTGATGTACATTTAGACTAACAAGGCACTATTCGAGTATTACTGTGCATATTATAAAGTATATATATGCACAGCAGCATGTAGATTTGTATGTGTTTGTCTGTTTTTTTTTTTGTGTACGACACTGCCATTACCTTTTTAAGTTATCTCTAAGAACTCTTCAAAATGATTCAACAGATCACGATTGTATAAAGTAACTAACAAATAAAACAACCAACCAACTAACTAACTAACAAATAAACAAACTAACTTAAACTAACAATTTTTGTTGAATTATCTCAAGGAAAATTTGCATTTCAACTTGTTAAGACCATCCTTTTCTCTAATTGTCAATCATATAAATACAAAATAGGATTTATTTTGCAAAAAAAAAAACAACAGCAAAATAAAACATAAAACTTAGTAAGAAAGGTTAGAAAGGTTAAATTTATAGGAATTGAAATGTTTAGTTAAATTTTAATAGAAAAATATTTGTATGTATACACTAGACTGGTCCTTATTTTCGAAAAGTCACAATATTTAATGCAGCAACCTCTTAAATTATTCCTTTAAGCAAAAAAAAAAAAAAAACTATTTTGTAAGAATTTCAAGTCTCTATTTTACCGACTCCCACTAATTCTTTATCCCCAAATTATTTTCAGAATATACACTAAGACCCTATCTCCACCCCTTGAAGGTGTTCCCATACAAAAATATTTTTATAAAATTTTTCCCACAGTCCTAACAAGGCCCTGTGTACGCCTAGATGACTCAAAGGTATTTTTATTAATTTCCCTCACCGTTTCAACTAACCCTAGAGGTTAAAGTATAAGACCGATCACCACTACTTATCTCTATTTAGTGAAGAAAAAATTAATGTAGGTCCGTAATACACTTAGTTTCTCTATAGTTAGCCTGGTCCTTGTTAGGACGGTAGGGAAAATGTTGTAAAAATATTTTTGTATGGAACACCCTTAACGAGGAGTGATAAAGTGTTACTATATTATGAAAAATTGTTCCCTTCTGGGAACGGGTCGGGGATTTTGAGCACTTTATCCTGAACGTTTTAATATTAAAATAGCGACTCGAAATTTTTACACAATAATTTTTTTTGTTAAAAGAAGCAATTTAAGAAGTTCCTGCATTAAATATTGTGATTTTTCGAAAATAAGGACCAGTCTAATATACCTATACGAGTACATATCTGATTTATCTACGGATCAAGTTTTTACATAATTTTCAAAAAAATATTTAACACAAGAATAATTTTTAACAATGTTCCATATTGTGCAATTAATACATATTAATTGTACAATAAATAAATAAACTTAAAACTTAAAACACTATTCAAAATAATAATTAATAATTAGGCTTTGATAAACTTCATGGAATATGAAATTATAAAATATATCGTTGAAATATTTTCTTTTTCATAGTTTCTTCTTGTAGGAGCGTTATCTGTTTTACAAAATATTTAATTGAATTGATGTGATTTTATTATAAAAAAAAAATAGCAAATGTGCAGACATTAGATGGCCTAGGGATATTTGTGGATCACTCTATGAATGCATCTTTAGTTTATCTTCCTTAAAATTTTATTAAAAGGCGTGCTTTCACATGTAAAACCAATGAAAAACATTTGCACTTAAAAATAACACAAATAAAAATTTATACGTTCATATTGGTACTTCATTTATTCAGTAAAGATAAACTGACTGTAAACGGAATGGGGTGGGAATGTTGAAAGAAAAATACAAACTCCGGCCTTACAAGACTGTTATAAATAATTCAAACTACGAGTTTAGCAACTTGGTGGAAACAATTTGTCCACCAAGTCCAAAAGTTTTTTTTTTAGGTTTGCTTTACTTGTCCTGTTTGATAGTTGTGTTGCTCTTAAAATTGTCCTCATCGTTAGCTAAGCACTTAATCGATTCAAGTTATGTTGAATCCTATTTTATACATTGTTAAAGGGCTTAAAAACCCTCAATTATATTAATTTGAATAAATTAGCTATTTGGTCTTCATTGAAACAAATTTCCTATTGGGGTTTCAATTCTAACTACAAGTAATTGATTGTGTATTTTAAAAATTGCAGATTTAATTGTAATGTAAAAATAAATAGGCAAAGGAACACATGTCCACCCTCCATGTTTGTTGCATTGTTTTGAGTTGTTTTTTCTACTTGAAAAAAAAACTGTTTGAATAAAATTCTTGGTTACATCTCCAGTCTTGGGAGACTGGCAACAAAATTGCTAAAGTACGAGTACAAGTATTTATGTTTTAAGGCAATAACGCTCATAAAATACTTTATAATTTAATTTATGCTAAACTTATCCAATGCAAAGAAAGACATACACATATAAATATGTACATATATATATGTATGTATTGTACGTGTGGCAGTCTTGGTACATGTTCTTCATCTAAGCACGTTGTATAAAGTACTTACTCTTACGTTGCGGATTCTGTACATCTTTCTTACACACTACCTCCTACTTTTTTATTTCAGTTAAAAAAAAACCTTACACTCTTTAAGGGTATATAATTAAGTTTAATCCTGCGTTTGAAACGGAACATATTTGCAATATGTACATAAGAAATAATCTTCGAAATGTTTTGAGGCTGCGAATATATTGCGAATATATATACATATATGTAAATATGTAATGGCTACATAAATATTCATCGGCAATTCAAAGTTTTAAAGAAATAAATTTGAAAAAAAAAACTGTTGGTATTTACCGAGTCCACTATAGAACTGCAGTTCAAAAAGGACGAAGCCTTTGAAATGTAACTGATTGTTAAATTGTAACGTTCTTTTAAATAAACATAAACTGTAGACAATGTAGAATGACAATAATTACTCAAAAGAAATATAATTAAGTAAAAAGTCTTAATTTTAGTAATTGTGTGTAATCATAATTGTAGGGCAAACAATTCGTACGCTCACATACAAGAGCATCTCTACTTCGTTTATGTGAAAAACTAAAATAGTCTACAACTATAAATAAAAAGTCACATGAGTATCAAGCGTATTAACTTTCCGTAATACTTATAGTGAGAGTAAGCTTATGCTCAGAGTATGAAGATTTAGTCAGATACACGGGATATTTATTCATCCTCTGCCACCGTGTATACATGCATACATATGTATGTGTATATAAAGTGAAATGGAAATTGTCTGTGGCTGTTTGAAAATGTGCTTTATATACGCATGTGTAGCCGATTAATACTCAGAGTATATTTTATACTCATGCGTATGATTGTAGCTCTTACAGTCTGTAAATTTTATTTATAGTTGTTTTTATCACATTTTATCGGATACAGCATTTTGAGCTAAGTTAAAAATTTTTAAGAAATAATCTATTCTTCTTCTTCTCTCATAGCTTAAAAGATATTTGAATTAAAACAAAAATTAAAAAATTTTTTGCTTTGACTTTTTTTTTAGAATTCTGTCAAATTAACAAAGCCCATAATGAAATCTGCGTCAGTAACTTCAAGTGTTCTGTAATTTATGTTGGATTTTATTCTGTGCTCATTTTTCTTTGTACTTTTGTTTACAAAATGTAGGCAATTTATTGAAAGTATGTTGAGAGAATGAGCATTTATATTTCAGAGCATAAGATAAAACGCTTTCAAAATAAAATAGATTCTATCTCTCGACTGCTTTCTGAGGCTAGTTTTTTGTGTCATTTTGTATGGAAAATGTGTTTATGCCGCAATTCTGTTTGATCGCAAAATTAAAAAAAAAAATAAATTAAATTAAAAGCCAGACCTCGATTTTTGACAAAATTGTTTAACAAAGGCTGAGTTTACGTCTGGCATTTCTTGTGTGCCAAATGCCCAAAAAAGCGTAACCAACTAATTACTAACGAAAAACTGTTTGATTCAGACATATATTAATTGATTTAAACAGTTTCCAATCATGTTGGATTCTATAAAATTCTCTATTAGTTATGTATGAAACTGTTTAACTTAATAAATACGTGTCTGAATCAAACTGTTTTTCATTAGTAATTAGTGGTTACGCTTTTTTCCGCTTGTGTGGCACATGGCACACAGATGTAAACCCAGCCAAATTCATTCTTTAATCGCATACCGTTAAAGGTAATCCATCGAGAATGTGCTTAGAGCCAACACAATACCATATTTTGTATTTTCGGCATTTAGGCAAGCATTGTCCGAAAATCGTAATTCTTGAGAATATATTTTGTATTTAAGCGCCTATAAAAAATTGTGACGGTAGGTTTTGAAAATTTCAACTATAACATTTAATTATGTGATTATTTTTCAATATTTTGCTAAAATTTAAGAGAGCCTTTTCTGAAGGCGGTCAACTGACAGTTTACAAATTTTCAGTAGGGTAAAAAAAAAATGTTTTTTCAAACTTCTGTATGTATGTACTCTAATATCGTAAAGGGGGATACAACTGTATGTTTTTTTTTGGCGAAAGAGTAGAGAAAATGATTTACAAATTTTATAGAAAGTGAAAATTGCAACATTTTGAGTGACCGCCTTTGGAGGAACAGTGCCGGTATGTAGATTCATTTTAAAGTATCCGATAAAATATAACTAAACTACAAAAATGGGTTAATTATTATTTAAATATTTATTGCATCAAACTTTCATACAGCAACAACACTGTTTCCCTGTATTACTGTGCTACACCAATAAAAAAAATTGTATGTAGTATGTATATGTATGTACTATTTTATAGGGTGTATGTCTGTATGTGTATACAACGCAATGTTTAATTTTTTTCCTTTTCTTACTCACTATGGCCACGTTAATTCTGGTTATTGATCCTTTGCAAACTTAAAAGATACTATTGCATCCAAACATCTAAATGCGTATGAGGATGCTGAAACTTTTAGAAGAGTTGCAATTGGAGATGGGGCACTGAGGAAGCGTCGCTCTTAAATTATGATTTTACAACCTAGCGGCAGATTTCCACAGTTCATTAATCGTTTAAACTAAATTGTAAATGTCACTACATGCAGGAAAAGATTTCTAAACAACGTCTAAGGAGAAGACAAGAACATGTTACAGCATATTCTGGGTATGCGTACATGATAGCTAAAAATATTGACTTTTTTGTTTGTTTGTTATTTGCTAAGACGAAGATCATAAATTGCTTGCAAAATAGAGGGTGTAGTGCGTGTTTAGGTTTAATAAATTCTACTCATTTAGTTTGACAGTTTAAAAGTACCGCCTTAAAACCAAATGACAACATAAAAGAACCATACATAAAATTGTATGTATGTATGTATGTATGTGTGTGTGTGTGCATAAAAACGCATTTGTTGTCCCACGCATACGTACATATGTATGTGTATGTGCATATATGTATGCGTGTACGTGCCGTATACTATATTTGTTCTGGACGTAGATATTCTTTAATTAATACGTACAATTATGAAATGAACTGGAGATGTTTTTGCCCTTTTCCAACATTTTGTTTAAAACAATAGTAAACATACATTTTATAGGCTCTTTCTCATTGTTCTTTATTGGTTTGTTGCAGTCGTATGCTGTGCTGTTGTTAAGACTTCGCGCGCGCAATCAACAAAATTGTGTGTTGTCAAGTGTCGTGTTTATCATTCTGGAGGTAGAGAGTTTAGTTGGCTACTGCACAAACTTATTATTCGTACAACTTACAACATCAGCTATGGCAACAAGAAACAAGACAATGTCACAAGAGTCAACACAAACAACAAGAATACTAATATCGAGACAAAAGCAACAACAACAACAACACAACACAACAACAGCAGCATTAATACACAAACAACAGTAGCCAACATTAGCTGCAACAACAGCAACAGCAACAGCAACAGCATGAAAACAAACAGCATTAGCGGCATAGCAACTTGTAAAATGGGATGTTTATGCTTCCAAGATACAAAAAGGTGATAATTATTATATAAAGTAAGATGAACTCGAGAGGATATGCAAAAATGGTAAGTAGTCATAGTAGAATCATAGTACAACTTGTTGTCATTGTAAAACAAATAAAACTAAAACACACACACACACACACACACACACACACACACACACACACGCATACATATGTATTTATACTCCGTAATAACAACATTTACAAACATTTATTAGGTATAATGCCGTCATCCCAGCAAACATATGTACATATGTAAATCGAATTTGGAGAAAAAAGTTTTCGTTTACGAAATGATACATTACTACATATGTATTTGTTAAATTCAATAATTTGAGTGTATTTTCTGTAACACATGTTCACTCCACTAGCATCCAGAAATTTTGAAAGTACTCTGCTGAACATTTATTTATTTATCAACTTTCGAAACAGTTATGAGTAAGAAAAACCAATTTGTTAATTTTTTTTTTTTTTGGAAATTTATTTAAGTTTTTATATGAATAGCAGTTTGGAAAATAGGAAATGAAAATTTCTCACGAGTTACATAAACGAAGTATTGTTGTGCCTCGTTTCTGTAACTTGTAAGAATAATTATGTCTGTTCTCCTATTTTAGCCAGGGCTATTCATATAAACACTTAAATAAACTTACAAAAATGTCAACAAAAAGAGTTTATTTGTTACTCATCATGTGTTTCACAAGGTGATAAAAATTTTTTCCACTCAAAAAGTTCCTAGATTTACATTTAATTTAATTTCTTATTGTACACTAGGCAACTCCGAATCTCTTTTTAAATTTCTTGTTATATATGTTTGCTTTACTGAAAACCCGTAAATTTTCTTCTTCCAATTCTGATTTTAAAAAATTGCGCATTGGTGCGCAGAACAATTTTATCATTCATTTAATTTAATTTTTTTCCAAACAATTTTATTTTAACATTTTAAAGTGTGTGTAGTTTCAAACCAAAATATTTCGTAAGCTGAAATGCAAAATCACGTAACCACAATTTTTTTAAATTTATACTAGAAAGAAAAAAAACTGAAGTAAAATTTCGTTATTTTCGTTTTCCCTTCGGCTAATTTTTGTGATAAAGGTTTGAAGGGACATGTGCTTCAATGTAATACCCAATATTTAAATAAAAATGCTATTTTGGATATTTTTTTGTTTTTGAGTTTCAACTGACGATATGTGTTATAGTTACAAGCGAAACAAAAACTCACAGAAATTCACAATATCGCTTTTTTCGATAAGGTGAATTTCGCTGGGTTGGTTGTTGTGTGTCTACATTTCTAAAGAATATAATAAAATGTTGACGATGACGGCAATAATGTTTTGTGTGCTGTCGCGGCTTTATTTGTTGAAATGTACGAAAATATCGGACATCAGTATGTTAATATTTGTATAGTAAATAACTTTGTATTTAGATACATATGTACATATGTACATATGTAATGTGTATGTCGGACTGTAATATAAATTTGAAGCAAATTGTGACTAAGATTAATTTTTAGCAACTTCTTTGCAGTTGAGCAAACAAACATTCAACATTAATTTAAAGAGTTGTTCAAATATTCAACCTTAGTGTAAAAATATGCAATTGTAACCCATACATTTTCGCAATTTTCAGCTTCCAAGTACATATGTATGTATGTATGCATAATGATTCCATAAACATAAAATAGAAATTTTTTAGCAATTGCGTTTCTTGAAATTTCGGGCAAGAAGGTAAAAACGGGATGTGTCTAATCCCTTGTAAGATTTCCACATATTTCGATTATGACCACGAAATTTTTTATGTGAAACCTTTGATAGATTTTTGACAAAGATTCCAAGTTTTTTAAAAGGTTTTGGGTGAAAAATTACTTGATTTCCATTGAAATTTTCATTTGAAACTTTGTTTGTTATGATTGCTAAAAGGCAATTATACCGCAATAGGTGAATGAAACCTATTGCTATGAGTTGTGCCTTAAAGGTTAACTATGTCTAGCTATAACAATAATAATAAAATTATTTTGAATCGCCCCCTCCCCCCCCAACGATCACTCTCACTTGTTTCATTCTCTTCATATCAATTGCGCAGTCAAAACACGTACACAGTAGAAAAAGGTAAAGAATAGTAAAGTAAAACTATAAATGCACAGCATTCCAGAATACATTACTGTTAACACAGAACATGTCCTAGGAAAGTAATGAATTATTTTAATATGTCCGAGCAATGAATTCCCTAATATATTTATTTTTTTAATCAAATGCATTAGCATAATTAATTATACCTATATTATTAATAAATTAATTAATAGAATCAATATTTGTTCTTTTGTATTTTGCTATCAATCTTCTCCAATGCATAATTTTTAAATATAATTTTTGCAAAAGTTGTGTATATAATTTTTACTTCCATTGAAATTCACTGGCACGCGTTCAAACACATTCTTCGTCTTCGAATAAAAATGAAGTTTGAAGGCGACCTAAAGGCAGCAAGAAATAACAGATGTCTCTTTTTTCTAACAAATTATAACATTGAGTACACACTTTGAAACGTGTTTAAGCAACACGTTTATATTATGTGTTACATATTTTAACACAGGCACTGCAAGCTACAAGGAACTCCATCAGTGCAACCTATAAACATCAAAACATTTTGATATTTTTGAAACTTCGAATGCGACCGATAATGCAACCTACCTGGTTGCATAAACAAATTACTGTCCCTATCTTAAGGAAAACACGGACACTTTTCACAAGCAAAAACAATACATAATTTTCTTCTTCTGCAAATGTGGTAATGCACATGGTAACCAATGTGTAGACTTGTGCCATTTAGTTCATTTCAGTGTCCGGTCATTTTAGTTCATTATTTGTAAATGAACTAATTCGTTCATTTAGTTCAATCGCTCTTTTTAGTTCAATGAACTAGTTATGTCTTTTTAGTTCAATGATTTTACATCTACAATTCTACATGCATATGTATGAGTGTTGTGGTCTTTGACAATATTGAAAAGACAGATTCTGTGATTAAAATGCTTTATGAAAACTAAAATTAATTAATTAATTAATTAATTTGCTCTATAAAGTGTTTATAAAACAAATTTTTTAAAATCTCATAAATCCAAAATATATTTTGTGAATAGGGTAGTAGTTTACTTGTTTATTGTTGTTTATTGCATTTGTGGTAGTAGCAAGCCATGAACAAGAACTAAATATACATACATACATACATACATATGGATGAGTATAGAAGATAAGCACAAACAGTGAAAAAGTAAAGCAAAAGCCTCTGTGTTAGTTCATTTTGTGTCTTAGTTATTAGTTCAAAAATTGAACTAGTGAGCGTAAAACAATTGAACTAGTTCACTTAGTTCAAAGTACTGAATCGTTCATTTGAACTAGTTCGTTCATGAACTACACAAGACTACCAATGTGTAATTATTGTGTCTGATCAAATTATCCTTTCGTTTCTAACGAACTGCATTATCTTGCTTTGGAAAAAAATATTTTATTTCTCTCATTATTTATGTGATTGATTACCACTTTTCCCGCTGGGTACATAAAAGCGTAGCCATCTTAAACTTTGTTTTGATATAAAATAGGTTAATGCAAGTTTACTACACTTTCTTTTATATGCTCCTCATTTTCATCAATTTCGAAAAGAAATCACTTTTTCTATTCGTATTTGATTGTTATTTTCTTTTATGCGGTTATTTCACTGCATCTTATATTTTTGTTTCGTTTATATTCGCATAGTAGTAGTTGTGTTGTGTGTTGTGCTCCATTGCCTCAGTAAATTACTTTAGTTTTTCCAACATTTATTTAAACATTTTTCTCTTAAAACTATTACTTTCTTTTGATAAAGTAAAACAACAATTAAGGCCATATTTAAAATGAAATAGGCGGCTTCGTTGCATACTACGTGCAAAAAATCACTGGATCTTTGCAAGTTTTGCTATGATTAAATGTTCTTATTCTTTAACTCTTTATTCAAGTATTTTTTAATTTAATTATGTACTCGTCATAAATCAGCAGATGTTACAAGTGTATTGATCAGCTTTATATGACACTTTATATTACCAACATACATACAATGTACATACCATTAAATTCATTGTTGTTTAATGGCAAGGTTTCTATTAAATACATATTTGTTAAATACACGCTGTAAACATTTTCTTTAAATAGTTATTTGAAAAATGGAATTTTTCTATTTTTGAAAATAAAAGGTAATGCACGAGTGTGAGTGAGTGAGTGTGGCTTTTCTCAAACTTCATTAAAAATTAAAAAGTATTTTTTACCTTGGCTACCAAAGAGCTGTTTGTTATCTATGTACTCGTACGTTATAAGTATCCACATTCATTATTATAGTTACTTGCTGAGCAAGCAAGTCACCACCATACAATCCTGACGCTAGATTGTGATCACCGTCTTTAGCGAGGAAAAGGGGTTTGTGATTTAAGCAAAAAAAAAAAAAAAAATGAAATAAAAAAAAGAAGCTAACAAAGAACACAAAAAATTTCTTCTAACTATTAGGGAGAAAACTTAAAATGAGCCCTACAAAAAGCCATCCTTTTTTGGGAAGCGTTAATCTTTTGTGGCAAATCTATAACTTTTAACTAGACCTACAGTTTGCCAAAGAGGTCTGTCTATGCTGTCGCTTTTATTTCTTGCTACTTTTCTCTCTCGTTCAGTTTTGTGGCAAAAATAAAAAATCAAAAAAGCCGTAAGGTTTTTGGTTTCATTAAAAGCCAAGTGATTATAGCAAGTTCATCCGTTGTGTTAAGCATTTAAAAAATACGAGTAAGCAATGACTGACGGCAACCAAAAGTGAATAAGTATCTGCAACTTTTTACACTTATCTGAACGATGAATCTGGCCGTTAAGTATGTGTATGCTGGTGATCATTGTTAACTAAACATTAAGTGGAAATGAAATAGTGTTTTGAAAATATCAATTGTTGGGAAAATTATGTATGAAAAACCGGGTTCATTATTCATGACCGATAAAAATTCATTATAAATATTTTTGTTCTATACATCAGTCTAGGAAGGAATAAAATTATGATGTTTCGAATTATCTGACAAATTAGCTATGTACATATCGCTCATTTACAGAAACAACATCATAATTCAAAAAAAAAAAAAAAAAAAAAAAAAAAACAGTCACATCAAGACGACTATAAAATATGTCACTTATCTACTCTTCGTCTATAAAAATTGACTACTACTAACATGCTCCATTTATTTACAAAACCTAGGAGATTAATAAGAGATTGTCAATAGGATCCAATTATTGCCGATAAAGAGTATACAAGTGACAATATTTACTGTCGTCTTGATGTGACGTCGACGACGCCATTAACAATATGGGGGAATACTTAAAATGTCCGACCTGTATTTAAATTATATTTAAGTTTTGCGAGCGTACCATACGCTTGTGTGCTTGTGTGTGTTTGTTAACAACATGTACATGAACATCATGTGGTCGTATTAAAAAGAATTTCGTTTAATTTTACAATATGTAGTTTCATATCATGGAATAAATAAGTAGAAAAATGCGCTCAGTTGCCCTTTTGGTTTCATTAAATGTATTTTTATGCAATATTAATTTTCTACACGTTGATAACATAATTTTCTTATTTACGTTAAACAGCTGGTGTCTAATTGTCGCTTTCGATAACGAACTGGTTCGATCACGTTTTTTTTCAGTTTTAGATTATGGTATTCGATATCGAACCACATTATTACATTGTTCGATAACGAATGCCATAATCTCAGACAGAAAAAACTTAATCGAATCAGCTCGTTATCGAAAGTGACGATTAGACTAGACTCCTGTTGTTAAAAAAGCTTTCAATAATATTTGGAAATTTTTTTTAATTTTTTGTTAAGAGCTTTATTGAGCTGAGCTTTATTTTTTGTGCTTTTATACATTTTAAGAAAGCAATCAAAAATGGTTTCGTAAGGGTTTTTTTAGAATCGTCGTCTTATATACATACATAAATTATCTTGGCTTTACTCGTTTAACTATCAACACCAGATTTGTTTTTTGTGGAAACATATGTTTTTGGTTGGTTTCTCATGTTTTAGACTTGGCAGTTTTTCTTGAAGCAAGTCTGAGTTTATGGGAGAGAGAGGAAAGAAGAAAGAAGAGGAGTACTGGCTTGCTTGTACAGAAAAGTTACTTCAATTCTCTTTTGTTATTTCATTCGCAGCATTACAACAATAGGAAAATTGAAAAAGAAACCGTCTGAGTGTAAACAAACGAGCAGTTTTAAAAGAAAATTGAAGATAACTGCTTCAAGAAAAACTGCCAAGTCTAAAACATGACTTAGTTTTGATTTCCTTTGGTTGTGGCCGTAGCGCTAGTAGTGACGTACTTTTACACACACCAACTAAATGTCTGCCTGTATTTATTTTTAAGAAAACTCTGTGTCTCTGTCTGCTTGTCTGAAGATCAGTACGCCTGTCTCTTTTGTCTCACTGTTGATCTTTATTTAAAGCTTTTATATATATTTACTTAATTTTTTTTTCAACAGTTGTATCTGATACTAAAAATTCTTTGTATTGTCGTGGCGGCAATTACAGTCTAATGGTTGAGTTGTCGCTTTATTTCATTTTAGTTGAATTCAGTTTAGTTTATTTAGTTTTTCACTATTATTATTGTTGTTGTTGTTTTATTTTCTTTAGTTGAAGATTGCAATGACGAAAGTAGAATGAAAAAACCACTTCTTATCTAAGTAAAATTTCTGGCTTGGGAGTTTGATCTTAAAGATTGCATATCTTGTAAATAATAAAGATGACAAAAGGAAATTTTTTAAGAACGAAACCATCATCATGTTCTTAATATTATGAAAGTTCAAAGACAAATTCTTTATGCAGTTCAATTATGAAAGAGAATTTGATATATTAAAGAAAATATATTAATTTATTTATGGACTTTTAGTTATTCCATAAATAGCTTTTTTAATCTCTTCAAACTGGTTTAAAAAATTTGTGTGTGTGTCCAGTTGTTTTCTTTTAACAGAAATTATTTCATAAATATAAATGAATGCATACACAATAATAAATGCATATTTTAAAGAGGTAAATAACAAAATATGAATGTTCATTTGTAAATAAAGAAATTTTTATATATGTAGTATGTATAGTATAATTTAAAATAACAACAATAGCTTGAACATCAATGAAGCCCTTTTAAGGTACCAACAGACGACATGTTTTTTACATGTGTTTTTTTAAGTTTTCGACTCGTATGTTTTTCTTTATGCTTGTCAATATTGGTTAATTTACATAAGGTTTACAATTTTTGGTCACAGACGTACATGTAGTATCACTTCTTCTTTTTCAGTACATAAATATCCACGTAGTTTGTTTTATAAATGGCTTGCAGCCGTCGAAATATTTTTGGTTCCGTCGCTGTAGTACTGGCGACGCAAATTTGCTTTTTTAATTTTTTCTTTTTTAAACAAGACGTTGAGGTTGTATCTAAAAATCTATACATTTTTGGACTTATTTTAATAAAACGACAACGTTAAATTAAAAAAAAAAAAATATAATTAATTTGTCTTGCAAAATACTTCATTCAGACGGCTAATGATAGTGCACATAATCAACCGCCGACGAATTTGTTCCCATGACATAGACATTTGGAGCTGTATGTTTAACATAAAAAAATAGAGCACGCTCTATTTCAAATAATGTCTTATGTTTTTTGTCATGTTTTTTATACAAGCAATGTTTCAAAGGTAACACACGACATGTTTTCGTTTACATATGTAAATTCTGGCACATACAATGTGAAAAACATGTCGTCTGTTGGTACCTTTAACAATGACAAATAATAACCGTTAAACATATATTAACCAACACAATAAGAATATATGATAATATAAATGCATTTTTATATTTACATATGTATTTTTGGTTGAGATCAAACGGTCTATTATTAATTTCATCCAAATGGAGTTAGTGCAGTCTTTTAAAGCTGTTCTCACCTTTCAGCAACTCGTAGTAAATGCTTCCATCACATACACACATACTTACATAACAATTTAAATAAACATCAATCGTCTTCTTATACAAATGAATACACATACGCGAATACATTTCTGTCGTGTTTCTCTCGGTGGGCAGCTCTGATGTAAGACCATGACTACGTTGTCCCCATGGCTTCTTCTTCCTTAAGTTATCGTAGTGAATGTGTACATAAAATTTTTCACTTTTGAAACTACGGTTTTTTTTTTGTTTTTCATTCACTGAATATCGATTGCCAAGTGTCTGCAAGTCACCACTTTTTCGACTATTTTGGTGACTTTTTGGCGACATTGTCATTGAAGCGTCTACATATTAATATTCGCTTTTGAGGATTAGTTCCTTTTTATCTTTTATATATATATTTTTTTTAAATAAAACACCATAATTAATTTCGCGAAACATATGTAGTTCGCCGTTTTTTTATTTTTTTCGTATTTACAAAAGGGCGCCTGTTATCCGACAGGATTAGGACAAATCAGTTGATGTAAGAATCATCCGTAAAGGAACACACATACATACATAGGCTGATAAACACAATACCCTTCTTTGCGACGCGCAGTCGGGTAAAAAGCACTGTAATACCTCGGACAGCGCTTTTTACCCGTTTGTCAGTAGTACCGGTGACAAAGTCAGCAGTGAAATAGTAGTGTTCTACTATTGTCACTTCCTACAGTGTATACTTACCCTGTAGGCCGATAATTATGAATTGTTCTCAATCATAAAGATGTTTTCTTCGAAATCTTGAATAAATTTGGAATAACCGAAACTAATACAACTTCAATGGCTCGTATGGATGGTAATCGAATTTTAGTTGCTTTGTCTACTGGCAGCAGAAATTAAAATTAGTATTATGTATGGCAACTTCCTCTAGTTGCTTAAAAGTTATCGAAAATACGATTATGAAATTAAATTAAGTAATAAATTTATTTATTTTTATACTTTTCCGTGAAATAAGTACATTTTGAAAATTAATTTTTATAAATGCGAAATATTTGAAGTACCGAAGTATGTATTTACATATACTTGAATATCAGGTGTTGATGATGATGCTGCTGCCGTCTCAAAAATAATTAAGTAGCTGGCTACAAGACAAATGCAGCTAGCGGCATTGAAATTATCTGTTTGAGTACACTGCTGTGGTGAATGTGTTCAATGCATAAAGCTTGAAATTTATGCATGAAACAAATCGGTAAAATTTTCTCAATACAGTGTTTTCAGATTTTAGAATTTTATACTTGACGATTTCGAGCATCTATCTAACAAATTTTGATACAATTTTTATTTCAGTTACATTCTTGGGTAAAAGGAGTTGCAAAATATGCAATAGTTTTCAAAAAACGATTTTAGGCGTTCCTGCAGATTTGATTTTTATTTCATATGCGATTTGCTTATGCCAATCATGAATATGCATGTGAACCCTAACGACCTACATAAGTATGTATATAATCGATATACATATATAAATACAAATATGTATATACATAACAAACTAAAGTATAAAATAACAAATAGCAACTGGTTTTATTTGCTGTTTTTTTTATTTAAGAATCAAGACGCTGTTAGTCTTATTTTTAGAGATTTGTGTATGGGCAAATAAAAAGAAAAAAATTCTTTAAAATAAGTTGAGTAGTGACTGGCCTGCTTGAACAAATTCGGTTATAAATTTCAATTTGTGTTAAGCCTTTAGCCTGCAACAAAAGGCAGTCCAGTCCAGAAACAGAAACAGCCACAAACAAATGAAAAACAAACTGCTTAAAAAAGAGGAAAAACTATTTGCCTAATTGAAACAAACACCAAAAACAGTTCGAAAATAAACAATTTTCAGGTGTGAAAACCAACACGGAAATTGAAAGAATAGCATTTTTGTTGCCATTGCTGGTTTGTTACAGATAGCGAGTGAGCCAGCATGGCACAAACCCTTACTACGAATTGTTGCTTGCCAATGGCCCTCTTTGGCCATTAATCATGCTCAATGTACTTTTTTTTATACGAATTCCAAACAACACTGCACTGCGTTGGTGCTAAATTGGTAGTAGCAGTTCAAAAATAAAAGAAGAATAAATAAAATAAAAACTACCAAATAATGTAGAATAACTCAGACAGCTTTCGGTCTTTTCGTTGTTTGTATGTAAGTATGTGTGCTTGTGTCATTGGCCAAATATGGCATTAAAATAGGCGAAAAAAATGTTAGGGAAACCTCAAACTCTCCAATGTGCACGCTTAATTGGCTGCTATAATGGCAATGGAAAAAATGAAAAGTACAATACACAACAACAATGCTGCAGCGCATCTAATTGGATTGACCTAAAGTAGAAGATATGGAGAAGGCTACAAACAGCTGGCAGAGAGTTTAAAGCTTGTACGTGCATGGCCAATAGCATTATAAGGTTTGTTTTCAATATATCATAAAAAAGCAACAAAATCAGCATACACATACTTATACTTAAAGAAAATTTATATTTTTTTCTTCCCAAATCATATTGTATTATTATTTTTTTTTTTTTTTTTTTTTTTTTTTTTTGAGAAAGAAGAATACAAAAAATCTATATTCCACCTAAAGATTTATACAGGAATTTTCAAATATTTTAGCATTTTTTTTTAACTGTGTTAACCCTTCCTGTGGGCATTATCGTAAAAAAATTTCAAAATTGATACATTTTTCAATACTGACCGACCGTAAAGAATAATTCAAACACAAAATTGGGGTTTTCATATTGATTGTAGTTGTAAAAAAATGGGCTAAAGTTATTTTGTCCCGACAAAAGTTATGTCTGAAACAAATGGGTAAAGCTAACATATAACATAATTTTATTTTCCAATGTTTTTTTGAGTGGTCTATACATTTTGTACAACGTTTCTCCAATTTTTTTATCCCTTGTCGTGTAGGTCATCAAAATAGGTGTTTGGTTGTGAGATAATTTTACTTACCATCGCTTTCCGAAAAACTATTTCTTCACGTTTGGCATGCATTATAAAAAAGGGTCGCCATGATTTTATTGGCTGACGAAATCACCTGGGGTTCCTTTGGCGCTAATTCACCCTGAGCAACCCAATATTTCGCCTTGTGTTTAGTATCTGATGTGTTGCGATGAATACCCGTTTTCTACATGGATACAAAACGTTGCAAAAACTCGTTCGTATTGCGGTTGAAGAAAGCCAAACATTCCTGGGAAGTTTCGACACGAATGCGGCACCGATCTTGTGGAAAGCTTTCTTATACCAAACTGATCATTCAAAATTGAAACCAGCACCCCATGCGAGATGCCTATGGCTTTTACAATCGAATCTCATTTTCATATCGTGAATATGTTCAATTGTTTCGGGTGTAAAAACCGGTATCATTTCCAATAATTTTCACCATGATTGCCTCTGCTGGGAGTTACATTTTTTAAACTAAAAAAAACTAAATTAAACTAAAATACTGGTCATTGTATTAGCTGCCAGTCTTGTTGTAGTTATCGCTTTAAATTAGAAATGCTTTATATTAATTTGAGTACCCACCCAATGAGAATTATATTGCACACAATTACATACCATATCCTATTTAAACAATTATAAATTACTAATATGACTTATTGCTAGGTCGGAAATCAAAATCTAGTATTGAAAATTTTTTATCAAAAAAAAAAAGATAAGTTTTTTTTTTAGTTTATATAGCAGTGATGTCAAATATAAAACTATAGATGTATGTATGAGAAAAGTTGTCTCATTCGTCTCTGAAGTACATAAAAAAAAAATAAATATTTGGAACTAATGCAGCTCAGTAAAGCCGCAAATTAAAAAATAAGGATTAAAAATTAAATAAAAAAACTCTGAAGTTCTCATAAGAAACTGTGAAGAATTTCTAAATAGAAATTTTTAAACAGCTTACCTGATAGAAACCTTAAAAATAAGAATAAAAAACTAAATAAAACAATTTTAAGTTTTTTAAGTTTTGATATTAAATGCAGTTTAGTGAAGCTGCTCAAAAAAAATATCAAAATCTGTTCTTAATACATATTCATTTCTTTCCTTAAAAGTTTTGTAACATGAAACACATTAAATATCGTAAAAAGCATTGGTGATCATAGAATATTTTTCTCATACCACGTTTTTCTTTCACTGTACCTATAAAGAATTCAATACACCCGCTACGGATGTGTTATCGTAGCTGTCTCATTGACGACTAAGTGAAAGAGAATAAGAATGTGTGTGATTTTAGATAACACAATTGTGCTATGAAACTGACATCAATGGTTTATAGAGAAAATCATGTTAAAAAAAATACTGTTTGCAAAACAATTAAGATATTTTCCGCTCCATAATGGGTTAATAGTTTGCAATTTGCTATAGTCGAAACTATCTGTTGGACGTGACTTTTATGCTGCCTTGGTTCGTTATTGTGCATAATTCTAAGCATTTTAGCCTTAAACTTGAGTTACATTATACTAGTTCTTATTCGATACGTTTGCAGTTCAAACGTCAGTCTATAATGCCAATCACACCAAGGAAAGCTTGGAAACTAACAACAAAATCAAAAGAAACTTCAACTTGAAAAAGGCAATGCTTTCAGCTAAAATAAAAATAAAAAAAAATAAAGTTAAGGCAAATCAGATCGTTGTGCATTAGTTTGGTTGAATTGGATTTGGATTTGGCAAACAACATCAGCCACAGATCGAAAGCTGTCCGTATGTTGGCTGCCAACATTCCATCAATTGTGGGTAAATTTACGTTCTAGTTAACAATGTACCAAAGTGCATAGTTATATTTTTTGTTCTTGTTTTTTTTTTTTTTGTATGCCATACCAGCTACTTAAATTTTCTTATAAGCATAAAAAATGGCTTAAAGAAAACGTCTGTAAAGAATGAAAGATTTATGATTAAGTTAATAACCTTTAATGCAAAAATATCAAATAGAAAATAAATTTCAAGAATTTCGTACGAAAAATAAAAATAACGTTATAGCAATAGAAACGTGAAAATTTAATTGACATATAAATGAGTTATAGTTTTGTGTAATAAATTTCTAGGAATTTGCAATTTGCAGACACCACTTTCTATTTTAGTTCGAGAATTTTCAAAAATTGTGTAAAAAATAATGGATTTTTTTTTGTTTATTTTTTATTTGCGTTGTGTTTATTATGTGTATTATGAGCCTTAGAAATTAAATTAGCAGAAATCTTTTTTTTTTAGTTTTACCTTGTTTTAACTCTTAATGTATATTTCGGTGTTTTAAATCTCACACGCAAGAAATTTATAAACAATATTTGAAAATTGCACGCTGCTGTAACATTAAAGTAAAACAAAAACAAAAAATATTTGCTTTTATATTTATAACTAAGTTAGTTTAGTTTTGACTTTAATTAATTGCAACCTAATGTGCAATGAACACGCAGCCAGCATTTGCTTAGCAAAATCATTATTGTTATACGGACTGTATTGAATACAGTCTTTCTTGCAATGCTCTAGAAGGGCAATTAACCATTTTCACTTTTGCTGTTTGCGCCTCAATGCTTTATTTACACACATAAATATAATCAAGCGCACTGTTAGATACTCGTGTATCCAATATCCACAAAACATTTTTCGTATACAAAGCTTTGATGAAGTTTAACAAAATGAATTGTTGATTAAAGAGATGCTAGCTACTACATCTCTGTAATCAAATAAAATTGCTACGCAATTTAACAGAAAAGCCCAAAATATGAACAATTTTAAATAATGGCAACAATTTAACTTGAAAATAAATTCAGCGAAGTGCGACTGTGACTCACACACAAAGGATTCCGTACGGATTTTTATTAGTTTTGGCTGTTTTTTTATAGTTTTTTACGATGTTTTTTGTTACAACGATTAATTTTTAGTTTTGGCGATTTTTTCGGTTTTCTTGGCGTTTTATTTTTAGAATATATATTTTTATTTTAGCTTTGCGCTTTTTTCGTTTTGGTGATTTTTTTACTTTCTGGCGTTTTTTTTTTTTTTTTTTTGTTATTTGGCGACCTTTCACTTTTTGCACTTTATCGATTTATTTTATTTTTGGTGATATTTTTATTTTAAATGCTTTTTTAATTTTGGAGCTTATTTCGTTTATAGGATAATTTTTTCCGTTTTTGGAGTTTTTTAGTTAGCGTTTTTTTTCGTTTTGGCAATTTTTTAGTTTGGCGCTTTTTTTGTTTTTGGCAATTTTTTTTCGGGTTTTAGCGTTTTTTTTATCTGAGGACTTTTTTAGTTTTAGCCTTTTTGAAAATTTCAAGATACTTGCTGTATCATGTCAAATAATATATAGTCAATATAACATTAACTGATAGAATACCCTTTAATTTTGATTTTTTAAATTTCAGTGTTAATTAGTGTAGCCTGCATAAAAATTCACTAACTTTCGTTGCTCGCTTTTTTAACTGCCATATATTTGTTGCTTTAGCGTCCAAAGTCTTACAAATTCTGTGAAAATATCAGGTCAGTAACTCTTGCTGTTCTCGAGGAAACAGCTTATGACGGACAGACGCACATGGAAGCGAAAACAATAGCGTTCCTTTTCACTTTTGGTTTACGGAACCACAAAAAAAAAGAAAATTCAATCAACTGCAAGCATGCGAGTTTGTGTCTTAAGTCTTTTGTTTTGTAGGAGCGAAAGTGACAGATTTTTAAATGTTCCATTTATTGCATAGAATCTTGTTTTAATTTTTAAAAGCATTTTCAACAAGAACGTATTTTATAAACACATTTTTCATTTTATTCAATACCAAAAATTTTATGATCGGAGAATTTAAAAATGCAAAATGTTCTTTACCTTTAATAAAATAGTTTAAAAAAATAAATGCCACATTCATTTAAAATCTGTAAATATTTTCGAAAATCTTCAGCTGTGTTCTTAAGTAATTTGTGTAGGGGTATCTTGAGTATGAAAGAATAATTTTTCAAAAAATTCTTAAATTTGAATTGGTCTAATTTTTCAACAACTTACGACAAAAGCCAAGACCACAACAAACACGGACCATTAATTGTGAAGCATAATCTCAGCAAGAAAAATATGTTGGTGGTGTTGATGCCAATTGTTATTTTCAAGGTTGTTTATTTTGTGTTCTGTCTGGAAATACAACACAAAGTTCTTTGTTTTTTTTTTTTTGCTTGCAAAAATAAACTTTTTGTTTAAACAGCCTCAGAGATAACAACAGATGTTAAAGTGTGTTCTAGTCTTCATGAAGTCTCAAACTCTAGGGATTTTATTGTTCTTTTGTGCATTCTCATTTTTTTTTAATTTTTTAAATCGCAGTGCAACTGGTCATGTACATACAAGCATTTTAAGAAAAATGCATTTAACGCTCGACATTTATAAATTGAATTCAATTTATTCTTTTTCAAAAGTCACACAACAGACCACTAAAAACAAGCATAATAGCTTGGGAAATTCTCTAAGGTATTGAAAAACTTGTACGTTTTTATTTTATTTTAGTTTTATTTTTTATTTTTTTTGTGGTCCTGCTTTGCTTTATTTAAGTATTATTTCCTTTGCTTAACATCTCGACATAACTCGCATAAGGAGGAGTAATGAAGGTGGTCGCCGATGATGTGGCCATCATCAAATAACCTCAACATCACCACCATTAATTCCAGCAAAAATGAAAATAAATTTAAGAAAACTTTAAGAAATTTAATGTTGAAAAATTGCGACAAATTACTAAGCAACACGCAAAAAAAACACGTTCGTTTTCAATAATTCATTGGTTGTTTTTTTTTTTATTTTTCTATTTTTTAATAAATCGTATCAAATAATAGAAAAAGATTAATCGAGTGGAAATGGTTTTTTCTTACATATATCGCAATTTATTAAGATTTATGAAGAAGAAACTAGAAGAATTTATTAAATCTCAACACTCCCACTATTTATAGAAACCATTAATTTACAAATTAATGTGCATCAGTTGCATCAGTTGTCAGTGTTATCTGAAATTATTTAAAATAATTTTATAAATTTAAATTCAATTGTCTTTTGCTTATAGTTTTATTATTGCAATACTTGTTAATAGTAATTGAGTAAGTAATTGAGAATAGTCTTGAAATGAGTATATTTTAGCTTTAAAATGCATGTCTGTTGTTTAAATTTTGTTTAATTTTATTTCACTTAAAATGTCTAGGATTGATCGAAAATGAAATGCGATCGTAGAAAAAAATTTTGCTGTAGAATTGGGTAGCCTTTGTACGAAAAACTGTTATTTATATGTACTAATAATACTAAAAAAATGTTTAATTTAAAAAAGTTTGTTTGTTGTTGCTTAAATACGTCTAGATGCATTTCGATGCAGTTTTATAATTCTCAATTATTTGTTGGGCGTTTGTCTATAAGCATTGGGGGTTTTGTAAGCTTTTTGAATTTTAAATTGGTAGAATTCCCCTGATTAGTTGCCTAAGCAGCAACGAAATCCATTAACCGTGCTAAATAAATTACAATAATATTTCTTTAAATTTTAGGGTTCCGTACACCAAAGGTGAAAATGACCCTATTGTTTTCGCCACTCTGTCCGTGTGTCCGTCACAGGATATTTTTTCGAAAACCATAAGAACCGCGGACCTGAAATTTTCACATAATATCTAAAACTTTGGCCGCTACAGCAACAAGTATATAAAATTTAAAGGGTGTTCCAAAGCGAGCAACGAAACATGTGGAAATCCTAGCATAATACACAGATAATTGAGGCTATCAGCGCAGAAGAGGTGTAACCCACACATAGTTTTTTAACTATTAGGTTACACCAAATCTGCATTGTTAGCCTCAATTATATATAGACTTTTGAAATTTTCAAGGTTAGTGTATTTTTATGCAGACTACGCCAATTAACACTGAAATTTAAAAACTCAAAAGTAAAGCGTATTCTTTCAGTTAATATTGTTTTGACTATATAATATTGAGAAATTGTTGTATCTTGGAAACCAAAATAGGAAAACTCCTCAAATTTTCAAAAACCGTAAAACTAAACATAAAATAAAAAAAATCGCAAATAGAAAAAATCGACAAAAACTATATAATAAATAAATATATAATAAATAAATATATAATAAATAAATATATAATAAATAAATATATATAGGGTGTCCCAACAAGAACGCAAAATTTAAATTTGGCGCCATTCGAAGTGTCATTGTTTGACATTTGAACAATTGTTATTGTTTGCTAGTAGAAAATTTGCGATCAATTTGGGGTCACAATAATGCTCCAAAAGAGTCAACTGTAAAGAGAATAATGGATAAATTTGCCGAAACTGGTTCTGTTAGTGATGTAAGGACAACAACGCACCTTCGACCAGGTCGATCGACCGAAAATGTCGCAGCTGTACGTGATGATGTCGCTCAAACGCAGGTCAAGCGCAAACAGTCAATAGTGTTCGGTATCCTGAAATGATAACCAGTTTTTTCGTGACTAGAATTGAAGAAATGAATGTGGAGGGCATGTGGTTTCAACAAGACGGCGCCACATGTCATACAGCCAGAGAAACAATTCAATTGCTACATCAGTCATTTTCCGGTCGTGTTATTTCGCGTTTTGGAGACCAGAATTGGCCGCCTAGATCGTGCGATTTACCACCATTAGACTTTTTTCTTTGGGGTTTTTTGAAGTCGATGGTTTACGCGAATAAGCCGACGACGACTCAAGCCTTAAAAGAGGAATTTGGACGCTGCATAAATAAAATACCGCAGCCATTGAAAATTTCATTAAAAGATCGCGTGTGTGCCAGCCAAGCCGCGGCGGCCATCTGCCCGATTTGTTGTTCCACACATAACCTCATTTTGTCTACTTTACGATACAATAAAGTTTCACGATTTTTTTTTAAATATCTGTGTTTTATTTAAAATTTAAATCTTGCGTTCTTCTTGGGACACCCTTTATATATAACGCTATAAGATAAAAAAGTGGCAAAACTAAAGAAAAACACTAAAACTAAAATAAATCACCAAAATCTAAAAAAAACGCAATAATCGCAAAAAACAACAACAAAAAAAACCTCAAAAACCGAAAAAAATCCCAAAAACGAAAAAAGAGCCAAAGCTTAGAAAAAGCGCCAAAACTAAAAAAATAGCAAAAAACCGAAAAAAAAGTTTACCGTGTACTTGATTTGTTTTTTTTTTTTATTTTTTATTTTTAACTTTTCATCAGATAAGATATTCATTCCATTATATAGGCTAAAGTTCCTTTAGTATTACATATGTACGAATAGTGTTCGTACGGAACCCTTCGTGTGCTAATCCAAAATCGCATTTTACTAAATTTATTTATTTAAATATGTTCCAACAAACCGTCATTCTTGAGTTGTGTTAATTTAAGTTACATGTGTCAGCTCTTGACCAATTTAAAAAAATGCAATGGAAATTTTAAGTCATCACACAAAATTACTCATGAAACAACACACGTTTTCGGTAGTTCGAATACTTCTTGTAGATGTATAATATGAATTTTTTGATTAATATAATTTTTATGTCGATTTGCTCGCAATGTGATCGGTTTTCAGACATCTGGTTTCTTAAAAAAGTTTTCTTAAAATTTTCCTCAGATTCCGTTTTTAACCGACTTCAAAAATAGGAGGAGAAAATTTTTCATTCGTTTGTATTTTTTATATATTTTACTTCATAACTCCGTCCTTCGTTGTAGACCGATATTTAAAATGTTTTTTTTTTTTGCCGAGACCTTGCCCACTAAATTTTTTTCTTTCATATTCAGGGCTAATTTGCATTAACTGTCTTAATGCAAATTAACTTGTGAATTATCCTCATCCGTAAATGCACTAAATGACAGTGAATGAATACTGAATTTAGCTATATGATAACACAGGTCTCATATGGTAACACCGTCAACAATCAATCAAATGTTGGCAAATTGTTTTGGTTTTCAAAATTAAAATGCGATTCGGTCAGAAAATATAAGTTATTTTAATTGTTTTTAGAAAAAGAACAAAGAAATATTAAAATCGAGACATATTTTTTCATTACAATATTTCCAAGGAAAATTATCGAAGTGTGTGGCACGAAAGGGATGTACAGATTTTGTTTACTTAATGCAAATACTGTCGTCTGTCAGGGTAAATTTTTAATTCACATTAGTGAGATTTTAATGCAAATTAACGCTGTCGTCTGTCTACGCTATTAGGCATTTAATTTTTAGAAGGTTTTCAAACTCAACTTGAAATATCTGGTACGAAAAATGTGAAATGTGATCACGACGCCCTTTTAAGAAAATGTATCTTGCTACGTTGTTGTAAGCGACTTTTAGTTTCCGTTGATCATGCTTCTACTTAAACGATTATTACTAAACTTGTCACGCATCCTGAGATGTAAAAGTGGCTGTGGAAACACCCCTTAAAATTTACAGCCTGTCCCACTATGTCACCAGACTTCGTTCTATCGACAACTTGTATTGTAAACAACAATAACATTGGAAAATTTTTTATTGTTTTCAATATAAGCATTCGATAGAACGATTTCTGGTGACATCGTGGGACAGGTCGTTAGTCTGCTATTATTCTATTCTTACGAGACTTGACAAATAAATTAACTTTCTAGTGCTTACCTTTGAAGTCGATTTTATTTTTTGACCCACCCTAATGTACATACATACATATGTATATGTACGTTTATGTGATGGCAAATGTCGCGACGAAGACCAGACACTAGACTTTTGTCTTATTATTATGGAAAATTTTCTATATTTTCTGTACTATTATAAACTTAAAGTAAATTTGAAAGCAACATTATTTTGTGTACAAACTTTATAGTTACATATGAACCCTGAAAGGATATTGCCATGTATGAGTGGAATATGAAAGCTAAACATCTTGCGAAAAAGTTCAAATAAGCGGCGACGACCAGTTAACCTTGAAGTTTTCGATTCTTCCATATTGTTAAGTGTACACTGGTGTGTATAAATAAATAAGTATGTGCGTATATGCAGGCTTGAAAGAAACAGAACATACATATTTCCAAAGATTTCATTTTGTTTCTTTTGCATTTAGTTTTTGTTATATTCTTTTTCCTTCAGACATCTGAGAGTTGAGCTCCCACAGAGGAGGTCCCTCAAATAGATAGACTTCTAGTTTATGGGTTTGCGTTAAGATCTATGCTAAGTAAAGCTTTTATGGCCAGATGAATGACACTTCATCTGTCTCTGTGCTGTATCACTTCTCATATATCTGTATCTGCTGTTGTTTGTCCTATTGCAGTATAACTAGTGAATTGCATAAAGTTGCTGTTTCTTTAACTTATTTTTTGCATTTGCCATTTTAAAAAAACGAAGCACTCACTCAATCTTTTACTGATGGTGATGGTGGCACTTGTGCGTGTTACATACGGACGTTTATATTTTCGTAAAAAAAATAAAACTACTAAAATGAAACATCCTTTGCATTTTATAAAATAAAAAAAAAGATGCATACAAGCATTTGTTACACTGAGTATCATTAAAACACATAATGTGGTTCGGAGTCACAATCTAGGAGCATTAAACTTTTCAACATACAGTGGAACAAACCTATTAAGTTCGGAATGTTAACATAAACCATAAAAATGTTAAAGCAACAATAAAACGAATTGGAATGAAAATTATTTATGGTCGCATACCTTTTTTTTAAGTTTTTGCACTTTACTGCTGCAACCAACATTTTCGATCAACCTTCAGTATCGGCATATGAATGGTTTTGTAATAAAATCAAATAGGAGTGCGCTAATTAAAAAATTTATCTTTGCACAATTTTTTTTTGGTACAATATTTCTTGGGTCCAGATTGTCGCACTGCCTTTCTAATAATTTTCTTTGCTACTTTCTACGCTTTTAGAAAATTCAAATCCAGGGGTCTAATTCCTGCACTCGTGATCGGAATTGCATTCGAATATTAATTCGAAATTAATTTCGATGGCAAGAAATTTTCGGATGATGTCACTCGCTGCCAAGCGAAACGAGTTTTTGTTTCAGTGTTGGAAAAAGCAAATATATTCATATATAAATTCATTTCACAACACTGAATAAATTGTAAGCAAAAACATATGCATGTACGTACATACATACACACGTATATGCAGAAAAAAGAAACGAATATACATAAATGTTATTTTCAACTTAATTTAATTAATAACTTAATAATAATAAATTAGTGTAAAGTTAAAGAATAGAGCACTAGCCACATTTTCTATTCTTTTATTGGTTGACCAGTAGCGCGATTCACAAATTTTTTTTAACGATAATCGCATCGTTAAAATAATTGTAACGAAAACTTATCGAATTTGCTATTCAGCAACATTTTTAACGATACTCGGCAGTTAATTTGTTATTCAGATGCTCCCAGAGTTGGTTGATTTTTTTTTAATTTCCCCGACAACTCTTAAGGCTCAGTTAGCCGACTGTAATGTAAAGTAACTGCAACAGTAAGAAACAGCTGATCGATTTTGTTATGTGAAAAGTAAAGAAAATGGTTATAGAGATGTAATGTAACGTAACCTAATTTTCATATAAAAATGTCGATCAGATGTTTTCTACGTTACAGTTACATTACATTACAGTCGGCTAACTGAGCCTTTAGGCAAAACATTATTTGCAAAGTCAGTGTGTTTTGTTATATTTAAAGTCAACTAGAAATTCTTTAGTTTGTATTTTTTTATACGTACATTTGTGCATTCATTCATTTATAAATAAATGAGTCAAATATTGAACATACATTTTCTTTTTCTTCGCTTTTTCTATGTTAAACATGATTTCGAATGCCTTTTAGCTTGCGAGTAAAAACACGAACGGTTGCATTCGAATGTATGCACGTTATCGAATGCTGTCATTAGAAATTTCGATATGTGCTATTCGAAACCGAATGCGAAAATCCCAAAAGTTAAAAAACTCGCACATTCGAGTAAAAACTCGATCGTAATCGAATGCGGGAATTAGGCCCCAGCCTTATTTTTACTTACGAAAAGTTATAATTTCATTATGATGTAAATATCTCTATTGCTGTGGTAACTCTAGAAACTAAACTCCAACTAACTATTTTTTTTTTTTTTTGCAATCAAAATATTTAATTTCTTTTCTACACGTGTTTGTCTGTTGTAAGTGATTGACAGCAAAATGAAAGAAGATTTAAAAAAAACCAAACAAATATAATGAAAAATAAGTTTGGTAGCTTTAGGCATAAGAATGCCAAGAAATGAATCGAGTAGAGCAGAGCAGAGCAGAGCAGAACAAAGCAGATTAAGATTGTATCGTATCGTATCGCATCGTATGGTGTTAAGAAGCATCACCTTAATATATGTGAACTATTAACTCAGGCTTGAGCTATTTTTAATTTTATTTTTATTTTTTGAATTGTTTGACTGTTTTAATTACATTTGCAAATCTTAAGTTTTAACTATATATTTTTTTAATACAAAAAACTCAACTTCAAATCCAATTCAATCCTAAAAAATTTTTAGTGTAGATCTTGAAAGAATTTTCTGGATCGTCTGTCTGTCTGTCTGTCTGTCTGTAAAGTGATAAAGCTTGTAATGTGTTACATGTGTAAACTGACGTCTGGCAGATATTTTTCATGCCAAAAAATAAAAATAAAATTAAAATAAAAGCAATGCAGACTAAAACAACTCATGTTGTTTTGCATTGACAGCATTCAGACGTGCTCATAGTTAGAATCATAAATTATAAGTGAAATAAAAAATCATCTAAAGTCTCTAATGAATACTAATATTGCAATTCTTTATGGCAAAAGATTCACTTTTAATAAACAGATTCTTAATACAAACTAAGTGCAACATTTTCAGTTTCTATTTCTGTATCTTTTGTTGTATGTTGCTAGAGCCATTCAAAACAAAGCAAAACAAAGTTTATAATTTTATAACATAAAGTGTGAAAAACAAATTGTTTGCTATTAAACAAGTAGCTAAAATAAAGTATGTAACTTTAGTAATGTTCTTGTAGTTCTTCAAGGCGGCCAATCAGGCACTCAGGCAGTCAGACATTTAGGCAGTCGGGTAGGCAACTTCAATAATCAACCAGCAAGAGTCTTGCTCGATTCTGGAAGACAGTGTAAAAAGTTGTTATATATGTATATGTGTGAATCATGTATGTATGTACGCCGGCCGTAATGACGCAATGAACTTAAATTATCTGCTTCTTGTAGATGTTTCTCTTTCATTTCACTGCAATCTCTACTCGTATGCACAGTTGTAGCAGTGTTCATGTGAAAGGATGTTAGAACATTTCGTTTTTGTTGTTGTGCTTCTTGTTTTGTTTTCGCTCTTGAATTACTTGTACGCTTACGTGATCATGAAGTCATAATACTAGACATATTTCTAATACTGTTTATTACATTCTACTCATTTCTTTTTTTTTCCCCTATATCGTTAGCTTAACATGCAAAGGTGCTAAGTTACTATGTTTTAAATTTAAACAGGAAGAGCAAAAAATTTTTGCTTAAAAACTATAAAGCACTTAAACCCGTTATAGTTTTGTGTATCTAATATGAAAAAAAAATATATATATACAAAAGTAAATAGTCTTAATATTAGTAATTACGTTTAATCATAATTGTAGCGCAAACAATTTGTATGCTCACTTATTTTCTCTCAAACAACTAAGACTATAGCAGATTTCAATACATGTATAAGAGCATCTCTGCTTCGTTTATGCGAAAAACTAAAATACGCTACAACTAAAAATAAAAATGCACATGCGTATCAAGAGTATTGAGTCTCCGTAATACTTATAGTCAGAGTAAGCTTGTGGTCATAGTACGGATATTTAGTCGGACAAAAATATATAAGCATTATACTCGGGATATTTATTCATCACTCGCCAATTGTGTATGTAAAATGGAATGGAAAATGTGTGGCTGCGGCTGTTTGAAAACGTGCTTTATGCGTGTGTGTAAATAAAATAGCACGTGTAGCCGATTAATACTCAGAGTATATTTTATACTCGTACGTGTCGTTGTAGCTCACACCGTCTATAAATTTTAGTTATAGTTGTACGTGCTTCATAATTAAAAAAAAAATTGTAGAAATATAAATGTGTTGTATATTTTTATTTATACGTATTCGGTTAAAAACTAATACGTGTGCTTTCATATGATATAATTTGATATCAGAAAATTGACTTAGCACCTTTGCGTGTTAAGCTAACGATATGTAGTGTATACAGTTCATTTAGTTTTTCTTTCTATATTCGTTTCATTTCATTCATTTTCTTTTCTTTTCATAACACTTTCGATGAACTGCAGCTTTATATGGCATAATGTAACTTTTTTTTAAATATCTTCATGTGATAGTTGTTTTCTTTAAGGTCTGACAAGAAGCAATCAATTTTCTACATAATAAAGAATTGCTTTTAAATTTCTATAAAATGTTGGCGGTTCCGGTGATTAGTTTAAATTATTCTGACCGAGAAAGTCCCATTAGGAAATGAGCAATGAAAAGTTTAAGAGATACATTTTATTTATTTAGATATTTATTTAATAATTTCTCGACCCCGGAAACTCCACTCTATACACACAGCGGAGTCTGGTTATAGCGACCGAACAACTTCTTTAATTCCAACAGTTTTTCATTAATATTTTATAAAACTTTGCACGCTTTGTAGCGAAATTTCATTTATAACGAACTCTTTTTTTAAGTCTTGTAAATAAATCTCCATAGAAATTTGCACGAAATGCATTATTTTGTTGATGTTGCGTTACTTTCTTTTAACTTTAGACAATTTTTACTTCGTTTACAATGTAATTAAGTTTTGTTTTGTTCCTTTTATGAAGATTGGTCTTGAAAATGTTTCTGATTTTATTTATTTTCCGGATGTTATAATAATTTTAGCCGTTTGCCCAATTTTTTTTTAATAGTTGTGTATTTATGTTATGATGTTCTCTTTTTTTATTTGGACCGAATTATAATTGAGCTTTTGTTTTCTTCTATCTTTGTTTTATAATATAGAAAATCTTAGCAAATCGTAACCTTGTTTCTAATCGAATCATATTCAATGTTTTTTTTTCATTTCAGACTTGCGATTTTATTATTCTTTGCTTTATTTTCCACAAGGGTATACTATTTAGATACACGCAAAAGAGAAATATTATTTCATTTAATAATGTCGCCTTTCACATATCATTTTGCTAAATAAGTATTCAGAACCCATTAAAGGTACATATAATGAAAGAGAGTAGAAAAAACAAACTAATTAAATTGCATTAAAAAATTCAGGTTAAATAGCTGATTTTAATAACTGATGAAGTGCGTGTGGCACAGAAAATGCAGCATTTTCCCATCCGGTGTAAATTTCAATTGTTTTTTTATATATTTTTTATTTTTAATAGAGAAGTAACACTCAGGCAAATAAATGGCTACTACTATTACTAGGTGTTACCTTCTTTTAGGAAAGGGATAGTGATAAAGAAGACAGGTGGTGAAGGAAGAGATATAGCACTTCTTTCTTTTACAATTCTGGTTTTTGCACATTTTTAATAAGGCAGTGTAGCAGCGCCTCTGGTGTCAATGAGGCGTATTAAATTTCTGAAGCTGTGCTTAGTAGCTTTTTTATTGGTTATTTTAGTTCTCCTATATCCTGCTGCACAATACCGACGAAGGAGGGCAATCTGATGTTATATTTGTACTAGCATCCGTTGAAGGCGTTACAGTTCAGTGATCAGTGACCATACCTTCATCACTTGAACTTTCCTGCAACAAGTGATACCAAGGCTCACTAATGTACATCAGAAAATCAAATAGATTAAAAGATCAAAGTACTACACTGCATTTGGTATGCTGTTATTGACGAAAGAATATTTTTAACTCCTGTAGCCCCCAATATCGCTCGTTTATTGCAACTACGCTGCCAAATTTTTTAATCACAATGTCCAATTGTTACGGGTAGTCGATGTGTATGCAAAGTTTCATAAAATACGATTAAGTGAAAGTAGCTGCAGAAGATTACTTACCTTGTATGGCCGTGACATTGCTCAATTTTCTAACGTGAAGTCAATTTGTGAGAAATTTCAAAGGAATCGATAGGAGCAGCGGAATGTATGGGAGTGTCATTAGCCACTTTGCTCAGCATAATATTAAAGAGTGTGAAGAACTCGATGTGTTTGCTAAGTTTAATGAGAATCGCCTAAGTATAAGTAGCTAAAAAGTAATATTTATTTTAAATGGGCGAGGTACTGCCCACTTTTCTTATCAGCATTTTTTATTGTGACCTTATCTCAAAGTGTGTACAAATCTTCACAAGATTAAATATAAGTAATAATTTGCATTTACAAAGTTTCATAATAAACGCAAGATTTTCCATTAACAAACCTATTAACATTGCACGTTAAGTAAAAACGTTCAAAAAACATATTAAATTTTTACATTTCATTAAAAATTGCTGCTAAATATGTAGCTATTGTTAACAACCAATCTCTGCTCAAGCAGATAGACTGATAATGAAGTGCATGGTGGCACATAAAAATGCCAGCATATTCCCCACCTAAAGTCTAGTTTAATTTTTCTTGTCTTCTATAGAAAATCACATTAATGAATAAAAATTATATCATTTCATATAAATTGAAAATACTGAACTTGAGCCCGTTTAAGAAATTACTCCTTACATTTTGAGATGACTTTCTATGAGCCATTTGCACACTCAAAGTTCAGTTTGCACAGTTTGTCGGAGAGAAGAAAAATATAATGGGAGTGTGTATGTAACAAAAAGCACATTCAATTCCATCTTATTTCTTAATTTAAGCGAAAAATAAAGGAAGTACAAATAAATACTATTTTATTTGAGAACTAAAAATCAATAAGGAGCTTAAAAAATAAATTTAGATAAATTTGTACATATTACATACATACATATGTATAGACATATGTAAATACATTTGTATATAAAAAATTTGCAAATGTACTAACGAAAAATTCAATAAATTCAGTAAAGCGCGATTGTGACGTGCATACGCCGTATGGACACTACATACATATGCAATATTATACGAACTTAAGCCTATATAATCAAATATCTTACCTGGTGTAGATATTAAAAAAAATAATTATCTAGTAAACCTTTTCGGATTTTAGCAATTTTTTTAGATTCGGCGGTTTTTGTTATTTTTGGCGATTTTTCCGCATTTGGGATTTTTTCGGTTTTTTGCTTTTTTAAGTTTGGCGTTTTTTTTCGTTTTGGCGATTTTTTTCGGTTTTTGCCGATTTTTATAATTTGGGATTTTTTTAGTTTTAATGTTTTTGAAAATTTCAAGATTTTGCCTCTTACGGTTTCCAAGATACAGCAAGTTGTCAAAATTAATTACATGGTCAAAATGACATCAACTGATAGAATACCCTTTGATTTAGATTTTTTTAATTTTAGTAATAATTGTTTTAGCCTGTATAAAAAATACACTAACTTTGCAAATTCCAAGTGTCAATATATATAATTTTGGGTATATAACATTAGGATTTCCACATGTTTCATTACTCGCTTTAGAATACCCTTTAATTTTTAACATTTGTTGCTGTATTGGTCAAAGTTTTACATATTCTGTGAAAATTTCAGGTCCGTAGCTCTTACGGTCCTCGCGAAAATAGCCTGTGATGGACAGACGGACAGCGAAGCGGGAACAATAGGGTTAATTTTCACCTTTAAAGTATGGAACCTTAAAAAGCACTAAGTCAGTACACTAAAGCTAAAAATTTGACACTTTGATGCATAAAAAAGCACCAAAAATAGTGCGTAAAACACGAAGTTATCATTACTGTTGCCAAGTGTTCAGTTTGTTGGAGAGAAGGGAAGAGAGAATGGCAGCTCTTGTGCTTTCTCTCCAACAAACTCAAAATTTTGCAAAAATAAACTTTTCTTGTGAGAAAGCCGTCTTAATTCGCTCTATAAGAAAGTTTGTTGAACCAAAATTTGTGAGTGGTGAAGTGAAAGAAGTTGAAAAGACTTTTTCAAAGTAAAGTTTGTGTGTGCAAAAGGGCTGTTTTAGGCTACGAGTATTCTATGCTTTAGCTGGTATATATATTTAGTATACCACGAATTTTATGAGTTCCTTTTGAAAATATACGAGTAAATAATTTTTATATGCCTTCATGTATGTATGTCTATGTGAACAGTGTTAGCAACCAAACTTTGCAAAGAACTTCTCCTTTCAAAAACAATTGCTTGAGAATTTTTAAATGCTGCTTTAGGAAACATTATTTTACATCAAATTTTTTTATGCCACGTTATTTCCCAACTGCATTTATAGCGATCACGTTTTTGTATGGTTAGTTTTTAGAAAGAAGAATAAAATGAGTGTAAAAAAAACTCTGCATACGTGTGCTATTGCGTACTAAGTCCCAAATCACACTGTGCAAGTCTTATTGCTAAGCTGATTAGTTTCACGGAGAGAGAGACGAGGGGAACAGCAACGTTTCTTTTCCCCCCGTCTCTCTCTCCTAATAAACTAATCAGCTTAGCAATAAGACTTGCATAGTGTAAATAGGGACTAACTTAAGGTACTAACAGACAAATCAACTATTTGACGAGACAGCATAAAATTAATTATTTTTGAATACAAACATGTTTAACGTACGAGTCGAGTGTATAATGGAAATATAAAGGAACGAATTTGTTGAACTTTGACTGGTGTCAGAAAACATGAGGAGGAAAATATTTCTCTCAAGTTGAAAAATTATCGTGCTTAAAACTTTGCTCCTTGCGGTTTTTTTTTCTACAAAACAAATAAATTCTATATAAACTCTTCATGCATTTATTTCGAGTTTCTTGCTTAAGTCTTTTGTTTGAAAAATATTTTTAAGGACTTTTTATATTTATTGCATGCTGCTTGTGCTCTTTTTTTAATAGCAATAACTAAAAGGAAAGATAATAACAGTTATGGCTTTTCATTATTTATATCGAATTTTTCAAACTTACATCTACATATTAGAAAATTTTTAAATAAATAATTAACTTATGATAACTTCATACATAAATCTTTGGCTGTAAATCTTTAAAGCTAAGAAACACTTAAACTTTGTCACTTTATGGCCAGGCTTCTGTTTATAACTGTGCCATTATACGAGTACGTTTGCTTATTTCAAGCCATAACTAAACGTATATAAATATGTACGTAGAACATTAGATGTTACAAATAAGTATTCAAAGTTTATGTGGTTTTATACGCCCAACAATTGTTGCCAAAGAGTGAACATCTAACTGGAACTGCTTCTTGTAGTGCCCCTTTTGCCCAACTCCTTTCTCCTTATGCCAGATTTATTTGCTAAGAAGTATGTGTTTGAAACTTGTGATGCTGGTATGAACAATTTACTCGTTCGTTCATGCATTTGTCCGTCGTCTCTATGCCGTTGTATGTGTTTGACTTGTTGCAGTTTATCTCTACGAGTATGTGCATATTTGTGTGTATGTATATGTAGTTGTAATTCATAGGCCTTTAGGCTGCAATTTACCGACCCTAACGGCAGTTTTCGTAAAAATGCGTTTACGCATCCGCTATAAAATTGGCGACGTATTTATGTTAGTCAGTCTCTATAATGTTAGGCAGTCGTCTGTTCTCATGACTTGGCTTTAACAAATGATGATGCCTGCTGTTGCATCTACAGCTAGCTGATGGTTAAGAGGACTGGTCCAACAACTCTTTTCAAGAGCACGATTATTTTTAAAGATTTGCGTTCTTTTTTTCCTTTTTGTTCTGGTTGCTTGCTTTATGTTTTATTTGCCTTTGATTTTTGCATAGAACCAGTTGACAATTAGTGCTGCAATACTTGTGTTGCAAGGTAACGATAACTACAACAAGAGCAACGTGCATGAAAAAAAAACAATCAACCTAACAACAAGATTTGCGTGTGATGCCGACTCGAAGCTGCAACAAATAAATTCGTGTTTGACAGCGGGTGGAACGGGAAGTAATTCTAATGCATTAAGAGCAAAAAATAAAAAATAAAAAAAAAATAAAGAAAAAAGGAACAGCGAAATAAACAGTACAATTTACCGTATTAGGCCTACAATAAATACATAACACTGTTTTTCCTTAGAAACAAAAATGTGATTTAATTTTCGCATCACAAAAAAGAGAAAAAAAAATTAAAACAGCAAAAATTTGTGTGTCAAACCAGAACGAATTTGTCAAAGTAAAATAAAAAATGGTCAATACAATTTATGTATATAATTTTAAAAACAAAAAGCACAGACAAAAGTTGCAAAGATTAAATATGCTAAAACTCTGCATATATGTATGTATGTATGTATTTATGTATGTATGTATACATAATAGGGCGTATAAGTAGACGTCAATAACTATTTGTCTTCTTGGCAAATATACTCCTCTATTAACAAATGTAAATAAATAAAAATAAATATTGCCATCTTACATACATGTATTTGCTTGTATAGGTGCTATTAGGGCGGCTCCAATTTCTTAGGATAAAAAAAAATTTAAAACAAAAGCTTATTAAAAAGTTATTCTTTTATTAATTAAGACGTTAATCAAATGAATTACAGTAGAAATAATTTAGATGGCGACATTGTATTTAAACCACGCCACTGCAATATGTGCCGAAAAGACGAAATTGCGGCAAAAATAATTTCCAAATGAGCCAGCATCATAAAATTTGGTGTGGAGGCCCTATTTGCCAAAATAAACAATTTAAAAAAGTTGGCAATAACCCCCAACCTTTTTGGTGACTTTCGCATTTTCAAAAAACATGAACTAATAAAAACACGAAATTCGACACACAATACAAACATTTAGTAAAATATTTTCATCTTCTTTTTTTATGTACACACCTCCAATATTGTAAACATTTTTGGTAAAATTTTAAACATCACTAATTTAAAAAAAAAATCACTTTCCTTATAGCAAATTTTTAACCACTCAACAAATTGAAAACTTAATTTAAATAAATGTAAACATTCACAGAGTTGCCAACTAGCACAATTTTTTGGCATTTATGTCGTCTAAGTAGTAGTAATTGAATCGTCAAATATTTTTTAAACTAAAGCTACGGTCAGACTTGACAAACATTTGCCCAACAAACCGTAACCATCACACACTAATGAAAAAAGTTTTAATCCAGACACTTGTTCATCAAATTAAAAAGTTTCGAACACAACTAATAGAAAATGTCATAAAATCCAACATTATTGGCTACTCTTTAACTTGACAAACTTTTGTCTGAATTAAAAGATTTTTCATTAGCATTTAGTGGTTACGATTTTTTGGGCAAATGTTTGACAAGTGTGACCGTACCTTAAGTTTATATGTAAACAGAGTTGCCAACTAGCACAATTTTTTGGCATTTATGTCGTCGGAGTGTTAGTATTTGAATCGTCAAATAGTGCACTGGCTTAATATGGCTTGTCTGCCGCAGCAATTATGCGGAAATCGCATTTTATAACAAAAATCCATCAAGTTTAAAAGACTTTTCTAAGACAAAAGCTTAGTAATATAAATGCAAGCCTTTTATGTAAAGTGTTCGGATATAACTACATACATACACACTTATTACATATGGATGGAGGTATGTATGTATGTATGTATGTATGTGTGTATGTAGATGTGAGTGTGCCTTGAATATTGTGCTCTGTTTTGTTGCATAAATGCGGAATGTTTATTTAACAATTTATATATTTTTGCTTATATTTTTTGTTTATTTATTATTTTTGTATATTTTGTTGCAAGTAGAGCTACAAAAAAAGCAAAAGTATTTTGTGGCAGTTCTTAACCATACTGTACAAAGTACCTACACACATACATACATACTTACATATGTACATATAGAAGAAAAAAAAACTACCACGAATATAGAGAGTACATTCCATGTGCTTGCTGTTGCCGTATGGTAAATAATGATAAAGACTTCAAAGCTAGTTTGCTATTTAGCCAAGGAAAAATCAACAGCAGGCTGGACATGTCGTTCGCAAACTTATGTATTGTTGTTGTTATTGCAATTTTTATAGCATGTGGAAATAAATCTTGAAATTTTTATCGTAAAATTCACTTTTTCCTAAAACTACAATAATTCTTTGCCACAACTAAAATCGCAATGTTCGAACTATTCCAGTTCGTATCAGCCAGCAGCATGGCTGTCGCGTCGTCTGTTTGTCTATCTGTTGGTATCACATGTGTGTTACATGTCATATTTCACAAAGACATTTATTGGCCGAAATCGTTGTAATATTAAAGTAGGGTTACTTACATGCACAATACAATATACGCAATTTCTGGTGTAATAAATTTAGCAACAATGAATTAAATTATTCCTGTTGGCGTTAGCAAGCGGTAGCAAAAATTTTGATCTACTTCGTCTGCTCATGTCGGAATTGCCTTGTCCGTATAATTTAGCTGGCAAAATCTTTCAAAATTCTGTACAGTCTTTTCTAAAAAATTTTAATGTTTGCCAGGCCCTCGAGTGCATGCGTGAGTGTGATTACAATTGCTTATGTACATATGTATGCATGTATGCAGTTTGAAGAAAAATACCTCTAGCCCATTTATTTGTTTATTTTTTTTAAGTTAATTTCGCTGCTTGATTTTGCTTTGGTTTTGGCAGTCAAATCACAGTCTTGGCTTTTTTCTCTTTCCCCCCTTTTTTCGTTGTGAAATCATTTGTTACATATATGTAACATGTTGTTGTGACAAGATAGGCCCTTTTAAAGCAATTGACAGACAGGACGTGGGTTTTTCTTAAGTTATAGTGCTTACATGTACATATGTTTTTCTTCGAAGCTTAAAGTAGACAATAGCAAAAAAGAAAAAAAAAGAAATAGTCTACAGTCCTGCTGCGATTGTGAAAATGTTATGAAAATATTACGTAAAATACGATTAATTGTCATTGAGTTGTATTTTTAAGCGTTCTGTCGTGGGTATAATAATGCTGGTTTCGTATTAATGTTTATTGGCATAAAAGCAGAAAAGTGATTTAGGATAAAGTAATCCTAGAAGAAAAAAAACTTGAAGGCTCTAGGGAAAAGTCTAGGAAAATCTAAGAAAAAAATTGCTTAAAAAATCTAAAAAAAATTGAACATAAGATAGTTGCAATATTAACACGTCACTTTCGTTTAATTAATAACATTAATCGTGTGTCTGCTTTGTTTCTGAACTGAAATTATTAATAATTATCAAACATTCCCTGTCACAATTATCCATTACTAATTGTTGCACGCATATTTCCACATACGAGTGTACAATCTTCGCAATAAATAAATGAAAAGACAATTGCCTGCCACACATTAGTAAATGCCTTCACTATCCATCGCCATCTCCATCGCCAGCGTCATCGCCACCTTTTGTCAATAGTGATAAAACTGCATATTTGAAATATTTCAATAGCTTTGTGCTTTGTTGCTCTTGCCGGTGTTGATACCGCTGCTGCATTTTATATATAAACTGCAATAAATATAAAAAAATTGCCAAGTGGTGTGATGAGTGTTTTAAAAGATTTAAACGCATTTCTTAAATCTTTAATCGAACAAACGACACATTAAAACTAATAATATGAAATTAATAGCGTAACACATAGAAACGAATACGAATCGTGTCGAAGTTGGTCAAGTAAGTGAAAAAGCATCTATGTAACTACATAAATGTGTTAGTGTGTATGTACCAACTGCCCAGCTAAAGCTATGTTAGCAATGATTTTAAAAATGGTTTGTTAATTTTTCTAAGCGCCTCATGCAACAAAATGGGCAGAACAACAAAACTGTAAACAAAAAAAAGGAAAAAAGAAGAGAAAAATTAAATAAGCACAACATTAATACTAAAATAACAAATAATGTGGTCAGCACTACCATATAAAGGCATAATGTCCATAGAGGGAGAAATAAAATGTTAATAATGACGATAATGATGATAATGATGACAACGATGTTGACTATCGGGATGCCAAGTAATGACAACATTACCTGTGATGATCATGAAGCTGCTGCTGTTCATGATGGCATGGCAAAATATGTATTCTTTAACATATTTCAAAATCAAATATTCAGCTATAGATCAATATATCCCCAGGAGCACTGTCATTACATTTTTTTTCCTTCTTAGCCCTTCGACAAAGAAATTCTTTTTATATTTGCGTTTTAGTATGACATGAAATATGCTCGAAAGGAAAATGGACCACCAAGCCAAAAAAAAGTTTGTTTTTTTAGTAAAAACAAAGATAAGCCAATGAACAATTTATAATTTTAACAGGCTAAAGTTTGTATCGCTTTTTAAGCCATATTACATGTGATAATTATTAATGAACAAATAACACCAAAGTTAGTTGTAAATATTCTGACAACACATAGTTCAACGGAACAGCCAGCCGTTTTCGAAGGCCACTAAACCTTCATCATCGGCGTTCTTTTGTGTTTGGTCCACTGTGTGTGGTGTCAGTTGATGTAGATTTCTGCTTTATATACTTAGCATTATTGCCAATGGAATATGTGAATTGTTTGATTCATCGTATTTCAATTTGCTGAAAGCTTTTTTGTATTGTAAGCTCAATTTTACCATCTCTATATTTACAACAGTCTTACCATTGTCGTTTTGTTCTTTTACTAATTATACACATGTTAGTTAATTTGCTTATTTTTTGTTCTACTTAAGACAAACTTTTTTGGTTTTATTAATTAAGTATATTTTTATTTAATTTTTGCCACAGGCCCATGGCTATTAATTTTAGTTAGTTTTAATTATTATTCGAACTCCATTTGTTTCTATATTTATGATTTTAACAGGCTAAAGTTCGTATCGCTTTTTAAGCCAAATTACATGTGATAATTATTAATGAACAAATAACACCAAAGTTAGTTGTATTTTGTATATTGTTGGTCTCATATAATAGAAACTGTACAACTACTTATAAAATCGTTATTTTTGACACTATTGCAATAAATTTTGGTGACGGAGGTGTATTTGTGTGAGACGTATTCGAATCACTGAAATACTCAATGTAAATAATTACTTCTGCAAAAAAACTGACTTCAATGCAAAGATCTGGGGCCTAATTCCCGCATTCGATTGCCAGCGAGTTATTACTCGAATGTGCGGGTTTTTTAACTTTTGGGATTTTCGGTTTCGAATAACACATATCCAAATTTCTAATGACAGCATTCGGTAACGTGCATACATTCGAATGCAACCGTTCGTGTTTTTACTCGCAAGCAAAATGGCATTCGAAATCATGCTTAACATAGAAAAAGCGATTAAAAAGAAAATGTATGTTCAATATTAGACTTAAGGCAGAATTGGTTTTTACTTTCTGTTCTGTTACGAATCAGCTGACTCGTTGTTGTTCATAGAAATCTAGTACAAGTCGTTAGTTTTTCTGTTTCGTTCTGTTCTGTTACGGTTCAACCTGTGAAAATCAAAAAATGTTTAAGTAATTGTAAGTGACAGCATAAATTAAATAAAAATATTTAGAAATAAATTGTGATTGTACTTTTAGAATTAAAAAATAATAATTTTTAAAAGAAAAAAAATAAACTTTATTGAAACTTAACAGTGGATGATACACAACTCATAGCTTTAGTGGAAAACTGCGACCCTTCTGGTCAGAAACAGCTGATTAGTTACTGCAGAATAAGTAAGTATTCAAATTTAGAAGCAGAACGGCACAGCACAGAACAGCAACAGAAAGTAAAGACTAATTAAGCCTTTATTTATTTATAAATGAATGAATGCACAAATGTACTTATAAAAAAATACAAATTAAAGAATTTTTTGTTGACTTTAAATGTAACAAAACACACTGACTTGGCAAATAATGTTTTGCCTAAGAGTTGTCGGGAAAAATAAATAAAATCAACTAACTCTGGGAGCACCTAAATAACAAATTAACTGCTTCTAGTCAACCAATAAGAGAATTGAAAATGTGGCTAGTGCTCCATTCTCTAGCTTTACACTAATTTAATATTATTAAGTTATTAATTAAATTAAAATAAAAATAACATTTATGTATATTCGTTTCTTTTTTCTGCATATACGTTTGTATGTACGTACATACATACGTTTTTGCACACACATATATGCAAACATGTGCTTTTGCTCACAATTTATTCCGTGTTGTGAAATGAATTTATATATAAATATATTTGCCTTTTTCCAACACTAAAACGAAAACTCGATTCGCTTGGTAGCGAGTGACATCATCGGAAAATTTCTTGCCATCGAAATTAATTTCTATTCGAATGCAATTCCGATCACGAGTGCAGGAATTAGGCCCCTGATAGAAGAAGATAAGAAGAAGTACGTGAAAAATAAAATTAAATTTTAATGGGCGTGACTCCGCCCATTTTTTAAATGCAAGATTGTGTGTTTTTTAGAGCTCAGGGTACGTGTTAAGTCTTGTACAAATCGGTAAAGTAGAACCACTTAAAATAAAATATTAAATTTTAATGGGCGTGACTCCGCCCATTTTTTTAAATGGATGACGGTTAAGTAGAACCGCGTGAAATGTTACAATAAACTTTAATGACCGTAACCCTGCCCATTGTTTCAACTTTCAAATTGTGTAATTATAAGAACCAAAGGTGTTTTATAGATTTCGCAGCAATCAAATAAGTAGAATATCATAATATTAAATTTAAAAAATAGTGGGCGTGTCCCCGCCCATTTTTTACAATGGGAACCAATTGGAAACCATAGGGACCAATGGGAAACTATACCATCTCAAACAAAACACGAATTTTTACAATTATTTTAAAATGTACCGAGTTATGAAGTAACACCCCAAAAAAAAATAGAGACGTATTGTTAACCTCCTCCTTTATTTGAAGTCGTTTAAAAATACGAGTTAGGGTCTTTCTACTTAAGAAAATCGAACGTCTGATTAATAAAGTACAAATAATGCCCGTAATTTCTACATAAAAGATATAAACGTTGGGTAGTTTATCTGTATATATTAAAATTTTAGCTTTCATTACAAAAACCTTTCAACAAATTGTGATATGATAAATCAAAATAATTCACGTATTTCATTTGCACAAATAATGTGTTTATAAGGCTCAACTTTCCATTACACCTTCGCTTCGTTGTAGATTTTGTCAGAATAATTGAATTGTCTTTGTTATAATATGTTTCTTAAAAGTTATCTCATGTAATTTATTTGGCTGCCTTAAAATACGAGCTTTTGTCTAATTGAAACAAACAAACAAAAATTGACTTTATAAATCTTAATTTTTTCTCTTATGAAACCCCGAACCTAAAACTGATTAGAACTCATAAACCTAAAAACTTTTTAAATACTCCAGCTTGGAAAAATTAAACAACTTAAACAATCGGTAATTGCCCCTCTTGTCTATACAGAATCAGAAGAGAGTTTAATGTCATATAATTATGCCCCAGTATGTGTTCATTAGAATTCGCAGCTACAATTTCATTGCAAGCTTAATATTTTTGATGTGTAAACATCTATACGCTAGGGGGTAAAAATCTTTTGACTTTGATTTCTTTGCTGAGATTTCTTTGCTTTTTGCTTTTGCTTTGCATTGTCAAATCGGTGTGAGCTATGTATGAGTGTATTAGTGTTTGAAAGAAGCAATACCAAGCAGAGAAACAAGTCGACCGGCTCGAAGCCGACGGTGCGCCGCCGCCGGTTATTTTTCTGTATATTTCCGTACAGCAAAGGTGAAAATGAACCGTAAGAGCTACGGACTTGAAATTTGGACACAATATATAGACATTTGGCCACTACAGCAACAAATACATGAGAGTTAAAAACTAAAGGGTGTTCCAAAACGAGCAACGAAAAATGTTAAAATCCCATGTAATATACATACAATTGTATGTACATATATACACTTGAAATTTTAAAAGTTAGTGTATTTTTATACAGACTACAACAATTAACACTAAATTTAAAAAATTTAAATCAATGGGTGTTCCATCAGTTAATGCAATTTTGACTTTGTAATTTTGACAACTTGCTGTATCTTGGAAACCGTAACAGCAAAACTCTTGAAATTTTCAAAAACGGTAAAACTAAAAAATCAAAAAAATATAAAATCGCCAATCTAAAAAAATCGCCAAAAACAAAAAAAATCGCCAAAACGAAAAAAAGCACCAAATTAAAAAAAATCTCTAGGACTAAAATAAATCGCGAAAAACCGCAAAAATCGCCAAAATTAAAAAAAATCCTTAAACAAAAAAATCGCCAATATGAAAAAATTGCCTAAATAAAAAACCCCAAAAACAGAAAAAAATCGCCAAAATGAAAAAAACCCCAAAAAACAGAAAAAAATCGCCAAAATGAAAAAATCGCCAAAATGAAAAAAATTGCGAAAATTAAAAAAACCCAAAAAGAGAAAAAAGCACCAAAACGAGAAAAAAGCGATAAAACAGAAAAAAAAAAATCGTTTAAACTGAAAAAAAACTTGAAAAAGGATGAAAGCTAAATCAAAAAATATTATCAAACCCGAATGTGCGCGAGTCAAAGTCGCACTTTACTGAATTTATTTTAATTGCAATGCGTACACAACAACAAGAACAGCAACAACTAAGCGATGAACAACAGGAATTAAAAATTAAAAAGTAAAAGTAAAGGCATTAGCACTGCAGTAACACTAAAGTTTCAGTAAAAATAATAAAAAATGTTTAACAAGTAAATTTTTTCATTCAACAGTTTCAAAATTTGAATGAAAAAACTTTGCCACTTGCTACAATTTTATTATGATTACGGCCCTACGATTTTACTGGTAATTCAAATTAAATTTCATTAGCAGTAAAAATTTACTGAATTTTTTTAGTATTCAGTAAATTTACTGCTTGCTGCAATTTTGAATGCAGTACATATACATATACTGCAGTGTGCCCATTTACTAACCAAATAAGTTTAATAAAACAAACAAAAACCAACAAATTCATATGTATTTACAATATTGAAAGTTTTGATACTTTTAATTAATTAATTTAAAAAAAGATACTAAAAGCATAAGTACTTCCAACTTAAAAAAAATTTCATTACTAGATGTTTACACATCTCCTCTGTGATCGGACTCACATTGCTTTTTTTAAACTATCTGTCGAATAAAACAAGATTTTGTTGCAACACATACTTCACATTTATTTATTGATGTATCTCAAACATTTACAGAATTTAAATGAGCCCTACTGGAATCGAAATAAAAAAACTGAATTGTATATGTACTTCTGAAAAATATTCATTAATTAATTCTGTGACTGACTGTCTACATGCAGAAAATATGTTGCAACAAAACAATTTCTTTTAAGTCCCATTTACTTTTTTCTATGCAGAAAAAAGTAAATAAAATAAAAATAAATAAAAAGCAACACAAAAAATTACTACGTTGGCAATGACCATGAATAAGACGATAACCACGTTGCAACATCATCATCGTCGTTCTTTCTACGCAACAACTATTTCGGATGACTGGATTATTATCATGTAAACTATTTAATACAATTGGTGAAATGCAGCAAGCACAAGTTATACGAGTATTAAAAATAAATAAATAAAATGATGTTTAAATGCTGTCACACAAATGGACATACATACATATATCCTTATTTATGTATGTGAGCGCATGTGCCCAGCAAACAATTTGATTTCATGAATGAATTATTTAAAATACACTAACATACATACATATTTTTTCAAATGCCAAACTTTCGTGAAAAAATGGATTTATTTAATTGAAAAATATATTTATTCGCAACTTATTCTCAAACTGTGTCCACGGCACTTGCAAGTGTGGGTTTTAAATTATTGTGTGTTAATTTTTCCTACACTTTTTAATGCCCCTTTTGGGGTTTTGAAGTAAGCTCAGTTGGGTCGTCTGACGGTCAACCCAACTTTCACACAACCCAATTATTTTTTTTTTATTATTGTGAATAACAACCAGTTTTTACTTCAAAATTTAGTTTCATAAGACAACTACAAACTCAACCGTTAGTTAAGTTGTGAATGACGACGACAATGGTGTTGAGTTGGAAACGGTAATAGGATTCTAAAACTTATAATTTCTTTAGTTAACTTACGAGTAATTATTTCAGCTTTAATCAAACTTGAGTACATAATTTTTCAAGTAGCAGTTTTATAACTGACGTTGTATGACCAATTTATGTTAATTGTAAGTTCGTTCCTTTCGATAGAATCCCCATTTCTCACGGTGTATTGATCCGTCGCTATTACTTTTGTCAGAAATGTCCCTTAACAGTGAGTTTTGAAGAATCTCATTGTAAGGTATAATAATCCATTGCCACTTGCGTTTGCGTATTTCAGTTGCTACTTCTAACTGATTGGTCTTACGCAGCAGTTCGGCATTTGATATCATCAGTGGGCAGAAAATTCGCAGGATACGTCTTAAGCAACGATTTACGAAGGTTTGCAAGCGTTTGGTAAAGGTAACTGTAACCTTCCATGTAGTACAGCCATGAGTGAGTTCTGAAGGTGGCGAGATTTTCTTTCGTGCTGGCTACCATATAGTGCTACATAGAAAAAACTAATTTTCCATTTCAAACACAAAATTCTCTGAATCAAATATTAATTTTTTCAATTTAGGTCCTACAAAGAAATTTGTAAATTCAAATACTAAATTTTGTAATAATTTGTTTGAAAAACACCCCGATTTTTTTCAATCAACAAATTGTCTGATTCAATAAATTTTTCTTTTATGAAAATAAAAAGCAAATAAAACAAATAAATAAAAATAAATAATAATAATAAAATTGTACAGTATGCAATTTCTATATTGGAACAGAAATCTTCTCTTAACAATTTTGTTACAAATGTTACTTTATACTAATTGTATGAACTAGAATTTTTCACTCCATACTGTTTTGTGCAAAACCAAATGTGTTTAGGATGAGTCGAACCTGCAATCTCTTGACTAATAAATTAAAGGGGCCCATACACTACAACAGCATGCATGCGCAATCAAGTGTTTGTGCCAGCGGTTTGGTCGTGTATGGGCATTTTGTGCGATTGTACGGTTTGCTGTAGCGATGTCAAGTAGAGTTTGATATTTTGCTGATGGTACCAGCTCGCTGGTGTGGTATATGGTGAAATTAGCTCGGTTGAGCAAAATTGTCATGGAGCAAACATGCATTTAAGTAATATAATTTGTTGAAATATAATTTGTTTCAATGGTAAACAGAATTTAAGAACTTTAGTTATACATAGCTGCTAATTTTAACAACATACCAATAATAATTGCAACAAAATATGTGTCACTATTCATAACCACCCTTCCCGAAATTTTGTAAGAAATTAATATTGTACCAGCTTGCTGGTATGTTGTGTGGTTCGAGCATGAATGCTCAATCGCTTGATTGTGGGCCGCTTAACGTACTTACCACTCAGCTAAAGAGCAAATCGTTTTTGGGTACGCAAATAATGAATACACGCAAAACATGATTCCTTTTGTTTCTTCTAATCTAAAAATAACTTTGTTGAGCCACGACGTTTTTCGGCTTCTTGTCCGAATTCACACGTATACAACACGAGCATTCAAAGAAAACAACAACATCAGCACATGACCACGTTGAGTCAATCAACAAGCAAGGAAAACACCAACACAAACAAATGAAATTAAATGATACCATATTTTTTTTTTTTTCTTTACATAAACAAAATTGAAACAGATAATTTACTGGAACAGTAAAAAATATTTACCGAAACTAAATTTTATTTCAAAACACACGTTTGTTTGCAATTTTTTTGGGAATAATTTTTTCTGTGTAACAGCAGCGTTTTTCCGAAAAGATTTCGAATCCCTTTGGGGATTACGCCTACTATTGAAAAAATCTGCCTATACTTTAGGTATATTTCAGCTACAGTCGGTATTTCCAAAGCCTTCCCATGCCCACTTTAGGTAATAATCAAACTACTCGATAACTCTCCTAAAGATTATCGTACAATGATCTAAGTTACTGAACGGGAAGCATCATGGGTGGAATGACAGTCCGGATGAGGAATGACTCTATTGGTCAAAATACTGTTCTTTAAGTTAATTGTATGCACCACCCTTTATACACGACTAGCCTCATAAACAGGTGACTAGGGTGGAAAGTCCTCCAACGTCATTCGGTAGAGTTCCATGGGATAGTATTGGAAATTGTTCATGGAGATTGCCTAGTCACAACTGCCTGAACGGGAGTATCCTATCCTTTATAATCACTCTCCCCTATCATCCACTTGGGGACGCGTCTAATAGTAAACCAAATGAAGCTCCTCGCGGAAGATATTTTGCTTTCCTTGTAAGCTTGCTTGCTGTTCAGAAAATATCGATAATATTTTTGGAAAATTTCAAAATGTTTCTTGCAAAAATCTTAGATTTTGTAAAAAAAAAATGTTTTATTTTAATTATTTCAGAATAATGAAATTTTAGGCAAGCATTTTTAAATTTTCAAATCTTTTCACAGATTGTTTGAAATTAGATTAACTTTGAAAATTCGTAGATAAGATAATTTTGCTGGGTAAAGTATTCTTCTACATATTTGTGTGCAAAATAAATGCATTTGTATTTGCTTTGTCTACCATAATCTATTTCATTTGCTACATTTGTTTTATTTTGTGTTTCTTTGAATGTTGCATTTTGTGTTCTACAATTTTCTGTTGTAAGTACTTACTAACTTTTTCCATTTGAAGTTCAATCCTGTTATGCTGTGTATTGCGTTGCGTAAATTGACACTCAATTAGAGTAGCTTACATATCACAAGTCAATCAATGTTAGAATGTGTTTTTTATTTCATGTTTTTGTCACGTTATTTTGAAAAGGCTATAAATGCAACAACTTACATGATGAAAAAATAAAAAGAAAGAAACTATGGTTAACTAAATGTAAAATAGAAGAATCTTTAGCGTTTTAATATCCATCTACAGCATCTGATGATGATAATAGCATGATTTGCTGCATTATACAAGGAAAATAAAGCAATTTCGTTGGCTCAATCATTTTCATGGCGTTTTAGACGTTGCTATTGCTGATGCTGTTGCTGTTGCATAACGTGGCCCCAAAGCTGAAATTGAACGACGAAGAATTGCAGAATACAGAAAAAAACCCTTTTTTTCTATTCCTGTAATACCGTTTTATGGCGGCAATGATCACTCTGTGCTTGAGTTGAAGTTGTCATGTTGTTCGTTGCGGCATCATTTATTTAGCCAGTGACAGCTCAGCGTGAAATGTTTGTTAGTTGGTTCTCTTCTAACCATCTAAATCCAAGCGGCTGTCCTTAGTGCAACGAGTACATTTAGCAAATGCAATGTGTGTATGTATGTGTAGTAGTACACTGGGCTCATTCCTTAATTTCTTCCTGTCTGTCCGTCTGTCTTTTCATCTATCTGTCTGTCTGTCTGCCTGTGCTTACACTGTCTGCGCGCGCATGCAATTTCTAGCTGTGTGTGTGTATGTTTATATAGCAATATATGTATGTCTGTCTGTCCGTCTAACTATCGCATCTATTTTTCTGGTGTCTGTCTATATTTGAATCTAACTGTCCTTATGTTTTGTTGTTAGTGTCGTCGTTGCTTGTTTGTTGTTGTGCGTCCGTCGTCCATATTCATTCCTATTTATTTGTTTAAATGTCCATCTTTCAACCAAGTCCATTTGACATGTTGTGCTGTCATACAGTTTTTTCATCCCAAGTGATCAATTACATTTTAAGTTAAAAGGCGTTGTTGTTGTTGTTGTTGTTGTTGTTGTTGTTGTTGTTGTTGTTGTTGTTGCTGCTGGTGCTACTTTTTCCGTTTTAATCTTAAGCTGCACCTTAATGACTCTAGGACTTTTTTCCGGTTCCATTAATGATTGTATTAAAGTAATTAAGTTTAAATATTAAATTCTACATTTATTATAACTGATTGCTTTATATATATATACATATATATATATATATATATATATATATATGTATGTAAGTGTCATAAAATACTTTGTGTTTTAATGTTTGATAACTTCTTTTATGCTCTTAATTAAACTGAAAATGCTTACTTACTAGAGTGATAAAAAATTGTGACACTTTGAGAACTCAATTGTTGAAAACTGGTTGATTTTGCTTTACAGTGTCAAGATTGAGAGAGTGTTAGTTAATTGGTTTTTAGACAGACATTTCAAAGAATTTATTATTATTATTATGTTTAATGTAAAGATTTTATATGCAAAGAATTGTTTCTCTATGTGTAGAGCTTGTGTACATTTGCAAAAATAAAGATATTGCTAAAATATCATGCCATAACTGCCGAAACAAAGCTTAAGCGACATAATTTTCGAACTTAATTTTTTGACAATCGCAAATGATCGATTTTTGATATACAGTAAATTTGCACAAATTTTACCCTCCCCAATCTTAACTCAAACTTTCTAAATTGATGGAATTAAATTTTACCTCATAAACCTTAATTAAATAGTTTTTTTTTTAAGTTTTGTGGCACAAGTTGCTTGTTTTTTTTTACTTTTCAAAGATTATTAGGTGAAGAAAAAATTTCTTTTAATGTTTTTAGATAAAAAGTATAGAAAGAGTATTAACTGACTTAAATTAGTAGTGAGATTGCCGAGGGTATCCATTATCTGTAATATTATACAAAACTCTTGAATGTGCAGCGAACGAACTGTTTGTTAAAAATGCTCTTACTCGTAGTTGGTGTGGTACGAAAATCGTTGCTACATTGCATTGTTGAGGTCGGTCTAAGCTTACTCTCACTTTTGGCTAAAAATGATACTCATTGTTGTTTTGACTGTAATGTGTGCGCCGTAAATATTGTCGTAACTCTATCATTATGGCCTTTGTGAAAATTTTATAGCTTCTCATTTTTATTATTATTTCGTTTAAAGTCAAACTTCATCTTTTTAATATTATTTAATATTTTATTATTCCTTTGAGATTCCTTCTTTTCATTAACCAAGAAAAATCCCCATCTAGTTGTTAAAAGCCGAAAAAAAAAATAGTTTGGCTAAGAATCATGCCCAAGTTCAACTGTTTGAAGACACACATGCGCACTACCCACCTCTGTCTCTAGCACTCTAGTAATGCTTGGAGTCACGTTTTTGCTTTAGCAAAAAGAAAACTATACAATATATAAATTGAAGTTGTGGTAAAAAATGCAACGAAATAGAACTCTACTCTTGGAAAATGTGCTTTTCGTCGACTATTTTTTTTTCTTTTTTTGGATTTTAAACAAAAGACAAAATGAATAAAAGAAAATAAGCAAGAACACTGAAAAATAATACTGTTTCCAAAACTTTTACGTGCAATTTAATTTAAATCCCTCACAAGGATTTTGTTGTATGGAACCTAAAGTATGTACGCAAATGATTTCAGCAATTGTCTACAGTTGAAAATAGTTAAAGAAAATTAAAAACTTATTCGTTTGTGAAATATTTTCATTGAATTCTCCCATAAATTTTCTCTTGCCTAAGTTATTTCATTTCATTAAAGGTCATTAATTATGAGTTTGCAATAATTAAAAAGAAAAAAGAAAAACAAATTCGTGTACCGCCTTTTTTTGCACAACCCAGTAGTGCCAAGTTTCAATTATGTATTTGATGTCGATAAAATTGCAGGAAATTCAAATGTGTTGAGAACTCCGTGTACCTTGACCGGTTAGATATGGGATAAAGCAAGGTGTTATGTCTTAGTTTTATTTATTTATGCAAATACTTTCATAAATTTTACAAAAATTAAACATTAATGGCCTTGTTCATAAGAAATAATTTGGTTTTATAAAAGTTTTATTAATCAAATGTCCATACAAAATTTGTTTCATAAGGCTTTTATAAACGAAAAATGTTTTTTTATGAATACGGCAGTAAAAATCTTATAATAAAAGTATAAAAAATAAAGAAAAGTCCACAATTGGCAACATTGCTTGAAGCTTTTTTAAACGTCTTAACGATATTTTTTTAAGAGGTTGTCATGTTTTTTACCTCGAAAAGTAAATTTTCGGTATATGACTTTTATGATTTCTATTTGACAGTAAAGCGATAAAATTATTTTTGCAAAAGGTAAATTTGTTCAACTTCGTTTTTCTAAAAGTTCTCTGGTTACGTTCTCTTGGGTACGTACTTGTATATATGTATGTATATATTTAGAAGATACTTAAGCCTTTTACTGCAAAAACGAAATAAGCAAAAGTTTATAGATGGTGATTGTTTAGTTGTTGTTGTTGTTGTTGTTGGTGTTGTTGTTGTATACATGGATTTCACTAAATGTCCATGACTGGATATTGGCAGAGTAATTCAATGCCCTTTAATTTTTTTTTTTTTTTTTTTTTTTGGTTTTCACGAATTAGGACTTCTTATAATAATCGTAAAAATTCTTGTTATTGTAACATATTCTTTTTATATACTTATAAACATTTTCTTTGTGTACCACAATCACTAAGCATTTTTGCCCTCCTTCTCTGCCATTCATATGCAATTAAAATCGCCGTATTGTAGTCAATAGTTATTGAAAAATAAAATCTATGCACAAAAAAATCTTTATAGAGTTTTAATGTTTATGATATTTTTTTTAACGCTTAAGACTGTGAGTTTTTCAGAGGCGTAAGTTAGATTGTAAAATTTGGTCTTAAAATTCAAGAATTTTAATTGGAAACATTTTTATGCTCTATAGTACGTTTTTTTTATCACCAGAGGCCAAATGGGAAATAAAATAATTTTTAAGTTATTTTACTCTTGGAAATACAATCGTGACATTTTTTTTTTTTTGCAATTAAGTAGATAAACTGAATTCACAATAAAAGTACGTCTCTTCATTTTATCTCAAATAATGAGTTTGTTCATTAAAAGGATTTCATGTTTTTGAATAATGAATTTTATTACAGAATCATTTTGTTGTAATAAACCTTAATAAACATTGCTAAAACTTTACTAGAGATTCATACATAAAATTGTGCTTATTTGAGGTAAATTTAAAAAAATCTTGTTGCATTATATGCAATTGGTAAAAAAAAACTAAAGACTGATTACATATACAAATACGTTTACCCTTTGGGTAATAAAAACTTAGCACGAAATGTGGTTTGTTATCCTCGCGCAAAGGCTATAACACAAGTTCAATCCGAAACCCCTTGCATCCTTTGAAGTATTCAGTTGCGGGATGGTACATGAACATTTATTTAACACGTTTAACAAACATGATGAAATTTTTATTTATTCATGTCTATACAGAATTGCACATTATTTAGGAGTACCAACTCTTAAAATCCTTCCTATTAGATGTTATACTGTGATGCAATAAAAAAAAGCAATAAAACAAGTCATTACTTGGCTGCCTTGTAAAGCAGGTATGGCGCCTATGTGTATGTAGAAGGAAATTGTTTTCAATGAATTAATCAATTATAATAAATTGTTTTATGTTTTCTGTTACAACTACTGTATTGGCAAGATTTTCCAACAACTGTATCATTTGACTTGCTTGCATCAGTCGGAATTATTGTGTATGTATGAACAACTAGAATTTAGCACTAATTGAAATTGATTGCTTTCAAAGATGTTGAACACATGACATTCTTTCAAACACCCTACACAAAATTATCACTTAGACAGGATCCCAAGAAAAAGAAATGCTTCGCTCGAAGCAGGCTGGGTTTCCAGATTCGTCGTTCATTGCTTGTGATGTCCTCTTTGTTTCTATTTTGATGTAAAAAATATGCAAAAGCCCAAAAGCTTTCTTAAAAAAAGTACTTGTAGCACTTGAGACCCTTTTGGTCAAATCAGTGTGTGCTAAAAATATTGCAACCCAAAACTCTGGTGCCAATATATAATTCGATTTGAATGTAAACTGATATTGTCAATTCGTTCGTACATGTTAAAGAACGGGCAAAATCAAGTGATGTCAAATATTATATACTAATAGAAAATTTTGCATTACTCCAATTTTAATGAAGAAGTTGTCAGCAGTTGCACTTAAACGTCTAAGTTCAATGCAATGTTTTCACATTGTTCACTTAGGGTAATAGCTCAATTGAACTAGTTCGTTCATTAACAGCACAACTCTAACATAGCGTCTACAATTGCGATTAACTCTAACATAATATCTGAGAGAACGTCGGCAGAATAAGAAATATAAAATGTAGATATTTCTCTACATCTTATACAAGATGAACACATAATTTTACTATAACATTTCATTTTGTGCAAATTCTCATTGAGTTAACATGTATTATTTTTGTATAATTAGTTATTTTATTTTCACTTTTGCACACAAACTTTAATTTATAAATCAATTACACACACGATCCCAAAAAAAAAATTTGTCCAAAACATAGTTTTTCATTTATGGGTTTGGTTTTAGGTTTGTGTCTAAAACGAACTACTGAAAGAAATCGATACAAATCTAGAAACTACTCAGTACTGCCGCTCAGTGGATTGACCGGCTCACAGCGCGCAGTGCAGTGAATCGTTCAATTGAACTAGTTCGTTCATGAGCTGCACAACTCTAGAACCCAGTGCTGTCTGGCATCGACAAAGACACCGACTTTGCCCTGTAGCTTTCTGTTGACCGTCACCCTGCCCGCTTCCTTTATAGCCAAAATTTCATCGCGGTACTCCAGAGTAGAGGTGGGCGTGTGTCGTGTTTTTTCGTGCAACGAACACGCACGACTCAACACTAAGTGATCGTGGAAAAAAATCTGATGCGTGTTCGGGTCAACACGATGTTGAGCAAAATTGACACGATAAAACACGAAACGATAATATGGGTAAAATATGTATGCGTGAGTTTCCAGTAAAGAAACAATTTAATGTTTTGTATCGTCAAACAAGCAAAACCAGCATATTTGTTGATAGTGTAGGGGTGTCTTAAGCTTAAAGTTCTGAAATTATACAAAAATATGCATTTATTTGAATATAAAAAAAATTTTTTTTTTGCTATTCAATTTCACTTCGTGCGTGTTGTGCCGTATCGTTTTAGACATCTTGGTACTCGTGTTCAGGTCGTGATGTGTTGGAAAAATTTGACACGCGCCCAACTGTACTCCATATTCATGAAACATCAGTATATACTCTGACGTCGTATTCCCTTACAATTTTCCTTCCCTTCCATTCCCGTCTGGATAGAATTAATACTTTCATTTGAAAGTCGTCAATCCAATTAATATTAAAGACGAGCTAGATTGTACTCTGGGGGAGTCTGCCACTGTAGTGGTCCACGCCAGAAACGGTTAAAAAAATCCACAAAATATGTAACATACTGAACAAAAATTTGAAGATGAGAAGGCTGGGCGCAAGATTGGTGTAGCGCTATCTAACAGTAGAGCAAACACATCGTCTTGAAGCCGGGTTTTTGCGTCCTATCGTCGCCATGGATGAGACATAGATCCATCACTTCAGTTTATAAAAATGGTGCAGAAGAACATAAGAACTCACCTTTTTTTATAAAGGGAAGTAAAACTCAGGCAATGAATGTCTAGTACTATACAAATAGGTGTTACCTCCTTTTAGGAAAGAGATATTGATAGAGAAGACAAGTGGCGAAGGCAGATATAGAGGAAAGCTTTATTCTTTTTACAACTCTGCTTTTTTGTACGTTTTTTAATAATGCAATGTTGCAGCGCCTCTGGTGTCAATAAGACGTATTAAATTTTTGAAGCTGAGCTTAGTGGCCATTTTATTGGTTATTTTATTTCGCCGATAATTCTGTTACACAATACCCACGAAGGAGGGCGCTCTGATGTTACATTAGGAATAGTTACTACCCGCTAAAGCTGGTGTAGTTCAGTGACCAGTGGCTATGCCTTCATTACTTGAAGTTGATGTGCAATTCGTAGTGTTGTTATTTAATGACTTTGTCGGTAACAGGGTTAGAACCCAGAACCTTCGGTTTTGTAGTCAACGTTCTAACTACTTCAGCCAACGCCACCCATTGTTTCAAATATTTGCAACTGATTTAAAGTGGTCATAGTTGTGATACACCTAACTTGGTTAAAAGCAATAATAGCCTAAGTCGAAAAATGCAGATTTCAGAAAAGCACTTTTCATATACGGAAACGTTTCAGAAGAACATTAAAATGGGCGTAGGAAAAAGCTTTTATGGAAATATTTTTTATGAATGTATATAACTAGAGAAATAAAGATTTCAAGAATGTAAATACTTATTACATACGAGTACATAGTACATACGTAGTTCTGTCATTAAAACCGTAGGCAAGGTGTATTATGACTTATAAGGTCCAGTAATGGACTTAATTTCCTTTTTTTTCAAAAAAATGTCAGTTAGGTAGGTTAGTTAAAACAGCGACGAGTGCATTAAACTTAAATTAGACGTGCCATAACCATATGCATACAACCTAGCTGTTCGAACCAAACTAATGGGCAACACTGTATTTGATTATAGGTGACTCGCGATAACGCCACACCCATAACCATATAAACCAAGGGTGCCCACGAGTTCCTTATGGAAGAGTAAACACCAATACATTTGAGGAAAAAATAATTTGTATTCAATATTTCTTGTTTTGAAAACCAATACATCAAAGAAAAAGTGTTGGGTCTTTTGCACTTGCCTGCATACAGTGACGAGCGATAAAAAAAACTAATAAGGCTAAGTTATTTGTATATTTCGTTCGTATTGCTACCCTGCAAATAATACTACTAGTCCATACATGCATGTAAAGCCTAGTCCAAAGAGGAGTAGGAGTACCACAAAACTACTCCAAATATATGAAAAAGGTGGTCGATTTAACATTGCGATGTCCTAGGGTTGGACCACATGGTCCAACTTTGCATTACATCGGACTAACCCCAAAACTACTCCATAGGATACCCTGCACATAATATTGGAGTACGTGGTCCAATCTAAATGAAACAGACTAGTTACATCATGGTCCCATGTAATGCAGTCATGGATCATGTCGTTTTCATACAAGCATTCAATGCTGTATGATAAGTGTTCGTGTTTAAACGAATATGATCGTTCTTCTTAAGCACTTACAAATTGTATGCGAGTAGTCTATAACTATTCCATATGGAGTAGTTTTGGGGTTAGTCCGATGTAATGCAAAGTTGGACCATGTGGTCCAACCCTAGGACATCGCAATGTTAAATCGACCACCTTTTTTTCATATATTTGGAGTAGTTTTGTGGTACGCTTACTACTCTTTGAACAAGTCCTTACATGCATGCATGGCCTGGTCGCATTATTTGCAGGGTAGTGCTAAGTGCTGCATGTGTGTATGTGGATTTCGTATTGCTAATGCTGAGTGTATGCTGTGAGTAATGAAACACAGCCTATAGCTAAGCGCTTTTACAAAAATAAAAGAGCACCAATCAAATAGGGTTTGGGCACCCTTGATTTAAACCAATTGAGTTTTGGTTATGGTTATGGCAATATTGCATGGCACGTCTAATTAAAGCTTTAAGAGGTAATTCGGGGAATTAATATACTTTTACTACTTACCTTTACCTTAATAATAATACAAATATATGTACATATATTTTTTCGTTCTCATAATCTCAGTTAGATTTATTTTAAACTTATTCTTTATTTTTATTTTTTCATTCTTTTGAAACTTAAAAATAGAAAATTACAAAATTTTGCCTTGTGTGTTTATTTGATTATTTACAAAGAATTAAAGTTAAATAATCAATTTTATTGATTGCTACTAAAACTATTTGTTGCACTTAAATTTTAATTTTATTTTGTCCAAATATTTTCTCAAAAAAGAAATTAAATGTTTTTTTTTTTACTCTATTTCATAAATTTTTAGTTGCTTTTTTATTTTAATACTAATGAACATTATTTAGGCGTATTTTTATTTTACTTGTATTAAAACATAATGTATGTATGTATATTTTTTAAATTTATATTGCTTAGATTTTAATTCACATAAACACTTATTAATTATTGACGTTAAAGTAAACAATCAAGTATTTATGCTGTTTCTGTTTTTTTTTTGTTTTTTTCAAATAAACTAGAGTTTTTTCACTTAAAAGCTAATGAGCGTTTGCTTTTCATGATTAAACTTAAATGTATTTTATTTTAAATTAAATTAAAAAAGTCTTGGAGGTTTTTTAGAGCTGATTTAAAAAAAAACAACTAGCACAACTTAAGTATATGGTGGTTAATTGATATTAATTTTTATCTTCAAGGGCTGTAGTAAAATAAATAAAATAAAAAATAAAAATGTTGAAATTCTTTTTGAGACCCTGTACTTTATTATAAATAATGAGTATTATATAATTGAATAAATGTACTCAATACTCGTAAGCTTACGATTAGAGAAAGTCATTTGTGTGTGGACTCCTTAGTGTTCTATTAATACATCATGCCTGGATGAACAGCACCTCCACGTTGAAAATATACATTGGGATTACTGCTTAAAGTAGGTTCCAAAGTTGTGTACAAGTTTGTATCATCGGGACGTATAAATAAACCTAAACAAAAAGGTATCGAAATGAGGAAATAATTTTGTAATTAGATATTTTATTTTATCATTATTAATCATAAAGCTTAGGTAAAAAAGAAATTGTTAGTTTGGAATATGTATGTATATGTAGATAATTCCATAATATAAAGATAAGTTCGTTAGGTAGCTTTAGAATTAAACTTTTTATAATAAGATGTATATATATGTATGTAAATATGTATGTGTGTGTATTTGGTGAAAGGAGTTTTAAAAAGGAAGATGCCTGCATATTTATTGCACATTGAAATTTTGTATGTTATTGTAGATATTTTTAAGACTCATATATATATCACTAGTTTCCTCTTTATCAGACCAAAAAGTGAAATCACTTTTAAAAAGTTTATTTTTTTTTCTTAATTAGGCTGAAGCATTTTATTAAACTAAATTTATCGCTTTAAACGTTACTTGCTTTCTTAAACGGTCTACACACCAACAAAATACTCATCAATCATTAGTATTATTAGTGTGAAATTTATGAAATAATATTGATTTTTGGCATTATTGATGTCATATTTCGATGTGTTTCTTCTGTTCATTAAGCACGAAGACATTTGAAATGAGATTTCAAGGTATGCGTTTGTTGAACATTATGGAGAATAATAAATAAATATTAGATTGGTTTCTTTTTTTTTTTGTTAATATTCTTTCATTTACAATTATTAGTTCCTTTCATTATTTTTTCCCAATAAAATTTTACTCAAAATAAGCTCTCCGCTATTGACAGCACAAAATTAAACTAAAAGTTAATGCTTGACGGGTCACCCAGCATTTGTACATCACAAACTTTCAGTACACACGCACGAAACAGGCATCAAGCATTTTGATCGTGTCTATGGCCTCTTTAGAGAATTTTTTTTTTTCAGTAAGACAATTCTCTAAACTGCTAGATATGGTTTCGAAACCGGAAATTTAGTTTAAAAAAAGCAGAAACGTACGTTTTGAAAACGTTAGTGTGGCACCCAAAACCCTTGAAAATACTTTGAATGCCTTTAATTAAAACTTTTTGATTTATAGTGCATTTACATTTGAGCAAAATCCAGTACTTCCGAGATTGTAAGCAAATTCTATTAGATATCCCATATTTTCGCCACTAGATTTCATCAAAATCTGCTTAAAATCTAGTAGAACTTAGTGATGGTTTTTTTTTCAAATTTGTACTAAAAAGCAAAGGCTTTATTTATAAAAATTATTAAGGCTTTATCAAGGATGTAAATCTGTTTTGCTTTATAAAACCTTAATAAAAATTTTCTAAATGTGGCAGTAAGCCTCTGTTCTTAAAAGGGTTTTGAATAAGCTAAAGTGCAGGTGTTTGGTTGCAGTTTAGGAAAATTTTCAGTTAATCTCGGTTTAGACTTGCAATTTTTGTTGCAGCAATTTTTTTTAATGTATTGGAGAGTGTTGAAATAGAAATATACAATATATAAAAACCATGATAAATGTAAAAAAAATTGTTTTAAACGGTATAGATTTTCATAAGATTAATTTTAATTGAAATCTGCTGGTTTTTATGCAGGTGAAAGCGAAGGACTTATTACGATTTAGAAAATGTATACTGAAAACTTTGTAAAAAGCGGTAGGGTTGGCGGGGGGCGTGTATAAAATGTGCGAAAACAGCTTTACGTAATATGTTAATAGCCAGCCCCTTATGTAAAGCTATTTTGAGGTTTTGAGCTTGTCAAATTTTCACTGACATACACTCGCTGAAGTTAAGTTATAAAGTTTCTTAATATATTTCGAGTAACATGGTTCAGTTTAAAAATCTAATTTGGAACTCTTTGTTCTCAGTTTGAAGCGCAGGCTATGTTTCAAAACACAATATTACTATCCTTTTTATTTTTAGGTTTTGTAAATTATACTGCTCTATGCAAATTGAGATATTTGTATGCAATTTTTACTCAATATAAATAATGATGTGAGAATTAATTCTGCATTATTATTATCAAAAATCCCATTTATTGAGATATGATGTTGTTGTAGTGAATACGTAAATTCGAAGGAATTCCAAAAAAACTTGTCGTGCTAAAACGGCGTTTAAACCATGACTTTATCTCCTCCTTATGCGTTTTTTAGCACGTTCTTCCACAAACTCTAAAAAAAATTTCAGCGAAAAATTCATCGTGTTAATACCGTGTAAGAATCAAGCCTCTAAGGCCAAATATGATTCATATACAGTCGTACTCATGCATTGATAATTATATTTATTTTCCTCTTCGTGGTTATTTAAAACATTTTCCACGTTTTTTAAAGCTATAAAATTTTTTGCTTGCACCTTAAAAAAAACACCCGATTCGCACGACTTATTTTTGAAAAATGCAAAGGCATATTTACACTGTTCGCCACTTAAATAGGAGACCCAATTTAAATTTATTGCTTGCATTCTCTTTTGAAATCTTTGCTCTCTCGGAGAGTGTTTTTTGTTTTGATCTCTAGATTATCTCATTATCTTGCTCTGAACAAAAATTTGTGCACTGATAATGTACTGTTATTTTTTGATTTTTAATTCACTTCTTACTCTGCTAAAAACATGCAATTTTTTGGCGTCACATGAATAGAATATTCTTGATTTGTTTTAGTTATTTTGCGTTCGTGGAAAATATTAGTTAAAAATATTTTTCTTCAAAACATTATAAGCAATTAAAACGAAAAATGTGTAGAGGAAAGTGTTTAAATGAGGCAGAAAAAGTAGAAATTAGAGCCTATAAAGACTGTGGTAAATCTATTGATGAAATAGCAAAAAAGATTGGCCGAAGTTGGAATGTAGTGTCTAATTATTTAAAAAATTAATTGACCTACGGGAAAAACATAAAGGGTAGAACTAAAAGCGTACTTTCAGCTGCTGACAGGCGCGCAATACTCCGGTAAGCTTCAAATTCGCACGACACTGCTGCACAAATAAGAGAAAAATGTGGAATTTCAGCAAGCATAAGAACTGTACAGAGGGTTATATCCAAAGCTGAGCATTTAAAACGCACAAAATTAATGAAAAAACCACCTCTTAATGATAACCGAAAAACTGCGCGCTTGATGTTTTGTCGACATTACATGACGTGGAATAGTGAGTGGCATCGAGTAGTTTTTTCCGACGAAAAAAAAATTTAATTTGGAGGGTCCCGACGGATTTAACTACTACTGTCATGACCTTCGCAAAGAAGAACATCATTTGAGTCGATTGCACAGCCGGGAAGGAGGAGTTATGGTATGGGGTTCGGTCTCCCATTATGGGACCTGTGAGTTGCAATTTTTGTCAAGTATCGGGTGTTTTTTTAGAGGTATAAAACTTCGAATTGAAATAAAACACAAGGAAATCGTTTTAATGTCCATCAATTTGGCTTTATTGGAAGGATAATTTTATGCCATTAATGTTTAAATATGATTTCGGGCATGTGGCCGCCGCGGCTGGCTCGAATAAAGCCAATTCTACAGGTCCAATTTTCAACCACTTTTTCGAGCATATGGGGCCGTATGTTGGCAGTAACGCCACGAATGTTGGCTTCCAAGTCCCCTAACGTTTCTGGTTTGTTGGCGTAGACGAGCGACTTCACATATCCCCAAAGAAAATAATCCAATGGTGTCAAATCACACGATCTTGGTGGCCAATTGACAGGTCCATTCCGCGAAATTATGCGCTCATCGAATGTTTCCTTCAATAAATCGATTGTGACGTGCGCTGTGTGGCATGTAGCGCCGTCTTGTTGGAACCACAACTCATCCACATTCATGCCATCCAATTCGGGAACAAAATAGTCGGTTAGTCGGCTCCAATTGCTGTGCACGGTGGCGAATCGATTCATTCGGGTCCTCTTCAACACTTTGCTCTACAGCGGCAATTGTTTCTTCGGTGCGCACTGTTCGACGTCTCTGCGGATGCGTATTATCACATAGAGTAAACGTAGTGCGAAAACGATCCATGGTTAACCGAATTAATTGCTCTGATGGACGATTATGTCGACCATAAAATGGACGGAGCTTGCGGTAAACTTCGCGAACTGAATCATTATTTTCGAAATAAATTTGCACGATTTGCAAGCGTTGTTCTTTTGTCAACCTGTTTATGATGAAATGGCAAACCAAACTAAATATTAATCACTTGACAGCTGACAAAATGGCCGCCAGTTAAAAAAGTGATGCCAACTTAAAGTTCTATACCTCAATAAAAAACACCCTTTATAATGAATGCTGAGTCATACAAATGTGTTCTTCAACTGGCTTTTCCTTATTTTAATGAACTTTTTGGAAGTCTTTCATGGACGTTTCAACAGGATAATGCTCCAATACACACCGCACGTGTAGTAAAATCGTGGATTCGAGAACAAAATGTAATGGTATTAGATTGGATGCCTTACTCACCCGATCTTAATATCATAGAAAATGTTTGGGGTTGGTTGACTCGAAAAGTTTATGCTTCTGGCAAGCAATATGAAAACAAAACCGAACTTATTGAAGCAATTAAAACGGCTTGGTCTTCAATTTCTTTAAGTTATCTAAAACCGCTATATGACTCTATTTCTGACAGGATATATGAGACCATTTTAAAAAAGGTGGCAGAACTCATTATTAATTAAAGTATTTAGCATAAGTTATAATAAAACAAGTGAAATAAAATAATAAAATTTTGATTTTGAATAAAAATCTTGAGTTTTGCTTACAATCTGCTATTCAAGTGTCGCAAATTCAATAAGCATTTTTCAGTTTTTAAAAGGAAATATTGAAAATAAAAATAAAATATTTTTCATTTAAAGTTTGATTTATTTTTATTCTATTAAGTAATAATTTATCTTTGAAAAATATAAAGGCATTCGTTTCTAGCCTTTATTACCAAGAAGATATTCATGTTAAAATTATACATTTAGTTACTCCTCTATTAAAGTGGCGAGCAGTGTATCTTTCTTTGTTCGATTGTTGGTTGTACTCGTACTTCTTGAACTCATAAATAAGATCAAGAGCAGGTTTGTAAGTTGTGAATTGTGTGTTTGTATTTATTTTATGTTTTTATTTTTTAACTCCTTAGTCAAATAAAAGCTTTTGTTAAAATTTAGTTAAAAATTCTTACCTGGATATCTTAATGTTTGTGCTATGTGTGCTTGTGTCATAGAACTCAACGAATTGCCCAATTGTTTAAGTGTTGGCGGAGCTGGCAATTGTGTCATGGTAGGTGGTGCTATTGTAGGTGGTGGGGGTTGAGGATAAAAACAAAACGGGTGCGTTGTCAAGTGTGCTGGAAAATAGTGATACATACGTGTATAACTCGGTGGTGCAGCAGTTACCAATGCAACCCGATCTTTAATTGTTTATATATGTATATATATATATATAAATGATTTGTTGTTGTAGATTTTTTTATATATTTAATGCAAATAAGCGTGTTCATTCATTCATTTGTTTTGTAAATCCAAATAATATGATGTTCGTTCAACACACAATAATTTTTTTTATTTACAAATTATTTTTGACCAACAGAAAAAAAATTACAAAAGTTTTATTATTTACAAACATATTAAATGATTTGTTTTAGTTTTCAATCAAACACAAAAATTAATTTTTAACACATCCAGTTTGTGGTTATTGATTATTGGTTTTATATGTATGTGTGTGTGTGTGTGTGTGTGTTATAATATTTAATTGATTTACATAAAAATGTAAGTTTATATATATTTTAAAATGTTATTCAATTGATTTTTGCATAGTGAATGAGTGATCATAATAATATTGTATTGTATGGATGATTGCGATGAATTTGTTGCCAATGAGATAATAATGATGTATTGTTTGAATGAAGCATTTCATTGTGGTTTTATAGGTGCGTTTTAATAGATTGTTTGTTGTTGTTTTATAGTAATTTGAAAAAAAAGAAAATAATTAAAAATACCATAAACTTTAGTGAATTTATTAATTAAAACAAAAGTATTTAATGATATTTTTATTATTATGTGTGTGTTTATTGAATGCGAAAAACAGCGAGCAAAAAAATTATAAAATTGAAGTTTTTTAATTGTGAAATGGAATTTGGCAAAAGTATATATTAAAGGTTAACACTTTGACGGACATGCATATCGCCACCTAAAATCCAAAAATGTCTAATTAAAATTATTACTCTTAGAGAATATTTCGTTTTTTTTTTTGTGTTAATTAATTTAAAATAACAAAATTAATAGTTTTGTTGTCCTCACACACATTTAGGTTCATTAAATTTAGACAGTTTTTTGTCCCTAACGAAAAATATAAAAAAGGGAGCATATTTGCCGACTAACCCGACGATTTATTTATGTAGTTCCTACACAGAAAGAAAAAAGCCGTACTAAATTTAAGTTTTTTCTACTTACTTTTAGTACGAATCATACTTAAAAATTTAAGTACGAATAGCACTAACATTTACTTAAAACAAACCGAAAACAGGATTACTTTAGAAAACCAATCCTGGAGTTTCTTAAATTTAGTATGAAGTAGTGTTGTTAATTATTCCTCGTTTATATTTGTTCGAATAAAATTTTATGATTTTTTTCTTCTTCGAACAGACGAATAATTTTGAACTTTTGTTCGAATATTCGAACGAACAAAGAATAAAAAAATATATTCGAATAATCTTAAAAAAGTTTGCAAAAAACGATAAATTTTTTTATTAACAAACGAAAAATTATTCATTACACAAGAAAAACATATGATTTCAATAACAAAACTTAAAAATTTTAAGAACCTTTGCCGTAGTTGACGCTGTAGTATAAGTTAAGAACTCTGTGTTCCACTAATACTATTGAAGTAGCAGAATCTCAAGAAAGAAGAGAGTAAATTAATATATAGAAAATTTAATCGACTAGACCGATTTTCTTCAAGTGTAAATTAGAAGATATACGATCATGTCACCTTTCAAACGAAAACAAAGCAAATTAAATTCGCCGTTCGGGAGCTACGGCGTCAAAGACACGCAGATCTAACAGAATATATATATAAAACGATGTGATACCTTCTAAGGTGGGCCGATTTTCTTCAAACATAGCTAAGAACACCTTTCAAACAGAAATAACTACAGTAGAATCCCGATAACTCGTAGTCGCAAGGGACCGACCGTTTATTACGACTTATTGAGATTTTCGAGTTAGTGAGATTTCGACTTATCGGGAGTAAAATTTAAAAAATACGTCTTAGAGGGATTTTTTTTTTTTTTTATTGACGTTTTATGAGAATTTATAAGAAAATAAATAAATGAAAAGAGTTACAATGTCAATACATATGTATTAATGTAAAAAATCTGTAATTTGTGTTTGATGTGATTTTTGTACACTTAAACGATCAATTATATTGTCCAGTTTAAAAATAACTTCAAAGGATGCATCATCAGTTTCTGTTTGCATAAGAAAATCACGAATTTTTTGAACGCTAGATTTGGCACATTTAACAGAAACACGTGGAATTTCCACATCGTTTTCATCGTTGTCGTCCTGTTCATCAACTTCTAAGCCCAAAATATCATCATCCGTCAAAATTCCTTCTGTAGCCAAGCCATCGTCAAAATGAACGTACTCATAGAACGTTATGGTGGATTCTTCATTTTGTGGAATTTCATCCCATTGCGGTACGTGAACTATCTCACTGCTGACTACCACCATGGCACTTTTCACCCTTTAAGCTCATAGTGCGATCAGGAAGACACTTGAAAAACAAGCCCGTTTCGTCCGCATTGAAGATATTTTTTGGGTCAAAGCCCTCTGTGAGTTGACTTAGCTTAGCACGCCATTCTGAACACACATCATCATCCACAGAGGCACTTTCCCCGCAAATTTTCCGAAAACTTATGTTATGTCGCTTTTTGAACCGATCAAACCAGCCATCACTCGCTTTAAATTCTGGAAAACCTAATTTTACAGCAAATGCTTTAGCCTTTTCCCTCATAAGTGCTCCGCCGACTGGTATGTTAGAATGACGACACTGCTCAAACCATTTTAACAGTGCTTTTTCTAAATTTGGATGCTCAGATTTTTTTTGTCTTTTTAATTTATTGTTTGACGAAAGGTTTAAATAAAACTCGCGTTTTTTTAAAATTGATGTTAAAGTTGATGGAGCTATTTTATATCTAGCTGCAACTTCAACTTTTTTTTCTCCACTCGATACTGCATTAATAATTTCTTGTTTTGTTTTTACGCACAATGTGTTGCAACTCCGCTTTGACATTTTTACTTAATGAACTGAAAATGCGCTACAAATTCAAGTTGAATAGAGCAAAACACTATGGTAAACACAAAATACATAACGGTAAATAATATGATCATTTTACGGCGACATAATTTTTTTGTTTTTTTTACAATTACGAGTTAGAAGAAGTCTTAGTGAGAAATTACGACTTATAAGACGTTTTGCCAAATTGACTTTGCAAAAAAATTACGACTTATTGAGGGGACCGAAATGCATGCATTTTATACGAGTTACCGCGATTTTTTCAAGGGACCGACCAATTATTACGAGTTAGTGAGATTTACGAGTTATCGGGATTGCGAGTTATCGGGATTCTACTGTAAATCAGAATCAGTCCAGCCGTTTGCTCTATACGTGGACCTCTTTTTGTGACGTATTTTAAAAAGTTGGTATTTAATGCTTTTTTACGTCGTTCAATAATTCGATTTTTACGCTTTTGATTAGAGAAAATCAGTTTTTTTCTGATCTCTTTATCAGAAGCTATAAGACACCTTCTAATTCCACGAAAGAAGCATTACCTTTTCCCAGAAAGAAAAAAGATGAGTTTAGCGAACTTAAGACTATTTATAAGACCTTTCAAGACATGAGAGATTTTTTCCAATGCTTTACTACAGCGAAATATTCTAAAAGAATCGCTAAACAACACTGTTGGCAAGACAAACAACCGAAAGAAATGACTTGCCAACAGTGTTGCTTAGCGATTCTTCTGGAATATTTCGTTGTAGTAAAGCATTTGAAAAAATCTCTCGTCTTGAAAGGTCTTATAAATAGTCTTGTGCAGGACACTAATATGTATGTATGTTTACATATGTACATACAAACAAGCTCACACAATTATTTATAATTTGGAGTAATTTGATTACTTAATATCATATTGTTAACAAATAAAAAAGTAATGAAATGCAAAATACTTTTTATATAAAGTAGTTCAGGAAATTGTTCGAATATTCGAATATTCGACAAAAATTATTCGAATAATTTTTTATTCTAAATTGAATATTTTTGTTCGTTCGAACAAAAATTATAAAAAGTTGTTCGAATATTCGAACAATTTTTGTTCCAATGACAACACTAGTATGAAGAGCTTAAATTATGTAAAAAAATTTAAACCAAGTACAAAGTTCTTAAATTGAGTAAAAAACTTATTTAAAGTACAATTTTGTGTACTTACTTTATACACATATGAAAAGAAGAATAAAAAACCTTTTAACCAAAAAAATTCAAGTTCGTCAGTGTGCCTGTGATTGAAATTCAATAAAATGAAAAAATTAATATATTGAAATAAAAATAATAATTGTACTTTTTAACGGAAAATGTTTTATTTGAAAGTAACTAGGCGCGCTTGATTTTTCTCGTATGCAAAAGTGTTTTTACTAATATAAAAGTGAACAAAATAAAACTGTAATAGCAATATTAAAATGTAAATTAATAAATAAAAAATAAATAAGACAAAAAGTAAAAAAGGACGACTCCATACTGCTAAATCTTCTGAGGGACTTAGATTGCGAAGCTGTTTCTGTTTAAAGAGTAAGTAAAAATATGACTTTTTGTTATTGATTGTGCGTATTGTTTTTAACAAGTCCAGTTTCAAACCAGGCAATTTTAGTTAAGCAATTTTTTAGTTCATAAGCGGGAGAGAAAAATATGATAGATCCCATTTTCATTATCTTCTCCTTCATCTTTAATAAAATCAAAAGTTGCTCAACAGAAATTGTAGTCTGTGAACCCAGTATAATAATTGCTTCTGCTCACGTCTTTGCAAATAATAAAAAAAAACCAAAATACTATATAAATATACATACATATCTACATAATATGTAATATTATTACGTAAAAAATAGTAATAGGTACGAAAACTTTCTGCAACGCATGCCTCATAAGTTCTCATTGATAATTATTTTATTTTGCTCAACTCGCTGTAAGACCGGACTCAGAAATATGTTATCGCTCTAGGTGACCAAGAACCCCTAGCTTCTTAATAACATAGTTTCGCTTAGAGCACTGATGGGGTTGCACTTTTGGAGCGATGACGATTATAAATGTAATCAGCTTAGAAACGTGGGCTATAGTTGAGAGCAAAACAAATAATTTATTCATTGATAATAAAGAGGCAGTATTGTGCAGGCCAAGTGCCTATTATTATTTAGTAAAAAAAGTATTCAACAAATAACCTATATAAATTTAAAATCTAGTATTTTTTCTTCCATAGAACGGACATCTTGGACTCACTTAGCATTCTTCCATCATACTTTTTTGGCAACACTGTTAGATATGCATGTAACAGAGCGACGTAAAGGAAACAATACCCGCTTTTGGTCTTTTGCATTAAATTTAATTGTTATTACCATAGAAATTCAATAAAAAGCTAATTAAAAATTATATTAAATCTTTTTATTCAAATAATCAAGAAGCATTTCTTAAAACAGGCGCATTTTGAGATTAATTCAATCTTATTGTTTCTTAAATGAATCTCGTTTTTGGATTATTTCAAGTACGGATTCGGGATTAAATCAACACCATTTTTAAATTAATTCAATCTCAGATTTTTTTAAATCAATCTCGTTTTGGGAGTATTTCAAGTACGGATTCGCATTAAATCAACTAAGAAATTCTTGAATCAAACGTATTTTGAAATTAATTCTATCTCAGGTTTTCTGAAACCAATCTGTTTTTGGATTTATTTCAAGTGCGGAATCGGGATTATATATGGATAAAATTAAGTATTTAGCTCTTGAATAGTCCGTACTTGAATTAAGTCTTTTGTACTTGATTTTAGTAAATCCGTTCTTACCGTACTTATGACACCAGTTTTGATTGATTTAAGTACGGATAGATTGATTTTTATTTTGAGTGTAACAACCTTTTGACTTTTATTAATAAAATCGTTACAGATGTATGAGGATAAAATATTGGACATATTTTCGTTATTTACATCATAATAATAGCCGATTGAAAATGTTTGCACGTTACGGCCTTTTTTAATTTATAGTAGCTTGTAGTCTAAGAAGTAATTGATTTCGTAAGCCTATCGTTTTTGCATACATTTTAGCAAATTCTATATTTAATTTACTTATCATTGTTATTGTCACCGAGATTGAATATAATTAAGATATCACACATAAAAATATTTCATTTAATTTAATCTAAATTATTTTTAACTTGTTAGTGCTTATTTTTGTTTTAAAAAAAATTATTTTAAAATTTTTAGTACCAAGTTTATGTTTTCAGGGACGTGTTCATGCCAAATTAAGAAAATATTAGTGTCCGCCCACTTTTCTAAATTGCCAGTTTCGTAAAAATGGGGTCAGGTAGAAGCACGCGAAATATAATATTAATCTTTAATGAGCATGGCCCCGCCTACTTCTTTTTCATTCTAAGAGCCGAAACTGTTTGGAAAGTTTCGTGGAAATCAGAATCAGTCGAAGTACATATAATTTAATACTAATCTTTCATGGGCGAAGCCCCGCCGACTTTTTGAACATAAGATTAAGTAGTTTTAAGAGCTCAAGGTGTGTGCCAAGCTTCGTCAAAATCGATAAAGTCGAAGTACATAAAATATAATATTAACTGTAAATGGGCATGATCCCTCCCACTTTTTTGAATGCAAGATTGTGTTCTTTTAAAGAACTCAAGCTGTGTTCCAAGTTTCGTAAAAATTTTGTTAAGTACAAGCACGTGAAATATAATAATCAAATTTAGTAGGCGTAGCCACGACCCCTTTTGAATGCAAGATTGTATCCGATTTTGTAATAAGTTTCCTAAAAATAGGTCAAATAGAAGCATGTGAAATATAACATTAAGTTTTATTGGGCGTGGCTCGGCAAATTTTTTCAACTTCGAGATTGTGTTGGGAATAAATAGAATATCACAAAATCAAATTAAAAAATTTGTGAGCGTATCTCCGCACACTTTTATTTCAATGTTATCAAATGCAGCTATACCCTCTCAGACTAAAAAATAATGTTTATAATATGTCTAACATATACCGATTTATGAAGTAACAATGCTAAAAAAATACAGACGAATTGATAACCTCCTCCATTTCTTTAAAGTCGTTCAAAAATATAATTATCCTCATGTTACTTACATATACATCTACATAGGAAAACTACTATCTCTTACCCTTAAATTCTTATTAAAAAAAAATTTTAAAAATCAATGATGTCATTGTCTTTTAACAAATTTTGGTAAAAGGGACAAATATAAAACAAACTAAATTCAACTGCTACTCTGAATTAAAGCAAAGAGAGAAAACGTTAACTATTCCTTGGACGTATTGCAAAATCGATGGGCTAAGGAAAAATCAAAACCACAAATATCTTCCAAATTAAATATTTGTATATGGCGGCTTTTTCACATGCAAAGTTTACTTTGCAAAGCCTTTTGTTGAGAGAGTGGGAGCTCTTTTTCCTTCTATGCTATAATCTCGAGATTTTGCAAAGTAAACTTTGCCTGTGTAAAAGCCGTCTATGTAAGTATTTAAAATATATGTATTAGGACATTTTTAAGGTGGGGCAGTTTTTAGGCTTAACATGTTGAATATATCTTCTTACAAACATTCATTGAATCGCGCAATTTATTTTTTTTAAATGCTTGATTTAAAGGAATTTCATTAAAAAACCAAACAACTTGTTAAAAAAAGTAATAAGTGTTATTAAAGTAATTTTGTAAAATGCAAACAAACAAATAAACACAACCAAGCAAAAAATATGCAAACGACCTTTAATCCTTCAAGTAGAGACTTGAGCACTTTTAAATGTGTGTGAGTAGGTGCAACATGCAATTACCAATGCCATTACCAATGTTAGCATTCATTTGCCACTTAATTTTCTCTAGCTTCTTCTCTGCAAACTTTACGTATTGTTATATTTTTTCCCCTCTTTCTATTATTTTTTTTTCTCCACCATTAATTTTATTTTCTCATTTAAAGGCACGTGAATGAGTGGCTTTTTTATTCAAGTGAACTCTTATTAAATGGAAAAAAATTGCAACATTACATTAAGCTTAAACATGCATGTTTGGCTTTCAAAGTTTCTAGGCTCAAGTCTTCAACTTGTAAAAATTGTTAAATTTAATTGCCAGAAAAACTTTAGTTGAAAAATTTTAAAAATGTGTTTGATTTTAATTTTTTTTTTAATTATAAAATGAAAAAAGAATTTGAATGAAACGCAATTTAACTTTAGGTATGATTCACAACACCAGAGAATGATAATGAGTACTCAAAAAAAAAAAAAAAAAAATAAATAATTACATATTAGTCTCCTACACAAGATATCTTATAAGAACTTTTAAGACATGAGGGATTTTTCAAATGCTTTACTACAGCGACGAAATCTTATAAAACAAACGTTAACAACATTGTTTGCAAGAAATTTTTTTGAGTATTGTAGGTATAGGAGTAAAGAAGAAAACACTTCGTGACGGAAGAATTTGTGATACTAGCTTTTTTCTACGCATAAGCGCTTGTACAAACGTCATGCATTGTTGTGTGTATGATCTTTTATTTTTCTGCGCGCATGCAAAGGCACACACATGCATTAACATTAGTTGTATGCGGTTAATCACATAATAGCTTACCATCTACATATTACACACACACTCAAACGTACAATATGAAAAATAACAAGCATACACTAATCAACAGTACTTCTTTTGAGTGTTTGTTACAAGCAAGCTAGCTGTCTTGCAACATCGCTTGTTACAACTGATATACACATGCACCAATACATCCTTCGTGCTTCGCTTATAGTACGACAGCATTTATTATTGGTTTAGTGTAATACATGCGACGTGAATACATTTAAAAATCATGATGTTTTTACATTTCAAGACTGTTTACGCAGCTCTCTAATACATATATATGTAATTACATAAGTAAATATTTTTAATTTTAGTAACTGCTTATACTCATAATTGTAGTGCAAACAATTCCTATGTTCACATATTTTCTCTCAAGCAACTATGACTATAGCCGATTCTAACAAACAAGAGCATCTCTACTTTGTTTAAGCGGAAAACTAAAATACGCTACAACTAAAAATAAAAAGGTATCAAACGCACTGACTCTCTCTCTCTCTCTCTCATCCTTTCAGTCTGAGCATGTTTATACTCAGGCTATGGATGTTTAATCGGAAAAAATGCATGCTACTGGGGATATTTATTCATCATTCGCCACCGTTTAAATACATTTGTGTATATAAAATGGAATGGAGAATGTGTGGGTGTGGCTGTTTGGGAGCATGCTTTATGTGTGTGTATGCGTGTGTAAATAAAATACCCCTGTATATATGCATGTGTAGCCGTTTAATAGTCAGAGTATTTTTATACTCATGCATAGCTCACACAGTCTATGATTCTTAGTTATAGTTGTTTGTGCTGCGTAATTTAAAAAATGTGTATAAACATAGTTGTTGGATGTTTATACGTTATACGTATTCGGTTTAAAATTAATTCGTGTACTTGCATGTGAGCTTGTTTTTTTATTTTTAGCTGTAGGCATTCATAGTTGTTTGACGGCCAATACTCAAAGAGTACTTCAAACGATATTTTTGTCATTCTCGGATTCACAATTTAAAATGCAAGTTATACCACAAGTTGCGATTAAATGGAGTGAAGAAGAGTAATTTTTATAGAATTTTACTTTTCCTAACCTAATATAGTGCAGACTAAAACCCCTGAAGCTTTGCAAGTTATTCAGCACATACTCCCATACCCTCAATAGACTGTAGATCTTTTTGGCATTTATCTTTCCACACCATGTTTCTTTCACGCTCCTTAAACGCATTCATTGTTGGTGCAGTTTTGTTTTGATGGCCTGCTGTTTGCTTTTCCACCTAATTTAATTTTTTCTTTTAAAATTATACTCAGATTGTTTTTGTTTTGTTCGTTTAGAAAATGGAGAAATTTTATTAATTTGTCTTTAATTCTTTATTGCCATTCCGATGTTGTTGTTGCTATAGTTTAAGCTTCCTTAAGTCTTTAAATTGTGTTAATGGCACACGGCATCTAACAAGAAACTAACTAGTTCTTTTTCGTTAGACATTTGCATACAAACATACATACTCGTACATACATATGTATGTATTTACAAACCTTAAGCATAGAATATAGCCTGCATTTTTATGTGTATGTAAAACTAATTGTTTGGTATTTGCCTTCTTTTTAATAGCTTGAAACCAGCTTGAAATTTAGCATACTGCCGTCTTACAGCTCTTAGGATTAACTTAATTTTAGCTGCTGTTGGTTCCTCGTACTTCTATTTATTTATTTTTTCTTTTCATCTGTGTTGCTATTTTGGTCATGTGTTTGTACTTGAGTTTTTTTTGTGCGCTGGCCTTTTATAAATAAGATTTTCGAAATCTTATTAGTTTTATTAACTTCTAATTGTTCTTTTTTTTAAATGAGTTTGAAATGATAAGAATCACAAAAACTATTTCTTTCTTTTAATTTCTAAATATATGCGATAAATGCTTTAATTTTTATGTGTTAAATTTTCTCATTTTAGAATGTATTGCTGGAGAAATGTCTAAAATAAAACGAAAATAATAACAGCAAGTCAGCAACAGTAAACTAAGACGAAGAAGTAGAGCAAGAAGGTAAGTAATAATTGCTATAATTGAACTACAATTGTTATGTCAATTTTGGCCTTAATATATGTCCACTTTTATCGATGCCTTGAAAGACCATTTGAGGACAAAACAGATCTACATATATACATACATATATAGTTACTTAGGAAACGTTGGGCCTAATTTAAAATATTAGAGTAGAGGCTGTACTTTTGCTTTGTAACAAACAATTGATGCATTTTGTCATACATATAAAATTTGACAATTTTTGGAAAAAATTTTAGTTCCTCTATGCAAATTAAAAAAAAAAGAGTTTCAGGAAAGCAATACAATTTTTTTTATTTAAACAAAGTAAAAATTCATTAGTCTTTTCGTTTTGAAAAATGTATATAATCATAGACTTTCATGCTCTTGCATAACTCTCTCCATTTTGTAGAACAAATTAAATTGAGGATAAAAACTAAAACTAAAATAAAATCTTGTACATATTCGTACTTATTCTGTATATTCGCGAAAGACAATGACAGCAAATTTACTTTAACACAAAGTGGGTGGACAAGAACAAGATCAAAACCTTATGTTTTTTTTATTTCATTTTTTTTTTGCTTCAGCTTGCTTTTACAACAAATAGCACGTGAGTTACAAAAAGAAAAAAGAAAACAAATAGTTAACAAAATAAATAAATTCGAAAAACTCTTAAAAAGACGAATGCAAAATAAACTTGAGGTAGAGAAAAACGAACCAACGAATCTGATGTCAAATTTAGGTGAAACATGACTTGAACGTAAACAACAGCAGAATGTGGCGTCTAACAGTTGACTGATGTTTACATGAAGATTGTCATTGGATTAACATGTTTTGTGTGTGTGTGTGTGTGTGTGTGTGTGTGTGTGTGTCTTGTTTTCATAGCTGTGCTTAGTTGTTGCTCCAAGTTGTTTTATTTGCATTTTACAATTTTTTAAGCTAGATAAAAAATGGTACGAAAATTTCTCTTCAAAGATTACCAATTCGTATTTCTTCTGTTTTCAGTCTGTCTGTTTTTCCAACTAAAACATTTTCAAACACATAAAACTGCATTCATCTTCAAAGCCAGCCAGCCAGACAAGCCAGCCAATTCAAATACATACATTTAAGATAATCATAGAAAAATACAAAACTTAACTAATTGGCCACGCTTCAGGGTCATTGTCATTTCAGAACAATATGCCCCAGAGTTGCTGAAAACAAACGATATGTTATATTTTGTTTCATTGTATAAATAAGTTCAAACACACCAACAACAACAATGTAAAGCAAAGAAAATAAAACGAATGAAAAAATAATGCAGCTCTAGGCATAAAGCGTGACTTAATAATTCTCCATAGAGTGTAGAAAGAGCTACAGATTTAGAAGATTTGAAATATTTATATGGATGTGGTATGAGGGAGTCAATTTTATTATTATTATTATTTTGTTTTATATGTATTAAATTAGAAAAACATTTTTAATATATTAAATTTTTCCAAGAGATAATTGCTTTGGATAATTTCCTTTTTAAAATAATCCACTCTGAAAAGAGTAGTTTTTTTACATTTCGGTGAAAGGTAATTACATCGAGACACATGTCCCTGAAAATTTTCAAAACTTCAGACAAATTAAAAATGAAAATAAAGAAATTTTACTTCAGCCACTTGAATAATTTTGAGGAATTTTTAAAAAGTGTAGTTACGTGTTTTTGCACTATATATAGCTAACGATATATACATACATAAATACATATTTATGTATATTAGAGATTAGCAATGAATCGTTTTTTACTATTGATAGTCACTCGTGAGTAGACATCATTGAAATTCAACTACTCTGATGATTTATAAATAAAGATTGCAATAAATATGAATCCGACGTAAATACATACATACGTTTGATTCATAAATCACTTTCAGTAATTTTAAGAAAATACTGCTGACAATTGATTCAATTCACTCCACTTTGCTATTGTGTGTTTTGTTTATATTTATAGCATCGTTGCAGCGCCCCTGGTGTTAAGTAGGCGAAAGTAAAGAAGATCGATTCAATTTACTAATAAAATTTTATAAATTAAATGTATTTATTTAGATTTATTTATTGAATCTAATTGTATTTTTGTGAAAAGTATCTAATTTGTATTAAAAAAAAAATTGGCATCTCATCAAAAATTCTGACAGCATTGTCCTCACCTGTCAAAAGTTATTCATTTTACATTGAAATGCAAATGTACGCATTTGAGCAAAATCTAGTACTTTCTCCAAATCAAGTATGTTTCCCATACAAAACACAATCAACTTTGTCACTAGATTCTTTCAAAATCCACTTAAAACCTAGTAGAACTTAGTGATGCAACTTTGTTTCTTCTAAAATTTGTACTAAAAACTCAGCCTGTGTATTTAAAAGGTGTTTGAATTGGCTGCATTACAGTTGTTTAGTTGTAGTTTTGGAAAAATTTCTTTAATGGGTTTTGTTTTCAATAAAATGTCTTGGAAAATGTAAAAGAAATTTGGTGTACACAGTACAGATTTTTATAAAGATTTTAATTGAAATTTGTATTTTATGCAGGTGCGAATGCCCTATTAAAAATAAAAATATGGCGGTCGATGTATCAGAAGTTGTTGTTTACCTAATTATTTTTGTAATTGAGCAAATAGCACTACTCAGTACCAGTTTGCACTAGCCAAGTCTTATTGCTAATCTTATCACTTTTTCTTCTTTGAACTTTCATTAGCGTTCATACAATGCCAAGTCTTATTTTTCAGCTCATATTTTTTATGCATAGTTTTGTGTATGCGTGTGTGGGGCTGTCCATATATTACGTAACGCTCTAGTGTGGGTGGGGGGGTTCGAGTTTTGTTACGATTTGTTATGGTAGGGGGGAGGGGGTCTTTGAAAATGTTACGTAACACAAAAAATTACTAATTTTGTACAAAAATACTTATGTTTTTCTCATTTATTTATTTAATTGATCGTGCGTTTTGCCTACATACATATAATATTATTATGTACGAGTATGTATACTACATACATCTGCCGAATGTCAACTTTTGATATTCGAATATTTAAAACGATATCCGCGTATACGAATATCTATTGTATGTGAAATTTATGGACATTTAATTGGAGTTCTATTTTATTCTGCAAAATTAAATAAAAAAACGTGTATAGAAATGAAGTTCATAATTCTGTCCGCGTACATTAAAGTTTATGAAAACTGTGCAAAAATTTAAATAACATTTGAAAACTATACAAAGTTTTTATAATAAATTAAATAAATTGTAGTCAAACTGAACATACATGGTTCTGAATTCCTCATCTTTATCAATTTAAATCTCTAAGGGCCAATTTCACCAACTCTATTTAAATATCAATTCATATTTAAATGTCGATTTTCATAAATTTTTGTATGGAAAAATTCCATTTAAATATGAATTGATATTTAAATAAGTTGGTAAAATTGGCCCTAAATATTCTTAATATATGCATGTAAATAAAAACTTCTTTCCATATTAAACTGCTATATTTATTAACATTAAATCCAACAAATACATAGAAGGAAATAGTATTTGCAGAAGTTTAGGAAAAGGTTTCTTGCAATTCTCATGGACAAAAAAGTGTCCTTTCAAAAAATATATTCTTCCATATATGTACATGAAAACATCAAATTCTTCTGTTTTAACATTTTTGTTGGTCAACTTGAGGCTACAATAGGTCCGTTTGTTTACTTTTCCAGTAAAATCCAGTAGTTGAGTAAATTTTGGGTAATTTGAAAATTTTACTCTCAAGAATATCTCTTGCACAAAAAAGTACGCGAACGGAAAAATTGCAAAAATTAGCAGATTAATCAAAACAGCTGATAATATTGTTGTATGTTTTTGTTGTTTTTGAAACACATCAAATACATATTTTCGGTAATTGATGCATGCATTTTTATAATTATAAATTTGAATATATAGATACATATTTCTAAAATAGAAGTTGTGTGAAATCTTTAGCTTGTATTTGGTTTTTAGTTTTATTTTTTCTGGGTAAATGGCACAGGAAAATACATCAATATTTGATTTCTGATACTCGGTACCCTGAATAGTATGCATAAATAAATATTCACATATACATAAACCTTACATCTCTAAAAAACTAAAGTAAATAACACAATTAAATTAAATTTGAAAATTGATATATTTAACGATTATTATTCTTTAATTTGTTTCATCTTGAACATAAAAATTTTTAGATTTGTTTTGTTAAACTTTTACTTCAACTTTTCTTCTTTTAAATGTTTTTATTAAAAAAAATTATACTTTGTATTTGCTTACTTTTGTTTATTTTATTGAATCATATGTTTTTCTCGTCTACTGTATTTTACTGGCAAAAATTTGTCTAGCAAAAATTTGCAGACTCTCAGTCAATTTACTGTCAATTTACTCTCTCAATTGGTACTCTCTTTTGCCATTTTTGTGTGTAAACGAACGCATTTCAGTAAAATCCAGTACAAATTTGCACAAAATTGCACAAATTTTGGGTTAAACAAACGGACCTTATGTTTAAGTTTTGAGAGATGTGTGAATGGAAACTTGCATACATAGATAAGGATATTATTTTAATTTTTATACAACAAAACTTAAAAAAAAATATAAAAAAAACAACAGTGAAATGCATTTAGGAACTAGATTGATGCCCCTCTAATTTTAAGGACAAATATAATATAATATAATAAGAAAAGGAAAATTGCATATCTTTCGTAATTGACATATTCTCGTCTTTATGTTTGAAATAATGCTCAGTCATCAATACGGAAAACTATAGCAGATTATTTGGCAAAAAACGCATAGCAAAAAAAATAAAAAATATATTTTTTTAATTATTACAAAATAATATTTGTGTGCCATTCATTTAAATTTCGTTTTGGATTTATGAATTTCTTTATATATTTTTTTAAACGAATACGAATATCTAGAAACGGCCGAATGTTTTTGAATTCCAATACACATCCCTAATAAATACATACAGTTTAGGAATAAGCTCTCTATAAAACCATAATTTTTGGAGTTTAAGGACATTGGGAAGAAATTTAAAAAATAGTTTCATACATACGCTTATTTAATTTTTGTCTACGTACTGTCCTAGTCTAACAAATGAATTTAAAACAATGAATTAAATTTATTTTTTTTTTTAATAAAAACTAAACTATTTAATTTATTTTTTATCTCATTGTTACGTTATTCCTGGGGGGAGGGGGGTTCACAGTTTTGTTACGATCTGTTACTAGGGGGGAGGAAGGGGGGGGTTTGAAAAATGAGAAAAGCAGCGTTGCGTAATATATGGACAGCCCCTGTGTTGTTTTTAACATTACGAATGAGAAAGCAAAACGTATTGACAGTACATGAAGCTGAGTACTAATTTATTTTGCCTTTGTCTCTCTCTCTCTCCTACAAAGTAATCAACTTAGCAATAACACTTGCATAATGTAAACTGGGACTCACTCTTTGCTCAAGATTTTTTTTAGTGCAAACGAACTAAAATGTAGCAAATTGCAATTTTGTTGTTGTGTTGCTCAAAGCTGAGCATATTTTCATCTATTCGCATCGGTTGCACACTTTGCACTGCCTAGCCATCGTGACAAAGCTTTATACATACTAGATATACCAAACGGACGACACACTCGTCCGCATTCTAGAATCAAAATGTAAATAATTTAAGATTCAAAGAAAATGTACCTATATAAACGTCATAAAAAATTCATTAAAGCACAGCCACACACAAACTTACATACATATGCAAGCATAATTAAATATACATGAAATTAAAAAAACATAAACAAAATCCCTTCAACCAAGCTAATTCAGTTTATTCAATTCTCTTCCTTTAAGTATTATGGCTTTCATACAACAACAAATAAGAGAAAAAAGAATTGTTAGATCAAGAGAAATACTACAACAAACACACACACACACTCATGTTTTGTTTCTTTTTTACTTGTAAGCTAATAAATGCGTGTGTAATATGTGTGCATGTAGTAGTAGCAACTTTAAACGCTTATAGCTCCCAAAATACTAAACCGATTTCAATAAAATATAGATTCTGCACATCTGTACAGAAAATCTTTTAAAACCATATAAATCTTTTTAAAATCGGTGTAGTGGTGCCAGCGTAAAAGGGATTACAAAAAACATGTTCGCCTATTAATTATATAGATAGATGTAGTTATATAAACAAATACCTTCTTGAATATAGTTTTTCAAAAGCTTGTATTTACATATTCAGAATGCTTTTGCTGAAAAAAAAAAATATTTAAATTTTTTTTTTTTTTTTTTTTTTGTAAGAAAAATTCTAAAAAAGAAAATTTTAAAGATCACTTTGCCAGAATCTCCTGCATTGACTACTTTTATTCTCGTTAAGATTTAACAAAATTATTTATTTGCCCACGCTGATGTTCTTAAGAAGAGTTGTTAAATCAATATTTCAATACAACATTGTATTGTTATCTTGTTATGTTTATCATGGAATAACAACAGCATGATTGGGCTGTTCTTTCTCAATATTTCAAGGATGAAATGGTACAAAAAAAAGGTATGAAATTTAGTGTGTTTTACAAAACGAAGGTCAAGTGCAAAGTATAAACAAGAACGAACACATAAACAGAAACAAAAAAAAGATAACCAAAAAGTATTAAGTCAAACTTTATTAGTTCTAATTGTGAAAATCAATATTCGCATGAAAAGACGTGAATGATTTTCGAGAGAGGCAGAGTGAGTTGATAAACTTGATACTACAAGTACTGAAATTCTCGATGATATTTAATGAATTTCTGTTAATTAACTTACATTATACGAGTATTGTATGTACACATGTGTGTGTGCTGCACTCTTCATCTCTTTGACTATCTTGCTGTCTGGTTGTCTGGTTGTCTGGCTGTTGTCTTTGGTATCTTTATTACGTACACCGGCTAGTGGGTACTTGCATACGAATGTCTGTCTGTCGATTTTAATTTAAACCACTTTTATAGAAAAACCTTAAACTAATAAAGTTTTAAGTTTCATTACGTTAAGAAGAGAAAAAACAAACACTGAGAAAAAGTTTCTTTAGTTTATAAAACTAAAAAAAAATAAATAAATAACTTCAATAAAAATGTTTGAGTAAGTTTGCTAAATTCTGATTTTACACGATATCAGAAATCAGAGTAATTCCAGTGTTACATATGAAAATCAGACTCATTTCACCATTTTGTAAGTGTAACAGCCGCAGGTTTCTTGTTTTTTTGTTTTAACGTTCATTGTCAAGGACAACTTAATTGCTCCACACATCTTCTGAAACAACAACAAGCAATATGTGTTGTATAAGCATTGGGGCTGAAGTTTAAAAAAGTTCTCTACTTAAGTGGTATAAAATGACCAGATTTATATAAACACTCCTAAATAATGAACTACGTATCTATTAAAACCTGTTTGCTTTTTCCATTTGCAACTTATGACTTTTTTGATCAATGTGGCTGATAAACGCAAAATTTTTCTTAAAATTTAAACTTTAACATGAAATAAAACTTCACTTGAAACTAAAGGAAGCGTTATGACTAAACTAAAATATGTATACAGACATAAATATGTATCTTAGCCGTGACTTTAATACATACATTACATACTTACGTTTAGAAGAAGGAAAAAAACAAATGGAAAAAATATTTCAGTGAAAATGAAAACAAATGCCAGTATGTAATGCTAACACAACACCAATAGTTAGAAAATTGAACGAATGTTAGCAAATGAGCAAAGCAAAGAAGAAAAAAAAAAGAAAATGAAAACGGAGCAATTGCAATTGCAACATTTACGAAAAATAAAAATGAAACTAAATAAAACTGTTTAAAAGGAACAGGTTGAGCAGTCGACCGTCTACAGCTGTCAGCAACACACAACAGACGACAAGTTAGCACTGCAACAAAAACAATGTGGACTAAAGCAACATAATTCTAAATAACTGATTGTAAATGCAGTTGCTGCTATTACTTTTGCTGTTGCTGTAGCTGTTGTTGCTGTTTTCTGTTTCTGTTGCCGGCCGTAATGACTAATGTTGCAGTAATACAATACGTACATACGTGCTTAGTTAGATGTTTAAAACTTACACACATAAATAGGAGCAAAATATTTTTATTTTTTTGGCTTGGATTTTACTTATAGATTTCGCTTTGAAAATTTTTAATGAATGAACAACTTAACACAACAGCCTGGACAAGGAGAGTGGATGGAATATTATTTAAAAACTCATATAAACTAGTAACCGGCATTTTTATACAGTTTTTCTTAAGTAATTGCTCCATAGTAGCGTTGCCGATGAACAGACAGACAGACGGACGTATAAAAAATATACACAAACAGCAACAATAACAATAACAGCAACAACAACAACAACAACAACAAAATTAACTTAAGATGTATTTTATAACAAAAAGAAGCTTTAACCAAAGCAGATATCCTAGTTTCCCATACAGGTTTAAGCAGCAAATGTTGCAAACACACACACACAAACAAATCAACTGAACTGCTGCATACAACAAATTGATTTTTTGGTTTTTGATTATTAAGATGATAATGTCAAATGAAAACTAAAACTGAATGCGGTTTTGTTGAAGAGCCAAGCAACATTTATTTGCCTGGTATAAAATATGACACAAGAATGAACATTAATGAAGATCGCTTATTAAATTACGATAAATTTTATTTCTTTTTGCTCTTATGTATACATTTCTATCGAGCTTGAAAGAAAAACAAATATGTATGTAACTGTTATTTGAGAAAATAATTAGACTAACAATTTATTATGTCATGAAAATATTTTGTGAGGACTAACTACAATTGAACTTTTTAATGAAGATCTTTTAAATATTTCTTGTTTTCGGTCTGATAAGAGGAGGATCTCATATAGTTAAAGCTATAAAGCTTATAGTGTTTTCACACTGACATGGTTTTAATAAAAGTTGGTTTTAAGGTTAAACCAACTGTTAAACCCTGATTTTACCATACAAATTTTTTATGTGTAAACATCTATCCGCTAGGGTGTAAAATTCTTTTTCACAATACAATCACAAATTTTGCTGAGATTCACACCGCGTTGTAAAATCGGTGTGAGCTACATATGTATGAGTGTATTAGTGTTTGAAAGAAGCAATTTAAACTTATTTAAAATATTGTAAATACATAGGACTTTGCTGGTTTTTGTTTGTTTTATTTAACTTGATAATTGCTTTATTAGGGTTCCGTACACCAAAGGTGAAAATGAACCGTAAGAGCTACGGACCTGAAATTTGGACACAGTGTGTAGACATTTGGCCACTACAACAACAAATACATGAGAGTTAAAAATTAAAGGGTGTTCCAAAACGAGCAACGAAAAATTTTAAAATCCCATGTAATATACATACAATTGTATGTACATATATACACTTGAAATTTTAAAAGTTAGTGTATTTTTATACAAACTACAACAATTAACACTAAATTTAAAAAATTTAAATCAATGGGTGTTCCATCAGTTAATGCAATTTTGACTTTGTAATTTTGACAACTTGCTGTATCTTGGAAACCGTAAGAGCAAAACTCTTGAAATTTTCAAAAACTGTAAAACTAAAAAATCAAAAAAATATAAAATCGCCAATCTAAAAAAATCGCCAAAAACAAAAAACATCGCCAAAACGAAAAAAGCACCAAATTAAAAAAAATTTCTAGAACTAAAATAAATCGCGAAAACCGGAAAAATCGTCAAAATGAAAAAAAACTTAAACCAAAAAAAATCGCCAAAATGAAAAAAATCGCCTAAATAAAAAAAACCCCAAAAACAGAAAAAAATCGCCAAAATGAAAAAAACCTCAAAAACAGAAAAAATCGCCAAAATGAAAAAAATTGTGAAAATTAAACAAACCCAAAAAGAGAAAAAAAACGCCAAAACGAGAAAAAAGCGATAAAACTGAAAAAATCGTTTAAACTGAAAAAAGTTAAAAATGGAAGAAAGCTAAAAAAAAAGCAAAAAAATGCTCAAAATCGAATGTGCGCGAGTCAAAGTCGCACTTTACTGAATTTATTTTAATTGCAATGCGTACACAACAACAAGAACAGCAACAACTAAACGATGAACAACAGGAATTAAAAATTAAAAAGTAAAAGTAAAGGCATTAGCACTGCAGTACCACTAAAGTTTCAGTAAAAACAATAAAAAATGTTTAAAAAAAGTAAATTTTTACTGATTACTAAAATTTTTTTCTACAATTTTTATAAATTGTCTAAATGATTTGTTATATGATGAGGTGCATTGAATTTTCAGTAATCAGTAATGCCCGTATTCATAATGAAATTCTACCAAGTGGCTAAATGTTTTTCATACAAAAGTTTCAAAATTTTAAACTTTGACACTTGCTACAATTTTATTGTGAATACGGCCCTACGATTTTACTGGTAATGCAAATTAAATTTCATTAGCAGTAATCAGATTTTCAGTAATCAGTAAATTTACTGCTTACTGCAATTTTTAATGCAGTACATATATACTGCAGTGTACCCATTTACTAACCAAATAAGTTTAATAAAACAAACAAAAACCAACAAATTCATATGTATTCACAATATTGAACGTTTTGATGCTTTTAATTAATTAATTTAAAAAAAGATACTAAAAGCATAAGCACTTAAAATTTAAAAAAAATTTGCATTACTAGATGTTTACACATCTCCCTGTGATCGGACTCACATTGCTTTTTTTGTTAAAACCAACTTAAAACCATTTTAGAATTGATTTTAAGTTAATTTTATGAAATGCAACCTTGTTTTCGCTGTGCTGCCAAGTTAAAATGACCGGGAGCAGCTGATAATGTTTATGCCAGTGAATAACAATAGATGTCGCTTGAAAGATTTTCAACTTAAAAATGGATGCAGCAGCAACAATAATCAAAAAATTTTGGGAAAAAAGAGTTTTTTTGGAAGGAAAAGAACGAAAATATTTTCATTGACGTCTGGGAAGTGAAAATAGACGATATCACTGACATCGATCCGCAGATAAGAAGGTTTCATTTTGTTATGTATTTGTGCATTTTTGATATATAATAACTTGACTTCCAAGCACTTCGGCACTTTCTATTACTAGTTCCATAATCTTAAAATATTTATTTACAAAATATAAAATAATTTCCTGAAGCCCTAATTGACAATCTAATTATACTACTTGGTCATAAATCAAAACTTAATGTAAACGTTCGGAGGGCCCGCCGAAAAATTAAGAAAGAAAAAGTTAAAAACCAAATTTAGCACAAAAACATGGATAACTTTTATCAGTACGTAAGAGAACAATATGATGTTCGAACTTGTAGTCTATTAAAAGATTACAGTAAACTAGTGGAAAAATTAGCAAGACACATAGAAAGATCAAAATACTTACAAAATTGCAGAAAATACAGAATTACACCTACACATATAAGAAACAGTACGTGCAAAATAAAAAGTTTATTTTCAACAGAAAAAGCAATGAATGAGATAAGTAAAATAGAGACAAATTTCCATATGAAAATTTTAAACATAGAAATAATTGAAACTCATACAATCATTTCATACATAAAAACTGAAGTTGGTAAAATTGAAAGAAAAATGAAAAACCAACTGAGGGAAATGGATTTTTCAAGATTCAAAAGGGAACAATGGCAAAAATTCCACAATAAAAAAGCCAAGATCAGCAAAACTCACCAATCCAAACTGAATGTTTTAAAGCAAGAACAATTTAGAAAATTTAACCTTATTTTCAATGAAGATTGGTTTGTCAATTATACAAACGTTGAATTTGAATGGGATATAAAATGGCTACTTTCACTGGGAAACAAATTTGCGATTCCTGTACATAAGAAAAATCTCAAGACTATTCCACTTATAGCTGATATGGAACAATGGATACAGAATATAACAGATGATACTAGCAAGGAAGAAACGAGGTCTAAAATAGCAAATAGGATAACAAATTATAAAAGAAACCAGAGAAACACTGAAAAAGAAAAATTTATATTAAGCATTTACGAAAAAACGAGAAGATTTGTGAGCAAACATGAGGAAATTGTCATAACCATAGCGGACAAAGGCAATAAAACAGTTGTGATGTATAAAGATAGTTACAAAGAAAAAATGTATAAATTATTAGAAGATAAAAGAAAATATAAAAGAATACAAGACGATCCAACTGAAAAACTAAGAAAAACCAACAATAACCTTATCACAAAACTATTCAAAGAAAATAAATTATCTAAATATGAGAAAATGAGAATGACGACACATATATCCGCAGCACCTGAATTGTATGGACTACCTAAAATCCATAAGGAAAATGTGCCTCTTAGACCAATTTCTTCCTCTATCAAAGTTCCTTGCTATAACCTAGCAAAATATTTAGGACGAATTCTGAAAACAATAATTTCCTCAACATATAATATAAAAAATTCACAGGAACTAAAACTGAAGCTAGAAACCGTAACATTAGATAATGACGATATATTAGTTTCATTCGACGTGGTATCGTTGTTTACCAACATACCGATCCATCTAGCTATAAGAAACATACTTGACAAATGGGGGGATCTGAGTAAAATTACAACAATTACAAAACAACAATTCCTCAAACTTCTTCAATTTTGCTTAACGGACAATAATTACTTCACTTTCGACAACAAGTTTTACACCCAACTGTATGGCATGCCGATGGGAAATCCGTTATCCCCAACAATTGCCGATATTGTACTAGACACACTTCTAGATGACGTATTAGAAAAATTAAAGCTATAGAACATACGAATAAAATTCATATCCAAATATATTGACGATTTATTCGCAATAATTAAAATGTCTGATGAACCAATTATATTAAGGGCATTAAATGAGTACCATAATAAAATTCAATTTACCTTGGAAAAAGAAAAAAACGGAGAAATAGCATACCTCGATATGACGATTATAAAGAAATGCGACAAACTTACAAGCAATTGGTACACAAAACCAACAGCATCCAACAGGATTATAAATTTTCACTCAACACAACCGTTTAATATGAAAATAAACACAGCAACTAATTTAATCAACAAAGTTTTGACAATAAGCGATGACATATACAAAAGAAAAAACATTGAAAAAATTAGGAGCATTTTAGAAAAAAATAGTTATCCGCTATACATAACAAACAATTTAATAAATAAATCGTTAAACAATTATAAAAAAGAAAAACCAATTAGACAAACAGAAATAACACATTATTACAGTGTACCCTTTATACCAAAATTAACGGAGATGGTAACACTAAAAAATACTCTTCCAAAAGAAAAAGAAAAAACAACGATTGCATATAAATCAAATAAAACACTTACACACATCTTTACAAACAACAAAACAAAACAAGACAAATTAAAGATCGACAATGTTGTTTATGAAATCAAATGCGAGGGCAACGAAAGGGAAAGATGCGAAAAAGTTTATATTGGAACAACTAAGAGAATGTTGGGTACACGAATAAAGGAACATAAGTCTGACATAGCCAAAGGGAAAGAAACAACTGCGCTCTCCTCACACGTAAAAGAATGCAATCATAAAATGAATTTTCATGATGTAAAAATATTAAATAGAGAAGAAAAAGAGAACAAGCGTTTCACAATTGAGAGCCTACGCATACAAGAGAAAATACATAGAACAATGAATACGAAAGAGGATAAAGACAACACCAAACTCCAATACTCAGTGGCAATAACATAGTTAGTTTACATTCTGTGATAATAGCTTTAAGTTTTGACTACCAATTTTTATTGTGCTGTACAGTTTTTCATTTTATTTATTTATTTATTTATTGACCATTAAACCTGTGTCGTGAAGTCCAGTTTTTACCAATAAAATACATAGATTTAAAATTAATGATGTAAGTTTTAACTGTGATAACTATTTATTATCCTAAATTAATATACACACATACATATTTTGTGCTAGATTTGTTCAAACAACAACAACAATAATAAAGAGAAAACCCCTGAAGAAGTTTGAAAACCACAAACGAAACGTTGGGTGAACAAAAATGAAATAATTTTCGTTTTATTTAAATTTAGAAACAAATAATTGACCACATTAGCCCGTAGGAAGCCCTGATTGACAATCTAATTATAATACTTGGTCATAAATCAAAACTTAACTTAAAACTTAAAATAATTTCCATTTTACAACGCATTGTAAAATTTCCGAGTTTTTCCTACAAACAAAAGCAGTTTTTGTACAGTTTGTCAAATAAGTGTTATAAAAAGCAGAAAAAATACAACAACAAGTACACGTATTTCTGCAGGAGATTTATTTTATTTTTGAGCAAAGTTATTAGATAGTCTGATAGTGAGTTAAAACCTGAACTTAACAAACTTGCAGTGTGAATGAAAATCAGCTGTTTATGTGTTTTAACGATAAAACCAGGTTTTAACTTTCAATGTTAAAACACTATTAAGCAACTTTTTGAGTTTAGGTTACTTACCGCTTACACATGCAAGTACAAGTGCAAGTAACTCAATACATCGACATATTTTTACTAATACAATCATAATGCTACAAGTTGTAGGCTCACTGGCAAGAGATTTTCACTACAAGTAATTTTTTCACTAGCATGTAGGAGAATTGTCAAAAATAAAAACAGTGTTACCCTTTAAGGATTTTATTTTAATTTTAATGTATAGATCACATGGAATAATTTTTAAAATGTTATTATTTCAACTTATATACAGAAAAAATAAAACAAAAAGAAAGAACATGTAATCAAATATGACTTATTATTGATTTGCAATATAAATTTATCATTTATTTTGCTACAAAGTTGATCACTATATTCGTTTCCCTGTAATGTTCCTATACCATGTTGGATTTGTTCGATGCTGACTATGGACGTCCCATATTTAGAGCGATAATGTAAAAAAACATTCATTAATGAGTCGTGTAATTTGTTTTGGTAAGCAAGCTCTATTGAAAATTTTTTCTCGAATTCGTAAGATTTTCCACAGGTGGGCAGATTTGTTGAGTTATTATTTCAATCCATCTGAGTGTGTTACAGGTGACGAACAGTTGCTTGGATTTCGTGGAAAATGCAAGTTCTAAGCCTGAAAGATATAACATTAAATTTCGGCTTTTGCTTTGCTCTGAAACGTGATACGTTTGGAAAATTCAGCCGCATCGATAGTTTACCTGAAAAAACTGGAGGGGAACGTGTTGTTTTGGACTAAGTTCACGGACTGAAGGAACAGAACATAATGGATAACTTATTTTCATCCTACCAATTTTCAAAAAAGTTTTTGTCTCGAGAGCTAACAATGGTAGCTATTAGAACTCAAGAAGGTTCCGTTGTTCCAGTCAACTTTTGCATTTACCGAAAACACAACACTTATTTCATATATCAGGAGAAAGAATAACTTCGTAGTACTGCAAAGTACAATGCATCATTCCAGTGACTTAGACTCTGATGCAAAAAAAATTGCCAGATATCATTCAGTTATATGACAAAACCAAAGGTCGTTTTGATGCTTTTTATATTAGCTTCATTGATATTCACCTTAAAATCTTTATTTTATAGGTGGTGTGGATACAGTAAACCAAATATTATTTTGCTAGAGTTCAAAAAGTTTAGCTTTAAATGCGCTCATAATATTTAAGGATATAAATCCAAGTTGGAAAGGAAATAATTACAATTTTGCGTCGGATTTTTCTACGTGAGCTTGGAACATCTCCTGCAAAGCCTTACATGACAATACGAAAAGACTTACCAAGAACTGAATAACCAGTGTCTGCTTTCTGATATAGGCCAAAAAAAATTTAGTGAATGAACTTACCGGCTTAATAACCCCATCACAAATTTTCTTCCGAAGCTTTGTAAAGCTCATCACAATCTTTCGAAATTTCTTCAAAAAAGCAAAAGACTATTCCTCTCATAATGGAAGGAAATCTGGATGTCACATATTTTATAGCGAGAAATCAAAATATAAAAACTATATTTACCAGACGATATGCTGTAATGTTTAATGTTATATAAATACTGACTTTGATTGCAAAAGAACTGTGTCACTACAAGAAAATATATAGATATTGCATATGTGTGAAAAACCATACACGAGGGTAACTAACGTAAGTTTTTTGAGGTTGATTTAAAGGTTAATACGTACACGCAACTTGTAACAAGTTACCTGCATGTGTAAATGAAGCGTTAGGAACGGGGACTTACAAGTAGAGGTTGGCGCGTGTCCAATTTTCCCAACATGACCCGCACGCATGCGAAACATTTTCCCAATATTTTAATATTCAAATAGATACATGTTTTTGTTTAATTTTAGAACTTTAAGCTTTATGCCATGGTTTTACGTGTTTGAGGTACAAAATATTAATTTTTTTCTTTACTGGAAATTCACGCATACATACCTAAAATCCTTTCGTGTTGTATCTTCTCAATTTTGCTGAACACGATACGACCCAACCACGCACGAAATCAAATTTTCTGTCACGAACACTTCGCGTTGAGTCGTGCGTGTCTGTGTCACGAAAAAAAATAACACTCTACTTATAAGTAATCCACTAAAGATGAGAAAGAGTGGACAATAAAGTATTGGACAAAAAACTATACCAAATCAGCGTTGTCAACTTTTAAATTTCAAAAAGCACTGAAACCAGGAAAAATCGCGTAATTTAAGGAAAAAAGCAGTAAATTAAATTTTTTTTATTATTTTAAACAATTGTTATACATACATAAATATGTATATAAAAAATATAGGAAAAATATAGGTTGACCTTGCATTCCATCCCTAAAACCGCAAATTGGAGGCATCCGATGCACATTTTACTTCTATGAAAATAAGTGAATTCTAAAATCAATTTGACGAAGCCTTTTGAAGTTATTATAAAAAAGCGGTTTTTTTTTTAATTTGTTTTCATCAACAAACAAACGAATCACCTGAATTTAGTCAAATTGGCAGTAATCGACAAGTCTTTCTGTGGTTAAGAGGTGATGAGATTTTGAACTCGTTTCTCGTTTGAGGCCGTTTTTATATGTGCCCTTACTTATGAAAGTGGTATAAGTCATGTATTTCTTTCTTCGAAATATTTAGTAGATTGCATTTGAACAAATCAAAAAATTTTTTTATGTTATGAAATTTTTTATGCCCTATGTTCGACGATTGTATCGTCTTGTCTATGGACGAAAAAAAGCCGTAGTTGTGATTCTTTACAGCAATTATTATTTATTGTCTATGCTAGAAGGTTCGTGTATTTGCTTTATGATTTTGTTCCAAACATTATATCCAACACTCATTTTTTTTTTCATATATTTTTCAAACTATTTAATAATACTTCAATTTAAACTTCATGTTTTAAAAACGTGGCAATAATATTTTTATTTTTCGTTATCAAAGACAACAACCATTTTTGAAGAAAGTGTTTCAGAGAATTCAAACACTAGGACTCAAAACTATTTTCGTACAAAAAACGTGCTAAATCTTCTTACTGAATTAGGGCATTAATTACAGAAAATATATAATATTTATTGAAGTTTTTTTTTAAGATTCACTAAATATTTCGAAGCGAAAATGCACATGACTTAGACCATGTTCATAATTAAGGGCACATACATATGTATATAAAGCAAGGCGTAAACCAAGTGTAAGGACATTTTGTTACGTATATTAGACTTAAATAAAGTCATAAAGGTAAAAACGCGATCAACTTCTGTGTTTAAACATGGAAGTGACAGAAGTTTGATGGGAATGCAGAATGCCTCAAACAAGTTTATATCAACTGAATCGTTATTAGATTATCAAAGTCATCCTTACATACTTATGTAATATATTGTGTATGATTTCCCAGCAATCTTAACTTTCATGGGATTTACATATTAAGAAGAAGAAGAAGAAGCGTGCCATGTAGTGTAGCCATTGTGTGTCATAGAACTGTTGGTTCATACTGAAATTAATTTAAGCACATATTTCATGATTATTCTTACAATCATTGGAAATTATGCACACTAGCACTAATTCCGAAACACAATATTTGGAACTTATAAAGCTCTTTGAAAGTTCTCTTTTTGTTTGGCTGGGTCAATAAATCTATTCGAATTGCAGCGTTTTCTCTTATTGCGTAATATGTTTACCCTGCCTGAAGTCGTAAAGTTAAAACAAACAAAAAAATTCAAATAAAATAATAATATTTAGTAAAGTTGTATGCAAAATTATATGTTGTGAATTTGCTTTTGCTGGTCGACATTGTACATGATGCATAATTACATACATAAACTTGCTAACGATGTTTAAATAAACGCAGTGGTTTCCTCCAGAATCTTTTAATCATAATTTCGTGCTAATTTATGAAAATTCTTTTATACCTTTACCGACATAAATAAGAATATAAAAATATTTATAAACCAGTATTGATTACCAATTACCGGTATCAATTGTAAAACGATAAAAATTAGCTAACTCTGAACAGCCCCCTTCAATTGACGATAATCGTTGTTGTTTCAACACAATTACTAGATACTCATACTGTTCGGAAGGGATCCATTAACAAATTTTAGTATTGTATATTTAATTTTTTTTTATTATTATTAGTTTTTTAACATCATTTTTTTTTTTTTTTTTTTTTTTTTTTTTTTTTTTTTGACAAATGACTAGGTGGTCTTTCCTTTACACGTATGTATGTTTATAGGTACCGATCATTTCAATGAACAATCAAGTAAAAGCCAATTTAATTCCCTAAAGAGCAGCAAGAAAGTGCAAAAAATAAAATGATCTACAGATTCCAAACAAGTTGTGGAGCAATAAAATAAACTACGACTAGATAGATATTGGCTTTATTTAAAATTTGCTTCTAAACTTCATAAATATGCTACATAAGTAATGGTTAAGAAACGTAGTACGTGCATACATACTCGTATGTATGTTAACTATAACATTCCATTCAAACACGCCCTTTTTAAACATTAAAATTAAACTACAATTGATTGAGAAGTGAAAAACACTAGTTTTATTTTACTAAGAATTCACAGTACGAGTAGTTGTGTTGTATGTAGCCAGTTGTAACTTGCCTGCGCGTGTGTGTGTGTGTGTGAAGTTTCTTTTAAACAGTCATCACCAGGGTTCGGATTTTAAGGATCTAAAAAATACGAAAAAATGCCTCCAACTAAAAACAATGAAAAGAATTACTCAAGCGCATAGAAAGATGCACTCAAAACTTTTTTTAAATAAATTCGCTGTGAATTACAATATATTATTAAATGCTTTTTTATACCTTCAAAGCGAAAAGATCTACGATGATCTGTTAAAATATTTTTGAAGATTGAAAAGTTAATTTTCACATCGACACTCACAATCGGTGCTGCCGCTATTACTTAAGTTTCCAATTGTAGCTTGTAGCATCAAAATTAGCTCTAAAAATCTCTCTACATGCTGTACAATGTCTCGAAACACTGATTTGTTTCCAGCAAATTTATTAAATTTTTGAAAAGTATTTTTATTTTTTACAATTTCACCATCAACGGAAGGAACTTCTAGTATTTTTCAAATTTTTATCAGCGAAAGTGGGTGAATGCCGCTTAAATTTCCTTCCGATATCGTTGGACAGGCTGTAAGTACAATGTACAGTTATTACACCATCCTGTGCAATGATACCAGATTAGATTTATTAAGAGCTTAAATTACATTTCCTACAGGACGAAACTCAGTTCAGTAAAAGAATAATTTCATATATAAACGTTTTTTATATGCTTTATTTCTCCAAGTACCCTTTTAACTTTCCCTGTCACATATACATACATATGTACTAGTGATGTACGAATATTCGTATTCGTATTCATATTGCCGAATATTCGGCCATTTTTAATGCGAATACGAAGCATTCGTCAAATTCAGGCGGATACGAATACGAATATTTTTCCAAAAAATTAAATAAATAAATGCATAATTCCTAAACTAAATTTAAATAAATAGATAAAAATATTAGTTTGTACGAATCCATTAAATTTTTTATAGAAATTTGTGCTTTGTATAATTTTCAAATATTATTTACTGACGATCATTAACATTTTGGGTAGTTTTTATTAACTTTAAAGTACGCCAACAGTTCTTTATCATACAAATATTTTAATATCTCATACTGCAGGCGTAAATAGAGCCCTAATTTAATGTCTATAAATTTCACGTTAAATAATCGTATTCGCGAATATCGTTTCAAATGTTCGTATTCACATTCGTATTCGCGAATATCAAAAATTGACATTCGTTACATCACTAATATGTACATTAGAGTGGCCGTTAGTTGTATGGAGAATTTTTTTTAATATCTTTTATTCTCACCCCCCAAATCGGTTCAGTTTTATGTAAAAAAAAATACAAAAAATTTCACAGCGCTAAGTTGCGTTTTGGAGGTGCGTCCGGCCCTCAAATCTAGCCCTCAAGCCCATATATTCAATGTAATTTTTTTTTTCTTATGACTACTTAATATATGTATGAAATAATTTAATAGATATACTCTTATTGTAAACGCTTAGTAAAATAATTTCCATATAAATGCAATTTTGGTATATACAATTTTTGGTATTTTGTGGGTAATTTTCTTCATTATTTCCTAAAATATTAATTTTAGCAAAAAACTTTCTTTGAGACTAATGTTGTAGACTAGAAGAGCTAAAATGTTTCCATATATCATATTCTTGTAAAATGATTTTTTTTAAAAGATAGTCATATGCAAAAAATTACATTGAAAAATAGACCTGAAGGCGAACTTTGAGAGGCGGACGCACCCCCTAAAACACAACTTATCGCTATGAAATTTTTTTGTATTTTTTTACATAAAACAACCGATTGGGGGGTGAGAATAAAAAAAATAAATAAATAACGGCCACTCTAATGTACATATCATATACTTAGAAATATGTCATTTTGTAATATTGAATAATTTTGAATTATTTTTTATAGCTTTCGCTTCAAACAGAAAGTTATTAAAAATCAGTGAATCCCAAAAATATAACAACGATACCTTACAGACTTCTAAACAATATAGTAAAGCTGTGAAAAGAAATTTATCAAAACCTATTGAAATAAAAGTATTAAAAATAAACTTTGAAAATGATTAATAATACCAGAATAGACTCATTATGAGCTCAAAAGTTTTCTACAAACAAACTATTTTCACTAAAAGAATAATTATACATATAAACGGTTTTTATTATAATTTATTATTTTTATTTAACACATGTCAAAATTAATGCAATCGCCAAGTTCTGAAAATTAAAATAAAACGCTTATTTTAACTGTGAATTTTTTACAAAACAAGTTCAGAACTTTTGATTTCCTTTTCTGTTAAATTTGAAAGTTATTAATATTTTGATTTATTTTTGAGGGCTTTTGCTTCAAACAGAAAAGTATTAAAAGTTTACAAAAATGTATTTTATAAGTAAGAAATCATGCAAAACTGTAGCTGAAAATTGATTTTTAAATGTTATTCAAACTGTTTGCGATATGTTCATGTATTTTGTATATATATGAATTTTTATTAAACGCGTCCACATCAAAATAGTGTGTGTTAGTATATCTCGAAGAGTAAACGTTACGATTGTAGTCGGAATAGAACAATTGATGTATTTGGTTGTTGGGATCAACTGAGAAACAACTATTATTTTCTAAAACTTCATTATTTTGGGAGTAACACTTATAATGACTTTTAAGAACTGATGGATTTTCTTCATTTGATTGCGAAACGAAACAACTAACAGTATTCGAAGGACATCTTATCGAATCACAAATCCATTCATCTATATAAATAAAAATTTTATATTTTTTAGTAATAAATAATACAGGTTGAACATTTTAAAGTCTTATATCACATTTTTGATAAATTGGGTGCGCTTGTACAGACACTGCCACGAGTACACTCAAAATAAAAAATTTAATACTTTTATTTAAAATCATTTTCGTGTAGAATCAACTGCGTACTGTTCTTTTGTAAGTCTTAAAAGACACTAACAACTTTTTCAGTTGAATATCGTTAAGAAACCTATCGACAGAAAAAATAATATAGAACAAAACAATTTTAAAAATAGTTATTATTTACATTGTATACAAATGTTCAGATGAAAAATTCTCACACTAAAACGTTTGATTGGTATAGGGGGAGGCAAGTAGAGTGGTGATCAGTGATCACAAACTCAAGTAACAAGTATGTACAAAAATATTTTTAGCGGTTTTTTTTAACTGAAGTACTGGAACTATAAAAACATTATGTGTGGTGCGATGCTTACGAAATTTTTGAATTGTATTTTTTTCTTTGGTTTTAAGTACTTGCCAATCAAGTCTTCTATATATCTGTCTATGGCAATAATTATTGCCACAACTAGATGACAGCTTTTGTTTTTCTATAGCTATCAGCAATTTAACACATACAGAGTCGGACAAAAATACTCACACAGCACCTCACTTTAATTTTGAACGTTAATATTTTTTAGACGAAAAGACCTAGCGAATCTGATATTCTATAAATTGTTTGTGAACTTTCTGCTTATTAAAATACAGACAGAAACTAGTTATTGGTATGTTACATTTTAAAAGATTTATTCATTTATAAATAAAAGTACAATTTTAAGTGGACAAAAGTATTCACACAACTGATATTATTAGTGCTGAATTCAGCAAAATTTTAATTTTTTTGTGTATGACAATGTTTTTTATCGTATAATATCGGAAAGTGTCGTTATAAATCTTAATAAATTCAGTGAAGTGCGACTTTGACCCGCTCACGAAGGTTTCCGTACGGACACTAGATATGTAATTCAATACGAACTTTAGCATACATAATATTAAATAGTTTTGGGTTTTTTCGTTTTTGGGTTTATTCGGTTTTTAGCGTGTTTTAGTTTTGGCGTTGTTTGCGTTTTTTCGGGTTTTGCCGCTTTTTTAGTTTTGGCACTTTTCCCCCCGTTTTGGCGATTTTTTCGGTTTTTGGCGTTTTTTAATTTTCGCGATTTTTTTCTTTTTGGCGATTTTTTTTATGTCTTAGATTTTTTCATTTTGGCGATTTTTTCTTAACAGACGACTTTTTAATTTTGGCGCTATTTTTCGCGTTTTGGAGATTTTTTTCGGTTTTTGGCGTTTTTTCAATTTGGCGAATTTTTTTCATTTTGACAATTTTTTTTCATTTTGGCGATTTTTTTCATATAAGCGATTTTTTAGTTTTGGCGCTTTTTTCACGTTTTGGCGTTTTTTTCTTTCATTTTGGCGATTTTTTATTTCGGCGATTTTTTTTTATTTGGGCGATTTTTTTTTAGTTTTTGCGCCTTTATTGCGTTTTGGCGATTTTTTCGCTTTTTGGCGTTTTTGTTTTTCATTTTGGCGATTTTTACATTTTGTCGATTTTTTCGGTTTGGCCGATTTATTTAAGTGTTAGAAAATTTTTTTAATTTGGTGCTGTTTTATTGTTTAAGCGATTTTTTTTATTGGCGATTTTATAATTTTCGAATTTTTTTTACCGTTTTTGAAAATTTCAAGAGTTTGCCTCTTACGGTTTCCAAGATATAGCAATTTGTCAAAATTACATAGTCAAAATTACATTAACTGATGGAACAACCTTTAATTTAAATTTTTTTAAATTTTAGTGCTAATTGCTGTAGTCTATATTATGTGGAATTTATAAAAAAGGGAAAAGAACTTTTCAAGCTCCTCAACTTCCAATCCTACTGACCGACCTCGGTTACGTCAAAAGAAGAACTTCTGATAAGAAGAAAAACAAAAAAATATTAAAAAAAAAATTACGTCTATATTATATTGACAACAGAGTATCTAGAGTAGATTAATAAGGAAATCCGCTGAAAAACTTTAAGAAGAACTTGTCACAGTGCCGGTTACAGCTCTCGAGTTACTGGTATTTCTGTATGTAGAGAAATTTTAAAAACAACTGCGAACAAAAAGATGACTGACTTTTCATCGAAATCCGAACCCTGGTCATCACCTAAATGCAAAATGATTATTGTCATCATATATTGTTAAAAAGGCAAAAAACAAAAAAAATTAAAACGTTAAAAACAAGCGAAAATAAAAATTATAAATAGAGTATGGATGGATAGATCGGACATACATATGTATGTATGTATGTATATATTTTTTACACACATACATGCATGCATACACATATGTATGTATGTGTGTCTTTAGAGGTTTGACTTCAGAAAGCAATAACGTCAAGTTGGAAGCTTGTTTAAAAGATGGCTTGATGAAAAGTGTAAACGAGCCGCGCAATAAAATAATGCAAACAAACGTTTAGAGATCAACTGAATGTGCAACCTATATTGAAAAGCAAAATTTAAATTCAATTAAGCAACTTGTCAGTTGCAATTTTACAAATAATTCATACTTCGTATTCTCTATATGGGAACTCAAACATGCTTTTAGTAATTGATGATCACTTGTATGTACATATGTAATATCAGAAATATTTAAATCAGCAGCAGTTAGCAACAACAAACAGCAGGAATATTTTAAGCTTGGACAACACAGCTTGTATAAAATATTTATTTATTTATTTTTTTTAATGAAAACTTTACCTCGTCATCATCCTGAGCAAAAACGAAGAAAACAGAAACAAAAGCATCAATGTTTAAAATTGACTGACATGTATTTCTTTTACTTCTTGTTATTTATTTTTTTCTGTAGATGTTTTTTGTCGTTTTATGAAGAGGGAAAAACTCATCTCTACCCTGCAGAAAGTGCGAATAGTGAAATTGTGGTGATTTACTAGTGACGTTGTCAGTAGCACTAGTGACCAAGTGTACCCCAGGCAATGGTATCATCTATTGACATTTAACATTAGCTTGTCATTGAAAATCCACCACTAGACTATATCACTACTAACTTAGTAGTTCTTTCGGTACCACACGAAAACATTGGCTCCAAAGATTCACTAGTAAATTTTAGGGGCTCTAGTCTACAATATCGATATATCCAATCTCGTTGTCAATAGTAAACTTATAGTGATTTTCTAGTGACATTGTCAATAGTGCTACTGACTAGGTGTACCCCAGCCAATGCAAATACCTATTGACAAATAACATAGGGTTGTTATTCAAAATCTATCAGTAGACTTTAGCACTATTGAGAAGGCAGTTCTTTTACGACCATATGGAGATATTTGACCCGAAGATTCACTCGTAGATTTTAGTGACCCTTGTCTACATATATTTATTTAATATTATTGCACAACATAATAAAAAAGAAAAACAAACTATTGACGCGTTCATTGACAATATCACCAGAAATACACTAGAACTGTCGTCTCTAAGGTATCTCTACTCGCGCATAAAAGGAAATTTGTCGACATTTTAGCTAGTGCAATTGTCGCTGGAGAAAGAGTATTGACATAGAGACATATGGTTCTAGGTTGACTAGAGGGTATGTACATAGTATGTACATATGTATGTAGGTATATGTATCTACGAGTATGTTTAGGATTTCTTTTGAGTTTTGTTTAGGTTGTTTGTATGTAAGTATGTACATATGTATTTGCCAATGTTCGAAGAGACCTATGGTGTAACTTTAAAGTTCAAGGTTATTTACAGCAGCTAACTAACTAACTGCTGCAGTGTTTGATATAAAAACAGTAACTGAGGCAGCAAGTAAAATTATGATCATGCTGCTGGTGATGACGACGACGATAATAATGCACTCGCATTAAGTCAACATTAAACTTAAACCGCCATCAAGATTAAATATACGAGTACATACATTCGTACACATAATTTTGCCCATATAAGTAGATAAACTTTATTTATTTAGTTTTTGGTATTTTCATCTCCTTAACTACGACACATACATATTTCGGAAATGAATTGCCTTGTTATATCGTTGATACCTTTTAACATTGAATTAAGTTCAATTTTAAATACCTCATTCTCATCAGCAAAAGCATAATAAAATTAAAAAAAAACAAAGTGAAGTGAAATATGTATGTATTTTTATCAAAAGGTTTTTATGATTTACATGAACAAAAAATTGGTCACATATTTAAATGAAAAAAAATAAAAATAAAATAAAAAACAAAGAGTTTGTGCTTTAAGTGCAAAACTTGTTTTTTTTAACTTATAAATAAGTTTATGCTTTAAGAAACCCCGATAGATTTTTTATTTAAGGCAAATTTCGTCAAAATATTAAATCATAATTATTTTTGGTTGATTTTTGGCGTGTAACAGCAAATGTTTAATGTTCCTCATTTTTATGAATTCAATGGACAATTACATTTCATACATGAATTCTTGCATTCGATGCTCTTCATTAGATTTTCTTAATGAAAATTCGTTTTGTCTAAATTAGCTTTCTTTCTAATACATATCGAGCCATAACCGCAAAAAAGGGTTAAGTGACATATTTTTTTTAACTTAATTTTTACGAAAATCGATTATTTACGAACGCAGAAAAAATGAGATTCGCTTAAGCTTTTTTGGCGGTTGTGGCACGATATACCTATACATATGAAAAATGTATGAATTTGCAACATATGTATATAAAGCAATTATGTAACATATGTACATACATACATATATGAGACTGTTTCATTCATTCACAAATATTTTTCATTGATTCAGTGAAATACCTCGATAGTGTTCAGTGTATGGATAAGTTATTAAACATAAAAAGAAATTAATATTTAAAATTAAAATGGAAATATAAATTATTTTTGGCTTAGTGTGTATCAGTGATCTGCATGATTACGATTCAAACGGCATAATTTTGCATTTTCTAAAATGAATATTGAGCTAGCACTTAACATTAACAAAATGAATGATGCTATTGCATGATTCATATCAATGAGACTGTTGTTAATAAATGCCTGTCATTGCTTGCAATTTAGATTCATTCATATGACTCACTAAAGCAATGAATCAGTATGATTGTTTTGAATACTTCTTAAACCACTTCTGACAAATATAGTTTTATGTAATATTATAAAATAAAATAGCTAGTCCCATTCTTTTTTATAAATTATTTTAATATGAGAAAAACTATTAATTAACACATATGAAGAGATAGATTTTTTCATTAAATTTAATTTTTTTATTACACGAAAAACTCCATTTTCGAAAAACAAACGTGCTTTTGTGAGTTATTTGATTACTATACAAAACAATCAAACAACAGTACGAATTTTTTATTTATGTTTACTGACAACACTTAAAAGAAGAGAGTGAGTTAAAGACAGTCAGTTGTTAGAGAGGCAACACTGCAAGCAATATCATTATCAACGGTGCTTTTTGCACCGTTTTTATTGCTTTTTGAAATTTTCGACGCGATCAATTTTGAAGTTAGTGCTCGGTGCTTTTTTAAAAAAATTTTTGGTGCTTTTTATTTCTTGGCGGTGGCACTAAACCCAAAATTCAAAAAGAATTTTCCTTATATAATATATATATATTTTTTTTAAGAAGTCTAACATTTAAAAAACATAAGCACTGAAGTTAAATAGAACATTTCAAAATATTCTAATAAGATTGTACAAAACTTGGTTGAAGACCAAACTTATTCTCAAACTTTCACATTTTAAGCACAATTAATGGAAACAGTGTTTTGCCACTCGACAATTTTAATTTTGTAACTTTGTTGTGAATATTGCGTTTGCTGTGAAAGAATGTTTCCACTGCATTGTTTAATAAAATTTTGAAAGTCTGGATTTTGAAAAAAATTAACTACTACTCCCATCGAGTTCAAAATCTAATAAGCAAGTCAAAAAGACTTGCCAATTGCTGCTAATTTTACTAATTTCAGGTGATTTGTTTCTTCGTTGACGAAAAAAATTAAATTTTTTATAATAACTTAAAAAGGTTTCGTCAAACTAATTTTAGAATTCACTGATTCTCATAAAATCAAAATGTGTATCGGATGCTTCCAATTTGAAGTTTTAGGTATAAAATGCAAGGTCAATCGATTTCTATATTTTTTATATACAAAATTTTTTTTATACAACACAAAATTTTAATTTAGTGCTTTTTTACTTAAATTGCACGTTTTTTTCCTGGTTTCAGTGCTTTTTGAAATTTAAAAGTTGACAACGCCGATTATTACATATTGATGTTAAAAAACAAAACAAAAGCATTGTAAAAGTGAGTGGAGAGCGAAAGTGAATCAACTCATACAGTTCACTGGTGTGTATGACCTTCATCGTCTTCAAAATGTGCGTTGACCATCAGTTGCCAGAAAATGATGATGTTAGAATACTAAATCAGTAAAAAAATATCCGCTAAAATGTTCTTTAGAATAAAATACAATGCTAAATTTTAAATTTATATAGTTTTTATTAGCAGTTTTTTTTAAAACTTGAATGCTAAATCAAGCAGTGAAAATGCTAAAATGGCAACAATGTAGACCATTGGCTATTTCTTGGTTTTTTTTTCTTCTTTGTTATATATTTTTTATTTCTTTTATTATAAGCTCTTGAACGTAACCGTTAAAATCCACAATGAGTTGTTAGTAGTAGATCTTATACATATGTATTTCAGTTGTTTGTCGTTTGAAGCAATAAGTGAAATTGATCAGTTTGGTGTTGAAAAAATTCGACAGTAGTAATATTAAGGGGACGATACATGGGAATGCTATTTGATGACCTGCCTGTTCACTGTCCTTTTAGATTTTTGGAATCTTGGTATTTACGCTGAAGAACAATTGAAGCAAATTGTTATACGAGTAATGGCAATAATATGTTCTTGTTTTGTTTTATTTTGTCTTGTACGTTTTTGCATCTCCACTCTAGTATGTAGTCATCTAGTAAATTTTTATTTTTATTGACATTCTTTAAGTTGTAAATGTTTTGATTTTAGTCATCTACGAGTAGTATAATAAAGTGACTTTATACTATAATTCTTAATAAAAATTGTTGGACATAGCAATGGTACGAACAAATATATTGTTTGAAAAATGTAAAGTATATTATTTATGTATGTCATACTTCGAGAGCAATAATAATGTTATCACGTGCATACTTATAAATTTTTCAATTAATTCTGACGTCAGATTCAAACAGATATTTTTGTGTACCATTGCATTACTAAATATAATTATTGGAGCATTCCCAGCGGGAAAAGGTTATGCATAAGAATTGAGAAGGTAATGCACAGCATGTATAATTTTTCATTCCAGAATACATCATTGTTGAAAGCAATGAATTATTTTAATGTGTCCGGCAACTGCATTCTATAAGTCATTGTTTTAAAGGAATTTTGTAATTCATTGCTTTACAATACTCATGCATTCATAATTAATTATATACAAGGGTGGGTCATTAACTCAGTGACTTTTTGAAGAAACACAGGTGTTTATATAAAAATTTACATTATTTTTCAACATAGTCTCCTTTGAGTTCTATACACTCCAATTTTTTATTCCTTTATTTCTAATTGAACAAAAATACGAGTACATACTCCTATTTTTTAACGCGGCTGTAAGTTTGATATCAATTCATAGCCTAATAACTTACGCTCATAGTAAAGTAAAACTCAAATTCTGTTCTTCAAATACGAGTATAATACTTTTATATCTGGCACAAACGTGAGACTTAAAGAGGCTATTGAAGACTTCGATTTTGTTGTTTCTGTTAAATGCTTATGAAACACTTTTCCTTTTAGAACTATGAATGTCATAAATAAAACAGAACTGATAAAATATTTATACATAAATAAAAGATAAGTATAACATAACATGAGAAGAAACAGTTAAAATAAAGCCAAAGAAACAAACACGAAAGTTTGAACAAAAAATAAATAAAATTTAATTAATTTTCATTCCCGCCGCAAAATGCACTATTTAACAAGTAATTTAATGAAAGAATAATTCATTAAAAATTTTAGTTGTTTTTCTTTTTTTGCACTTACTAAGAATCAACTAATGCACCGTGTTACGACTTAAGCTTTAATAATACCGGGGTATTATTATTGCTTGTAGAAAGTGTTGATTTTGTTTCAAATACCCTCTCACTGTTTTGAGCTCATCTTCATTTATTTAAGCGTAAAATAAATAAATGATTTAAAAAGAGTTCAACTAGTTAAGACTTCTTATTCATGCCGTAATGCAACCAACACACAAGCCATGCAACCAACATCAACCAAAACAACAAGTTGTTTAGAAAATGTGTGCTCATGAGAGTTGTTTGTTTCTTATTATTATTATTATGCTGCTTGAACATGTATATGCGCTCTTAAGGCTCAGTTAGCCGACTGTAATGTAATGTAACTGCAACAGTAAGAAACAGCTTATCGATTTTGTTATGTGAAAAGTAATGAAAATGGTTATAGAGATGTAATGTAACATAAGCTACTTTTCATATAAAAATATCAATCAGCTGTTTTCTACGTTACAGTTACATTACATTACAGTCGGCTAACTGAGCCTTTAAACAAGAATTAGTAGTTGGTATTAGATGATTCTTAACAGCGATGCCAATTTAGCGCGTTTCGCGCTAGATTTAGCGCGTTTTAACTATATCAAGCGCGCTTTTTTCCGTCAATAATACAATTTCAGTTCCATATTTTTTAACTTTTTGTTTGTATAAATTTAACAATTTTCTAATATCAAAAACTCTGATAAAATTTTTTAAATTAGTTAATGATTCAGCTGTCGCAAACAAAATTCGCTTGACCTTGGTTAGAATTAAAAACGCATTTTAATAATGTAATGGCAAATATTTTGAAATTTTACAACTAAAAATATGTACTACATACAATGAGCCAAGAAATTAACATAGATTACAAAGCATCTACTATAGCTGAAGTACAAAAAGCATTTGAATCGCAAAACTATTCCACAATTTATATGTTGTTACAAAGTTTTACAAATAAATTAAAAGTAAAAACGAAGGATTTCGATTATTTGAAAGGCGATTCTGATTCTGTATTAAATGATTTTAGTTTATTAAAACATAATGTCGAGGAAGCAATATTGCAAAATCTGAAAAATTAATTGTGATACGAGTACTAATACATACATCGACTTTTATTGAAATTTAATTTAGCGCGTAGAAAATAGCGCGTATTTGACAATGCTGTAACTTAGCGCGTTCTAGCGCTTTTTAAGAAGGGTAGTAGCGCGTTTGGATTATAAATCGTTGGCATCGCTGATTCTTGAGTAATATTTTGCTTCTTTCCTCTAAGCGTGCGTGCGTAATCTTCTCATGCCACGAGGCGAATTTTGTGGGTTTTATAAAACGCTTAATCATTAAAATTATTTTTTTGTAATATAAATTTCTATCAAATAAGTGCCAATATTCTACATGTAGTAGGCGTTTCTGTACTTTTATAAAATTTGTTTCTAATTTTATTAAGCTGCTTATGAAACAAAGAGTTTTTTTGACGCTCCGGCTGAGTACGCACCTTTAAAATCTTTTTAAGGTATTTACAAAAATATAAGAGGATTTGTAAGACATTTCATTTCATGTGTGTTGAATTTTGCGTTTACTGTGTAACATACAACCATACATACATACATGTTTCTAATAAATAGTTTGATTTAATTGGTTATTGATAGAAGCCATTAATGGAATAAAAAAAAATTATAGTATGTATTGTGAAATCTTAATTGGAGGTTAAATGAATTTATATTTAAATTATTATTCGTTTAAAGTATTTCGATTAACGACAATTCAGTTTAATCATAAAAAATTAAGCAATTAAAAAATAACAAACCCTATAAAAGTAAAGGTTTTTCCCATATCACAGGTCATAATATAATATGTAATAGTTAAAACTCAAACTTTTTCAAAATTTGTGCGAAAAGGTCTTGCAAATTCGGATTTTAACAGTTTAAGTTGATCATTTGATTTTATATTTTAATTTAACTGATTGTGAACAGACAGAAAAAAAGCCAGCTATAAATTTAAGCTTTTTCTTAAAAATATTGCTTAAAAATTTAATTAAGGGTAGATTTTGTAAATACAAACGATTTTACAGACGAATTTGTATGGCAAAAAATATTTTTTGAAACTAATTTTCCTTATTTTTCATACAAATTTGAAATGTTTGAAACGATTTTTTATAAAATCTGCCTATTAGGAAATAGCTTATTTCATACAATTTAAATTATTTCTTTTTTTTTATTAAAATGTTTTGCAAAAATATCTTTAAAATAAAATCGGTCTAATTGCGAGTGTCGTCGTATTTCGACTTCGAGCGCTTTTATTATAAACTTTCTACTGAAATCTGATGAAGATGAGCTATATTTCCATTCCTGTTAAATTTTTCACAGTTCCAGTGATTGAAAAATTACTATTTACTACTGCGACTGAATTAATCAAGTAACAGCTACTTGAAATATGTGTAGTTCCTTCATACAAACAGTGATTGCTATTGTACATATCACTCATTTACTCAAAGAACGTCATAACAAGATATTTGTATGAAATTTTTACACAATATTAAGAACGATATGAGGATTAATTCTGCATCATGAACTCAAAAAATGGATTTTTCCATTGTGAGCACGGTCACAGTTTAAAAGAACTCATATCAGGTGATCTCAATTCGGCAGCTGATGATCAGCTGTTAATTTCTCTTGTGTTAAGTCAAGGCAAAACGTTCGGAAATTTTCTGACGGCAGGAAATTTTACACTAACAAATGTGCAAGGCAGAATTGCAAATCGAGACCGCCTGGTATTAATTCTCTTTGTTGGTTGATTTACATTTCACATTCACTAGGAACAACATTATCAAAACATCACGGGATCGCTCATCTGTAGTGTAAAGCAAATAGATTCCGATTTGTTTAACAATATGAAAATAAAAAAGTCGAATCTGAAATGAGTTACTCATAATTCTGCCGATTATTTTTACTACACCTTTTCCAGTTGTAATTCAGAAAGCGTCAATTGTAATTTAGATTCATCAATTTAAATTCAGAAAGCGTAAATTTGTAAATTTGGTCCTAAATAAAATAGAAATGTACACCGAATTTCACAATTCAACTGAAAAACAAATAAATTTCTGAAAATCGATTTAAAAGTTTAAAAATGCTCTCCCACGAAACAATAAAACAAGATTTAAGCACTTTTTCTCCTTATTGTCACAGATTTAAATACATATCGTTACCTTAATATAGAAAGACCCTAACTCATTATATTTTTTTTTTGAAATTGCTATTTTTTCAGTTTTCGATACAGTAGACGTTCTTCTATCGAAACATGCCAAAAACACGATTTCAAAAAAAAAAAAAAAATTAAATAAATTAGTAGGGCCCTTTTATATTAAGGTAACGATATGTATAGACATATACTATGTACATGTGTATCTAACATCCATTATGCTTCGCTTATCTTTTGTCTTTCGGTACAATCTTGTTTTGACATAAAAACAGAAAACCCTGAATACATACGAGTAAAATCAGACATTATAAACCTTAAGCATATCTTACATTGTCTTTAAAGGCTGGTAAGAGTGTAAACATTTTATAATGTTTTTAATTTTATTGGTTTAACATAATAGCGAAACAATGATTTGGCATCTTTTAATGCTCGAGTAAAAGTATGTACTCGTACCACATTAACCTTACCTTAAATTGCAAAGATAAATAAAAACAATTGTCTGTTAACTTTGAAAATTGTTACTTGCAACTTAAAAAAAAAACATTAAATTTCTGTACTAAAATACGAGTAGATAATGTAAACCAGTGATTGGTGATGGTTTTTTACTTTCGTATAAAAAATAGATAATATATAAATGTACATATGTACATATACCGAGTAGTATTTAGTACATGCATTTGGTACTAAATTAAATTCATTGGCCATGCAAATATCAAACTAATTTATTCATTGATTCATTGATTGCATACAATGTGTTGATGTGGTTGATTATCAAATAACTACTGACTTTCTATTTTTCAATGTAATACAGGGTGGGCCAAAAGAAACCAAGGGGTGTAAAAGTTTAATAACTTTTTTGTTTATTATTTTTTTTTTTATTTTTTCTTTCAGATTATATAGACAACACTTGGAGAATTTATAATGGAGAGGTTCACAACTGAACAGAGAACCAGAACAATAGAATTTTATTATTTAAACCAGAAATCAACTTTATTGAAAATTTGATTATGAGTGATGAAGCTCATTTGCATTTGAATGGCTTTGTTAATAAGCGGAACTGTAGGTTCTGGGGTTCTCAAAATCCAAGAGCCATTCATCAACGCCAATTGCACCCCATCAGGTGTAGAGTATGGTGTGGGATCACATCTGAAAATGTCATTGGGCCCTACTTCTTCGAGAATGAAGATGGAAGTGCTGTAACCGTAAATGGAGAGCGGTATCGGTTTATGATAGAAAATTTTTTACGTCCTGCTCTTGAAAACAGACCTGGTATGTGGTTTCAGCAGGACGGAGCCACTGCCCATACTGCCCGAGACACAATGGCACTTTTAAGTCAAATTTTTGGAGAGCGAATAATTTCTCGAAATTCGGAAATTATTTGGCCAGCGCGATCGCAAGATTTGACAGCACCCGACTATTTTCTTTGGGGTTTTTCGAAGGAGCGAGTGTATGTGAACAAGCCAGAGACAATCCTTGAACTCAAGACAAACATTGTTGCAGAAATTCGAACGCTACAGCCACAAGTTTTGAAAGATGTTATGGAAAATGCTCTAAAAAGAGCCCATCAGTGCGAAGCTGAAAACGGTGGTCATTTAAGAGACATCATTTTTCATACTTAGTGTAAAAAAATTTCCATTTTGTATATTATATAATCTGAAAGAAAAAATAAAAAAAAGTTAATAAACTTTTACACCCCTTGGTTTCTTTTGGCCCACCCTGTACATGATTTCTGGGCGTTCGCCATATGTATCTTTCCGTCTAAAGCTTCGTTAGTCTTTTCTTCACATAATTAATTTATGCAAGTGAATATTTTAATTTTGTTTGACAATTTGCATTAAATATCAAAGAAGAAGCTGTTGTTTACTTCATGTTTCCTAATATTCTTTTAATGAGTTAAAATGTGTTTTTACACCAAATATCGCTTGATTTGCCCTATAGTTACTTCTGTGAGAAAATTGTGTAGTTTAGGAATATGTAATATCTTTTTGTTATTTAAATTTTGTTTTCAGATTTTTTTTTTGCTGGAAAAAAATATAATTTTTTTTATCAAATTGCAATAATTTTTTATATTAATAATTCTGTTACTATGTTTTTTTTAATTTGTTTTCAAAGAAAGTTAACAACAAACTAAAATATTTTTTAATGTTTTTTTTTGGGAATCGTTAAAATTTAAGTTTAACATTTATTGACGCAATAATAATTTCAAATTATTAAAATGCGTTAACTAAAATATTTTTTTTTAATTTTCAAATTGTCACTTATCAGCCGTGTGTTCTTGTGTAGCCTGGTACTCTGTTCAAAGTTGTAAAAATTTTCAGCACCATTGATTATTTCGCGTGAAAAATTTTGACATGTCCTAAATGTAGCCCAACTTGCGGTTTTTTTTATAATTTTCTCGCTTTTATTGCTTGAAAGTATGCAAAATTTTTAAAATTCCGTGCAAAAAAAGCACTGCTCATGTTGTTTAGCAGCTAAACTAAAATGATGCCAGAGTAATTTTGCATGGAAAGACATGATTTTACGTGTTTTTCACAACAAGAACAGAGTACTACTTTTGCGAATTTATTTCGCAAATATTTCATACCAAATACTTTTATATGTAGTTTGACAGCATTTCGCATGAAGTTGTGAACAGAGTACCAGGCTTTAAGTCTAAAAAGTGAAAACATAAAATGTTATAGACCATAATGAAGCAATTGCATTGATTTTTGTTTGCAGTGTTGCCAATAAATTAAATTCTCTGACATTGATGCCAATGTTGGATGCATAAACTTCGCACATCTGACAAAAATAAAATGTCTGAAAATTTGTTTGTCAGCTGGTACTCCTGCAGTAAACTGACATTGCTTTTTCTGGCAACATTGTCAGACAAAAATTGTTAGTTAACACGGTTGTGAGACATTTTTTTTGCAGATTTCACTGATAATATTGTAAGATCTGACAATCATCTGTATACATAGAGCTTCACTTATAAACTGCTACTTTTGCATCATTTGCGCAAAATAATTTTCTAAGTTTTTATATTTTTTTGCTGAAAATTTTGCAATTTTGATTTTCCACAACAGTGCAACCTTTGACATCAATACCTTTAATATATAATGACGCCCATAGAAATAATTCTAAAAAATAAATAACTACAAAAAATCTGTGGCAATAAGGAAAAAGTGCTTAACTCATATTTTACTGTTTTGCCGGAGATCACTTTTAAGTAGAGATGTGCAAATGTCGTGATTTTATCGTGTCACGCGTGAGTCACGCGTAATTCACGTGATTCGTGATCAAATATTATAACTAATCACGCGTGAGTGCGTGAGCGTGACTGAAAAAAATTTACTCGTGCGTGATCGTGCGTGAGCTTTTTTTAATAATCACGCACGAATTCTCACGCTCTCACGAGATAACATTCCTGCAATTATTATTATTTTATAATAATAAATGCATATATGTATGTATAGTAATATGTATGGTAGTATGAGCTTACAAACAAGTCGTTACGAATTCGTACCGACTTATCGTAATGAATTCGTACCGACATATCGTTACGAAGTCGTGTCAACCATTTCATACATACGGTGCCGAAATCGGAAGATTTTGTCGTGTATGTTTTCTCATATATGCTTTTCTCATTTATTTGATTATCATTTATTTAATTCATCATACGTCTTACCTTCACATTTACATATATTATGTATGTATACATACATACATGTGCGGAATGTCAATTTTTGATATACGAGAATTCGAATATTTAAAATGATATCCGCGAATACGAATATGTCAAACGATATTAAATTAACTTTGCTTTATTTTAATTTACATTGTAAATTTTACAAAAACACGAGCATACATATATACATAGATATGTATGTACATATGCATATGTAAGAATCTATTTTTCAACCCAAAAAACATGCAAATTATATTATAAATATACTTTTTCGTGCGTGATCGTGATAAGTTGTAAACCACTCGTGCGTGATTAAAAATATTTTATTCGTGAGCGTGCGTGATCGTGAAAATGTTCAAAATCATTCGTGCGTGAAAGTGCGTGCACATCTCTACTTTTAATTTTTCAAGTCGATTTTCAAAAATTTATTTCTTTTACAGTTAAAATGGAAAATTCTCTCTTAACCTTAATTTTTTAAGCAACTATCGTTCTAAACACTATAAGTAATACATTTAAGTTAAAATATACCAAGTATAAGCTGTTATTCCAAATTAGATTAGAAGTCTAAAGAAGATAAGTCACAAGTCAAAGTGATATAACTTCCTGAAAAATTACACAAATTAATTGAGATTTCGGCCAGAGGTACTTTCGAATATACAGATTGCGGAGGGCCATTAACTCAAATTTAGCTTATCTCGACTTAAGCACTTTTTCCTTTTTGCAACAGAAATGTTGCATACATTTCCCAAAAACTTGAACTTTTTTAATCTTGGGCGTGGGTAAAACTTTAATTTTTATGCTCTCGAGTTTTCATCACATTTCGATATTTTGAAGTCCTGAAATTCGATTTTGGGGTCTTATCGTCGCTTTCGATAACGAGCTGATTCGATCACGTTTTTCAGTTTGAGATTATGGCATTCGATATCGAACCATATTATTACATTGTTCGAGCGCAAATGGCTTAATCTCAAACTGAAAAAACGTGATCAAACCGAACCAGCTTGTTATCAAAAGCGACGATTAGACCCCTGACTACTTTTTGTACGTCTGTAGGGATGTGTGTGTGTAGTGTGTGTGTGTGTGTGTGTGTGTGTGTGTGTGTGTAAACATCTCATAACTTAAGAACGGATTAACGGATCGGAAGCAAATTTGCCACATTCGAAAGATGTTGACATCTCTGAGATGTTGTAAAATATTTAATCGGTTCCTATTTTGAAATGTTCCAAAATAAAATTACTCAAAACTTTTTTTTTAATTTTAAACTATTATGCAATACAAAATCTAATCAGATCGTGTGATTCGTTCGAGAGATATATTTGACGAATAAATTGCGCTTTTGTTCCAATAACCTCAAAGGTCTTTTTAAAAAGTGCATCGGATGACGGATATTTTTGCAAAATCTATAGCTTACCGGAAAGTTTCAGAGATAACCTGCAAGATCAACTGATTCCCATATTTTTTATGTATGTATTTCATTTAATTTTGCTGGCAGTTATTTGATATTTTTAAACCCTAATTCTTCATTAGGCGCTATTTTATTTAGTTTGTTTTTCTATTAAAATGTTAGCCTGAGTGGACTCATTATCCCACAATTAAATTTAATTTATATGGACTAAAAAACTAAATTAAAATAATTTCACTTAATATTGTCTACAAAATCACTCATCACCAACCACACTTTATATTACTGAGACGTTTTTTTTTTTTTTTTTGTTTCTCTCAAATTAAATAATTTTATTGTGCTTTGCAGTTAGGAAAGCGAGCGATTGTATTTGTTAAGTGTTTAATAAGAAAATAGGAAATTTCAACAATAAATTTATGTGTTAAACATTAATTTAAACGCTTTCACATAAAATATGAAAATTAAAACCGTAAAATAATAATAAAAAAAAATGTTAAATAGCTGCCGCAACATGCATTTATTAACGACATTAAAATCTCCCAACCGAACGGAACGAACCGGACTGGACTGGATGGACCGGACCGGACCCTTCAGTTAGTTGTTGGTCAACATTTAAGCTATTAAATTTATTTTGTTTAATGTAACTGCCTCTTTCTCTTTTAACTTTTGATGACTTGTTAATTAATTGCAACAATTTTCCACAATATTACATGTATATTTTATACTTCATTACGTACATACATACAAAATATTCGTTAATAGATACGAGTATGTATGTACGTAGGTATGTAGTGTGTTTTCTTTCGGTTTGTTTGCGTAACGTGTGAAAAGTAATTTCGTAACAAAATATTTTTAAAATAAAACAAATGCATTTTCCATTTTACAATTCCCACTACTTTTTTATGCAATATAATGAACACTTCTTTTTTCCCTCCCATTAATAATGTCTTGCTTGCTATGTAAAAATAATAATAAGTTAGTTAATAAGTTAGAAAAAATAAATTACATAATAAGGCATGTTTTTAAATTGTGAATTGCAAATTGCACTATGAAAGTATTTTTACTTACTCCCCCTCTGCACACATTCCATACGAGCGAGAGAAAGAAAGAAAGAAGGAGGAAGTAGTAAATTGTGGTTAATTTACTGTTCAAAAGTTGCAAAAAGCTAAAAGAAACTATTTAACATTTATTACGGTTACAAACAAAATATGCAGTTGTAATTTGCTCGCTTTGCTCTTCTATTTTCTCAATTGTTTATATCTTGTTGAAGCTTTCTAACGTTTTGTTTTTTGTTTTTTCATTTTTATAATCGTCAAGCCGCCTGCAACAAGTTTACTGCGCAAAACGCATAAAAACCTTTTTGTTGAATGTACTGAAAATAATAATAATAAAAAAAAGCATAAAAACATTTGCTTTGCAAATATTAGGCAGGCCAGTAAACACAAAAATACTGAGACGCGAAAGCTTATAATGTGAAGTCAGGGGAAAATAGTACACAACGCAAAGGTTAAGTAATCTCTGTATATAACATTAGATAACACGAATATACATAAAAAAAAAATTTCCAACGACTATGTATGGCTGCAAGACTATTGAAAGTGTTACGTTTGCAAATAAAGGGTGTTTTTTATTGAGGTATAGAACTTTAAGTTGGCATCACTTTTTTAACTGGCGGCCATTTTGTCAGCTGTCAAGTGATTAATATTTAGTTTGGTTTGCCATTTCATCATGAACAGGTTGACAAAAGAACAACGCATGCAAATCGTGCAAATTTATTTCAAAAATAATGGTTCAGTTCGCGAAGTTTACCGCAAGCTCCGTCCATTTTATGGTCGACATAATCGTCCATCAGAGCAATTAATTCGGTTAACCATGGATCGTTTTCGCACTACGTTTACTCTATGTGATAATACGCATCCGCAGAGACGTCGAACAGTGCGAACCGAAGAAACAATTGCCGCTGTAGAGCAAAGTGTTGAAGAGGACCCGAATGAATCGATTCGCCACCGTGCACAGCAATTGGAGCCGACTAACCGACTATTTTGTTCCCGAATTGGATGGCATGAATGTGGATGAGTTGTGGTTCCAACAAGACGGCGCTACATGCCGTCACAATCGATTTATTGAAGGAAACATTCGATGAGCGCATAATTTCGCGGAATGGACCTGTGAATTGGCCACCAAGATCGTGTGATTTGACACCATTGGATTATTTTCTTTGGGGATATGTGAAGTCGCTCGTCTACGCCAACAAACCAGAAACGTTAGGGGACTTGGAAGCCAACATTCGTGGCGTTACTGCCAACATACGGCCCCATATGCTCGAAAAAGTGGTTGAAAATTGGACCTGTAGAATTGGCTTTATTCGAGCCAGCCGCGGCGGCCACATGCCCGAAATCATATTTAAACATTAATGGCATAAAATTATCCTTCCAATAAAGCCAAATTGATGGACATTAAAACGATTTTCTTGTGTTTTATTTCAACTCGAAGTTCTATACCTCTGAAAAAACACCCTATACATACTTATGCATGCATGCATACATATGTATGTATGCAATGATCTAATGCTCGCTGCTTTTCTTATCAAACTGCATGCTAAATGAGTTTCTTATATATAATAAAAAAAAAATTTAAGAAAATTAGATTAATCTTACCTCCTGCATTTAAGCCATTCGATGAGTGTTTGATATTTGCCCCATTTGCTGAATGAGAATTTGAATTTTGAAATCCCCCACCTCCGCCGCCCATTACTCCGTATTTGATGGGCTTAAAGTGAAAGAACGATGGCGAATATCCTGAACCTCCGCGACTAAGCGAACTAAATTGTTCTTCTCTGTCCTCCACATACAGTCCTTCTTTACCCATGGCAGCCAATTGTCTGCCCTTGGGCATAAACATCACCAGAAAAACAGTAGCCGAGGTAGCTACCAAGCCGAAGGCTATACAAGCATCCTTATGGCGCTCGGCCACGGCCAAGCCGCACAACATCCAACCCAACCAAATGGGTATAGCACCTCCTATTGCCAAGCCAATATAAGTGGCTTCTCGGTAGTTGTCACGTATGCCACGCGATTTTACCGCCAGCACTGAGACAAATACAATCAGGAATATGATATAGATGAGGGAGAATAGGAATTCTGAGAATTGAGTTTTACACAAAGGTATTAACACTGTGCCAGCTGCAGTAACTCGGGCATAGACGTCGTTGGCTGGGGTGGCATGAAACATTGAAGTGAATGAGGACGAGGATAATGGAGATGCATGCTCTGTCTGAGCAGCCATGGTGGAGCCTAGTAAGCTGTTGGCGCCAAACGGCACCGAAAGTGTAAATAATTCAGGTGGCGAGGTTATTAGCCACTGCGCACCTATAGCCACCTGTATTAGCACTGCAAAGAGTAGCAGGAGGCCCTGGTAGGGAGCCGGTAAATACACACCACCGTTGAGGCTGATAAGAAATACACATTTCACCAGCAAAGCGGCAAATACCAGTGCATAGGACACTCCCACGCCGAAACGTATGGTGCCACAGGTCAGCAAAGATGGTTGAGCTGTTATTATGGCTCCCAAACCTGCGCAGGCAAAGAGTCCTAAAAGCAGCATTTGTCCCAAAAATAGGTGTCTGCGTGAGGGCGAGGTTCTCCAAGCTTTGAACAGAACAAAAATTTCAAATGCTGCCATCATGAGCATTGTGAGAGAAGCCAAAACTAATACTGGCACTACCCAGGGTTCTTTGCGTAGACCGGTTAAGTTGAGATGGGTCGATATTATGGTAGGCGGTGTAGCTGTCATATTTGCACCTGCTGTAGCTTTTGGTGCTACTATGAGAACCGAACGTGGGCCCACTGGAGCCGATGCTGAAGGCTGTATGAAGTTGGGTAATCCTCTGGCTTTAGAACTTGACCTTGAGGGTACTAATGCAATGGATGGTGATACTGTTGAGCTTGTAGGCACTACAAAAAATTCTGTTGACATTACCACTAAACGATCGGCCTTGGAAATATTGGCCACTAATACATCCTCTGCCACATTTGTATCCTCTCGTCTATTGAGTTGCTTGCCTTTGCGTCGACGTGCGGGAGCAGTTGTGGAAGTTTCAAACGTTTGATCTTCTAAGGAGGCCACAGACAGCGTAAACGCTTCGAAGCTGGGTTCAGGACTGTTACGACTATTAGACACTTGATTTTTAGATCTTATTTTTATGTCACTTTCCTGAGTCACTATGTAATTACTTCTTTTTAATAAACTATTTACACTTTTTTCAGTGCTTGCACTTTTTATGTGATTATTTTGATTGAGAGATTTGTTCAACACGTTGCGATTATTATTCATGTTGTTGACCTTTGTTTTTTTGCTCAACGGTCTCAAGCGTTCACCGAATCTTGGTTCGTGTGCTGTACGTCCAACTCCCGCAACATCTGCCTCATTGGCATAGTGGGCCAATTCCGCGTCGTCTAAGGCCAATGTCACGTCATGCAGTTGCGCTGAGCAGATGAGGAGAATGAACCAAGATATTAAAGAATTTCGAAAACACCGCGATTTTCTACGTCTGGCACACATTGTTATGAGTGCAGTTGCGGCCATCGACCGTCTTTCGTGACGGACCATGCCTAACTGATCCACATTGGCAATTGCATTTATGTTGCAACACTGCACTGCACCGCACCACTAGACTCAATAAAATGTGCACAGATGACCGTAAACTATCCACAATGCCAGCCAGCAACAACAGCTTAACATTTAAAATTGCACTTGGTTTTGCTGTTGCTGATTTTGCTGCGGTCGTTGTTGTTGTTGTTGTTGTCGCTGATAGTCTAAAAGTGCAGTGCATGCAACTTGAATTTTTGGTTTCGTGTTTGGCCTAAACCATGCCACATTTATGTTTTTACTTATCTTACTTTTTTTCTTCTTCTTAAGACTTCGTGTCTTACTAACTGAGCATCGGTTTTCTTAACGATTCTTTCTTTGAATCAAACAATTTTTTTTTTTACTTAATTCGCTTTCGCGTTTTGGTTTCGTTTTTACACTTCGTTTGTTACGCGCAGTTTCAAGATATTCTTCCTTCTGTTTTTGTTTTTATTTTCTTCCATTGGATATGATTTTTTTTTGTTTTGTTTGTTTTGTAATTTCTTGGATTTTATTTCATTTTGATAATAGAAGGAAGGAGGAACATTACACAAAACACATCTTATCGCGTTGCTCAACCGTCAAAGACTGTTTTGTGTCTTGGACTTTCTTGGCTTAAACGTGCACACTAATAATATTGGCAATAAATGTTAGTTTTATTTGTTCTCTCGTGTTGGAGTTTGAAACTTGGTGTTTGGTGTTTGCTCTTCAACATGTTGGCAATGCAACAGCAACAACAACAATAACAATTGGAAAACCAAGTTTCCATTATTTATAAACAAAACAAAAGACATGCGTTTTGCGTTAGCACGAGTGGACATACAATGGCAAAAAACGAATTGAACTAAAGAAGTTTTTTTTTTGTCGAGGGAAAAAAGTTTGATGATAACGTGGTTAGAAAGATGCTCATTCACCCGCAGTGAATATGATTTTAATGCAATAATCATAACTTATAAAGGCTCTTGCTTGAAAGAGTGTACATAAATTCCACACAGCGATTGTGAATTTTTATATACAACAATTATATTTTAAAAATTTGCGTTATTTAATAGCAAACATACATAAATATGTATGTATAGAAGATAAAATTTGTTGATTTAAAATTGTACATGGAGAGTTTAATGTTTGTGATACGAATATGTTATAAAAACACTTTCCTGAAGCCTTTTTAATGGAATTATTTGAAACGGGTCTGTTCTGTAAACCGAATCGTTCTTAAAAGCGAGAAATTTTCAGAAGCAAGTAAATGTCTATTTGGTGTTTTACAAATTACTCAGTTTGGTGACATTAGAAATTAGTTTAAGAAAGGTGGTGATATACCGCACCTCAACTCGAAGACCCATTTGGGTCTATTCTGATTCCCTTCTTGTACCCAGATGTGACCCTATTACCCGCCATTAAGCCACTGAATTCCCATTATGAAGCTCCTGATATACTCCAGTTTATACGTCCCGATATCATTAATGCTCTCATGGAAACGTCTGCTCAGCCATCTAAGCCTATGACGTTGCAGCTTCGGGCAGTGACAGATAATATATATATTCAATTGTTTCTGGCTCCTCTTCATCCCCGCACATCCTACAGAAATTCGGAGTGCACAGTTTTCCAAATTCTGGTTCTCGCTCTGACTGAGCAGTGACCAGTCAACGCGAGTATCACGATTCACATCGCCTTCCTATGCATATCCAGTAGCAGTTAGGGTCTTCCTGAGTCAGGTTTTGGTTGCAAGCCCTCGAGACTCTACAATGATCCCTACTTTTCCCTGAACTATTGGTCCTGCTCTCTACCCAATTGATGAGTTCCCTATAGTAGTGACATATCGGTAATTTCACCGATCTGTCACACATTCCCAAACGACCCTATTCTTGCCAGCTTATCGGCAATTTCATTTCCCTCAACAGTGCTTTGGCCAGGAAGCCAAAATAGTCTGACATTATATTTATACATAAGCAAGTTGAGGGCTCTCCTACAGTCACTAACAAGTTTCGATTTGAGATTGTGTCCCTTCAAAATTTTTAGCGCTGCGTGGGTTACCTTTTCACCTTCAGCTACATTCGTGGCTACCAGTTCCGTGGCCTTCATTCGAAATTAAGTTCGAATAAAATGTTTGAACGTCAAAGTCAGCTGTTAATAAAATGCTTGGCTCTAAATCTTTGACAGAAAAATTGTATTTGTTTTATTCATACAAATAATTTCTTTCATACTTGGAGCGAAACTGTAAGGAAACGTTAAAAAGCATTTTTAAAACCACTTTTCTACACTAAAATGTATCAAACTGCATGTAATTCAGCTGTAATTTGGTCATAAAAAATCGCATATTTTACATATACGATATTTGTTTTTTTGATGTTTCTTTGGTGATTTATTGAAATAAGAGCATATTCGATTTACTTTCGGCCAGTACCTGGATTCAGTAACAGTCTCGCTATAATAAATATAACAAAAATTTATCGACTTTGCTATCGCTGTCGGTTGAAGTAAAAATAAAAAAATAAGCTCAAAATCATTTATATATTATTCATTTGTTTTTTGTGCTTTTTTCTTATTTTGACATTTTGTATGCAGAGATGCCACCTGAAATTGAATTACATGTTGAGAGAAAGTGTCTAAAAAAATTAATTACAGAATAACATTATCGTTACTGCAAACGCATAAATATATCGACAAATATTACGATTTTCGGTTTGCTAAAAGTTACTGAATGCAGGTACTGATATGCATCAATTTCAGAAAATTGCCCTCCACTTCCTTGAAGTCTAAAATACTTAAAATCAAAATCTGGAATGAATTTAGTTTGACTTATTATTCGTATTAATTTTAGAGGCAAAATTAAGATTTTCAAAGTCAATAACCAGCTTGTTACTTCACAAACGCGTGTGTATTTTATTCATTTATTTTTATAATTATGAATAAAATCATGCACTCATGTCTGTATAGATATGTGCACTTTACCACACAAAACTACAAAAATACATAATACAGACATACAAGTGTAAGAATTGTGTGTATTTTTTTTTTTTTTTTTTTTTTTTTTTTTTTTTTTTTTTTTTGTATGTACTACTCGTATTATGTAAAAATGTCTGCTTGTGCAGACTTAATAATTTTACAAGTAAGTGTTTGTCGTTGAGTTAAAACAAAAGGCAACAACAAAAATATTTTGAACGGTATACGTGCCACGTAGAACAAACGTTTTTATTTCGTCTTTTAATAATATTTTTTTTACGATGACCAAGAGTTCAGGTACGCTGGTGGTTTTCAGTTTGATTTTTTCCACATTTTATACAAACGATTGTGAGTAAAACAAAAACCAGCGGTTGGTCGTCTGTCTATTCGGCATAAAATTGGCTAATAAAATTCTTAATTTAAAAGGTATAAAAATGGTATATGTATATGTGACGGGCAAAATAGAAAGGGATCTAAGGGTAAAAACCGGTTTTGTTCAGGAGAGCCATTTTAAAGATTTAAATACGTGTATCTTTGGTGTACCATCACATCATAAAACGCGCATATCTCTGGGAGGGAACACTTTTGGGGCATGGGATCGGTATCATTCGATGCTCAGATGTTGTCCACATAAAAAAAAGTGAAAATTGATTTTTTTTTACCCTTAGGTCCCTTTCTCTATGCGCTGTCACATATGTATGTATGTAGTATGTACATGCATAGGAAAAATATTGTGAAGCCTTAATATAGAAAATAATAAACCCATTTGCATTAACGGGCGGACTATTGGAAATTTATTTATAATATGAGTATATATCCTTTGCAGAAAATAGAAATTTCCAAATTATTACTAATTGCTCTTCACTGCTTAGTAAAACTTCAGGGTACCGCCATTTGCCTATGTTTTCAATAATATTGTTATCATAATTTGTAAAAGTTTTTATATTTAGCATAGTGTTCATTTCATTGATTAGCTCAAACATCAGCCTAGTATGGAAATAGTGTCGATACCATATTGGAAAATGAAACGACTGTTGCTTATTCTCCCATCCAGTAAAAGTATATAGAGATAATGTGCAACTTAAACTTTAAATAAGGAAAAAAATTGATAATTTATTTCCTTCACGGTTCCTAATTCTGAAGAATCCAATTTCCATTTTTAAAAATGAATACATATTTTATTTTTATCATTTGTTAACGCACTAACAATCCCAAATTATTATTTTACTTATTCAGTAAAATATTTTTGTATCACAAATACATTGAAATTGATTAGCTGGATCATATGCGCATTTCACTGTTGCTAATACAGATCATCAGGAAACCTTTACACAAAAATTTCTTAGAGCAACTAGAGATATTATGTTAAACTTTCATTCAGGAATATTTTATATTTTTGCTTTTTAGGTTGTAAATTCTACTAATGCAGACATTAACTACTGCGATCCGTCTTTGCAGTCCCACTCTCATAAATACGAGTATGTTATTAGAGATTTGCACGTGACCGCTTTGTTGGTACACTACCGTACACTCACGGACAAAAATATTTCACTTATGCTCCCTCACTCTCTATCAATTTCGAAATTGTTCACGATCATCATCATCAGAAATAAACACACACTACCAAGCACAATAGATACAAAATTCCTGACGGTCACGCACACTCACTATAAAAATATATACATACTTGTATTGGGTGTTTTTTTTCAGGGGTATAGAACTTTGAATTGAAATAAAACACAAGAAAATCGTCTTAATGTCCATCAATTTGGCTTTATTGGAAGGATAATTTTATGCCATTAATGTTTAAATATGATTTCGGGCATGTGGCCGCCGCGGCTGGCTCGAATAAAGCCAATTCTACAGGTCCAATTTTCAAGCACTTTTTCGAGCATATGGGGCCGTATGTTGGCAATAACGCCACGAATGTTGGCTTCCAAGTCCCCTAACGTTTCTGGTTTGTTGGCGTAGACGAGCGACTTCACATATCCCCAAAGAAAATAATCCAATGGTGTCAAATCACACGATCTTGGTGGCCAATTGACAGGTCCATTCCGCGAAATTATGCGCTCATCGAATGTTTCCTTCAATGAATCGATTGTGACGTGCGCTGTGTGGCATGTAGCGCCGTCTTGTTGGAACCACAACTCATCCACATTCATGCCATCCAATTCGGTAACAAAATAGTCGGTTAGTCGGCTCCAATTGCTGTGCACGGTGGCGAATCGATTCATTCGGGTCCTCTTCAACACTGCTCTACAGCGGCAATTGTTTCTTCGGTGCGCACTGTTCGACGTCTCTGCGGATGCGTATTATCACATAGAGTAAACGTAGTGCGAAAACGATCCATGGTTAACCGAATTAATTGCTCTGATGGACGATTATGTCGACCATAAAATGGACGGAGCTTGCGGTAAACTTCGCGAACTGAACCATTATTTTCGAAATAAATTTGCATGATTTGCAAGCGTTGTTCTTTTGTCAACTTGTTCATGATAAAATGGCAAACCAAACTAAATATTAATCACTTGACAGCTGACAAAATGGCCGCCAGTTAAAAAAGTGATGCCAACTTAAAGTTCTATACCTCAATAAAAAACACCCTTTATATATAAAACTTCGGTTCGAATTTGGTTTAAAAAATAGCTTGAATTTTCGTACCATCTTGGTCTACCTTTTCGTTCTCAGCACTTCATCGTGTTTCTACGGAACGAACTGCACTTTACATATACATATTTACAAAAATGCGGGTTGGACGGATCGCAAGGACTTTTTTCGGCATTTTAATAGGAAGCCATGTATCCTGGACAATGATTTCAATGTCATGGCCAAACTTGTTGGAAGTATAATTTTTATGCAAATAGACAATTTGCATACCATCACAACGAATTTCTATTAAATACAGAAAGAAAACTTTCTTTAATCAGACGAACGAGGTCTCGTCAGATCTAGAGAGAAAGTGTTCATTTTTTTTGGCGGAATAACCAAAATACCAATATCGGTTTGGTACCCAAAGTACGGATGAATTAAAAAGCTATGTGAGGGCAGTGTCTCCATGCTGAAGATTTCAATACCCCCTCGTGGTAGTAAGAGCTTCTAGTAATTCGTTTAAAGAGTAAAGGATAATACTAAATTCTCAATTTCAGCTCTTTAAAAGGGATGATCGAGCATTTCCCGACTCGAATGATAAGGCTAACCTTCTGCTTGAAATGTTTACAAGTAACTCTCGCTTTCCGGAAACCTATCATATCTTTCGAAAATGGTGTAGTTAAATTTAGATACCTCCAAGGCATTTGAGAGGCTGGCAGGGTTCACTTTTCTCAAAACTCATAACTTTTGGTGTCTGTGATGCTTCCAGTGATCATTCTAAAAGAGTTGTTATCCAAACCGAAATTGGGGGAAGTATTCAATGAATAACCATAAAACATTTCAAACTTAGTCACGTTAGGAACCTCATTTCCTCAATATACTTTCCTAGGATTTTATAGTCTAAATACCTTACATATTTCATATCTGGGGGTAATTTATGGCATTCGATATCGATCGTAATCTTAAAATAATTCTTTCGATATCGAATGCAGTAATTTGCAGCCTGATATATTTTCCAGCTGGAAGATTTGCCTTCCAATATGACTGAATGCTGAACCTTGGCTCAATAAAATTAATGTATTATTCATTTACATTTTTCTTATGATAAATCCATTTTATGGGCATAAAACACAAGGGCTCTGCTTGCTCCCGTCATTTAATTTATTTAATAATTTCTGTGTTTTTGTTGATTGTTATTTAAGAAATGACCCCTCAAAAGTAAAACGGTTAAACATTTTTATATTTTGGTACTTTCTTATAAATAGAGTTTATAACCTAATCAGTCTCTTTCTGAGTGTCAATAAAGTCCCGGGAAGATGCTAGTCAATTATTAATTAACTTTTCGATTATATCTTTCTTTCTATTAAATAAGTTTAAAATTTAATTTCAATCTATAGAGGGTAAATACAATGTTAATGTTTTCATGTTTATCAATTGTTTTGCATAATGAAAGAAATAAAAATAAAAATAAAAAAAGGTAAATAACCTGAATAAATACACAGACTTCTTTGTATTTCAATTGACTGGCCTGGCATCTGTCAATTACTTCGAGTTGTTGTAACATTCATTCAAATTGAAAATAATAGGTGATCGATCTGAATTGAGCACGTCTTTCAAAGCTGTGAAAAAGTTCAAGTCATATTTGTTCTGTTTTGCTTTTACTTCTGAAATCAAATAAAAAAACAATTTTTTTATTAATATTTTGCTCCGTAATCTTTTCTCTACACACATATTTCCACACTATCTAGCTTTCGTTCGTAAAATCTCTTTGCATTAACTTTCATTTTTCTTGCTCAGATTTTTCAATATCAACAAAAATATACACACACACGTATCGAGCCATTTTTTCGATTTTATCGTAAGCGACAAAAATTTAATTTTTCAGAAGGTTTTTTTTTTTTAATATACCTAATTTACATTAAGCATTTTTTCATGAAACTTCATGAATTTTGTTGCATGCAACTTTTTCTATTTGCTAATTGCAGCGCTATAGAAGAGAATTATGTATAAAAAAGGACGTAGCATGAATCTCTGATGCATTTTTGACAACTATTTTGATCTTCTATTGAGAAATGAAAAGTTTTCATGCAACTAAAAGAATGCTTAATGTAAATTAAGTAATATTCAAATATGTTTTTGTATGTAAATTGTCGCTTAGGATAAAATTTTACAGCCATTATCTTAAAAGATATCACCAATTTTGGCATTTTGATAATCCTAAATTATGGGTGGACCCACAAAATTTTAATTGCAACAAAAAACCTTATTTTCGACTACATGTCGCTTACGATAAAATCGAAAATAAGGCTCGATATGTATGTAGTTTGATTTTGTTGTAAATGTATTTATTAGCTAATATGAAATATTTTTGTTTTGTGTTGGTCTTCAAATTGTTTAAAAGCGTTTTGACCTTATATCTGTTATTATTTTCGAAGAAGAAAACGAAAACTTAATCGTTTTGCTGATTGCTTGTTTTTCTTTTTTTGGGAAATACCTATAATTATTATTTTTCTAGGAAGAAAGGAAAGAAAATAAGTTCACAGCATGAAAACAAACAATTAGATGATATTAACTAATAATACAAATACGTTTTCTAACGCATTAAAATAGCCCTTTACTAATGTAGTTTTGCATTTTTTTTACAGAATTTTTATAGCATTTTTGCATATAAAGGGTGTTTTTTATTGAGGTATAGAACTTTAAGTTGGCATCACTATTTTAACTGGCGGCCATTTTGTCAGCTGTCAAGTGATTAATATTTAGTTTGGTTTGCCATTTCATCATGAACAGGTTGACAAAAGAACAACGCTTGCAAATCGTGCAAATTTATTTCGAAAATAATGGTTCAGTTCGCGAAGTTTACCGCAAGCTCCGTCCATTTTATGGTCGACATAATCGTCCATCAGAGCAATTAATTCAGTTAACCATGGATCGTTTTCGCACTACGTTTACTCTATGTGATAATACGCATCCACAGAGACGTCGAACAGTGCGCGCCGAAGAAACAATTACCGCTGTAGAGCAAAGTGTTGAAGAGGACCCGAATGAATCGATTCGCCACCGTGCACAGCAATTGGAGCCAACTAACCGACTATTTTGTTCCCGAATTGGATGGCATGAATGTGGATGAGTTGTGGTTTCAACAATACGGCGCTACATGCCACACAGCGCACGTCACAATCGATTTATTGAAGGAAGCATTCGATGAGTGCATAATTTCGCGGAATGGACCTGTCAATTGGCCACCGAGATCGTGTGATTTGACACCATTGGATTATTTTCTTTGGGGATATGTGAAGTCGCTCGTCTACGCCAACAAACCAGAAACGTTAGGGGACTTGGAAGCCAACATTCGTGGCGTTATTGCCAACATACGGCCCCATATGCTCGAAAAAGTGGTTGAAAATTGGACCTGTAGAATTGGCTTAATTCGAGCCAGCCGCCGCAGCCACATGCCCAAAATCATATTTAAACATTAATGGCATAAAATTATCCTTCCAATAAAGCCAAATTGATGAACATTAAAACGATTTTCTTGTGTTTTATTTCAATTCAAAGTTCTATACCTCTTAAAAAAACACCCTATATTTACTTGAAGTAATTTTCTTTTCTATTTACATATTTCTTATTCCAGATGAAACTTAAATTTCTAAGGGTCGTCTCTCGACAAAGCCAATTGAACATGTGATTATATTTTTAAATTAATAAATCGATCAAAGAATATTAACTAACAGCTTTAGTCTTCATCAACAGCGTTCATGAAATCAACGAATCGATCAAGGAATATTTACTTATGAGACAGCAGAATGAAACAACATTCTATTTTCAACATGTGCTACATCTTCATCAACAGCATTCATGAAATCAACGAATTAAGTAATTCGGTAAGTTTGCTAAATTTATTTTATTATTTATTAATTAAGTTAATATAACAAACACATGCCAAGGAGGCAAAATAAACACACATTTCACTAATCACAAAAACGAATAAGACAAGATGGAGGGAGGGAGTGTGACCAGCTTGCAACTCGAAAAGAGAATCACAAAAGTTAAACAATAAAGAAACATGTTTGAGACACTTTTTCAATTAAAAACTAATTTAAGTATTAAAAGCAAATTACCTTGAGGGTGTTAAAAAAAATCTAAAAAATAATAATAAGAGAAAACACGACTATCAAATTGATTCTCATGATTCTTAAAGCCACACTGTTTCAACTAACCCAATTCTTAAAATATATATACATATATATAAAAATCCATAAAAATCTTGTGGCCAAATGGTTAATGTTGCCTTGATGTTTTCCTAAGCCTTGTTTGTTGTAAAAAAGTGATTAAATGTGATTTTGTTGGCAAATAAAATTACAACAAAAATAACATTTCAGAAAGAAACTTTAACCCCTACAAGATCGTTACCTAAAAGATTCTCTATCATTAATTTTGCATAAATGTTAGAAGACAACAACAAAATAAAACTAAAGAAACGAAAAAAAAGGTTTTCTTAAAACATTTTAACAACAATTGCTTTGATGTGCGGGTGTTATGTTCTTTTTTTATTACTCTTATTTTGTATTTTTTTTCTTAAATTTTCTGAGCTCCTTTCATAACAACGCTGTGGGATATTCAGGTTTTTTTTCAGCTCATTTTTGGTCTGCAGTCACTCAATGTATTCAGGGTCTTTTACACTGATGTCCATAATAGAAAACATTTCTGTTCTGTCGGCTTCAGTTGTTTAGTGACAAAAAGAGGTCAAATGTCATACTTTCAGTATAAGAATTATAGTTTGCTTTTTTTTATTTATCTTTGAGAGTCATAAAGCAACAAGAAAAAATTAAATAACTATGCTCAATTTTAAAATTAATTTTAAGCTCATAAATAATTTAAATAAAATATTTTTCATAGTTCAATAAGTCAAATCTTAGATTTTTGTTGGATTTACATACAATGTGCCCAGCAAATAAAAAATGAAGTAGTTCAAAGAGTTTGAAATGTTCACGCCTTTTTAATAATGACATGAATTCATGAATCCATATTTAACGCTTTCCTAAATCCGAACAAATTTGTCATTATTGAAATGATGAAGATTAACATCCAAAAAGTTTTAAAAATATCTATTTTTAACCCATGAAAAAACGTCACCGAATCAGAGACCATGCATGTATTGGTTCGAGTCTTTAATTTTAATGAATTTGTATTTATTTAAATTATCGCATAAACACATGTTCTCAGACATGTTAGGAGAAAAATGCGAACCAGTCCGTTATGACTTGAACCCATGATTCAACCACATTTTGTCATATTTTTTTTTGCTGACATGTTTTATCGTAACACAAATTTACTCGGATAACCAACTGGACTCATTGTGATTATGGTAAAACAAATGACGGTCTTTCGGGAGGCTGAATTCGACCCTGGTCAGACTCAATCATATCTCCAAACATTAAAGTTTCATATTAAATAACAATAAACGTGTTGAAGATTTCCACACATGAATATGATGGAGGAACTGCTACAAATTCGAGATTTGATTATTTTTATTATTTTAGTGCACAAAAGGAAATATTTTTAAATATAACTTATTTCATTACTTAAATTGCATTTTGTTCAAAGAGGTGATTCATAACATTATTTAAATGGTTTCTCAATTATTATTTACCTGCTACGTAGTCCGTTTTCGAGCTAACTAACTTTGTTTATATAGCAAAGTATCATAATGTGGGTATAGCTCACTTAGGCCCATCAGTAGGTCCCATTGTGGTACCGGGTATTTAAATTGCCAATTTTCCCTAAATATCTGGATTGTGTTAATTCTCCAGCCAACCAGTTTTTTAAACAAAACTATGAATCTTTGCAAAATACTCCACGTCTGCAGTTTACGAATCTGGGGCAGTGGCTGAGAAGATGTTCCCTGGTTTTTCATCTTGTTCTTACGACAATTTCTGCAAAAGCCTTTGAGCGTGTGCTCCCGATAGTTGGTGACAGGTAGTTACCGCTATGGGATTATAATGTAGGAATGTTTATCGCCTACCACGTTCTCTTTGAACTCCTTTCTGGTCAGATTTTTTTGAGGTGAGATTGTTTTCTGTTAATTATTAGCATTTTTTTCGCAGTTTGTGTGAGATTTTCTTCTCTCTCTAAATGAATTGAATTGATTGTCTCAAACGCCTTTCGAGTGTCGGTGGCTTTTGTAAAAATATCCGCCATGTTATTGCCATCAAAGTTCATGTTCAGGAACTCATGTGAGGCTTACCTAAAAAGGTCTCCCTACCGCTTTCAATCAAACAATCAGGATTCTTGTACAGTTTTTGATATGATGGATACATTTTGTAGGGATTTAGTGCCCGATTTGCTGTCAGTAAAATGTGAAGTTTGCTATGTACTGGATATCGAATAATACTTAACTTACTGCACATCTAGCTTAATATTTAGGACAGTTTTCAGTTTAACTGCTCGGAATATACAACGCACCCAACCCATCAAATGAATTCAGATCCGTAGTTGCATATTTGAATGACATTTTTTGTAAGGAATATACTATTTTCATATACTGCTCGATCAGTGACAAAGTACTAAAAATCCTTGTATGACTTTCTGCAGCAGTAATTGGGTCTCCGGAGATTATGAAGTGCTTTAGCGGATACACAAGGGCAAAAATTACTTTCGGAAGTTTGTTATTTTAAACATTTCATATTATCACTACTGCCAAGCTTTAAATTAGCTGGCGCTCCTACTGGAGAACTTATACTAAGAGAACAGCCGTGGGTGGGTAGTTCTTACACAGCAAAAAATTACACATTACCATTAGAACTGCTTACCATATAATGACTTACTTTTCTGATTGCCAAATTTCATTACTCGCTTAAAAATCACATTACCTAAAATTTAAAAATATGATGTACAACTTACTAAATCAAGAGAATATTTTTTTAGATTAAATAGATTACGTGAACTAGTTTCAAATAAAAAAAGTAAGTACTTCTCAAGAATTATTTTAGTCTCACGCCTTGTTAAAATCATTAAGTTGGTAATCCATTAAGGAAGAGTTTCCACCAAAAATGCTTAATTCCAAACACGATTACCTTTTTTGAAATTTTTTGCTGGGTAGTTACGTGCTCAGTTGAGTCCCCCTACATACTGTCAGCTCGGCTTTAAACGTCCTTGCACTTAAGCCTTTCGTATCGCGAAAGATCTGACATAGCAGCGAAGAATTGTCGTAAATATAAATTATTTAAAGTTTAGTTTTAAGTTCATTTCTTATAAAATTTTTAATTCCGTATTTGTCTTACTTTTCTTCGACAATGCAAGTCACCTTGAAAAAAAACTTACATAGGAAATTGAAAATTTTTTTCGGGGACTAACTAATTCAGCTCAAACTCGGTTTCCTTTTGTAAAAGTAGTGGGGGAAGCCTTTTTCTTTAATAATTTATCTGCACACATATCAGCATTACATCTTTAGGTTTTGTTCAACATGACAATATTGTCAACTTTTAATCAACTTCACTCATGCATTCTAATAAGATTATAAACTAAAATTGATGCAATAAAAATGTTGGCGTGGGCGGTAAAAAAGGCTGCATAAGCTTGAATTTCAATGAGACAAAATCGTTTTTTTTTTTTCTTAATGTTTCCAACAAAAATTTATAATTGAAAGGTAACAAATACTTGCACAGTAGATACAGTGTACATACATGCATATATATATGCTGACATTTCTGTGCTTAAAAGCAATAACAGCATAAGTCAACTTAAAACAAAATCGAGTTTTATATGCTACAAAATTCTACAAACAAAATCCCCATGTATCTAACCAAGATTATTATCCTTACCAATAATCATCCATACCCGAGTAATCAACAACGACGTCACGTCAATACATTATGAAAAAATTGGAGTTTGTCTACACGCTCTCGGGAACAGTTTTGTGCTGTTGACAGAAAGTCTATTTCTGTTCCTTAAGATCTAGAAAATAGTATGAGCATGCCAATAACAGTCAGTTGTTTTCTACAACGGGTGGTAGACAAGCTCCAATTGTTTGATATTGTATTGACGTGAGGTCAATGTTGACAACTGGAATAAGGTTGATTATAAATGTGAAAATGAGTTTGTTTGTTACGTTCTCACACCAAAACCGCTAAATCGATTCTGAAAATTCTTTCACCAATTTAAAGCTACATTACTATTTATCCAGCTCGGTTCAGTTCTTATATCTGCTACGGGAAAACTCTTTTTGGGATGGTTCGGGTAATCTTCATTTCGAGTTTGATTATTTAACCTGTTTAAAATATACATAATTCTTAAATAGATCAATTCGAGCAGAGTCACGGGTAAAAGCTAGTAAAGGTATAAACAAACCCATTTTGACACAATAAGTCTCAATAAAACTCCAATAAAATTTATAGTAAACTCCAAATTATAATAAAAACTAAATTTTTATAAAATTTAGAACTGTAATCTTTATTTTACGACAAAATTATTATTTTTTATTATATCAAAAAAAAAAAGTTCATACTTTAAAAGTGTTTTTTCGCGAAACTATGTTTTTGGACTTACGTTGTTATTACTTATGACCACAAATTTATAACTGTATTAATAATATATATTAGGGTGAAGCTTATTGCTTCAGACTATATAATTTTTAATTAAACAAAGAATACACGGAATATAATATGTGGTTTCTACCTAATTACATCCGCATATCGTTACCTTAATAGAGAAATGACTTAACTCATTATTTTTATTGAAATCGAGTTTTTTATATATTTCGAAAGAAGAACATCTAATGTATCAAAAAAATGCAAAAAGCTCCGATTTCAAAAAAAAAATGAGTTAGGGCCTTTCTATATTAAGGTAAAAAACGTTTTAAAGTTTTTTAACTGCAATGAAAATTACCTTCCCCCTTATCGTATTTCGACTACGAAGGGAACTATTTATATTTCGGGAACTGGCAACACCAATGTCAATAGCTAAAATCTGACAACACCATAATAGAGTTTGACATTTTTTAGCATACACGTACTCACAACGTTTTGATGGAGAAGTGCTATATGTTTTTTTACAGTGAGTTCAGAAAATCAATTTGAAAAAAATGGAAATTTCAAGAGAAGGTTTTCGTTGGGTTATTTTTCACAATATTCGATGTGGATTATCTCAACAACAATGTGTCGATGAACTCAGTTCTTTGTATGGCGATAAAGCACCATCAAAAACCGCAGTATATCGCTGGTATATTAAATTCAATCGTGGTCGTAGTTCCTTCGACGATGAATTCCGTGAAGGTCGTTCAAAATCGGATGTTATGCAACAAAACATCGATGCAGTGTGTGAACTGAAGATCATCATGTGACATATTGTGAGATAGAGGCACCCTTGCACATTATTTCCACTTCAATACATTCGATTTTGCATGAACACATAGTTGTAAAAAAAAATTGTTCTCGTTGGATACCCCATAATTTTTCAAGCGCTCAAAAAAGCCTCGCTTTAAGTAGTGTAAGGAAATTATTAAAAAGTTCAACCGTAGTGCTTCAAAAGACGTTTATAAAATCGTGACAGGTGACAAATCATGCATACATGCTTATGAGCCGGAAACAAAGCAGTAATCGACCGTGTCGGTATTCCAAGACGAGCTAAATCCTACAAAAGTTGTTCGTGGAAGAAGCACAGCGAAGCAAATGGACGCCAGTTTCTTCGGACGAATGGGTCATGTGGCCGCTGTTCCGCTTGAGCAACGTAGAACTGTCAATTCTGAGTTTTACATGACCATTTGTTTGCCGGAAGTCTTCGGAGAAATTCGTAAAACTAATCCCCGAAGTCGAATCATTCTTCATCATGATAGTGAGAGCTCTCACATATCTCGTCAAGCAAGTGATTTTTTGAGCATCCAAACATCGATGATGATTGATGACTCACTCATCCTATGTACAGTACCAATGACTTCTTCTTGTTCCCGAATATCAAAAGTAAACTGCGTGGTCAACGATTTACGAGCGCGAAGAATCAGTCGAAGCGTTCAAAAAGCATGTTTTGGAGGTGTCTCAAGAGGAATGGAAAAACTGTTATGACAAATGTTTTGAACGAATGAAAAGTATATTGATCATCAAGGGGAATATTTCGAAAAACAATAAAAGACATTTTCATTTTAAAATGTTTGTTATTATTTGCTATTCCCGAAATATAAAACTTTTTTATAATATGAAGAACATTGTAGAATTTTTTTAAATATATATTCTAGAACCAAAGTTTAGTGGTTGTGTGTTTGTTCTTTTCAATTACGCATGTACATATGAACGCATACCAACCATCCACTATTCAATTGCATCGTATTCTTATCCATTTTTACAAAAAAGTTTATACAACGAAATTATTAAAATTGTCTAACGTTTTGCTTACAATTTGTATGAAATGCTTGAGATATATATATGCGCATACGAGAAGGTTTCAAACATTTTTTTTCTTAATGCCACATTTATTAACGAAGTACGTTTTAAAATTGCAGTGTGTAAATTAAATTGTTCAAAAGTTTTATGCAGTATGTCCGATTTTAGTGGTATGCTTTTTAAGCCACAATGTCAATAATCGTAAAAGTGATCATAATTCATGATTTTATGTATGCAAATGCATTTTTGTTAGTGTTGTTTAAATGCGCTAATACAACAACAATAATTTAATATTTTATTTCACTTTAAAATATACTCGTGCATACCCAGCAGAAAATGCGAATAGTGAAATTGTAGTGATTTACTTGTGACATTGTCAGCAGTACTACTGACCAAGTGTACCCCAGCCAATGTAATCATCTATTGACATTTAACATTAGCTTGTCATTGAAAATCCACTACTAGACTCTAGCACTACTGACTAAATAGTTCTTTTGGGACCACATGGAGACATTGACACCAAAGATTCACTAGTAAATTTTATGAGCTCTAGTCTACAAAATCGATATTTTCTCGCTCGTTGTCAATAGTAAAATTATAGTGATTTTCTAGTGACATTGTCGATAGTGCTACTGACTAGGTGTACCACAGTAGACTTTAGCACTATTGAGAAGGTAGTTTTTTTACGACCATATGGAAATATTTGAACCATGGATTCACTAGTAAGATTTTTGTGAACCTCGTCTGCACATATTTATTTAATATTATTGCAGAGCATAATAAAAAAGAAAAACAAACTATTGACGCGTTCATTCATATTACCAGAAATACACTAGAACTGTTGTCTCTAACGAATCTTTACTCGCGCATAAAAGGAAAGTTGTCGACATTTTAAGTAGTGCAATTGTCGCTGGATAAAGAGTATTGACATAGAGACATATGGTTCTAGCCTGACTAGAGGGTAGTATAAAAGGATTTGTGTGTGTGTGAATGTGTTGCTGTATGCCTGCGTTAAATAAGACAGTAAAGGTGTCATTTTACGACTTTATTCCTTATATTTTATTACCTAAATGGTCGTATGGTATGCATGTACATACATATGTACATACGAGTATATGTACATACATATGTATATGCATGTCAAAATGTTTACAATTTTATGTGCTTAAACATTTGATGATGTGATATAATCGTTTGTAATCTTTTTAACACAACTATGTATGTAGATGTCATTCCTATCCCTGTTTATTCAATAAAAATTTCTCAATTAAAAAATAAAACATAAAAAGCAACAAATGGGAGACGTATTTTAAAATAGAGGCAATAAGTTAGTTTTTACCAAGGTGTATCTAACTAGGTGGCAGCGCTACTTCAGCTGATAATTTTTTGCTCTGTGTGCTTTGTAGCTGTAGAATGTCAAAAACTTCATTTTGTTTTGGTTTTAGTACAATTATTTTTGTGCTTTTGACATTCTTCGGCTCTTCACACAGCTATGGTTGCCGCATTTTTGTATAAAGAATCCTTACGCAGTCACCTGTATAATTACACCATGGTTTTTACCTCGATAATTTGGTATTCTGGTAACATTTAAAATCAAAAAAAAAAAAAAAAAAAAAAACTAACTTTTTTCAATTCGTATTCATTCTGACACGCGTTAAATGAAAATAAAAATCTACAATAAGTAATAAAAATCCTATAAATTTTATGAGCCCATAATATATTTTATTCTTAAAAATATGGAAGGGAGGGTCAATAAATCCGTGGTATTTTTTAATAAAACACTGGCCAACGTTTATAATTTTTTTAAGTACTGTTTCTTCCGAGGAATACTATATATTTCTTCCCAATATGGATATTGACATACATATGTACATATGTATTTATAGTATATACATTTTCATTGCTCAATTGTTTAAAATTATGCAGAAGTAATGCGTGACGTAAGAAGGAAGCAGGAATTGTTTTGTCCTTCATTTAAATCAATTCCAAGAGGAATTCCATCCAGGTGGTCTCGTATCAGAAAATTGTGATCAGCTGTTAATATCTCTTGTGTCAAATCAAGAAAAATGTTCGGATATTTTCTGTTAGTAGATAATTTTACACTACCAAATATACAAGGCGAATCTGCAGAGTTGCAAATCGAGACCATCTGGTATGAATTCGCCTTGAGTCAATACTATCTAACTTATAAGTATGTAGATAAAAAAAAATTAAGATGAAATATTCTAGTCGTAACAAAATTTGCCTCTTAAAAGTTTTTTTTTGTAGCCCAGTGTAAGTAATTCTTACTGCAAAAAAATGTTTTCAAACTTAAAACTGCTGTTCGGCGGAGTTAGATCTTAACAATTTGGCAGAATTTGGATACCAAATTTTTTCCTCAATCACCAAAGACTTTTGCTAGGCAATGTCTTTAAAAGCTCTTAAACGTTTTCTAAAGATTTATATGGGTATATATGTATTTATGTAGAAAATACTAATTTAAAATTAAAACGTGTAGTAAACAAAAAATCAGCATAATAGTTAAATTTTAAACAGCGCATACCCGTAAAACAGCACATAAAATTTGCATTTTTTACAACATTTTTACAAGAGACAATTTTGTGTCGCAGTAAATTTGCGCTTAAACATAAATCCGACTTTAACTAACAAGCAGCATTAATTTGCAGCAGGACAAAACAAACAAACAAACAAAAAAGGAAAAAAAATACAAGTCAACTGCGCCTCTCACTCCATTGAGTGCGCCACCAACCAACAGTTCCTGAACAATCTAGGAATAAAGCAATAGAACAACAATGTAACAATTTCTTCTCCTATGTTTTGGTAACATTTTAAAACGAATGGCATGAATATTTATGCAACTATAAAATGCGTAAAGCATTGTTCGTTTATTGTTGCATCATATGGCGAACAACTAAACTGCAAACTAAAGTATTTTCAAGAAGAAAACTAACAACAACAACAACATGGGCAACATTAACATTGTAATGAAAATCGCCAGTCATACCATCATCAATGAGTTTGGTTGCCAACCATTAAAATGCTCTTCTTAATGTTGCTGTTGCAAGTAAAAGAAAAAATAGAAGAAGAAGAACATCTCAACGTGCTGTGCTAGTCTGATTTAGTATGAGCTATTGATGATTTTATGGTTTTAAGCATAAAGATTGAAGTTTAAAGATATTCACACCTTGTTAAAGAGTTATTAAAGTCATAAAGCACACAGCAACGTTTCCCAACTGCCAAATAGGAAAAACCAAATCAAAATAATACAATCCTCTTCAAAGGAAGTAAGTACCTAACCTTTCTTACAACAAAGATCCAACCAGCAACGTTAAAATTTCAAACGAATATTCACTCATAACCACGATAATTTATGATGCAAGTTAGAAGCCAAAAAAAAAATCAATGAAACTATCGTCAATTTTTTTAAAGTAAGAGCAAAAGAACTCTTTTTTTTGCTTTAAGTGTTAATGTGGGTGTTGAGTAATTTTCTTCCTTTTCAACAAAGTTTTTATTTACCAAAGGCTTTATTTAATTTGATATAGTGTGTATGAAATAAACTATACATTTATGGCTTCATTAGTGCAACGCCTTCAACTGCACGTCGTCAACATCAGCATCAGCATCAACATCATTTGATGCCACAACACCATCATCACATCATCGCCAGCAATAGCAATAGCAACAGCAACAGCAACAACAGTATTATGTATCTACTGATACATATATATATATATATATATAAACACATATATTTATATACATACATATGTATGTATGTATGTATGTATGTAATTCCAACGTCAACTTTAAACTTTTATTCTTTTGTTACACATTCTGTGCACCAAAATATCTTTAGAATAAAAATCATGAATTCGCCACAGTGTCTAGATGAAAACAGGACATCAAGTAATATTTGCCGTTGCATCTGCCACCTTTGGAGAGTCTTCAAAGTTTTCATCAACTTTTGAAGAAGACTAACTTTGTTCATAAATAAAATAAAAATTCAAGAATAAATAAATAAACTGTATCGCCTATATAACCTTGCTGCCAAAGCTATTTTTTTTTTTTTTTATATTAAGACTCACGTTCATCGCATTAAGTAAATTCTTAGTTACGTGGCGGCATATGTCCCTAAAAAATGAAAAAAAAAGAAAAGTCAGGCGTGTCGTCACAGTCACAGTGTTGCCACTTAAAATGTAATTACATATTTTTGTAGTAATTTTATGATGTTCAAATGAATGCGTGATTGTTTACGCCAAAGAATGTTGTAGAGAAATAAAATCAATTTTGTTTCTCTATAAATTAGAAATGAATTAATGGACTGGAGTGGAGTGGACTGGACCATTCGCAACTCAGCTTTTGCTTTGTTTTAGACTTTCGAAAAATGTTTTATATTCTTGATAGACGCTTTATTAGCTTTTTACTTATTTTACTAGTAAGTGTTGAAATTTTTAATGATTTTACACGGAACTTGAAATGCTGCTGTTAAATGATAAAATTTTTGAGAATAATATAAAATAAACAAATTCTAAGAACTGTTTCTGGCAGGGGTTATTGAACAAATATTACATACATATTCATAAAGAGGGAGTTACCGTTCGTTCGCCCCTGTTGCACATTGTTATGAAGAATCGGTATCGAAAATCATTAAACCCTTATATTTTAGATGCACTTTATGTCAATTTTTACTAGGAAAATTTTTTATTTAACCCTAAGTTTTACCCTCTTCGGGAAAACTGGCAAAACTAGATTTAAACAGGGATATTAAAGGTTTAAAGTGTTCTAGAAAAAAGTCGAAATCAAATTTTTTTAATTCTGAATACAAGTCGAAGCTTAAGTTGGTCAAAAGAATCATAAAATGGTACACAAAAATGCTCCTCACGAAATTCTACATAAACCTCGTAAACACATTCTATAACGACAATGACAGTTTGCACACGTACAAAAAATACATACATATAGGCACACATACACATATGTACATGTATATTTTTTAAATAAAAATGAGAAATTAATTTTGCTATACAACTCTTTGACGCAAAAGTTGTTTTTAAAAATTTTCAAATGAAACACGTGTAGGTAAACACCACAAATACAAATACAAAAATAAAGTCCACTTGACCAAGACTTTCGTTATTGATATCGATTTCGGATATACTCGTATCTCGAACATTTGATGTATAAAACTATCGAGACTGACACTCAAAAATTGAATTGAAAAAAGTTCACCTGTTTTGTTTCAAAAAACCAAAAAGAAAAAAGAAAGTAATTTTATTTTTAAACTCCGACCAAAAAAAGGGATGTTATAAGTTTGTAGTGTGTGTATGTACGAGTCCACGTATAGATCAAAAGACTGGGTCGATTTTTTTTTCTGTTTGAAAAGTGATTTGATTGAGAGTGTTCTTAATTATGTTTGAAGAAAGCCGTTTATAAGATATCACATCTTTTCTAGCTATATTTTAATTTTTGTTATTTTATTTATTTGTTTCAATTTATTTTTATTTTTTTACTTCTTAGACTTACACTGCAGGATTTGAACACGGTACATACTAGCACACGTCCACTAGGCTATCGTTACATATTCGAGGATTTATCGAGAGAAGTTCGCTTTAGCGAACATTAGATTTTTTTTAGATTCGCGAACAAATATCAATTTTGTTTCGAAATTTCTTCGCTTTAGTGAGCATTCGTTTATTTTGAATCTTAGGTCAAGTGGGTAGTTATAGTCATTGGCGCATATTCAGAAATTATCACTAAGTGTTAACTGTTTTAAGTACATATTTAAGTTATTCATAGTTGATTACTTTCAGCAGTAAAAGTTTACACTTAATTATGGGTAAAACTGTAACTAAATGCCAACTAACTAATACATTCAAAGAACAGCTGACTGATTTCATTTACAATTTATTTGAAAAGTAAAATCAATTTGTGGTTCTTTAAAATGCACAAAACAACAAATAATCTTTATTTTCTAACATTTTTCTATATAATAAGCTTTCCTTTCTATCTTTACTTCTTGCATTTATTTCTATTGGATCCAAAAAAATATCCATGTAAAGCAATAAAATAAATTAGAGATGTGTTTTTGGTCAACAAAATTCTATTGAATATTTTTATTTCTATGTGCAAGCCCATATTTGAATTGATTTATATACAGACTATAACCAAAAAATTACTTTTATAGATTTTGTAAATTATTTTTAAGGAAATAAAACTGTTTTTTAATAGATTCATAAGCTTTTTAATTAATTACAGAATTTATCGTTCAAAATATTATCGACATTTTATTCTCTCTACATAACAATATGCAAGGTTGCATTTCATTTACCAGCTGAAAGCAGTTGCTGCACTAGTTATGAATTGTGAATAAGAGCTATAACTATCTGTGAACTATATTTTAGTTTCTGTTTTATTAGTTTCGACTTTGGTTATGATTTCTGAATATGCGCCATTATCTTTTATTATCTTTTACGTATGTAGTATCTAATTTTTATCATAATCTGAACGACGATTCATATACATTTATAATGAGAAGTTATTATCGAAATTTAACTAGAATTTTATATACACCCCTTCAAAACAAAATTGTTTTCAAAAATAAAACACCTGTTTTTAAGTAAACAAAAAAATATAGAAATTTTTTAGAAAACAACGTTAGATCCATTTTTTATTTCTTTTATCTTATTCTGTTCATAATATGAATTAAGAAGTATTCAAAGCAACTTTAAAAATTCTATACATACATATGTATGTATGTGTGTATGGATGTGGATATGTACCTACCCAGCCAGCAATTTTTGAAATTTTCAATCGAATTCGAGTCTTTTTTGACTCCTCTGCGCGATTAAAAAGCTAGAATATGCGCTCATTTTCTGATCATAAATTATACTTTTGTCGGTAGAAAAACGTGACTACCCGCGACTCTTCTTGATAAGTCATTTATGAGTCTTTTTCTATATTTAGAGTCATTTTCAACCCCTTTTCTAGTAGTATTTAAGATCTTTTTCGAATCGTTTTCTGATCATTTATTAGTCTTATTTCGATTCATTTTTTACTCTTTTTCGAATTGTCTTTCAGCCATGTTTTTAATCGCTTACGAGTCATATTTGAGAAATTTATCAGTCAGTTTATGAGTTTTTTTATTGTCATTTATGACTGTTATTTGAATCATCTATCAGTCGCGTTTCTAATCGTATTTGACTTTTCTTCGAGTATTTTTTAGTCAGATTTCTGAGTCCTACGTTTAATGGCCAAACAGATGGCACAAACACATTTTCTATACAAATTGACACCAAAAGGAAGTTACAGAAAGCAGTCCAGAGACAGAATCTATTTTATATTGGCAGCGTTTTTTCTTATGCTACCACACTTTAAATAAATTTCATACATTTTGTAAAGAAAATATAACATAAATCAGAGAGCAGTGGAAGTTACTGCCGTTGATTTTATTATGGGCTCTGTTAATTTGAAATCGATTTTTCCTGAAGCTGCAGACTCATCATTTAATTTCGATATTCGATTTAACTTTTATAAATTAAAAAAAAAAAAAAAAGTTTTTTGACATTATACGTAAAGATTGCCCCGTTATGCTTAAAAATAACATATCAAGTAGTGTTTAATCATCTATCTGCGAAAAATATGATCATAAAATACATAATTATAATCACATTTAAAACATCTGCATGATTTGTTTTTGATTAATCATTTTTCAGTCTTCCAGGTAAGCGAAATATGATAATAACAAACGGAAATAATAGTCACATTTTACACGTCTGGATGATTAATTTGTGATTGCTATACAATTTGTTATTGTATTTTAAATGGAACTATTTTTACCCATTAGCGCGAATCTTTTTCGAGTCCTTTTTTGATTGTGTATGTGATTAATCAGGTTTTGATCACGAATAGTGATCTAAAAAGACTCAGCAAGGTGATTTTTCAGAAAACTATCTTCCAAATGCTAGATGGGTAAGTACTCGTTTTAAAGTTTTTAAAACGTACATACATATACATACATACATTAAAATTCAGTAGCGAGAAAAAATTCAACATATGGCAAGTAATACATATTATTTGATCGCTTTTCTTATTGCATAGTGTTATCGAAATCTCTTTGTGATATTTTGTAGACTTAAGTGCTGATAAAGTTTTGGCATAGTTATAGTGTTAGCCCATTTGTTATTGAAAAGTTTGAAGCTATTTTAGGAAATATGACAAAATAATATGCGAGAAAAAAATGCAACTTTTTGAAATTCAGTATTTTTATTTAATTTAAAATCTTAGAACTAAAATTTTGTGGCATATCCGTTGTTTCCAATTACTGCTCTTAAACTTGAAGACATAGAATCAACCAATGATCGAGTAAAATCCACAAATATCTTTATCCATTCATATTTTAATGCTTGCCCTAACTCATTCAAATTTGCTGGTTGTTCTTTGCAACTTCGCATTCTACAAGCTCATATAGATTTTCTATTGGGTTGAGATCTGGTGGTTGTGGTGGCAACTTCAAAACTTCCACTTTATTGTTACTTAGAAATGCACGAATCAAGCGACTTGTGTCCTTGGGGTCATTATCATGTTGGAATACTGCGTCTGTGTCCCACCATAAGGTCAATTTAACGGGAGACAGTAATGATGTGCAAGGGGCCAAAAAAATTGAGTTCACATCTATGCCATATAAAAAATTAAGTTGGATTTTAATGATTTCTCGTTTCTAAAATACATTTTTGTAAAGTTTTAATTAATTTTTCAGTTTGAAGTAAATCTATAAAAAAATAAAAATCTTAAAGAAAAACTTTATATGTGTCCTATAAAAACATAATTTTAACTTACTTTAAGTTGTAATGATGGTACAGCGGAAAAGGAATTCACAAATTGACCGTTCACATATTACGTAACGTAATAATAATAACGTAACAATAAGTTAAAATTATTTTTAAATAGTTTAAAAAGGTTTTATTCAGAAAAATTAATTTAAATTCACTTGTTACACGTAATTGACACGTTGATTATTTAAATTTTTTTGAAACACGATATTTGCTGTTTATTGACAAACGGTTAGAATAGCAAAGGGGCTAGAAAGCGTCAAATTTTCTCTTCTCCGTGTGTTTTTTTTTTTAATTTTTCCTTACACATTTGAATTTTTGGTATATGACAAGAGCTTTTTCAAAGTGTATGTAACCAGGTGGCACCGCTACTTCAGCTGATAATTTTTGCTCTATGTACTTTGTAGCTAACGAATGTCAAAAACATCGTTTTGTTTTGGTTTTTGTACAATTATTTTTATGCTCTTGACGTTCTTCGGTGTGTGTACTATGGTTGCCATATATTTGTAAAACAGATCCTTACGCAGTCACCTGTATAATTACATCATGAGCTTTTTATAATAAAAAACAGTGTTGCAAGAAGTAGGAAGAAATCACTACATGTAGGTATTTTTGTGAGTGTACGACAAACATTTATTTTTTCTGAGTGCATTTTTTGTGTATAAATGTAAAAAAACTATTCTCAAAATATATGTAAAGGGTGTTTTTTATTGAGGTATAGAACTTTAAGTTGGCATCACTTTTTTAACTGGCGGTCATTTTGTCAGCTGTCAAGTGATTAATATTTAGTTTGGTTTGCCATTTCATCATGAACAGGTTGACAAAAGAACAACGCTTGCAAATCGTGGAAATTTATTTCGAAAATAATGGTTCAGTTCGCGAAGTTTACCGCAAGCTCCGTCCATTTTATGGTCGACATAATCGTCCATCAGAGCAATTAATTCGATTAACCATGGATCGTTTTCGCACTACGTTTACTCTATGTGATAATACGCATCCGCAGAGACGTCGAACAGTGCGCACCGAAGAAACAATTGCCGCTGTAGAGCAAAGTGTTGAAGAGGACCCGAATGAATCGATTCGCCACCGTGCACAGCAATTGGAGCCGACTAACCGACTATTTTGTTCCCGAATTGGATGGCATGAATGTGGATGAGTTGTGGTTCCAACAAGACGGCGCTACATGCCACACAGCGCACGTCACAATCGATTTATTGAAGGAAACATTCGATGAGCGCATAATTTCGCGGAATGGACCTGTCAATTGGCCACCAAGATCGTGTGATTTGACACCATTGGATTATTTTCTTTGGCGATATGTGAAGTCGCTCGTCTACGCCAACAAACCAGAAACGTTAGGGGACTTGGAAGCCAACATTCGTGGCGTTATTGCCAACATACTGCCCCATATGCTCGAAAAAGTGGTTGAAAATTGGACCTGTAGAATTGGCTTTATTCGAGCCAGCCGCGGCGGCCACATGCCCGAAATCATATTTAAACATTAATGGCATAAAATTATCCTTCCAATAAAGCCAAATTGATGGACATTAAAACGATTTTCTTGTGTTTTATTTCAATTCGAAGTTCTATACCCCTTAAAAAAACACCCTATACTTTGCTCATAAATCGACATAAATGACATGCCCAAAAAAGCGTAACCAACTAATTACTAATGAAAAACTGTTTGATTCAGACATATCGAGCCATTACCGCCAAAGAAGCTTAACCAACATGATTTTCGAAATGCGTTTTTTTTATAAAAATCATTAACTTGTTATCATTGCCATTATCTATAAAAATTTTACAACCATAGGATATACCGTTTCAATTTAATAGCAAAAACAATTTTAGCTTAAGTACAAATTATTTTTTGTTTACAGTTTTTGTAACAGCAACATGTTACTTAAGCTAAAATTTTCTTTTGAAAATAAAGCAAGTATGATATAATATTCGGATTAGCCGTATACAATATACCCTCCATCGACTTCGTATGAAGTATATGCATACATACAAAATTACATACATGATCTATTTTTAAAATAATTAACTAGATCAGCCTTTTCTGATAGCAATTTATTCACCCACATATAAAATACTTAAATGCACATTATTAGACCATACAAATTGCGGAAAGTATTTATTTTATTCGCTCCACCGGCAGTTTCTGATAGACCGGCCATAAAAATCACATATGTGTAAAAATTGCACTAATAGCGTGCATACCGATCATGCGCATTGCATTTTTCACCTAAAAAAATAACCTATCTTCGATATAAACACTTTTGGCATCATAACTTTTAAATGCGGCGTTTTTCGGAAAAACTTTTGTATCCATTTTTGTTTAGAATAAATACCACAACATCTTTCCTCTAAATAATTTTCCCATAAAAATTACCTATCATGGTCCTTTAATGGGATGAAACTATGTTATGACACTAATTTTTTTTGGAAATACTTTTTTCAACGGCTTGCGCTGAAAAATGGGTAGTGATAATTATAATTCGTTTTTATAATTTTATAAGGTAATATCTGTATACTATATAGCCTCATTACATTTGGACCAAACATGTATCATCTAATAATATAAGAATGAAACATCACATACCAGTTTATTATAAGCTTTGTTATGTATTTGCAAATTATCCTACAGCTCGTGACCCATTGAGTATATCTCAACAAAACTACACACAAATTTAGACGATAGAGGAAAACATATTTTCGCATAAAAATCTGCGTACATACATACTCGTATATATTATGTAACTTCACGAACAAATCATTAGAATTCTTCCAACAAAAAAAAAAAAAAAAAAAAAAATAAATAAATACAGTTTTTTAATCTAGAACCAACTTTTTGTAGTCGAAGTCAAAATACGCGAATCACGATAAGGCCCATTCAATTCAATTCTACGCCTAATCAAAAAAATATGATTGTATTGAAGTGAGTTACCATTGTTTTAAAGGCTATGTTCTAAAACTTGAAAAAAAATCACCTATAAGTCTTAAATATGGTTATTTGGATAACTCTGCAACAATTTATTATGGTTTAAATTTGATTACGCAGTCCTGGCAAAAAACTGAGATAGTCGCCAGTTCAGTTCCGGTACGTAGCAATTTATTAAAAATTTCTTCACAAAAGTATACGGACTTGGAAATAATTTCCGTCGGTAAAACTATACACAACAAATTTAATAGCGAACTTTTTAATTCGAAAAGTAATAAGTCTGTAGAAGATTCACTACATGGCGCCGATCAAGAAGACAATAATTTAGCAATTTTGAGACAAGTTTAGGTAAAAACACTGATATTTACTTTTTCCTAAAAAAATTTTTAAGCTTAACCAACACAAAAATATACACAGGAGGTTATCAGGGAGACAGCAAAAAAAAACTTAAGGGACCATTATTATGCTAATATTTCGTTAAAATTCAATGCGTTACTTATATTTAGCACAATAACACCTAAATACTGAAATTCAATGAATTAACTTAAATAAGATCGAAGAGAATTAAAAAAAAACCTTCTCCTGTAAAATTTTGTTTGTGTTACTTAAGCTTTTTGTGCGGTTATAGCTCGATATGTATATTTATTGATTTAAACAGTTTCCAATCATGTTGGATTCTATAAAATTGTCTATTAATTATGTATGAAACTGTTTAACTTAATAAATACATGTCTGAATCAAACTGTTTTTCATTAGCAATAAGTGGTTACGCTTTTTTACGCTTGTGTGGCACATGGCACACAGGTGGAAACCCGGCCTAACTTAAATCTTTATAAACTCCATGAGTGGAGAAAACCCAAATGTTAACGTATATTAGATTTGTGTTATAATTATAATATCTGAAAACTTGTAGAAAAGTGCATTAATTTCGAATGCAATAGTAGTCAGATTAAAAAATTTAATACAAAAGAACTACATATCGTCATATATGTAAATTAAAAAAGGTGTAAGTTACATTTAAGATATTTTTTAGAAGAAGCATTTAGTTCTCAGTTTCCTTTTGAATTTGGTTAATAAATTTAATATTTTTGAGCATACTCCGATAAAAATATTTTGGGTAGATAGATCATGGATTTTAGTCTCCTGCACAAGATATCTTATAAGAACTTTTAAGACATGAGGGATTTTTCAAATGCTTTACTACAGCGAAATCTTATAAAACAAACGTTAACAACATTGTTTGCAAGAAATTTTTTTGAGTATTGTAGGTATAGGAGTAAAGAAGAAAACACTTCGTGACGGAAGAATTTGTGATACTAGCTTCTTTCTACGCATAAGCGCGTGTACAAACGTCATGCATATATGTGTGTATGATCTTTTATTTTTCTGCGCAAATGCAAAGGCACACACATGCATTAACATTAGTTGTATGCGGTTAATCACATAATAGCCCTGCAGAAAGTGCGAATAGTGAAAATGTACTGAGTCGCATTTGACTTTGTCACCAGTACTACTCTACAATTATTCCCCATATAATACTTTATGCTATAGACATTTAGCATGTGCTTGTCATTGAAAATCTACTAGTAACACTAAAACAATTGACTAGGTAGTAAATTCATAGTTCTTATGGGAACATGGAGACATACCAACCAGACATTTACTGGTACATTTCTATACCTTACGTACATACAAATTTATTTATGTTGACAAGTCGTTGTAAAATCCACCAGAAATACAGCACATCTGTTTTGTCTATTTCTTTTATACTGACGAATAGAAGAGAAATTGTAGACAATGTAACTACTACTAGAATTTTAGTGTTGACATAGAGACACTTGGCCCCAGTCTGACTGAAGGGAGCTTACCATCTACATATTACACACACACCCAAACGTACAATATGAAAAATAACAAGCATACACTAATCAACAGTACTTCTTTTGAGTGTTTGTTACAAACAAGCTGTCTTGCGACATCGCTTGTTACAACTGATATACACATACATCCAATACATCCATCGTGTATCGCTTATAGTATGACAGCATTTATTATTGGTTTAGTATAATAAATGCGACGTGAATACATTTATAAATCATGCCGTTTTTACATTTCAAGACTGTTTACGCAGCTCTCTAATGGATTTTATATAATTACATCATAATCAATAAATTTTGAACTTTTGTAAGTTACTACGCCCTTTTTCAATTTATATGACGACACGTTAAGTTTTGAGTTACCTACTCTAGCTTCAATAAAATAAATGTTTCTAGTTTATGTTCTTTTAAATTAAAATGACTAAAATTGGTAAAGATTTTCGTAGGGAAAAACGGTTTTTTTTAATTTACTGGCAGCACCGATAAAAATTTTTGAAAGAAAAAAATCAAACATGGAAAAAATCATCGTAGGAATGGAAAATGTGTTTGGAAGCAACTTTTGAAGAGAATTGAAAATAAAACAAGATTTTTAAATCCCCGTATGAAATGGTCCTTAGACTAGCACAGTGCGTAAACAAAAATCAAATAAGCTTACATACATATGAATGGAATTATACACACGTATGTATGTATGTATGTACATACATATGTACAGTTTAATTACTAAGAATTTTTAAGTGATGAGTAGAATATACTACACAATTTTGCACGTGCAACGATGCAAGACCATTTGCACAAGATTGTGAATTGGGCTATTGTTTTCGTGTTTTCTTGGAAACCCCAAGAAAAATTTCAAGTGTTAATAAAACTATGCTGCCACACGTGCAAAAGTTGAAACACTATTACCATGAACTGCCTTATGATGTAGGATAATGATGTTTTAAAGATAATAATGTTCGCTTTGATAGCACTGACAACAACTAATTTTGAAATTTTAAAATCATGTTTTGTTATGATAATTGAGTTTTCTACAAAGAACTGCATAGATAAGCCAAGACAACAATTTATGCCCGCTTTTGCGGTTTACAGCTCGACTCAACTACAGTTGAAATTTTTCAATTTGGTGTTATCGATAACAATTTAACGTGGCAAAAATGTTCGAGTTGAATTTATAACTTTTTTATTGTTGGAGTTGAATTCATATTGTTTTATAACTGTTTTATGGTATTACCGTTTAAAATTCTGTGTTAGTTATTAGTTAGTAATAACATTCAAAGCTTAAAGGCAATCAATGCCAGTTGTTTTAAATAAAATCCTAGCAGAAAATGGAAAAAGGTTAAGGGCCAAATTTTGTAAAACGAAAACGTTAAGCAATGAAAAATTTTATATGGAAAAATAAATATAAATTTCAAAAACAAAACACATACAAAATTTGTCAACGCTCAACTTTTCGATTTACAAAATTTTTTTAACTTATCTTGAACTAATTTACTAACCGGTGTTTTTCCAACTGATATAAAGAAAAAAGTAACGATAAAACAACAGCTCAAACAACTTGTTGAATTAATGGAGAAGCATCCCAAAACTTGAAAGCCACAATTTGCATGTAGCCTAGAGTCGCCTACAATAACTGCTCACGAGTGAGAACGAGTAAGTGACAATTATATAATTAACCCGTACAATAATAGGGATAATTTATTTATCTTGTAGGTTTTGATACACTTTAAATAATACACGACACACCTACATATCGAGCCTTATTTTCGATTTTATCGTAAGCGACAGAAATTAAATTTTTCAGGAGGTTTTTTTTTAAATTTTCTAATATATATTTGTACGTAAAATGTCGCTTACGATAAAATTTTACAGACCGTATCTTAAAAGTTATCAACAATTTTGGCATTTTGATAATTCTAAACTATAGGTAGGCACATAAAATTTTAATTTCAATAAAATAAGGCTCGATATGTATGTACATATGTATGTATATATGCATGTATGATGTACTAAAGAAAAACATTATCAGTCACCAAGTTGATAACAAACATACTTACTATATTAAAAAAAAATTATCTACAAACTTTTTTTATAAACTTTTGAGAAATCAAAAACATTTATAGTGAAGCCTTAAATAAAAGGGCATTATTATTGCTGTCAATTTATTCAAAATATATATATGCATGTACATCATGTTTCTTTAATTTTGTACAAACTGTCTAAGTCGAATCGAAAAAGTTAACAAACCTAATAAAGCAGAATAAATAAAAAAAGTGTTTTTTTTAACAATCAATATTAGTTTTATTCAAAAGCTTACAACTTTTAGTGTAAAGTTGGTTGCTGTCACGGACTTGAAACTGATATTATTTACAACATTGGCCTTTCATAAAGTGAAAAAATTCTATGTGTCTTATATCACTCTTATAATCTTGATTAAATTCCCAAAAGTTTGGATAAATCTTATGTTTGTTCATGGCATTATAAAGTCCCAGACGTTGTTTCTCTGCAAAAATACGTCTCTCATGTTCCAAATGGCGTTTTTCCCAATTTCTTTTGCTGCTTAATATTTTTAAATGCAATTGTTGCTGAGGTTCGAAGAAAAGACTCAGTGCATTTTTAAATTTCCTGCGGAGGCTTTTAAAATTAACATCTTCAAATGGTTCTAAAAACTTAATTACTTTGCTCAAACTCAGTAGTTGCTTAGGAATTTCAATAAATACACTGAAAGGGAGAATGAAATAAACCAATAAACAATTATTAATCAGCTAAAAGTTTTTCTTAAACTCATTGGAATATATGTATATTTAAATCAACTTGCATTAAAAAATGTTTGGAAAAATAGTTTTTTTCATGATGTGTAGTTAGAATTATTTTTTTAACCCCGGACTAAAAAAAGGGGTGTTATAAGTTTGTAGTGTGTGTCTGTGTATCTGTGTGTCTGTCTGTGTCCACGTACAGGCCAAACGGCTGGACCGATTTTCATTTAGTTTTTTCTGTTTGAAAGATGACTTGATCGAGAGGGTTCTTAGCTATGTTTGAAAAAAAATCGGTCCAGCCGTTTAGAAGATATAACATCTTTTCTGAAAAAAGTCGGGGGTTTTTAAAATTTTTAATTTTTGTTATTATTGGATTGGCATTAATTTTTAAAAATATGGAATTCTGTATTGGTTTTTATTAAATAAAAAATATTAGGAGCAGGGTAGTGCACTTTATTTAAGAACGACCTCGTCAGAGTTATTGTAATATGCTGATTGCAGAATATGCAATAAATAGAAATCATTGATTGTAAAAGCACTTGTTAATTCGATATAGTAGGTTCTAATGTTTTTTTTTTTTTAATAAGAGGATTTTTTTTGCAAACTATGCGATTTTTTAAAGATATGGAACGTATCACTAAATTTTCTATATACACAATTTTTTTCAATGTTTTCTTAGTTACGTATACACCGCGTCTAAAAAGAGTTCGATATAATTTTGTTTTCTTTAGTCCGTCTTCATAAATATTTATTTGGTTTACTAAAGTTTTTTTAAAGAAATTTCCATGCAATATTTATTTTGCAAACCTTTTGTGTATCGAAAGAAAAAATTATAATCTAAAAGTAAAATAACTAGAATTTTAAATCAGTTCACATCAAATAAAAAGATGATATAGTTTCGTATTAAAAAAAATACATTTATACATATTTGCTTAATTCACAACAATCTTTATCGTGTATTTGTGTATCAAATACACTTTTGGTTTTTCAATTGTGAACACCCTCTGTGTTGTGTATTAATGTATTTCGTATTTTTAATGAAAAAAGAAGAACAAGCTACATACAAACTCTCTCAGAGAGCCTCTCTTTGAATACAACATTTTAAAAACATATGAAATAAAAATGTAATAGTGTATTTCATTTTTATATGAAAATTTCATACAACAAATGTTACACTCTTGTATTTATTATGATAATACAATCGATACAGAGATACAAGAGGTTTTGTGAATTAAGCAATTGAAATATTTTTGTAGTATCAAGTTTAAATAGTTTCTCTTAGGCCCAAATTCTCAGTCATTAGTTAGTTAATATAACAATAGTTTAACCAATAATATGTGATACAGCTTTTCATTTACCATAAGTTAAAACACCAAACGTCGTCGGTTAACTTTATTATTAGAGTTGGTTTGTGAAAAATTTTCGACAGATTTCACACATATGTTGTCAAGCATCTTCTTTGTATTTAGCTGTAACACATTCTTTTTTTATTTTCTATTATATTTTGGTTTTCCCAAACCAATTTCATCACGGTAAAGTTAGACGAGCGAGCTCTTGTTTTATCAATTTTTAAGAAATAATGTATGCTATAGCAGAGCTGCCAATACTGAAACTTAATAGTTTGATAGGGTTACCTATATTTGCTCATATTTAGAACTTTAGTTAAACAAGACACTGTGAATATGAAGTACATGTTAGTTAAACAATAGTCATCACTTCAGTTTACTAATAATTAACTAGTGACTGTAAATTTGGCCCTTAGATGTACAAAAAAAAAGCACTTCATAAATATAATGATAAAAAATTAAAGCTTGCGCTGTTCGTATAAATTTGGAATTTCATGAGTGAAAGCTATACTATTCAGAGTAATATTTATTTTTTTGTTCGTTCAGCTTAGTGTCGTTTCTGTTCGCAGTACGTTGGCTTGTTGATTAGCGTTTTTTTTTTGTCGGTATAAATTGTGTTCCGCCTTTCCTGGCCCCACGTTAAACAATATTAAAATATGACAGAAACTGTGTTATCGCCTCTTCTTAACGAAGAGCTTATCAAACGTGCACTTCAAAGCTACCACAATGTAAAAAGCACTTGTACTTTGGCATTGAAAGCTTGCCATTTTAAGCTTTCATCAGCTAGTGGAGAAAACTTTTGCAGTGAAATATATCGAGTGGATGCGTTTTATGAACTAAATGGCAATACACAAACTAAATCTTTTATTGTTAAAATTATGATACCTGAAATAGCCGAAATGGGCTCAAATGAAGAAATAATGTTTAACACGGTACTGCCAGCCATGGAGAAGTGTTTAAATTTTATCGACGGCTGCAATGAGAATAAGTTGCATGCCAAATGTTTAATAAGTGAACGTAAAAATTATGAGTTTTATGTTTTGGAAAATTTAAATAGTTTGGGCTACTATTGTGCAGATCGTATAAAAGGCTTAGATCTGGAGCAAGCTTTAATATTAATGGGCAAAATTGCTAAATTTCATGCAGCTTCTATGATATTTGTCAAAAAAGTGAGTTTAGCTAATATGGATTTCATTATGAATATTCTATAATGTTTCTAATGCATTTTTGTAGTCTCCTGAAGTTCTCACAACTCTCAAGGGTTCACATTTCGAAAATGGAGCTTCTGATGTTGTGGCTCAAGCTATAGCCTTTGGTGGCTTGGAATACGTCGCCAAAATGATTAAAAATTGGCCTTCCTATGAGCACTTATCTCAGAAAGTTTATTCAATTATACCAAAATTCAATAGCCTTGTTATGGAAGCGGTTAAAGCAAAAAAATTTAAGTTCAGTGTAATAAATCATGGCGATTTGTGGGTCAATAATTTCCTTTATAAATATAACAAGGATACTGGCAAACCTGTAGATGTTTTATTTGTGAGTACATACTCAACAATTAATTACAAGCTTCAAGAATTTAATAGAATTTTCGTTATTTTTTTAAGGTGGATTTTCAGAATTGTTTTTGGGGTAGTTGTGGATTCGATATAAACTGGTTTCTAAACACCAGTTTAGAACTGAAAGTTCTAAAGCAAAACCGACTCCAGTTGATACAATCGTATTATGAGGCACTAAAGCATACATTGGACAGAGAGAATTATGTGATGCAGGATATTCCCACACTCGAAGATGTCTTATGGGAAGTTAAACGTTGCGAAATTATCGGCGTTTACACTTCTTTGTGTGAATTACCCATTGTTGCGTTGGAAAAATCCAAGTCTCAAGGCTTTGACTGTAATACTTTTAGCGAGCCGGAAAAAATGGCTAAAATACGAACTCTTATGTACGAAAATCAGCGTGTAAAAGAAACTTTGGCATATACTTTAAAATATTTTGAGGAAATAAATGTGTTATAAATTGAACGCATTACTTTGCACTTAAAAATCGAGGCAGCTTATCCACAGTACTATAAGAAGCTCTTTCTTGTGGTTTTTGTTTGAAACGAGGAAATTTTTTAAGATGTTCCATATGCCCCTCACAATTGGAAATCACCGATTCACTTATAGTATTGACAGCTCTTATTTCTGTTACGTTATTGCTCACACGATGTTTGTAGTTAGAAATTTTGGGCAACGATGTGAAAAATTCAAAACCTACATTAGAATCGTTAGAAGATCTTCATTAAGCTATTTGATTGCTCTCTTGCCGACTTTAAATTTACCTCTCATGCTGGAATCAGTATTCAGCTTTTTAATAAAATACAACTCCTCCAACTCTTGCTCAAGATTATTTTCCCATAAGGATATTTCATTAACCAAGTCCTTGAAGGTATCATTTATATGGTCCGTATATTTTAAGTTCAAGCTCAAGCAATCGCTGTAAAAAGACAATATAAAATTAAACGAGCTTAAAAACGACGAAACATTTCTTTATGCATTTATTTTTATGTTAATTTAAATTTGAGTATGTTATTTTTTTCCTCAGAGATAATTTGCGGGTTTTGTGTATTCATATTCGCCACAATGTTGTATTTCTTAACTGACTGACAATTTTCCACTTGATAAAACATCTTCATTTGCATAATAATGTTCACAGTAAAGATAATAATGCATCTAACCGACCGAACATACATACATACACTCTTGCGCTCCTCCCAAGCAAATAAACAAATTACTATCACTGCTATCGACATCATCATCACCAACAACTCCTACAACTAAGTTTACTATACTAATCATAAATGCAAAGAATTGCAGCACAATGATGACTACGACAATGTATGATGAAGATATGGTTGCATTAAAAGTACAATATTTTTGCACTTTTTTTTCAAACCACATTCGTTTTAAGTAAAAAGGGTTTTTCTTCTTTTCATTAAACGACTTGCAGTTTGTATTATCAAAGGATTTCGTTAACTCTTAAATGGGAAATAATACGTTTTATAAACAAGTCTTCGCTGGCCATTAAGTTTAGTGAGATAGAACCCAATAAAGTTTTATGACTACAACTTTGAGAAATGTTTGCAAACTTCATTCAGTAAGACATTTTCTCACCTTTTGATATCTTTTTCAACCTCAGAATTTGGCATAACAGCATAAATTTTGCATGACTCGTTATTGGTTTTTACATGAAGGCTTTCGCCAATCCATACATGAACCATACACTCGTTAACCGTTTTGTTTTCATCTTCCTCAAGCTGCTGGATGAAAGTTCTTACGTTATCAATGCCAAATATTTCCACACGACTTTTTAGATTCGAGAGCTTGGAACTTATTACATGAACTTTAGCATAATTTTTATGTTGCATTACCCAAAACTTGCATTTGTAATGCATAAATTGCATGTCATGTGTTTTGTGTTCCTCGGCGCTTTCAGGAATTGTGTATGTTGAGTTGAAAGTAAAAGTCTGAATATTAAAAACGTTATTTATATAATTACACATGATGGTACAATAAATGCGGAGGAGCTGGTGAACAAAACCAGGGGTCGAATCGCCGCTTTCGATAACGAGTTGACTCGATCACTTTTTTCAGTTTCAGATTGTGGCATTCGATATCCAACCGCATTATTACATTGTTAGATAGCGAATGCCATAATTTCAAATTAAAAAAAACGTAATCGACGATTAGACCCCACCCAATAAGCAATTTTTCTTGAAATCAAGTGTAAAACAATTGTTATTCAAGCCACATATTCAATTGTCAAGGGTTGAATTATTCTTGATTTACACTTTATTTCAATAGCATTCTCCAGTGAAATGGGAACTTGAATTCAATTCGAACATTTCGATTGTATCACAGTTCAATTCCAGCCTTGAATTATACTGTAATTCAGCCTTGTATTACAATTGAATTCAAGTATATTTCAAGCTTCAAAAACGATGCTTTTAAAATGGAAAGAAAAATGCAATCGACAAGTTTTCTTACAATTATTTTCTGCATATCTACCTTCACTATTGTTTTCATGATTTTAATCGCCTTTTGTTTTTTAAAAAATCACTTTTTTATTTATATTTGATATTTTTCACCAAAATTTCAATTTTATTAAAAAATAAATTACTTATTTGACAAGGTTTGAACATGTTGTATGTTCCCTACAAGAAATGAATTACTGAAACTAACACAAAGAACATTTTTTTACTAACACACTTGCAACAATTTTACATTAAATTCAACAGCGATTGTAGTTGCTCTACTCTAACATATATGCTAGAGTGAAACGTCTAATGTACTATAGCATTGCACAGATGCATCTGTTTGCACCAGTTTTGCGTGTTTTTTGGTTCTTGTATGAAAAAATATGTTATTTAGCGTTTCTTTTACTAGTTGTAAATGTTAATTTTTAAAGTAGTTATTGTATGGTTGTGCAATGACCAAATGAGAAAAACACGTTTGTATGATTTGTTTTTCTATAACAAATAAGATACATAAAACTGGTTTTAACATAAGTACCACATGGTGTGTTGAAAAAAAAAATCCATGGTTGATGAATGAATGAATGAAAGTAAAATTTCACATACACATGTAAGTAAATGATACATGTACATGAAACATTGTCTCTTTTTTTCTCTATACTTTGGCTGCGCCACAAAATAACATAACGAACGTCCGCACATACATCTGCACATCATGTATTTGTTTCAATAGTGGTTTTTTCATATATTTGTATTACAATATGTATTTTTGGGCAAAAACAGATCAAACAGTTGCTCAGCAGCAATACAATAAGCAATTGTTATTTGTTTTAATTGTATTTTAATTTGGAAAAGCACGCACACACAATAACTCTTATACTAGTTCTGTCGCTCACACTACAATTATATGATAAATACCATGGTATATTTGTTTTGGCTATACAAACGAGTATACAAATGCAACCCTATATAATGTACATATGTCCGAATTTTTAAAATATTGAATTTTACTGAAAATAATTTATAGTTCGTTCTGTTTGTAAAATTAAAATGTATAAAAGTGGTAAAAAAATTATGGTGTTTGTGAAAAAGATAAAAACAATAAAGAAAAAAAGAAATTTTATTCAGTTTAATTAAAAATATAAATACATACATATGTATGTGTGTATGTATTCGTTTCTTTTTCAAGTTTTAGATATTTGGAAAGTCCTCGTCCAGACTTGCAATTTTTGTTGCTGCAATTTCTTAAAATTCTGCTCTCAAATTGCATAAGTGTCCACATTATGAAATTCTAATATTGCAATTATGCATTAAAAAAATTATTACACCACAAATTTCCTTGAAAAATTAACAATTCTATTTACTTTTTGTTATATTTTTGTTTTTTTGTTTTTCATACAACTGAAGAAATAAAATTATAAAAAACGTCAAATACAACTAACAACTTGAAATTAACCATTACGAATTTCAATTCAAAAGAGAATTGCCGAGCATATTAAACTGTGTACCCCTCCCCAATCTTCTAACCTCTCTCATCAATGAACTCCAGAATTGCTGCAACAAAAATTGCAAGTCTGGACAGGAACAAAGATCAAGATGCGTTGGGGTTGAAGAAGGCGTTAATACAATTCATTTTGTCAGGGAAAAGATTATAAAAGTGTTAAAAAAGATAAGTAAAATAGTGAATAAAAGAAATTCACAAAGTTTAATTTAATATGTATATTTATTTTCAAAATTTTAGATATTTGTAACGAGCAAGGTGCATTGGTGTTGAAAAGGTGTGAAGAGGGCTATATACCGCTTAAGTTATTTGGTCTTTTTGTTAAATTGTGTTTTTTGTTTTCAATATGTTATTTACATGTGTATTTTAAAGTTTTTTTTTTATAATAAAAAAAGCAAATAAAATAAAAAGTATATTTGCTGTCAGTATACCAATCAAGTGTGATTTCTCTTTCTCTCATATTATTCAATTATGAACAGTCAAACTTGAGTAATATTTATGTTATCATTGATTAGTAAAAAAAAGCACTGGAGTGAGCAGTTCAACTGTATGTTACATTCGTTGGTTAGAGAGAGATGCAACATCACACGTACACAAAATTTTCCATCACATTTTTCATTTTGCCTTTAACAATGTGATAGAAACTTTGTTCTACGCATTGATGAATATATCCTGCATGACTTTCGATCAAATGAGCAGTCAATTGACTGGTAGTGTTCTTGTAGGGTTGTTTGATTTTTTATTTCAAAATATTTTCAAACTTGAATATTACTTGAAAAAATGTTTGAATTGAACTTTGTTTCCAGTTAAATTTCAAGTGGTTGAATTTTAATTTTTTGAGTGCTTATTGGGCAGACTAGTCCCGTTAACTGTTTTTTACAGGACAGGCAAATTACTGAACTACCTAGATAGAGACTAGCAAGGAAAAAGTTAGTTTTCGTTATTTTTTGTAAGGTAGTATGAAATTGGTTTTGAATGAAAACATTTCGTGACTTGGAGCCCGAAAAAAATTTTAAAAAAAATATTTTTATTGAGGACATTTCTAGTTTTGTTCGCCAGCTACTCAAATATATTACCAATTTTTCCTCCTGGTCATTAACAGAGAGTTTATTTTTACTGTCCTTCGGTTTGTCGTCTACAAGCTCAAGGTGGGAAGAACTTTTGAAAATTTGATCATCTTAAAAAAAAACATTGTTTTCATTAAACACTTAATCTTAATTTAAGTAATTTTTACCCAGCTCGTCCTCATCTAATTCCTGCAAATCGTCCTCAACACTGGTTGTAAAGACCGTACCATCATTATGAAAGCATTTAAAAGAATCTTGGCTCCATATCATTTTAACGCCATCACTGCGCTCACAGTAAGCTTCATTAGCAAAATAGTCGTGCCATTCGTTTATAGAACAGGGATGTCCTTCGAAAATCTAAAATTATGGAATCCTGTTTGCTATGGTAAACATATCGAGCCATAATCGCCAAAAACCTTAACTGACGTATTTTGGACCTAGTTTTTTTTTTGACGAAAATCGATTATTTACGATCGCAAAAGATGAATTTTGGTAAAAAAAACAAGTTCGAAAATTATATAGCTTAAGCTGTTTGGCGGTTTTTGTGCATACCTTGCCTTGGCGTGTTAAATTTATGCACTTTCCTTGCGAAGTAGTTATAATAAGATGAAAATATGTTATATCATATATTGAACATAATAAATTTAAGAATTTCATTTCACTATCTATAGAAGAGGTTTTTGTTGATTTTCCGCTGGAATCTTTCAGTGAATGTCTTGACTGTTTTGCATCGACATTGGATTGTTTAGAAGTTTTCTCTGTTCGATAATCACCTGTATTTACAAATAAAGAATCACCTTGTGCCTTAGCGTCTTCCAGTTCAGAGCTTTTGTTCTCATTATCCTTATAGTCGTTAACCTCATCTAGCTCATCCTCTTCCTCTGCTAGTTCATATTGATAAAGCCTGTAAACTTCACCATTGTAACGCAGAATCTTTATCATGTCACGAGACTTGAAGAAAACTATGATGGCTCCCAAATTAGTGAAAATTCTTCTATGCTCGTTTAGTGGAGTTTGTTCACAATACCAAATTTGTTCACAATCATTTTCATGATGGAAAACACTTAGACCATTTGGATAATTCATTACAATCTTGGAACATTCATTGAGATCATTGAGCACTCTTATGGTAATATTGTTTTTGGTAATCAAACGAAAGTTATTTGAAATATTTTTAAGCTGATCACGACGTGAGGAGAAAAATAAAGTTGCATTGTTTATAGATAGTGACAGTTGTTTATTCACTTCCTGAAAACACAATTTCTCCTTGTAGAGTTTAATGCAACCATGTCGAAAATAATACTTGGAGGTCTTATATTTAATTTCTTGCAAAGTGTCACCCAAATTGTATCCTTTAAGAAGATTATGATCAGGAGGTAATCCCTGATTTTTTTCAGCCTTGGCAAATATGATGCCATTAGATGCATTTTCTTCTTCATTCTTATCTGGGCGATATTCATTTTTATTTTGTTCAAGTCTCTTCTCCTTTTGCAACATAAGAAATTTAAGAGATTTCGGTCGTACAAATATACTTTCATCGAAATCAATTGTTTCATGCTGTTTCTCATTGTCGTAGTAGTTAGTGTCAAGTTCTGATTGTTGCAAATCTCTCAAGAACTCTTCCATTTTAAATAGTGTAAAATCACGAAAGCATAATCGTGTAGGTATAACTACACTGCCCTCTTTTTCACTCAAAACATTATATATTCTTCTGAAGGTGTATAGAGTGTAACCACTTGAAATATTTCGGATTTCATATTCATCATATACTTTTGTTAATTCGACTATTCTTTGGCAAATACAATCTTTGTCGGCATAATATTTTACAAACTGGGGCAGAGTTAAAGTATAAGGTTTACTGTTAATTACTGAAGATTTTTGCTGTTGCAATGTTGCATATAGCCCAACTACATTATAGTTCATGCAGCACGTATAAATTGAGTTAAATTTTTCTAAATCCGTGTGTTGCAGCAAATTAAGTAATAATTTATTATTTTCAGCCACCACCAATCTACCGTACTTGGAAATATTTGTGATTGTGGAAAATGAATTGAAATCTTGCAAGCGATTGAGATTTTCCTGCTGGCTTTCATTCTGTAAGTTTTCTTGCAAACCACAAATATTTAATAAGCTATTTAAATAAGTTGCTACCGAAGCTAAGTCAGCATCACTTGTTGGTATTAAGAAATTTTGGAATGAATCCTTTATGTTCAAGGTCTTGACTGTGTGATAAAGTTCTGTCAAATTATTGCTGGCCGGTATTTCAACGTCTGTCATTTGAAATGGTTCGAAGTAATACTTCTCATATTGTTGTCTTAACACGTCGGTATCGTATATACTCCAAGTTAATTGATCAAATATTTCTCGAGAATGCTTTCTAGCTAAATAATTCGATATGACAGGTAGCTCGTGGGTAAACAATCCAACTGGTTTCAAAACTATTTCCAGACGCATTTCTCGATTCGAATAGTTAATCATTTCCAAAGTGGAGTGGATGAAATTTCGCAATTTATTATTCCCCAACATAATGTCATACTTGCTTTCAATTGGTATAAAGTTTATAATGCCCTCTAGCGGTTGATTTAGACTAAAAATAAAATAAAGCAAGATAGTAATACAGTAATTTCTCAATTTAACGAGCGATATTCAGGTATGTGATAAACAGGGCTGGGATTTTAATGATCTGAGAAATAGGAAAAAATTTACCTTCAAAACACTAAAAAAAATTACTCATAGGCATAAAAAAAATGCACTTAAAACTTTTTTATTTCAATAAATTTGCTGTGAATTACAATACATATATATTAAAGCCTTTTTTGTACTTTCCAAGCAAAAAAGATATATCTACGATTATTTGTTAAAATAGTTTTGAAGAATGACCAAAAAAATCTTTTCGATTTTGAAAAGAAAATCGTTATACGTCATTTTTCCTTAAAAAAATAAAAGTAAAAAATTTTAAATCATTCCAGTTTCGAAAAATCTAGTTGAAAACAACTAAAACCGTGTGATTGGCTATGTTGTCCGATGCTTTTTTGTACTTCATTTTTTTCTTTAAGATTTGAAGAATAATTATTATTTTCGGTCCCTGATATCGTCGCTGTTTTAACTAACTGACCTAACTGACATTTTTTTGAAAAATGAGTTAAGTCTTCTACTAGACTTTATAAGTCATAATACACATTGTCTAAAATTTTCACGACAGTAAGCATTACTTTTGTGCCTATATAAGTAAAAAGATTTCTGACGCAGCCATAAGGATGAATGTATAAAACAACCATAAAAGCTGCTCTCCTGTTAAATTTTTAAAATGTTAGTTAGGTCAGTTAGTTAAATCAGGTACATATTATGTACACATGATATGAGTATATGAATCTATTGAAGATTGTATAAATGTGTAAATAAAAATTATATAAATTTTGAATAATATGTTTTCTTGCCTCCCGACTCTGTAGCTGTAAACTAGGAATTATTTTGAATATTGATGTTTAATTGGACATAAATTTTCAATAAGCAATATTATTTGTCGAATACATACATTCATGATGCATGTCTGCATAGTTAAAGATAAAGTTTTTTGTACTCTACTGAAACTATTAAGTACTTTAAGAATAAAGAAATGTGTACATGTTTATATATGTAGGTAATATCCGACAGATAATTTCTCTAATTCTCGTGAATGACATCTTATATTGTTTTTTGCCAAATACTCGTATGTATTTTTCGTACACTTTATATATACATACATATGTACATACATACTTTAAATATATGTGACCCGGTCTATGAAAAGGATGCTTATGGCTCAAAAACAAAATTTCGAGAAATCAGCTGTTAAAGATAAACAATGCATTTCTTCAGTTTCTCGGTAGTTGTTCTCCTTCGTTCTGTTTCTGTTTGTCTTTTCCGTTATAAACTTTTTGCTTTTCACCATGTTAAAGCGCTTCTCAAAACTATCCGAACCAAAACAAAAGTGAAAAATAATTTTTTGAGTCATAAGCCACCTATTCATTGACCGGGTCACATATACAGCCTTATGTATAACAAAAACTGACATGAAGTTAGCATAAGTGGCAGAATTTTACATGATCGTTACGTTTTTCTATCGAATTGTATGGAGGAACTCATTAATACCTGGTTCAATTTCGCCACTTTTGCTAAATTCCTGCCAATTTTATCTTATACATAAGGCTGATAGATTTTAAAATGTTCAGGACTGAATAAGCCCATTTGGACTTTTTACTGAGGAATAGCATAGTAAAGAACGAATATCACTGGCAAAACTGTTGTAAATTAATTAAGACAAAAAAAAAATTAGCAATTCTGATACGATCAATATTTTCACTGAAAAATTTGTTATGTAAGGTAATTCATACCACACACATTGAAGCAAAATGAACACTGATAATGAAAACAACATGTTGTTCCGTTCTGCCAGAGTTTGCCGGAATAATTTTGTAATTTGGCTCCTTCAAAATACGAACTTTAGGCTAAATAAATCAAACAAATTAGTTAACTTCTATTTACCTTTAGGTAAATTTTGATAATTACGAATATGTTTAAAAGTATGAGTTTGATTGCTACAGGAAACTTAGTAATTGGGTGGAGAGCAGGATCAACCGTTCATGGCGAAGTATGGAGGATTGCACTCTGCTCGGTTAGAGCAAGGACCAGCACTTGGAAAACTAGAACTCCAGGTTTCTGTATGATGTGGGGGGATGAAGGGAAGCCATTGCCCGAGGCTGCATCGTCATAGGCTTCGATGGCTGAGCAGACGTTTCCATTAAAGCATTAGTGACAACAGTAAGTGCAAACTGGAGGATATCAGGGGCTTCATCATGAGAATTCAGTGGCTTTATGATAGTTATTTGGGTTACTTATGGATACAAATGTTGGTTAAAAATTATTATTAACGGGTGTCAACAGAAGGGAATCACCATGGACCCAACTTGGTCTCTGAGTGGGGGTAATATTACCACCCTTCCTCAACTAACCTAATCAGTTTATTTATAGTGATATATACTTGTTTAGTTTGATGATGGAATAAGATTTTTTCTGAAACTTCTGAAATGATGATTAATGTTAAAATAGTTTTGTTGTCTCTTTTTTGTTTATAGATACATACATACAATCAATAATTTGTTTCAAAAATATCGCCATTCATTCTACGAGTATTTAAAGTCATATTTGTAGTTGTAGTGCCTTTTTGAGGTTGTCGTTTGCCAATGTTTTTCAATTACAACTAACAATAATCATTCTTAAGAGTTCGCAACAACAATAACAACAAAAAAGTAGAAGAGTATAAACTCCCTTCATTCCACTAAGTTTGAAATGCATTTTTAAACAACGCAAGTTGTTGTGTATAGAAAGTTCTTTTGAAAATAAACACTTTTTAGTTTGTTGTATAAAGTTTTTTTTTTTGTGTGAAAACTTACACACGTACAAGTGTATGTATGGCTGCGAAAGGTTTTGCATAAGTCGGTAAGTGTCATGTCAAGTTAAGACTCCGGTATTTAAATAGCAATTTATTGTTGCAAGATGCTTAAGATTCACGGGAAAATAAAGAGTTCTTTAAGGAGCAACAAATTTAACATGGAAACAATAGCAAGCAGAAGCAAACTTTTGCAGAGCAGAGGCTCTTAAGAAAACACTTAAGGTATGAAACTACAGATTAAGAAAAAAGAGAGAAAATAATTTACCTTAACAAATCATTGTAGAAAGATGTAGTCATTCGGCCCAAAATAATTATGTATAATTTTCCCAAGATGGGTTCATCTTTGATGTACTAATAGAAAATTTATTGTCAAAATTTAATCGACTGATTGAGCTCATTTAAAAACAAACCTTTCTCTTACTTAAAAGCATATGTCGATCCTGTCTGCTGAGCTCGTTTGCTATTAAAGTGCTGCTGCAGGAATTTTTATCTTTCTGTTTGGCATCATTGGAACTTCTAGATGGTTTTTTATTCTTGGTTTTGTTGGATATTATTTTCTTATGATGATCTCCTTCACCTTTAAGCCAATATTGATATAAATCAAACTTGAGCTCTTCATTGATTTTTTGTATTTGCATTTCATAGCTTTTGCTAAATTCCTGTATATGATTTAGTATTGAGTTCATTAAAAGTTCATTTGAATTTTCTTGCAGTTCTCGTGACGTTTTCGGATTAAGTTGTTGATTATTGATTTCAGTTTGAATCTCATCTACATCGAGTAAGAAAATGGTTTGCCTTAAGCCCGTGTGCACTTGGCGTTTAAATTCAGCCTTAATGGAATTTAAAGCAGAGCCAAACATATTGACGCAGTAGATGCCATAATTGATTTGGAATTTTAAACGCTGGAAAGTAAATTTCAGTTTCACAAAATAGTAAAAACTTCTCTTAAGTGATAATTACCTCGCTCATTGTATTTTATTTAGTTGAAATATTTTGATTATTATTTTTTTTAAATTCAAATTTGTGTTAAAACTGACAAACGATTGATTGCCTTTCATTTAAAATTTTGTTTTTCAAATATTTAACTTTTGTAAAGTTAAAAAAGCATCCTCTTATATTTTTAAGACATTAACAAATTACTTGACTATTTATTTTTAAACAAAAAAACCATATCCTTTATTCTTGAGCCGTTTAGCAGGACGTCTGCCTAGAGAGACGTTTGAAAAAAAAACTGTTGCTGATTACCCAATAATTTTTCATTATATCAAACAATAGACCCTCACATATTTATTCCGCATTCATATGTAAATTTCCCCACATTTGAACTCATGTAGATAATGGTGTTTTATTATTATTTTGTTTTTGTATTCAAAAGATACAATATTGTCATGCATCCTTTAATGTGACGCTATGAAAAGAAGCCAAACTCCTTTGTTGTTGCTTTGATGTAAGCAAACATGCAAGTAATGTGTTTCAATTTAAAAAAAAAAACGCATAAACACTCTCATCGCATTCTAATAAATACATTTGCAACAGTTACTAACCATTGTTTGGTTAATGTAGCTGTAATTTTTTATAAAACTACACATATCTATGCATGTATGTTAGACTCCTGCACAAGGCCACTTACAAGAACTTTTAAGACATGAGGGATTTTCCAAATGCTTTACTATAGCGAAACCTTCTAAATCAAACGCTAAACATGGGCGCATATACAAACGTCATGCATGTATACATGCACAGACACGTTGTGTGTATGCTCTTTTTTATTTATCTGCGCACATACAAACGCACACATGCATTGACATTAGTTATGTGCGCTTGCTTTAAAAAACCACCCTTAAACACGCAATAGTTTACCAACTGCATCTTAAACACACACACCCACACACCCACACACCCAAACGTACAATATGAAAATAACAAGCATACATGCATCAACACTACTTCTTTTGATTGTTTGTTACGAACAAGAAGTCTTCGCGACATCGCTTAAAAACACTCATGTACACGTACATCAATACATCCATAGTGCTTCGCTTATTAAACGACATCATTTATTATTGGTTTAGTATAATACATGCTACGATAATACATTTAAAAAACAAGACTTATTTACATTTCAAGACTGTTTACGCAGCTCTCTAATATGTACATATATACAACCTACAAGTATAGATAAAAGTGCTGAGGGTGTTCAACCAAAGCAAAAAAAGTAATTTTGCTTTCTATTGAAGTGTTTTTGCATATAAACAAAATAGTGCCCAGTTTTCTCAAAATAACCATTTCTAAGCGATTTCATATATTATTTAATTCTACTTCGGCATGAAACAATTCCCCAAAAACACAGTGAAAAAGTCCAAAAAATAAACAAAAAATATGAAATAATTCCCTCTAAAAATTTGCTGATTTGTGCAACCTTTCAATTAATATAAAAACTGAACTTCGAAATGAAATATTGCCCAATAATTTAATTTCCAATAAATGCCATCTAAAATAAATTAAATAAGTCCCATCAAAATTTAATGAGATAAGAAAAAAATCTAAAAGCTCGAAACGAGGCTCATTTCCTAACCCTACGTCTACACGTGATATATTTTTATCATCACAAATGTCAAATTCCATGTAGAAAAAAGATCTAACATAAAAAAAACTTATTTTTCAATATAAAGTTTGACTTTTGTGATGATAACAATATATCAGGTGTAGACGTAGGATAATGAATGAATGAATTATTATTATTCACCCGTCCAATAGCTGCTTTCGCGATGTCTTCCGAAGGTCTGCGCAGTGTATTCGCAATTCAACGCCATTTGCGATTGAGAATTCCTATCTGGGCTGGTTTTTGATTTGTTCTAAACAAGAGTAATGTGTTCGATATGGTTGAAGTCCAAAATAATCGCAGAATCCGTTTAATTGAAGGTTATTAAACTTTCAAATATTTTTATCAAATTTTTGGTAATGTTTGTTTTGGAAATGTCAGAAAAGGAAAACTGATATAAAAGTAAACATATGCAAAATTAGAACTTCCTTAAAAAAAAGAGGACAAGAGAATTTAAAAGAAATTTTCAGAAAGAAAACTTTCATAGTGTAAACCGTGACAAATTTATATTGGAGTTTTTATTTTTTTATTTTAGGACTTGGGATTTTATTTCATTTGTGGACTTGGTGTTATGTTTCATATGGAGCTAGCTCCTTAATAATATGGTGTTTGGGAATTTTTTTCATTTCGTTGGGACTTCATTTCCATTTCCATTTAAAATTCTAGTTTTGTTCATATAAAATAATACCACAATTCTTGGGACCTATTTCCCTTTTTTTTTTTTGGGGGGGGGGGGGGAAGTGGCATGAAATAACGCCCATTTTAATACGTTCCATTTTATATTTGCTTTTATGTTTTTAGCTGAATTTTCCTACTCTTCTGTTTTACAGCAAATACATCTGAAAGCTAATCACCCTTAATCCAGTTGTCGGCATCAACGTCACTTTAACACAATACCAAAAAATTGGGGCTTGCGTACCCGTTATCGAAAACAACTGACTCGTTTTGGCAGGTTTATGCTATTTTCTAGACCTTAGGGAACGGAAATAGATTACCAGTTGCACAAAATTTTTCTTGAGAGCGAGTAAACAAGCTCCAATTTTTTGGTATTGTGTTAAAGTGACGTCGATGTCGACAACTGGAATAAGGGTGAATATGTAACTGTTGCAAATTTTGTAATATTTAAAATGAAATAAGTCACCCTAAATTGGAATTCATGTGTGGACATGTGTGTGAGTGTTTTTTCAATTACCACACACATACATGTATACATACATACATATATATGAATGGTTGCCTTTACCACTAAGAAAGGATTCAATTGTATTTGCTGATTTTTTTTGTACATAGCAATTGTTTTTAAAGTAAAATTATTAATGTTAAACTATTAAAATGATAAATTGTATATAATTTACATATTTACATATGTGTAATTTACATTCGTTTGCATGTATGGACGTGTGCTTTCATGTGCATATACTAATGTGTTTTAAAGACATTTACTTGTATGGCAGTCAGTGTGTAAGGTGGTTGTTAAGTATTCAATTTTCTGAAATAAAAAATAAAAAAAATTCTAACGAGTGGTCATTAGTTTTGGTAGACACAGATATTTATTTGGGGTGACTACATATCATTTTGATTTTCTTATAGAAGTTCATATGCATACATTTATTTATTCATTTTGTAAATAAATAAATCATTTAAAATATTTGTTATAAAATTAATTCATGTTTTATCTATAAATCATTACATATATGTATGTATATTTTTTTAACACTTTAATTCTTTTGTCATGCTTAATTGTTTAACGGATTGACTCACAAGCTCTTGCTTGTAATTATAAACTTTCCCCCCCCCCCCCCCCCCCCCCCCAAAAAGTTGTGATGTTTTTCTCTAAGAGATTTATGGAGTGTAAATTTATGTGTTCAAGGAAGTCAAAAGGATATTCGTTGTCTATGAAAAGTAATAAATAATATAGTTTTCGTTGAAAGACTAACAGGCGTCCCAAACACAACAACCTATCGCGTTGGTCATCGTGGTGAAATTGACCTAGAAAAGCTAAAGAAAACAACACATTTTTCTACTTCCTGTTTTTGGTTACATCCGTTAAATGATTATGATCTTTAGGACAGTTGAAAGGAAAGTGAAATATTTGCAAAATGATTAATTAGTATAGAAAAAAAACAAATCCAGTACGTTCTCTTGGAGTTGGAGAGGAACGTTTTTATTTCTATTTGTTGTAAAGAACTCTATTACATTAATTGTAAGCTTTTAAAAGATATATTCACCGTATCTTTTTCCCTCGAAATATTTTGCCTTTTCCCCAAGTTGCAATCGTTAATAATTTTTCCCTAGAAATGTTTCCCCCTTTTTTAATTCTTTTTATCGTGAATAGTATTTTTCATTGGGATTTCTTTATTCCCTGGGGTTATTTCAATGTATGTTATAAATAATGTAATGTTATAAATATTTCTTTTTACGACAAGCTCAGTAAACAAATTTCACTATTGTTAACAACAATTACTTGCAACACTTTTTTGTATGGAGTATGAACTTCTTTAGTTCATGTGCAGTAAATTGTATGGCTGTGGTTTACTAATGTTCACTGTATCTAGAATGTTTAAAAGCACAACTTTTCACTTGAAAACATTTCATTTAAAATCCAAAATTTATGTATTTCTTATTACTAAGCCTTACAAGTCTTTTGCCTGTTTTTCACATTCACTAAGAACTGACAATGTGAAACAAATTCACGGGAGATTCCATGAAATTTGTATTCCCTTTCAAGGCAGAAGCGGTGTCTTTAAAGACCAGATTTACAAAAAAAAAAAAAAACTCTTTCGCTGGTTTTGTAAAGTATTTAATTTTATTAAATGAAAATAAAATCATTGCATTGAAAGTACCGAATTATATTTACTTGACGTTGTTTTAATGCGAAGATCTTTTCTTTGCTGTTGGTTAAGCACGTCTATGCATTTCGGTTCTGCTTAAGAAACTTATCCACCAACAAATTTTTGGAAAACATCTAAGAAAAACTATCAAAATGTTATTGAGAATTATGTACATAAACATAATAAGCCAAAAGGAGTCAAACAAAAATTTAAATTCATAATAAATATTTATATTTGATTTTGAATCTATTGGTGAATTAAAATTTTTGCTTAACGGTTTTTAGTTTACTATGTTTGTGCGTGTAATTCTCAACAAAATTTTGAGAGCTTTTCCATAAATATAAAAATTTTTTCCTTATTTGAAAAAAAAATCAAGAACTCTAATGATGAGTTTCTTGAACAGAAACGATATGCATGCATACATGCTTAACCAACAACAAACAAAAATTCTTTATAAAAATCTTTGTTTTATTATATTTTAAACATTCATTTGATTAATGCTGATATACCAAAGAATTTTAATTAGTTTGCGTATCATTCAAAAAAGATATTATTAAACAACGCATTTTATTCCTCAGCCTTTTAAAGTGAACAGTGGGGTAATATTTAAACTTTTAACATTTATCGCGTGAATCCAGTTGAATATGACGAATATACTAAAGGCAAAATAATTTATAATAGGCCAGAAGACAAACAGCATACCAAACAATTTACAAAAATAAAACATAAAATATAAACATAAATAAAAGTTTACACTAGTCTACTGAAAATCAAAGTGATATACACCTACAAATGTAAAAATGTATTTTTAGATGAAATGTAACAATTTTAATTAAAATTACAAAATAACTTACTGTTCTCTTTTAAACCTTTTTATCCTTAAACTCTTATGTTAAATACTTTATCCAAAATGTTGTTGAGATTAACATCCAGTGATAGTTTTAATAGGCACTTAACTTAAATTAACATTTAGCCACCCTGATGGCTTTCTTATTGACAAAATACCCAAACACTCCCTGATTTATTTTTCCAAAATGACAGTTTAAGTGATGATGAACATTTTCAAAAAGGACTTTTCTTTCTCAATGCTTTTACATATTTTAAATACAAAGTTATGCACACATGATTAAAAATTTAACTCAAGATTAATGATTATTCATGTGTTGTTGTTGTGCTGCTGATGTGGAAAGCTTAAAAAGCATATAATTAGTATTCAACACTTTTTGGTTTTGTGAAGAAAAAAAAATACTGATACACGCATATGTGATGACACTCTTCAAAATTATTTTTAATTTTTCATTTTCTAAAACAATAAACCTCAATGATTACTGGGAGTGTGTATCCTTTGCCAAAGACAATTTATCACTTGTCATTAAAAGCTTCTTCCTTGCATTTCATTTCATTTTTACACACATGCCAGTTTTGATAATAAACACCAGGATATACTAAGACGCAATTAAAATTTGACTACAATTAATGGTTGAGCATTTTAAAATATAAAAAGATGATTAAGCAGAAATAAAGAAGACTTGAAATTATTTTAATGCAAAGTTTATTTTTCTTAATTACGAAAATAACAAACAACCCCATTTGAAAAAAGATAAATGGAAAAACTGTACTTGAATTTCTGACTTTCCTTATAGCATCGAAATCATAAAAAATGTTTTGCGGGCATTTAATTGCATTTTCGTAAAGGCATCAAATAGCACTTTCAATTAAATTGGCTGGCATCGTTTCTCTTACTCACATCTCTTTAATGCTCTTACTCCAGATAATAATAAAAAAACACAATTTTACACCAACACAAACAAAAAGAACACTTCAATGTTAGTAGAGGCAGGAAGTAAAGTGCATTTTCAATATGTCCGACCATTCGAATGCATCTTCTTTCATTGTAATGCACTGACTGCATGTCAAGTATAGGGAAATGGTGTGGGGGTGAAAACGGAAGTACATATAGTAATATTATTGCTTTAATATTGGTCTTTGAATGTTTGTTAAGGCCAATTTCTCTTAGACAACACTTTATTTATCAGTCTTATAGGCTTTAAGACAACAACTCTAGGAGATACATACATGCATCGTTTGATGAGTATGTATAAAAATGGGATGATGCTCGTTCCAATTAAAAGGTGAGATACATTTCAAAATTCCATAAATTGATATCGTAAACTTATTTATTTTCTTAATGTCGTTTTGGAAAAACAATTACTCCATAAACCAATATGCATTGACAGCACGTACTTATTGTAGGTCGTAAAAAAATCAATACTGAAAACAATCAGGTCTATTCGGGAAGTCACTTTCACCACAAATACGCGCATCTTTCACTTTTTGCTATTCTTAAATACTACGTTGGAGATGAGTGATAGAAAACATATGTTTTCTTTCACTTTGGAGGTATTCTAAAATACTTCGTCACCATGATCAATGTCATATTCGTTCGACGCCAATTTTAGCGCGTTAAGTTTAAATAAATAAAGAAAAAAGAGATACGAAGTGTTTATATGGTTCGGCCAGGCTCTACAAGACAATTAAGTTTTCTTTAAGTTCTTCAAAGATGTAAACACGTTTTTAAAACAAATAAAAGAAGTAACTAATTTCACTTTTACTGTTTATTGTTTCTTTTTATGTTACTTAGCACTTGTACTGTTAAGTTTTTTTATTAATTATTTCTTTAAATTACTTCTTAAATCCCTTTTTGTTTTCAACTTTTTCTGCATACAAGTCAGCTGTTTTCAATGTTGTTGATGTTTTTATAAGAGATAACATAATATCGATTACTGAAAACGATATTTCTTCGCACGTATTTTAGAATCTGTCGACGTCGAACTGTCGAAAGTGAACGTTCGACGACGAAGTGAAGCGCGTATTCTCGAATAGACCTGAATAAAATACGAAATATTTATATATATAAATATTTATATATATACATTTAATAGGGCATTCAGACCTGCACAAAATCTAGCAGATTTTAATAAAATGTTCATGAAAATCTATACCATTTCCATCAAGTTTTTTTTTTTTTTTTTGACATTAATCAAGATTTTTTATTCAAAACAAACCTCATGAACTGAAAAATTTTCAAAACTATAACCAAGTACCTGCAATTAGCCAATTCACACACCTCTTTAAGTACACTGTAGCTAATTCACTCAGGGTAGTAAAAAATAAATAAAAATATTTAGATTTTGATTAGATTTCCTAGATTTGTCTACTGACAAAATAGATTTTGTTTTGTATGGGAAATCTAGTAGAAAGAAGCCAGACTTAGCTCGAAATCTCATAAGTACTAGATTTCGAGACAGTGTAAATGCACTATAATATTAATTCTGAGACGAAATTTTCTTTTCATTTTCCATACATCAAAGGCTAAAACCTGCCGAGATCGATCAATATCAAGTCTATAAGATAAGACTCTTATCTAGACTATAATTCAATATCAAGTCTGGGGGATAACTTTGAATTTTCGAAGTAAGCTATTTTGTTTTCAGTTGTTTTATTTTAACTCAAAGCTTGCAAATGACTTTTTAAAATGAGGCGAACAATGAATAGAGGAAATAAACTGCCGGTGAGATGTTACTCACAATAAGGCTCAAGGACTATGCAAATGTTAACTAAATAATGGAAAATTGTAAAAATATTTTAGTGTGCACTTTGGTTTACTTTTGTTTTGTCTTTCCACACCACAGCTGTTTTTGACAGCATGCCAGGTTTATTAAACAAACAAAAAAGACAGCTGGTGTTTTTTGTTTGTTTCTTATTTGTTGTAGTGTTGCATAACTTTAGAAATTTAAATTAATTTAAATTAATTAAGTTGAGCTTATTTATTTTGGAAATCCACTTTACGTACTTTGTTGTTGATATTTTCAGTAATATCACAGAGTTAAATTAAAAAAAAAAATTTGAAATCTCATGAACTTCTTTGTTCCTCCTTATTGCGCATAAATAAAATGCAAATATTTCATCCCGATATCTTTGTGTCATTTACTTGATCATATACATCATCAGACAATTATTATGTTTGTACTTGTACATAATATAACTTTATTTTAACCGAATTTACAGTTATTTAAATAAATCTTTGCTTCCGAGAAGGCGAATTCTGGCGGTATTCAGTGTTTGATGCAAATGGTATTACGTTAGTGTAAATACAAAATTCTTAGCTTTTCTTTGGATTGTGTTTGTATTTTGTTGTTGGATTTTAAAGTACATACATCTACAATATTTTGCACTTGAAATATTTTCCTTCATTCGAATTTTGTTATCCTTTGACTTCTCTTACAAAAGTAAACATTTTAATGCATTTGTTACGGAAATTGATTTACGAGTTTTCTTTCCAAACAACCAAACCAACTTTTGCATTGAAAACATGTTGTTTACACATGCAAACATGTGTATGTATTGTGTCTGTAAAAGGATGGAGGATTCCTTCAATATGGAGAAGTAGTGCAAGTGTAGATGCAACCAACCATAATGTGACTTGACAAAGCAGAGTATAAATTAAGGGTAACATTTGTTTGATGGCCATGTTAATTACGGTTTTGCACACTCAAGTGTAATTTACTTAAATACATATTTCTGCGAGTTCAATAGAAGTGTTTCGTTTTTATTTTGTTTGTTTTAAGATATATCTTATTAAATCACGTCTTCTCTCTTTAAATCTGAGGTAAAAAGAAACCAAGTTAAGTAAATTTTTTTGCGGTTCATTTTTTTTTTGTAATAAATCATAAAATTAAATCAGGATTTTTAATATCGATGTTTAAACATCCCTTTGTACTGCAAAAAAGTAAAATTTCGAAATTTTGGAATCACCTCTTCAAAAAATATGCCATTGAAAATCAATGAATTGTAAAAAATGTACTCAAATTCTTTTTGTCACCTCAAGTCAAGTGCTCAATTTTTCTTCTAACCACAGTAGTCGTAATAACACACGTATTTTACGAATATATACTTTCATGGTGTTTTATTGTCGTAAATATTTAATAAGTATTTATTTTTAGGCTGAAGAAGAGAGTGTGTTAATAAAAATCACTTTTGGAAAGAAATTCTTTTAATCTTTTTGTTAAATACTTACTTACGAAAGTATAAACGAAAATATCTCACAATGAAAAATATAAATTTGTATTTATTTGCTTTTATTTATTTTTAAAATTCTTTTGTGAACTTTAGTTTGCAAAAAAAAAATACTTTAAAGCACTTAAAAAGCATTTATTAAAGGATTTTTACACTTTACAAATACACATGTATTGACAAATAATCATTTGCCTTTTCTCGCTGGCGCTGGAATTATTTTAATGGTTTTACGTATCGTTTTGGTATAAACGACTTTTTGAATTTTTCGTGTACATGAGGAAGTAATGCAGCGTCCCAAATTGTCCACATATTTGCAATTTACATTAATTTGATAATGCAGGGCTAGCTGTGTGGTAGACAAGCAAATGCTCCATAAAATTATCGAAAGAATAACTTTACAAAAATTCATTGATTGAAAGAAACTTGAACAATTCAAGGAAAGAAATGAATAACTAAAAATATAACTTAACTCATTACTAATTTAGACATTTATAATTTATAAATGTTTGTATTAATCATATAACTATAGAAATGTTACGCACAGGGTTGCATTATTTTGCATGCTATCTACATATATGTGTTGCCAACTTTAATAAAATTTTATTAGATTAGTTTTTATGGGAAAGATAATAGCAGAATAGAAAGAACGAATTTTCTGACATATACGGCATGTATGATGAATTAAAAATTTAAAAGAAATTAGTTCATGTTTTCGTATAAATTTTTGTTTTGTTTCCTATTTCGTTTGCATACTCTTAAAAACTTGCGCGTAAGCAGGGGTTTAACCAAGTGTTTGAAATGTATAAGAAAAAGATTATGACTCTATACCCAAGAGAATATAATTGATTGAGTGAATGCATATGAAAAACAAAAATTAACAAAAAAAAAAAATGTATAAAAGCGCTACAGATAAAGTAAATTTTATTTGATATGTATATATGCTTGCATTATAGACAAAACTAAAAAAATAAATTTTTATCAATTTGGAAACACTTGGCATAAGCACATTATACTGAACACTCTACTCTCCCTATTTGCATGTGTGGTCTTTATTTTAAGTTTTCTCTTCTCTTTAAAAACCGCTATCTCTGAAAAGACTATACTTTTGTTAGAGTTTTGTGGATTAATTGAGGTATTTAAATTTTCGGTCACACCCGTGACAGTAAATGTAAAAAAAATTTCCTACCGAATATAATACAAAAATACTTGATACTTTTAAACAATAAATAACAAAAATTAAAAATTTTAAAAACCCCCGACTTTTTTCAGAAAAGATGTTATATCTTCTAAACGGCTGGACCAATTTTCTTCAAACATAGCTAAGAACCCTCTCGATCAAATCATCTTTCAAACAGAAAAAACTAAATGTAAATCGGTCCAGCCGTTTGGCCTGTACGTGGACACGGACAGACACACAGAAACACAGATACATAGATACACAGACACACACTACAAACTTATAACACCCCTTTTTTAGTCGGGGGTTAAAAAGTAAGCGTAGTTAAAACTAAAATAAAATTTGGTGAAACACAATTTTAATGTTGGAGTAATTAGATATACAAAATATTTGGTCACACCCGTCTCACCAACTCTGAAGTGCTATTTTTTCAATGGTTCTTGACATCCGTAAAAAACGACAATAACGAGAGAAATTTAAAGAAACCAAAGGAAACTAAATATGAAGTCCATTTACTTTTAGAGGGAGAAAAGAAGACATGCTAAGAAAATTATGATGGTTAAAGAATCACTGGAAGAAAAAAGAAAAAATGATAGAGCAAGAAAACGAAAGAACGGACAAATTGTAAGCCTTTAGAATACATCTAAAATGTCGTGTTTTAAATCACCTCTGTCAGTCCAGAGGTCGTGGGTTCAATTTCTGCCATAAACCCTGGGTTTTTTCCGCATGCAAGCTAAACGCTTTGCGGGCTTTGTTAAAAAAAAAAAACGTGACCTTCCTTGTAGTCCATCAATGACAGCATGGGTAGCGAATATGAATATAAGAATGGAGACAATAAAAACATTTTATTTCTTCAAACTTCTTTTTCCAGAAAAAAAATTTTTTTTCAAGAATCAATAAGTATTAAATACAATCAAAGATTTTACAGAATATTTCATAAAAGTAATAACTCTGTAAAAACTGAGATATGTAAGGTCACATCCATCCCAGCCTTCTGATGGTCATTCTCCGCAGAGGAGTAGTCCATAATTCGAAAGATTTTTCGTTCGTTTCAAATTACAAAACATACCAAAGGAAATCATATTTTTTAGTGTCTAAATGTTTTTAAAAGTCACATCCACTATTTTTTTTTTATCATGGTCACACCCGTCACAATGGAATTTATCCATCTGCAATTTTGATCAGACCTTTTTCTAATTAATAATTATAAATATATATGTCTGTTTCCCATTAGTGAAATGGCATGCCAAATAGTTTCGGTTATCTTGCGAAAAGTTCTTTTTTAATTGATTGAGTGAATGCATATGAAAAACAAAAATTAACAAAAAAAAAATGTATAAAAGCGCTACAGATAAAGTAAATTTTATTTGATATGTATATATGCTTGCATTATAGACAAAACTAAAAAAATAAATTTTTATCAATTTGGAAACACTTGGCATAAGCACATTATACTGAACACTCTACTCTCCCTATTTGCATGTGTGGTCTTTATTTTAAGTTTTCTCTTCTCTTTAAAAACCGCTATCTCTGAAAAGACTATACTTTTGTTAGAGTTTTGTGGATTAATTGAGGTATTTAAATTTTCGGTCACACCCGTGACAGTAAATGTAAAAAAAATTTCCTACCGAATATAATACAAAAATACTTGATACTTTTAAACAATAAATAACAAAAATTAAAAATTTTAAAAACCCCCGACTTTTTTCAGAAAAGATGTTATATCTTCTAAACGGCTGGACCAATTTTCTTCAAACATAGCTAAGAACCCTCTCGATCAAATCATCTTTCAAACAGAAAAAACTAAATGTAAATCGGTCCAGCCGTTTGGCCTGTACGTGGACACGGACAGACACACAGAAACACAGATACATAGATACACAGACACACACTACAAACTTATAACACCCCTTTTTTAGTCGGGGGTTAAAAAGTAAGCGTAGTTAAAACTGAAATAAAATTTGGTGAAACACAATTTTAATGTTGGAGTAATTAGATATACAAAATATTTGGTCACACCCGTCTCACCAACTCTGAAGTGCTATTTTTTCAATGGTTCTTGACATCCGTAAAAAACGACAATAACGAGAGAAATTTAAAGAAACCAAAGGAAACTAAATATGAAGTCCATTTACTTTTAGAGGGAGAAAAGAAGACATGCTAAGAAAATTATGATGGTTAAAGAATCACTGGAAGAAAAAAGAAAAAATGATAGAGCAAGAAAACGAAAGAACGGACAAATTGTAAGCCTTTAGAATACATCTAAAATGTCGTGTTTTAAATCACCTCTGTCAGTCCAGAGGTCGTGGGTTCAATTTCTGCCATAAACCCTGGGTTTTTTCCGCATGCAAGCTAAACGCTTTGCGGGCTTTGTTAAAAAAAAAAAACGTGACCTTCCTTGTAGTCCATCAATGACAGCATGGGTAGCGAATATGAATATAAGAATGGAGACAATAAAAACATTTTATTTCTTCAAACTTCTTTTTCCAGAAAAAAAATTTTTTTTCAAGAATCAATAAGTATTAAATACAATCAAAGATTTTACAGAATATTTCATAAAAGTAATAACTCTGTAAAAACTGAGATATGTAAGGTCACATCCATCCCAGCCTTCTGATGGTCATTCTCCGCAGAGGAGTAGTCCATAATTCGAAAGATTTTTCGTTCGTTTCAAATTACAAAACATACCAAAGGAAATCATATTTTTTAGTGTCTAAATGTTTTTAAAAGTCACATCCACTATTTTTTTTTATCATGGTCACACCCGTCACAATGGAATTTATCCATCTGCAATTTTGATCAGACCTTTTTCTAATTAATAATTATAAATATATATGTCTGTTTCCCATTAGTGAAATGGCATGCCAAATAGTTTCGGTTATCTTGCGAAAAGTTCTTTTAATGCAAACTTTATATTGTGCATTTGAAAATTTTTGCCCCAATGTGCACTTGCAGGTTAATTCCATACATACATACATATGTGCATGGAAGTATGAGTGTAACATCTGTGGTTAACCACAAAAGCGAATGTATTTATTAAACATGTTATACTACCTTGTCAAAATCGTATTACAATTTATCATTGTATGTGCATGCATACATTTCTTTTTTTAACTCGTGCCACAATTTTATTTAAAACGTAAATACTCGTATCGATGAAATCGTTACATTACCCGCGGAAAACAAAGTCAAAACACAGCTTTATTGTGTTTTAATAAAAAATTAAAAAAAAGATACAAGAATTGTCAATTCATAAATTTAAATCGAATTTTAATAAAGGAAAGGGCAACGCATACGGCAGGAAGAAGCAAAATCAAAATAAAGGTAACACATGGCGCTATAATGTTGTCAATGCTTCTTGTGTTACAGTAAAATGAAAACCTATTAAAAGGGTGTAAGTGAAAGCAAAGAAAGTTGGCAAAAAGAGTTAAAATAAAAATGTTAATAAAAATTGATGAAATTTTTATTGCTATAGAAAAAAAAGCAAACTGTGTTTTGTTGCTTGAAAAAAATATTCCATTTGAATTTAACTGACAGTGTTGCCTAAAAGTTGTCTCTCTGCTGGTGGCTACCACAATGTCTGTCAACAAACTTTTAGGTTTGGTCTTTGTGGTTTTTTGGTCATCCACAATTCTTTATTTTTTCCTTCTGCCTTTTGCAAAAGGATATGATCTAAACATAAATGTTGATGATGTAGAAAGCAGAAATCTTAAATAATTTAAAAGACAAGCTTTTAACAGAATTAATCAAAAGGATAACAAAAAAAAAACATAATTGTGATGAAAGTTTTTTTTTTAATAAAAAGCAACTACTTTATTATTCCATATTTTGATTACTTCTTTTCACAAACGATATTTTTCGCAGTTTTAATATTTCTTTTTTATATTTATTTCAACGTCTGAACTTAACGGTCATTTTAAAAGCTGAAATTTTTAATGAAACAATCAAGAGATATAAAAATTGTCGACACCTTGTGTCTAAGACAAGTGATTAAAAGATATCTTGAAAGACGTACAAAAGAAGACATGGATGACATCACAAAAAAGCAACTAACATTTAATGTATTCCGTCTAAATATGTTCTGTACATTGAAAATCTGGAAATGAACACACCCACTTCCTAATTCAGTTGAACTTGTTTAATTTGCATAGAAACATCCCAGCAAAAAAGTTCAAAAAAGGTAATCGAGTTTGGAATTAAGCATTTTTGTTGAAGCACTTCCCTACTGGATTACCAATGATCTTAACAAGGCGTGAGACTAAAATAATCGATTCTTGAGAAGTACTTAAATTTTTTTATTTGTCAAAATTTCTCGTAATCTATTTCGTCTAAAAAAATCATTCTCTTCATTTAGCAAATTGTACGTCATTTTTTGTAATTTTAGGTAATGTGATTTATAAGCGAGTAATGAAAATTGGCAATCAGAAAAGTAAGTCATTATAATATGGCAACTAGTTCTAATGGTAATGTGTAATTTTTTGCTGGGATGTTTTATAAAATTAAATTTTTTAACTCAAATTTATTTTTTGCTTTCATTTCTTCATTTCTTTCAAAGAGTATGGACGTATGTATGTAAATTGCTTAGTATATATTTTTTAAATATTTTACGCTTCATTTTATTATATTAATAAATAATATCTTCTTTTCATATTTTTTACTTGCAAACTGTGAATATCCCTTTTAAAGTTTGACTTGATATAAAGATAAAACGAAGAAGAATCATAAGCATTTTCTTATTTTTCTTACAAAATCTTAAGAATTTCTTTGCCCCAACACTAAAATTAAAATTTAGAGAAAAAATGCTTCTCTTTGTTTTTCCATTACAATGATTATTTTCGACTAAAAAATTTTGGGGAAATTTTTCGATGACAGTTTCTCTACTATTGTTTTGTGAAATGGTACTCAGCCATATTAATATTTTAAACGCTTTACTCAAAAAAATCTAAAAGTTATACATCAGTATTAAAAAAATTAATACAAGTAAATGCTTGAATTAATATTTTATAGCACAGAAGTTGACTTTTTTATAGTTCGAGCTTAAAATGTGGCAAACACTTGTAAAATGCAAGAACTGGGCATTTTCTAAATATTAGGGGGTTAATCTGAACTCCGATAGCCGCATAAATTTAATCCTTTGTTCACATACCTAAAAAGACATATTTGCAAGGATCGACTATTTGACTCTGGATCTATTATTTTCTACAAAAAATCTCTTATTAAAAGTAATTATTTATTTGTGTCAAAGAACTGAAAAGCAGTGTCATGATTAGGGAAATTAAATTATATTTGGATTACTATTGTGTTGTGCTATCATTCTTCTTATTCTTCGTTTAAATCCTTGAGGGCCATAAATCCTACGCAAAATTTATCCTTGATATTCTATCATTTGCTAACGTTTTTATTTCGATCCGGTGCTCTATATATATAGGGTGTTTTTTTAAGAGGTATAAAACTTCAAATTGAAATAAAACACAAGAAAATCGTTTTAATGTCCATCAATTTGGCTTTATTGGAAGGATAATTTTATGCCATTAATGTTTAAATATGATTTTGGGCATGTGGCCGCCGCGGCTGGCTCGAATAAAGCCAATTCTACAGGTCCAATTTTCAACCACTTTTTCGAGCATATGGGGCCGTATGTTGGCAATAACGCCACGAATGTTGGCTTCCAAGTCCCCTAACGTTTCTGGTTTGTTGGCGTAGACGAGCGACTTTACATATCCCCAAAGAAAATAATCCAATGGTGTCAAATCACACGATCTTGGTGGCCAATTGACAGGTCCATTCCGCGAAATTATGCGCTCATCGAATGTTTCCTTCAATAAATCGATTGTGACGTGCGCTGTGTGGCATGTAGCGCCGTCTTGTTGGAACCACAACTCATCGACATTCATGCCATCCAATTCGGGAACAAAATAGTCGGTTAGTCGGCTCCAATTGCTGTGCACGGTGGCGAATCGATTCATTCGGGTCCTCTTCAACACTTTGCTCTACAGCGGCAATTGTTTCTTCGGTGCGCACTGTTCGACGTCTCTGCGGATGCGTGTTATCACATAGAGTAAACGTAGTGCGAAAACGATCCATGGTTAACCGAATTAATTGCTCTGATGGACGATTATGTCGACCATAAAATGGACGGAGCTTGCGGTAAACTTCGCGAACTGAACCATTATTTTCGAAATAAATTTGCACGATTTGCAAGCGTTGTTCTTTTGTCAACCTGTTCGTGATGAAATGGCAAACCAAACTAAATATTAATCACTTGACAGCTGACAAAATGGCCGCCAGTTAAAAAAGTGATGCAACTTAAAGTTCTATACCTCAATAAAAAACACCCTTTACTTCACTAAAGTTCTTTACCAGGAGTTTTTATGTCGTCCTTTCTTTCTTTTGCCTTTCCTTATGGTATGTCTGGTATGTTATGGAATCAGTACGACCACCAAATACTTATCTCGAGCAACGGTTTGTGAAACCTTGCTTTCTTAACTGCGAGCAAGACTGAAAAGAGATTAAATTTAAAGATAATTATTTTTATATATGTATATGATTTGTTCAGGCTAAAGTTCGTATCGCTTTGTAAGCCAAATTAATAATTATTTTTGTTTAGGTTGGTTTTGTGTTGAACGTACATATCGTTACCTTAATATAGAAAGAGCTTAAGTCATTATTTTCTTGAAATCGAGATTTTTAAAATTTTCGATGCATTAGATGTTTTCTATCAAAATATACAAAAAAGTCGAATCCAAAAAATATGAGTTAGGGCCTTTCTATATCAGGGTAGCGATATATTCCTTCCGAAAGACGTCCGTTATGCAAAACTCTGCATTCGAATCCATCATATTTTCAATCTAAAAATACTGTCAAATCTACAAAAGTAAGGTAAAGTAGACTTTGCATACCTCTGTTTGTGCAATAACAAAATTCTTAGCGTTTTTATGTGGTAAACATACATATCGTCACCTAAAATCCAAAAGGCCGTAACAACCAAAAAATTCAAGAGAGAATTTTTGATTGATTATGATGTAATTTTGGTTAATCACATCATAATAATTATGAAAGTGGTCTAAGTTATATGCATATTTGCTTCGAAATATTAAATAAATCTTAAAAAAAAATCAAAAAAGGATTTAATGAATACTAAATAAGTTTATGTTAATCGAGACTAGTACAACTCTAAATTAAAATGATGCATAATAAAAAGTTATTTTTTATTTGTTAAAATGTAATCAACTAAATATCTCGACCAAAGAAATATATGAATTAGACCACTTTCATAATTAAGGGCACATGAGTTATTCGCTTGAAAAGCAGCTTGATGGTCACGCAGTTTCCTTTCTGTTGTTTCACTTATTCCATCAAAAAAAATCCTGGGGGCAAATCACGGCATTCGATACGACTCGTAATTTAAAAATATTTCCATATAAACTCTATTGAAATATTTTTAAATTACGAGTCGTATCTGATGCCGTAATTGGCCCCCTGGTTAAGTATTTTTGATGATATTGAAACTAGTGAAATTCCTCTGTAATTTCGACATACAGAGAAGTCACACCTTTCCTGGCCAAATTTTTATCTTTTTATATTATTTTCGGACAAGACAACCTACCAAACCATCGCAACATATGGACGTCACTGGACGGATACGACCAGACTTTGGAAATGTTCAACAGGGTACGTGAGACTAGGGGTACCAACAAATTGCGGCTTGTCTACACGTTGGCCAGTGTTCCATTGTGAGACTGTCTGGAGGAAGGTTGAGTCATTGGAATTGTTATCATTAATATTTTCAAAATAAGAGATACATACATATAAAACAAAATGCTACAATTTATATGCAACTCAAAATTTACATACAATATCTGGTATGGATGGTGTGATATTTGAATATTCCAAATAATGGTTTTCTACTTTTTTTTTTATTTTTATTTTTTTAAGTAAATTTTTAATTTACTTTTTTATATTTAACAAATATACATAAATAAGAACTTTTCTAATCATAAAAATTTGAATTTTTTTCTTGGGAAAATCGTAGACAATAAAAGTTTTTGATGACAAATTCTTTTGCCTGCTTTTTAATGGGAAACATAAAAACCGAGGTGTGTCTACGGAAATAAATAAATTAAGTGCGATTCTAATTATTTTAACAAATTTGCATATTAAACTAGAAAAAATAAATGCATAAAAAATATTAAAAAAAAACAAAATTTTTATTAAAAAAGGAGACTTCGTAGTCCCATCTGATATATGCAGCCAAATTAAAGCTGGCCATAAGAAAGTCATTAAAAGTTATGAAAAATTTACACTTGAAGTCATAATAAAAACGATTTTATAGTCATATTTTTATAGGTCGTTCTGCTTGCAACAATAAAAATAAATAATGAAAATATGCAATAAAAAACTAACCCCTTCAATTAAATTAAAAAAAAGAACCTTCTTTCTCAAAACTGAGCCATCAAAATATTAAAACATTTTCATAATTTCATAATTCCATAATTTTAAAGGACGTAGAAAGAACTGCAATTCTGTTGTTGCTTAAGCATTTTTAATTACCGTTAAATCATAACTGTTTATGATTAACCCCTTTTTCACTGTTAACTAACTGTACGAGCACGACAATCTGCTCGCAATAAATGAGTATGAGTGAGTTGAGTGATGAGCCCGAAGGCAAAATGTTTTAATTATTCAACACAATTCGTCAAAAAATTAAAAAGGAATCAACTCTCAAAGTCAAAGTAAAAGTTTTATTTGTTTTGCAAAGTGATAAAAAAATAATAGAAAACAAAAACGACATCAGCAGCAACAATATTTGCTATTAACTGTCTGTTTTTGAAATTTATTTACGTGTCTAACTAGATCCATCTAAATAAGAAGAAGAATAACAAACAAATAAAAAAGAGGAAGAGAATTAGAAATCCCATCTGTTTGTGCTGTGCTACTGTTTGAGGTGACCAAGGGTATAATTTTGATGATTGTTTATTCTGTTATAAAAATAACAATAAAATGAGACTCACACAGGCGCACTTACTTTGATGTGTTTAGAAACATTAAAATACTATAAAATGTTTCTTTTTCTTTAAAAAAAGGATGCTGGCTGGCTCCTTTTTATTTTCTAAATTAAACTCTTTCTGATGTTTAATTTAGTTTTATTAAATACCATTAACGAACAAAACTGTTCATTTAACTGACTTACAGTGACTTGTTACTCTCTTCTATTAAACATATTTTATTTGTGTTCTTTTTTAATTTAATTAAAATACACATTTCTGTTGTCTGTCGAAAAACACTGTCTGTCTGTCTGTATTTTGCCAATGAAAAGGTGTAGTTGGTAAAAAACTTTATTGCATAAGAAAAAATAAAATAAAGAAACAAACTATTTGGAGAAAATACAAATGTTTGAAATCAACTACATCCGAATGTCATTGCACTTGCTTGTTGTTTTTTTTTTAGCAAAAATTACAAATTTGTTAAAGTAATTTTGACCGCACAAAAAGCAACAGTTGGAATTGTCAATTAAAAAAAGCAAAAGAAAATTAAAAGGTTGAGTAATAAAAAAAGTTAAATGAGATCTCAGAGGCACTATCCAGCTATGACACGAAATTTTAAAATATTTAATCAAGATAGAGAATCTAACATTAAAAATTCGTTTATCGTCCCTATTGCCGTTCTCAACTCAAATCAGTTTGGTCATCTGAGAATCACAAGTAGTTTTTGATTGGAAGTCTTATGGCGCAAGGCAACTACAAACTCTCAGACAAAGAAGAACGAGAAAAAGTTTCCCTTCATGATTTCATTTGCTCCGTGCTTAAAGAAACATGAGTTTTGACAAATAAATTTGTTACTCTTGCATCGGTTTCTGTTGAAGTGACAGATTAGGTCAAGGCACATTAACTACAGGTACATGCATTAGACACAACTCTGTGCTTGTCACATGGTTTTACAAAGTAATTGTCAAAAAATTGTATGCATTAAACAAAGCACAAGGCAGACTTCCTAACCTAACCTAAATCACAATGGACCCAATTTGGTCTCCGAGTGGAGGTGCGGTAAAGCACCACCCTTCCTAACCTAAACAAGGCACAAAAGTAATTGTCAAATGAATTCTTCGTTATAAACGTGTAAACAAAAAATCAGCGGATGAGCAATTTGCCTGATTCGTGTACCTGTTTGATATGCCTTGAGTTAGGTATTCAAATGATTCCTCCTCGTCCTCCACGTCACGATAACCTCTACAGTCGTGACAACTTCTGCAGATGTCATTACACGAGAGATTTAATCTCATTGCATGTATACCTATGTGTGTGGTAGTGGCTGGCCACTAGTGTACAAAGTTGATCGGTCAGGACTACTTCCACGATGGCGGACCATCTGATATTGTAGGGTGAATATGTTAATTTTCAGGTGTACCGGATAACTTCATCTCACCATCTATTCTGCACAGTGTATTTTCATGCTCATGCCATGCATGCGATTGTAGCTCACACAGTCTATAAATTTTTGTTATAGTTGTTTGTGCTGCGTAATTTAAAAAATGTGTATAAAGTTTATACACATACGATAGATGTAGAGCTGGTCTCCGCGGATGTTCCAGTCAGCTACATTGTCTGGCATAACACTCATAGAAATTGCTTCGAAATCATTAACGACCTTAAAAAATTATTCAAATACTTATTTGAATGTTGCGATAGTATAAAATACTTACAGGATGAAGGTTACATTCCATTAGTTCAGATCCTAATGGTCTAGGCCAAATTCCAGGACCAGTTTTCTTTCCAATTAAATGGGTCATCAAATTTTTGAGTGGCAACTCATTAAAATGAAACAAGCATTAGGGTGGGTACGAACCGAGTTTTTAAAAGTGATGACTAGAATATGACGTGGTAGTAAAAAACTATTAAAGACAGAAATGTAGCCCTTCCAGAGCCATAAACACCGGTATACAAAATGTTATGATCGGACTAAACATGGCGACACAGTGAACAAAATACTAAAAGGGCGGCATTTGTAGTCGTGGCAAAAATATAAAAAAAAATTTTGGAATTGTTTTTACATTATCTTTAATCCTATGGGGTGACTGGCACAATTTTATTTTTTCGAACCACTCTAATGACCATGTGTGTTCAGTTTAGGCAAAAGAGAAAATTACTGAGAGTACTCGTAGATTACTTATGAACATTGCTCGAGTATTCAGTGCAGTCTTCTAATTACTATCAACATTGATGGTAACATAGATGACAATCACTCACTCTTAACTAGCATATAATATGCGAACTATGTATATCTCTTTTTGCAAAAAGATGCTTTCAATATCATTAATAATTTTGCCGAAAAAATTCCATTGTACATATTTGCTTAAAAGCAAGATTTTTATTTTCTTCTCTTGTTTAGTGATAAAGAAAATAAAATAAATAAACAGAAGCCAAGAATACTGTTTTAAATAAAAAAGGACGACATTGATAGAAATAAATATGTGTATCGTCTTACAAAATGCAGCCGCCGTCTTGTCTACATCACGTAATGATAAGAATACTCAAATAAGACCTGTTTGCTAAAACATCCTTTCTTTTCTATCAGCAGCGAAATTCTAAACTTATTGCAAAAGAAAATTCCTCATAAAATACATGTACACACATACTATTTTATTACCAGTATCTTGGCTTAAAATTTCAGAAAAAAAGATAAAAGAAAACATTAAAAATATGTTAACAGTGCGTTACACATTTCAATAGACACATAAACTTATGCACTGGAAAATACTGATTCTCACACACACACACACACACACACACACATCAATACGAGTACGACAATAAAATGAATCCTTGTGCAAATTATTGCTTCCTTATTTTACATGATTTTTTGTTTTTGTTTATTTTTTTGGAGCTTTTCCTTTTTTGACAGATGCATTTATTTTTTATTTAAATAATTTTTATGGTCGTAAATTACATGCCCAAAGATATTGAATTTCTTGATAAAAAAAATTATGTAAATAAATAAATAAAATTGTAAAAAAGATTGAGTGAATGAATGGTTGGTTGAAAGATTGGTGCGGTCGGTAGACGGTTTGTATTGACATGGCTTGTTGGCTTGCCATTGTATAATGTGGATAATGGTTAACAATAAAATATGATATCTTTATTTTTAAATACTATTTCGCACACAGATGCACACACACACACACCTCTATTAAATAATAAGAAATCAAGGATAAATGTCTGGCTTATTACAGCATTCGTGCTTGCATTATATTTTGTTGTGAAAAAAGTTTACTTTATCTCTACAATATGCAATACATTTTCTTTCCGAATTTACTCAAGCTATTAAATAATAAAAAAGATAAGTGAGGGGAAAGAGGGAAGAGATGTTGGGGAAGTATATTTGGATAGAGATGCATTACATCGAGTGTGCACACTTATTTTTTTTAAATTCGGTAGAATCGACAAAAAACATCGGTAGATATGAATGAAATTCGGTAGAAAATTTTTTTGTTCAGAGAAACATAAAAAATAACAATGCAAAGAAACATAAAAAATAACAAAATATATGTACTTATATATAAAGGGTAAGTGCAAGGAGTATCAAACTAAAAAGGTTCCAAAAGCGCATTTAAAACTTCACATGTGATTGGAAATTAAACTGCCATAAACAATGAAGCATTTCCAATAACAAAAAGTGTCATTTCCAGTTATTTTCTCTTACTCTTTATATAGATGTGCTATGCATATACAGGGTGGGCCAAAAGAAACCAAGGGGTGTAAAAGTTTAATAACTTTTTTATTTATTAACTTTTTTTTATTTTTTCTTTCAGATTATATAATATACAAAATGGAAATTTTTTTACACTAAATATGAAAAATTATGTCTCTTAAATGACCACCGTTTTCAGCTTCGCACTGATGGGCTCTTTTTAGAGCATTTTCCATAACATCTTTCAAAACTTGTGGCTGTAGCGTTCGAATTTCTGCAACAATGTTTGCCTTGAGTTCAAGGATTGTCTCTGGCTTGTTCACATACACTCGCTCCTTCAAAAAACCCCAAAGAAAATAGTCGGGTGCTGTCAAATCTGGCGATCGCGCTGGCCAAATAATTTCCGAATTTCGAGAAATTATTCGCTCTCCAAAAATTTGACTTAAAAGTGCCATTGTGTCTCGGGCAGTATGGGCAGTGGCTCCGTCCTGCTGAAACCACATACCAGGTCTGTTTTCAAGAGCAGGACGTAAAAAATTTTCTATCATAAACCGATACCGCTCTCCATTTACGGTTACAGCACTTCCATCTTCATTCTCGAAGAAGTAGGGCCCAATGACATTTTCAGATGTGATCCCACACCATACTGTACACCTGATGGGGTGCAATTGGCGTTGATGAATGGCTCTTGGATTTTGAGAACCCCAGAACCATCGCTTCAGAGGGCGAAATTCTGACGTTAAAATGTCGACGATATGCTCTTTGCGTTAAAATAATTGATCTCTGGTTTAAATAATAAAATTCTATTGTTCTGGTTCTCTGTTCAGTTGTGAACCTCTCCATTATAAATTCTCCAAGTGTTGTCTATATAATCTGAAAGAAAAAATAAAAAAAATTAATAAACTAAAAAGTTATTAAACTTTTACACCCCTTGGTTTCTTTTGGCCCACCCTGTATAAAATAATATCTAGGCGCACTGTAGTGCGCCAGGCCAAGTTCCGGCCAATGCACGCAGTGTGTATATTTATAGGAAGCCATTCGAGCTGTTTTTAACCCCCTCATAACTTTGTTCCCCGCCACCGTAAAATTATGAAATTTAAACCATAATTAGAATAAATTCATGTAACTACACATGCAAAGTTTCAAAGTTTTACAATAAAAACTTTTGGAGATATGGAGGTGCAAAAAGTGCATATTTTAAGACATATTCACTGACTCACTGACTCACTGATCAGTCATTAAATTGATGAAGCACTTCCGCTATAGGTAGAGAGCTAAGATTTGGTACACGAGTAGATCTAGGTGAGTAATGAACCAGAAAAATCTGAAAGCCCGAAAATTTCAAACGAGGTGGCGGGGCTACGCCCATAAAAATTAAAATCTAAGCTATTGAGCTGAAATTTGCTATAGAGCTAGGTTTAGGTGAGCAATAAACTAAAAAAATTTTAAAATCCGAAAAATTTTTCCATTTTTCTAGCCCATAAAGGCTAGAATTAAAAAATTATATCTAAGGCGCTTAGTGGAAGCTATTTTATTGAAATTCGGCACACATACTGCGATAATGCAAGGCTAAAAATTTTTCATTTAAAAAGTGGGCGTTGACACGCTCATACAATTTCAACCTCATTTTTGTGTACTACGGCTCAGTATATTTAGATATACTATTTCTGTATGTATTATAATCAATTTGCGCCGAAACTCGACACGAATAATAAACACTGCCCGAAAAAAAATTTTGAGTTTGGAAAAGTGGGCAGGGCCCATAAATATTAAAAATTTAAAGTTGCGCTAAGGAGCTGAAATTTAATACACGAGTAGGTCAAGGTCAGAAAACAACAAGAAAAATCTGAAAACACGGAAATTTAAGTCAGAGGGGCGGGGCTGCGCCCATAAAAATTAAAAATTAAAAGTTGCGCTTATGAGCTGAAATTTGATACACAAGTAGGTCTAGGTGAGAGACCAACTAGAAAAATCTGAAAAACCAAAAAATTTTACTAGAATGGGCGGGGCCACTCTACTATTATTTGAACCTGAAAACTTACAGCCTATTTATAAAACTTATTAAGGCTTTTTAAGAAAACATTTTTATGAAAATTTAAATTAAAACCCCTCTTTAAAGTTTTAATAAGTTATATTAATAAGGCTGTTAATATACAGCTTTTAACTTAAGCCATTTTAGTGAAACCTTGCATATACGTTACACGTATACAATACTTTGAACTATAACCTAAAAAAGTGGGCGTGATCACTCCGATAAAATTTTAGCCTTGTGTTTAATCTACTTCGGTCTAGCATATTTTAGAAGAAAATTAGCATGAATTATAAGCGCTGCTCTCAACAATATTGTGAGTTTCAAATAGTGCGAGGTGTATGCTCATAAAATTATAAGGTATTGTTCACGGTAGACAGCAGAAATCTTATACACAAGTAAGTGTAGTTGAGTAAGCCAATGGGAAAATCTTAAAACCAAGAAGTTTTTTATCCTCTAAAACTCCAATTTTCACTAGAGAGCTGAAATTTGGTACACAAATTAATCTAGATCAGAGATCACTAAGAAAAATCAAAGAAACCAGTAGTTTCAATCAGGGTTGGGAACAAATAGTGTAAACTTAAAATTAAGTTAAATTTTATTGAAACTTTTAGTTAGGAGATTATCCAAAAATTATATGACACCCTTACGATTACAAATGTATATAACGCATAGCATATGTCAGTGAAAGGTGTTATTCCAAACAAGAACTTGGTCAAAATTTATATCTCACTGCTTTTGATGGCCGAAATTTTTGATAGGAACTTGGCCTTTTTTCGCATTTATGTTTTTGTGAGGTTACATAAATAACAGGAATTCAGTTTTTGTACATAGGTTTTATAAAGCTACTAAAATAACTTTTATTTGACAAACATTTGTAACTACAAAGATTATATGTAAGATCCATTTATGAATTTAAAATTTTTTGGAAAAATTATTAAATCATTGGTAGGAATAAATATTTCATCCTCAAGGTACAATTCATTTGCAAATATTAGGTTACTTATAGTTTCAGTTTTTAACCGATTTCTTTGTTCTGTTTTTATGATTTTCATGACATTCAATGACCGCTCTGCGGCAGCACTGCTATGTGGCAAAATAGGCAATTTACACATAACAATATTCGGTAGATTCCTTGTTCGGTAGAATTGGTAGATTGTTAAATTCACAAAGATATTCGGTAGAATCTACCGAATATCGGTAGAAGTGTGCACACTGATTACATCGTATACTCAGATATTTTTCAGTCATTCATACGACAAAATAAAATAAAAAATTTGAATCTGATAAGAACTTTTACCCACATTTTTCCTATAGTGCTAAAAAAAAGAAAAAACTAGTTCCGACCTGGCCGATAGATGGGTCTTTGAGGACCTGCGATGAAACAACCACCTATTAACTACTTGAAGGGTATGGATGACGTTGTGCTATAGGGGTATATCATAGGGCCAGGGTTGCCAGACTTTTTTATTATTTTAGTCTAGGATGTGTAGATTTGGAATGTAGTTCTGCCCTTGACGATAGGTAGCGCTTTGAGGATGCCTCTAAACAGCTCTCTTTTCTCTGTTCTGAGCGTTTTATCCTTCTGTTACATACATATTAAACAACTAAAATAAATATGTCGTCTTACGCCGTTATAGCAGCAAGTTCAATTAAAAAGAAAATATTTTCATTCAAATTAAGAAGCGAAATTGAAGGTAATTTATCTTATTAAAATTCTTTTTGTGCTCCTTAAATCCACATAATACAAGCTTAATGTATGTGATGGACTTCCGTTTCCTGTTAAAATTTTCATCATTGCTTGTATGTAATTTCATATTGGCTGAAAGCACTCCAGCAGTTTTAAGAGTAAAAAGTAACAACTTTCTCAATCCCACACAAGTATCAATAAGAAATTAGTTGCTGAGAATGCTGCGATTGCTGGGAGCTTCTTTGAGGGAAGGAGACTGTATGTATATGATTATTATTAAAAAATCAAGTAAATTGAATACATTAAAAATACTTTCTTAAGTTTAATACAAGATAAGTAAAAGAAAAAGTTTTGCTCTTCCGTAAGAAGTGGTGCCTTTTTTCACAAGTGTGAGCACATGCACTTTGCATTATATTTAATTAGTATTAACAGTTTGAAAGTAATTCGGTGCATTAAGAAATTATTTTGTAATATAAAACTACATTTTGCAAAAAGGGTTTCAATTACTTTTATGTCTTATAAAGCTTAAAGTTAACTTATGAATACGTACGTGTTTGTAGTTGTATTAATATATACAACTTCTTCCACAACGAAGAACAAAGTCCCCTTAAAGATTTATTTGAGAATTAAAGGAGCCGTAATGAGTGTGTGTGATGTGGTTTCTTAAATAGACTCCCTTTAGAACTTTATAAAACAAAAGCAAATAGAAAAGCTCTGAAATACAATTTAAATAAACCACAACAAATGATGTGACTTTTAGCAATTCAAGAGGCTTAATATGCCCATAAAATGGTCTTAAATTAAAGTAAAAAGAAATACTTCAAAATATGAAAGCAAACAGGACAATAATTATAGAGTAATATTTGCTTATAGACTAATACAATAACAAATACAAGAACCTACACATACGACCACAAATAAAGCCATGTATGCAACTACCCAGCGGGAAAAAGAAGTAGTAAAAATGTCTTCTAGAAAGCCTTTGTACTCCTTGCTTTGGATGTACAAGACCTGCTCGCTCCATTCCACACTCATATCTTTTTACACGCGTTGTCATTGCCGGTAGGCTTCTCGATCCCGCTTCTTTTGCCAAGAATTCTGAAGGCTCTCAAATTATTAGATCTTGCTTTTTTTAACTAAACAAGAAATTTTATTCCTATTCTTTTCCCTTCTCATAGAAGTGAATGTGGAATGTGTATCTCATCTTTTATGCCCTTAACATTTAGATTATAATAGCAATTGAGTCAAAAAATTTGCCAAGCAGCCCTTTCATAAGTTCTGAAGTAAGAAGGTCGTCTGAGTTTTCCCGCTGTGTATATGTATCTACATTGTACAAACATTTAAATTGAACACATGTGCACTGGCTGGCTGGCTGGATTCACTTCCATTAACACATTTTACGATATTTAAACAAGACTCAAGGCAATTATGATTTGCAGTAAATAGAATATGCAATTCTATTAGGAAAGCGAATTTAATAACTTTAAGCGTTATTCCTGCATTTTTATTACGTTTTCGTACACAAAATAAACACACACATATGTCTTTATAACTTTCCTTCCAGTCCTTAATTTTATGGCGTTTTTATTGCCAGTCTTCCAATTTTCATTATTATTTTCCACGTCTCTCCTTTTCTTCTTATCAGTATACTTTAACAATAGCCAACAAAAAAAAAAAGAAGTAAAGGATTCAATAAAATCAATCAAAATAAAAACTTTATTTTTTGTGAATGTGTTGAATATAAATTGTAATAACAAATTTAATTGATTAAAACTCTGTGCATCGAGTTATCGAGAGATAAATATTTTTATATGTAGAACTTATTTTTTTAAATACATATGAATACGTTTGCGCTATTTGATATTTGCGAAAATTTCGTAATAGATAGCGTTGCAATTCAGTTAAAAAAAGATTTTATTTAGTTTTGTATTACACACCTAAAACTATGATTTACTATTATTTCTATTTATTTGTTATACAAACACAAAAATAATTATTTTAAAAGCGTTTTTTTTTTTTGGTAAATCAATTTATTTCTCTTTTTTTATTAACATTTTTCCAATTTAAATAATTTGAAATTTTACTACGTTTAAATTCAAACCACTGCACAGCACAAGCTCATGTGAGTGAAATTGTTAATCATCAATGAAAACATATTTTTATGATCTTTCCGCACTAAATATATCTGCACTCCGATTTTTATTATAAATCTCAACAATACACAGATTTCACATGAAGGATTTAAGTTTAAAACTGTTTAGACGCCGTAATTCTCATATTGACATGCACATTTTCTCCAACGTAGAAAAATATTTTAATGACTTACAAGTCGCCATAAAAATTTTCAGCAATAACAATTGACTATTAAGACCAATCGTTTTTATTTTTTACTTTTGCGAGAGATGTTGTACAGTTTTAGAGAGGATTTTGTGAAAAACTTATTACCTTAGAAGCTTAGACGTATTTACATACAATAAATTGTAGTATTTTATGACACCTTTTAGAAGCCGTATCAAGCATAATTAAAAATAAAAAAAAAAATGTACTTTCAAATAACTTGCCTTGTATATCACCGCACATATACGAATATATTTTGTTAAAATTTAATTTTTATTGTATTACGAGTAAGTCAAGTCAACCACTTTTTTCCGTTTTTATTTCAAATCACGCGTAAGTCTGCTATCTATGGCTGAGAAGAGTCAACTGACAGTTGCCTGTTGACAGGAGCAGTGTTGCTCTTTCAGTTAAGAAGCGGGATATTAAAAAATCATGTAGTATGTATCAGAGAATGACAAAAGTATCCTTTTAAGTACTCTTTGAGTATTGGCCGTCAAACAACTATGAATGCGTACATTTAAAAATAATAAAAAAACGCATATACAAACACAGGCATTAATTTTAAACCGAATACTTATCAGTATAAACATCCAACAACTATGTTTATACACATTTCTTAAATTACGCAGCACAAACAACTATAACTAAAATGTAGAGGCTACATGAGCTGCAATCACACGCATGAGTATAAAAATACTCTCTGAGTATTAATCGGCTGCACATGCGTATATACAAGGCTATTTTATTAACACAAATACATACGAATAAACCATGTTTTTAAGCAGCCATACACACACACCCATTTATGTATACGGTGGAGAATGATGAATAAATATCCCGAGCATCATGCGTATATTTTTTTGTCCGGCTAAATATCCATAGCTAACGCGCTTCATACGCATATGCCTTTATATTTGTATTTCTAAAGTAATTTAGTTTTTCGCATAAACGAAGTAGAGATGCTCTTATATATTGGAATCGGCTATAGTCTACGACTATTTATTTAAGTATATTTTTTTTGAGTACTCATTGTCATTCTCTGGTATGTTTGGTTATACACACATATTATATATATATACATTAGAAGTGCTCACCTTGTGTGAGGATTATAAACCAATTTTTCTTAACCCTATCAAATTGTAAAAAAGTTTGTTTGTGACGAATCTAAAAATATGTCGTGACTCTAGGTAAAAAAAACTTTCGTGAGCTGAACCACATTTCAAAAGATATTTTCGTCAGGGTACGAATAAAATCAAACGCTTGCTTTCGTTTTGTTGTGGTCTTTGCAGTAAAATAAAAACAAGGAAAACATTTGTATTATCCGTTTTGTATTATTATTGTGAATTCAAACAATATGTATGCACTCACTTACAGAAAGCGATAAAAAAATAATTGCTCTCCCTGTACATTTTCCTTAAAAAATATTATTGCTTGTTGTCTGCCCTATTTGAATTAGGAACTTAAAATGCAAACAATAAATCCAATCCATGCTATCAAAAATTATAAACTCCAAATTATAAAATGTATAAGTATGTACATACTCGTATGTATGTAAAATTTCCTTAAGTAAAAATACCACAAAAACCATACATACAACAATGCCGCAACTAGAACATGTTGCCAACCACTTGTAATTTATAAAATTCAAAGAAACAACAAAAGCAACAACAATGTTGCTTTCTAACCTGCAAATGTTTAGATAAACTTTATTACCAAAGCCGGAAACGGAAATTCAAAAGTATGATCTGAGTTTAAAATAATGCATAAATGCGTACAATAACAAAAGTTTTCTTTATTTCAACAAAGTAATATGATGGTAAAAAATAAAAACAGAACTCGTTTGTGTTTTAAATTAATATTGGATACGTACTAACTAACACTGATGTCTATAAAACAAACATTCCTTTTAAATAATAGTAAATAGATAAAGTTAAAAATTTTCTATTTATTTTGTGATACTTTTGGAAATTGACATTTCTTTATATATTTGTATGCATACATACATATTTTGTCATAGTGTGTGTACGAGTATGTATTTGACAATCACAAAGTTGTAAAATATTATCTTTATTTCTACACTCATAAATGTAAAACGAGGTATTTTACTAGAAACATGTTATGGAAGAAATTTTAGTGAAAAATAAACTTTATGCTTAAATTAAGATTAGAAATAAAAATATGTGTGACAGCTGACAATGATACAAAATCATTGGTATTTTATTAATTGTCTTTTTTTTAACATACACCTTTTATTCAAGAAATTTATTATTCGATGTATTGTCACCAATTTATTTTAATTTGAAATTTATTTTATTGACATTGCATTGTCGCTATAACAAATCGTCAGTAGACTTCAATCACACATTTTGAACGGAGTAGAAAAATAGAATGGATTCATATCGAATATAAACTATTTGCTGGGTTTTGTACAAGTTTCTAAGTCTAATACGCTTATTTTTGTGTGATTTTCAAAAATTATTATTACATATTTGCGAATTCTCAAATAGTTTCTGAAAGTCTGTGCATAAGATAAGATGTTTGTTGTGGTTGAAGTCTACTGACTATTTGTTACATATGGACAATGCTGAACATCAAAATACACCTTTTATTTGTATGATTTGCACTTAGTTAATCTTGTTACATTGCAATTAGTTAAAGTCACTAAATTCGCTGTTATTTGTTGCTGTCGTTTTTTTAGTTTTTTAAAGTTTAAAAGTTTCTTAAATATTTGTGGAAACAAAAAATTTCGCTAAATTTTTTATGACAGAATAAATTCATTTTTAATATTTTATAAAAGTCCATAAATATTTTTATAAAAAATTAAAAGTTTATGCGAATAAACTTCTCCCTCTTTGCAGTTTTAGTAAAAATATATAATTTTCACACATATCAAATAACCAATTTCATATGAAAGTGTTGAAAGGGTGTAATAAACAGAAAGAGACAAAACGCTAGAGCAGGGAAGGAAAATGACTTCTTGAATTTTGTACCAACTATGAAAATAAAATGTACTTTTTAGACCATGACGGTACCAATTTTTAAATTGTACCAAGTAACTCGCGGTAGTACCACGGTACCAAAAAGGTCAAAAATGTACCATAAAAATTACAATTGTACCATGATTTCCATCCGAGCGCTAGAGTGGGAGGAAGAGAGAGAGGGGGGAAGAGAGAATATAAAAATATTAGATTTATGAGTTTGAAAAAGTACACATTTGTGTTAGTGATGAATAATTTTGATTTTCAACTGCATTTTATGGGTGTTAGTTTTTATTTCCGTTTTTTATTTTATTATTGTTTATTTTCAATGCAAACCGTTGCCAATATTTTATAGTTTTACATATAGATTTTTAAAGCAAATTGTGGTTGATAGTTTGTAATGCAGTCAGGCAAAAATGCATAAAACAGTTTTAGTTTTAATATTTCTTATTTATTTAATAAACGGTCGTTCAAATAGAGATATCTCCCAGTTCTATGGGTTGAAATTATTTAAAAAAAAATATTACCAAGTTGGTAGCTTAGTAGTACGATTCACTAACAGTTTTAACGATAATCACATCGTTAAAATAATTATAACGACAATTTATTGAATTTTCTATTCAGTAACAATAATTTTTGTACTCTTAATTTTATCGACAAAAATCAACAGAAAATATCAGATGAGTACTATCGTTAAAAAGAAGTTACAGAATCACACAATCGTTATTGCAAGCGACAAAATGTATAGACAAAAATTACGATTGTCGGATCGTTAAAAGTTACTGAATCACACTACAGTTGTGGGTACTTAACGATTATTGACTCGAGAATTGGGTCGGCGCCATCGATACTCTGTGCACTATAACATGCAGAACTGCCATTATAACATGTGGTAGAAACCGTGTCAATAAAAATGACGGGCTACTCATTGCATCGTTATTAATTTTTGTACAATCCTGAATTCATTTGTTAATCAATCGATCGAAATTCCAAGTTTTGTGTTTGCTTTGACTCCAAAAATATTACCCATTTTTCTCATTGATTTTAAATTAAATTTAGAAAAGTTGATGGTAACTATGTTTTGCACCTACTCGATAACTTAATATGCAGGACTATTATTCTTAAAAACTCAATACTCCGTTTACTTGGTACGAGTCCACATGGAAATTGGAAAAAAATCATTGAGGTTTTACACATTGATTAACCATTAATTAAATTAAAGTATTATCAAACTTTAAAAATTTATTGTCATGAGTAACAACAGTGTGTATTTGTAGTTGACAACGTACATTAACTTAATAATTTCAATAATGTTTTTGCATAAAAATTAACATTCAACGAAATCCACAAATTTTCCAGCAGTAAAAATGTTACAGTCAAAATTAAATGGCAACGTGTGGCTGGAATATTATCGCATACTATGTATGTATTTATGTGTATATGTATGGAATGTGGAAATGTAATGCTTTAGTTATTTAACACGAATACATTTTCATACTTTACATTAAAATTTTAATTTAAAGTTATGTTTACAAACACAAATGCATGCACACGTACATACATACGTTGTGTATGCCAGCAAATGTTTAAAAGGCAAACATTAAAACCGAAAATATCGTATTTATACAAAACGAAAGAAAATATAATGTCGCATATGTACACAAGTGTATCTGTAACAATTTTGCATAGTAATACTGCAATATTCATATATGCAACATCAATACGTACTCACATGGGCATGTACATATGTACGAGTAATATTTATATGTAATACAAAAAGTGCTTGTGAATATATTGAGTTGTGGAAGATCTTTACTGGCTTTAAAACACACTAGAGTACTACCAGCAAAAATGGCTCGATGCAGTTTGGGAAATTTCATTTAGTTTTTGCGAGCTCTCTACTGTTTGTGAAATTTTATGAAATACCTTTTTTGCCATTGATGCTTAAACGTGTATTTATGTTTGTGGTTAAAACTTGAGGTTTTCCAGGGATAAATATAAATATAAATATATGTACATAGAGTTGACACAACTTTTGGTTGAAACGGAAAAAAGCTTGAAAAAAATACAAGTTTTGCAAATTTTCATTTACAAACAATAGCGTTTGATACATAGAGAATAAAAATAAAACAGGGGAAAATAAATATAATAGTTTTTGTTGCATATATTAAGGGGCCAGTGCATTAAATGCAAATGTTGCATTCGTTACAGTTGCTGTAAAATTTTATATGTGTATTTTTTTTACTAAAATAGTAGCTGCTAATGTAAACATAAATGTGTTGGTTGGTGTTATTAAAGCAATTATTTTTTGAGCTTAATTTAAATTTATGTAAATTACAAAAATATGTAAATTTATTTATTTAATAAAGTGAGAACATGTTTTCATTTGTTCGAATGTGACAAAGTACACAACACATACATATGTACATATGTATGGATGTGTGTACATACATGTGTGTGTAATATTTTATTTAAAAAAACATGTCTATGTAAGATGTAACTAATTAAAATTTTTTGCTCAGCTGCTATTTTGCCTGATTTTAGTTATTAATAATTATTATCTATAATTTTTTTATTATCAATAATGTGCGTTTATTTTCAATTGATATAATATGTATATTGTTACCTTAATATAAAAAGGCCCTAACTTATTATGTTTTTGAAATTTAGTTTTTTGTTTTGTACATTTCGATAGAAGAACATCTAATGTATCGAAAAATGTAAAAATCTTGATTTAAAAAAAATGAGTTATGGCCTTTCTATATTCAGGTAACGGTATACTCCTCGTACATTATTTGCTTTAGAATTATTTGCTACATACATACATACACACATATACATATTTTGTTAATTATTTTGTATTGATTTTGAATTAATTAATTCATATTAAACATTTTGGGTTTATTAAAAAAATAATATGTTTATTAAATAATTGCATTACTTAATATAACAATTTCAAAACAAACATGTACGAGTATAAAAAAAGTAACTTCATTTAGTGGGAGGAGTATGAGTACATTATATTGATATGATGACATACATATTTGTAAATCATACGTCCCAGTGCAGCAACCAATAATACAAATACAAGTAGTATGGCTATATAGTTAGTAACTTGTGAGATGGTTTCGCTTAAACAATTGTACCGATCGGTTATACCTTTTGAAAAAGGATGATTCTCGTAGAATCTGATATTAACATACAAGAAATTAAAGTTATTTTTCTGAATCATCCTCTAATCTGTGGAATAACAACAATTTTCTCAGTCGGAAAAGTTCTCGCATTAGTTTTAAAAAACGAGGCACAGGCTTGTTACTATTACAGTCATTATTACAACTTCAGAGTTAGTTAAAGGTAGAAATCTATTGTACGTATACAAATCATTTCATTATAAAAATTTTACTTTAAACTAAAGTGAGTATTAAGTTAAAGTTTATCATACCTGAGATATTAAATTAAATTTGTAACAACGAGAAACTTTGTATACGTCCGATAAAATCATAATTTTAACTAACGCCAAGTTGTCATAATGACCCTTAGAGAATTAATAGAATATGATATATTTTATCAATTGTTAAATTTTATTGAGCTAGTGACTGGCTGGCTTGCTGCATAAGTTTGGCTCTGTATAAAAGGCTTAAATTTATTCCAATTTGAAGCCTGCTGAATACTTGATGTGATAACAACACATAAATCAGTTTCTGAAATTACAATTTCATTCATATCATTTGTTTTATTTGTTTTAACTAAATTGAACTTTTATCTATTTGCTCGTTTGTTACGCCACTTAAACTCAAACAAACATAAAAATTACAACCCTTTAGAAATCGCTTATAAATTCAGTAATAAAATTTGGCAAAGAAATAAAAGCGTGTAAAAGTACACTTGTATCAGTTTAGTTTGCAAGAATTACAGTTTTTGCATAGATATAAAATTTCCATTTTATTATACTGCATGCAATTACCCTCTCACGTTTCAACAATTTTCAAAGCCATATGCACTAAAATTCGTGTGTATTATTATTGCACGATCATATTAGTTTATTCTAATCGAAAATAGGCGATAAAACTTTTTAATTTTATTGCTTTCTAAAATTTTGTGAAATCATTCCAAAAAAATTTTAATTTATTTTTATTAGTTAGGGTTTTTATCCATCGAAATTCCGAAACGACTTTTTTAGAATTCTGTTAATTTTTTGTTTCACTGTACCCGGGATTTTTGGTCCGTCATCCCGAAAATTACAAACTACCAAAAATTGCAACTATTTGTCTTTTACACAAAATATATAACTATGTATGTGCATGTGATGAATTGAAAAGTGGCTGACTAAAAGTTATTAAAAGAAAAATGATTAAAATTGCTTTTGAAAAATTATATTTTCATTTGAATATTAGTCTTATTGAACAATATTTTCCTGAATAACCGAAAAATACTGGTAATTATTAAAAAAAAAATCCCGATCTCCGGCAGCTAAAAAAAAATCGGGATATTGAAACCCCTAATCGCAGTGTATAAACAAACGCCTCATGCCAGTGAAAAAATATGTTGTATTTACATGTGCTTAACATATAAACGTGCCAAATAAAACCCCTTTATAATAAAATTTTTTTATAACGACACTAGAATAATTTTTACGACCAAAACGTGAGTTACTTTTTTGTGTATCTTTATCAAAGAAAAAAAATACAATCAATAGTTTAAAGTGATGATTGAAAGGAAAAAATGGAAACTCATATATCTTTGGCGAACCATTGAAATAGCATTTAAATTGTTTTGTTTATCATTTAAATTAATAATTCAATTGGGTAAAATAAATTTTAATGCAATGTCTTGTTCCGAGGTATCGAAAAGAAATCTCTTATGTTAAGTCAGTTTGAAGTATATATTTTCTATAGTGACGTATAATGTTTTAACTTTCAGAAAACTTATTTTATTGTGGCTCATCTGAGCGAAATTTCATTCAGACACATTGATTTTCTTGTTTTACCAAAAGTAGTAATATAGGATAATCACTTGTAACATCAAATTCCCCCAGGGGAGTCTATTTATAGACTACGGGTGTGGCAATCCCGGGGCCCCAGCTGGGGTAATGTAGCTTTTTCCGCTGACGGACCTTTGGCTCATTACCCGTAAAACTTATGTGTTACTACCAAATCTCTGAACATAAACAGAGCAAAGGATGTGCACATATTTATAAAAGGAAAACAAATATTGTACGCCCGTTGTTGTCAGTTAGGTGCAGCGTCACCTAGAACTGCCCCTGAGTTCAAAAGACGATAGAGGTGAAGCCCTTGTGGTGGAACTTCGAGGTCTAACCAGAGGCTACTTCTGGTACCACGGGTGCCGGTTGCCCGACAGCTGGGCTGCTTAGAGATAAATGCATTGCGGTTGTCAAAAATTTCTGGTCCGAAATGGCTTTTGTCCTGGATACGACCCCAGGACTCTTTCACTTTTTAGTGTCGGGTCTTAGTAGGCACAGAAATTTTGGTGGCGAGCTTGCGTTCTTCTCGCGTGAGTGGTCCTCGCTGCTCTGAAGTTTTGAGTGCATGTAGCGGTCGTCAGTTTCCTTTGCTGAAATGCCGAGTTCGTCCTACCCCTCGGGGTTTACCCCACGGGGTTAAAGGGACGATTTTGGTAGGTGTGGAGTAGGCACTGGTTATTTGGCGACACAGGCATGCGTTCATTATGGATGAGTGGTTAACTGTGCCGGCAATGGTTGAGGAATTTTCTTGGGGACCTCGCTAATTTGTATACACAACACCTTAGCGTGGAAGCCGGAGAGTTATCGTGGTGGTTGTGGTTGCTACCAAAATCGCTGGGAGAATAGTCTTGGCTTCCCAGTGCTAAATCAATGATAGTGGTTGGTCTGACGCGGTCAGCCAGACACTATTCTAGGTGCTGTTGCCATTCAACAGAGCTGCTATGGACACGGACATAGCAGCAGAGTTTAGATAGCTCAAAGTACCTCAGTACTAGAATATAGAACAGGGATAACTATATTTAAAGATTGCAACCTATGTGCCTTATGGAGTGGGCCATAGGTCCATTCTAAAAGGATGCATGGGGGCGTTGGTCTGGCGTCTAACCCACACCCAGTGCTTTGGCACACGTGAGATTAGGCCGTAATGGCAGGTACTCACGTAAAGCAATTGCACATCTGCCAGTGATTGGTCGGACGTGGTCAGTCAGATGCCATTAGGTGGTCCCTGTATTGGGGTATTCCCGGACTAGGGCTGTCTCCCGTAAGCCTCTTAAGCGGTTCATGATTAGACAGCAGAAGCACTTCAGCAAGGTGTTTGCTCATTATTAGGAATACCTATGTTCGATAATTGCAGCCTACGTGTTCCTTGCAAGTCACATAGTGATTTATTGGTATAAATAGGAAGGTGGTGAACGGATAAATTTACCCGGTTTTAAGAGCATCGTTAGTTTACATTGTCATGGCCATTAATCGTAGACACATGTGCAGGACAGAGTCGGAGGAAGTATGTATATTTAGTCATCTCTGCCTCCTCATGAGTTGCTTAAAATATTTTATGTAAAATATGTTCTGAAACATCTTGCTGCTTTAGAATTTTCAAACATGACATGCTTAAGTTTTAAAGTGTTTTTACATCAATATTAAAATACTTTATAAACTAAAGCACTTTGGGGACTTTTTTGTGCAGCATTCATAATGCAAATTGATTTTAGTGATACTTCATAGTGTTGTTTCTTTATCCTTCCATTGGAATTACATATTCCTTCATATTGTTAATGTAAATACTTTTTAAGCGAATTGTATGTTATCATTGTGACTTTTTAACTCTTGCATTTTTTCGAAATCCCAAAAACTGTTTTACAAATTGTCTTTTATAAATCCTCGGAAAAAAATTAGCAATAAATCGTTTGCCACCAACATAAGATAAACAGGATAATAGAGAAGAGATAGCAGACTGCTATTCGTTTGAACATGAAGTAAAACAACACATGCATTAGAAATAAGCTTTAAAAGTGATATATATTTTTCTAACACTCTTGTTAGAAGATTTTCTTTTCATGTACAGTGGGGCAAAATAAAAAATAAAATCATTAAAAATGTCATGACATCTTGTTTAAAAGTTTGCTTAACAAAATTGTGAATACGATACAGCTTTGAACAGCATGATATTTTCTTGTTTATTTAAAACTTATTAAGATCTCTAAGCTCACTGTGCGCATTCTTTGAAAATAATTACATATGTATACACAAATAATGCGAAAATGCATGAGAAGAAAAATGCATGACAAAAAAAATATGTTTGTTATAACGACTAAGTCCTTGACCTTATGAAACATACACATGTTTATTTTTTATATTTTTTGTTAGATGAACCTGTAGCTCTGGTATGATGACATTTCATAATTTTTTTTTAACGAACACAAAACTGCGAAGCTACTTTGGCTTGTCTGCAGAAACACCCGGAGTCTTCAGCAGGAGTCGAACCCGCAACCCTCCGACTAGTACACTGCCTACTAGCCAAGATAGGAAGTTTAATATTAAAATTAACAATTTAAGCAATTTAAACAATTAACCCTGCCAGCATCTTAAGTTAACTTTTTATATAATAATTTAATAGTTAATTAACTTCAATGACTTGCAGGGCATTCTTGCGTTTGTCTGTCATTTACTACATTTCTAATAAAAAAAAATTGGCTTAAAGGATGAACGTTTGCAATTTTTAACAAAATTTATAGTCTGATAAAAAAAAGCAAATTTAACAGATAAATCAAAGTGAAAAAAACTACCAGGATATAAACTATAATGAATGTTTATTTTTTATTTTTATTTGCTTTTTTCTTTCCACAATGGAGTTGTCAATGAAAACTTAATTATTTTAATTAATAATTGCGTTTGTTGAATGTGTTTCATTTTTATTTCACATAATAATTGCTATTAACTAAGATTTTTATGTTATTAATCGTAAGTAATTACTGCAATATCCATTGTGCAATGGACTTTATTCACATATTTAATTTAAATGATTTTCGTTTATATAAAAATATTAAAGTTGTTTTCTTTATGTTATTTAAAAAAATAAACTACAGCTGTCAAAATTTTCTAATTTTATTTTAATGTTAAAATTTAAGCTTAAAATATCTGCATTTCAAAGCCGTTGACATTAAAACTATTATGAAATAAACACCATCAAAGATGTATTCATAAATACTGATATAAAGAAAGTGTCAAGTGTAATAAATGTAAATTGGCAGGTAATTTACTAGAGAATGACCTAAACATACACACGCACACACACATGCATACATACTATATGTATTTATAAATACATGTTTTTGCAATACTATTTTAAAAGACAAAATATTAAAATATACATAAACTTTACATACGAGGGCTTGCAACCTCTTAGCTCAAATGGCAACACTGCTCCTGTCAACTGTCAGTTGAATCCTGTCAATATTTGAGTTTGACAGGCATTGATAACAGACTACTGTGATTTGAGAAAAAAAAAATGAAATTTGGTGTGCTCATCAAGGATTATTTTTTGCGGAAAAAAACATCACTCAAACCAAGACTAAGCTTCATGAATACTCGTACTATGAGGACTCTTCACCATCAATTTCAATGGTAAAAAAAGTGGTTTACTGAATTTCGTTGTGGCCGTATATATATATATATATATATATATATATATATAATATACACGGAAGACGCCGAAAGTTCTGGAAGCCCTCTATACCCAAAACAACTGAAAAATTCAAGATATGGTGTTGGGCGATCGGAAATTAAAAGTGAAGGAGATTGTGGAAGCCGCAGGCATGGTGCAATGCTTTCTATTTTGAATGACCACTTGGATATGACAGTTTCGCAGGAGTGTTTAGTGTTATGCAACCAAAATGTAGACGAGTTGATTCGCCGTTTCGTAACCTTAAACGAAGCTTAGATCCATGACAACACACCAGAGATCAAACAGTACTTGAAACAGTGGGTTTGTTTATTGGGATGAATCAAAACCAAAGAAGGCCAAGGTGGGGGTTTCATCCAATAAAGTCATTGATTTAGTACAGTTTCCTTGCCAAAAAATCCATGAATTGCTTCCCCATCCACCTTATTCTCCGGATTTAGAACCGAGTGAATATTTCTTCCTCCCAAACCTGAAAAAGTGGTTCGGCTCAGAAATAAAATTTAACTCAATCATCTAACAAATAAATTCCTATTTTGTAGACCTTATCTTATCTTTTTTTTTTTTTTTGAAGGGATCTAAAAACAGTACAGAAACGTTCGACTAAGTGGACAATGCGTTTCATTAAAAAGTCCGCCTCCTGTCCTCGTATGTGTAAATAAACACATATGTATAAGTATATGTCCTTAAAAAAATATTTTGGTGATTGTTGTTCACAGACGTCTCGTCTTAGTCTCCTTTAACAGATAAGGGGTTTGCAATTGATGAAAAAAACTTCGCTATTGTTATCATTTGACATTTCTTCTGGGCGAGAAATAGTAAAAGGTGACTTGTGAGCTGGTGTTCCTTCCATGAATGCTAGCTAGTGCTGCTGTTGTTTTTTTTTGTGTTACTTGCACTAGCCAGCAAGACATAACTTCTTATAGTACCTTTTTTGGTCAATCCGCTGCTACGAATGTTCGTCTTAACTTTTAATGACTTTCGCAATGAAAAAAGTTTGCTGGGTAAAATATTTAAGAAATTACCAAGGCATTTAACTTGAGTTTGGAAGTATGTAAGTGCGTGTGGCAGAATTTGTGCTTTTAATACGATTGACACTCTTGTCAAATATCTTACAAGAAACCTTAAGGATATTTAAGGATTGCTTTGGACCACTATCAATACGATTAGTCCTCAATGAAGAATAACAATAACTAAGTGAGGAGAGAGGAAGGAGGATGTTTGTGTGTTTCCGCTCTAAAGGTAATTATAAATTGATGTTGATATGTTTGCATGTTGTTGAGCAATATAATTACATATTTGCATATGGGTTTTCTTTTCACTTCAAACACACACCATTATATGTATGAAAAAATATCAACTATTACAATATCGTGAAGAAGAATAAGGAAATGATATGCCCATCTTTGCTTGTTAAATTTTGTAATTATCGTTGTTGTCAATTAAACCTATTTACATAATACGATATGTGCATGTCCATGTTTATGTGTTTACAATTACACACACATCTACTACAAACATGCAAAAGCACATGTATTATATACATACCTGTATGTGTGTGTGTGTGTGTGTGTGTGTGTGTGTGTGTGTGTGTGTGTGTGTGTGTGTGTACGTAATTAAAAGCATATCCGTTGTATTGCAAATATTGCATTAAAATGAAGCCGAGTTTGAGTATTACAAGATATTTTTGTTATTGTAAAGTAAATAATATACAATTTTCATTTTCTTCATCATTATTATTATAATGATTTCAAACAAATTATTATGATTATTATTAACTAAGAAATATAAGTATGTACATATGTATGTACATATTTGCGTTTAATGCATCTTCTCATTTAGATTGTTAATTACTGCAAAATTTAAGCAAACATACAAATACTCGTGATACATCAGTGCAACTGTAACCTTTAATAACACCTACACATAATATTAAAAGGTGGCATGTGAGTGTATGTCCATTTACACTTACAACTTGAGTGCCTGTTATACCCTTGGGGTATAAATTTACGTTATTTTAGAAATTTCACTTATAACTGGTTTTAAGTTGGTTTTGGCGAAAATTGTGGTTTTGGTGCCTAATTAAAATTTATTGTATTGTAAAAAATGTTCTGTTTAAAAACGTTTAATTTGTCGGTTGCTGAAGTGGAAATATGGCTTATTCCATTAACTTTAGCTGAATCTGTATGAAAATATACAATACATAGTATATTCAAATTTCCATAAAATTTTGTAATACATATGTGACACGAAAAGTTAAAAGGGACCTTTGCTCTAAAAATAGGTCTTGGAGAAAAACTACTTTGAAGTTAACAAGATTTTTTTTGATGCTCTTGAACGATTTTATGGCTTGAAACTCGTTAACCGGGGGTTTCGCTGTCGCTGTTTACGAATCTGGTATTAGTTTTTGAAAATTCAAAATTGCGGAATAATTTTTGTCATATTATTGGATTTGCTTGAAACGCGCCACTCATTGGTTTTCGGGGTCGCTCAGTAAGAATCTGGTATTAGATTTAAAAATTGAAACTGTCAATATCAATTGCAGAAAAGTTTGTCACATCGGATTCCTTTTTACTTTTTTTTATTAAAGTGTATTTTGAAGCTAATTTATGACAAAACTAATTTGTTGCATTAGTAAGTTCGTGTTTGTTGTCTTTTATACGAATTTTTTTTACCCATAGGTCCCTTTTAACTTTCCCTGTTGTGTATCTTAATAGTCAGTAATATAGTATCAATATCTTTTTTTAGATCAATCGAAATAAATTTTAAGTTTTAATAATTAAAAATAAATAAATTTTATTTATACACTTTCTTTAATGGAACAACCCATACCATGTGTTGTTTACACATACATACATTTCTAATTATGTATAAGTTTACACATGTATTTTTGGATAGAATCAATCGAAACCGGAATTTATATCCATATCAATTTAATTACTGTTATAAGACAAAAATCTATTGCGCGTGTGTCTCAGATTTATATTTATACTTTTTTTTTTTGCTTCTAGAACTTGGCGAGAATTAAAATAGAATTAATTGACTGAAAATAACTTTTCGTTCTTTTTATAGAAAACCAGTTCATTCTGCAATAGTAGAAAGAAGTGTTTTTTTCTTCTCGTAAATAGTTAAGTCAATACCTCGTTTTTGTGTTTCACAGAGTGACTTACAGAAACGAGGCACAGTTTGTGTTCCCCAATATTTTACACTTTCTCTATACATGATATATCATTTTTCGATGAATTTTTAAAATTTTCGTTCGTACAATACGGATTTTCATAACAAGATATTTTTCTGGAACGTACCTCCTGTTTTAGGGGGTTGCCTGCCTGTATACTAAATTAGCTGCATGCAAATGACATATAAACATAAATATACATACATATGTAAGCATTGTACATCTCCACATTCAGAAGATTGTTCCTAGCCAGTCCTCAGTGTTCTCTGGAAGATACTCGGAATAAAGTTTGCAGTAAAAGGAACCCTGGGGTTATAAAATCAAAATAACTGAACTCACGCGCTGACAAAGTTTCAAGGCGGAAGCGCCGTCACGAAAACTGCCGCCAAACACTACAATTGTGTTCAATGAAAACTGTTAAAATTTATAAAAGCTTTTGTGTTAATTTACACAAATTTTAATAAAACAGGTAAAAAGTGGAATGCTTCTATCATGCAGATACTTTAGCGGTGTCGTTGACGGTTTTATTTATTTATTGTGTCTTTAATGTTTCAAAAGTTGCAATAAGTTAAGTTTCAGCAGAAAGCTATTGCATGTATCCTAAAGTTGCATACATAAATATCTAAAAGAAACCATTTTCCATAGTGTTATTTTCATTGAGAGCATTTCTACCCGAAAAACTAGGGCCAATAACAAATGTTAATACATATTATGTCATGACCATTATTATGCTATGATAATATTGTTAACATTGACATCACACATCCAAAATCATAAAATTGTTAACAGCAGATCAATAGGCAGCAGTCTTTTTTAGACGCGCATATGTCGGAATGCTACCTTTAATTATATTATAAAATTTAAGCTTATCATTACTTATAGTTACCTGCAATCGTTTATATTTATACATAAATCCATTAATTATTATTTATAATTGATTGTGTCTACAACGTTACACTTGGATAATGCAGTAATAAAAAATAGTGGGTAATATAAAATAAATAATACGTTTTTGTTCATTATTAAGTTCTTTTACAGTTTGCTTTATTATCCAATCTCAAAATAGTTATTTTATGTCTTTTCAGGAACTATACGCGAGCTGGTTTTTGAAAGGTATGTAACTATTATACTTATTATTTTTATCATTAATTAAAAAAGCACATTAGTATAATCATGATGTATTGATAAATAGAAGTTTAGATAAATTAAACACGGATCTAATACATCACTACACATTTTACAGAGCAATTACATATTCACATATTTAAAAATTATAATGCAAATTAAAAAAAACGTTTTTTGAATTAAACCAAATTTAGAGTCACGTAATTTGAACAACATTAGTGGTCTTGTATGCAAGTGTAAGTGCATAAAACTATTCTCATACACATTTTTATCTGAAAGTGTTGGATTCATCCCTGCAGAAAGTGCGAATAGTGAAATTGTAATGATTTAGTAGTGACATTGTCAGTAGTACTACTGACCAGGTGTACCCCAGCCAATGTAATCATCTATTGACATTTAACATAAGCTTGTCATTGAAAATCCACCACTAGACCGTATCACTACTGACTAAATAGTTCTTTTGGGTCAACATGGAGACATTGACACCAAAGATTCACTAGTAAATTTTAGGGGCTCTAGTCTACAATATCGATATTTCCTCGCTCGTTGTCAATAGTAAAATTATAATGATTTTCTAGTGACATTGTCAACAGTGCTACTGACTAGGTGCACCCGAGCCAATGTAATCGCCTATTGACATATAACATACGGTTGTCATTGAAAATCTACCAGTAGACTTTAGCACTATTGAGAAGGTAGTTCTTTTACGACAATATGGAGATATTTGAACCAAAGATTTACTAGTAGATTTTAGTAACACTCATCTACATACATTTTTTTTAATATTATTGCACAGCATAATAAAAAAGAAAAACAATCTATTGACGCGTTCATTGACAATATCACCAGAAATACACTAGAACTGTTGTCTCTAACGTATCCTTACTTGCATACAAAATTAAAGTTGTCGACATTTTAACTATTGCAATTGTCGCTGGAGAAATAGTATTAACATAGAGACATATGGTTCTAGGATGGCTAGATGGATGTGTTTTGTTGTGTTTGTATTCAGGTCTAACGATTGCTTACAATCTGCCTAGCTGGCTGGTTGCATTAAAGTCCATGGCTTGAACGCCAAGTGGTGGTTTTCGTTACATTTCAATATTCAACATACATATATCAGACCAGTTGACCTTCACTTTGAATTGAATACAAGAGCTTTTGAGTTTAGATATTATTTTTCAATTTTAATTTTAGACAGAAAATTACTCAAAAAGTGAAAAATTGTTGTTGGCTGCCAACAAAAGTGTTTCAAGTTGGCATTAAAATAATTTATGTATGTGCATGCTAAAGTATGCAAATATTTTATTTTTTGTTGTATTGCAAATTTATTTATCTGTCACTAAATGCATATCAATTCATACTTAATACACTGAAAGGAAAATCACTCATTCAGATAATGAAACGGTTTCATTAAATGCTCTGCATTATATTAATGAAACTTTTCATTAATACAATGAACAATTTCATTGCATGCAGGAAATCTTTCAATCTCTGCTCTTCATGTATTCTTCATAGTTCATTGTATTAATGAAAATCGTTGCATTGTTTAAACAAATTTTATTTTTGGCGAATTGGGGCCAAATATAAGTAAGTTCCACAAATTGTGTCTTCTTACTGTATACAGTTTGTCAAACATAAGTAAATCAAAAGTTATTTTGTTAAAAAATAATTTCTATTTCTTATTTTTCTAATCCCTTTCAATTTCAAAGCAGTATGGTCGTCATAAATACAATGAAATAATTTCATTTTTACAATGTAATATTCTTCATTGTATAGCAGATATCTCTCTCTTTCTCTTTTTTTATCCATTCACGTTCCTCACCTCTATACAAACACAAAAATGTTGTGCCAAACATCTTATAAAGATGCTTGTTTTGTTAAGATTTTTGTTTAATTATTTTAAACTTATGTTTGTGTATTGTGATTCTCAACAACATATTAATGGCTCGATTATGGATGGCAACCGAACTTTGGTTGCGTTGCTAGTTGCCGAAATGGTATTACGGATGGCAACTGGCAACTAACAGCTGGTAATTTCAGTTGCCATATTGGCAACCACAAATTTGTAGTTGCATAGTTTAAAAGCAAAAAAAAAATTAAAAATTAAACAGTAATTGCAATATTCTTTTTATTTTTGAATTTCTTCTATGCATGTTTAAGGAAAATATGCTTTACAGCTAAAACAGAGATTGTTCAAACTTATTTTAGGCAACAATATTTACTCACAATAGAGGCGGTAATTATAAAGAGTCGTCTAATAGATTAAATTTTTGTACTTCCTTCTCTTCACCAATAATTAATTCCACTTAACTAATAACTTTTATGATCATTAATGTTTTTAAGCACTTTTACTCAATAATTTTTTTTAGCACTTGTATTTCTTATATTTTAAATATTTGTTTATACTATTTTCAGTTGCCAATCTGTCATAATCGTATTTTCGATAACTTTTTGGCAACTGGCGGAAGTTGCCATACATAATACAAATTTTAAGTTCAGTTGCGTTGCTAGTTAACTCGGCAACTGAAGTTCGGTTGCCAGCCATAATCGAGCCATAAGAGTTTTACTATAAACATGTAAGTTTTTCGGATTACTTAAAACATTATTTGGGTTGAACTCTACTGATGAGTTGCTTAAATTTTAAATGGTTGACGTTAATAAATACATACATATGTACAGATATTAAGTACATATGTATTTCTATATATTAAATAAAGTAAAAAAAGTCTATTTATCTTTTATTAAGTAGGTTGTTTGGAAGGGATATGATTTCATGTTTTTAATAGAAAATTTTCATTATTTACTGCTTATATTTCATTATGTATAATAAAATTTTCTTTATACTAATGAATAAACTTCGTTCATAGTATGTAAAAACTTCATTAAATCAATGAAACAACTACATTATATTCATGAAAAAGTTTAACTGAACTAATGAAATAGCCGCCAAAATTAACTTCATAAATACAATGAATTATTCTTTATTGATCCAATGAAGGGCTTCATTAGCTGACTTAATGAAACATTTCATTAATACAATGAAGAATTTCATTGTCTGAATGAAGGTATTCCTTTCAGTGTACTAATTAAATGAAATAAGGAAGATTGTTTTTACAAACTTGTTATAATTGATTGTTTTTTTTTTGTGTGCCAAATTTAGTTTTTTTTTGCTCTTATTTTTATAACCACGGTGGAAAAATCTAAAAATTGAGGCAGAAATGCAAACCGCAAGTCCGAGTCTCTGCTGCAATTCTATCACCTCTCTAATGAAAGGAAATACGTTTCGACCGCAAAGGAACTGTGGCTGACTTCTTCTGGCTTCGGGCAGGCCAATGCATTGATACAGCAATTTTTAACAGGAATGCTTTACGTCTTGTTGCTGGTTTTCTCTATAGTCACTTTGGACTGAACTATCCTCTGTGGAAAAGTAAGCAAGTTCGTTCACCCTTATGTCGTTTATGCTTAGAAATCCGTCGGCGGCTAGTGTATGTCGGCTAAAGGTCTGCTAATAACTTATCTTCTATTAATGTCAGAAGCGGGCACATACTTTTCCCTTGATTTAAAAAAGGGACATGTTTTGGAAAAAGGGAGGTTTTTAAAAAAGCGAAATTACCGGAATACGTCGGCGGCAGCTGCGAGTCTTCAAAAATTGCCGGCTCACTTTCTCTGAAAAACTTCACATTCTATACTTCTTTAAAGTTAAATTACTTCTACTACACGAAAAATATTATTCGACTGTTTTATTCGCACGATCGAAAAATAAAATTGCAGCGAAGTAAAGGCTCAATCAGACGTGACATAACCATAGCCGTAGAAAACAGCCGTTCGAACCAAACTAATGGGCAATACTGTATTTGATTATAGGTGACTCGCCATAAGCCATAACGCTATAACTCCCACCATAGAAACCAATTGAATTTTGGTTTGGTTATGGATATGGCGTTATGGCTATTTCACGTCTAATTTAGCTTAAAGCGCAAAAATGTAAATCACGCTTTTATTTTTTTCCTTTATTTTGGACAGTAAAGCAGTACCTGTGACTAATTGTCTTTAATCATTTGCATAATCATTGTTACAAAACATCGTATGACAATTATCTCAAATGTTACAAAACTCACTTATTTTATACATTGTCTGTAAGCATTTGCTCTTAGATATTCTGGAAAGAACTTTTTTGATTGAAGTTGGCTTTTTAAAATTAGACTTTGTTTATTAAGTCAACATATGATTATTTTTGGAGTGAGTGATTTGTTTACAAGTAATTTACTCGCTACCTGTTAAATGCCAACGTGTTTTCTCGCTCTCTCTGTTTACATGTTATAAAAAAATTCAATACACAAAAGTATTCAATTGTTAACATTAAAACGAGTATTCATGCTCCGTCTGATACAACATTTGCTTAATTTACTTAACATTTAGTGATTGTATGGGTATTTTCAAATACTTGTAGCTTTTAAATGCTTGACTGAAACTGGCTGGCTGGCTGGCTGGCTGACTGGCTGGGACTACGACTTCACAGCCGTTGTTAAGCTCAGTTGAAAAGCAAACGAGCCATAGAGTGGACGGGCTGACGGACAGACAGAAATTTAAAAAAAGCACATACGTTAATTAAAGTAAAATCAAAAACGAAAAGGAACAATTTCAAAAACTTAAAAATACCAACAAGTCATAAAAAAAATTATTTTAATAATTATATTTAATTGTGACTAAAAGCTTAAAAATTTTCAAAATCGGTTTGATGAAAAGTAACAATATTTATGTGTATTGGGGAGCGAGCAAACTAATTAGCAAATCATAAGCGCGTATTGGTGCCAAGTTTTCTATTTGAAAAGTTAATGAAAGTAAAAAAGTGATCGTAAACAAATTTTGGAAAGTATTAAAGAGATAAAAGCAGCAAAAAAATAAAATAACAATACAAATTGCTTTTGAACAATTAAGTGCAAAAAAGTGTATAAAAAATATTCTTAATTGAAAATGGAAATGGCATGGCGTTTTCGTATAATGATATTCACAGCCTTGGCCTTGATGATATTTGGTGATATGTTCGGCTACGGCGGTATTATGCGTGGAGTTAAATCTGATTCGAATCAGCAAACAGCGGGGACTGGAAAATTCCAACAGAAAAATGCTGAAATCGAAATCACTGAACGTAAGTGTTTTTTTTTTAATTTATTTAAAATATTAAAAATTTATGAATTAACAAGAAAAAAATTTACGACAGCAAAAAAAATATCAACTTATGAAATGAATTGTTTTGTAAACGCACTAAAACTGGTAAAATTTAAAATCTTTAAAATTAAATCAGGCTAAATTTGCATAATGATTTGAGGTAATATTTAATTTATTCAATAAAAAAATTTTAAACAAAAAAATATAATAATAAAAGACGCACGCAAAAGAGTCAGAAAATAGCAGCAAACATTGTTGAAAAGTCAATAAAATTTTTTGCCATGCCGTTAAAGACGTCATATGAATTTTATTAAGAAATCGTCCATGTTCGCATCAAATTAATACTCGTATTATGTATTAATCTAATCCACATGTGACCAACACTTTCGAGCCAAATTGAATTGTAATGACCAATTTCAGTTTAAAAAAAACTCAATTATTTTATTATGTTTAAATGATGCAATTCACTAGTTACTTTTTTATTGTTGTCATTTTTATTTCCTACACTGCATCTTGCTCAACATTGACAGCCACGGCAGCAAGATTAATGTGTTCAAATATCTTGTTGCTGCATACTGGAACAACAACATTTGTCAAATCACACTCTTATGACAAAGCAAAACTTGTTGAAATTTCAACAAAAAAAAAAAAATATATACCTATAAAAACATAAAATTATAGTATATTTTATTACATTTATTAGCGATTTCTTAAAAAAAAAATAGTAAGTTTTGCTTGACGAGTATGTTTAAAGTTGTTTTATTAACATTCGGCCGGCTCCGTACAATATGAGTAAGAGTTGCTTCTATTTGTATTGCAGCGCTGTTGTATTGTTTTAAGGTTCATTGAAGGTGAAAGTGAAAACTATCTGTTTGTTCATGTAACGTGTAGTTTATTTTATTTACATGCCATTAGTGTGTAAAATAAGAGAAACGTGATATCAATAAAGAAAATTCAAAAAGTAAAATACATACATATGTACGTGTAAAAATAATAAAATAAAGAAACTAATTTCAGCAAGTTGCCCTCTTTGCGGAGAGGGGTTAAAAATATATGTTAATATATTTTTATCTTCGACGAATAAACTTCAATATATAAAATATATATCTTATGTCATAGTAAATCTAGTTAAGTCAATTATTATGATGTTTGTTTGCAGAATTTTTTATTTTTTTTGCAAAATTCTTCAAAAATCATGTTTCATTAATATTGACTTATTTTGAAATATAGTATAGCATTAGTGTTTGCATATGGTTTCCAGGGTATTTCTCATTACGAGTATTTTGTCAACCAAGTGCTAAGTTTTTACTGGTAGAAATATTACTTTACATAGCTCGAGCGTAAGCGTTAGTCTTACAAATTGCTTCGGAATTAATCACTCTTGACTATAATATTATTATAGTCATAAGCTTAAAAACATTGGCCCATAAATTCTCTGCCGCATAAAGCCCGTGAAATTGTCTTTTCATATATTAAATGGCATGGACTCTGGCTTGGCATTGTAAAGCCACAGACCGCCTGGCTCGAATATTGAACAAAAAATTTGCCTCTTTATGCTTCCGAATTGAGCCATGTTTATCGGAACATGCTTAAACAATGGAAAATTGCACTTTAATGCATATCCAAATCAAACAAAATAATTTAGTAAGTTCTAAGACCAAAATATTTAGAGAATGCTTAAAAGAATTTGTATAATCTGTGTATTGTAAATGTGCAGAATGGACATGCAATGCTTGAAAAGATCACATCACGTGTACAAGTTTTTCTAATGGAAAATTTATTATTATGGTTGGCCTACATAACTGCTTGCTACCTAGGATAGCAAGGATAGGTTAGGATAGCAGGCTGCTGGTAAGGAAGGTTCAAATTTAGAGTACAGCTCGGGTCCAATACAATGATCCCTCTGTACTACCCGAGAGTTGAAAAGAAGATTGTGAGAGAGGGTAAAATGAAAGTGTTAAGCTTCAATTAGACGTGACATAGCAATAATGCCATAGCCATAACCAAACCAAAATTCAATTGGTTTCTATGGTGAGAGTTACGTCGTTATGGCGAATCACCTATAATGAAATACAGTGTTGCCGATTAGTTTGGTTCGAACGGCTGTTTTCTATGGCTATGGTTATGTCACGTCTGATTGAGCCTTTAGTGATAGAGAAGACTGGTTTCGATAGAAGAGAAAGAGAGAGGAAAGCTTCATGCTAGGAACACAACTGGGACGAACGATGAATTTCGTTCACGTCGATGAATTCGTCGATAAGAATTTACTCATCGAATTCAGCTCTTCAGAGAGAGAGAAATTAGTTTTTTTCGCTGTTCGTCGGTGTACAAAATAGAAATAAATCAATCTATATAATCGTTCTATGGCGGTGTTGTGTTCACTTTTATATGCACAAATGTATTTTATTTTTTATGACGAAAGCTCAAAACGAAAAATTCGTCGTTCGTCCCAGTTGTGTTCCTAGCATCATTCTCTTACAGCTCTGCTTTTTGCACGTTTTTAATAATGCAGTGTTGTAGCGACTCTGGTGTCAACGTATTATGAAGCTGTGTTTAGTAGCCATTCTGCTACACAATACCGACGAAGGGGGCGCTCTGATGTTACATTAGAATTAGCATCCGCTAAAGCCTGTATAGTTCAGTGGCCATGGTTATCACTAGAACTTTTCCTACAACAACTTATACAAAGGGACAATAATGCACGTTGTTACTCAATGACTGTCGGAGACCGGACTCGAACCCAAGGCCTTCGGTTTCAGCCAACGCCACTTGCACGTGGCTGCCTGCCATCTACAAGCAATCAAAGATTCCTTTTTGATGGATGCCACACTACTCGTCCGAGTCCTAACCTATGACAATGGTCTGGATTCTATATTAAATTCAGTGAGAAGACCTACATCCATCCCGTTGCAGTTCGGTCGCCAGAGAATGGTTAGTAGAAACAGTCCTTTATGGACAGTGATTGAGGTTGAAAATTTAAAACTATTGGATGTGTACACAAATCGATAAGTTAATTGTATTCACATCATTTTTCAATTTCACACAAAGTTATTGCTTTTACATAGTACCGTGAGAGGAAATTTCTTGAAACATTTTCTAATAACTTAAATTTGTCTTCTCCGCGAAAACTGACAACTTAGCAAATATCTTAGCTTAATGTGCCCAATTTATTTGGAATTGACTTTACTGTTTCAAAACTTTTAATACATACAAACATATATTCTTACTATACGAATTATATAAAGTTGATCTTCTCTAAATGTTTCGAAATTATTAAACAACTTTATTGATACACTCTCGTACATCTGTTTTTAAACACATTTGAAAATTAAAAGCAACTTGTATGTAGCAAGTAATAATTATTTGGTGTGCTCACCGGAGGGTATTTAAATTACAATTTAAACTTTTTAAAGACCATAATTTGCACAAAAACTAAAAGTAAAATTAAAGTTTAGGAAGTAAATTTTCCTGTGATGACTGGTAATTATCTCGAAATGCATTTGAGTTAAAAAATTTAAACTCTGCTGAATTTTGTTAGATTGTTATGGGTCTTGAGATGATCAAATAAACTCGTCCATCAGTGCATATATCGTGGCATAACCGGTAAAAAAGCTTAAACGACTTAATTTTCGAACTTCATTTTTTATACCGTAAATAATAGATTTTCGTAAAAAAACGAGGTTAAAAAAATATGTCGGTTAAGCTTTTTTTGTGGGTTATGGCTCGATATGTGAGTATCGTATTTTTATCGCTGCAAAGGATACACACCAATCATCATTTGTATTATGACTTCGTAGCGTTCATGTTGAATCATTTAGTCATCGGATGATGTTTTTTTTTTTTTTGTTATTAATGGCAAGTGCAGTTTTGTTAAAAAAAAAATAGGGAAAAATACGAAAAATATGGATGAAATATAAAAAAGAAACAGTTTTACACACGAAAATCTTTTACATGAACTGAAATGAAATAAAGCTGCCCAGCAACGATAGGTTTCGATAAAATGCAAAATGAATTTTTTCGCCCGCGCACTTCTTGACTTCAAAAGTCAAATAAACAGTCTTGTTCAGTAAATCGAATAGATTTGGTTTCGCACGATTATAGAAAACTAACTCCGGTAATAGAAAAAAAATTCAGACTTTTTTTAATTTTTCAAATATCATATCTGAAATAAAATTATCGTACATGATTTAGAACACTTTAATATTTTAATTTTATTTTATTAATTTTAGAAATCGTACAATTTCAAAACGATTTACATACAGAAAAGGGCCGAAAGACTTTTTGAGTTTCACCAATTGCTGCCGACAACGCGTAAGAGTAGCTAAAAAATCACGACTGCACGCCCACAACTATGTGATTGATGAGTTTGTTTGATCGTTGTTTTGAAATCACTTTTGCAGACTATAAAATTTTTTGATTGTTAAAGTCATCTACTATAGCGTATAATAAGGCTGCTGGTGGAAGTACACAAAAACACAAAAAATTAAATTCGATTTTTAGAAGTTATTTTTTTTTTTTTTTTTTTTTTGTTAAATTATAGATGTACAAAAAAAAGATTACTAACCAAAACTACCCAATAAGCAATTTTGCTTGAATTAGGTGTAAAACAATTGGTATTCAAGTCAAACATTCAATTGTTAAGGTTTGAAGTATGCTTGATTTACACTTTATTTCAATAGCATTCTCCAGCTATTGAAATAAATTCGATTCGAGCAATAGCAATAATTTTCTGCACTTCTGCCTTTTCTGCCTTCGCTATTGTTTTTACGATTTTACCCACTTTTTGTTAAAAAAAAATTCGCAATTTTAATCATTTGTTTTTGATATTTTTCACCAGTTTCAGTTTTATTAATAAACAATTTTTATATTTGACAAAGTTTGAACATATACATATATACGTTGTTTGTTTCTAATTTCCAAATATTTTCAAACTTGAAAATTACATGAAAAAAGCTTGAAATGAACTTTGTTTCCAGTTAAATCTCAAGTGTACTTGTATTTTAATTTTTTGTATGCTGATTGGGTATCAAATACTATGTATTCAACACTTTTACTTTCAATGTTATTTGTTGCGATCAAGAATCTATAAGTTGATTACTTTGCAATTAAAATTCGTCAAAATAAAATTCTAATGAGATTTTTTAAATACAAACTACAATTTTTGTATGCTTATTAAGTATTTAAATACTTAAGGTAAACATTAAAGATATGCAAATATATGTAATTTCATTGTAGCAAAATTAATTTTTTTTCAATACAGCAATGTTGGAAGTTTAGTGAACCTTTTAGTTTTGTTTTGAAACAAATGACAATAAGCAAACATTTTCAACTTTAAAGAAAAATATAAAAAGTAGTAAGCCAAACAAGTAGTAATTAATAAATATCCTAAGTGGTCATTCGAAATGAAAAATCATAATAGAAACCTAAAGATGATTTTAAAAAATACCTGACGAATGATACCCATTTTGTTATAGTTAACCGACTTTTAATTTTTTCGTCTGTTGACTGCCATATTGAGTTTTGACTACTCCCAGTGACAATCCCAAGGAACAGACTAAAAAACTTTGTTTAATACATTTTTAATTTGTTAATTACATAACGCTAAAGACAATGCATTAAGAATGTGCTCAGAGCCAGTTATTTTGTATTTTGGACATGTACCCTCCATTCAACAATATCCTAAAAATAGTAAATTTTAAAAATATTTTTTGTGTTTTACATGCATACATACATATGTATGTAAATGCATGCATGCATACTAGGGTGATCGATTATTCGACTTTTTCCAGAAACCGGTTTTCGAATAGTTCGAATATTTGAAATTATGAAAAACCCGGTTTCGGTTTTTACAATTCAGGAAAAACCGGTCAACCGGGTTTTTTTAAGTAAAAAAATATACAAAACCTTTGATTTTAAATGTTTTAGATTCTTTCGAGGTTAATATCAATTATTGCATTTTTAAGAACATATTAGACCGTATTTGGATGCCATTTGTGGACGGCTTGGTATGACCTCAAACATTTTGCACGTATTTTTTCATGAATTTTATGCCTGTATGTAGACTTGAATTTCTTCCCAAGTTTCCTCAAACCCCAAAAACTATGGGTGTATGTAGGGTTTATTCCTTAATGGTATATATACATACATATGAATGAATGTAAGGACAATGTGGATATCTACATCTATATAAAATATGAAGCAAAATGTGAACAAAACTAAAAAACACTTTTTGCAACTGGATTGACATCCATTGCACACCCTAACGCCAATTTAATTCGCCTCTGCAATCACATCATAAAATAAGTTCGCTTAAATTTAATGTTTCAGTAAATGTTGCCATGCTCGAAAAACGCTTAGAGCCTTTACTCTGAAAAAAAATACTTAGAAAAATCAAGAGAACACGTTGGTCTAAATGCTAACATAGTAAAAACTAGAGTTGTGCTCGTGAGCGTTTTTTGACTCACGACACGCACGCTCTCGCAGAAAAATATTTTACTCACACACTTTCACGCACGAATGATATTGAAAATTTTCACGATCACGCACGCTCACGAACAAAATATTCTTAATCACGCACGAGTGGTTTACAACTTATCACGATGACGCACTCTCACGAAAAAGTATGTAATCCAATTTGTATCTTTTTTGGGTTGAAATATAGGTTTTAACACATACATATGTATGTATATATGTAAATATGTATGCACGTGTATATGTAAAATTTACATTGCACATTGTGGACTTTTACAAAGTAAATTGCAATAAATCTGGAACTTCTTAACTACTGATTGGATTTATATGAAACCGTAGAGAAGGACTTAGGCTTTATAACACATGTCAAGATGTGTTTCCGTATCTCTCATAAGATATTTTACTTAAGCCAAAGAAATTTTTTTGCCTTGATCTTTTTTAGTATTTTGCTTATTACTTTTTAGTTCATTGTTGGATTTTAAGTTAAAAGACAGCATTAAATTTTTGACAAAATTTTAAATAAAAATAGGAAAAAAATTTATTAACATATCCATTTGTGAAATCAGGAAAAGGCTAAAAAATTGAAATTTTAAAATTTCCCTGAAAAAGGCATGTGTTTTTTTAAGTATCTTCATCTTCAGTTTTGTAAAAAACTTTGTTTAATACATTTTTAATTTGTTAATTACATAACGCTAACGACAATGAATTAAGAATGTGCTCAGAGCCAGTTATTTTGTATTTTGGACATGTACCCTCCATTCAACAATATCCTAAAAATAGAAAATTTTAAAAATATTTTTTGTGTTTAAGCGGTTATAAAAAGTTGTGATGGAAGATGTTGAAAGTTTCAACTATAAGATTTATTATGTAGATAGTTTTATACATTTTTAACTTAGAGTGCCTTTTCATAAATGCGGATGTACGCGTAGTTTTTTAAAATTTCAGTACCTGGATTCAGTAACTTTTTGCGAACCGAAAATCGTAATATTTATCGACATATTTATTCGCTTGCGATAACGATAATGTGATTCTGTAATTTCTTTTTTACGATAGTCTCCCGCTTTATCTTATTCACCATTTAATTCAAAATTATGTGGTAGCTCTGTATGGAAAATGTCAAAATAAGGAAAAGCACAAAGAATAATAAAGGAAAACTCAACAAATTTGATTTTGTGACTTAATTTAATTTTCCTCTAACCGACAGCGAATATTGTTAAAATATGTTACTGAATAGCAAAGTCGATAAATTTTCGTTATATTTTTTATAACGATACGATTATCGTAATAAAAGTTACTGAATCCAGGTACTGAACTACGTAGTTTCAAAATTTGGGGAAAATATAGTTGTGTACCATAAAAAAATATATTAAAATAATTTTATTTTTCTACATTGGTATATTTCAATTTCATATGAGCCAGTTTACTACGCCTGAAAAAAATTCTAACAATAGCTCAATACACAATCTTGTGCAAATGGTCTTGCATCGTAGCATGTGCAAAATGGTATATTTATACTCACCTATTCAGGAATGATATCTCGTGAGAGCATGATAATTCGTGCGTGATTAATAAAAATAGAACACGCACGATCACACATGAGTAATTTATTTTTAAGTCACGCTCACGCAAACACGCGTGATTAATTATAAATTTGATCACGATCATGCGGGAGTCACGCGTGATTCACGCGCGACACGATAAAATCACGACATTTGCACATCTCTAGTAAAAACTAATTTTATTGCAAAATGTAGAAATAGAAAAGTAACCGGACCGGACTATTCGACATTCGAAAAATCAACATTTTGAAAAAAGCGACAACCGTATTGTGAAAAAACCGGGCTTTAAAACCGGTTGAAAAATCGAGCCGATCACCCTAATACATACATAGGCTGAGTTTGCATCTGGCATTTCTTGTGTGTCATTTGCCCAAAAAAGCGTAACCAACTAATTACTACGTCCTAATTTACACTAAGCAAGTCTTATTGCTAAGCTGATTAGTTTGTCGGAGAGAGAGACGAGGGGAACATAAATTTTTCTTTTCCCCTCATCTCCCTCTCCTAAAAAACTAATCAGCTTAGCAATAAGACTTGCTGAGTGTAAATTAGCACTAATGAAAAACTGTTTGATTCAGACATATATGTATTTATTGTTTTAAACAGTTTCCAATCATGTTGGATTCAATAAAATTGTCTATTAGTTATGTATGGAACTATTTAACTTAATAAATACGTGTCTGAATCAAACAGTTTTTCATTAGTAATTAGTGGTTACGCTTTTTTTACGCTTGTGTGGCACATGGCACACAGATGTAAACCCGGCCATACTGATAAAAACAACACCCTTCTTTGTGTCGCTCAGTCGGGTAAAAAGCACGCATATTTTAGCTGAATTATCGATATCATATATACATAGATCTGAAACTTGCACTTTAAATTTATTTCCAATACTCTAAAATTTAAAAAACTTTTTTCTTGTTGCACAGTGTTGTTATTTAACTTGATTATGAAAAGAAATTGAGTAATTTTTACTAAAAACAAAAAAAAAACTTAATTACGTAGCATTATATTTTTCATTTTATTTCTTCATACAAAATTTTATTATATGGATGTACGTTTATTTTTTTCTTTTTTTTATCGTTTAAGTTAAGTGTTGGTTGGCACTTTACAATCACATTTAAAGCAAAAAAAAATATAAAAAAAACTTCATTGACAAATGACTTTTTACCTGCAAACATTCATATTTAAAATATAAAATACATTTGTTTATACGAGTACAGCAATATTTTGCTTTTTTTTATACTAAATAATTTTTGTTAATTCGAACTTATTTTAAGCTGAAGGTTAAAAATCAATGTACTCATCGGTATACATAATCGTACATTAACAAATGAAAAAAAATTAAATGAATGACTTAAAATAAACACATTAATTTGTTTTAAGTTATTTTAATTAATTTCTATCATTTGTCAAAATGTATTCGTGTTCATACAGATAATTATATTTAACAATTTGGAGACTTTAAATTTTTGTTGAAGTTAGAACGGTGATGAAATAATTTTTAGGAAATATTAATTCCGGGAAACTTTCGTATGAACCAAGGGGCTATTTCAAATGAAGTGGCATGAACTTTTTTTGAATTATGTGAAAACTAGAATTTTTATGGAATACAAAAGCAAATCTTTAGTTTCATAAATATCAACTCAATATGCATTTGCCTTCGTCTCGCCGCACTTGAGAATCTAAACCAGATTAACAAAACTTTCAAATCGTTTCTAAGAAGTGGAAATAACATAACCTTGATTTTGTTAACTTCTTTATTTGTTTATTTCGCTTTTTTAATGCTGTTTTTTCTTGTTAATTTATTCACTTGCATAAAAACGTATTGCTGGTTAATCATAGAAGTTCCTAAAAACTTTTTATAAATAATTTTAATTTAAAAAATGTGTACTTGATTTAGATGCTGATTTAACACAATTTTCAGCAGCTGCCATACAGCAGAAACGTATGAAATCGCAACTAACGGATGCCATCAAAGACTCCTGTCTGCCAAAAATGTTGTGTGAATTGGCCTCAAAACCAGAATACATATTAACGGAAAAAGAAAAGGATCTCATGAATCTCATAAGGTAAATATGCGCCAACTTGCTAAACATACCAATAGCACTAAATTTTTATAAGAATTTTTATGTTCTTGAAACTTTAATAAATACTTGTAATAACCAAGTATTTTGTATTGCGAAATATTCGCAATTATAATTGATTGCCATTTCCATTCACTGGTTTTCTAATAAAGTAAAACAATTACTGTAATTTAAATTTTTCTAATTCTTAACCTCGCACTTGATTTAAAGGTAATTTGATTAGAATAAACATTCGTATGTTTTACAATTATACTTGAAATTGAATGTAAAGAGACACTTTTGGAATAACAAAACATGAATACAAAAATGTATTCTGAAATACATACATACATATGTACGTACATATCGTTACCTTAATATAGAAAGGCCCTAACTATTTTTTTTAAATCGGTACATTTTTCGGTACATGAAATTTTTTTCTATCGAAAAATGCAAAAACACGATTTCAAAAAAATAATGAGTTAGGGCCTTTCTATGTTAAGGTAACGATATGTATGTATTATCAAATAAAATTGCACCTTAAAAAATTCACAATATAACTAAAAGAAAAAATTAAAGTTATAACGAACAAGTTCACAAAAAAAAACATAAATTCTCCTCAATTATAATACGAGAAAGTCTCTGTTCGCGTTCGACAGCAAGCAATTAAGCTTGTGTTTCAGAATAATGTGACTCGATTTTTCTTAAAATTTCGCCAAATGTAGAGCTGCTGACGGCCTACGCAAATATATAAATATTTATAAAGAAGTAGAAAAAACGTTTCGTTTTCTTTGAAAAGACAAGCATATTTGTTTAGTGTCGCACGCTACAAAAAGTTGACATTCCTGTGGAAATGCCAATATATAATTGCAATGATTCTTTGAAATACTTCTCAAAACTTTTACCGACTTATAAAAATGAATAAAAAAATACTTAACTTTTTTTTTGTAGTGTAGGAAAAGCTACGCAAATTAAAAAAGTAAATTAACCTTTTTTCATACGAATTTCAAATTGTTTGAATTTAAACACAAATGTTGTGTTCGTAAGCAAATAAAAACAAACTTATTTTTATATTGATTTAATTTTAAGAAAAAGGCCAAATTATTCAATATTTGTCTAGTTTTTTAATCAAAATTTTATTCAGTAATTTGAATGTGTTTTTAATTTAGATCTTCGTCCATGTCTTTGGCAATGAATGGTGCCCCCAGCAAGTGGCATTTTGCAGCACATATGGGAGAACTTCTACGCTTTACAGGCGATGAACTAAGTGGACCAATGGGTTGCGCTAATTTATGGCCAAACTGTCCTATTAGCTCTAAGAAATTAATGAAATTATCGTATAAAGTGAAACTGTAAAAATTTGATTTATTATTTTAAGCTTCTCTAGTTAGTTCTTGAAAAAGAAAAACAAAATTTACCAAAAACCGGAAAGAATTAAAAGTTTTTGGTAAATTGAAGCAAAATGTACAGCCTGGCTCAAGATGTCGACAGAAAAGGTGCGATCGACAAATTTTAATGAAAACAATAAAGTAGAAAAATGTGTTCGGTCGAAGGTTTTCTGTTCACATCGTGGGCCAGGAGGCTGTTAATTTCAGAGTTTGAAAATGAACCCCTTAAAACTATTAACTGTTATAAATTTTATTTCATTCTTAAAGATTCCTATTGAAATTTAATTTTAAGTTTAATAAAATGTATAAATTTTGCTTAAGAGGCCAAAAATCTTAAATCATATTTTATTATTTGCTTGATCGAGAAATACGTATAACTAATGGAGTTAGTCTGCTTTAAACGTAGCAAATTATTATTTACGTATGTATGTGTGTACATATGTAAGTATGTATATATATATATATATATATATATATATATATATATATATATATATATATATGTAACTTAATTGTAAATTTATTCATACTAATCTGGCTTTTGTATTTATTTTCTCATGTGTAAATATTTTTAAGCTCCAACTATAGTTTTAGTTATGATAAAATAAATATGTATGTATATTGTTTAGATACTTTTAAAATTAATCATTGTACTTTAAAATGTTTAGTATTTTTTAATGAAAAACATGCAATGCACACTAGTCTGTAATTTATTAATAACTTAGCTTAGTTTAAATATTATGTAAATTATTTGTGACTTTTTTTTCTTCCAACAGAAAATGAACTTTGTTAAGTTGTTATGTGACTTTTTGCGAGAGAGAGTTTATTAAATAAAAATAATAAAAAAAATGTTGAAAACTAATTTTTTTTATAATCACTCATTAGACATTAGCAAAAAAATAAACTATCAATATTAATCTTAATTTAAAAATAATTTAAAATAATTTTAAAAATGTATGACTCAATTTTTGGGTTGAAAATACTAGTATGTAAAAATTATAACCGCAATTGCGAAAACTTATGACTTGATTATGGATGGCAATATGACTTCAGTTGCCGCTTCAACTGGCAATGCAACTGCAATTAAAATTAGTATTTTGTATGGCAACTTTTTCCAATTGTCAAAAAGTTATCGAAAATACCAGATTGGCAACTGAAAAGAATGAAATGAATCAATTCTAAAAGGAAAACTATTAAGTAAAAGTGCTTAAAAAATTTCTTATCACAAAAATGATTAGTTCGCTCGAATTATTTTTCAATGAAGAGAAGGAAGTACAAAATGTGACATATATTACACGGCACTTAAGGGACAATTCAAATCCTTTAGAAGTAAAACTTATTGCTTAAAATTATTTTTAACTAACAATTTCTTTTTAGCTTTAAGATATTTTCGTTTTCCGAAAGGAGTTGTTTTTATTTTACCACCTTTTTACTTTTAAAACTATACAGCAACTAAAATTTGTGGTTGCCAATGTTATTGCTATTTGGTAACTGAAATTAGCAGCTGTTACTTGCCGGCTCTTACACATAATAACATTTTAGCAACCGGCATCGCAAATAAAGTCCGGTTGCCACCCATAATCAATCCATTAATATGAATTATTGAAATATTTTTTTAACCTTCCGCGATGACGTGCGTATGCATCTGTGTGTTTATATGTATGTGTGTGCGTATGTATGTATGTTTGTAAGTATGTATGTAAACATATCAGAACTTAAGAACGCTTTAACGGATCGGAAGCATTTAAAAGATGTTGATCTCACTTTGATATCGTAATATACTGAATAGATTCGATTTGATAGATTTCGATTTTTGTAGACTTAAAAAGTGTATCGGATGCTTAAAATTTGACCAAGCTCTATAGCTTAGCGGGAAGTTTCAGGAATGGCCTATAAGGTCAAACGATTCTCATTTTTTTTAAATCTTACCGTGCAAAAAATGTAAAAAAGTTTTCTAGAATAGAAAATGCCAATAATATTGCAAAATGTGTAAAAGTTCACGAAACGAATCGAAAAGAAGGAAAGAATTAATCACGAGTGATTGCGCGTGATTCACATCAATTTTATAAATGAGCTGTACCCTCCCCCAATGAATTAAAAAAAAATTAAAATTTTGTAATATGTACCCTACAGGAAATTGAACTGACACAATACTAGTCACGTGACCGGTCCCCAAGTGATAGGGACTAGTCCGAGTTCTAACACTTCCTATGAAGCGGACCAGTCACTTTGACATGGGAATGGCCTAGGATGGGGTTAATTGATACTTTTTATGCACCTTGTAACTTGTCACTGAACTATCCCATAGGGACCTATTCGATGTAGAATAATATAATTTATATATAAACGTCATTCCAACATTTAACTGTCACAATGAAAACTTATAATTTTTTTTATTGTTGCAAATGAAATTATAATTTATTTTTAAGCAGAAAATTTATTGAGATTCGAACCGGCAACCTCGCGCATGACAGGCTTGCAGACTACCCACTCAACCACAGTGCCACTCATGTTTCAAAATATAAATACCAGTTAAGCTTAGATTAATATCTCAGTATAGTTACGGGTCTGGTTTCATAGTCACGTTTAAGGGAGCAATTAACATTATATTTACACTATTTGATAGGTCCATGTGTTCAACCACATCGAACATGTTCAGTGCCGTTTACTACAATATTTCACCTAGTCCAAATTAAATTGGCTCAAGATCAAGACGATACATCCGAAAATGGTGAGTGAATATGTAACCATTTACACGATATGTCTTTTTTTTCACCATACACTTCTCCGTACTTTTGATAACACTCGCATTTTCTCAAGTCATAGGACGAGTACGTTTGGATTAGAGATGCTAAACGGGAAATCCCGAGCCCGGAAATCCCGCGATTTTCGGGACTATGCAAATCCCGGAGCCCGGGATTTTATAATTTTATAGCCCGCTATTTTCGGGATTTTCTGAATACCGTTTTTGCATAAATAATGGTTTTGACTGTCATTTTCTATATTAAAAATTATTACAAAATCCCTGTTATTTATAAAAAGATAAAATAAAAAATTTGCTTTGAATAAATATTTTAGTAGATAATATTATATTGTGTATACATAATATATGTATATCTGTGGCAATAAAGAAAAAGTAAATACTTAAGTCATATTTTACTGTTTACAGGAGAGCACTTTTAAACTTTCACGTCGATTTTCAGAAATTTGTTTCTTTTACAGTTAAATTGTAAAATTCTCTGTTAACCATTATTTTTAAGCAAACATCGTTCTACACACTATAAGTAATACATTTAAATTGAAATATACTAAAGTATAACCTAAATTAAGCTATTGTTCCAAATGAGATTAGAAGTCTAAAAAAGATAAGTCGCAAGTCATAGCGCTATAACTGCCTGAAAAATCACACAAATTAATTGAGATTTTGACCAGGGGTGCTTTCGAATATGCAGATTACAGAGACACCATTAACTTAAAATCAGCTTATCTCGACTTAAGCTTCTTTTCGTTGGTGCCACAGATATTATAACGTTTTCTCTTCTAGGAAAAAATATTACATGAATTGAAAATTTGCCTTAAAATGGTTTTTTGAAATAGAGATTTTATTAGTAATTGTTGTATCACACGAACGCCAAATTTTGTAGCAAAAAATAAAAAAAAAACTTTTTCTAGAAACGAAAACGGCATTAGTGTTTAATATTTTAACTAAAAGTCTGAATTATATAAGTACATACATACATATGTACATATGTTCATCTGTATACATATATGCACCTTTTAAATATGCAAATAAAAATATTACTTTTAATATAAAGACGCGCATTTGTCCACAATTTTTCGGGATTTTGTTAGTCCCGGAAACCCCGGGGTTCCGGTTCGGGATTTCAAAACTCCATCACTAAATCTCGAAGTCCGGGATTTCTAAAAACCTGTCCCGATTAGCATCTCTAGTTTGGATCAATTGTCACCAAATTTTCTGCAGGGTATGTACTTTGCCGGTAAACGTAAATGTTAACCAGTGATGCACGAATATTCGTATTCGAATTGCCGAATATTCGACCATTTTTTAATATTCGTATTCGTCAAATTCAGGCGAATACGAATACACTAAATTTAAATAAATGGATAAAAAATTAGTTTGTATGAATCCATTAAATTTTTTATAGAAACTTGTGCTTTGTATCATTTTCAAATATGATTTAATGATGATCATTAAAATGTTGGGTAGTTTTTATTAACTTTAAAGTGCGCCAACATCAGTATGAAGTTCTTTGTCATAACAATTCTTTAAAATTTCATATTGCAGGCGTAAATAGCACCCTAATTTAATGTCTACAAATTTTACATTAAATATTCGTATTCGTGTTCGTATTCGCGAATATCGTTTCAAATATTCGTATTCGTATTCGCGAATATCAAAAATCGACATTCGTTACATCACTAATGTGAACATATACATATCGTTACCTTAATAAAGAAAAGCCCTAACTCATTATTTTTCTGAAATCGAGTTTTTTGAATATTCCAATAGAAGAACATCTAATGTATGTAAAAAATGCAAAAATCTCGATTTCCAAAAAATAATGAGTTAGGGACTTTCTATATTAAGGTAACGATATGTATGTGTTCACATTTACTTTTAGCGGCAAAGTTATGGTATTAAGGTATCGGTATGTATCTGTATACAAATTTGTCCTCACATAGTAACTCGAATAGTTATGCATACACGTTTTTCGTTAAATCAAACTCAATGTATATTAATTTTTTTCTACTAACGTTTCTAAATAAATCTCCAACCTTATGTCTGGTCAATCCCATAAAAAACTTGCTTCTACAAATAGGGCATAAATCGTTAAAACAATTTACTTTATTGATTACAATTAGCATTTTTTCTGTCGTATTTTTATACTTTTGAAACTATTATTATTTATTCAAATTATAGCAAGCGCCCTTTATTTTTGATTATTGACATAAATTTACATTTATATGTATACATATGTATGCATATGTAATTTAATAAAATTCTGGTGTAAATATTCAGCATATTTTTAGAAAACATTTCAAATATAAAATTTTTTTGTATATTAGGGTGGCAATAAATCTTATGGCGTTTTATTTTCTAAATATAAGGGCAATATTTTTCTGAAAAGAATAATGGCTGTAGGCTTTTGAGGTGGCCAAAGTCAAAATTTTATAAAATTCTTAAAATCTTTTTTTTATTATAGTTGCAACAGATCCAGCATATTTGATTTATTCTTTTGTTATCAATATTTTTTTGTCACTGTTTCGCTCAAAGGCATCAATCTTACCAAAGAATATAAATCATTTATATTCAATTTATCAATTTATATTCTTTGATCTTACACATTCAATGTAATTGATTTATTTGCAATTGAAAAAAAAAAAATCTGGAAACAATTACTTTGTTAAAGGGTAATAAAAATTTAATGAATTATTAAGTTTTCATCCTGCAAACTTAAGACTTGACTTTTCACAGCCACCCTAATGTGAACATTATTCAAATGTTTCAAATTTTAAAAGCGACTAATCATCAAATGAACTTATTAATTACTACCCATAACATGTAACAAATAATAACTTCCTGTAATTATTCCGGTAACTTTTATTTAAAATAAAACAAGAGAGGTGTCTTAGGACACCCGGTTATAGCTTTGCTGCTTAGTTATATAAAACAAATTTCATGTGTGAAATAACAATGCAATAAAATTATATTATATGATAATTTCAAATTTGCTGCAAATATTTCAAAACGTTTCCATTTATTTCTTTTTTAGCGGAGTACGATTAAATGAATGTATTATTTGTGGCCAGTGGCGGCTGTTAGCCGGCTTACAGCCAATCGGCTGTGTTCTCTGGTTTGTGCTCATGTGCAAAAATAAATTGAGCAATCGTTCTCATTGTTTTTGTTTCACTTCAAAGAACGAAACAAAGCAAAATCGACCAATTTCTTTCGTTTATTTTAGTACTCCGCTTTTAAGTGCAAAGAAATCAAATCAAAATAAATTTATAACTGTACACTCAGGGAAAAGCTGCAACTTACAAATAAGAATGCGTCACATAAACTCAATAATTTCCAATACAATAGAAAATGTATATTGAGATGATTAAAAATAAACAAAATTAATAAATTAATAATGTAAATTAATAATTTTCCATATTGATATAAGAAATTTCAACATGACTAGACTTTCGTTAATGTTTCTTATTACTTCAATGTGGTTTTTATTGATTTTAAGCAGTTTTTTCTCTGGGTGTAATAGTGTCGCTTATTTTTGATACAAAACTCACGTCCTAACTCCTGTATCGCGCAATAAATAGCAAAGCTATAAAAAAGACTATAATTTGAGAGGAGCTCTTATAGAAAAAGTATTAGCAGAATAAGATTGAAATTTTGCTTTAGAAGATAAAATATTAAACTAGTAAGGATACAAGTAGCACTTTCTGTCATACTTTGATAACTAATATATATGTATTTTTCTTATTCATTCGAATATCTTAATCTTAAATCATTCTCGTAAATATCATAAATCTTCTTAAATACATTTTTATTTTAAAAGTTAAAAAAATGCAAAACACATAAGCAAAGAAATTAATTTATTAAAAAAAATTAAACTGCTCATCTACAACTTCTCTTTTCTATTGGCATTTAAATTTACTTTGCCGTACTACATACGATAGCATACATACATATTAGAGACCTGCGTAAAGAGTCTTGAAATGTAAATACGTCATGTTTTTTCACGTCGCATGTATTATACTAAACCAATAACAAATGCTGTCGTACTATCAGCGAAGCACGATGGATGTATTGGTGTACGTGTATATCAGTGTTAACAAGCGATGTCGCCAAGACTGCTTGTTTGTAACAAACACTCAAAAGAAGTAGTGTTGATTTGTGTATGCTTGTTATTTTGCATACTGTACGTTTGAGTGTGTGTGTAAGATGTAGATGGTAAGCTATTATGTGATTAACCGCATACAACTAATGTTAATGCATGTGTGTGCGTTTCCATGTGCGCAGAAAAATAAAAGATCATACACACATACATGCATGACGTTTGTTCACGCGCTCGTGCGTAGAAAGAAGCAAGCGTCACAAATTCTTCCGTCACGAAGTGTTTTCTTCTTTACTCCTATACCTACAATACTGAAACAAATTTCTTGCAAACAGTTTTATTAACGTTTGTTTTATGAGATTTCGCTGTAGTAAAGCATTTGAAAAATCCCTGAATTCTTAAAAGTTCTTATAAGATGTCTTATGCAGGACACTAATACATATCGATGGCTTAATATAAAAAGGGCCTAACTCAATTTTTTTCGAAATCGCGTTTTTAATGTTTTCTGGGCGACAACGTATAATTGCATCCTCCTTGAAGATCTTAGTACGTTACAGTTCAAAATCAAGGACTTATGGCAACTTAAAAAACTTTTTCTGCATGTAAATGCTTTATTTTTTCTTCAGTTTTTTGCTTCTCCTCGAGTTAGGCCTTTTTTATATTAAGCCATCGATATATACATACGTACATGGGAATGTGTTCCGAGATACATAAGTTTTAATTTAGAGATCTGAGCGCTAAACAAAGTATATTTTTAATATTCTTGAGTTTCTAATCACCGTATACTATAAAGTAACTACAAGTTATGAAATCAAGAAATGAAAAAGATACTCGTAAAATAAACTCTTGAACTAGGAAGTGTTTTATAACACCATATCAAATCACTTGTTGCTATCAGTCTATTTCTATTTTACCACGTACATACATACATAGACAATTCAAGACTTCTTTAATGCAACAAACTAAAAAATACATATAAGTAAAAAAAAATCATAAAAAAATAACTCTGCAAACTTAATGCATTATGTAACTACGATTAGATACTCGCGTGCACACTTGCTGTATTGGCAATAATTGTTGGTAAGTCTTGGTCGTTAGCAGTATAATGTTAGGACCATGGTTGCCATTACCTAATTAATTAGACTTATTGGAGATATTTAAAGCTAAACAATAGTGTATACAACGATAGTGTAATATAAAATATGGTTTCAAGTGAGATGTAATATTAAAAGACAATTTGAACAGTAACATAATACCTACCAGGACAAATCACGCTATATAATATAAAAGTTTTCTTGGAACAAACATATAATAATCAATTATTTCTTTGTTTGTAGCAGTATAACAACCCACTTTTATCGTCGAAAAGTTTTCTGTATTATCACAGTACACTTTTATTATAGAAAAGTTGACTGCGGTATACCAGCTCACTTTTCTTATAGAAAAGATGACTGCAGTATCACAGCACACTTTTATTAGGGAAAAGTTGAATATTGTGTTACACCACACTTTTCTTATAGAAATCTGTCCGTAGCATTACAGCATTATTTTGTTATAGAAAATTGTTTGCAATATCACAGCACACTTGCCTAATAGAAGAGTTGGCTGTAGTATCACAGCAAACTTTTTTATAGAAGAGTTGACTGTAGTATCACAGCACACTTTTCTCATAGACAAGTTGACTCTAGTATCACAGCACACTTTTCTCATCAATTAAACAAAAGGAAGTCAGATTAAACAAATTAGTAAATTCCCAATAAAAGGCACTATTTCAGCAGCAATAGTGTACAATAGATCTCTTCTTTAATAGACATATTGTAGGTATAATTATTTTTTAATTTTGTATTAATTTTCTGAAACAGTGCTTGACGTTTTTCGAAATTATATTAGTTCGACGAAATAGAGACAATAAAAACCATATTTTTCGCACCAATAAAAACCCAGCAAAAATATATTTGGTACAAGTAAGCACTAAGGCAAAAAGAAGCCCTTCGGAAGCGCGGAAAAGCCTTACGACTATGCAATAACGTAAGCGAATGACGAAATTTAACACAAACACTATGAAGTTGGTCGGGTGTTGTACTTAAGTTCTCAAAGTTTTTTATAGTGCATCCTCTCTCGCTTACCTGGATGCAAATTTGGATGCGAATGAAAGTTTTAATTCAAAAATAAATATGTCCTTCGGCCTACAATACGGAGATCCTGGCGAGCGACTCCTGATTCAGCACGCGAACAAAAAGTATTTCATTTATTGTATTTAATATATAATAAATATAAAAGCAAAGTAAAGTATTGGAAGGCGCTTATTATGAGCAACTTTCCATCTTCGAATGTAGTCGAAAGTATTAATTGAACGAATATAAAATTCTGATCCAAAGACCAAATTTTTTAATTATATGCATATGAAAAAGGCACGAAGTATGGGCTTCTTTCTGCACATCTTACATGCATTCAGAAGCTCATACCTGGAGAGCTACCAAGTGGGACTACACGAATAAAAATCATGTGATACCGAAGTAGTTTGGTAAGCGAGAGTTGTGCTCTTTCTGCCTGCTTTCAGGTAGATGAATATTTTTGCTGGGAAATATCTTAATATAAAATGTTTCCAATCTAATGAAAATTAATCAAAAAAGAGGACTTACTGCAAAAACAATCCTACATAATCGGAATGGTAATCACTGGCTATTATTGACTTCTTTGTAATATTTACTAGGTAATGGCAACTCTAGCCTGCAATGCTGCGGCTAATGCTGAGTACACATTTGGCATATCTTTTGTTGTCATTTTGTGGTGTCATTTTCAAAATGTTTTCAATGTCGCTTTCACATTATGTTTTATGTTTTTAACGCATTGCCACACAACGAACTGACAAACGTTGCCACTAGTACACACTGTTGAGATGTCAAAAAATGCCATAATGTGTTCTCAGCATACTTCAAGTATACGTACATTTTTTACTTCTGTTTATTCGCTTAATTTTAAAACATGGATTTTGACTTTTGCATTGCTGTTACCGCAACTAACTGCGTGCCGTTGTACCATTGCCTTAGTTTTTGTTTCTTCTGTTAGCTGGTTTTATTAACGTGGTTTGTCTACTTTTTTGCATTCGTTTGGTCTGTGTTCAATTCTGGTGAAACAAGCGGGAAACTACAGATTTTTGTGAAAAACCTACTTTTTGACTGGAATTTTTGATCAAAATATTTGTGGTTTTTATTATGTGTTTTCTCTTTCAATACGAAGCAATGAAATTTAATATTTTTCAGAAAAAATTTCTTGTCCGTATTGTTGTTACTAAAAATATGCGGAAATTGTATGCAAAAATGGTTGGCTGTAATTTTTAAGAGGTATAATTAATAATTATTGAAAGCTACAAATGTTTTGTGCAGCCAAAGTCATAGGAAAACATTTATGTATGTATGTTGGTTTTGTTATTGTAGAGGGCTTTCATAGGAGGAGAAGTATACGTATGCATCAGCAGCTTATATTATTTTAGCTTGAAAAAAAATTTGATTAATTTTCACTTAGATTAAAATGAGTTTTTCGAAACATTGTGAAAAAATTATATTAACCTCGATTGATTGACCTGAGCCAGATCAAGGAAGGAAGTGTTAAACAAAATCGCGTAGAGAAACATAAAATAAATAATATCGCCCCAAAAAGCTTAACCGAGATTTTTTGGACCTCGTTTTTTTACGAAAATCGATTATTTACAATCGCTAATAAAAATTAAAGTCGAAATTATGTCACTTAAGCTTTTTTATCGGTTAAGACACGATATGTATTCGTATATACATACGTCCACATATTTTGACGATTTTGGTGAAAATGAAGCCTGCATGTTTGAGTAAATACAAAATGATTTTGGTTCAAGTTTATCATTATTGCAAACGTAAATTTTCGAATTCAATTTTATAAGATTGTCTGCCTTTCATATATTGGTAGTAATTGTTACCAAAAATAATTTCACATGCATTACAGAAACCAGTCACTGTGGTTTAGAACACGGAAAAAATGTTCCTGCAATAAACAACTTCAATTAAAGCAATAAAGAGCTTTAATTGAATATAAAACCAAAAATTAATCAAAAATTTAGTTAAGCCAATGAAACTTTTGTTTAAAAATTTAATTGATTACAAAGTTTAATTGATTCAATTACACACATTTTTAATTGATTTTTGGTTTTATTTTCTATTAAAGTTGTAGAGTAGTGAGCAGTGCGTTAGCCGATCGGTCTGGTGGTCGTGGATCCGATTTCCACCAAGGACTCAGGTCTTCTTTACTACAACATGTTAATAATGTCTTTATTACTATGTCCGTTAAAATTAAGGTACTGAATGACTCTTAATAGCAAATACGGGATATCGTATTACTCAACTTTAGAAAAAAAAATTGTTCTGTATTTCGAAAGCCAGTATCCTTAAAATTTTTCTGGGAACAGTCATCCCGTGACCTTTCACACAGTTTCGACTTTGACCCGTAAAAAAGTTAACAAATTGTTTAAATGAATATGCATGCACTACTGTTATGAAACTTCCCTCAAATTTCGTTTTTCATCGGTTGGCAAATATTAATATAAAATTTATGGCAGCATAACCTTAAAAGCAGTAATGCAAAATAGTCCAACAAATTTCATAATAATGCCATTAATGCGGCCACATTGCAACGAAATTAAACTCGAAAAAATCATTATTCAATAACAACAGCACATGAATTTTAATAACTATTAGAAAAAAACAAAAAAATAAGAAATACAAATACTGTTTAAGGTAGGTCCGGTACACTGATACATAAGAGGTATATGGCAGTGATGGGAAAGTTGCTACGAGCATACTTTTTTTGATACTATTTGACATGAAAAAGTCCCGTAGTACTCCCGCAACACATTTTGTACTCTCACTGCCAACTTAGAAATGCATTCAGAAGATGCGCGTATGAATATATTTGCCAAAAATTAAATTTCGTTTTCGACAAATGGCACGAAATTTTATCGTGGAACAATTTCAAGCAATAGCAAGTAATAGGAAAAACAAAAAATTCTAATTGGAAAAGTGAGAAATCTCACGCGGAATTTTATTCATAATTGCCCAGTACGACCATTAACAAAGATTTTTTGAAAACCGAACACTTGCCGAGCTCTCATGGTGCGGTTTGAGACGTCTTCAGAAGAACCTCCAGTCGATGTGATGATACTACCTAAGTAGCAAAAGTGATCCACGTCTTCGAGTTGGATGTTTTTGAAGTGAATGGTCGGTTGGATGTTGCGTTTACTCGCAAGACCTTCGTCTTGTTTATGTTTATTCTTAATCCTGCCTTTGCAGCTTCTGTCTCTACCATTTTGGGGCTTTTCGATTTAGTTGGGTCGATTTGGATGGATGACAAAAATTAAAAAATCGTATACATACATATGTGCCAATAATTATGAAAGTGGCCTAAGTCATATATTGCTCTGGACGAGATATTTAGTAAATTACATTTGAAAAAATAAAAAATTATTTTTATATTATGGAGCATTTTAATTTAGAGTTGTACTAGTCTCGATTTATATAAATTTATTTAATAATATTTAAATATTTATTGAAGTTATTCAAAGATTTATTTGATATTTCTAAGCAAAAATGCACATGACTTGGACTACTTTAATAATTAAGGGCACATATGTACATATATTGTCATGTCGAGAGTTGCGGTATAGGGCTTAATTTTAGACCCATGGTTTTTGCTATAGGATTTTTGAAAAAAAAAGATCCACCCGCCCTAATGTATACGCTTCGTGTTCCTTTTTTATTTCTTTGTAAATAATAAAATAATTATTTTTGGTATTCTCGGGATCAAAAAAGTACTCGAGAATTTTTTTGATACCGAAATGCAAGTCTCATTTCCCATCACTGGTATATAGTGCCAACCAAAAAGCAAGTAAATCAAAGCAAAATACTTTCACTTGTTTGCTCATTTTAACAAAAAATAAAAGCTCTTGCACATTTATTATTATGCTCTTATAACCATAACCAAAATAGTTAAATCAACGTGCTAAAGTTGCCAGCTTTATAGACAATTTTACACAGTTTGTTAAATGCTCTTTGTAGAACCGAACTAGTTTTTAAATTTAAAATAAATTATCTTACAAAGACGAACTCATCTCGTTCACGTCTTTCCAATAGAAGTTGCTAAACTAAACTATTTTGTCTTTTTTGCTTACAGATGCTTTAAGCTAATAAACAAGCAAATAATTTTTGTTAAGAAAAATATTTTCTATGGTGTTACCAAATAATTAAAAAGGTTTCGTTGTGATTGGTAACTTTGCTACTTTAAGCCTATGTCATAAAAGAGCAAAATATGTACATAGTAAATAAAAAAAATATGTATGTATATGCTACTCTCCATCTCCCTTTGCAATCAAAGACTTGGCCATAGCCATAATTCGGCCAAGAGAGCTGGAAGACCATGTGCTTGTAATTAGTAGAGAATTAATACAATTTTTACATAAAGTCGTTCGAAAGACGATTTTTTTAAACTTTAAGTAATTTGGCGGTTGATAACATATGTATTTTAAAGCTAAATATTTGTATGTTTAAATTGTGGTGGTTTTGTTGTTATTTGGGCTTTAATTTGAAGTTAAATAAACATGTCATTTTATTTGTCATCCTCTCCCCATTTCAATACTAAGACTTGTCTTCATTCATGCTTTAAACATAAAGCTTAGACCAAGTTTTTAGTTTTAAGCAAAACTTGTAATCAGTTGCAGAAATTCATTGCTTAAAAGCGGTAGTACCTAAAGTGGAAAAATAAAAATAAATAATAAATAAATACCAAATAACTAAATATTACATTGCTTAAAGTTTCTGTTAGTTAAATTAGTCTTCTTGATAATAATAACCTGTTCAATTGTTAAATAGAAAAAAGAGTTTAAAATGAATCTACATCAAATATTTTGTTTAACGCTCATCCCCAGTTTATATGTTTTGCTGGTTCTATTAAGCGAACTTGTAGAAACTAGTTTGGCTCAAAATCCAGATCCTTTATTTGAACTTCCTGTACAATTAATTGGCTTTCCAGCAATTGTACTATCCGTTCGTCTGTCGCAGTTCGCTAAAAAGTTGGCCTATTCCTTGAATCCCAGTAAGTAAAAATTAAAATTTTGCTTACACGTGCAAATCAAATTATTCATATCGATTAATTAGATGATTGTAATCTTTAATTCAGAAGAAGGTTTTGGAGACATGAAACCTGTTTTGTATTAATAGAATCGTAGCTTAAATAGTTAGATGGGACTGGGACACTAAGATTATACTGCATATAAATCAAGAAATACAATTTGATTCTGGAGACTCAAGAATCTGTCATTATGTGTGTAACCAGTTTTGTGGAAACTTTACATGCTTTTCATGTAATAAATTTTAAAATTTAAATAAATTTCAGGTTTAAAGTATTCATTAATTTGGAGGGCATTATATTTTTTGATGATAGGTGTGATAAATGTTTGAATTGTCACGTAAAGTTTATCACTTAACTGATCTAAAAGACAAATTTCATATAGATATCGTACAGAATTGTTTTAACATTAATTATGTGGCAATAAGGAAAAAGTGCTTTAGTCATATTTTATTTTAAGCGTTAAAGTCGATTTTCAGAAATTTGTTTCTTTTGCAGTTAAACGGGAGTTGAAATATACCAAACTGTAACCTAAATTTAAGCTATTATTTCAAATTAGATTAGAAGTCTAAAAAAGATAAGTCACACGTCATAGTGCTATAACTTCCTGAAAAATCACAAAAACTAATTGAAATTTTGACCAGGGCACTTTTGAATATGCAGATTACGAAGGTACCATTAACTCAAAATCAGCTTATCTCGACTTTCCTTTTTGTAACAGAATTATAAATGTATCGCATATTAAATGCTTGAGATACGTATGCAGGTAGGTATGTAATATAAAAACATTATCAAAAGTCCAAAATATCGATTGACAGAATTCTAGGTATATTTTCTATTCAATGTTTTCCAAAGTATGAGTAGCAATACACTGAGTAATCATAATATTTTGATAATATTACAAATTTCTATGTTTTATTAGCTAAATCTTAAGTAAATCATAACAGCTGAGAAGAAAACAGCTGACTTCGAAAATTCAAAACCATCTCTTAATTTTTGTTTTTCTCAGCATCCGTTAAGAAAATGAAAATTTGATTCTTGAGAAAACTGAGTTTCGCGGGAATTATTTCCCTGGGCAACAATTGGAATTGGGCTCATATAATTATTTAGTATGATAATTGAATTAAAGTACTAGATTTCAGCAAAAAGCGTAAAAGTCGACTTAATTCTCGATAGGAAGGGAAGAAACACTTGAGAAATAAAAAATTTATGCTATTATTGCTCCTGCCTTTGTCCACACTAGTTTTTTGCTCTTATTTGCTAAGTTATATTTTTATAAAAAATTAAAAAAAAAAGAAAATCCGAATAAAAATTCTTAAATTTATTACTTTTAACATTCTGTCAACTTTTGCTTTTCGGAATTAAATTTAAAAAAAGCTTTTAAACTTTGCACTTGACATTAGGTCTTTTAACCCAAATATGATTTTTGCTGCAATTTAGCTTTGCCAAAGTATTGCACAAAATAAAAAAAAATCCATCACAACTGCAATAACCCTTAGAAGCCTCTTCCCAACATATGGCACGAGTATCGAAAATGTTGTTAACTTTAGTCACGTCACGGCACGTATAAATTCTTATGACTGTATGGCAAATTTTGCATTTTTTATAAGCATATTTTTTATTCGTTTCAATTTCTTCATACGATACACGTTTTACCAATCAACGAAGAGGCATAAAACATAACAGAGTACGGAAAAAAATAAAAAGTGGGTCAAGGCTGCAGAAGAAAAAGTAATAATACAAGTGATTGTTGGATGAAATTCCTATACTCGTGCATCCATCCGTAAGGTACATTGGTGTACCTCTTGCTACTTCAAGTAAATGTGTGTACAACAAAAGTAAATAAATGCTTATTAATTATTTATTATTACAAATGCAATCGCAAAGCTTAAGCTGAAAGTACATAACATGCGTTAGTACGCGTGCGGGCTGTAGGCATCTGTCAAAAAAAGTTGAAATAGCGCTTTTCCATACAACAAGTTACATACGAAACTCTTTCGCAGAAAGTTGGTTAACTTTCAACTTTGTAACGCGTCGTATTGTTTTGACAATTAATCAGCCGACAATAAAAAAGAAAAAAATTAGAATCATGGAGTAAAAACTTATTGAAGAGTTTGAAAAACATACAGTATTAAATAGAAAAGGATTTGATAATGTTACAAGTCCATTTCTCAATGTAAAAATAAGTTAAAAATCTGATAGAATGCGTTTATGACGCGTGTTGTGTAACTTGCCATTTTTCATGAGGTAAAGTTTTCAAACGCACGATACTTGTAGGCGAGCTGACGCGTGTTATGCACTTCTACCTTTAGAAATATTTAGAAAACAAAAATATGAGTCTACCTATTTAATAAAGATTTTTAGATGTTTTATTTAATTAAATATTCATAAATATGTACATATATGTAAATATTTTTTTTTTAATTTTAGAAACTTATCAAGCTCGCAGTAAGCGTGACACGGCTTTATTAGTATATGATGCTGATATTGCTCAAAAGGCAATTTTACGTGAATTCGGCCCTCGAGCTTGTATTATGGAAGAAGCGTGTCGTATACATGCCTCACGACCGGGACGTGGTTCTCAAACTAATCTTAATTGGCATGAAGTATTTAGGTAAGTGTTATTAAGCTCATACTGTTGTCAGTTCTTACTTAAGAAATTCTTTCAAAGACGATCGTCGAATAAGTTGTTTGTGAGCAAAAAAAAATTAAATTAATTTTCGTGAAGTACATATACGTTAAAATTTTTTATAGCCTTTCCGAAATTACATTTGCTTTCACAATGACTTAAACGTTTACATGTGTAATGAGTTGAAGTTTTCAATAGTTTTTCATTCTTTTTTAACATCGTTTGCAGTGTACGGAGTGGAGCATCTTTCTTTATTTTTCTTGTTAGAATGTCATTGTCAAATGCATTTCATTTGTTATTATTGCTTCAACTAGATACTGCTACACTCAGCGATGGCAGTATTTGTGGCAGCAGCAGCATGTTGTTGAAATGTTTTTCAATCAATTTTTATTTGAAAAGTGCCAACTCATTTGTGCATAATTTAATGTCTTCTTCACTTGTAAAATGGAAAGATAAAACATGAAAAACTTTGTCCATATATTAATTTAAAAAAAGTTCCAAAGACGTTGAGTGGAGTTAAGTACGTTGATAGTTTTGTTTGTTAAATTTGTTGGAAGAGATTTGTACTCGGTTTGTTTTTGGTAAAAAAAAAGTTGTAATAATTTATATGCTTAAGTACATGAATAGGGAGTTTTAAGAGTTGCCATAAACCAAAAAAATAAATAAATTCAGCCGAACTTATTCAATCTAAGGTCTATTTATGCCACAAAAGATCCAGTCGCAGTGCCGGTCTTGGGATCAGATCAGTGAACCGCACGTCATACCACAATTGTGGACAAGAAAATCACACACATGCTTATGCTCTTTCATTTAGTCGTCACTGAGAAAACGACAAATGAATGAAGGCTTGTTTTTTTTTAATTAAAGTTCAAATTTAATAAATTTTACACAGCTAAAAAAATATAAAATAATTATAGATGCTAAGAAATATTTCGAGATAAAAATGCTTTTGGCAATATGCGATGCATTTTATGCTATGAAACATTTAAAAATAATAAGGAAGCTAGTTTAAAAAGACATTTTAATAGTTTTCACAGAGCTGTGAATAAATTTAATTTGGAATTTATACACTACATTGTTGAATGGATTATTAGATTTTTTACTTTTTTCTTAAGTTTTTATTAAATTGATTATTTAAAAAAAATCAAACAATGAACAAGCGCATCATGTATTTTAAATTACAAAACTTTTCTTCAGTTGTAACCTTATTTTACTCTCATTTTTCTCACCAATACAAACCTATTTTATTTTGCGGATCAGTGGACCAGATATTGCTCCCTATTCTAAACTAAGGTCTAATTAATAAGGCCTATGAAAGTTCCGGTCCAGACTTGCAATTTTTGTTGTTTGTGTGATTATCAAATTCATATAAAAAATTAAAATTTGTCTTTACTTAGATACAATAAGAAACAATTTTATGAGATTTTACTTAAAAAGTACTAGAACATTCAAATCTAATAAATGAATAAATAAACTATTACTTAAGCACGTTTCAATTCAATTGTGAATTGAGTCTTTCAATTGAATTGATTCTTGGCCACACACTTCATAAACTGAATTGAAAGATTTTCATTCAACTGTCAAATTTATATTTTTTTCACAATTACAAATTTAAAAATTTAAAACGTCTATTGCATTCATTCATTAATGTATATATTTTTTATTTAAAATTCAATGAAATTAAATACAATTTTAAAAATACACAATTTCTTCTATACAAAATAAAGCTACAAACATAAATTTTGACAAGAGACTCGAGCACACACAGCACAATCGAATTGAAAGATTTACTAGTCAACATGAAAAATCAAAATTTTTTGATTTTTCTTCAGCCAACTCGACAACTGCCAAACTAATCAATTGATAGAGCCATACACGCTTTGATTTGGACAACAACCGACTCAATTGAAAATTGAATTGAATCGTGTATGGGGCGCTTTACACTCAGAGTTGAAGACAAATTGTCACAAAACTCTCTTACAAACTTTGAAAATTTAAAATTAAATTTTATAAAAAATACCCACTAGCAAGACTCTTTCTTAACAAAGGAACATTCGTGATTGTTTAATAAATTTCTTACGGCCTTATGTATAATCAAAAATTGACATGAAGTTAGCATAAGTGGCAAAATTTAACATGACCTTAAAAAATTTTCCCATGAAACTGAACATTAAAAATCACGCTAGAACTTAGTAGTGGGTTAAAATTACGTAATGCGATAAATTTTAATGTCAAACTCATTAACACCTATTTCAAATTTTTTTTCTTATACATAAGACCGTTAGTGTTTCAAATTTGATAATGTGCATTTTCATATTTTCATTTTTATAAATAAATCTCTATTGATGGGTCTTAGCAGTTTTGTGAAACCACACTGGTCAACCACAAGTCAAAATCAGTCGAATACACATATTGTACAGCAATTTTTTAAAGAAATTATTTAAAATCTTGTGGTGTTTAATTTTATTGCTTATGTAAGTACATTTTATTACATACGAGTAAAGCTATACATTAAAGTATTCACGTTAACTCTTGCAACTGTAAAAAAATACATAATTTCATTTTCTGACTCGAGCAATTGGTACAATTCTGCTTTTTTGGTACTATTCAAACTCGGAAAGTACAATAGCATATCAATGGTTAATTTAGTACATTTAAGGACTCTTCCCAGTTTTAGTAATTTTACTCCACCTTTATATTCAAATGATTGTATGTATATGTCAATTTTCACTTTTGAACAATAAAATTCATATTCTTCTCACTTTAAAATAGTATTGTTAAAGTTAAACGGAACGAGAAAATCAAAAAATATGAACTCTATATCCAAATTAGTTTTCTTATAAATTTGGATGATATATCTGTCATATGCTATTCAACTTAAACAAGTGTAGCATATGTTTTAACATATGAACGCACACGAAATTTTGCTGAAATCGATTCGGTAGCCAGAGCAAAGACGATTATCATGATCTCGAAATCAAATTGAAAACTATTGCGTATCTGCGTATGGTTTATATACCGTTTAATTCAAATACCAAACTAAATTGATTTTTTTTTATACATATTACATATATACAAATAAGATTTACGGGTAGGTTTTGTATTCTACGTGAAGTTAAATCTTTCAGAACTGCCATAGCATTGTTCTTATAAATATATATTTCCAACGATTCTATTGCAATTCCTCACGTTTTAATATAACAGGAACACAGAACATACCCGTTAATATACATTTTCAAATTAATAAAAATAAATACAGCTAAAATAATATTTTAGTACAAGTTAGGTCAAAAAAAGTACTATTTTTAAATGTTGTTGATAACTGATATCATGATGATATCAATAATGTTATAACTTGAAAAAAACATTAACTTGAGCAGTCTATATGTTAATGTTCAAGTTAGTCATTTTATGTCAGGTGGAGACCGCAAGTTAGGTGTAGACGAGTTGAACTTTTTGTATACACACGAGAAAATAAATGTCTTGTGTAGATACATCGCATGCTCTTGCCAATTACACCTGCCGCCGCAAGTTTTTGTTGGCTCTGTGGTCTAATGGTCGGCTACGCTTTTTTAACTTCGGTTATTTCTGATTAGCGGCTTTGAAAAGTGAGGAAGTGAAATTTTTAAATTGTTGATTAAAATTAACATTAAATAGGAAAATAGTGAAGTATATTTATTTAGCGCTAAATCTGTTATGTATCAACGTGAAGAATTTCTTTAAATCATCAAAGTCTAATAAGATTTGTATGCGAATAAAATGTCTTTCACAAGTGTGACTTAAAGTTGATTGATAAGAGTTATACAATTCAGTAAGTAATAAAAAAACTAGAACCAATTATATATAATTTGTAGTAAATATAAAGCAGAATAACTAAAATTAATTGGAACAAATCAAGTTTAGGGACACCTCTTAAAAATTAAAAAAAAAGTATCCTTTCCTATAAAAAATGTAAAAATAAAAAAAAATTAAATAAAAAATGTTCGGCGATGCTTAGTCCTGATTCACACACATCAGGTTTAGCTGATCAGTTTTTGTTCAATTTTCTTTTGAACCTGCATTTACGTTCATACACACCGTCAAGTTTGTTTCATCAAGTCTCATCAATTTGTGTTGCAGTAGAGTATTACGAATGACAAAACAAAACGAAAAAGCAAACTTGACTGGTACGGTCAAGTCTGTACCCCTTTCCATTCTCTTTTCCTCTCTCTCCTAAAAACTCAAGACGACGACTCAGACCTGACGTGTGTGAATCAGGACTTAGTTCCGACTTCGACTTTCGACTATTGACAAGACAACACAATTGTCGAACAGAATTAGGCCATAAGAATTTTTATCCGCCATGGTATTTCTGCCATTGTCAAGTTCTCCTAACTAACGCTTTTCTACACTACCGGCCCTCGGGTACTGTCAAAAGCTTTAAGATGATACCAATATTGGTCATATTCGTTGGAAAACACAATATTCTACTAGAATTTCATAGGCATATAATTGAATTAAAATATTAAGACAAATTATTAAGTCAATAACTTTATTCCCTCATATTTCCACCAAAACATTTTTATGACAAGGATAACTGAATCGTTAGTTGTTTAATTGGGTTTCATCTGCACAAATTTCGATTTTGTTTCTGCTGGCAACTTTAACCTATTTTCTTAATGCTTTATATTTCATTTACACATGGTCTTTACAATTCCTGATTAACGTTTATTGTTCGCAAATACAATAAAGAAAAACAAAACTTTTTATGATTATAGACAGCACTCACATCGTTTAATTTGCAATTGTATACAAGAAAAAAAAACAATTTTTATATTTCATAATTTTATGACTCAAATGGCAATATACATAAATTAAAGTGAAAGAAAGGAAAAAAGTCAATAAAAAAGTTACACTTGTTAAGATCCTTCAACAACTTTTATTTTAACAGCTTTGCTTTTGTTCTCAAGACACTGACCTCACGCAATATAATAAATATTATAGCATTTCAGAAAATAAAGAAAGTTTGAGATAGCGATAAGTTTAATACAACAAAAGAAAAACAATGAACAAAATTTAAAACGATTTAGGAATATGTAATTAAATGTTTAACTCAAGAAGATAAGTAAATGTTAGTCCTCGGCCAGACTTGCAATTTTTGTTGCTGCAATTTCTTAAAGTTCTGCTTCCTAATTGCATAAGTGTCCATATTTTGAAATTTAAATTTTGCAATTATGCGTTAAATAATGATATTATACCTCTGAAAAATTAACAATTGTATTAACTTTTAATTATTTTATTTATGTTTTTCACTGAACAAATAAAATTATAAAAAACGTCAAACACAACTAACAACTTGAATTTAACAATTACGAATTTCAATTCAAAAAAGAATTACAGAGCACATGAAACTGTGTACCCCTCCCCAGTCTTCTCTTCCTTCTCACCAGTACATCCAATAATTGCTGAAACAAAAATTGCTAGTCTAAACAGGGACTTAATAAAGTTATATAAGTAGATATGTACATACATATGTATGTATTTTCCCTCAAAGAAGAATTTTTTAAATTAATCTTATAAAACTATTTTATGAGTCTGAGATGTTGTTTCTGAAATGTCTCTGGGTTTGGTCTGTTGTTAGCTTTTTCTAAAATGCAAAAAATTTAAAAAGAACATAGTTTAAAAGCAAACTGATATTGAAACCCCGTTATGTCTGAAAGAATTTGACAGTGAGTTGCATCAATAAAAGATTAGCACAATAAAATTTATGGTATGTATGTTATTCGGAATGAAGGTACCGTCCCCGTTACATTGACGTGTCATTGGAAGGAAGTGGGTTGCTTTTGACATTTTTTAAACTCAAAAAAATCATGTTTTTGATGCTATAAAAATCCGAAATTCGGAAGTGAAAAAAAGTAGTTAAAAAGTGTTTTTTATTCAGTGATTAAAATCACTTGTATATGGTTTGAAAGGAAAAAAGGTTAAATTATTTAATTTTTTTTATTTTATTCCATTGTTATTTTTAATAATGCAAATTTTTTGATTTGAAAATCCTAAAATGTAATAAAAAAAACATTTGCATTTGGCTTGACCCAAGAAAGCAATGACTTTGATGAAAACAAAGTAGTGATTTAAAATTCTATTTGATATGTGGTTAAAAATAACTTCTTTAACATCTAAAAATATGCATTAGATACTTTCGAAGTAATTTAAAAGTGGTTTGTAAGGAAGTACTCCTTTTATTTTTTGCTGGGTATGTATGTACATACATATTAAAGGGTTGCATTTGTATACTTGTTTGTATAGCCAAAACAAATATACCATGGTATGTACCATATAATTGAAGTGTGAGCGACAGAACTAGTATAAGAGTTATTGTGTGTGCGTGCTTTTCCAAATTAAAATACAATTGAAAACAAATAACAATTGCTTATTGTATTGCTGCTGAGAAACTGTTTGATCTGTTTTTGCTCAAAAAATACATATTAAGTGTGTTCGTTTACTTTTGCAGTAAAATGCAGTAAATGAGTAGTTACTGCAAAAATTTTAAAATTTACTCTCAAAAAGAGCGATAGCCAAAAAAAGTACGCGAACGAAAAATAGTAAAAATTAGTAAGATTAAAGAAACAGCTGATTCTAACTCCACATAGTGTTAAAAAATATATAATCTTTGTACTATGCAACTCTTTTAATTATTGGTACACGATACAATATTTTTATAACACGGACAATATAAGAATAAATTCTGTAATTTATTTCATGGTAATATTTGTAATTAATTTCTTTTTGATTTCCTTGTTTTGTTGTTGGCTAAATTACTAAAAATTACATGACTATTTGTTAATGTTACTGATTACCTTAAAAGCAAGTGCGATACTAAGTACCCAGATACTTTACAATTTTACAACTCTGAGTAATTAAAATAAAACCAAACCAAAAGGTTCAATAAAATATGTTACAAAATATGTATATTAACAGCTATTATTATTAAAATTTATAAATTAATTATCTTGTTAATGACTTTCACGATTTCCATTTAACCTTTTTTAAAATTTTTACACTTTTCATTTGCTTACTTTCCATTTGTTTACATTTTGAATCATATGTTTTTATCTTACTAAACTTTACTATGACAAATTTCTGCAGTAAAAATTTGCAAAACACTCAGTGAAGAACTGTCACTTTACTCTCTCAATTTGTGTTCTCATTTACTGTATTTTGGGTATTTAGTATTTAGTAAAATGCAGTAAAGTTCCGTAAAAATTTGTACAAATTTTGAGTACGCGAACGCAATTATTGTAATACAAATATATGAAAAAACTACTATTGAAACAAATACATCATTTGCGGATGTATGTGCGGACGTTCGTTATGTTATTTTGTGGCGCAGGCAAAGTATAGAGAGAGAAAGAGACAATTTTGCTCTGAGAGTAATTACAAATGCATGTGTTTCATGTACATGTATCATTTACTTACATATGTATGTGCAATTTTGCTTTCATTCATTCATTCATCAGCCAATTACATTTTTCCTCAACACATCATAAGGCACTTATGGTAAAAACAGTTTTATGTATCTTATTTGCCTTAGAAAAACAAAAAAAATAAATGTGTTGTTTTCATTTGCTCATTGCACAACCATACAATAATTGCTTAAAAAATCAACATTTACAACTAGTAACAGAAAACGATAAATAACATATTTGTTCATACCAGAACCAAAAAACACGCAAAACTAGTGCAAACAGATGTATCTGTGCAATGCTATAATACATACTAGAGATGGGCGCGTGTCGTGTTTTTTTCCGTGACACGAACACGCACGACTCGGTTAGTTTCGTGTTGAGCAATTTTTGACGCGAAAAATACGAAACTATTTTAGATGTAAAATATGTATGAATGGATTTCCAGTAGAAAAAAAATTAGGTGACATATTTTGAAAAGCTACTCTTGAAAAAAATAAATTAAATTTTCTGATCTTCAATACAATACCAATAATATTTCGTGCGTGTTGTGCAGTATCGTGTTGACGAAATTTGTGTTGAGGGTCTTAGACGCAATTTACACTGTGCCTTTTCTGCTTGCCTGTGCAGGCAGGCTTTTTTAGTTTATTGGTGAGAGGGGGTGAGAAGCTTGCGGTGTAGAACAAAAGGCACAAAATGAAAATTCGAGGGGATTTATGACGTTTCTCTGTCTTTTTCGTATTCTCAGCATTAAAGGCCGTGATACACTATCATACAAAGTCGTGCGATCTACGAAAAAGTACATCGCTGGTATGATGGAGTTTATGAAAATTTTCAAAAGACAATAACAATTCATCACACCAGGGTTGTATATTTTCTTAGATCGCACGACTTTGTATGATAGTGTATCATGGCCTTAAACGTGTATATAAATGCCAAAAAGGCATGAATAAAAAAGGCTTAATGTAAATGTGTGTGACTTTTCGTAGGGGGTTCAAAAGAAAATTGTCAATACAAGGCAGGCTGAAAAGGCATAGTGTGAATAGCGACTTAGTATTCGTGTTCGTGTCGTGTTGGAAAAATTCGGCACGGGCCGATCGTAAAGATATTTCGTTCTTGGCATTGTCAGGGTTAAGGGAAAAAAACATATATGTACATATTTGCATGAAACCCCTGTCCCTGGATATAACAAATACTTTCAACCAATTTTTAATCATATTTTGATTTTATTAAATTTTCTTGCCCACTCCCCATAGAATTACTTTTATAATTACTTTTGTTATTTGCTTTGCACAAAAATATTGCTGGACATTTGTCGCATCCAAATATGTACATAAATGAATTACACTATTCAACAAATAAAATTTTTTTTGTAGTATAACTTATTTGATAGAGTTAAGAGGATGTACATAATTTACTCTAATTCATATACAGCTCTTTTGAACCGCCGACTAGTGTTATCCCTGCCCCATCTCCTTTAAATATCAACAAAAGGAATAACAAACAAAACTTGACAAATTTTGAAACTTAATAACTAAAATAAACTCCTACTGTTTCTCTCCTTATTACACCCCAAGCCAACCATATTGCATAGACATAGAAAATAAAACGAAAATTTTTAAATTGTATGAATGTACTTGACATATGTAAACTTTTCTGCTGTATTGTGTTTTTGTTGTTGCACTTACGTACAATAAGTTAAACATTGCAGTGTTTATTGTTGTTGTTGGAGTGGAGAGTGTGAAATTTTCTCATATTTTTTTTTAATAACAAAAATGGATGCAAATATCATCGTATTAGAAACTTTACTTAAAGTTTTTGTAGTTGTTGCTGTTAACGTACCAGCTTATTTTAACAATGTGTTGATAAAGTTGGTTTTTCATGATTGTGTTTGGTGTACACATGTATGTATGTGTGTACCTGTGTTTGTATGAGTCCCTTCATTAAACTAGTGCGTCAATACGTATACTTTATACCTTAAGGTTGCTTAAGGCCGTGATACACTATCATACACAGTCGTACGATTCATTCACTGGAAAATCGAATTGAATTCTGTCACACTCTAAAAAAATAGCAACAAAATCTCTTATAGGTCCCACACTATTCCATAAAAAAGATGCAAAAACATTTAAAATAATTATTTTGCATTTCTAAAGAAATAACGCAAAATGTAATATTCAAAATGTATCTCTCTATCTTTAAATAAATGAAGCAGAATTTGTTGTTTTCTTATTAACTGCCTTACAAAATGCATCTCTGATCTAATAGAAATTATCATTTTATGAAAATTTTCATAAACTTTTGGAAATCGGACAGACTTATCAAAAAATCTGTCACACATGTCAAATTTTAATCCACACTATCATGCTTTTTGAGCACACACGATTTTTTTGACAGATCGAACGACTGTGTATGATAGTGTATCACAGCCTTTAGCAGTGATCTGCATGATTTTCTAAAATGAATATTGAGCTAGCACTTAACATTAAAATAATTAATGATGCTATTGCATGATTCATATCATTGAGACTGTTCTCAATAAATGCATGCAACTGCTTGCAATCTCTATTCATTCATATAATCAATAAAGCAATGAATCTGTATGATTGTTTTGAAAACTTCTTAAAACTCCTTACAAATATAGTTTTATGTAATATTATAAAATAAAATAGATATCCCCATTTTATTTTATAAATTCTTCTAATACGAGAAAAAGTATTAATTAATACGCCATGTTTTATTAACTTAAGACTTCATCTAGTCAACATGCCTTTGTGAGTTATTTGATTGCTATACAAAACAATCAAACAACAATAAGAATTTTCATTGATTTTTAATAACAGGGAGTCTACTCTCTATTTCGAAACGAAAGAAAATGCTTTCAAATTTGTATGTTATTAACATTGCAATTCGAAAACATTTGCTGTCGTTTCGAATTACGGAGTAGACCCCCAGCACCAAAAAAAGAGAGTGAGTTAATGACAGTTAGTTGTTAGAGAGGTAAGTCTGCAAGCAATGTCATTTACATATTGATGTTAAAAACCAAAACAAAAGCACTGTAAAAGTGAGTGGACAGCGAAAGTGAATCAACTCATACAGTTGTCTGTTGCTTAGTAAAATTCCTTGAATAGGTAGAAAAATAAAAGTAGTAAGAATTAAGACTTGTTTTCCTTGCATAATGCCATATAAACATGGACATAAACCATGAATCAAATAAAGAAAATATGTTGTGGAAACGGCATTGCAAATATGTAATTCGGTGGTAGTATTGGGGGTCTACTCTGTAATTCGAAACGAAAGCAAATGTTTTCGAATTGCAATATTAATAACATACAAATTCGAAAGCATTTTCTTTCGTTTCGAAATACAGAGTAGACTCTCTGCTTTATTATTCGGTTATTATATTTGTTTGTAAATATACGTTTGTGCGGTTTTAGTCATCCGATATAAAATCCATTGAAATATTTTTAAATTTTCCCCGATATCGAGTGTTGTAATAATTTGCCTTCAGGAGAAAATGGAATCAGTATTTTTCCTAATAAAATGTAGTGAAACTTGTATTCGTATACATCGCATCTTTATTTATTATTAAAGCGGATTTTTTTTACATACATACATACGAAACAAATATAAAAAACAACAAAATCAAAAATTATACAAAAAATATTCGTAATACATATTCACCTTGATAAATAAGCTTATTGGCTTTACTAATATTTTTACATAGCAAGAAATAGCAAAAACAAAAAAAAACCGTAAACACAAACAAAGTTCCCTTGAGGAATAATACTCTGTATGAGTACCTCAAAGGAAAAAAATTTTGAAGTGAGTTCTAACGGCAGAAATGCTTATTTTACTGTGAGTTCTGAAACTCTTAATGAAAAAAATATAAATAATAAATCTGATGAAAATCTTTTTTTAACGGCAAAGCCAATTTTTCGTCAGCGATCAACTTCGCTTTGTCCAATGCCAACTAGTGAATCGTTAATATTACCATTGCCTAGTACTTCTTCATTTAAGTCTGCGATATCATCCGCATCGGACTCGCCTTCATCACTAAACCAAGTTATCACTACAGATAACAGTAGCTCAAAACCCAAGGTACAAGTGGGAATGGACAGATATATAACAGTGGTAAAGCGTGGGCGAAGCCCAAATTCTTCAAAAATTTCATCTGCTCCAAAGATGTCTAGGGATAACAGCGCATCATCTACCAATCGTCAAAATCGTTTTTCATTATTGCAAGACACCGACGACAAGCCCTCTACATCATCGCAAAAGTCTTTTAAGCCACCACCTATTTATCTGAGAGAAAAAAATTCTAACGCGCTTATAAAAAAACTACTGTCGACCATTGGTGAAAATACTTTTCACATCATTCCAATTAAACGAGGTAATATTGATGAAACTAAAATCCAAATATATAATGAAAAAGATTTCCGAAAAATTGTTAGTGAATTCGAAAAAAATAAAACAAATTTTTACACATACCAACTTAAGAGTGCTAAAGGCCTACAGATAGTATTAAAGGGCATAGATTCATATGTTGAACCCGAAGAAGTAAAATGTGCACTTGTCGACCAAGGATTCAAGGTAAAAAATGTTACCAACATATTTAATAGAGAAAAGGTCCCCCAACCCCTATTTCGGGTTGAACTGGAGCCGAATGACATACAATTAAAAAAAAATGAAGCCCATCCAGTTTATAACGTAAAGTATCTCTTACATCGAAAAATCACAGTTGAAGAGCCACGTAAGCGTTCAGGTCCCGTACAGTGCCATAATTGCCAAGAATATGGCCATACGAAAACTTACTGCAAGTTACCTACAGTGTGTGTTATCTGCGGTGAATTGCATGGTACTGCTAGCTGCACTAAGCCAAAAGATCAAGCAGAAAAAAAATGTAGTAATTGTGGAGGTAATCACACAGCTAACTATAGAGGGTGCCCTGTATTTTCTTTCGTTAAACAGGCTATGGGTCAAAAACCCAAGCTAACTCCAGCTCTACAAGTAAACGCGAACTCCGACACTTTTGCTCAAATCAGCCAACCAGTTACTTCACGTGTATCGTATGCTGATGCTGCTAAGACTAGTTCAATTCCCACGCAAAATGTTCCACCGCCAAATAATTCAACGAATTCAAACTCAAGCTTTAACTTTAGTCGCCTTGAAGCTACTATTGAGAATCTGGTGCTAACTATAAACAACTTTACTACAAATATGACAAGTATGATGCAAGAAATGCTGCGAATGCAGAATACACTGCTTCAAGCATTAGTTAATAAACCATGAACACGTTAAAAATATGTTTCTGGAACGCAAACGGCATTCGCCAACATAAAAATGAACTTGAGCACTTCCTCATGGAAAAAAATATTGATATAATGTTGGTTTCTGAGACTCATTTGACCTCAAGAAGCTTATTTAAAATAAATGGTTACACTTTATATGATACAAAGGACCCGAGAGAGAGAGCATGTGGTGGATCAGCAATTCTGATTAAGTCCAGACTCAAGCACTATGTCCTTGACAACGTTAGTGAAGAATATTTGCAAGCAACGAATATTTTCGTAGAAAATTTTTGTGCGAATTTCGTGATATCATCAATTTACTCACCTCCCAGATTTTCAGTTAGCGAAGATCAGTATGAGAAGTTCTACAAATCGCTTGGATCTTGTTTCGTGGCAGCTGGTGACTACAATGCAAAACATACGTACTGGGGATCGCGTCTTGTTACACCTAGAGGTCGAGCCTTGTTCAATACAATTTCAAAAATGGGCTTAGATGTCATTTCGAGTGGCGAGCCTACTTACTGGCCTACTGACGTAAGAAAAATTCCAGATGTTATCGATTTTGCTGTCACGAAAAATATTCATAGGGACTTAATTCATGTAGAGGCCTCTCTAGATCTGTCCTCCGATCACTCTCCAACAATAGTTACAATTTTCAACCCACTAAGGAGTGATTTAACTAACTCATATGTGAAGATGATTAATGGAATCAACTGGCTGGTATTCAAAAAATATCTTAGTAGTCACTGCGTAGAAAACATTCAGCTTAGATCATGCGATGATATTGAATTTAATATTGCCAATCTTAACGAAAATATTAAGCAGGCTGCTGAACACGCCACTACCTCCTATCCGCAGATCGGCTTTAACAGAATTTATTCTACGGAAATTGAACGTCTTGTATGTGAAAAAAGGAGAGCTAGAAGAGAATGGCAACAACACAGATCACCCCTAAATAAAATCAGACTTAAAGAATGTACTAAACGACTCAAAGAGCTGCTATCATCGGAAAAAACTGCACTACTGGAAAAGTATTTAGAAGGTCTTGATGTAACGTCCGCATCTAATTACTCTTTATGGCGCGCTACTAGAAATCTTAAACGACCCGTTGATCTTAAATCACCATTGCGTACTGCGACCGGAGGCTGGGCAAGAAGTGATAGTGAGAAAGGTAACTTATTTTCTGAGCATTTAAAATCTGTATTCACTCCCAATTCATGTACGGGTGCTGCTGATTTACCGAGTGTAGTTTCTCTACCCCCTCGTCCCTTAAGGTTTAAGATGCATGAAGTACAAAAAGTAATTGCTGAACTCAACCCGAAGAAAGCTCCAGGTATTGATGGCATTAGTAACAAAATGCTCATGAACTTGCCTCATATTGCAATAAGAATCCTGCTATTTACTTTTAATGCTATTTTAAGAATGCAGTATTTTCCACATAACTGGAAACTGGCCAAGATCAAAATGATTCCAAAGGCGGGCAAAGATCTTACCAAGACTGAGTCATATAGGCCTATAAGCTTACTATCTACAATCTCAAAGCTTTTCGAAAAGCTGCTCATGACTAAATTGTCCAAAATTTTAACTGATAATGGGTGCATCCCGGACCATCAATTTGGCTTTAGAAGTCAGCACAGCACGATTGAACAAACGCATAGACTGGTCCAAGTTGTAAGAAGAACATTTGAAGAAAAGAAGTATTGTTCTGCTCTCTTTATTGATGTTTCTCAGGCATTTGATAAAGTATGGCACGAAGGCCTAGTTTTAAAATTGAAGACATATCTGCCAATAAACATTCAAAAGCTTTTGGAAAGTTATATTATTGATAGGAAGTTCACTGTTGTGGAAGGAGAGTTCACGAGTGTGCCCGAAACTATATCTTCTGGTGTGCCCCAGGGTAGTATTCTGGGTCCTGTCTTGTATTTAATATATACTTGTGATATGCCTGTGAGCAATAATATCCATATTTCTACTTTTGCCGATGATACAGCCTGTATGAGTGTGCACGAAAACCCTTATGAGGCATCCCGCAATCTCCAGGAACATATCACTCAGCTGGAAATATGGTTGAACTTATGGAGAATTAAAGTCAATGAACAAAAGTGTGTCCATATAACGTTCACCCTAAGAAGAGATACTTGCTCCCCCATTCGAATCAACAATCAAAATATTCCTCAACATTCCCAAGTGAAATACCTTGGTATACACCTTGATCGAAGACTTACATGGAAACATCATATTGACTCTAAGTTAACTCAGATGAAACTTAAGTTAACTCAAATATATTGGTTGATTGGCAGAAACTCAACACTCAGCCTAGACTGCAAACTTTTATTATACAAGTCGCTTTTGAAGCCAATATGGCGCTACGGAATTCAGTTATGGGGCACTGCTTCAGCTTCCAATGTCGAGAGAATCCAACGAAGGCAAAACAAAATTTTACGGTTAATAACATCGGCTCCATGGTACATCCAAAATTCTATTATACATCGTGATTTAAATATGCCACTAGTGACTGAAGAAATTGCAAAATACGCAGGCAAATATTTAACAAAACTCGAATCACATCCTAATCCGCTTGCTCGTAATATTTTGAACTTTACTGGACACATCCGCTTAAAAAAGAGGGACACACGGGCTCTTATACCTAACACTCCAGATGGGACTACTTGAAAATACTTTCCCCCCCCCCCCCCCCTTTTTTTGATTATCACTACTAATGTATTATTTATAACTACCACTAAGTTTATGTCCGACACTGGTCGGGCCTAATAATTTTTTTTTTTTATAGATTTAAGATTTGAATACTTATTGTTAGTTCACATATGAAGATACAATAAATAAATACATGCATTAAAAAAAAAAAAAAAAAAAAAATCTTTATTTCTCAAATTTATATAAAATTCTATCTTTTTGTTGCTGTGATGTTGTGTTTGTGTATGTAAAATTTTTGAAATCAATGTAAGTTTGTTTATTTTTTGCTTTGCAAGCATGCATGGTTTTGAATGGATTTCAAATTAAGTTTGTTTTGTTTTTTCCTTAAGTGTCAAAATGCATTAGTAAAAATTTTGATATGGAAATAATGAAATAAATACCTTTTGGGTCTTTGAGTACACAAAGGGCAAAAAAGTATGAAAACAGTGAATGAATTAATTTATAAAATTACTTTTGTAAATTAAAACAAAAGAATTAAAATAACTTTCAGCAAGAAAAATGCTTACAAGTGAAAATACAAATCACTTCGTATTAAAGTTTAAAATATGTAAATACTTCATAGACAATTTCAAGGTATTTTTATATTTTTAAACGGGTATACATATTTATGTGTGTACTCACAGAAGCCCTGTATAAAAAGCTAATTGCCTACTTTAAGGCGTTATTATTATATTTTTCCCAAAAAGAAAGCTAAAATGGAAATTACATATTTTTAATCCCCTTTAATTTCCCTATTAATCATCCTTTATTATAATTATGTAACTTTAATTTTCGCTTGATTTATTAAAAACAATATTACTACTGCAATTTTCTTGCCTTTCCTTAGAGCTTTCTCATATTTTTCTACATTGAAGTAGTCTTTGTTTAACTACTTCAACATTATTTTATTGTTGCTTTTTTATAGAAATAAGTAAAGTAAAAAAAAGTGTGCTTAAATAAGTATAATATATTATAAACGTAGTATATCAGTATACTACTTACGAGATATTATTGTTTTTAATCCGCTTTTATATTTCAGTTTATATACATACATACATATATTTTTTTATAAATATATTTATATATATGTATACAATGCAATTTTTTTTACTATGTACTTTGTATTTAATTTTTTTTTGCTATGTGCATTTAAATATTGGCTTTATTTTACTATACCAACTTATATGTACTTGTAATTTATACGTTTGTATGATTTTATTCTATATATTTTTTTATTTTTATTTTTTTAGCAACTACAAAGTGCAATCAACTGGTATGAAACAATGGTATTTACTGTCTTTATTCATTGGCGATGCTGTGCGCGATGTACCGCTCTGTCATTTGTTGGCTAAGAGAATGCCATGTCCAGGCAATAGTCCTCTGCCACCTCCACAGCCACGTTAAGTATGTATATATTATATGTGAATATTTACAGTAGAATGTAGAAGTAGTATCTAGAAAGTAAAGTAGTTCACCTGTGCTGACTACCTTTTAGTAATGTATACTTTTTTAAAACCAGTGACACATGTTATATTTCTTAATAATTTTCTTTTAATTTGTTTTAACATAATACTTATAAATACATATGTATTAACTTTTCATCTTTTTACTGAGAAGCAACAATATTATATCACAAAAATCTTATAAAAATGCCACGCGTCTTTTATTTCTGCATGATTTTCAAAGTTGAATTTTTAAAAGCCTTGAAAGTTTCTAAACAATTACAAAAAAAGGCTGCTTTTTAAATTGGCTACAGAGAGAGGTAGCGTGTGTATGACAACCAATTTTTTTTTTAATCACCTGGTAGTCAGTAAATTTCAAAAAAAATTTCTGGGGTTCGAACATGTATCATCACACGTTGTGTACTCAACGCGCTACCACTCAGCTAAAGTGCCATCTAAAATAACAACAGCAAAATGTTAATATAAAACTGAATTGAGTTTCAAAGTAGCTGAGAATAAATTTGTTGGCTCTCATCAAATTCGATTATGCACTCAACTTAAGAATTAATTTTGGGTTTGTTCTGGATGACATTGCAGTTAGCTTTTAGTCAGTCTAAGAAAAGTTAACTATAAGCTAACTATATTTGTAGTCAACTACACATTCTCCAACATGGCTGTTTTCTGCTGATACTATATTGCGGTTGTTGATGGTCATGTGTGCATGTATTTTGGACAGTAACACAAAGTGGAATGTAAATAATTATGTTGCATAAATTAAACAAATATTGCAGACAGGCGGTATCTATAGGTGCGTCTTGAAAACTTTATACAAAATAACTGAAACATTTACGTAAATTTAAGTCCAGTTATTAATGTATTATAATTGTAAATTTAAAATAATTTTATAAGTTTTTTTAAAGTATTTCGGGGTTTTTCTTAAATCACTCGAAGTAACTGAAGCATCATTAAGTTTTATTTTTATTTCATATTTTCATCAAGCAATGAATGACCACTTTTTCATTGTTTTAAATTCATCGTAGTTGCTTTTTCTGCTGGCATTTTATATTGTCTAAGTCTGAATGCATGTGCTTACGTGCGACGTTTTCCTTAATACAGTTAAGGTAGAATTAGTAAAATCGTATCGAGATGTTGCGTGTCAGCTGACAAAAACCGTACCATATACAATGCATGTTACTAGTTATAAAATATGTGGTGGTAGCACTGCTGACGTAGGAATCTGCAGAAAACAGATTTTTCTGTAGCGAATGTCAAAAACGCCGCATTTGATGCCAGCCAAAAAAAGGTGCTGTGCAAACTGTTACATTTTCTATAACTTGTGCACAAAGTTGAACGATACGGCAAGCTGTAAAGTAGAATGATACGATTTTACTAATTCTACCTTTACAAACGATTGTATTTTGCCAGCAATCAGAATGACAAAAAAAAAACGGAGAATTTTTCATTAAATTTGAAAAAAGTGTAACCAAAAAAAAAGCAAATCTTTTGGTATAAATTTCAACAAATTGTTGACAAAATGTATTAAATGAAATGCAAGTAGCGCTACCTTACCGTGTCTGTACATTCAAGCAAATGTAGCAACATGATACGGACAGACATTCAATCGAAGTGTTACTCTTTATGCAGATAAAAAAAAATCAACGTGTTTTTTTTTTGACGTAGAACGTCATTTCCACTGTAACAACTCTCTACAACAATTTTATATGTAGAAAAGAATGTGTGTGTGCATCATTATACATAGTAAATTTACTGTATATGCAGCACAATTTAATTTTGTACTTTTATCAAGGGATTTTCTTCCTGTTTCTTTATTTTTTCATGTGAATTTTTTTAATATCCATTGCATTCCCGACCATTTGATACCATCAGTGCTTAACTTGTTGATTTTTGCTTTAAATGGATTTGTCCGTTACTTTTTTTTAAGAAATTACTGCAATATATATTCACTTTGAATTGTTCTATCATTTCATTCATCTTTTTTTCGTTAATTAAGTTTTTGTTTCTCAGTCATTTGGTTACAATTATTTATTTTGCTATGTAATACGTATGTATATCTTAAGTTGCAGTTAGTAAGTGTTATTGTAACAAATATAAAAAATGTAAAAAATATATTTTGTATGAATAAAAAATTTGTTTTTTTAATTTAAAATTTGTGTAGTGAAGTAGACTTTAGTTTTTAATAATTGTTATTGTAGAGTTGATTGCTTCTAGAGTATAATTTAAGGCTTTAGTATTTTTTGGAAGTAGTGAACATAAATAATAGTGTTTAATTTTGTATTTTGAAGTGAATACTTAGGGCCAATCCCACGATGTCGACAACGTTCGACTTGTCGCACACTTATATTCAAAACAAAAATAAATTTTAATATTTTGTTCTTGTTTCAAATGTATAGGGTGTTTTTTTTAGAGGTATAGAACTTCGAATTGCAATAAAACACAAGAAAATCGTTTTAATGTCCATTAATTTGGCTTTATTGGAAGGATAATTTTATGCCATTAATGTTTAAATATGATTTCGGGCATGTGGTTGCCGCGGCTGGCTCGAAGAAAGCCAATTCTACAGGTCCAATTTTCAACCACTTTTTCGAGCATATGGGGCCGTATGTTGGCAATAACGCCACGAATGTTGGCTTCCAAGTCCCCTAACGTTTCTGGTTTGTTGGCGTAGACGAGCGACTTCACATATCCCCAAAGAAAATAATCCAATGGTGTCAAATCACACGATCTTGGTGGCCAATTGACAGGTCCATTCCGCGAAATTATGCGCTCATCGAATGTTTCCTTCAATAAATCGATTGTGACGTGCGCTGTGTGGCATGTAGCGCCGTCTTGTTGGAACCACAACTCATCCACATTCATGCCATCCAATTCGGGAACAAAATAGTCGGTTAGTCGGCTCCAATTGCTGTGCACGGTGGCGAATCGATTCATTCGGGTCCTCTTCAACACTTTGCTCTACAGCGGCAATTGTTTCTTCGGTGCGCACTGTTCGACGTCTCTGCGGATGCGTATTATCACATAGAGTAAACGTAGTGCGAAAACGATCCATGGTTAACCGAATTAATTGCTCTGACATAATCGTCCATGTCGACCATAAAATGGACGGAGCTTGCGGTAAACTTCGCGAACTGAACCATTATTTTCGAAATAAATTTACACGATTTGCAAGCGTTGTTCTTTTGTCAACCTGTTCATGATGAAATGGCAAACCAAACTAAATATTAATCACTTGACAGCTGACAAAATGGCCGCCAGTTAAAAAAGTGATGCCAACTTAAAGTTCTATACCTCAATAAAAAACACCCTTTAAGTGTGCGACAAGTCGAACGTTGTCGATATCGTGGGATTGGCCGTTAAACACATCTAGTAGTAAAACCATGTAAGTGAAAAGTTAAAAATATTTTGATTTCTCTAAATTAATAAATCAATGTTATGTAACCTTTTTTCTCATTGATATTGAATATTCAATGATGTTACTTGAAAATTTCATCTCAGTGGTTTTTTGCCACAGAATTTGTACGAAAGTGAAAATGTTCACATAGTTCAATTCGTACCGTTTTTGTTTGGCTTTTTCAACTTTCACACCTTTGCATAAATCCAATACAAATCAATGCGTTTGTTTTTTTATTATTAAATATATCTCCATTGACTAGCTGCTTTGTAAACAAAAGCGAAGTAAATAAATATAACAAAAATTAAAAATTTTAAAAACCCCCGACTTTTTTCAGAAAAGATGTTATATCTTCTAAACGGCTGGACCGATTTTTTCAAACATAGCTAAGTCATCTTTCAAACAGAAAAAACTAAATGAAAATCGGTCCAGCCGTTTGGCCTGTACGTGGACACAGACAGACACACAGACACACACTACAAACTTATAACACCCCTTTTTTTAGTCGGGGGTCAATAAAAGAACACAACAGAAAAAACATAGAAAACAATTTGAGTATTTTGAAAATAAATTAAAAATAACAAAAATTAAAAATTAAAAAAAATCCGAATATTTCTAAAAAAAAAGATGTGATATCTTCTAAGTGGCTGGACCGATTTTATTAAAACATAGCTAAGAACCTTTTCGATCAAGTTAACTTTTAAAACTGAAAAAACTAAATCAAAATCGGTCCAGCCGTTTGGTCTGTACGTGTACTTGTACAGACACACAGATACACAGACACACACTACAAACTTATAACACCCCTTTTTTTGGTCGGTTAAAAAATTGTTTGAAACTAAATTGTATTTTTCAAAAATTGTCAATTGTTGAAATGTCCACACGAAATACGAAATAAACCACCAGGATTATTGACCATTTCAAATATTTTTTGGACGTTTCTTCCATGTGAAGTACTCTCAAATTATCAATTTTACTTTACTATTTTTAAAGGGAATTAAAACTTAAAATTTTTGCTCACTACGTTTTCTTGAGAAGGTAAAAACGTTTTCATTTTCGTACAAATTTGGTTTCTATGACACATCTCTATATAAGCGTTTCTTCTACCAACTGAACATGAATAACTACATATATGAGACATGCGAAATGAAAATAAAAAAATATGTAATTCCAATACATATTTTAATTTTTCATATGAATTTGTAAAATTCAAACGCGTTTCTAAATAACGAACATTACATACATATTAAAATGACTGCATTTGCTGCTTGGTTGCATGGAATTATAATAAAAAATTTGAAGGCATACTTTCAGGCGAAAATCAAGTGTGTGAATTCAAAAAATCATTTAACTTCTGTTGTGTACACATCTATACAGTAAAATTCGTTTATAATGAAGTACGAGCGAGCTTTAATTAACAATAGCCCAGTTCGCTATAAAAGAAGCTCGTGATAAGCTGTAGAAGATAATTGTTTGAAAGTTTTCGTTTGATTTATTCTGTGTTCATACACACCAATTAATATACTGTAATATTTACTTGTAGAGCTAATTTTTAACATAAAGATAAACTCTACTTATCAGTTCACTGTAGTTTAATCTTCAAATATTGTTTTTCAAATAAAGATTATCTAGTTAATCAGGTTTATTACGAACAGCAACCATCAACTGGTTGAAAAGTGAAAAAAATTTCTCAACTATGGTTGAAATAGGTATTACCAAAACCAATTGATAAAGTTGTGAATATTTAAGTAGGTATTCGCTATTGTGAATATGCATTTGAAGGGAAAAAATATAACAGCTATCAAATGACAAAAATAAAAATTAGTAGACAAATTTTATTTTCAAAATAAGTTCGATTGAATATTTTTCTCCTAATATTTTGTAGTTGAAAAAAAGAGAATAAATTTCCGTTGATAGCTATTCACAATAGTGATTTTGTAGTTGATGGTTGATACTTCTTTTCAACCACAAACATTTCGCAAAAATTTCTCTTATCAACCACACGTTGCTGTTCATAATAAGCCTGAATAATCTTAGTTTAACGGGGCAACAGCGCTCAGTTAAACTCAGGTAAGAACTGAAAAACTAAGAGAGATAAGAACACGTAATTTTTTTTGTATGTGTATGTATAATGAATTGGAGTTCTTTCACAGTTTACTTTTAACAAAGAGGTCAGCCTATGGTGTTTTAGAATTAATTGGAAAGAAAGTATATATATTTTGCATCACTACTTTTTAAGTTCATGTTATTTATTTTTCAATTCCGAAATTGAATTTTTTTTTAATAAATTTAAATAATTGTCACATAGCTTTTTAAGTTTTACCCCAAGGTGTATTTAACTTCTTCGGTTCTTTACACAGCTATGGTTGCCTTATCCTTACGCAGTCAACTGTATAATTACATCATGTTTTACCCTATTTACATAAAATATTTTCAAGAATGCCACATCTAGTTTGAAAACAAAGTAAGACACTTTTAGCTAAATTGACAACTCTTAATACATTACTGAAAACAGCATGGACGATTAAACCTCGTTTAATAGCCTGTTTCACGATGTCGAAAGAAAACTCGACTGAAAATTTATATTGAAAACAAAAGCAAATTTTCATATTTTATTGTTGTTTTCAATATAAATTTTCAGTCGAAAGTTTTCTTTCGATATCGTGAAATAGACCATAAATTTGTTTCTGGGTTAACTCGAACGTAAATCACAATGGACCCAACTGGGTCTCCGAGTGGAGGTGCGGTATAGCACCACCCTTCCTAACCTAACTCAAACTTATGTTAAACTAAGTTTAACTAATTAGTAAGAAACTGGCCCGCAAAATTTTAAGATAGTGTAATATTTAGGTAGTTTCAACTCGAGCAACGATTTAAACTGTCCTTCTCTTTCTATTCTTAGCATATTCCAAAGCATAGCGTTTCAACAACATTTTTTATTGTTGTCTTGCTAAATTTTATAACTTTCTGTTATATTATACATACTTTCTAAAAAATTCGAACTTAAACTAAATATTTAATAATTTACTTGTCGACTTACATACATACATTATTAAAACTATAAATATACTTTTCTGCCATCTGGCGTTATGTAATACTCTGTTACACCTTGTGAATTTGTCACATAAATATTTTTATTATGTGATTTGCTGGTTGTGGGTGCAGAGGTGTATGGTCGCTTTGTAGTATAAAGGGATGAATGATATCGGTCAAAATTCGTTTCTTTGTTAGCGGTATAATATTGAGGTTTATAGAAATTATTGCTACCGCCATTAGAAGGTAACGTTGAAGAGGAGCTGGCTAAAGGATATTTGTGTGGCTTATGGTGAGCAATTTGCTTTAAAATATCGTCTTGACTGCTGTAGTCTTTAGTTGAGTATATTGAGTTGGAAGAAGCGTAATCTTCATTTGACGGTGATGGTGTTGGCAGAAAGTGATTGCTATTGCTATTAATCTTAGTGGCTGAAGATGGAACGTAAATATCATTATTCACAGCCGTGTTTGAAGGAAAAATGTTTTGTGCATTCACAAAATTAACGTGTGCGTTGTGAACATTCCCTGCAGATGTTGAAGGAAATTCTTTATATGTTAAGGGTCTTTGATCATTGAATATAATATTCGCTTCTTCATCTGATTGGTCTTGTTGTAGATAATCTTGTAAATAGGAGGCAGCATAGTATGGTTTGTTTAATATTTTACTTTCTCTTTCAGGAAAAGTAACAGTTTTCTTAGGCTTTTTTAAATAATTTGAATATAAAGATGTTGCATGTCCTTCGTTGTCCTCTTCGTCATCATTATCAATGAATTTTATTTTTTGCGTTTTATTTTGAAAATCGTCAAAATTGCTCTCCTCATAATTGTCAAATTGGTAGTAACCATAGTTTTGTTCAATCAGGGACTTATCGACGTTTAGTATTTTAGATTGTTTAGACTTTTCATCAGCTGTTGATGGAAATTTCAACTTTCTCTCTCTATAAGAATCGTTAAATTTTTTAATAATTTGCCTCAAATGTTGATCTCCGTCAATTTCATCTGAATTTTCTTTTCTCATTTCCGGAAAGAATTTAAAGCGATTTCCTCTTACTAAAGTTTTGTACAAGATCCCACTTTCAGTGTTATCTTCATAATCCCGCTTATCGTCATTATCAAAACTTTCCATTTGTTCTGTATCTTCTTCGTCTTCTTCATCATGAAAATCTTCTTCATTATTTTTATGACTATCGTCAGCCATAGCAAAATCTTGTTCTTTAAAACTGAATACATCTCTATGACTTTCTCTGTGCTCATCTTGAAATCTCACCATGTCAATGTGGTCTCCTTCACTTTCACCTTCAAATTTGATTTTATCGTTCAGAGCTCTTTTTGTTCTTCTTTTGAATCTTCTTTGGTACTCTACTGAAGCCCCACCCATATAATCGGACAAAAGCTGAGTAAAGAAATTTTGTATACCACTTGTCACATCTGTTGTGGGCGCCTGAGGCTTAGGTGTTGGTCTGGGAGTTGTAGTGGTTGCTTGCCGCACGCCGGTTAAAGCTGATAAAATACTAAACAAGGACGTAGCACCTTGCTGTGTGGAATCATGATTTACAGTTTGTTGTTGCTCTTCCGGCTCGCTAAAAAATTTGAAGAAACCGCCTCGATGATTGTTGAGGTAATCAATTATTTCATACTATCGAAAATTAAAGTAAAGAAGTTTCATTTGTTGGTTTTTTTCATAAAAAATCTCACTTACCTCATCTTTGGGGCATTTCACATAAGTCTGATGGCAACTCTTTTCTCCGCCACTTAGGCCCAATAGCGCAGCTCTTCCATAAATAAGAGCGGGTGAAGCAGCAGGAAAACCAGCTAGAAAGCTGCAAAATAAAGAGCTTATTTTAGTTCGATAGAGTTTCATTCATTACTTCCAATTAAGTTTTAAACCTGCACATTTTTCAATTAATTGTTTTCGAATCCTAAAAATTTTTGGACATTACAGTTTCAATTTTACTTTACGGAAGAACAAATTGTCACTCACACTTAATTGTTGGTGTGTAATTAAACTAAATTATGTAAGAAGGCAAACCTTTGCCAAAACCTATATACATATGTATGTATGTACAATGTAAATAAGTATGTATATGCACTTCATGTACATATATTTGTAGCAACATATGTAAATATACAACCTTAATGCACTTACTTGGTAATGGCGGGTGAAGTAATGAATGTGGGCAGTTGACCACGTTGGGTTTGGGCAGCAATCATTTGACATAAAACTTTTGGCACACATTGCAAATCGTCATTGTGTGCTATATTCTCCAATGCCTTAATAAGTTGGGAGTTAACGGGTATTCTGTTATAAGAAGAAGAAGACGATGGCGATGATGATAGTGATGATGATGATGAGGATTGTTGTGTGTTTGCAGCACCAGTTAAGGCTCCTATAAGGCTGCTTAATGGACCATTAGTGTTTGAAGGCGCATCTCCTCCAGGCCCCCCACCTAAAAGTAGCGAAGCAAATTGTGGTGCATATTGTGCGAATGTTGCCAAACCACTTGGCTGGTGTTGATGATGAGGTGGCGGTTGGGGTCTGTATGGCCCTGGATATGGATATTGAGATGGCGGTCGGGGGTTGGGGTAATTAAACTGTTGCGATGGTGAAGTTTCAGGGGGTGGTATTTCGCCTATTTGATAGCCATAATAATTGTGGTAAGAAGGTCTGTCAGGAGGTGGTCGCGCTGTTTCGTATTGGGGATAAGGAATTTCTGCAAAATTATAAGATGGACGGGAAAAATATTGATGATGTTGCTTATGCAGGTGTGGTGGCATAGAATCATGTTGTGAAGTTGGTGGCCAGTTTTCATATTGATGTTCTCTTTCATTTTGTTGCTGCTGATAATGATGAAACGATGGTGGTGGAACTTCTGTTCGATAATAGTCGCTGTTTTGTTGTTTATTCAACAAATAGTTATCAATACTGTTTGCATAATTAGGCATCGTAGATTGTGATGATTGTAAATATTGCTTTTGCGGCCGTTGTTGACCATAGATTGTAGTTTGTGTTGGCAAGGGTTGCCTAAAGTCTTGTCTCATTGGTGGCGTGGGTGAAGGTATGGGTCTTATTACTGGCCTTGGAGTTGAGGGTTGAGTTGGCACAGGTGTTGGCAAAAAATTAGAAGTCTGTTGTTGAAAATAACTTGGCGGTGGATAATCGTGGGAATCATAAGATATTTTGTTTACTTCACTTTTCTTGTCAATCAATGCGTTGGGATGATTATAACTTGACTTTTCGTCATACACAACACCAGGATGCTTAAGATACACATCCTCATCAGCCGACAAGCTCACATAAGGTCTAAAGGGATTGGTTTCTTGCTGTTGATGTAGCCGTTGTTGTGTGCCTACTTTCATGCTTGATTGAACTAAATATTCCTGATTATCATCATGCTGATGATAGTGATGTGATTTTTGTTGCTTGTAAGCACTATTGTTGTAATTGTTATGGATATATGTTGTTGGTATTGTTATATCCCTTGCATTAGCCTCAGTTGGTGTATAATGATAATTCTCATTTGTGAATGGATCCCTGTAGATATAAATAGGCTTATCTGTTAGATGTTGTGGTACTTGTTGTTGCTCATTAGGAAATGAAAATTGCTTTTCTGCAGCACTTGCATATGTTGCTGCCGTTTCACTCGTGTAACGTCTATTAACATTTTGTGTTTCTTGTTTTTGTGGAATATTCTTATTAAAATTATTGCTGTTTTTGTTGTTGCTGTTGTTGTAAAGTATGAGTGTATTACTGGCAGTAGAATGTGTGGAGTGAATATACGTGGGCTTCAATCGTTGTGGTATGGTGGCATCTGCTGGTGTAAAATCGATTACTTTTGATGGTCGAAAGTTGAAAGTCGATTGTTGTCTGATTTCGTTTTCTGAGCTAACCCAAAAAATATATACACATATAGATGATGATATTTATGGCAACATTTTAATGTCGATAGAAAACAAATGTGAATACTTTTCTATTAATTAAAGGAAGTTTTCTTTATATAAACCTTTTTAAACTGCTTAGATATTTCTTAAAGCATTCTTGTTTCGTAGTACTTTTTTAATGCTGGTATAGTACTTGGTGTCTTAATATTATTATATAAATATACATACATACACTTACCTTTCATTATTAGAATTCTCAATTGTTGATTGTTGCTGCTGTAGTAGCTTTTGCTGCTGCAACAACATATTGTTGCCCTCATTACGTATGCCAGACACGTACGCGAAAAATGATATAATTAGTATAGCAATTTGTTGTCGCTTACATTTCGTTGTTGCCAACAAAAGAAACATTTTGACATTTGTATGATGACAGCGATTACCAGAGCAACTACATCCAAGAAAAAAATCGAAAAATATTTTTACAAATATTAATATAGACGAAAGCAACAAAAATACATATAAAAAACAAACAATAGAAAATTATATTAAAATGGGAACTCAAACCAAACATTAATGAATGCAATATATAACAGACAAACAAAATGGGGACAAAAGCGTTAATAAACACAACATGGTAATGTTGCGAGAGTTGCGCGAGAAGTGTAAACTAAATTAATTATGAAAGTGGTCTAAGTCATGTGCATTTTTGCTTCGAAATATTAAATAAATCTTAAAAAATACTTCTATAAATATTTAAAAATGTAAATAAATTTATATAAATCTAATCTACTAAATATATCTCGATCAAAGAAATATTCTGACTCAGACCACTCGGTCACCATGTCTTACCGCAATCATTAAGTGCGTTCGAGAACTCAAAAATTTGTACAAATTTGTAATATTTTTTACTGGATTGCGTTCGAGTACACAAAATCTAGTAAATGAGAGGTTGAATTGAGAGAGAAAAATGACAGTTCATTTACTGAGTAAATGCAAGTTTTTACTGGACAAATTTTTGCCAGTAAAATCCAGTAAAACGAAACCATATGTTTTTAAATATAAACAAACAAATGTAAAGGGAAACAAAAATGTTTAGTTTTTGATGAAATTTTTAAAATAACAAAAAACAAATGTATTAAGTTATAAGCATTATAACATTTATTTAAGTTTGATGCTAGAAAAATATTCGGGTATGTTATGTATTCCACGTGAAATTAAAACGTGCGGAATTTCCATAGAATGTTTGGAAATATGTATGTATGCACATATGTATGTATGTATATATTTAAATAACAATGCTATTGCATTTCCGAACGATTTAATTTCACATGGAATTCAGAACATAACGGATTGTTTTTAAACGTGAATATAGTTAATAGATTAATTATTATATTGAAATTTTCGAAAAAATACATATCGTCAGGTCGACGGTTCCTGGTTTGACGTATGGAACATTTAAAAAATTTACTTTGTATACATACTTGTTTTAAATTCTTTCCCAGTTTTTCGTTGTATTGAATATATCATCCTAATAACTTCTCACGTTCAGGGTAAAAAGCTTAGAAATTTTAACGGCCTGACCCGCGATGTCGACAAGAAAGTTTCTATCGCTCGCTTACTTATATTTAAAACAAAATATAAGAAAGTTTATTTTTGTTTTCAATATATGTAAGTAAGCTATAGAAAGTTTCTTGTCGACATCGTGGACCGGCCAAATAAGTTTAAATAAAAACATATGTCCATATCTTTTACTTTTATTATTAAACAAAATATTCTATCTTGTATTTCATATGTATAATTTTTTTAGCGCCAAAATTGGTAATCAGCTGTTGTATATATTTTACTGGATTTTACAATTTTTCCGTTCGCGTACTTTTAGATGCAAACTTTTTTATTGAGAGTAATTTCTTTAAATTACTCAGTATTTACTCAGTTACTGGATTTTACTGGAAAAGTACTCAAACGCACCTATTATTAAAATTATTTTATCGCGTTTATTAAAAATTTCTTCTAATGTTTTGTTATTTTAATTTTTTCTGTCTAGAAAATAGCTTTCAACCTTCGTATTTTTGCCATACGTATGCACTTGTTAAAAAAAAAGAGAAAAATAATTTTAGCAAATGTCACACGTTTAATAAGATGATAAAGGATACATATTTTAGTTTAGTTCTTCTTTTTTTTTACTTTTCGACGCGTCAGCATAGCAATTCATAAACGAAAGCTACTCCAGCATATAATTTCAGTTATTATCCTTAAGTATAACAAATATGGTATACAAAATACAACAGATCATCACGTTAAATATTATTTTCTTAACAAAAGCATGCAACATGAAAAAAAAAATTTTTGAATTTCAACTTAACAACAGTTGGCATTATAAACACAATCCTTGGGGAGAAACGAGAAATTCATTTTTTTATTTTTCGTTTTGCAAATGCGAATAATTTCTAAAATCATTTCTTATTGCAGCTTGAAAAATTTATAGCAAGTGATTATGCAAAGTCACATTTGCAAAATTTATATAAATTAAACTTGAAAAAAAATAAAACAGAAACAGCATAAAATTCCTTAACCTTATCATATTTTCAAACTAATCTTTACCAATTTTAAGTGGAAAAATACACTTTCAAAAATATACCAGACTGCTTGTTTTATAAATTTCATGTTTAATATTCAAGATATTATTTCTTTTAGTGTTTTTGTTTAATATTTTAAACTATAAAATTTTAAGTTTAAATTTTTTTAAACGCACTAATAATCCCAAATTAATATTTTACTTATTAAGTAAAATATTTTTTTATTAAAAATACATTGAAATTGATTATTGAGGGGTTAAAATTTTAAAACTTGCAGTTGCTGCCTGCAACACAAAATTATAAACTGTACATTTTCTTTAGATTTGAATGTTTCTAATTTTTGTTATTTGTACCTTTGTGTTATGGAAGACCTTAATTAAAACTAACACGTTTTGTTGCACAAATTACCAAATTAGAAAAAGAAGTTTTTGCTTTGTTTTGAAAATTTCTACCCTATTTTATTTATTTAACCATTTAGAAATAAGAAAAACTTTACTATACGCAATGCAGCTAATTTTCATTTTTGTTAAAACTTAAAATTCAAATGCATTTCCTAGAATTGTTAAATTAATAGTGTGAAGCTTTCCATTCAAGCTGCTCTCTCTATTCGTACAATATACTCGTCGTATGTTTGTATGTAACTTTCGAGCAGCAGGTGTTGGAGCCACAAAAAAATTACTCATGCTCTAAGATGTTCTTCAGCATGTAACACACCTTTCAACCTTTTTAACAGCACTTCTAGATTTGCTTCGTTCTCAGTTTATTTTCTCTATTTGATGCTCAGTCCCACACATCTTGGGTGTCATTTTGTTCTGTAATGTGGCTATACATACGTTTACAACGATATTTTATTGTAAACTTTTATTATTGAAAGGGAAAGACCTCCTAAAAAGTTTTACTAGATGTAAAATAAACTCGTGAAAGCATAATCTGAAAGAGATTCTGATTTCTAGAAAAAAATTTGACATTTGTACAAATAAAACCACGTTTTTGGAAAGTACCTCTTTTGAAACAGAAGTTGAGTTTGCAATAAATACAATACAATATTCCAATTTTTCCATTCTTTCTAATAATAACCAAACACTGTTTTAAATGTACTCTCGTTTTTTGTTACAGGTCTTCAAAAAATTATAAATAACGGAGAAAAGATCTTCTTATAAATTTTAACCTCAACTCAGATGTTTTCAACTTTTTAACTGCTCGAAGTTACTCACTATGTAAGTATATACTATTATTTTTCTAATAAATTTTCCATTTTCCGTAAAATGCAACACTGCGTTAGAAAGTTTTGTAAGTTAGCGATTAAAAAGACGCATTTAAATTTTAAAAGCGCCTTGAAAAAAAATTACGTAAATTCTTGCAAGATATAAAGTCTCAGCTTCTTTCTCTTAAATAGCTGATTTTTTTTTAATTTTTGGCACTCTCCTTTTGCAAACTCGATACTTGCCTGCAAAACGCTAAAAAAGGAAACGGAAATGTCATTTGAACATGTCATAACAAGCTTTCTGGAAAATGTCGACATAATATGTGGATACGTGTTTTGAATTTTAAAAATATTTCCCTTGTAAAATTTGAGGTTGTCGTGTTTTTCCCCTCATTTTTTTCTCTTTGACATGACTCCCTTTTAAAGGAACAAGTGTTTTTATGTGTTTATGTAGATTTGGTTTGCCTCTTTGCAAAGTGTGAATTTCTTTTGGAAAATAGCAAGTTCAACACTGGAGAGCAACATTTAAAATTTAAAGATTCCGCAGAATTTTATACCAGTTTGAGTAAAACTTTAAATCAAACCAGAAAGATCTATTCATTTAAATTTCATATACTTTATTTTTTGAAGTGGTCATTTTCTGATTGTCACATACATAAATAACTTTCTTTTAAATTTCTTTTCTTTTTGTTTATTAAATGCGTTTGAATGTTATTTTTATTATAAATTATAAGATTAACTTAATATTTTACTTGTTTTTTAGTTTGCTTTTATTACCGCATTACGAGGCGAGTATTATTATTATTATATTTTTTTTAAATCACTTACACTTTTTTCACTTTTGCTCTTCAAACCGTAACACGTTAAATAATAAAATTTAAATTTCTGTGCGCTTGCGCTTTCTGGTGGCCGTTTTATTTCGAGTCTAGCGCACGTTTGTCTGCGCGAGTCTCGTTGCTCGTAGTTCCGGCTGTTTCACTTTAAAAATCATTGATAATGCAATGAGAGAAATGTTAATTTGGTTTTATTGAAGTTGTTTTCTGCTTCAGAGAGGTAGAGTTATTTACATTTTGTAGTTTTGTTTCATTAAAAAAAAAGAAATAACAATAATATGTCGTCGTTAACTCAAAACCCAATTTTGTAAAGTTATAAAAGATGTGCAGTTTAATAATGAATATATTAGTGAATTTATTGTGAAGGAGATTTCGTTTTAAGAAGACCTTCTTGTTGAAAAAAGTAAAATAAAAAAAGTATGATTTCAACACTTAAAAACATGGCGTACGTATTATGTTCAACAAACTTTATACATAATTTAAAATATTACATGAAATTTAATTAAATTTGATAGGAAATATGTATATCGTTACCTTAATATAGAAAGGCCCAACCTCATTATATTTTTTTTTTTTTTTGGAACACGAGATTTTTGCATTTTTCGATACATTAGATGTTCTATCGAAATATACAAAAAACTCAATTTCAAAAAAATAATGAGTTAGGACCTTTCTATATTAAGGTAACGATATGTAAATATAAATTAATATGTATGCAATCTTCCTTATTTTTGTTTAATAATGTAATTATTTGTGTTGAGTGTGACTTAATTACATATTTTTTATATAAGTGATGAAATTCAAGGTCACTATATTTTTTTAAACACTTAAACTCTTATGACATCCATTATGAAACGATGTGTTTATTTAAATTTGATTTTGCGTCTTATTTTTTTTTAATTTTTAAACAACAAAAATCTTGGCATTGCTGCAAAAAATACTAATAAAATTATTTTCTTCTTTTTTTATTATTTTAGTTTATTTGCATAATATATTAAACAACTCAAATTCCAACTAAACCATATAAACATGGCCTTTTATTGGTATAAACAAAAAGAAACATTCGTCAAAACAAACCTCACCTTTCGTTGACTCAAGCAAAAGTAAAAAAAAAACTGAAGAGGAAGAAACTACGAACGACAAAATCAGCAAAAATATATTTACATGTAATAATTACTTGTAGCCAGAGAAAGTTTTGTATACAACTATGTATGAGTCCGCATGCAGCTACATATTTGAACTGAATGCTTCCAGCCAGTGGATCTCAATCTAAAAATTTCTGGGTAAGTGAAGAAAAGATTTTTACACTCAGTATCACACTAAAAGATTATCACATACATTATCGTCTTACCATAATGTGGTTGATTTTTTAATTGCACAAAAAAAAACTGTCGGGAAGTTATAATAAGAAAAATTATTTTTATTTTTAACAAATGCTCCAAATGGTTGGTTTTAATTTTTTATTGATATTGTTGCTAATGAGGTAGTTTACACGAGAACAATTTTCAAGCCGCGCAATTTTTGTTCTTTTCCAAATTACACTAAACTAATTCATCTGGCATAAAGTGTATACGTATACACAGCTTTGTATGTGTTAGTGTTTTTCGTATTCATTTAACATTTCCGGTTTTTTTAAGTTGTGTGTGTATTGGTTTTGTGCTGCTAATGTTGTAGCTGGTTGAATTTGCCAACAAACTGCCCGTGTAAATCAACACAACGAATTCTTGAAATACTGTTTACACCAGACATGATTAATAACACTGCTAGTTCAAAAATGTAACAAGTGGGGGACATCGTGGGTAAACCTAATTCGAGTACGCTGAATCCAATGGTGCTAACCATTTTTTAGATTAGCTCTTGTTGAAAAAATTGAAAACTTGGTTAAAAGCACCTAAAAATCGCAATTTTTTCCCAGTTTTCTATCATTCATTCATTTTTAACAAAATTTTGCTTATCAAGCCTTTATAAAGTCTTAGGGTCTTATGCAAAAAAACTTAATAAAGCTTTGCCAAGCAATGTTAAGTAAAGTTGTATTCTAAAAAAATTATTGTATAAAAATTCTAAAGTAGGCACCCACGTTTGTTAAGACTACTTTAAGTTGATATTTCCAAAATGTGTATTTTGTACCTCAAATATTTTTACAAATATAGCACATACTGATTCATGTTACATCTGAAAATGAAGCTAGAAGTGCCTGCTCTTATCTTAAATTTATTATTTCTGTCATGTAATGGGAAACATCACCAAATTATCCAACTGCTTCGAAATACATAGCAAAATCCATAAAAAAATATTAAAATAAATACAGTTTTACAAAAATGTTTTAGTGATGTACATACAATCAAAACAAATCGAAAAAAGCTGGATATTCAAATACTCGTTTCATTCGAATAAAACAAATTGTGATAATTTTTCACATTTTTTTACTTTTACTTCATGGTTGTGTTTATCTGTTTTCCTATTAAGTCAGAAGCTCATATTTTTTAAATTAGGTTGCTTTACTTCAAGATAATAAAAATTTATTTAATAAAATAAAAAAAATATTTGAATACCCGAATGAAATTGTATTCAATTTTGTACATCATAAGCTGTGAAGTGGTTGTTGAACACGGTGGTGTTACCAGTATTTATTATTAAATCACAAAATATTTAAAGTTGTCTTTTGCATATGATTTTTTAATAAAGCTATGTTAGCCTTAAAGTGCTTATTAACTACTATGAACTTTAAAGCTAAATTAAAATATTTTTTTGCATAAGGGGGTTAATAATTGTTATAAATAAGGCTGATAGTATTTAAAGCTTTATTTGTTTTTCCTTTACAGTACTTAATGCGACAAAACCACCGAAGATAAATGTCCCAGAATTATAAAAGTGGTATAAGTCAAAATTTAAAAAAAAATGAGTTTATCAGTTATATTAAATTCAATTAATTCAATGTAATTTTTTAAACACTTTCTTAACAGCATTTTATGTCTAATGTAGAATGCGAAAGAATATAAAATTTTAGGATTTTATCATGCATTTTTAAAACAAATTGAATTTGGGAACCTCTGTATAAAACTGTGATAAGCAAGAAAAAACCAAAGACTACGACTTTATGTTATTATATTATGTTACGTTCAGCGTGACCGTTTAGCAATAAAAGTGGCATTTATGAAAACTGCAGATACATTCATAAATATCGCTCATCTACTAAAACAACGTCATAAATCAAAAAAGTGATTTTTGGAGTTAATGATGTAGAAGTGGCCATAATATCGTTAGTCATATTGTGTAAACATTTCATATAAATATCTTGTTTACTCAACTCTTGAGAGCAAAATTTTATTTTCATTTTCCATTAAGTTCTATATAAGCTTAAAACTTCAAACTAGAGATGGGCGCGTGTCGTGTTTTTTTCGTAACACGAACTCGCACGACTCAACACGAAGTATTGGTCACAAAAAATCTGACTTCGTGTGTGTTCGGGTCGCTTCGTGCTGAGCAAAATTGACACGAAAATCACGAAACGATTTTAGATGTAAAATATGTATTAGCTGTGCTGGCAGATAGTATCAGCTGGCAGTGCCAACTCGGTGCCATATTTTGAAAAGCGACTCTTAAAAAAATCAATTAAATTTTCTGATTTTCAATGCCATACCAATATTTCGTGCGTGTTGTGCAGTATCGTGTTGACGAAATTTTTCGCGTGCGTGTTTCGTACGTGTTGAGCGCCTTGGTGTTCGTGTAATGTCGTCTTGGAAAAATTCGACACGCGCCTATCTCTACTTCAAACTCGTTTTCTGGCAAACTAGTTTTTTTCAATTGTGACTGTGTTAGCAGCAGTATACGCATTACGCCATACATAAATGTTCGGGTACGAAGTACAATAAATTATTTTGTTTACCAAATATACTTATTTTATTGAAATGGATTAATTCAGTACACATATGTAGTTATTTCGCTTAAAAAAGATGATATTTGTAGGAAATATTTGACTTTTCTAAATTAGTCCAATGGTCACACTGATCGTGTTTTGCTGCTCTTTTGTACGTACGAGTATATTCCATAAATTAAGTAATATTATAAAAATTTATAATACATTTATTTGGATTTGTTTTGATTAACTCACTCGCATCATACAACCGAACTTTCAGCACGTTGTTTTGTTTATATTTTTGTTGTTTCCACTTTTTGTCTAATATTGGGAGTTTCCACCCGAGTAGTCTTTCAATAATCGCTGAACGAATAAAGTTAACTTTCATTCTCTCTGTTAACAAACTCTTTCTTTAAAAAAGAAAAAGAAAAAAGCCGGTATTGAGTTTACTTTTTACGAGGGTTTTAATATTATTCATTTCATTTGCTTTTTAGCGGTCAATGAAAGTAAAATTAAGTTGGTCAGGTTTTGTAAAAAAAATTTATAAATTTTAAATATGTGCATAACTATTTTTCATTTATGTATGTACATATATATCGATAACTTAATACGAAAATGCCCTAACTCATGTTTTTCATAGTTTACAGGAGGAGTAAAAACTAAATAAAAAAAGATGCAATATTGATACAAAATTTTTTTAAACGCAATTTTTATTAAAAACACTTTACATTAGCACATAATATTGCGTTTAAAAAAATTTTGTATCAATATTGCGTCTTTTTTTATTTAGTTTTTTCCTCTTCCTGTAAACTATGAAAAACATGAGTTAGGGCCTTTTCGTATTAAGTTAACGATATATACAAATTCAATAACTTTTTTTTGTGGGTTAAGCACGACAAGGTGCATTTCGCAGCTGCTGAGGACTTCATTTACTAGTCAAAAAAGTTTACAATACTCTAAACTTATAGATAGAAATTTCTCAATATATAATAATTAATTATAATTAAGAACTGAAGTTTGACCGCTGTTTCATTTGTTGAAAATTTAAATTATTGATGCGGCATGAAAGTAGAACATAAATAAGCAAACCAATAGGCATGTGCATAATTAGTAAAAAAAAACAAAAATGGCAAGACTGTTGAAAATTAGAGATTGCAAACTTGAGTTTTCATTACAAAAAAGGTTTCAGCAAATTGTAATACGAATAATCAAAACAATTCACATATTCCATTTGCACTGAAAAATTAGTATATAAAGCCGAAGTTTGCATCAACTGACATCACCACTGGCCTTCGAAAACAGCATGTTGTTCCGTTCTGCTAGTGTTTTACAGAATATCTACAATTGACTTTGGTGTTAGTTGTTCCTTAAAAATTATCACTTGTAATTTGGCTTTGAGCGATACGAACTTCAGTCTAATCAAATTTTAAAAAAATTTGTGATTGGTTAAGTATAGTACTCTTTTCAAATTTGTGAATAATTTTTATCAACATTGATTAATACGTACGAAAAATTTGACATGTAAGCAATATTAACTTGCGCTTGAAACTATGCTACAATTTTTTATATTTGTAGAAACACCCCATGTGTTTGTTGTAAATTCCATGCAAAATACATAAATGCCACTTATATTATTTTGCATGAAAACTTGAAATGTTGATAATACATTTCAAATATTTTTCCCAACATTTTTTTATGAATAATTCGTGCCATTTTTTTTATATGTACTTTGGCAGCATTTCGCGTGAAATGTTGAAGAGAGTACTAGGCTTAAAGCACGTGTAGGTACATTTCGTTACTGCTTAAGCAACCTATCAGTAGACTTCAACACATGCTGAATAATATTGTTTGTTGTTTTCTGAAAAAGTTTCTCTATAAGCATTGGGGGTTTGTAAGCTTTTTTGAATTGTGGTTGAAGGCTACTGATGAGTTGCTTAAACGGCAACAGAATACATCTCGACGTACTTACCCAACAACAAAACTTTTAATACTAATTCAAAAAGTTTGTACTTGTTCGAATTGACTCCTGAGAAGAAACCCACTTTGTAATACATCCAACTTAAAGTATGACATTTTTTATTAAAGTTGTCTTAGTAATTTTTTTATATTTGCGCCAGAGGAAGAGAGAGTGACACAGCAAAAATGGCATAGCTGGAATATCTAAAGCTTTTTTTTTAATTTTGATATGATTTGGTCCTGCACTTCTCTCTCCTATTGACAAATAAAAAATTTCAGTCATAAAAATATTTCTTTTGCAATTGAATTACTTACATACATACATATAATCATAAATGTTATATATCAGTACTGCATTTTATTACATACGTGCTAAACTCGATTTCTATTTTACTTTTATCCTTTTTTAACAACCATTTCCAAGCAAAATTGAATATTTGTGCAAGAAAACATAAAATTATTCATTAAAAGCCTGTTGGCATGTAAAGTAATGACAAATTTCACCTTTTTTGTCACTCCAACTTTGTGAATTTAGTCACAGACATCTATTGCATTTAAGCAAAACAATATTCTAATATCCTTTAGCAGGACATCATCTGTAATGTACACATAAAAAACTAATATGTCTTTTGTACACAAAACAACATCATACAATAAATTATGAAGCTGACGAGTCTGCGTTTGCATTATAACTCACTGTACATATTTAGTTGGAAGTTTTTCTAATATAAATTATATTTACCAGAATTGCCACTAGTACAATATGAATTAACAAACCACTTACGAAGATAGTCAGTCAGTCATCAGATGTAACATATGAGGTCTTTTTCGTTAGGATGTTGTAGTAAGTTTCGACATACATATTCATGTACACAAAAACATTTCTAGAAGTTCTTTTTTTTGTTGCTGTAAGTATTTAGTAACGTAAGTTTGTGCTTTTGACTTCCGGTTTCCGTTCTAGTCAAATAAAAAAGGGCATAAAATAGAAATCGCTCCAGAAGAGGCAGGAACATAATAGACAATGTTGAAGTATGTTAAGTATGAACGTGCACAACGAACATAAACTATCCTTATAATCGTCATCTACACATCATGCTTATTATCGTATCCTTGTTTTGTTTTCATTTTTTAGCCGTAGCTACCACAATAATGCCAACAACAAAAGTTTTGACCATTAAAAGTCAGAAAACAAATTACTCATATCGTCGTCAAAATGTCTTCGCATTTGCTCGCAGGATACATTCATTCTCTGCATACATTTCAATGGATGTGGCAGTATGTTATCATTATTTTAATAAATCGTTTTGTTGTCTCCACACATTCCACATACCAGAATTGACAGGACATTCATTTATTCATTCTCATACAAATGCCTGGCTCAACAGTCTTTTTATTAGATTGTCAATAAAGCATGTTTTCTGCATGACCGTCATTTCTACTAACATCATCATCATCATCATTTTTATCATAAAATTTATTTCTTTGTGAATTTTGTTTTCTCTCTCCAAAAAAAAACGCTATGTTGTATTCATGTCTTCCTGGAGGCGGCTATTACGTGTGCTTGTCCAATAGAGTCTGTAAAAGTAGATAAATATTTTGGCATAGCAAATTTATATTTTTCGTTATTTAGTTTTGTACATATACATATATATAATTTTTCTCATATTAGAAGATTAACAACAATGAAATGCATATTTCGGGTTTGATGTTTATGTGAAAGGATAATGAAATAGTTTTTCATTAGCTTTGTCAACATTAATATTTAATCATGCTTAAAATACTTGCAACTTTATCAGGGTGATTTTAACTTGGAATTTTAAAAATATGAAATGGTTAGAAAGTAATTGAAAATTAAATTTAGTGGAGGGAGTTTTTATACTTTTTACTAATTTTCGGTAGAGAAGCCGGTCAATTTGAAAGCAATTTATTCATGTTCTCTTTTTTTCTTTTAACTATGACAACTCATTTAAATATAATTGATTAAAAACATGCACAACTAACCTCAAAAATGCTTGAATAACTAACTATTAAATAATTTTCGACATGCTATAAAAAACGAATATGTACGATATAGTAACAAGTAACTAAGTAACATAAAATTGTCTAAATCTTAACATCTTGAAGACCTCAGGGAATCCTTAAGGAGGCCATTATAACACACGCAAAAGCAATTTCACACACGTAAGGAAACTAAAGCTTTAATAATAGCAAAAATATGTGTAACAGGATATTTAACCTCTGCCCACTCGCTCTGTTGTTATAATTTCTCTATTAATTTTTTTATTTTATTTTATCTTCCCATTATTATTGGCAGTTGTTATAGACAATAGTTTTCAATATTGTTTGTGGTTGTCATTAAACTGTCGAAATTATAATTTAGTGTTGAAATTGTAGCATGAACACGCGTCTTTACAAACTCACCCACTCTGCGGAATGTAAAGAAACTTTTGGCACTCGTTATACTGAAACCAACCTCACACATTCCCTTTTTTTGAAATCTAATGCTCAATTATTTTGATCCATGTACATATTTCATATTTTCAATACATATTTAATAACCGTAATTACATTTAATATAACAATCCATGTCGTATTTAATAAGGATTTGTTATACATGTCCTTGTTTGCTTTGCCACAAGTGGCGGTTGCACATAAAATGTCAATCATTTTAATTTCACGACTGCTGTTGCGTCTCACTTTCAAAGTATGTATGCAGATTTTACATTTTTTGGATTATTGTATGATAAGTGTTTGAAATAAAAATTGAGTTGTTGCTGTTGTTTTTGTTTCATATGTATGTATGTATATTATTTATTGTATTACGCTTGGGAAAATTATGTAATATTTTGGCAACATATACAGATCTACATTTTACCTGAGAGATGATATGTATGTGCGACTTTAATTTTTTTTTTTTTTTAATTTTTTCAATTAACAATTCTGTCATTCGAACTTTTAACCCTCCGAGGTATAGGGGTTTTTTGACGCTAAACGGTATAGCCAGGTCTGTGCAGTACGGAAATGCATATCCAGGTATCCTAAATATATGTTTAATTGTGTTTTATGGTAGTAAAAATACAAAATTAACAATAAAAACTCTTTAAAACATATCTTAGGTAGCTTTATATGCTATTTTATTAATTAAAATTATTAAAACAGCTATCATGTACGATTTGTGGAAAATTACAAATGAATAATATTCAAAAATAGAAGATGCAGTTGGTTACACTTCCACTTCTGGTGATATACCAATATTTTGTTTGCCCTATATTCAATATATATATACATATTCCTTACAAAATACCAATAAAAACGGTTTTAAGGATCTGCCCCTCATTCATTCCATGAAAATTATTGATAGGTCTGCACAGACCTGGTTTTGTCGTTCGAACCAAAATATTTGAAATAATGTATTAACCCGAACCCGGACCCGCAATCGGACTAAATTTTTACTATTTTGTCCGGAGAATATAGCTCCACAAAGTCATGGAACGATTTGTCTCTAACGTGAAAAACAATAAAGTTATACACACTTTTACATGCAAAAAGTCTGCACAGACCTGGTTGTACCTCCGAGGGTTAAACATTCGTATTATCAACGAAAATTTCATACAAATGCCCGACTGTCTTGCAACTTGCATGTTTGCGTTTTATTTCAGAGTTGTCCATAACATAAAAAAGTTTAATTTTGGGGGAACCAGATAGTATTAAACTTAATTCGTGTTATTTTAATGCTATTTATGTCTAAAAAGTTCATTAACCGCTTGATTTATGAATATTTAAGAAAATAAATATTAAATTAGCTTTTGAATGTATTTAAAATTAGTAAAAACTCATATAACATTACACTGAAATCCAGTTAATTTCTACTAAAGTATTAATAGGGCAACACTGTTAGCTAACTTTCCATTTACTTGCTGCAAGTGAAACAAGTCACTGTCTTGTAAAATTCATTGGCAGTTGAGTTAGAAGTAGTCTGCAAGTGCCGAAAGTGTAGTTGTGTTAGTAAAAGAGTTTGAGTATATTGAGTTTTTCGAACTTGCACTTGCACGTGTAAACCCTAGGTAAGACAACTATGAAAGTGACAGATATTATAGAGTCAAAATTCATAATCATTTGAAGATATTTTTGTACGAGTACAAAAATACTGATATGGTCATATAGGTTGCAATCAAATTAAATTATGAGAAGGAAACCTATAAGAAAAAGTCTGCGTACAAATATGTCTGTGTGCAGGTTTGAGAGATTTTCTATTAAAATATAGTACTCGTAATAAATCAACAACTTTGTGGATAGCCTCTTGTTTGCAAGACTTCAGCAAATCTTTTTTGCGTAGAATGAACTATTTTGATCGTGATATTTTGTCCCATTCAGTTTGCAAACTTCTTTGAACATTGTTTTTGATGTTACAACATGCTGGCGAATTTTTATTTCCAACAAATGCTCAATTAGATTGAGATTTGGAGATTGAGGATTTAGTGCATTATAGAGCAGAAAAAGCTTCACAATATCGGCTGTTTGGTTATGATCGTTATCTTGTTAAGATGAATAATGATTTGCAGCACCCAATTTTATTGCACTTTCAAACTTGGTTTTAAAATATCTAGGTAAGTTCTCTTGTACATTGTGGAATCAAAAAATTGCAGATTATTCACACAGTGAGCTGACATACACCACCAATCATAACACCTTCACCAACGTCTTTAACTATGCCACGCAAGTAATTTAATGCTGGACCGGACTTTCTCCACACCAATTGACGGCGTTTTATTCCGAAAAAGAGTACTTGCTCGCATCTGAAAATATGACACTTTTTAAGAATTGTAGTGATTAATTTAAGTGCTCTTTAGTAAACAATATTCCGTTTTGACATTTTATTTACTGATATAAAGCATTTTTGACGTGCTACTGAGGGATTAAATCTATTTCGGTTTCAAATGTTTCGGACTGTATCGTCCGAAATACTTTTATAAGCCTTGATCTCAATATCTTCTGCTCTTTTCAAAGCAGCTATTCTGGTATCTCGCTGCACAGCGTTGAAAATATAACGTTTTTCTCTTGAAGTACACTGAAAATCGTACAGTATGTGGCTTACTTGCGGGCCACACATTTAATTTTTGCCTTTCAACTCCCCATCAAACAAAATGCTCCGAATTCGTAACGACTGGTCGACAAAATCTTCCGATTTCCGAACCGATTATTTTGACTATTTAATGTTTCGACAATGGTGGCTGTTAAAACGTTCCACCTCTAAGTTTTTTTTTTGTTTGACGATAATAAGATGCATATTTATTCATTGCGAAGACTGCTGTTATCCTTAATTGCTTCAATAACTACAAATGTTTCATTTCATCTGTGAATTCCGTCCCAATAGCAAAACTTTTTGCTTCATCGCCCCCCACTGTTTTGATAGTTACACTACAATATTGAGTTGACACATGTGCCTGCTTTAAAATCAAACCTGCACACGCCTTAACTGCTACTCTTCTTTCATGCCAATGATGCCTGCATTCTTCTTTTATCAACACAATAATGTTGTGCTCTTCAAAAACGTGTTAATAAAGCTCACGGGCATTTTTAACGCCATTTATGGTTACTTAAAAAAAAACGAAAGAATACTATTGGAATATAATTAGAAAAAAACATAAGATCCAGTCACGTGGCGCAAAATAAAAATTATATATTATCAATTTTGATTTTTTTTTTCTTTTACAATTTTTACAAAATTCATAATTAACAATTAAGTATTTGGTGGAGGAAATGTGAGTGTATACTTTAGATCCATAATTAGATTTATTTCGCACTAACAATTCACTTCGTTTATTCAATTAGAATTTCTATAACAAACTCTCTCCTTTATCGCAATTGTTCATCAAGTTTTCTGAGAATTTCAAAATACGTAATTATTATTTAATTACAAATTAATTAGAGATTATAAGGTTTTTGCTGTTGTTTATTTAGGGGAATATGCTTTGTATCCTTGTTTTTTCTTAATCAGCCAACGGGAGGTTGGGAAATTTCTCATACGAATCAATCAAAAATCCTCACGAAAAACAAAAAAGAAAACATTTTGATTACGACTTTTGGTTTAAAGGGCAAATTCGTTGAATTCTAGTGGTGTTAACTTGGCATAAGTAAAGTAAAAATTAATTTCAATTACAATTCGAACCTCTCCAACAATATGTGTCCTGGGAAAATCTATTCTATAATTCAAAACGAAATAAAATCAGTGCAATTATGAATAAAATTCCTAATTTCCCTGAATACTTTCGTCCTATAAAGACCCAGGGCCTTGTTATGAGTTGCATTAGATTTTCGAACTTCGCTGTTTATCGAACATTGAGTCTCAAATTTCAAATTCATATTGGTGGTTATTGTGGAAAACGCGTCGAAGAACTGAAACTTTACATTAAAACCCAAAGAAATTTTCAAAAAAAAAAAAATTGTGTTTGCCATATATTTCTAAAATAAAATAAACGTGAGAATTTCAATGCGTTTCTCTCTCTATTTTAAAAACGGTTAATTTTGTATGAGAAACAGACACAAATTTTTTACATTTGCACATTTTTGTTTTTGTTTTCCATGTAACTTTCACCAAGTCGATGCGTATTCCAGGATAGACATCATCGAAAATTTCGTTGAGCAACGAATTTTCTATCGAACAGAATTTAGCTTTCGCTGAAGTATTTTATTAGAAATCTAAATGTAAAGCGTTTGTTTTTTTATTTTTAGGCACCCAAACAGAAATTGCAAACTATTTATTTTTGTCGATTTTATATACATATGTAGATCGTAAGGACTAAACAATTTGAAAGGTTACATTGCACAAACCCTTAAAATTTTTCCAAATTTTAAAATTCACAGTCAAATTCACATTAGCGGAAATTTGTTTAAGAGAAGTAACACCCAGGCAATGAATGCGTACTACTATTATTATGCGTTACCTTCTTTATGAAAGGGATAGTGATAGAGAAGACTTCTTCTGTAAAAGAAGAGATTGAGAAAAGCTTCATTCTTTTACAACTCTGCTGTTTTCACGTTCTTAATAATTCAGTGCAAGCACCTCTGGTGTCACTCTCTGATGTTACATTAGCATTAGTATCCGATGAAGCAGGAGTAGTTCAGTGACCAGTGTCTATGCCTTCATCACTTGAACTTTCTTACAATAAATGATACAAAGCGACACTAATGCACACCAGAAAGATGCATGGTGTTGCTATTTAATGAATGTCAGAACTAGGGATGCCAGTCGTACTGATTTTACCAGTACATGTACTGATTTTTGTTTAGAGTACTGATTTATGCATAACTAGCAAATCAGTATGCAAATGTACTGATTTTTTCATGTATGTACTGTTTTTGTACTGTTTTATTGTATATTAATGGCCTATTTCCCACCTGCGAAAGAAAACGTTCGACTCACAATTTATATTGAAAACAAAAACAAATTTTCGTATTTTATTGTTGTTTTCAATACAAATTGTAAGTCGAACGTTTTCTTTCGCAGGTGGGAAATAGGCCATAATTATGATCAATGTATAAGAAAGCCTGTCATAGTGTTTATTTATTTTCTTTGAATCACCAGTTATCTTTACTTTACGTTCGCTTTAAGGCGAATTTATTTTCAAAGTGGTATCCATATAATGCTCAAGCAAATTCTGCCAAAACTGTCAGGGATCATATAAATTTTAGTTTAAGTTAGTGTTAATGTTAATTTTATTGAGATTTTTTTAATTTAAATTTGCAAGAAAGATTTGCTATAAGTGATTTCTGATACATGCAAATAATGAATTCAGTTTCTTTTTCGAAAATTTTTTTGAAAATATCATTTTATTAATTACATATGCCTTGGTACAAAGTATACATTGAATTCATGTTTTGTTTAGGAATGTAACGAATGTTTGCATTTGCAAATTTTTCGCTTATTTTTGCTATTTGCATTTGCTAAAATGTATATGTATGAATATTTAAGACAAAAACATTTTGTACTTCTTTTACGAAAAAAGTTTGTCATTAAGAAACGTCAAATACACGAAAATTATTTTAAGCCAGCATGAAAAAGATAAATATAGGGTACGTTCGTAGATTCAGCAAATTTATGCAGAAGTTCTGCGAATTTTTTCTGCTTGTGCGCGATCAACTGTTGCACATGCTTTGCAACTGCTCAATATATGTGCATAGTTGGCATTTTTGAACGAACTGCAAACAATTTTTAAGCCGGCAAGTAATTTTATTTAAGAAAGTTGTCATCTCGTCGATGTGAAAGCACAAAAAACTCTTTATAAAAGTTTGCACATTGTGCACATGGCTTGGACGTAGCTGACTTATAAGTAAGGAAGCTTTTCTATAAAAAAGTTCTCATAAGCATCAAAATTAAACTAAAGTCCAGCGGTGTTTGGAAATATACCAATTTCATTTTTTGAAAAAGAAAAGGCATTGTATTTTCGTCAGCAGTACTTAAGACTAGTCTGTTAAAACTTTTAAAAAATGTTTTGAGCACCATTCATTACTTCGTACAAACAAATTTGAATCGCTAACAATATTAACTAGTCATTGTTGTATTAAATTCCACGCGAAACAAGTGCCACTCATTAATTTCATATACAAACATATGTATGTATCTTTCTGTTTTATGAATTCATGTTTTTAATAAATTAATACATATTTGCTCAATGCAAGACTCAGTTTAAATAAAATGTTATATGTAGTACATCCATGTATGTAATACAACTTCATGTTCTTATATAAATTTATTTTCATGTGATTTTTAACGTATTGTAATATTTGCATTCGCTTTCGCAAAAATTAAAATGTAGTATTCGCATTCGCTAAATTGGTATTAGTTACATCCCTAGTTAAAGGCTTTTATATTGAAAAAATTAATGTACTGATTTTTTTTCAATTGTACTGATTTTTTTTTCTCTCATGTACTGATTTCTACGATTTCAAAACTGGCAACACCCTAGTCAGAACCCTGATCGAACACAGGACCTTCGCCTTTGTGGTCAACATGCTAACTACTTCAGTCAATGCCACCTCTTTGTCATATATGCATCATAATACCAAATAAAAATTCGTGCGACCATCACTTTCGACTACAGTCGAAGATCGAAAGTTGCTCAAAATAAAAACCACAGAAAGCATTTCCTTTCGTTTCGAATTACAGAGTAAAACTTCGAATAATTCTCGCTGAACTATTGCCGACATGAAAAATTTATTCGATTTTTGTTTGAATCTATCACGAAACTTAGGTTTTTATGTTTCATACTTCTTTTAATTTTGATTATAATTGATATTCGACTCAATACAGCACTGAATTTTTCTTCAGCATGTATTACATAAAATTTAATTAAATATTACATTTATACATCACATCCTAGTTTTTGTTTTTTACTTACCTCACAACATACAGATGGAACCCAAACCTCTGCAGATAAATACATGTCATAACATGTTCATATATGCAACATTATAAATTTCTTAAACTCACACCTTGGAAGCATGACGATTTTACAACCATATGCTTGCTCGTAAATTGATTTTGCTTTTATAAATATAAATATTAAATTTGCATTTCAGGATACATACATATATATTTTAAAATTTAAATTTTTTAAAGCTTTATTTAAATAAGTAAATTGCATGTCTACGTTTTGTCGAGCAAAGTAGTGTTTTATGTTACAGAATGCTTTAAGCACATACAGTATGTAAATGCATTACAAATTTATTTGAAAAAGTTGAAAGTAAAAATCATGTATTTTTATACAGGGAAACGTTTTTGGTAAATTAGAAGAGTTTGCAATGATAAAATATGCAAAAGACACTAAAACACTTTGTTGTTGTCCTTAGGAAATACAATTTGTTAAAATTTCAAACTGAAATCACATAAATAAATCACATAAATAAATAAACTTAAATTAACCTCAAACCGTAAACATTTATCATAAATTATACAGTCACATATTGTAAAACATAATGGGGTTTCTTTACAATAAATAACCCGTCTTTATTCAAAGTGTATTTGGATTGAACCACGAAGACATAATTGTTAAACTCATGCCAAAAACCGCGAAAAAAAGTAATTATCATTAATTAACTTTAAATAAATGCAAAAATAGAGATTTTAAAGCAGAAACTTAGGCGCTGTAGCAAGAATCGAATACAGGAGTTTATATGAAAGAAAAATATTTGAAAAAAAAAATAAAGCCGGCATGGCTTTATAGTCTAAAAGATACCGTCTTACGTTAACTATGGGTAAATGCAACTACAGTCGCAAACATAATAGTGTGCCCGCTAAGCGATAGAGGGAGTGTTGGAGGATTTATTAAAAAAAAAACTTTATACATACCTAAAATTCTCGTTTTCTTGCCGTTACTAGCTCTTGCACCGGTCAGAGAGCTAGTAGCAATGCCATGAAAACAACAATTTTAGTTTGGCTGGTTTTGTGATATACTCTCTCTATCGCTCTTTCCATCAGCATGCGCATAACATCTGGTTTACGAGAGTAGCTGCGTTTACTCAAGGTCATCGAACACTGTCATCTCCCGTAAAGATGGGAAAGACGATAATGAATGTGAAATCTACAAAGTGTGATTTTTTTCATAACTTATTTACTTATGTTAAACCGCAACAGAGCTAGCAACGTTTTAGAGGGAGATTTACATAGACGTAGGCTGGTTTTATGATACGTCCTCTTGTGCTCAGCGAGCAGACCACATGAACTGCATGCTGACGGCAGAAGACGACGTTGCTAGCTCGTTTATTATCTGAAGTAATTCCCTTTGCATAAAACTTTATTACTATTGATTTCTTTGTTGGTTCATGCTTCAATATCATTAAACGTTTTGGGAATGCCCCGCAACACTAATCAGTGCTCTTGCATCAAGCTTCGCAAGATTAGGATCGTTTCCCTGTATAAAAATCTACAGCCATATTCAGCCCAATCATGAACAAAAATTCCGCGTGAGTTTTTTCACTTTTCCTTTTTCTCCCATTATGAATTTGTTTTTTCCCTTTTTTTACCAAATGCGGGAATAAAAAACTCCCCGGGAAAAAAGTAGGTATCATGAACGCAGTTGAACTAGCTTTTTTCACTAAAAATCTTTCACTTGAAAAAAAGGAGGGAGTCTACATAAAAATACACTTAATACTCCATTAAACAAGACTTTATATACATAAACTTGTGTGTTATAGTTCTTGTATGTGGAAAAATACAAATAATGCCCAAATAAATAATTTACAAACTTATTTTTACATATTTTTACAAGTTGGTGAATGTTAATAATTTTGTTTACTCTCTCACTAAAAAAAAAGGAAACAAAATGTCAACAAACAAACAAAAGAACGAGCTTCGTACTGCCCTGATGCCACGTATTACTCTTTTTTGTTCCCAAGGAATTTATGATTGGAGGAATTTTTTCTCGAGAAAATTATTTTCCGTGAGAAATGAATTCCGGGGGAATATTCATGATTGGGCTGATTCTGAATAACAGTTTCCCCTATTTCTTGTTCCCATATTTTACATATAAATCAAAGTCAGACAAACACATACATATCGTTACCTTAATATAGAAAGGCCCTAACTCATTTTTTTTTAAATTGAAATTTTTACATTTTTCGATACATTAGATGTTCTTCTATCTATATTAATGTAGCGATATATAATATAAAAGAGAGTGAAATACATGCTTGTGCGTATGTACGTGTAAAAAAGCGCATAATGAAGTGTCATCGCGCGGCATTTTGCTCATCTGTGATATAAAGTCATTTGCAAACTTTCAGGTAAAATAAATTACTGAGAACAAAATAGCTGACTTCAAAAATTCATAATTCTCTCACTCACTCTCGCTGTCTATTTAGAAAAGGAGTATTTTGTTTTCGGAAAAAAATAATTCCCTGGGAATTGGACTGCTAGTTTCCCATTGGCAAGGGAAATATGCTTATAACTGCTAAATATTTACCCTTATCTCACTTGTCAACTTCGTCGTCACGATAATACAATAGAAAAAATGTGGGGTTGTCGAAAACAACTGCCTGCTACTGATAGGTTAGGTTAGGAAGGGTGGTGCTATACCGCACCTCCACGTTGAGACCCAATTGGGTCCATTGTGATTACCTTCTGTTGCCCAAAAAAGTAATATTTACCCTCCAATTTATAGCCAGAAGTGACCCTATTATCCATCATTAAGCCCCTGATGTCCTCTAGTTTACACTTCCCGATATCAGTAATGCTTTCATGGAAACGTCTCGTCAGCCATCTAAGCATATGACGTTGCAGCTTTGGGCAGTGACAGATAATATGTTCAATGGTTTCTGTTTCCTCTTCACACTGCACATCCTACAAAAATCTGGAGTGCCAGTCTCCCAAATGCTGGTTCTTGCTCTGACCGAGCAGTGATCTATCAACACGCCTATCATGATTCGCATCGCCTTCCTATTCATGCCCAGTAGTAGTTTAGATCTTCCTGAGTCAAGTTCTGACCAAAAACCCCTCGAGACTACAAACCTCCCTACTTCGCCATGAACTGTTGGTCGTGCTTTCTACCCAATTACTGAGTTCTTTATAGTATTCACCTATTGGTAATTTAACCGATCTGTCGGAAATTCCCTCATCTAACGCCGACTTTTTTCTTGCCAGCTCATCGGCATTTTCATTTCCCTCAACACTGCTGTGGTCAGGAACCCAACATAGTCTGACACTATATTTATCCATAAGCAAGTTGAGGGCTTTCCTACAGTCACTAACAAGTTTCGATTTGACATTGTGTCCCTTCAAAGGTTTTAGCGCTGCCTGGCTGTCGACGTATAAGGTTACCTTCTCAGCTTCACGCTATTTTAGCGGCCCTGTGTAACTAGTTATAAGCAAAAAATGGCATAAAGTTAGCATAAGTGACGACATTGAACTGCCTTCGTAAAGCGCTATGGCGTTGGTTTTTAAGCCCAGGGCAAATGCATGGGTGGTGCACTATACCCCTTATGATGGTTGGCGTATTTTGACTTACTACGACCTTTTTGTAATAGAATCTTTAATTTAGGAATTAAATGTCGTATCCGGAGTACGCCAACCACGATAAGTCACACTGTCTCCTTAACTTTAATTTATTACAAAAACGTAGTCGTAACGCCAACCACGATAAAGAGTCTTGTTTTGATGTCTCTAACTCCTATACTATTCTTTGAGCTTCCTAAGTTTCAGAGAAAGAAGTTTATGTTGGGACGTTTTTTTTTTTTTTTTTTTTTTTTTTGATATGCCTTCTATCACGATCTTTGGGTCTACTGTGTAATTGAGACCAGAAGGCGCTACAAGACTGCATTATTACAAAAAAAAATGCGTGCAAAAAGCAGAGTTGTAAAAAGAATGAAGCTTTCTTCTATCTCTTCTTTCACCACCTGTCTTCTATCACTTTCTCTTTCCGAAATAAGGTAACACCTAGTAATAGTAGTAGGCATTAATTGCCTGAGTGTTACTTCTCTAAAAAAATCGAAACGAAAGAACAAGCTTTCTTTTTTGTATGCTTATAACATAACATATATAAATTCGAAAGCATTTTCATTCGAATAGAATTACAGAGTAGACCCCCTGGACATTGAACGAATTATACGAACCGGCGATTAAAACAGTGAAAACTATTCTATTTTTTATATACATACCGTTAACTTAATACGAAAAAGCCCTAATTCATGTTTTTCATAATTTACAGGAGGAAAAAACTAAATAAAAAAAGATGCAATATTGATACAAATTTTTTTTAATGCAATATGTGCTTATGTAAAGTGTTTTTAATAAAAATTTCGTTTAAAAATATTTTGTATCAATATTGCATCTTTTTTTATTTAGTTTTTTCCTCCTCCTGTAAACTATGAAAAACATGAGTTAGGGCCTTTTCGTATTGAGTTAACGATATATTGGTTCTAAATAGTTTTGTAGTATTTCCAAAAAACTTTAATGTTGTTGAAGTAATCAGTAGAGACCACACAAATTAATAAGAGCAACAAGTTGCTTTTCCATCATTGTTCTCCGAAATAAAAATCAATGGGGCATACTCATAGTCAAAACAAAGTATACTTTAACGGCCGTATGTATAATCAAAAACTGGCATGAAGTTAGCATAAGTGACAATATTAAAGTGAAGTATTGACGAGTTCCTCTATACAATTTGACATCAAAAATCCTTGCATAATGTATTTTCAACACACGATTACATCCTGGCATCATTTTTAATGTAAAATTGTATGGCAAAACACGTTAAGACTATGTTCAATTTTGCCACTTATGCTAACTTCATGTCAATTTTTGATTATACATACGGCCGTAAGAATTTAAAACCAGTATTTTGTATGGTAATACTGGTTTTAAATACATAAAAGTATACTTTGTTTTGACTATGAGTATGCGCCAATAACTTTAAAATTTAGTACAAATAGAATTGCTTCCAAGTTTTTATATTTTTTCATGTATAATTTATTAGTTAAGAAAATTAAAAAAAAAAATTTATAATATTTTTTAATTAACATTATGTTGTGAACAATTTTGTCCCTTGCTGCAACCATGTTGCCATGGTGGTAAAACTTTCTACATGATTGTAATCTTGCTCTCAATAAGCTTTAAGCATAATTAGTTAAAATTAAAAATACGTACTAAAAGAGGATTTAATAAGAATTAACTCACCTTTTTGTCTTCAAGCTTTATTAGAAAGAATACAATTTGCAAGTTTTATTTTCATATTTGTTTATTTATTGATGAACATTTATGAGATCATAATAATGATATATAAAATACATATTTTATTTAATTATACGGTAAGATTTTTTTTAATTAAATGTTATAATATTTATCTTGTTTGAATTACATACAGTAGAAGTTTGTTTACAATAAAGGAATTCACACGTCTATACGATCGAACAATATTTTATAATGCAGCCTTAAAGGCGACTTTAAATTCATTTAAATAAAACAATCATATACCCTGATCATTAGAACTGTGAAAATCTCTTAAATGAAACAGATCAAATGAAAAAATTTAAATTGTTCACAATATAATAATGTTTCAGAAAATATTACTAATTTTTATTTGCTTTTCTTTGATTTTATCAAATAGTTTCTCAATCAAACAAACATACGTATAAAATCTAACGGCCTGGCCCACGATATCCTTAGAGAACTTTCGATCGATTACTTTGAATTAAAAACAAATTCTGCCTAATCTTGGTGGGTGTATTTCAAACACGACTACGACTGTTTGGTAAAAGATTAAAGAAAAACTGTTGAAGTCTTCTCTAATCTATTACCAAATAGGCGTATTCGTATTTGAAATACGCCAACACGATAAGGCAGAATTTGTTTTTGTTTAAAATTCAAAGTAATCGATCGAAGGTTATCTGCCGACATCGTGGGCCAGGCTGCAAAAGTTCGAGAGAATTTTAAGAGGACATTTTTTAAACTGACAAAATACAAGCCTACTTTAAATTCTTCCTGGATGTTGGTAGCTCTCGTACTAGTCTAAAAGCTAGCAGCGTCATAAAAACGGAAGTTTTTTATAGGCTGGTTTTTTGTCTGTTTTCTTCATTAGAGTGCAAGACATATCTGGCTTTCGAAAGCGATTGTATTTGGTGACCATTCTGCGATTCCACTGATCGCAAAGTTGCGAGCTATCTTGCCAGTCTCAGCAACGTTTTGGAGAATTAATTTTTTAGGTAGAACGGTTTTTTTTTATATATCATCTCTATCGTCATTGCGGTCGTACAGGCCCATCTAGCATGCGTTAAATTGTGGGTTGATCTCTTACTAAGAGTATTTAAAAGAACCGTCAGTTTACATAGGCTGGTTTTTTTTATATATTATTCACCTGATCTTGCTCAGGAGAAGCGAAAAAGGGTGAATATATAAATAAAACCAGCCTATGTAAACTGACTTTTCGGTTTAAACACGCTTAGTAAGAGATCAACCCACAATTTAACGCATAGTTGAGAACTGGTCTCTTACTAGGTACCCGCGTAGGCCTATATAAAATCTCAGAAACGCTGCTACCTATAGCAGTCGGAGAACTAGTAACATCGTTACAAACCCGACCAATACCGCATGCTAAATGGCCTGCACTGACCGAAATAAAGAAATAGAGAGAGAGAAATCGTATATAAAAAAGCGGTTTACCTAAAAATTACTTATCCAAAATGTTGCTGATAAGTAAGATAGCTCGCAACATTGTGGCCAGTAGCAATGGCAAAATGCAACCGCTTCCGAAAGCATTCACATATGTAGATAAGGAGAGTGAGATAGTGCAACGCTGATAATGAGAATTTCAAGTGGTCCAGTTATTCTACCAGCTGTATTGACCGTTATATATTTGTAAATGCACCACGGGAGCTAGCAACGTTATAATGATGCTTGTTAGCTCTCGTTGTAGTGTTAAAGTAGGCAAGGAAAGATCGGACGTGAACACAATGAAGTTCGCGTTATATGAAAATGCGTGAGAGGATAGATGCAAAGAAAGTAAAAATATTGATTCTTTACAATATTGATCCTATATTATTATTACAATATTGATATATTGATCCTATATTATTATTACAATATTGATATATTGATCCTATATTATTATTACAATATTGATATATTGATCCTATATATATATATATATATATATTGATCCTCATCCTATATATATATATATATATATATATATATATATTGATCCTCATCCTATATATATATTGATCCTATATATATATTGATACTATATATATATTGATCCTCATCCTATATATATATATATATATTGATCCTCATCCTATATATATATTGATCCTATATATATATTGATCCTATATATATATTGATCCTATATATATATTGATCCTCTATGATCCTCTACGATCTATATTGATCCTCTATATTATTGATCCTCGGTAGTGATATATGTTACATTAATTTATAATTACTTTTTTTTATATTTTTAGGGCAGACGTGGCCTACTTATCTTCCAAAAGTTCGAGACAAAATATATCGAAAACCTACTTATGTAAATTTTCAATAAATAAATGTCATCTCCTTAATATGTGTTTGTATTCTCTCCAAAACGTTGCTACCTCTTAGATTAATACAAGAAAAGGAACGGAACTGTTTTTGCTTGCGGTCATTGTAGGTAGACTACCAAGCGCAACTACTGCGGTACTGCTTTTAACTAATATCGTGCAAATTAGAACTTAACACCAATGCTTCATATGTGTGCCCCTATTGTCGTTCTCTACTCAACTCAGTTTGTTCCTCTGAAGTCCATCCAACTCTCACACAATGAAGTTATTAATTTTTTTTATTGTGAATCACAAAAAATATGTTCCCTGCAATTTTTATGGCACAACTACTATTGCTATTCAAAACGCGAATAGTGGTTTGTAGTTGGCTTATATCATAATAGTTTTAAGTTAAATTTGTGATTCGCACGCACACTGTACTAAAAAAAATGTGTTTGGTTTGGTTGACTCCCGGATGACAAAACCGAGTTGATTTGATAACGACAATAGTGCCATAATAGAGCTGGCGGTTTCCTATTATACGATCTCTCCCTCGTTCTTTTCAGCAGCGTTGCGTTTGGTAGTCATCGTGCCAAAACGTCGGTTGGTTATTGGTTTGCGGCACGGTATATTCAAAATAAATTATGTCTGCAACAAACCAATAACCGACCGACGTTTTGGCACGATGACTACCAAACGCAACGCTCATGTTGCAGCGTTTGGGTAGCTCTAGTATTAGCCGAAGAGGTAGCAAAGTTACTAACTTGCTCATCAGCGCGGCGTTTTTAACAGTGGTTGCGTTTTGTAGTTATCGTATAATGACGAGAATGGTTAAACGCAAGCAGCAGTTAGTCTGGTTTGCGATTACAGTTGAGTTTGATGATCATCGTGAGATGACCATAGGTAAATTCAACCACTACTGCTAACCAGGGGATCTACAATTTCAAGTACGTAACGAAAGAAAATGCCTTCGAATGTATTTTCTTTGAGTTCGCACTATACAAGAGCAAACCCCTCGATTAAGTACACGCTGATCTGATGAGCGACAGAGAGTATATCAAAACATCACCCTAAAATTCAAATTTTACGACGTTGCTTTACTCTTAGATTATAAACCGAAGGAAAGTAGTATATCCTCGGTAAACATTATTATATAGTGAACAATTTTGTCTTATACTGTAATATCTTAATTTACTATTTACAAATTAAATAAAATGAGAAAAAAATATGTAAACTTGCTTTGAAAAAAAAATATATATAAATCATTACTTGCAATTATTATGCATAAATTTGCTATTTGTATATATAAAATAAACAGTTATGATAATTTTTTTTATAAAAAATTTTTAAATTAATCTAAATTATTTAAAGCAAATAGAAAAAAAATTATCAAATTTAAATTGGCAGCAAAATATGAAAATAGTACTTAAGTTTCTAGCATTTAATAATGTTTTATAGTATATGTACAATTTATTTCAATAAAAGATAACTAAAACATAAAAAACTTTTTAAAAATAATAACATAATTGAATGGCTTTAAATATCGAATGAGTTAATCGTTTTTTTTTTTTAGAAAAAAAATGTTTCACCAATTTTTTTATAATTATTGTTTTTTTTTTAATTCTACTATGCAACTGTAATTTTTTTGTAATTAAAGGCTTAAAATACATTTTATTTATACATATTTTTATTTTTCAACATAAAAATATTTTTATAAATAAAATTATTTTTTAAGCGAACAAAATTCATACCGAGATCATTGTGAAAACTACCAAGCAAAAACTATGAACTTTATTTTACATGTTTTAAACAATTTAAAGCGAATTTTTTTTAATTATTTTGCTTTAGAACATTTAATTGTTTTGTTTTACACAAACAATAAAGTCCATAATTTTCGAAATTTACAATTTTATATTTATTTTTAAAAATAATGGAAATGTTTCTTTTTCTATTCAAGTAAAAAAGAATTATGGAAGTAGTGAAATGGTAAATTCAAACTAAAATTAAGTAATTGTACTATGTGAGAGGGGAAGAGAAGAAGCTTTACTAAAATTAAAGAAAATATTGACGAAGTTAAAAGAAAATATTATTAAAATTACCAAATAGCCTGGTTGCATGACTACTTTATATTACAAATACTCAGCCTATAAATAGGCAACGTATACGCATGCAATAAATAAAAAATTGTGAGAGAACAGACGTGAGACAAATAAGAATTACTGCCAGTTTATAGAAGACAAGTAAAAATGCTCGTATGTCTATTATTGAAAACAAAAACAAAATTGAGTGTTTTGTTTTCAATATAAATAGGCAGACGAAAATTTTGATTTGTCTTCTATAAACTGGCAGTTAATCATAAAATATCTTATAATTTTTCAGCTCAGTAATCTTGTTTAAAATGCATGATGTGCATTATGATGCCACAAGCTCGAATACAAGCTTATTATTATTATTATTTTTTTTTTTTTGGCAGATGTCACTGATCCAAATAAAATTTCTCTAATACCACACACAACCTTGATGCAAACTCATACATTTAATTTAACGCAAGCAATGTTATAAGCTTTCACCGTTATTTTGAAATTTCATTTTCAATAACATTTTCTTTTAATCCGATATTTTTAAGTATGTTTGTTATTGTACACAAAAGTAAGAAAGACTTATTCAATAAAGTATATTGGCTTTTTGTAATTAACTCTTAACAACTAGATATTTGAACTATTTACAAAATTAAAAACTTTGTCAAGTTTTTTTTTAAAGAAAGAAAAAAATTAAATTAATTCACAAAAATTAAAGATTTAAAAAAAATGTACAAACTTACAACTAAACAAAACTGTCTAATGACAAGAAATTGTGCATAAACCATAATTAACATTTATTTTATTGATATAGATTTTTTTAAATTTATTTATTTTTATTAAGAACATATTGCTAAACTTTCCACGCTTGGCGTTTATTTTTTTATTTAAAATATGTTTAAGGCTAAGTCTAGACGATATGTTGAATCAGCATATTTATGATAAAAAATTTGTTACCAGTGCCAACATATCGTGTAGACAATAAACTTTTTCAACATACGTATGCTTAACGACATATGAAGGGCATTTGTTGACGTTGTCAACAAACGTATTTTCAAGATTTTAGCATATGGTGTAGCCACCATATTTTTCCTTTGTAACAAATTTCCTATGTATGCTGTCAGATATGTTATTTGTTGAAAAGCCTATGTAAGCTTTTCAGCGTACGGCAAATTTGATAGCATATAGAATTGATATTTTAACTCAGTGTTTCCTAATTTGCCATTTTTAACATAAAAAAATAACTTAAATATTAAAATAACAAAAATAGTAGAACAAAAGCAAAAAAACACAAAAAATTCTACATTACGCGAAAAATATACTGCAGAAATGTTCATGGTAAATTCGGGTGAATAAAAAATAAGGGAAATTAAAATTTCATTAAAAAAAATTTCAGGCGATTCTGAAGAAGACAATCAATCTTATTCCAGCAAACTTCGCAATAAAATCGAAGAATTCTTTTCAATTCAATTTTTGCATTCCTTACAGTTTTAGCGGTTTTCAATTCATATTATGACTTGCTTAAAATGTTGCCAATTTTTTGCGATTTTTTGCAAAGTTTGCAATAAAGGCGGCTTTTCGCGTGGTTTTTTTTTAGAAGTTTTAACAATTTTGAAGAGTTTAAAATATTATTAGACTTTGTCATCTTGCTGCCAATTTCCGTCATTTCGCGAATTTCTTTTTATTTATATACATGTATAATTGCACTTATTTTTATTAACCAAAAATATAATTTTTTGCACTGAAAGCGATAATTGAAAAAAGAAAAAGAATTGTCAAAATTTATTTTATATCTAAGCAAATGCTCACATGACTCAACATATATATTAGAATACGAAATTCAACATATCATGTAGACACAAACATTTTATGCTAACTCATATGTTGTATTATCATTTGCTGACATATGTTGACTTTAAAAAATGTGGTACTTTCAGCATACTGTGTAGACGGCTAACATATATATATATGCTGACAGCAGGATTTGTTGTTATTTTAAAGCATATGAACATAAGCATACATTTGCTGATTCAACATATCGTCTAGACTTAGCTTAAGAATATTTCATTCATTTTTTTTATAATTTTTTTAAACTAAATATATTTATTTTTATTTTAATAAAAAAAAACAAACAAATTTGTTCATGAGATCATCTTGTATTTGGGAATTGTTTATTTTATATAATATTTTATTAAAATTATGTTTCTTTTAATTTTAAGCTTTTTTTTTTTTGATTTAAGCAAATGTTTTAAAATTCCAAAACAAATATTTGAGCAAATATTTTGCAAATTCTTTATTAAATAAATATGAAAGCAAAAAAACTAAACTTTGGTTAAAAAGAGATCCGTTTTTCAAATTCATTTAATTTTAATTAAGTATTTATTAAATGCACTATTTTTTTAATTTTGTGACACAAATTACTGAAAGTTTTAATGAGATCTGTTAATTTTTAAACATTTGCTTAAATTCTAAAAAACACAAAAATGAGACCAATTTGAAAACTTTATTTATGTTTCAAACTTAACTTTACTGCTGATTTTGTTAATTTAAAATAAATTTTCTTTTTCTTTAACAAAACAAAAAATAAACAATTGTTACTATGAAAATTAATTAACATGAAATAAAATTTTAAAAAAATTTTAAGAAAGAAAAATCAAAAAACAAAATCACAAAACTGGCTTTTTTTTTTCAAAATATAAAACAAAAATTATAACTAATTTCAAACTAAAAAAAAAGTTAGAAAAAATTTGGAACGTGTTCTTAAAGACTACAACTAATGCAATCAGAAGTGATTGGAATTCATTAATAGCTGATGATACACTTAGAACTAAGATTCCAAATTAACTTGAAAAAAATGTTGATTGCAAAACCAGTTATAAAAAAAAATTCTTACACTCTTTCTGAGTTTTAGAAATACATAATAGCGAAAATATTATTTTTTAAATTATATAAAAATTAAAACAAAAAATGTAATTAATATTACAAAAGAAGACATGGATTTTTGAAACTTTGTAGAATTTTTTCTATAAAGTTAAGTAAAGTAAGTATTTAAAAATATTAAGTATTAAGTTATACATATTTATTTTATAAGAAGTGATATAATTTCAAGCACCTTAAACCACCAAGTCCAAATAAAACAAATTGTTGTATAATGGAAGAGTTTTCTAACCGCAGACCAAGTGTTGAAATATACAATTTGAAATTTTCGAACAAAAAAAAAAAAAAATTGTAAAAAATATTAACAAATTATGAAGTATTCGGAAGAAATATTTGAATAAATTTTGGAAATTTTAATTACGCGACTTTTTGCGTGAAATTTATTTAATTTTTTTTCGGTAATGGGATAAAATAACTTGAATAATAATAGCATTATGGGAAAAACCGAGAGGAGTCACCTTATAATATAGACTAGATTTATCTTTTGGCTTTTTCCGCCAAACAATTTGCTTGTGGAAAAGACAGAAGTTTGAAATTTTTGATAAATATTTATTCCATTTGCGCTAATTGGTAAGACTGGGTTCACACACAGCAACTTTAGTTGCTCAACTCTTTAGTTTATTGAAGAGATATGTAGGTAAAAGGAATAGACAGGGGAACTTAATTGCGTACCCCTTATTTTTTCTTTTACCATTCGAAATTTTTGTTTCTTTTTTTTAGCCCATATGCATATTGATATTTCATTCGCTTTGTCTCACAAAGAAATTTTTCACAATAGGGCGGTGTAATAATTTTTTTTAATTAATCACAAAGAAATATTTTTACTAACGGCAGCGTAATGATTTTTTTAATAATTGAAAAATATAATTGAAAAAATATGGGAAATATGTATTTAAAAAAAATTCGGTTTCTTATATAATTAAATAAATGAGATGTACATATCGAGCCATAACCGCAAAAAAAGCTTAAGGGACATATTTTTTAACTTAATTTTTTGACGAAAATCGATTGTCTTCGATCGTAAATAACCGATTTTCGTAAAAAAAATAAACTGGAAAATTATGTCACTTAAGCTTTTTTGGCGGTTATGGCGTGATATGTATGTGTATGAACAATTTGAAACACACATACATATCGTCACCTATAATCCAAAAGGCCGTAACAACCAAAAAAATTCAAAATATACTGTTTGATTGATTATGATGTGATTAGTCAAAATACATCTTTTCTTAAAATTTTACTCTCATATGTCTAAAAAATACCGATTTTATTCGTTATTCAATTTGGCACCTAACACAAATAATTTTTAGATTTATAAGGTTTTTTGCTTCTTCTGTAAAAAAGTAAGAAATATGTATGGATTTTAGGTGACGATATGTATTCATGACAAAAATTTAAGAAAACACAATAGCTGTTAAAAAAAAAATCGTGTGTGAACGTAAAAACAATTTCAGCAGAAAATTTTAAAAAGCTGAGCACCCAAAATTACTGTGTGTGAACCAATTCAATAAATTTCTTTAAAACTGCTTATTTCCTTTGGCACATCCGAAAAATAAAAGTTTATGAAACAAATTATCCAGTTCTACTCAAATCTTACATAAAAACAGAATGTTTCCAATAAATAAAATTTCAATGAAATAAAATTTCAAATTATATTTCAACAGGCCAGGCCCATGCATCCCATTTGAAATGGAACAAATTTCGCCCGATTCGCTTTTTAATATTAAATTGTTTAGTTTCTACTCACATTCTAGGAGTTTTAGGGAGACATTCTATTCTTCCGAATTCATTTAACAAGAAAAATGTTTTAATTTTTATTTTAGAAAAAAACTAAACAAAAAAAATTAAGGAAGACAAAATGTATTAAAAGAAATTCAATTACTTTTCTTAGTTTATCTGAAAGATGCATAGTTTTTTTTTTATTTAGCGGCTTTTGTTCTTGATCGGAATGAAGTTATGTGACAACTTTTGCTGTTTGTGATTAAGAATTTTTATAATTCTATTTAAAATACTTGTTGTAAAAATGCTGAATGTTAAGTGTATCTTATCTGTTGTATGTAAAAATACTGTATAAAAAAGGCAGTTTTTTGTTTTTTTCCTTCTTCAGTTTCTTAAATTTTCTTTTTTGCAAATTATAACAGAGACAAAAAATTTAAGCTCTTATTATTAGTGATTTTTGTATTCAAAGATTTGTAAATATTTATACCAAAAATATGTATTTTTCAACTTTTTTTTTAATTCTCTTATATTAAATAGCTTTTTAATATATATTTTCAAAATTCTTATCAAAAATTTTGTGTTTCCCAAAAAATCAGTACCATTTGAATTCTTTCTAAGAGTATATATATATATATATATATATCATATTGTATAAAGAATATTTTGCATATGATATATTTTTTTAATTGTTTGCTGCCAGTCTAAATTTTTGTTTATTGTATGTTCAATCCTTATAACTTTATATATAGAAAACACATTTGTTTTCTTTTGATAGTTTTTTTTTAATGTAAATTTGACTGTATAAAAACTTTTTGTTTTTGCTTACCTCCATTGATTTGTGTGTGTAAATCCGTTTTGTTTGTTTACCTCTGAGTTGGTTGTAAATGTGGCCGCCGACTTTTCCTTTGTGATCCTTTCTGTGGCTTTGTTTTGACTCAAACAATGAACTAGTTATTTTTTGAGAATAAATTCGTTGATTTGTTTTGTTGTGTTGCAGTTAAGTTTTTTTTTTTTTTTGTAAAAAAAAAAGTAATTATTCCATCTTTTTCAGCATTCTCGATAAGTTCATCGGGCTACAAGGAAGCCACAACCCATGGCGAAAACGAAAACTGTAACGACTGCAGGCCATGTAAAGCTATGTTCCTAGAAGGAGAGAGAACGTATTAAAAATAGAAACTATAAATATGTATACAACGGCCTCTTGAACGAAAAATCATGTAACTACACACCTTTTTGTGACCTGTTGTTCACCGATGTCGAAAGATTTGTTCGTTCGACAATTTACATTGAAAGTTAAAAACAAAAACTGTTTTCAATACAAACTGTCGTGCGAATGTATGCCTTCGACATCGTTGTACTGTTTATTAATTTTTCAAGGGAAAGGAAGGACACGCTTCATAAAATCATTCAGCTACGGGGGAGTTTCATTTGAGCTAACGAAAGGAATTCATTCACCTTTCGACATTGTTACACTGTCCATTAATTTTTCAAGAGCAAGAAAAGAAGACACTTTATGGTAAATGGGCATTGAAAAAACTAAAGCTACAGGAGTTTTCATTCATTCATTCATCGTTCGACATCGTTGGATTGTTTTAAATAATTTTTCAAAAGAAAACATTAAAAAAAAAATACAGTAAAGGGACATTATATGGACATTTAAGATAAATAAAAACTACAGGTCCAGGGAGTTATGAGCATACATTTATTGAACGAAAGGAATTCATTCACCATCATCATAATCATTCATGCTTCGAGATCGTAGAACTGTTCATTAATTTTTTAAGGGAAAGGAAAAAACTTTATAAAAATGGGCTTATATACATACATATAGGTATTTTTAAGATATGTATATGTATGTATGTATGTATATAAGTTTAAAATATGTTTTAATATAATACACAAAAATAAGCAATAACTTCATTAAATTTACAATATGCGCATACATATATTTAAAGAAAGGAATTTATTGAATTTTCGACATCGTTATGTCTAGTACACATTATGGCATTTTGTGGCATCGCAATAGTATATACTGTTTGCAATGTTTGTCATTTCCGATATTTTTCGTTTGTGGCATTGCTTTCCATATAAAAAATATAATGGGAACGGCGTTGCGCACATTTTGAAAATGTCATTACAAAATGACCACAATAAATGACAGGTGTGTACCCGGCATTATGCCCAGAGTACACACTATGGCATTTTGTGACATCGCAATTGTATATACTGATTGCAAAGTTTGTAATTTCGGATATTTTTCGTCGGGTGGCATTGCTTTCCACGTAAAAAAATATAATTGGAACGGCGTTGCGCACATTTTGAAATTGACACCACGAAATTACAACACAAGAAATGCCAGATGTGTGCTCGGCATTAGAATGTCCATTAATGTTTTAATGGAATGGAATTTATTGGAATTCAATAAAATCTTCGGCACCGTTAGAATGCCCTTCCATTAATTTTTTAAGGAAAAGAAAAGAAGAAAAAATGGTCATTATGTATTTTAAAATATGTATGTATGTGTCTAAGTATGTATGTATATTATGCCGACTACACACTATGACATTTTGTGACATCGCAATAGTGTATACTAGTTGCAATGTTCTTCATTTTCTATCTTTTTCGTTGTGTGGCATTGCTTTCCGTATAAAAAATATAATGGGAACGGCGTTGCGCACATTTTAAAAATGACCATAAAATTACTACACAAGAAATGCAACATGTGTAATCGGTATTAGACTGACCATTAATTTTTTAAGGGAAAGAAAAGAAGAAATAGGCATTATATATTTTAAGATATGTATGTGTATGTATGTTTTTATGTAAGTTTAAAATAAATTTTGGTATAATACTGAAAAATAAGCAAAAAATCTACAACTACAAGAGTTTTCAATTTAAAATTACAATATGGGCATACATTTATTTGACAAGGTATTCATTCATCATTCGACATTCTTGAGCTGTGTATTATTTTTTTCAAGATAAATGCACAACTTTATAAAAAATAGCGTAAGTGGGCATTGTCAATTTTTTTAAGATATACTACAAACAACTACAGGGGATTTCCTTTAAGTTAAAAAATATATGCATACATTTACAATATTGAAGAAAATTATTCATAATTTACGAAACACTTCTGTTTCCTAAATTACGAGTTTTCCTCATAAAGCTTTGATGTTATACATATAATGAAAATGAGGTTATATACGATATCTCATCATACTTGTCATCTCGCCCATGATGTGTGTGAACAAGGTCTTCTGAGCAAATAGAAAATTATGATTGTAAAACGTGTATTTTTGCCCAAAAGAAGTTTTTAGTCTAAAGGAACTTACAAAGTACGAAAATGCATATTTTAATAAATTCATGGGTTGCCTTGGTGGTGCTGTTTTTTGCTGAAGTAGTTAGCGCGCCAACTTCAAAGCATATGGCCATGTTTGGGAGCCCGAGATTAAACCCTGGCCAGACCCAGTCTTATCAGCATCATAAATTTTTGTGGTAAAAATAACTAATAAAATGATTATATAGGCTAAAGTAATACGGCTGCTTAACACCAGAGGCTCTGCAACGTTGCTATAAAAAATATAAGAATTCCCTTTCCTACTCTCTGGTTACATGAAGGGATCCGTTATTTGGACCCAGGAGAGCTGAAAACTTACTTTCTCTCCTCAGCAACCTGTCAACCTAAACCATATCTGGCCAAAGTGACACAAGAGTGCCGAACTTCAATCGGCTTCTTCTGGCCTGCACTAAGGGTTGCCTTAAATACAGTTGCCTAAAATAATCGTACATATTACTGCTGCATGATGGCATACAAAAGTTGCCAAGAGAAATGCTGACACATGTGTTAAACGGTTTGTATGAAATTTCATTTCATTTGCGTTAATATTAAAGGAAAAAAATTATTTATTTATTAATTATTATTTATTTAAATGCGTATCATTTGCTGCTATAAATGGCAAATGCTATTCATTTAAACATGAATTAAATTATAACTAAAACATGATTTTTTTTGTGTAACATTACAAAAATTTTCCGATAATTTATAGAGGAAAAAGAACAAGTGTTTTCCCAGTATATTAAATATAATTATTTAACTATTGTTAAAGATTTGCGGCACATTTCCAAAAAAAAAAAAATAATAATAATAATAAAACAAAGAGAAAAGCCCGCATCTTATGCGTAAAAATGTAATAATTTTGTGTAATCAACAGCATGAAAATAATTTATATCGTACTATCGCAATAAAAAGTACAATCATCCATCCCCTACCAACTTAAGGTTAATATTTGTGGTCAATGTTATGAACTTTGTTTTGTTCATCGTCTGTACTGTTGTTTCTCTTTCTTGTTTCATTTTATCTAGCAGCATTTAATTGTTGTGTGCTACTAGTTATTTACAACTTAAGTGGGTCACTACTACCTTGCTACAATCCAGCTTGCAACAAGGGTTTCAATATTTCAAAAATTTTGTCAGTCACTTCAAGGGGGGTAGTTGCTGTCATTACATGTTTGGGAGATGTTGTAAACAATGTTAACGCTTGGTGCGTGTTCACTATTCTCTGGGGTACAGTAACTGCTGGAATATTGAACATTTAGCAACAGAGATTAAGCTGCCAGCCATTTATTTGTTTGATTTAATATAATTATTGTTATTATTTTTGTAACAAAAAAATTTAAGGGGAAATTTTTAACAAGAACTAGAAAGAAAATTAAAATTACAAAGGACATTTAAGTCGCTTCGGCAGTGAAGGTAGTAAACAAAAATATTTAATTTGCAACTTGAAATTTTATACTTCCACTAACGACGACTATTGGAAAAATATGCAACTTTGGAGCAAATAAAATGCATCACAGAAGAAAACTTATTAAACTATTGTTTCACTCAAGTCGAGTCGGACTTAATCTAGCATATAATTTCTGCTAATTATCTTCATTAATTTACAAAAACAATTAAATTGTCGTTTTGAGCCGGTTACTATATACATATGTACGTCTACGTTGTAGTTTTCAAAATTTATTTAATTACAATCCCATTTTTAATTAATTTAATCGCGCCATTTACAAAAAAAAAAAAGATTTAAAAATATTTTTCTTACAAAATTGCGTTGTAAATTAATCGTTTTAATGTGAACAAAACATACGTACGTACACACGTAAACTATTGCAGTGTTTTGTTACAACCTTTAAATTGTAAAAAGAAAAATACAGTGCTTGTGGTTCTTCCCTCAATGTTTCTAGAATAGTTAATCCTTTGTTCTCCAAAGCTCAACTCGTTGCACAGCAAAGCACGAGTTTAAGATACAAAATAACTGAAAACATCAACAGAAACACTGTAAAATATTGTATGAAAAATAAACAAGTAAATAAGTAAAAACAACAACAAAAAATTGTTTTGTAGTACAGCACTGAACTCGAGTGACACATGTGGAAGAGTTAATGAAAAAAAGCTTGTAAAAAAATTATAAATAAATTTAAAAAAAAATCAAAAAGATATAAAAAAGAATTATGTAAAGGGTGTTTTTTATTGAGGTATAGAACTTTAAGTTGGCATCACTTTTTTAACTGGCGGCCATTTTTTCAGCTGTCAAGTGATTAATATTTAGTTTGGTTTGCCATTTTATCATGAACAGGTTGACAAAAGAACAACGCTTGCAAATCGTGCAAATTTATTTCGAAAATAATGGTTCAGTTCGCGAAGTTTACCGCAAGCTCCGTCCATTTTATGGTCGACATAATCGTCCATCAGAGCAATTAATTCGGTTAACCATGGATCGTTTCCGTACTACGTTTACTCTATGTGATAATACGCATCCGCAGAGACGTCGAACAGTGTGCACCGAAGAAACAATTGCCGCTGTAGAGCAAAGTGTTGAAGAGGACCCGAATGAATCGATTCGCCACCGTGCACAGCAATTGGAGCCGACTAACCGACTATTTTGTTCCCGAATTGGATGGCATGAATGTGGATGAGTTGTGGTTCCAACAAGACGGCGCTACATGCCACACAGCGCACGTCACAATAGATTTATTGAAGGAAACATTCGATGAGCGCATAATTTCGCGGAATGGACCTGTCAATTAGCCACCAAGATCGTGTGATTTGACACCATTGGATTATTTTCTTTGGGGATATGTGAAGTCGCTCGTCTACGCCAACAAACCAGAAACGTTAGGGGACTTGGAAGCCAACATTCGTGGCGTTATTGCCAACATACGGCCCCATATGCTCGAAAAAGTGGTTGAAAATTGGACCTGTAGAATTAGCTTTATTCGAGCCAGCCACGGCAGCCACATGCCCGAAATCATATTTAAACATTAATGGCATAAAATTATCCTTCCAATAAAGCCAAATTGATGGACATTAAAACGATTTTCTTGTGTTTTATTTCAATTCGAAGTTCGATACCCCTCGAAAAAACACCCTATATTTGCAAAGGAAATATTCAACGAAGAGTATGGCTACACAAGAGTACATACATGACAGGGCGCGGCTCTTTATTGTTAAACTAAACTGACTTCTTTCTACTACAACTTTATGCTCACTGCAATTTCAGTACTAAGTTTTCCATACTATTATAGTTAATAGTATGGAAAACATTTATGGGAATGATTTTTTTGAAAAGTCCAATTTGAACAAAAGTTCTAATATTTTTTTTTTGACTGAGGTGTCTTAAAAATTATTACGTTTTCTACCAAGACAAGAAGCTCCATACTATGGCGCATTACCCTTATCACTGAGCAAAATAAATTTTAATCAACGAATCATTTCTTAATCAGGCTAAGTTCAGTATTTTTTAGTTCTTTTTGTAGAATGAAATAATTTATTAATTAATGTGATTCTTTAGAAAATCACATCTATGTATACTATATATCGCTACTTTACTCAAACATCATAACTCAAAAGAATAAATTTTTTAGCTAATAATGTAGAATTAGTCCTCGTATTGTTTTTTACATTGTGTTAAAATTTCATACAAATATCTTGCATACTATGAATGTAGCATATTACAGGCAGAAATATCTGACATTAAAAGAGCGACACACTGGCGAAGATTCTATCGGATATCAAATAGATATATCCATATCACAACTTATCCGCAATTAAGTCCGTCACAGGTGTGTATACCGCATATTTTCTTATTCAAAAATGTAGCAAAATTCTAGATAGGCTCGCGCAGCACTCACATATCATCTTAAAATGGGTGCGTAGAAACGGTGTAACTGCGGATGAGCTGGGAAAGAGGGAAACCCGACTCAGAGATATCAATATCGAGCTGGGGACGCTTCGATGTTGCCTTTCTTGAATCAGCTCAAGACAGATAGCACAATGAGCCCACCTGCGCAATATAGAGAGCACCCTCTGGCCTCGCCTAAACCCCCACAGAACGAAAAACCTAATGAACTTCACTAGGAAGCACTTGAAGAATCTCGTGGGCAAACTGACCGGGCATCCTGCTTTCGGAACCCAAGCTAATGAATAATGATTACTGTTTCAGTTGCAATGATGAAAGGAAGATGTGCAATTGTTTTACGTGAGTACCTGCCGTTACGGCCTTATCTCACGTGTGCCACAGCACCGGGTGTGGGTTAGATGCCAGACCAACGCCCCCATGCACCCTTTTAGAATGAACCTATGGCCCACTCCATAAGGCACATAGGTTGCAATCTTTGAATATAGTTATCCCTGTTCTATATTCAAGTACCTTGCTGAGGCACTTTGAGCTATCTAAACTCTGCTGCTATGTCCGTGCCCATAGCAGCTCTGTTGATTGGCAACAGCACCTAGAATAGTGTCTGGCTGACCGCGTCAGACCAACCACTAGCATATATTTCACACTGGGAAGCCAAGACAATTCTCCCAGCGATTTTGGTAGCAACCACAACCACCATGATAATTCTCCGGCTTCCACGCTATGGTGTTGTGTATACACCTTAGCGAGGTCCCCAAGAAAATTCCTCAACCATTGCCGGCACAGCTAACCACTCATCCATAATGAACGAATGCCTGTGTCGCCAAATAACCAGTGCCTACTCCACTCCTACCAAAATCATCCCTTTAACCCCGTGGGGTAGGACGAACTCAGCATTTTAGCAAAGGAAACTGATGACCGCTGCATGCACTCAAAACCTCAGAGCAGCGAGGACCACTTACGCGAGAAGAATGCAAGCTCGCCGCCAAGATCCTGTGCCTACTACAATCGATCATGCTTGATAAACGCCCCTTGAACCCAGGAGGTAGGACGCACAACTATTTTAGCACAGAATCTTGACAACCGCAATGCATTTCTCTCTAAGCAGCCCAGCTATCGGGCAACCGGCACCCGTGGTAGCAGAAGTAGCCTCTGGTTAGACTTCGAAGTTCCACCACAAGGGCTTCACCTCTATCGTCTTTTGAACTCAGGGGCAGTTCTAGGTGACACTGCACCTAACTGACAACAACGGGCGTACAATATTTATTTTCCTTTTATAAATATGTGCACATCCTTTGCTCTGTTTATGTTCAGAGATCGGGTAGTAACACATAAGTTTTACGGGTAATGACCGTCAGTGGAAAAAGCTACATTACCCTAGCTGGGGCCCCGGGATTGCCACACCCATAGTCTATAAATAGACTCCCCTGGGGGTATGATGAAAGGAAGGAGGAAAGTATCTTTCATCTCCTCTGCTTTTGTCCCGCTCTGGAAGATCTCCGTCTGCACTTCCCTGACATTATTCTTCAGTAGCCTATCCGAGTTATCGGAAACAGAATTAAACTATTTGAGCCTTTATATAAGGAGCAGTAACTGGTATAGGAGCTGCCTCCCTCCTCCTCCCAACCCCCTATGGCGTGCGTACGCACATGATCCAATTCTCAACCCACTCTCCTCTAGCAACTAATTACATCTGCCATAGAGAGCAGCCGTTCGAACCAAACTAATGGGCAACACTGTATTCGATTATAAGTGACTCGCCATAACGCCATAACTCTCACCATAGAAACCAATTGAATTTTGGTTTGGTTATGGTTATGGCATTATGGCTATGTCACGTCTAATTTAAGCTTTAGACCGCTGGTTTTCGCAGAGCCGTTTCCGAACCTGACAACTCATAACATTCATTCCATAACTAAACTTACTTTTGCTTAGCATTGGTTAAAATATCTGGGGCCTTATCTCTATTTCGCTTATTTTCAGAGAATATGATTAGAATATCTGAAATATTTTTATAAAAAAAATTCCAATATTTTGCAAAACTAAATGCTCTTGCAGTTAATGATACTACGGTGTGATAAAAAAAAACCTAAGAAGGAGTATTTTACTAGTATTGTTTTTTTTTTAATTTATAAAACATGTAGAGAAGTGTATGCAAGGCAATTTATAATTTTATTATACTTCTAGCACTGCGCAATTAATTTTTTATCGCAAATTTGCATTTTTATTTATAGTTTTAGGTTGTATTCAGTTTAAATTTTTAAATGAGTATGCAATTGTAGTTTTAAAGACCATCCATCCATCCATCGCTTTATAAATATATGTATGTATCTACGAGCGCACACAACATTCATAAACACAAGCAAATATTTTTTTAAATATCTTTTCTTTTCTTTTTAATTTTTGTTCGATTTTGACTTTTGAACGAACGCATTGTAAGATGACTCGAAGTATGTATGAACATATCGTTACGTTAATACAGAAAGGCCCCAACTCGTTACTTTTTTTTTTGAAATCGAGATTTTTGTATTTGTCGACACATTAGATGTTCTTCTATCGAAATATACAAAAAATATAATGAGTTAGGTAGGGCCTTTCTATATTAATGTAACGATATGTACAATGTATGGCGTGTCGTTAGGTTGAATTTTATGATTTTGACTTGATTGTTTTAGTTGTTTTATTTAGTATTGCACGAGTAGGTTGCTCACTTTACACACATATGTATGTACATACGTACATGTATGCACATACTTTGCTGGCAATTTGTCACTTGCTGGCAGCGTGTTATTGCTGCTTTGCACATTGACGGCAATGATTTGTTTTCTCCTAATTCAGTTTTTTTTTCTTTCCTCTAATACAATTTCAAATTGAACAGCAGCACGTGCATTTTGTTCAATTGCTGTTCGGTTGTTTTATTATTTTTTTTACTATTTATTACTATTTATTTTCTTACTTAACAGATGTTGCTTCCAGAGTAAGTGAAATATAGAAAAGTTTCCTCAGGAATTGTTTATTATTATTATTATTTTTTTCTTTCTTTTTAATTTGTGTATTATTTTTATAGTCTCACATGTGTTTGAGAAAATTTTGTAACATTCGTAATGATTCTTAAGTTGCTTTATGATCATGTAATATGAGTTAATGACCTTTTCGTCAAGCCCCATTAATTCATTAATCAAACAATCACTTTGTCAGTGATCATGAAGTGTAAATGGGAACAAGAAAACTCACCTTTTTCTCTGGTTTGGTTTTTGGCACATCCTTTTTCTTCTTACGTGGCGGAATTCGCCCATTGAATTCCTGCAGCCTTTCTCGGCCTGCTGTAAAATTATCGTAACGATCATCGAACTCATCCCAACTGGTCTCATGTTCGCTTTGATATTCTCGCTCGTCTTCACCCGTTGAGGTTAAACGTGATCTGCAATTAAAAAGTTTAACATATATACGACTATTAATTATTAAAAAAAAAAGAAAAACTACAATAATAAAATAATATTTATGATTGAGAAATATGGCACAAATACATAAATACTAATTTAAATATTTTTTTTGCAGCTCTTGCCGCCGCTTTTAATGGAGCTGACGATGGCAAGAGTAGGAAGCTTATCTTAATTTCATATTTTAAAAACAAGGGCCTTTTGTTGTGGTCGATATTGGTGTTAGTGATGTGGCTGTTTTAGTAATTAAAAGTCTGTTTTCATAGACAAGTCATGGGAGAATTAGTATGTATTTTGTGTATAAAAACTTCTAGTTTAAGGAACAGAAAAAATGAATTAAAGTGCAATGGACTTTGTTTGCCTCATTAGCGTCTGTAGTTTGTTTTAAATGTAAAATGATAAGAGTTTTTTTTATGAAAGAGTTAGTTACCTTCTGGCCGAATCTGAGAACGATCGATGCAAACTTCTATGCGCTCCAGTTGTTGAAGTACCTGTTGATGTAGTGGCCGCAGATGTGTTGGGTGTTGGGGGCGGAGTATATTGATAATAACCACCGCCAGGCACACTGTGCTGATATACAAAGTGCGGATAATGGGCGTGAAGTTGATGCTGAATATGATGATGACTGTTTGGTACTGGTGGAGCTGACTGAGGTGCTTGTGTAGTTTGAGTTTGTGCATTACCACTTGATGAAGCAGGCGCTGATTGATGGAAGAAATTCACCTCGTCGCCGGCAGCAAAACTGACGCTTGTACGTGGAATTCTGGGTGTACTGCGGCTGCGTGGAAAGAATACTTCGCCTCCTGTATAGGAAGGACTATGCACTGAGCATGAGGGACTGGGCGGTGTCGGATATTGAAAAACGGGAGCACCTGAAATTAAAGATAATAACAAAAATTAAAAATTTTAAAAACCCCCGACTTTTTTCAGAAAAGATGTTATATCTTTTAAACGGCTGGACCGATTTTCTTCAAACATAGCTAAGAACCCTCTCGATCAAGTCATCCTTCAAACAGAAAAAACTAAATTAAAATCGGTCTAGCCGTTTGGCCTGTACGTGGAATTAGAATAATTAGAATGAAATTCTGCGAAAGCTTAACAAAAATGGATTCTTTTTCAAATTAATATTATGATTGAATTAATGATTTGTTTAACATATCGATGGCCATACGTTGATTTTTAGCACTTTTTAGTTGACAGTGTTATTATTCATCACGAAAAAAATAAATAAAAATTTATTACCAGATACTCAGGAATCTTCTGAAATCGCCGTGATTTCAAATCACGAATGATTTAAAATTGTGCAAGTGATTTTTTATGTTTTGAAAATCATGAGATTTTTATTTTTTAGTAGTGATTTTCACTGTTCTAAAGCATGATAAAAAAAGGTTTAATTTTTCTGCCGCAGTTATAAATCACGAAGAATGTAAGAGTCCATTAAAAATATAGCGTTTTAATAAATTTATAAATTTTAAAGTTCTTCTGTGTAAAATAATTAATTCTACAGAATAACCCTCTTATGTAAAAACGATTGTTAAACTTAAAGTTGGTTTAATAAACGAATTTTGTATGGCAAAACCGGTTTTAACTTTAACAAACGTTTTTGCATAAGGGGGTAAATCATGTTAAATGTACTTAATCGTTTTGTTAGTGAATCCAAAGTAAAATACTGCAAAAAAAAAGTTGATGCCCCGTTTCGAATCACGAGATGTTAAAGTTTTTGTGCGCAGAATATATTTTCAGTGATTTTAAATTACTATACTATAAAGTGATTACAGAACATGTATAACTAGTTATATAAACTAAGGGCCAATCGTATGATGTCGACAACGTTCGACTTGTCGCCCACTTACATTTGAAACAACAAAATATTAAAATTTGTTTTGTTTTGAATGTAAGTGGGCGACAAGTCGAACGTTTTCGACATCGTGGAATTGACCCTAATTTAGGTGTTTTTATTTTTAGAATATAAGTATTTTTTAACGTTTATATGTATAAAGTATAATTTCATATACATAATTCATATAATTTCAGATTTGTAGAATTTGATCAGAATTTTATAACAATCGATTCTGTAAATTTACTGAATATTTTCAACCAAAAGTAGTTTTTCAATTTAGTTTTTTCATATTTTTTTTAAATAGCATTTTTCCTATTTTTTTTTTTTTTGTTTTGATTCCTTATTTTTTTTCTTTCGTAATAAATATCATTTTTATGCTTTAGTTTTTAAACGACTCACAGTCGCTTTTACGACTTTTAACCATTTTGCGCGAATATATAAAATGTCTGTCTGTCTGTGCCATCATAAAATATACGAGGAGTACCTTTATGTATATGACAAACACTATTTAAATCAGTCATAAAAAATGCAGGTTTTGTCATAAACAATTTTGCATAATATTTATTACGCTTAACTATACAACTCTTCCACAATTTTTGCAAATTTTATGATGACAAAAGTATTAAAATTTTTTTGTAGTTAGAAAATTTTAAGCCACAGAAAAAAGATACTGATGACAAATAGAAAAGTTTATCTTTATTTGCTGCGAGGACGAAGCACAAGTCTGGAAAGTCTGCAAAACAATTTCTGTACTTACATGACAATTTAAATCTTCAATTTTAAAGAAATGTGATTTATAGGAAAACATTTACATTAGGTGTTAATAATAACAACAAGTTACAAAAAACTAATTAATTTGAATTAAATTCTCAATTCTATTTTTCAAATTAACATAAATAAAGTTGTCTTATTTCAAATAGCTAAAATTGTATGCAAATTTTTACAATTGTTTTTTTTTTTTTTTTTGCTGTTAAGTAAATATAATTTTACTACACCTTTTTGGCATGGATCATTTAATCTGAACAAGATTCGCACACATGATTGTTTTACTTAAACTCACTTCAAGTGATGTGCATAATTTATTTATTTCTTACTTAAAAAACCACTCAACCGTTTTAGCTCTACAGCACACTGTTTAGTTTTTTTTTATTGACTTAATGATCGCATTCGTTCGGTTGGTGCTTTTAATAATCAGGTGCAGTGTGTGTAGCACAGTTTCAGGGTCAAGATGTCTCAAAGTGGTAGAGATCGGTTGGCCATTTGCTGGCTTTAAAGATGTGTTCATATACTTGTAATGTTCGATAGTATTTATACAATTTTATTTTTTAATTTTGTCATTTGTATCTTTTTAAAAAAATAAATGCAATAAATAAAAAAAAAATATCCCACACTACACTAGTCGACAAATTTATCCTTATTGCAGTATATTTTATATTAAAGTGACTTTTCTCATGGGTCAGTTGTTAAAAACGTTGTTACCGACGAGAGTTTAAAATAATTGTAATTTACGTTTATTTTTAAAGAATTTTTTGCTATATCGTCGCCCCAGAATAGTTTTGCTCCACCGGCCATTCTTCAAACAATGAGTTAGGTGCGGAATATACTTATGTATGTATGTATTTTGAATGCCCTCTTTCTGAACCAAAAACGCTTTTCATGAAATTTTTCATGGTTTCTGAGATATTAAGCATTCATTTAGCTCCATATCCACTATTTATAGGTTTAATAAGTATTGTTTTGCTGTACACGCCACTAACTGTTTGACGATTGCGTTAAATTCTTCATACAAAAACGTACAGAGTAAAGTTAACTCTTGTTTTGCTTCATTTCTATAAGAAACTAGCTACACCCGGTGTGCTTTGCTACCCCCATCGTGTTATCGAATGATGTAAATATTTTGTAAATAAACCGAAAACTCGGATTTTTAATGCAAAATTTCGAAGGTTTTAAAATTTTGATATTGGATCATTATTAACATTGGTTTTTTGTAAATATCTTCGGAACTACATAACCGATTTAAGAGTTTGATATCTCGTTTTGCAAAACATGGCAACAGCTTTCAAAAAAAAAATTAAATAAAATAAAAAAGCAAAAAAAAAATTAATATATCTAATATACATATATGAAAAATGGATTTTGCCACGCCCCTCCGACTGAAAATAAAAAATCAGACTTCACAGTGCCACCCGCCTGAAGATTCTCTGAAAATTTCATCAAAATCGGCCCAGCCGTTTTGGAGCCCATGCGTTACATACATACATACATACACACATCCTCTTTTATATACATATATGGATGAGTAATAAAAAAAAGGTTGGGTAAAAAAATTCAACGGCGTCTGTTAAGTAAAAACATCATCACCCAGACGCAGCCGCCGACTACATGTTTTAATATAAACTTATTAAACACTAAAAAAAAATAAAATAAACCTTAATTATTCATGTTTCAGTACAAAGAAACGATTTAACCGTTAATCGAGCCTTGTATCATAAATGATACATTTAGTTTTTTATGTTCACATAACTCTGGGTTTCAAAATTTAAAGTACCACATGTTTTCACAATTTGTAAACATTGTTATTCCCGTTATTAAAAAAGAAAATAAAAATTAAATATCTTCGCAGGCAATAAGAAATTCAATAAGTTTATAATCTTACCTTTGTATCACATTTGATACATACTGCAGTTTGTTTGTTTCTATACTGTTTTACATATAATTAGAAAAAGTGTTTTCGATTTTTTCCGCGTTTTCTTTTGAAAAAAAATTCAGTTTAAAGTGGATATTGATAAAAATGCCTTATCCGCGGTTTTTGACTCTCAAAGAACTGGTAAATGAAGTCCTAAGTGAAAGTGAAGATGACGATATTTTTGAAGCAGATGTCACTGATATTGCTGTTCGTAACACTGATATTTCAGACGAAGAAGAACACGAAAGTGGCTCGTCTTCGGACTCTGATCAAGGCATTAGCAGTAATACAAATAGTGATCCTTTATATTTGGCCAAAGATGGTACTACTTGGCGTAGCGAACCTTATCCCATTGGTAAACTAGGAAAGGAAAATATTCTTAGCATGCGCCCAGGTAAGTCGTGATTAGAAAAAAAAGGTGACTGAATTGAGACCTGTTTTTGAGGTATAACAAAACTTTACACGATCTTTTTGATGAGTACTATGGACGTCCTATATTTCGATCAATAATGTCTGAAAAAACATTTTTGTATACACATAAAATAATACGGTTTGATGATGTGTTAACCAGACGAGTGAAGACAAATTCGCATCAATCAGAAACTTTTGGGAAAAATGGCCTGAGAGCGTCTCAACGTTTTACAATCCTAATGATTGCGTTACTGTGGATGAGCAATTGCTAGGTTTTCATGGCCGCTGTAAATTTCGCCAATATATTCCATCCAAATCAGAGCGGTATGGTCTAAAATTTTGGCTTCTTGTTGACTCGCGTACTTGTTATGTATGGAAAATTCAATCATATTTGGGAAAGGATATATAAGGAATTCCTGAGCGAAACCAAGGAGAACGAGTGGTTCTTGACTTAGTGGATGGTCTAAAAGGAGAAAATGTTACGATTGATAATTTTTTTTCTTCGCATAACCTGGGTCAAAAACTTTTAAAACGAAATATAATAATGGTTGGAACTATGCGAAAAACAAGCGATCCATTCCTCCAAAGCTTTTGGCATGCAAAAAATTACCACGGTATGAGTCAATCTTTGCTTTTACACCTGATACAACTATGGTTAGCTATATAAGCCACAAAGACAAGTGTACAATTGTCATGAGTACAATGCATCATGAACCTAAAATTTCGGATTGCCCCAAAAAGTTGGCCGACATAATATCGTTTTATAACTCCACGAAAGGAGGAGTTGATACGGTTGATAAAATGTTGAATTGCTATAGCTGCAAACGTAAAAGTAATCGCCGGCCGATGGCTGTTTTTTCTAACATTATAAGACATTTCAGCTTTGAATGCCTACATTATATACAACGAAGTCGATTCCAACTGGAAACAAACTCAAACCAGTACAAAACGTAAGACTTTTCTACTTGAGTTAGCAATATCACTGTCAAAGCCTTATATGGAAAAACGTCAAAAACGTCCTAGAAATTAACTTTCTCTGGCAATTTTCAAAAAAAATTCAGCCCAAAGAACAGATGAATCTAATGACAGTGAAGCTGGTCCATCAAAAAACAAAGAAACGATAATTCTGAAAAAAAGAAACGTGCTAGATGCCAAAAAATAAAAACAAATTGTCGTCGAGTTATTGCTTTTTATGTAAGAAGCCTTGCTGTGGTGATAAACACGCCAAAAAATTTTGCTTTGATTGCATTATGATTTCTAGAGTTTAATTAAACATAAGTAATAAATAATAAAAAAAGCTTTAAAAGTATTGAATTTGGTCAATTACTATTATGTTCTCTAGTATGTATCAGAAATGATACATAGGAAGAATTATGAATTTTTTTTAAAGCTCGATCTACGGGTTAATTTCATTCTTTATAATAAATACACTTTAATTTTCTAGTTGTTTTTCTTGTGTAAGTGTGTGAGCGGATCGATAGTTAAAAATAATACGGCGGCGGCTTCTTGTTCGGCGTTAAACGATCGACTTATTTCTCTGGACAGCAAGAAAAGTAAACAAAATTCTCAATTCACAATTTGTATGGAGCACAAAGATCAACTTTTTGAAAATAAATTAAGAAAAGTAGTGCATGGGGCACAAAATGTATTTTTACTTTTACAAAAATTTAAATTTTTCTTCAAAGCATGTATCGGAAGTAGTAGTGCAAATACAACTTTCTTTGTCGTTTTTCTCCACTCCAACTTTATGGCGTATTAATAAACCAATTCTGAGGTGACGATATGTCGATCAGTGTTAACGAAATATGTATGTATGTATGTATGTAGTGTTTGTATGCAGTAGAGTTGCAATCTCTATAAAATACGACTGCTTTCCGCTCCTTCTCGTTTGCCTGTCCCTTCCATTTCACGTATAGCATGTCGTAGGCGTTTGACAGGCGCCATAATTAAATGCAATTTATAAAGAATATAATTACTTTATTAAATATGTAAAGTGTACGTCAACGTTTCACAGATTTTTATTGTCTAGAGAATTCAAATCGATAACTACAAATGCTTTAATTGCATGAAATATGTAAATTTTGTTTGATTTTTTATATTCTGAAATTTTAATAATTTTGTAATATTAGAAAATTGCAAATTTATTTTTAGTAAAATATTTGCAAAACATCTTGAAAATTGGAGTATAATTTTGTTTTCAATGTGATATGTATAGATACGTATGTATGTATGTATATGTATAATCATTTTTTTCGCTAGACTAAAAAAATCCATACCTATAACCCTTTCAGACCTAGCTTAATCGATTGTGCGATCTGCCTTGATTGACCTCAAACTACATTAAAAAATGATTTTTGTCTATTAACCGGCAAGCAGTGATTGTGAGGTTTTGTTTCTTTCTCAAAAAATAAGAGAAACAAAAAAATAACAACATAAAATAAAAAAAAAATACAGCCTAACAGCCATCCCTAAACAAGGACGGAAAGCGGAACGTTTTTTTCCGCCGAGCATTAACGCTGAAATGCCATACCTAAACAAAAGCGTCAGCGTTATGTCAAAAACAGGGTTATCAAACAAATAAATAAAACAACCCTGATTATTTTAACTGCTGCACGAACGACATTGTTGTTTGTGATTTTGTTATTAAAATTTTGTTACATAAATTTTGTTACTTCAATTAAAATAAAATAATTAAAGTTTGAAAAATTTAGTTATTTATAAGATTTGAAAAACTTGCTTGTGTTAAGGATGATGGCCAGCGTTGCCATATTTTCTTCTCAAAAACCTTCAAGTCGGACAAAAATTAAAAATCTTTTTTTTAGTGATTTTACTCAAAATATATTAATATGCATTGATTTTACTGAATTCGAATTCAGAAAAAAATTATTTTGCTTCAAATGAACTAACTCTACATGAATAGTATCAGTCAATTGATCGGAAGTCATGCAGGACATATTCATCATTGCGCAGAACAAAGTTGCTATCACATTATTAAGGGGAAAATGACAAATGTGATAGAAACTCTTGTGTACGTGTGATGTTGCATCTCTCTATAACTAATGAATATAACATTTATTCGAACTGCTCACGAGTGCTTTTTACTAATCAATGATAGCATAAATATTAATAAAGTTTGACTGATCATAATTGACTAATATATTCCCCACAATTGAGCTATCATACATGATTGATATACTGGCAAAATATACAATTTTTATTATATTAATTGTTTTTATTTTAAAAAGTCAATTGAAAATATGCAAGTAAATAAAATATTTAAAATTAAAGATAGAAATAAGCAAAAACAGAATAACCTAGGCGGTATCCAGCCCTCTTCACACCTTTTCACCGCCAACGCATCTTGCTTTTTACAAATATCTACATACATATACACTAAATTAAATTTTGTAAATTTCTTTTATTCACAATTGTTCTTACTTATCTTTTTTAACACTTATAAATTTTAATTTTCATAGACAGAATGATTTGTATTTTTTGTAATAAAACTCGATTTTTAAAAGTTTTGGCATATTTATATTAGATGTCCTACTCTAACATACATACATACATATATGCTAGAGTGGAGCAACTATAATTAAATGACCAGTCAATTGACTGTCACTATTGAATTCAGTGTAAAATTGCTGAAAATGTGCTAGTGAAAAAATTCTCTTTGTGTTAGTTTCAGTCATTCATTTCTTGTAGGGAACAAACGTAAAGGTAAATAACACAAAATATTTTCGGAATAGAACATGTTTAAGATAAATATATGTATGCACATAATTCATACTTTTAATGAAGGAAAGAAGAAAATATGTCAATACTTTAGTCAAAAGGACATAAATGATATATTAGAAGTATTAAATATCATATTCTTAAAAATCTTATTTTTAACAAAGATATTTTTTGGTATTTTTAACACCCTGAAAAACTTCGAATATAAGATAAATCTTCACATATGGTAACACTGATGATGACAAACAGAAGACAATTGTTTTCTTTTGCAACTAAGTTCGTTGTGAAACGCGATGTCAAAATCGGATTTTCCAATAGCAAAGCGTTGCCGCTGCGTTGCCGCCGCGTTATTTTGGTATGCTCCATACAAAATGTATGGACATGAGAACTTCTGACAGCTAAAAAACACTTGCCGTGGGTGGCTGCAAGTTTCGTTGTGTCTTACAAGGAGTGTAGACATGCGTTCACAAGGTGAGTGGTTTCGTAAAATATTTTTGATATATGCTCTCAAAATTACTGGTGGCAACAGCAAAATGAGATTTTTAAACAATTCAGTGCATTCCTGGTGGTATTGTGCATAGTAAGAAGTAGCCAGCGTTCAAGGAAATTCAGATAGCACAATTGTGTTGATCAGGCACAAGATGACATTTTGTTTTATGCTCACGTTTGTGTTATCTGATGTTGACTTCAGCGACGATGATAATGCTGCTGACGAAATCGGGATGTCTTTAGATGAAAATGCAGAAAAAGAAAATAATGAAAGCATTGAAAATATTTACATGTTTGAGTCTACCAATAACAAGCCAGATAGACCGATTGAACAACTAAACTCCCCACATATAACATTTTTTCATTTACGAGTATAGAGCTTCCGATATCATCGTGTTATCAACAAGAAATCATCCACAAAACTCCGCCAGAATATCTAAATAAATATTTTCTAAAAACCCATTATCAATGAGTATAATAAATAGGGTGGTCAGAAAGTGAGCTGTATAGCTTCGAGCATTAAATGGTTCTACGAATGCGCGATCGTAGTTGGGTGGCTTGTTCACCCGTCGATCAAGGTGTACTGGTCCTACAAATATGTAGTTTTTCTCTTATTTAACTCAATGTACAATGATAAATTTCCGGAACTTAAACCAAATATGCACTTTTCAGACTATTCCGAACCATACTCAATAAATAAACGATGTATGGACAGTTCAATTAGTCATCGAAATAGTTGAAAAATGGTGAAAGGATTTGTCAACTGAGATCGCAAATTATTCAATTGATGAACAAATGATTCATTCCCTTTAATGGGAGGTGTACTGCACGAAAAGTTACTCGTATTAGGTGAAATTCATGACCATTTGTATTGCAAATCTGGTATGCGCAACTTTTTATGGTAGTTGACTTCCAAGTTTTTTAGGGAGCTGGAACGTTTAAAAATTTTGTATCAAAGGACAGGGATGTATATTTAGATATATTTTTTACAGTAATTCCACTACCTATGTCTGCCAAAGATCCTGTTGGTAAAATTGAAGGATAGAACAAAAATCTTAAGCACCGTTGTCCGGCCAAGTATCAACAGTTATCAACAGAAATGTATTGTCAAAGTATTTTTCCTTTTTCCTGATCTAGCGATATATAACTAACTCTTCAATGGAATACAGAAAATAATGCAAGCTTCTTGGATTACCTAGACGTAAAGTATAGTACTTTTTACTATCAAAATGGAGATAGGTATAGTGTAAGAGTTTTTTTTGAGGTTTTTGGGATACTTTGTTTAACAAAAAACAAAGACTGCTTCGAGAAATATTGCTTAAATTTAAATTTATCTAATAACTGATGTATACGTTTTCATTGATTTCAAACTGCATTAAATTGTTTTTTTGTTTGTTTTTTAACTAATCATATTTCTTATATATTTTCATTTGGTTTATTTAATATTTTTTATGCAATGATCTGAATATTTTTAAGGTCAAAACATCACATTAGATTATAAAACGAATAAAATATTTTTAGTATAATTCAAAACATTTTTTACATGTTATGACCGAGATGACACAATTGTGCGATGTCCTTTTCACAAAAAAGGACCTTTGAAAACGCTTCTGTAAGCAAACTTTAGCCTAAAACTTAAAGAATTATTTTGATATTGATGATTTAAAGGAATTTATACACAAAATAATGTTCAGGTCTGAAAGGGATAAACTGGTGTTGATATCAACTGAAGTAAAGACGCGTCAAATGATTTATAAATGGTGTAGCATGCTACATTACAAATTTATTAACTATTTTTTTCTCAATATGCCAACAAACCGTCAAAATTATTTAAAAAAAAATATGGGAATCTGTTGACTATTCCTGAATGTTCCCGCTAAGTTAGGTTTTTGTCAAATTTACGGCCTCCAATACACTTTTCAAATCTACGAAAATCAGATTTGAAAAAGGAAAAAAAAAACAAATTTCTCGTCAACGATATTTCTCGAACGGTCCACTCGATTTTACGAGTATTCACATTGGCAGCAATCGTGGAGTAGTTTTGAACTTGATCTGTTTCTAGTTAAAAATTTGTTTCATTTCGATTTACTGTCTTACTACATGTAATTGATCTCAACATTTTTCTAAGGCGGCAAAGTAGCGTTCGATCCGTTAACCCGATCCTGGGTTATGAGATGTTTACATACACACATATGTACATAGATACATCTATATAGAATCGACTTCCAGGACCTCAAAACGTCGAAATATGAAGACAACTGATTTTTAGAAATTGGAATAATTTTGTAGTATTTCTCTTGATCTAACAATTTTTTTTCTCTAATTTGTTGTTGTATGAAAGCCATAATACTTAAAGGAAGGGAATTGAATAAAATGAATTAGCTTGGTTGAAGGGATTTTATTTATCTTTTTTTTAATTTCATGTATTATTTAATTATGATTGCATATGTATGTAAGTTTGTGTGTAGCTGTGTTTTAATGAATTTTTTATGAAGTTTAGATAGGTAGATTTTCTTTGAATCTTAAATTATTTACATTTTGATTCTAGAATACGGACGAGTGTGTCGTCCGTTTGGTATATCTAGTGTATATTAGTGTCCTGCACAAGATATCTTATAAAAACTTTTAAGACATGAGGGATTTTTCAAATGCTTTACTACAGCGAAATCTTCTAAAACAAACGTTAACAACACTGTTTGCAAGAAATTTATTTCAGTATTGCAGGTATAGGAGTAAAAAAAAAAATACTTCGTGACGGAAGAATTTGTGATGCTTGCTTCTTTCTATGCATGAGCGCGTGTACAAACGTCATACATGTATGTGTGTATGATCTTTTATTTTTCTGCGCACATGCAAACGCACACACATGCATTAACATTAGTTGTATGCGGTTAATCACATAATAGCTTACCATCTACATCTTACACACACTCAAACGTACAGTATGCAAAATAACAAGCATACAAAAATCAACACTACTTCTTTTGAGTGTTTGTTACAAACAAGCAGTCTTGGCGAAATCGCTTGTTAACACTGATATACACGTATACCAATACATCCATCGTGCTTCGCTTATAATTAGTACGACAGCATTTATTATTGGTTTAGTATAATACATGCGACGTGAATACATTTAAAAAACATGACCTATTTTCATTTCAAGACTGTTTACACAGGTCTCTAATGTATATCCATACATCAACATTTTTCCTTGCATTAACCTTCCCTAGAATCTCTGAATTTAGTTTTGCTTAAAGCTTCTCAAACAATGAAGGCTTTCCAGCACGCAAAAAGAACTAATACAAATCAAGCAAATAAAAAGAACTGCAGTACAAGTTAATAAGATCAGACATTCTATAAATCAAAAACATTTTGTTCAGAAACAAACATTATCACCGTAATTGATTGATTACCGTCAGCTGCAGCAAATGATAGAAAAAAAAGCTGATTGTAATGTACACTAAATGCAAACAAAAACAACAACAACAACAACACTTCAAGTGGAACTTTTTTTTTAATTTTCTCATACAGTTGCTATAAATTGTTGTTCGTGTCCAATAGATTAAAAATTTTGCCAGACATACTGTCTAAGTATGATTTTTATATTTTCAATTACAGTGAGTGCACAAAAAATAATCAATTGTGGTTTATAGATACTTTTTGCCTGATTAATAAACATTTATTTTTTATACTTTTTGTTTTTGTTTTACAATAAGTCTCAACGAAAATCTGTGAGAAATTACGTGTAACATGTCTTGTATGTAGTTTTAGTTGAATCTTACTAAATTGTCATAAGCATTTTAACACTATAATTTTTTACGTAATTAATTTATCATTATAGCCATTATTATTGTAGTTGTTTCTGATTTGTGCTAACTTGCATTTTTTTTTTTTTTTTTTTTTTTTTTTTTTTTTTTTTTTTTTTTTGTTAGAGGAAAACACACGTTCGATTAAATTGTACGAGTATCTAAAATGGATATACCAGCATATGTTTGAAATGTTTTGTTTAGAATGTTCAAGCATGTGTTTTTCTAATACGAGTATATAATTCAAAATGAATAATTTAAATATTATGTAAATGATTTTTTTTTTATATTGTCAGTCTTCAAATGCCTGCAAAAAGTATCTATTGCAAGATAAGTTTAGTTTTAGTTTTTTTTGCAATTTGAAATGACGCTTCAAACGCAAATGCAGAATGCATAAAAATATTTATGTATATACATATGTATGTACATACAAGTTGTTTTTATTTAATAGAAATTAAAAAAAAAAAGCTTAACGACGATGCTGCTGGTTTTTCAAGGTTAAAATTGTTTTGAAGTAAAGCGCGCGCATTTCTTCTGATGCAGGCTGTTATATTTATAGTTTAACCCCCTAATAGTATTGTAGGCAAATACGGTAGGATTGTAAAAGTACATTGTAAAGCTAAGTTTTATGTGAAAGTTTATCAAAGTAAACATTTACATCGTTATTCATAAAGAATTGTTGTTAAAGTTAATGTTGGTTTGAGGTGCAAATTTAATATGAAAAACCCGGTTTGAATAGTGTTTTAACTTTAAAAATTAAACAATCGTTATGTATACCTGGTGTTAAATAGGGATGTAACGAATACCAGTTTAGCGAATGCGAAAACGAATAATGCATTTGAATTTTTGCGAAAGCGAATGCAAATACTTACAATACGATAAAAAAAATCACATGAAACTTAATTTTTTTAAGAACATGAAGTTGTATTATATAAATAGATGTAATACATATAGAATTTTATTTAAATTGAGTCTTTAATTAAAAAAAATTACAAATCAATCAACCCATTCGTACTTTGCCCATAAAGCCTGGTACTCTGTTCAGCATTTCATGTGAAATGCTGTCGAAATACATATTAAGAAAATTGGAATGAATTGTTCATGAAAAAATCTTGGAAAAATAGTACTCTAATCATCTTGGGACAAAAATATAAAATTTATCTTCACCATTTTAAGAATTCATGCGAAATAATATACGCGGTTGTTTCGCATGGAATTTACAACAAACAAGGGCTGGTTAAGATTGCTAGCATCTAAAATTTTCTGTACGAAGTAATGAATGGTAATCAAAGTCTTTCCAAAGGTTTGAACAGACTACGAAACACAGGTAGATTGTGAATTCATTCTGATAATTATCATTTATAGAAAAGTTTTCCGTTAAAATTTCAAAGTTTTGTTTAGAATCGTAAACTATTTTCGTAAAAGAAGTACAAATTTTGTTGTCTTTAGTATTCGTTTGAAATATTCGCATACAGTTTAGCGAATGCAAATAGCAAAAGTAAGCGAATCATTTGCGAATGCGAAAACGAATGCGAACATTCGTTACATCCCTATTGTTAAGCTTTCAGCATTTTGCAGCAGCAAAGGTTATGATAAGATTTAGTGTTACTTAACAGGTTTTCGAAACTGATTTCAAGTTTTATTATTTTATTTATTTGGTTTGATGAATTCGTAGTAAATTACTTTAATAAAATTTTTTTTATTTCTTTAAAGAAAATCCATTATTTGACATATTGTCAGAAGTGTACATAAAATAATTGAAATTTATTTGCTGGTATTTAGTTTAGCATTTCTATATACGTATTTCATTGGCGCTTGAACCAAATCATCAGTAGACTTTAACCACAAATTTTAAACAGTCACAAACCTCTTACTTTATGCATAGACTTTCAAAAACTATATGAGAATTCATAAAATAATAATACTTTTGAAAATCACAAAAGAAAAATTAAGCTTAGTAGGCTTTGAAACTGATACAAAACCCAGCAAATAATTTATATCCAGGTGAACTCATTTTATTTTTCTACATCCTTATACAATTTGAAATCCATTGGATAACAATAAAAGTATTTACAAGGCTAAATGAAAAATAAAACATTAATCGAACTTTAAAGAAAATCCATTATTTGACATATTGTCAGAAGTGTACATAAAATAATTGAAATTTATTTGCTGGTAGTTTAACATGTCTATATACGTATTTCATTGGCGCTTGAACCAAATCAATCTTTAAAGTACCTGTACGCATTTTGAAATCGCATAATTTCCAGGAAAGAGCTCAATTAAAAAGTTGACTTAATTCAGCTTTTTAATTGATTTTAATGTTTAAGATGTTTTATACGAGCTTAACGTCGAATGCACTAATCGTAAGATCAGCACTGTTTTTCGTTTTTGGAAATGGCACGATTTCAAAACATGCGGTTTACAGAACACCTCAGAATATTATTAATTGAAATTTTTAATTTAATAATTGAATACAAAATAAAGATTTTTATCTGTGGAAACATTCATAAAAATCTATTGTGACTTTGAATATTTCAATTCATTTTGTCTTGCTATACCTCCTATAACTGAAAACATTTTCAGTATATTTGTTTTAAAAATATATTCAGCATTGCAATAACTTTTTCTAACGTTTTCAAGCGCCCGAAAGGGTTAAACTTATAACTAGCACGTGAATTATTGAAGCAGAATTGTGTTATTGCATTTAAAACACTCAAAACATCATTGGTTTTAATGTACGTACAGCTGCACAGAAATCTTAATAAACAATGTCAGACTCTAAAAATACACACATTCATGCAACAGCAGCAACAGAAACAACAATAACATTTACAAATTGTCAAGAAAAATACTTGTGTACATACATACATACATAAAAAAAAAGATAAAACAAATTAATACCTGCAGTAAGTACATTCAGCGTCATCAAACTTGTTTCAAATGTTATTTCGGTAATGCTGGCTAATGCAACCATCTTACAGCAACAACAAAAACAACAACAAAGCAAGAATTGTCTTTGAAAATATGATGCTGTGTTATTGCTGTGGTTTTGTTAGATTTACTAGTGTTGTTGTTGGCAATATATGTACTTAGTTAAACCACTCCTTCAGTAAATCGTGTTTTACGCTTCAACAGCTAATGCCTGCTGCTTATTTTAATTTAACAAAATATGAAAAAAAAATATACTTTATAGTTTTGTTCTTATTTGTGGTTATGCATCTAACTCCCCTTCAGCTCCCTCCCTTCTAACCATTATTTACGTTAAATACTTGTAGCCTGGGGTCTTTATGGTTAAAGAATATTATTGTAAACATATATTTTTTTTTTTCTTTTTACAAATTAAAATTTATAATCATTAACAAAATGTTTTGCTAAAAAGATCTTGTTTTTGCTGTTTCTGCAGTCCGCTTTATTTATGTTTGATGTATGTACATATGTATGTATGGATGTTCAAGCATGCAACTGCCCGTTTAATAATCAACAAAAGTTTTAGAGCACAACTTGAGATCAAGGCTTGTGGGTCAAAGTAAAATAATTTATGTTTAAAATAACTATACAATTAGTATATGGTTTAAGCAGCAGCAGTAGCTGCTAGGGTCAAATTATTTAAGTCAGTATTTAATACCAAAAAATAAAAGCAAAAATGCTACATTATTTTTTTGTTTGCAAATACATAAATAATCCAAAGCCAAAAATACCATATTGATGATTCAGTAAGAGTTACTACACGTCAATGCATCACTTAAACTTTTAAACCATATTTGATAAATGATTTAACAGAAAATTGCCAACCACAAACCGTTATTTTGAGCTGTATACCAAATTAAAAACAATTCGTTAATTGCCTTTTGTGGACATAATACACAGCCACACACACAGAATCACACTCATTGAGATACGGACGTAAACGTTTTCATAAATAAATATTTGTTGTGAAACATTTAACAATAAAAAAAAATAAAAAAAAAAAAATTGGTGACATATAACATAATCTTGTGAAATTTGGTTTTTATTAAACCGTTCCAGTAAGTTTATGTTAAATCTGCTAAATCATGGTTGGCTTGTGGGTGGGCCTCAATGCAGCAGCATGTTTTTCGTTGATTAAAATCAATCAACTCAAATTAACACTTCTGCCTTATTTGCATGCAACAAGTTGAACAACTTTTAAAGCCATAAGAGGATAAATGTTTTAGAAAAAAAAAAATTACACAATGAAATCACTATTTTAGAGGAACCAGGAACGACAATGGTGAATATTTTTTCTCAATGTTTTCTTAAGAATATTTGTGTAAACGAAATACGAATGAAGTTTATCTTCCAAACGCTGACAATAACTGTTTCAATAAGACGTTTCATTTTGAATAGCCGGCCACATGGGTCGTCGTGAAGTAAAAAGCCACACGCGTATGTGGCGACGACGTCACGAGAATTTTCAGCATGCTCGTTGCATTTTTTAAAATTACTAGTAGTGGCTAGATGCCGTAAAAATTTTATAGTATTTTTGTTCCAAAATACATATTTGGCACATGTAGCCGAATCGAAGACATTTTCTGGGGCAGTTCATCTGTAAGCATGTTAATATCTACATGTACATATGTCGCTAGTACACGGCATGTAGCAAATGTAGCATCGTGATGACGTCAAAATTACGTCAGGACTACATGCGCATGTGGTTTTTTACATGCCGTGTACTGCTGGCTTTACTGATGTGAAGAATCGAACGCATACACATCTCAAAAACAACTGAGAATGGATATATATGTATATAAAATATAGGAAGAATATTGCTTTTGTAGCCCAGGTTTGTCCATATCTTGTCGATCTTTGGAATTGGAGTTCAGTGAACTCAAGAACTCACGCCTACCGATCATCAACAACTTCGTGTCTTGGCGATTGGGTAGTTGAAATGCATCAAACGTGATCCGGAATTTTATCGAAAAATCATGTTGATTGATGAGGCTAATTTTCAGAAGCAGAACTGCCCAGTTTATGTTCGGAAAACCCAAGAAAGGGCTCTCCATTCTCAACGTATGACTGTTAGATGCCGTTTTTTGGTTTGGTGGAGTCATTGGATCTTACTTTTTCGAAAATGAGGCTGGCACGATAATTAATGATTTTGTATGGAATTGGAAGATATTGTTGTGGACTAGACGACGCTACGTGTCACACATGTTGCGATACACTCGCTCTTTTGCGTGAAAAGTTTCGTGACAGTATGATTTCTCGAAGAAGCCTTTAGACTTTTTTTTGGGGGGCTACGTAAAAGATGAACCGCTTTATGCAAAAACGTTTGTTAAAGTTAAAGCATGTGTTAAAACCGGTTTTGCCATACAAAATTCGTTTGTTAAACCTACTTTAAGTTTAATAATCGTTTTTGCATAAGGCGGGAAGTCTTTGCCAATAGCTCACAATCGATTCAAGACCTCAAAGATGTAATCCGTGAAGTTATCGAGGCCACACAGCCGCAAATGTGTGAAGTTTTGACAGAAAATTTCATGAAAATAATATTGTCATGCGAGTCACGTGGTGGCCATATGGTCGATACTATTTTCCATTATGGCATAACGTCTTATAAATAAACATCCAATGAAACCTCTAATTGGAATTTTCTTTGTGATAAGCAAGAAGATTTAAATTTCAGTTGTGAAAAATGAATGAAATTATTATTTACAGGATTAAGAAACGCAAACTTGTAATTATTAAAATTAAATGAATTTATTGCATATCTACATACATACATATGTATGTACATGTGTATTAAAAAAAGTCTTACTAATAAAAATAAATACAGATTTTTGTATGTGTAGTCTCCACATTACAAAAATTCAACTTGTAAATTTTTATTAAAAGTACTGATTTTTTTAAAATTATTTCTATATAAATATTTTTTTAAAGCAATTTAACTTATTGAAATATCTAAACTATACTTTGATTTGAAAACCAAAAATTAAGAAAATAATTTAGTTATACTTAATTTTTTCGCGATTAACAAACAACTCACTATAAATTTGCTTTTAAAATCAATTTTTTACACATCTACATACATATCTCAAACAGATTGACGATGCTTCATAATACATGCATATTAGATATTTGGTTGTGATACATCGAATAAATGCCAATGTATCGTATCATACGATGTTAATCGATACATCGATGTTTTTATTCGATGTATCGAAAAGACGAATTTGTTTTTTTCTATTGATGCTTGCAACTCATTTAATTTAGTGATAAAAGACCCCTCCAAGAATGACGTTTTTTAAATTTTAAAATTGTTTTAAAATCACTTGATGCAACAATACAATACTAAGGGCCATTATTACAACTTAAAGTTAGTTAAAAGTAGGATTTTATCGGACGTATAAAAAGCTTTCCATTAGTGAAAATTGGATTGAACGTACCATGTAGGATAAACTTGCCTGTAATTTATCGATCACTTTAGGTTAAAGTAAAATTTTGCAAATAATAAAGTTTTTATACATCCGATAAAATCCTACTTTTAACTAGTTGTAATAATGACCCTAAAGGTATTTTTTTTTTGTCAATTTACAAAGCATCATCCAAGCAACAGCCTTATTTTACAGCATCCAAATATATATTTTTATTGTAAAAAAATTGTCAAAATTTTCTTGGTATTGTATGGTAATAATCAGCAATGTTCTTTTTCCATATTTGATGTTAAAATTAATAATATATTTGGCTTAAAATTACTGTTACAGAAGGTTTTAGACACCTAGTGAAAGTTATATCACCGCATTTTAAAGTTCCAAGTAGAGCTACTGTGACTCGTTGGGTTGATACCCACAATGGAAAATATTACTTTGAAAACTGACATTTGGTACGATTTGCAAAGCTATAGAACTGGCCTTTGAAAAAAGAAGCACATAAAGTGCTTTGCACACATGCTTTTCTTAATCCTTATGAAATTTTAAAATCGACTTTTATATTTAATACATTTTCTTGGTTCCAATTAATCAATACGATGCATCGTAAACATCGATGATTTTTTAAATCGATACATCGAATAACATCGATTTGAATTAATAATGAATCGAATAAGAAAAAACATCGATGTTTTTACGTGAGCGGCTCTAATGCATATGTATGTATGTATGTTTTTATTAGAATATTTTTTAACATTTCCATATCCTTTGTTATGAGTTTCCTACTCAAAACTATTAAGATTACGTTTGACATTGTAATCATGATGATCATGCACAGCATGACCATATAACGGCGTTGTTTATGCTGCCTACTTTAAGGAGGCCTGCGTGACACTATTTGTAAAATTAATTGGAAAAACGAATTTGTACAATTTTGGTAAGGGGAAATACAAAAACCGCTATGTTTAGTTTAATGTTAACAATGAGAAAATTTCAACTTGAATGTATTTCCTCATTAATTTATTTCAGCAATGTCCTTTTATGTAGTTTAGAACAAAAAAAATTTAATTTTTCGGAAAAAAACTAAATTCGTTTTTAACATCCGCATACTTTTTTTCAAAATATTTTTGTTTTTATTTTTAATGATTGTTTTGATTTGGAAAAAAAAGCGAAAATATTTAACCATAAATAGACCAAATTAATTAATTACTATTTTAGTGATTAATTAATTGTTTAAAAAAATGTGTGTTATATTAAAATAAAAACTTTTACTTTATAGAAGCAATTGTTCTTTCTGTTAATTTATACATTTTCTTTGTGCAGTTTGTCTGTCATGTTGAACTTGTCATGTTTAGTGTCTATTTTTCCTCTTAATACCCATTTTGGCCAAAGCAACATTTCAATCTCATTAAGATTCAACACCTTTTTTGTCAAACAATCATTTGTCAACTGTCTAAAATCATATTGATCGACATCTCAGTGATTGTTTAGAAATTTTATAGACATTTTTAGTTGCGTTTTGTTTTCAAATATTCTTAATTGAAAAAGGTGTTGAGTTTTTTATAATTGATATAGAATATTTTTCATTCAATCACCTAAAAATATATGTATGTTTATACACATATGCATGCATATGTTGTACATGCAACTGATAATGCCTTCAACTAACCCTGACATTTAAATTGTAATCGTTTCAAAAAAAGCGCATTTTATTTGCAATATTCTTATCAATAGTTAGAATTTTTTCTGAATGAAATTGCAAGTGGTGGGATTTTGAATAGAGGCTATATTGCAATTCACTTCATTTAAAAAATACTTTGCTTAGCTCAGCCAATTATACAACAACAATTAACATTTTGCGATAATTAGCAGTCAGTTGTGTGTGTGGCAATTCGCTTGTGGAATATAAAAAAAAGAAAAACAGCAATGAAACACACTAAGTGTTTATGAGCAACATATGCCGGTTTGGAAGTGAATAGAAATAAATACTCATGGTATTTGGTATGAAAAATGTTAATTAAATAGATTCTGGAAAACATTATAAACAATAGAAATTGTTAAAGATTTACTAATGCGAAATTGGTTAGAGCAATTGCACTACAGTGTGGCCTCGATTATTCGTGATTCGATCAACCGACAATATAACTAAAAATAATTTTTGATTTAAACTTTTTGCATGGATTTAACAGACTAACGTCCCTTTTCACAATATATGATTAAGAGTTAACGTGAACTTTAACTGACAGTTCTTCATACAAAACTTGCCGTTAAAGTCCCTGTTAGCTTTTAATTGTACATTGTGAAAAGGGCAGTAAATGAGCGCTGGAGGTGGATAGTGTCACTATCGAAAGTTTTCGATAGTTTCAAAAACTTTATCGATACATCGATTCAAGACTATGGAAAGTTAGAAAAACTATCGATATATCGACAATACTATCGTGATAGTATCGAAGTTGTATGGTTCTCGTATAATATACATATTTATTTACTCTAAATATTCAAAACAAAATATTTTTAAACAAAATAAAATAAGATTTTATTTGTCAGTTCAATAAATAACAAAACTAAAATAATTTTATGAAAAATAAGTGAGGTCAGCGGAATAAACTTTCCCGTCATTCAGTTGTTGTTGTTTATGAAAAGTAACATATTTACAATTTTTGGTTTTAGTGGTGTATCATTTACTATCGATAGTGACAAAAACTATCGATTGTTTTCAAGCATTATTCGATGGCAGAATTAAAATATCGATAGTCACAAAAAAACTAACAACCATCGATAGTATCGATAGTGCCATCGATAGTTTTCCACCCCTAATGAGCGCCATTACTTAACAATTTCAAATACTACATGATTTCCTAACAAAATATTTTTCCCTTATATTTTTTAACATCTAGAATAAAATCCTTGAATAATTTGGTTATTATGTAAGTACGAACATACATTTATTAATAATTAAAAAATTACGCAATAATAAACTACTCGAAATTTTTACGGGATTAACCGCCAAAATTGATAATCTAGAATGCCCCCGGCACCGACCATTACGAATAAGCGAGGTCTCACTGTATTTATTCATTTAAATTTTTTTCAATGAAAATAAATTGTAATTCATTAATCTTTTAAAATTATTTCCTCTCTAAGACAATTAGTTCCCAATTTTCAACAGTGTCTCTTTTAATTTTTTACTTCAAATCAAAGCTTTGTTTAGTGTTTTGTTTATTTTTATACATAATATAAAATTTCCATTTTATTTTTTCAAATGTACTGTGACGTATTTTTTTCATATTTCTCTATCAATTTTTTTTTTCATTTTCGATGAAACGTGCAATTTTCATTAGGAGTCAGTCATGTAGCCTTTTTGTTTTATTAATTATTTTAATTGCGTTGATTTTTATTATTTTTACTATTGTTTCTTTAGTTTACAAAGCCAAATGTAACTATAAAGATGTGTATGATGATTAATAATCGGTTGTAAAACGTTTTTATTCAAGTAATTTAATATTATCAGCTAGCATAGGGAGCTTTATCAGCTTATTATGTATTAAATTTATTTATTTTTATAATGCTCTGAAAAATTCAATGTAAAGAAAATTCATGAGCAAATTTCACAACTAATTAAAAAATTATAACTATTAAAATGTTTTAATCGTTCGATAATCAAAATCGCTAATGATTTTTTAAGTAGTGACAAAACTATGTAAGCACGCATTATTTTGCTTTCGATTTGTATGTCTAAAAATAAAATTTTCTTAAAAACATTTTATGTTTAAAAAAGAGCACTTTCTTATAAACTCAGTTGCCTAGTGTAAGGAAATTCGATTTAAAGAAGGAGTTTTCTTTAAGATATATTATAGAAGTTTAAGCACGGCATTGTTGCAAAACAACTTCCTTATTTTTTCCACAGACCACTTCAAATCTTAGAATAAAAAAAAAAACTTGTGTGAACTAATAAAGACAAAACTTAAGCACGTACCAGAAACATCAAACAATTATATAAAAATATATAAAAATAACAATACAGAAATGTTTAAAACATTAATAACGAAAAACGAAAGAGATCAGAAGTGTGCAAAAAAATTAATCATACTTGAAAAAAATAAGTCATAATATAAATAGACGCATTACGGATGATCTGTGAGCCAAAGTAATAACAACAAACAACTTAAACTGAACAAAAACTTGCAACTTATCAAAGCATAAAGGAAGTTTTTAATAATTTTGTGCTAAAAAGCAAAAAAATAAAGTCAATGGCATTGAATAATAAGCAAGTAATTTAAAAAAAAAGATGATGCACGAGTATAAATCAACAAAATAAAACAGCAGCACGTGAGTGTGTGCGCAATAAAAAAAAATGCACTAAATGGAAAGCAAAATAGGTCTGCAAAATTGAAAAACAAAAAACAAATATATATACACATATACATCTACATAATGATAAGCAGACGAGCCCTCCTGTGAAAGCAGCTGTTTCTAGGCGGCCATGTTTGCCGCCATTTTTTATTTTGTGCAAATTTTCCTTCCAAAGGATTTCTTTTGCATAAAGTTAAAATGGGAACGCGCCCTGTTTTAAGCTACTTTATTTATCCAACGAAGTTGCTGAGCAAAACAAAACGAACAAAAATATAAACATTCATGTCTGAACACTTAATAAAACTTTTGCAAAAAGCGAAAAGTCAACAAGGCAACAACGTGAAAATGAATGCATACAAACAAAAAATTGTGCAGGCTTTCGCAGATGAAACCAGCTGATTTATAGCATGACTATGAAAAGCAAAATAAGCAATAACAGTACAGAACAAATATATGATTTAAAAATGTGGTAAGTAACGAAAATGTATGTATGGACATAAATGTGAAAAATAAAAAACAGCAGAAAAAGTGGAAAGTCGGAGAAAATTGTAAATAAACCATTACCATTGGAAAAGTCAAGAGCATTGCCTTTAGTAAGTTTTTCATGTGTATGAGCGAATATGTCTGTCAGTATGAGACGATTGTAACGCCTGACAACAACAAGAGGGCGTTTAAATTTTAACACATTAAACCGGCAGTAGCAGAATCACCAACTGCTGCTGCAGCCAAACCAAAATAAAAATAGGCTTTTTTTTAAAGAACGTTAACATGATTTTTTAGTTATACCGGAAAAGGATGCAAATGACGGCAGCAGCAACAACAACAAGGACAATGCGGAAAAAGAATTTTTCTACTGTTTTGTTCTCTTGCTCTTCGTAACAAATCTACTTCTATATCTACGAACACATACATATGTACATACATCCATTCGTTCGTACGTACATACATACCCACATGTAAATAAAATGACAAAATACTAATACACATACATATGCATGCGAGAAAGTGTTTGGCATATCCTTATGTACGTGTATAAGTGTTTAAAGGAATTATTTTAATGATTATAAAAGACCATAACTATGTTGCTGTTGTTCTTAAGTTCTAATGAGTGTGAATAAAAACTCTACCATGTTCGTGGGTATGTTTTAACTCTTTTTTTTTTGGTTTTGTTTAGAAGAGTAGATAGAAAAAAATATAACGGTATTTACATTTTGTGTTTATATACATATATACGAGTTGTTTAAGTCGTTTTTTTGTATGTATTAGTGTATGTGTGTAATGTTTTTTCTTCTTCTTGTGGTGAAATGAGAAACGATGATGGTGATGAAGATTATTGCATGTCAGTGTTGTTGTTGTTATTTTTCCAAACATGAGTCATCATATTTAAGCTTTTCATGCTTACACATAAACATTTGATATGATTCCCTAACTGTGGCAATAAATTTTGTTTAAGATACAAGAATCATACAAGAACTTTATTCGTTTAAATAATTGTGTGGTTTTTATTAAAACCTGCATTTAAAAGTTACATTTTAAATATTGCATCTATTATGTTTTTACCTTCTCCTGTAAAGTTACAGCAATTTGAGGTAAGGCTCAGTTAAGGCTCAGTAAGCCGACTGTAATGTAAAGTAACTGCAACAGTAGTAAACAGCTGATCGATATTAGTATGTGAAAAGTAATGAAAATGATTATAGAGATGTAATGTAACGTAACCTACTTTTCATATAAAAATATCGATCAGCTGTTTTCTACGTTACAGTTACATTACATTACAGTCGGCTAACTGAGCCTTTAGACGACTGTAATGTAAAGTAACTGTAACGTAGGAAACATCTGATTGACATTTTTGTATGAAAAGTAGGTTACGTTACATTACATCTCTACAACCATTTTCATTACTTTTCACGTAACATAGCAGACAAGCTTGTGCTTCGCGGGGTTTAGCCTAATGAAATGTATATAATATAATAATTAATATCGATCAGCTGATTCCTACTGTTGCAGTTACATTACATTACAGTCGGCTAACTGAGCCTTTAGGGCTTTTAAATTGAGACCTACGATATGCATTGTTGAGAGTGACAAAATAGAAAGTTTAACCTTTAACTTAAGTGGTGTGGTAAATTTTACACCGACTTGAATTTTTTAAACTATGTTTTTCAATTGCACTCTTAGCATCTTTCTATAATGTCGCCCTTCATGCTCAGTTGTATTTTAAGCATGGGGTAAAAATTATCTCTGGTCCACATTTACGCATGTTTTTTAAATATTTGTCATTTTGGAAGCACATTTTTAAGAAACCTTTTCAAAATTATTATTACTTCTTCAGGTTGCGTAATATGCAATTTGTAATTTTACTTGTAGATTATATCGTAATAGGGAAACTAAATGGTTGTGCAATAACAAAACTTTCTTAAGACCACGTCGAAGACAGTTATATCGGCAGTTGTCGCCCTAAAACAATGACATATTCCCTGAAAATGTTGACATAAAGACTAAAATTATAAACTACAAACTAAAATTTGCATGGACTGTAACAAGCTCATGTCGCTCATTCACTGCAGACAATTAAACTGAGTTGAGTTGAAAACGGACTGAAATAATTAATTTCATTATTGTCTAAAAAATTTAGTACAAAGACTCTAGGCGTTTATGTTTAAAAATGAGATGTTACACATTTTGGAATCCTGCAAATTATTGAATTCGCTCCTAAAACTAAATCTGTGGTCATAAGCGATAACAGCATAAGTCGAAAAACATAGTTTAAAGAAAAACAATTTTTAATATATGATTTTAATTAATTTAATTTAAATTACTTTTGTCGTAAAGTAAAGATGTAACCCTCAGGCGTCCTCAGACGTCGAGGAAGACCAAATAATACAAGGACCACACATGCGAAATGTAGAGTCAAAATTACATACATGGCCGCAAATTAAGATCAGGGCACAAGACTGATTCTATTTTCGCCAAATGCTCCGAATAGGAGTTTTAATGTAGTTGACTGGTGTATCGCACTTAATTTAATCTATTATGTATAATATAAATGTAAATTATAATTGAAGGAATTTAAAAAAGTAAACACATATTACTGTATTTAAAAATGCAATCAAAGAGTTTATGAAAATTTGGATTTCACCAAAATTTGGTGCTTATATAACTTTATAACTTTATAATGGCGTTTTCTTTTCTGGAAAAAGTGTAAAATTTTTTAACTTTTTATTCAAAAATTTAAGTTCCCAAGGGATGATACAATAATTTGTAATAAAATGTATATTTCAGAAAATCATTTTATTGCGAATTTTCATTGAAAAGTGTAATAAGTGTAACATTTTTTCCAGAAAAGAAAATACCATAAGGTCAATAATGTTTTATTTATATCTTTATATTTAACTACGTTAGACGCATGTTCATCACGTTTCCTTTTGTAGCATATATAAATCAATTTTGTCCTAAGTCGACTTATGCTGTTATCGCTTTTAAGCACAGAAGTATTCTCACTGATGCGTTTAAAATTCATTGTACAGATGATTAAATAAACATACAGAAAATTTGTAATGAAGCTTTTGTGTAATTAATTTAGAAATATTTTCATATCGTTAGCTTCATTTAAAGAAACATGCAAACTCGATTTGCAAAAAAAAAATTATGAAGTAGGGCATTTCTATATTAATGCAGCGATACATTCACATTTTTTTTGAGAAGTTTTAAAAGAATCGTTTATAAAGAAACCCACCATACTTTGAGGAAACTTCAAAAAAGAAGATTTGTTTTTGTTCTTGTTTCATATGTATTTATGCAAATTTTTGCTTTAACACAATGCCAGTAGCTCCCAAATTATTCTTAAGCATTTAAAAAAAAGTCAAGCTTGTTTGGCATAAATTAACAACAGAATTGACCACAAACTAATGCACTTCCATCAAACTAATGGTCAGTAAGTTTAAAAACGACAAAAAAAAAATACACATAAAACTAGTTTAAGCCAAAGGATACCAAGTAAGTAAAACAGCCAAAGTAAAATACAAGAATAAACCTGATTTTCGAGCTTGAATCGAGACGTAAACTAGTAAGATTTTGCTAGTTTTTTTTCCAAAATGTGAGCAAGTCCAAACAAGTTAACACACTAACAAAACGATATTTTAAAGCACTAGTGCAAGTACAAGCACGCGAGCTTTACACAACATAACAAAAACTTACAAAACCAGCAGCAACATGGAAAACAAATCATGCTGATATTTTACATGAAGCAAACAAACACACAAGTAAACACAAACGAAACAAGAAACAAAGTGGGCGTGTAAGGCCTATTAAAATCCTATAAGATACATATTTATTATAAACAACATAAAATTGAATACGAAACGAAAACAACAAGAGTAACAATAAACCTTAAACCGAATCAGTTAAAAAAGTAAAATAAAACCATAAAAACAATTTAATATGAGAGCACGCGACAAACACACTTTAGATAAATTGTAACAACTTAACCGAAACGTAAAGTTTGAATTGCGCTGCACAGCAGTTCATATATACACACACACACACAAACAGTTTCTTGGTTTCATTTAGTTTCAGCTTTTTTTTTTTGGTTTAAATGACTGGCACAATTGGGCAAACCCATTCAGCAAATGTTTTTAAATCAAAATGAGCACAAATAAAAAATTTACCGACCTAAGATTTGGGCAGATCTCAATTGATTATGATTAATATTTCGTTTAAAAAAGATTTTAAATCAATAAAATTTTCTTAGGCAATTAAAACAAACTTTGGCTCATATTCATATCGATTTAAATAATCAGAAACTTTATATGCCGTTGCAGCTACTGTATTAGATACATACATATATCGTGCCATAACTGTCAAAAAAGTTTAATAGTGTTTTCACACTGACATGGTTTTAATAAAAGTTGGTTTTAACGTTAAAACCAACTGTTAAAACCTAGTTTTACCATACAAATTGTTTTTGTTAAAACCAAATTAAAACCATTTTTGAATTGGTTTTAAGTTGGTTTTATGAAATGCAACCTTGTTTTCATTGTGATAAATTCAGTGCTGCCAAGTTGAAATGACCGACAGCAGCTGATAATGTTATGCCAGTGAATAACAACAGATGGCGCTTGAAAAATTTTCAATTTAAAAATGGATGCAGCAGCAACAATAATCAAAAAATTATACAAGAAAAAGAGTTTTTTGGAAGGAAAACAACGAAAATATTTTAAATTGAACTGAGGAAAGTGAAAATAGACAATATGACTGACATTCATCTGCCTATAAAAAAGGTTTATCTTATAATGTATTTGTGCATTTTTATATTATTAACAATATATCCAAGAACTTCTTCATTCTGTATAAGAAGTTCCATAATTTAAAAAAAATTTTATTTACAAAATGTAAAATAATTTCCATTTTAGAGCGCATTGTGAAATATCTCAGTTTTTCATACAAACAAAAACAGTTGAACAGTATGTCCAACAAGTGTTATTAAAAAGCAGAAAAAATGCAACAACAAATACACGCATTTCGGCAGGAGATTTATTTTATTTTTGAGCAAAGTTATTAGACAGTCTGTGAGTTAAAACCTGAATTTAGCAAACTTGCAGTGTGAAAGCAAAATCAGCTGTTTATGGTTTTAACGTTAAAACCAGGTTTTAACTTTCAGTGTGAAAACACTATAAGCGACATAATATTCGAATTTAATTTTTTCACCTTAATCTATCAAATGCGATCGTAAATAATCGATTTTCGTAGAAAAAAAAGCGAGGTCCAAAAATTTGTCAGTTATGGCTTGATACATCTAATTATAAACTGTAAGAAACCCCTTCAACTACATCTGATAGGAATAAAAGTGATCGGGCGGGCAAGTGTCTCCCAAGAATTTGTTGCTAGAACTCGAAATTCCTAAAACCTAATGAACATAAATTTGCTTTGGAAATTCAAATTTTAAAATCCAATATGTAATTGAATATTTTGGATTTATTTTTTATTATTAAATCCTAAACTCAATATCCAACTTTTGTAGACTCAAATCAGACAATACTTTTACACTTATGTATGTCAATTAATTGTTGATTGTATATATTATTTTATGACTCATTTAAATTTCACTACTCGTATAGTAAAACAAAAAAAAAAAAAAAAACACGTATGTACGAGTAGTAAGAAAGTCAAGCCAATTTGACACTAAGTTTAGAAAAAAAAATTACTTTTTTCATAATAAAAACAACAATAATATTTACATACTATAAAAATTGTGCTTTCTTAAACAACTTATTTTATGGCCATCCTTCTCGTTATGTATGTAGGTACCCGTTCGTAATTTAAGACACAAACGTTGATGAAAATTACAAAAAAAAAAAAAAAAAAAAACATAAAAAATTAATTGTAGTTTTTTTTTAATTTTTCAATAAAAAGTGCTGTGCTAATGTAATTTGATATAATTTTAATTCTTTAACTACGAATATATATTCTTGCACAATTGTGTTTTTATCGCCTTCAGATTAATTATCAGCTTAAAATTTTATGCCTAGAATATAGAAATTCTTTAAGCCAGGTGTTAATTGTGTCTGGGTCGTAGCATGTCTTTGTGGAAAATTGGCAAATACTGCAAAACAATTTATAATATTCTTCAAAAATAATAAATTCATTATTTTCAAATAAAATAGTATTTATTTAATTGAGTGGGTTATTGGGAAAATTATTGAACATTTTCGCGAAAAGATTTCGTTTAATCGTTTCCATTAGTTTAGAGAGTTACTTACTTTCTGCACTCTAAATTCCATATCTAAAATTCGGTAGTATCTGAATTCCATCGATGATTTCAATTTAAATAAACTGAGAAACACATTTATTTTCAACTAACTATGTATGTCCGCGGCGTTATCCGCTCGGAATTAGTTTTTGACGCTGATGTACATATTTATGTTTTGGATTTCATAAAAATCGTTTGCTTGTGTGTCCTTTTAGATGCAGATATATCGATATTTTGAATTTCAAAAAAAATCGATTGGATAGTTTCCAAGGATAGATACATATTTCTCCCCGTGCCCTAGGTCCTACTTTTTTTTTAATATATCGCAAGTATTATATGTATTTATTCCTACGGTTCCATGCTGGAAGAAAGGGACATGAACATAGCTCTCGGATAAGATAAGTGTTGTCAAACATATTACATAAATATTTAAATGTAGGTTTGCTGGGTATAAATTTATAAAATCTTTAACAACAACAAGCACGGAAAAATAGATCGACTTAACTTTTATGTATATATTTATACTCAATAAAAATAAGTTTAACAGTTTAATGCATTATTGTCGAGTTTCGACCGCTACTTAATATGAAGAGGCGAAACCTTGCATCGACCAAATTGACCAAACTGATTTTTGAAAAAGTTCTTTATGTGACTCGTCTTAATAAATGAATTCAATAAGAATTAAACACAAGTTACATACAAACATATAAAGTTTTTAGCTAAACGCTATTTTAATTTATTTGAACAAATTGAACTGTATTTGTAAATGACTATTAAATTTAAAGATGGTTTAACGTGCATACAAATTTTATATGAAAAAGAAAAACAGGTTTTATGTAGAACCAAACTCAAGTCTAATAATTATTTATCATATTTTAAACAATATATCTTCTTAATATCGTGCTGTAACAACCAAGGTAAATAAAAATATGCAAATATACATATGTATATTATTCGTTATTAAAGGCCTGACCCACGATATCGACAACGTTCGACTTGTCGCACACTTACATTTGAAACAATAACAAAATATTAAAATTTGTTTTTGTTTTGAATGTAAGTGTGCGACAAGTCGAACGTTGTCGACATCGTGGGTTTGGCCCTAAATCATATTATTAATTATTAATTAGTTAACGATTTTTTTTATATTTTAGTGTTAGACACTTGAATATCACATAAATTTTCTTCCTTAATATTTCTTTTTTTTTTTTTAAATTTCAGTAAAGCCTACTGAATATCAAACTTGAAAAAATAATAACGAAATGTGTCAAGTGGATATTATCAAATATTTTTATCTGAATCTTCATATTGTGCATTATTGAATTTCAAATATGAGTTGCAGAACATGTATACATACATAATCATCGGTAGGGTAAGCCTTACTGACTTAGGGGCATATTTTTCTATTATCTCTTTAAAACCCAAAAACATTTTCTATACAATATACCAGCAGTTTTGATTTAATCTTTTTTTTTTCATTAGATTATTAAGTGCTTTGTAGTTAAATTAAAAAGATCATCTATAACAAATAAAATTTCTCCAAGTTTTTTATGGAAACATTTTAAAAGTAAGAAAAATGTTTGTCAGTAGTTTTTTATTTTTATTAAAGACTAATTTGAAGCCATTCCTTTTAAAGATGTTTTCCTATTTACGTATGCATCTATGCAGGTACATGCACACATTCGTATATATGTATGTATTTATGTATGCATGTTTTTTTATTTTTGTTAATATTTTGCTTACTTATTAGTAAATATTTTTAGGTAATCAACATAATCGTTCGTAATTGACAAGCACTTGCATGACAGAGCATGAATGCAGACATGATTTTTTAATTTCAACACAATCTGTGTTTATTGCATCGTATTTGAATATAGAATTAAATTATGTACATACATACATATGTATGTAGTATATGTATGTATGTTCTATGTGTATACATATCGCACTTGTTTCTCTAAAGGGGGATCAACTCAAAATTTTGCAAAAAAAAAAAAAAAGGTATACAGTGGTCATTAGTACTCACTGTAAAAATCTTAAATCGATTTCTTTACTCTTTCGAAAAAAAAACAATAAAGTTGCATACCTCTTTGCGATATATTAAAAAAGCAGTTTTTTGCCCCTACTGAAAATTTGTAGATTTGGAGTTGACGCCCTTGGAGGAACAAGTGCGATATATACATATTTTCCAAGGAATAAGTTAAAGAAATTTTTCTGTTAAAAGGAAACCAATATCTATTACATAAGTTTCAAAATAAAAACATACATAGATTGCTAAATTTTATAAAATTTAACATGTGGGGAGAAAAAAAGTTTGGATACATCTGCTTTCATGCTCTAAAAAGTTTTTTTATTTTTTTATTGCAATTACAATTTAATTGTACACAACTCACCTGAATTGACTGAGTATCGAAAAAAAGTCTCATAAAATGCCATCAATAAATCGCTCGGCAGCAAAGGACCCTGCATGGGTGTTTGCGTGGCCGATGAGGTGGTATTTGGGGAGGATTGCAAAGAGCTAGCTGCACTGCTAGCGCCTTCGGATGAAGTGGTGCCGCCAGATGATACGGTATCATCGGCACCACCCTCTGGCAAATAAAAGGGCACAGCCATTGTTATGACAAAATTTGACAATTATTAAAATAATGATGATAATATTGATGTTCTCAAGTGATGGGTAGGTAAATCAAATAAAAGTAAACAATTTAACTGTTTCGGCACACTTTAAGTTGTTTTCATTTAGTTTGTTTTTATTTTTAAATTGTTTTATTTAAAAATATTATTTTAATTTTAATTTTACTTTTTTATGACAATAAGTGACACTAGATTTTTTGAGTTTAATTTTAGTTGATTGTTTGTTTATATTATTATTACTTATAATCACTTGTATTATTTTTCACAAAAAAAGTCGTAATTAGCAGGGTTTTATATTTAGCACAATTTGGATTAGTTAGTTTTTTTTTTACTTTTTGTATAAATAAATTTTATACAAATGTCAAAAATAATTTTTTTTTCGGAATTAAAAAAGTCGTTATTTTTTAAATATTACAAAATTTAACTAAAAGCACTTAAAACGTCGTCGAACATATAGAAAATTACAACAACACACGTCTTACTCGCTTCGTAGTTCAATATCAACTGCCTGCACATAAGATAGGTGCCTCACACCATACCCGTTGTTGGAGCAATACTAAAACACAATCTTGCACTTACTATAGAAAAATATATTAAAGAGCCAACAACAAAAATCTATACACAAAACACAATACAGCTAACAAACACACTAGAACAGGCTGCAGAATGAGAATGGAAACTGGGAAGAAGAAAAATACGTAAAAAAAATAAAAAATTAAAAATCCAACAGTGAAAAAAAATAATAAGAAAAAAAAAACGTCGCACGTATAGGCATGCATTAGGAGTGCAACAACAAAACCATGCACGCAACAAACACACAAACTTGAATGCATGCACATCTAAACATTAACAACATACAGACACTTGCATACGTACGTATAGTGACCCAGTTGGCCATGTCTTTCAGACATCTTACACAATGGATATTGAAGCACGGAGGATCTGTTGGCGACAGCTCAAACAAATCGTTGAGGGAGTTTTAGAACAAACGGCCGCTAAGTTAAAACATGACCAGGGAGGGATTGGGCGGCGTATAAAAACTTCGAATATAACGTTACGTAATATGTGAATGGCCCCTGCGAAAAGGAACCGTAATCGACCAATATCGTGAATGACAAGTGTCGAAATTTCCCTAAATGGTCGTTGATGAAAGTACCACCTGCGACAAGTTGGCCATCTGGGGAAATATACATACATGTGCATATGTCTGTATATTTATTTATGGATGCATGTATGTATGTGCAAGTATCTTTGTACACTTACGTACATACATACATACATAGGCAAAAAAAAACAACCATACATGAAGAAAATAAAAAGCCATTTACACTGGATATGTATTAAAAAAGTAAATCAAGAATATAAGGAACAAGTAATAAGCAGCAACAAAATATAAGAAAAACTGCTCTCCTCCATTAGTAGTAGGGTCCTCTATTAAAGCCTTTATTACCAATAACAATGACAATCTAAGAATACAGACTTGGTTTTTTTTTCGTTACAATTTTTTTTTGGAGAGCAATCAACTCAATACTCTTGTTTTTTACGGAGGCCTACAATAAAATCATTCTCGCTCGCACAGTTACCAGAAAATTTTATAGAATATCGATAATATTCAACCTAAGGAAACAAAGGGTTTTTATTATCTCGATAATATTCTCAGTATCTTGCGAAAATCAGCTAAAATGCAGCGTAATCCATCGCCGCTGTGAATATTCTATAACGATATAGCGACACATTCTAGTGCTACTCTCACCAGGGATTCCTGTACCTGGATTCTGTAACTTTTTGCGAACCGAAAATCGCAATATTTATCGACACATTTATTCGCTTGCGGTAACGATAATGTGATTCCGTAATTTCTTTTTTACGATAGTCTCAAGCTTTATCTTACTCACCATTTAATTCAATATTATATGGTATCTCTGTATAGAAAATGTGAAAATAAGCGAAAATCACAAAGAATAATAAAGAAAAACTCAATGAATTTTATCTTGTGATTTAATTTAATTTTCCTCTAACCGACAGCGAATATCGTTAAAATATGTTACTGAATAGCAAAGTCGATAAAATTTATCGACTTTTTTATTTACAAGGAAGTGGGATAAGATTGGACGACACAATAAATCACTAGCTTTCGTTTTAAATGCAATACAAAGGTTTGCTCTATGCAGGTAGAAAAGTGAAGGGTATTAGTCGAACTCACAGCGACTAATGTAGAATCTGTAGTGACCAGGATTAATAAAATAATTGTACCTCCTTTCCTGCACCAATTCTCTGAGCTATCCAATGTGCATAGGAGGAATTTTGGCTCTTTAAGACTGGGTTAGAGTTAACCAAGTTTCCCTGGTTCTCTGAGCCAGCATGACCTATGGAACAATCATAATCGAGTCTTGAATGTTAACAGGGTATTGCAATGAAACTGAACTGACGAATCCAAGTGAGCCACCCCACCAGTAGAGAGCCTGCCCTCATTACTTCGCATAACTTTCCTAAATAATTCGGTTGATTCTAAATCGTCAAAACATGTTAATAAGGACCCCTATTATCGTTCTCAACTCAACTCAGTTTGATTGTACGAGTCAATCCAACTTACACATTGGTATTCCCATTCATAACTTAAATACAGTTTGAGTTTGTAGTTGTCTTGTCTCATAATATTTGCAAGTAAAAACTTTTTGTGATTCACATTACTAAAAAATTATTAGGTTGTGTGAAAGTTTGGTATAATCTCAAATGACAAACTCACTTGAGTCGAGAGCCGTAACAGAGGCAGACTACTTTTAGAAAGCATATAAATCCAAAAATTTTGGAAATCAACTCGAAAAGTTTAGAACCACATACATTTGTACAATATCCAGTCGCTCTTACGATTTGTATATCTGGCAACAGTGTATGGTCCTACTTTTTTTTTGCTTAGCTCCCATCAAAGCAGCAACAAAGAGCAATACAGCTCACTCGGCTACTCCAGCAGAAACAATAAGTCATGTTTTAGACTCGGCAGTTTTTCTTGAAGCAGTTATTTTCAATTCTCTTTTAAAACTGCTCGTTTGTTTACACTCAGACGGTTTCTTGTTCAATTTTCCTATTGTTTTAATGCTGCGAATGAAATAACAAAAGAGAATTGAAGTAACTTTTCTGTACAAGCAAGTCAGTACCCCTCTTCTTTCTTCTTTCCTCTCTCTCCTATAAACTCAGACTTGCTTCAAGAAAAACTGCCGAGTGTAAAACATGAGTAAGACGAATGAAATGAATTCATAAGATACAAAAAGATTTATTATATTCGAGGGTATACTGAAAAGTCTTATAGGTTCCAATTGTTTCAAATTTTTATTTATTTTTTTCATAAGATACATAAATGGGGAATTCAAACGGTAGTCATATTCTCATAATGTTTTAAATTGTTTAATTACATTTGTTTTCCTTTGAAACAAAATTTTTAAAACATAACATAGTGTCCAAACCTGATGAATAAATATCATGACGAATGTCAAATTGATATCATGATGAAAATTTATCACGTATAGACTCAATTTATTAATATTAGGCAGCGTTATGAAATAATCATCAGAGCTCACCGCCTGATAAATTCATATTGATGTCAAATGTCATTTTATGTGAAACAATTTTGTTAAAAAAAGTCATCACAATTATTTGTGACCAAAAAATTAAACAACACCCAAATTAGATATTTTTGGGAAGTATTTTTCAAATATTTGTTTGATTCATCATATATAAAATCATTAACGTCTACCCCTTTGTGCTGATATAAATGAGAAATGATAGTTGCTCTGCCGGCGGTGTAATACGACTTAAGATATAAAATCATCAGGTGTCGACACTATGTAATGCCAATATGACGTTTATGACTACCGTTTGAATGCCCCAATTATTTCATTTGCTCTTCAATAATCATAAATAGAAAATTTAAAAAAATATATGTACATATGTTAAAAACAATTCACATTGCGAAGAACAGTAGAGCAAGAGCATGATGGGAATTTTTAAGGTTTTTCAGCATTTTTTCCATTGATGGAAACTTATGGGACGAACCTCAAAATTCTATATGTATAGTTGTGTATATGTACACTCATATAAATTCATTTATGTATCTATACAACGTATGTTGTACATGTGTACAAATCGTGTATCTTTTATTAAATGTACTAGGAGTATTAAAAATCAGCCATAAGCGAGCCTCTGTGTAATATTCTTGTGCTCTTTTGCTTCGTTTTTTTTTATATGTTTTCTTTGTGCTCCGTTCTACTGTCAATCCGTTGGATTGATATTGTGGCAAGCAGCAGGTACAAACATTTTATATATGTATGTGTAGTTAACGAATGCTTAAGCAAAACAAAACATTAGATTGCAGGTTTTTTTCGCTTTTTTTGTTTTGATATACAATTTTTTAATATTATGAGGTCTACAATGTATTTGTTGCTGGCGTAGCTGCTGCTTCTGCTGCCGTTTATTACTGTTGCTGTTGGGCTAGGTAGTCAGTCAGCTAACCAGCGAATATCATTATCATAACATAAATTTAGAGAAGAATATAAACAAAAACTGAAAAACCCATATGTTTGTTGGTGTTAGTGTTTTGTATAGAATATAAAAATTAAAGAGAAACACAAGTTCAAGTGTTCAATATTTTATTTTAAGAGAGTGTAAAATGTATAAAAAATTGGATAATTATTTTTTATTCCCAAAATAGTAGTAGTTTAAGTAGTAGATTGAACGAAAAGTAGTAGAAATATTGATAGTGTGTATGGGTATTAATTGTAGAAATTTCTGTAACAATTGACTTAAGGCTCCGTTACCCGACTGTAGAAATCGCAGATGTAAGGTAAATGTAAATGTAATGTAAATGTAAACGTTTGAGCGCTTATAGAATACTTAAAATCGTGTCATGTGTTTTCGACACAAAAAAAAAACTTCTTTGTGCACACACACATACATACTAATTGCATTGCGCCCAGCAAACACGCATTTTTTATTTTAAATTGCGAGTTATTTGAAGTCAAACGCGAAAGTTCATATACTTATGTATAATATTTAAATTCATGAAATTCATTTTGATTGAAATTTACATACATATGTATACGGACATACACACGAGTATGTATGTATGTATTAGAACTTATAAGTAAATAATATATAAAACAGTAATGTTTTAATTAATCCAAGATTTTTTAATAATTTCGCTGAAACTATTTTAATTTACTTTCTTTTGATGGCAAGATTTAGCCTGTTGGAAAAAACTAATTGAGTTTTTGAAATAACACCTTTTAGAACGAAAATGCGCCTAGAGGTTTTGAAAATTATTATTATTATTATTTTATTTAAATGAACTCAATTATAATAATTTTAATAGCAGCTGTATCGCTCAACCGTAATATTTGTCAGTGTACATTACTAGAACAGATTTTGAGCAACTTCATCGGAAAGACGAAGTATTTAGCTCTTTAATTTCCAAGAATGTGTATGCTTGCAGTATCACCTCAATAAAATCTTTACTTTCTCGTTTTAACCTTGGGGGTTATTATGTAATTCGATTCGAAACGGAAATGTGTTCGAATGTAATGCTAATAACATACAAATTCGAACAGTTTCCGTTTCGAATCGAATTACATAATAACCCCCCTTTTTTTTAATGTTCGTACCTACTCATAATAATTTAGTTTTATTTACAAACAATATACATATGTATATTTTTTAACAAAAATACATACACATGTACATATACAGGACTTTTTGTTTGCTGGGTGTTTATCAGTATAAAAAAATCATATAAAATGGAAAACAGCTGTTCGAAACATTGATGAGAGTTCAACATCTTCACATTATTTTTGATTGCATGGAAAAAGTACCAAAATTATTTAAATGGTATCAAATCATTATTTTATACTTACAAACATTGTAATGTTTTTGACATTTAGTGAAATTACAATTTAAGCTTCATACCCGTATATACATATATATTAACATTATAACGTATTATAATTATAAAAAATATTTATGTATATTTTTATTATCATTATAATTATTTTGATTATACGTACCCATTTTTATTTTTATTGTTATTATTTTTAAATAAAAATAGTTTTTTGTACGCTTTAATGTATGTTTGTACGCACTTATGTATGTATATTTTACAAATTCATACACATGTACATATACATATGTGTATGTATGTATATTAACAAAAAATAAACACATACGATTGGCAAACTCTGGTTAGATTTTATAAAAAAAACTTTTTTAGAAAACTAAATTTATTAAAGAAAACTAAATTTATTAAATATGCCATGTACGTATGCAAATTAACCACTCAAAAGCTTAAATTATTAAAAGAAACAAAAGTACCAAATCAGGGCAATTGTGCCACACTCTCATTCAATATACATACATCCCATCACTGTCTACAAATGTCACGTAACGTCGTCACGAAATTCTATTTTCTGCTGGTTCAGACGTTACATTTACGTGCCATTTCACTCAGGTAAGCGTTTGCATAGCTTTTCATGCAACAGATTCGATCAGCTGACACATTTACATTTACAGTTCTACATTTACAGTTGGGTAATTCTGCCTTTAAGGCTCAGTTAGGACTCAGTTAGCCGACTGTAATGTAATGTAACTGTAACGTAGAAAACAGCTGATCGATATTTTTATATGAAAAGTAGGTTACGTTACATTACATCTCTATAACCATTTTCATTACTTTTCACATAAAATCGATCAGCTGTTTCTTACTGTTGCAGTTACATTACATTACAGGCGGCTAACTGAGCCTTGAGCCTTAACAACATACAGCCACTTGCATACGTACGTATAGTGACCCAGTTGGCCATGTCTTTCAGACATCTTACACAATGGATATTGAAGCACGGAGGATCTGTTGGCGACAGCTCAAACAAATCGTTGAGGGAGTTTTAGAACAAATGGCCGCTAAGTTAAAACATGACCAGGGAGGGGTTGGGCGGCGAATAAAAACTTCGAAAATAACGTTACGTAATATGTGAATGGCCCCTGCGAAAAGGAACCGTAATCGACCAATATCGTGAATGACAAGTGTCGAAATTTCCCTAAATGGTCGTTGATGAAAGTACCACCTGCGACAAGTTGGCCATCTGTGGAAATATACATACATGTGCATATGTCTGTATATTTATTTATGGATGCATGTATGTATGTGCAAGTATCTTTGTACACTTACGTACAAACATACATACATACATACACAAAAAAACAACCATACATGAAGAAAATAAAAAGCCATTTACACTGGATATGTATTATATGGATATGCAGTCGGCTAACTGAGCCTTTAATATTAAAGCATATCGTAAGTATGCCATATCATTCAGCAAGTTGGTACAAATAATTTAAAATACAAATAGATACATACAGCATTATAATTTCATAATTTAAGGGTACTTCTGAACAAAAGTACATTTTAGTTCATTTATTTTATACATTTGTATAAACAGGTTAGCTTAAATTTTTATCTGGGGCATTTAGAATTGATATTTGCATTTGAGGCTACCCAATTAACTCTTTCCTCGCATAACTCTTTTCCTTACATATGTATTTAACAACTGCACAGTAAAAGTACCTCTTCTGAAAAACTAAAATATCAGACTTAAGATCATTTTCCTTCGCTTCGCGATTTGTAATTTTAAAATTTTTAGTTACCAGTTTTCAATGAATTTCGAATCCTTAACAAAGAATAATGAATTTTTCCATGACTTGAATTTTACAAAATATAATATAAGAAATGTTATTATGTATATAACTTAATTTATAAGCCTCTTAAAAATTTCTAGAAAAAATTAATTAAACAAATTAACAATAAATTTGATCTTTCAAAGCGCAAAGTCTTCAAAACACGAAATGTACCCAATAACCACTCAAAAAATTTAAATTCAAGCACTTGAAATTTAGTTGGAAACAAATTTGAATTCAAGCATTTTTTCAAGTTATTTTAAAGTTTGAAAGTATTTGGAAATAATAAATCAAACAACATACAAATATATATTCAAACATTGTCAAATACGTAATTTTTTTTATAAACTTGAAATTGTGGCAAAAAATATCAAAATAAATAAAACCGTGAATTTTAAAAAAATAAAAGGTGATTAAAATCGTGGAAACAACAGCGAAGGCAGATTTGCGGAAAATTATTATTAAAAAACAAATAAATTGTATTTTCCTTTCTATTTTTAAAAGCATTGTTTTTGAAGCTTGAATCATGCTAGAATTCAATTCAAATACAAGGCTGAATTGCAGTATAATTCAAGGCTTGAATTGAACTGCAATACAACTGAATTGTTCGAATTGAATTCAAGTTCCCTTTTCACTGGACAATGCTATTGAAATAAAGTGTAAATCAAGCATAATTCCACCCTTGACAACTGAATGTGCGGTTTGAATAACAGTTGTTTTACACTTTATTGCAAGCAAAATTGCTTATTGGGTATGAATCAACAGATAGATGGCATCCAAATTTTACTTTACACACGCCAAACAAGATCCTCGAAACTGCATTATATAATCGCAGGGCATAGGAGATATGTAATATATCGTACAACCGTTTTGTACAATGTATAATATGTAGTTCCTTTATTATTTATAGTCTTTTCTTTTTTGAAAAGAAATGCCACATTTTATCTATAAAATGCAATGTTTTGCATTCCCGAAGTATGAAATGTTCTGTTTTGTTCTTGACCTCTAATATAAAATTTTTTAGTTAATTTAATTATTATTTTTCGAACTTTATTTGTTTCTATATTTATGATTTCAATAAAATTAACTAAATTAATAGTCATTGGCTTGTGGCAAAAATTAAATAAATATACTTAATAGTAACAAACCAAAAAATTTTGTCTTAAGTAAAACAAAAATAAGCAAATTAACTAACAAGTGTATAATTAGTAAACAACAAAACGACAATGGTAAGACTGTTGCAAATTTAGAGATGGTAAAGTGAGCTTTCATTACAAAACATCTTTCAGCAAATTGAAATACGATGAATCAAAACAATTCACATATTCCATTTGCAAAAAAGTTTCGTATATAAAGCAGAAACCTACATATACTGACACCACACACAGTGGACCAAACACAGAAGAACGCTGATGATGAAGGTTTAGTGGCCTTCGAAAACGGCTAGCTGTTCCGTTCAACTAACTATGTGTTGTCATAATATTTACAATTAACTTTGGTGTTATTTGTTCATTAATAATTATCACATGTAATTTGGCTTAAAAAGCGATACGAACTGTAGCCTATTCAAATCATAAATATATAAAATTTTTTAGTTCTCAAAGGGTGTTCTTTTATAAAAATGTCACCCTTACTTATGACAAAAGACATTGCTCTTTAATCCCCATATAAATCGACAGTGTTGTTCTTCCCCTGCAAAACAATTGACTTGTATTTATGAACATATGTATTTGTATTTATGATGCATTCGCAAATTATTCGCTTATTTTCGCTATTTGCATTCGCTAAAATGTATGCGAATATTTCAAGGGAATACTAAATAGGTACAAACTAGTGATGTAACGAATGTCAATTTTTGATATTCGCGAATACGAATACGAATATTTGAAACGATATTCGCGAATACGAATACGAATATTATATGCAATATGAAATATTAAAAAATTGTTATGAAAAAGGACTTCACACTCTTGTTGGCGTACTTTAAAGTTAATAAAAAGTACTCAAAATTTTAATGATCGTCATTAAATAATATTTGAAAATGATGCAAAGCACAAATTTCTATCAAAAATTAATGTATTTGTACAAACTACAATTTTTAGTCATTTATTTAAATTTCGTTTAGGATTTATGTATTTATTTATTTAATTTATTTGGAAAAATATTCGTATTCGTATTCGCCTGAAAATGGCCGAATATTCGACAATTCGAATACGAATATTCGTGCATCACTAATACATACTATCGTTGCGAAGTCGTGTCAACCATTTCATGTAAAGATCGTTACGATTTCGGTAATATTTCGGTTCCGAAATCGGAAGATTTTGTCGATCAGTCGTTAAGAATTCGGAGCGTTTGGTTTGGTGGAGTAATGATAATAAATACATACATATGCACATATGTAGAGTTTCAGTTTGCTAATTGTTTTTTTGTCTTCTTGAACATTTTTGCTGATTATTTAATATCTAAAAACATCCAAGTCACTTCAACAAATCCATATTTATGAACATATAAGTATGTATGTATGTTATTGCTTAGAAAAAAATTTCCTTGGAAACTTCAAGTAAATTTCTATATATAAAATCATCATATATCAGTTTAACATCACAGCAACATGTCAACATGTGCAAAAGTGTGTGTGTGTGTGTGTATGTGAGTTTGAATGTGTGTGTGGTGTGTGCATTAACCACAATAAAAACAACAAACCAACTTTGCACAAGCCAACAACAACAACATCCCTTCTGCATTTAGTAGACGATAGAGTTGCAGATGAGCAGAAAGAAAAACAAATAGCTCTTGTTTTTCTATTTGGCGCGTTTGTAAATGTTTATTTAAAACTGTGTAATGCTCTATTAACTGTTGACCTCAAAGTTGCCGGCATTTAGTTGGGATCATTCACACACCATTTAAATAATGGTCAAGTATTGAAAGCAGAATTCGCAAGAACTTCAAATGAAAGAAAACGCACAATTTGCCGCCTCTGCATAGAGCTCTGTTGCAGATTAACAGAAGAGAAATTATGACAATTATTCATGCCGCTGTTAAATGTTGATGATATCAAGTAAACAACTACTTACATAATATTAAATGGAGTACTAAAATATTAACCCAATTATATAAATTGCTTATACGAGTATGCTAACTATTACCCATTTCAGTGCTAAATAGTACAATTTAAAGCCATTAAAAAGTGCTCTTCTATTGTAGCATTTCATCTGCTGCCTTTTTTCTGCTGCAATCTTCTAAACATGAGACATTTCAGTATTTCTCGTTATTTGATATCGTTACAAAAAGGCATTCTAAATATAAAATGCTTTCCCGCTCCGCTCTGGTCTGCTCTTCTCATCATTACAAATGAAAATAGACTCCCTCCTTTTGTGCTGTGCCACTAACTAGTACGAGTATGATGGAAAGAAAATGTGTTTGATGCTGATGATGATGAGTTGTTATGGTTTATCTTAAAAGTTGTGGCTCCATATGTTGCGGTGTTTATAAAAACACAGTTGGCAACACTTTGTTGTAACATTGATTTTTTTCTAAAACTTTTTTTAGTGTTCTCGTATTATAGAATCCCCTTTTTTGTTGGTTTATATGTATTTTTTATTTTGCTTTTGTGTAAAAATTTTTAAAGAAAAAAAATAGGAAAACAAAAGAACTTCTCCCACTTGTATTGTGCCGTATTAAACTGAACAGAAAAAAGACGTTATTTTCATTTAATTTTTTGCCGAGAGATTTTTTTTAAACATGTTGGATTTAGTCTAAAGAGTTTTTAATTTGAAGGAGCCTATGTTGCAGATGATGACTGCAATGTTTAATGTAGCTGCTAGTATTTACTTTGCTGCTGGGGCAATGGAAGCAACTAACAGGCAGGCAAACAAACTGCCACTGCTGTTTGCCGCCTTTGCTTAAATTTATGTTTTGTCTATTTTTTGTTGCTACCATTCTCTGCTTTCGGTCTATGTTGCTGTTACTGCCACATTTTGCCAATATTTTTCTGCTTTACTGCAACAAAAATCACTTGATAGGTCAGCGACCTAGTTGAAGTTGTATAATTGTTAAATGCGCGCGTATATTTTATACTCATATTCCATCCACATCATCATCTATACGTACAGAAGAGTATATGATGATGCATGTGTGTATGTAATAAAATTTTTCTATTTACAATACATACACATACATAAATATTTTTCGTTACTACTGTAGAGCGCATTTGAAACATAGAATAAAATTTATTTAGGGGCACAGAGTGAAATAACAACCATGTTTGACGAAAATATAAAATCCGCCATTCTATATGGATGCGATCCATGGAACTTGCATAAGACCCACCAAAGCCTTACCCTGCAATAATATTGGAGTACGTGGTCCAATCTAGATGAAACATACTAGTTACATCATGGTCCCATGTAATGCAGTCATGGATCATGTCGTTTTCATACAAACAATCAATGCTGTACGATAATTGTTCGTGTTTAAACGAATATGATCGTTCTTATTAGGCACTCACAACTTGTATGAGAGTAGTGTATAACTATTCCATATGGAGTAGTTTTGGGGTTATCCCGATGTAATGCAAAGTTGGACCATGTGGTCCAACCCTAGGACATCGCAATGTTAAATCGACCACATTTTTTTCATATATTTGGAGTAGTTGTGTGGTACTCCTACTCTTCTTTGGTCTAGTCTTTACATGCATGTATGGACTATTCGCATTATTTGCAGGGTAATAAATAATAAATCAATGTATGTATCCGGAGAACTTTGAGAATCTACTGGTTAAGGGTTATATTCCATAGCAGGCTATTGAAGCATTCCAATCAACAGTTTTTAACCACCGAAATAAAAAATTGGCTAATGGAGGAGGATCGGCCACACCATTGGAAATCAACATAACGACAACACAACAAATTTCGTAGAGTTGAAAACACAGGGCAACCGAAGGAAAGGACGTACTGCGTGAAGAAGACAGGTTGACGCAGAAAAAGCCATCAAGTGAGTAAGAGCTGGAGTGAATAGAAAGCGATGGCATAAGACTGGAACACATTCAACCAATTCATTGAGGCCCTATAGGATCCTTAGAGCATCGATGGGACTAAATATTGTTATTATTCATAAAGTTCATTGGAAGTACATATATTTACATATGTATGTAACCTGCTTGCGAGTTATTTTCAATTTGTTTGAGTTAGTGCACCAACTTCCACAACATATCGCTTCTTTATTGCAACAAAGGCATAACTAAGAAAACTAATTCTGCAGAAAAAAGTTTCAAGTTTTCAATTTATATGAAATTATTATTATATGATTAAATATTTTAAATATTATGTTGCAATAAAGAAGCGATATGATGTAATGTAATATTTTTCATGCTATCCAAATGAAAGGTCTGGGCCGGTCCATGGCAGGGACCAATTTGAGTTGAGGTATCCTATTGAGACCACATACTTCTATAGAAAAAAAGTTACAAATAGGTCAAAGTGTGACAAAGAATTTGTGCTGTGAGGTGAGAAAAGTCAGGCTCTCCTAGAGCAAGTGGAAGACTGCCTTCTCATTGTCCTGCTCTCGTCATCTGCTACAGAATGTATTCTAGTAAAGTTCTAATGGTAAATTTTCATAGCATTCAGTATTCCATAAGCACAGCACTGTGTTAAGCGCTTGTTAGAGAAATATACCATCATATTTTCTTTATGACCTAAAAAGTATTTAATGTTTTGCCTCGATCCTCTGCTTTCTGGGGATAACGTTAGTTTAATTCGTATGCCACTTCTGCAACCTCAAAACACATACATATGTATATTTCATTTCTCTGTGGATTTTAACAGGATTTTATCCATATTCCCCCTTTTTTTAAAAGTCTTTGAGTGTATTTTTTATAGTTTTTTTTTTGCAACTAAATATTATGCTGCTACTGTCGTGTTTCTTCTTACCATTTTTTCTTAGGCGCAATTGGTTCTTATTTACATTAAAAATGACACACTTGGAGAAATTTATAGTAACAATAAGTTTTAAGATTTATATAAATTTCTTGTGAGAATTGACGCCTCAAACTTAATAGAAATATTGGTATGTAGAAGATTTTCTTACTATTGAAAATGTTATTACAAATCGAAAACCTTACATGGGTAAAAAAATTAATAGTGAATGTAATTTTTCTTTCCGTGCAGCTTCTCGTCTTGTAACTTTTACTGCTTTATTTTATAGTTTTTTTTGTGCTGCGCCTTGCTATACTGAATGTTTTTTTTTTTTTTTTTTTTTTTTTTTTTTTTTTTTTTTTTTTTTTTTTTTTTTTTTTTACTTGTCCGATTGTATACGCTTGTGTGAATGTTGCATGTGTGCAGCGAATGTATGATGTTGCACTTTAAAAACATAAATTATGAAATAAAGACTCTTTACACTACATGGTTGGTTTCTTAAGGGCAACTTATGTATACAAAGTCATAGGCGAAAGTGTGTTTTTGTTGTTGTGATTGTCGTCGTTTTGTGACTGTGTGACTGTTGTTGTTGTTGCCTTTTGCTGCTTAATATGCTTAATATGAAACAACACACTGGCGAAGTTCAGTTCAGTTTGTTTTATGGTTTTTTGATACAATTTTATATTTACAACAACTACAAGAACAAACTTAAACAGCAGCCGAAACAAGAAAAACAAAAATGCACGTAAAACGAGAATACGTACCTATAAACTTAAATTGTTGTTGCCGTTGTTTATAATTTTAAAAGATGTTTAAAAGAGAGAACAACAAAAAGCTCAACAACATCAAAAGTCGGGGTGATAAAGTTTATTTAAAGGTAAAGGAACTACACAAAGTGGGAAATAAATACATATGTACATAAATATGTATGTAGCAAGGATAAATTTTTTTATCCTGTCACAGGACGGAACTGTATTATTAAAAAGCGTTACTGAAGATCCTTTAATGTTTGCATCGCGTTGTGCGACGTTAAAACCTTGAATGACAATTTTAACAGAATAAGCGATGCAACTTCCAATAGAATATGTGTGTAAAGTCTTGGTTTTAATAACATTTACATATGTACATTGTACATACATACATGCATATGTAAGTACATACATATGTACACATCGAGCTCTAACCGCGAAAATGACGTAAACGACTTTTTGATGCAGAATTTTTTATAGCCTCCAATACGCCGTCTGGTAAAAAATCGAAAATAATAATTACAGTTATACCAGCCTTTAAATATTAACGTAAACGAAAACCACTAACATTGTGATCGCAAAATCAACATAAGTGACAGAAAGTGGGAGAATGATTGAAGAATTGGCGAAGTAAACAAATGAATTAATTGTAAAATACAATCACTATTTACATATGTTTGCAGCAGATGTGTATTTTGATATGGAGATGGAACCTTACAAGTGCCTTGCTTTTTTTACTCACACGCACATACCCTCACGTGAATATAATAAAAGATTAATCAATCAGGATCACGATACTAACGGAAAAAATCAAATAAAATTAAATACTCGTATACACTGAAATATCGTTATGGAATTAATATTGTGATAACAGTTGTGTAGATCAAAATCACAACAAACCCTGGCCATGATTATGCATTTTATTAAATCATCTTCCAACACTAATTACATTGAAATTGCCTTACCTGCGCACACTATGCTGCCAGTGGATTTCATTCGCAGTACTATAGAATCATTCATTCGTAACCGCGCTATAACCGGCCAACATTTGTATTTAGGTGATGAAATAATAAATCAGTGGCGAAATCGTATTTTGCGATAACGAGCTGATTCGATCACGTTCGTTCAGTTTGATATTGATATCGAACAATATTATTACACTGTTCGGTAGCGAGTGCTATAATCTCAAACTGAAAAAACCTGATCAAATCAGGGTCGAATCGTCACATCCATGAACGTACAACTCGTCACGTATAAACACCATTTTCGGATTATGACATGCGTGAACGTGCTGAAATACCATTCAACTTATACGATTGACGTATCACTTAATTTGTTTTCGTACGATTGTCGATATGAACACGGATGGGACGATTTGAGTCCAGATTGTTATCGAAAGCGACGATTAGACCCAAGTATTTTTTAATATTTATGTAAATGGAATTTAATAAATTAATTGATTTCGTTTTAATGTTTTCTTCCATTTATTTAATTTTATTTTGTTTGTTTTTTTATGATTGAAAAACTTTCTTAATGTAAGGAAATAACGTAAAACTAATCTATAATTTGTACGAGGTTCTAGGTAAGTTTTCATTAAAAATTCAGAAAAAAATTTTAAAATCATTTTAAATAATTAGTTTTCAGTGGGTTACGTTATTTTTGCGGTCACAGTTTAGTCCAACCTGTTAAGACTGTTAGACCTGTGGACGACAAAATCGACATAACTGACAAAAAAAAATTTTTATTAAAAAATTCTGAACCAATTTGAAAAAAATATAAAAAAAGTCTTCTCCTCGAAATGTATGCATTTGCAATAACCTTTCCACTAAAAAAAAGACCACATGGTACAAGTTTTAATACTTGAAGTTGAAATTTCATTTTAAAGTTAATATTTCCATGCTTTATTTCAAGTTCTAATATAGAAAAAAAGAACTAAAACTTGATTCAAAACAAGTGTTTTAATAAGGAAATGCCTCTAAGTAACCAAAAGAAGAATCCATAAACATTAAATGCAATCAACACACAAAATTGCTTGCATGTATATATAAATAAAAATTTAAAAAAATATTGCATTTTTCTGCCTCTGCCGATGTTAATTCTAATAACTATAATGAAAGAAAATTGGTGGAGAAGGTGTGGCACTCATGCATTTTTAAAGAATAGAAAAAAATAGAAATAAAATTAAACGAGCAGTAAGTTAACAACAACATTAAATATATGTACATATGTGATAATACTAACATACAAGTAACAATAACAAAAAAAGAAACGGTGTTACCAGCAAGCAGTTTTCATATTAAGCATTTTCGAATGCGATTCTTAATTTAAACGCAAACATTAATAACACTGATTTACACGAATGATGTATGAGGGCTGAACAATAAATCCGTGACTTTTTTAATGAAACAGTTTTTTTTTTGCTAAACAAAAATTTTTGAAAATAGGAAGTAGTCACTAGGGGTACCAATTCGTAGCCCAATTCATAGAGTTTTGCCATTGAGACTAAACACGCGTGCACTCTTGCATTATTTTGATGAAAAAGAACTTTTTTCTTGGCCATAGGGTGTCGTTTTTGTTTAATCCTCATTAAATCGGTCTAATGAGTTGGCATAACATTCGCCGTTTATTGTTTTTTCCTTTGAAGGTAATCGATGTGGATTATCCCGCGTGCATCCCAAAAAACTGTTACCATCACCTTATTGGCCGACAAACTCACCTTGGCGTTTTTTGGAGCAGGTTAAGACAGCTGCTTAGTCTCCGGAGTACATTAAAGGATCCATGTTTCATCCGAAGTTACAAAACTCTGCAAAACTCATTCGGATTGCGGGTAAACAACTCCAAACAATCCTTTGAAGTTGTCACACGTTTACATTTATGGTCAATTGAGAGCAAACGCGGCACCCATCTTGCAGACAACTTTCTTAATCGAAACCACACTGCCATATGAAATGCCTATGGCTTCAACAATCTCACGCACTTTTACTCTTCGATCGGCCAACACCACATCCTGGATTTTTTTCAACATTTTCGGGTGTACTGACGTCAATTGGCCGTCCAGAACGTTCAGCGTAATTTATAGCTGTGCGACCACAACGAAGTCAGTAAACCAATTTTTTACCATTGAAATCAATGGTGCAGAGTCCCCATAGTATTTATTTGAATGTTTAATGACCACACGAAATTCACGTTTTTCCATATTCTTCTCAAAAGGTGAGGTAGTCTGTTATCAACGGCTGGCAAACACAAACTAAATGACACAGCTTGTTCAAATTTATACAGGAGCCAACTTGACATAAAAATTTCGCTTTTGGCCATGGTCCACATAACGGTACATATTTTTCGAGAATTTTTAAGGTAAAAAGTGGTCTGTATGAGCAATTAGGGTTCTTAGACACGTTCAGATTCTATTTATATGTTCAAAAAAGTTGTACAGCTCTACCATAGCTACAACTTTGCCAAATATTGTAAGCAAAAAATCAAAATCCCTGAAAGTTATACTAAAAAAAATTAAAAAAAAAGGTGTTTCCTTAATGTTTGAAACAAAAAAAAATGCGCGAAAAAATATTTTTTTTTTTTGGCATAAGATATTAACAAGATTTGTTAGGTAGACTCTTAGCTGAATTATTGCCATATATAGTTTACAGCTATTACCAATTCTGAATGAGCTGTTGGCCAAAAACTGAAGACATTTTTTGAAGGCGCACTGATTTTGGAAAACTTTGGAAGCTCATGAAAAAATTGGTCACCAAAATCGCCAATGTGACTATAAAGTCTTACTACCCTTTGGTAGTACTATCGAACCTATACTGTCCAGTCCGTGTGTTTATCAAAAATTCTTCATTTATTGAAAATTGAATGAAATATTGAAATCCTGATATTATGGCCCCTATTATGATTTACAACTAAATGGATAAGTTTAGTTGTAGTTGTAAAATTTTTATTATGGATTACAACTTTTTTCACCATGAGACAACTGCTTTTTATCAGTTGTATTTTGGTTTTTATTTCGAGTGTTGTATTAGGTTTGCTTCATTATTCCAGACGCCAACTAATCCCATTTGTCAACCAATATTGTTGCTATATTCATAAAACATGAAATCTAAAAATAAAATACTAGGCCAAATCTTAAAATATTTAAAATGTTTTGTGATGGCTACTATAGTTTCAAAAAACATAGCATATATAAAAACCTATTCTTTTAGAACAATGTTTCGAATACAACTAAAATTAGTTGTAATTCAGAATGCCAAAAAGCAGTTAAGTTGTTTTAAAGTTAAGTTGTTACAATTTCAACTAAATCTGGTTGAGTTGTAAACCGTAATAGGGGCATATGAGTTGTTATTGTCTTTCGGGAATTTTCATAAACTCTGTTAGGTATATCAAGGTTGAATTTTCTCAAAAGCTGTTTGTTTATGTAGGATAGTGAGCACCAGCCTGAAATATGCAAATATATTTAGTAGCCAGTATGTTAAGAAGTTCGACTTTACTTTTTAAAATTTCTTTCCATAGTGTCCACTTACGACATAAGTATGTACTTGTACGTTTTTTAAACTAATCCCTCTTTATGATGTATTAAATTTTAACTGTCTATTTAGTTATTTCTCTTTAACTCCATTTATCTATTAACCAAACATCAACATAAAATTTTATAAACCATCAAAACGGTCGTAGTCTACTCCTTTGAATATAAATTTCTTCATAAACAATTTATTCATTTAAATATTTTTTTCGTTATAATTTTATAATTTACTTAACAAAGCAGCTCTAATGTCATAAATTAAGTTTTAGTTATTACTCACTTTTTTTTTTTTAATAATGTATTAAAATAGTGAAAAACTACAACAAAAAAAAAAATGAAATTGTTCTTTATACTCGAGTAATACTACTGTACAAGTGGATGTCGAGAGTAGTGAGAGAAAAAAAATTAAATGATTTTCTTCAACTACATATAAATTATTGGTTAATTTATGTGTAATTAGATTTTATGGGACATTTCAATTAGAATGATAAAAATACTTACACATGTGAATTACCAAATGTGTAGGAGTTTATTGAAAATGTTTTGAACAAGAATTTAATACTTAATAAAGTGTGATTTAATGAGCGTGTAAAAAACGACACAAATGCATTCGCCGATTTGGTTCTTATAAAAACTTTTTATTAAATCAATAAAATTTAAATCAAGTACAAAAAATATACCGTTGATAATTTAGGGCCTTAATAGAAAATTATTCAATATGATTTAGTATACTTTACAATGATTTTGTGACTAAAAGTGTGCGTGTATTAAGATTATAGTGAAATTTTATATTCATAAAACTGTTTTGCTCCCAACGCCTAAAACGTCAGATGCTCTTTGATGATGTCTTTGAACAAAGTGTAGTGTTGCATAGCGCCGCATTAAAAACTTTGGCAATGCAAATCTTTTCAAAACGTTTCAAGGTTGATAATCATGGTTACAATGAATCGCAACTTTGTATCTGTGCACGATATTAACACGTTGACTGCCAAGGAAATTTTCAGAAAACTGGCCAAAAATGACATTTTGATTTTTTCACATTATATTACTAAAAACTCTATTTCTAGATGATAGGTATCATGAAAAAGCAAATATGATGTTTAGTTTAGGAGAAAAAGGACCTACGAATTATCTCGTAATTGGCTTCTGTGACAGAAATCGCTACGCAGAAGCCAAATACGAGTTAATTCGTAGGTCCTTTTTCTCCTAAAAAAACATCCTTTTTGCTAAGTGATTCAGAATATGACGGAATTTTCAGCGATGATAGTAACGACATTTATGAGCCTTCTGATTATACAAGTGATAGTGAAGATGAACCTGAAGACGGGTCCGAAACTGATGATAATGACGATGATCTCCAAGCAACAACGTCAAATGAGAATGATGATTTGTGGACAGAAGTTCAACACAAAATTTCTATGAAACCGAATATAGTTCGAGATTACAATAATGGAATGTCTGGCATAGACCGATCAGATCAAATGATTTCGTACTACTCATCTCTAAGAAAGACTATTAGATGGCCCAAAAAGGTTTCGCTACATATTATAGAGATATATATACAAAATGCTCACAGAATTTTTCAAAAAGTAACTTCATCTAAAATAAAACTGATAAAGTTCAGAGAAGAATTCGTCTTCGCGTTGATTGGAGATTTTCAACCAATTTTCAAAAAAAATAGAAGTCAAGAGCTCCATTATTTAGAGTGTTTACCACCAACGGAAAAAACAGCGTCCGACAAAGCCATGTCGTGTATGTACCCAAGCAAAAAAAACGCCGAGAAACGCGTTACTTCTGTCCATCCTGTGAAGAGAAGCCAGCCCTTTGTGTGGAAAATTGTTTTAAAAACTACCACAAATAATAAAATATTACTTAATTTCTTCTATTTGAGTTAATTTTTCCATTATATTGAATGAATTTTTACATTATATTGAATGAATTTTTCCATAATTTTTTTTTAATAAATGTTCAGCTCACGCAAGCCAAAAATAATTTTTTTTTCTTTTCCCAGAAGCCATTTATCGATACTAGCACTGATATAATACGGTTTTACTCGTAACTACACAAAAAGTGGCAGTTTTAGATAGTACGAGATAACGCGTAGTTGGCTTCCTGGAATGGAAATCAATCTACGAGTTATCTCGTAGTTGGCAGTCAACGTGTTAATACCGCATCCAAAAAGTATAAAAAGCTTCCTTCTATAGATACGTTTGTGGAAGTAACCTTATGCATCTGTGTACTTTATCATTATCAGGGATATTCTACGCGTCTATTTAATTTTTAATTCTTGAAAAAGTTTGCGGGTTAATTAAATATAGTAAATAAAAAATAAAGAATTTAAATCCCTAGAATTAATTTCAGGACAATAGTCATAATCATTTTCCCTCTGGAAAATATGGCATGGGCCACAAAATTGTTTAAAATGAGAAATAATATATGAAATAAAATGCGTGCATTAATTTCAGTTTAAATAACTCTTTTCTTCTTAACGCCTTAATTAAAACAATAAATGTTTACTGCATGCAATGTATATTTTTTATGGACAAACTACATCGTCATTGTATCCCAGCTTCCAATGTAAATATTTATAACCACCTCCTCTTTTTGAAGTCGGTTAAAAATTAAAGCAATTTTGCCATTCCAATACCATAAACTATTATCAGTAAATTGATATAATACTCGTAAGGTATTTTTAAGTTTAATCTCCTAGCTTATAACCACTTAAGAAGGATACTTACTTATTTTGAAAAATTTGCTAAACCCCCTTCTAAAATCATAATTTATATAGAATATGTACATATGTATGTATCTCCAACAAAATGCTACGAATGTTCAGGAGTTTTCAAATAATGTAACTTTTTTATATCTTGCCTTGGAAGAAAATATAATTATGTAAATACAAAAAAGTACTAGGGCGGATCAATTTAAACGCAGTCTATCTTACAGAAGGTTATTTCCAGACCTCCAAAATGTTTTTAGAATAATCATAAAGGTTAAAGCCTGTCCCACGATATCGACAACGTTCGACTTGTCGCATACTTACATTTGAAACAACAACAAAATATTAAAATTTGTTTTTATTTTTAATGTAAGTGTGCGACAAGTCGAACGTTGTCGACATCGTGGGTTTGGCCCTTAATTTACCATAATGCGATTGCTATAACCAAAACCAAAATTCAATTGGTTTATATGGTTATGGCTGTGTCGTTATGGCGAGTCAACTATAATCAAATACAGTGTTGCCCATTAGTTTGGTTCGATGGTACGTCGAATTTAAGCTTAAACCTTAAGACAAAGCAATCAATAATCTGAGAAATGTAACAAAAACTTTTTAAGTGAGCGGCTCTAATGTACATACATAAACATATGTACACACACGTGTATGTATGTATGTATGCACCTGAGAGCGGCGATTTAGCGATTTTTAAAACATGTTTAAACATGATTTTAAACATCCCTTTTTTAAGCAATTAACCCTTTTTTTCTCTCCTTACTTTAATAACTTGCTTTAATAATTGATGTTGCTCCATTTATTTAGAAAACGAAAACTTAAAAACAGGCAAAAAGAAAACAAAAGATTCTCAATTGAGTAAGTTTATAAAAAAAACATATTTTTAAATCTCTCCTTGTCCTGTTTGGTCTTAACGTGCACGTTAATGCAACAAACGCCCTTGTGCATTTTAAACAGGTTCTTAAAAAGTCCAACATTAAAAACATAACAAATGAACAAGAACGAGCATGATTGAAATTTCATAACATTTCGAAATAAAATAATGATATTGTATGTAGCCTTGTCTCTAGATACGAGTTTGTATTAACTTTTATTGTTGCTAAAAACGTATGCACGTAAATTAATACATACGTTTGTAAAGGGTGTCCCAACAAGAACGCAAGATTTAAATTTGGCGCCATTCGAAGTGTCATTGTTTGACATTTGAACAATTGTTATTGTTTGCTAGTAGAAGGTACGAGGTTAGTAAAAATGGAGCGCTACACGAATGAACAACGCATTCTCATTGTGAAATTGTTTTACCAAAATGGTGAAAGTTTTGCGGCTACAGTTCGCAAATTTGCGATCAATTTGGGGTCACAATAATGCTCCAAAAGAGTCAACTGTAAAGAGATTAATGGATAAATTTGCCGAAACTGGGTATGTTAGTGATGTAAAGACAACAACGCGCCTTCGACCAGGTCGATCGACCGAAAATGTCGCAGCTGTACGTGATGATGTCGCTCAAACGCAGGTCAAGCGCAAACAGTCAATGGTATTCGGTATCGTGAAATGATAACCAGTTTTTTCGTGCCTAGAATTGAAGAAATGAATGTGGAGGGCATGCGGTTTCAACAAACGGCGTCACATGTCATACAGCCGGAGAAACAATTCAATTGCTACATCAGTCATTTCCCGGTCGTGTTATTTCGCGTTTTGGAGACCAGAATTGTGCGATTTAACACCATTAGACTTTTTTCTTTGGGGTTTTTTGAAGTCGATGGTTTACGCGAATAAGCCGACGACGACTCAAGCCTTAAAAGAGGAAATTGGACGCGGCATTAATAAAATACCGAAGCATTTATGCAAAACGGCCATTGAAAATTTCATTAAAAGATCGCGTGTGTGCCAGCAAAGCCGCTGCGGCCATCTGCCCGATTTGTTGTTCCACACATAACCTCATTTTATCTACTTTACGATATCATAAAGTTTCACGATTTTTTTTTTAAATATCTGTGTTTTATTTAAAATTTAAATCTTGCGTTCTTGTTGGGACACCCTTTACAGATACAACTGTTTGCACCAGTTTTGCGTGTGTTGGTGGTTCTGGTATGTACAGATACTTATGTACATACATACATATGTTATTCAGCGTTTCTGTTACTAGTCATAACTTACCGGTGCAAGCAAATCACATGCCCCTCTTCTTTCTTCTTTCCTCGCTCTTTCATAAACTCAGACTTGATTCAAGAAAAATAATCGAGTCTAAAACATGACTATCCTCTAGTCAGCCTAGAACCATACGTCTCTATGTCAATACTCTTTCTCCAGCGGCAATTGCACTAGTTAAACTGTCGACAACTTTCCTTTTATGCGCGAGTAGAGATACCTACAGTACACCTAGTGAGTAGCACTATAGAGAATGTCACTAGAAAATTACTATAATTTTATTATTGAAAACGAGCGAGGAAATATCGATATTGTAGACTAGACCCTAAAATTTACTAGTGAATCTTTGGTGCCAATGTCTCCATGTGGTCCCAAAAGAACTACTTAGTCAGTAGTAATACAGTCTAGTGGTGGATTTCCAATGACAAGCTAATGTTAAATGTCAATAGATGATTACATTGGCTGGGTTACACCTGGTCAGTAGTAATACTGACAATGTCATTAGTAAATCATTACAATTTCACTATTCGCACTTTCTGCAGGGTAGTAACAGAAACGCTGAATAACATATGTATGTATCTGTACATGCCAGAACCAACACACGCAAAACTGATGCAAACAGTTGTATCTGTGCAGACCTATAATAATACATACATATATGTACATGGATACTGCACACACTTATCAAAATAATTACAAAACATTCGGTGAAGTCGATTCATTCGACGCCTACATCTACATATATACATACATACATAACGTTAGCTGAAATGTAAAATTAGGTACATAGCTACACTTTTCTAAATTTTATACTAGAAAAAAACTAAATAAAATTATTCGACTGACTGAAGTTTATTTATTTAAATTATTGCTCCAATTTGTATAATAAAAATTTTAAAGTTTGTAGGGACATGTTGTGTTTCGATGTAATACTCAATATTTAAGGCCCAACTATACTATGAATAAGCTAGCTTAAGCAACTGTGCGGTTACATATAAAACGCATGTGGCAAACTATAATGTACTTAACAAACTTTTCGTCAAGTTTCGTCAAATGTCATTTGCTTAAGTAAAGTGCCAAACTGAACGCACATTCCGTAAGGAAACAACTGTTTGTGCATTTTTTAAACTCAAACAAGCAGCAGCAGAAAATATTCATTGATTTTAAATATTTTTTTATTGTTTCTTATTTTAAACTCAGAAAATAAAGCAAAACTTTTATTTTCATTGTTTGTTTTACAATACACATATACACACATACACATGTATTTACTTATGTATATTCACTGTTGTACTTTTTAGTAGGCAAAACAAATAAAACAAGTAATAAGGTGATGGATATATTTATATGTGAATTTCTAATAGATTAGGACATTCTTTCAAGTTAGTTTGATTGAATTGCATTGATTTAGGAGTTATGAGAAGAAACAAAATTACTACAAAATTATTGACAATACCTAGATGTGCAGCTGTGGCTAAAGAATACTTAAGTGCATGTAAGTTCATTGTGGCCACCTAAAAGTCACATTTGAATTGTTTAAGCATTTGACAGACTTATCGTTCAATTCTGACATTAGCTTAAGCCAGCTTATTCATATTATAGTTGGGCCTTTAATCAAAAAATGCGATTTTGAATTTTTTTTTGTTAGTTAGTCCCAAATCACACTACGCAAGTCTTATTGCTAAGCTGATTAGTTTATTAGGAGAGAGAGATATGAGGGGAATAGAAACATTTCTTTTCCCCCCGTCTCTCTCTCCTAATAAACTAATCAGCTTAGCAATAAGACTTGCATAGTGTAAATAGGGACTTACGTGGTTTTGCATTTCTGCTGACAATCACCCTTATTGCGAATGGCGTCGTCGACGTCACATCAAGACGACAGTAAATTTTGTCCCTTGTATACTCTTTATCGGCAAAAAGTGGATCTTATTGACAATCTCTTACTAATCTCTAAGACTTTGTAAATTAATGGAGCATGTTAATAGTAATCAATTTTTTGTCGACAGAGAGTAGGCGAGTGAAATTTTTTAGTGTCGTCTTAATGTGACGTCGACGACGCCATTCACAATAACGGGGAATATGTATGTATGTATGTATGTATGTATGTATGTATGTATGTATTAACTATGTGCAACGCTCTTCACATTATGTATTTTTTATGGAAAGCAGTGCCACACAACGAAAAATATAGCAAATGACTAACGTTGCCACTAATACACACTATTGCGATGCCACAAAGTGTTTTAGTGCAGTCGGCATTGCCTTATACAGAAAGGCGTTAACTCATAATTTTTTTTAAATCGAGTTTCTTGTATATTTCGATAGAAGAACATCTAATGTATCGAAAAATGCAAAAAGAAATCTCAATTTCAAAAATATGTGTTAGTGTTTTCTATATTAAGACAGCGATGTTTGTACAAAAAATAAAAAATTATTCGTAAGTATAATAACTAGTACATTATAAGTAATAAAAGTATTAAAAAGTCTTCATAGGGGCTAACATAAATTAGAGTCGTCATTTTGTTTGAAAATTCTGTGATTTCCGATAAAGGAAAGCTCCATTTTTTTTACAACTCTGCTTTTTGTACTTTCTTTTATTTTTAGGGCAGGGCTGCAGCATCTCTGAGGCGCATTAAATTTTGAAAATGTGTTGTCATTTTATTGGTTAGTCCTAGTTTACACTATGCAAGTCTTATTGCTAATCTGATTAGTTCGTTAGAAGAGAGAGAGAGAGAGAGAGAGAGAGAGAGACGAACAGAAATGCTTTTTTCCCTCGCCTTTCTCTCCGAACAAATTAATCAGCTTAGAAATAAGACTTACATAGTGTAAACTAGGACTTATTTAACTTCACCGATAATTCTGCTACGCAAGACCGATGAAGGTGGGCGCTCTGATGTTACATTAGGATTTGTATCAGCTGAAGCCGGCACAGTTCAGTAAATATATGCATTTATCACAGGAATATCAAAAAACGCGAGATGTTGTAATTTAATAACTTTGTGGGAGACTGGGCTCCTTCGGTTTTATAGTCAACTAGACTCGTAACACCAACAAACTCGTAACTATGTAGTTCATTTTTGACACAAACAGATCTTCAAAGCCAATGAAATTAGATGAGTTTGAATATCGGTTTGTAGCGCTAACTACTATAGCCAACTTCAAATTTTACAAGCAAATACAGTTTTGTAAAATTAGGTTAATACCCGCCCGACTTTCAATGTGATCGACTGTATGTAGCGTGAATCATTATAGACTTTTGCTTAACGTTTTCCAGTTGAAATTTATTTATTTTCGAACAAATTCTTGATATTTTTTTTTATATAAATTTATCATTGTTTATGAGAAAACTACAACTTAAGCAAATATTTAAAACGAAGAAGTAATAAAATTCTTTAAATTTTATGACGTTTCTTCAACGAAACATCACACTTTCTTGAAAATAAATGTGATGTATTCATATAAATACATGTGTACATATGTACATAAACATATAGGCAAAAAGAGAGGAGAAGCACAAGTTAACTAACATCTGTGTATGGACTTCTTTTTGATTGTTTGTATGTTGGAGTCATAAATAAATTAAAATCATTACAAACAATACTCATGCTACGTATAAAATTTAAACATCGAAATCATACAAATAAACACACAAACAAACAAATACATATTCATAATAATAATAAAAGAACATTTTTACTTCCCTGTTGACATTTCTGGGTCAGCGACCCAAACAACACTTTATTATCGGTCCCGGCAAAGTGTGAGTGCAGAGCTCACTTAATACTCGTGATTGTGTTGCAAACTAAAACAACAAGAAGCAGCAACAGCAGCAACAACATTCAGCCATACACATGACATGTATGCAACAATAAACACTTTATGGTTCGTATTTAAACGTGTGATTGTATTTTGTATGCAATTTCAATATTTAACATTTTTGCATGAAAAAAAGTAAACAACAACGCAGATGCGAGTATTCACTACACACATCCAAAAGTTTTATAGAACAATACTTATGTATGACCACGACGATACACATTAGAGAGCTGCGTAAACAGTCTTGAAATATAAAAACGTCATGATTTTTAAATGTATTCACGTCGCATGTATTATACTAAACCAATAATAAATGCTGTCGTACTATAAGCGAAGCACGATGGATATATTGGTGTATGTGTATATCAGTTGTAACAAGCGATATCGCAAGACAGCTTGCTTGTAACAAACGCTGAAAAAAAGTACTGTTGATTAGTGTATGCTTGTTATTTTTCATATTGTACGTTTGAGTGTGTGTGTAATATGTAGATGGTAAGCTATTATGTGATTAACCGCATACAACTAATGTTAATGCATGTGTGTGCCTTTGCATGTGCGCAGAAAAATAAAAAATCATACACACATACATGCATGACGTTTGTAAACGCGCTTATGCATAAAAAGAAGCTAGTATCACAAATTCTTCCGTCACGAAGTGTTTTCTTCTTTACTCTTATACATACCTACAATACTCGAATAAATTTCTTGCAAACAGTGTTGTTAACGTTTGTTTTATAAGATTTCGCTGTAGTAAAGCATTTGAAAAATCCCTCATGTCTTAAAAGTTCTTATAAGATATCTTGAGCAGGAGACTAATACACATTAAATAACCAACCACCAGCAACAACAGCCGCCACAGCTTTAAAAGCACTAATAGTTACAACTTCAACAATCTATTTAATTCAATGCATGTGGATACGATTTTTTTTATTACTGGCCGGTTGTAACTCAAAAATTATAGATGTTGTGCAAAAAAAAAAAAAAAAAAAAAAAAAAATTTAAAATGAAAGAGCCATAACGTTTAAGGCAAGACCGACAGACGTACGGTCAGTAAAAGCGAACAGACAATTGAAAAAAAGTAGACAGAAACCACAATGATAACAAAAACAACAACAACAAGAAAATTATAGTAAATTGTTTATTACACAATAATAATAAAAATTTAGAATATTTCAAAAGTACACTGAAAATAATTCCTTCTGCTTAAGAAAAACCCGACTTCAATGCAAAGATCTGATAGAAGATAAGAAGTAGCGAAATTAAAATTGAATTTTAGTGGGCGCGCCTCCGCCTATTTTTTAAATAAAAGATTGTGTGTTTTTCAGAGCTCAGGGTGCATGTTAAGTCGTGTATAAATCGGTAAAGTAGAACCACATAAAATAAAATATTAAATTTTATTGGGCGTAACTCCGCCCGCTTTTTTGAAAGGAGGATTGTGTTTATTTTAAAGCTCAAGGTGTGTGGTTAGTTTCTAAAAGTCGGTTAAGTAGAACCCTGTGAAATATTATAATAATTTTTAATGGGCGCAATAAAATAAGTAGAATATCATAAATATATATTAAAAAATATGTGGGCGTGTCCCCGCCCACTTTAAAAGTTAAAGAAAAATTCAAATGTCAAACGCCAATATCCAAAAGAAAAGAAAGCGAGATGTAAAATTTTCACTAGGATTTTTCGTCCAGTTCATAAGATCGCGACGCCGTCGAAACCTTACGAGTGAACATTTTATGCAAGTGTAAAGTTGCAACTACTCCAAAGTTTGGTCTTCCAATGCTTAATCTCCAAAAAATACTTGTATTTGTATAAAGAATTAAGCGGCAAAAATGTAAGGATATCACTTTTGGGACCTGTTAGACATGTCAGTCTGTTTTGAAATAATTCACTTACTTAGGGAAATTAATTGTCAATCGGTTCCAAATATAACGCTATTGCTTTTTAATCATCTCTATCAGAGGAGTCATAGAATAATAACTCTAACGTGGTCACATTTTTCTTTTATTTTTTATTTTTACTCAATTTCAAAACAAACATAATTGCTAGAGATGTGCACGTGAGTGTTTTCTGACTCACGACACGCACGCTCACGCAGAAAAATATTTTACTCACGCACTTTCACGCACGAATGATTTTGAAAATTTTCACGATCACGCACGCTCACGAATAAAATATTTTTAATCACGCACGAGTGGTTTACAACTTATCACGAACACGCACGCTCACGAAAAAGTATATGTATAATATAATTTTCATGTTTTTTGGGTTGAAAAATAGCTACATATCTATGTGTATATGTATGCTCGTGTTTTTGTAAAATTTATAATGTAAATTAAAATAAAGCAAAGTTAATTTAATATCGTTTTAAATATTCGTATTCGCGGATATCATTTTAAATATTCGAATTCGAATTCTCGTATATCAAAAATTTACATTCCGCACATCAATGTATGTTACATAATATAAATGTGAAGGTAAGACGTATGATCAATTAAATAAATGATAATCAAATAAATGAGAAAAGCATATTAAATGAGAAAACATACAAATTATTAAAATGTTTCTGTTACGTAACATTTTCAAAGACTTCCCCCACCCTCACCATAACAAATCATAACAAAACTCGAACCCCAACCCTCCCCACTTACAGCGTTACGTAATATATGGACGGCGCATAAAGCAAAAAAACATTTTCTGCGGTACAATTCGTCAGTAGTATTGTTGACAAAGGCACTGTTGAATCAGTAGTGTTTCTCAATTGATACTTCCTACAGGGTATCTAAGAAACATACATACATACTTAAAAAAATGTATGTATACAAAACAAAATGAATTCGTAACGATCGGTGGACAAAATCTTCTGATTTCGGCACCGAAATATTAACGAAATCGTAACAATTTTTGTATGAAATGGTTGACACGACTTCGTAACGATATGTCGGTACGAATTCGTTACGATTAGTCGGTACGAATTCCTAACGACATGTAGGTACGATTTCTTTTTGCTTTTATAGCAGAGTACCGCTTCACCGTTATGTTGCTGCTATTGTCGAAATAATTTGCACATACTCACGTTTTTTAATATTTGTTACAATCATTTTTTTATCAACATATACATATTTATTTAAAAAAAATGTTCACATACTTTTACTTATGTACTCAAAAATCAAAGTTTTAATGTTTAAAAAAAATTGTTCAGAGAAACTACCGAAATGTCTTAAGGAATTCGGTACAAGTCTGACTTCAGAAAAAGTCGAAACATTTTTTTTGGGGGTATTCATTGTTTCTAAGCACATACTACCATACATATTACTATACATACATATTATATATACCATACATATTACTATACATATGTATATGCATTTATTATTGTAAAATAATTTATTTGAAATGATTGAATACAGTTACATATGTACCTATGCAGGAATATGTACCGTGAGAATTCGTGCCTGATTATTAAAATAAGCTCACGCACGATCTCGCACGAGTAAATTTTTTTCAATCACGTTCACGCACTCACGCGTGATTAGTTATAATATTTGATCACGAATCACTTGAATCACGCGTGACTCACGCGTGACACGATAAAATCGCGACATTTGCACATCTCTAATAATTGCATTTTATTTAGCATTTTATTTAGCATTTTACTTTTAGTCTCACAATGAAAAATCACAATGAGTGAAATTCACAATAGCGACATTCTTCGTCGTATGCTCTTCGTAATACCAAAGGAAAAATCGTTTGATAAGCACTTTCGACTACAGTCAAAGATAACAAGGACCTCTTTATTGCCATTTCATATACATATTTATTGTGCTTGCTATTTAACCGACATTTTTAAAATTTTGTGTAACAAGTGTGATAAGTTATTCTACACATAATCTTGCAACTTTTTTCTCTGTGTGTAATCAATATTATTTTAAATAACTTTAATATTTATTATACGTAAGTCCTACTTTTTAGCGTATTAGGTTAAACTATGCAAAAAAAAAAAAAAAGGAAAAAATTAACTGAGTGAGGAGTATAAACAAACTTAAATTCACATTAAATTAAAGCGCACGCTGTCACAATCATTAAATCAAGTGCGCTGTGCAACCAACCTATTAAACACTGTACAGATGTACGAATTTGTAAAAATAAAATAATAAAATATAAATAAAAAATATTTCTACATACAGATGTTGCAAATTAGTTATGTAGGTACAAGTGTGTGTGTGCGTGTGTGTGTGCGTACGTGTAGCATGTCATTTAATTCCAACTTGATTACGATTTATCTGTGAGGCACGGCACGAGGCTATAAAGGTTATACATACATACATACATATGTACTAGAGAGCTGCGTAAACAGTCTTGAAATGTAAAAATGTCTTGATTTTTAAATGTATTCACGTCGCATGTATTATACTAAACCAATAATAAATGCTGTCGTACTATAAGCGAAGAACGATGGATATATTGGTGTATGTGTATAGAACTTTGAATTGAAATAAAACACAAGAAAATCGTTTTAATGTCCATCAATTTGGCTTTATTGGAAGGATAATTTTATGCCATTAATGTTTAAATATGATTTCGGGCATGTGGCCGCCGCGGCTGGCTCGAATAAAGCCAATTCTACAGGTCCAATTTTCAACCACTTTTTCGAGCATATGGGGCCGTATGTTGGCAATAACGCCACGAATGTTGGCTTCCAAGTCCCCTAACGTTTCTGGTTTGTTGGCGTAGACGAGCGACTTCACATATCCCCAAAGAAAATAATCCAATGGTGTCAAATCACACGATCTTGGTGGCCAATTGACAGGTCCATTCCGCGAAATTATGCGCTCATCGAATGTTTCCTTCAATAAATCGATTGTGACGTGCGCTGGGTGGCATGTAGCGCCGTCTTGTTGGAACCACAACTCATCCACATTCATGCCATCCAATTCGGGAACAAAATAGTCGGTTAGTCGGCTCCAATTGCTGTGCACGGTGGCGAATCGATTCATTCGGGTCCTCTTCAACACTTTGCTCTACAGCGGCAATTGTTTCTTCGGTGCGCACTGTTCGACGTCTCTGCGGATGCGTATCATCACATAGAGTAAACGTAGTGCGAAAACGATCCATGGTTAACCGAATTAATTGCTCTGATGGACGATTATGTCGACCATAAAATGGACGGAGCTTGCGGTAAACTTCGCGAACTGAACCATTATTTTCGAAATAAATTTGCACGATTTGCAAGCGTTGTTCTTTTGTCAACCTGTTCATGATGAAATGGCAAACCAAACTAAATATTAATCACTTGACAGCTGACAAAATGGCCGCCAGTTAAAAAAGTGATGCCAACTTAAAGTTCTATACCTCAATAAAAAACACCCTTTATATCAGTTGTAACAAGCGATGTCGCAAGACAGCTTGCTTGTAACAAACGCTCAAAAGATTGATTAGTGTATGCTTGTTATTTTTCATATTGTACGTTTGAGTGTGTGTGTAATATGTAGATGGTAAGCTATTATGTGATTAACCGCATACAACTAATGTTAATGCATGTGTGTGCCTTTGCATGTGCGCAGAAAAATAAAAGATCATATACACATACATGCATGACGTTTGTACACGCGCTTATGCGTAGAAAGAAGCTAGTATCACAAATTCTTCCGTCACGAAGTGTTTTCTTCTTTACTCCTATGCCTACAATACTCAAAAAAATTTATTGCAAACAATGTTGTTAACGTTTTTTTTATAAGATTTCGCTGTAGTAAACCATTTGAAAAATCCCTCATGTCTTAAAGTTCTTATAAGATATCTTGTCTAGGAGACTAATTTGTACAACTAGTTCTAACTGCGTATCCACAAAATATTTGCACACTACTAAAAAAAAAATACTAAACCAACTATGATAGAGGACAGCTGAAGCGCTACATTGCGGCAAAGAATTGGGTCAACTGGAAAGTCCAATTATACTAGTAATTTATATCATCACCTAAAATCCGAAGAGTCGTGAGCACAATTTTTAGTTTTTTACACGAGATCAAAAAAGAAAAAATTTGTATTTTGGAGCATTTATTCAAAATATTAAAATTGGCGATCGTTAATAAAAACGATATTTTTTGACAAATACGGATAAAATGTTTTGAATAGGTATACACAAGGCGAATTCATATCAAGTGGTCTCGATTTGCAACTCTGCATATTCGCCTTGTATATTTGTTATTCCAAAATTTCATGCTGTGAGAAAATTTCCGAACATTTGGTCTGATTTTACACAAAAGAAATGAACAGCTGAATTGAGATCATCTGATATGAATTCGCCTGGGGTATGCATTTTCTTTACTTACATACATCATAATCAATCGATGAAAATATCACTTTGCATTTTTTTATTCGAAATTTAGGCATTTTGGATTTTAGATTACGATAGATATGCACGTATAAAAAAAAAAGCTGCGAAATAAATAAAAAATACTATTGGCGACGAAGAGTGAAGAAAAAAATTGTTTGGTGAATTTCATCAAGCAATAAATTATAAATGTTCTTCGTAAATTCATCATTGTGCAGCATAAAAGAAGGTTGAAACTCTTATAAACATAAGAATAAATGTCGCAAGGAATGTATAATGTCGAAAAATCAAATACTAATAATTGGCAAAAGCTCTGCAGACTAATCATGTTATGATACTTATTGCGATAGATTAAAGAACAGGTCCACATGCTGATAAGCCTTGATTCGTAGCGACCACCTCTTTAAATTGCAAAATTTTACACAAACAGATTTGTGATGCATCGTTTTCGATTTAAAATCGATTTAAAAAGATAATCAGTTGTGATGCACACATTATATTTTCAAAATCGATTTCATTCTGGGTTTGCTTTATATCGAAATCGATTTCATTCCATATTTTGTTCTCTGACAATGTAAAAAAAAAAGATGTGATAGAAAACGGAATTCGTATTTTTTTCTTTGTGTTTTTAAATCGAGTAAACAGAGGTTCACGATTTAAGAATTGTTGAGTATATTTAAAAAAAAATTTCGTGCAACAGCTGTTGTATTAAATCTGATTTCAACTGTCATTTATCAGGTAAGACAGGTTGGATAAGTCTTTCGCCGTTTAATATTTTCATAATTATTTTCTTCATTAATTACCTGCCATTAATGATTAAATGACGCCACAACAAACCCCATTTTTTAATTACTATATACTTTTATTTGAAAATTAATTGTATCTACGATGAAGCCGATCGGCTTAAAACCACCGCACATGTGTGACGATAAAAGTCGGAACGTAGTGCCTCGTTTTTATCACACAATATTATACAAATTATTGTTGTTAGAATTCTTTTGATTTCATTCTTATTATCGATTTATTTGTAGAATCAAATCAAACATATGTAAATCCTATTTCACTAGTGAAACTCCTAGATAATGTCTTCTTGTGATTTATTTTAATTAATAACTATTGAAATAATTATATTCAAATATTTAAACTTAACGGATTTCATGATGACACCGATTAGTGTCCAATGACATGAAATGATAACAAACATACAATTATATACAACTATTATGACTATATACGCCCCACGTGTTACAACTGTGAGATCAGTGATAAGAAATTGGTATAAAAGGAGCTGCTGTGCACATGAAACAGGGGAGTTAGTGTCGAGGGCTTGAGTAGGTAAGATAAATGAACTTGGTGGTTAGCCGCTGAATTGAATTTATCTTTGTAGGCAATTTTAGTAGCATTATTATTGGTGGTTAGCCGCTGATAATAATTAGGTATTAGTCCTGCATTGGTATTGGTGGTTAGCCGCTGATTAACCATTTCAGGCTAAGTTCAAATTTTATAAAAATTAGTCAGTCGTTGAGAGCCACTCAGACTAAGTCCAAGTTTAATACAAATTAGTCAGCCGCTGAGAGCCACTCAGACTAAGTCCAAGTTTAATAAAAATTAGTTAGCCGCTGAGAGCCATTCAGGCTAAGTCAAAGTTTTATAAAAATTAGTAAGCCGCTGAGAGCCAGTCAGGCTAAGTCCAAGTTGTATAAAAATTAGTCAGCCGTTGAGAGCCATTCAGACTTAAGTATAGAAAAGTTAGTCGTCCGCTTAGTAATAGTATTGAGTAATGTTGTAAATAAATATATAGTAATATAAGAACATTGAATTGTAATAAATAAAATACTGAAAAACACATCCTGCAGAGTGTTTCACTTTCATCTCACGACAGTCCAAACAAATAAATTTTTGTGGTGAAACCTGGACACCGGCGAGTGATACCCCAGCCTTGAGAAAGCATCGTTACACATGTAATGAAAATACTTGCTCGTCATCGGCGAGGTTGCTACTTATAAGTAGTTAGTGCTTTGATTACAAAGCAACTAATGGTCGTCTAGAGCCCCAGTTCAAGTTCAAACCCTGGCCAGACCCAGTCAAGTCAAGATCTACATTTTTCTGATATATTTTAGTGTCTATGCTAATGCATATCGCAGCGCGCTTCTTCATCGATACTTTCACGAATTTATCGTGAACGAAGTAAAACAACTAATGAAATGGATAGTTTTAAATAATGCTATAAAAATTAATAAAACGCACAATGCAGAGTTGTAAAAACGAAGAAATGAAATAGGCTCCTCTTCTATTCTATTCCTTTCCTACTCTCTGGTAAAACAAAGGGATCTGTTGTTTGGACCGAAATGAGCTAAAAACTTCCTTTCCCTTCTCAGCAATCTGTCAAACTTTACCTAACCCAGCCTCCACTGTCCTGGCCAATTTTTCCCTAGACTTCCATTGTTTTAAAAATAATGTTTTTCAATATAAATAACTAAATATATATAAAAAAATTAAATGTTCAGAATAAAGAAAATATGCCATTCATAGCATTTGCTTCATCAGACCCCGATTCGACTATTTTCGTTTATCTTTGGCAGCATGCAACCCGGCTTCAGTATTATTGGCTACAACTTCTGTTTAAAGCGAATACAAATAAAAGAAGCAAGTTGGAAACACCACTAGCAGATTTTTTTTCTGCACAAACCCCATATAACTGAGCTTCCCAAATATTTGGAAGGCTTTTGAGTTTATAGTTTCTAAGATATCTTAAGACCACTTTACTTTGCTGGCAACTACATATGCTTGCCGTAAGCTTTCAAATATCTTTCGATCTATAACAATTCCTGATACAATATCAACATAAGCAGATTCTGACAAGGCCGTTACATTCAACGTAAAACTTATGTACATATGTATATCACATATTTCATTTAAAAAAAACCTTTTTCTTTATTTCGCAATGCAGTTACTATTTGACTAAAGAATAGAAACGCTTTCACAAATTTTATTTCATTACAGATCTGACAATGTCATAAAGTAAATGCGTACGTGAGTTTCTTAAAATGTCACAGATATAACGCTGACACGAAACTCCACAATATTTTGAAATGTTATAAAGAAAATCTAAAAATCTACAAAATAAAAAACAAACAAAAAAATAAACACTGAAATAAAACTTTACTTTTTCGATTGTCTTCATATCTGGTATTTTTAATTTTTTTTTGTTCGTGTTTTGGACACTTAACAAGCTCAAGACAAGATAGATGAGCTGACAATGAGCCTCGAGCGTGGTCGTTGTCAGACAAAAAAAAAAACGCAGTAAAAATACGTTCTTCTGGTTTATGGAAAAAAAAAACCAGCATAAAAAATCATAAAAACTGTAGTGAGCTAAAAGAACTCACATAAATACAAACAACATACATACACAAATACATACATATATTCATACATACAGTATAAAGGTGTAAGACAGGTAGCAACTGATTTTTTCAGGTGACCATTTCCCCCCATACAACTTAACCACATCAATAATTACTTGCATGTGAACACAGTTTAACTTTTGGTTGGGCATCTAAACGCACACTGCGAACTTGTAGTTTAACTAGAGTTCTACCGGTTTTTAGACTTTAAATTATATAATGAAAATTTACTAAAAACTGGATCAGCAGCAAAACAGTAAGAGTCAATTTAAATACCCTATAAAATGCACTTAATGTAAAATAGAATTTAGCAGGAGTCGCCAGGCCATCTTTAATTGTCTGTAAAGTAGTGGCAGTTACCTTTTGTTTGAGTAATAATGCAATCATACATACAAATGTAAGTATATGTAAATATGTATGTATGTATGGCTGGAGGTGGACGTTTAGTTGAGGTTTATTTTTAATGATTTTGCATTATTAAAAATAAATAAAAAGTTTGAGGCTTTGTGCATTAGTCTCCTGCACAAGATATCTTATAAGAACTTTAAGACATGAGGGATTTTTCAAATGCTTTGCTACAGCGAAATCTTATAAAACAAACGTTAACAACACTGTTTGCAAGAAATTTATTCGAGTATTGTAGGTATGTATAAGAGTAAAGAAGAAAACACTTCGCGACGGAAGAATTTATGATACTAGCTTCTTTTTATGCATAAGCGCGTTTACAAACGTCATGCATGTATGTGTGTATGATTTTTTATTTTTCTGCGCACATGCAAAGGCACACACATGCATTAACATTAGTTGTATGCGGTTAATCACATAATAGCTTACGATCTACATATTACACACACACTCAAACGTACAATATGAAAAATAACAAGCATACACAAATCAACAGTACTTCTTTTGAGTGTTTGTTACAGACAAGCTGTCCTGACGTCATCGCTTGGTAACACTGGTATACACGTACACCAATACATCCATCGTGCTTCGCTTATAGTACGACAGCATTTATTATTGGTTTAGTATAATACATGCGACGTGAGTGAATACATTTAAAAATCATGACGTTTTTACATTTCAAGACTGTTTACGCAGCTCTCTATTGTGCATCGGTTTAAGCCCATACTCAAGTTTTTCTACTACTCAACGATAGTTTAGAAGTTTTGCAATTAATTGCCTGGTACTTATAATTACTACTGATTGTTTTTGTTTTGTGTAAAAAGGCAGTATTACAAATTATTGTCTAGAGAATACCAGTGAGGACGGTTCAGCGACAGGCCTTAAATTCAATTCGCTAAATAAAGCGGAATGATAAATGAAAGAATTTACGGCCTCTAAAAGTTCCAAGCCGAATATCGATTCGAATATGGTCAATCTAACAAATATCTCAACATCTAAATATCTTACTAAAAACATATTAATAAGATGGAAAATAAATTTTTTCCTTGCCAAATGCGGCCCCTTTTTAAAATCCTCATTAAATCCAGCCATTAAATCACAATTGAATGTTTTATCGCGTGCATTAAAATAACGGTAGCCATGACTTTATTGGCTGACAAACCCTCCTTGGCCTTCTTTGGCACCAAATCACACCGAAAAACCCACTGTTTTTACTGTTGGTTGCTCCCTGATATACAGTCTTGTATCCACGGTTACGAAACGGTGGAAAAGCTCGTCCATATCGTACCAAATGATTATTGAAAATTGAAATCACTGAGTCATGTGAGATAGATATGGTTTTCACAATCAGCGTTGCCACGACCAAAAAAATTTTGTAACCACAATACAAAAAAAAAGTAACCAAATGCAGAAAAAAGTAACCAAAATTTTTATATATTTAAAATACTGTTTTATTTGTACTTCAGTTGAAAAATATACATACATATATTAATATATGAAATGGTATAATATAAATGGACCATTACATTTAAATTTGTACTTCACGTATGTATGTATGTATGTATGTATATATAGTTTATTAACTTAATGTAGTTAATAACACATGTGATATTTTTTTGCTTGAATTATTGAATTTGCTAAATATTGTAAAATAGATTGCAAATAAAAGTGGAACAAAAAAACAAGTTTTAAAAGTATATCTTATTATAATTAACAATCAATAAAATCAATTTTGTAAAAAAATACTTCAGGTAAATAATTAGAAATTTCAAAAATTGGCTTGTTTTTATGGCTAAGCAATTGTCTATATGCATTTTGTTCCCGCTTGTAGAACTCGTCAGTAGACTTCAACCCAATAAAATGTTTGAATTTAGTTAACAAACTCCGTATGTTTATTTATAGTAAGACTCTTAATACTATATTGAGAATCACAATATACAAACATAATAAGTTTAAAAACCTCAAACAAAAACCTTTACAAAACAAGCATCTTTATTCAACTGTGCATCTATTTTATTTATTAGAAATTCCAAACCAAAATATTTTTAGTAACAACAAAGAATATGTAATTTAATTACATTCATTATCAAAACACAAGACTGTATAGATAAAATATTAAGCAGCAGACGAACTGTGTGGCAGTGACATTAAAATTAATTAAATCATAAAAACATTTTTCGTTCAATCCATTTGTATGTTTTGAAACCGCGTCCCAAAATTCAACTATGTCCATATCATCACTTACTTCTAATTTAGAAATTTTGCCAGCGGCGGGTGTTAGGCGACTCACATATCGGTCGGCTTCGTTCCCTGCTTGTTACGCTCTCAAATAAAAAAAATCGCTTTTAACTTTTTACATAGTGTTTGACGTTTAAAGACTTTGCAACCATGAATGCATCTGATTTTTGAAACCAGGCTTGTTATGTTCAGAGACAGACATGTATTTTTTTAAAAGCTATGTTGATTATCCAGTGTTGTCTTTACAACGTAGTAAAAACGCTTAAATTGTGATCTTTTATCAAGATAATTAGTTATGTGCAAATTTAACATACCACATATCTACATATATGAATAAAAATGGTTATTTTTTTGTTGAAAAAAAGTAACCAAAATGGAAAAAAAGTACACAAGTACACATTGGAAAAAAAGTAACCAATTTTGGTTACAAGTAACCAAAACGGCAACGCTGTTCACAATCCTCTCTCTCTCTCTCTCTCTCTCTCTCTCACTCTTACAATAACTTAACGGTAAAGATCGTATGTGAATTTGTTTCAATTGTTTCGGGTGCAGAAACCGGACGTACAGAACGTTCGACGTCTTCCGTGATTATTCGGAAAGATCAATTGTTTCTATTTTCTTATTAAATCACGCGCTAGTCTACTATTAGTGAATTGCAACACAAACCAAATGACGCAGCTTGCTCAAATTTTGACAAAATTAAGTTGACAGTTGCCTACTGACATTGACAGGCGCAATTTTGTCGCTTCTGATGGGAAATTCAAAGTAAAGGATTTATTGACGTTCCCTCTCAGGTATGAGCAATTCCTATGTTCTATAACTTGCGAGAAGTTTTCCAGAGGCTGATTCAGCAAGGAACTAAGTTTTTTGTTACTCATCCTGTGTTTCACAAAATGATAACAAACTTTTCGTCTGGAAAAGTTCTCACCAAAGTTAACGAACATAGGCACAGGTCAAAATACATTTGCCAATTCCTTACTGCACCTAAAAATGTTTTTTATGGCTGTTTTAACATTTAATAGACTTAAGCAGTCCTAGACATGAGGAAGATTGGAACATATGCCGTTCTTATTGACTATGGTTCGTCACCTTTCTGAGTTGGTTAACAAACGAACCGGAGGTGTCCTAGTTCAGGGCCTTACTAGAATAACCACAATTAGATCACTTTGGAAACCAGCTCCCAATACTGGAACCTTCCGCCGCCGTTAGCATAAGCATTTGTTCAATAGGCACTGATTCCGGTCGAATACCAGCATTGGTCGCACATAAATCATCGTACAGAAAATACCCTATAATTTACCTAAGATTTTTACCTACGAGTTTGTCTTAGAAAATTTCACTTACACGATAGATATCTGTACAAAAATATATGTCATATCTATGGGTGGAAATAACGGGCATTATCACTGACCATATTAAACTGTGCCAACATAACTGCGAGCATCATACATTAAACCCCGAGACATATCAGCAGCTGCACCTCACTAAGAGGATACAAGCCTAATTGTTCTTTTATTTATAACACTTGTGAGCAACGCCATTTCCATGATGTTTGCTAGATTTGGCAGTAGGAGTGAATATTTTAACAAGCATTTAGCCAAAAAAGTACAACATCTGGGACATCCGCAAGACAGCTTCCCCAAAGAGCACAACACCACGGCTTAATAAGTTACCAAGGTGTAGTCTGTACCTTCCGGGGTTTTTCATTCACATAGTCAACGATAGAGATAATTTCTTCACTCACAATTCGTGTATTTATTCGTTGTTACTCTTTAGTACTCCTAATAATCTTTTTTAATTTTACGTATATTTTCCCAGATTTGGATGTAGCAGTGAAGGGTCTTTCGAACATGCAGCCAAAAAAAAAGGTCGGGTAAATACTGAAAACCCTTTCCCCAGAGAGCACAACACCAAGGCGTGATATGTCACCAAGGTGTATTCTGTACCTCCCCGGGAGTTTTTTAACTTAACATTCCAAAATGAGAGAAATAATAGTTTCACCTTATAATTCGTATATTTTCTAGTTTTCACTCTCGATTACTTCCAATAACAGTTCTCTATTTTATATATTGTATCAGCCGTATGTATAAGGAAAAACTGACATGAAGATAGCATAAGTGGCAAAGTTGAACATAATCTTAGATGTTTTCTATACGAATTTACATTTACATTGAACTGGGATTTAATAGTGGGTTAAAACTACATTATGAGCCGATTTTTAATGTATGGAGGAACACTTTGCCACCTAATTTATTTTCGCCACTTATGCTAACCTCACACCAGTTTTTTGTTATATATACTTAACACAACTAGAAAGAGAATGAGGTGTCTGCTCTGAATTTCATTCGTTATTTTCATATATTCGCTACGTTTATATGCGTATCTATTCCGAACAAATTTTATTTAAGAAACTTTATGCACAGTTTGATGACTTCTAATATCTATTTCATATATATAAAAAATATATGCATATATATGGTCGTAATATAATATAATAATAGTCTGATCAGTTTCAAAATCTCCCTAGCTGTGGAAGTTCAGAACGAATTACAAGGCCCCAAAGTAAAAGCTTCTGCACCGGTTTTATTTGAGTTTCCCCACTTACTTCAAACACTATGCAATTATGATTATCATGTCAGTTCCTTGAAATAACATAACGGCAAAAAGGCAAAAGCAACAACAAATCAATAAAATTCAAGTAGTTGTAATGCTAGAGAAAGAACAAATATGTAAAAAAAAAAATAATAAAAAGTACTCACTGAATCTAACAATTAATTAATCCTGTATAAATAAGAGGAGGTTTTTAATTATGTATATACGCTTTTATAAATGCAAACATAAAATGCATTTTATCTCCCGGATTTTTTTTTTTCTTGTGCAACATGAAATAAAAATAATAATTAAACCCTTCTTTTTCAATAAACAGAGAAAATTTATAGATTCTAATAATACTCATATGTATGTACATACTTCCAACTACCCCAGGCCTATTTGTTTTCTTTCCTTCATATTTTTCAATATACATACATACATATGTATGTGCAAGTGTGTATGTAAGTATGTGCAGATGTGCATACATATATTTTGATTTAAGATTTTTATTTTTACTAGTTTCTATAGACTTCCCCCCATTTAGGAATAATTTAAACTGCAAATAAATTATTGCATACATGCATGCAGCAGCATTAATATTGCTGGAAAAAGTGTGTGGGATTGGAAGGCTGTGTTTTCTTCTTCTTCTTTGGCTTCTTCTTCTCCTCTGCATCTTTTGTTGCAATCTTTACATATCATTTATATTCCTGGTAAATGGTTGCTGCTGCTGTTTACCCTGTACCCCTGTTTAGTTTTTTTTCTTCTTCTATGCTTGATGTATGTAAAATTATCATTTGTGTTTGTTGTGGCATGCAACACGCGCCACAAATTGTTAAAATCTAGATTTAAATCGTATGTTTAGAACAGCAAATTCAACAGAGGCAACAGCAGCACCGCAAGTAAACAAAAGTAAGAAACAAGATGGAATGGAAATGAATATTTAGATAATTTAACAAAAAGCATTTTCTGAGATTAAAATTTTAGTTCTTGCAACAAACAAAGATTAATGCAATACAACTGGCAACTTTTAGATAAACAACAACAAAAATAAAATTTCCGTTTATTTATAATTAGTCAAGTGGAGTTAAAACGCTCTAGTAGAAGATGGTAAATTTGGAAATGGATCATGAAATTAAAAACTACAATTTTTTTTTTTGCAAGCAACAAACATGTTCAGTTGAAAATGCAAACTAACAAAAGTTCAGAAATCTCCATAAGAGCAGTCTATATTACATATCTGAGAGGTAAATTAAGCTTTAGATTTATTGAAGCTTCTCCAACCCATTATTTACTGTCAATAATTCTTATTTAAATACTGTCATTAAGCGTACATAGTTTGCTTATTTTATTAGTTTTGGATATTTTTTCTTTAAACTTTTCACATGAGAATTTTATACATTTTCTTCTTTTGTGTATTTATTAACTTTTTATTTGGCCGCACGGAAATGGGTTTGATAAACATGTTTAATCAAGCACCATGTAAAGCGGAAGCCACAACATTTTAACATAATTTTTAAGGTTAATTAAATTATGAACATGTTGCTGCCACAAAAGGGCAACAAGTGTTTGTATGTACTTAAACTAAAAATATACGAGTACACACTTAATAACATGTACTTTCACTAAAGCGGAGTAACGCTCAAAACTGACCACAAGCAAATGAATAAATTAATATGCACCGAACGTTTTGGTTTTGTATTAATTTCCTTTTTTTTTTAGCTATTTAGCCACAAAAGACAAGATTTAAAAAATATATTTATAAAAATCAATCAAGAAAATTTAAAAAAATAAATTAAATAAAACCTCATTTCGATTAACGGTTTATGATAAAACGATTTCATTGTTTTCTTTTTGAAACATGCAAGTACGAGTATGCTGCTTTAAAGTTTTCGAGAAAATAAATCGGGAACTTTTGTAGATATTTACTGATAAGGAAATAAATGAAATATTAAGAAGAAGGGGACCTCCTATAAGAAGGATAAATTTAAACTGTGTATTGTGAAATAGATATAATTAAAAACAATTTGATTCGAATCGAGTCAAAAAGTATATGACAAGGACTAATATCGTCTGCACTTTCTTTAAATTCAGAGTGTCCACAACAACAAGAAATGTGTTACAAATATTAGTTTTGTTCCTTCAAAGGGGGTCGCTGGAATGGTAGCAAATGTTGCTTCTGAAGGTTGGTGAATGGTTCCGGTATTGGCAGATGATTAATATTCTATCTGTGGTTAGAACGCCTCTTGCCTGGCGACCTCTTGTTAGTCTGTTAATCAACTCAGGAAGGTGCTGACTCAGAAAGAACTACTTTTATTCAAATATTCCAACTTATGTGTACCGTGCTGAAAGAAATTTTCGAATAAATCTATGATTATTTTAACTATGTCTGTTTATCTGGATTTTCTTTTTTATTATATCAATAAAATTATTTACACTTGCAGTAAGGAATTTACAAAAGACTTTGAACCTGTTCACACTTCCGAGGGCAGATCAGTATATACGAAACCTTTTGAATTGCCCGCCTCTTAGCGGAAAGAGCAGCACTGCTTCTGTTAACAGGCAAGCAACTGTTTTGGTACGAAACTACCGCTTGATTTGAGAAGAAATCAAAAAAATCTATCACTCAAACGGAGGATAGATTGATAAATATTATGGTTTAAAGTGGTCCTAAAAGCACGGCAGATGCCCAGCGTTTTTGACGATCAGTTAACAAATTCACTATATGGTGTTGGCCTTTCGGAGAGTGAAAGTGTGAGATATGAATCGAAAATGAGTCAGTAATTTAAATTTCCAATAGTCACTTGAGTCTCATATCCAAGCTTTCCGGAAGATGTGTGCGTCGTTTGCTCACAATCGACCACAAGCGCAATCATGTGACAACTTCGCAGGAGTAATTGGCATTGTTCAAGAACGAAACGTGGATCCAATACAAAACATCAGAAACCAAACAGCAGTCAAAGCAGTGGTTTCCACGGGGTGAATCGGCGCCAAAGAAGGTTCAGGTTAATTCTGCCAACGGTCATGGCTACCGTTTAGTTTAAATGCACGCGGTACAATCCACATTGACTATCTTAAAAAGGGTAAAATAATCAATGGTGAATATATTATCCCATCTTATTGGGTCGACTTGATGAGAATTTGAAAAAAAAACACGAAAGCGAGAATATAGATATTTCCCATGAGGGTGTGAAGTCATGTGCAGTTTCTATGGCAAATATCCACCAACTGGGCCACGAATTTTCCCCTCATCCGACCTCTTATAAGGATTTAGCCATCAGTGACTATTTCTTGTTTCCTGAATCTGAAGAAATGGTTTGCCGGAAAGAAAATTGACTCCAACAATGGAATGATCTACAACATCTGGACATAACTTATTTTTCTGAAAGCAGGAACAAACTGGAGACTATGTTGAAGAGTGAAATTATTTTTTATCCAAAGAAAACAATGCATTTCATTCAAAAGGACACTCGCCTTCTTATTTTTGAATACTATCACAGCAGTTTAAAACTTTGTTAAGGTGATTAATCACCCTTATTCCAGTTGTCGGCATCGACGTCACTTTAACACAATACCAAAAAATTGGGGCTTGTGTATCCGTTGTCGAAAACAACTGCTTCCTGTTGGCAGATTTATGCTATTTTCTAGACCTTAGGGAAGGGAAATAGATTGTCAGTTGCACAAAATTGTTCTTGAGAGCGAGTACACAAGCCTCAATTTTTTCGTATTGTGTTAAAGTGGCGTCGATGTCGACAACTGGAATAAGGGTGAATATATTCGCTGGACTACTACTATAGCGACAAAAAATTAAACAAAAAAATAAATGAGATTTTGATTAAATAATAACAATTATAACTGCAGCTTTTTAAATAAAGAAATTCGTCACATTTCTTGGAACTTCAAAACATCAATTAAAAGGTTAATTGAGTTTGCACCTAAAAACAAATTAATACTATCTGTAATCAATTAAAATCAATCAATCTGAAACAATTAGCATTTCAATTGAAAATATGACTTTAAAAGTGCATGTGTAGGTTTCTTATAATTATCTAATTTCATGCAGAAGAAAAAAAATTATTTATGTATTTGATGAAAATATTTCTATAAACTTTGCAAGACTCAATCAAATAGTTTACAGCAGACTTCTCTCACTGCCAACCAAATAATAGTTAGCATAGCAATTGCATATTAAAAATGTTCATCAGTTTTATATGAGCAAAAGCGCAACTTTGTTGACGCATTGAAACAGTTTTGCATTTTTTCAAATTAAATATGACACTTAAAGTAAACTTGAAGACCAATACACACTCATGTATATATTATTTTAATCCAAACCTGAAAGGAGAATCCACTTTAACGGTTTAACCGTTCGTTCATCAATGAAATTCTCACAAGAAAATCTCGCTACGAAACCATTCATTTAATTTATTTCATTCTTTGATAAGATGTTTAAATCCCCACTTCTGGATATGTCAAAACAATATTTATGTTAATCTGTTGAAGGAATAAAAGTCGTTTTGAAAACTGGAAGAACGTAGTCGATCTTTAATGTTTGAAATAAAAAAAAATACATATATAAAAGAAAAAGTGGACAAACAATAGCGAATGCTTAAGAGCTGAACGTATTAAACATTGTCTATAACTAGTGGTGATATGGCCAGTGTATGTGCAACAAGAGCAGCAAAATGACAAAGAATCACATAATCAACTTAAGATTGCTTAACGAAACTATCAGCATTATCTATCACTAGCATAATTATGATGATGGTGATCGGCATCATTGTCGTCATTTTACATCACAGCAAAAAATTTCAAAAAAGGTAATCGAGTTTGGAATTAAGCAGTTTTGGTGGAAGCACTTCCCTACTGGATTACCAACTTAATGATTTTAACAAGGCGTGAGACTAAAATAATCGATTCTTGAGAAGTACTTACATTTTTTTTTATTTGTCAACATTTCACGTAATCTATTTCGTCTAAAAAAATCATTCTCTTCATTTAGCAACTTGCACGTCATTTTTTTAAATTTTAGGTAATGTGATTTGTAAGCGAGTAATGAAAATTGGCAATCAGAAAAGTAAGGCATTATATGGCAAGTAGTTCTAATGGTAATGTGTAATTTTTTGCTGGGATATAATTTAAGGCAAACTTCAAACGGCAACATACATATAGCTACACTGCAAAAAACTCTATATTAATTTTTTTAATTTTGTATTGTAAGTTCTCACCCGCTTAATGTACGAGTACAAAAATATTCAATATGATAAATGAAAAGTGCGTTTTATGAAAAGATTTATTTCCGCACCAAATGTTTTTTTTTTGTATTGGCAAATCTATTCATGTGTGAAATTGTCAGGAATTATTTGCAGTGTATAAACACGCTACTTACTCACGTATGCACATTAGTGTCCTGCACAAGAGTATTTATAAGACTTTTCAAGACATGAGAGATTTTTTCCAATGCTTTACTACAGCGAAATATTCTAAAAGAATCGCTAAACAACACTGTTGGCAAGACAAACCACCGAAAAAAAATTACTTGCTTAGCGATTCTTTTAGAATATTTCGCTGTAGTAAAGCATTTGAAAAAATCTCTCATGTCTTGAAAGGTCTTATAAATAGTCTTGTGCAGGACACTAATGCACATAAAGGCATATACATACATGTGCAACAAACAGCATGTTACCAAAAGGAACTTGTTTCTTGGCCATTTGTTATTGTTATTGTTATTGTTACTGGTGTCTTTTGGAACAAACAGAAGAAGAAAAAAAGACAATTACAACAGCCTGCGATTTGGTTCGTTTTTTTAGTGCATTTAGATTTAACTTTTTTGTGGCAAAAAGGGAAGTGCTACTGTCTTACACCAAAAATACACAAAAAAAAAACACACACAAGAAACAAAAATTAAATAAAAGATTTCAGTCAGTGCGTTGTTGTGTTTTGTGTGTCTTATGCATTAGTGTATGTGAGTTAAGTATCTGATTGTAGTGTCGTTTTTTTGTATTTTTTTTTCATTGGATGTATGTTACAATCTTGACGTTAATAAATGTGTATATCAGTCCGTCACATACAAAATATTTGTTGAAGTTGTTGGTTGAATGGTTGTTGGTAAACCTATAATTTTTTAACACCAATATGAGTACAGCACGATTTTTTTTTGTTGTTGCCCAAATATAACCCTACAATGGGTAGTTTTGTCGCTGGTATTTTAGTCAATAATTCATTTTATTTGAAAAATGGAAAATCAATTGGCGTCCCTGCCAATACAAATGTCTTCTTATGGCTGAAATTTATTTAAGGGACATAACAGATGTAAGAGGCTTATGACTCTATTATAGATGGGCCACGGACATTAAGTTGCGTTGCCAGTTGGCAAATTTTTATTACGTATGGCAACTGACAACAATCAGCTGTTAATTTCAGTTGTACTAATATTGGCAACCACAAAACATTTAGTTGCTGATTAGTTTTTAAGAAAGTGTTTGATGTTAAATGTGGCATATCATTTTGTATTTCCTTCTTCAAAAAATTATTCTGCTGAACTATTGATCTTTATCATAATGAGACATTTACATCTGCACAAAACCGAACAGATTTTAAATAATCAGGTCTATTCGGAAAGTCACTTTCACCACAAATACGCGAATCTTTCACTTTTTGCTATTCGTAAATACTACGTTGGAGATGAGTGATAGAAAACATGTTTTCTTTCACTTTGGAGGTATTCTAAAATACTTCGTCACCATGATCAATGTCATATTCGTTCGAGGCCAATTTTAGCGCGTTAAGTTTAAATAAATAATGAAAAAAGAGATACGAAGTGTTTATATGGTGTCTACCACTGTTAATTAAGCTTTAATGGCGTTCGACCAGGCTCTACAAGACAATTAAATTTTCTTAAATTCTTCAAAGATGTAAACACGTTTTTAAAACAAATAAAAGAAGTAACTAATTTTACTTTTACTGTTTATTGTTTTTTTTTATGTTACTTAGCACTTGTACTGTTAAGTTTTTTATTAATTATTTCTTTAAATTACTTCTTAAATCCCTTATTGTTTTCAACTTTTTCTGCATACAAGTCAGCTGTTTTCAATGTTGTTGATGTTTTTATAAGAGATAACATAATATCGATTACTGAAAACGATATTTCTTCGCACGTATTTTAGAATCTGTCGACGACGAACTGTCGAAAGTGAACGTTCGACGATGAAGAAGTGAAGCGCGTATTCTCGAATAGACCTGAATATCTTTATCTAAATCTATACGATTTACACCAATTTTGTTTGACATTTATCAAGATGTCGTATCCAAAGCAATTTCTCCTAAAATACAACCAAACAACTGCAATATAAAGGGAGATTTTTTTAAAAACTTTCTTTTTGGTAACTCAGCTGTTCTCGTGTATTATGTTATTGTTAAACATGTTCAGTTTGGTCTATAATTTAATCATGAATAAACAACGCTCGCATATTATTAAACTTTATTATCAAAATTCATGCTCGGTTAAGAAAGTACATCATCAGTTTATTCATCGTGCACTTCTTCCATTTTAAGGCTCAATCAGACGTGAAATAACCATAGCCATTGAGAACAGCCGTTCGAACCAAACTAATGGGCAACACTGTATTTGATTATAAGTGACTCGCCATAACGCCATAACTCTCACCATAGAAACCAATTGAATTTTGGTTTGGTTATGGCTATGGCGTTATGGCTATGTCACGTCTAATTTAAGCTTATAGGTGACTCGCCATAACGCCATAACTCTCACCATAGAAACCAATTGAATTTTGGTTTAGTTATGGCTATGGCATTATGGCTATGTCACGTCTAATTTAAGCTTTATGGCCAGTTTGGGTGACCTTTTAAAGCGGCTATTCGGAATCTTGTGATTAAATTTCGCACCAAAATTATATTACTGAACCACCAACACGCATACGTAGAGTTCGGGCAGGGAAAAATATCGCAGCTGTACCCGACAGTGTTGTGGATGACCGTGAATTGTCGATTCGGCGCCACTTGCAGCAATAGGACCTCTGTTGCTTTTTTCCAAAATGGAAGAGCTGGATTTGATTGACACGTAATTTTAGCAAAACGGTGCGACATGCCACACATCTCGCGAAAGAATGGCCCAATTGAGAGGCGATCGCACGATCAGTTGGCCGCCTAGATCGTGCGATTTAACGCCCTTACACTATTTTTTGTTAGGATATATTAAAGCTCATGTCTATAGGGATAAACACGCAACTGTTGATGCACTAGAAGACAATATCGAAGAATTTATTCGTGAAATAGCGGCGACAGGATGGAGAAATTATGCCAAATTGGACCCAGCGTATGAATTATTGCAGACATATCCGCGGTCAAAATTAACATGAAATCATCTTTAAGCATTGAATTATATAGCTTATTCTACCCACTCAAATAAAGATTTCATACATTTCTCTAAATTTTATGTTTTTTAAATCCAATCCGAAAGTTTTTAAAAAATCAACCTATAGGTAATTTACACACATTCACTTGGGTTTATTTTCAAGTACAGTTTTGAACAAAAAAAAAAAAAAAAAAAAAAAAAAAAAAAAAAAAAAAAAAAACATAGTTGCATCACATCGGCAAAACCTAGTTACGAAGTAGATTTCATCTTTTATGAGAAATCTACTCGAAATCTCGTAAGTACTAGATTTCTTGGGTGAAACGCGGTATAAGTAATTTTTAAGCACTTTTACTTAATAATTGTTTAGAACATAATATATCGAGCCATAACCGCCGAAAAGGCTTGAGCTATATATTTTTTGAGCTTACGTTTTTTGACGAAAATCGATTATTTATAATCTCAAATACATAATTGATTTAAGTCAAAATATGAATTTCAAAAAATATTTTTGCTTAAGCTTGTTTTGGCGGTTATGGGATAATCGTATTTTCGATACTTTAAGGCAACTGGAGAAAGTTTCCATACATTATAAATACTAGTTTTAATTTCGGTTGCGTTGCCAGTTGACAAGGCAATTGAAATTCGGTTGCCATCCATAATCGAGCAATGATGCTCACTTTTATGCTAGGAACACAATTGGGACGAACGACGAATTTCGTCCACATCGACGAATTCGTCGATAAGAATTCGCTGCGTAAATTCGTCGTGTTAAGCACAATAACGACGAATTTACTCAGCGAACTCAGCTCTTATAATTAATAAAGTTGGTTATTTTCAGTGCGACCATATTAGCTAATTTTGGACTAAATTTAGCTCATTTCTTCTGGATTTAGCTTTAAAATTTTTATTTAGCTCTTAGCTTATTTTTTAGTTTTTTTTTTAAACTTACGAGTATTTAGTTTTTTTAGCCTTTTTTAATCCAAATTGCGTATTCTATAACAATATATTAAAGTCATAGGTGATTTAGCTTAATTTTATTTTAAAATCTGGTCACACTGTTTATTGTGTATGTAAAGAAAGTGAGAAAATTGGTTTTTTCGTCGTTCGTCGGCGTACAAAATAGAAATAAATCTATCTCACAGTTCGTCACGCACGACGAATTTCGTTCTACGGCGGTGTTGTGTTCATTTTCATATGAACAAATGTGTTTTATTTTTTATGACGGAAGTTCGCACCGAAAAATTCGTCGTTCGTCCCAGTTGTGTTCCTAGCATTACGCAGTAGGGGCAAAATATCCTCCTTCCCCTTCCCTTTACACGAACCTGATTATGCAACCCATAGTTGTATTTTTTTCAAGACACACTTTAAACGTAGGGATAGATCAATGTCTTTATCGCAATTGCTGTTCATTATCTTCTGATTTTATTAGAACTTGTATAAGTGTTTCACATGTCTGTATCTGTATGCACTCGTACTTGTATGCATGTGTTAGTGCATGTTTGCTTTATAGGTTTTCTGTGTTTAAGGTGCCTTTTAAAGCTAAGGAACAGCATGATTCTATCTTTTTTGTGTTTTTTTTTAACTACAGATGCAGGTGTGCATCCAACGTGAGTAATATACATATGTATATATTTGTTGTTGTTGGTGTTGTTGTTTGTATTGTTGCTCGTATGTGTGTTTGAAAAAATCTTATCCCCATGCTATCTATGAAATATACCATCCATCCAAGCACCAACAACAAACAACTGAAAACTACTAACCAACCAACAATACCTACAGAAAAAAAAACTGCGTTGTAATAAATTTACGTTTTTCTTAAATTGTGTGTTTCACTTAAATGAATAATAAAAAAATAATCAAGAAAAAATCGAAAAAATCAAAACCTGTTTCCATTTGATTTTTATATGCACGTAGAAACATACAAACATACCGACATATAGATACACATGTACTCCTATGTACGTGCGAGTACTACATACAACATGTTTTCATAACACAATTCTTTTTGGATTTAAAAGCCGTTACAATAATTTTTGAGTTTGACGATTTCTTCATTATTTTGTTGCATGTGTGTAATTCATTTTATTCAATCTGGGAGTTTGATTTTGTTTTTCATCTGTAATTGATATGCAATTAATTTATACTGTTTCAAAATACGTATTTTTTTTTTATTCATGTTTGGAAAGACCAATATGTAGTTTGCTAAGAATGCTTTTTAGTTTCCTCGAGATAGAGATAGAGGAAAATTTTTAAATTTTTATACTTTTTTCAAGGTACCTTTAAAATAAAGTACTTTTCATTCAAACTTCCTCCCATAAATTTCTTATTTTCTTATTTCTGGCAACACATAAAAAAATTCTAATAACCGAATGTGTTGCAAGTCATGGATATACATATCGATAGATATGCGAAGATACAAAGAAGAATGAGTATGGATACATACAGGTATGAAATAAAGTACGCAGAGGTATAAGCAAGTATGAGAATGAATGAATATCAATACGCATACTAGCATAAAAATGTGCTACATGTGAGTGCTAGAGTGCCCTGCAAATGATATTGGAGTACGTGGTCCAATCTAGATGAAAGAGACTAGTTACATCATGGTGCCATGTAACCCAGCAAAAAATGGTGCTTCGCTGGAAGCACCTATGTAAGTGCTCTTTTGGTATGCAAGCGCTTACCCGGTGCATGAAATTTTGCATGATTTTTATATGGGATTCCTCGCATAAAAGCTCTGCCACGTCGATCTAAAATGTGATTCTTTCATGCCTGCCGAAGTGACCTGAATTCAGCAAAAATATTCTCATTTTTTTTACTTTTTTCAATTTTTGTTCGCGCGTTGAATTAGGATTTCCGTATGTTAGGCTAGAACACTACCCACTGAACTAACGAAGGACATGTTTATTTTTGTGCACAATTCAATATTGTATACATGTAAGCGAGAGATTATGAACTTTAAAAAACTTTGAAACTTTTTGAGTTTGAATATAAACAGCCGACTGACTTTGTAGTGTTTGTGTTAAATTTCGTCATTCGCTTACGTTATTGCATCCTCGTAAGGCAGAGGGTATGCACTGTGCGCTTTTCCGCGCTTCCGAAGCGCTTATTTTTGTGGTATATTAAACTACACCTTTCAAAATGTTTTTATGGAAGGGATATAAGAAACCAAAATAGAAAAAAAAACAGAAAACGAAGCTATAAAAATGCAAAAGAGACTTAATAATAAGCAATTTAGAAGCAATTGCTTCGAAATCTCGATTATTTTTTTTGCTGGGAATGCAGTCACGATAAGTGTTCGTGTTTAAACTATTATGATCGTTCTTCTTATGCACTTACAAATTGTATGCGAGTAGTCTATAACTATTCCATATGGGGCAGTTTTGGGGTTAGTCCGATGTAATGCAAAATTAAACCATGTGGTCCAACCTTAGGACATCGCAATCATAAATCGACCACCTTTTTTCATATATTTGGAGTAGTTTTGGAGTACTCCTACTCCTCTTTGGACTAGTCCTTACATGCATGTATGGACTAGTCGCATTATCTGCAGGGTATCCAAACTTTTTTGTCTTCATTGTCTTTCTCTTATATGAATGTACATAAAGTTTTCTGTTTTGATTTTATACGGAGCAAGAAAAATAGAGGTATAAAACAGGTTTATATTTCTTTCTCGTCTCTCTCACAATATAAAACTGGTAGAAGATACCTAACTTGGTGTGTATAAGGCAGTTAAGTTTTTTAACTCAACATTATTATCAAGCTTTATTGTGTTTCAATAGAAGACGCGGGGAAGAAATAATTGCTACAAATATCCCAGATTTATGCAATGCTATTAATTATTTTTATGTTACCTTTTTATCCTTCTTTTGCACGATTGCTCCTCCTAAAGCTCAAGTTAGGTTGAATTTACAGCCGCCTCAAACATAGCTCACTTGGCTCCATCTGTAGTTCCCATTACTATACTAGGTAATTTGATTACAAACTTATCTTAAATATCTTTGTTCTATCTAGCCAAAACAAAATTATTAATCCTATGGAAATCAATATGACTGAGGCAGGTTTTATCTGTAAGTATCCTTTGTCCGGTGGTTTCTGCATCTTCTTCACCATGGCAACTTCTGGAAGTCTTCTTCCACAGCCTAAAAACTCGTGCAAGTCATATAAAGTGTGACCGGTAGTTACCGCTATAAGATTTCGTAGTTGGAATCTAGGAAGGTTTATCGAAACTCTAATTCTCTTTGAATTTCTGTCGGACTTAGATTTTTCTGCTTTCATTACAGGTTAGCTAACATAGTTTATTCGCCATTTGTTGAAGTTTTTGTAAGATTTTTTTCTTTAAATTTTCGGGCAACCTTGGGCGTATGCACAACCCTAGATGAGGCAGACAAGTTACAGCAGCCAAAAACCGGCCCTACTGGATACTTAGGATATTAATTCTTTTCGGACATTGGCTGTTATGCCTAATGGTATTCTTGTCTGTCTTTTAGCCGATCCTACTATAGAAAAGACGCTAACAGATGGAGGTGAGTAATTGACACTTTCGACCAGCGATGCAAACTTGGTGCTTTTGACACTATTTTTAGTGCTTTTTGAAGACACAAAACGCCAAATGTTTAGCGTTAGTGCCAAACTAAGGAAAAGCACTAATGATGCTTTTAAGAAATTTGTGTATTTTTTTTTTTAAATTACTTTAATAAAAACTAGGTGTATTTATTTTTTCAGTGTACAACGCACCTTTTTCGTCCGATATATTTCATTAAGAATGTTGCTACTATTGCCGAAATAGAGAACAGATTAGAAAATATTAAACATTAAACTTCATTCGCTTGGATCTCTGTCTTTCACGTTAGTGGGTTTTTACGGTTTTTAGATCTAATAATTACGCTTTTTAGCGCGTATGCTTTTAGAGCCAAAAAAGTTGGCATCACTGCCTCTGACAAGGGCGCCTGCTCCTTGCAATGATGATTTAAATCACTATGGTCAGCTCAGCTCTAAACCTAATAGCATCGCTACTAGAATACGGTCCCTAAAAATCCTTCAATAAATCTAGCATAAATATTTCTTATATCTTACAACTAATCCGTATAAAACATCCATATATTTACTCTAATTATAAACAACATTATCTAAGTCAGGTTGCTGTTTATCTTTTGGAAGATTTGTTTGAGGAACCAATTTAAAAGAATATGTTAGGGTTGGTAAGCGCGCTATATCGCTGAAGACAACTTTTTTTATATCACTCACATAGATATTTTAATACATTCAAAAACAATTTTAATTAACACCAAAGCATTGTGACCAATAACAACATTTCATTTTCACTTGACCAGCGATCATGCAGCTTTAAAATGTGCACAGGGGTGCCAAACGGGAAATCCCGAACCCGGAAATCCCGGGATTTTCGGGATTTGGCAAATCCCGAATCCGGGGATTTGTAAAATTCAATCCCGGGATTTAATTTTCGGGATTTCTTAGCTATTTTTATATAAAAACTTTGTAAATTCAAATTTTCGTTGATTTTAAGGTATTTTTTATAATATTTAAAAGTCCCATACAATTTTATACGTACAGTTTCAACAATTTAATGACTATTCGTGACATATTTCTTATAAATTAAAAACAAGAGCAAAATAAATAAACTACTTTCTTACGGTTATTTTCATCAAAGGTGCTACAATATATGAACATTTTAGAATTATTTTGAAAACAAAAGAAACATATTAAGCGCTATCATGAATAAAATTCCACGTGAAATTTCTCCGTTTTCCAATTAGAGTTTTTTGTTTTCCCTATTACTTGCTATTAGTTGGAATTGTTCCCCGTGAAAAATTTCACGTGAAATTTTATTCATGATAGCCCTGATTACCTTTGGAAGGAAAATAACACTTGAAAAATTCATAAGTTTGACAAATTTATTCCGTCTTACTCTTTATTATGAGGGCAATTATAATTCAAATTCCACGAGATAATCTTTACCGGGGAATAATTTCAAACAGTAGCAAATAACAGGGAAAACAAAAAAATTTAATTGGAAAAGGGAGAAATTTCTTAAGGAAATTTATTCATAATTGCAGTGTATAACTAACTATCTGTATGTCGACTCTAAAGACTCTAAAGGAATTAGCACTTATCTACTTGTCGGTAACAATTGAGTACTATTGACACCTCCTTACAATTGGAGTAGAATACAATACAAGGCAAGTGAAAACTTTTTGTTGTCGGGTTGACGTAAAAGCGAGAAATATTTATAGAATAATGCGGAGTATTTTGTCTAAAAAACTGCTCGAGTGTGTATGTATGTTTTTTACATTGCAGTTCAAAATTATTTTGTTTTTTATTTAGACCGTTTAGGTCGTTTTTGATACAAACCTAAGATCAGACCAATTTAAATTACATGGATTTGATAAATAGTTTTAGTCAAAAGCGCCCGACTGAATGAGTTCGACTCAATTATAGTTGTATTCGAGTTGCAGAGTAGAAGCCCAGGACACTAATAAACGATACTCCTCTTAGCGAACGTATGAATACATACATATGCATCTGTTGAACTTGTAGAAAAAAACTTATGTATGAATTTAAAATTGTTCAGTAGAGCAAAAATACTGTTCAAGTGCTCAGGTAAACTTTTAATGTATGTGCCTATAAAAATGTGATCTTTAGATTAGAATAGTGTATACATTTTTTTTTTAATTTTTCGACATGTTCAGCCTTATTATCGTTGTCATAGTCGTAACGAAATCGATAAAAAATTAGATAATGCTTGGTATACATACATATGTAACAACCGTTATACTTGTTGTTGATCAATCGCAATTACTTAGTAGATATATTTTTAACAAAACAATATTGTTTTTGAAACTTATTTTTATGAAAGTGAATCTAAAAATTTTCGTATGTCAACTTAAGCGGCAGTGCTAAAAGTCCACCGATATGTATATTCGTTTTGGTTTAGATAATAGAAAAGCATTTATATTGAAAACAAAAACAAGTTTTCATATTTAGTTATTGTTTTCACTATAAATTGTCTAACATCAAATGTCATTAATCAACTTAAAAATAGATGAGAAAAATTCTTGATTTTTATTTCATACTCGTATAAGAAAATTGTTCACTTTAAAGACAATTGTGCAATGATAAATTATGAACATAAAACCTTTTAAAATGCATTAAATTGTTATTAAAGTAATATTTATTTAAAAAAAATAATTTATTTTACGAAAAGTATTTAGATCCTGAAATCTCGAAAATCCCGTAATCCCGAATCCCGGGATTTCCAAAAATCGATCCCGTTTGGCATCCCTAGTGCACATGCAAAGTGAGCTAAATGTACAGTTACTTGTAAATTAAAGATAATGACAACCTAAAGGATTTTTCGTCCAAAAGTAATTTGATCATGTCAAGTGTGGAAAAGGAAATAAATACAAAGATGAAACAAATCTTAATCATATAACAACGAAACACAACAACAACTGGCAACAAGAAAGCCAACATAAAATCTAAAAACTATTACCAATTATACTCTTGTTTTTTTTTCAATTCTGATGTAGTTGTTTAAGATTTTAATCTTGTTATCTACACGAACGTGCATTTGATGCTGAGTTCTGTTCCTTTTTCTATAAAACAAACATACATACATACATATGTACATACATACATATACTTTGAAGATATATTTTAATTTTTTTTCGCCTTAGATTTTATATATGCATCAAGATGCATATTAAATTTATTGTAGTTTTTTTTATATTTTTTTGTTGGTCATACTTACTACCTGGAAATCGCGTTAAGGAGAAGAAGTTTTCGAATAATAGGAAGCTGTTTGCAACATGACAAAAAACGAAAAGCACAGAAATAAAAAAAATTACATTGAACAGAAAACTAAAGAAGGGTTCTTTCTGTGGTGACCAGTTTGGAAACCAGTTTGGTTACGTTGGAGTTGTTGAATCTATTTTCTTATTATTTCTAGTCTGTTTTTTTGTTTTTTTTTTTCATTTTAATGTGCAAAATTGGATCTCTGGGCGCATGTGCGACGCCACACTTTGTACGGAAACTTCTAAAACTTGTAAATGATCGTTGTGGCAGCAAAGCACAGAAAAGAGATACCAGTGAATAAAAAAAAGCAAATAAAAATATAAGCAGCATACATCCATTCTGTACAAAGCGTAGTACTTCTGCAAGTATGTATGTTGCATAGAAAATTTTAAGCCAAAAACAAAACAAAAAATCAAATATCGAAGCAGGTGTTAGAAAAATGACTGAGATATAGTTTGGTAGTAATAATATATTTATACGCTCTTGGCAGTTTGTTTATTTGCTTGTTTGTTGTTGTTATTCTTATTGTGGCAATTGTTGTGCGAGTAGTGAATATATGCTGTTATTATTTGAAATTATTTGCAAAAAGGGGCATTTTTATGTTTTGAACAAGCAGAGATAAAAACAACTCAATGCAGGCATGGAAATCATAATAATTGTTAGCTAGCAATTTGACAAAACTTATGTATTTTTTATAAATCTTTTTTATTTTTTGTTACTACTATAAATCAGCTTTAGTAATAGGAGAACAATTTTCAAAAAAGTTTTATTAAAAAATAGATTGTGTAAAATGACCCTGAAAGGTACTTTATTCTTTTGAAAAAAAGTAGCTATCAAAAAAGTACTTTTGAAAAAGAACGCACCACAAATCTGTAAAAGTACTTTTTGTGGAAAGTACTATTTGAAAAAAAAATCCTTTTCCAAGTGTTTACAAAACAGTACTTAAAAAATATTTTTACGTAAAAGAGTACTTTTTTTTTAATACGTGCACTTTTTGTAAAAATACTATCAGACACATCCATATTTAATATTAGGTCTTGAAAGAAATTACCTTCTCTAAAAAGTATCATTTACAAATACCTATTTGACTGATACCTTTCAGTTGAAAAAGTGCTCTTGGTAGGTGGTTTCGGTAAAACACATTTTATAAAGAATGTCTTTTGTTAAATAATACCTTTTAATAAAAACTTTTCGTATATACATACCTAAGTAGCTTTTGTAACAAAGTATCTTTTGTAAATAAACTACTTTTTGAAAAAAAAAAAGTACATTTTGTAAATAAGTACCTTTTGGAAAAAGTACCTTTAATTTAACAGAAGCAAAAAGTACCTTTTATTTAAAAGAAGTAAAAAGTACTTTTTATTTAAAAGAAATAAAAAGTAACTTTTATGTTAAAATAACTTTTTGTAATAGTACATTCCATAAAAAGTACGATTTTACAAAATTGCAAATAACTACCTTTTGCAGAAAAATACCTTTTGTAAAAAATACGCTTTGTAAAAAAGTACCTTTTGAAAAGAGTACTGTTTGTAAAAAGTGCATTTTATTTAAGATGAAAAAGTACCTTTTATTTAAAAAATATTTTATCTAACATAAAAAAAAAATTTCTTTTGTAAAATAGTACTTTTCTAGTGCCACTTTTCTAGCCTGTCAGTTCAATCCCAAAAAATATATTCTTAAAAATATAATATAATTACACAGTACAACATATGATTTTGGGACTCGATTCTGACAATTTCACGTGAAAGTAGGCCCAAAATGAAGAACTTGTGCATCATTCGTTTTGTCTTCTTACCTGCTAAAATATTTTTAATATCGATTTGAAGTTAGTAACTATCGTATAGGGGAATTTTTCACGTTTTAGGCTCTTTTGTTTGACCGTTTTCCTATGTGTGTAACACTTTCGAAGTTAAAAATGAATGTATGAAGGGAAAAAAGTATTTTTTTCCTAAAAATTTAATTTTTTTTTAAATTCAAAAAAAAATCAAAAATGCAAAAAAAGTGTCAAATCTAATTAAAAAAAGGAATAAACAAAAGGTTATTTGATTTTTATGACTGCGAAGCAATAAACGCTAATAAATGTGCGTGAACAATTAAAAGGAAAAAAAGGATAGTAGACTGTTTTAATTATTTGGGATTTTCCGGTGACTACCTGTATGATTTTTTTTACAGAAATTGCACCCTCATTCATTATTTGGAAAGTTTTGCACAATTTGAAACGTACAAGTGGTGAATCAGGTATACAGCCAGGTACCCTTAAAACATGCGCCCATTTATAAGTACCTGCCAGTAAAATATTGAAAAATACGTAGTATTTATAGTTGATCGATTTTTGTCATTCAGACAGTGCCGACGAACGCGAACAGTAAACGTGATTTTTCTCCAGTTTTTTAAAAGTGAATAACAACAAGAAAACATAAAATATATAAATATGGAAACTTTTGTGGTCAAATCGTCCAAAAAAAAAAACAAAAACTATCAACAAAATTTGTGTACTGAGGAACTCAAAAAAGCGTATTGTGATGATTTTGATGAAGCAGATTTAAGTGGTTCAAATTTTACGCCGAACACAGTGTGCAAAAGTTGTTATAACACCCTTGTAAATTGGATACATGGAGGAGGTGCAACGTTGTCTTTTATGAAGCCAGTAATTTGGGTGGAAGACACAACTGGACATGATGAATCCAGGTGCTACGCATGCATAAATTTTCGTCCTGTATTAAACAGACAACAATTGAAAACAAAAGTATACACTGCTGCATTTACTGCCACACTTCCAGTTAACCGCCCTGCTGATGTCGATGCACCTAAACCTCCGAGTCTGGATACTGTATCCCTGCAAGCCGAAACCGTTTTCACCAATCCGACCAACGTGAATGATGCGGATTGGACACCCGATATTGAAAATAATACAGGACAACCGCTAACACAAATCGATGACGACGCAAACTCAGACCACGAATATCAACAATCTACGAAGAAAAGCAGATCATCAGAACCACAAGCGTCAACTTCAACGAGAATGGATATTGACAATAATTATAATTATAGTTGAAAAATGTTTTAAATTTTGTTTTTATGCATAGATTCCATAAATTCCATATTTTCTGTGTAAGAATAGCTGCAATACAAATTGGAATTTTTATTTTAAGTTTTGTGTATATTCATTCATAACATTATTGGAATAAATTTATTTATCGATTTTCTAAAAAAATGTCTCACTTTACTCACAGGTTATGTGGCTTTACGCGAAAGTAATTAGATTTGACACTTTTTTGCATTTTTGATTTTTTATGAATTTAAAAAAAAAATTTAATTTTTAGGCAAAAAATACTTTTTTCCCTTCATACATTCATTTTTAACTTCGAAATTGTTGCACACATAGGAAAACGGTATAAGAACAGATTAGAGGAATTGTAATTCTTAATTTTTCTAAATTTGTTTCAGCTAAATCGGACTAGTGGTTCTCGAGTTATGTCAAACAAAAGAGCCTAAAACGTGAAAAATTCCCCTATACGATAGTTACTAACTTCAAATCGATATTAAAAATATTTTAGCAGGTAAGAAGACAAAACGAATGATGCACAAGTTCTTCATTTTGGGCCTACTTTCACGTGAAATTGTCAGAATTGAGTCCCGAATCAATGACTTCAAAAATGTTGTACTGTGTTACATTTGTAACAATAAAATAATATAAATTTTCATTGTTACAGTTAAATTTCCGAATGACATTTACATATATATAATTTATATTATTCTACACCGAATATGTAGGTCCCTTTAAGATAGTTCAGTGAGAATTCGCAAGGTGCATAAAAAGCACAAATTAATCCCATCCTGGGCCATCCCCATATAAAAATTACTGGTCCACTTCAAAGGAAGTGTTACAACCCGGAATGGTCCCTATCACTTGAAGACCGATTACGTGACTAGTCTTGAGTCAATTCTATTTCCTGAAGGGAGTGCCTTCCCTTAATAATAAAACTCCTTAAAAGCGCCACGGATGTCGGTTTATGTAGTAAACAGTTTGCTTGCCAGTCCATTAAAAGTAAAACTAGGTGCATGTGAAAACAGGATATCCGTAAACGTTGAAAAGCTCTCAATTTCCTCCAACTGTAGGGATGCAGTTAGAGGGTTTTTTTTTGCAAAATGTGGAAATCACTTTCGCGCTTTCTACCGTTCTTGATAATTTTGCTTGGTGCAAACCTCCAATATTCTACAATCCCAATACCCATTTTTGTAAAAAATTTCGCACGCAGAATGCACAGTCCGGCCCCGAGGTACGCCCGAAAGCGAATAAATTCCCCATATCCGCGCTACTGTTTGAAGTATCCTAATGCTCAGGCTGTAAGCTAAATAAACATAAATTTTCTATTGAGACTCCTTAAACTTTTTACTCGTACGAGGCATCCTTGGTGAAAAAAAAGGTTTTTATTATCATATATAATTCTTTTTCCTTTAATGCAATTATGAACAGAATTTAATTGCGTGATATGAACGTCTCTGTTTTGTTTTAAATATTCTTTTTTCGAGTTTATTTTTCTCTTCAATTTTCTATTTATATTATGCCGTAATTTTTTTCAAGCTCTTTGGAGAAGCTGCTGTGATGTGCAGAAGCTTCCAATTATATTGAGTTCCTTTTTTTCTAAAGAAATTCTATTGAAAATGTTAACGAAACTTCTACCGTGTGCCAAGCCAAAGGAGCATAAAAAAATTGCAAAATTATGATTTACTTCTTTAAACAAAAGTTAAACAGCAGCAATAAAATTGGACCAGTTTTCTTGGTTGAACATTTTTCGTTGTCTAATTCTAAGGAAATCTTGTGCCACACTTCAAGTTTGTAATAAAAAATATTGTAATAATTTAAAATATCAGTTTTTAACTATTGAGCCATTTACTTACATCGCATCGCATGGGCCACTACTAACATGCAAACACTTCGACTGCCAATTTGCTGCATGAAATTGCAACGAGTTGAAGCAACTTAAGCGGCAGCACTGTAGTGGTTGGTTAGTGACAGTGCCAGAAAGCCGTATTGGAAGAGTACCAGGGCATGTATCAATGTGATTTATAACAAAGTTGCTGATTATATATTCAGTTGTTATTACAGTTTTACAATTAAATTACTAACAATACATCATTGAGCTTAAATATGGGTTTAAGATCGACCATATTCTAAATAAAACAATAAAAATTACCATTAGAGCAAAAGAAGAATATAAAAATATCATATAGACGAAAAAAGAATCTTACTTCAATACAGGTCCTGTTGAAAGTAAACAAGTTATTAAAACAATTTAAGTGCGAGTATATTTGATAAACGTTAATGGAAAAGGTGATCTCTATATGTGGTATATAGCTTTCCTAGGCTCAAGATGGCGTCACGTCATATGTATAAATCGACATGATTTTAAGTCAAGTTATTTAATATGTTTAGAGAAGCTGCACTTCATCGGCACCATATAGAGATGCTTTTCAAGTAGATTTTTTTTTTTTTTTTTTTTTTGTTAATCTTTATTATTTAATTTAAGAGTCTGTGGCTGCATTTTAGTGTGATTTAATCATTAAAAAATGCTTTGGATTTTTTTAGAGTCAACCATTTACTTAAATGTTTCCACTTAAAATGTAAAACTTTTAAATTACTGCAGAAAAATAACTTAATCGGGATATAAAGTTGTAAAAACACTATTATTAAATTTAAACCGACAACAACAAAGCAAATACACGGAAAAACATAAAGACACCTGTGCATGTGCAATAGATGACAACCAACATTACGATGATGCTGATGATGATGACGATGAAATAAGACGAAGAAAACTCCTTCAAATTAGAATGATTAAAGAAATCATTACGCGACGATTATAAAGAAGAAAAAATAAAAGCGACCAGAAATATCAAGCCGCCAACTGTAAGAATTAATAAGAAAAACTATAACAAAAGACACGTGGTCAAGATGAGGTATAAATACTACATTTCTTGTAATCAGAAGACATACAAAAACACTTGAGCTTTTTTGCTTCTTCTTCTTCTTTTTCTTCTTGATGCGCTCTTAAAAGAATGACAAACACTTATTTCTGCTTGTTTACGACTACTTTGGACAAGAAGTTTTTGGAATTGAAGTGCACGATCAAGCAGATGATGCTGGCTAAGGAAAACAAACATTGAAGTGAAGAAAACAAGTCAAAGCGCTGTAGAAGAAGAAAATGAGCGAGCAGACGCGTGCTTCTTAAGTAAAGCCTGCAATCAAAGGTTTTAACACGGTCAAATAAGGTAAATAACCGAAAGACTTCTTTTGTTTTTTTTTTTACTTTCAACAGCAAAAACTTTAAGAACGTTGTAATATTTAATAGGAGTACAAAAAAAAAAAAAAAGATTACAAATCTACAAGAACAAATTGAAGTTGTTCATATGAATTGTATTTCTTAAATTACAAATTAACCCTTTAAAGGCCGTGGCACAATGAGTCCGTCATACGTTAAATTTCGCCTTTTTCAACTGACAGCTAAGTTGAAATACATGCTTTCTTATGAGGACTGTCACATTCAGTATGTGTCCGTCAACGCAAAGTACAAAAACTGGTCAACTTTTAACTTCTTGCATACGTTGAGTAGTTTGACAGATATTGGTTGGTTTTTTTGGTATGTTCTGAATTAGGTTTTTGTGTTTGTGTTTTGTGGCAGCAAAAATAAAATTAAACAAAAAAATAAACGAAATAAATAAAAAAAATTTTAATTTAATAAATAAAATGGAGAATCAACCTATTGAAGATGTTCAAATGCTTCCGTCATTGTGCCAACCTTCTCCGTCGTTGCGATAATGTCAGTTGAAAAAGGCGAAGTGTAACGTATGACGGATGCATTGTGCCCCGTGATGGTGAAAATTGAAATTTTTCTCTCTCTCTCTCTCTCTCTCTGAGAGTAATCATTTTTTACTTCAGAGAATGACATTGTCTGCTCTAAAATGGAACTCGATTATTCTAAGTTCTATATGTATGAAGACACTAATATCGTGGATAAGTCATAAGTTCTTAGAATCAGTTTAGATGATGAAATTGTTCTTATACAGTCTTAAGATCTGTACAGACGGCTGTCGCATGTTACAATATTGTAAGTAAAATGCTGAAACAATGTGGCAATTTTTGTCTGAAAACGTTGCCAGAAAACGCATTCTCAGCTAATTGAAAAACTGCCAGTTGACATAAAACGTTCAGACATCTGACAGTCATGTGAACACATTTCGTTGCCATTAACAAATATGATTGTCGGATAATTCTTTCAAATGGCAATACTGCACACCCCAGTTTATAAAGAAAAATTAAAGTGAAAATACTCGTATATAAAAAAATATTTGCTGCTAAAATCATTCCAATTGCTTCTTTATGGTCCATAATAGTTTACATTTTCACTTTTTTCTGACAATTTTTCTAGGTGAGAACTGACCAGTTTTTTTACAGAAAATTCTGTCATATAGATTTATTGTCAGACTGATTGACTGCCCTTGTGATGGTTTGTGCAGAGCTTTACTTTTGTTAACTAGCCTCTCTCTAGAGAGGAATAGAAAGGCATGAATATATTTATGTACTTGAATTGAGTTTTGTTCTACAGCTCGTAATTTTAAACCTAAAGCTAGCTACAGGTATACAAGGTCCCAAAAACTAACCGAAACGCGGCAGTAAATTGAAAAAAAAAAATACTTTTGTGAAAATTAGCAACCATATGAAACATACTTATGTTTCAGGTTTCAATGCGCCATTTTGATTAGTATATTTGTTTAGAGCAATCAAAAATAAACGAGCTCAAGGGAATTCAATACTTTCAATGGAATCCGTGTTAGATTCTACTCTGGAAGAGTCTGCACCTTCGTTTAAGACTTTAAAATATTTTGTGACAGAGTTTAAGCGAACGCGTAGGAGCTGCCAAGACGAACGAACACCTTAGTGGTTGTCCAATTGAGGTTTTGATGCCGGAAACCGTTAAGAACACCCATAAAATGATATTATATGCGTGACCTAGCTGAAACGACAGGCATTTGAAAAGGTGGTATGCATACATCCCATATCGACCGAAAATTTGCAGATGAGAAACCTGTGAATATGTTTCAATCAAGTTTTTTTTAATAATATTTCACCGCAATAATGCCCAGTTCTTGCGTCGATTCTAAATCATAGTTGAAACAAGTGTCCATGACTTCACCCCTGATACAAAAAGACAGAGTCAAAGCAGTAGACTGGAATGGGAGAATTGTACCCAAAGGAGGCAAAGATATTTCCATCTGCAGACAAGGTCATGACGTCTGTTGTTTGAGATGCGCGTGGGATATTTTTAGTTGATTATCTAAAAAAGAAAAACAATCCACGACTAATTTTATGTCAACTTATCGCAGCGTGTAAGTGATTAAACTTAAATGGGTGTGGGAGGGGGGAGGGAATGGCACCTCATTCGCTACAAATTATTTTCAATTTCCAAACTTGCATAAATAACTCGGTGGCAAAAGATTTGCCAACCATGAAAAGGTGGAGTCTACGGTCTATGGGGCTTGACATGTTTTACAACAGATAGAATATCGAAGTCACTGAATATCGCTGCGAAATTTGTATCGTGCTAAAATGAGATTCGTGTTGAGAAATAATCAGGGCAATCATTAATAAAATTCCGCGCGAAATGTCTCCCTTTTCCAATTAGAATTGTTTTGTTTTCTCCATTACTACCCAGCAAAAAATTTCAAAAAAGGTAATCGAGTTTGGAATTAAGCATTTTCGGTGGAAGCACTTCCCTACTGGATTACCAACTTAATGATTTTAACAAGGCGTGAGACTAAAATAATCGATTCTTGAGATGTACTTGCATTTTTTTTTTATTTGTCAACATTTCGTCTAAAAAAATCATTCTCTTCATTTAGCAACTTGCACGTCATTTTTTTAAATTTTAGGTAATGTGATTTGCAAGCGAGTAATGAAAATTGGCAATCAGAAAAGTAAGTCATTGTATGGCAAGTAGTTCTAATGGTAATGTGTAATTTTTTGATGGGTAGTCATTAGTTCAAATTGTTCCTGGGAAAAATTTCTCGCGGAATTTTATTGATGATTGCCCTCAATTATAAATTTTCCCAAATTTCTGGGAATTTGTTTGAACGCAAAATATTGCCCAAGAAAACTTGAATCTTAGGCACTTGGACCTAAAATGTGTTCATGAAACTGGCAAAATATTTACCTAAGTACTGACTCATTTACGTAATGCCCATGATTTTCCGAAAACGACTGTTTATTAATTTTATTTTGTTTGGATAAGCCAGCTAGATCCAAGACCTGTTTTACTTTTTTAATTGTTTTAAGGGCAAGTTGTTTTGCTTGTTGCACCAGCAGCATTAGTAAATACTTTTATTGCAATCATTATTGAAAAGCGCTTTTCTTATACAATATTTCTTTTGTTAATTTTTCTTGCTAAAAAAAAAGGTATTGAAATTGTTGCCTTGTTCCCTTAATCACCTTCCCAATGGATTAAGTTTTCTTGGTAAGTAAAGAAAATACGAAAGAAGAAGTGCTTTAAATCATTACGCTGGTTGTTGCTTTTTGTTCCTGAAGTAATAATAAAAGTTTATTTAAAAAAAAAATCATATTGTGTGAAAATAGGCGTTAAAAATTTTTAAACATTAAAAGCATACTTTTGTATGAGTAAAGCTTGAAAATCTTAACGAACTTTCCTCTCTTTTTGTTTAGATAATTTTTTTTCCTTACAGATACAACAAAAAACTGCCTGCCTGCGTGCCCATTGTCTGTCTGACGATCTGTCTTCGTGTAAGTAATACGGTAGCCACTTGTAAGTTTATTTTTTCATTTATATTTGTTGTAGTTGTAAATAGCATCTCATTGTTGTTGTTGTTGTAATTTAAAAGCACTGCATTCAGTACACAATCTTTTTTACAGCACCTCGCTAAGCCTCGCATGATATTTGTGTTTGATTATTTTTATAGTTTTGACCGTTACTGTTAACGCATCTTCATGATGCCGCTCAGATGCTGATGATGGTTCATTTTAGTTTCCTCATTTTATTTTTCCTCTTAAGGTGTCTTGGTTTAGGCAATGAATGCATGAGTAGTGTACGTTCAAAGATCTTATTCCAAGTCTAACATTTGATTTTTCGGGATTGCATCAGCAATATTTTAGGCCGTGTTGTTCTTTTGTTTGTTGTTTGTTTGTGTTGTGGACTGTGGTAAATTGCAGTTTGTTGTTCGTAGAAGTGGAAACGACTCGTACAGATTCTAACAAGCCTAAACATTAAGTGAAAATGAATTGTATAGATAAAAAAAATTAAAATTAAAATAGAAGGCAACGTGTAAATAAATACGATTTTGCTGCACATAATCTGATGACATGTAACGGTTAACCGGGGGGCCCCCACCAACATAAAATACGACTGTAATTAATGTTGGAAAAATATATGAAAATCGTAAAAATCTTAAATTTACAGAAGATTTACATACACATGTATGTATGTATATGTGCGCTTGGAATGTTTTCTTTACATTTGGCAAAAGGCAATCAAATTTTATATCAATTTCAAAAATAAAAAGATTAAAAATTGAAAATTGAAAAAAAGGTAAATCTTAACTCTTAAATCATCTCAAGATTTATTTGTATAATTTTTTTTTTCACCTTGTTAATTTTATATTTACATCTCTTGTGTTTATTTGTTTTTGTCTTACAGTTGAATGACTTGGTTAAATTAAAAATTACTTGTTGAACTTTTTTTTTAAGTTTTTAATAATTTATATATGGTCAATTTTTTATAATGTGTTTTTTATTGAGGTATAGAGCTTTAAGTTGGCATCACTTTTTTAACTGGCGGCCATTTTGTCAGCTGTCAAGTGATTAATATTTAGTTTGGTTTGCCATTTCATCATGAACAGGTTGACAAAAGAACAACGCTTGCAAATCGTGCAAATTTATTTCGAAAATAATGGTTCAGTTCGCGAAGTTTACCGCAAGCTCCGTCCATTTTATGGTCGACATAATCGTCCATCAGAGCAATTAATTCGGTTAACCATGGATCGTTTTCGCACTACGTTTACTCTATGTGATAATACGCATCCGCAGAGACGTCGAACAGTGCGCACCGAAGAAACAATTGCCGCTGTAGAGCAAAGTGTTGAAGAGGACCCGAATGAATCGATTCGCCACCGTGCACAGCAATTGGAGCTTTGTCCATCAACTTTATGGAAGATTTTGCGAAAAGATCTTGGCTTGCGACCTTACAAGATCCAGCTTGTGCAAGAATTAAAGCCGCGAGACCATGCAATGCGTCGTGATTTTGGTGTATGGGCCGAAAATGAGATTGATCTCGATGCTGATTTTCATCGCAAAATTTTGTTCAGTGATGAGGCTCATTTTTGGTTGAATGGCTACGTCAACAAGCAAAATTGCCGCATTTGGAGTGAAGAGAATCCACATGAGACCCTTGAGACGCCATTACATCCACAAAAACTGACTGTTTGGTGTGCTCTATGGGCTGGTGGAGTCATTGGGCCATACTTCTTCCGAAATAATGCTGGAGAGTCAGTTACCGTTAATGGAGACCGGTATAGAGCCATGATAACCGACTATTTTGTTCCCGAATTGGATGGCATGAATGTGGATGAGTTGTGGTTCCAACAAGACGGCGCTACATGCCACACAGCGCACGTCACAATCGATTTATTGAAGGAAACATTCGATGAGCGCATAATTTCGCGGAATGGATCTGTCAATTGGCCACCAAGATCGTGTGATTTGACACCATTGGATTATTTTCTTTGGGGATATGTGAAGTCGGTCGTCTACGCCAACAAACCAGAAACGTTAGGGGACTTGGAAGCCAACATTCGTGGCGTTATTGCCAACATACGGCCCCATATGCTCGAAAAAGTGGTTGAAAATTGAACCTGTAGAATTGGCTTTATTCGAGCCAGCCGCGGCGGCCACATGCCCGAAATCATATTTAAACATTAATGGCATAAAATTATCCTTCCAATAAAGCCAAATTGATGAACATTAAAACGATTTTCTTGTGTTTTATTTCAATTCGAAGTTCTATACCTCTAAAAAAACACCCGTTACAAGCATAGTTATGGACACGTGCCATAACTGTATATTTATATTTTTTGTTTTTCTAAACGTTCTTTGGTGCGGATATGGAGCGAAAAACTTAACTGGTTCGTTATGGCAGCCATAATTGAAAAATTGTTTTCAACACTTAACGAAAAAGTAAAAAAAATAAAAAAAAACACACGATTGTAATTGTGTTCTTTAGACAAGATCATACAGTTTATTTAAGATTAAAGAAACATTTTTTTTTTTACTTTTGTAAAGTTAATTTTTTTTGTACAAAATCTCTGTGGGTTGTAATTGTAAATTGTTTTGGAAAATTAGGTGAACTCGAAATGACAGTAGAGAAGGGACTTAAAAGAATAATGAGGCTTTAAGAGGAGTTTCAAAGCATTCATTTAATTTATAATGATCAAGCGTATTTTGCGCTAAGTTTGGTTTAAATTTAAAAATAATTAATTTACTGTTTGAAAGAAAATAAAGCCTACTCGAAGCAGAGACATGCGTCGAGCGATTTTGTCGGCGGCGGCTGGCTCATAAAAAATCATCGGCGGCGGCTGAAAATCGGCTGTCAGCCGGCTGAAACAACTTCAGGTATAACCATGATACAAGTATATGAAGGTAGAGAAATTCAAATATAATAGGAAACAATATAATAGAAATAAGATAATAAATAGGAAAGAAGTGAAAATTTCATAGCTTCAAATACTAAAATGAGTGTACTAAATATAGGTTTGTTAATTTACTAAAATTTTTTACGAATTTGTAACAATTGTTACTGGAAAGTGTTCATTAACTCAAAAAGTTTACATGGAGATACAAAAAAGTCCAAATACAAATTACCACTAGTAAAATTTTTATCCACCCACCTGTAGTGTGTTTTGTTGTCAAATTAATTATTTCAAAAATATCTTAAAAAGGGAAAACTGAAAAATGTGCATTTCTTTGTTAAAAAACATGTATGCGTATGTAAAAAGAATGCATGTTTCCTTAATTTATTGTTTTTCTTTTATTAATTTAATATGAATGGCAAATAATTATGTTTGTTTCTGATACATGATCAGAGATGGAAAGTGGCATTTTTGTATTTGTAAATAAATAAAATTAAAAAATTATGAAAAATGCGCAAAAACATTAAGAATACATGAAAAAGTATAAAGATTTTCATATAAAATGTCAATTTCTAAAAAAAAAAAATTGCAATTTAAAATATTATCAAACAAAATACATCAGAAAAAGTACAATTGTATCATGATTTCCATCCATGGTTCTGATATGAAGAAAATTTTGTTGCAAGTTTTTACAAGTAAGTCCTCTTCCAGACTTGCAATTTTTTAAAATTCTGCTTTGAAATTGCATAAGTGTCTACATTAGGAAATTCTACTTTTGAAATTAAGTATTAAAAAATGCCATTACACCACAAATTTTCCTAAAAAATTAATAATTCTGTTTACTATTTGTTATATTTTGTATTTTTCATACAAATGAAGAAAGAAAATAAAATAAAACTTCAAATACATTTAAAATAAAAAGTGCGAATTTCAAAACAAAAGAGAATTGCCGACCACATGAAATTGGCTCACTTATAAACTCAAGAATTGCTACAACGAAAATTGCAAGTCTGGACAGGGACTAAAGCGTTCATTTACTTTTTCATATTTGGGAGAGTAATATTGTAAGTTTCTGCTTTACTCTCTCGTTGCTAGTTTCTGCTGGGAAACTAAATGAACAGACCTCATTTCATTCAATTTAAAAACTCAATTTCAATAATATGAGCTAGGGTTTTTCTATATTAAGTCAACGATATGTACTTAGTGAAAAATTTACAAATTGAATAAATTCAAATCTATAATTATATCCAAGATACACAGAAAACAGTTTTTCAGCCGAAAAAAATATAAATAAATAAATAAACATTAAAAAATAATATCAATCGGCGGCTAATTTCCAGCCGCTAATTAGCCGAAAAAAATCGGCGGCGGCGGCTGGTCAAAAGCATTCGGCGGCTCGGCTAAGCCGGCTCTCAGCCGATCGGCGCAGGGCTCTGACTCGAAGAGAACAAGCTAAGGAATTTAAAGCTTTAACAAATGAAAATTTTGTGCAACGCTTTGGAGCGTGCATGTACTTCTTTTTACTTCTAAACTGCGTGTTTAACCTAAAACTCGATTAATCTAAATAAAATCGATTATTTTCTCCTTTTACGCTATTCATCAGATAATTTATTCATGTTAATCCTATTGTAGTGATTGATGATTTTATTCCAAGTGTTAATGAGAATCGTCGTCAGCTTTTTTTATTTTATTTTTTTTTTGCCATAAATTGTATTTAAAAATATCAAGCATCATAACATTAAAGGCTTATAAATTCATAATTCATAAAAAACAAGATCTTAAATATCAAGACACAAAAAAATTAAGGTAAAAAACGAGATAATACAACAAACAGTCATTCTCACTAGCTCAGGTATTGAAAAGTAATTTGCATTTTTTCCATCTTCATCTTTGGGCTGACTCTTTAAACCCTTAAGGGCTTGCTGATAAACCAACTGTAACAAAATTCTCTACAACACTGGGTAAAAAAAAGCATTCGAAGAGTATGCATGACACTAAGCATGCTTACACATATGTACATATATACAACAAACGTAGTGAACGTGCGAGCAAAAAAAAAAAAAAACTAAAAACTTTAAAATTAAACTAAAGGAAAGAAAACGATTTATGAGTTTTTGATTGCAAAATGTATGATAATCCAAATGTTGATTTAAATAGAATAGAGCAGCGAAAAAACTATACGTTCATTTTCAAGTGTCAGCATTAAATTAGAAGATAGATAGAGAAAAAAAAAAGGATTTTAACCCCTGAGAATATTCAAATTAGAAGAGCTTGTTGCTGTTTGTCTAAGTACAGGGTGGGCCAAAAGAAACCAAGGGGTGTAAAAGTTTAATAACTTTTTTGTTTATTAACTTTTTTTATTTTTTCTTTCAGATTATATAATATACAAAATGGAAATTTTTTTACACTAAGTATGAAAAATGATGTCTCTTAAATGACCACCGTTTTCAGCTTCGCACTGATGGGCTCTTTTTAGAGCATTTTCCATAACATCTTTCAAAACTTGTGGCTGTAGCGTTCGAATTTCTGCAACAATGTTTGCCTTGAGTTCAAGGATTGTCTCTGGCTTGTTCACATACACTCGCTCCTTCAAAAAACCCCAAAGAAAATAGTCGGGTGCTGTCAAATCTGGCGATCGCGCTGGCCAAATAATTTCCGAATTTCGAGAAATTATTCGCTCTCCAAAAATTTGACTTAAAAGTGCCATCGGGCAGTATGGGCAGTGGCTCCGTCCTGCTGAAACCACATACCAGGTCTGTTTTCAAGAGCAGGACGTAACAAATTTTCTATCATAAACAGATACCGCTCTCCATTTACGGTAACAGCACTTCCATCTTCATTCTCGAAGAAGTAGGGCCCAATGACATTTTCAGATGTGATCCCACTCCATACTGTATACCTGATGGGGTGCAATTGGCGTTGATGAATGGCTCTTAGATTTTGAGAACCCCAGAACCTACAGTTCTGCTTATTAACAAAGCCATTCAAATGAAAATGAGCTTCATCACTCATAATCAAATTTTCAATAAAGTTGATTTCATTTATTCATTTCTTATTTTCTGATTTTCATTTATTATTTTCATTCATTATAAATTCTCCAAGTGTTGTCTATATAATCTGAAAGAAAAAATAAAAAAAAATTAATAAACAAAAAAGTTATTAAACTTTTACACCCCTTGGTTTCTTTTGGCCCACCCTGTATGTGCGAATGTTATGTTAAAAAAAAAAAACTTTGTTGTTGAAAACGCAGTTATTTGTTCTTAGACCTTTCAAATAAAGCACGTGAGTTTTTGTTTTACTTTTGTAACTGTTTGTAGGTATTATATATACATACTTATATATTTTTTTAATACTATTGATTGTCATGCCATGATTATGCAGATTTCTGCTTACGTGCACTAAATGTTGTATAACGATTTAACACATTTTAAATTGGTCCCTCCGTTGAGAAAAATGCTCCTGCTAGATTAGATTTAACAAAATTATTTCCTAAGAACAAACAGTCGGGGGTTTATTTTTATTATCTGCCTTTGCGCAAACCTATTACTACATTCCGAAAGTTGCTGCAATGTTTGTAGCAAATGCTGTCGAATAGCTTCCATCTTATTCTTTGTAATAACTATAATTCCATGCCATTGAAAAAAAAAACGCAATAAAACATCAAGAATTTTTGTATTCATAAGTTGACACTTCGTTTGCATAAAACACATTAACTGTCTGCGCATGTGCAGAATTGCAAGAACTGCACAACAACGGAGACAAACTAAAAACAGCAGAAACAAGAAACCAGTTAAATGATCATTTAACATATGACGCTTCAATGATTAGACAAAAATATTAAAATTAATACTTAAAAAAAAATTACGCACCCATTTTTACTCGGTGATGCTTTTCTCTTCTTTTTAAAAATATCGTACAATCTTGTCAATAAAAAAAAAACACTTTGTCACGTTTTTGCAGAAAATCACATTTTCATATATTCAATTTAGTTTTATCCAGAATTAGGGGATTAAATAGAGGCGTATAAATTTAATTATTTAAACCCTATTTAAACGCTTTCAGCTCTTAGTCATCATCTTGCAACGGCTGTCATGATCATGGAGGAAAAATTGAACACGCCATTTTCAAGACAATTTTGTTGCTTTTATTACTGCTGCGGCTGCTCAAATTAATCATTATTCATTTATTAGTTTGTATCAAATTGTTAACAACTACTTTTATGTTTTATTTGCAGCTTAACGAACATTCATTCATTTGCCGATCGAGAGGAAAATAAGAAGGAGAAACAAAAGTTGTGAAGAGGAAAAAAAAAGCTTTAAAATTATGACTCACACAGGCGGCTAAAATTGTCTGACCCTCTGTTTGAATAACCAAAATGTCTAGGTTCTGCTTAAAGCCGTCAATGTATGTTCGTTGAGACATACTCGATTATACATACATTTGTACATACATATATACATATGTATGTGTGATCTTGAAAAGTAACTACTTGTACCTGCTTCACACGTTTCTTATTTTATTTTGCTGTGTTTGTTGCATGAATTTAATTGTTTTCGTTTTTACCTTTAAATCGTTTGCGAATTCTATAAAAACTTAAGAGCACATTTTTCTAACTGGCTCCATCCATCCAATTCCAATAAACAACATCACATCCCGAAGACCAAAAAAAAAAAAAAAAAAAATAAAATAAATCGAAAAAGCAAATACATGGCATGAGTCATCCCCCAGAAAACCTTTTCAAATTACAAGCAAATATCGAAGGAAAGAAAATTATTTTTAACATACATCTTACGTGCACTGAAAGAAAAGTCAGTCAAGTAAATTTAAGTTAAAGAATCTAAAAAAAAATTATTAAAAATTTTCAAGATTTTTGTTAAAGAAGCATCAACAAAAGAGGACCACAAAAACCATCAAAAACTTTTCGAAATTTTTATAATCGCTTACAAAGTAATGAGTGGTACTTATTTATCTAAATATTTTACATGTATAATGATTTAAATTGTTTCCAATCATGTTAGATTCTATAAAATTGTCTATTAGTTATGTATGAAACCGTTTAACTTAATAAATACGTGCCTGAATCAAACTATTTTTCATTAGTAATTAGTGGTTACGCTTTTTACGATTGTATGGCACATGGCACGCCATAAGCACTAATTTATCTCATTATGTAAAAATATTTATTTTAATACTTTCCAGTTGTTAATAAAAAAAGACAAAATTTTGACAGCGAAAATTAAGTTTGGAAGCAACGTAGGATTCGTATTTTAATTTTCAATAAATTAACTTTTGTTTTACCTTCAATTAACCATAATTCTTGTTAAAAGTAAAGCATAAAGTAGACAGAAATAGTTAATTAAATTTTGGTTATTTCTAGGCAAAAAGTAATGCATTATTTTTTGGATATGTGTAATAAGCGGTTTATGTAACTTGGCATCCTCAAAACTCGAACTTTATGAAACAAAACTAAGTTCGAAGTACGAACCTATGCCATGAATAAAAATGGAATGACGCACTTAAATTATGAAAATTCACCACAGAAATTACGAAATTTTTTGCAGTCAGTTTGCAAAATGAAAGTATTTTTGATCGTCGCAAAGCAACTTCTCGACAAGCAAATGTAAAACTAATTTAAAATTTTGAGCTGTTGAGACAAGTTAATGATGTGAAGAATCGAACTCGTGCACGTCGCTCAAAAATAACCGAGAATATTGCTGTTGTAGGCCATAGTGTTGAGGAAACCCAGTCTCTCGTTTCTATCTTTGGAATTGGAAACGATATTACAGCGTATTTTCAATAAATAATTTTGGGGCCTGGAAATGCTTCATAATGGTCCGGAATTTCATCGAAAAACTATCTGAGTGATTAGGCACAGTTTCACCTGAGAGCCTAGGTTAATAACCGTAATTGTCCGATTTGATGCTTGGAAAACCCAAGAATTGTTGTTGAAAAGTCTCTCCATCATCAACGTGCGACTGCATGTTGTCATTGGATAAAATCGAAAATGAGGCTGGAGTAGCAGCTACGGTGAGTGTATTGCGCCATCAAATAAATTTAAAGATGTTCATGTGATCGAACTTTATTTTCAACAAAACGGCGCTATGTGCCACACAAGCAACGAAGTCATCGATCGCTCTTCTGAGTTAAAAGTTTCCTGATCGTATGATTTCTCATAGACACGATCACAATTGCCCACCGAAATCTTGGGATTTAATACCTTTAGAATTTTTTCTTTGGGGCTGCGCGAAAGATAAGGTCTTTGCGAATGACCCATAATCGATCCAAGACCTCAGTGATGGAATTCGTAAAGTTATCAAAAACATAACTGCAAATGTGCAAATTGGAGATCGAAGTTTTCATAAAAAGAATATGGCCTTGCAAGCGTAGCGTGCCGGATATTGGGCTGATATAGTTTTCTATATTAAATAAAGTCATATTCACAATTAAATAAACATCCAATGATTTCCCTTAAAACTACTCGTTTTTTCGCTCAGTGTATTAATTTCAACTAACCCAGTAAATTGTCTTAGTTTCAGTCAAAGAAAACTGAAATTAACTACAACAGGTAGTCTCAAAATGCAAACATGGTAGAAGTATAAAAATCTTGGCCTTTTTTCGCTCCTTCTACTGCTTCGTTGTCTTATTAAACACACATATAGACCCTGAAAAATCTTTTTTAATGGCAAAAACTGATCACTGATCGCTGATCTTTTAAATAAAATCAACACACGAAATGCAAAAAAAAAAAAAACTACAGCAAATAAAACATACAAACAAACAAACAAACAAACTTTTATCTTTAATGTGTGATGTTGACTTGCTGTGCTTTTGCTTTTGTTTGTGTTGGCTTGATTTGTAGGTCTGTTTAGGTTTTTGCTAAAGTTTTCTTTTAAAGATGAGTCATTGTCTTATAACTTCTTCATAAAGAGTTAGTTTAACACAATGAGCAAAAAAAAAAACAAAATTACGAAGACCTCTCGATGGGACAGCAGCTGAATATTAAATACTTGAGAAGTAAAAATTAATATCAAGCTTCTTGTTTAAAATGAGAAAAAAAATTAAAAAAGATAAGGCAAGAAATTGATTGAATTGGCGGAAAGCAAGACAAGTAAATTTAAAAGATTAAATAATAATAAAATGGGGCCACTGAATTAGAAAGGCAAACGATAATAATTTTTAAACTTAAAAAAGGGATTAGTTTGGTTAGGTTGAAAAGAGGAGGAAGCAATCAATGTTGGCCCGATCACTCACGGACTGTACTTTTGCTTTTAGAGCATTTTATGAGCTCTTAAATAGGAGATTAGGTTAGATTAGGAAAGGTGGTGCGGCATTACGCCTCCAGTCGGAGAGCTAGTTTGGTCCTTTGTGATTCCCTTCTGTTAATACCCGTTAATAAAAATTTAACCCCCAATTGTACCCAGAAGAAGAACCGCAATTACCTGTCATTAAGCCACAGAATTCCCATAATAAAGCTCCTGAAGCGTAAACTAATGATCTCATGGAAATGTCTGATCAGTGGGTCTACTTTGTAATTCGAAACGAAAGAAATTTCTTTCGAATTTACACCTTAACATTTAAATTCGAAAGCCTTTTCTTTCGTTTCGAATTATATAGTAGACCGCCAGGTATTTAAGCCTATGATGCTGCAGCATCCGGCAATGGCATATAATATTTTCAATGGTTCCTGGTTCTTCTTCATCCTCGGACATCCTTCAGAAATCTGTAGTGCCAGTCTCCCAAATGCTAGTCCTTACTCTGACCGAGCAGTTACCAGTCAACGCTCCTATCACATTCAGTAGCAGTTTGGAATTTCCTTAGTTGGCCACATAGCCCTCGAGACTCTACAATCCTCACTACTTTTCCATGAACGGTTGGACTTGCTCTCCATCCAATTACTGACTTCCACGTAATAATGACCTATCGGTAATTTCACCCATCTGCCACACATTCCCTCATCTAACGTCGACCATGTTCTTGCCATCTGATCGACAATTTTATTTCCCTTAACACTGAAGTGGTCAGGAACACAATATAGTCAGATACTGTATTTGTACTTAAGCAAGTTGAGAAACCGAAAATCTATGAAACTTGGTTAGGTTGTGAATCTAGTTTCCTCAATATATTTGGCCTTTTTACGAGTGCCGTATTTCGATTTCTACTACGACGATTTTGTACTAGATTAAAGACCATATGTTGCAAGTTCTATCGTAGTCAAAGTTGAAATAAAGTTTTTCCAATCTAACTCACTAAGGTATTTTGTATCTAGTATATTTTCTGATTCGTCTGAAAGCTGGACAGTGGCATAAGTAGTGTTTGAATGTTTCATCATCTTCCTGGCAAGGTATATGCACATGTTATATTATAATTAATACCCATGGAATCCAGGCGATTATTAAAGCTCTGTCTGTTCGGTTATTATGTTTGACAATCTCCGAAATGTCGTCCTCTTTCCTGTTTGTGATTCCACAGGGAAGTTCGGTTACTCTTTCAACAGTAGAGTTCTACCAATTTGTTATGGTTTTAGTTAATTTCTAAACTTTTGAAAAGGTTTGTCATTTTCTAGTGCAATGTTGTTCAGTGATGATCCCATTCTCGCCTCTTGGTTTACAGCGATACCCCGATGTGCCATATTATCTCGATATTTCCACAATAGCAGTTTAAGTTTACCTCATGTTTGAATAGAAGGACACTTCGAATTTGATTTCTTAAAGCTTCGTTGATGCGTAAAGATACGGATGGATAGACTGTTCTCAATTTCCCTTAGCTGTTTAATACCTTCCGTAACAGCTACAATCCATATTATGATCCGGCAGGTGAAAGCATTCATCTATTACGTTGTAGAATCCACTGCCCGATCGTGTATAGGAAAATTATTTCGGTGCTCTCTCCCATTCTATTCTCTCTCCCATTGGCTAAGGTTAGCCATTCACCCATTACCATTTGTCTTGTGGCGGCCCAAGCTGCTTCATATTTAATCTGTATATCAATTGGCGCGCTTGATAAAATGTTTTCCTTTCCTTGTTTGGTTCTTATTTTTTTAAGGGAATTTAAATTAACCTCATTTTCTAAAGATGTCCACCATGATCATGATCATTGGTTGTACTACAGTCGTATAGAGCCAGGATGTCATCTTGGAGTTTATTCCCCATTTGGACCTAACAGGTGTTATGCAAAAGGTCCAAATTCTTTGAGCCTAAATTAGGCTAGTGTCCATATGGTCTTTCCATGATACTCTGCAATTAAGTATAATTTCTAGATATTTGACCTTCTTGGTTATTTGTATTGTTTTATTTTGAAATACGGAAGATTCAAAAGTAGGAATTTTACGCTTCCTCAACAAATTTCTGTTAACACCAACAAGATTTCGTTCTCTGGCCCAGTTATGAGCTGTGTTGAGAGCTTCTATAGTACTTTCACATAATCTGCTAGAGGGTTTGCCCCTTATTAATATCGCCAGGTCGTCTACTAGTAGAGTGTGTATAATAAGGGAGATAATATATAAAAGGGGTTATATATATACATATATGTATATATATCTTCATACATACATACATACCACTAATTTTTGTATCGTTTACCACATATACACTTAGTCTTGAGCATATGACTTATTCAAGTGGTTATTCCTTGATCCAAGTCAGAGATGCTTAAGAAATCGATAAGAGTCAAGATCGAAACATTGTTAATAGCCCCTTATATTGGAATAAATATAGCTATGGTATAAATGCATAGATCACGAAACCTCCACTGTTTTTTCTGTAGTAACACTGACAAAATTACCTTTGCAAAAAATTACCTTATAAAAAAAATTATTCGAATAATACAATAAGAAGAAATAAATACCAGCATATTCGTTGATCAATTTATATTTATGTATGAAAAGTATTTTAATCTTCAAGCAGCAGCTCATTGCTGATAAGACAGACAAAAACTGATTCTTGAGATCAAGGAGCCAAATTTCGTATTGATATGATCATCTACATACAATTCACACTCGTAGATATTTGCATTTAAAGCAGCATTTTAATTCAACAGTCCATGAAAGAAGTACATAAATAAATAATTCAGATGGTGTGTGGTGAACAAATTTACAAAAATGTCTTCATGTCGGCTGCTTTCTTGGTGATGACGACGTTTGCACTAACCGATCGTAATATAGGTAAAAATGCTTTTCCCGCCAAAAATATTACATTTTTATATCAAATACAAACTTTTTATTTCCCAAGCAGCTAACAAATATTTTTTGGAAAAACAAAAATTTCTACTGGAAATTGTACACAACTTGCCGGAACATTTGGAAAATGCGGAATGGATATATATGGGTAAAACTTTAGTCATGGATAAATCAAATTATTTTGTAAGTTGTTTAGTTCTTTTTTACTTTCTTACTTTCTTCTTTTGTTTTCGCTCAACACTTTCAGGAATTCAATACTTTAATGGAGAAATATATGTGGAGAGTAAATACAAGTTCGTTGCTGCCTTTAGATGACATCTTCATTTTGACCGACAAGCACCATTTAGAGGAGTTGAAAGGTTTATATTATTTTCTCTACAATGCCCAAGATTTCGAGACTTTGAGGCAGAATATATGTTGGGCACGTTCACATGTACAAGTCCAAATGTTTGTATTCGCCTTGACACAAATTTTTGTCAAAAGAGAAGACTTCAAAGACCTTAACTTACCTAAAATCTATGAAATATGGCCTCAGCATTTCTTTGCCGATAAATACATAAGGAACTTGCAACATTTCAATTATGTTCAGTGGAGCAAAATAGAAATGTACGAGGAATATTTCAAAGACTCAAATTTACCAGAAAATAAAAACTGCAAAATAGGTCAGTGGTGGTGTAAAAGAAATTTACAGTTTAAAATTTACAAGGAAAAGGAAAGAATTATTTTACCAAAACTTATTAATGGAGATGTTCGCAATACCAGCAAATGGCTACAAGCCCTGGAAGATTTGGCTTTATATTGGTTACCGGTAGATTTTAGCCGTGAGTTGGCCCCCAGCAGGGAATTAAGCGAAAGATCCATAGCATATTTAATAGAAGATAAGTCTTGGAATGGCTACTGGTACAACATCAATATGGGCTTATGGTTAAATGAACGAGGACAAAATGATTTGTACAGTAAATCTCTAAGAGATTGGTGGTTTTGGAATTTGCAACAGATTGTTACAAGATATAAAATGGAAGGCCCATCTGAGATTTCTAAAACTAATTTAGATCCATTTTTAATCAATTATCAAGGTGTTCAATACCAACCACTCGATGACAAGGCCACTCAAGGAATACGAAGTTTTATTGAGTATTTATCTGCTAAAACCGAAGATGCTTTAAATAAGCAAACGTATGAGCTAAAAAACCAAACTGTATTGCAATTAAATAATCCAGAGCATTTTGAATATTTTATCAATGAGAATTTCGCGATTGAGAAAATTTTAAAGGCATTTATGTCCGTTACAAATAAGCAACACATACCTACAGTTTTACAGTATTTTGAAACTATGTTGAGATCTAAAGAATTTTATTATTATGCTGAAATTATCAGTAATCTTTATAAATCCCTTAAAACAAACTTTGAACCATATAAACCGCAAGACTTAGAAAGCCTTGACTTAACCATCAATGATGTAGAGATCACCGAACTAAAAACTTATTTTGAAATAGTCGATACAGATGTAACAAATCTATTGCGATCATCTAATGTTTATTTTGAAGGAAATTTCCTGTGGTTTAAGTCGCTGCTGGCCAGACAACAGAATCTACAACACCAGCCGTTTAAATTTATATTCAATCTCACAACGGATAAGCCGCAAGCGGTTTTAGTGAAAACATTTCTGGCCCGTGATTGTTCAGCGGCAACAGCAGAAAAGTGCTCTGCTCCAGCAGCTGAACTATTTCAATTGGATACATTTATTAGTTCTTTAGCTGTTGGCCAAAATATCATCGAACGTGAATCCAAAGATTTTTATGGCTATACACTTCCTACCGTTATCTATACGGAATTGTATCAATTTACACGTTTGGCTTTAAATGAAAAATATGAATTTCCCTTGAACATGACTTTAAGAAATTGCAGATTCCCACATCACTTGAAGCTGCCTAAAGGAGATGAGCGCAATGGTTTGCCTGTTAAATTTGTTTTCGTTGCTACATCCTACAATTATCGCTTCCACAAGGCATTCAATTTGGATTGTGACTTTTCTGGTGGCATTTTGGCATTTGATGATTTTCCCCCCTCATTTCCATTTGATCGTGCAATGCCGGACAGTATTTTTCTGAGCGATAACGTATTGGTTAAGAAAATGAAAATTTACCATGACGATACATAAACAAAGCTTTTAAACAAAAATTCCTATTGTACATTTACTACTTCCTTCATTTGCTTACATATACGAGTACTAACTATATTAGAATGACCTAGTTTTTAACACAGCCTAGAATAATTCTCAATTGATTTAATTCAATTTTATTTGTTTTTGAGGAATAATAAACAAACAAAAAATATACGTTTGTTTAATTTTTTAGCATTTTATTTTTTTTTTTGGAAAAAAAAACTAGTTTTCAGATTCTTTATACTCGTCGATTATTTTTTTACTTTAATTTATAATGACGTCGTATAAAATTAATTTTTAGGTGAGTGTGTTAGTTTAAGTGTGCAGTAGTATAAATGTCTAGATGAATATTGGAAACAATATTATAAACACCTGCATGATTTTAAAATCAAATCCCAATAGGTATAATGAAGCAGTAACAACAATAACAACTACAACACAACTACTGCTACTGCTGGTGTTTCTGCAGCTAAGAAACCAACAACTCCAACAGTTACAAACAACCTCTGAAAGCCAAACACATTGATAACCCCTATTAGAAGAAATATGTACAGACATATAGTAACAAAAACTACAACAACAACCTCGACAACAACAACAACGACGACGACAATTATAGTCGTACATGAATAAACATGTACTGCGAGACCGGACCGACAGACAAGTGTATAGAAAAATTGGAGCCAAAACAAAAAAGTAGAAAAAAAAAATACATAAAAATTGATAATATTCATAAACATTAAAAAATAAAATAAAATGTTTTTGTATGAAAACAAGAGAAAAATTAAGAAAAAAAAAACATGAGTAAAAAACCTAAAGTGTTTCATCAGCACTTTGGCTGGAAGGTCTCGCTCGACGTCCGACGTCCGTCCATCCGACTGTCTATCTTCTTTTTTTCTGGCCTTAGGTAACAAAATATCCACAATGTCGAACTAAAACAGCCCTTAATAATCAACAAGCAACAAATTTATTTATTTTCTTTTTCGTTTTGAAAACGTCATTTTGTTTAATTCGTTTCTTATTTTTGGGATCTTTGGCTTTTATTTCTTAGAAATTTAAAACTTTTAGTACGTAGTTTCTTAGCAACCGTAAGAAAAAAAGGGACCATTCAAATGGTTGCCATTATAAATCTTATTGATGACGATAATGGCTTTAAAATGCAACCCTCCTTCAAATGAGAAATACATATGGACAAGATAGAACTAAAAAAAGAAACAAAAACGGAGACAGGTATTGGGAAAAACGATCAGTTTTAGTGCAAAAAGGTCGAGTCCTGAAGAAGTCGTAACAAAATTTTAATGTATATACAACACATACATACATAATTACAAACAACATATGTACATATGTATGTATGGAAATATTAAAAAAAAGAGCACAATTTGTTTCTGGACTTTCTAATTTACTGGTAGTTTTTGAACAATTATTATTTTGTTAAGGTCACTTAATTTATGTTTATTTGTAATGAAGATTACATTCGAAACTCAGTGCAACGAAGATTCAAGTCAGATTTAGAAGGATGTGATTTCGAGCATTTTCCTTAAAAATCTTTTTTTAAAACTTCTAAGGGTGATAAATTTAAGGTCTTCTTAAACTGCGAAACACTTAACATAAAATGTTTTTTATGTCAATTCCTCAACTCACAGATGTGTCTAAGATTAACGTGAGTACCTGCTAGGACGGCCGCTCCCATGCATAGAAAGCAAGCACGATATGACTTGCAATCCTTGAATATAACTATCCCTGACTACGAAGAAGCACCTTGTTGGGGTGCTTTGAACTATCTAAACCCGTACAGCTGAAGAGGGTTGCGGGAGATATTCTGCATTCTAGGACCTTTCACCACCATTAGAAGAAGCATGTGTTCAATAGCAACAGCATCTTTCTGGCAGCCGCCTTATCACTAGCTGTGATAAGGCGGCCGCGATTTTGGCAGCAACCACAGCCACTACGTATGAAACAGTGGTTGCTCAGAGCCGCCGCATGTCCTTCAAGGGAATACCTCAGCAATCACCCGACCACAATGTCAGTTCTCTTACGGGATTGGATCGTTTTCCGCCACAGACAACTTCGAACACTTACTTGTCATGTTATAAATATATCAACTCTTAAACACCGATGGGTTATAACGAAGTCTACCGGCTCTCCTTCGATGACTGATAACACCACGTCATCAATCAAACCCTGACTCAGATCAGCTGTTGGACTACCTATGCTCGTACTGCCTGTACGAAGTCTTTAATTAGACTTCCAAGAACGCAGCAAACCAATTTCATTTATACATACATATATGTACGTATGCATCCATTCAACTGTTATTTCATAGATTATGTAATGACACATAAGTATTGTGAGCAATGCATGAAAAACACGTTATTACCTTGACTAGGATCCGCGGGATTGTCACACCCGTTATCTCAAAGAGATACCCATGCGGGAATCTTGATAATTCATGCACGAAACTAATAAGATGGCGAAGCAATTGGCCACTGATGCTGCCTTTACATAAATACGTGCACATCCTTTCCTCTGTTATTTCAGAGATTGGACAGTAACACATAAGTTTGACGATTAAAAATTTTAATTATCCAGACTACCCGTTATCTCAAAGAAATAGCCTTGCAGCAGTGTTCCCAAATGAGTTTCCACGGACCTTCCGTTTGTTGCTCCCTCAGTCTATCGCCCAAGTTTTCTTTGTTTAAACACAAGTAGAATGTGTAGAAAATATAATACTAATATTAGGAAATTTAATAAAAATCTGATTTATTTCCACTTCTCTTATTATAAACTTGCAACTTTTTACAATCTCAAGAGTCCAATACATGTTTGTATGTATTAAAATATTTCAGTATCAACGACCTCATTTTATTGCGGTCGATTTTACACTAGATTTTCTTCGAAATAGAAAATTAAAAATATTTTCTTGATTATAAAACGATTTGAAACATTTTGCGGTTTTTCACTATGGGATTTTAAAAAAAGTAGATTAATCGACATAATTAATATTATATTTTGAAAAGGAATTCTTGTTTAACTTTTTTTTGGTTAAGCAAAATCTATATGAATTTCGTTTCTGCTTATGCAACTAGTCAGTAGACTTCAACTTCAAAAGATTTTTGAAGTCTACTGACAATAAAGCATATAGACATTGCTCTACCAAATAAAAAAACAAGCATAAATCCCTAATACAGGGTGTTTTTTTTAGAGGTATAGAACTTCGAATTGAAATTAAACACAAGAAAATCGTTTTAATGTCCATCAATTTGGCTTTATTGGAAGGATAATTTTATGCCATTAATGTTTAAATATGATTTCGGGCATGTGGCCGCCGCGGCTGGCTCGAATAAAGCCAATTCTACAGGTCCAATTTTCAACCACTTTTTCGAGCATATGGGGCAGTATGTTGGCAATAACGCCACGAATGTTGGCTTCCAAGTCCCCTAACGTTTCTGGTTTGTTGGCGTAGACGAGCGACTTCACATATCCCCAAAGAAAATAATCCAATGGTGTCAAATCACACGATCTTGGTGGCCAATTGACAGGTCCATTCCGCGAAATTATGCGCTCATCGAATGTTTCCTTCAATAAATCGATTGTGACGTGCGCTGTGTGGCATGTAGCGCCGTCTTGTTGGAACCACAACTCATCCACATTCATGCCATCCAATTCGGGAACAAAATAGTCGGTTATCATGGCTCTATACCGGTCTCCATTAACGGTAACTGACTCTCCAGCATTATTTCGGAAGAAGTATGGCCCAATGACTCCACCAGCCCATAGAGCACACCAAACAGTCAGTTTTTGTGGATGTAATGGCGTCTCAAGGATCTCATGTGGATTCTCTTCACTCCAAATGCGGCAATTTTGCTTGTTGACGTAGCCATTCAACCAAAAATGAGCCTCATCACTGAACAAAATTTTGCGATGAAAATCAGCATCGAGATCAATCTCATTTTCGGCCCATACACCAAAATCACGACGCATTGCATGGTCTCGCAGCTTTAATTCTTGCACAAGCTGGATCTTCTAAGGTCGCAAGCCAAGATCTTTGCGCAAAATCTTCCATAAAGTTGATGGACAAAGCTCCAATTGCTGTGCACGGTGGCGAATCGATTCATTCGGGTACTCTTCAACACTTTGCTCTACAGCGGCAATTGTTTCTTCGGTGCGCACTGTTCGACGTCTCTGCGGATGCGTATTATCACATAGAGTAAACGTAGTGCGAAAACGATCCATGGTTAACCGAATTAATTGCTCTGATGGACGATTATGTCGACCATAAAATGGACGGAGCTTGCGGTAAACTTCGCGAACTGAACCATTATTTTCGAAATAAATTTGCACGATTTGCAAGCGTTGTTCTTTTGTCAACCTGTTCATGATAAAATGGCAAACCAAACTAAATATTAATCACTTGACAGCTGACAAAATGGCCGCCAGTTAAAAAAGTGATGCCAACTTAAAGTTCTATACCTCAATAAAAAACACCCATTACATTAAAAACTGATTGTCAAATAAATATACATACTTCGTTATTTTTATATTAATTTCTGATATTTAAATCACAATGGACTCAAGTGGGGAGTCTACGAGTGGCGATTTGTTATAGCACCACCCTTCCCAACCTTATATTTAAATAAACAAAAATTCAGTATGTAGCTTCATTGCAGATTTAAAATAAATGACAAATTCTACTAATTTTTTTCAATAAATTTTTACTGGCAAAAGAACCTTTCATAATAAATAAAGTGTAATGGAAAAATGAGACAAACCTTTCTGAAAAAAATATTTTTTTATACTTGATGTTTGTATTATAACCGCTGGCGGACAACAATTCACTTTGGTGACATGACCCACATTTCTATTCAAATCCCAATGAAAATTTTTATTCTGACTTCTTTATAAGATAACATGCTGGTTTTATTTGATTATTACAAAAGCTCATATGCATAAATAAAGGTGAATTTTCCTCGAAAGAAAAACCATTTATAAAAATCAGCATGCCAACTTCTGGAAATGCTAAACAAAAAAAACAAAAAAAGCTAGACTGGCTAGCTGGCAGACTGACCAACAATTAAACCTAAATTGCATTTCGAATGTGTTCAGATGGCGCTCTATGGTGCAATGTTTACACGATATTTATACAGCAGTAGCAACAAGAACCACATGCAAAAAATTTTTATGAAAACGAGCCCCCATGATAAACCAATTAATAAATGAATTAATACTCATTCATTGTACTTGTTGTGCTCGTATGTGGTGCAAACATAAATTTAAATTTTTTTTTTTAGAAAAATTAACAAAAAGCCTTTTTGGATACGAAAAAATTTATCAATCGCCCAATTGTTGTTGCTGTTATTGCTTTGAAAGTGTGCAGCAGTACTGTTAGCCGCAAGCACACAAAAATACTGCACTCAGACTTAACATGTTAGTATTTTAAGACACACTTTAAATAATGCATGCAATTTGCAGGATATTATACTTTAGGTCAAAAGCTGTAACTGCAAAAAAAAAAAGAATGTTTAGTACTCAATTGATGTGTGTGAAGTTAAATTAAAAAAAATATATAATCCTTGACACCAACCTTGTGTTTTAACAGAGCTCTGTTTGCTCTCTTGAGGTATAAAAATTAAATGAATATATTTCGTATGGACCTTTCCAGTAAAGGAGCCAACTGAGGACGAAAAAAATAAATTTATTTCAGAAAAGTTTGAATTTGAACCAGTTATTGCCGGTTCTTAAAACTGATTAGTGACCACCATAGTCGGCTTATAAAAACTCGTTCTCAAACAAATTGGATTACACCTTAAAAAATTTAAAGTTTTTCATTGTCGCCCATGGAAACTAGTTCCAAAAAAAAAGCCTACTTATCACTCAGCGAATCCTAACTTTAAGAACAGGCAATATTTGGTACAAATTCAAACTATAAAGAAATAAGTTTATGGGCAATGATAAAGCAATACCTTATCCATAAATCGATCACTTTTTTCGCCTACCTGACTCATTTACTTTACTTTAATAAGTCCATTTTAAATGCATGAATTGAATTTTTGTGCATTAACAGAGTCCTATTAATCTTATAACAGAGCTCTGTTACAGTACAAGGTTTGTGTCAAAGGTTATACATTTTAAAAATATAACTGAACACACATATACAGAAAAAAAAATCCTGCGATAAACACGTTTAATTAAAAAAAGAAACTAAAATTCAATTAAAAATGTTGAGTCAATTAAACTTTTGTTTCAAAATTTAATTTAAGTTTAATTGACTCAATAATAGGTTTAATTGATTTTTTTTTAATTAAACATGTTTATCGGAGGATTTTTTTCGGTGTAATTAATTGTAGTCTGAATTTTAAACCAATTAATTACGTTTTATTTAAGATTTCATTGAAGAAGAAAAAAAAATGGGGAAATAAACTGAATTTTTGACACACTTTGATTAAAATGCAACCCTGACATAATGAGTGTTATTTTCATAAACTCCATTTGTTAAGGTTTCCCTTTACAGTGAAAACTTTTTCCGATTTTTACTATATATCTAAAAATTGTATATGTGACCCGGTCTATGAAAAGGTGGCTTATGACTCAAAAAATTATTGTTCACTTTTTTTTTTTTTTTTGGTTCGTTTAGTTTTTGAGACGATCTTTAACATGGTGAAAAGCAGAAAGTCCTAACTTGCTTAAGGCGGTTTCAGACTAAAATACAAGTATTAATACTTTTGACGAAAATGCTTCCCTAATCTAATTTCTGTTTAAAAAATTTCAAAAAAACAATAACAACTAACTCAGCATGTCAGAGTTGCATTTTCCACAAAAGTATTAATACTTGTATTATAGTCTGAAACCGCCTTTAGAAGTGTACTAAAAATGTAGAGAAAGAAGAGCACAAATGAAAGAAAAACAGAATTTTATTGAAAATCGAGAATGAAGATAATACATGCAATAGGAAATAAATAACAACAACAACCGTACACAGTTTTTTTTCCTCAAAACTTCACTAGTTTATAACGGAAAAAACCAACAGAAACAGAACGAAGGAGAACAACTACCGAGAAACTGACGAAATGCATTGTTTATCTTTAACAGCTGATTTCTCGAAATTTTGTTTTTGAGTCATAAGCCACCTTTTCATACACCGGGTCAAATATATTGATAAAATTAACATTGTTTGCTCATTCATTTCTGCTTAAGGGATTTAGTACGCAAAGAAAATTTACAATAATTTTTCTGTGAGTGTATGATGAAACGTGTGTGTGAGTTTACATGCAAGTGGCTTGCAGCAATAATTAACAATTCATTAATACGTTAAATGTGTTATTATTTTTTAATGATTGAAATTTTTGCAATAAAACCAAAAATATTTTTCGATTAAATTACAAATGTTCTGGTATTTTGACTGCGTTTTATTGAAATGGATTGAGAGAGCGAAATAAACAACAATTTCATTACCTATTACATATGTACTGTATTGCGAAAAGTGTCATTTTTATTTTTGTGAGACTTAAAGACGTCGGCACTTGGCAGCCACTGTAGTGTCTGTGGCGTAGAGAATCTGAAGCACAAAAACTCACTTCGTATTACTCACTGGTGATTTCATTTATTACAATTTCGCAGCTGTTTGAAAGCAAGTTCCATACTTTAAAGCTTAAATAAATAAATAAATAAATATCCATAAATGGCGTACATTTAATTTTCTTTAATTTGCCTCTTTGATTTTTAACAATTAAACTAATTACAAAAACTCAGCAGGTAAAAACTCGTATTTTATTAAAAATAATTCATTAGTTCGTTTGCAATTTATTTTAATTTAGATTTTCGCATGTATTTTCAATTACATTTTCTTTTGTATGCAATTCTATGATTAAATTGCATGTGTTTGCGTTTTTCTCTTGTTGCATTTTTATTTATTTTTTTTTTTCATTTTAATCAAATGCAATTGCACTTGATTTTTCACAGCCTAGAAAATATTCAGTTTTTTTTTTGTTATATTGCCCGTATAGCATTTATACAAATCCATCATCGTATTTAAAATCATAAATGCTTTAATGCCTTCGAATTGCTTTTGCCCTGAGTATTATTAATTTTTAGTTGCTCAAATACTACAATTTTTTTCGGCTAAAATAATATTTATAAATACTTCCCTAAATAGAAAAATATGCGAACATTCAAAGTATATGTGTAAGCGGATATTTTAATGCACTAATGCACACAGTGTACCGGCTATTGAACGATTATGTATGTAAGATTTAAAAATATTACGTCTGAAAAGCTTTGTTCTCATTCTAAAAATTTTCTGGAACACGATTAATAAATTATGTGCAAAAAAAATATATTGTATTCAGTTTAGTTTGATTGTTTGATTAAGAAGATGATATTTGTGAGACACATGTCAAAATAAAAAATGTTTCAGTTTAAAATTTTTTAAACGCACTAATAATCCCAAATTAATATTTTACTTATTAAGTAAAATATTTTTTTTTTATTAAAAATACATTGAAATTGATTATTGAGGGGTTTAGCTGGATCCTATGCGCATTTCACTGTTGCTAATGCAGATCATCAGGGAACCTTTACCCAAAGCTTCTTATAACAACTAGAGTTATTATATTATAAACTTTCATTTAAACAAATGAGAAGCTCAATAACAAATAACAAAGTTGAAACAAGAACTCAATAATCAACATGTTTTTTATTTTCTTACTTTACTATTGCTACATTGGCTGACTTTTTTTCAGCTTCAAATTGTAGTCGTAAGAGTATGTAAAAGAAAATAAATGTAAATAACAACAACAGCTATTTAAGAATAGAGTGTTGCCACACAAGTATTTTTTGGCCGGGTGCAGTCAAGTTAATAATTAGTGTTTTTTATGGGAATTGTTACAATTTAAGTTTAAATTGTAACAATTGTAATTGTTTCAATAACACTGTACAAACTTAAGATTTTAAGCTTAAATTAGACGTGCCGTAACCATACAAAACATCGTATAAATAATCGTCCGAAAACAAATTAAGTAATACGTCAATCATAAAAGTTGAATGGGATTTCAGTACGTTCACTTGTGTCATAATCCGAAAATGGTATTTTTACGTGACGAGTTGCACGTTCACGGATGTGACGATTTGACCTCTACTTTGAAGGATATTTTCCGCTCCACTTTTCTAAAGCAGAGTAAAAATAAAGATTCGTTGGAGAGTTAAAATAATTAAGAAAAATATTCATCATAAGATGAATAAATAAATAAAGCTACTACTGGATACATCTTAGAACCCAAAAATTTAAGTTATGGAAAATTTTAAGATTGTATACCACTTTGGGGCTGAGCTTACCGAAGAAATCCATGGATGGCCAGCAAGGTCATACAATGGCGTAATTCAATCCGGAAGTAAGGTGGTGGCTCTAAATATCTCCAAGGCGTTTGCTAGAGTGTCGGTCGCATGGATAGTGCACTTTGGACAAAATGTATTGCTTTTGGGGTCGATGCTAACTAATCTCGATTCTTATCCAGCTTCCTCAGGTATGGAAATATATTAAACGATTTCAAGGTAAATTCAAAGGTACTGCAAGGCACCGTTCTTTCTCCTACTCTATTCCTTCTTTCTCTAACAGATTTTCTATGTTTAACTTTCAATTCTATCTACTCTTTTGCGATGACAGCACAATCTGCGATTTATTCTCATTAAACAATAGACCAACCCTGCCGGAGGTCGAAGCTATGACGCATAATATCAACAATACTTTAAATTATGATTTATTAACAATCTCTGCTTGGGGTCATGCAAACAAAGTCAATTCTAACACTCGTAAGATCCAATGTTGTATGCTTACGTATGGGTGGCATTAAGGAGGGCACTATTGATCTTGGTGATGTTCAGTGCACTGATTAAATGTTTTACGTCTGATCCCTTTTCTATTTATACCACCTCTATCCGGGCGAAAATAGTATACAACTCTCATGTATGGACCGGTGTTTCAACTCCATTGCTTCACTGGCGCCGCATCGATGGAATGTGGGGTAAATTTCCTTGGTCTATCGCAATAGAATGTTTTCTAATGATATCAGGGAACTTGATCCTGAAACCGAAACATTTTAATGCATAACCCTTGCTTCATTAAGCGTACAATCATTTGTGTTCGACTGGCCAGTCAATCGCACAATACATTACAGAGAAAAATTCGATTTTTAAGACGCACCGTTCGTATGCGGAATAAACTACCTGTAGAGATCTCGTCTATCACTTTCAATGTGTTAAAGTCCAAATCGAATGTCCACGAACGCTGGAGTCCCGCTATCATCTTTCTTAGTTTCTAGCATAATGCATTGCAAAAAAACTGAAAAGCTTTTTTCCATACATTTTTATTCACCCTTATCGGGAATAAAAAACAAACATTTTGTTCACGTGAAATACTTACTGTGAACAAAATTATAAAACAGTATACCGAAACAACAACAATGCAAACATTGGCGATCAAAATTTTAGGGAAAGGGAACACATTCCACGTGAACTTTTATTCCCGATAAGGGTGATTGTTAATTTCTCTATTTTGCCAAATATAGCTTTAGAGACAGTAGTAAAAGGTAAATATTGCACAAAGCCTAGCGGTATTCAGTGTTTGAAGTCGGACGTAAGTGTAAATGCAAAAAATATCGGAGGTACTCTTTTGCAATCACTTACTATATTATTGCGTTTTCACAATAGAGAAGTTTTTTTTTTGCTATTTATATTGCGTTTTCATTACTAAATATAACAAAGTGTCATTTGTAAAGCAGCAAATTAAATTAATTCCAAAATTTCACAGACAACATATATAGATGTATAGCCTATATTCAAAACACGTCAACTCAAAAAAGCTAACTTTTCAGTAGATCGAAAAAACTAGTTATTTCGCTCAATATTGTAAAAATAAATGATGTGCCTTCCATAATATGGTTTAAATATACATACTAATTTATAGGTCTGCAAAAAATATTTTATTTTGCACTGGTTGGCGTATTTTTATGAGATAGCATATTTTAGTCGATCAAAAAAAAAAATATTTTCTTAGAGTTAGCATATTTTATCGGAAAAAATATGATTTTTTTAAATATATTTATTTTTTAATCAATTTGTGAAATCTTTTACTCAATACTAGATATAAGAATAGAAAGGTAACAATAAAAAACTTAAAATACCTTAAAAAAATAACATAAGAATGACTGAAAGCCACTTCAATCTCGAGGTGGTCAGCTTTAGCACTCTCTAACTCACTCTCTAGTGTAACAAGTTCACTACAAATTATCAATTTCGAAAGCTTATGTCATTGACTCTTATCGGTCCAAAAATAATGTTTCTATTCGATTAACAGTTCAAAAGTTATACATACATTAACAATTTTTTTATCGGAACCCCTCTGTACTAATTTATTAAAAGTGACCATATCTCAAAAACTAGCCATAGGATATCAAAATATTTACCAGATTCGTGTTCAACATGCGAAATGCAATAGGATATGAGGTAGATTTATAATAAATTACTAATTTTTTTAAAAATATTGGAAATTTATATGGGAGTTAGCATTTATTTTCACCAAAAAAATTATACTTTGAGATAGCAGAATAAGAAAAATTTATATAAAACGGGGAAAGAATCATTTTTTTGATTCGAAATTTATACTACAGATGAAAATTGCACAGGGGAGCTATTTGCCATCGGAAACACATTTTGTCCAAATTTGAGTTGACGTGTTTTGAATATAGGCTCTCGATATATAAAATCGTAGTGTGTGTTTGTTCCTAACTATAAGAGCTGTGGGGCTGAAATTTTTAACACAACTTCGGGTCAATACCCGGTAGGTTTTTGTTTCTGACCCAAAAAGTGACCACTGTGCGGAGTAATTTATAGTTAAAAATAATATAACATAATACAATGTTTGCCGGGCTCAGCTAGTATTCTATAAAAGGGATAAAACTGGAAAGGCCAAATAAAATGTGGCACACAGAGGAAATCAAATATATTCCCTCTTATTCCAGTTATCAACATTAACGTCACGTCAATACAATATCAAGAAAATGGAACTAGTCTACACGTTGTCGAAAACGATTGCCTGCTATTGACAACCTCATGCTGTATTCTAGACAAAATTGTTGTCGAGCGCGAGTACAATTGAATAAGGGTGCTTTTAAATTATTTGGAAGACGGCACAGAAATAAATTTCGCTCGCCATCATTGACAAAACTGATGCATTGCAAACATTTGCAATTTAAAACGCACTAGCTAATGAATTAAAGAGACATCAAACATATTTCAGAAATTTTATCTCGGAAAAGATTTCATGACCGATAAAAATTTAGAATTGAGAACACTAAATATTTCGTTGCACTGTGGCTAGTTTACACTTAAATATTCAAAGCTAAAAAAAAAAGACAACCTAAAAATTTTGAACTGCAATTTTTTATGAATATTTGTTTTTTTTTTCATTGCAACTCGTTTATTCCATGTTATTGCAATTGTTAGCTTAACAGCGAGAAAAAAAATGAAACTAACGTAATGAATTTGAAAAGTGCATATTTTTCATAGTAGAAACGGTCTCCCTCTTCCAAATAGAATGTGTGTTGACAGCATTTCTGTTGCACTTTGAAGCCATTTATAGAGTTTTTTGCGTTAACTGTAATTTGTATTTGTAGCTGCAAGTAATTGTTGTTGCTGTTCCTGCTGCTGATGTTGTTGTTGCAAGTTAAAGCCCTAATAGTTAAACAAATGTTGAGGGATTTTCATGTATGGCTTTTTAATTTTGTATACAAAATGTGAATTCAGTTTTTGTTGTGGCTGTGGCAAGCGAGCGAATTTTCTTTTTTTTTCGTATTTGTTGGCTGTGAGCCAATAGGCCCCCTGGGTATTATGTATTCGTAAAATATAAAATCTAGCAAGTAATTGTTGATTGTCAGTGAGTGCTTAATAAAATACCGTTTTCATGCGGGAATTGAGGGAATGAATGCGCTGTTGTTTTATTATTAAATTTTGAAATATTATCATTATTGTTTATCTTTGACTAAAATTTAATAAATTTCAATTCGAAACATTAACATTTATGGCTTTATTATAAAAGTTTTATCACACGAAATATTTAACACCTTTAGCTGTAATAATTTCTTAAGAATTCATTTTTTGGTCTACAATACTACCATTTATGCATAATTAATAAGTTTAAAAACGAAAACTTAAAACAAAAGCCGAAACATTTAAATCTGCCTTAATTACGGCAATAAAACTCTTTTTAAGTTTAATAATAGTCAGTATCAATCTATAATTTCTTGTGTTTTTTCTTTCTTAATAAAGTAGATAACAAAGGGGCTTTTAAATATACATACTTATACAACAACAAAATCTATCCTTAAAAAAAAGACAGATCAGTGTAAGAAATTTTCTATAAAAAGACAAAGAAATCAAAAATTCATAAAATGAACTACTGAAGGCAAGAGAAAAAAATGACGGTGTAAATAAATATTGGAAACAACTAAATTAGAGATGGTGACCACCACTCACGTCACGTGATTGCAGTGAATTGTGTGATAAAAAGCAGTTGGAATTGTTCATTATGTATATGTTTAAGTATTTATTTAAAAAAAAAAACTTCCAAAATAGAAAATCAATTCGTTAGTTTCGAAATTCTATTATAGTTCGTTTACATTTGAACAAAATCTAGTACTTAGGATACTTAAGGGCAAAATCTAGAAGATTTCCCACACATAAAAAATTTACTTCGTCACTAGATTTTATCAAGATCTACTTAAAATCTAGTAAAACTTAATGATACAACTATGGTTTTCATTTTTTCAAAGTTATACTAAAGTCAGCCTGTCTGTGTACTTAAAAAGGTATGTGAATTGGCTACATAGCATTTGTTTGGTTGTAGTTTTGGATAAAACATATTGATAAATGTAAAAAAAACTTGGTGTGAACGGTGTAGATTTTCTAATTTTTTATTTAAAATCTGGTATAAGTGTTGCATACCTTGAGTGAAAAGTAACCCACGATTCCATACCTGAACTGTAGTAAAAATTATCAATTTAATCAATTTAGAGTTTGGAGTACAGTCAAATTGTATTACGAAACAAATATGATACATACAATAAAAATTATATCCATATTGGAACGACATTCTGATGTTGCCTGGTAGGCGAGATTAACTTATTTCAGTCCTTGCTGCCATAATCGTACGCTTGTCTCTTCGAACAAACATTAAAAATCTTTCAAGCAAAAAAATTTTCCAATATTTTTTAGAGTATAAATTTTGTCGGCAAAAGGTTTTGCTTGTGAACGAAAAAAAAAGAAAAAAAAATAATCAACAATATACAAAGATTCATGAATTTACAAACAATCCAGCAAAAAGATCTTAAAAGGTGATAAAGCATGGTTGAGCTTTATTTTATTTTTTTATTTGTATTTGCCCCCACTGTGGTTTTATTTGTTGCTCAAATACTCGTACATGCACAAAATTATCAAACACATCCATACATAAATAAAATATATGTATTTATTTCATTAAAGCAACCACTGGCCAGTCAAGTCAGCCTTTACTACTTAATTGCTGCAAGTTCTTTTTCACAAAAAAAAAAAAAAAAAAATTATCTTTAAGGCAGTCCTTGTGAGCGACTGTCGAGCCTTTCCATTGTATGAGTTTCAACACAACGTTAAAAAAAATAAAATAAAAAAATAAATAAAAGACAAACAAAAAGACTTAAGGAGTCAAGATTTTATAGCCTGTACAAATAAATGTGATCACATGCACAGATACATATATTTTTGCATCGAATAGTGTTGCAAATTTTTATAATGCACAAAATTAAAACTTCGTTTAAAATAATTTATGAAATCTGAAACAAAAACAATAAATTTTTAATTAGTGAACGAAAACTGGGTTAAAATTTGCTAATTTGGCATTTTCAAAAGCTTTCTGTGTAACAAAAAAAAAAAAAATTTGTGAAACGGTTGCAAAATTTATTTCACAACATTCGAAGTACGATAACACTGTGCAACAAAATCAAACTTTTTCCACCATAACAAGCTTCTAACGATTGATTAGGGCAGAGGAAATCAAAGCAATCATAGGTGTATTGGAGTTCTGGAATTCGAACTTAACTAGCGCTCTCCACTGGCCATGAGCTTGGTATGGGCATCATGTCGGACATCTCAAATGGCTAGTGGAGACCGCTCATGTCCAAATTTCGTCCATGCTTAGACATGGATGCCCGAACATTCATATGTCTGAGCAAAAATGTTCGCCATGAGATATTCTCAGTCCGCAATCATTTGCAATAGAAAGAAAAAGAGACAGAACAAAATTGGTAAATATTCCATCTGTATTGCACTAACGCAAATCACTTTGATATGCCTGAACATGGGCATCGCACGTATTCACCACAACAAAGAAGTTGATGAACTTTTAACAGTTCATCTGTTGGCGTCATGTCCATGTCATGTCCAAGTTGATGGCTAGTGGAGACGTAGAGTAAATAAAATAAAAGCCAACAGTAAAGTTAACCCTAGTTAAGTACGAAAGTAAAAGTACGAATTTAAATAAATATGAAAATAAAATCTCCAGCGTTAAATTTTTCCCACTCTCACCAAAACCTTTCTCCCTCAGCTAAACAAACCTCTTGGAGAATCAAGACCACTAACAGGGCTATAAAATAGCTTTTAAAGTAAATTCAGAATTGTATTTTTTGAAAACCTTCATGAAATTTTAGAAATATATATGACTTGTAGAAAATTCTGACATATGAATTCTATGAGAGATTTGGACAGTGTTGCCAAAACGCTTTTTCCTCAGCGAATCAAAGCTATTGAGATTTGTCCACTGTGCGTCTTGCGAAATGAGAACGTAAGGTATGTTTTCCTTCAATATTCAGTTATAAAGAGCAGTAGACTCAAAAACACATATCATTATATGTTACAAGCAAGTAACGCCAATATAACAGATAAACTAACATTTAATCGTTCGGTTTTTTTTAATAAAGAGAAGTAACACTCAGGCAATCAATGCCTACTACTACAATGAATGCCTACTACTATTTCTAGTAAGAGAGAAGACAGGTGGTGAAGAAATAGATAGAGGAAAGCTTCGTTCTGTTTGCAACTCTGCTTTTTTGCAAGTTTTTTTTTTAATAAGGCAGTGTTGCTGCGTCTGTAGTGTCAATGAGGTGTATTTAATTTTTCTAAGCTGTGTTTAGTAGCCTTTTTATTAGTTATTTTACTTTGCCGATGATTGTGCTACACAATACCGACGAAGGACGCCCTCCTTCCCCTGATGTTACATTAGGATAAGTATCCGTTGAAGTCGGTGTTGTTCATTGACCAGTCTCTATGTCTTAATCACTTGAACTTTCCTACAACACTGATACAAAGTGACACTAATGCACAAGAGAAAAATGTGTGGTGTTGCTTATGTTTAATGACTGTCGGAGACCGGGCTCGCACCCAGGACCTTTGGTTTTGTAGTCAACGTGCTAACTACTTCAGCCAATGCCTATCATTTGAAAAAATTAAACAGAGTTTATGAAAATTTTTAAAAGGCAATAACACTTCATTAGATCAGAGGGTGGACTCCGTATTTCGACATTTGCTTTCGAATTTGTATGTTATAAAACATTACAATTCGAAAGTATTTGCCCGGGTTGCATTTTCGAGCACGATTATGTACGATAGCGAGGCGAGTACCAGCCTTAACTAAAGGCACCAATCTTTGACATAAGGTTATGATGGCACGGTACTCAGTGACAGTAGTTCAGATCAGGGTAACAGTTAACTCGGAACAATAATATTCAGTGCAAGTCTTATGTAATATTTTTGCATCGTTTTAACGGCTGATATATGAATTTTTTACTTTAGATTATTTAATAGAACATATTTTTTGTCACTTGCAAAATTTGATACAGAAAAGAACTCTTTTTTTTGGGTATCTGAAGACGAATTAAAGATATGCCAAATAGCTTTAATACATCTCTTGACACAGCGAAATTACCACTTTTAAGCAACTTTTCGCAGCTATTTTCTGTTTTTTCCACAGCGGTAGGGCCGGTTCATCTGCTGCATCTGATATGTAGTGTGTTCGGAAAATGCGCAAGTGGCAAGGCAACACTGTAATGACGTGAATTTTAAGGGGCTATTCAGATACTACGTAACGTTCCAGTGGCGGTGAGGTGCGGGTGTTAAGGATTTGTTAAAGTTTAGAACATTTTTATAACAAATGTTACTATAGGGGGGAGGAGGGGTTATAAAACTTCGAAAAAAAGCGTTACATGAATGGCCACTAAAATTTTACTCCGGAGTATGGACCTGTTCGAAAATGCATCACTGCGCTGCAAATAGAAATTTAAATGTCTTAAAGTTCTTCGCTGCAGTAGATAACGCAAAAATAAATGTAAAATATGTATATCGTACAAAGATGGTTACTACTAAAAAAGATTATCGGCAAACATCCACGTGGGAAAAGGGAATAACTAGCAAAGGAAAAGGTAATGCACAGCATGAATACTTTTTCATTCCAGAATTCATTACTGTTAACACAGAGCATGTCCTAGGAAAGTAATGAATTATTTTAATACGTCCGAGGAATGAATTCTATAATTCATAACACTCGTCACAAGCAAAATGTGGTAATGCACGTGGTAATCATTGTGTTTTATAAAATTGCCCTCTCCTTTCTAAGGGAATGTATTGTCTGTCTTGCTTTAGAAAATAATACATTATTTTTACCCATTATTTACTCGTATGTGATGAATGTCTACTTTTCCAGCTGGGTTGTATTGCATTTTAAATTAAAGTTATATTATTATTTATTATTAATTTAATAATTCTTGATGTTTTCTCTTTCGAAATTGTAGTCAATGTTTTTTTTTTGTCTGCGCTTCAATTGAGCATTAATTGACCAAACCAATCACACATGCTTATTAGATGTAGAGCAGCGAAGGATTTCTGAATATGGCCGTAGTTGGGAGGATTCCGAAAAAAAAATTACTTTTTAAATCAGCTCTGATAACAGTAGAATACTAAATACTTAAACAAAAATTATAGAAAAGATGAGGCTTACCTGACCCTTTAAAGAAACTTTTTTCAAAGTTACTTCCTTAAAACTTTTTAAAAAGATACTTTTTGAAGAGTTACTTTGTACTGCTCAGAAATCAACTTTTGTTAAACAGATGCGAATATAATTATCATTACAATACTTATTACATGCAGCAGAGGGGATACACATATACAAGTTTTGATCATTTTCAATAAAAACTTACTTAAGTTTCTGTGGCTGAATTTTACTGAATCAGACATCAACTATTATTAAATAATAAAATATCTGAATTAATCTAACAACGTTGATCTTAAACTCTAACAACATATTATCACAAAAAAAAAGAAACCTGTTAAAGAAACAGTAGGCCTGTTTGTTACAAGAAGTCTATAATTTATAATCAAAAAAATTATTTAATCTTTAATTTATGCCAATAGTCGTCTAGTCAGTCTTTCATACTTGCAGGTTACTAACGATCACAAACGAAACACAGATGTTGTTACTTGTCTGAGTATTAATAAACGATTTCCTGGTTAAAATTTGAAAGAATTGCAAATGAGAAGAATGATCGAAATTGATAACAAAGAGTATGAATGATATAAAGGATTTCCTAAGAAAAATGCATAAAACAATTACAAAAAAAGAAAACGAGTATTTTAAATGTGAAACAGTTAATTATTCACATGCTGTAATTGTATGATTAATTTTAAAATGTTTTTATGCATATTTTTGTTCTTCATATTTTCCGTAATAATACCTGCAGGTTCCGCACCATTAAGTTTTTAGTCAAACCGCCAGCATAGTTGACTGTTCGCAGGCAAAGCAGACACAAAAGAATTAGCAACTTTAAAAATGAAACTCATATAATTTTAACACTTTTTCAGGCCATATTTAGTTGTTGCCACTTTTTTGCCATTAATTTTAATATGATTAACTCTTTTTTTCGCGTTGCAATTTGCATTAAAATGTGAGATTATGACGAATATTGCAAATTATAATTTTTTTTTTTTGTTGATTTCTTAGTTTCTTTGGAAGTTATTAACAATATCACATTTAAATAATGTGGAAGTAAAAAAAATAAAAACAAACGCATCATCATGTCATTGAATTTTTTATTAAAAAATATTATTTTTTTGTTGCTGTAGGCCAGCCAAAGCGGTGGTGGCAGGCAGGCAGTACGAGAATCAGCATGAGTAGTAGGATGGCAATTAATTGCTATGAGGAGTATCTTTTCGGATTTTAGCAACGACCACAATAGCGACCAGAATAAAACAAAATTATAATCCGTTACGCATCAAATGATTTTACATTAATGAGCTTTTTAGATTTTAAACAATGTTAAAAAAAAAAATTAATTAATACTCATAAAAATGAAAAATAAAATAAAATAAAAATACTTCTTAATTGTATGTATGGATCCGTGTCTAGACTTTCGTTCTTGTGGCACTTTTTGTTGTTGTTGTTTTCGTGTTAATCCGCCAGAGTCAATTCGTTTTCAGTGCACATATCTTGTTTACAGTTCTCTTCAAAAGAAACTTGTTGTGTGATTAAACCAAACAGTTCTTTGAACTACGTCCACGCCAATTATAATGGAACCACTTGGTCCTAAATGATCAATTCTGGCTAAAGATAGTTGGATAAACAAAAAAACTTCTCATGGACAACAAAAAATAGCTTTAAAGCCAAAACTAAAAGTTTCTCAGGTATTTTTTCTGAAAAACATTTTGAGTTTTTTTAATAGGGGGAAAGATGTGGCCCTAAGACACAAACTGACGGTGTAGCATCTTTACCACTCAGCCACAGGGTATGTAAATTACATTAAGCTCTATATGATTATCCTTGCGAAGGTTAGCGCAGCTGTTGGTAAGCCCGCCTTATATCATCGGAACACAGAAACTCTGAATTTAAAACACGCCTTCTACAGTTATTAATAGCAGAGAATGTGTGCCGTTGTCTCATCATCTTCTAAGCTTAAACGACACCAGCTTGAACGAACTGGGCAACTTTTCCACAGAGGGCAGTTCAGTCCAAAGTGACCAGTGAAAAAACCAGTAACAAGCCGTAAATTATTCCTGTTGGAGTTCAGGATGACGCTATATGACGCTGCATCAATATTTGAAATGGTCTGACCTGCCAGCCACACTTCCTTTGCGGCCGAAATGTCATTTCTAGGTTCAAGGTTTCTGGGAAATGCAATAGAACTTCGACAAAATCTGAAACTTTTTGTCGCTTACTGGTTTCATCGGACTCTTTTATAATCGGCAAATAGGATTTGGAATGAGACGATGTAGTCAAAGAAATAATAGATAAAGAATAAAGCTGTCGAATGGTGAAAAAATATTAAAAAATTAAGATTTGTTTTTGGTTGGGTTTCATGGGCGGTGGGAGGGGCTGATTGTGATTAAAATTGGCATGCGTATGTTTTTATTCTAAAAAAAAAGAATAGGAATAATTTTTATTCAAAAAAAAAATCTATTTGAATTGCACGACGGATGTGCTATTGCTACGATCTGCCAACTTTTTTTTTTTTTTTTTTTTTTTTTTTTTTTTTTTTTGAAGAGAAGTAACATTTAGGCACTTAGTGCCTATTACTATTACTAGGTGTTACCTTCTTTAGGAAAGGGATAGTGATAGAAGACAGGTGGTGAAGGAAGACATAGAAGAAAGCTTCATTCTTCACAACTCTGCTTTTTGCATGCTTTTTAATAATGCGTATAGTTCAGTGACCAGTGACTATGCCCCTTCATGACTTGAACTTTCCTACAACAACTGATGCAAAGGGACTCTAATGCACATCAGAAAAATGCGTGGTGTTGTTATTTTAATGACTGTCGGATACAGGGATCGAACCCAGGATCTTCAACTTTGTAGTCAACGTGCTAACTACTTCAGCCAACGCCACCCTTTTAAATGATCTAGGACCTCCCCACTTTTTACGAAAAAAAAAATTCATGAAATCCACTGTGGGTTATGGTGGCTTGAAAGGACAAAAAGGAACAGAGGTTTAGCCATATGAAGCATGCAAAAAATGTCTGCAAACATCTTCTATGTTTACTCGTGTAAACGCAAATGCTAAAAAAAAGTTTGACGAATAAAATAAACAATTTCTCCAAGAAAACTTTCATCTTAAGTGGGACTGCTTACATCCACGAAATATAATGAAAACAATGTTTCTCATTTTAATTTAAAACTTCCCGCACCAATTATGATCGCTCAGGGGAGAAGAATTAAAACTGTATAAGAATACAAAAATAATGGCATTTGGAGTAACGAACAAAATCTTTTCTAAAGATGATATTAACAATCAATCTCTGCCCAAGTGCTGATGAAGTGCGCGGCGGCGCAGAAAAATGCAAAATTTTTCCCCATTCATAAGACTAGTTGGATTTATCTTCTCTTCTTTATAAAAAAAAACACATTAATTAATAAAAAATTTGCATTGTATATATTGAAAATACTGAACTTAAGCCCGATTAAGAAATTATTCCTGATTAATATTTCATTCTTTCGAACGTCTGTTTTAAAAGAAATAGTAAAGTGTTGTTCAACTTTAAATTTCTGTGTAACAAAGAAACTTTTTTTTAATTGCTATTTTTTATTATTTAAGTTCCAAATTGATGACTAATAGAAAACAAACTTAATAGTCAACAAGGTACACAGTGTTATTGACAAAAAAAAACAATAAAATAAAAATAACACAAGAATTAAAACAGTAACAAATTGGATTGACATAAATAAATATGAAAAATAAATAAATATTTTTTTTGTGCACAAATATTCCAGATATGTTTTAAAAGTTTCATAATTTTTACTTGAAATATTTCTCAAGAATTTATAGACATTTATATATTTTTGTTTCTTCTTGTGTATTCCTTAACCTAAGACACTGATATTTTTGGTAAGTATGAATTTTAAAGAAACAAAATTAAAATAAAGAGGAAAGAACACCACGCACACATCGTAAAATATTTGTGACCGCACAGCGAAGCTTAAATTGTGTCAAACGGAATTTTTACAACCGCATACATTAAATCACAAAGAGACATAAAAATGTCCCTGAAACACATTTTTGAAAAAAAAATATATATATAAAATAAAAAAATGTTGCATCATTTCAGATTTGTGTGAGAAACTTTCAACATATTTTTTTTTCTAACATTATTTATTTCATTAAATAATTAATATACGAGTACAAATATACTTAAGTACGTATTTATCAAGCAACTATTGCTCAAATAAAATATATTATTTTACATACATACATACGAGTATGGATGTAAGTATGTATGTATATAATTTTATATTTGAATGAGAAAAACTACCTCCTCTTGGAATATGACACAGTTATCAAAATATTATTATTATTATTATTTTTCGAATTTGAATCGTATATGTAGTTCAGTATGGCAAAAGTGGCGTTAAAATAAACACGCTCGAAAGAAATTTAATTTTGTTGCAGCAATTCTTGAATATGTGGAAGAGTGTTGAAAAGAAATGTATAAATTTTGTATTACTCGCCCGCTCTTTTTCGCTAAAAGATAGAAAGTTGCTGCAACAAAAACTGCAACACTTGTCAATCGTAAATGCAAGTGTGGGCAACATCAAAACTGATACATATATAGTACGAAACACAACTCTCCCGTATATTCGGCGCAAAAAGCACGTTAACTGTGTACGAACAACCTGAATTATTTAGTTTGTGTTTGACAGCCATTGATAGGGGCTGGGATTCACTATCTTACACAATTTTATGACTTTTGAGGAAATACAACCCTGAAAATCTTTAAAAAACAAAAATTCATGAAATCTGGGTTATTCTTTTAAAAATCGTACGATTGGGCAGAATATTGAGTCCCAGCCTTCACAGACTACCGCGTGATTTGAGATGAAAATGAAAAAAAAGCATGAAGTGAGTGTGCTTTTCATTTTGCGGAAACAAATATCAACCAAACCAAGACTAAGCTTGATAAATAATATGGAGACTCTTCACCATCAAGGGTAAAAAAGTGTATTATAGTTGACGTACTCTTTTGGACTTGTACCATCGCACTATGTACCATCGATTTCAATGATAAAAAAGTTTATTTCATTTCATTGTGGCTGTATAAGCTCGGAATGTGCAAGGCATTCCGGAAGCCTGTTCGCTGTGAAAGAAATTTTGGAAGCGAAATGCATTTCACATGGTTTAGCGGTTTCAAATTTGAATTATTACTTGGGTATAAGAAAGCTTTGCGCAATATAACATAACATAAACACAATCAAATGTGAACTTTCTAGAAATATTTGGCGTTGTTAAACTGCAATATGTACGCATTTTTGTGCCATTTCGTAACTGTGCACGAAAAGTGGATGATACACCACAACAACACTGCAGAGTAGACAGTGGGTTTTGCAGCGCCGATTCACTCCGGACATGGGGAGCGTATTTTGAAATGAACGCGTTATAATCCACATTGAATACTTTTAGAAGGGCAAAACAATCAGTGGCGGGTTTTATGCCAACCTTATTGGGTCGATTTAATGAGGATTTGAAACAAATCATGACCGCATTTGGCAACTCAAATTAACTCACTTCTACCAGGATAATGCAAGGGATCATACATAAGAAGTTTCCATGGAAAAAATCAATAAATTGAGCAACGAATTGCTACCTCATCCTTTCTATTCGCCGGACTCAGGACCGAGTTACTATTTGTTGTTCCCGCAATCTGAAGAAATCAATCCGAGGAAAGGGATTTGTCTCCAACTATGAAATCTCACAAACAAATGATCTCGACGAATCTTATTTTTTTTTTTTTGGAAGGAATAACAATTTAGAGAAACCATAAACAAAGTGCATAGAACTCACAGAAGACATTGTGAAAAATTAAATGATTTGTTTGCAAAAACCTGGATTTAATTCAAAAATTCGCCCTCCGATAGTGATATTGATCTCCGAACATTTTTGTTGCGTGTTTTAAAGGCTTCTTTGCACCAAATTTCTTTAAGCCGTCGCATACTGCTCGAACAAGCCACCCCAAAATATAGGCCAATATAGAAGTTCTACATCTTGCTCAAGAGTTCTCTGATCCACAGATTTGTATTGCTGGTATTGGTAGCTTTAATGCTCTTTTCTACATTACTACACTAATTTTTTCCTCGATAGTGCCTTCCCTGTTGTGGCTTCGTTGCTAAAATATTTCTTCCTTTCTTAAGTAATGGAAATAAAAGTATCATATTATATATTCCCCCAAATTAAATTCTGTATTTAAGTGATTCGTAGTGTATGTATTTATATGAAATTTCTGGTATTCACTAGCCTACGTGATCAAACAACTTTTGAGAAAATACAACCCTGGTATGATGGAGTTTATGAAAATTTTTTAAGTACAATAACAATTCACTAGATCAGGGTTGTATTTCTACGTACGATTAGATTACGTAGGATAGTCACTACTAACTTTAAGAAATTACGTTTAATGCAATACAATGAGTGGGAAAAATAAAAAAAAAAAATTTGCCAATCAGGTTTCAAATTTAAAATGAAGACGCCTTCAAAAAAAAAAAAAAAAAAAAAAAAAAAAAAAAACGCTAACTTAGCAACGTTCGTAATGTTTTTTTATTATGAAGAAGCATAAATATTGCGTAAATTTAAAATTTAAAATAATATTTGCTTTCTTGTGCTGATTTTGAGTTTATTTGTTCAAAGCGTGAGCGATAAAATGTGTGTCAAAGTGTTTATTTATTAATATGGAGTTTATTTAATTTGTGTTGTTGTTTTTTTTTTATTCCATACAAACATTTAAACACAGAAAAAACTATTCTTCTTGATTCCTCAAGAGTTGACACAAACAAAAACGTACATAAATTAAAAAAATACAATATATTTTTTTATCAACATTTTTTGTAACAAAAATATATATTTCGTTTCGTTTTTTTTTTTTAAATATATAATGTGTCATGTTTTATGAGTGGCTCGACACTTGTCTTTGATTTAAATTAATTTATGAAATGAATAAAGAAATATTAAGAAAATGATTGCGATTTTTGTGGCGATTTATGAAAATGAATACTTGAAATTATTGTTATTATTCCCTACACTATTGTGCTTTTGTCTACAGTTTCATTGAACATTTAAGATCGCCGCAATTGATCTACATACATATTCTTAAATAAAGAATGAATATTAGGATCATATTAATGATTTTTTAAGAAGCGCGAGAAAAATAACGACAAAGGGATATATTGGCTGAATTCACAGCCTATTGTCGGAGTCGTACGTAGCCTAGTGAGCACAGTAAGGGTGCGATTTGATCCCATTAGACTTTTGCTATTAAGGGTTTCTTAAATGGCAAATCTATGCGTAGAAGCTACAGCGGCTCTCAAAGAGCCAACATAACCCATGCCATTAAAATTAAAATAACCTGTGATCTAGAATTCACAAAGCGGATTTTCAGGTATAATTGTTTATATGCATCTCATGACAAAGGCTACCTGAACATTCTAAAAGTGGAAAGATCTTTTTTACCTGAAAATTTCTTTAATTATTATTTACTACTTAACTCATCTCAGAATTAGCCAACTTTTTTTTTTTTTGCTATGGCCCCCATTTGAATAAATATTTTACATACTTCTTAAAAATAATTGCTTTACAAATTTTTTCACAAATCTCAAAAGATCTTTGAAAAAAAAAACAACTAATAGAATTTGTAAAACATCATTAAAAAAAAATCTAAACAAATAAACACTCGTACAATCATTAATTTTATTTCATTATTGCTACGGACGAAGAACACATGAACTTCTATTATAAAGTTGACTTAAATTACACGTCACGGTTAATCAGTTGCCAACATCAAATACATACGTACAATTGAAATAAAAACAATGCAACTGCAACTAGAGAGAAAAAAATTTTTAATTTTACAACTGCAGAAACCAATAATATAGACTGACTGACGATAATAAAAATTAATCATGTGCACACTTAATTTGACACTTGATCGTAAAAAACAACGTCCAACAGAAGAAAAACAAAACACACACTAGAACTGACTGACAAGACAGACACACACACACACACACACACACTCACTGACTGCAGAAAAAACCTAACAAGGCAGCAATAAACAACACAAAAAACAATATTGGTTAAAAAAAAAGCCAACAACTAATCACCAAATAGCTGAAAGGCAATAACTAATCATCATAACAGCCACCTGCTTTACGCAATTATTACTTCTACTACATATTTCCACAACTACAAACTGATACAAAAATGTTGCTTTTGTTGTTTGTTGCTGTTGTTCAAATTTTTCAAATTGTATAGATCGACCAAGCCTGCCTAGTCTTGCTTGGGTATCTTGGTAAATTTTACTCGCCATAGACGACGATAAGAAAATAAGGACTTGTAAAAAATCTTTTTTTTCCTTCTGTTTCGTTAGATTCTTGTAATCAGAAACAAATGGAAAATCTTAGAAAAAAGATCACAAACTTTTAAAACATGACACATACAGACAAAGAAACACATCGATACATAGAATATTTACATTTTTTTTATTATTTGTTTATTATTAATGGTTTTGTGAAATGTACTTATTATTGTTGTTGTTGTTGTTGTTATTGTTTTTGTTGCGGCTGTTGCTGTTGCTGTTAGTAAGCCTCACTTAAGTAATAAATTATTAAAATATGAATTTTTTTATGTACAGCCAAACACAAATCATTTATGAGGTTTTAGAGTTTATTTTTCTTTTCGATTTATTTGTTATTTACGTAAGAGCAGTAGCTAAAAAGTATTACAGAATGGAAAAAATAAATCCAAAAAATAAATACAAAAAGAGATAAGTTTTATCTTCTTTCTTAACTAACACTTTTTAAGGTAAACTCTTAGTTTGTTAAAAAAAAAAATAAATAGAAGAAAAAATGACAACATATCATCAGAAGACAAGAAAGCAACCTGAGATATAATTTTTTTCATTAAAGATATTGGTAAAAGAAGAGATTATAACAGAGCAGCAGACCAGACTACAGAAAATTTCATCCAGATAAGAAGACTTCGTAGGAGACAAATAGGATTAAAAAAACGTGTAGATTGCTAGTAAATTATGCACACAAAGACGCAAGGAATACCAACAAATTTTGGGTATAACTATGGACATATGTACATACATACATACATTTATATGGCTGTGTGTGTATGAACATGTATACTATCTACACTCAATTAGATTCAGGCGCTAGAAATCTTCTTTCTGATATCCTTAATCTTCAAGCGTGTCTAATCGATTTCAATACCAAATTGTGCATTATAATTTTTCATGAACCAAAAAAAAAAAAAAAAAAAAGAAGCAAATTGCGATAATTATTACAAAAAGATGTACATACTGACATAAATAGATATTAAAAATACAAAAAGGGCATGTCGCTGCATGTTTCCAAACATGCGAGCATATTTGTCGCTTAAATTTTTTTTCCAAGAATTTTTATTTCTGCTCCAGACTTCAAAAGTGAAATTCTGTATGTTCTAATTAAATATCCGAGCCTTTCGTGTTAGTACAAAACTGGGAAGTGAAGGTTTGAGGGGAAAATGACTAGGGGTACGCCACCGATTCTATGGCTACGTGCGTGAGTTGAACATCATTCTTCGTAGCCGTTTCGAGAATGATGGCTGGAAGATAGTAGCCTATGCGGATGACGTGGTGATTATGAAAGCGGCGTAATTTCTCCTTACTATCAATGAAATCCTACAGGCATCGCTAAGCATAGGCGGGAAGGACAAGAGGGGGTCAAACCAAACAAAACGGAGGTACTTCTCTTTACCAGGAGCTACAACGGCTTAATTTCTTCCTACTATCAGTGAAATCATACAGGCACCGCTGTGCAAATTATCTTCATTAGCGAGTAGGAAGAGACTGCTGGTCAACCCAGACAAAACGGTAACGGCTACTCCTCGTTACCAGGAAGTACAAGTACAAGCACTTAGATATCAGTTTATCTTCAAGGAAGATATTAGTTAATTGGATTTATAGAACGGTTGTCAGAGGAGTTCTCTCGCACGGGTGTGTTGTGTGGTGGTAGGTGTTGAGGAAGGAAAGCCATAGGAAATCCTTTGCTAAGGTCCGCAAGAAGCACTTCATTTGGCTTTGCATGTCATTCTCCATCTTTTGCCTATCCAGGGCTGTGTAATAGAAACGGCGAAGAACTTTTCTCAGGTTTTCGGAGCCAGGTTTAATGAGGCTAATGACTAATGAGACATACGAGCACACACGGACGTCCACGGCCGCGGAGATTGACTTAAGTCGGCCAACTTAATTGCTAATACCATACAGGGAGTTTTGACTGATACTTTCGGCGAGGGATTTTTCAGTGATGGAACCAAGATGGACATAAGAACGGACGCTGGGAGCGATCAGGAAGGGCTCGAAAGTAATGGCCGATAATATTACTGAGAAAGCGGTGGTCACCCTCCTCGGCGACAGTCAAGCAGCACTTAACTCTTTGAAGCGGCATACTGTTAAACCGAAACTAGATAGTTACTGTAAGAAAGCACTCAACAGACTGATGAGTAGGCATAGGTTCTAGACCATTGCGGCAAATGACACTACCGATGAATTTGCAAGATTGGGATCAAGATTAGAAGAGGCAGTTGTAGAAGTGTAAGCGAAACCTTTGATAAGGCGCTATTTCAGAAACTCATTGATTGGGTTTTATGAGAAACAAATAGTTCATGGATTAGTAGGGAGGATTGCATACTATCGCGGGCCTTGTGGTCCAGGGTTGACCTAGAAAAATTAAAACTATTATTCTTATTGAATATTAACACGAGGGTTTTACAAGTCCTTGCTTGGCACTACAGTAGTTTTCGTTTATAGTCACTACCGCTTATTGTCACATTAATGATATAGTCCATATTTAATGTTTTTTGTGACTTTTGAACTTAATTTCATTCAAAAAGTTGACGATATAGTCCATTTGCTATACATAGTCATATTTGAGATATATGCACCAACTTTGTGGTAGTCAAAATCCAAATTGTATGAAAACAATTCGCGTTATAGTCACAAAAATGTTCAACAGATTTTTTTTAGTTATTTATTTAAGTCATAAACCAAAAAATTAATCAAAATTTTAATCTACATCTACTGTTTAGTAGAACATGTCTTTAGAACAAAACACTGTTGAATAAAAGGCCACACAAATGTGCCTTTTAAATACAACATTGTTTTGCAATTGACATAATTGGATTGTATGGAAATTCTTTTATATACCTCTGCGTGGCATATAAAAAAATTAGGCATATAGTCACATTAGCGATATAGTCCACAATTTCTGTGCAATTTTAAATGTGACTATAAGCGAAAACTACTGTACTTGGGTAGAGCATATCAGATGGTAAGCTGGCACTCCCGATTTTTTCAAGCTATGCTAGTATGAGGGAGAACCAGAAACATCGGAACACAATTTATGGCATTGCTTTAGGTTACAATGCCACAGACTTAAGTGACAGAGTAGCGTTGTTAACGGGAAACCAAAAGATATCAAGGAGTGTAAACTTGAGTATATCAACGGGTTCATCATGGGTATCAGGTGGCTCAATGACAGCTAAAGTGCACACTGATTCTCATTCATTTAGTGAAGGGGGGGGGGGTGGGTTTGAAGGAATTTACAAGGGGCCACTGAGTGGAAGCGCTTATGCACTATCCTTCGTAACCTAACGCAAGCACCTAAGGAAATATTAAGTAATTTTTTAATACAAGCATAAACGAAATAATTTTCAGAAAACGAAACATTAGGTTCAAAAATTTTACTATTTACGCTTAACTAAACAAATTATTTCAAAAGTTTACGAATTCTTCGGTCAATTCAATCCTTCGAGACATAATAAAAGCATTTGACTCCTTTATGGCAGAAAGTCAAGATTTTTAATACTGTTTTTGGCGAATTAACAGCAATTCAGAAATTAAAAGATGCAACAACAAAAACTTTATATTACAAATATTTTTTTTTTAAATTAATTTGGCAAAACAATTAATTTCTTTTACAACTTTTTATAAAATAAAATGATTAATGCCACTACAGTGGGTTACTTAATTCTTTATCGTAAATGAATATTCATTAAAAATCCATTAAAAAATTTATTTTATGAAGGTCTTTTTTAAGTGTTTTAAATATGACACCTTTATTTAAGCCATCCAGACTACGACAGACGGATAAACAAATGAACACGCCGTACTTGCATACACAAATACAGTTTTCTGTATCACTGGCTGGCGACCTAGCCCGCCTGGCTACAAAGAATTGCGGCAAAAATGCCAATTATGGCAAGACAAGTATGTACAACATTTGTGCACTAACAACATTCAACAATTTGATTAACTGGAGAGTATTATTTGATTTTGTAAGTGATTAACAAATGAATCATTTATTAAAATTTAGAAATTTCATTAAATTATAAATGGAGTGAAATAAACAAGATGATTTCACTTGAATTGAAGTCAAAAAGAACACAAAGATGGGAAAGAATTTCAAAAAATGAAATAATATGAAAAAAAAAATTAGGTCGCAAGAGATAAATGTATTACTGACACGTTGCAACGATTTATGAAACAAAGAAACTTTTTTACACAAAATATAAATTCAAACTTTTTTCTGGCAAAAATAAAAATAAAACGGTATTTCATTTTACACATGACAACATGTCAATATAATTAAATGCAAATAAACGTTAACTGGAAATGGGAGGTCCTGTTTCATTAAATAATCATTTAGCAACAAAGCCACAAATCATCACTGTAATGATCATCAGCAATATTGAAATTTTAAAGATAAGATCATGTAAGGCAGATAAGCCAAAATATGCAGACATTAGTCATATCATTTTAATTTTATTTACTGAAAATTCTTTAGGAAGAAATGTGTTTTTCGAAAGACAATTGCAACGATCTACCCCCATTGCAAAAAGTAACGTTTGCTTGAAGTGTACGTTAAAAAATTTCCATACAAAAATCAGTTTTAAAGTACACTTGACGTTATTTTTTTTAGCATATGTATGCTAATCTTTAGAGCGAAAATAGTGGGAGTGGTGTAATTGAATTCGTAAATGAAGTACTTTTTACAAATAGTGAATGGTAAAATTCAACAGAAATACATATCGCTCATTTACTTCAATAGTGGCACAACTCAAAAAAACCAGTTTTGCAGAAAACGCGTTTTAAGTTTTCAATTTGCATACAACTCAATGGAGAAATCAAAGAAAATTCTTCTCTAAGGAGGTGATGGTACAAGCTATTTATATGAAATTTTTACGCAAGATAAAATACGAAATGCCGCATCTTTCTGCATTATTAACTCAAAAAACTCATTTTTTGAGTTATGCCACTATTGAAGTAAATGAGCGATATGTATATGTATATCGATCGATGTACGAGGGCGGATCAATAAGTCCGTGACGTGAATGAAACACGATTTTTTTTTGCAAAACAAAAATTTATTTTTCAACATAATCTCCTTTTAACTCAATACACTTAGTCCAACGTTTCTCCAGTTTTTGTATCCCTTCCAAAAATAAGATTTTTCGAGGTCTTTCATGTAAGCAATAATTTCATAGTTGGAACTAAATCTCTTCCCACCGAGCCATTTCTTTAATTTTGGAAATAGGAAGTAGTCACTAGGGGCTAAATCCGGAGAATATGGCGGATGGGGTCCCAATTCGTAGCCCAGTTCATAGAGTTTTGCCATTGAGATTGCACACCTGTGCACTCGTGCATTATCTTGATGAAAACTAACCTAACTAACTAACTAACTAACGTTTTCTTTTTAAATCCTCCTTAAATCGGTCTAATAAGTTGGCATAATATTCGTCATTTATTGTTTTTCCCTTTTGAAGATAATCGATGTGAATTATCCCACGTGCATCCCAAAAAACTGTTGCCATCACCTTATTGGGCGACAAACTCACCTGGCCTTCTTCGGAGCAGGTTTAGACTGTTGGTTGGTCTCCGGAGTACAGTAATGGATCCATGTTTCATCCATAGTTACAAAACGCAGCAAAAACTCATTCGGATTCCGGTTAAACCACTCCAAACAATCCTTTGAAGTTGTCACACGTTTACGTTTATGGACAATTGAGAGCAAACGCGGCACCCATCTTGCAGACAACTTTCTTAATCGAAACCACACTGCCATATGAAATGCCTATGGCATCAACAATCTCACGCAGTTTTATTCTTCGATCGGCCAACACCATGTTTTCGACATTTTCGGGTGTACTGACCTTAATTGGCCGTCCAGAACGTTCAGCGTCATTTGTAGTTGTGCGACCACAACGAAGTCAGTAAACCACTTTTTTACCATTGAAATGATTGGCGTTTTTTTTTTCGCAAAAAATAATGTTTGATGAGCACTCGAAATTCAATTTTTTTCATTTTTAGAAAAATTCACGAGGTTGTTTGTTTTGAGCAGCTTTTCGCAAAGTAAATAAGGACACCTGCTCAAAATTTGAAACTAGTCTATTAACAGGTGGTACTTGATGGAAACAGTGTTGCATTTCATATAACTACGAGGGAAGTTCGAAAAGTCCGCCCCCGCGTACTGCCCAGGTAGCAGAACGTGTCCAGCTGATGGTTATTTAGGAGGAGTTGCTAAGTCCTGGCGGTGTTGTTTCGCATTACTTTTGTTTTTGCAGTATTGATCCTCAGACCACATTTTAATGCCTCAGTTTCTTAAGCTTTAAGTTTGGCGTCATCGGCATAGTCCAAGTCTTCTAACCTTTTACTGAAACCCAAGTGATGACCATAGGGTGCTATTGTAGTATTTGCCAGTATATTATCAAAAACTACATTAAATTCTAGAGGGAAGAGAGGACAGAACTGTCTAACACTTACATATGTTGACGTTAATGGGGCTGCTGACGGTAGTGTCGTGCAGAACGCGACATTTAGCACTATTATACATGACCTGGATCAAAGAATTTTGAAGGGTATCAATGTCGATGAAGATTAAATAGAGTGGAGATCGGCATTCAACTGACTGCTCTGTTATTATCCGAAGGCTGTTGATGTGGTCATGCAAGATTTTGTAGGCCGGAATTCTGCTTGTTCGCTTCGGAATTCGTGGATCAGAGCATCGGATAATCGCTGTGTTAAATATTGGCGATAACTTTAGTGATCGTACTGAGTAACGTTATGCCTCCGATTGCCGTTCTTTGGTATGTTAATAATCATCGCTTCATTTAATTCGTCATAAAGATTGCCAGACGTTCAAAAGTCGGATACAACTCGTATATTAGTCGTGCGCTTATGTTAGTGTCGACTTTAAGGAATTCCGGGGCAATGGGATCAATTCCAAGCATTTTGTTGTTTTAAAAATTAATAATTGCGTTTTCGATTTCAATGATGCTTGGAGGGTTCATTGGTATGTCATCTCTTTCATTGTGTTCCAGGCAAGAACATGCAATACGATGGTAAAGTTATTGCTCAGTAGGGCTTTGTAGTGGTCTACCCATATTTCGAGCTGTCCCGTTCTTGTTGTGATAAGTTCTCTGTTTCTGTTTTTAAGTGACTTCGAGCTGAAATACTTTTTATTAGATAGTTGTTTTGTTGCTCTGTATAGATCTCGGCTGCTGTTGGTCTCGGATGCTCGTTGGGCTTCAGTCCATGAGCGTTTATCCTTCCTGGCGCTATACTTAAAATTTTTTTCCGGTCTGGTGTATTATTCTTGGAGTCCTTGTTTCTGCCGGTTTTAGCTTTGTCTTGGCTTTACTTTCATTACTTTCTTTCTTTAATCAACTTCCATGTTTCGTCGGAGATCCAAGTTTTCTTTTTTCGGTGTCTGTAACCGATGCTTTCTTTAGCAACGTTTACAATACCGTTCTTGATATTGTGCCAGTTGTTTCCTTGGCTGTATAAAGATTTTAAGGCGTTAATATACATTTCTCGGTATGCTGAGTTATGCAATTTCGATAAGTCAAATCTTCTCCGATGAGTATTATTTCTCTTCATTGCTGCAACTTTTAAGCGAAAAGTACCAATGATGATCACTACTGCAGTCAGCACCACGCTTGTTTCGAACGTCTAAGTGACATCTTCGCCAGGTTCTGGTGATGGGTAACACGATCTGGGGATACCCATGTAACTTTATGAGCTGTCGTGCGCGGATATAGTTAGCCAACGATTACTAGGTTGTGAGCTGAGCACATTACCCTAACAAGCTCACCGATCTACTTCATCCGACCAAGAGCGTGTCGGCCCATTATGTGCTCCATACTGGTGTTGTTGAGCCTATTTGCGCGTCAAAGTCTCCAATCACTATAACAATATCTCCTCGATTTATGGATGATATAACTTCGGCGAGTTTACTATAAAAGTCCTCTTTTGTTGCGAGATCTGCTGTCATAACACTGAATACATGTACGTTTCCTAGCTCTCGTGCTATAATCCTGTCGCAGTACGGATTCCATTCTATGAGCGCGTTACGTTCTTCCTTTGTTAGCAAAAATCTGACTCCATTTGAGCGAGGTTGGTTAGTTTGTTTACCAGCATATAAAAGAGTGTAGCCATCTGTTGTTCTGGGGGTCTACGCTGTAATTCGAAGTGAAATACATGCTATAAGCATACAAATTTGAAAACAATTTCTTTCGTTTCGAATTACACAGTAACCTCCTGAACTCTCCTGATCCAGCTCATCTAGTTTCACACAGTCCTAAAATAAGCAGCTTATTGTTCATTTTCTTGCAGAGTTGGGAAATTTTTTTTCATGTCCATAAGCGATCGTACATTCCCTATTCCAAATCGTGTCCGTAGTTTGAAACTAAAATTCGTCATTAGGTTAGGCGGTTGGTTTACTTCATTCGTTTCGGTTTTAGTAATCATGTAGTTTAAAACGAGTAGTTGATTAGACTCCTGCTTCCGATTCTGGATCCGGGGCTGCCAGGCCGCCTGCGGAAAGGCAAGAGCGGTGAACATTTCCTTTGCACCATGTGTAGGGTTATTCCGCCCAAGATCGGTCGGCAGAGCCCCGTTTTTTTTCAGGGTACACCACGTGACAGGTTGAGATCAATATACGACCACAAACGTTGGAAAGTCATCGAAAATTGGACTTCCATATTAGTCTACGTCTAAGCCAGCCGTGGCCGCCATATGCCAGAAGTCATATTTAAATTATAATGCCAGAAGATTTTCTTTCCAATAAAGTAAATTTCATCTTTGTTTATTCCATTTCAAAGTTCTCTACCTCTATAAAAAAAAACCACTACCGCGGATCGAAATGACTCATGAGACCCGATATACGAGTGTTTTACGTCAATAAAATTTTCAATTTACATCTTGCAAAGGGTTGTTTCTGAAAAGTTTTGATTTAAGAACAAAACAAATGCCTTTATGCTTAAAAAATTTTCTTTCTTTCTCTGCCACAAAAAAATACTCTTAATTTTTTTATTACTTTTATGGCTTGAAAGTATTTTAACAATATTTGTACATTTCCCTTATCGCTTAAGTTAAGTTAGACGCCCAACAGTCTGTTGCGAAATTCACTCGTTTTAATGATTTGCACAAAAATATCACATTTTTTTTGTTTAAACGACTGCGCAAAAAGATCATTTTCTACAAATGTTTTTCATTTAAAGTTTATGTGTTGCTGCTTGATTATTATTTTTTTTTTTTGCTTCCAACAGAAAAATTATGATGATGAAGAACATTTTTAGTCATTAATAAAAATAGACTAGAAACAATGAAACCAAGGGGAAAAATACTTAAATAAAACAAACTCTAAACAATTCCATAAAGGTTTATACATAAATAAATATAGATTGTATTATTGCAATGAATAAATATATTTTGTATCCACCAAATCCGCACACTAATCATACTCTCGCACATACGAGATACAAAGATAAATAAATTTGTATGAGTCGAGCGCGGGCACGTCGTTGAATGTTTGTTTATTCGTACTTATACAGCCATTGACAATTTAACAATTTATAGCCGCTAAAACAACAACTAATGTTTTATAATTATCTCTTGTTCATTTAGAATCTAAAAAAGAATTAAAATGCAATTTAAAACAAAAGGAACATTAAAGTACAAAGAAGAAAATAGCGAAGAATTGAGCGAAGTTTGTTGGCGGTACATTAATGATATATTTGCCATATTTTAAACACTTTCTGGGGTATGCATTCGCATAGAGTTCGCAGGTATTACTACAATGCATTACGCATTGAGGAAGTCAACCAAGCAAACATGTTAGTAATAAGATATTTGGCAAAATTTAAACAATCAAATTCAGGGGGCAAATCACGGCATCCGACACGACTCGTAATTTAAAAATATTTCAATAGAGTTTATATGGAAATATTTTTAAATTACGAGTCGTATCGAATGCCGTGATTTGCCCCTGATCCTTTCTTATGATCCAGATACTTGATACATAAAAAATATTTAAAATTTTCTCAAATAAACCTGTAATAAACCTAAAATATTTTTTATGTATTAGACCGTAAAAGTTTTGTTTAAGAATCGCACAATGAAATAATGATTAAAGGGTTTAATTGAATCACCATTGCCTGTCAAATATGCATGCATGTATGTATGTATGTATGAGATATAAAAGTATACAAATAATAATAGACGCGAAAAGGCAAAACGTATGAATAAATTGAATTTTCTACAATCTTAAGTTGTATCTTAAAAGATCTTGAAAATAAAGTAGCAGCAAATGAATTAAAGCAACAACTTGAAAAAAAGTAAGTAATAAATTGTATTTTTCGCAAACTAATTTATGCAAAATGCAACTGCAATAAAAAGAAAACGAAAACAAAACAAAACAAAAAACTAATCAACTTTTTTTTTTTTTTTTTTTGCAAATGTATATGATAACAATATATGTACTTACTACTACGTTTTAAATACAAAAACAAAAACTAAAAAAATCACATACGATGTTTTCCACGTAGCATTTTGATTTGTGATAAATACGTATGTAAACTGTTTCGGTTTAACTACAAAAATTAGAATTAAGACTGTGCAGTCAATGTTGCTGTGGAAGCGTTTTATAAAACGCTCATTAACATAGATTAAAAATAAATTTCAATTAAGTAATGGAAATTAAATAAATTTGATGTGAATACAATTGAATTTCAATAAGGCCCCTTAAGTAGATTTTAATATTAAAAAAAAAAAAAAAAAAAAAAAACAACAGTGTGGGACAAAAATTAATAAAAATTAAATATTTTTATTGGATTTTAGTGTCTCGGTCTTTTAGCACTTTTACAAACTACCTATTCAAAAAGTTATGAAATAAATCGGGTAGCTGCTGCAAAAGTTGGTTTAAGTTTTCGTCTCTACTGTAAACATTTTATATGAAAGAAAATGTAGGTAACTGTGTGTATAATACATATATAACTACATACATACTTATGTATTTCTATAGATTATTGATCGTAATATTGTGACACTTTGACATTTTTAATAAGTATTTTGTGTGTATTAAGTTGACAATTGCTTTTTGTTAACTTTTCTTTAAAAAGTGTAGATAAGAATAGTATTTGTATTTAATAATAAAAAGTATACACTTACATTCATATTTCTATTTACAATTCCCATCATATTGTAATTTAAATTGCCTCTTCAATCGCTTTTGGTGTTTCTGAAAAGACAGAAAAGAAGAATATAGAAAAATAAACGAAATAGACAAAAAAAGTGAAATATTTAATTTAAAAATGAATTCTAGTTACGTCAGTGTCTCTTAAAACGTCCCTAAGTAGAACTCTTCAAATAATTTCAGATTAAGAACACTGTGGTCGAATCGGAAACTTTTTCGTAACAAGCCGGGGACCCGGTTGGTGAACCTAATTAGAGTACGCTAAATCCAATGTACCATTTTTTTAGGTTAGCTGGATTTTAAAAAATAATTAAGACTGAATGAAAACTTGATTAAAAGTACATACAAATCGCAATTTTCCCCAGTTTTCTACCATTTATTAACCTTTATATCGATATCGATATATTAAACATATATTGATGAACATCCGTCCCAAGGAATCTTTTTGGAAAAAATTAGAAATTATTTTCTTCAGAAAATTCCAGTTTTTGTTATTTGGCAATTTAAATTTTTTTGCATTTTTTTTTTAACTTTTTTAGGGCGCATTTCATCAATAAAAGTCTTTTAATCGATATAAAAATTAAATAAATGATAGAAAAGTGGTAAATATTTATATTTTTAGGTACTTCTACACAAATTTTCAATCTTAATTATTTTTTAAACAAGAGCTAACCTAAAAGAAACGGTAATCACCACTGAATTCAGCTTATTTGAATTAGGTTTACCCACATTCAGTGGAATTTATAAAATTATGCAAAAAATGCTTAACTTTTTTGAACAAAAATTATGATCCGTTAAGTTAATTTATTGATAATCAAAATACGAAGCTTTCTTTGTTTTCAAAGTTCATTCTCAAGATTAATAAATTTCTATCTATACAAATTTCATTAATAACTGAAAAGTAATAAAAAAAGTACTTTCACAGAATGATATAAGTGCTTACTTTATTTATTACTCAGAATTGATTATGATACAATATAAAATAAGTACCACTAATTACTTTGTAAGCTATCAGAATAGTACTATCCATTACCATATCTTAAAAATTGTTGTTTTTTTATTTTACAGAAAGAAAAATACAACTACATTTTTATAGAACATAGATAAGAACTTTCAAGTTTTTAGCCCGTTACAATGGGTCTTAATGTTTAAATAAAGTTTTGTGGTCTTCTGCAAACTATTTACGTACTCATTTACTTCAGCCATATTTAGGAGTTTTATTCTCTCAAGTGTTGCTTTGAATAATAATTATGCTAACAGGCCATAATTGTTTTTAAATAAATGCAGACAACTGCAACAGCTCATGTTCTTTATGTGGCCTATACAAGACAGGCCTAAAGTTTTAAATGCTTGAGGGCAGGCTGCAATAATAATTTAGATAATAAATGCAGTCGTATGAAAGTGTGCGCACTCGATATATTTATGAAGACAAAAACGTCAACTGGTCTGAATCGGACCGTCAAAGTTTAGTACGTACGCAAATGTTTTGAAATATCAGTTAGTGGGGTTTTTGTTTTGGATTGATTTGTATTATACGAGTAAAGTGTACATTAATACAATGTTAACTTAAGCTTAATACAATATTTACTGTTACAAAACGTTCCTTCTGCAACTCCCATCGTTGTTTCAAAGCTCAACAACAACATGACATTTTAAGCATATTAAATGACATTTATAAACAAAAATGCAGATAAAGTTTCGATAAATAACCAAGAAATAAAGAATATTATTAATAAACACTCAAGGTTTATTTAATTTAATGATTATTTGTACTTTGATTAAAAGCAAAAAAAAAAAAAAACTTTTTTCCCACTTTTATTTCCATTCGATTTCTCTTACGGATCTTAAGGTTTCTTTTTTTTACAGCGCATACATTCGATTTGAATTTTCTGGGTGGGGTTCGTTTTTCTTTCAATTAAAATTAATAAGTAAATAAATTTTTGAAATACAACTTGAAATAAGACAGGGCTTTATACTCGTAAATAAAAATAAAATAAATATGCAAGAGAGTTAGTTCAGTGTAAGTATCCTCGTTATTCAAGCAAATAAAGTTTACTCGGTTGAAACACAAAAATACAAACGAATTTTAAGACATTTAAATAAACTAGGAAATGGAGAACTGAAAATTAATGCCCCTATCACGGTTTTCAACTTTTAAAATAGTTTGGTTGGGATTGATAAATTTGCATTGCCATTCTCCACTAAATTAACAGTTGACTGACTTTTAAGTTTGGTTGAGAAAAACGTTGAGTATACACAACTGCTATTTAGTAGTTGGGTGTGTGGTTGGGTTTTTCTAGTTACAGATTGGTGCGATATAAAAAGCAGAAAAAATGGAAAAACTATAATTGCACCCCTTTTACACACGGAAAGTTTACTTTGCAAAGTCTTAATTCAGCTGGGTAAAAGACAGAGGGAGGAATACTAGCTCTTTCTGTATTACAAATACACACATAATTTTCTTAACAGATTGAGTATTGGCGGTATATCGGGCATATACAAAAATTTCTTTAAATATAGTTTACCTTGCATAGGGTAGTTCTAGAGGGTTGGAATCAGCACGAATTTTTCTTCTGATTCGTAGCACATCTATAATTGCGACTTCGTTTTTTCGTCGCCATTAAATAAATCTATGCTAAAAACAATACTTTCTCTAAAACTTTGTGTTTTTTTCCTGTCAAACTAGATATTTTAAGTTGGCAACGCAATGACAAATTCAATTTAAAAAACAGTTGTGGCACACAGTTTGGTTGTGTGTAAGTTTGGTCTACTCTTAGACGACCAAACTGAATTTAGTTGAGAACAGTGATAGGGGGGTAAACCTTCTTGAAAGTGTTTGCAAATGGATTTTGAAAGAGAGCAAGAAACTTAAAAAAAAAACAATTTTTAAAACTGCGTTATGATAACGATCAAATCAAATGCATTTCAATTGGTTTTTTAAGCTGCAAGAAAAGGGAATAAAGCAACAACAAAAACAATAATAGAAACTTTGAGAAAAAAAATTAAAAAGAAAACTAATATATTACACAAAAATAAACTCTCATATACAACACATGCACATTACACACAATTTTACTTACATATGTACATATGTATGTATATACCCAGCGGGAACAAGGAGTAAAGATGCCTTCTAGAATGCCTCAGCACTCCTTATTTTGGATATACAAGGCCTGGGGCCCAATTCTCGCATTCGATTGCGAGCGAGTTTTTACTCGAATGTTCGAGTTTTTTAACTTTTGGGATTTTCGCATTCGGTTTCGAACAACACATATCGAAATTTCTAATGACAGCATTAGATAACGTGCATACATTCGAATGCAACCGTTCGTGTTTTTACTCGCAAGCAAAAAGGCATTCGAAATCATGTTTAACATACATAGAAAAAGCGAGAAAAGGAAAATGTATGTTCAATATTTGACTTATTTATTTATAAATGAATGAATGCACAAATGTACGTATAAAAATACAAATTAAAAAATTTCTAGTTGACTTCAAATATAACAAAACACACTGACTTGGCAAATAATAAAAAATAAAATCAACCAACTCTCGGAGCATCTAAATAACAAATTAACTGCTTCTGGGCAACCAATAAAAGAATCGAAAAGGTAGCTAGTGCTCTATTCTCTAACTTTACACTTATTTATTATTATTAAGTTATTAATTAAATTAAAAATAACATTTATGTATATTCGTTTCTTTTTTCTGCATATGAGTAAGTACGTGTGCATGTACGCACATACATATGTTTTTGCACACATACATATATACAAACATACCTATGCTTTTGCTTACAATTTATTCAGTGTTGTGAAATGAATTTATATATAAATATATTTGCCTTTTTCCAACACTGAAACAAAAACTCGATTCGCTTGGTAACGAGTGATATCATCCGAAAATTTCTAGCCATCGAAATTAATTTCTATTCGAATGCAATTCCAATCACGAGTGCAGGAATTAGGCCCCTGCTCACGCCATTCCATACTATTATGTTTTTTTAATACGCGTTGTAATTGCGGAGTAGGCCTTCCGCTCCCGCTTCTTTCGTCAGCGATTCTGAAAGGCCTGCAAATTAATGGATTTTGCTTTTGCAAAATGTTACGTGTTACTGCTTCTCTTCTCCCTTCTCTTAGAAGGGAGTGTACAATGTGTATCGTACCTTCTATGCGAAAGAGTCAAGGCATTCTTTAGCATTTGGATAAGAATAGTAATTGAATCAAAAAAATTCTTAAGCAGGTCTTTAATAAGGCCTGCACCAAGACGGTCTTCTGACTTTTACAGCTGGGCATGTATGCACGTGCATATGTATGTATGTATGTATATATGAGCATGTTTGTGTGGGTATTGTCAGTATTTATTATGCATCCAACGATCTTTATGCACATCGGACCATTAAAATATGGTTGGAATAAGAACTGAAGTGAACAACAGCTACAATGAAACCAAAACCTTATTTTATGTTTTCCAACGGACAGAGAAGGGACAGACGGGATTCCCATTTTTTTTTTTTTTTTTTTTTTTGTTCTTCACTAAAATCAACACAAAGGAACAACATCAACTTGAAAAATGAACTGATCTTTTGTGTTAAACAACAACTTTAAAAAGTAAAAGAAGAAAATAAAAAATAGGAGTAATAAAGAAAATCACAATAAAAACTAAGAAGAGAAAGAGAGAAAAGTAGAGATTGTTAAGATGCTGTTTTTGTTGCTTTTGTGCTGCTACATAAAGTAGTATATCGTACATACATACAAACATATAACAACAAAATTGTACACAGTCATACATTAAAATACACATTCACAACATAACACACACACACACACATATACGTTTTTCATACTTTCATACCATGATTATGGCCAGACAAACTGGCGACGCCTGTGAATTTTTCTGTAGTTGCTTTTATTGTTTAGCTGTTTTTTTATATAAAGGCTGTGTACTGAACTGAAGTTGTTGTGAAGTTACTTCATAAATACATACTTTTTATACGATGTTAAGATGTGTATTTTTTATTTTTTTTTTATTTGGTGCATGAACAAATTTAACATCAGCCTACAAAAAAAACAATATTATTTTTATTAGCTTAAGGCGAAAGTATCTGGCATTTTTCAATGATTTTTAGGATCAAGATAATAAAAATAGGAGACGAGTACGACCATAAAATTTAGAGCGCAATTCAAATAATTCTTAAAATACCTATTTTTAAGCCACAATTTATTAAAGGATCATAAAATATATTTAAAATAAAAACATTTTCAAAAAGTATTTTTTCAAAACACTTTTGCTAAAAAGTACTATTTTACAGAATTTTTTTTTGATATAATTTTTTTAAGTTACTTTTTTCGTGAGTTACTTTTTGAAAGGTATTTGATTTAAAAAAGACAAGTTTTCTAAAGTACTTTTTTCAAAAGGTACTTTTTACAAAAACTGTTTTGAAAGGCTTTTTTATTAAAGAGTACTATTTTAAAAGAATTTTTTAAAACTTACTTTTTTTTGAAAGGGTACCTTTTATGAGCTACTTTTTTAAGATAAGATTTATTAATACACATCGCTCATTTACTAAAACAACGTCGTATCACAGAATATATACAGAAAAAAATAGAATCAGGTTTTTTAAAATTCGTGAAAAAAAAAGAGAGAAATATAGGGTATTTGTTATTGTAGCGTTGAAATGTTATTGCAATAGAAAGCCGACAATACTTCAGCGAGAGCGAGACAAATACAACATCGTAACATCTCTGTATACTTTGTGGTCATATCTAAAAAAAAAAAATTATTTGGCAGAAAACGAGTTCAAAGTTTTTAATTTACACAGGACTTACTTGGGGGCCACACGTTCAATTTTTTACTTTCAATTCCATTCAATTTGCAATACACTCACACTTTTTTCACTAAAACAATCAAACTTTTTAAATTGAAAACTAGATTAATTTCAAATTCACCCATTTATTTATATGGCAATTTAATATTCAATATGAACGGCACACATTGATTGAAGGTACAAATTTGAATTGTTTCTTCGTCGGTGGCATTTAAAAAATGAAATTGATTATCAATTTGTGTCACAGCTATCAATTTCAAGGAATTTTGACATACAATATGTGTAATGAAATTGAAAGTCATTTATTGAACGTGTGGCTGCAGCGTTAATGGAAAGAGAATATTTTACTTTTCTCTCAAGAGTTGAGATATATAACATTTGTATGAAATTTTGTAAGCAATATGAAGAAAGAGTATTATGATTAATTCAGCATCCTTAATCCAAAGATTCCTAGTCCTCTTAGACTTGTTCTTCTTTACATATTGCAGCTTTCCAGATATGGGATAAATAAAATATTTTTATCCAGTGAGGGTACCCTTATTCCTCCTCGTCCTATCCCGTCAGTTTTCCGATTAATTATGCATATTGTTTTGAATGTAACCTGTACCAGATTTCAGGACACTTAACTAAATCATATATCTAGATATAGCATAACTAAGAATTTTTGTGGTATGAGGGGTTACCCTTATTATTGCCCTCCTATCCCTTTAGCTTTCCGCTGGATTATAAACAATACTTTGAAAAAAATATATATAAAAATTAGAACCGCCAGTTCTAATTTCAGAGCGTTTTTATTTTTGTTTAATTTTAACACTGAATAATTATCTTTATAGCTTTTGATTGGTTTTCATTTTAATTAAACTGTGATGAATTTTATGTTTGTGTTCGTTTTATATAAATATAATTAAAAAATCTATGAAGAAGTCTTTTTTTGTGAATTTTCTAAATGAAGATGCAGTTTTTATGTTGGTTTTTATTTAAAAAAAAAACTAGCCCAGGGGCAATGTGGTGCATTTTTTTTAGAGTGATTCTGCGAGTTCTGCATTAGAGAAAAAAGAAGTAAAGGTTTGATCAAGGAGAAATTTAATACATATATAAAAAATAAAGAAGCTTCATTAAAAAAAATACCTTGCTAAGGTCGCCTAATCTGATACTACAATAATTCTTGTTATGAAGTAATTTTTTCCTAAATGCTTCCAATTTTCCAAATTTAGTAACACATTTTTAAAAGAACTTTGATAAGAGTTAATATTTTTCTGTATGTATAACATGTTTATGTAAAAATACCAAAGTAAGGTGCCTGAAAGCGTAACTGGATGAAAATATAATCCAGCAAATGGGATAAAATACTTATGAAATTTATTTTCTTTATCTTACAAAAAAAAGGGCTGCTGCGCATGCGTACATTTATTGTACAATAATATGTAACACACGAGCCCAACACACATAAGTCACCAACACATTTTACAAACGTGATGTTGTTTTGCTTTAAAAATCAACGGGGCTACTAAACGTCTTTGCTGTTTTGTACATTTTCGAATGCTGCCCATTGTTTTTCAAGGGTCGACGATTTATGCAGCCATAAATATGTTTTTTTTTTTTTGTTTTAGTGCCTCATTTATAACACCGCGTTACACACATTCTGTCGAATGAACCAAATATACTTTTTCGGAAAGGGGAGAAAAAATAAAAATACACGTGTATCGGCGATTTTCATGTACACGTCAGAATTTTTTTTTTTTTGTATAAAATATAAAGCTCGTAGTGTCCGTCTGTCTGAAAAACTTTGGATAAGTTTTTAACCCTTTTTCCGTGATATAGAAATATTACGAAAACAGTGGTTAATTCGTTTCAGAAAATATTCAAGACTGCTTATGTTCCTTACTTGTGGTATACTCCGGAAGTCGTGTGCGACTATTACTATAGAAATTTATGCAAGTTTACTGATGGAAGGTCAACAATAAAGTACGCTGTACCAACAATTTGGCTACCACGTACGGAGCACTGCAATGAATTGTGCTACTTTTGCGTAACTTTTCCTCAAACTAAAGGGTACCAATACTTTCGCCGCAACAAAGTTCGCTACCCTAATGTGGAATTGGTTATTCCAGCGGTTCTGTACTCACCAGAAGAACGTATAGCGGCTTCAGTGGAGATTTTTGATGATGTTCCCGAAATAAGCGATGGAAAATCAACAGTAGTTCCAACAATGCTATCAACATTTCTTGCATCGAATGCGAGGTGCGAGAGTTCAGAAGTATCGGAATATGTACCAACATCCAGTGAACTTGGGACTGCAGTGCCGCATTTAATAACACAAGTCGACTTCAATGACCTTGTAGGAGACGGAAATTTGTCGAGGAGAACAGCGGAACTCTTTGCATCACGCTTTAAGTAGTGGAATATAGTGGCGGCTGATTTTAAAACAACAGCCGCTCGTGATCGAGGTAGCACTATTCCATATGACGAATTTTTTAAATTGCACGAAGATCGGAAAAAAACCTGGCTTATTGTTATGATATTGATTCGATGTTTGCAAAAATTGGTTACCCTCATATTTCAGAGGAGTGGCGGCTTTTCATCGATGCATCGGTCAACAGCCTTAAAGTCGTGCTGCTTCATTCATATAGGTAACAAATATCCATCTGTCCCGATCGCATATGCCACAAACCTCACCCCCCAGGGGAGTCTATTTTTGACTACGGGTGTGGCAACCCCGGGGCCCCAGCTGGCGTGATGTGGCTTTTTCCATTGACGTACCTTTGGTACATTACCCATAGAACTTATTTGTTACTACCCAATCTCTGAACATAAACAGAGCAAATGATGTGCACATATTTATAAAAGGAAGACAGGTCCTGTTGATGTCAGTTAGGTGCAGCGTCACCTAGAACTGCCCCTGAGTTCAAAAGACGATAGAGGTGAAGCCCTTGTGGTGGAACTTCGAGGTCTGACCAGAGGCTACTTCTGGTGCCACGGGTGCCGGTTGCCCGACAGTCGAGCTGCATTGAAGTTTTGAGTGCATGTAGCGGTCGTCAGTTTCCTTTGCTAAAATGCCGAGTTCGTCCTACCCCAATGGGGTATACCCCACGGGGTTAAAGGGATGATTTTGGTATGTGTGGAGTAGGCACTGGTTATTTGGCGACACAGGCATGGGTTCATCTTGGATGAGTGGTTGAGCTGTGCCGGGAATGGTTGAGGAATTCTCTTGGGGACCTCCCTATGGGTGTATACACAACACCTTAGCGTGGAAGCCGGAGAATTATCGTGGTGGCTGTGGTTGCTACCAAAATCGCTGGGAGAATAGTCTTGGCCTCCCAGTGTGAAATCAATGCTAGTGATTGGTCTGACGCGGTCAGCCAGACACTATTCTAGGTGCTGTTGCCATTCAACAGAAGCTGCTATGGGCACGGACATAGCAGCAGAGTTTAGATATCTCAAATTACCTCAGCAAGGTAATTGAATATAGTACAGGGATAACTATATTCAAAGATTGCAACCATGTGCCTTATGGAGTGGGCCATAGGTTCATTCTAATAGGGTGCATGGGGGCGTTGGTCTGGCGTCTAACCCAAACCCGGTGCTTTGGCACCCGTGAGATAAGGCCGTAATGGCAGGTGCTCACGGAAAGCTATCGCACATCTGCCACAAATCTCAAAGAAACATACGAAGGCATGGAATTAATATTACAGCTGATAAAGTACCAAGAGCATAATTGGAAAATATGCTGCGATCTGAAAGTGGTCGGATTGCTCATGGGTGTTAAGCATTGATTTCAAACTCACCAGTGCTTTTTGTGTACACGGGAAGGTCGCAAAAGAGATCAGCATTACACTGAATTTAAGTGGAAGCCGCGAACACTCTACAAAGTAGGCGTAGAAAGTATAGACAATCTACCATTGATGCAGCCATCTCAAATCATTTTGCCACCACTACACATTAAGCTCGGTCTCGTATCAAGTTTTGTTAAAAAACAGGATAGTGGGGGCGAGGCGATTGCAAGTTTGCGCAAAATTTTTCCAAAATTGAGGGGCGCAAAGATTCATGCAGGTACTTTTTAAGAAGTCATTCAGTAAATTTTTTTTTAATGATGTGTATGATTTAAGGTGTTTTCAATGGTCCGCAGATAAAAAAAAAATAGTTGCAAGTTATGAATTTTCATCTAAATTGAATGCTATCGAACAACGTGCATGGAAAGGCACAGTTGCCGTTATTGAGCAGTTTCTTGGCAACAAACGAGCTGCCAATTACAAAAATATTGTCGCAGAAATGATTTCGCCATATGGCGAAATGGGCATATTAATGTCGCTAAAGATCCATTTCCTTCACAATCATTTAGATTTTTTCCCTGATGATTTAGGAGCTTGTAGCGGATGAGCATGGCGAAAGGTTCCATCAGGACATTGCGGCTATTGAAAAGCGCTTTAAAGGACAAGATATTACGCATATGCTTGGCGAATACTGTTGGTCTATTTGTCGCGATGGTGACACAAATGCTTACAAACGCAAGAATAAAAGGCCGAAGTTTCTTTAAAGCATTAAAATTTTTAATGTAACAATTTTCAATGTTAATATAACAAAATTAATAAAAGAAATCGGTTTTTAAGGAGCTGAAACCGTTACAAAAAAACCGATAGCAAATTTTTCAAAAAAATTCAAAAAAAATCTGAGAATTGATAAAAATCTATTTCTTTTTTAAATTTGACATGATACAGACATTTCCACGAGTCTGCCTGCAAAAACTCAGCTCGATTGGATCACGGAAAAATGGTTAAAAACTTATCCAAAGTTTTTCAGACAGACGGACACTCCGAGCTTTATATTTTACACAAAAAAAAAAAAAAAAAATTCTGACGTGTACATGAAAATCGCCGATACACGTGTATTTTTATTTTTTCTGCCCTTTCCGAAAAAGTATATTTGGTTCATAGGACAGAAAAAAAAGTTCGTTTTTGTAACGCGGTGTAATCTGTAGTTGGAGTTATATGGAAAACATTTTGTTTAAATGCTCCTTCCTATTCATGGTCGTCAATGTAATGTGCAGCGCAAAACCAAAGATCGTTTTCAATTGCTCTTATTTTGTACAATACTATTTAAAAAAGTAACAGTTGTAAAAATTCTTTATTTGTGAGTAATGCACTTGTTTAAATTGCCTGCTGAAATTATGTGGCCTGTTGGCATTTACTTTTTTTTTGGCATAATGTTGTATTTTATTAAACTTTTTTTCTTTTTCGTTAACTGACTCATTTAAAATGAATGCTTTCAATTTCAAGTAGGTAGTAAGTTAGCATGTTTTTTTTTCCTCTTTTTATGTAAAAGAAATATACGAATTTTGTTTATAAATATTTGTGGTTTATAGACCCGTTTTCTTATCTGCATTTATTTATCAATTTATTAAGTAGTTTTGTTCTCTACTTAGCATTTTTTTATTATTAATATGATGAATCATAAATATTTGAAAACTTCATCATAGAAAAGCTTTTTAAAAGAACTCAGTGGCAGCGACAGTATTGGCACTCTTTTCAAATAAATATGTAGTTTCAATGATAAAACAAGTTTTCACACCAAATAAAGTGTGAAGTACTTCATTGTTCGTGGGAGGGTATTCCCTTTTCCAATATATATGAATTCAATTTTAAAACATAATATATCAGCTAATGAATAAAAATTAAAATTTATTAGAAACATATTATTGGCAAACATTTTCTGGCTACATGACACATGCATACGACTACATAAATGTAGGTCAATTAGAAAATTATTCTCACCTCTCAATAACTGCCTAATGTACAACAAAACAAAGTGTGGCTTTAGGCTGTGCTCGCTTATATATGTATATGACTCATAATTGCATAAAGTACAACAAACAGGCCCATTATGAGCAGGTCGTTTAAAAACAAGCCAACATCTATATATCTGTAGGTGGGGTCTGGCCACAAACTCCAAAAAGCTCATTTACATAAATTACTAAACAATTTGTAATAAACATTCAAATATGGTAGTTTTCGTTAATAGATAGATCTCTTATTTGTTTATTTAACAAACATCAATTTGAAGAATAGAAAAAACTGATGCGACGTTTTCTATTGAAAATTTATACAAAATAAACAATAATTATGATTTGAACAAAAGAAATGAATATACGAAAAGTTTTTTTTGTTGTTGTTTATAAAGGAACAGCAAACTGCCAGAACAACAATAAAATTAATAGGAAACACAACAACAATGTTTTAAACAACAACTTTATATAGAGTAGTCGTTTCCACCAACCATAAAGAATAAAAAGAAAAAGTTTTAAGACAAAAAACAAACATTAGAAAAATCCTAGAACATAAACTTTTTAGTGCAAGAGTTAAAAACACTGCGTTTACACTGTAAGATATGTGATAAGGTAAGTCAAATAATTTTGGCGGAGGAAAAAATTCTTTATGGGTCGTTTTGTAGATTGTCGCAGTGAAACTAAGCACCCTTAAGTGCCCTGCAGACAATCAAATAAAACCGTCAATCAGTGCGATTGTCGCTTAAATGTAGACGTACAAATAAACACGTCAATCATTTGTATTTTGACTTCGCAGAGATATTTAAAGTTTTGGTAATCCAAGCACTTCTTCATCAATAACAACAATGGGTAGTATGAATAAAAAAAATTAGTTGCTTTTTACTTAAAAATTTGTTTAAAAAAAAACATATTACATACATATTAGGGATTTTAATACAAATTTTTAGGTAAAACGCAAATACTTTTTTATTCATACTACCCAATAACGGATGTTTTTGGCCAATAGAGTTCAGAAGATCAAATAATCGGCCGCCAAGTAAAAAAATAAAAAAAAATTTTCATCAACCATTGCCGACAATGCGTACTTGTAGCCGGAAAATACGACTGTGCGCACTTAAATATGTGACTGATGAGTTTATTTGATCATCTCCAGGGTGAGAAGAGTTTCTCCAATTCTTTTCGGTAAGGGCATTTTTTTCTTTTTGTAAAAAGGGTTTTAATAAGTGCTCTAAGCAAGTATGTAACTTCTTAAAATATTACACGGCCAGTCCCACAATGTCGACAGAAAACGTTCGACCAACAACTTGTAATGAAAAGAACAATAAAATAATAAAATTTCTTTTCGTTTTCAATATAACTTATCAATCCAAAATTTTCTGACGACATCGTGGGACAAGCCGGAACTCGAAATTTAACTCTCAACTCTTTAAATGCGGCACACAAGGATTGGTTTTGTGATTATTTCCAACTTATGATAAAATATCACACAATCCATATTCTACTGGTTCAAGTTTAATTTCGAGCTTTAGAGCTAATTTCACCAACTTATTTAAATATCAATTCATATTTAAGTCATTTTTCCATACAAAACTTAATGAGAATCAACATTTAAATATGAATTGATATTTAAATAGAGTTGGCGAAATTGGCCCTTAGAGTATGTAATACTTACGAGTATTTTTGTAGAACATTTTAACAGGAGACATCCTTGTTTAATTTGAAATTTTCTAAAAATTCCTTAAAAATATTATCTGAAGATATCTTTCCGAGTCTAATGTTTAAAAGTGAAATAGTGTCTTTAATAAAAAATTTTAATTTTCATCTGACTTCAGTTGAAACTATAACTTATTTTCACTTGATATATTGAAAAGATGAATTTTAATTGTTAAAATTGTAAATACAGTTCCGCACATAACTATTGGCACAGCTAGCTTTCTTGAGTGTGTACTAGCTTCACCAGAATAGCAAAATTTTAACAAGCAAAAGTAACGATTTTGTATTTAGCTTATCTAATGAACTAACTAATGCAAGTGGTTTTACATCAACATTTATTTTTTTAATTCATTTATAATGTATTTAACAAAAAAAAAAAAAAGTGAAAATTTTCTCGTACAAAAGTATTGGCACATCTAATTTCCAGGCCTATAAAGCTACAAATTTTTATAAAATAAGGCACATTTAGTATTTTGTGGGCAAGCCTTTTTGCTTAATAACTGCATTCAATCGCTTTGGCATAGAATGCACTAAATTTTTGGTTGTATCTTCGCCAATTTTTATCCACTCTTCTCTTTCAACGCTTGCTGTAGTTGAGATTTGTTTGAAATTGCCCGCTTTTTGACACGTCTGTTAAGTTCCTCCCACAAATGCTCAATAGGATTGAGATCTGGAGACTGTGGTGGGTGGGGTAGAACATGTGCCAAGTTGTAGGTTAACCACATACGCACGTCATGACTTGAATGTTTTGGATCATTGTCGTGTTGGAATGTAAATGATGTTGGCAAATTTAACTTTTTCGCACTTTTTTAACGTTTTCTTTGAGAATATTTAAATAAACAAATCTGTCCATAATACCTTCTATGAAAACCAACTCACCAACACCCGCAGACGACATGCACCCCCCCACCATTACACCACCCCCACCATGTTTGACTGTGGGAGCAAGATTTTGTTTTTCATACGCCGTATTGGGCTTTTTCCACACGGTTGTGCGGCCATCAGAGCGAAAAATATTGAACTTACTCTCATCCGAGAATAGTACTTCATCCCAAAAACTAACAGGTTTGCTTTTAAATTCTCTAGCGTCTAATCGCTTCTTTTGATTCATTAGAGAAACAAGTGGTTTACGCCTAGCAACTCGTGCACTATAATTGGCCTCGTGCAGCACTCTCCGAACTGTCATGGGATGAATAGTCTTATCAAATTCTTGTTTAACTTCAGCAGCAATCTCGGTAGATGTTTTTTTTTGGGATTTTCTTTTACTTTTCGCAGGATTTGCTTACTTTCGCGAACAGTTAAAGCTCTAGGACGTCCTGCCGTTTTGACAGAAATAACGGATACATTATGATTTAGAAAATAAAAAACGCATTCTTTTGGCAACGTTGCCAGATCACAAAAAATTTAGCCATAAACGACATTGCTGCCTGTGTGTGCCAAAACTTTTGTGCGGCAAAATTTTGACTTTTTCTGCTAAATGTATTATAAAAGTTATTTTCAGAGTATTTTAATAAAAATAAAAAACGATATCTGTAAAATCATTTTAGGAGGTACTTATAGCAAAAAACTAATTTTCTAAAAATTTATTTGAAAAAGCTTTAAAAAAGTGATAAAATCGAAAAGTATTGATGTGCCAATAGTTATGTGCGGGACTGTAGTTTTCTGTTGAAATCCGACTAGAACTCACACAAGTGTAAAGACAGATTTCCTTTACAATTTTAAATCTAAATCATTTTTAACCCCCGACTAAAAAAGGGGTGTTATAAGTTTGTAGTGTGTGTCTGTGTGTCTGTGTATCTGTATATCTGTGTGTCTGTCTGTGTCCACGTACAGGCCAAACGGCTGGACCGATTTTCATTTAGTTTTTTCTGTTTGAAAGATGACTTGATCGAGAGGGTTCTTAGCTATGTTTGAAAAAATCGGTCCAGCCGTTTAGAAGATATAACATCTTTTCTGAAAAAAGTCGGGGGTTTTTAAAATTTTTAATTTTTGTTATTAACTGCATTACTCACTAATGTAAATTACAACCATTTGACACAAAATTTGAAAATAAAACTGTTCATAGTCAAACTTATGCCAGTGTGTTGAAATCTTTTTGGAAGAACTCTAAATTTTGTTGTTTTCTTTTTCAATTCTTAATACGATTTTATTACAACAACACAAAAACAAAAACTAAACGCACAACAAAAACAACAAACAAAATACATATGTATGTACATACAAATATGGGCCAAACCAAGCTGGGGGTCATTACATATTACATTCTAAGTTTTCGTACAGAATTTTGAAGTAGTAGATCATAGAGAGACACGGACAGGCACACAAAAGCATACACACACACAAACTACAACAAATTAGACATTAAAATGTCTTAAACTTTTTTCAAGTTTTTTTTTTACGAATTTTTTAAAGGTTTATTTTGTTTCAGCATTTTGATTGACAGCTGCACTGTTGGCATGAATTTATCTAGTCTGCCTGCGTTTTTCACTATAAAAAATTAAATAAAGTTTCATTATTATTTTTATTAAAGTACGAACGAGTACGCACACAATTTCTGTAACATTAACAATGAAAGAATAGGCCTTCTCCACAATACTCGTATTATTATTATTTTTTTTTTTTTTTATTATTTATAATTTTATTATTTTTGTGTATTTAGGAAAAATTTAGGTCGTTCATTATCTAAATGCAATAATAAAAATTAAAAAAAAATTATAAGTATTCTTTCGTAGCGAGCAGACAGGCAATGTGTAGCAAGAAGCATATCTTAAGTAGTTTGAGTGTGTGCACTACTAGTGCGAGTATCTTTTATGTCAAGTTTGTCAAGACTCTTTTTTGTTGTAGTTCTTTTCGTCTTTGCATTAATTTAATGATTGCAATGGTGAAGTGCATGAGAAATTGTTTTTTAAAAGAATTACATACATATTTATACGCATTTACTGATGCAATGTTAAGCTGTTCTTAATGTCAATAGACACGTTTCACTTGCTAGATACTAGAGGAGACCAATTTTATTTTACTTATTCCATAAATATTAAGAAATATGTATTTGGAATATTAGGTCGGGAATAAAAGAGCAAGATTGGCAAATGTTTTCAAATATTTTCTTTTATTTTTAGTTCTTAAATACATATTACAAATTATATAGCAGCTTATTTTGACGAGCATTGTAACAAAGACCTTCACATTGCACGTACTTTTGCATAAAGTATTGCTTGCTTGGTTTACGTGGCTGCTTATTACCTACAAGCAATCAAGTAGAGCCGTGAGATTCCTACTCTATGAAAAAAATTTTGTATCAAATCGTACGATAGATTCAATGATCACTCGATCCAATGCTCCACAACGTTGGGTTGAGGTACCTCATGAAGTCACCTACAACAATCTTTAACACCGCCGCTAGGTCATCTAGTATATGCTTTCATACAAATTTGTGACGCTTGGTGCGCGCAGTCGCAAAGCAGGTGAGAAACTGCCTGTTCCTTATCCTGTTCTTGACAGCTTCGACAGAATGTCATATAGGCAAGACCTATATCTGCCGATCGTGCTTGGCCCTTCAATACCCCGACCAACCGCGAGATGCTTTTCCTATTTTTTTTTTATTTGTTATGAGTGTTTATTGTGGAAGCATGGCCACATTTTCCATGTGACCCTAATCATACTCAGCATTTTCCATCTATTTTCTGTTTTCAGAAGATAGATCTGGTGGCCAGAAATGTTGCTAAAGGGGAGGAAATAACCTTCCATGCCGAGAGTCAGGCCAGCGCTAAAAGCTTTGAAGGGACACAATGTCAAATCGAATCTTTTTAGTGAGTGTGGAATTGCCCTCAACTTGCTCATGAACAAATATTTATATGTTGGGTTCCTGGCCACAGCATTGGTATGCGGGGATGAAGAGAAACCAGATACCCTTGGACATATTTACCCTTATTCCAGTTGTCGTCATCGACGTCACTAACACAATACCAAAAAATTGGGTCTTGTTTACTCGCTCTCGAAAACAATTTTGCGCTACTGGCTATCTATTTCCGTCCCCTAAAGTCTAGAAAATAGCATAAACCTGCCAACAGGAGTCAGTTGTTTTCGACCACGGGTACACCAGCCCCAATTTCTTGGTAATGTGTTAAAGTGACAACGATGTCGACAGCTGGAATAAGGGTTATTATCTGCCATTGCCTCTTGGTAAGTGTAAACAGCTTCATCGTGGGAATTCAGTGGCTTAATGACAGATAATTGGGGCTCTTATGGGTAAAATGGAGGTTAAAATTATTATTATGATGAAGTGAGTATTTGCAGCAACGCAAATAGAGTTGTGTCGATCTGACCACAAAATTTGTATAGCACATCGTCACATTGTTTAACTAAAATTGAGAAGGTTTCAAGTGATCTTAGCGCCCATGTGCCCATTATCAGTATTTCTGCTTGAAAAACACATACACAATCGGGAAGATGGTACGAAAGAAAACACACAAAAATTTAATTGATTTTAATTTAAAAAATTCTTGAATTGTGGACTTCACTTTTTTTTAATTGCATACTGGATAGAACAAGGTCTTTGGAAGTTCTAGCAAAGTCAGTTTTGGACAGCATATAATCAGAGGCTTTCCCTAGGTCTGGAGGTAGCCGGTTTAATATTTTTACGTGTCCGTACATTCTTGACCTCCACCAGACAGATGAAACCAATGTGTAGTTCGGTCTAAAGGAAATATTCTTATTACTATAGCATGCCCAAGCAGTCCACAATTCCGATAGAAACGGATACTAACACCCCTATCGCGAATGTTATGGGAATAAGTTGTTTGGGAGTAAACGTGTATTCACATCCCCAACAAATTGGTATCGCGAATGTATTGGGAGTAAAAAATCTATTGTGAATATCATGGGAGTAACAATTTCTATTTTGAATTGTTTGTTTAGATTTATAAATAGTTTGCGTGCTTATAAAAGAAAAGTTTATTTTGTGAAGAAAAAAGTGTTAATGTAGAATGAATAGTGTTTATTTGCGATTCCTTATTTTGGAAGATGCAAATCAATCCACGGAACGCTTGCAGCGAAGACATATACGCGATGAATCAGATCTGCTATTGTTAACGGAGACAAGGCAAAAGTCGTAAAGATTTAAATATGTTTGTCTCTAAATCAAATGTTTTTGACAGGTTTGAGGAATATTATAAACTGAACGTGTTGGAAGAAAACTTGCCTCCTAGGGGTAAAATTTTCGCGGTAACAACCGTAGTGAAATTGGCTAGCACCTTAAGATTTTTGGCGGAAGGCAGCCACATCCTCTTTTTTCTCTTTTTGAAATCCCTTACCATACGCTGGCTGCGCGGACATGGCTTCCACCAGGCATGTACTTTGATCTTTATTAATACTCCTTCAATAAAATAAGTTTAATAAAGTTGGACATTTAAAAACAAATATGTAGCAACTTACATGTGTACTTCTTGTTCCCAATAACAATTTTTGTGAATTAATTTTGTAAAATAGTTGTTGGGAGTAAATATTCGTGATGCCATATTTTCTATGTTTGTGAACGCATTCACAAAAAATTTCTATGGGAACATTCACGATAGCAATCATAAAATTTGGGAGTTTTGTCTTGGGAACGTTTATTCGCGATAGGGGTGTAAAACTCTGTATAATCCTACAGACGACTACAAATCCGAAGGTACTGGGTTCAATCCCTGTACCCAGCATTTATTATATAACAACACTACGCATTTTTCTGATGTACATTAGTGTCCCTTTCTGTCAGTTCTTGTAGGAAAGTTCAAGTGATGAAGGCATAGTCACTAGTCACTGAACTATACCGACTTCAACATATACTAATCCTAATGGCCCTCCTTCGTTGCGTAGCAGAATCGTCGAGCGAAGTAAAATAACCAATAAACGGACTACTAACGAGAGCTTCAAAAAAATTTAATACTCCTCATTTATCACCAGAGGCGCTGTACTGTGCTGCAACCGTGGCCTTTTTGATCATAAAAGTAACAACTTCAAAATTTTTTTGGGCATGCTATTTTTGTTATGAGCTCTTTTAGATCTCCTTTTCAAAAGAAATTCTTTAAAAAAGTACTTTTTCAAAAAGTACTTGTCCGACAAATTATTTCAAAAAGTACACTTTTCACAAAGCAAAACTGTTGAAATGCAATGAACAATTTTTAAAGTGTTTGAACGTTTCTTAAATAATAACCTCTAAATGTATTTTAAAATAAAAAAAAAACTTGTTTTTGGTTCTTTAACTTTTCAAAATTTTAGTCTTTGTGCTGAAGTGATCATTGTTAAAAATTTTTCATGTATTGAAATCAATTTCAAGATCACAATCTCGATAAAAAGCAACATGTTGTTTGTTAATAACAAACAGTTGTCTTAACAAAATTTTGCGTTTACCAGAGGAGATAAAAAGGATACAAGCAGGGATTTAAATCTGATAGTAATAATTATAAGCAGGTACACAAATCATCAATCAATAAAATTGAGAAAATGTAGACCTTTTTGCATTAAATGAACAAAGAAATAAGTAAAAATCAAATGATTTCAAGTGTCATTTCAAATTGGCATTAAAAATGATGAACAACAAATTGATAAGTATCAGATAACATCATGTTTTTGATTTTTGTTTTATAATCTCTACGATTTTTTTTCTTTCTTTATGAAACACTTACTTGCTCGTTTCAGGCAGAAAACTTACTGAAATCGGTTTAATTAGTTCGAAAATTGTATCTTCTTTGTAGAAAAGTTTTCAATTTATTAATTAACACAAATTTTCCCTTTTTTTCAAACAAAGAAATAATTGGCCTACATTTGTTTTCTCTTAAGAAACGTATTTTTGAAAACAAAAGTCTGACAAATTTCAATTAAAATTGTAATAAATTCAGTTTCATTGTCAAATGTTTTTAGCCTAAAAATGATGACAGATAAAACCAAACAGCAGAGCTGAAACAAAAAATATACATATCTTTGATTAATTGGTCACATTAATTAAGTGACCTCAATAAAAACGAAAGTCCTCTCAACGTCCAGAGCACAAAATAATATAAGATTTAACTGTTAATTTATAATACATTTTTTCAATTTACAACAGCCAAATTAAGGCTTAAAAAACACAAAAACCTTTAAGCCTCAACAGTAACAGTAACAGCCAGAACAACAAAAATGCCATAAATCAATTATCTCTCCCTGAACGTAAAGAAACAACAGAGATCGAAAAAAAAACAAACACCCAGAAATTACTGTGATAATCCTTTAAAATATGTGGGTCATATTGACACATATTTAACAAACGGAAATTGCCAATGATCATATTACCCGCAAATTAAAACCTAAAACAAAGGCAAACACAAGTAAGAACCCAAAGCTGGAATGCTTAAAGCCAAAAATAAAAAATAAAATAATAATAATAAGTCCTTAACACGACCACATGTTGCTTAAATTGTCATGGCGCGTAAAATGGGTGGGTTCTGAATGAAAACAAAACTATCTGCAATGACCTGGCCTGAAAGACAAGACAAGACAACAGCTAAACACAAAGTATAAATATTCAAAATTTAAATTTTGAAAAAAAAATTTAGGTTTTATTGTAGATACTTTGTCAGATTTTGTTCTTGTTGTTGATCATTTGCTGATTTTAAGCCAAACAAAGACTTTTTGCAGAATAAACAATTTTAAGACCCAGGTGCGATTACAAAGGTCGATTTTTATTCACTGCTTTGTAAATTTAATTAATCAAAGAATTTTTTTTAATTCGGTAATCTTTTTTCTTTTTAAAATAATTTAAGAAGAGACAAAAAACTAACCATTATTTTCCATAAAGCAAAAACTGCAACCTTTAGTGGGTATTTCCTTTGATACCTTTCTCATCTTTAATAAAAAAAACCCGTTATCTCTGAAAGGACTTTGTATTATGATGAGAGATTTATGAATAAATTGATATACATATTAAAATTTTCGGTCACACCCGTCACAGTAAAAATTGGGTAGTTTCATAAAATTGTTGCTTTACTTTATACTTTCTAATAATAAAAAAAGTTGGCGCATTTAAGAATAATTTTTGGAGCCTCCATTGAAATATTAGGGTAATAGGTTACAGAAAATGTTTGGTCACACCCGTCACACCAACGCTGAAATGCTTTTTTAAAATGTATATCAAAAATAGAAAACGGGAACAGAGAAAGAAACTTAAAGAAAATAAAGATATAATTAACTGACACTATTTTTTTTTATTTATTTATTTATTTATAAATAACAAACCGAGCCCATAGGGCCATATATAGTTGGTGGACTACAAGAATAGCATAAGGATAATTAAACATGAAGGCAACAAATAAACTAGACTAGACTAGACAATATTCATGAAAAAAATATGTAGTTATAAAATTATTAGATGAGAATATTACTTATAAATTGGAAGATATATTGCGCATGAAGTTAACTATATGTATTCAGAATCTAGATCAGTTCCTCAATTGTGAGAAATGTTCAACAAGCTCACCTTTGAATGAATTACGAGTAAGATGGAATGCTCTTAAGGATCAAGGCAGTGAATTCCAACATTTGGCGACTCGTACAGTAAATGATCTTTCATAAATAAGACGATTTCGAATGGGGAATAGAAGCTGTGGGTTTCTATCACTTTGCAAAAACGTAAAATGTCTACAGAGATAGTCTGGACAGTCTGTGAGCATGACATTATAAAAGAAAAGTATTGATCTAATCTGTATGAAGTTTTTAAGACTACAGCCCAAAAAATCATTAACATGCATAGAAACATGATCGTTAATTCGTAGTTGGTATATAAAGCGTATTATTCTGTTAAAGAGTAATTTTACAAATTTCAATTTTCAATATACATATGTTCATACAATTGTATGTATATTACATGGGATTTTAAAATTTTTCGTTGCTCGTTTTGGAACACCCTTTAATTTTTAATTCTCATGTATTTGTTGTTGTAGCGGCCAAGGTTCTACATACTCTGTCCAAATTTCAGGTCCGTAGCTCTTACGGTTCCTGAGAAAATACCGTGTGACGGACAGAAGGACAGCGTAGCGAAAACAATAGGGTTCCTTTTCACCTTTGGTGTACGGAACCCTAAAAAGGAGCTGAACAAGATTCAAGACAGGATAAAATTTACCACAACCTCCTTAATTAATCTGCTTTATCGTGGTAGACGTGTTTTGAATTCGACTACGACACTTTGGTACTAGATTAAAGAAAATCTCTTATTAGTCTTCTTTAATCTATTAAAAAAGCGTGGAAATACGCCAAGCACGATAAGAGGAATAAGAGTTAACAAAGTTGTAAATGTTTTAAAAATTGTTTGAAATTACTGCGGAACAGCTGTTTTTTATTTTTCATTTTCAACAGAGATGCCAAGTCAAGCGATGGCAAGTGTCAACCTACATTGGTATTGCCATTCATAATACCAAAAACAATTGGTTTATTCAAAGTTAAGTTGACTCGCAGACAACCAAACTATGTTGAGTTGAGAACGACAGAAAAAGGAGTGTTAATCTTTTACAATAAATTTATTTTCGATTTAGTTTTTTGCGGGTTACCAAAAAAAATTTGTAATTGCCGTCAACTACGGCAGCTGGCGAACGAACAGTGACTTTTCCAACAGTAATCAGGCTGATTTTTTGATCTTACAAGTGTTTTTTTTTTTTTTTTGAAATTTATGTAAAAGGTACTTTTCGTGTAATGAACTTTCTGTTATAAAGTATTTTTTATTAAAGATTGCCTTTTAAAAACAATTTGTACATAATCATAAAACAAACAAAAAATAATTATAAACTACTATTTTTTTTCATTTCATCGCTGCTGCATTGTGTAAATGTGTTAAATGTGGATTATAAGGAATAAATGCCGAAGAATATTATTCAATAGCGTAATTGCTGCTCTCCATCTGCTTTCATTTCCATAATGATCAAATATTTTATTTAGACTAAAAAGGAAAAAAGGCGTGTGAAAATTCTAACCTTTTTCCAATTTTAAATGAAAAGAAAATCGAAAAAAATCAACTTAAAATTATCAGAACAAAAGCAAGAGCAAAAAATTGCGTTACAAAGTTGCTTTGTTGAAAAATGTATAACGTGGGAATCGATCATGGAGTTTTCCATGCTAAATTGTATATAGATCCTTTCTTTTCCCCCTTTATGATTTACTTAGTCAGAACACTGGCGGAGTGTGCATGTGTATGTGTGCCTTTGTGTCTTTAGTGCGATAGTTAATTTTACGTTAAACGATCGTGAATACGTAATTACAGGTTCTTGTAACACTTGCATACTATATACATATGTATGCATGTAGTATGTAATTCCAATCTGTAATAATTTGTTATTGTCTATTTTTCTCTCTACATATGTATATATTTTGTTAAACCTAAAAAAATTTAAATGCGTTTACGCAGTTTTATGCCCCTTTTGATTTTCAAGGGAACAAACAATAACAAAAAAAAAGAGTTAAAACTGATGCGTACTGGTGTGTATCAAAACATTTGACAGCTGTTCTGCAGAATTTGTTGCTTTTGTTTCTGTTGATTCGTAGCATTTGACGGAGTCGCTTATTGTTGGAAAGTGATTGAATGAAATAAATAAGGGGGCTCTCTAATTCTTAAATGTACGTACGTGAGTATTTCTAATTTGATTTTGTGTTTAGGGCTTAAACAGATTCTTCATGGCTTTTCTATAACGAACATTTTGTCTGTTCACAATTTACTTACTTTACTCTTTTTTTCTAGACAATATGTCATCGTTAGGTTTTGTTGCGAGTTTTTCTACTTGTCAGTCAGTCAGCCAGTAGTAAAAAAAAAATTTTGTTGAATAGTAGAGTATTTTATCGACAACAAAAGAATGGATTATTATTACTTGAAAGTGCGAGTGTCTGTTCGTATTTTTTTGCGTGCGTGGGAACTTTTAAAGAAATCTATGTTAAAATCCATGAAGATATTAACAAAAGAACACAACCAATTGCCAATTCTAAGGTTTCCTCGTATTGTTATGGAGATTTTAATTTTTTGTCTCCTTGTTAAAGTGTATCAATTTCAGATTAAAGACAGCAAGCACTTTTAATCAATCATTGAGAAATTATGTTTGCGATGGAAAAAAGGGATAACACAGTAAAATAACTGAAATAAAAATTTAAATGAATGAAGAGGGATAAGTCCCCTAAATAACCCGATTTAAATTTCAAGAAATATCAAATGCATAAAAATATGAAAACATTTTCGCTTCTGCTTTAGTTCAGCCATTTTTAATCTCTTCCATTTCAAGTTTTTCTTTGGGATTGTTGAACTGTACTTTAAAAAAAAGTATCACTTGATTCGTTTTAAAACAAAATATGTCATAGAAATTCATATTCCAAAATAATATGTTAACATGCTGTTAACAACTTGTATGGCAGACTTATTCTCACACTCACCTTTCCACTTCCTTCTTCGAACCAAGGGAGGGAGCGCCTTAGACAAAAGTTTTCTCGAAGAAACCTCACCTTAAATTGAATCTTAAAGATTTAGCAACCAAGCGTGAAAACTAGTTGCTACAAGAAAACATCCGCAGCAAGAAAACCCTACTTTTGAGCTTCAGAAACCTCAACTGCTGCCGTAAAAAAATAATGACCAGCCATTACATTTGATTATGATCAATTTCAAATTAAACAATTTAATTTTTGCACTTACATGCTTGGCCAGGCATGATCTCAAAGAGGGGCGAGCGAGTAGCATGGAACCCTTGTTTTTCATTAAAATACTTTATTTTATTGATATGAGTGTTTAAGAATGTATTAACGAACGAACTTATTAAAAATCTTGTAAAGTATGTTTATTTTTCTTTTAATTTTTTTCCATTAATTTCTCACGCAAAATTTGTCGATCGCAGACGTGTTTTTGTCAGTCAGCCAGCCAGCCAGCGTGAGGGTGAGTAAAACTTATGCCAGCCTTTAAAATGAAATTTTTTGATGAAGATTTTAAACGCTTCATTGAGTTGTAATATTCTGTTTGGTTAAGGTCTGCTGATTTTTCATTATTGTGTTTTAATATGACTTCCATTGCCAGCTTAACGATTCAGTTGAGTCTTAAAGAAAGACTTAATTTGTTTCATTAATATGAAGAATACAATTTCTGTAGTTTCTTGCGGTGGGAATTAAGTCACTGATTTTAAATCTGATTTAGTTAATATTTTATTTGAAAATAAATAAAATATGCTTCCAAGTGTCTGACATGTTACGATGAGAGCTCATAAGCTTTCTAACTCTACTTGATTAATAATGGTGTGTTTGGTTTGAGCTCAGTTTCAAACAAAATGTAAATTACTCGCGTATCATAGTAGTTTCAGAATATTTCAACTTAAAAACCAAGTCAAGAGGAGAGTTCAACCTACTCAAGCCAGTTATAAGATTCTCTGAAAACCAAACACACAACACCAAGTCCAGCCTACCTACAAACGTAACTAAAAATCATGTCACAATTTTGATATTTTAAAAACCATTTATTTATTTGCTTTAACAAATTAAAGCACAATTGTTCTCTATAACTCTATTATTAAATATTAGGCAAACGATTTTTTTAAACATTATAATTTTAAAGCTTTTAAAGATTTTTTACAATATTTTCAATTTTTTTTTTGAATTTTTTAAGATTTGCCACAGCAAACAACCAAGTCAAAAACCATTTATCAGTGGAAGCAGAATATTTTAGTTGCAAATGTGTTTGACTTTAAAGAGATAAAAATAAGCAGATTTAAATGGATTTCTTTTTTGCCGTAGTACGAGTAATTGTACGAATTGTGACTTACTTGTCTTAAGCCGCATAATCATACGATTATTGCTGAAAATTAAAAAACTGTAAATCTTGTAAATAAGACGTCGTTTGTTAATGTCTGTGGTTTAAAAACTACCGAATCTATAATTGGAAGCAACCAAGTGGAACTAGTTTTTCTTCTGTTTTTATTTTTATGACCGCAGTGTTCATACATGCGGCTTGTATTTGGGGAACTTATTTGCAGAGATTTATAGTTGAATTTGGTATTGTTGTGGTTGTTGCTTTTAGCATTTGATTCTTTATTGAAAAATTTTAAGTGAATCGACTTTTTGTTTGTTACATTAACACATTCGTTTTATATGCAAATACTGACAAAGTATGAAAGATCATTAATAAATACCAATCAGTACAATGTGTTATTGCGCTACAGTTTTCGTGAAGAAAGAATTTTTTGAATCAGAAACGATTCAGTGAAAATTTTTTTTGTAAATATTGAGGGATCTGAGGGTCCACTCTGTAGTTTGAAACGGAAGAAAATACTTTCGAATTTGTATATTAATTACATGCAAATTCAAAAACATTTTCTTCAGTTTCGAATTAAAGAGGAGACCCCATGACTTCCAAAGAAATTATATTATTTCCACTTAATACATTTTCCTTGCTTTAAAATCATATCGCTCATTTTATTGAACAATAATTTTAATCCAGTTTTAGAAATTAGCGGAAGAAGAAATAATCCCACTCCTGAAGTAGGATGTCTCGGAGCCACTGTTCCCAGTAATTTTAAAAAACAATAAGAAGAAATTGGAAAATTAGTGAACTCTTTTGGCTTGTTGATTATATTAGGCGATGGATGAAATGATTCACACAGAAAAAACTTTTATCTACCTTTTATTGAAAAAAAAAAAAAAAAAAAAAAAATACAAATAATCAATTGAAATTTTTTTTGGGGTTAATGACACTTATGTTTGAACATTTTATTTATTAACGGCCTAATTCATAAAAAATATTTTAGGTTTATTACAGGTTTATTTGACAAATTTCCCTTAGAAATGTGTCAAATAAGCGCTTAATAGACCTGAAATATTTTTTATGAATAAGGCAGTAAAAGTTTAATTAAAAATTTAATTGAGACAATAAAATTTTTGTTTGAAAATTTAATTAATTAATAAGTTTAATTGACACAATTAGAATGTTAATGCAGTCTTTTTTAGATAGAGAAATATTTTTCTTGTGCAAATTGATTTGGTGAGACTTGATGCTTAAATTTAAGAAGAATACGAGGTTGGATCATTAACTCAGTGTCCTTTTGATTTTCCCTCCTCTTGATTGAAATGGCATCACTGATCATGTCAAGAGGCAGTTGACTCTTGTCTAATTTTGAACAAACTGTGTCATTTAGTTTGTGGTTTGCAGCCGTTGATAACAGACTACCTCGCCTTTTGAGAAGAAAGTGGAAAAAAGCGATTTCGTGTGGTCACTAAAGATTATTTTTTGCAAAAAAAAACCGCCAATCAAAAAAAAGTTAGGTAAATACTATGGGGACTCTGCACCATCGATGTCAATAGTAAAAAAGTAGTTTACTGTCTTTCGTTGTGGTCGCACAAACTACAAATGACGCTGAACGTTCTGGAAGACCAATTGAGGTCAGTACACCCGATAATGTTGAAAAAATCCACGATATGGTGTTGGTCGATTGAAGAGTAAAAGTGCGTGAGATTGTTCATGCCATAGGCATTTCATATGGCAGTGTGGTTCCGATTCTAAATAATCAGCTGGGTTTAAGAAAGTTGTCTGCAAGATGGGTGTCGCGTTTGCTCTCAATTGACCATAAACGTAAACGTGTGACAACTTGAAAGGATTGTTTAGAGTTTTTTAACCTCAATCCGAATGAGTTTTTGTGGCGTTTTGTAAATGTGGATGAAACATGGATCCATTACTGTACTTCAGAGACCAAGCAGCAGGGCGAACCTGCTCCGAACAAGGCCAAGGTGAGTTTGTCGGCCAATAAGGTGATGGCAACAGTTTTTTGGGATGCTCGCGGGATAATCCACATCGATTTCCTTCAAGAGGGGAAAATGAGGATTTAGAAAGAAAGCGACTCCATATGGCCAAGCAAAAGTTATTTTTCATCAAGATAATGCACGAGTGCATTGGGCTAAAAATTGGTACCCCATCCGCCATATTCTCTGGATTTAGCCCCTATTCACTACTTCGTATTTCCAAACCTAAGAAATGGCTCGGTAGAGAGATTTAGCTCCAACGACCAAACAAATGCCTATTTGAAGGACCTCGAAAAATCCTACTTTTGGAAGGGATACAAAAACTAGAGAAACATTGGGCTAAGTGTATTGAGTTAAAAGGAGATTATGTTGAAAAATCAATTTTTGTTTTGCAAAAAAAAAAAAAAAAAAAAAAAAAAAAAAAACTGTGTTTCATTCAAAAAGTCACGGACTTATTAATCCGCTTTGGACAGGGATCGCATTTACTTCTATTTTCCGACTACAATTTGTAACAAATTCACTAACTAATCGCAACATACTGCCGCACACTTTATAGTCTGTTGAGCGGCCCTCTTAAGCCAATAAATACACTTGTTGCTGCCTGGTCGCAAGTGTCATTTCCAGCTGTACTAAACTTGATGCATGCAAGACAATGGCACAACAACAACAACAGCAATGACAGCAACAACAAATTGTACTTATTTTAACTATTTTATTCATTTACTATTGCGCACTTTGTGCTAGAGTGAGTGAGTTCTTCCTTTTTTTTAAATAAAGATAAAATTAACCAGTCAGTCGATCACTCTGTTAGTAAGTCAAGAGAATGGAAGTGGATGTTATAAAAAATAATAAAAGCTACAAGTAAGACATTATAAAATGCATATGGATAAATAAAGATGATGATGATGATGATGATGATTACGGCGTATTGGACGTTATGATGGTGATGGCGATTATTACGATGAAGAAGGGTATTTACAGAAGTAATTGACATATAAGTGCTAATTCTTTTTCTTTACTTTTTTTAATTTGCTGGTTTTGCAAATATGTAAGTTGGCAAGTTGTCATTTGCTTGACAATTGTTAATGCATTCACTAAGGAACATTTTGTCAGCAAAAAGCAGAGTTTACTCAAAGTATTGAAACATTAACATGAGGATCTTAAGTACTTTAGTTTGTTTTATTTATTTTTTTCTTACTTAAACTCCATTTAAAAAGTTTTGTTTTTCTCTAATAGACATAAATAACAAATTATTTAACCTTGACTAAATTTATGTGATCTGTACTTGAAATTATTAATTTTAACAAAAGAAATCTTAAAACATTTACTCCTCGGTTCAGGGTGAAAATTTTCAACTGTAAAAACCACTTGACTTGGGACTTAAGAAGTGTCAAATTGTGTTTGGTTCAAGATTTAATGACAATTTTATAGCTTCTTATACCAGGCGCCCGAAAGTACTGCAAGGACTGGCGAAAGGAAAAACAAACTGAAACACTTAAAAACATTTGGTTAACACGTGCTTTCTAAGAATTGAAATTTGAATGTTATCAGTGTTAAAGGCTGCAGTCACAAAAAAAGAGAAGATTAATGGCATTTAAGAAAAAAAAAAAAAAAAAAGAAATGGAAAATTTAAAATGTCTGGTGTGGAAGGCCTTATTTTTATTATTGTTTGGTTTAATTATTTTTTTTTTATTTTTTTTTTTTGAAACCTGACTTTTACGTTAATAGATTTTGCTCATACCGATATTTAAAAAAAAAAATAAGGTACCTTTAAAATTTTCGAGCAGTTGGATTGAAAAAGTACAAAAAAAGTAATGAAATTTTATTGAAAAGTATTTAATTTTTTGTACTTTGAATAAATTTTTCCCATTTAACACTGCCTAATTTTTTCTCCTTTAAATTCCAGCAGAACATTAATTCTTGTCGTGTATAATTCATTAAAGATTTCATTGTGTATTTCATTTTACAAAAAAAAAAAAAAAAAAAACACCTTTAATTTTAAAGTATTACTATTATAAATTTGTGTACAATATTTTCACAAGCCTGCATTGGAGTGCTTGTAATTGTTTTTAACTCAATACAAACCATATAATTTTTGGCCAAAATAAGGGTACATCAGTAAGGGACATTCTACATGGTGTCACAAAAACTAGTTTAGACTGAGTAGATCGATTAAAAACTATTTAATCCCGAAAATATCGAAATATGTTTATTAAAAATAACTCCTCCTACTAACTGTAAGCCCTCAACGTAGGAGGCGCTCATTTAATAGAGCATTAAAACTCCTCCTTGGGGTCTACTCTGTAATTCGAAATGAAAGAAAATGCCTTTCGAAATTACATGTTATTGATGGCCTGTTCCACGATGTCACCAGAAATCGTTCGATCGACAACTTGTATTGCAAGCAACAATTACATTAGAAAGATTGTTGTTGTTGTTTTCAATATAAGTATTCGATCGAACGAATTCTAGTGACATCGTGGGACAGGCCGTAAAGTAAAAAATCGAAAGTGTTCTCTATCGTTTCGAATTACAGAGTAGGTCCGCTGCTGTCACCCGAATTACCTTCCTAAGGCAATCATGATGGCTGCCCTTTCATGAGAGATATTTGCTTCACCGGCAATCAATATAACTAACAACAAATGTACATATACATACATACATTGGAGTTGCCCTCTTTAGGAAAGGGATAGTTTAGGACAGATGGTGAATTATTAAGAATTAACCTTAACACATTTGATAACTCCGCCATTAACATTTTTATTACTTTTTACAGCTTCGTTGCATCTCCCGTGGTTTTAAATAGGCATGTTACTTTAAGCTCTGTAGCGATATAGCATATTCTATTAGATATTGTGCTTTGCTGATGCTTCATTGCTATAAATATCGACGAAGGAGGAGGGCACAGAATGCCTATCACAAAACAGTGATGTCGATATCACTTGTTTTGTAGTCAGTGCAGTAACTAGTTCCGACAACAGCACCCTCATTAACATGAAAATGAAAAGTAACACTCAAGCGATGTTTACTACTATTACTAGGTGTTACCTTCTTCGGGAAAGGGATAGTGATAGAGAAGACATGTGGTGAAGGAAGAGGAAAACTTCATTCTTTTCCAACTCTGGTTGTTGCACGTTTTTACTAAGACAGTGTTACAGCGCCCCTGGTGTCAATGAGGCATAGTTAATTTTTGAAGCTGTGTTTATTAGCCAACATTTTGTTTACAACAGCTAACACAAAGGGATACTAATGCACATCAGACAAATGCGTGATGTTGTTTTTTAATGATTTTGTCGGTGACGGGGCTCGTATCCAGGACCTTCGGTTTTATAGTCAGCATGCTAACTACTTCAGTCAATTGCCTCTGAAAGGCATCATGGGGATTTAATTATTGCGCGAATGGAATTTTATAGGGAGGCAGCATTAAATCGTTTGTTGAAAATGCGGTTATCACAAGCATACTGATTACCTTGCAACAATTACAATGTTGTGCCGGTCTCTTGAAATTTTTAGATCCACTTTACAACAAGAAGTATTCCTGGCCATCATTTCTCATACTGGCGAATTTTCTATTTGTAAAACTCTCGCATGCACAATGCGTCAACCGGCCGCCGAAAAATGCTCCATAGCGCTGAATGCCCAGCTACCGATTTGATTTACATACCCCGCGTTTTCAAAATAAAATACGAGTAAAATTTCCTTTGAAGCATTCAGTACTTTTTAAATGGGTCTTTTGAATAAATGATCGTTCCAAGTTTTCTACCGCTCTTGATAATTTTGGTCTCTCTAATGTTATGCCGGTCTCTTCAAACTTATTGAACAATTTTCGAATGAGAGGTATACTTGTCACATTACATCTGATACTGTGGAACCTTCTATGCGCTACCATCGCCAAATTACTACCCTTTCCTCGGGGCCATGGCGGTTGAATTCCCAAGCTACCGATTTATATAACCCGCACACCCACCCCTCAGATTTATTGCCTTCTAAATAGAAACTAAACAGATATAAACTAAGCATAAACTTTATTTTGATGCACCCTGTACTTTTGAAATCTTTTCTTTCGTACACTAGAGGCGCTATTATGAAATGTAAAAATATAGATAGAACTGCTCTTTATCTGAATAATTACAACGTTTATTTATATTTCAATTTATCCGTAAAAAAATTGTGATCATCTATTTAGGGGAAAACCACTAGGCAGCTAAAATAAGCAGAAACTTCTCTTTTTTTTTTTGAGTTTGAAAATGTGTCTACCTCAATGAAGTTGCGGTACACACGACCCTAATAATTACATGTGTCTTACGTGCTCTCAAAGTGTGTCTAGGGGAAGGTGAGCGTATCTTTCTTTAGCGTTAAAGAGAAACGCACCAACAATAAAAAAAGACCCTCAAGTGTTGATTTGCTGATCATCATCAATTGCTATAATTTTCTGGAGCAACCAGCTCTAGCAGGCAGACCTGGCATTTTTTTTTTATCATACTTATAGTAGTCGTACAGAGGTATATAAAGAAAAGGAAAGAAATAAATATGACAGTTCTTGTATGGTCTTTTGAAATTTGTACTTTTTTTTAGGTACGTTTCAAATAGACATGCGAACCCAACAAATATTTATGCACATATATACATATGTATGTTTGTACGTACATACAAAAATCTTTTTCATACAAGTTTTCTTATCTTTTTATTTTTAATGAAAATATCAGCATTATCCTTCTTTTTTGTTGTTGTTAATTTTAAAAGGTTCGTCAAGATTCTATAGATATTTTATCGTATGAGTATACGTATGTATGTATGTCTGTATCACAAGGAATGAATGTTGTTGTAAGTGCGCGTAAGTATCGGCTGAATAAGGGTTCATGTAATGACATGTTACACCTGTCATTCCCTTTCAGATTTTCTTTAAAATTTTATTGTTTATTTATAGTTTATTGCAGTTGAAAAAAAAACTGAAAAACAACACACTTGTTTTTGTCAAGCCATTGTTTGAAAACAAATTCAATTTTTTGTCTACATATTTATTTTTTGTTTTTTTTTTTAGCAAGAACAAGTGTGGAAATAAATTTAGATTTTCCTTTTAGAAATTATAAACGCTAGAGGCAGGGTGCTTTTGGATAAGACTACCAGAAATTTGATATTTTCATAAATGATCAGGTACTACGGTTACTTGATTTGCTTCTTATTTTTTATATAAACATGTATATATGTATGTATATTTTGTTTTTGGAAAGGAAGGGTACTTGGAAAATGAATTTATTTGTTGCTGTAAAAGGGTTTCGTTGTGGAGCAGGGTAGTCAATATTTACTTTGTTAAAGTTCAAATAATGACCCGAATGACCTGGCGTCACTCAAATGTTTGCTGGATAAATGCTAAAGTGCAATAGATAACGAAATACATATAGAAACGTTTTAGATTTCATTTCTTTTCATTTTATCTTGGACTTATACTAAAGAAAATCTGCTGTGCTCGAGAAAAAAGTGTGCAAGTGCACCTTTCCAATGCACCAAACATGCTTTAATTACAAGATTTTTTTTTGCACAAATTCAAAAACAGAGGTCTAATCACGGCATTCGATATCGAGTAAACTATAATGACGAATAACATTTTAAAAAGTAGTATGTTTGCAACTCTAAAAATACATTTCGAAAAAAATAGTCTTTAAAAGAAGTACTTTTTGGAAGAGTACCTTCTTGAAAAGTACATTTTCAAAAACTACCTTTAAAAAAAGGTTCTTTTCATAAAAAAAATACCTTTAAAAAAAATATTAGGTTAGGTTAGGAAGGGTGGTGCTTTACTGCACCTCCACTCGGAGACCCAATTGGGCCCATTGTGACAATTAAAAATATATTAGTGCATAAAAATATATTTTTCAAAGCGTATCTTACGATAAAGGTAGCTTTAGATAATAGTACCTTTTTACAAAAGTACTTCTTCATTAAAGTATTTTTTTTTTACTTTTTATCATAGTACCTTTGAAAAATTACGATTTTGATAAAATTTTTAACTATAAAAGTTTTTCTTTTAAATGTAAATTTTAAAAATTACATGTCCAAAAATACTCAAAGTTTCAAAAAGTATTTACTTTTTTAAATATGATTTTTCAAAAAACTATTTGTAACAAGTATTTAGTAAAATTAAAAAATAAAAAACCCGACTGCGACTAACTTCGAACCGTTAAATATCCTAAATGGTCATTCGAAATGAAACAGTACAAGAGAAACCTAATGATGATTTTAAATTGCTGTCGAAGGATATCCATTTTGATACACATAGTTCTCCGACTTTTTTTTCGTATTCACAAAATGTCATCTTTTTTTGCCGCCATATTGAGTTTTGACTACTGCCATATTAAGACGCTTCCGGGATTAAGACAAATCGATTGATAATAAAAATCGGTACACAGTAATACAGTTCAGTTTTAGGTAAAAAAAATCATAGAGATAAGTTGTGTTTTAGGGGTGCGTCCGCCCCTCAAAGTTGGTCAACAAGCTCAATATTCAATGTGATTTTTTTTAATTTTTGGTTTTTTTTAATAGTCATATGCAAAAAATTACATTGAAAAATTGGCTTGAAGGACAACTTTGAGGGACAAACGCACCCCCTAAAACACAACTTGTCGCTATGAATTTTTTTTTGTATTTTTTTTACATAAAACTGAGCCGATTTGGGGGGGGGGAGAGAGAGCATAAGAAATCCAAAAAAATAAATAACGGCCACTCTAATGTACATACTATAGAGTTGTATGAACAATTCCATCCATGAAACTACTGAAATGTTTATTTACTAAGGCCCAACTTCGAATAAATATGTTAATACTCAACAAACTGTTGCTTTTATCATACTGTGAGTGAAAACGTTTCGTTTCATACTGTTAACACAAAGAGATTGTTCATTGAAACGACTTCTGTTCATGCTGCTTTCTCTCATCTCATCTTTTCTTATTAATTCGCAATAGCAATGTTCCCAATACAGTGAAATCATGGAATTTTTTGTATGGGTCGCACATGTGTAATATGTTTCACTTTAAATTAAAGTTTTAACTTTTACACATACATACATAACTAAGTACATATGTATATACCATACATATTAGTAATACATATTTTTATTTGTCATTTCCAATTTTGAATAATATAAATCTTTAAACTATTTTAATATATTATATATTCTTGTAATGAATTTCACACAACCCTGAAATGAAATGCTATGGAAAGAAACATACACTTTTAGATGCAAACTGGAAAAAAGGAACTGGTTTATGAGAAATGAATATATTCTTAAGCTAATTTGATTATTAGTTGTGTAGGTAGGTGTCTAACGGTTTTGGTCACGTGCTTGTTTTTATTTTTTTATTTTATATGATATAAAAAAATTGAAATTGACAAAAATTAAATAAAACACAACAAAAGTACTCGTTTCTAAGCGAAAATAACTATGCCCAGCTAAAAAAATTATATATGGTCCATATATTTTTAATATATGAATGTATATAACTATATATGAATATGTATGAATTCATGTATGGAAATGTATGGGATTATACATTGCAAAACTATTATATATGAAGTAATATATGGACTAATATATGAAATGTATTATAATATATGAGCTCATACATATGTATATGGAAATTTCATTATGAAGCTCTTCATATGTGGATCCATATATATAGAAATGAGATTTAATATATGGAGCTATATAAGAATGTATGCATACATGATATCTCACATAAGATCGTTTTTGCAATCAAAAATGTTTGGAATTTATCACTGGTGAATTGGAAATCCATTAGAAAATACATACGGTATGCAAAGTTTATATGCGTACCCTCAACGTTAACAAAAACTTTTGTTCCAAAAAAAAAAAAAAAAAAAAAAAAAAAAAAAAAAAAAAAAAAAAAACATTCTTGTATGATTTTATACATTGTGGGCCCCATTTAATATATCAATCAATAATCAAAAGAATAATCGAGTCATTAATTTTATAGAAGATAACAGAATTCTCTAGATAAGAAACAAAGTTTATATTACTGCAAAAAATTATATTGAAAACTATTGTTAAGACGGATTATATTTTCTTTTATAATTAATTGCATTAGTTTTTAATCTAATATGAGTTTTGTGTTTTTTAAATAATTGATTCACCATTTGACTTAAAATGATGAATGAAATGACTTTTAGTTCGTTTTTCATTATTTATCCAAACAAATGTTTCATTAAATACAACCTCGCAGTTCAAAATCTAAAAAAAGTAATTTTAGTAATTTAATTTATTGCACAGCAGTGCGCTGTTTTGAATCAAGAGATTATGAATATGAACTCTGCATAATGTGGAGAGAATATTTACACATTCATGTATGAAAATGTATGAATATATATAATCATATATGCCCATATACCCTCATTTTTCGGATCCGAACCATATATGTGATATCATATATGCTCTATACATATTTTTTTAGCTGGGTTTATATTCTTCCAAGCAAAAATATAACTAACAATTATTTTTGAAATTAATATTTGTAATAAAACTCAAAAAATTTGATTATCATCACGTTATGTAAAAATACGAAATTTTAAACAACAATAATATTGCATTGAAAAGAAAAATAATTATGTGTAATATTTTAACTTCCTTTTCGGCGATTATTCGTATATTTTCCCTTTTGCTAAAACTGGCAACACTGATCTTTAAAAGCATATTGTTTTTGCATGAACTTAATCGAGATTTAAGGCCCAACTATAATATGAATAAGCTGGCTTAAGCTAATGTCAGAATTGAACGATAAGTCTGTCAAATGCTTAAACAATTCAGATGTGACTTTTAGGTGGCCATAATGTACTTACATGCACTAAGTATTCTTTAGCCACAGCTGCACATCTAGGTATTGTCAATAATTTTGTTGTAATTTTGTTTCTTCTCATAACTCCTAAATGAATGCAATTCAATCAAACTAACTTCAAAGAATGTCCTAATCTATTAAAAATTCACATATAAATATATCCATCACCTTATTACTTGTTTTATTTGTTTTGCCTACTAAAAAGTACAACAGTGAATATACATAAGTATATACATGAGTATGTGTTTATTGTAAAACAAGCAATGAAAATAAAAGTTTTGCTGTATTTTCCGAGTTTAAAATAAGAAACAATAAAAAAATATTTAAAATCAATGAATATTTTCTGCTGCTGCTTGTTTGAGTTTAAAAAATGCACAAACAGTTGTTTCCTTACGGAATGTGCGTTCAGTTTGGCACTTTACTTAAGCAAATGACATTTGACGAAAATTGACGAAAGGTTTGTTAAGTACATTATAGTTTGCCACATACGTTTTATATGTAACCGCACAGTTGCTTAAGCTAGCTTATTCATATTATAGTTGGGCCTTTACTCAACACATGTTCTGTTTCACATTTGTAAATGTTAGTATGCTCTTGTATAAGTAAACAAACCAACATCATTTTACTGCGTTCTTAACTATTGAGTATTCATTGTTCTTGTTTCATAGTTATTCATCTGTATGAAATAGAAATGAAACGAATAAAAAATTATAGCGAAAGTTTCATAAACATCATTATTTAGTTTCATGCAGATGTCTAGTACATACATACATTTGCGTAGCGCAATTCGGGTAAGAAGCACATTTTCCAAAGAATTTTTCTTTCGATAAAAGCACATTTTTACAAAAAAAAAAAACTGATTTTCAATAAAATTTATCTTTCGATAGAAGTACCTTTCGAAAGCAGTGCCTTTTTAAAGTTCTTTTCAAAATAGTATCTTCTTAAATTTATATTTTTCAAAAAAAAAAATATCTTTTCACAATAAAGCATTTAAAATAAAAGTAATATAACCTAAAAAAAATGTTTTTTAATTTAATTTAAAGAATCGGCTTTACAAAGAGACTTTGAAAAATACAATTGAAAAGGTACATTAAACAGCAATATTTTTTTAAATTCAAAGTAACATTTGCAAAGTATTATAAAACTTTTTCGAAAAGCAGCTATTTATATATAATGTTATTATATTTTACAATTCTACAATGTTACTCATCAACTATTACTGATTTCATTAATAGCTTAAAATCATATCATTTGAAAATGTTAAACTCAGCACCGCATTAGTTGTGAGAAGAAAAAAAACTGCATATTATTTTAGAAGTTTCCAATTTGTAGCACCACATCACTGACCTATAGGACTAATATTGAAACAAGTAAAGAAAACCATTAAAGGAAATACACCCAAGAAGAAAGGATCGTCTGTCTGCCTTTTTTTCTTGCAAGAAAAATAAAACAATAACAAAACAAATTGAAAAGTCATGCTAGAATGGAAACTATACTTTTCTGGTTTCCCTTCTGCAATTGCTGTGATAGTTTATGGCACAGATGTTTAATTTTTTTAATAAAACAAAAAATGTTGTTTGAAACTCTAACTACAATTGTGAGTCCCGCACAATAAATAAAAAATAAAAAAATATTATAACAGCAGCAACAACAAAGTTTTAACTGTTGTTGTACGGTGCCCTGTCAGTTAATATTTACCTTCGACTTTGTTATTTCTTAGTTTCAGTTTCTTACTCTTATTCCCAACTGCTATCATACATCTTCATGACGACAATGATGATGCCTCGTTTGCAGTTTAACCACGACTTGAAATACACATTTAATCCTAGAAAGAGCTGCACACATACACAAACACACTAAAATACTACATACGTACTGCTGATTATAATACTTTATTCCATGCACACACACTTATTTACAAAAAAGAGTGTAAAATGAGGCACAACTTCTAGAGGATCGTTTAGAATCTTAAAAACTCCTGCCTTTACGGGGAACACGAATGAACAAATGCATATAAAAAAATAAAGTAAAATAAATATTAAAAAAAAACCTAAAAAATATATATAAAAAAATAAAGGAAAGTGAGCTGAATGTGGCTGCAAACGAAACTCAATACAAATCTGTATTAAGAGTAGAAGTCTTGGCTGTATCTGCTGCATTTGCTTTTTGCGATGTAAGAAAAAGTCTGTCAGTCCGTCAGCCAGCCAGCCAGCCAAGCCAAGCTAGGCTAGTCAGCCAGGCTCTATACATAAACTGAAGTAAGCCTATACCATGACAGTGGTTTTGTGCAGCAGTTATACGAGTATTAAAACTACTTACGACCAAAAAACCCAAACCAAAGCTAAGCCAACCAATGAAGTTTAACAATAGAATGATTGCAATGAACTTCTGGCAGTTTTTTTTTTTTTTTTTTTTTTTTTGTTGGTTTACTTTTCTCTTCTTCTTTCTATCTTACTATTTTGCTAAAAACAACATCTATGACTACTACGGCAACAAAAAAGAAAAAAATATATATAAATCCAAAGTCAATGAACTTATCCTTCACGACTTTAAGAAAAGAACCATGGTATAAGTATAAGACTTCATTATGACTATTGACTATTACTTCGTAATGATGTTGAATGTACAGAAACCGATGGAGAAAACAAGCAAACGAAACCAGAAACTTGGCTTTTGTGGTTTCACAGTGAAAAAAAATACACACAGAAATACACTGAAAAATATGTAAAGGATTTAATCCAAAACTTGGAACCAAAACGCTATTTCCCTTTTGACTAGACGTGGCACCAGTGACATTCTGCATCCTCTGTTAGGTTAGATTAGGTAAGGGTGGCAGCCAAAATTCCGGACTCGCTTAGACCTTTCTGGTCCATTGTGATACCACGGAGACTCTGCTTATGCGGAGTGTGGGGACTCCCTTCCGCTGGCGTACCAACCAGATCACCCATTGTGGCCATTCTCTTTATTGCTAGTCCAGGGCAATGACACACAAACTTTTCCTTTTTTCCCCTGAAAGCCTCTATGCTCCGGGATCCAGATGATCATAATATTATGACAATAACTGCTCTGCCATCTCGGTAGTCGAGGGCTGTTGTTATTCGTAGAAGCGGGGATTGAAGGGCCAAAACAGTTGCTCGACTATTATGTGTGTAATACGTGTGACCTTAATAATAAAGATTAATTTTGCTTCTGGAGTGAAATTGGATTGGCGATGGGTATTTCTAGATAATAAGGTATCGGTAGATCTAATTCGATTGAATATCTCAACTAAATTCAGTTTGGTCTTCTGAGAGCCAAACCAGCTTTCACACAACCCAATTAGGTTAGGTTAGGAAGGGTGGTTCTAAAACGCACCTCACTCTCGGAGACCCAGTTGGGTCCATTGTGATTCTTTCTGCTTCCCTTTGAAAGCAATATTTATCCCCTATTTGTACCGAGAAGTGACCTTATTATTCGTCATTAAGCTACTGAATTACCATGATAAGGCCCCTGATGTCCTCTAGTTTACACTTCCCGATATCAGTTATGCTCTCATGGAAAAGTCTGCTAATCTAAGACTATAATATGTTGAATGGTTTCTGGTTCCTCTTCATCCTCGGACATCCTACAGAAATCTTGAGACAGTTTCCCAAATGCTGGTTCTTGCTCTCACCGAGCAGTGACCCAGTCAATGCGTCTATCACGATTCGCGTCGCCTTCCTATCCATGTTCAGCAGCAGTTTGGATCTTCCTGAGTCAAGTTTTGGCCACATAGCCCTCGAGACTCTACAAGCCTTCCTACTTCACCATGCGCTGTTTGTCCTGCTCTCCACCGAATTACTGAGTTCCCTGTAGTAATGACTTAACGGTAGTTTCACATTCCCTCATCGAACGCCAACCCTATTATTGTCATCTCATCGACAATTTCATTTCTCTCAACACTACTGTGACCAGGAACTCAAAATAGTCTGACACTATATTTGTTCAGAACCAAGTTGAGGGCTCTCCTAGTCACTAACAAGTTTCGATTTGAAATTTCAGCTACATTCCTGGCCTCTAGTTCCGTGGTCCTGAGGATAGCCAAGATATCAGCTAGGAAAACACTGCATTCATTCGGCAGTCTGAAAAAACTACGAATGTTCGTTCTCAAGATATAGACACCAGCCCCTATGCCTTCCCTTATTTTTGACCCGTCGGCAAGGACCGCATTGCCCTCATATAGCTTATCGGATTTGACCCAATACTCGCTATTCGGAATTACTAGTGAGGGTATTCTACTAAAACCAATTTCATCGACCTTGTAGTCTGTGAGCCCAGAGTTTACGGATCCCTGATCACTAAAACTGGTCATTTAAGATTGATGTGTGACAACTTATTCCTGCCCTCACGAAATCTGGTTCTCATTAGACGCAATTTGCACTGTGCCTTTTCTGCACTGTGCCTTGTGCAGGCAGGCTTTTTTAGTTTATTGTTGAGAGGGGGTGAGAAGCTTGCGGGGTAGAACAAAAGGCACAAAATGAAAATTCGAGGGGATTTATGACATTTCTCTTTGCCTTTTTCGTACTCTTAGCATTAAACGTGTGTATAAGTCCCAATTTACACTATGCAAGTCTTATTGCTAAGCTGATTAGTTTGTTAAGCTAGAGAGACGGGGGGAAAAGAAACATTGCTGTTCCCCTCGTCTCTCTCTCCCTGAAACGAATCAGCTTAGCAATAAGACTTGCATAGTGTGATTTGGGACTAAATGCCAAAAAGGCATGAATAAAAAAGGCTTAATGTAAATGTGTGTGACTTTTCGTAGGGGGTTTAAAAGAAAATTGTCAATACAAGGCAGGCTAAAAAGGCATAGTGTGAAATGGCTCTTAGCCATCTTTTCTCTTGACTTTTACTGTTCTGACATTGTTTTACTCCCGTTTCTGTGAGCTGCACGTGGAATCGGAAGATATTTGTTCTTGGTTGTAGCAAGGATTTATTTCTCCTCAGAAGAAATATTTTTTCAGTGTTTACATTAAAGATTTGTTTTATTTTCGTCAAACATTAACAGGATGAACGCGATCATAATGAAGTTTCACCAGTTTTTTGTTCGTTTGAACTATTTTTTTTTTATTATTTTGCGTTTGAAAGGAGAATAATGAAGTTTGCTCAAAGACGATCGTGATGTTTGCAACTGCATGCAACACTGTATACCATGAATATAAAAGGAGAGCCCTTTAAAAAATATCAGCAACAACAAAAAAAAAAGCTTAACATTATGTGTGTGTATGTGTAAGTAAAAAAATAAAAAGTTGAAGAACCTTTAATATCGATTTTTATTTAATTTTTTTCGTGTTAGTTTCAATCTTTTGCTAGGGCTCTCCCGACAATAGAGGGGATGGAATTATTATTATTGTTTTAATCATCATGATCATCACCATCATCATCATCATCATGGTCGTCATCATTTGCCATTAAAACAAAAGCCCTCTTGATGTCAGTGTGATCTTTTTAGTATGATTTGAACTTTTAATGTTTAAGTGCATTTGCTGCTGCATCAAGAATTCCGCTTCTTTATGTTGCATGCATAAAATATAAAATTTTAATGCTTGATGTAGAAGAAACAAACAATCAACAAACAAAACCATGAGTTGTTTGTTATTTGCTTAAAGAACATGTACATACATAAATAAAATATACAAAAAAAAGCAACAAAAGCAACAGCAATATCAGTAGAGAAAACTGCATCTTCATGAGGGCAATTAGTTGACAACTTAAGTCACTGAGTACAAAAAATAAAAATAAAGCAAAAGACAAAAAACGACTATCAAATTACATCACTGTTTTTTGTACAATTTTTTCCATCTTCCAATCGTTTAGTTTCATTTCTTTTTCTGCGAAAGTTGTATTCCTTGCCTGATTGCCTAGACTACAAAATTTATGCACATAAATGATTGTTTTTTTTTTGCATTATTAATATTATTATTGATCTAATGATCATGAACATACGAATATTAAATATAAAAAATTATTTTTCAGATCTATTTAGGGAAAATTTGTACTTCTTCAAATGACGATAGCTAGTCTTCCGGTTAGTTAACTTGGAATGATAATGGAAGAAAGAGCACGATATTTCTGGGTTTACATTGATATGATTTTTAAGCCAATTGAACATACCTAACTGAAATTTTCATTTTAACTTGGATAATTTTCCAACATAAATTATATAGACAGTGGTATTTTACGTGTGGAGTTATCTACAGTGAACTGTGCTGAGTAAAGAATGGAATGCCGACATATTCGACATTAACCGATATTAACGGAATATATCCCTTTGATAAAAATAAATGCATTTTAACTTCTCATAATCTGATTTTTACGATTGTTGTTAATTTAATTACCAAATTAATAAAATAGTTATACTAATCACTGTTTTAAATTCAAAAATAAATGTATGTATGTGAGCAATTAAAAATATTTCGAAATTGAAACCATCACACACATAAATTGAAAAGAAAAATAAACAAAGCTTAGAACTATTATGTAATTAAAATAAAACGATTTACAACCCTGCTCCCTAGTGAAAGATACTGAAACATAAAATCGTCATAAACTTAAGAAGACTTCTTTTTTAATTCTCTCTTCAAAAAACAAATATCAAATCATCTTAAGAAACAAATTCAAACTTTAACTTGAAAAACGGCACAAAAATAAAAAAAGAACTAATAAAAAATATGAATACAAAACAGTTTTTTTTCATGTGCTCTAAAAAAGAACTCATTCTGTGCCACGGAATTTAGCTCCTGAAGTAGAAAAAAGAAACAATAAAACTTAAAATAAAAACAGTATAATATTTAACAAACATACAATAATAACAAAAGTTGTCTGCTGCAACATAATCAACAATAACAACAGCAACAACAACAACAACAACAACAACAACAACAACAACAACAACAACAGTAGATATTTGAAAACAACAAATATCAGATACAATACAACAACTAAGACTGACGTCTAACGACTGCGGTGCCACATTCGCATAGTGCCCGTAATCGTAAATAATAAAAAAAAAAATGAAGCGGGCCCACAATCATAATTTTAAACAAGTAGCGTAAAGATTCGTTACATATGCATACAGCTACCGGTTTTTAGCTTTAACTTTTTTTCTCGTTTTCTTACAACTATTGTTATGTACACTGGCGAGCAAAAGTGGTACATAATATTAAAAGAGAGATTAACATTTTATATACATTTTATTTATTAAAATAAAACAAATAATTCACATGTTATATATTAACTTAGACTATCCTCTAATAAAATATAATACTTTTAAGTAAACTGATTACGTTTGAGAAATAAAAGAAAGCGTAAACTTATTTAGCAGCATTTATCCAGTTTTGCACGTTTGCGCATTTAGATTCTTAAATTGGAAAATTTAGTATTTAGTCCATAATCCCTTATTTTTTATTACTGATTTAATACGCTTTGGCAAGCTTTCTACAAGTTTTTGAATTGTTTCACTGCTTATACTTTGCCACTCTGCTTCGATTCTTATCCAAAGTTTGTTAAGGTTATTTGGAGGATTTTCATATTGTGATAACTTTCGTTTTACAATTGCCCACAAATTTTCGATCGGATTTAAATCCGGACTTTGAGCAGGCCATTTTAGCGTACGAAATACTTCCCAGCAAGAACACTCCCAGTCAAATGACCGGTCATTTGACTGGGAGTGGTGATGGCTTTATCTATCTAAGTTTCTATCAGTTTGTTAAGGGCAATGTGGAAAAAGTGATCTAAACTTTTGTGTACGTGTGATTTTGCATCTTTGTCTTACTAATTAGAAATGTCTACTATGGAATATATATAGCTGACCTGCTTACTCTGCCGTATTTTTACTTGACATTGATGATGCATGTGGTAGTCACGTCTGACTGATCACACTTGATGTATAAAAGCGTCATAGCAAACTAGTCAAACCTACATAATTACATTAATAAACATGATTTTCATATTGTTTTAATTGTTTTTTATTATAGAAAAATAAAGATATGTATAATTAAAATATTTAAAAACAAATAAAAGCACAAAATAATGTAGGTGGTCTAGCCTCTTCACGCTTCCTTCAACCTGCAACGCACTTTGATTTTTATAAATACGTATCTAAAATTTGAAAAAGAAACACATATATACATATATATATTTAATTAAACTTTTGGAATTTCTTTTATACACTATTAATTTTTACTTAACCTTTTTAACACTTATATTAATTTGAGTTTCACAGACCGAACGAATTGTATATTTTACAATAAAATGCGATTTTTTTTTTAATTTTTGGCATATGTACATTAGATGTTCCACTCTTACATACATACATGTTAGAGTAGAGCAACTAGAGCAATTGACTGTCACTGTTGATTTCAACATAAAATTGTTGTTATTGTGTTAGTGAAAATATTACTTTTGTGTTAGTTTCGGTCATTCATTTCTTGCAGGGCTTGCTCCTCCAACCATTTTTTAACAATTTTTGCTGTGTGTTTAGGGTCTCCGTCTTGCTGGAAAATGATTTCGTCAGCAGGGTAAGCGCATTTATCGACAAAATCTGGCAAATTGGTTTGGAGTATGGTGAGGTAGTCCTCCTTTTTCATTATTCCATTGATTTTTACCAGTGGACCGATGTGCCACCATGTGAAACACCCCCACACCATTATACTTCCAACCCCGTGCTTCATCGTTTGTTTCACATGGTTTCTTTGAATGCTTTCATTCGGCCGCTTGCCATCAGATTGGAATCTGTTCACTTTTGTCTCGTCCGACCATATAACTCGTTTCCAATCATCGAGAGACCAATCTTTGTGCTTCTTGCAAAAATTCAGGCGAGCTTTGACGTTCTTTTCAGAAAGTGCAGGTTTTTTCTGTTTAACTCCTGAAACTAGGCCAATTCTTCGCAATGCTCGTCGTGCAGTCCATTCACTGACACTCTTGTTTATAGCATTAGCTGCTGTTTTCGGTGTTCTAGCTTCTTGTTTTCTTAACAATCGCTCCATTAGACGTGCATCACTATCACTCAATGATCTTGGACGACCTCCAGGGTTTTTTAATGGTTTTAAATTTCTTTTTTTTTATTGTTGAAAGTACTGTCCGATGACAAACGCCAACTTCTCTAGCAATTTTTCTTGAAGAATACCCATTTTCAGCAAGAGCGACTATGCTGATTACCAGTTCAATTGAAATTTTCTTCATTTAATTATTTTATACAACTTACAAAGAAAAATTAAACAAAGAACTTTAACTTGATGTTTTCACGGGACTTTAAAAACAGAAAAGCAAAACGTGCAAAATTGGATAAATGAGTACATTTTTTTGGAGTTTTTTTAAACTACTTGTAAACAATATTTTCATTCATTCTTTTACAGTTAATAAGTCAACATTTGTGAGAAGTGATTTTATTTATAACTTTATAATTAATAAGATAAACTCAGCATTTATTGGGTTTAAAGTATTTTTTTAATTATTATGTATCCACTTTTGCTCGCAAATGTATATGTATGTGGTATATCTTATGCTGGCTGGCTGTAGTCGTTGTTATCGTTGGAGTTACTCCACAAACAATATAACAACTCGAAAGAGATATACATATATGTACATACATACATATGTATGTATGTACAAGTATGTTCATATTTACATAAGCAAAAAATCTTAACAATTGAAAACATAAAAATATTAACCATAAAAAAAACTTCATTTCATACACACACGACCAAAAGAACATTTCTTTCAAAAAGCCAAAAAAAAAAATTAAACTTTAAATTTTGAAAATTAACTTTCAGAAAATGCGATTCTAAACGTATTTTTAAGCACAATGTAAGTATATTTAAATTTTCCTAATAGAATTCTCGTTTTTCAAATCTACTACATTTTAAAATCAACTGTGTTTTAATTTTAAGGCACAACCTTTTCGAGAGTTCTCTTAAACTGGTAGAAAAAAAATATTTTTTTCTCTTATGCATACAAGAGTTTTCTTTTTCTATTGATTTTCTTGATCGTTTCCTTATTATACTCATGTTTTTCGATCTGGTTCTGTGGCCTGTTGTTGTAGTGGTGGTTGTGGTGTTGTTTGATTTAGTTGTGAGTGTGTGAGTATTTACCGCCAAATCCCAAACAGGTTTAATTTATTTAACAAGTTGTATTTCTTGAGTTTTACAAATCTTTTTTCTTTTGTTATTGTTGGTGTTGTTGCACTTATAGTTTGTTGTTTTTTTACGTTTTTGTTTTGTTCGTTGTATTCGTTTTGGGGTACAGTATCCCGCCAAAAAAAAAAAAATAAAAATCATCAGCATATCGAACGTTTAACAGTTTTAGAAAATGTTTTAACTTTAGATTATTTTGGTGTGTGTGTGTGTGTGTGTATTCACATTAGGGAGGGCCTTTGTTAAATGGAGAGAAAAATACTGAAACCCTCAATAGCTCTATATTGAGGAGCTGGCGAACAAAAATAGACATGTCCTCAGTGAATGATTTTTTTAAAATTTTTGTGAAGTAAAGTCACGAAATATTTTCATGCAAAACCATTTCGATCCCACCTTAAAAAAATTACGAAAACTGACTTTTCCTTGCTTGTTCCTATCTAAAAAGTTCAGTAATTTGCCTGTCCTGTAAAAAACAGTTAACGGGACTTAGTCTGGAATTTGTTTGCCAGCTCCTCAATTATGACTAATATTATAACTGCCTTATTCATAAAAAATATTTCAGGTTTATTAAGCGCTTATTTGACATATTTCTGTCGGAAATTTTTCATTTTATATTTTTTATGAATTAGACCGTGAGTATTTATTTTAATGAAAACTTATTAATGGGATTCAGCAGGCCATTGCCAACAACAAACACATCCTGGAGCTACCTGAACAGTTTGTAGAATCGCATTTCACATTTCTTTATAATATAATTATAATTATAATTTTTTTTTTGGAAACGCCCTAACGTACAAATATAAATACTTATTTGCATTTGTATGAGTTAGACACCCTACTAAGACTTCAATGCAGTCTTGAAACCAAGAAGTGCTTGTTAGTTAACTATTAAAAGCTTAATGATTTTAAATCAGTTTACATACGTTTGAATATGCATATAATACACACATGTACATATATTTAAGCATATAATTAACACTGACATTGTAAATGTTATTGAAGAAAAAGCTGAAATTATGATTTGTAGTTCGTGTCACAGTTAAAACCGACTTGTGTTATCAGGTTTTGACTATGAACTTGAATTTTTTTTAGTCAAATTACTGCTATACAGACTTCTTATGACGATGTGATTCGTATATTTACATTCCTGCACTTATTACTTGTATTGACGGAAGCTTTTGAATAATTATAATACATAAGATTGATATGTGGTCATAAGGGACGTTTATTAAGGATAAGTTATCTCTTAAGATCGAAATTTGAATGCATTCGGACAAATTATTTATTGTAAATGTTCCATTTATATCTTTTTATTTTCCACAATTTATTTAAAAAAAAAATGGAATGGTCATCTCCTCCCGTAATGTGGTGGATTAACTAGAAAAGAGAGATTCTATCTATCCCTAGAATATTCAAGAGCCATTTCTTAGTAACCGTCGCTATCAGCAGCAGGTGTCTGGTTAACAACATCCGACCTATCATTGGCCGTACACTAAATAGTTAAAGTTTTTCTACCCACAATGTTTGCATCAAACGCGGCCACTACGTTTGATTTCCTGAGACAATCCACAACGGTCATGGTTGCTACTACATGCACTACCGAAGAAGACCTCACCAATTATCGAACACAGCGTAAGTCTTACTTGCCGATGGCAAGCATCATCTATTAGTTTCGAAGATAATGATCGGTGCCGTTTAAAGGTATATCAGCTGCCTGGCCACCTGTTCAACCCCGAAATGCTCACTTCTATTCTAATTTTAAATCCATTGTACTTGTAACTCAAGGTGACGCTGTACCTATTCCAGACGTTCATGCGAACCCAGTTTTCCTTTTACAAATTTTGCAAGTACATCGGTTAGCAGTAGCGTTACAAGTTTTAACGGGTAGTCAGACAAAGGTCAAGATCTGGAAATCACTGAAACCCCACCCTTTCCCCAGAGAGTACAACACCAAGGTGTAATAGATCACCAAGATGTATTCTGTACATTCCGGGGTGAAATGATATGATTTCGAATTCGGCTTCACCATTTAGATACTAAGAGAAAATGAGAGTGCATATTACACTACGAAACGAACCACCCAAACTGATTACAAACCATATACATACTGAATTAAATATTAAAGAGCAGACAAGTTTTTTCTTAACTTCCGAGTTTTCACCATATTTCGACGTATTGAGGTCCGTCCTGTAAGTCGATTCTTACTATGGATGTATGTGTGTGCATGTCTGTGTGTACGTGTATGTATATAAAGTTCTCATAACTTAAGAACGAGTCTAATGAATAATTTCAAAAACTTTCGAAAATAAAATTTTCACAAAACGGTTTTTTTTTTAATTTTAAATTACTTAGGCACAAACCTAATGCTTACTAATGTAACTAAAAATCAAGTAATTTTTTTCTAAACATATAATTGACGAAAAGCAAATGATCGTTCGATTTAATAACTCAAATTTCCTTCATCAAATCGATTTTAGATATTGACTGATTTGTAAAGACTTAAAAAGCATATCGGATGCCGCCAATCTGACCAAAATCTGTAGCTGGGCGGGAAGGTTGAGGTGTGACCTGTAATTTCAACCAATTCCTAAATTTTTATTTTACCAAACAAAGCATTTACGTTTATGGTCCTTCGAGCCGATGTATGTTTTATGACATTTATAACACTGTAAACAGCATTTACGACATTAGATTCTTTGACTTGCTCGCGGTTGTTCGGTGGAAATGAAAGTGGGCTCTAAGGCCAAATGTCGAGGGCTTCAAAACTGCGCTATAATTAAGAGACTAATATATTATACTGGTTATGTTATATACTTGAGTTATGAAACATTGAAATACTAAAATTATGTATTCCGGATATCTGTTGATGCAATGAAAGATTATATACCGTTTGTAGGCTTTTGTTAACTATACTAATACCTTCGTGCCTTCTAATAGATTTTCATGCTAAATTAATTTTGTACCGAGCTTTTCCAAAAAAAAAAAAAAAATCATGTTTACATACGTTTACAATAAATTTATCAATATCCTTGTGATTGAAGTTCTGTGTTAATGGCAACCTAACCTAACCTATTTCAACCTAACCTAACCTATGCGCACAACAGGGCTGTACTAGCTTATGTATGTCCCCGGACATGAGCGTACTGGCTACTTTTTTCAACCTAACTTAATGCCAAAAGAAGTTTTGATGAATATTTGTGTGCATAAGATGTTTCCACCACGTCCCTTTCCACAAAAAAATAAATGCAAATTTATATGCTTTTGTAATTAGTTGAAGTTAAGAGCCTTCAATTTAAATTTATTATTCTTATAATTCAAATTAGCTTTGCAGTTTAATTGAAATTAAAGTAGGATTTAATTTAATAAAACTACTTGCACATGAAATGCCTGCAGGCTTAACAAAAAGCATTATTTATAACCAAATCAATGACTTAATAATAACAAATATTTTCATGGATGAGTTACACAAAAATGACTAAAAATTAAAATACAAATGTTTAAATTATTAAAAAAAAAAACAGGAAATTAATTAAAAAGTTCAATAGACTCAGCACGAAACCACTTTGCTCTGTACACACATATTTATTTATTTATGATTAATTTAGAATTATTCAAAAATCAAAACATAAAATACATACAATTTAAAAATTAATAAAAATTTTTATAGCGTTTATTAGACAGATAGAATAGTATGTACGAGTATATGAGAAACATTTTTCATAGGATTTACACAGATCATTATTAATGACTTAATTGTGTTAATTTGTAACGCATATTGATTTCAACAAATTACTCGTAGAAAAAAATTAATAAGCATTTAAAAATGTAATAAACAATCAAATACTAAATTAAAAAAGTGTATGTGTTTTTTATGAATATGTATGTATGTGTATATTTATATTTTTTTTTTGTAACACAGCCAAGGGGTTAAATACAAAATTCAAAAGCCAAAAGGGTTAACAAAATTAATTGGCAGTCACAGTAGTTCGAAACACATATACGCACAGTAATATACATATGTACATAAATAAAATCAAACATATATAGTCAGTCAGACAACAACTCCTCAAGATCAGTGATATAAAAAAAAGTAAAAAGATAATAATAATAAGAACACAAATGGGCACCATAAAATTTCATCGCTAAATAAAAGAATAAAAAAAAATATACATAAAATAACAGATAAAAATGAAACTGGTGCTTTTATGTTAAATATCAAACCAATTTTAAACATGTCTGAGCATGTTTAAATTTTATCGCATAAGAGGGGACTTTATTTATTTAGAAACACAAATAAAGTATTGAAACTTTAAGGCGTACTTTGTTAAAAATAAAAAAATAAAAACAAAACAGAACTGACGAGAATTCAAATGTCATTAAAGAAACCCCTCTGTTTGAAAAAATATATCTAAAACAAACATTAAATGGCAAAAACCAAAAACCAAAAACACAAACACTTGAAGACCAGAAAATAAACATAGAACATACATACGAGCGGAAAAGCAGGCATAAAAATCAACACGCTTATGCAAGAGCAGACTGAGAATTTCTTTAAAACTTCACTCATCTGTGCAATGCACTTGCTGACTATTGTAGTATGAAAAAAGAAAGATCTGTGTACAACTTTGATATTGGATAGCAGGCAAAATTTCAAATTTCGAAAACTTGTTATTAAAGTTTTTTTTGTTTTTTTTTTTTTTTTTTGTCAAGCGTTCTTTAAAACCCTGCAAACGGTTATTTGGTTTGTTTGGCCTCCGTGGATGCTTGCCACCTTCCAATAAAACGTTTCATTTTGAATAACCTGCCATGATAACAGCTATTATGCCTTTTGGCTGTAACTACTTGACAGATGACAAGTAAAAACTACGCTCTTAAAGTTAGAATTAGTAAAATCGTATCGTGATGTTGACAAAAACCGTACGATATACAATGCATGTTACTAGTTATAAAATATGTGGTGGTAGCACTGCTGACGTAGGAATCTGCAGAAAACAGATTTTTCTGTAGCGAATGTCAAAAACGCCGTATTTAATGCCAGACAAAAAAAAATGTGCTGTGCAAACTGTTACATTTTCTATAACTTGTGCACAAAGTTGAACGATACGGCAAGCTGTAAAGTAGAATGATACGATTTTACTAATTCTACCTTAATAAAAACGGAACTGTTCAACAACCGCATTGAAGTTACTAAAATTTATTAAAAATAAATTGAAAAAATTTCATGATCACAGTTCGCAAAACTAAAGCATTTATGGGTCGTAGTGAAGCACCTTCTCGGGCAGAAATTGCGAAGAAATGGTGAAAGAAAATTTGGGGTCGTCGTAAAGCACCTTTTTGGCCAGCAATTGTGGAAAAATTTAAGCTGTTGGAACAAGTAAGTGAACAAGAACAACTGATAATATTGCTGTTGCAGCCCATAGTGTTGAGGAAAAAGCAGGTTTATCCATTTCTCGTTAATCTCTGGAATTGGACGTTCCAAAAACGATTTCGTATTGCCGGAATTTGAAGATATTGATATGGACGTCGTTTATTTTCACAAGACGGTGCTACGTACCACAAAAGTAACATCACAAAACATACAGAAGTGTCACGAGACGGAAGATAAGGGTATTTTTCTGCTTGTCTCGTTTTCCCTCAAAATTTGTCGGCGTTTTTGTTTTGATTCTTCGTTCTAGTGCAATAAAATTATAACGCCTTTTATTAGCTTTGTTAATTGGTAAGTAGTAATACACTACAGTATCAAATACACTATACTTTTCTCTTTTTTTCCACGAATTTTAAAAAAACCTGACTAGAGCTTTTTTTTACCTGTCACTTTCTTCACTGCTGTGTATTCTGTGGTAACATTACCATCGCTCTTTTGAGTGAAGTTTCCTTACTGTTTGTTTTCTCGAAGAGGCGATCACAACTATCCACCGAGATCTTGTGATTTAACACAATCTATTAAAGACTTCACAGATGACATTCGTGAAGTGATCGAGGTCATACAGCTGCAAATGTGAGAAGTGGTGGTGGTGCTGCAAGTGTAGCCGTAATGGTAATTTGGCTGATATTGTTTTCCCTTATTAATTTCATACCCACCTCCTCTTTACAATTGCATAAACAACCGATGATTTTGCTTAAAAAATGTCGTTTTTAATATATCAAAATGAAACCTCCTATTGGAAGACCCAAATATGCATGTATTTCTATGTTAATAACATGCAAATTCGAAAACATTTTTTTTTATTTGGAATTAAAGAGTTGACCCCTGTTCTTTGCCGAATATGTTGCGGGGAAGACCTAGCCTTATATAATATCTGTCGATCGTCCAGTGGTCCGTCATTAGGACAGGCTATTTTGATTTTTGTTTGTTAAAAATGTGAAGGTTTAAGGTTCACGGATGTATCTGCCAACTTCCTTATTAGTGCAAAACAAAGAGTCCATTTTTTGAAGTAATAAATAGTGGATTGCAAAATGGAAAAGTAGAGTAAACTGATTTAAAACATAAATTCTATTACCGAATTGCCGCAAAATTATTTATTTCTACTTTCAGCATACAAACAGTCGTTTGTATCACCTGAATAGAAAATGAAAAAAACGGAAAAACAGAAACTGAATAGCGATACTTACAAATGGTTTCACCAAAGGTAAATCAACATACTTTCCCCCAGCTAAAGTCTAGTTTAATTTTTGTTCTCTTCTTTAGAAAATCACATTAATTAATAAGCCCGATTAAGAAATTATTCCTTATTAAATATAGCTTGCAAGTGTTAACATTTTGCACATTGCGTTCCTTAATTTTACACTTAGCTTTGAAGATACTTTTCAGATTACCTACGCACGCACACATAAAACGAACCTACGCTTAACTTCTGTTTATAAAAAGAACACAGGTGTTCAACTTAAAGATCAGATTCAAAAGAAAAAAAAAAAGATCCATACAGCAACAACAAAAATAAGAGTAATAATACCATGATCATCATTATCATGAGCTGATTTCGCTGCGGCTGAAACCAACATAACCAAACCGAACGTACGTACCCTGTTGGATTTTTATTAGCTAGCTCAAAATATAGGTGACTTTTTGCTAACTCATGTACAACTAGCTTCTGAACTAACTTATAAATGATGCAGATGTGATTCAGTAGCTTTTTGTAGAACTGTATTCTTCCCGATAAGTATTGAACTAACTTTAAGCTAACTCAAAACTGATGCTGAGATTAGTGAGTTGTTTTTGTACAACTAACATCTCCTCGATAAGTTTTTAACCAACTTTAAGCTAACTCAAAGCTGATGCAGAGATGAGTCAAAGTTTATCGAGAATATGTTAAAGTAAAATACGTGTTTATGTTAACTCTGTGCCATCTTTATTTTATATGGCGCAATAGCAACGTGTTAAGTATGATGGCTGACAAACAAAGTGATCACGCTTCGATACCAATTCTCGTCTCCAAGAAATGTTAAATTCTTTCAAATTTATGCTGACTAAAAATTTTAATCATTAGTAAGTTAAAAATAATGGTTAGCTAAAGAAAGACCTTTTTTCTTCTTTTTTGATGTGCCACAAATTAAGTCATAATGGGCTAACCAATAGTTAGTCAGTTCGCAGCTAACTAATAGTGCACTTGCATTTTATCAGCCAAAAACTCACCCGAAATAAACTAACTTGTGGTTATTTGAAACTTATGCAGCGTGAGTGAGTACTGACTCGTTCTGAGGACATTACGTTGAAAAACCGAATAGAGTTTAACATGTAAAATGAGTTAGCTTTTGAGTCAGTTGTCACTTGTCTCTGATTAACCATTAGTTACTTTTAAGTTACATAGCTCAAATCCCGACAGGGTACGTACGTACTCATGCACATAAGCGTGCGTTAGTGTGTGTGTGTGTGTTTGTTGAGAGTGCACAATTTTGTTTATGTGTTTTTATGAAAAATTAAAAATCGTAATAAGAAAAAAAAAACACCAAAATGAAGTATGAAAAGATCCATAAAGAAAACCCAAATAAAACGTAAAACAAGTATGATTGACATTTTGGTCCAAGTGTATTTTTTGATGCTCTACATTAGGCAACGTTGACTAGATGTACCCTTGAACATTTGAAAGCTGAATAGTTATCAAAATATAATACTTACTTGAGTGAGGAAAATCTGTCACACAAAAAACCCACAATACTCGTATTTGATATAGAAGAAAAAAAATTAAATAAGAAAACGTGTATTTCAAAATCAGAATTGGAAACACGCAAACTTTTAGCAAAATCTATTTTCTGGATCGACCAAACAGAAGGGACGGAAAGGGAAATTTAATTTTTATAAACAAACCGAAAATTTGCAAAAATTAAAATCATGTGTTTTGGTTTTATATGACATTTTACATCAGCACGAAATCTAGTAGATTTCAATTGAAATTTTAATATATATTCCGTTTACATCCAGTTTTTTACAGTTGTAAAGATTTCACATCCAAAACTAAACCCATTGACTACAACCGAACAACTGCGATATAGCTAATTCACATACCTTTTTAATTATAACGGTTAATTTTTTTAAGACAATTAAAAAAAAAGTTGTGAAATCTACTAGAAATGTGATAGATTTTGCTCAAAATGTCTGAAGTACTAGATTTTGTTGAGATGTAAACTTACTATTAGTACGTTTCCCATGGATTAATAGAATTTAGAATCATTTTTGAGAGCACTTATTTATTTTTTAACTATGTATGTATATCTGTCACACGCAAGAGGAGAAGGAGGAAGAGATTATACTGTATTTGTTAAATTGCACATCCATTCTCAATCTCTTGACAACATGGATTTAGAATTCAAAGCGACTTCCGAAAGTCATCAAGTAGTCTGACAAATTTAAGAACATAATACTCTTTGTGTGATTCAAGAACTTAAAATAAAGTATCTGAATATGTGTAAGATTGCGGTACGACATTTTGACTGAAGGCAATGGATTGAATATATCCCCGAAGTTAAAAAAATACCAATCATATCAAATTTATTAGAAATAATATGTTGTTTAAGTCTGTTGGTCTTTATTTGGTTTGGTTAAAGCTACAATGAACTATTCTGCTCATGTGAAACCTGCTGCTGGAATGTAGGCAGTGTACTAGCCTATTAGTCGGAGGGTCGCAGATTCGATTCCTGTCGGAGACTATGAGTGCTTCTGTAAACATTTGCAGAAAAAATTTTCTTTGAAGACTACTGTAAATCATGTTGAATTACCATGAAACACATAAGAAGCTAAAGCGCTAGCGAAAAATGTTAAATTAACGTTGGTTTCGTGAGGAGTTATATGACTTCCATTTCTTCCTTTGCTAGTTAGTATTAACTCTCATCCAAATTTTGGACTATACCTCAGTTTATACTTTTTCGAGAGATTAAATCACAATGTTCAAATTTGTCCTTCCTTTAAGAAAATCAGCATTCGCTACTATCTAGCTGGTTAATAGGAAAACTATCAAACACAAATTTTCTCATAAGTCAATCATTTTTGGAATAGAGTGCATAGTATTCTTATGAGTCTTCTCATCCTATTTTCGATGTTTGTTTTGAAACTAATTTAATTTGTAGATTTCGAGCATTTGTTATATGATATAAAAAGTAAACAAACCATTGCACAATCTTAATACGGATAAGGACCATAAAATATACTAAAAAATTTATATGTTTTCTGCTGGTTTGCTAATAGTGATCATATATGTATTTTTATAACAGTTGATGCTTTTGCCTCCGTTGATATGTCTTGCTTGAAGCATTAAATTAAAGATTTAAATATAAATGAATATGAATATGAGCCCAAAACAAAAAATCAGAGAAGGAAACAAAACAGACACTAGATTTTGAATGTCCAAACAAAGCTGACAATAATATCAAGAAAACATAACTTCGAATTATGATGATTATAATAATGGTGATGGTCGTGACGTGCTTAATTTTTTTTTTTGTATTTTTCTTCGTTCTAGACCTTTCCTGACTGCCACTTATAATTGTGATTATGTGCTTGATAGAGTCAAGTCGAGTATGAACTAAACCTCACTTAACCAATCAGCCGGCCACAGTCAGCCAATCATTTCTTTACCCCATTAGAGAACGGCCGTTAAACTCCACTCATCATCACCATACCATTAGCTCTTAGTTTTTAGTTTTCAGTTCTTAGTTTTGTTTTCTTATTTTTTAAGAAGTCAACAAACAATAAACATTTTGTTTTTATTTAAATTTTCATTTGTTTATGGTTTGTTGTCTGCCACTTTTGAAAATGTCATGAATGCACGTTTAATGTTTAATTGAAAATTTATGACAACGTTAAAAGTAAGATGGACGAACAATAAATTCACTTACAATACCTTGATTTGGGTAAATGGGCCCATTAAAAGCTTTCAAAGCGATAGCCAAGGTAAAAAAAAGTTTTGTTATTCGTACATTCACGGGATACTAAATACACACATACATCCTTATGGACATGCACTATCAACGGCTAAGTGCTATTAAAATTACTAAATTTGTCATCAGTAAAAAAATTGTTTAGCTAATTTTTTTATTTTTTTGCCTCTCACAAATAAAGAAAGAAAATAATTGTGATTTTAGAAACGTGATATTTATAGTGTTTGGCTATATGCAGCATGGTTTTTAGGAGAATTCAAAACTTTCGAAAGGAAAACTTTTCAATTATACAGACATTTATAATCCACAGATAAACAATAATGTTGGAATTGGGAGGTTTAAGATAAAGTACTTTAAAGGAATTCAATTCAAGTGTTCCCATCCAAAACAAAAAAAAAAATATAGACTGACTTCCAAAACCCATCAATACAAAATTTGTATACTTTTCTTTCGTATGCAGTATTTTCTCGTGTACAGATACAAAGTTTTGAAACATTCTAACCATGAGCATCAACTTCGAAACAGATGTGCTGATTGCTTGTTTGCGGCGTTCTTAATACTTGTCCACGACGTTTTGACGACAGGATGAGCATTGTCAACGTTCCACATGAAGCACTACACTTTGTTCGAAGACAAAGCAATTAACGTTTTGGAAGTCAGCCAGCGTAATGAAAATTTGAATATTATACAGAAAGGCCTAGTAACATGACTGTGACAATAAAAAGCAAACTATAGTAGGGCATTTACACCTGCACAAAATATATATCATATTTTAATTAAAATCTTTATGAAAATCTATACCGTTTACACCATGTTTTTTCATTTATCAAGATTGTTTTTATCCAAAACATGACACATTAACCGAAAAATTTCCAAAACTTCAACCAAACGACTGCAATGTAGCTGATTCACACACCTTTTTAAGTAGACCGTAGCTAATTTATTCATCTTTTATATAAATATGTTGTACAGGGTAGTAAAAATAAAATAAAAATATTAGATATTGAGTAAGTAAATTGCCTATAAAACTATTCACAAACTAGATTTTGTTTTGTATGGGAAACCAAGTAAAAAGCAGTTAGATTTAGCTTGAAATCTTGCAAATACTAGATTTCGAGATAGTGTAAATGCATTATAACGCATGACGCAGAACGCATACTTTTGTATGATACTTTCATGCATATGTAGTGATTACAATGGTTGCAATGTATTGCAATCACTACAACTTTCAACTTTCTTAAGCAGAGTCAAAGGCTAGGATTCCCCATCCTGGAGAATGGTACGAATTTTTAGAAAATGCGACCCCGATAATTCATGGACATTTTCAAAATACAACATTAGATCAGGTTTGCATTTTTGCAAAAGTCGTGCGATTGTGTAGGACAGTGAATCCTAGCCTTACGTGAAGATTTCATATTCCCACAAATATTTGTAAGTACTAATTTTTGTAATGAGTACTTAGTGCCATGATGAATCATTTTTTTATCATAACCATTCGTGAGATCTTGAGCCTTAAGTAGCCCGTAAATATATACATTTGTCTTATTTTCAAATACAATTGCGGTATTCACAAGGGTGTCTTAAGTGTCCTAAGTGTCATAATGTCTTAACATTTTAACACAGTTTAAAAAAATTGTTGTTGTGGCTCAAACAAAACGGTCATAAAGTAATAAGACTTTCTCAGCGATGTTTATTGTTTGTCATAACTACATGTAGAAATGCGTGAGAGTTTACCAAAGGAATTGAGAGAGAGAGTAAAAAATGTACAAGGTGTTAAAACCAAAATACAAATAAGTACAATATTTATAATTGTAAATTATAAGGGGTTGCTCACAGCAGTCATATATTTTCGTTTTATAACTTTAAAACGTGTTAATTTATGAGTACCATTTGAATACCCCAAATATAAATTAAGCGTTAGCAAATTGACCCTTATCATTTATAAAACTAAATATTATAATTAAATACCCATCCCATTATTATTACGAGTATATATGATTACCATCCCATATTTAGCGATATTCATATAAACTTTAGTTTCATTTAATAATAATTTTGCATCTTCAAGGCTGCATTGGCTTTTTCAAGTCAATAAAAAAATACAATTGTTCAAAAGTAATTATTATCGTTTGTAATGAAATAATAAAAACAAAATTACGAGAATGAAAAAAAAAACTGTCATGATAAAACAATTATTGACAGAATAGAAGACTTTGTTTAGAAATCGTGCTTGATTGTCTTGTAATGACACGCCCTCTGGCAACACTCGGACAATAGTAAAATGAGTTTTTACAACAACAACAAGAACAAGAACAACAACAACAACAACAAAAAGAACTCTAATATGTATAGTAACTACATACAATAATGCAACAGCAGCAGTCAGTTTAAAACAGTTTTGCATATGCAAGAGCTCTATAACTACAACAACAACAGCGAGTATTTTAGATAGAAAATGTACAACAAACAATATTTGGCAACACACCGAGAGCCAAGCAATCAAACAAACAAGCAAGCAAACAAACATGATTAATGGCACTGTGGGCTCTGTCAACCATGAACAACAACAAAGTGACCACCACCACTTACAATACTGGAGGTGGTGTTTGGCCGTAGGACTGGCCATAATAAACAATTCAATGCCTAAGAAAAGAACAATTTTCAGAAATAAAACCTTAAAAAATTGAGAAAAAAAAACAAAATACAACTGGACAAAATATATGTATGTGTATTGAACAAAAATTAAGTTAAATATAAAATCAATTGTCATATCACGTGCAATGAAAAATTGTTATTCTACAATGAGAACAATGCTTATAGCAACAACAATAACAACAACAATAGCAATAACTACAACAATAACAACAAACAGCAAAAACTTACTTTTTAATAAATTTTAAAACATTATGTAGACTCATTTGCAGCCTTTGTGTAAAATTAAACAATATTACATGAGAAGCAGCAGTGAAGGGCGAAAGTATTCACACCACAGACAATGTACAACATAAAGGGTCCGCCATCTAACGTTTTTTCCAACTAGTGCTTATTTCGTGAATGGTAACACTAGCTCATGTCTGATTTGACAGATAATTAGTTTTATCCTTCCGCTGAACGAATATGGTTGTGTATACGCTTGAACAACGCTGGGAAATATTGCGACATTACTTTGAAAATCATGGTAATGTTGCAGAATGTGTGCGAAAATTGTGTACGGATTTTGGATTTTGTTCGTTATCTCGTGAAAAAAGTGAAAGAAACTGGCATCCTCATCGATAAACCAAAGCGTGAAAAGCCAAAAACAGTGCATACACCCGAGAATATTGCTGCTGTGGCAGAAAGTGTGCGTGAAGCGCCATCAACATCAATTCACAGTCGTTCTCAACAATTGAACATTTCGGAGACATCATTGAGACGAATTTTGCATGAAGACCTTGGTATGACGCCATACAAAGTCCAATTGGTTCAGGAGTTGAAGCTAACTGACCACCCAAAGCGTTTTCGCTTCGCTAAGTGGACCTGCGATCGAATTACAGAAGATGCCGATTTTGCCAAAAAAAATCATCTTTTCAGATGAAGCTCATTTTGATCATGGCGGTTATGTAAACAAGCAAAATAGTCGCATTTGGGGCACAGAAAACCCGCACGCATACATTGAAAAGCCGACGCACCCAAAACGAGTCACTGTTTGGTGCGGATTTTGGTCCAGAGGCATAATTGGGTCATTGAGCAAGGAGTGGCCGTTACAGTCATTGGCGATCGTTATGGGGCCATGTTGAACAAATGTTTGTTCACAAAAATTGAAGAGGAGGATATTGGCAACATTTGGTTTCAACAGAACGGCGCTACGTGCCACACAGCCGAAGCTACACTCAATGTTTTGCGCCCTATTTTTGAAGATCGCATTATCAGCCGCAGAGCTGATGTCGTTTGGCCACCTCGGAGCTGCGATTTGACACCGTTGGACTATTATTTATGGGGTGCCGTCAAAGATAAGTGTTACGCCGACAAGCCAGAGACAATTGACGCTTTAAAGGACAATATTCGTGAAGCCATTGGTGAAATACAGCTGCACACAATCGATAATGTGCTTAAAAATTGGACCGATCGTGTAGGCTACTGCATGGCCAGCCGAGGCAGTCATTTTAATGAAATTAATTAAATTATTAGTATTTTATTAACATGGCACTGTTTATATATTTAAAACATATTTAAAAAAAATAATTTTGAAACATATGATTGCAAAAAAAAAATGGGAAGGATGCCGATATACACATGATGTTATTAATAGTATTCTTGTAAAGGTTTCACATAGGAAGTGGTAACGTGCTTAACAACGTAATTCCGTAAAGAAACAGCAAAACTATACAGTTGGAAAATCCATCAACCATTGCGTGCGAGCCGAAAACCTCTCCAAGGCCAAATATGTTTTGTCATTAATATATTTTGACATGCATACAGACAAATTTCTAAAATCTACGTAAACAAGCTTAATTTAACCTTTTTCGGCAATGATTTTGCTTGACATGTGTTTCATGTTAATCCTACATGATTTACAGTAATCTTCAAAGTAAATTTTTCCTTTTAAAATAACTTTATTTTATGTTGATTTAACACTTACGTATTGTTAAAATCAAAATGAAGAATTATGTTGAATCAAAGCTATTTCAAGTTGAAAAAACATGAATTTAGTTTAATGTATTTTATTAATTTTTTAGCTTACGTATGTTTGGCACAGGCATCAGAAAATTTTTGTTTGTATATAATTGGCTTCCGCGATCAAAATTTTAATACGGAACTCATCGCGTGGTAGTCAACGGTACTTACCCTTGCAGCCACAACAACTTGAAATATTCTTTACATACACACTAAATATATACAACCATTAGTAAGGTTTTAATTCAAAATTATTTAATTGATCATTTAACATAAAATTTATTTAAAAAAAATATATAGTTAAAAAAATATAAAAACTGCGAACCTGCGAACCCCGGACTACAAGTCTATTACACTATCGATGTCGAGAAATTTGAATAATTGTAAATTTAATACGATTTTAAATCAACATTTTTGAATGGTGATTTTACATTGGTATTTGTTTCTGCGTATAAGCTTTGGAGAGAGGTTTTTGTTTTATGCATAATGCTTCCTGCATTCTATACTAACATATACGTCGCATAAGCTTGATACTCTAAAATTTATGTTCCACTGTTTGTTATAATGTATTGAAGACATAAGCTACAATCAAAATAATTTTTTCGCAGTATAATGATGGCCGCAGCATCAGCTAAGCAGCATGAATAAGGTCACGCTATGCTGGGTTCCCCGACACGCGAAGTGCATGGAAACGAATGAGACAAGGGACAGAATGGGAGCCAGCACAGCCACAATCGCACCAGAACCGTTTTGTTGACTTAGATCGAATAAAATTCAGAAAGATATATCGAGGGAGATCAAGAACACCAGGGAACACCTGTAGTCCACTATCGGTGGATAGAGACATGCAAAGTTAATCAAGGCTTAATTAAAAATAAGCTAAAATTGCCCACAAGCTTTTTGCCTCACGATGCAGTGAGCAAATAACTAACTAAAGATATACTTAATTTAAATAAGCATGTTCCTTCATGGAAATTTTTCATTTGTCAAAAATGCATTCGAGATTCGTCCTTTTTATATAAAATTCTCTTTTTTTTAGCTTCAATTAGCAAATAGAAATAGTTGCGGGCAACAAATTCATGAAAAGTAGGTATTACTTGGCATTAAGATGATGAAACTCCAGAGCATATTCTGAACGACCGCGAAGCAATGGCCTGTTGTTGAATTGGGAACTGCCAATACTAGAACCAATGGATATATTAAGATTCCTCAAGAGAGCAGGTCAAAAAGATGCTCTAGCATTTGACAAAGGGATACAATGGGATTTTTTCGGTCGCAGTGTCCTATGCTTCCCATACAATCTCTTTTTAATTCATTAATTCATGATCACCGTTACATTTTTACTCATTACTGTAACGTATTGATCCCAGTACTGGCGTAGTGTGTGTAAGTATTTGTGTAGGCACTCATGTAGTTGAAATACTAATATAAAATGTTTTTAAATGTTTTCCAACAATGGATCTAAAAATCTTGACCAACTGCAGCAAAAAATAAACGACCAACGGAATGACACACGGACGGACGAACAGACAGAACGAAAAACAAAAAGACACACACACATGCAAACACAAAAGGAGAGACAGACAGACAATAATACAACAAAGACTATGACTGTAAGTACCACTGGAATGGTTGGTCATGATGATTGTTCCAACAAAAGGTGATCATATGTTGGTACATACACGCATATACGAGAGATTGTATAGCGGTCCATAGAGTAGTTAAGAGCAGTGGGCATTTAACCATAACTTCAGAGGGACTTTGAAAAAGAACCTAAATGTATAACACAACAATTACAACAACAAAAAAGAAAAAATACTAAGCAAAGCTTAAGCGCGTGCCTACACTTTAGAAGAGAACTCTTAAAAGTTCAGCAAACATTTTAACAAAAACAGAGAAAAAAATATATATAAATGGAACTGCTGCTGCTGCTGCTGTTGTACCGATTGTTGTTGTAGTTACATTTAAAACTTTCAAAAACCATTTGTCTTGGCAATAAATGCACACAAGTAGTAAAATAAAGCATTTAAAAGCGACATTGACAATGAGTAAAGTACACAGCATTTTGTTGCCAGCAACAACAAAGAATTGCACACTGCAAAAACTAAAATAAGAATCTCCAAAGAAGCAAAGCTTTAATCTATAATAGGGATTGTAAATAAAAACTATAAGTATGAAATTGAAAAGAAAAATCAACGAGGCATACGGTAGCTACCGAATGCGTAACATTAACAAGCAGCAGCAACAACTCCAACATCAACAACATTAGCATCAGTAGCACTGGCAGCATCTGCCGCAAACACCACTCTCAACCACCAACCAACCAACCAACATAATCAGCAGCCTCATCGTAGTCATCAGCTCATCATAATCTACAGCTGCATCGCAAGATGAACAATAAGACGAACGAAAAAAAAAAAAAAATATCAGACAAGACAAAATTAAACTTCAGATCTTCAGAGTGGGCTTTACAGAATACAAGTACCTTGCATTCATCCATCCACCATCCATCTACATATGTATGCTGTGAACGCTGCCTGGTTGACTGCCTGCCTTCCTGCCTGCCATCAACTATCATCCATCCGTTGGTTAGTATCATACAATATAAGGAGGTGGATACTTGAACCTTACGAGAACGACGTAAAACTGCCAGTTGTGTATTTAACAAACTGGTTTGAACCTGCTTTCAAGAAAAGAAGCTTAATGTTACTTATTATGACTATTCTTTATTTTTTATTTTTTGCTTGGCAAACTTTAACTGAGCAGATACGCATCCCAAGTCTTTAAACAAAACAACAAAAAGTATCTGAAACTACAACAAACAAACCAATTTATTGTTTTAGAGTTAAAAAAATAAATAAAACCAAAACAGTGATGCTCAATCGCTAATAGGATTTTGGCTAAAATGTATGAACAGCTGTGTTATTAGATCTCAAAACGTTGGGAAACTCTGCCTGAAAATTTTATTAAAACTTTAACGAAATCTGGTCATACCACTTTTTATTGCGACTTTTAGCTTTTAAATCGAGTTTCCTCATATTTACCGACTGAGTTTTATTGCAAGTTAGAAAAACGTTGTTGCATGTTGCCTGGCTTAAGAATCAACCACCAAGTGTTGCCGCTCTTCCTCCCCAACTCTTGACCATATATTAGTTTTTAACTATTCTAAATAAGCCTTTTTTTATTTTATTTTCTACATATGTATGTATGTTTGTGTGTATATATTATTGACAGCTTCAGTCAAAGTGTCCATATTGTGTTGTATTGTTTGATGTTGTTGCTATTGTTAAGAGTATATATTGGGCAGAAATAAAAAAAGAAAAATTTAAAAACCAGCGGGTGTTTGTTGGATTTCGCGCACGCGTATACAGTAGCAACTGCAACATGGCGAATGCTGATGATGTTGCTGTTGATGCTGTTAGTTGTTCGCTTGAACTTTCAAAAGAGAAATTATGACTTGTGCTACTGTTTGTTGTAGTTTATATATTGATCATTTATGCCTTATCTGAATTTTTAAATTTTTCTTTCTTCGATTTATAATTTATGCTAGAAGATAAACTTTCAAATCATGCATGATTGATTTAATATTTTTCTTCTAATGAATTTTCTGTACTGAAATGAATTTGAGGAATTAGTTTTGTATTGATTTGAATGGATTTTGAGGTATTTTTTTTAAATTTTATTTGTAACTATAGAGGGGCATGGTCCTGAGGGGTGGGCCCACAAGGTAACGGAACTTATTATCTTTAAGTTATACAAGTCCACATCGAATATTTGCTCTTGTAATTAACCAAAAAGGATCGCTAAAAGCAACGCCTTGACTCAGATAAACACCTTGGGTCGATGGCACTCTAACTTCACATATAGTACCAGTTAATATGACCACCGGGAAAAGCGACACTCAGACTACCCCATAAGCTTCCAACAAGCCCCTCAAGACAAGTACAGTCAGTACAGTCAGGTTCTAGTAAGCCTTTTTTTTAACAAAGTCAAATAAAACATGATTATAACACTCAGACAGAAAAGAAATTTCGGCGGATGTCACACAAATTTCTCAAAATTTTTGGGGGCACATTTTGTTCTTGAAACGGATATGGGTTTGTAATTAGTTCGGTGGGGATAGATTTTAGTATAGTGAGCTGATTTTGCAACTAGTAACATTGGAATCTTTTCCAACCAATAATCAATAAAAGCATGATATCCTACAGAAATGTTCCTCGCATAATTTGGCATCAAAATGCAGAACATTCTACGTGTAGCGAACTTAGGCTATCAAATTCTAGGACCACAGCATCTCCCTCTTCACCTCATGGACGAAAGAAGTGGGAATAGGCATCTCAGACAAAGGCAGATGTATCCCTAAGGTCCAGAACCTGAAAATGTCTCTACTGCTTCTCATCACATGCCACTTATGTCGACCAGAATGTGCAATCAAAGAACAGAGTCCTGAGAATCTTAGAATGCCACCTCATGGGACAAGGATGAGGAAATAATCACTGTCGTCGAACATCGGTCCCTCAATCTTCAACTACACTGCTCTAATTTTTACAACACTTAATACTGCTCTAATCTTTCTAAAACATTGCAACGCCCCTCCGTGAGACTCAATGGCAACATATGTAAAGGACGCAGAGCAATGCAATTCGGATTGCAAGCTGATGTGTCAATATGACGAATATTGGACATCTTCACCAGAGGACATATATGCTGCAGACCAATCAATTTCTGAGAGCATGTAATTTGCGAAGCATCCTAACCACCGACGCCTCACTCAGCATCCCAGTCTAAGACACATCTAGAACAGAGATCAGATTGAATGCCTTATTTTGCTGTTTTGAATGCAATCACAAAAAACCTGCATATTGTTGTCAATCAACAACATTTGAAAAAAAAAAAACAACGCATGGCACAATCAAAAGAGATGAGTGTGGCGAATATTATTGCCTGCATTGCTTGTTTTATATAATGTTCACTGGTCTTGTCAAAAGCAGCGAATACTCAGTGAATGGTGCGAATACTTTTTATTGTGATTGAACACAACGTAATCTTGTATAAAACGTTCATATGTACATATGTATGTGTGCTCTTACATTTGTATTCTTAAAACACGATATAGATTTGAAATGTATGTATTTATATGTATTTATGTATTTATATGTATGTATGTATTATACAAAAGATCAACGAATACTCCAGTGAATGGTATGAAAGAAATACATTCTTTCATGCTGCATCATTTCATTTCGCTACTTGTATTATATAACAGCATTGCAATAATAGAGTGTGTCAGAGCAATCAACAAAAACAACGAATTATAGCAAGGCAAATACATTTGTTATTGTTGTCGAATAAATGCATGGCAAAAGCAACGAATTTATGAATAGTTAGCAAATGTGAATGGTCTCACTCTGTTCACTGATCTAGAAGAACTTTCGTGTATAAAGTGAGAGAACAAGAGACGTGATTCCACCCGACATGAACATTAACTGATTCACGAAAGGCATCAGAACCATTGTATGGTGGAGTTTTAATATTCTACCTCTACTGCCGCGACAAAGCGGGCGGCCTTTGGAGATGTTAAGATCTGCACACAGTAGCTTGTTAAACTGCTAAAAAGCTTGTACAGTACCCGGTACAGCAAATAGCTGTCTATCGTATTTCCAGAGAACTCTCGATACTGTACACTTATTCAACTGTCCGAGCAGTCGCACGCCTCTAGTTCCAGTTGATTTATGGCAGAGACCAACTAAGGTGTCCCGATTTCTTCGGCTACCCCTACCGCCAAGTCACACAAATAATAAGTACAGCTAAGGACATCCGGACACAGCGGAGTCGTTACATTACCAAAAGAGGGAGGCACACGTAAATACATATATTTCTTTTTTTGGACTCTGCCAGTTGTTGTTTTGCAATAGAGTTATTTTGTTGCACAGTGTTATCATCATGCCAACTAACTAACAAGGTTTCTTTGGCAGGCTCTTGTTAACTTCCAGTTCCTACCTGCCGTATAAACTTATGGTACAAGAAGAAAAAAAGCTAAAAGTAAAAAAGGAAACAACAAGGCCCTCGAGACATCGTTATTTTTATTTATTTTTAAATTTTACCACCACCATGAGCTAATACATATGTACATACATTCATACATACCTATAAATTTGAACAACTACAACCGAAAACGAACACCACAACTGCTGATTGTTGGCTGTTTGTTGCTGGCATCAAGTAGCACAAGATCACCAAAAAGCCCAAAGCAAACTTGCAACAGCAGCCGTAACCAGCAACATCTATACAAATGAATTACTCGTAACAAAAACAATACAAAAAGAACTTCTTGCAAAAAGGAAACTAAACAAGAATGATAAAACACCACGCAACACCCAGACCAAACTAGCAACAAGCCAGCAAGCAAACAAACAAAACAACAACACTCAAAACCAAGAAACCAACCAACAACAAAAAAAAAACAACACAAACTCATCTGAGTTGAAAAACCGGGAAAACTGGAAAATAGTTTAACGCGCAAAATACCCATACGACTCAGGTTAGACACAAAAAGCAAAACAAACCAACTGTACAAGAGGGACGTGCTGCCAACAACGCCTGATGGTGCGAATGGAAGCACATGCCGGTGCCTCAGCACACTCACAGCCCCAACGAAACGCACCAAGAAAAAAGAAAATATATACAAATTTATATATGGCAAGTGTGGTTTTGAAAAAGGTGGAGTTCTTACGTATTGACAACAAAAGACTAGTTAAAACTAATAAATAATGCAACAAAATCAACATAAATGTGAGTTTAAACAACAACAACAAAAACAGAAACAATGGGAACTGTATAATAATTTTCTATAAAAATCATCTTTTAAATACATACGCTCTTGTCCATAATAATTACGGCAGTTTAGACTCTGTAAAAAAAGAGCGCCAATTTGTATAACCATTTGGAAAGATCAGTTGATAACGGATGGGAGAGGACAAGTATGTGAATAGTTAGTAAGTAATTCAAAGAAAGTGCTCTAGAAAACATATTTCACACTTTTCAGGTATGCAAGTGGCTTTGAGGTACTAATGATGTAGTGATGCGACTCCACAGTCTCTCCTGCACAACACTCAACCTCATCAGCGTGCGGCGTACTCTGCTCTTACCTGAAGAGGCTCTGACGACCGACCGACCAACCGACCGATCATGGGCGTTATAACCCTTCCTGGAGACGTGCTGACAGCCAGAAATCCAGGATCGGATGCAGAATCAGCTACTCGTCTTAAATTAAGCGAAGATTAACGAAACCTAAAATAATAGTAAAAACCAACTGATTTGAGACCCTATACTCCTTATAGGAGCCAAAGGAACCAATACATATACATATGTATATATATAGATATATGTTTCTTAGTCAAGAAACTCTTTGCAAAACGAACATATCGCTCACTAAACCAAAAACAGTCACAATTCAAAAAATCCCAGACGTTCAGGAGTGGCAAATAACTGTTAATGCTGTACAAATGACGCAAGTTTGTAACATAAAAACAGGCATAACTGTATTTTATATTGTTCAAGAAGACTGTGTTGCACAAGAAATTTTTGCGGGCGTTAGCGATTTGTTCAGTGCGAACGTTGAAAAATCACTGAAGCACAGACCTCAGGATGTGTGCCAAGTTTCGTAGAAATTGGTTTAGTAGAAGCACGTGAAATATATTAAATTTTAATGGGCGTGAATCCGCCCACTTTTTTAAGCTCGGGATTGTGCCACTACGAGAGGCCAAAGTTTGTCACGTTTCGTAACAATAGGATAAATAAAAGTATATCTTAAAGGAAAAAACTTAATGGGCGTGGTTCCGCCCACTTCTTTGGCAGTGGAAGCTATATCATCTCAGAAAAAAGTATTAGGGAATTAGGAAATATCACAGATATACTCGTAAATACAGACGAATCGAAAAACTCCTCCTTTTTTGAAGTTGGTTAAAATAGATAATGAAGGGAGAAATTCGGAATTATAAACGGAATCGAATAAAAATAGATATCTTTCAAACATCTTCATTCATACTGATGAGCGTGTGCAGATCATCGCCCTTATCCCAGTTTGTCAACATCGACGTCACTTCAACAGATTGGTTTTGACAGACTAATGCTATTTTCCAGACTAAGGAACAGAAATTTATTCAGGGCAATTATGAATAAAATTCCGCGAGAAGTTTCTCCTTTTTCCAATTAGAATTTTTTGTTTTCCCTATTACTTGCCATTAGTTGAAATTGTTCGCCGGGAAAAATTTCTCGCGGAATTTTATTCATAATTGCCCTCGTTGTCAATAGCACAAAATTGTTCTCCAGAGAGAGTCGACAAGTCCCATTTCTTTTGTATTGTGTTGACGTGACGTCAATGTCGACAACTGGAATAAGGTTGAATATATACTTAGATACAAGAAATTAAAATTTGAAATATCTTTATGCTTGTGAATTTGTTTAAAGAATATTGTAAAATTTAAATGCATGTATGGGTCTCATTTCAAATTTGTACATGTCCACTATTTAGTTATCACCACAAATTTAACCAATTCTACAAAAGGTATTTCAAAATCGACCTGAACTCACATAATTTAAATTTTTACTTGTTCAATATTGTGGTGTTTGCCTTATAAACTCCAATGAAGCAGAAGCTTACAATTACTTTAGACAAAACATAAACAACAACAATAACAACAAAGGCAACAACATAAACTGAAGAACACTATACAACAAATCAAGAACTTGTTTGACCGCATCATCGTATTATACCCTGTATTATTCCGTAGTAGCTTACAAGCACTATACGTACTCGTAGTATTTTGATATTTGTTATATTTTGCTTTACTCTCCTTTAAGAATCATATTTATTTACTCACAATAAACTTGCAACATGTTGGGGATAATCATGTGAATAACTACAATAACAACAACGGCAACAAAAAGTACACCAACAACAATTTGCAAAAAAAAAATACTATATAACAATAAATATAAGCCCAAAATCAAGTTGTAACATGTTCAAAATGTAAACACAGCTGCAGCTGATTGCGTTTTTTTTTTTGTCTTTAACTTGATTTTTTTTTTAGCATATGATTACACACTCGATCATTTTTACGTTCAAATGTACATAGTTGCTGTTGCTTTAAAATACAATAACTTAAATACGAAGCATACAAAAATAAACCTCAACAACAACGTCAATTTAACTTGGCAGTTTACTTCACTGGCGAATTGCACGACCCACCATTCGTTCGATCGTCAAACTAACCAACTTTTTGAAATTTTATTCTAATCCCAGTGCGGTGGCAAGACGGAGACAAAACATCAACAAAAGTACGTACAAAAAACTGTAAAACTTCTTACGATTTCTGTTTAAGCCACAACAGTTTTCCTCTTCTTACTTCAAGTACACAAATTAATAACTGGTAGATATTTACATACAGGTATGCATGTACGTACGAGCACGTTAGAGTGGGTCAATTTTTCTCTCAAAAAATCACGTATGAAATCTACGGAAAAGGATAGGGAAATTTTTCTAGAAAGCAAATCCTATTTCGCGCAAAATGTTAATAATGCAAGTAATATAATAAATATATGAATATAACAATAGGAAACTTTGTAAAATCAATAAAAAAATTTTTGCTTAATATATATTTTAACTAATTGTATCAATTAAACATTTAATTGAGGCAATAACATATTTAATTGAATCAGTTAATTTATTAATTGAAAATATTAATTAGTATCAGTCCAATTATGAATTTTCGCGGGGAGTTTTCTCCCTTCCTTATCATTTGTTCCCGGGCAATAATCTTCATATGCTAAATAGCAGGAGCATAATCAAATACGGGAGAGTAAAATTTGTATCAGCTATTAAATGTTTGCATTTTATTCTGCGCTAACGCAAGGGTTCAGCAATAGAAATTTAATAAAAAATTTTATGTTTTCATTGCCAATAAGATTGTGTGTTAATATAAATATTTGTTTTGCTTTAAATAAAACTTAAATAAACAGTGTAACCATTCACAGGCATGCGGAATAACTTTGTGTTGAGAAAGTGGAGTGAAAACTGAGCAAGGTGCAGATGCAAATGGATTAAATTCCCAAGGACTGTGTGCACAAAGGAAATCTATTTTTCGTGTGAAGCACTTTAAGCATGTTCGTAATGCGAGTGACCCTCCCATTATTATTAAAATGAACACTCCATTCGAGAGAAATTTGTTTCTTAAAAATGCTGCTGCTTATCGTAATCGTAATAAATCGCCACTTCGTTTATGTAATGCAGGCTTCGACAGCGATATGCCTTTCTTTATTAACGAAAACCTAACTCCGCACAACCATAGTATTTTTAAATCTGCCCTAAATTTAAAAAAGAATAATTGCCTGAAAGCAGTATTTACACTACGTGGAGTCGTCTATGTTAAAGCTAGTGAAAATGATGATCCTGTTAAAATGATTTTTCCTGAGCAATTGCAACAATTTTTTCGAGAATAAGATATATTTTATATTTACATTTTCTTTTTATTTTATTAATGTTTTATTTATCATTTATTATTTTATTCATTTTTTATTTATTATAAATGTGTTTTTTGTACTTTTTTTAGGAACATTTACAGTCTTACTAAGTTACTATTTTTTATTTCAATGTTTAATCATCTCCTTTGTTAGAATTGTCTTTTGCGTTGCTATTAGAATTTTTCATTACATATTTTATATTCATATTGTCGACTATGAATACGGTTTATTGTAATACTGTGGGAAGATATACCAGTGACACAACAATGAGCATGGTTAAGATCCTAGCTAACTACAAGAAAGGTCTAACCTTAACCCACATCAACGCACAAAGCGTAAACAATAAAATTGACGAGTTTAGATTTGTTTTTGTAAATTCTAATGTTGATATTGTTTGCGTTTCCGAAACCTGGTTTTCATCTGAAACTCCAGATAGTTTGATTTGCCTTGATGGTTATAAAGTATTTAGAGAAGATCGAGAGGGTAATGCTGGCGGTGTTGCCATTTTCGTGAAGAATAATATATCTTGCAAAGTTTGTTTAAAATCGTCAACCAATTTATCATCAAATGAAAAATACGTCGAGTTTATTTTCATCGAGATAATCATAGACGGGAAGAAGATGTTGTTAGGGTGCGTATATAGGCCGAATAAGAGATTATCTTTTTCAAATTTTTTCAGTGCGTTGGAAACACTTGCAGCTGCTTACGATGATATTATTATTGCAGGAGACTTTAATTCAAACTTACTTTTGGAATCAGAATTAACTGACAATATGTTATCTTTTGGTCTAACTCCTACAAACACAGTTAATCCAACTCATCATACCGCAACTAACCGTACATTACTTGACGTTATTTTTGTTGCGAGTCCAGAAAATGTATTGTTGTATGACCAAGTTTCAGCACCATGTTTTTCAAAACATGATCTAATTTTGTTAACATACAAATTTAATATTCCTTTGTCAGAACATACAGTCTACTATCGTGACTTCAAAAACTTGAATTACAACATCTTATGTGCAAGCGTCTCTCAAATTGATTGGTCACGAATGTACTTTATGCCCTCAGTTGATGAGCAAGTAGAATTTTTGGAGAACAATATTCAACGTCTTTTTGATGAGACAGTTCCGCTAAAATCTAAAATAACATCTTGTAGGGATAAGCCTTGGTTTTCTGCTCACATAAAATCTCTAATAGCTAAAAGAGACTGTGCTTATTTTAGCTGTGTACGTTTTAGCTCTGCAATAAACTCAAGACAAACTTGGAAGTATATTCGTGAGATTGGTGTTGGCAAATTAGAGAGTTCAAGCAGCTGTCATGTCGATGTCGACGAGCTTAATAGAACTTTCACAAGTATACCGTTTCCTCCAGTAGAAAACGCTTTCTACAACTTTACAAGTATAACTTCTAATCTTCACAATAGCGATAGTAACAAGTTTCAATTCACTCGTATAAGCCAATCTGATGTATATTTAAGCTTCAATTTAATTAAGTCAAATGCGGTGGGCTCCGATAACATTCACCCTAAATTCGTTATGATATTGTTGCCTCTACTCTTGCCATATATCACACATTTATACAACACTATTATAATGACTAGTACTTTTCCGTTGAAATGGAAATACGCAAAAATAGTGCCTATACCTAAAAAAGACTCTGAGTTCAGGCCAATTGCCATACTGTGCTTTCTATCTAAGGCTCTTGAAAAAATTTTTCACAATCAAATGTCGCTTTATATAAAAAATAATAATTTGTTATCTAATAAGCAATCCGGTTTTCGCCAAAATCATAGCTGTGTCTCCGCTTTATTGGATGTAACTGAAAACATACGACGTGAGCTTGACGAAGGAAAAATTAATTTTTTGATTCTTCTAGATCATTCTAAGGCCTTTGACACTGTTGACCACAGTACGCTTTGCATGAAACTTCAGTATTTCTTTAATTTTTCTAATACGTCAACAAGACTGCTATCATCTTATCTCTCTAGCCGTAGGCAATTTGTTTACGCGAACAACGCCCGATCGTCAGCATTAAATTTATCAAGGGGTGTGCCTCAAGGGTCAATCCTTGGACCACTACTTTTTTCTATATACTCAAATGATTTACCTAAACAACTTTTGCACTGCAAAATTCATATGTATGCAGATGATGTGCAGTTGTATTTAAGTAGTCCAGCCAATTCAGTTGCTGAAAATATTTCAAGACTTAATGATGATCTAAATAGAATTTATCTTTGGGCAACAGCAAATGGACTTTGTTTAAACCCACAAAAATCAAAATGTATCATAGTACGTAAGAAAACAATTAATAATATTGCTGATGTTGAGATCTTAATAAACAGAGAAAAAATTACTATTGTAAATACTGCCAAAAATCTTGGAATAATTTTTAATAACAACCTTACCTGGTCACACTATATTAACGCAGTTGTAGGTCAGAGTTATTCAAAGCTGAGATGTCTTTGGTCATCACAGCACTATACTCCTTTCAATATAAGGCAACTTATTGCTAAGTCTTATATTATTCCTGCCTTAATCTACGGTTGTGAACTTTATGCTAGTTGTGACTCTATTAGCAAAAGAAAGCTTAACGGTTTATTCAACAATATTATTAGGTATGTGTACGGGTTGAAAAGATATGATCATGTTTCTCAATTTTCCTCGAAACTATATGGCGTTTCGTTTAACAATCTTGTTAATATACGTGTGCTTTTATTTCTTCATAAAGTTATTTATTCTGAAATGCCACGATATCTTACTGATAAAATAAGGTTTGCAAGATCAGTTAGGGGGAAAAAGATTATAGTTCCTTTACATCGTCTCCTAGTTTCCGAATGGCAGTTTTATATACATGCTGCGCGTCTCTGGAATATTCTTCCACATACACAACAACTTAATAGCAACGCAACTAGCTTTAAGCAATTTTTATTTAATTACTTCTCAAACTAGAAATTCAAAACATTGTTTCTATAATATATACACCTAATTATTTAATTTTTGTTAATTTTGTAAATTTTTATCTTAATGTCTGTCTATATGTTTGCTGCCGTAATTTAGTTATGGATATGGATTCCTGTACTTTAAATATAAGATTAATTCTTGTTGTATAGGACTTGAACATACAAATAAATAAATAAATATATTCACAAAGGAAATTGATAATTTTATAAAGTTTTTCTTATCGGTTTTGATAATATTAGGAGAAAACAAATTTGCTTTGAATACAATTTATTCTGAATACGGAAGTAGTCCATGTTTTTGAAGTGCATGTTTAGATAAAAATACCTAAAACAAGTGGGAAATATTACATTTCGGCATTTATTTAAACTTTTTGTTCTAAACAAATGCTTATACTAATGTTCCCTCTCCCTTATATTTAGAATAATTACTTTTCCGCGGAGGTTTTCCGCGAGGAAGTTTTAATTCATAATAGCAGGAGCGGGAAAAAACTCCTAAGGAATTTGTTATTCATAATTGGGCTGCATATGTTTCATTCTCCAGAGGTTTCGTAATCAGACAAAATGTAAGTTGCTTCATAAGGAATTTAGAATTCAAATCTGCAGTTTATATAAACATTTTCGAGATATTAAGTCCTGTGCAACATAAAGGTGCTGTATGACAGCAGTTGATAGCAGTTGTATTGTTGAAGATAAATATATCTATCGAATTGAATGTACTTTATTCAATCACCATGGACGGATATAGTGTTCATCGACACGGGCAAATGATGAAATTGGTTTATCAAATTATGTGTTGTTTGCGGGCAGCCTTCCGGATGCTTCGGCCGTTTTATGGTCGCTAACGCTATAGGTCGATAGTTACTAACTTCTTTTAACTAGAATTGGATCATATGGACACCGACGAAATGGCTTCATCAGGACGAAGATACGTGCCACACTGAATACTTTTTTTGGGTGCCCCTGTGGCTGAGTGGAAGCGATGCTAGCCTCTCAGTTCAGAGGTCATGAGTTCAATTCCCACAATACACCCTGGGTGTTTTTCGCACACAAGCTAATCGCTTTGCGGGTTGAGATTGTTAAAAAAAACTTGTGATTTGAGTCCTGGTCTAGATTTGGGTCGGCCGTTTTATGGTCGCTAACGCTATAGGTCGATAGTTACTAACTTCTTTTAACTAGAATTGGATCATATGGACACCGACGAAATGGCTTCATCAGGACGAAGATACATGCCACACTGAATACTTTTTTTGGGTGCCCCTGTGGCTGAGTGGAAGCGATGCTAGCCTCTCAGTTCAGAGGTCATGAGTTCAATTCCCACAATACACCCTGGGTGTTTTTCGCACACAAGCTAATCGCTTTGCGGGTTGAGATTGTTAAAAAAAACTTGTGATTTGAGTCCTGGTCTAGATTTGGGTCGAACTCCTTCACTAGTTCAACCCAAGTCTAACCTGGTAATCTAACGTGGAGGTGGTGTAAACTGAACATTTTCACGATGTTTCAGGCGAATAAAAAATTGCTATGATAGATCAGTTTAGGTAGTTTAGTTTTATTTAAATTTAAAGATAGGAAGCGCTTAATGAAATAACCTTTATAAATTTCTTGTATTCAGAATTAAATTCTCCCTTATTTCGACTTCGACGTTTTTGTAAAAGATTAAAGAACACTTCAATATATTTTCTTTAATCTATGACCAAATAGTCTATGACCAAAGGCCCATTATTCTTAAGCTCTGATTTCAAAGACATTGAAGTTAGTGCAAAAAATCTCCGAGATTCACAAGTCAATACGTGAGTGAAGACAAATGCAAAAGAATCACTTCTAAAGAGATGCGAATCGAATTAAAGTTTTGAATTTTTTTTTTTAATATTTATCGTTTAGTTAGCAACATATTTAACAATGAAAAATTGTTCAGTTCTATACTAATAAAATTTTTGCAAATAAAATATTTTTAATGGATTGCACAGGATTGTATCACTCAAAGACCCAAAGTGCTTGCAAGGTTTCGTGGGAAACGGATGAGTAGAGGTACAGGATGTATACGACATTTGGAGGGAAATAGCCATGCCCACTTTTACAAGTGGTAGATCTTGTCACTTTGTAAAGCTCGGGCGTAGAAGATTATGCCATGTGAAGAACCCTAATTGCGTGTCAGCTTTCGTAGCAATCAAATAAGTAAAAGTACTAAAAAAAATTGTGGGGAACTTTTTTTGGGGCGAGGTTCTGCCCACTTTTGTGACAATGAGACCAAACTATGCCCTATAAAAAGGAATTTTTAAAATCTGTCTTCAAACAACGGAGTTATGAAGTAATATACATACAAAACACAACCGAACAGACAAGCTCCTCCTTTTTGAAAGGCGCTTAAAAACGGGCAGTAAGAAAAAATTTGGGATTCTTAAGTTTCTTAAGCAGGCTTTCTCTAGTAATGATGTGTTTAGTACACATGTCGTACAACGGCTTCATGTTTTATATGACGGTGTATCTCGAAAACTAAAACCAATTTAAACAAACGGAAATTACCAAAATCTTTTACATTTTTGGTACAGCGGAAAACTTTTATGTTGATTTGCAAAAACAAAAAAAGAATTTGATTTGAAGGTTTCTGATGAAAATTTTCTTATAAATAAGATACTTTGATAGTTTTTAATTTTTTGCTTTCCATACAATTTGACCCACCCTAATGTACATACAAATGTAAATGTGAATGTGAGTGTGCGTGTGCGCTCGACATCATACATCCATCCATCTATCCAAATGTAACCTAAACTTATCGAAATAAAAAACAGGTCATTGCCTTAATGGTTCGACAAGTACTACTTACTCGTTGCCTTAGTTGTTGATATTGTTTGTAGTTGCTGTTGCTGCATGGAGTTGTACAGTGTAGCTTGAGCATAAAACAATACAAAAACTCATACAGCAACACACCCATACTACGTGTTTCAGTCAGCAGCAGAAATTCAGCCAACAGCAGTAATTCAGCCAGCTGCGGCAATTCAGGCAGCAGCAGCAATAGTACGATTTTAATATTTTGTACAATAAATAAAATTTTTTTATTTACGAACATCGGCTGCATACATAAACAGTTTAAGATTTTAATACACCTGCAACTGATTTGACGCGGTAAAATTTCTAGCACGTTCAAACTTATTATATACTTGATTATGTTTTAGAAACCACTGAATTTGATATGTACTATTATGAATCTGTGGCAATATGGAATAATCGCTTAATAGTATGTTCACACGATACGTGCTTCACTCTCTATTGATGCTTCACACCCCAATCATGACCGAATCAACTTGCTTCGCCATACAAAATTATGAGAGCGAATCAAGTAGATTCAATATGAATCTACTTGCGAAGCACGTAAAGTTGCTATCTTCTCTAACTTTTATCGCAGTTTATCGGCAGTTTAGCTGAACCAGCTATCAAAACAAAATATGTATATGTGTATGTATGGGTTTGAACAAATAAAAACAAAACAAAAAAACATAGATGTGAGTTTAATATAAATAAATTTAATTAAGTTATGGATAGTAAAAAAAGGAAAAATAAGAAGAAAATATAGGGATGCCTTCAAAATCAAAATTTTGAATGAGTCAATTCAGAAATGAAAAATTATACATGATGTGCATTACCTTATAATTTACTATTCATTACCTTTTTCCCACTGGGTATGCATATGCGTGCGTATGATATGTATGAATGTGTGAATATAAATAAAAAGATGCCACACGAACAGTGATGCCAACTTTTTCAGAGCAAAAAGCACTCTGCCTTCAAAAAAAGCACTAAATGCAATAAAGCCATATTTCGATTTTGTTCAGTTATAAGTAAAATATGAGTAGGAAAATAATTTAAGTTCAAGACAAAAGCAAATTAAATAATTAAGTAATGGGATATTTGATATAAAAATTTTGGAAAAATAAAGTGAACTCGTAAGCTTATATAATCCAAAAAACTAAATTTCAGAAACAAAGTAATTTTATTTACAGGATAAAGATTTCAATTAAAATTTTATTTGTACTTTTTTATATAAGTGCCTAAATTAAATTAAGTGTTTAATTTTCTACAAAAGCGTACCAAGAAGTTTACTGTAGCTTATTCCGTTCTTTACTTATGACAATCAGACAGAAAAGTGGAAAATGTTTATTTGTTGTTTTTTGTACTATCACAAATTTATATTTAGTGGGTTTGTTAAACGCACTAAAAGCACTAAAGTCAAAGGTGAAAAAGCACCTATTTCGTGTATTTTTCAAAAAAAGGCACCTAGTTGAAAAATTCCGGACTGTTATGAATTGAAAAGCACTAAATCTAGTGCGAAAAGCACTAAATTGGCACGCTGCACACGAAGCACGAAGGCGTCGTATAAACGGCAAGATTCAAAAACAAGATTCAGAGAGCGAAGCATGTGATTCAACTCGTCGTCTAAACATAGTATAAGTCAACTTAAACAAAGAAGTGATTTTCTGAGATTGAAAAGAGATTAAAAGGCTCTAATACATCATTCTACTTCCGTTTGATCCTTTGTTACATACATATTGTATTGTAACCAGTGCAGCTTTCAACTGGGACTTAATACAGCAAAATAAATCTATATTTTATTAAGTCAACTTAAGCGATATTGCCACAGAAATAAATAAATATAAATGTATGTATACATGGCATATGTACGTTATATAATGAAGAAAAATTTTAAAATAAATTCAGTAAGAAAAATTCATGAAAATAACGTCTTGAAAATTATTTGGGAAGGCGAGTTAAAATCAATTACATACTTATCTAAAATCCGTCATTCATGGCTCATGTGTGGGAAAACAAAAGCTTTTTTTGCTGTGTGCATGATATTCAGTAAGCGTATGTAGTATTCCAGCTTGAGTTTTGTTTTGTATAATTAAAAGAAATGTAGTAATTTTGATAAACTGACTTTTAAGCAGTATTTAAATTTACCCTACTTGAGGCCGTGATACACTATCATACAAAATCGTGCGATCTACGAAAAAGTACAACGCTGGTATGATGGAGTTTATGAAAATTTTTAAAAGACAATAACAATTCGTCACACCAGGGTTGTATAATTTCGTAGATCGCACGACTTTGTATGATAGTGTATCACGGCCTTTAGTAAGACTGGATTGATGGCAAATAAATAATTGAATGAAAAGTACATATGTACATGTATAAAATTATTTAGATAGAATACATTGCTTTGCTAGAATTAATTCAACATGGAAGTGTCCAACCACTATCCTTCCAAACCTAACCAATTCTACGAATTAATTTTACTAATCCGTATATATACATATTAGGAGCATAGGGCCTCAATCCGTATATAACTCTCTTAAATTTCTTCTAAGAACACTTAATCATTTAGAAGACGAGTATTATGAAAATAAAATTTCTTTCAAAATTTTCGATAACGATATCTCTCGAACTGTTTAACCTATTTAAATCAAGTTTTCGAAATTTTCCTGCAACGATGATATGTCTTCCGTTTTAATTAGATTATATTTAGGATTTCATCGGTTAAATAGTTTAAAATTTATTTGAAAAAGAGGAAAGCTTCATTCCTTTACAACGCTGCTTAATTGCACGTTCCTTTTAATAAGGCAGAGTTGCAGCGCCTCTGGCGTCAATAAGGCGTATTAAATCTTCGAAGCTATGTTTAGTAGCCATTTTATTTGTTATTTTAATTCGCCGATGATTTTTCTACACAATACAGACGAAGGAGATCTGCTGAAAGCCCAATATTCAAAATCATTAGTAACTTCACATTTTGATAGGTGGAAGTTAGGTTAGGTTAGGTTAGCAGGCTGCTGGCAAGGAAAAAAAAGTAGAAAATTCGCTTCCAGCACACTTGGGTCCAATGATCCCTTTGTGCTACCTGTAAGTTGAAAGAAGATAGAGGGAGAGAACAAGAGGAGGTTGAGAAGAGTAGAAGTAGAAAAAATTGTTCAGGGTGGTGTGGGGTGCGAGTGAGTCAAGAAATTTGGGTTGAGGGGATCAGCTATTATACCAGCCACTATTCCTACTAAAGAGGCTTATGTTTTTGAGCCCGATTTCCGATAAAACGGATAAGCTTCCGAATGATATTCTGCCAATGAGGTGCAGACGGAGATCCTCCAGAAAGAGAGTTGCAACTGTAGCAGTAATCATTATACGGAAGACCCATACGTTTAGCGTGGGTTCCGAAGGTACAGTGACCGGTCAGCGTGGCCACGATGTTTCTCATGTGCTCCCGATTGAAGTTCATGAGATTTCTACGGGAGTCCAGGCGAGGCCAGATGGTTCTCGCTATTACACAGGTGGAATCATTGCCATCTGTTTTGAGATAATTCAAGAAAGGTAACATCGAAACGTCTCCAGCAGGATGAGAGTGGGAGACCACAAAGACTGTCGATATCTACCTCTCTTAGTAGGGTTCCCCTCTTTGCCAGTTCATCCGCAACTATGTTTCCTGAAATAGTCCCGTGTCCATGCACCCAGTTTAATGAAATATTTGAGTGTTGCGCAAGTCCATCCGGGGCTTTACGACATTCTTGAACAAGAGGGTCTTAATAGCAGATTTGATGTCAGTTAAAATACGGATATCTCTGTTAGAAGTTAAAAAATTATTTATCTCGAGTACATCCTTTTCGAACATATACATATGTGTGTCGCATATTGTTTATATAACTAAAAATACAATTTACACCGAAATAGAGGAGCGTATTAAAACGATAAAGATTTAAGTAAATAATAAATAAACAAATGAAACTGAAAAGATAAAGATAAGAAAGGGGAGTAAATTCAGTCACTTAAATTGTTGAAGTATTATTGCAATAGTAGGACGTAATCGTAGTATTTGTAGCAGCAACAGCAACAAAAAAAAAACAGCTCCAATTTTTCCCAACATTTTGGATTTTTTTTTTTAATTTTTTACTTTTGTTAATTTGATGTACAAGTGGACTTTTTTTCTTCTTTCTTACAATAAATACCCTGATAAAGAATATTTGTCCGTCTGCCTATGAGTTTAATAAGTATGGATGTAATGATCAATTTGGTTACTTGGCTGGTTGGACGAATGGATATTTTTGGATTCATGGATGTAAAGATTAAGAGCTGGTTGAAAATGTTCATTTGGTTGGTTACATAGACGGATGGATGCATAACCATGCTTGATTAAATACATGTTGTTTTTTGTTGTCGTTCGTTGTTGCTGCACGAGCATTGAAAGTATTATGAGTCTGCTGTTTTGTTCTTTATGCTCGTTTTAAGATTGATGATTGCTTTGGGAGTTGTTAATGTAGATGGTTGCTGCTTCTGCTGCTAGTGTTGCAGCAACGCATTTGTTTTTGTTACACGACGTACGTTCATATGTACGTATTGAATAGAATAGAATCAGTCGCATTCAATTGATTGACATTTTCTTTATTTCTTAAGGCGATAAGAGAAAAACAAAAGTGTATTTTTCTTAATATGAACGTTTTATGTGAAGAAAACTCACTCTCGCTGAGACACTGACATTTTAACGTGATGATCGTTTCAATATTTTTGTGAAATTATAATGCAAGAAATAACAATATTAGAGAATTATGTTAAATAATGTAAGAAGAGGAGCGTAATAATTGATGATGAATATTGAGGGAAGTGCATGAAATTATTAATCGATTTGAAAATTAAAATGCATGCTTGTGAATAGAGTTGTTGCAATCACATGTGACTGCGAGCTCACTTGTATGTATTTACATACTACATAGACGGAGATAAGCATACGAGGAAAAAATACAGATTTTTAATAAATGGAATTAAGAAAGTGAGGGTGGAGGAAAGAGATTTGAAACTTTAACAAGAACTTTCATATCACTTTGCAACAAATTAGGGGTCATGGTCTGGAGGTTTTTAATAGTTATCAATACGACCTCTCAAAGTGTTTGTTGTGCCCACCAGCTAAGAATTGTTCACTATCGCTAATTGTAAGTTACATACACACATTTAATGATTAGCTAGAGTATGAAATGTGTGCAAAGTGCGTCAATTTCCTATAAAGATTATTTTGTGCTAGAAACCATTAGCGTGTAATAGTTCATCCCTAAACGTAAATATTTTTATTTTATTTATTGCTGTTTTTTTTCTTTAGAAATTATGGTTGTATGAGGTGTGTTTAGAAAAAAAGGGAATTTTTTTTTTTGAAAAAAAAAAATATTTATTTATTCGCCTTCAAAATGGTCCGCATTAGATATGCACCTTTATCGTGAATAACAAGTGGATTTTTTGTACCCATGATATTTTTATAGACCTCGAACGGAATCTCCCGCTATCAGTCCGCAGTGAATGTAAAAAAACAAATAAGAAATACACAAATTTTAGGTTCCAAATTAAATTTTTTTTCAACTGTAAAAAGTTGTTTTACATATGTGACAGCGCATAGAGGGACCTAAGGGTAAAAAAATAATCAATTTTCACTTTTTTTTATGTGGACAACATCTGAGCGTCGAATGAGACCGATCCCATGTCCCAAAAGTGTTCCCTCCCAGAGATATGCGCGTTTTATTCAGTGATGGTACACCAAAGGTACACGTATTTAAATCTTTAAAATGGCTCTCCTGAACAAAACAGGTTTTTACCCTTAGGTCCCTTTCTATTTTGCGCGTCACATATGTAGATGCAGGGGAAATTCAACTGCAAGAAAAAATGTGTTGCGAACTTTATGTACTAATCCTATCCTAAACATAAATATTTATAAACTTCAATATTTAATTCGAAGGAAAATATCGAAATCATGCAATGTCATAATTCAGTTCGCCTGCAAAAATAAAGTGAACAAAACCAAGAGAAAAGTGAAAAGATCCCCGTGAACAATTAGGGCGTGAAATTTAATTCCAACTAATAGCAAGTAATAGGGAAAACAAAAAATTATAATTGGAAAAGGGAGAAATTTCACGCGAAATTTTATTCATGATAGCCCTGAATATTATCCATGACATTGGGAATCAAAAAAATGGAAAACAATTCTAGGGAAAAATTATTCACTACTGCCAATTGGCGAAAAGGCGAAATATTTCGACGGAAAAAATGTTCACGAAAAGATGCACAGGTGCTAGCACTTCTTGCAATCCTCGAAACACTTGTGATTCGACGGTCGTGATAGTGATTCGTCGCTTGTTGCTGTGCTGAGGCGTCGTCGCCTTCACGGCAATGTTGGAAACGCTTCTACCACTCGTAAACTCTTGTTTTACTCATAGCAGACTCTTCATAAGCCTTTGTTAGCATTTTTTTTTTGCACACCAAAATCGCCGAGCTCATAAGAACAAAGTAAACAACATATTCGGTGAAAATCGTATCATACATCAGGGCACGTATACCAATATAAAAAAAAAAAAAAAACATTACAATCAGACTATTAAACGAGTTAAATTTAAGGATTCCCCTTATTTTCTGAGCACACCTCGTATGTGGCTAAAGTATGGCATATAAGTATGATAAAGGATGCTAAAACCAAATGCATCGATTTCAAGATAATCTTTTTTAAACTTGTATATTGTATATTTATTAAACATATTTTCTACTTCTTTATTTTTTTAAGTATATCCTTTTTGAAAGAGTCCTTACAAAGCAAATATTATACTTATAAAGGACAAATATTTTTTTTTTAAATGTAAATTTCCCTTCAAGTATTTTAGTTTTTATTTTTAAGTGTTTTATTTAAGATTTCCAACTTAAAAAAAGAACTATAAGCATTTGAAATCCCTTACATTCAGGAAGATATGGTGTTTTTCCATAAATCCTACATATGCAATTTATTTGACAGCGACAACTGTGTTGCCAAACAACATTGAATTTAAAATGACACATTTGAAATATTGAAATCATATTCAAAACAAATCACTGATCCCTATTAAACACAACAGCAAAAAAAAAAAATATAAAAGAGAGAGGACAACTAAACAAGCAATTTTAGAACCCCACAAAAATCTACAAATGTAATCCACCGGAGTATCTTGAATATATACTAACGAAAAAATCAAACTGTCAAATACAATTTTTAAACTAATGTCGCATGCCACACTTGAGTTATGAAGTGCAGATACATATGTATAAAAAAGTCTCAATAAAATAGCGGTAACTAAAAGTACTAGGCTATGAATATGTTAATTCGTATCAACAACTACACAAAAGCCAAATAAAAAAAGAAAAAAAAGAAACAAAGTGTCAAAAAATCTTTATACTTTGATTGACAGGAAAGAGCAGAATTTAAACTGACACTTCTACAATGTAACAACTATCTGCTGTTTGTACTCGAACTCGTATGAGCATGCAACACATGTTGGCTTTAGTTAGTTGTCAAGTAGTTGGTGGTGCGGCAAGCGCATTCTCATGCCGAGTGCTAAAATTTTAGTTAAGAGGGTTTATTTCATCTATTTTTTGTTTTCTTTATCAAATACTAAATACGAAAGGAGATGTCATAGAGCATCCTATAAACAGCAAAACATTGCAGGAATTTGAACGTGTCTCAATACACTCTTAGAAATAAAGTTTAAGAGATAAATTCGAGGTCGTTATGGATTCTTCGCACTTGCAAGCATGTATGTAATAATTTGGAAAAATTAGGCTTAGGCCTTCGTTTAACAAGCTGGGTGTTTTTCTAAAGAAGGGCAACATTTTTGTCCTTTTAAAAAGAGAATAATAAATTTAATGCCCAATAGGAAGTCAACATTTTTTAGGAGGGAGAGAGTACTTAGGAATTTGAAGCAATATATTTTCACAAAAACTTTTTTTAGAAAAGAAATTCTCATTAATTAAGCAGAACAATTAAAAAGAGCAAAAGCTAAATTGACAATTTTTCAAAGCTTTTCTTTCAGTGCCTTTTTTTTTTGCATAAATAGAGTTCTTTTTAGAATTCTATGCTCCGCTCGTCTGTAATATTTTCGTTTGTAAATGGAAATGGCGGTTTAAAATAAAAACATTTTTGCCCCATTCATAATGCTGAATTTTTATTAAGGGGAATGAATCTTGTAATAAAAACAACGGCAGCAACAACAACTACAACAATTTAAAACTATGATGACAACATATGGTTGTGGTCTTGATTTCGTTTGCTTTTGTGCAGCAGCCCAACGAAAAAAAAGATGCAATCTTTCTTTAGTTTAACCTTTAAAAATAGACCGATTTAGAGAATTTGGGGGGGAAGTAGACACGTGCTGGTGTTACGGGATATCCCCTTCTAAATATCCAATACTCGCGAGAAAATATAAAAAAATTTTAAATGCAAAAAGTATTAAATTGTATGCCTGCCTGCCTGTTCCGATTTGGTTGTTGAATTGATAAAAATAAATGGAAATAATGTTGTTGGAAAATATTGGGGGAAAATAATTTGTTGTTATTTGGTTCAGGAAAAATTTAGATCTCCTGCTGAGTTTTTAGTGTTACTAAAATAAAATGAAAAATCTAATAAGCTGTGAGTAGTTGTTGTTGGTTTGTTATTTTTCAAATAAAATTAAAAGTGTTGTGCTTTTAAACAACAGCAAAACTATTTGTTTACTTTATAAAATATTAGAACTTTTTAGAAAACAAGACAATATAAAGAAGTGATATATTTACAGGTTTTGTACGAATTTTAAGAGCGGTACGCTTTTATATTTTTAGGTTTTCATAGGTTAGGTTAGGATACCCAATTGGGTCCCATGTGATTCCCTTCTGTTGCCCAAAAAGTAATATTTACCTTCCCATTTGCAGCCAGAAGTGATCCTATTATCCATCACTAAGCCACCGAATTCCCATGATGAAGCCCCTGATGTCCTCTAGTTTACACTTCCCGACATCAGCCATATAAGCCTATGACGTTGCAGCTTCGGGCAATGACAGATAATATGTTCACATCCTACAGAAATCCGGAGTGCCAGTCTCCCAAATGCTGGTTCTTGCTCTGACCGAGCAGTGACCTGTCAACACGCCTATCATGATTCGCATCGCCTTCCTATTCATATCCAGTAGTAGTTTAGATCTTCCTGAGTCAAGTTTTGAACAAAAACTCCTCGAGACTCTACTCTTCATAAATTTTAACAGGCTTTTAGAATTAATTAGAAGAGATAAACGTTCGGCAAAGAAGCAAAAATTCCCAAAAACTTTTATCTTGGAACGGTTTAAGTAATCAGTTTGTTTCAAGACGAATGACTGATTAGGCCATAGCGTCCGATCCTGGTGTTGGGACTGCCAAATATGCACCCAGGCGTTCTGAGTTGATGCAGGTATTTACTCTGTGCTGCATTTTTTTTTCACGGCCCTATGTTCCTTGTAGGAGTTAAAAGGAACAAATATATACTTACACTTTTTTTTACCATTAATGACTTTTCATCAAGATTAAGATTAAGCCAGAAATTGACATTTGACTTCTGTCAGAAAACGAAAACATTGACCATTGAAGCAAATTAAATTCCCGTTTTTGGAATTCAAGTTATTATTAAATGGACAATAATTATTAATTGATAATGAACTCTGCCATCTTTATACTTCAAGGTTAAAAAATTTAATTTAAAGCCTTGATATTTTCTTGTTTTCGTTTTTAAAATCTTCACTCCACTGTTAACATCGGATACTCCCTAATCAAGGCATTAATTATTACGACAGTAGTAAATGAATAACATCAGCAGTATCATGATGCAATTAAACTTATTTTACAACATTTAATTGCCTTAATTAACTTTATTTGATTTCAGGCGGCCGTAGAAGTTTTTCTTTGTTTTAATTTTTTTTTTTTTTTTTTTTTTTTTTTTGTTTAATACAATTGTAATATTTAAGATTAAAAATCAATTAAAATTGGTATCTTTAAAAAATCGAATGACTGCGAAAAAGCAAAAAAAAAAAAACAAGTTAAGCTGAAATCATAAAAAATATCAACTTCTGTTTTAACAGTGGGTTATACTTGGTGTAAAAGCTATAAAAAAAAATAACTCACTGCTTCCACAACCCAGACGCTTGACTGGAGCAGAAAATTTATATGAAAACCAATCATATTTTTGAGCGATTTTTATAAAAATTTTCTGGTTACTATGCCACTTAAGTCTACGGATAACACCAAAAACTTAACAAAATGTTATTTTTGGAACAAAACCAAACCAAAAACAAATTATTATTATTAGAAAATATAATAAAAAATTTAACTCAACAATTTCCAATACAATATTAATTAAATGAAAACTAAGCTTTAAATAAAATTGAAAAAGTTCTATGCTCACAAAAGTTTGCGTACGATTAAATTACATGAAGCTCTAATTTCCCAATTGCTAGTTGGCCCTTCTTTTAACTTTACCACTTCCTTTAGTGCACTCGTATTAGATAATAAGGAAGCCAACTTTCTCGTAAAATTTTGAGAAACCTTCATCCATTCTTCTGTCAAAATTGATTTTAGCTGCTGGTCAGATGAACAACTTGCTTTTTGCACTTGTGTCTTCAAATATTCCCATAAATTCAATAAGGTTTAGGTTAGTGGATTGAGGGAGATGTTCCAACTTTGACCTTACATTATATAACTAGCAGTCTTATCAGTAGAGAAGAATGCTTGGGTCATTGTAATGCACTTCCAAAAACATCATATTTATTTATATTTATATTTATATATTACATATAACGCATTCGCGGAAGTTCGTATAAGTTAAATTTATTATGTACTTGATCTTGAGTGCACAATCTAACCTCTTTAACAAATCGTCGTACACTTAAATCACAAAATGAAAAACTTGCGAAAGAACCAGCAATCGAAATTTTTAGAAACATTCAGAAAAGAGCTCTTCGGAAAACTACAAAACTTGAACACCGTACATCCTTATAGGCACAGATGTATTTTTAAAATATCCTCCTACGTAATCTCCCTTATCGTGGTTATCGTTTTTCGACTTCGAACCCGTCGTTTTTGTAATAGATTAAATATCATCTTCAAAACAAATCTGCACATATTTTTAAGTAGATTGCAAAAGAGTAACAACCTTATGCATAACGAAAACCTGGAACGAATTTAGCCTAAGTGATAAAATTTATCACGGTATTGAAGAGGTTTACCATACAATTTTAAATAAAAATCACGCTAGGACTTAACAGTGGGTTAAAACTTCATGCTGTGCCAATTTTTAATGTCAAATAGTATGGAAGAACTCGTTAACAGCTAGTTCGTCTTATTCCATCACCTATGCTTACTTCATGCCTGTTTTTCGTTTTGCATAAGGCTGAAAGAATGTGTCAATATAAGAATGTAACAACTGCAAAATTTTTACAAATTGTTGTGGGTATGAAGAAAGGCAAATGTTAAAATTACAATCTTAGGCATAACCTAACTAGTTAATAAACCTGAGCAAATTCTTTTTTTTTTAATCACAAAAGCGTTTTTGTAGAATTTTTCTTTCTGATGTGGCAGGACTTGTTGACACGACTTAATAATTAAAAAAAAAAAAAAAGATTTATTAAGCTATATTAAAGGCCGTGATTCACTATCATACACAATCGTGCTACTTTTAAGAAAATACAACCCTGGTATGATGGAGGTTATGAACATTTTCAAAAACAGTAGAAATTCATCAGATCAGGGTTGTATTTTTTTCAGAAGTCGTGCGATTGCGTAGGATAATGAGTCATGGCCTTAATTTTTGAAACAGAACTCTGTTAAGCGTTATCTGAATGTATTTTCAAATTAATAGTCTATTATAAAATAGTTTAGGAAAATGGTGACTAATTTTTTTTTAGTTTCTCGTGCCGCAAGTAAATTTAAAAAAAAAAAACTCGTTTTTTTAAATTCAAAAATTATTTTGTACCTAATTCTCGTATGATTGAATATTAATTAAGAATTTTACTTTATACTTTTACAACTCTATTACCACTGTAACAAACAAATCTTTAAAAAAAAAACCGACGCTAAATTTGCAGCTTAAATACAGTGGCCGCCTGCTTTTTGTTCCTGGCTTTTACTTTTGTTTCTTTCTTTATATGTTGTTGCTGTAAGAAAATCCAATAATTTCTTTAAATAACTTCTTGTACATGCAACAAGAATTGCAACAATTAATAGTAATTTTATTGGAAATTAGATAATAAGTCTAGCAATAGCAAGTCAACAAAGACAAAGAAAATAAATAAAAGGATGCACCATAAAGCGAAAGAAAATATATTTAAAAAAAAGAGAACTACTAGTTGCACATCTTGAGGTTTATGGCAAACGAGTTGCAACAATATGTCATAACATAACACAGACACAAAGCGGGGCTAAATGATACAGACGACGACTATTCTTTTGTGGTCTTTGGCGCATGCGCTCCAACGATCCATAAAGATTAAATGTATGAAATGCCATGTGGCTTTTCCTGTCTTCTGCTCTGGAGTTTATGCACTTTTCTTCGTTTTCTTCTTTTTGTTTTTGTTGCAATATTGCGGTTGATTTATTTTTAAAGTTTTAAAATGCATACAATCCATCCACTCACAGGGAAAATGAAAAGCAAAAAACTAGAAAGCAGATAAACATAAGCCGGGTACAGTTTTCCCGCGCAAAATAATACACACTTAATTCGTCTTCGCCTCTAAAACTTGTTTGAGGAAAAACTTTTATTTAAGCAGGATAGAAAAAAGTGCAAAGAGGGGATTTGCTTTTTTTTTAGAGTAGATTTTATTTTTGTATCATGTTCCATATGTCGTCGAGTTCTTTATCTCAGTAGGCGCTACCAAATGGGAAGTATGTTCGTTCCGACTTATAAAATTCTAAAGAAAAAAACTGAAAATTATAAAATGTCCATGGACGATGTTTTTCTTCTAAATTAAATTTTACTTCAACGTCACTTTAGTGCAATTCAAATTCGTTTTAAGCTAAAATTATACATATTTACAAATTCACTTGTAAATATTCGTTTCCTATTAGTTTTTATCTTGAAAACTTCATCGCTAAAATTGTAGAGCTGCAGAAAAAAAAGGAAAATCATCGGGAACGCTCGATATTAAAGCGTGTGTGTGCATGTGGAAATGTATTTAATGGAAATAGATATAATTGCATAAATATGTTAGAAATGGAGAGGGAAGTTCTTCTTCAATTTTTGCAATATTTTGTTGCAATTTTTTTTATCTGCCTTGAAAAAAAACAGACTCTAAAAATACATGCATACATATGTATTAATGGTTTAGCCGACAGATGTTTTGAAAGAAGACAAGAGGGGCTTTTAATAGATAAAAATAAGTTCAAATAAATATTGTTTTTATTATCTAAGCCTTAAAAAGTTGAAGTGTGTAAATTTTAGCAATTTATTGAAATTTTAATTTAAAACTTCATAAAACTTGACACCTGTCTCGGCATTTTTTTGTTGTTAATTCTTGTGTTTAAATTTGTTGATAAAATTTATTACGCAAATTTACTTTGCATTTAAAACAGCAAAACAAATGGCTTGAATTCTATGAAAATCAAAAATCAAATTAAAGTTTCAGTGTTTTTTTTTAACTTCTTTCTTACAACACATAAACACCTACGTCACGTTTAAAGTAGCAGCAGTTAAAATACGTTTAATGTACGTACATACAAACGTTCTTTTGCTGGTCTATAAGCCGTTGATAGATCTGCCAACATTGATAAAACGAAAAACAACAACAACAACAAACAAAAATCAACGAAAAACTTGAAGCCAAGAAGTGAGCCTTCAAGAGACCCAAACAAACAAAAAAATATCATATTGTGCTTGGAAAGACAACAAAGAAACTATTAAGCATTAGGCCACAACAGGTTGTTTTTTTTTTTTTATAGCCCAACTCGAACTCGTTGTGCGAAGGTGTTTTTCACTTGGCTTCAATATTCAGCACACATACGCTGACAAAATCAGGCAAAATATTAACTTCAGATACGAGTATAAAAGATTTTAATACGTTAGATAAATAAGCCATTAGATGGATTTTTTTTTGTGGTTTCAAAAACATAACAAACAGAGTCATGGTAGAGACAACAACAACAAGTTGAAGTCGTGTTGTATGCATGAGGTCTTTACAATTAATATTTTTAAGTTGCTACAATTAAATTAATTATCCTGCTTTTTAACTTTGTTCAATTTGAATTTTAAATATTTAAATTAATAAAACTTACTTAATAAATATTAGTAAACAAGTCTGTTTTTTGTGTAACTCACATGTCCTGCAATGAGAAAAAAAAAAATATTTTTAAAATTAAATAAAAAATTTCATGAATGATTTTTAAACAAATACTGTCGAAACAAATTATCAAACTGCAAAAGAGTGGGTTGAGATTTATATCTATTAATTAGCTCAAAAACGAAAAGAAAAAATAAATAGCAACTCGCTTCAAATAAGCATAGAGCAAAATAAGATTAAAATATGAACTGCAAGTGCATTTGGCATTTAAATTCATTAGCAGGCAGCTCCCCTGCATCGTAACCAATTTAACAAATTTAAACACTGTTGTTGTGTTTCGAAATATTTTATTTTGTTTCTTTATTATAAAAAAATTCAGCAAAAAATTATAAAAAAAATAATGAAAATAAATTGGAGTTATAAAAATTAGAAATATTATATCTGGAGCTAATTTTTGTTTTAAATTTATAAAAAAGAAAAAAACATTTCATTTTAAGGTGCCTGAAATAAGGAGAGTGTACACGTCGCTAGACATTACAATGGATAATATGTTTCTAATATTGACAAAAATTTTCAATACTTCGACCTTGTGTTGTCATTCGAACAAGAACTATTCGAATATTCGAACAAGGCCTATTCGAATATTTTAACAAGAATTATTGGCACACCCAGGCAGCAATCTCGTTTATGGCCGAATTTTCTGAGTTCAGGGAAAAACAAAGATTTTTATATATACATAAATATGTATATACTCGTACTAATACGGTCGTTATCTCTGTGAGCGCGACATTTTTCTTAACAAAAAAAACTTTAAAAATAATTTTCGAATACAAAAATTAGTTAGAAACAGAAAAAAACCACCGAATCTCACCTGCGTAATCAAGGCAAATCGTACGCTTATATAGGCGAAATATCTTTTAAAAATGTACTTTAAAAAAGTACGTTTCAAAAAAGCACCTTCCAAAAGAGCATTTATAAAAATACTTTTCAAAAAATTGCATTTAAAATAACCTTCTTGAAACGATTTAATTAACAATAAATTGCCTTCTCAAAACGGCTTCTTTGTATTAAACAGGATCTTTTCAAGCATTATTTTGTTTCTTTTCTTTAATTATTATTTATTTATTTATTTCATTTTTGATGTTTTTTTTTTTTGCTGCAATTCAATCAATTCAAGGGCGACGCAACACCTTCAGTAGCTGCAGCAATAAAAAACTGCTTCAATAATTAATTCAGCTGATCTAACTGTCGATTTGATTTGCAAAAATGCATTTTAAATCTCAACAATCATTTCAATTTCTGTCACTTTTTTTCTTTTAATTTTTATAAGCCTTTGGCAATTTTGGCACAAATCAAACTTTTTGAAATCATTTCGATTTGTGGTCTATACTCTGTGACAGTTACAATTTGTTCATATTAAACGTGTGTAAGTTTTTAATAAAATTTATGAATTATTTATAAATGTACATCTGTGCATACACACATATATTTTCTGCAGTTGTTGTAGCTGTATAAAATTAAATATTAATAAAGCAGTTGGGCTTTAACAGCAGCCATTATTTTCATATAAATCATATTTTAAACGTTCTGCAGTTATACTCGTAAGTACAAATTCAATTCTGTGCAATTCTATTCACTACAATTCATTTTGATTGATAGAAGCTGTTTTAATTTATTGCCTTTGCGGACAATAACTACAACTACCAGTACAATAGACCAGTACATACTATAATATTTACTATTTAGTATAATTTGCTAATCAATATTCTTAACTCATGTTGAATATTTCAGTGAGACGAAGCATTTTACGCAGAATTTTCCATTGCAACTTGGTTGGTAATTCATTGAGGTGTATGTATATATGTATGTATGTAGATATATTGGAGGCGAAGAAGCTAAAGTTCTATTCTAGCCATTTTTATTTGAAAAGCTTGGCTGAGTAAATTTAATAATGCAAACAGCCGCGCGCTTGCACATATCACTCATTCACTAAAACAACGACCTTACTCAATAAAAATGAATTTTTGCGTATATGATGCAAAATTAATAATATTGATGTTATTCGCAAAAATTCCATGCAAATATCTCTCAACTCACTCAACTCTTGAGAGAAAAATAAAAATTCTTCCATTTGGACCCAAATATAAAGGAAAACTTTTAAAATCAATCCATTCATTTAATTATTATCAGGTAATTAAGAGTTTTACACACAAAAAAAAATAAAACTTATTTTTAAAAATCTGGGAAAAAATTTGACGTCCTCAAATGTGGACAGATGTGCAATAGCTTTACGTGAGTACCTTCCATTACGGCTTAATCTCACGTGTGCCAAAGCACCGGGTGTGAGTTAGACGCCAGACCAACGCCCCCATGCACCCTTTTAGAATGAACCTATGGCCCACTCCATAAGGCACATAGGTTGCAATCTTTGAATATAGTTATCCCTGTTCTATATTCAAGTACCTTTCTGAGGTACTTTGAGCTATCTAAACTCTGCTGCTATGTCCGTGCCCATAGCAGCTCTGTTGAATGGCAACAGCACCTAGAAGTGTCTGGCTGACCGCGTCAGACAAACCACTAGCATTCATTTCACACTGGGAAGCCAAGACTATTCTCCCAGCGATTTTGGTAGCAACCACAGCCACCACGATAATTCTCCGGCTTCCACGCTATAGTGTTGTGTATACACCAATAGCGAGGTCCCCAAGAGAATTCCTCAACCATTGCCGGCACAGCTAACCACTCATCCGAAATGAACGCATGCCCATAACATAACCAGTGCCTACTCCACACATAACAAAATCATCCCTTTAACCCCGTGGGGTAGGACACACTCGGCATTTTAGCAAAGGAAACTGACGACCGCTACATGCACTCAAAACTTCAGAGCAGCGAGAACCACCCACGCGAGAAGAACGCAAGCTCGCCACCAAAATCCTGTGCCTACTACGATCCGACACAAAAATGAGTGTCCTGGGGTCGTATCCAGGACGAAAAAACATTTCAGCACAGAAATTTTGACAACCGCAATGCATTTATCTCTAAGCAGCTCAGCTGTCGGAGCAACCGGCACCAGAAGTAGCCTCTGGTGAGACCTAGAAGTTCCACCACAAGGGCTTCACCTCTATCGTATTTTGAACTCAGGGGCAGTTCTAGGTGACGCTGCACCTAACTGACAACAACGGGCGTACAATATTTGTTTTCCTTTTATAAATATGTGCACATCCTTTGCTCTGTTTATGTTCAGAGATCGGGTAGTAACACATAAGTTTTACGGGTAATGAGCCAAAGGTCCGTCAGTGGAAAAAGCTACATTACCCTAGCTGGGGCCCCGGGATTGCCACACCTGTAGTCAAAAATAGACTCGCCTGGGGGACTCAAATGTGGACAATGGGCACATGTGTGATATTTTTCAAAACATCATTATTCACTTGTTCTCTAATAAATTTTTTTGAAACAAACCGCTAGCCAAACCCATTTAAGATGCATGGGTTTGATCATAGGCTTGTAGCAAAAATTAACTAGTGAACGAATTCGACCCGAGACTAGAATTGATATCTTCCCGAGGTAAGTGATCAAAATTATTCCCACTTGAACTTAGCACCACTGATGAAGGTTTACGACGTCTTCTATTTAATCTTTCTAATCCAACGCTTGAGGTGTGTAAAACCAAGCGATACTTCTCCGAAGTTGAAGTTGATCCATACTGCCCACTGGACCCACCACTCTAAATCGTATGCTATTTTCGTCACATCTTGAAAAGGATCTAGCAGAATATTATAATTTTTTAATAAAGATAATCACCCTTCTTCCAGTTGGCGACATCGACGCACAGTGGCGTAACACCAACTGTTTTGGAAAGTAAAAGTGCTACATATTTAATTTTTGTTTCTTAACGTTGATTGTTCCGCTGAAAAAATTATAGAAATCGGTCCATATTTACAAAAGTTACAAGCTCCGATAGAATTTCGATGCCCGCAGTTTCCCACTTTGAGGCTCTTTGGAGCTACCTTATCTTAAAACAAGGTGCCTCAAAATATACTTTTTCAAAATTTCAACACCAAAACAGTTGGTTTCATCGAAATCGGTTGACTAGTTCAAAAGTTGCTGACTTTTTACCACTTTTTTAATCACGCCACTGTGCGACGTCACTTTGACACAATACCAAAAATTGGGGCTTGTGTACTCGTTGTCGAAAACAACTGACTCCTCTTGGCAGGTTTATGCTATTTTCTAGACCTTAGGGAAAGAAAATAGATTGTCAGTAGCACAAAATTGTTCGTGAGAGCAAACTCGGAAAAATTGAGATTTTCAGGTGATTTAACCCAGTTTTCAATCTTCATTCTTTTTTAAACAAGAGCTAACCTAAAAAATGGTTAGCACCATTGGGTTTAGTGCGTACTCGAATTAGGTTTACCCACCGGGTCCCCGGCTTGTTACAACAAAAAAAGTTTCGAATTGCAGTGTAATTATTATTAATTAATTTTTTAAATTTCTCACATCTTAATAAAACTTCATTAAAACAATTATTTTACTCGTATTTTCAAAAACAATTTTGAATAAAATTAACCATTTGAAAATTATTTGATAACTTTTTTTGAAAAAGATATAAATAATGCACTCACACACACATCCTGCCCCATATGATTGATTGTAATAATGAACATGACAAATCAATCATACAAAGAAGAAGAAAGTTACTTATGCATGTATGTGGCATACTTTCAGGCGAACAAAAATAAATTAAAGAGACAAAGAGAGCATGAAAATCCTTATTTTCTCTCTATTATCATTTCACATCAACTTTTCACTAATTAATTAAGATACTTATTAAACTACACACTTGTTATGATTTATTCTTTTGGATTTTTGCCACATCATGAAAAATAAGTAACAAAGAAGAAAATTCAATTACTCTAGTACTGACTGACTTTTCGATGATGGAATAATAATAGATTAAATGCACATCCTGCTTGTAGTTAGTTTTGTGTATGTTATAAAGGACACAGGTCATTTAGGGATAGTTTCCATGACAAGAAGAAAAAAAAAGCCATCTACAATAAGTTAATGAAATATTTATTTATGCTACTACTTTCATTTCATTTATGCATTATTCATAAGTTTAGCCTTAATGGGTAAATTACACTGGCTGAAAATCATTATGAGGCCATTTGGGTGGATTTGTTTATGTGTATGTAGTTGATACTCAGCGACACAGATGTGGCAAGTTTCTGGCCATTGAAAGGGTCTTTAGATAGACATCTTTATGGTTTCAAGATACTTTTTCAATTGGTTAAAGCATTAATATTAAGTGATTTGATTGTCAAGAAGCAAGCAGAAAAAAAAAGAGTTTAAGTTAAAATTAATAAAATCATTTTTAAAGCAGTTCTCTGATGATGGGTGGGTAATTAAACTTTTTGTAATGAATAAATGAATGAATGCATGAATGAGTGAGTGGTTTAGCAAATGTGTGCATACTTTAATCATCCACGAGTTGTGTTTGTTTCTATTTTATATTAAAATAAGATTCCTATTAAAAGATTTATAATAATAAATTTTTTGTTTTTAGCAAATAATAAAGCGTGAAATTTTACGCGTTGTTAACTATTCATAAAAGGATCAAAGGACTTGGTTGCATTGGCCTTTTTGCTCCCCTTATTTGCCACGGATGGCCTTAGAGGAGTGTGAGTTTTTATGTGAATTTCAATTGCTTTCAAAGTGTTAATTTGGAAGTTGTTGAAAATTTAAAAGGCCTGTAATACTCCCATAAGCTTTGTCATATGAGCTAAAGTCATCAAAGGCTTTATATTTTATATACAAACAAATACAAAAGCAAAAGAAAATTAATTTAAAAAAAGAGAAAAATAAGTAAATTCCATACAAGTTTACTTTTGCTCTCTAATAAAAAAAAAACAAATAAAAGTGCGTAAAACGGCTCAGAAAAAATGTAAAGGCTGTGCCAGACTCAAACGAATAAAAGCTTTTTTATTTATTCCCACAAAGCTTAGACGCATTTTTCTTTGACTTATTATTCTAATTTCTCCATTTAGAATGGAAATAAAAAAAAACAGAAACCCATTAAAGTTTTTCTGAAATTATAAATCAAAGTTTCATAAAACATTTTATTTTCAACAAATAACAAAAAAAATAATGCATTTTCAGAAAACAATTAAACCATAACACTTTAGTGTTAAAATTAATGTCTTCCCTTTTTGTGACTGGAAATTTATAAAGATTTCTTCCATTTGCCGGGTCACCATTATTCAAATGATCTCTTCATTTATAATCGATTTGTAATGGAAAACTACAAATATTGGGTCACATTTTAATTTATGTTGTTGACAATCAAATGGTTTTTACATTCAAACTGTTGGGCTGTTGTACTTATAGCGTAAGCGTATGGTTATCTTAATGTTTTATAAGAAGCAATAAAAATGCACTGTTTTTTTTATTTTAATTTTATATTAATTGATTAGAATATTATTTGTTGTTTGTTATGAGACTGTTGATAAATTTATGTTAAAACTTTATATTAGGTGCATCTATTAAAGCGAAATCATATTTTGAGTTAAGATAAAATAATTTTGCGTGATAAGCTATGTACAGACGATTGTCAGATCTTACAATATTGTCAGATCTGACAATGTGCTGACAACGTACTGGCAATCGAAAATTGTCAGCACAATATTCCTTGTCAGCTCACACGGTTGTCAGAAAATCTTACAATTTATTGCCAGACGGTTGTATGACAATAAATTCATCTGACAAAATCGTCAGTCGAAAAATTGTCTGTTCACATGGTTGTCATATGCACAAATAGTGAGACTGTTGTTATGCGTTGCCAGACTCAAAACATTTGTTCGAAATTGTTAAATATCAATCGTTTGTGTTTGTGTTAAATGTAAAAAAGTGAAAGTATGAATTATTATGGACCATAAAGAAGCAATTGCAATGATTTTGTCTGCATATTATAAATTTTTTCTTTAAAGTCAAGCGTGCAGTGCAGTGTTGCCCATGGAAAGAATTCTCTTACAATGACGCCATTGGCACATCTGACAATAATAAAATGTCTGACAAATGTCTGGCAATAATTTTACAATGTGTTCACACGATTGTAAGATGTCTGACAATTTGTTGTCACCTGCTAGTCTTGCAATGGCCTGACAATGCTTTTTCTGGCAACGACGTCTGACAAAATATTGTCAGTTCACACGGTTGTAAGAAATTTTGAGCACATTTTAAGATCAATATTGTAAGATCCGACAACCGTCTGTACATAGCTATATTAACACTTGGTAAAAATTTCATTTTTTAGGGAAATTTTGTAAAAATAATGTGTTAAAAATGGTTTTAAATAAACATTCTAAAGAACCATACTAAAAATTTAGAAGGGTCTTTTTTTACAAAATGCATTTTTTTTAATCTTTCTTAATAAAGGGTACATTTTTAAAAGGTACATATACGGGCATTTCCACGAGAAATTCAATATTTTTGTCGCGTGCGACAGCAATCAATTAAGATTGTACTTCAGAAGAATGTGACTCGATTTTTCTTAAAATTATACCCAATGTAGATCTGCTGACGGCCTATACAAATATATAAAAGAAGTAAAGAAGAGTTCCGTTTTCTTAAAAAATAACAAGCAGATTCGTTTGGTGTCCCCCACGCTACAAAAGGTTGAATTCCTGTGGAAATGCCCATGTATATGTACTTTTTACAGGGTACTTATGAAATTTACTTTTTAAAGGATAATAAATTTTGAAAGGAATTTTTTAAAAAGATACTTTTTAAAAGATTTCTTTTTACCTATGGTACTTTTATAAAAAGGGAATTTTTACACACTTTTACGAAATTTTTTTAAAGGTTGCTTTTTTAAGTTTTCTTTTTATTGAGCTACTTTTTGAGAGTCTGAACACAAACAATGCCACGATAATTTATTGCGGTGCGGTTTTTCATACGATTCTGAAGTAAAAAACCGCAGTGCGGAATGGAATAAAATTAGAATCATTTTATTTTCATTGCGGACTTTCTTATTCTCTCAATTTTCAACACTCTTTCTCTTTCTAATGTTGCCATAGTTGTTGATTAATTGGCGGTGTTCACAACATTATTGTAAACAAAAAACATGATTTTGAAGTTCAAATAATTTTGTCATAAAATATAAAAAAATTTAAAAAATATCAAACATATCTGCGAATGTATAAAATGTTAATAATTTTTTGTTTTTAGCTACTACCATTACAAAATATTTAACAGAAAGTAAATTTTTTATAAAAGTGTATAACAAAAAAATTAATAAAAATTTGAACAAACAATGACAAGTATTGCAGTCGCAATGTTTACTTTTCTCTCCCGCAACGAGAAATCGCACCGCACCGCAAACATTGTGTTTAGACTCTGAAGAGGTACTTTTGTAATAGTTTTTTTTTCAAAGCTACTTTTTTAAAAGTCCCTTTTATAGTAAGGAACTTCTTTACAAGGCACTTTTAATAGAAGTATTTTAAGGGTACTTTTTTGAAAATTGGAAGGTACTTTTTTGAAAGGTATTTCTTATCAAAAGTACTTTTTGAAATGTTCTGCTCTTTTAAAATGTGTTTTTTACTAAGGAACTTTTTTAATAGGTACTTTTGTGAGATTCCTCTTCTAAAGGTATTTTTAGGGTAATTTTTTTAAGTTATTTTTATGAAAAGGTACTTTTATAAACGGTAATTTTTTACAAGATGTTATAAAAAAAGAGACCAAAAAATACACCAATTAATTCTGGTTTTTAGTTAATTTTAATTATTATTCGAACTCCATTTGTTTCTAATATTTATGATTTTAACAGGCTAAAGTTCGTATCGCTTTTTAAGCCAAATTATATGTGATAATTATTAATGAACAAATAACACCAAAGTTAGTTGTAAATATTCTGACAACACATAGTTGAACGGAACAGCCAGCCGTTTTCGAAGGCCACTAAACCTTCATCATCAGCGTTCTTTTGTGTTTGGTCCACTGTGTGTGGTGTCAGTTGATGTAGATTTCTGCTTTATATTTATGTGATTTTTAATTTTATGATAAGGCATTTGTTCAAAAATGTACTTTTTTAGAGAGTACTTATTTTATTAAAGGCACTTTTTTTAAATATATTATTTTTTTATTAAGGTTCTTTTTTTAAGAAGTAATTTTATGAAAATAAATACTTTTTAATGGGTATTTTTTAAGAAGTTACTTTTATGAAAAGGTATTTTATTCAAAGGTACTTTTTAAAAATAAATTGTAATTGGTACTTATACTTATATTTACTTTTGTAAGACATATTTTTATATAAACTCTCTCTATTGTTAAGGGCCATTTTTTTTAAAAGTACTTTTTTAAATGATTTTTACAAAAGCTCTCTTTTAAGAAGGCGGTTTTTAAAATGCTATTTTCTCAAGACATTTTTTTTAAACATATTTTTTTTATTAAGATACATGTTTTAAGAGGTACGTTTATGAAAAGTACTTTTTTGAAAACATACTTTTTTGAAAGGATACTATTTTGAAAAGGTAAATTTTTGAAAAATGCTTTTTTAAACGCTAACATTTTTAAAATGTACTTAAAACATGTATTTTTAAAAGATTATGTTTTAGCTTTTATTTTTAAAGGTTTTTTTATGTTTGTCAAAGTATTGTGCAGCAAATCAAGATTAATGATACACTTCTATGATTGATTGATCATTATTAATTTCTGCTTAGAAAACAATTTCTTCGTTTGATTTCTTCTTTTTTATAACTCTCTTGTTAAATGTCAGATATAAAATAAATATTATGTGTAATAGGATTGTTAGTCCAATATTTTGTAAAATTTGGTTTTTCAAAAAATAAGAGAATAATCAAAAGTACAAATGCAAACAAAACTTGACAATTAGCTGTAAATATTTTAAGCCATCCGAGGTGAAAAATAAAATAAACAACGACAATTTGTAAGCAACCCAAAAGTGCCTACAAAACTATCCATTAATTGTGCTCTGGGGTAATAAATATTTTATTTGTGTTTACAATTAGATGGAAATGCATTCATACATATAACGATGACTCTACTCCAAGTATCTGTCTAACCGTTTAGGTTTGTAACTGTTTATATTATCAATAGTAAAGCCCAACATCTGACATACATACTCGTATATGAAAAGTCAATACAACAACCTTAAACGAACAAAGTGAGTCACAGGCGTGTGAAATCTTTAATACTCGTTATTCTAATAATGATGAAGATGATGGCGATGATCTGGTTGATGATCTTAATATTTTATTGTTCATTGTTATCACTTCTTTTTAATAACTCTTAACAAAACTGAAATGAAAAATAATAAAACGTAATACTACTCGCACATGTCTTGCATTTGAAATGAGTTAAAGGCTACATACATATAGGTACATAAATACATAACGATGTACATTAGTATAATAAACAATAATGTATTTAATGACTTAATGTCATTTTGTCATTTTTAGGTGAAAAGAATTTACAGGAGTAATTAAATCACTTGTTTGAAGATGAAATGGAAGCCACCAATGATGCTTTTCTCTCGTTTGATCGTTACGAGAATAAAAAGAAACAGGAATTCTTAAAAAAAATCATTAAGAACATTTTTATGTCTTGATATCACTTAATATTTTACTAGAAAAACCAAACTCCCATCTAGTATAACTTGTAACAAGTTTAACAGTTTAAGATTGCATTTAAGCATCCATTGTGAAGCTTATGGGCATTACAGAGATTTCGAACATTGGAACTCAAACTTTTCCACGGAATTTCACAAGTCCATTAAATTTTTACAGTTTCTAGATAAATAAAAGTGATTCGAAATTTTCAATAATATTTATAATTTTAAGGTGGACTATTCTATATTTTCTCAAGACATTACTTTTATTTTATAATTATTATTTTTTTTTTTAATTTAATGAAAATCATTTGTTCAAAGGTGCCAAACCTTTTATATACTTTACAATGTTTTTCTCCCTTTTTTCACAATTTTTGTTCAAAATGTCATTTGCAAAGCATTTTGTCAAGAGTTGTTGTGGAGTACAAAGTTCACGCATCGCATATAATTTAAGTTGAAAAAGTTAATTAAGCCAAGTTTACAGTGGAACAAAGCAAATTAATTAATGCTCTACAAAAAACAAATGATATTTTGAATATAGAAAATCATTTATCTAAAAGCTTCTGCAAAATTTATTTCTTCATTACAAGCAAAAGATGTTCTTCGAAAAATTTCTAAAAAAAATTTGAAAACAAAATATATAAAATGAAATTACTATCTACATTGCTAATGAAATGCAATGAATTCTTGAATTTCACATGATTGTTTTTGCAGTAAGCCAAGTAAAGTAAATTAAGTGGCCATTATTAATTCTTAATTATCCAAAATATCTACATTTTAAAGAAAACAGTTTTACTGTTTCCTGTATAAAATCATTTAAAAAAAATTTTGCATCCTCTTAAGCATGCCTGCATGCTTTTAATATATTTGTTTAATTCAACGGAAATTAAAATGAAATTATTAAAGCACAACAAAAGGAGAAAAATTGTCAAAAACAACCAAAAAATAAATAATAAAAATAAAACAGTCTTCTGAACTACCTGAAATACGAAACGTGACAAAAAAAATCACAGACGTCAAAATAATTGACCGTTGGGAATGAACCCATAAAAAGTGGGAAAAAACCAAACACAACTCTTATTAGGGATAATCAGTGAGAGTTTTCCTTATTAAAAATCATGTTAAAAGAAAAAAAAAATACAATATTACTCAGCTAAATAGCTTAAAGGGTGGCATTTATAAAAATATAAAAAAAAGTTAGCAAAAATGTAAAAAAATTAAGTACCTTCATAAAAAAGAAAAAGTAAAACTTGCAAAAAATTACATGCAGCTTTGATGAAATACTGCCAAATAATTATTCTTTCTTTTTAATGTGTGTCCACTAAAGGTGGGTTGATATTTTGACATTTATTAACCAGACTTCCAACACCCCCACAACTTTCATCATTAAAAGCTTTCAGGTAGTTGCTTTTATATGTTCGTTTTGAACAAAAGTTGGAGTTTTTCTATGAAAGGAGCTCATTATTTATATGGCGTGTAAAAATTCACGCCACGTTAAAACAACAGCAGCAAGGACGACTTATTAACATTTGTTTTATAGATGATATTTGAAAATGAGGAATGATATTGTTTTTAGTCTTGGAAAAGCAGAGAAAATAAATTCCTAGTAATTTTTGGTTGACGGATAATACGAATAATAAAACAAATACAACAAATATAAATATGTATATAAATACAATACAAAGCGAAAAAAAAACGCTAAAGACTCATTAATATTTTTATTAAGGTCCTTTCTGTTTGTTTCTTTTTTTTAACTTTTGTTTTGTTCCTTTCAAATGTTTTTGGTGTCGCAAAAATTTTAATGTTGATTAAAAATCAGCCAGGACAATGAACAATAAACAAGTGTCTGGCTCAAAACAATAAAACAAAATAACACTAACATTCACACATACATAGACACCATCACACCACATCGTCTTTATCTGACAATAGCTAGACTAAATGCAAGAGAATCAAAATTTAATAATATATCGATTTTGCAATATATAATATGTATAGCCGCTTAAAAAGTCTTTCATTGACTAAATACGAGTATTATCAAAATTAATGAATGTCCTTTTTCTATACCATTTCATACAAACGCCATAGAATGACAAGGAAACCCCATTACAAAACTACTCACACTTTGAAACTTTTACACAAATTGTGCCTAACCTTGACTCTGAAACTGCATCTCCTGACAAAACATAATTTAATGGTTTATCAGTGGGCCTTAGTTGTCACCTGGAGATAGTATGTATGTATGTCCGTTCTAAAATCCGTACTAAATCCTCACAGAGTATCGTAATCACCCCACCCATCATATAACAGTAAAAAAGTGTAAAATATTTATAATTTCTTTATAAAATTTAAACCAAAATCAAGATTTAAATTTGCTATTCATGTATTTCAATGAATTTTTAATTTATGGTTCACTTTTAACACACATAAATTACGAGTATCTCAAAAATATTTATCTTTTCCGTAGTAAACTTGTAGAAACTTGATGAATTACTTGGAAATTATTGTAAAATTAACTGACCGACCAATTTTGTACAATTGATAAAAATCTAAACAAATTTAAAGCTTTTTTCAGACATTTCACATTTTCTTCTCGTTTTTTTTTTCTTTTTTTTTTGTGGAATAAATCAACTGGTCATCTTCATTTTCCAAGTTACGAGAAGAAACAGACTCTATGGGGCGGTCAAAACAAGAAGCTACAAAAACTTAAAAAGATATGAATGCGTACATTTTTTTAAGGTTCTCATTTTAATGATAAACCATAAATGAATGCCAACACGTACAACATATTTTGGTTTGTTAATTGACTACAATAAGAAAAATTACACAATTAAAAGATAAAATGAACAAGACAAAATATATATATAAAAAAAATTCTCAAGAAATAATTTATAGTCACCTTAAATATTTTATTTTACAAAATTTTTCAAATACTTACATATGAAGAACAAAAAAAGCTAATAAATTTTGAATTTGTTGTAAAAGAAGAGATTTGTAAAGCACCTTTGCTTCCTTCTACTCCACATCCAACATTGTTTTTTTTCTGTGGGCACAAAAACAAGATGTTATAAATTCCCCCCTTTTTTTTGTTGTTTGAAAGAATTGTAGATCAAGTGTTAGAGATATTTCATCTCATTTTATAAGAAATTTATATGATTATTTTTTTCTGTTAAAAAGTCATTAAAAATGTTTTTTATTCTATTTAAAAACAAAAATCATATTAAAGAAAACTTTGAAATAATAAACGGGTGAAATTGAAAAATGTTTTATTTCCATTAAATGACACCATAATTTCTATGGAAAGAAATGGGCAATAATGTCTCTGACGAGAGTTTATTAATCGTAATTGTCCTGAATTTTATATCATCATTTTGGTTATAGACTGATTTGTGGACTCATTAATTTTACACGCATTCTTGTAGAGTTTTATGTGTGTTTTAGAGAATTTTAATTTTATAATTTTATTACATGGGTTCTTCATTAACTTAAAAAAAATTCTTACGAATGATTCATATAAATTTAAATAGAGTTTTGCTTCAAATTCCATTAACGGCTAAAGATATAAAAAGTCGAAATAAACCACCCATATGAAAAGCAAAACAATAAAGAGCATTAAAATTAATTTTTATAAAATAAGAATTTTTTACAAGTTTTCTCCCAAAAATAGCTGACTTTTTTTCTAAAGTATTCTTTGTTCAATGTACTTTTAGTAAATAGTACTTTATGTAGAAGGTACTTTTTTAAAGGTGCTTCTTATAAAAGTGATTTTCTATAAAAGGCGCTTTTTGTAAAACGTACTTTATGTATTGGAAACACCCAGAGTCTAGACTAGTATACTTCCCAAGAGGGCACTAAATTTAATTTTTCGAGAAACTTACTTTTTGCAAAAAAGTGCCTTTTTGATTTTTTTAAATGTATTTTTGTAAAAAGTACTTTTAATGTGTTAACATCTATACGCGCGCCTCTAGGGCAGTAAACTATCAATTTCAATACATACGCAAGTGTTAGGTATTTAAGAGTAAATCATCGTTTGTTTGTTCGTTGCTTGGCAGTCGGTATTGAAAGTGATTATTGGGCGATTTTCATATAATTTTCCCACGCGATTTTCTCCGGAAATTCATAGCCGATTTTTATTAATTTTTGGATTAAAAAGCTAGTGCGGGTTTCGACGAAGAGTTTAGGCCAAAAATCGGCCGATATCGATATCGGCCAGCCGAGATTTAAGTGTTTTAATTTGGAGTATTAATTTGGAGTAATATTAAAAAAGTGTTTTATGTTGATCTTCGGTTTTGTCTTATGCATAGCAAAGAGAATAGTGACGTGGTTATACGTACATATATAAAAATGAGATAGCAAGACAGCAACGTATGTAGCTTATGTACAAACATAACAATGTATGTATGTACATTTGTCTGTTGCTTTGCATTCTCTTTGTTTTTTGTGGGTTTAATATAAAATAAATAAAAAGTATTAAGCAAGAAAATAATGAAGTCATTAGCACATCTGTTTAATTTTTTTTTCATTTTGAGTGCATCTACTAAATTTATATATATATATATATATATATATATATATATATATTATATTATATATATTATATATTATATATATATATACATATATATATATATATATATATATTATATATTAACTGTGCTGAAAACATAACATTAATAAATTATACAAAGTAAAATTAAATTCAATAAACTATTCTTTTTCATTAAATACTTTATATTAACTCTACCTCCGGGTTTGTGGGTCTGTGTTCATAGAAATCGAACAGGTGCCGTGTAACAAAAAGGTGTTAACACATCGCCCGTGAGTTCGAACACTCATTGTTTTTTTTTTTAAGAAGTACTTTTTGCAAAAGGTACTTTTGCAGAAGGAACTTTTTGTAATAGGTACTTGCTGTACAATTTTGCACTTTTTTGCAAAAAGTACTTTATACAAGAGGGGCTTTTTGTAAATAGAACTTTCTGTAAGGTATTTTTTGTAAAATAAGATTTGTGAAAAGGCACTTTTTACTAACAATTTTTTTTTTTGTAAAAGCACTTTTTCTGGAATATACTTCTCTTAAGAGATAGTTTTTGTGAAAGGTACTTTTTATAACGTAATAAGTAATTTTATTTATTTATTTATAAAGGTACATTTTGAAAATGTACTTTTTGTAAAGGTGCTTTATGAAAAACAATTTTTTTTATACTTTTTGTAAAGGTACTTTTGTTAGGATAGTTTTTGAGGAAACCCCTTTTTGTACAAGGTACTTTTTTTTTAATAAGTAATCTTTGCAATAAGTACGATCTGTAAAAGGTACTTTTTGTAAAGCTTTTGGCAAGAGTACTTCCCAGCTAAAAATTACCATTAAAACTACTTGCCATATAATGACTTACTTCTCTGATTGCCAATTTTCATTACTCGCTTAGAAATCACATTACCTAAAATTAAAAAAAAATGACGCGCAAGTTGCTAAATGAAGAGAATGATTTTTTTAGACGAAAAAGATTACGTGAAATGTTGACAAATAAAAAAAAATGTAAGTACTTCCCAAGAATTGATTATTTTAGTCTCACGCCTTGTTAAAATCATTAAGTTGGCAATCCAGTAGGGAAGTGCTTCCACCAAAAATGCTTAATTCCAAACTCGATTACCTTTTTTGAAATTTTTTGCTGGGTTCTTCTATAGAGGCAATGCATCTTTATATAGGTGCTTTTTAGGGTTCCGTACACCAAAGGTGAAAAGGAACCCTATTGTTTTCGTTACGCTGTCCGTCTGTCGGTCACACGGTATTTTCTCAGGAACCGTAAGACCTACGTACCTGAAATTTCGACACAGTATGTAGAACCTTGGCCGCTACAACAACAAATACATAAGAATTAAAAATTAAAGGGTGTTCCAAAACGAGCAACGAAAAATGTTAAAATCCCATGTAATATACATACAATTGTATGAACATACTATGTATATTGAAACTTGAAATTTGTAAAATTAGTGTATTTTTATACAGACTACAACAATTAACACTAAAATTTAAAAAAATTAAAATTAAAGGGTGGTCCATTAGTTAGTTAATGCAATTTTGACTATGTAATTTTGACAATTTGCTATATCTTGGAAACTGTAAGAGGCAAACACTTGAAATTTTCAAAAACGGTAAAACTAAAAAAACCGAAAATTATAAAATCGCCAAACCAAAAAAAAATCTCCAAAAATTAAAAACAAATCGCCAAAATTAAAAAAAAAACGCGCCAAAAATCGAACAAAATCGCCAAAACGCGAAAATGTCGCCAAAACTAAAAAAATTTTTAAATAAAAAAAATCGCCAAAATGAAAAAACGTCAAAAACCGAAAAAAAGTCGCCAAAACAAGAAAATAAAGTGTCAACACTAAAAAAAGAGCCAAAACTTAAAAAATCGCCAAAACCGAAAAAACTAAAAAAAAACGCAAAAAAAAAAAACCAAAAAGACCCCAAAAACGAAAAAAATGGCAAAACTATATATTATATAGGATGAAGTTTGTATTAAATTACATATCTAGTGTTCGTACGGAACCCTTCGTGCGCGAGTCAGAGTCGCACTTTACTGAATTTATCTTTATAGTACTTTTGCAAAAAGTTGCTTTTTGTAAAACGTACTTAAGATTCGATATTTGCAGATTCGCAAAAATAATTCCCTTTACAATAAATTTTTACAACTTTTAGGTCAGTTTTTTTTTTTTTTTTTGCCACAAGTCCAATTTTTTAGAAGAGAGATATGATTCAGATTTTATTCAAAGTAAGTTTGTGAAATTTTCTGCCAGAGCAACATTTCAAAATATATTTGAGTTTAAATTAAATATTTTCATGTTAAGTTAAAAGTATGTAATTACAACAATTATTGTTTTATTATCATGTCTAACAAAAGAACAAATGCATAAATTATGTGCTGTCTTTATCTTTATACGAACATGTAATCGTATATCCTTCTATTACACTAATATTTATTGTGCATTAGGAAGGTCCTTATAAAAAAAAGTTGAAGTGACAAATATGAATGCGGAAAAGAAATGTTTACTTTGACTACACGATTAATGATAATAGAATACGTTTACATTAGAATTTTAGAGGTATTTTTCGTCATTTGCCAAAAGTATGATAGAATTTTTCGATTAAGCGAACCGGTCACCCTAATTTTTATATTTAAAACTGTTTGTGTAATTTTTTTCAATTTATGTATTTGTTTTCATAACAAATTTTCCGCACGGTAAATTTTTATTAGCGTATTTATATGTTTGAATTGCCATTTTAGTTGCATGCAAGCATTTAGCGTATTTTTATGTTATAGAATTTTCTTTATTTTTTTTTTTTTAATTTATGACAGTTGCTTAAATAATATGGATACCATGCTTGCAAAGACTTGAATACACATATTTTTAAATGTATTGTCTCATGTATCTGCCAGGATAATCGTGTCCTTATGACGTTATTTTGCTTGAGTTTTCTTTACTTAAGTACTGTCGAAAGACATGCATCAATAAATTTCTTAGCAAAAGCAAAAAAAAAACAGCAAATATCAAAACAACTACTTAAGGCCATTATGGTTTAGCATAAAGCATACATGCATGTATGTACAAGGAAAAATGGCTCAAAGGAAAAATGCATATGTACATATGTCTGGATACGGTTTTATTCTTTATCAAATTCATCATTTAAATAAAGAACAAAACATACGCTCCACTCAAGTCTAAAGTTTATCATCCATCAATAGCAAAAAAAACAGTATTTGAATATTCTTATTAAATAATTTTAATAGTGATAAACGTAATTGAAATTGTGCTTAAAACTTGCGTGAAATACAAGAAACATTTTAAAGCTTTTATGTTTAAACAATTTAATGGAACAATTTAAAAACAATTTGCAAAAATATTCCTTTCTTAACATTAAATTTTCCACAGGATTATTTGTTTATTATTACATGTGCATCTTAGTTTGCAATAAAAATTAAATTCCGTGTTAAATTGAAAATATTTGCAAATATACAATATTCTTAATAGATCAAAAGCTCTTTCTGGAAATTGGTGATTGTATGTGTAAAATTTTATTTGAAAATAAATTAGATTATACTTTGATTCATTAAATTCTTCAAAGCCTTTTAGTCACTTAAGCCATCACCCACAGAAGAACGAATACAAAAGAGAACTTGCATAAAATTTAACAAGTGTGGGCCTAATTTATCATTTGCTTATGCCTTTTGCGAAAATACAAAGTTTATATGATTAAGAATGTCCTTTAGCACACATCCATACATTCACATGCTTGCATTCAAATACATATAATTTACAAAAGTGAAGGAGGTGTTAATTGCATTCAGTTTCTATAAATTGGCCAAATGCATGCATGAGATTTACAAATGTCTTTTGCATTATGGCCATTACGTCTAATGCATTCCAAATTGCATTTCATTTTTGTTTCAAAAGCAAAACAGTGAAATTTGCATCTTACACTTGATAAAATCACATTTTCAAATTTGTCACTTTCTGGCCAGTGAAGTGTCAAGTTAAAGTAACTTTTTTTTTAATATAAGTATCAAAGGAAAATTTTTAACAAAAAAATATATTTGATTTAATCTATATTTATGATTTGAATAGGCTAAAGTTCGTATCGCTTTTTAAGCCAAATTACATGTGATAATTATTAATGAACAAATAACACCAAACCACCATTAATTATTATTTTATTTTATTTATTTATTTTATTTATTTATTTATATTCAAATGAGCCGCAAGCCTTTCAAGGCCTAGTTAGCAGTAATACAAGGCACAACTTAATCATTATACAACTTAATCATTTTAAACTTAAATAAATTAGCTTAATTGCTAGTTCTTCAATTTATCAATTTTTCATATGGTTTTACCTAGTTCACATCAAAAGAATATTTATTAAAATTTAATACTAAAAAAAATATAACATGTATTTTCATTTACCCCAATTTTTATTATTATATATACATATACATATATATATATATATATATATATATATATATATATATATATATATATATATTTGCACAAACATTATGACTAGGGTTATCTTTCGGTATTTCCAATAGCTAACAATTAAGGGCGACTTTTTGGGTACGAGATTAAGATTAGTTTATTTCTATAATTAGCTAATCCGAAAATTAACTTAATCTCAAATTAATTAGTTTGATATTTTTGAGTGGTAGCTTAAACTTCTTATTATTTGTAGTATTACCATACAGAGGAACAAAATAGTGGCAACATTTTCTGTGTAAAAGTCATACATGTTATCAACACACTTTGATTTTTTGTGGAAAGAAGAAGAAACTGCCAAATTTTTTTATTTTTTACAAGTAAAATATTGCGCGTGTTAAAGGAAATAGATAAATAATATAAAATATATATATTTATTTATGTGTTTTTAAATTATTTTATAATATAATTTTTACAAAAAGTTATAAGTTTCACAAGTGTATGTTGTCAATGTTAATGTATGATTAAACCACCACGATTGCCCGCTTAAACTAGCAAGTAAACCATATAATCGACTACCCAAATATCACAAATGAAGATTAAGGTTAATTTAATCTCTAATCATGAACTCAAAAAGTCGCCCTAAGAGAATATTTTTGCAAATTTTATAAAAATATATTTTTAATTTTTGATTGCGAATAAGAAAATCTTCTGTTCGAGTAAGGAGTCGTTGTATTCCACAACCTAGCTATTTTTACACAAAACGATCGACTCATTATTAATAACGTATAGCTAGGACAGCCAATAGTGAGACTTCTATCTACTAGACGAGCCGAAATGAAATTTTTGCACCAAATATGTGGGATTACCATTTTTTATTGGCTTATAAAAGAAAAGAAACTGTCTGAGGTCTACATACCGTTCAAATTCACATCCTAGTACCTGTTTGCAATATGGTGATACGCTGTCCATAATGTGAATACTATAAATGTAACGAACTACCCTATTGAAGCATTTTTTTAATTTGTTTATATACCCTATCGAGGTAAAAAAATAAATTTCCATTCCATATAGAAACAGTGGTAAGCACGTAGCCATTGAAACTTTATGCTTAATTCCCATAGGTAGATGAAATGAAACACTCCTAATACGACGTAAGACCAAAAAATGCGATATGTTACATAATTTATATGTGCATTAAAACTTAATTTGTTGTCAATAATAAGACCTAGTGATTTGTATTGTTCCACAATTTCTAAGGGTTCATTGTCAAGGTAGACAATTAAATTTATATTTGGAAGCTTGGAGAAAATCATTACTTTACATTTTAAAGGGTTTAGGGTGAGGAAGTTTAATCTCGAACATTCCACAACTCTATTGGAGATCACTTAAGCGCTTAAGATTCAGAATACTCTATGATGCGAGTAGTTGAACATCATCCGCATACGTATAGCAGTGAAGATGGGATAATTTTAAAAATATATCATTTATATATAAAAGAAACATCAGTGGACCCAATATAGAACCCTGGGTGACTCCTCTAAATAAATCAATTGTGTGAGACTGAGTATCTCACAATTGAACAAATTGACAGCGACCATTCAGCATTGACCACAACAATTTACAACTACTTAAGCTGAAATTGAATTGCGTATACAGTTTCCGAATTAAGGTATTAGGGCAAATAGAGTCAAAAGCTTTCCGAAAATCTAAAAAAATTAGTGCAGTTACATTCCCATTATCCATTTCCCTTCTTATATTCTCAGTAATGTCTAACAATACCCCAGTTGTACTATGATTTTTCCTGAATCCTGACTGAAAGTTTGATATATTTCTATTTAATTCCTGATATAATAAAATTTGATCCCTTAAAATTACCTCCAGTACTTTAAAGCAAGCAGAGAGAATACCTATCGGACGAAAATCTGTTAATTCACTGGGGTTTTTTATTTTAGGAATGGGTACAACTTTGCAGACCTTCCAGCAATCACATGTAATTTGGCTTAAAAAGCGATACGAACTTTAGCCTATTCAAATCATAAATATAGAAACAAATGAAGTTCGAAAAATAATAATTATATATTTATTTTTTAAATTTTGCGAAACGAGATGACATTCCTAGAATTATACCCATATTTTCATTTTTATGGTTTATTTAATATCCGACTTTAGAAAATTATAGAGTTCGAAACCAAAATCTCAACAGCAAAAAATATTCAAATAAATTCTAATGGTCTTATTTATAAAACTTATAAAGGCTTTATAAAAGCTTAATAAGAAAATTTTTTATGAAAATTTTTTTAAAAAACCCTTTATAAAGCCTTCATAATTTTTAAAATGCTGTAAGCATTTTAATCAAATTAGGTTAACCCAATAATTATGGAAGTTTCTATTTTCGTACTTTAAGGGCAATCATTAGCAATAAATTTCCATCTGTATATTCAACAGCTGTGGCCACGATCTTACTTTTGCGGGTATAGCCACAAAGACATTTGCTTGTGTGTTAGTCAAATAACAATCAGAGCCTTGTGTGGGACTAGAATTCACAACCTTCAGAGTTACCCACTGTTTGTGTAAGACGTTTGAGTTAGAAATCTTGGCGTTTATGTAATAGATTAAAGAAAAGTTGTACAAGTTTCCTTTAGTCTATTACAAAAACGCCAAGATTTTTAATTCAAACGTTTTACACAAACAGAATGTTAGAGTCTAACGCACTACCCACTCTTCTATCAGGATATTAAAACTAAAAGTTCTATATATTAAAAAAAAAAGGAAGAAACAATTTTCTATTTTCTATGACTTGCGTTATAAAATATTTTTAATCTAAATAATTTCCGTGAAGGATTAATTGTTTGAGCATGCATGCATTAGTGTAAGAAAAATAGTCCAACATGGACTGGTAGACTTTATTAGTCATGCTGCACCTTGCGTGCAAAATTTTATGCTCAAATACATATACATATGTACGTTTTGTCAAATGCTAAAAAACATTTTCTTATAAAAGTTTTTACAAAACTTCTTCAGTGTCATGTTTCAGATAATTAATTCTACCCACATTATTCTCAAATAAATTCCTATGTAATGTTATAAAATTTTTTTTATTTAACAAAAATTGTATTCAAAATGAAAGTTGCACTTTCATAATTTTAAGAAAAACTGAATGAACTTTCTCTCGTTATTAAATTTTGCACTATTTGTTCAAATAAAAAAAAATAAAAGAAATTCTAAGCACATCTTAAACTTTTAACACAGAAAGATATAAACAAAATTCATTTACTCACTGAACCAATCAAAATATATTCAATAAGGAAACAATTAAAATTTGATTAAAAACATCATATTGCATGAATCAGTCATAAAATTAATTAATTTTATTAATTAATACAAGTGATGACATCAATCATCACAATTTCAAACATTTTAAGAGTTTTTTTTCACATTAATGATATTTTTTTAGTTAAGAAATCATTGGAAATTTGTATGACTTTAAATGGAGTGTATATACGGGTCTGTTCTGTCAAATCACGGTGATTTCAAAAAGTTAAGTTGAAAGTGGAAGTTGGAATAAAATATTCTATTATACACGACAAAAACTTAAAATACAATAAAAACTCACTAACAAGTCAGTTATACCTGATTTACATTAAGCATTTTTTCATGAAATTTCATGAGTTTTGTTGCACGCTACTTTTTCTATTTGCTAATTGCAGTGCTATAAAAGATAATGTTATATAAAAAAAGGGCGTATAATGAATCTCTCATGCATTTTTCACAACTTTTTTGACATAAGTTGCTCCTCCAGGCCTCTTATTGACAAATAAAAAATTTTCATGCAACTAATTTCATGAAAAAAAATGCTTAATGTAAATTAGGTATTAGTCATGTTTTAGACTTGGCAGCTTTTCTTGAAGCAATTATCTTCAATTTTCTTTTAAAAGTGCTCGTTTGTTTACACTCAGACGGTTTCTGGTTCAATTTTCCAATTGATTTAATGCTGCGAATGAAATAACAAAAGAGAATTGAAGTAACTTTTCTATACAAGCAAGTCAGTACCCCTCTTCTTTCTTCTTTCCTCTATCTCCCATAAACTCAGACTTGCTTCAAGAAAAACTGCCGAGTCTAAAACATGAGTTATTAATAGTTTGTTTTTGAAATCACCGTGATTTTCAGAACAGGCCCGTATATACACTCCATTTAAAGTCATACAAATTTCCAATGAGTCGTAGAGTAAGAAAGGAGTATTTACTATCTTCTTTGCTCTATTTTACATATGAATACTAAAACCAAAACTCTGTATATACATACATAAGTATTGTTCTTGTGCACAATATCTAATATGCAACTTAGGTCAATTGGTGATGCAAGCGGCAATGTGCAACATTTGTGTTCTAAGAAAGAAGTAGAAATTTTCCTTCTCCCACTACATTTAATTATTTATTGACTTAAGCCAAATGACAAGTGATGATTAATGAGTGTTGATATTTATTAAGTATGGATTTCAAATAACAATTTATGATTTAGGAGTTTCGGTAAATTTACTACACTTGCAGAAATTACAACAAGAATATGAAATAATAAATTTATATTTTACAGTTGCAACAAATACGTATTTTAATAAATTTATAAGTTTTACAAGTGTCTCCTACCTAGTTGCGCACAAATAAATCACTTTTCATTTTGCAATAGAAAAAAAAAACAAAACACTTTAGATAGGCAATCATGGTTAAAACAATATTTCAAATAGCAATAATAATAATAATAATGAAAACAATGAAGGAAGGTAAGCCTGGATAATATATTAAATGTGCAAGGACACTTTTGGAGAGAGACAGGATTCTTCACAATTGCATTCTTTGGCCAGTGAGTGAATAAGTGCACTTAACACTTTCAGTTATTTAAAGTTAAAACATTTTCTTATGATTGCCCCAAAAGTCTTTGTACCCATTATCCTTTGTTTGTCAGTTTGTCAGTGGGGAGAGAGTGTCTGTTGTGTGTGTGTGTGTAAGTGTTTGTAAGAGGATAATCTGTCATTGCTGCAACATAAGTAAATAAATTGTTGCCAATGTTGTATGCATGATAAACTTAATTATATTTTGCTTAATTACAACGTTGTGCAAGTAAAACTTTACTTAAATTGACTGCTGCATGTGTTTGCTTTAGATGTAGGGGGTTTTTAACGATAAGTGAAGTTTTACTTAATGCCATTTTATTAATTGCTTTGAAGTTTAAAATGTTTTTTGTTTTAGATTTAAAGGAATAAATAAATCAAATAGAATTCAAATATTAGTTAAAAAGATTTATGTGCTTGTGAGGTGCCGGTTAAAATAAGAGAAGGTTGTATAAGAGAAGTTTTCAATTAGAGAGCAAATAGGAAGTTAAAGAAAAACTTTTCTTTTCTCCGTTCAACTTAGTTCAAAGATTTAATTTATTTTAAAAACTGCTACAGATCATCTGAAAACCACAATATAGCCTAGATTTTAAACTCGATTTTAGTTAACACACTGTGCCAGGATTTAGGTATTTCGAACTAGACTTTACGCCTAATTCACATGATGATTTTTTTCATGTTAGTTGAAACACGGTTTTTGGTGTTTGTCGCCGAACGGTATAGAGAAACCAGAGGGGTGGAGAAAAAAATCACGCTCTTTACGCTGATTTAAGTCAAAACTACAAATTTTTATAACAACTTTATACAAATTTTAAACAATTATTCTAAAAGAATCATCCTTAGAAACATGGAAAATGTTTTTGGAAGCAATTTTTAAAGAGAATTGAAAATAAAATGACATTTTTGAAACATCGTATGAATTGGGTCTTAAAGGTTATACTAAGGACTTCCACACACGCATCTGTAGGTATAATAGTATATTGGAATTGGATGAAATCCTGACTTCTGCGAAGAGTATCAAGCTAATCAAGTATGTGGCAGCAGACTAATGTATTCAGTGTACTATTTTATGAGTATGAAGTTTTCATTTCCAATTCCAGTGGGAATACTCTCCTCACAACTTATAAAAAATATATATATTAAAATTTTAAAGAAATCGTAAAGCTCTTCACTGCTGCACTGCCCTTTAAAAAGTACCATTAAATGAAATTTTCACCACAACTCACAACTTGGAAATTTAATATGTTATCTTAATTAGGTTGCCTTTTACCTTTCATTATCTTTCATACAACCACATTTGATGTCATGCAACATTTAATTTAAAATACTTAAGTTTCATACGTGACCGGGGTTGTGTGTGTTTTTGTGTCCGAAATTTTTCATACTCACATCAAAAAGTTTTCTTTAGTTTTAATGTTGCTAATAAAATGTGAAAATATATTGCAAATGTTTATTTGAATTTGAATTTTCTATGAAGCAACTTGTTTGTCCTTTTGTTTTTGAGTTTAGAGGGGTTTCTAAATGTTACGAGACGAGGTTTCGTTCTTCTTTTTTTTTTTGTCTTGTTTTTGCTCGCAATATTAGAATTTTCTTTTTGGTGTCCTGCTAACAACTTTTGAATGTGATGGACATTAAAAAAGATTAAAGTTTAGCTTATCAACCAGTAAATGACACAGCACGACATGTGATGGGAATATTCTGTGGACTTTTTTTAATTTATTTTTTTTTTACGTTTTTTGCCACTGACCATAATATAAAGAAAGAAATAACAGGCTAAACGCAACACAAGGCGGACTTAAATAAGCAAAATTTTTAATTAAGTTACAAATGTCAGACTTATTTTCCTTTGGGAGAGGCCAATAAAAAAGCCTGGGGTACAACTCTTGGGGGTCTACTGTGTAATTCGAAACGAAAGAAAATTCTTTCGAATTTGTATGCTTATAACATATAAAAAATTCGAAAGCATTTCCGTTCGTTTCGAATTACAGAGTAGACCCCCTGTAATTCGAAACGAAAGGAAATACTTTCGAGTTTGTATGTTAATTACATGCGAATTCGAAAAAATTTTCTATCGTTTCGAATTACAGAGTAGACCCCCTGCTTTTAAGCCATCAAATCCAATTTACAAAAATGAGTAATAGACAAATTGGCCACATTCTATATTTTGAACTTGCAGTTTTTCGTCTACAAAAATATCATTAAATTGCTCATGATATTGCATTATAAAAGTATGTAACTTTTTATTGCTGAACAGCTCGAAAATTTAAAAAGACTAAAATGTATTTTTATCAAGACCTTTGCAAAAACTAAATATGTATCGTGCATATCAAAATACCCAGAAGCAAAATTAAAATCACAACATAACAAGAGAAATATGCAAACAAAATTTAGGTGGACAACTAAACGCCATTAAAACAAGATTTTAGATTTAAATAGCAGCAGTAAGTAGTGGTTTGTTTACCCGTGTCGTTTTTCGAGCACAATTAATTCACTATGAATTCACACTTAGTCCGCCATCTGATTTGAAGAGGAATTAATTAAAATTCGCATTTTTCACTCGCATCTAAGAAAAGAACAGAATACAATATAATAGAATAGAATAGAATAGAATAGAATAGAATAGAATAGAATAGAATAGAATAGAATAGAATAGAATAGAATAGAATAGAATAGAATAGAATAGAATAGAATAGAATAGAATAGAATAGAATAGAATAGAATAGAATAGAATAGAATAGAATAGAATATAATAGAATAGAATACAATACAATACAATACAATATAAAATATAATATAATATAATATAATATAATATAATATAATATAATATAATATAATATAATATAATATAATATAATATAACATAATATATAATATAATATAATATAATATAATAGAATAGAATAGAACAGAATAGAATAGAATAGAATAGAATAGAACAGAATAGAATAGAATAGAATAGAATAGAATAGAATAGAATAGAATAGAATAGAATAGAATAGAATAGAATAGAATAGAATAGAACAGAATAGAATAGAATAGAATAGAATAGAATAGAATAGAATAGAATAGAATAGAATAGAATAGAATAGAATAGAATAGAATAGAATAGAATAGAATAGAATAGAATAGAATAGAATAGAATAGAATAGAATAGAATAGAATAGAATAGAATAGAATAGAATAGAATAGAATAGAATAGAATAGAATAGAATAGAATAGAATAGAATAGAATAGAATAGAATAGAATAGAATAGAATAGAATAGAATAGAATAGAATAGAATAGAATAGAATAGAATAGAATAGAATAGAATAGAATAGAATAGAATAGAATAGAATAGAATAGAATAGAATAGAATAGAATAGAATAGAATAGAATAGAATAGAATAGAATAGAATAGAATAGAATAGAATAGAATAGAATAGAATAGAATAGAATAGAATAGAATAGAATAGAATAAAATAAAATAAAATAAAATAAAATATAATAGAATAGAAAAGGGAAAGGTCAAAATACTGGCACTGCGACACCTTGCGGATATTTTATGCCATAGATCTCAGATGTTATTAATATAACAATTCAAAAGCATTTGCTTTCGTTTCGAATTACAGAGTAGACCCCCAGCTGTAAATTAAATTAAGCTCTGTATGACTCTCCTTATGAAAGTTAGCACAGCGATTAGAAAAGCCCGCCAAATATCATCTGAGCACTGAAACTCAGAATGAAAAACACATCTTATATTCTTACATAAGGCAATACACTCGCAAAGAATATGCACCGTTGTCTGCTCATCTTCTAAGCATAATTTTCACAAGGATGAGCGCACTTGGTTTCTTACACACAGGAAGTCACATCTTGGAATAGCAAACAGAATCCATTAAGAGTTTTTATCTCAAAAAGTCCTTCGTTGACAGGAAGCAAAATGTTGAACCTTGAAGTTTTTTTTTTCATTGCATCACATTCAAAGTTAAATAGATTGAAAAAAATGTTAAGAACCATCATCCACTCTTTCTTTCATTGTAATTGATGTGTTAATGATATTTTGGATTATAAAACTCCTTTTAGTAGACTCAAAAACATGTTAATTTCTTTTCGATATCCCATTCGAAAACAACAACAAATTTCCTCCCTAAATAAAAACAAAGAAAATCCTTTAATTCCCATATAAATTTCAACCAAAAAAGAAAAAAAAAGAACAAGAAAGTCAAAATCAAGTTTTCGAAATCCTTTTTCCAAACAGCAACAAAAAGCCTTAAGCTAGCAAATTAAGAGAAAAAAATTGAAAAATCAGCATCATCAGTTGCTAAGCAAATGACAGTATAATCCCGTGTTTCTTGACAGTATTCAACAATAAAAAAGTCGCGTACTTACGAATGGCTGGCTGCTCAACCCTTTTCAAACACATTTTTTATGATTTTCTCGAATCTTGATGGCAAGAAGGAGGAAAAAAATTATGTAAATTATGTTAAATAAAAATGTAAAATAGAGTTACATTTGGTGTTTACAAAATACACAAAAATGTAACAAAAAAAAAATATTACACATGTAAGAATTGTGTAAACACTTAATGTTGGGAATGTAAATTAAAAAAAAATCTGTTGTATTCTAAACGAATTGATTTCGATAGACTGACTTCAGTGATTTTAATGGCTTGAATTATTTTTATATTGAAAATCTGTTTTGTTATTCGCTTTTTCTTCGTCTGTGTATTTCAATTTAAAACAAACACCAACATAATTTGCATATGATTTCAATGTGAAAAGGATTTGTATGTATGTGGATGTAAATTATTTTTACAATAGAAAGAATAGTTGGGAAGCAAATAAATTTCCAATGTTATTGGTTGCTGTCTCTCTTTCAAAGAAATATTTGTATTCTATAAGAAACAGACGGTGTGGAGACATCCGCTACCTGAAGACGTAACCAAATTAGCCGTAAACGTAATGGGATTATCAACTAAAAAAACATACTGTAACGTCATATTTGCATATAAAATAGTACATACCTATCGTGTTAAGATTCGGTTTTAAATGTTAACCATAGCAATAAATTTTATTCTTATTAATTTTTTTTTTTCAATTTTATTCTAAATACAAGCAGCAAAATAAAACTTCCAAAGGTGTCAAAAAGAACAATAAATAATCTTACGTACCATTTTATAATAATTTTAACATAGACTTGCCTTTGACAACTTTCATTGAAAGAAATAAAAAATTTATTTTCCCTTATTCTGTAACTTTCTCCCGACAATACAATAGCAAAAAATTGCCGCTTATCTACTCGCTGTCGAAAGGAACTCAATGCTATTGACAGGCTCGTGCTATTTTCTAGACCTTAGAGAATAGGAGTAGACTGTCAATAACATAGAATTGTTCAGATAGTTAATTTTTACAAACAAGATTTAAATAATTTGTGCAAAGTCCAAATATTATTGAAGCAATCCATTATCATTAACAAACTATTCGCAAACTCTGCAATACTTATATAAATTTTAATATGAACCAAATGCGAATTCTGCCCACCATTATTGCACATAGTGAGTGTGTGGCGACAGTGAAAATGTTCCTTATTTGGACTTTGGCAGGAGTCGAAAATATACTTTCAAAGCATCTGAATGATTTAGATATTTTTAGTTCGTTTTTTGTTTCTTTAGATAAGAAAAGAACAAGTGTTTTCTGTTCAATATTTTTTTTATGAGAACTGACAAATTACACTGCGCTCAACATTGTTTGTGCCTTCAAGTTCATAAAGAAATCACACGTCTCTTGTGTTTTAAGACCCGTACGATTTTCACCATTAATTAATTGTATATGTATTTTTGTAAAACAAGTAAAATACACACATTGTTTTTTAAACACTTGTTGGAAAATCATCTACATATAAGGGGAGGGGGTAGTCATACAAAAATAAAAATCAAAAAAACAAGTGTTTAAATAAAATCCACTGGGAATTTCGATGCATGGAGCAGCACATGACACTTTAAAAATTCTTAAGATGCCTACTTCATAATTAATAATTAAACACATTTAAAACACAGATAAACAACTTATTATAGGCAGATGTTAAACAATTTTAAAAATAAGTTTATGATTGTTTAACAGCGCGGCAGGCAGTAGCAAAGTACATATCGTCATCGTCAACGTGTTTAACTCTTAGATGAAGATGTGTTAGAATAACAATTTTGTTCCATAAATGTCATGGAAATGGCGTATGAACATTTTTTTTTTTCATTATTTTTATTATTATTATTATTCATTTTCTTTCATTTTTAAGATCTTGAAAAAAATTAATTTTAATTATAAAAAAATGTTTATTTGTTTAGAAAAATAGCGCACGTGTTCAAAAAATCTCAAATATATACGAGTAGTTTTTCCATAGCATAAAAAGCTTTATATTTTAATATCGTATACATACATACGTAGAAGCACACTGAGGCTCCTCTATGGGGCATCTTTACGATGAAGTTGCACAATTGTTGATATTTTTACGCCAAGTCATTACAGTTTTAATGTGTCTCTGTAGCGGCCACAATTACAAGTTCTTAGAATTAATATTGAACGAGAAATTAGTTTTAAATAATTTACTTTAGTATTTTTAGTTTTAGGAAAATTTCATATTTTCTTATCGGATTTTAAGATCAAATACATACAAAGAAGCACTCTGCTCGTGCCAACGCGTGCTTAAGTAGTGAAAGTACAAAATTGTGTAGGCCTTTAAACACTTACAAGCGTAATTAAAACCTTTTGTTAGTAATTGCAAAGTAAAATGATTTGATTTTTTGGGTCAAGTAGCGATGTGGGCTTTTTTCGTTCTAAGCAGCGCCTACAAGCACTAAAAAAAAAATTTCTTTTGTAAGAAGAAATTCTATACTGCTATTGGCTTTTGCCACCGCTTACAAAATAATCAGGATGGACGAAGCCACAAATATTGTTTCTAATCGTTTATAAATTTAATTTTCATTCAAAGCGAAAAAATTTCCTAACTCATGCCAGTTCAATTTACAGCACATCTGTCTACACATCTTTTTTTCCTTATTAACCACTTTCAACACCTTTTGTGGCACACTCGTCGACTGCTTGATATTTAAATAACTATTCCGGTTGACATAAACAATTTTATGCCCAATTAAATTTCTTAACTATTTTTCTGACATTCCGTCTGCCAAGTTTTATTTTCCTTTGTTTCTTTCTACCACACACATGTAGAAATTAACTATTTTTTTTGTTGTTTAATTCTATTAACACATAGTAACAACAAACTTTTCTAGCCTGAAAACTCATTAAATTTACACTTAAAAAGTCAATAAATTTATTTAAACAATATGACTAGTTGCCACACAATTTCCCACTCGACTTGTGACAGGCAACCCTTTGAGTGAGTCCTTAAAAGACGAAATTTGCATAATTTTCTACCACATTTTTATATGTCATCAATTGTTAAAGTGACTTAAAATTCTGTAATTATAACAAACACCTTTTTTCCCTGTTTGTCTAGGAGATCTAGTATAAATTATAATAATTAAATAATAGAAGAAAAAGGAACGACATATTCTTTTTATAAAAATTGTCTTTGGCGTTTTAACGGTTGCAAAAATATTTAATTTCAAGCAAATTTTTCTAGTTTCTGGAAAAACGACATTTGGCTGAGCAATTTAAAATAGTTTTCAGTTGATTGTTGTTGTTATCAAATAATAGAAAAATGTGACTACCAAGCAACGCGAAAAAAACAGATGTGAAATTTCTTAGATACGGGTGATGACTAATTTGTAACTGGAGTGTTCATAAATAATTTTATGGCGTTTTTTAAACAAATAAAAAAAAAACTGTTTACTGAACACTTTGAATAAAATATATTAATTTTATTTATATAATTAAAATTAATCACTATTCCACCACTGGAAAACTGGTGACATAACGACTGTTATAAAGCGAGAATTCTAGTGCTAATATATCATAGTCATGACTCGAAAGCGACTCTAAAATAAAAAAAAATAAAAGAAATAAGCGGTGACTTCTTTGTAATGTCCAGGGTTTAATACCAAAAAATCTGAATTAGATTAGCATAAACAAAGGTGAACTTCAATGCAGAACCAAATAGGTATTAATAGCATATGAAATCAAATTTGTTATAATTATGGAAATCAATATATATATATATGTACATATGAATGTGCCCTTAATTATCAATAAATATTTAAAAAAGAATAAATAAATTTATATTAATCAAGAGTAGAACAACTCTTGAATAATATAGAAACATTGTTTCATTTGTTCAAATGTAATACACTAAAAATATCGACCAGAGATACATATACATACATACATATGTACGTATGTATGTGACTTGGAGCACTTTCATAATGTATGTACACCAGTAAAGGTACGATCATACTTGGCAAAAATTTGCCAAATAATTAATGAAAAACTTTTTGATTCAGACTACACCATTTATTATTGTAATTGAGAATATTCCAAATGAAATTGAGAAAATTTCAAATGAAAATGAGAATTTCAATTTGAAACTGAGAAAATTCCAAATATAAATGAGATTTTCAATTTAAAATTGAGAAAATTTCAAATGAAATTGAGAATTTAAACTTTAAAAATGAGAAAATTCCGGTAGAAATTGAGAGTTTCAATTTGAAATTGGAAAAATTCCTGTTGAAATTGAGAATTTCAATTTGAAATGAAGAAAATTCCAAATGAAAATAATTAATATTAATTTGAAATTAATAAAATTCCAAATGAAAATGGGAAATTTTAATTTGAAATTGAGAAAATTCCAAATGAAAATGAGATTTTCAACTTATTTTTTTATATGACAACACTCCCTGCCACAACAGTCTACAGCATATTTTCGACAACTCTCTCTTAATTTCAAATTGAAATTTTCATTTTCATTTAGAATTTTCTCAATTTCAAATTAAAATTCTCAATTTCAATTGGAATTTTCTCAATATAATCTTGAATTTTCTCAATTTCAATGAAAAATGGTGTATAGTTTAATAAGTTAAACAGTTTCATGCATAACATATAGACAACGAAATATTACTGGAAATAGTTTAAGTTAGTAGAAATGTGTCTGTACCAAAAGGATTACACATTTACAAATTTCGAAAAACTTTTTCGTTCGGTAGATATAAAAGTTATTTCTTATTTCTCCACTGCAGTTTTTTATCAGCTATATTTTTCTAGATACATACATATGTATGTATTTATAACAACAATTCTATGGCAATTCCACACCTTTTAATTTCACGTGGAATACAGAACATACCCGATAGCGTTATATAGCACTTTCACGCCATATAGTAGCATAACTTCAGAAGGCGCTTTCCTATTCAGTAAAGAAAAATAACCGAAATTCGACAACAAAATAATCTTGAGGCCATGCAAACTTATTTTTTACCATAAAAATTTAATCCAAATAAATAAAAATTTTAGAAAAAAAATCTGATTTTTTGTTGTTTTTAAGAATGCATAAAAAATAAATATAGGTACAACAACAACCTTATTTTTTATTTAGTAGCCTGTAGTTAAATGTATTCCAAAGGAATGGAGCCCTTTTTCAATGAAGTTGGTGTACAACTTGTTTTATTATTAACAATTAAGGAAGATAACTGGAAAACATCTATTCATAAAAAACAAGCTTTGAAACAACAGATATCTGTAAAACGTTTGAATTTGTGTTTGTGTTTTCCAATTTCTATCAGTTTTGTTTTGTCACTAAATTGTGAATAAAATCTAAAAGCCTTATTTATAAAACTTGAAGTCTTTATAAAGGCTTTTTAAGAAAAATTTTTTATGAGAATTTGTTTTAAAAAACCTTTATAAAACTTTTTAAGTTTTATAAATAAGGCTGTAAAGTTGTACACCAATTTCAATGGAAAATAGCTCCATTCCTTTGGAATACATTTAACTACAATCTACTAAATAAAATAAAAACTGGCCTGTTGCTGTAACTTCTTTTGTTATGAAGTTTTCAAAACAGAAATCTTGATAAAAATTCTATAAAAAATCATTTTTTTATCAACTTTTACGATATCGCCGAAACAGCTTTGCCGTTTTAGAAATAATATTTGAACGGATTAAAGATAATATTGTTTTCGAATACTTAATTGAATAGAGGATGACTTTCTCAAGTTATGAAAATATATGTCCGGCAAGTGCCTTATTTTTTGACATAACGGTATATCTCAAAATATAGAGCTGATAAAAAAATTCTAATGACATACAAGGCGAATGCTTAAATTTACTTTATTGGAGCTCCTCCAAATAAAATAAAACTTATCTTAAATGATAAAAGATTGAAGTCCAAGAAAAAACTATTACTTTAGTGAAGCTCCTCCAAATAAAATAAAACTTATCTTAAATGATATGATTGAATTCCAAGAAAAAATATGTCCTCCAAAGTTTATATTCTTTCTTCTTGGAAAATTTTTCATTAGGTATAACAATATAGGTATCACATGAAGATTTTCAAAATTATTACATAATAAACATATTTTCAAGGATAATCAAGTAGGTTTTTTTCCTATTTTTTGTTTGTTTTGAAGTTAAAGGTACTGCCGGAATGTTACTTTTGTTTTAAAATAAAAAGATAAACAAAATTACATATAACAAAAATTAAAAATTTTAAAAACCCCCGAATTTTTTCAGAAAAGATGTTATATCTTCTAAACAGCTGAACCGATTTTTTTCAAACATAGCTAAGAACCCTCTCGATCAAGTCATCTTTCAAACAGAAAAAACTAAATGAAAATCGGTCCAGCCGTTTGGCCTGTACGTGGACACAAACAGACACACAGTACAAACTTATAACACCCCTTTTTTTAGTCGGGGGTTAAAAAGTATCATAGAGGAAAAAATCTTTGAGCCCAGCCAAAGGCAGGCAGCAAAAAATCTTTAGTATTAACCGAGGTGGGTAGAAAATCTTCGACCCCGGCCGAATACTGGGTATGCAAAAAACTTTAATATACGCGAATGCAATAAAAATCATTAATTTGAAGAAATTTATTGAATAGGAAAGGAATAGTACACTAAAATCAACAAAGTTAGTACTAATACCATAAATTTGCATTTGCACAGTTTTGAGTCATTGTAGGAAAATTGTCAACACATTAGCTCATTTAATGCAACTGTCCCACGTCCAATTTAAAACACCTCTTAAGTTTATTAACTACAATTCTTAATTCATTCTAATCAGTTTTTTTATTGAGTTGTTATTAGGAACACCTACCTTTAATAACTGGTAGAGCAGTTTCGAAAGTAAACCATCTCTTATTAGCAATTTTCAAATTCCCAGTTTTTTGAAGTATGATGTATAATTTGGACCATTTCTATGCGATTTGTAAACAACTTGAGCACTACACACACTATTATTTATTTTAAAACAATATTTAATAAAGAACACAATTTTAATAACACAACCTCACTTTAAAATATCACTTGCACATTACAAAATGGCGCTAATAAGAGAAACCGAAGTTAAAAAGCACAGCAGCCGGCCAATTGTGCACAGAGCCGATAAAAACTTTGCGGCGGCAGGTGCACTTGAACGGAAAGCTCAACGTGCTGATTTACACGAGCATAAATATGCTGACATAACATGACAGTTTATGGGCAAATTCGGTGAACAGAATGGTTTTGTGGTTGGCATAATTTTTCAACCAGATACAACCCAATACACAATTTAAAAAACAGCAAATTTAATTTGAATACGTAAAACACTTAGCACAAAACTGTGTACACGTATACATTTTATGCCAGATGAATTAGTCTCCTCTACAAGAAATAAATGACTGAAACTGACACACAACTAGAGGATTACACGATCAAGTTTTACCATTCAAATTTCAATACATTCACACTTTTTCACTAATACATTCATACTTTTAGAATTTGATTCAACTTTGACTTCAAATTTTCTTTCCAATTGTGTGTTCAATTTAAAGGCAAACACCAACTGACAGCAATTTCAAAGAGCTCAGTTTTCGTTTCTATTTTCAAATTTTCTGCCGACATAGTATTTATGTGTTCTTTTGTTACAAATAATGTTATATTCCACCGAAAAATTTTAATTGCACTTAAATATATATGTATAGAAACAAAAATTAAAGTATAATGATGTGTTGCGCTTTATAGACCTATCTATGCCATGAAATTTTGTTATTTCAAGCTGTTTTTTTATCAACGGCATATTGAAAATAAATTTGCTTGGAAATTGCGTGAAGCCTATGTCACAGCTTTTAATTGAAACGACTTTTGACAACCAGTATGTGTGAAAAACTTGGAAGCAAATCTTGGTCCTGTAACTGTAGCGTAACACATTTGCAAAAATTTTATACTGAATTCAATAGTGATAGTCAATTGACTAGTGGATTGATCGGAAGTGATGATAGATTTATTTATTAATTATAGTTGATCCACTCTTAAATATATGCTAGAGCGGAACATCTAAGGTACATATGTCAAAACTTTTACAATTCAAGTTTATTAAATACAATACAAGTCATTGTCTTTGAAAATTAAAAATTATTAGTGTTAAAAAAAGACACATAAAAACAATAGTGAATAAAAGAAATTTACAAAAATTAAGTTAATATATATTTCTTTTAAGAATTTTAGATATTCGTAAACAGCAAGATGCGTTGGTGGTAAAAAGAGGCCTAGATACTGTCTAGGTTATTCTGTTTTTGCTTATTTCTATTATTTATTTTAAATATTTTACCTGTATATTTTGAAGTGACTTTTTAAATTAAAAAAGAATCATGTATGATTGCTCAATTGTCAATATAAGTCAATTATGAACAGCCAAACTTGATTAATATTTATGCTATAATTGATTAGTAAACAGCATTGGAGAGATGCATCACATTTTTCTTTTTGCCCCTAATATGATGGAACTTTGTTCTACGCAAATCCTGCATGACTTCCGATCAAATAACCGGTCAATTTACTGATACTTTTCTAGTAGGGTCGTGTTATTTGGAAAAGAACGAAGATTGTGGGGCTTAAAAATTGTTCTCGTGTAAATTACCTCAAACTTTGGTTTTGGACTCGGCATTTTTTCTTGCTCATTTTTTTTAATTTATAAAAAGAGAGAAAAAGATAGGTAAACAAAAAGTATATATTACTTTCTCAACTCTCTTATACAAAATCAAAAGGTGAACAACTAATGCCCATTTTTTCAGTTGGTAATCAAACCGTAATTATTTTTAAGTTCTAATTAAATACGAAATTGTGTTCTTGAGTGCTTATTTAAATAATAATTAAACACTACTTAAGTTTTATGATTGTACCATATGTTTTTATGCGTGTGTGTGTTTACTGAAAACATGCACATGAGCATCATGCGGTCGTATTAAAAAGAATTTCGTTTAAATTTCATAAATATATAACATATACAGTACAAAGTTTCATATTATGGAATAAAGTAATATAAAAAGGCATTATGATGTTCTTTTGGTCTCATAAAATGAGTTTTTATGCAATTTAATTTTCTACATGTGGATAAACTAACTTTTTTGTTTACGTTAAACAGCTGCTTTTTGAAAAGCCTTCAATAATACTGGGAAATCTTTCAGTGCTATCGTACTTTCAACGTAATTTAATAAGAACTTTAAATAACCACTGAAAAAATTAAATCGTATTTAATTACAACTTAATTTTAAATAAAAATTAGCTAATTACGTACTAAATTTTTAAGTTAAAAAACTGGGGGTAAAACTGCCGAGTTTAAAACCAGTGACAGCGAAAATTAAACCTGTGTCTACACAAGTCGTTAATTCGAGGTGTCTACACATCACGAAACATTTACACAGCACCGGTACTCGGAGACCCAATTGGGTCCATTGTTATTATAAACATAAAAAGTTTATTAGCTTTTCTCCAGAATGTATTTTGCGGTTGAAGTCTACTGAGGAGTTTCTTAAGCGGGAAATATATATAGAAACTGTTTAGTCGAAAACAGCGTGTTGTTCCGTTCTTCCAATGTTTTTCAGAATATTTACAACTTAACTTAGGTGCTATTTGTGAATTAAAAATTATCACATGTAATTTGGCTTACAGAGTGATACGAACTTTACCCTAATCAAAGACAAACATAGAAACATATAAAGTTCTAACAAATATAATTAAACTAACTACAAAATCTTCACATTAATACATTAAACAATTAACGTAGGATACATAATTTCGGTATTTTTATTTTTATTAATTTTTATTGAAAATAATATCAATAATTGACAACAAAAATTACGCCTTTTTAATTTTTTCAGCTCAAACTTACTTCTAAATTTGTGCTCTTAATTTTTTGACAATTATAACCTTAAGGTTATTGCCATCATGAACTGCCAACAAGGTCAATAAATTTTTATGTACAGAAGTAGTGCAAATTTGTGTTCCTATTACACATTACAACACGCAATGCGCTACCAGCATTAATGGCGGGGCACAATGAATCCGTCATGCGTTAAACTTTGCCTTTTTCAACTGACAGCTAAGTTGAAAAACCCGGTCTTATGACAGACCTCATAAGTACGTGTCATCAACGCAAAGTGCAAAATTTGGTCAACTTTTAACTTTTTACATACGTTGAGTAGTTTGACAGATATTGGTTGGTTTTTTTGGTATGTTCTGATTTAGATTTTTGTATTTTGTAGCAGCAAAAATAAAATTAAACAAGAGAAATAATAAACGAAATAAATAAAAAAGTTGAATTTAATAAATAAAATGGAGAATCAACCTATTGAAGATGTTCAAATGCTTCCGTCGATAAAGTACTCATTGTGCCAACCTTCTCCGTCGTTGCGTTGATGTCAGTTGAAAAGGGTGAAGTTTAACGTATGACGGATTCATTGTGCCCCAGCCTTTATTTGGAAAATGCTAATTTAAATTCTTAAAAGGTCGATAAGATAACAGGTACTTAAAATAGCGTTTTTTTCTGCTTCACTAAATCATTATGTTACAAGACACACGTACATACATATATTGTATTTGCAGCATTTAATAAAGAAAACAAATATTTTTATTAAAGCAGTTGTCATTTAAAATTCATACATTCGAATGCAGCAATAAATTTATTTTTTCATGCTCATTCAACAGTGATGAATTGAAAACCTAAAAATTTTCATTAAAAATTCAACCATTTAGAAAAAACTAACTTAAGCCGCAAAAACCTCCTCCACGTTTACAAAAATAAAAAATAAATGATTTTGTTTGTTTATGGGTTTATTTTTTTTTAGTTTTGCAAATTAAAAATTGCAATAGACAAATAAAAAATGAGATGCCAAACAAAATTACAACAAAACGAGTCGAAAAAAAGAAATAACATAAATGAACAAATTTCGGATAGATGTTCTCATACAAAACAAATGATATGATTGTCGGTCATCATGACGATGAAACGAGAAAATTAAGCACAATAGAAACCTTCGGGGGGTTACATGCATATATTTCTATTGAAAGTGCAACGCCAATGTCATGCTGTAACCAAGAGAAATGCATTTGTATTGTAAAATACAAGAGTGCAAATTTTTACAAATCAAACAAAATTTAAAACATACATACATAAACAAAACAAAACTTTTGCTGCATTTGAACAAACAAATTTGATTTTTACAATAAAATAAAAAATGAAATGAAATGACAGCTTGACCACAGTTGTTACTATTGCCATTGTTGCAACAAGCCATGCTATTGTTCTCACTGTTATTTTTTGACATAAAGTACAGTTCATGTTTATTTTGTGCTAAAAACAATAAAACAAGTAGAAAAACTGATACTGTTTGATAATTGTAATTCAGGCGAAAAATCATTAATTTCTTGGTTTTTTTATAAAGACATCCCCTACATGCGGCCAGCGGGGAGACAAGGTTACACATTACACTTACAAATCATTTTTCGAAAATTATATTGATTCTTTTGGAAACTATTTCACTTATCAGTTGTTTGGATATGACTGGGTTTATGGGCACAATAAGATTATATGATGACTTCCCACACCAGTATCTTCTGTTATTTCTTTTAAATTCAAAATTTGCTGAACAATTGCTATGTGTGCAGAGTCAGTCTATGCACATGCTTATTTTTGAAATCAGGATTTTATGAATAAATATTTTAAACACTTTACTGCACATCATACTATACGCAGGGCGTTTGCAAATCCAAAAGCTTATCGTAGTGATTAAAGTGATTTTTTTAGTTTTCAAATTTTGACAGCCGAAGTGTTGTTAAGTTTGAGTTCATAAATTATATAAAATTACGAGTAGTGTACAAGCAATTCGTTGCCGATGAAACAAATTAATCGTTGCAGTATATTTCTTTGCCCTGTATTTCATATTTTTTTGTATTAAATACAACTCTAACGTTACTATGGCTGGTATTTATTTGATTTTAAGCCGACAAATGAGTAGTTCGACCGACTGTTTTTTTACGAATTTATGCACATAATTACATATGTATGTATGTATTTTGAAATGCAAATAATTTGTTGTATATTTTTCAGGGTTTCTCTGCTGTTGTTGTTATTGTGGTATTGTTCCTGCATGTGCATTAATATACTCGTAAATATATTGCTAGCAAATAAACCCCTCATCTGGACTAAAACAGTAATTTGGACAATATAAAAAAAGAGAATTCATAAGTATTTATAACCCCTATTTGACTATAAACATCAAGTGCATTGTCGAATATTGATTTGGGTTGTTTTTCTTCAGCATTTAATATTTAAACAATGGTCAAAATGATTAGTTTTGTATAATAATATTTGTTGCATTTACACAAGCACTCGAAACATTTGCTTTGTCCCCTCTTGAAAATTGCATTAAATCCATATTATCATGGTTGTTGGTAACATCTAACAAAATAATACCACTTCATTGTTCAATCATGTATAAAATACTTTTCCTTTTTTTCTCTTTCCCTTTATGTTCATTAAAAATAGAACCATTTTTTATAGTAAAGATCGTGTTGATTTTTGTTCTGTAACAAAACCACTTGTGTTTGTTATTTAATTCTTCAGCGTTCTTTTTTCGTTTTGTTTAACATGGACTCTTGCATTTCTTTTCATTTGTAAAAATTTACTTGCATTTCATTTTTCTACACGACCACTTTTGATAGACATTTCATTGACCACCACTTGATGAAGTGTTAAGCCATACATGAATGTTGTTCAAACACATAAATTCTTTTTTTTTCCTACTCGTTACTTCATTTAATCGTGGCTTCTCTGATATTAATAGAGTTATAAAGGTGATGTATTAAGGCCATAAATTTCTTTACGTATATTAATCTAAAGCATGTTATATCTATAAAATTTCTGTACAATATTTATTGAAAATGTAATTGAATGAAGGGAAAAATATTACGAAATATTTTTCAAAAATAACAAAGTTTAAAGCATTCTTTATTCAATTTCTGGACGGCAACCGAACTTTAGTTGCGTTGCCAAAATCATATTAAACATGGCAACTGCCATTTACAGCTGTTAATTTGAGTTACCAAAGAGCAATACTATTGGGAACACAAAAAATTGCTGCAGATTTTAAAGAGGTGGTAATAATAAATAAAACAAACTACTACTTCTTTGTGAAGGAGGAAATATTCTTTACAGTTAAAAACTATTGACTTTTACTAACAATAGAGCCGGTAATACGAAAGAATTTAGATTGTGCCTTAAGCGTCGTCTAATGTTACCTTTTGTACCTCCTTCTATTCATCGAAAAGAAATTTTAACACTCTACTTGAATTTTTTTTAGTAGATTAAACACTTTGTACTTCATGGAAAAATAACTCCATTGAACTAATCATATTTTTTATATAAATAAATTTTGAAGCACTTTTATTTAACAATTTTCCTTTTTGCAATTAAGTATATTTCTTATATTTTGAATCTTTGTATAAATTATTTTTAGTTGCTAATCTGTCAGAAAAGTATTTTCGACAACATTTTGACATCTGGAGGAAGTTCCCATACATTATATTAATTTTAATTTCAGTTGCGTTGCCAGTTGACACGACAACTGAAGTTTAGCTGATATTAAGAGGTCATAAATTTACTTACTAGAGGTCTTCACTAGCCATGAACTTGATATGGGCATTATGTCGGACATCGCACATGGCTAATGGAGACCGCTAATGTCCATGTTTCGTCCATGCACTAACATCGATGCCTTAGCATATAGCTGAGCAACAATGCTCGCCATGAGATTCGCAATCCGCAATCATTTGCAATAGAAAGAAAAGAGACAGAACAAAATTGGTAAATATTTCATCTCTATTGCACTACCGCAAAACACTTTGATGAAACATAAGAATGAAGTTGATAAAACTTTCACAGTTGCTCTGCCGGTGTCATGTTCATGGCCAATGGCTCATGAAGACGTAAGTAAGGTTATGATATTGATAACTATTAGATTACAAAGATCGTATTGACGTTACGTGCTTACAAAATGTATGTTACCAAAACATTTTAAAACATTAGTGTCATGAAGCATTTATTTATTGAATCATTTACCCATTGCTGATACTGAGATTTTCGCTCAGATTTTCCATTTTTGCCAAGCTTTTATTAAAATTACGCTTTCTTAATATATTAACCTATTCAATCCTTTTCAAAATATTGTCACAGATATCAAATATTACTGATTGTATAAAAATTACTTTATGATCTTGAAGTACAGCATTAAATTAAAACATACATTATTTAAAATTTTCCCGAGGCTCTTTGGTATATACTCACATATATTGTAATTTCATGATTTTTTTTATTATAATTAATTTTTCAAATAAATTATATTTGAATTAAAGTAATGTATTTTTCTCATTTGAAATGTTGCTCTCGTGTTTTTAGTAACTAACTAATGAGGAACGAAAGTAATTCAAAGGAATATTACAAAAAATCAAATAACATTTAGCAACATCTTCGGCAGTGATCGTGACTTGATACAAATGAAACCCTTTATCACGATCTTGCCTTCTGAATGGGCCGTGTTTTCTAACAAGACAAGCACCCGGTAACCGAATATGCTGGTATAAGTAACAATAAATCCCAACTTAGATCTGACACAATATGTTGCCTGAGTTCTGCTAAAAAAAAAAAACCCGAACATCAACATTTAAAGTACAATCCCTTCAACTGTTTCGAATTGCTATGTCTTGAGTTTTTATTCTCTTGCATATCCATAATGACTTTAGCGATACATAAAACATTACTACTGATACAAACGAAAGAATATTCTTAAAATACTCTTTATGTGTTTTTGCCACAACACTACCAATTTATCATTAAATTACTCGACAATTTTGTTAAAGCACCCAAGGATGTATAAGACATTTTCCAAAAAGAAAATCCAAAAAATATTATACGAAGTGACAATATGTAAATTGGTCCTTAAAGCCAGACACTTCAACGAAAACAAAAAACACAAGATAATGAAATCTTCAAAAGGAAACAAAAAGTAAAGAAAAGCTTAAAATCCAACACACACTTTTTTATATTTTTGGACAGGCGTCTCTCGGCCAAAGCATTTCAAAAGAAATTATCAAATATATAATTTCTTCACAATATCTACAAATTACTTGAACATGTTAAATATCCCAAAATACATACAACACACTTACATACGTACATAATAAAAAGGACACAGCCAATATTGCACGTGTTCAATGCACGAAACAGCACAAGGGAGAAACAGGCTACGAATTAAACCCAATATACAAAGCATTATAATCACTTTACCCACATCAAAACCAACAACAAAAAACGTGAAAAACAAAAAAAAATCCAAGTGAAATAAAATTTTTTTCACATTCACGCAAAACCACTACAAGCAAGAACTCCTGGTACGAGTGTCTCATATGAAACCAGTCACGGTGGATTGTATTGTTTGGGTGTAAGAGTGCATTGGAAAAAAGTAAATATCGAAAACACTTGTCCTTCGCTTACGTTTATAGGTGTATATGTGTATGTGTGTGTTTGTATTATTGGTTGGTTATTTTACTACTTCTCTACTATTTACAACAATTTGATATCATAACAACAGCAGCAACAACAAACACAACAAAAACAACTCAACCCCCAAATCCAACAAACAATGACAGCGACAGCAACTACTGGCAGTATAAATGATTTTATAGCGAACGGTACGATTAAGGAATGAGTTTTGTTTCTTAAAAAACCATATAACAAGTAGAATAGGATAGACCAACACAAACACACACACACACACACACACACACACACACATATTCTCGAATCAACGTACAGTTATACACACACGCAAATATAAAAGGATAAATATTTATTCGTGATTCGATAAAATTTTATTAAGGAATTATTGCTGCATGAATGCCTGTCCGTCCGTACATAGTGTACATGCTTCTTCTTAGCGTTCATAAAATATGCTCAACGTACCATGACAGATGGTCAGCTTGGAGTCACACTCATCAATAAAACGAGAAGAAAAACTTCAACGTCATCATCAGCAACATCATTATCATAGACAATATTATACGTACTAAAATCGTCATTCGCCGTCATAAATCGCTCACAACAACTACATGACATTTGAGTATCTTTTCCTTCACATTCAAACACAGTAGAACAGAAGGGAAAAAATCTATGCATACATGATTTTTTTGCAAGGATAATCGTGTAGAAAATAAAATATGTAGTTTTAAAATAAGCACCATGGGTTTTTAAATGTTAAAAAAGATTATTTGTTCCGCTTACAGGGCTAATCATTATTAGTGAATTTACTTCTTAAATTTATTATTAAGAAACTTAGGTCCAACGACGCGCTAGGCGTTCACACGTGTTGTGTGTGCTTTGTTTTTGTAATTTACATTTTCTTTTCATATAAAATTTGATAACGGCTGCTACTCACTATCCTGCAAAATCGCACGACTTACGAAAAATACAACTCTGATCTAAAGAAATTGTTATGGTCTTTCGAAACTTTTCATAAACTCCATCATGCCAGGGTCTCAATAGTCGCACGATTGTGTAGAAAAGTGAGTACCAGCCTCTAACGTTTCGTTTCACAAAATAAGAACTTGAAACTGAATTTAAATTAATTATCACACCCACAGTCCACTGTAAAGCGCTCAAGTTATGGGGCCAAAGCTTTATACACATGCATTTATCTACGTGCATTAAAATGTGTGCAACTACAAGATTTTCTATTATTCTTTTTGTTCACTTTGACAAACATATAAACAAAAACATGAACAATTGACTGTACACAATCATTCCTTTTGGCTTAACACCACCCCGCCCTTGGCCTAAATGTGATGGTCTCTGGCCTATGTGCGGTTATTTTTCGCTTCTTTTATTTAGTTTTTTTTTCTATTCTATTATCACACACATACACACACTTCATAACTCAGCCGTAGTCATCGTCAACAACATCATCATCGTCGTCGTCAACATTTGCATTGCAATGGATTGGAATAAGGGTGGATTGATTTTTTTTATAATTCTTTAACTCTCTCTGACCACTTTCCTGTTTTAAGGAACACTGTATAAATAAGTATTACGACTACGAGTACTTCAGTTTTACTTTATTTTCTTCACATAACTCCTCTTTTCGCTCAAGCAGTTTGACTGACAAACTACAAGACCGACTTTCCAACAGTGAAGACGCCACTCAGTCACTCAGTTCAGTTCAGTTTTATTTAGTTTGACTTCCCTGCCTTTTTGCCTCGCAACAACAAAAAGGGTACAGTTTGTACTTTGATACTGTTGTTAATGTAAATCTATGCCGCTTTTATTCATGCACACATTCTCTTTTCTACTATTAACATTACACGTATGTATGTATGCATGTATTTATGTGTTCACACACACACACACACGAACACTGTTGCTCAATTGTTGTGCCTTCATATGGTTTACTTGTAATTATTGTGGTGACTATGTGTTTGTAGTCGAAAGGGGGTTTTGCCTGTTTTTCTATATAAATTGTATCTCTTTAATGGGTTTGGGTAACAATTGGACAAGCAGTATGGGTGTATGTGGGCTGTTCAGGAATTGTGTGAAAATCTTAAGCTCCTCTTATATATGTACATGCAGAATTAAGCGAAGCATAATTTGTTTCTCATTTAAAGTTTAATTAAAAGTGCGATTAACATATCCATACAAAACAGCTGTTCGAACAAAACTTATGGGCAACACCGTTTTTGATGATAAATGACGCCAGAACACCATAGCCATAAGCATAACCATAAAAACTAAATAAATTTTTCGCCGTAACGATAAACAGCTGTTTGCTGGTTAGATATATTTTTTTAAGAGAAGTAACACTCATGAAATTAATACCTACTACTATCACTAGGTGTTACCTTCTTTAGGAAAGGGATAGAGATAGAAGACAGGCTGTGAAGGAAGAGATAGAAAAAAGATTCGTTCTTTTACAACTCTGCTTTTTTGCACGCTTTTTAATAATGCAGTGTTGCAGCGCCACTTTGTTGCACTTTGGAAATTAATAAACATATGAAAACCTAAACAGCTCTTAATGCTTATGGCAGCATTAATATGTGATATATATATATATTTATATATATATATATATATATATATATATATATATATATATTTATATATATATATATATATATATATATATATATATATATGTTTATGGTTATGGCAATGGCTATGGCTACGGCATTAGGGTATGAAACGTATAATTGAACCTTTATCATACGTCTCCACTAGCCATCAAATTGGAGATCATGCCGGCAGAGCAACTGTCAAAAATTCATCAAATTCTTTGTTGTGGTGAATACGTGCGATGCCATGTTCAGGCGTATAAAAGTATTTTGCGTTAGTGCAACAGAGATGGACTATTTACCAATTTTGTTCTGTCTCTTTTCTTTCTATTGCAAATGATTGCGGATTGAGAATCTCATGGCGAACATTGTTGCTCAGCTATATGCTAGGGTATCGATGTTAGTGCATGGACGAAACATGAACATTAGCGGTCTCCATTAGCCATGTGCGATGTCCGACATGATGCCCATATCAAGTTCATGGCTAGTGAAGACCTCTAGTAAGTAAATTTATGACCTGTGAATATCAACCGAACTTCAGTTGCCGTGTCAACTGGCAACGCAACTGAAATTAAAATTAATATAATGTATGGGAACTTCCTCCAGATGTCAAAATGTTGTCGAAAATACTTTTCTGACAGATTAGCAACTAAAAATAATTTATACAAAGATTCAAAATATAAGAAATATACATAAGTGCAAAAAGGAAAATTGTTAATTAAAAGTGCTTCAAAATTTATTTATATAAAAAATATGATTAGTTCAATGGAGTTATTTTTCCATGAAGTACAAAATGAGTACAAAATGTTTAAAAAAATTTGAAGTAGTGCTTAAATTTCTTTTCCATGAATAGAAGGAGGTACAAAATGTAACATTAGACGGCGCTTAAGGCACAATCGTAATTCTTTCGTATTACCGGCTCTATTGTTAGTAAAAGTCAATAGTTTTTAACTGTAAAACATATTTTCTCCTTCATCGGGCATCCATGTTAGAGCATGGACGTAAGTTGGACACGAGCGGTCTCCATTTGCCATTTCCCATGTCCGACATGATGCCCATACAAAGTTCATGGCTAGTGGAGACCGCTGGTTAAAACCAAGTTTACACGTGCGAACATTTGGAAGGAAAACATTTGGAAATCTATTTTTTTATTTCTCGTTCACACAGACGAAATTGTTCCTGCAACATTTCAATATTGCATAAGCAATATAAGAATATGTCAACAAAGCGTGTCGCCGAGTACCAAACACAAAAATTATTCTCTCTTCCCCACCCGTAAATTGCTACCAAACTAAATGTTTCCCGTCCAAATTTTTTCATGTCCAAACGCAAACTAAGCAAATTATGGCTAAAACTAATCAACGCTATTACGAAAAGTCATACTATCTGTTTCCTCATCTTTATTATTAAAATTTATTAAAAAAAAGATTTCACTTGCAATTGTTATTCATAATTTTCGAATGACTTTCTTAGAGGTCCAAAAAATTCCAATATGTAATATAAAAATTCATAAAAACAAGAAATTAAACACCTCGAAACTCATCATCAGTATGCATACTTTATGATAATAAAGTGGGATATGTCCATAATCTCACAGGATCACACTAGGTTTCTGGTCTCGGCTGCAGAGAGATGTGTTAAACAAAAAAATGGAAAATTACAGATTTTTATTCTTAAGCAATCTCTATCAATAAAGTTACACACCCCACTCAACATGAAATTTATTTCCTTCTCGTCGGAAGGAAAACGCTACTTATTTTTAAAAACGAAAACATCATAAGCGTAGGTCGATTTACAACTCCGCTTGTGAGCTTTTTGTTGATATCTATAGTATCCTTATAAGGTCTTTGGTATCAACTAGGATAATTATTTTAATCTCGCGAACTCTTGAAAATATTAAAAGGCGAGACCAGCATATCTGGCTTATATGTATATTAGGCCGACAGTTGTATAAGTTGCAGATTATTGTACAGGGACAAATTAAAGAAAGGCATGGTATTGGTCAGCACAACGGGACCCATCAGGACCCAAGTGAGCGGGTGTCTCAGGAAACTAGCAGCTTAGTCCCTGTCCAGAATTGCAATTTTTGTTGCAGCAATTCTTGGGTTTATTGCTGAGCAGGGAGAGAAGATTGGGGAGGGGTACAAAGTTTCATGTGCTCTGCAATTCTCTTTTGATTTGAAATTCGTAATTGTTAATTTCAAGTTGTATTTGACATTTATTTATAATTTTATTTCTTCAGTTGTATTAAAAACAAAAAATATATTAAAAAGTAAATGGAATTGTTAATTTCTCAGAGAAATTGGTGGTATAATAGATTTTTTTAACGCATAATTGCAAAAGTTGAATTTCATAATGTGGACTCTTTTGCAATTTCAAAGCAGAATTTTAAGAAATTGCTGCAACAAAAATTGCAAGTCTCGACGAGGACTTATAATACCTAATGGTACTCATATTGGTCGAACACAACATCAATGTAGTACAGAATTAGAAAAAAGAATATAAAAAGTAGTTTTAGTATTTTAAAAATGAAATCTATATAATACTCGTACCTAACATCTAAGACTGGATTTTTAAATATATAAGAGACTTCCTCAGTTATTTCACTTCGCCGACGCGTCGCGACGATGCTTTTATACAAATATTAATGAGGGAGGCGCTTTGATAAAAATTGGTAGGTATGTATACCAATGAATTTCAAAAAATATGGTATGTTGATATGGCTGGCTCCATGTCGAACTCCCTTTGTAGTCAACATGCTTCCGCAAGATTATCTCTTAAAGATAATGAATATGACAATTATGCGGACCAAAGTCAGGATAATCCGTCTTTTCAAGCATTTGTTTTTCCTAGTTACCCGCAAACCTTATGTGCTACCACAAAATCTCTGAAACAGCTGAGGAAAGGATGTGTACATATTTATTTAAAGGAAGTAACTTTGTTTTGTGCTTGGTACAGGTGCATCACTGGTCAATTGCTTCATTCATTCTATAACAGCTAGTGTTTTATGAGTAATGGTTAGTTTGATTAATCTAGCTATTGAAGCACTACATTTCGCTTGTTAATTCTAAAACGAATATGTTACTACACAACTCTGCAATAACAGAATAAAGGAAGTACCTTTGCTCCGTGGTAAAAGTGCAGTGTCACCTTGAGTTTACTAGAGTTCAAACGACGAAATAAGGTTTTCGGCGCAGAACTTCGATGTCTAACCAGTGGCTTACTACTATTACTACCGCTACCGCTGACCCAACAACTGATGTGCCTATGGCGTTAATGGAGGAAGTAGAAGCATCGACTTAAATCCCATTGTAGACTTCGTTATAGCCCCAAGGAGTTTAATAAATGATTCTTGCCATGACAGATAAGTATTGGAGGCTGTATGTGGCGGGCATTGTTCCAGCCTTGCAGGAAAACTGAAGCTGTGTCCGATAATTGAGGTATTCTTTTGGAGAACACTTGGTGGTTGTGAGCAAACACTGTCACTGCGTTTTATAAAAAAGTGGCTTTCTTTCTTTCATTCTTCTACCAAGAATGCTGGAACAATGGCCTTCCTAGACCAATTCTAGTAATTGGTCGGACACGGTCAACCAGATAACATTCTAGGTACTGTTTCTATTCAACAGATGTTGCTTCTGCTTTTGCGGATGGCTCTTGTATTGGGAAATACCTTTTGGTATATCTTCCCACTAGGACTGTCTCAGCAGGATATTTGTTCAAAGTTAGGGATAACTATATTTAAAGATTGCAACCTATGTGTTGCCTGCAAATCACATAGTGCTTTGTTGATATACATAGGGGCGGTGGCGAACGCATAAGTTCCCCCAGTTTTAAGAGCCCGTGATGTTGGGCCATCATTAGAGGTACTCACGTTAACCTTAGACACAACTGCAGTCGGCACGCTAGTTTTTTAGAATTTTCCGTTTTAATATCGTCAGTTTGTATTTGGTTGAAAAACTAAAATTTATTTCATAAGCATTCCGGTTAAACTTATCAACCAAATTTGACGTGAGATCAAAACACCTCATTCGTATTGTATTCTTCAAGTCGAAGTCGAATTGAAAACTAAAACTAAACTAATTGTTCCTCCTGCCCTCGCATATTGTATTAACGGTGTATGTGTGCGAATGTGTTTCCACATTTAAATGACAACTGAATATCATCCAATTTCAAATTGTCGTCGTATTATTCCAGGAATGGTGGTAGTAAACTACGAGTAGAGTTTTTTCTTCCTCCAACAGTAATCAGGAGTTTTCTTCTACTATTATTTATTTATTACAAATAATTTTTTGTCTCTCTTTTTTAAGTGGGGCATTTTGGTTTGAGTTTGGAGGTTGTTATTGCACATACTCGTAAATAACTGTGGTTGAAATCCAAAAGCGAAGTGGAATTTACGCGCGTAAAGTGATTATATTTTCAGTATGAAAAAAGATTTAAGGCAATATTTTGTATTCATATGTGAATAAACATGAAAAAATGAATTAAATAAAGTTCTTCGTGTTTATTGATGTGCAAAATGTGACTAATAGGAAATTTATACCGGAGTAAGTACACATGGACATACGTATATATTTGAAGATATTTGTTTGCAAACTGGTGCATACAACATGTGTAATAATGTCATTAAGGAAAAGTACTACTCAATAATTTATTAGAATAAATAAATTATTGGAAATTTTACATACATTTACTCGACATTTGCCTCCAAGATTGGAAAATTTTTTAACAAAGAGACCACTTTTAATCTAAAAAATATAAAAACTTGTCAAACAGTTAAAGAAGTTACTAAAGTAGCCACCATTGAGGTGATAGCATCAAGTAACATTCAATAATTGATTTTTATTGTTGCAGTTTAATCATATCGATATCAAATTAAAGACGTTTTATTAATCATATTATGATATCAAATAAAAATCAATAGTGACCATGATATGATATGAATAACAGAAAGCGATAGAGAGAGCGAGATAATAAAAATTTCTATGACAGCTGTTGTTTGTTTTCCCCTAAAATTTGCAAATCCTATTTGAGAATAGGAAGCAAGGAAGAATAAGCGGCGTACCCTGTTGTTAGCTGACGAAGCTCTGACGACCGACCATGGACTGTATAACACTCACAAACGGTGGTGGATAAATCTCCACTACCAACTGTCTTCTTAGAGACGTACTGATAGCCCCAGATCCAGGATCGGCTGTCCGATAAAGTACTCATCTTATATTAAGCGAAGATTAACAAAACATCAAATAGAATTAAAAATGTGGTGTCGTGTAACAAATTATAGACTACGGGCAAAACCCAATGGATTCCGACTTATAAACGGCCCTGTTATGTAAATCGAGTCAATTTGAATCCTACGATTTCCGAAATTAATAATGGTCCTGACGTCTCGACGTCATATACGATAATTTTCTTTTAAGTATGATATTTGAAGCACCATATAATAGAAAAATGAGAAAAAAAAATCTGAAAAAATGTTTCTATCATCGGAGTCAGATTAGGTTAGGAACGGCGGTGCTATAACGCACCTCCATCCGGGTCCATTGTGACTACCTTTTATTGACCCGTTAAAAGTAATATTTAACCCACATTTATACCCAAACCTATTGTGGACCTATTGTCAGTCACTAAGCCACCGACTTCCCATGATGAACCCCCTGATATCCTCCAGTTTATTCTCAGCGATATCACTAATCTCATGGAAACGTCTGCTCTGCCATCTAAACGTGTGACGTTATGTAAGCCACAGACCTTGAGAACGTTGGTACAACACGTTGGTTTATCAAGTTGTGTGTTTTGGACACAAAGTATACAACAACGTGTGCAACATTAGCGCACAACTTCATTTCACAAAAAAAAATTTTGAGTAAACATGACATCGGGTACTACTGCGCATATTGTAGTCGATATTTTTTTGTGCAAAACGAAGAAGAAGAATGTAAAAAAGCACAGAAAAAAATTTGGTAAAAAAAATTTGGTTTTATAAAAAGAAACATATTCTAACAAAAAACTTTTAAAAACACTAAAAGAAAGTGAGCCGAAAGACAACAAAAATTATATTTGCATGACATTTTAAACGCACATTTGAATTCGTGCGTGACGTTTCTTTATATGACACTACGAAAATAAAAATAAAATGAAATGAAGTTGTACAACATACTCCTAAATTATACAACCTGTCTATACAACTTGCCAAAAAATCAAATCTTTTTAATCCTTCATACAACCGAGACACAACTTCATACAACGACCCCACACACTTCACAATCTCATACACAACCTGCTCATGTTGTACCAACGGTCGCAAGGTCTGTGGCTTGCTTTACAGCTTCGGGAAATGACTGATAATTTGCTCAATAGTTTCTGGTTCTATCTATATCCCCGCACATCCTACAAAAATTTGGAGTGTCAGTTTCCCGAATGCTGGTTCTTGCTCTAACCGAGCAGTGACCATTAAAACTGCCTATCACGACTCGCATTTTCTTTCTATTCATATCCAGTAGCAGTTTGAATCTTCCTGAGTCAAGTTCTGGCCGCATAACCCTCGAGACTGTACAATCATTCTTAATTCGCCATGAACGGTTGGTCCTGCTCTCTACCCAATTAATGAATTCCCTGTAGTAATGACCTATCGGCAATTTCACCGATTTGTCACACATTCCGACAATATTTTTGCCAGCTCATCGGCAATTTCATTTCCCTCAACACTGCTGTGGCCAGGAACCCAACACAGTCTGACACTATATTTGTCCATAAGCAAGTTATATTCCGTTGTGACGTTGATCAGCCACTAACTAATAAATACTTAGCTAATGATCACCCGCTACATAATTTTTAATTTTATAACACAAGCAAAAGGAAATAAAATAAACACACACGCATCATAATTATATTAAGAACCGATCGCCCACGTATATTACTTATGCAGAATACACAAGCATATACAAACACAAGTTACATATATACCAACATAAATAGCCAAGCAAACCATGCACAACCATATGCACAAACGTTTGCCCATTATTAACGAAACCACTTAAATAAAGTAATAGATACCGACTGCGAATATTCGCTGGGATACAATTTACAATTTATTTTGTTGAGCCAGGAGGGGTAAGTCATATTCTTTGGAGTAAAAAGGTGCGAAAGTGCCTTTGTAGATAAATTTTCACAGCGGCTTCGGCTGACTGTTCTCACAGCAACTTCAGTTGACTGTTCTCACAGCGGTTTCGACTGACTGTTCTCACAGCAGCTTCGGCTGACTGTTCTCACAGTGGCTTCGGCTGACTGTTCTCCTAGGCTAAGCAAGTATTGCATGTTTCGTAGAAAGTAGGTAACTTACTAACCTGACACCGACCGTACCGAACCTCACACCCGAACCTGCATCAACATAAACCGAACCTGCATCTACAACGAAGGAAGTAATGAACCCGAGTCTACCAGCAACGAATCTTCAACAACGATAATAAACGAACGATGTCATTAAGCCGAGTCTACGAACCTGCATCAACGACTAGAAACGAACGAAGCCGAGTCTACAAGCAACGAACCTGCATCAACGACAACAAACGAACAAAGTCATCAAGCCGAGTCTACCAGCGACGAACCTGCATCAACGACTATAAACGAACGAAGTCATCAAGCCAAACCTAACAGCAACGAACCTGCATAAACGATACACAACGAAGTTACTTTGAGCTATTTTCATTATTCATATTATTTATATTTTTATTCAATACAGTAAGATCTTAGTATAAAACCCCATAGAGAGATAAATAAAGGTCTTTTATTACTTAAGGTTCGTGGATCCGTAAGTAGACCCTGGACGCGGCTAAGCCACCTCAGCCGACGATAAAACAACGTTACACCGTCAAAGCTTTTAGCGCTGACTGGCTGTCGGCGTATAAGGTTACCTCTTCGCCTTCAGCTACATTCCTGACCACTAGTTCTGTAGCCCTGATGATGGCAGACATCTCAGCTTGAAAAACGCTGCATTCATTCGGCAGTCTGAAAGAACTATGGATGTTTGTTCCCAATATATAGACACCAACCCCTGTGCCTTCCCCCATTTTTCACACGTCTATGAAGACCACACTATCCTTATATACCTTATCGGATTTGATCCAATAGTTCCTGTCTGGAATTACCCGTGAGGGTGTTCTATTAAAATCAATTTCAACCACCTTATAGTCCGTGATAACTACGGATTCTTGATTACTAAAACTGATCTCATTTAAAATTGATGCTGTTAGCTTTCTAAAATCGAAGTTAGCTTTCTAAAATCGTACGATTTCAAGCCGAATCGAGTTAAGGAGCAGGGCCGGTAATTTGTGATTTAATTCGCAAAGTTATTTTAGTAAAAATTTTAAGCTATACATTCCTAAAAAATTCAAACATATATATTCATTTATATTAACTTTCGCATTATTCGAATGAGAGTTCGATCATAGCATTAGATACTAAACAGAGTGTATGGAATAAATTTCACACATTCACTTTATATGAATGCAGATCCTTACATTTCATAATGTTGAAAAACGCAAATATTCTTCCAGAATAAGAGATTTATTTTAATAAAATGTATTTCCTCCGAAAATACTAAACATTTAGTTTTTCTTTTATATGTAATCATGCTTGTCCTCGCTGTAGCGTTAAATATGTTCTTTCGATTTTTTAATCTATAACCGAAAATCAATTTATTTCATATTTTAATAAAACTGATTTAAAAATCTCTAGACTTTAGTAATCATCATAAAATTCAACACTGCACACATGGAAAAGCGTAAAGTTCAATAAACCTGGGGGATTTTTTTTTTCATTCATTTCAAAAGCAGCAATAGCTGTTGGCTGACTGCCTTAAGATTCTCCACTACAATTCATGGGTTTTCTATCTTGCTTTTGTAACATAAATAAACTATAAAATAACAAATCGAGTCAATTTAGCGGAAATCAAATATCAAAAACGACAAAGTCATGTGACAAACGGAGAAACAAAGAATAAGAAATATTACAAACGTACAACAAGAACTGCTCGTTGCACAAACATAAAGGTACAACACAACAACAAGGTGCATGTTTGCATGGTTTACTACAAAGCACAAATGCTGAGTGGTTAAGAAGAATAAGCAAAAAATAAATAAATATTGTTAAAAAAATCTTATGGAAATATTATGTTTAGTAGTGTAGTTTTCTTCATTACAACTTAAAATATCAGCCAACCACACCACAGGATTCTTTATTGAGTTTGTTTGAAAAAGGATATTCACATGTGTTTCGCCTGAGAGTGGTACAACTATGTAGTACAATTGTACTCGTCGTATAAATACCTTGATAAATAATACCTAGTTTAAGGTAACAAAAGACTTTCTTTTCGATATGGTTGCAAGAAATGACTGCCACATAATGTAGCAATGAATGAATGAATGAACGAACGAAGGAATGAATGCAAGAGTGACTGAATAGATTATGGTGATATTTGTCATCAACATAAAAAGATACAATCAATTCTGATGGAATGTACCCTTTTCTTTGTTAGTTTTATTGTTGTTGCTGTGTTTTCAATATGTTTACTTTTCTCTCCTTCGTTTTTTGCTGCATGAATAAAGTCAACAAATCTTTTGTTACCTTGGAAATTCCCCGGGTTGATTCTTCTTTTTGTGTGTTTGTGAGTGTACGTACTGGTACTTGCAGCAAGGAGTACGATTAATATCCCATAATGGCAGGAAATCAATTTAAAACTAGTTTGAAGACAAAAAGCAACAATATACACACGCACTCACTTTTAAACGAATTGTACAATTTTGTGGTTTTTCAAAAAATATGATAATAGCGCAATTTTTCATCGTTTAAAGGAATTTAATCAAAGCAATAGAGTATTTTGTGCTGAAGAATAGATTTGCTCAAACTCGTTATCCCAGACATAAACCTATTGCAGATAAGAACCTTTGCTCCTTTATTGCAACAGGAGCATAACGAACAAAATAACATTTTTAGAAAATACGATTGAAGTTTTCAGTTTCCATACAACTCAATAAAGATATTAGAACATGATCTATTCTGAAGAATTTTGGCATAGGATTGAAAATTATGTATCGATTTTTTCTGCATTATTATTTTCAAAGACACATTTTTTGAGATAAGTATGTCTATGTTGCAATAAAGGAACCATGAGTGCTATTTAGCTATATGATCCACTACAAGCAATTCAAAAATTATTTTGAAATCACAAAATATGTAAACATGATTGCAGGATTATTTATAGCGTACAAGTAAAAGTGTTGACCTAAATTGGCAAAATACTCGCAGGGTTAATATTTTAGACTTTTACAAAAAACATCTCTGAACGACAAATTTACAATAAATTACTGTGGAATGCTTATTGCTGATATTACACTAGTCTTATTATATCGCTTTTCCTCTATACCACATGCAAAACAACAATTTTAAAGACTTTTCATTAAAATTTTAAAATAACCTTCATTCCCCTTTCTCTCAGCACTTAAGTTTACAATTTTAGTGCAAGTATACATTGTAATAATTACCAACTAAACAAAAGACTAAACATTTTATGAATACACCCTTGAACTACAAACGGCAAAGCAAAACCTGAGCCTGAGCCAGCAACATGGCGACAAAACATCAACAACAACACCACTTGAGACAACAACTTATGCTTCTTATTCATCTTTTATGCAGCCAAACAATTTGAGATTAAGCTAAAAAGTGTCTTATTACCCATCTGCCTTGCCTCAAGCATGCTTTGCAAAGGAGTAAAAAAACAAGAGAAATAGTCCACCCATTACAAGTGTGACATTGACAGTCGCAGTGGCCCTCACTATCGCAGAATACACTCACTCACTCACTGATTCACTCACTCGCTCGTTGTTGCTGCTTCAACTACAGCGACAACAATAAACATCGAATTTCTACTTCAATTAGCAACGTAAATACATTTTGCCGTTAAGTAAATCTTACGCAAATAGTTCGACGTTCATAAAATATGCAAACAATAACAACAATAACAATAAGAACAATACAGACGCCTGAAATTTTGCATAACGAAATATGAGACCGCAATTAATTTAACGTTAAATAAACAAAATGACAACGAAAACAGCCAAAATAATAAAAAAAAACAAGAACACAACACAAACATAGATAAATACTTTTACAATAAGGATGAAGGCTGATAATACCTCTTCCAACATTTTGCTTCCTTAAAATTCCCATTTCCCACTTCAAGCGGGGTGTCTGTGTCACACGGAAACTTTCAACATTCGCTTTAGCATAATGTTCAGCTAATTGCAAAAAAATATATTATTTCTGTTTCAGAAATTGCTTGTAAATAGATTTTAGATTTTAAAATAAACTGTGCTTAATTGAATCATTTGATTTGTGTGCTTCGAGAGGGCGGGATGATTTCAACATTTTTGAAAATTTATTCAAATTTGTATATGCCGTGCGGTGCGGTGCGGTGCGGTGCTTGTGTAAAAATTTGTTTAGTTAGCAATTGTTGAAAGCTAAACCAAACAAAAAATGTTGGTGACATTTGAGAAGCTTTACCAATTTGTAATTGTACCACAACAGCCAACAACAAAAACAACAACAACAACTGCAGCAAACATTAGCGCTTGAAGTATTGTTTCAATTTCGCCAGAAATAACAACAAATAATTGTAAAGTGATTATTAAAAGTTTTGACAGCTGTCATAAGCAATATTTGTTCGCCGCATTGCAAATGTTGTCCTTAAAAAAAGAGATTCGTATACAATTTCAAGTGTTGAAGGGACACAATTAGTTGAAACATCAAATAAAATTTAAATAATTCTCCAAATATTTTTTTACATGTTTAATTATTAAGATTTTTGGGGTAACGAGGGGACAGTCGAAGAAAAAAAAATATTTTAAATTTGGGCAAACTATTTTGTGTGGTAATTCTGTCATACAAATTAGAAAATCAAGCTCGAGTGAAACCAAAGAGTTAAAGGTCTTAGTTAACCTTTTACAGAGTGTGGAACACATTATATCCTCAACGAGCAGAAATATTTTGTGCAGGTGCAGCTTCTACTTTAAATCGTCATATTGACAAAAGAGTCTACATGTTTTGGTTCCCTCTGTTTATGATATATTCAGATTGAAGAATCGTATTTTGATCGCGCCAATTTTAATCGTGTAATGACGCGTTAACTGAATGGATAATTTTCATTTTTATAAATATATTCGTGCACACATCAAAAGAAAATTTTTTGGGTTGGGAAAATAAGTTCTCTCAACCTATTATAAGGGAAAAGGGATTTGAAGGTGGTTGAAGTCTACTATCATAGAAAATTATAAAATACTACCATTCCAGGTGTAGGATATATTAAGAGCTTTTATATAAAAGCCGAAATTGTTCAACATTTTAACCCTCCTAATCTTTCCTGTATGGAACTTTTTTTATTGAAGGTTAAGTTACGTGAGGTTACGTAAGGGTGGCCTGCATGCAGTGGCCATTCTCTATCTGTGTAATACAGAGAAATAATGAATATCTTGAACACTGCGGCAAAACCCATTGTATTTATTATTTAACCCCACCTATCTATGAGTCAGAGAACGATTAAAAAGGACACTAAAACCGAGATTTGTTTCATATTTCTTGAAATCAAAGAAACGTTATTTTTCTTATTGAGGTGAGTCCATACCTGCGTGGTGATCATGGAGTCATTTCTTGTGGCCCACCTTCTAATTGTTTTTGCCTCAATCCTGTGCCCAGTTCTGAGTTTGCAAGAGAGCAAAGGTAAACCTACAGACAAGGTTAAGGATAAAGGTAATTGCAGCAAACTGCAACTACTTCTCGACTGTACTCATATGCAAGAATGCCTTAAATACATTTTTGGATTGGCATTGTAAAAAGCGGGATTAAATTACCGGTGGACGATATGTTACAGGTTTGTATACCAATTCAACATCTCATAGCGACCATATAATCTAAGATAAAGGATGAAGCGGAGTAAAGTTAGCGTTAGACGAAAATTGCAAAACTTCTAAAATCATGTAGAGCTTCTATAATTCCAAATCGACTAAATTCCTCTTATCACCACTGGGCACTGTTGAACGGTTTCTTATGCTGTCAAAGTAGGACAAATACTTGATGGTACCTGCAGCAAATGTAAGGAACCTGAGGTAATTGAGACATTAGAACAACTATTTATTATGTCACTGTCCCGCTTTCAGTCGCTCAAGATATAAATGTCCTGGTGCTCACATTTTTCGGAGTTTTAAATTCATATCGAGAGTGGAACTGTGTCAATTGCTAAGGTTTGTAAAAACTGTGTTTGAGTCATTCGTTATAGGCACCAAGAACTAGGCTGCCATACTTGAGTGGTTCTTGTCATTCGCTGGTACCGCAAGGGATCAATTCCGGTCTATGCAAGATCTTTTGACCACCCAAATTAACCTAATCTAATATAACCCAGTTCTGGCAAGCTCATCAGCCCTAGTTTCCCTGAAAACCTGGGCTGAAGCAGGAGTGAGATGATTTTAAAATTTAACTGTTGTCTTCTCGCTTTCAAAACGAAGACCCAATGTACCTGAGTAAACTCCATAACTCACACTTACTTGAGTTTTGAAGCCAATCGCATAAAATTCAACACCTCTTCTTCTAACTGGAATACCATTTCTCCATATCTCCATAAAAGATAAAAATGTTCTACAAAAATAGACCTCGAGAAATTCTTCTGTGAGCCATTGAATTCAGCCGAACTCGAAATTTAACGTAAACACCAGAAATTAGTAAATTTTGGTTCTGAATATTTCTAGGTGATGTCATTGGGACTTTGCTTTTTGGAAAATTAAGAGGACTGGCTCAAAACTAGAAATAGTGAAGAATCTGTTGTCCTTTTAACAATAATAAATTTTGTCTCTGATTATTTGTAGGTGATGTCACTGGGACTTTGCTTTTCGGAAAATTAAGAGAACTGACACAATACTAGACATAGGGAGGAATCTGTTGTCCTCTTACTTTTCCAAAAAGCATCATCACCTAGAAATAATCAGAACCAAAATTTACTCATTTCTGCTGTTTACGTTAAATTTCGAGTTCGGCTGAATTCATTGGCTCATAGAAGAATTTCTCGAGGTCTATTTTTGTAAAATATTTTAACCTTTTATGTAGATATGGAGAAACGGTATTCCAGTTAGAAGAAGAGGGGAGGAATTTACAACAGATTCCTCCCTATGTATAGTTTTGTGTCGGTCCTCTTACTTTTCCAAAAAAAAAACAAAGTCCCAATGACATCACCTAGAAATAACATATATTTATTTTTAAATTTTATAGTTACACCCTAAAGAATTATGTATTTCTATGCCTTTTCGTCTTTCTCCAAGCTCTTCACACAAATAACATTCATTTTAAAAAGTTGTCTATTGCCAAAGTCATTTTGAAATTTATGCATTTTTCTTTCTTTATTTTTTTTTTTTTTGTATTTTGACAAGCGGAATGATTTATTAACCGTAAGTAATTTGTAAATATAAACTGTATAAATAAAATCTTATTAAAATGGACCAACAGAAAGAAATGCAGCAAAGAAAAAACAGAGATAAAATTTTAATCATAAAAAAGTCCTTAAAAAATGTTACAGAAAATAAACCCTTTAGGAAAAAAAATTATAATGATAAAATATCCACTCTCGACAAGCAGAACAATTTGTTTTTCACTGACAAGTGGTCAAGTGTGTTGATAGAGAAAAGAAACTTTTTTAGTTTGTTGGTACTGGCACTATTGCAACAGCCGCAACAAATTTTTCAACACTTTTATTTGGTTATTTATATTTTTCTTCTTTAATTTATGTAATAAAAATGTTAATGTTGTAAAATTTAGTTATAAAAATGTCTTTAGAAAAGATGAAAAACGACTTAAGGGTTAAGATGGTTATTCGTATAAAGACGAGTATGTGTAACCCTTTTTATTTAACCAATGATTGTGAGCATTGGTTAATTTTAAGTTGTTATAAATGATGTTTGCAAGTCGTAATAACTACAAATACGAGTAATATATGCCCGCAGGCATTAAAAAGGGGAAAGTGATTCCCTTAAGGATTCTTCATTTGATATGTATGTATGAACAAATTATGCAACTTTTTTTTCGCTTTTACTCAATATGTTTTATTCTCTTGATGCTTTTTTTCTCAATTCAAAAATGTGATGAATTTTTTGGTAATTTATTTTGTGGTTTTTATAAAGGCTGCTACGGAAAATATTTATTTGCCAACCATAATACTAATGGATGTGAACTCTACCTCACCATCACAAAACTAAAGTGGTTTTACTCAGGGATATTTATAACTAATTTGTTTGTGCAACATTAAGGTGAGTTACTTTAGAAATTTAAAAAGTTGAAAGAGTACGAGATTTCTGCTGAAGGAAGAAAAATAAATTTTGATTCCTCTTCCTTTTTTTAATGTTTTTAATTCCAAAATACTATAATTTTGAGTCAGTCCAATTCTAAAATAAATTTCTTTGGGAGTTTTTATTTTTTTTTTTAAATATTGAGAAAAATGAGTTCCAAGTTTTCAGCTGAAAAAGTAAAACAGTTTCAACAAATCTTATCTATTATGATTTATATGGTGCCATGTTTTTAATTTCATCCCAAACTTTTGTCGGCCTTCGCTACTTCTGCCTTCTGCATGTCTGTTCGGGGTGTCCTTTCTTATGGCTTACTTTAGTGTTCCAATCGATTGTGTTAAATGCAATCTCACCATAAGCCTTTCGAAGGGTGTGTTGAATGAAATAGAATTTTTCATAATCGTATTTCAAGATAGATTATTGTCTATAGTCTCGAGTTAGAGACGGTGTTTTGGATTCTTTGAAAATATCTGGTTACGAAAAATTGCATTGAATCAATGTCGCGAGGGGACGCATTCTAGGTTTCACATCCATAAACCTGATTGATTTTAAGTTGGTATAGGATAACTTTATCCTCACATGTCGGGATATTGTTGTAGATTTCCTCACGTTGACAAGCTTATCAAAGGTTTATTCGAAAGTTTATCCCGATATACACACCTTGGTTTTGTGTACTTTTACCCTTAGACATGTTGCTACTGTTGAGTTTCGTTTGTTTTCGGCTTGGTCTTCATGTTTTTAAAAATATATCATAGCAAAACGGACGTTATAAGCATATTCCAGGTGTTTCATTAGCGTTTGTAGACAACACTCTGTTCCATGTCCTTCTGTTGAAGCTCGCTTAGTAGATAAATCTAAGATGATATTAAGAAGCATTGGGGACTTTACACACTCTTGCCTTACACTTTTATTAACGGATACCTTCTTGCTTAAGCCTCAAAATATATAAATACGAGGTACAATGGCGACAGCCATTCAACGAACTGCTCAGTTACTAGAAGGCTATTATACTGGAAAACCTTTTTGTGATAATATACGATAATGTACTTTATAAATTTATAGATTATACTGAGAAGTCTTATACCTTTCCAAGTAATACGATCTGTTAGATCACCATTTTAAGGTACTTTTACAGTGATGCTTTCCTTACGCTCTTCTGGCAACTAGACAAAAATTTCCTTATGTGCGGCATGTGCTGCAAGCTAATGTGTGGCTCCGCTTTCAGATTCGTTACTATGCACTCAAGGCCTGGCGATTTGTTGCTCTTAAAAGCGCTGAATGGATCTATGATTTCACATTCGGTAGGACATTGTGGGAAAATGTCTCCCTCTTTGTGATTTACATTCATATATCAAGTAGTTTTTGGTGTCATCTTGGGCGAGGATATAGGAATAGTAACTGCCCAAAAGCTGCAACTGTGCCTCCTTTGCCTTTAACAGTTCTACTTTGCCATCTTTAAGAGGTTTGCCTGATGCTGCTGTGTGGTTAACCAGTTTCCTGATAATAATTGCCTCTATTACGCTGGGTTTCATATGCAATTTATTCATTTCTGGCAAAAGACCTTTTATCTTTCTTAGCACTGCGTTAACAGCACGATCCAGCTTTTTCTACCTCAACTGAAATTTATTTTTCTTTTCAGAATATGAAGATTTTTTTCTTCAGAAAATTAATAATGAAGAACCTTATAGTTTTTTTATATTTTTAACTTTTGTGTGTCAAACTCTGATTACCCCTATTATTTGTATTCATTTCATAATGATCTGCTAAAAAACATTTTTTTTGTGGTCTGTGGTTGAAGCCACCACAAAATTCGGCTTCTGAATTTAGTCAATTTGCATCGCCTCAATTATTACACTTTATAATTTCAAGCAAGAAAAAACAATTGTTTTTTGTTGGTCAAGAGAAAATTTATCTCCAAATTCGTGTGAAAATTCATTTCAACAGTTTATTTCTTTAGGTTTTTTTTGGAATGATTATTGTGATAATTCATTTTGAGAGGTAAAACTGCGGTTAAAAATAATTTTTTTCGTCAATTTTCACACAAAGTTTTCGATTTAAAAAGGTTATCATGCTTTATATAGTGTGGCATGTACACTGATAATTTAAATGTCCAGCATGTAAAGTCGTATGTATTTCAACGCAAGTGTAACGTATATCTTACATGTAAGTCCTAGTTTACACTATGCAAGTCTTATTGCAAAGCTGATTTGTTTGTTAGAAGAGAGACGTTTCTGTTTCCCTCGTCTTTTTCTCCCTCAAACTAATCAGATTAGCAATAAGACTTGCATAGTACAAACTAGGACTAACTGGTAAACGTAGAATGATATTTGGAGAACTAGTCATTATGTTGACATAAATTTAAATAGATATTATTGAACACATTTTTGAATCCCTTTAGTCCAGCTGGCTGGTTCATTGCTCTTCTCCTTTAACATTTAATTTCAATTGATTAAAAAACCATCAGTCCCTCTATTCCTAAACACACATTTTCAACCTTATCAATAACATATTCTTACAAGGCATAAATAATTTTACAATTTGTTCTAGTTAAATAAAATTAAATGTGCATTTCTTTACCCTTTCTTTCTTTGTTGAACAAATATTTGATTGACCAGATAGTTGGCAAAAAATCCTTTGGGAATTGAACTCAAACTGGCCAACGGTAAGTAGCAGAAAGGAAAATTATACGCACAAAAATGACATGTAAAAGATACAAGATTAAGAAAATAAGTGATTGATTACCTTATGATTCCCCCAAGGAACTGATAAAGAAAGGGTTCTATTTACACAATTTGCTACAGAAAAAAAGCGTGAAGAATACGAAAACAAAATTATGAATGCAGTTTGCCAAAATTAAAGTCAAGAAAATTAAACAGGATTAAACTCACATGTGTATGAATTTATGTTACATTTTACTTTGACTCCTTAAGGCAGTTTGTAAAACTCATTACAGGCAAAAAAATTCTTTTTATAGTAATAAATTTCCTTAAATACTCTCAAATGACTAAACACAATTTTGTGTGTAAATGTTTCTAAATTTGGAAGATGATTTGTAAGAAATTAAAAAACCAGTAGCTGCTGCTTTGTTGGCAATTAGGAGGCAAAAGAAAAGAAATTATTTATAATTAAGCCTTAAAGGCATAATGACAAGAGCATTAAATGCATTTGTTTTCTATTTGCTGTTAATGCGTTTCGAAAATTTATCATTTGAAAAAGACGATGGCATGGAAAATAATTTTAAAATAAACAAAATCAGTAAAAGAAACGTCGTCATTTTTGTGCATATAATTGTAGGGTTTTTGTAATCAAGAATAAAATGTATAAAAATAAATACAAATTAGAAGCATCATTAGAACCTTTTTTTCCCCGACACACTTGAGTAAATTACTTAAATCACGTAAATTTAGGACAGACGGACGGACAATCAGACAGAGACATCGAATGGGAAAAAACGAACAAATTATAACAAATTAACTTAAGGAAAAAGTGCAGAAAGAAAGACAAAACCAGTCAACAAGATTTCCTCTTCTTGGTTAAGACTTAATGTTTTCTTCTTCTTCACTTTTTTTTTTTTTTTTGGTTTTGTTTATTTGATGTAACAACGTAAATTAACATACATACACTTACAACAATACAAAACGGTAGAGAGCGTGGAATATGGGGAATCATCAGATCTTAATTTAATACTTTAACCGCAAATGCAACTGCAACAAGACCAGGCCAGCACAACATAACATGGAACAGGCAAAAAAATATAGCAAAGTCATGACGCCGTTTGATAATTTTCTTACTTTTTTTTTAAATAAATACCCTACGAGAAATGGCGGCAGCAGTGTTTAGGCATAATCCTTTTTCCATTTGAAATTCGTGCAATATGATACAAAAATAGTAGGAAATAAAAAAATTTAAACAAAAGTCTTCATATAATTTGTCCACTTGGCTATTAATATATTTTTCCAACACTGAATAAACATTATGAAATTTTTCATTAATTAATTAGCGGACAAATTGTCAATAGAAAAAGAAAGAAATGATATTCAAAAAGTTCCCGCAATTTCTTTAGATATTCATTGTACGTATTTGTTACTATGTCATTATCTATTCCAGCGCTGATATTAGCGATTAGAAAAAGTTTCGTGCAACAAATTTCATGAAAAATGTCACAATTTAAATTCGGTATAAATCCATGCATGTACTGCATTTTAATACAGAAATTGTCACGTTTCTACCACTTAGTGCACATAACTGTGAGCCTTTTAAATTAAAAATGAACATACAAATCATTAGTTACAGCATTTATGAACTCAGCTCCAAGTAGTTCTATTTCTGGTGTTGTTGCGGTGATCCAAATAACTGAAGGGTATACGCATAAAATGTTGTCCAGAACAATTTATAAACAACAGCTTTCGAATACTTCAGTACCTATAGTTATTGGTATACAATGAAAGTCGTAAACAATTGGAACAAGTTCCGACTTTTTTTTGTTGGGATATTAAGCTTAAAGGGTCAAATAAAAAACTGCTGTAAGAAAACTTTCATTGCCTAACTATATCTCTCAAATTGATTCTTCGTCACTTAGAGTTTCCTCTCTTTCGTATTCTTCTTATGAAGTGGTGCTACCAACTTGCCTCATTTTCCCATCAGCAGGGGCAAAACTCTTAATGTAGAGGACGTCAAATTATTAAAGTTGTATTTACATGGTAATACAAAGTATAACGACTTTGTAGAATCAAAATATTGTGAAATTTTCCACATGTTTAAAAAAAAAGAGAACAAGAGTCTGTTGTAGCTATTTTTCATGTTTACACTGATACTATAAGTGAAATGCAAGCAAAGATATTAAACTGTTGAGTTAATGACAAAAATTGGAAAATTGCAACAAAAAAAAGATTTGTACAAATAAAACTAAATATTGCAGAAAAAATTTTATAATTTCAATCTAATTTTACTACAAAATATATTTTTTTATGTATGTTTATTATTTGTTTGGTTTTGCAGTACCAGTTAAGTAGCTGATGGTTGCAGTCGTAAAATATTTACAAAACAACATGAAAATGTCCTGATTTGATTTTGGTTGTTTCTATAAAGTTTCAGCACCTTCAATAAATATCATTAGTGCTGCCAATGTGTACTTTGAAATACACCTCTGGTGTGATGAGAATACTTAAGTTTCTAAAGGCTCAATCAGACGTAACATTAACCATAGCCATAGAAAACAGCCGTTCGAGCCAACTAATGGGCAACACTGTATTTGATTTTAGGTGACTCGCCATAACGCCATAACTCTCACCATAGAAACCAATTGAATTTTGGTTTGGTTATGGCTATAGCAGTATGGCTATGTCACGTCTAATTTAAGCTTAAAATGGTTTAAAAAATAAACATTTAATGACCGCTTGTCAAATTTTCTATTAGTATTCTCTCCTACTCGATACATTTGGCTTTTACATTATACATTTTTTTATATTCTACAGCATATTTTGACATGTCGTAATACATTGTATTACCATGTTAAGACAGCTTAACAAAAATATACAATCCTCGTAATACTGGATTAAAACTATGAAAAACTTTCCTGACTTGGCTTTTAGAAGTCAAGTCTCACTACAGATATTTTGATCATTTAGGCACGAAACATTCAAAACAAAGTTCAAAAACTATATTGTATTGCAATATTAAAATTATTCAGCCCAATTTAAAATATTCCCCAGAAAACCCGAAGAATTAATTTTTGTAGAGAATAAAATTTTCCAATTCTATATAGATGGCGAGAAAAATAAAAAAGGAAGCGAAGATCCCAAATGTTCAAGGTAGACAGCTGTTTTATTTTATCGGCCAATTTATCAAATCATTTTTGAAAATAGAGCAGAGAAAAGGAAAAAAAAATTCCGAGGAAATTTTTATTCAGAAACGGGCTGATTATCTGATTGTGTGTATCCAAATCTGAAAATTTGAAAGCAGAGGAGGTAAAGGTATTCATCATATATAGAATTTTTGTTGTTGTGAATTTGAATAGCACCTTTGTACCCCTTTTGTCAATAAACTCTGGAAGTCACGGTAAAAAGTCATAGTGTAAATCCCGTATAATCAAGGGTCTTACAATTCTGCTTTGGTAACTTAGAAAACACAGTGTGCAGGCTGGCGTGCTAGGAGAAAAGCGAAGCTTATAGAGAGCATTAAGTTCCGTGAGGTTAAGAAATAAGATAAATAGTAGGATTAAAGCAGGAATAGTTGTGCAAAATAATTGCTAATTATAAAACTATGAAAGCAAGAGCTTTCAAAGGTGACGTCTTGCTGCAAAAGATTAAATGAAAACATGTGGGTAGGTCCACTGGAAAAAGAATCCCATGCATTATGGCGATGAGTACAGGAAATTGCACCATGTTATATAATATTTAACTGTTGTCAAAAGAAGGGAATAACAATGGACCCAACTGGGTCTCCGACTGGAAGTGTATTATAGCATCACCCTTCCTAACCTAACCAAACTTATATAATATTTTATGTATGAATCAAACATGAATTATCATACTTTACAGCGAAAATGTGCAATTACACAGTGCTTATCAACATTAATTTTGTGACAAGCTCTTATTACTCCTTAAGGGCCAGAGAATGACTAAACGCAATTGCCATAAACTAATATTGGCAACAACTTATAGAGTAGATCTCTTCGATAATTTCAATCACGTTTCTTTCTTTGCATGCGAATAGGAACGTAAAGGACAAAGAGATGAAGAACATAATTTAGAATTAAAACCGTTTTCCAGTTAGCAATAAAATGTCTTACAAAACCTCATACAAGAAAATGTAGAGTCCCTCTTATGTCGTTATTGGTCTTCCTAAATATTTTCCTCTTCCACATTTATTTTATTTTATCAACTTTACAATTGTGGTCTTGGTGAAATGTAACATAGAGTTCTCCTTGCAGTTTTTCTTATACTGGATTTATTATCAAGAGTAAATGAAAACCAAATCAAGGCTAGTTTTTCTTTTTTGTTTACTCTTCAGATTTACAACAACTAAATGATGTTTTTAAAGTTCTTTTGTTTTTCATCAATTACGTAGTTTATTCTTTTTATAAATAAATTTAGCTGAGATGGCGCGACGTCAGTCAGCGTGTGTCGTCCGTCTACATTTTTTCCAGTTTTCAGCTCGACAAGAAAATTAAGGAAACTTTACAGCAATTACAGATTTTATATACATACATATAAACAAAGGTCTAGTCTAGAGTCAGCCACAAAACACCGGCTTCTTGATGACACACCAGACGAACAAATAGACAGTGAAGCAACTTGCATTAAAAGTGCAGTGCAATCCAAGCAACCACATTATTAAAGGGTCACTTTTTATTACACATTTTCATACACTAATTTATCTCATCTTCATTTTTAATGAAGCGCTATTTTTATTTTACTTTTTCTCTCTCTCTGTCTTAATTTAATTGTTTTTCTTTCAAAATCAACATTCTGGAAATTAACGTAATTTTCTTTTCAAAATACTTTAGAGTTTTGTTACAAGTGTAGAATAATTTTAATAGAAAAAAAAAAAGATTTCTGAGACCTTTAAATACATGAAAAGATTTTTTATTGTTTTTAATTTTCTTAAAAATAATTGAAAGTTTGGTAATGTGTTTGACGGTGCCTTTTTAATGGTTGGTGCGTAAAACTATGCGGCAATAATAGTTTTCAACTTTGTCGGCCAGAGAGATATACATGTTAGTCATAATTTAAAAGCCAACTACTGTTGCAGGTTGTTACAATTAACGATAATCATCATCTCTACCCGTATACAAATAATAATAGTAATTAATTGTGGGAAATTAGTTAAACCTAGAGTGCGCCATGAGTCTTTGATGGGACTACCTATTGAATAGTTTTATATTTCGAAATGAAGAAAATTCGAATTTGCTGTTGATATGCGCTATTAAACCAAATATTACAGGGATGTATTGAGGTAAAGAGATTCATACTTTCTTCTGTAATTATTCCATCACTAAATAATAAATTCATTCAATATTGAAGACAAAATTTCTAATTTGTAGAAAATTTCTGTTACTTTTAATTCTTTTCTTAAATTTCCTTTCACATTACAAAAGCATTAAGTGATTTTTATATAGAAAAAAAAACAATATCAATAAAACAATCTTATAAAAATCCTTCTACCCTCCAAATAGTTTCCTGCATAAAGTGTCGTAAATAAAAATTAATTCATTGTTAAAGACACTCCCATATAATTATTTTTTTTTAATGATAAGCCAATGAAAATCCACTTAAAATAATAAATTGCTTACATTTTTTACCTTTAAACTCTCAACACATATAAATTTTGTTAATTTTTTGAGAATATTTGTTGGGGGAAATATGCCATCAACCAAAATGAGAATTTAGTTAATAAACAAATTTACACATAAAATTACAATTTTACACACCCAAAAAAAAATAAAACAATAAAATGGGAAAAAAATATATAAAAGGACATAAAAACCACAAATAAAAACACACTTAAGACAATTTATGGGCTTTTTTTTGGTTGGGAATTCCAGTCTTTAAAAAATTCTACATACACAATATTCCTACAGGATACTTAATAATGAAGCAACACATGAGAGCAACAGAGCGGCGGTAGATTAATGAGCGATAGGAATAAATAACAAAAGGCTCTAGTTATAGTGAGGAAGTAGTCAAACCAAAAACCAAATTTATTTATATCTTCCTGTTTACAAAAAACAAAACAAAAAAAAAAAAGAGTAGTGAGAAGGATGTAAAAGGTGAAGGTGTCACTGGAGAAAATGTAATAATTAAAATTATAATTCTTTTTATTAGACATTTATTACCTAAAACAACCAATATTTTTTTAATGCTTTAAACAATTTAATCATGACCGGCATCACCGAGGGGTAGTGAGAGAAAACTGCGGGATACTTTCGAGTGTGAAGGAATTTCTTTAATTCTAATAGTAACAAGAAATTGAAATAGAACATTGTGTGGACATTTGTGGTGGTTTTTAGGCTTTCTTTTTTTAAATTTATTATTTTAAACAAAACATTAAGGTCAAACGCTAGACTGTTGGCCACGAAATTTATTAATAGAAACACCTGGTTTAAATTTAAAAATTTTATGCTTTCTGCTGAAGGGTGCAGCAGCAAAGTAGAGACAATAAATTTTTTACAAGGATTTAGAAATGAAAATTATAAATTTTTACAACAAATCAAAATCAATTTTCAATGAAATAGTTTTAGGCAAAAAGGCATATAAAAACGAAAATATGGTTATGGCTTCTAATTTATATAGACAATCTGGGTCTACATGTGCATTACCTTAAAAATATAAATGTTACAACAAAATATATATGTGGTGGGGTACACCCACCAGTAGGGAAGAACTTCCACCAAAAATGTTTAAATCCTAACCGATTTTTGGAACTTGTTACTTGATTCATTCACGACAGTAAAATATTACTTGGCAGAGTTGAAAGACAAAATATTAGTTTAGGAACATCCACAAAATGGTATTGAATAATCTTCGGCTAAAGGTGCGTGAGCTGACTGAAATGATAAACATCTCAGAAAAGTGTTGTACATCGAAAATTTAAAGATGGGAAAGTTTACTCACAATAGAACAAAAGACAGTGTCATGAAAACGTTTCAATAGGGCTTGGCGATATTTCACCACAATAATGCCGAGTCCATGCACCGATTCGTAGCCATGGATGAGACGAGGATCCACCACTTCACACCTGCGACAGTTGAACAGTCAGAGCAAAGAAAGCGACGACAGTTCCATCACAGCGCCTAGTTTTTTTGGTAAGACAAGTAACGCTCAATGAATGCCTGCTATTATTACTAGGTGTAACCTTCTCTAGGGAAAGGATAGCTTCGTCGTTTACTACTCTGAATTTTGCACGTTTTTAACAATGCAGTGTTGCAGCGCCTCTGGTGTCAATAAAGCGTATTACATTTTTCGAAGTTGTGTTTGGTAGCCAATTTATTGATTATTTTACTTCGCCGATAATTTATGCTGCACAACGACGGAGGTCGCTCTGATGTTACATTCAGATTAGTATCTGCCGAAGTCGGTATAGTTAAGTGGCCAGTGACTATGCCTTCATCACCTGAACTTTCCTACAACAAATGATACAAAGGGACACTAATGCACATCCGAAAAATTTGTGGTGTTGTTATTTAATGACTGTCGGAAACCGGGTTCGAACCCAGGACCATTCATTTTGTAGTCAACGTGCTAACTAGTTCAGCCAATGCGCGCGAGATAATGTTATTAATTATCTTCAAACGAAAACCAATCAAACACGAGTATCGTGCTAACTTATTGCAGCGTTTAAGTGATGAAATTAACAAACAAAAAAAAGGCAGTATTTGGTAAAAAAGAAAGTGTTTGATTTATACATCCACTATTGCGATGGCCAAAATTAATGAATTAAAGTTCGAATTGCTTCGGATATTTCCTATTTCCAAATTCAAAAGCTGAATCGGTGGTAAAATATTTATCATCTATGAAGAGGTGAGGGTTGATGGGTATCCTATGAATGTGGACTGTTCTAAATATATAAACAAGGTGCCTCATCTATTGAATATCGCTAAAAAAAAACATCACCCAAACCAAAGCTGAGCTTAATAAATACTATAAGAACTCTTCGTCATTAATTTCAATGCTAAAAAATTATTTACTAAATTTCGTTGTAGCTGTACGACACTCGCCAACATAAAAATGAACTTGAGCACTTCCTCACGGAAAAAAAAATATTGATATAATGTTGGTCTCTGAGACTCATTTGACTTTTAGAAACCGTTTTAAAATCAATGGCTACACTTTATATGACTCAAAGGATCCGAGAGGAAGAAAATGCGGTGGATCAGCAATACTATATTCTTAACAACATTTGTGAAGAACATCTACAAGCAACAAATATCTGCATTGAACATTTCGTGATAACATCATTTTACTACCCTCCCAGATTTTCAATCAGTGAGGATCAATACGAGGATTTCTATAAGCGCGAATCCACCATAGCACACCAGTAACCAAACAGCAGTTAGAACAGTGAATTTCTCGGGGTGAATCAGAGCGTAAGAAGGTGAAGGTGGATTTGTCAACCAATAAAGTCAAGGCGATCGTTCTTTGGGATGCAGGCGGTATAATACACGTTGACTAGTTTCAGAAGGATAAAAACTCAATGGCGAATATTATGAAAAAAAAATACCGATAAAAGTTCTTTTCCCGACATATGTAGTTTCTATGGAAGAAGTCCATGAGTGGGGCTACAAATTGCTCCGTCTTCCGCCCTATTCTTCGGATTTAACCCAAGTGATTATTTCTTGTTCCCAAATCTGTAGAAATGGTTTCTCGGAAATGGATTTAACTCTAACGATGAAATTATTTCACAGGCAAGTAAGTAAGTATTTGATGACTTTGCCTTTTTTGAAGTGATAAAAAAATTAAAAACTTTGCACAAAGCGTATAGAGCTGAAAAGCAAAATGATTTTTTTACAAAAAAAAAACCTGTGTTTCATTAAAAAAAAAAAGCCACGGACTTATGTATAGATACTCTTGTATATAAAACATATATGGGAATCTTTAGACAACCAGAAAAATGTGTGAAAATAGCATTTTGAAGTAAGCCATCATTTGACCTGAGGCAAAGTTGCTCGAATCAACAATTTCACTGCTTAAATTTTGCCTGAAAATACTAGAGTTCTTGTCATCTATGTAGTCTAGCTTTTACAAATGAATACCTTATTTCCATTAAAAATTTCTCATGAAAATATTTATTTAAAAAGCTTTTGTCAAAAGACAGCAATGAATAATTTGGTGATTAATCATAATAAAAACTTTATGAAGAAAATGCTTGACCACTTTTCATTAAGAATGAAAAACAAAAAATAAAGGAAAAGTTTTGATTTTTAAAAAGAAAGATTAATGATTTTTAATAAATCACCAAGTTGTCTACGTCATATGAATATAAAAAGAATATGAAAACAACTTTTGATGAAATTGTGTGCGCACACAGACAGCATCACCAAAAATTTTGTCATCTTTAGAAAAATATATAATTTTATTTTCGTTAAGAAAGCAACTGGTCATCTTTCAAGTATTTTCCTTATAAATGATTTTACCTTAATAAAAGGGTGTTAAATAATAATTAATCTTCGGGAAAAGCATGATAATAACTCACGTTTCAATTAATAAACGTTTTGTTTTCAAAAAAGGCCATAGTTTTTATTCCTCAAAATTTGTTTTTTTTTTTCAAGAAAAACAACTGGTTTTTCCCTTAGAAATTGTAGACTGAATTTTAAATCCTTGTAAAGCTTCAAGTATATCAAAACTTGTTTCGTTAAACAGCTTTTTATATAAATAGAAATAAAAAATTATGTCATCAATTACTTTTATTCAGACAGAAAAACATACGACATCACTTGAGTAAAAATAACAAAATCTCAATATTTTATTTTTAATTTTTTTTTTCATAAGTCATGTTCTTAAGCATTCATGACTTTTAAGATTTAAGAGAGATTTAAATGCTTTCGTTACACAAACTTATATTCTTTGACATGGTTTCATTTTTATTTTGAATAATTTCAATGTCAATTTTAAAAGTATTTTTTTTTTTGTGTGAAGAGGATTATTGAGCATTAGATATCAAGTTTATGTGTTTTATACATTAAATGAATTAAAGATGCATATTTTTTCATCTTTGGCAAGAATTGATAGCACAACTTGACCTTAAACTTTAAAATCAGTTTAATGATTTTTAAAATATTTAACGGTTAATTTGACGCCTGTCACTTAATTTATGAATGCCAAATGCGTGGCAAATATGAATGTACATACATACATATATGAGAGGCAGATAATGTTTCTTTTAAATCACAAAACAGATTTAAAAGCTTTTGTCAATGACAATATAGTCAGTCAGTCGTTGAAAGCTAGAATATTATTTTGTGGTGTAATCACATTTTATGAGTATGACATGTGTCGAAAGTCTTTTAAGTTCAATAATGGATACATTTTTTCAAAACTATTTATACTTCAGTTGCACACATAATTATTATTGTCTGTTCAGTTTGTAAGTAGCAAACTTTTGTAAAATTCAAACTGTGTTCCTTTGTCTCTGGAATTCTTTCACAATCGAATATTTTTACGACATATATACTTATATATTTATTTACATATGTACTTGACAACATGATAATTTCTAGTGTAAGACTTGCTTTTAGCTGCGATAGGCGATATGACGACCTTCAAATCAAATTGAAAAAGTCTTAAAAAGCTTTCAGTAAGTTATGCCAGATAATGTGTGTATTAAGAGTAACAACTCATTTATTGCAATTTTTTTTGTTTTTTTTCCCACTTACGAATTCATGCTGCTTAAAAAATTGCCTTTACTAACTTTTTTTTGCACTCATTGTTTGCATTAGAGACCTGCGTAAAAGGTCTTTAAATGTAAATACGTCATAATTTTTAAATGTATTCACGTCGCATGTATTATACTAAACCAATAATAAATGCTGTCGTACTATAACCCGGTGGGAATTTGAGTGAACTCAGAGCTAGTTAATTATCAGCCAAAAATTAGTCAGAGGTAGTTAAAATCAGCACTCATTCAAAAGTGATCAGATTTAACATTGAGTGGCCGCAGGACGAGTGCATTAGTCTTGAACTAACCATGAGTTAGCTCATTATGATTTAGCTTGTGCCAAACAAAAAAATAAATAAAAAAAGTGTTATTTTTAGTTAATTAGAATTTAGCTTATTATTTATTAACATTTTTTAGTCAGTTTAAAGTTTAAACAATTTTAAATTATTTTTTTAAGAAACGAGAACGTATCGAACCGTGATCACTTTGTTTGTCAGCCATCATACTTAATACTTTGCCATCGCGCCATATAAAATATAAACGGCACAGAGTTATTATAAACATGAATTTAATGCTGACATCTTCTCTCTGAACTTTGACTGTATCAGCTTTGAGTTAGCTAAAAGTTAGCTCAAAACTTATCGAAGAAGTTAGTTCTACAAAAACAACTCACTAATCTCTGCATCAGTTTTGAGTTAGCTTAAAGTTAGTTCAATACTTATCGGGAAGAAGACAGTTGTGCAAAAAACAATTGACTCACATCTGTACCACTTATGAATTAATTCAGAAGCTAGTTGTAAATAAGTTATCAAAAAGTCAGCCATATTTTGAGCTATCTAATAAAAATCCGACTGGGAAGCGAAGCACGATGGATGTATTGGTGTACGTGTATATCAGTGTTAAAAAGCGATGTGGCAAGACAGCTTGTTTGTAACAAACACTCAAAAGAAGTACTGTTGATTAGTGCATGCTTGTTATTTTTCATATTGTACGTTTGAGTGTGTGTGTAATATGTAGATGGTAAGCTATAGCTTATTATTATGTGATTAACCGCATACAACCAGGCAAAGGTCTTTATGGTCCCAATACGTGGACCATCCGCCACCATTAAAAGAACTTGGAATGGCATATTTTTTACTTCGTCCAAGTACCTTTTGATCACACTCTAGACATTCAATACCATCTTTCTAGCAATTTTGGTAACAGCCGCAGCCATTATTTTCTCAATGGTATCTTTTTGACTGTTATCTCTTGACAAAGTCTGCAGCTGACTTGCCGATGGTTAGTATTTTCTACTAGAGACCTGCGTAAACAGTCTTTAAATGTAAAAACGTCATGATTTTTAAATGTATTCACGTCGCATGTATTAAACTAAACCAATAATAAATGCTGTCGTACTATAAGCGAAGCACGATGGATGTATTGGTGTATGTGTATATCAGTTGTAACAAGCGATGTCGCCAAGACAGCTTGTTTGTAACAAACACTCAAAAGAAGTACTGTTGATTAGTGTATGCTTGATATTTCTCATATTGTACGTTTGAGTGTGTGTGTGTAATATGTAGATGGTAAGCTATTATGTGATTAAACGCATACAACTAATGTTAACGCATGTGTGTGCCTTTGCATGTGCACAGAAAAATAAAAGATCATACACACATACATGCATGACGTTTGTACACTCGCTTATGCGTAGAAAGAAGCTAGTATCACAAATTCTTCCGTCACGAAGTGTTTTCTTCTTTACTCTTATACCTACAATACTCAAGCTAATTTCTTGCAAACAGTGTTGTTAACGTTTGTTTTATAAGATTTCGCTGTAGTAAAGCATTTGAAAAATCCCTCATGTCTTGAAAGTTCTTATAAGATGTCTTATGCAAGAGACTAGTTTTCACATAAAATTTTCAATTTCAAGTTTTTGTATCATATAAAGTATGTATACATGCATATATAGAAAAGGAATTAAAATTGAATAGAGAAATGCTTTGACACTCCTATTTTTCTGCTTATGCTGTTTTTGGCAGAATGTTTAACATTTTTTTGCCTGTATTTATTTATTGTACGTCAATCAGTGTCATACAAGCGCAGCAAAAAATTACATACATTATTTCGAAACAGATCCATTGTATTTTGTTTAAATGTTACATGCAATGAGAGCTTTTAGCGCTATTTCAACTTTAGGCTTTGAATTTTGAAATTTTTCAAGCGCTCCTCCCTCCTTGCCGTAAAGCATGTAAGAACAAACAAACAATTGTAATAAACCAAGACTTTGCTATTGAAAATACGCAATATCATTGCTGTCAAGTTCTTGCGAAATCAATTTTTCTACAAAAAAAATTCAAAATATTTTTCTTAACACTTTTATACAGAACTTAAAATGTGTGTAGTATTCTTTTTACCAACTAGCGTAATTTGTGGATTTTTTACAACAAAATGCTATTAATAACACCCCTGCAGAAAATTTGGTGACAATTGATCCAAACGTAGTCGTCCCATGACTTGAGAAAATGTGAGTGTTATCAAAAGTACGGAGTAGTGTATGATGGTGAAAAAAAGACATATCGTGTAAATCGTTACATATTCAACATTTTCGTGATGTATCGTCTTGATCTTGAGAAAATTTAACTGGGACTCTGTCTATTACTGTAGTAAACGGCGCTGAACATGTTTGATGTGGTTGAATACAGGACCTATCAAATAGTGTGAATATAGTATTAATTGCTCCCTCCAATGTGACTCTGGAACCAGTCCTGAGATATTAACATAAGCTTAATTGGTACTTATACTTTTGAAATACGAGTGGCGCTGTAGTCGAGTGGGTAGTGTGCAAGCCTGTCATGCACGAGGCTGTCGGTTCGAATCTCAAACAATTTTCAGATTAAAAATAAAATATCATTGCATTTGTAACAATTGAAAAAATTATAAGTGTTCATTGTTACAGTTAAATGTCGGAATGACATTTATTATAAATAGTTTATATTATTCTACACCGAATAGGTCCTATGGGATAGTTCAGTGACAGGTCATAGGGTGTATACAAAGTATCAATTAACCCCATCCCCATGTAAAAGTGACTGGCCCGCTTCATGGGAAGTGTTAGAACTCGGACTTGTCCCTATCAATTGGGGACCGATCACGTGACTAGACTTGTGTCGATTTCCTGCAGGGACTGTATTCGAATTATAAACTTGTTTTGTAACAAGCCGGGGACCCAGAGGGTAAACCTAATTCGAGCACGCTGAATACAATGGTGTTCACCATTTTTTTGATTAGGTTAGGTAGGGGTGGCAGTCAGAAACCCGGACTCACTTAGACCGTTTTGGTACATTGTGATACCACGGAGACTCTGCTTATGCGGAATGCCCACCGTCGAACTAACCAGACCACAATATAAAGCTACTAATAACGTTGAAGTTCAACACTAGCAACGTCAAAAAATTCCCTGAACTCAAAAGCGCCCATTGTGGCCATTCTCTTTCCTGCAAGTCCAGAACAGTGACAAAGCAAATGCTCTATGCTTTCTTCTTCATCGATATCCTGGCAGCTACGGCAAAAATCATTGCGTTCAACCCTTAGCCTTTGTGCATGCCTACCTATGAGATAGTGTCCGGTTAACATGAACACAAGAATCGAGATTTGTTTCCTATTCTTCAAAATTAAGTAATCCGTACCTTCCCTATTTAGGTGAGTCCATAACTAATTGTGATCACGCAATCATTTCTTGTGACCCACCTTCTATTTGTTTCGTCCTCTGTCTTGCGCCTAAGTCTGAGTTTGCAAGAGAGTAGGGGTAAACCCACACATTCCAAATCCGGTGGAACCATTAAGGTTGTCCCAATTCTAGCAAGTTCATCAGCTCTAGAGTTCCCCTGAAAGCCCCGGGAAGGCCATATCTGCTCGACTATCGGTGTATATGTTAATCAAAGTCGTTAAAGTGACATTCACTCTGAACCAATCCGCAACTTCTCTTATAGCAATGATCTCTGCCTGAAAGACACTGCAGTGATCCGGAAGTCGCGTTGCAATACGAAGACCTAAAGCCCTCGAAAAGACCCCATAGCCCACATCTTCATGTGTTTTGGAGCCGTGCGTATAAAAATCAACACTTTTTCTTCTACCTGGAGTTCCATTCATCCACATTTCTGTAGATGGTATCCAGGTTTTATAAAGAAGTTCGTGTAGAAGGGCAGGGGAGGTTTGGTCAATCCTCCATCCCCTAACTTCATCATCGAGTATTCTGCAGTGGCCGGTTCCATTTCCGTTCCACAGAGAGGTACATCGAAGACGGATTGCCGAGGACGTTGCCATCTCCTTCCCTACTAGATCTAATGGTAGTAGATGAAGAAGCATTCCCAGTGCATCCGTAGGAGTAGTGAGAATAGCACTGGTTACATACAAGGATGTACGTCTTTGCACCTTGTGTAAGATGTATAGATACGTCTTTTTCTCCAGGGATGGCCACCACCCGATGATCCCATACATGAGAATTGGACGTACTATTGCAGTATAGATCCAATGAACAATTTTTGGGGTAAGACATCAATTCTTCCCAATGGATTTTTTGCATAGATATAGTGAAATTGTTGCTTTTTTCACTCTCTCTAGAATATTCGCCTTGAAACTCAGCTTTGAATCAAAAACAACACCAAGACATTTTGCAGTGTTGGACACTTTTATCTCCGTATTACTAAGAGTGATAGGTCGGAAATCTGGTATCTTATACTTCCTAGAGAAAAGGACTAGTTTCGTTTTATTAGGATTAACGGCAAGCCCGCGTTTCTCTGCCCAACTTGTTAAATGTGAAAGACCATATTGTAGGATGTCCCTTAGAGTTGTGAGGAATTTTCCTCTTACAGCTATTGCCACATAATCAGCATAAGCCACGATTCTGCACCCCCGCGATTCTAGAGATAGCAGCACAGGATTTAGAGCTAGATTCCACAATAGCGGCGAAAGAACTCATCCTTGTGGTGCACCCCTATTTACAAAGCGGGTCTGCCTAGAATCTCCTAGAGCCACAGTTATCCTGCGGTGAGTTAGTAGATTTTGAACCCGAACCCCAAATTCGACAATGCATCAATTATCGCATCTGGAGATATATTACTAAGAGCCCCCTCAATATCTACGAAGGCCATAGAGGTGTATTCACCTACAGAAAGCGATTTCTCTATCGTGCCAACCAGCTCATGCAGAGCCGATTACGCTGACTTTCCCGTTTGATATGCATGTTGATGCGAGAAAAGTAGTTTATCATTGATGGTTTTGAGGATATAATGATCAACCATCCTTTCTAATGCTTTCAGAAGAAAGGATGATAGACTTATAGGTCTGAAGTCCTTCGGTGTGGTATGAGAGCTTTTACCAGCCTTCGGTATGAAAACCACTCTCGCTTTCCTCCACTTGTCAGGATTTTTTTGATTAGCTCTTGTTTAAAAAATAATTAAGATTGAAAACTTGGTTAAATGCACCTAGCAATTTTTCCCAGTTTTCTACTACTTATTATTCTTGTATTGATAAACTTGCATAATGAGAAAACTTTTTGGAAAAAAAATTGTAAATCTTTATTTCGAATTTTTTTAGTAAAAAATGTGGCAATTTTTTTAATTGGGGCAATTTTCAAATTTGTTTGCAATTTTTTTTTAAATTTCTTTAGGACGTATGTTGATCCATAATATTTCTTTTAATTCCTATAAAAATAAAATGATTTTACTCGGAACTTACTGCCTCTTCCACTATGTCGGAAAGAATGTCTTTATGCGCATTCTAAGCGAAAGAAAACTGAGGGCAATTTGCGTCATTCTATTTCGAATAAATTTTCATATAATTTTAATTAGATTTGTATGGAAATTTCGATCGATAACGAATGCCGTAATTTGACCCCCGATTTTCATATCTTCATCTTACTTCTGTACGAACTTTGACTCGAACGACAGGTCGCAAGAAGACGAAGTGTTTTCATACTAATTTTGATTTCAATAATTTGAATGAATTGTTAACAAAGCGAACGTAGTGTCAAAATGAACCACTTTCGACCAGTAAAATCTATTTGCAAACAACCCGATAAATTTTATGAAATTATTATGTTACCACTTCATTTTTTTTATATTCAAATTACTTGAATTTATTTTTTATTTGTATTCATCATTTTTGATTATCACTACTAATGTATTATTTATAACTACCACTAAGTTTATGTCCGACACTGGTTGGGCCTAATAATTTTTTTTATAGATTTAAGATTTGAATACTTATTGTTAGTTCATATATGAAGATACAATAAATAAATACATGCATTAAAAAAAAAAAAAAAAAAATTTGTATTCATCAATATATTATTGCACATTTTTTTGATTAAATTTATATTCATTATACAAAGTACTCGCACATTTCTAACATAACGAATGTAGATGCAAAGAAAAACAGTAATAACATGCTGTTGCTGTGCGACTATTTTGTTCTTTTTCATTGTTCAATATGGATTTATTTATTTTCACAAAATATTTTGTGAAACAAAAAATGTTACATACGTAATCATAAGCGAAGGAAAGCTGACGACATAGTGGAATGTAGTAGTTTTATTTCGCAGGGACTTTCTTTCGACATAGTGGAAGAGGCAGTTAAAGTGATGTTGCTGATAGATAAAGCCTATTGATAAAGTTTTTGAGAAAAATATAAAAAACAAGTTCAAACCCTAAGACCATACGTATTCGCCATATAAGACATCGAAATTTGTTAACTTGCAGTTAATGTTAAAGTAGTCATTTCATGCCAGGTGTAAAAGTACAGTAAGTAAGCTAACGGCCTGTCCCACGATGTCACCAGAAATCGTTCGATCGACTAGTTGTATTGCAAACAACAATAACATTAGAAAATTTATTGTTGTTTTCAATGTAAGTATTCGATCGAAAGATTTCTAGTGACATCGTGGGACAGGCCGTAAAACTTACTGGTATCCCACGTCACCGTGTTTTTTCTATAGAGCAACCAACAGAGCTTTTCCTTAAAAGAGATAAGTTATTTTCGAAATTCGTTAATTTTTTTAAAATTTTGGATATGTAATAAGAATTATATCTGCCAAAAATGTTGAATATATTTTAAACACGAGAAAACACTCATAAACGTATAACAAATAGTTTGCAATACAAAAGCTTTGCACTAATTAAATGACAGACTGGATGGCGCTGGAAAAAAACAAACAAAAAATATTCAATTTACCGCATGAATGTGAGCAACATGAATAAATGCAATGGAATAATGTTGGCAATGACAATGATATGTTTTGACGTTGAGCATTTTATGCGAAACATAAGCGAAATGAGTTAATATTTGTTTTTGGTTTTATTTAGCGATGGTGTTGTTAGTACGAATATAATTTTTTTTTGCCACAAAGCAGTTTAAATTTATTTTCTCAAGTAAAAAAATGCACCATAAAATAAAGTTAAGTTTAACACATCATTAGTTGTCAAATGACCGAGTCATTAGATGAAAAAATCTATGTAACTTTATGGACTATTGAAACAAATACTTTTGGATTTTTTCTTACTTTTATTCAATTTGTTCATAATACACTATAAAGTTTTTTCTTCCAATAAATGTTTGATTTGTTTTGTCATTTAGTTCTATACATTACAGGTCTCCGTTTGCTCCTGTTTTCTTTCTTCAGCTTTCTTTATGACAGCAATGTGAGGATATTGCTTTAATTCATTGATGGCAGACAATTGATAAAATTTTCTGTTAAAATATCATTAGTCATATAATTTGTAGGAGTCGTAGCGTGACTTGCCATTGAGAACTATTAAACAAATATTTCAAGTCATAAACAATAGTAAAAAAAAAATATATAAAGGATATTGAACTAAAAGTGATTAAGGTATAGTAATAACGCAATTCATAAACATATAAAGAAATACTAAACGCTGCAAAGCTACTTAGTTGTTTTTTTTTTGTAATTTAAAGACGTGGTAGACCAACAATAATTAAATATAAAACTGAAAACAATTTATTGGTTAATTATAGCTAACACGTCCAATTTCCTTGCACAAAACCATAACAAAATTTACTTTGTTTAAAGTTCACATCATAAATGCCAACCAAAACCGAGATCATAAATATCGGCAACAACATTCTTAAAGCCCATTAAGCATTAAAATGATCTCTTAATGGATTTTTTTTAAGCAGCAGGAAAAAAATTACACAAACTTAACCCTTTTCTGATGCACAACAAAATGGTCCCAAACTAAATAAATCTTTTTCTAACCAAAATTAAAAAAAGAAAGAAAAAAAACGAGAAGAAAACATTAAATTAAATGAGTATTCAACAGTCTAGTAATTTGAAACATTAGTAACAACCCTTTATTTATCCTTCAGGAAGAGCAATAAATAAAAACATCCTCACAAGAAAATCAAAGGGGTACCTAAAGTCCCCCTTACCCACAGAGAACAGACAGCATTAACACATCTAAACTGGGATAATGAACAAAATAATGATGACAATGACACAATGCGACAAATGTGTTGAAAGGAATACAAGACGAGACCGACCGACCGACCAACCAACCAATACTTAATTCAACAAACAAACTAAAGCAAGAAAATAAAAGCGGACAAAAGAAAAGGACGATTTGAAAACATGACCAGTACACGACCATTTAAACAACCCTAATGGGACTCATATTTGAAATTTATGTAATCACTATGCATTTAAATATAATTAGTAGCCTTATAAAGAAGTTTACTTGCAACAAAAAAAAAAAAAAAATTCTTAAATAAAACAACAAATTGTTGCTTTTTTATGCAAATTTAGGAGAACCTAAAGAAATACATAAACTTTTAATGTAAGAATCTCATGGTATATGATTGATGCTTCACAACGTGTTTTTACTTTGCAGCATCCTGCTTGCACGGAGACAAAGAAGTTTAAACAGGATTCGATGTTCCTTTTTCGGATGTGTTAACAAATTTTTTAATATTTATGACCATCGGTCATATGAAGCGGAAATTATTACTTTTTCCTTTTTTAATTTTTTTTCTTTACTTTTCACACTTTAAAATTTAGGTTAAAAAACCGGTTTCTCAAGCGTTATTTTGAGAAACGAAAATTATTTTTTTTTTCAAGGAAACAACTTTTTCAAGCTCAAATGTAGTGGAAAAATCATAAAAACATGCTGAATTTATTAAAGCTAAGATATCTGTTGTAATCTAAAAACAGAAAAAATTTTCTTCTTTTTTCAAAAGATTTTATATTTTTTTTTAAATTTTGAAAAAAAAACAAATATTATGATTTATTTTTTTTCTCTATTTGAATAACAGAAAATCAGGTCATTTTTTCTATAAAAATTATATCAGTCAACCACTTTTTTATAAAAAAGCCTTTTTTATAGAAAATGCTTTCGTGGGAAATTTTTTATTATTTCAAAGCTGGTATACACTTATTTTTTATATGGCCCTGGGAGAGTAAAACTTACGAAACAGTTTACACATTACGCCCTTGACACACAGTATTCTTAATACTAAGAGAACTTGAGTGTTCATCCTTATGCACTCCATTGCAACCATTTTTCATATTTATCCCTAACCATGACCATCTAACCTCTCACTACTTAAGACGCTTCAGGCAGATGTGCTTAGTACGGCAGAGGATTAACCAAATAAGAGGAGTTCTACCTCCGCCACCATCTGAAGCAGCATCTGTTCAATGGCAATACACTAACAAAAACCTCTGGTTGAACGCATCCAGCACTTTTTACCCAACCATTTTGGTACCACAACGTGTGCTCCTCCGAGTTTATACGTAATGGTGCCTAACAGCTGCTACATGTTTTTCCGAAGAAGAACTCACTAACCACCAGAAGTAACATCAGTCCCCTTAAAATAAGGATGGAGACGATATGCGAAAGCAGACACAGTTCAAAGCTTACTTGTCAATGGCAAGAATCATCTATTGAACTCCATGAGGTTAGAACCCTGTCACTATATTTGCTTCATCATCCATTAAATCCACAGAGGCGCACCAGCTTTGCCGATAGCGCAGAAAGAACTGTTTTAAATGTAAACAGTAGAGCTTTAAGACAGCAAGTAACTTTAAAAGAAAGTAATTTTTTTTTTAGAAAATTATTTGCCACCACCACTTTTTTCCACTTTCATAAACAACGTCATGAAATTTTCAAGTGTTTTAAATTTTTCTCGTGGAACAACTCCACTTCATTACTACTACTACTAAAATTTTTTAATGAGAAACTTAAGGACTTCAAGGGAAAACAAACAAAAAAGGGGGTCATATAAAATTGTTATTATAGCATTTTAATTTTAGAAAAGTAAACTGTTTCAGTTAATTTTAATTATTATTGTTCGAACTTCATTTTTTTATATTTAAAGTTCGTATCGCTTTGTATCGCCTAGTATCGCTTTTTGGCTTACAAAGCGATACGAATTTTAGCCTAAACAAGTCATAAATATAGTAAACTGTTTCTGTTTGTTGACCACAACAATTTGAATTAAAGCTGCAGTCAATCACCTTTATTCCAATTGTCAACCTCGATGCCACGTCGATACAATGCCAACAATTTAAGCCTTTCTACTCGCTCTCTAGAGCAATTTTGTGCTACTGACAGAATATTTCTGTTCTCTTAGGTCTAGAAAATAGCATGAGCTTGCCAATAGCAGTCTGTTGTTTTTGACAACGGCTAAACTAGCCCTAACTTTTTGGTATTGTACTGACGTGAAGAAGTAAATTTAAATTTAGAAAGACGGTGATGTAACTTCCAATAGAATATGTGGGCAGTCTTAAGTTTGTAGAAGAGAATGTAAAAAAGCTCCTTCTCTCCTATAAACTCAAGACATCCCAAAGTAAACTTTGTGTGTGGAAAAGCAGCCGTCTAATGGAAATTAAATAATAAGGCATTTTAAATATATCGTGCTAAAACCGCAACAAAAAACTTAAGCGACATAATTTTCGAACTTTATTTTTTGACACAAATCGATTATCTGCGACCATAAATAATCAATTTTTCTCAAAAAAAAAAGTTCCAAATAAACGAGTATATCGCTTAAGCTTTTTTTTTTGGCGTTTATAGCTCGATATACTCGTATTAATGTTCAAAATAAAAAAAATAATATTGTGGGAAACATTTCATATACATTTATATTTATAAACTATTAGCTTTATTATAATTTAGGAATTACTGTGTAACCAAAAAATTTGAAAGATGAGTGCATTTAAAAGGTTTTGAAATACACCGCCTAACCACTGTTTTTATAAAAAATAGATATGTAGAGTTTTCGTCTTTATTTTAATAATTTTAAATGAGAGAAACAGATGAATAAATATCTCTATATTAGTAAACAAATAATGACATTCTTCATAATTTCTGTGTGTATTTAATTTTTTTTAAATGTGTAGATTCTAATAGTACATGATTTAATAATAAAAAGTTTGTACTTACATCCATATTTCTATTTAGAATCTCAGTCATTATAATTTTAAATACCTCGTGAATCGATCTTGCTGTTTCTGAAAAGAAAGAGAATAAAAAAAATTAGCAATAAAGGAAATGGACAGCAAAATAAAAAGCAAATACTGGTTCACACACAAATTTTTTTTAACAACGTTTAACTTTATGGGGAAAAATATTTTTTTAATGATAATAACCTTACTCGATTGTTGACAGGATCACGAAATGGCATGTTCTTCATGAGTTCTACTTTTCTGATCATAGGTGTTTATAATTTAGTATTACGGAGCGGGCACCAGTAGTAAAAGTCTCCAGCAGCCCGTTTCTATAACTTTCGTTACGCATTATAACGAACGATATAACGAATTTAGAGGTGTAACGAACGGCGGTGTTTCTATAAGTGTGGTGGTATTCATTTTCGTTATAATTTTCGTTATTACATGTTCAACAGAAAGTGTAGTGATATTTTGCGCAAAAACAAAGATGAGTGAGGTAAGGTTGAAAAATTATACTATTGTGTGCAAATTATAATTATTAAAACACATTATTTACAGAAGAAAGTACGTACTGGTAAAATTTCCAAAGGCCAAAAGCAAAGCTTTTGGAAATTTTACATGACCACAGAAATGTGGCTATGGGGCAGTTTGGTGGACCAAATAGCGGCGAATCGGCAGAGCTTAATGTATGCGGACCAGCATGTAAGACGAGTGACCAGTGGAAAAATGTTCGTTCATTTTTTTTATTTATTTATATGAAGTTGTATTCAGCAAATGAAAAACAGTATATTTATATTACATATGTTATATATAGTGTGTATAATATACATATACACTGCATATGTTTGAATTCATCATAATCGTTATATATTTATTTTTACAGTGTTGGCAGAAAGGATGGACAAGGAGGTGCTGGAGTATATCTAAAAAGCTCTTCATATCGCGCTTCTGGGAGGTGAAAAGGGTCGGTTGAATCCCTTAGGTAGCCTCTATGTACACGCAGCATATTTCGCTGGTCAACTAATATTGCTAGTGCGGCAGCTGCAAGCATAGTCACAAGCTTCAAAAAAAATTAAATAATTAAACAATTCACATTTATACACTTACTTTATTTATCTATACTTACTTTTTTAAATGAATAATTAAGCAAATCAATACAATACAACATGTTCAAGTAAAATGTACAAGTAGAATTGAAGTAAACAAAACAACTAAGCTGTTACACATAACGAACGGTGTTTTGTTTCCACTGTTTCATACACTTTATAACAACTCGCCACGCTCGTAACGAAAGGTAATTTTTCTGAGTTGTAGAAACACTTCGAAGCAAAATTTCGTTATACCCCATTCGTTATAGAAGTTATAGAAACGGGCTGCAGAAACATTATGCAAAGTAATTGGTCGCTTTTGGTCTTTTTTAGTTATATATTTAGGAAAGATGACATAAAACTCGTCGTTTCTAGATATCTTGATATAAATTTCCAGATTGGCAATATCATCAGGATCTTAGAAAATGCAAGGATTCCTCTTGCCCATTGAATAAGTCAAGAGGTAAGAAGAGAGTTATAGCTTAGCAAGAGTACTTGTAGAAAACTAAAAGTTGTTTCAAAAATCCCTCGCACGTGAACAATTTTGTCCGATACTCCGTGCACACTGAAATACCTGAAGAATTCCAATGGGACATTAACTAAATCTCTAGTGAGGAGTACTTGAAGGCCTTTTTCAGCACTCACTTAGAAAGTAATTTTCAGGATGAGAATCGGATCTCTGATTAGCACCCAATAGCAATAGCTGTTAGAGGAACATTTAACTCTTTTCAAGGTGATATCCTACAAGATGTTCGGGGAACCACCAGCTTGCCGTTGATCCTGACAATTCTGCATTAGTTATCTTCTCGAAAAAGTATTAGATAGCTGATTTTAAACTCATTACGCTTAACAACACGGAGGTTCATAAGTGTCCAGCACTGCAATATATTTCGGTGGCATTCTAGAGAGGGTGAAAACAGCAACAATTGCAGTTTATTTCTGTAAGATATCAATCCATACGGTCATATTACGACCGATTCTCTTGCGGATGAGGATAAAGTTCGGTGACCAGCATAAGAAAATAAGACGTTACACAATATTCAAAGGCTTGCCTCACTGTATACTACTAGCGATATTCCTATGAATACATTAGGTATGCTACTATTAGATTTATTAAGCAAGCAAATTTAACAACATTTGCAGTCCATTTCGTAGCATTTCTCTGGAGACGGCACCGGCCACTGCAGAATAGTGGACCTCGAGTTTACCAAACCTCCAAACCAAACGCTTGTAGAGGACTTGTGCCAATCCGAGCAGCGTGGAGACTCCGTACTCCAAGTAGAAGAAGGGATGTTGAATTTGCATGAATAGCTCCCAAACTCAAGGGATATATTCAGAAATATTAGATTTTCGTATTGCAAAGCGAATACCGGATCATTGCTGCAGTGTTTACGAAGCAAAAAAGGATAGATGTCACTTCAACAATCGTAACTAACACATACACTAACATTCAAGCCGCTATCACAGCCTTAGAAAACACCAAATACCAACACTGCTGATCATCTCTAAACGAAATGGCAGAATAATTTAATATTAGAATCATCTGTATCCCGAGCTATAGAAGCTCATGAGTTTGCTGATGAGTTTGCACGGATTGGGATAACCTGGCGAGATCCACTGAATATATAATGTGCAAGTTTGCCTGAGTGAGGAATATACACATAAAATGCAGACCACAAGAAATAACTGAACAATCATCAGGCAGTCATGAACTCACATATATAAGAAAAATATGGCTTTTTTGATTTCAAGATATATGAAAAAAATTTTTGGTTTTTATAGCCGTATTGACCGGACATCGTTTTAGACAGGCATGCACTGAGGTTAAGGAATATACACGAAGAAATAAATCTATCGCACTTTCTGTGTGATCATGGCCGCTCTTGAGCAGAGGAAACTTGAAGACGTTGCACAGCACAACGTCTTCTTAGCTTTATGTTGAGTACCGACTGGTTCGTGTTAACACAAAGAACTAAAAGGGTCTAAATTAAACGCTTCCCCTTCGTGAAATAATGTTAAAAAAAGTAGTACTCTAAAACAGTGATACAAAAGCTTAAAATATTTTATAGGAAAATTTATAACAAATTATATTGGCAGGTAATCGTATTATACAACCCCAGAATTTGATCTCATTTTGATCTCTGTTGTCCTTTATATGACCGAAATTTTTCGATAGGAAATTGACCTTATTTTTACACTTATGTTTTTGTATCGTGCAACATATGTGCGTGTGTATGAATGTATTACATAAAATCTACAAATTGATATGCCACTTAATGACTTTTGGCTTCTTTAAAAAAAATTTTGGCTTCAATAAAAACACACAAAAGACATAAAACTCATTAATAAAAATCATAATATGAAGGCGTAACGAATAATGTCACGTTTCATGATTAGTTATGTCAGTTGTTGGTATTAAAGCTCGTAAATATTAGAAAATTTTATAGATGCATCAAAAACCATACAAATATAAATGGATAAGAGATGTAATGAAATCTATAAAATGACTGCCAAAAGGATTAATTTTACATGAATGATTTTAAGAAAGGAAAAATAAATTAATTTTTTAATCTAAAAGAAATCAGTCAAACGATGGTTATTGTATCGTTCAATGATATATAACAGGGATGACAAATTTTATTAATTATCCTTAATGTTAAAAGGATAACAGCTAAAAGATGTGGCTGAGAATATGCGAAGAGTTGTAAGGAAATTGTTAATTTATTATATTTTAATTATTCAATAGAATTATTTCTGCAGTTTTCATTTCTTATTTCTCTTCAGTTTTTTAATAAATTTAAGTTTGAAGCTGTTTTTGGAGAAAATTTGTTATCAAAGTATAAAATCAATAAAATTTTTAATTGCTTGTAAAAGCCATTAAAATTTATTCATTTTAATTACTTCTTAGAAAATGTCTTCTAATATCTAATAAACAATTAATTATAGGCATTATTTTCAAACTAAATTTATTAATTAAAAATTCCATAATTAACACCACATTTTCTGGCGCACGCTTTCATTATTTCGAACGAACATGTGACATGCATATTAGTCTCCTGCACAAGATATCTTATAAGAACTTTTAAGACATGAGGGATTTTTCAAATGCTTTACTACAGCGAAATCTTATAAAACAAACGTTAACAACACTGTCAGCAAGAAATTTATTTGAGTATTGTAGGTATAAGAGTAAAGAAGAAAACACTTCGTGACGGAAGAATTTGTGATACTAGCTTCTTTCTACGCATAAGCGAGTGTACAAACGTCATGCATGTATGTGTGAATACATTTAAAAATCATGACGTTTTTACATTTCAAGACTGCTTACGCAGCTCTCTAATGCATATCATTGCTTTTTCATTTTCACTGGTCCAATATACATGAGATGTTCAATTTGTTTTTAGGGGGTATTTTAACACATGACACTCTGACACCGACACCCACTGAAAATTTAGGGAAAATATAATGTGTCATGTCATGCCCGAAAGCCAACGATTTAATTTGCTATAACCCCAACTTCAACAAATAATAAAAATGTCATACTAATCATTATGATTTTCTAAACAAAATATAAATTTGTTTATTTCTAAATATTCTACAAGAAATGTTTTTGATAACACGTGTCTTGAGTCAGAGATTGAAATTTAGAGTTTTTCCAAGAGGGGGAATTAGTTTGCTACTCGTAGTTTGAAGATAAGAGAATCTTGAAAACCCTTCTTTTTTGTAGAGGGCTCCAGCGCATTTGTAATAATTCTGTGTCTGTCTCTCTGTCTGCCTTTCTAGCCTGAGTTGACACTTAATTATCTAATGTTTTGCGTGTCTTCATTTTCTTTGTCATGGTATGCTGCTTTTAATAAGAAATCTTTCGAATAAAAATCTGTAAATAATCATGGTGTATGAGTCGCTTACAAGATTCAAATTCAAAAATGTCAAGTCTTGCTGCTCGTTTGACAAAACCATTTGCCTTCTTTTTTTGGTGAGAAAATTGACACGTGATTTTCTGATTTGATTTTAGGTTTCTTTTTTTTTCATCCAACAACTTAATTTTTCTGTTTTTCATTATTTAAGAAGATAAATGACTGTTTAACACCAGATACATTTTGTTAAATGAAAACTTTTTAACTTTTCATAAAATTAATTAATTTTGTAAAGCAATGTGACCGATTTAGTTTAATGCAATTGTTTTTTTTTTTTTTTTTTTTGAAGGCACTTCGCTTCGATGTTTTTAATTAAAGAATTGTATTGTGAACATTGAAAGAATTCAAATGTCAAAAATTAAGCCACGCCCACCTGCTAAAGTATTTTTTTCATAAATGGTGCAAAAAATTAAATTTTCTATTCGTTTCTAATTCATTACCGAAATAATTATTTAAGATGGTTTTTATTGTAAATAACCAGATGCTAAACAAATTTGGAGTAAACTCAACTTTTGTTTTTAAGAGAAGTAACTCTCAGGCAATGAACGCCTACTACTAACTAGTAACAGTTTTTATAAAATGCAATGTTGCAGCGCCTCTGATGTCAATGAGGCACACTAAATTTGCGAAGCTGCGTTCCGTAGCTATTTTATTGGTTATTTTACTTCGCCGATGATTCTGCTACACAATACCGACGAAGAAAAGAAAAAAATTATTAACTTTTATTATAAACAATTCAAAACTCTCCCTCAAAAATTTAATGAAAATTAATTTTTTTAATTCTCAATATTTTATTTGTTTTTTTTTCTTAATTTCATAAAAGTTCTCTTAATTTTCTAATTTAATAATAATAATACTTCAATCAGTATCAATTAGAGTTCGTTTCTCCTACTGCAAGAAAAATAAAGCAATATATTTTTTTTAAATCCAGTTTACAACCTTTTAATTCTCCCAACATTAAACGTTTTAATGTCACTCCTGCCACAGCTACTGGTGAACGAAGAAAAATATATTTTTTCAAAAAATCATAAAACTTTTGCTAATCCCCTACTGAGAACATGGTGAGCGAGCAATGAAGCCATAAAATGAGACTTCCACAGCGTTAAGGAATTCCTTAGAAATAACACAGGTGGTGCAAGCACAAATAAAAAATGTTATAAGCATTTAATACTATTAAAGTTTTATATTATTATACTGAAATTAACTAGATTTAAGTAGTAAATATTTAAAAGAAATGTGTGTGAAATATGGAGTTTTAATCATCCTCCAGTAGATCAAAGAAGTTCGTAATGAAATCCACAGTAGATTATAATAAAATTTTTATATAGAGAAATGAAAAATTCAAAACGCCAATAATGTCCAAATGTTTAACAATTCGAATTTAATCAAAACTTGTTCGAAATAAACTAAAAGGTCTAAATTTATTTATTCAAACGACTTTAACTCACAACCTGTTTGTTTAAGACATTTATGATGAAAATCTTGGCGATTTCGTAGTAGATCAAATGAAACTTGTGCACAAAGTTGGCACTGATGCGCATTAAACATTTGAAGTTTAGTTTTAGTAGATATTTTATTGATTATTTTACTTCCCTGACGGTTCTACTGCATAACAAAGCCGGTACAATTCAGTACCTTCGGTTTTTTGCCCAACGTGCTAATAAATTCAAACCAACATTACCCACATTACACTGTATTTTACACAACCGCCTCAGCTTCATCTCCAAAAAGTTTAATTGGTGCAAGAATTAAAGCTCCAGTATGCCAGACGGAGGATTGATTTCCCTGGAACATTTATTTTCAGAGGAGGTGACATAAATTGGCCTACATTTTGTCCTGATTTAGCCACTATGGCCTTTTTTCTAAGTCGACTATTTTGGTACTTTGAAAAAAAAAAAACAAAAAACATCACGAAATGGCAGCCAACACGAAGTCTACGCGAAGGCGTTGTAGTATATTTTATTAATCGAATAAATGAGTGCTTCCCACGCGACGCTACAAAAATTAAAACTATATACATATTTAAAAAAGTAATAAAGCATTCATCCTTATCGTGACAGCACCTTGTAATATAAGGTTAAAGAACGTTGTAACATTTTGTCTTTGATCTAGAAATTTCGAAGTAGAAACACACTAGCCACGATAAGGACATTCGCAAAGGAAGTTTCGACGTACATTCTGTGACAAGGCTCCCAACAGTTGGAAAATAATGAGATCGGAAAACTTCTTTTCCAAGCATGGCACAGTTGCTCGAAGGCCTTATAAGAGAAGTGTCACAGTTAACGACACAAGAAACTATAGCTCTGCTGAGATAAGTTCCAGTCGACAGAGTGTGCTAACAATTCGACACAAATACTGCAATTTGTTTTCCTATAAGGTGTATATGATAAGAAAATTAAATCTCGCCGGTTTACCCATCCACTTAGAACTTTGCCAGATGACTCTACGAGTCTACGGAAGTGGACGAAAACATGCTGCTCATGAATCATGTCTTTTTTTAAAGAGAAGTAACACTCAGGCAATGAATGCCTACTACTATTTCTAGGTGTTACCTTCTTAAGGAAAGAGATAGTGATGGAGACGACAGGTGGTAAAGGAAGAGACAGAGTAAAGCTTCATTCTTGAACAACTCTGCTTTTTGCACGTTTTTTGATACGTATTAAATTTTTTGCAGCCATTTGATTAGTTGTTTTACTTCGCCGATGATTCTGCTACACAACGAAAGAGGGCGCTCTGATGTTACATTAGGATTAGTATCTGCTGAAGTCGGTATAGTTTCGTGACCAGTGACTATGCCTTCATCACTTGAACTTTCCTACAACAACTGATACATTAGTGTCACATGCACATCAGAAAAAAGCGTTGTGTTGCCATTTAATGAGCCGGGGTCGAGCCCAGCACCTCCGGTTTTGTAGTCAGCGTGTTAACTACTTCAGCCAACGCCACCCATTCGATATAAACGGCAATTTTAATAAACAAAATTGTCAAATATGTAGTCATTCTAATCCACAACTTCTTCAAGGGAGAGAATTGTACTCAGCTCGAGTCACAGTGTGGTGTGTAGTTTCATCAAGCTGCATTGTTGGACAATACTTTTTTGAAGAAGGCTGTCGCAGTATAAAGATTGCTGGAGTTCGTTATTTAAAAACTTATACAATTTTTTCTTTCTTGAACTGCGCCGAAAGAGAATTACTTACAGGGGCAAGACCAAATAAAATATTTTTTTATTTTCTACTTTTTTCGTTAAAACAAACACAAACTGCGAAGCTTCTTTGGCTTATCTGCAGAAACAGCCAGAGACTCCGGAACAAAGTGGACCTGAGACCCTCAGACTAATAGACTAGTACGCTGCCTACTGGCCAACTCAGGTAACTCAAAGGTTTCGTTGACTTCTCCGGCCTACAAATTACACTGCAGAAAATTTTTGGATGTGGAGGTACAGCAAAGAGGAGGTTCATAAATCTAAACCATAAAACATAAATTGTTTAAAATACTAGATTCAATCGATTAATAAGCGATTCCGACTTCAACTCTGCAGGCAGTCAATAACAACTTTTTGTTGGGATGTCAAACAAGCGCCTCTTAGCGTGGATCCTCCTTTAAATTAATTATTTTTAGAAACAAAAAAAATGTTTAATGAAATTAAACTATCTGTCTTATGAAATAAAAATTAATAATTTAGGTGAAAAAAGTTATTTAAGTTTCCTCATGTAGCCCTGTATTTGTATTGTAAGAGTTACCCAGAGTGACGTTCGCTGCAGAAGAGGTTGAAAGCTAAACACAGAAATATTTTTGTGAATATACTGAGCCTATATGATGATTTTTGGCAAAATATAGACATAGATTCTAGATCGTAACCATAAACTTATAAATATTCTACAGATTGAAAAACTATTTCTATTTCATAAAAAGTTAAGCTTAAAACTCGCTAGGGAAATTTAAAATGCATGCATTTCTTTTATTACAGTAATTTCAAAGATTATCCTTAATTTCTTGATAAACTTTCTTCACAATTTTGCAAAATATTCTGACATAAATAAATCTTTGCAAATTTTATCTTTTATAAGTAAAATTACACATAATGGCTAATAATTTTTTAAAAAGTTATCATTTTTTTTATAAAGGAAATAAATGACTTATTATCTAGATTATCATAAATATTTTTTTACAATATAAAAAAACTAATAATTCGCAGTATTTCCGAAATGACATCACATATCAAATAAATGTTTGGCAATTTATTAAAAATAATAAAATAAAGACATACATTTTCATTTTATGTATTATTTTGAGGAGTAATAAAAAGGAAAGCAGTCTAGCCAGGAAGGGTGTTTCATTGATACACAACGAATTGTGAGAGCACAACTTGAGGCATTTTTGAAAGGTTCTGCCTTAAATTTTTGATTTTTTATAATTTCTTAAATTATTTACTAATAATTATTTTACACTACACCTGACTTCTCATGCACTTGCTTCAGAAAAAAAATTGTTATGAAACACAGTTTTTTTTGGATAAAACATAATTTTATTTTCTAATTTAGTCTAATTTGAGCTCTACACAATTTGGCAAACGTTTTGCCAAATTTTTAATTTTTGTTAAAAAATAAGATTTGTTAAGGTCATCAAAATATTCTTTGTTTGTGAGATTATTTTATTGTTGGAGTAAATTCTCTGACCGGCGAGCCATTTCTTCAGGTTTGGGAATATGAAATAGTCACTTAAGGATAGATCCGGATAATAGGATGGATGATTAAGCAACTGGTATCCCAATTCAGAGATTTTTGCCAAGAAACTGCACACGTTTGTATTGTTGTGGTTGGAAAGTAATTTTTTTTCTTGGCGATATGCGGTAATTTTTTTCCACCTCCTCATTAAATCGACCCAGTAAGTTGGCATAATATTCGCCATTGATTGTTTTAACATTTTGAAGCGAGTATGTTAGGTTAGGTTGAAAGAGGTGCAGTAATAATTGACCCAATTCGTTTCGCACTACACCTTTGCTATTATAGCATGTTGTGCGCTCTTGATAAGAAATATTGAGGAGATACCAATAAAAACTATGGAAACCTTTTCAACTTAAATCAGATTAGGAACCTAGTCTCCTCAATATACTCAGTCAGGTTCTTCCAGTCTGAGACCCTAAGATGATCTATATGTATATTTTTCAGATGGAAGATTTATCTCTTAATCTGACTGAATGCTGGACAATGTAACAACTATTGTTTAAGAGTTTCATCATCGTCTTTGAATGGATTCAATGTGGATTATACATATATATATATATTATATATATATATATATATTTATTATCTGAAAAATGCATCTGGCGGCTTTCTTTGGCGTTGATTCACAACGACAAACACTTTGCAAAGTGGTCGATTGAGAGCAAAGGCGACTCCCGTCTTTCAGAGAGCTTCATCACACCCAAGTAATCATTCAAAATTAAAAACCAATCGGTGTAGAGACCTCAAATGGGCGTGCAAAATGTTCGGCATTGTCCGAATTAGTATGACCAAAACGAAAATCAGTAAACCACTTTTTTGCCACAGAAACTGATAGTGAAGAGTCGTCATAGTATTTATCAAGCTTACGTCTAGACTTGAGGAAACTAATTTTTTTCCATTTACTTCTCAAATCTGCTATGGCTGTCGAGCACAAACTAAATGACGCAACTTGTTAAAATTTTGACAGGAGTCAATTGACAGCTGCGTGTTGACAAAAGTAGTGTTGGGAATTAAAAATAAAAGGAGGAAATTCCTAAATTCACGGACTTTTTCACCCTTATCGGGAATAAAATTTCACGTGAAATTTGTTCCTTTTCCCTAAAATTGTGATCGCCAATTTTTGTGTTCTTGTTGCGTCAGTGAACTTTTTTCCAATTTTGTTCACCATTTTTTGCTCATTGGAAATATTTCACGTGAACAAAATTTTCGTCTTTTATACCCGATAAGGCATATAAAATTTCTTCTTATAATCTTATTCGTTTCTTCCATTTAATTGTTGCACTTTTTCGATCTAGTGAAATAAATAGAACGACCAAAAAGTAGAGTGCTAAATTTCATTGATAACCAGAATAAAAAAACTATACCCCAGAGTATAAAAATAAAGGAAACAAACAACATCACCCCAAAACAATGTACCCTTAGTAGTTCACGCACACAACAAATGCTTAAAAAAGTTACATAACATTAGCGCAATATTTTATAAATAACTTTGATAGCGATAAGGAATAAATTCTTCAACCTTTTTTTTATTTTCACATACACACACACACACACACACACATACAAGCCAACAGAACAAACAGGGAAGAAAGTTCTCAAGATTATGTAAATTTTCATGGATTCAGTCTAAAGTCATTTCATAATTCGCACCTCATTGTACATTCCGAATAAAATGAAGTAAGTGTGTTCCTCTTCGTATAGTTTGTGTTAAAAAAACTTCCTTATTATGCGGGCTGCAATACAATTTATTTAATATTTATAGTTTTTCCGTAAACACTCACACAACCCTTTTCTTTCAAGGCAATAGATCAAAATAAATAAATATTTTCCATTTAGCATACTTAACCCCTTGATAAAAATGATTAAATGGCTTCAAAAGGAATGCATCAACAGCGAATGATCATAATTGATGGTTTATCGTGATGAAAACAATTTTGATTTACGTGTTGATTTTCTACGCATTTAGAGAACCGAAAACCCGCATTAATACTTTTAATTTCCTTTAATTTGAAACTCTGCTTTGCGTGTGCTAAGTGCCAGAATTGAATAAAGTTTCCGAATTTAAAATTTAACAGGCAGGTGTTGACTTTTCCCTTCATTAGTCGCATTTGATTAAAGCTCCCCCGCTTTGCCACACAAATGAATTTCATTTTATGTATTTCTCAACGCTCATTGTCATTCATTGTGTCCAAATCGCATAAAAGTGACCTTTACATTTCTCTTTTATAGGGTGTTTTTTTAAGAGGTATAGAACTTCGAATTGAAATAAAACACAAGAAAATCGTTTTAATGTTCATCAATTTGGCTTTATTGGAAGGATAATTTTATGCCATTAATGTTTAAATATGATTTCGGGCATGTGGCCGCCGCGGCTGGCTCGAATAAAGCCAATTCTACAGGTACAATTTTCAACCACTTTTTCGAGCATATGGGGCCGTATGTTGGCAATAACGCCACGAATGTTGGCTTCCAAGTCCCCTAACGTTTCTGGTTTGTTGGCGTAGACGAGCGACTTCACATATCCCCAAAGAAAATAATCCAATGGTGTCAAATCACACGATCTTGGTGGCCAATTGACAGGTCCATTCCGCGAAATTATGCGCTCATCGAATGTTTCCTTCAATAAATCGATTGTGACGTGCGCTGTGTGGCATGTAGCGCCGTCTTGTTGGAACCACAACTCATCCACATTCATGCCATCCAATTCGGGAACAAAATAGTCGGTTAGTCGGCTCCAATTGCTGTGCACGGTGGCGAATCGATTCATTCGGGTCCTCTTCAACACTTTGCTCTACAGCGGCAATTGTTTCTTCGGTGCGCACTGTTAGACGTCTCTGCGGATGCGTATTATCACATAGAGTAAACGTAGTGCGAAAACGATCCATGATTAACCGAATTAATTGCTCTGATGGACGATTATGTCGACCATAAAATGGACGGAGCTTGCGGTAAACTTCGCGAACTGAACCATTATTTTCGAAATAAATTTGCACGATTTGCAAGCGTTGTTCTTTTGTCAACCTGTTCACGATGAAATGGCAAACCAAACTAAATATTAATCACTTAACAGCTGACAAAATGGCCGCCAGTTAAAAAAGTGATACCAACTTAAAGTTCTATACCTCAATAAAAAACAACCTTTACTTCCAGTCCTTTTAAACAGCCATTTATGTAGTTTAAAATTTACGATCTTTAGCGAATCAGTTTAGTGAATCTTTGTTAAATAAACATCAGTGAAAAAAGAAACACTAAAAAGGACTCTTTCAAATCAAAAAGTGTCAAAAACTATCATAAGTTTTTATTGCCAGTATCAAAATACAAAAATAAAAATCTGTTTCAAGTGATAAAATCCCTGCTCATATGAAAAAAGGATAGAGATGATAATGAGGACATTAAATTAAGGGTTGTGTATATCTCCACACATGATTTTAAAATACATTTGAAAGTGAGCAACAAAAAAGAAAAAAAAAGGAAATCTAATCAACGACTCCCGTTTATGAGCATTTCAAAACTGACAAACTGATAAAAATTGTCTGATTATGATTTTGTTGTTAATTTACGATAAAGAGGACTCTGTCCAAAACGAAAAGGACATTTTAAGGTACACATGTAGCTGTAATTCATTTACCGAATTCCAGCAGCAGACAGTGCAGTGAACTAGTTTGAAATTTGGGGTGTAAATTGGTTGCGCTTAAAACATTTTAAATACTCGTATTTTTGTGGCAGTTCAGGCCGCAGCCACCACATGGGTCATGTTTATTTTGCGTAAAAGCAGAAGTATTCACTATTTATTTTTGGCTTTAGCCTTTTGTAGTTTCATTTAACGATAGTACTAAATATGTCAATTGAAAATATCGAATTTGTTATCAATAACGAAGCGTAACAAATGATCTTTTGAAATGTTAAAACTTTTTAAAATTAAATTGTAAAACGTTCTTTTGATAAATAATTAACGCTCAATTGAGTTTTGAGCTGTTTATGGGATTGTCTTTTTTGCAAAAGGCTTTATTCACGCTTCAACCTGGTTAGGAATAGTAATGAAAATTTAAGCTGGTAGTTAAAGGGCTTCAAAAGAAAGGAGGTACACGATTTGGTTATATTTTTTAAGTTTTTTTCTTTATAACTTTATTATTTATTATCTGAAATTTCTTCTTTTGTCTGAAATAATATGGATGCCAATTGAGCCTATTCTCAAAAAGTGCGCAGGGTCACAACCAGTAATATTTAAACCGTAACTTCATGTACACACATATTTCGACGCAAAGAAATTTGCTGAGGCTTTCTGAATTGGGTTTAGTGAGGCCAATTATGCTATTTTATGACTTCACAGGCAAATCAGAGTTTGTCATTTCCGATATTTTTGGTTATGTGGCATTCCCTTGCAAAAACTAGGATAATATAAGCGGCAATGCACAGATTTTGAAAATGACACCACAGAATGATAACAAAACACTTCCGGAATGTGTATACAGGCTAATACGCCACAAGATAATCCTTAATGAGGTTGGTCTGTGTAAACTTTCCTCCTGGAACCCTTGGTTCACGGACTTCAAGGTCGCTGAGATTGACTTTCGTGGATACCCTCAGTGATGATACTCGATACCGACTTCCGGGTAAAATGGAATTTTCTCTAGGAATGTTGTGCTATTTTTACTGGGGTCTATATTAGGTAAATCCTGCAGACTTGCTAACAAGCGTGAGGTTTTCCACGCTGTGATTCCAGCTCAGGAATGAGAAGCCGATAATGCACCTAAAGGCGAGGAGGTTACACTCTTTTAGTAGCGCTAAAAGCTTTGAAGGATCATATTGTCTAGTCGAAAGTTACTGTAAGAATGCACTCAGCGAAATGATGAACAAGTATGGTGTGAGTGTATGTTAGGTGTGAGGCCATTGCAATGTTGAGGGAAATGACACAACCGATTAATTGGAAAGGTCGGCATCAGGATTGTATGAGGCGGTCTCACAAGCATCGTTGAAACCACCGACTAGCCACTATTTCAGGATATTCCGTAATTGGGTTTTAGGAGGAACTGGATTAGTAGCAAGGATTGAGGGTATCGAGGGCGTAGTGAATAAGATTTGACCTGGCAATATTCGAACAATTACTGACTATGAACAAGAGGTGCTACTGGTTCTTAGAGGAGTCTTGACTGTTGATTTCCCGGTTAGAGCAAGAATCAGCAGATTGGAAACTGGCACCAGGATTTTTTCAGAACATGTGAGGATGAGAGGAGCCAGACACAGAGAGAGAGAGACGAGAGCTATCACAGAGTGTAAAACGAGGATATTGGCGGGTCCATCATAGTCATGATGGATAGCCTGAAAACCAAAAGTGCTTGAGAAGTACCCTTCCTAACATAAACTATTTATTTCTACTTAAACGGGAGCGGTCACACCCCTCTAAATTTAGTGTCATATTTAATGTACGTCAGCTCAACTGATTCCTACAAAACTTTCGCCTTTAAAGATATCACAATCTCTAATTTAGAAAAGTTGTGCCCATTTTACACACTTGTTCTAAAGCGACTATTATGAAACTATTCATACACCTTCACCTTCATGTGCGATGAAGACTAAAGTTAAATTTTAGGGAACGAGTACCCGCTCATTACAACATCTGCAAGTGTATGAATAGTTTCATAATAGTCCCTTCAGTACAAGTGTGCGAAAGACTAAGTCCCAAATCTTACTATGCAAGTCTTATTGCTAAGCTGATTAGTTTTACGGAGAGAGAGAGACAAGGGGAACAGAAACGTTTCTTTTCCCCCGTCTCTATCTCCTAACAAACTAATCAGCTTAGCAATAAGACTTGCATAGTGCAAACTGAGACTAAGCGATTTTAATACGATTTGGCGCACACTTTAAGATTTTGTAATGTCACGATCACGCTTATAGAATAGTGGAAGAGCACGATCGTTAAAATTTAACATTGCATTTTATATATTTCCATCACAACGACTTCTACTTTACTGCAAAAATATTTGGCTCTTACTGTGCTACGAATCTGGAATAAGGTAACAGAAATCATGATCAGTGTTGCCAGAATTTGTTTTGTGTTTATTTCAACACAATTAAAATAAATATTTTCCGATTGAAATTGCAAACAAAAAGTTTTTCAAATAAATTTTTTTCTTTTTAGCTTGAGTAAAATCGTTGATTAAAATTAATTATGCGAAAGTAATTTTCGTTTAGAGTTTCCTTATAAAATTGCTGCGGTAAGTAATATTGTAAGTATTATTTCTAAATAGAAAGAATTACTTCTACTTACAATTTGCATATTAAAGACATGAGAATGTTGACAATTCAAAAATAAACATTTATTATTTCTTATTAAAATAAAACAAAAATTAGAATAGAAAAGAAAAGGGAGGGTTTTTCCTACATATCCATGAATGTAAGAGTGTTAAATTAAATGCCAGAGACAAAATAAACAGGAAACATTTAAATGATTTTCTACTTTTTTTTGGCCAGCAGCTCATTAATTTTCATAACAAAAATATGTCACAGCATCATTTTTCCTGATTTTGGCTTTTTTTCTTTAACCAAAAATATCATTAACACTGTCGAATGTCGTCTGTCTACTGCGAGTATGAATTTGTTTAACTGCAATTCGCATCCAATGGATGATGTTGTGATGACGAATGGTTGGGTTGGTTGTTTGATTGCTTTCTGCTTTAACTTCTTTTCATACGTTTATTTTTATTTTTTTGTAACTGCAGACAAGGTGAAAACAAAAGGAAGACGGAAACTTAAATGTCATTTCAATGAATTTATAATTGGAAATTATGTATGTATGATGTGTGTCTGATATTATTATTTTTTTTTGTTGTTCAATTTTGGTTATGGTAAATTGCCTCACAACAAATTTGCATATTTCTTGTTTTTTATTGCGACAAAACGCAATATTTTTTTTTGATTTCTTACACACGCACACACACACACATGAAGTTTGGAGGAAAAAGGACTTCATTTTTATTTTCCATAAACATTTTGCATATTGAACAAAATTTTCTTTGCTCTACACTTTGTTGTATTGTTGTTGGTTGGTTGGTTGGTTCCTTTAATCATTTTAATTAATGATTTTATGTAAAGTTATTTATTTATTTTTCACAGAGAGGAGCGCTAGAAAAATTTGCATACCTTTGCAAACCCTTCTTCTGTCTCGAATTGAAACAAGTTTTAAGGATTGGTGACTTTTTCCATAAAACATCATTAATCAGACGAGTTAATTTGTTTATTTTTGTTTTATAGATCTTTGATTTGGTTTTTATGCGTTTTTTGCTTATTTGAGTCATTAACCCTTTTGTTCTTTTATTTGACTTGTTCACTTCGATATAAATATTTTTGTTAAACTTTTGCCGTTTGTATTTTACATTTGTTTAATTTAAATATCCTGGGAACTTTGCCCAACAGTTTGTTTTTCCAATTGCATTTCCAATTTTTTTTTTCAATTCTTTTTTTAAGTCTTATTAATGAATGTTTTGGGTGTCAGTTACGGTTTCTTGATTTGCTTTTTGTTAAAATGATCTTTGATTTTCATTTAATTAAATTTTTTTTCTAATAATTCTCTTTACGCGTATGTACGTATATTTCGCAAATGTTTTTACAATTCCAACAGAATCGTTAACTACGGTTTATATTACGTTGTTTCTTTAAAGGACATATGTTTGAGCTCTAAATTCTAAAGGGAAGGGATAAGTTGTGATGTCACCAGGTTAAGAGGAGAGATACATAAATAAGATTAACGATAGAACATCATTATATTAAGAAATCTAAAGAAAAATTCAATCAACTTGGAATGCTTAATGTTAAAAAATAGATAGAGATTTTTTTATCGTCAATATATGCTGCAAGAAAACTACTGATAAATTTTCCGCTTTATATGTATTTACCTAACTAAGCTGTATTAAAAAAAATACTATTTTAAGAGTAACTTTTCAAAAACAGTATGGGTGTGTTCGTAAATGCATCACTGCTCTGCATCATACGTGCAAACTTTTATTTAAAATGCAATACAAGTTCGCTGATAATCTGTTTTAGTAGTAATCATGTTTGTACACAATATTTGACATTTATATGCTCGTTATCTACTTATGTGAACCAGTTTAGAACATTTATATTTCCATTTGCAGCGCAGTGATGCATTTACGAACAGGCCCTATTTTAACGGTACTTAAAAATGTAAATCCTTCAACAGGTAATTTTTTTAGCATACATTTTAACGGTCTAATTCATAAAAAATATTTTAGTTTTATTACAGGTTTATTTGACAAATTTCCCATAGAAATATGTCAAATAAGTGCTCAATAAACCTGAAATATTTTTTATGAATAAGGCAGAAAGAATGACCCCTATATTTATAAAAAAAAATGAATTTGAAATTCACTTTATGAAAATTTTGTACGGAAAATTTGAAATAAAATACATTTCAAATTCGTTTAAAATTTTATGAATATGGGGGTTAATGTATAAAAGAAATTTTTCCAAATGGTAACTTTCCAAAATTAACATTTTAAAAGGTTCTTTTTCAATATGCATACTTCAACATTAATTTTTGCAAAAAGTACTTTTTAATATAAATTTTTACAAAAATACTTTTTCAAAAAAAAATCCTTTTCAAAGGTTACTTTTTCAAAAGGGAATTCTTTACAATGTTGCTTTTATAAAGCGGTAGCGTTACATTTTCAAGTAATTTTTAAGAAAGTACCTGTTTGGAAAAAGTACTTTTTACAAAAAGTAACTATTTAGAAAAAGTACCTATTAAATAAAGTATTTTCTCAAAATTACCTGATAGAGAGGTTTTATTTTCAAAAAGTACTTTTTCCAAATTTTATTTTCAAAGTGGTACTTTCCAAACATGTATTATTTTAAAAAGGTAGTTTTCAAAATTGAAAGACATTAATATGGACCAAGTTTATTTTCAACAAGAATGCGCCCAGCAAGTAATGACACCATTCTCCTTTGGAAAGAAAAATTTCGTGGCCGTGTGATTTCTCGAAGAGGCGATCAAATTTATCCACCGAGATCTTGTGACTTTAGACGTTTTTTGTAGCCACGTGAAAAGTAAAGTTTATGCCCACAATCGATTCAAGACATCAAAGATACAAATTGTGAAGTTTTCCAGGACATGAGGCCGCAAATTAGCCAATTGATTATGAAAACAATATGATCCTGCAAAAATAGCAGCGGCAGCCCTTTGCCTGATATTGTTTTCCTTTATTTAAACGAGGCTCTCCTGTTTACAATTAACTAAACATTTGCTGATTTCGCTTGAAGATATTCGTTGTTTTTAGAAGAGAAGTAAAACTCAGGCAATGATCGGAAAGGGATAGTGATAGAGAGGACAGGTGGTGATGAATGAAGAAATATAGGAAAACTCAACTCCGCTTTATTTTGCACGTTTTTTAATAAGGCAGTGTTGCAGCTCCTCGGGTGTCAATGAGCGCAGTGAGTAGCCATTTTATTGGTTATTTTACTTCGCCGATGATTTTGCTACAATAACCGACAAAGGAGGACGTTCTGATGTTACTCGTACATTAGGATTAGTATCTGCTGAAGTCGGTATAGATCAGTGTCCAGTGACTATACCTTCATCACTTGAACTTTTCTACAACAACTGATATAAAAGGACACTGATGAACATCGTGGTGTTTTTTATTTTATTACAGAACCTTCTGTTTTGCAGTCAACGTTCTAACTACTTCAGCCAACGCCACCCTCATACAATCGAACCTCTTATTGAAAGATCCTTTTGCAAAACACCCTTTTTCAAAATGTTCTTTACCAAAATATATGTTTATATGTTTTACATATTTTTCAAATGCACTTTTTCAAAGACTTCTCCTTTAATGTAACGGCAGGTTTAAAAAAATATCCATATAAATGTGTATAATATCTATATATATTAAGGGTAAGGTAAGCTTAGGTTGACAAGTAATTTTTGAGATCACTTGGGTGCGATTCCTCCTTTATGTTACCTGAGAGTAGAAAAGGGATAGTGCAAGGACAGATAGTGAACTCTGCCATTGTGTATATTGTTAAATGTTTATAGCATTGTTGAATCCCCTCGGGTCTTAAGTATGTTCATTGCTTTAAGCTGTGTAGCCACTTATGTAGGTTAGGTTGACGAGTGGAGCCATTAGGCTCATGTCATATTTAGCCACTTCATTACTTATTTTACTATACCGATGATTTGATTGCTACAAATATCGATGAAAGATGCCGTTGCAATATGCGTTAATATACATAAACATATGATTTGATTTAATCTGGATAGAGAAAGAAGTATTGCTCTCGAAGATTGTCATTGTTTTGTAGTCAGCGCACCAACTATTTTAGCCAGCAGCACCCTTGGCTGAAGATAAGACAGTTTACTTTTCAGGCACTTTTTATTTAAGAGTTTTTCATTAAAAGCTCATAAGTTCAGGTAGTTTCTCTAAAGATTTTTCATAGATTAAGTTGTTTTTTGGGTTTTTTGTTAAATGTTCCCGCTTTGAGGTAATTTTCCAAAGGAAGATTTTAAAAATCAGTAACTTTTCAGAGCACAGCTTAAATTTGTAATATTTTAATCATTATATTTATTTAACCCTTTAAATGTTCAGTCTAATGTAGCAATAATTTCTGAAAATTATTTAGTTCTGCTTTAGACACACACATGCAATTTCACATTACAATTTAAACGCTCTCGTACATACACACATGGCAACACATGTCAGCAAACGAATTAATCGAAGAGAAATGATTTATTTACGCTTTTGGTAACTGAATCCACTACTTGACGCTTGAATGCCTTGTTAGCACCCAATTCATTCAGCTAAACTCTAGCAGAAGCAGCAGCAGCAGCAGCAACAATGGAAAAGGGTTAAATTTGTTGCAAGCTTAACGCTTAAAATACTCACACATATGAATTGTTAAAAAAAAAACGAACCCTTCAGTCTCCATTAATTTATGGTTATTTAGTTAAAATTTTTAACTTTTCTTTATAAAGGCAATAAAAACAAAATCCTTTGAAAATATTCATTCAAAAAAATAACAACCACTTAAAAGGCTTTTATTGGTTTCTTAAATTGTATTGATGGCTCTTTGTTGATTTTTGTTAATTTTTAAATATTTTATTTTAGAAGAATTGATTTTGGTGCTGCTGCTTTTGTTGTTGCTGTTTTTTTTTCGATTTCGCTAAATAAAATTTTAATTGTTAAAAGAAAACTACCCCTTTACTTTCGGTTTCAAGGGTCTGGGAATTTTCGTTTAATGCATTTTATTGCATTTTTATTGCTGCATATTCCCTCTTGGTTTTTTTATTGGCAAAAAAAAAGAAAAAAGTTTCGCCAAATCTTTTGTATTCCTTATATTTTGATTTTATTTTGATTTGTTTTGAAATGTCAATGATTGATTCCAATTGTTTTGTTACATGCAAAGAGTTTTTTATAGCAGCTTTTAGTTTTAGCTGCATAATTCGTTCACTTCGATAACTTTTTCTTTGATGGAATTCTGAGTTTACGATTTTCACTTTTTATGGGATTTTCGTTTTTTTTACGATCCAGGTTAGTGTCATGACATTCCCTATTTCCCAATTCAAAATATTCTTTTGATATTTCGGTGTTAACTGACAGCTGTGTTAGAGGATTCGAAACAAATATTTATTTAAAATAAAAGATGGCATGCAGCTACTTTAAGTTTTTTTTTTAACTCAATACAAGAATCATAATTGTATTAAGGTTTCATTTTGTTTGAATTTCGTTTAAAGTAAATTGTATTGCTTAATACGAAAAAATATTTCTTTTATTTCTCTCCCGTTTTGTTTTCTTTCTATTTTTATTTGCATTTATTTGTTCAATACCCCTGGCAATCATCAATCTCTGTCGCTATTTGTTGTCTACCAAAAAATGTAATTCTTTATAACTTGTTGTCTCTTGTATTGTATGGCTTAGAAGTAGGAAAAAAAAAAACAAATGTAGTGAATAGAGTCTGATATTTTCACACAAAAAATTGCATGCATTTAAATTAGACATTTAAGTCGGTGTCGGTCGGTCGTACCACCCACCCACCAAAACAGTTGTTACATTAACTGTCAAATTTTAACACAGCACACTATTCGTTGGAAATTCATTGCAACAACAACAACAACAACAGCAACAACAACAACACCAACAACAACATTATGAATAAATTAGTTAATTTTTCTTTTTAGTTTAACCGATATTTAAAAAAAATATTGTAATTGTATTTGCTACCGTTCGCTGTCGTTCGTTATTGTAGAGGGAAATTGGTGAATAAAAAAATTTTTTGTTTTGTTTTCAATAATCAATATCGAAATTAAAATTTTGCAAACTTTTACTTGCCTTAAGGTACGGTCACACTTGTCAAACATTTGCCCAAAAAACCGTAACCAACAAACACTAATGAAAAAAATTTTGATCCAGACACATGTTTATCATATTAAACAGTTTCGAACAAACTAATGCACAATGTCATATAATCCAATGTCATATAATACTCTTTGACTTGACAAACTTTTGTCTGAATTGAAAGATTTTTCATTAGCATTTAGTGGTTACGCTTTTTTGGGCAAATGTTTGACAAGTGCGACCGTAGCTTTAGAAGTTGCAGTTCAAAGGAGAAACTTTTTCAAAACATGTTAGTTTTACAAATTAAAAACGGTATTTGGAAGGTACTTTTCCAAAGCTGCTTTTCCAAGAGCTATTTTCATGGAAGCTACTATTTCAAAAGAACATTTTCAAAGGGTAATTTCGAAACGTATTTTTCAAGAGGAATTTAACCATTTTAATAGCTTAACTTAAGTTTCATTCCTTTATTTTATTTGAGTTTTATTCGATTTCGCATAGTCGCTACCTAATTTTTGATATAGTTTGTAGCGAATCGTACACTAATTTCACAGGGACAATAATTTCTCCAATATCTGAGCACGGTGGGGTTAGTCTGAAGCACAGCTGCTTGAAAATCATAACTTCAGCAGTTTGGTTCGTTACATATGAGGAGTCGCACAACAAAACGTGCTTTTTTCATTTTTTTACAAAATGTTTTTTTTTGTTGATGTATTTGCATTAATTTGGTTAAGTTTTACTAGAAACAATTTTATTTGCATAATACCTCTTCCATTCTCATAGAAAAATTTTGGTCTTTAAAAAATTTATGCAGAACAAAACGTGTTTTCTTCTTCTTTTATTTTAACAAAACGTAGTTTTTTATAACAATTTATTTATGTTTGTTTCATTATAACTAGAGATGAGAAAATGTCGTAATTTTCTCAATTCATGCATGATTGTCGCTTGAGCGAGCGTGCGTGATCACTCCCGCGCAGATCTCTAATTATAACAGTAATTTTCGCGGCATGACTGATTTCATATAAATAATAATAATAATCAATAGTTTGATTATTACCTGATATTTGAAAGTTATTAGATTTAACATAGGAAGATAAATACTGCAACACGAAAGATGTATAAATTAAAAAATCTCAACAGTGCTAAATATGTATATCGAGTTATTATTTAAGATTTTGTTTTAAATGATATTTTCATTATATTTCCCTTATTTTCTGCAATATGCGATGTTTTTAGTAGAAATTTGCTAAAGAAAAATGCCATGTATTTAAATATCATTGGACATTTTGTCGAAAAGAAAAATAAAAAGCAAAATATGTAACTAGTTTAAATACCTCAATTACTATATTTATGAAATTGATAAATATTTATTATAAAACTGCCCGTTTTGTCAACTTTGCCAAAGATATTTAATGTTCTTGTCCTGCATAATACCCCTTATAAATGCTTCTTTTAGATCTAAAATACCGTATTTTAGGCAGCAATTACCAAAAAATTTAAATTCTTTAGGTAATGGTTATTGATAACCAAAAAATTTTTTTGGTTGCTATAATAGTTATTTGTAACCAAAAAATATATTTCTCACTTTAATTGGTTATAATAACCAAAATACGATAATGGTTAAAAATAACCGAAACGAAATAAAACACATTTTAAAGTAACCTTTTCATTTCAAATAAAAAAATAACAATTATTTTCAGTCCCTGGTAAATATATTTCGAATATACGATATTTTCATGTCGAAAATACGCATACCAAAACGTGCCTTTTGCATTTGGAAACAAAACGTACCTTTTTTATTTTATTTTAACAAAACGTGCTATTTGCATATTAAAAGTCCGTTAATTTCGTACATCGGTAACATTTATTGCTGCGACTTATTGTGGTCTGATGCATTTTATAATAAGGAAGAAGCGTGTTATATATTCTGGGTTTATGCTATGAAATAATCGGGTGAAAAAAATAATCTTTGATTTTCCAACATTTTGAAACAATCGAAAAGGCACGTTTTGTTCTGCGACTCCTCATATATAATGAACTTTTTGAAAATGCACTTTCCAAAAAATTAATTTTTCTAAAGGAAAATTTTCGAAACATTTGTTAAGTTTACGGTTTATCGTTTCAAGAAAAATGATATTTGCTTATGGGCTTGTGAACTGACAAATTTATTGCATCCTAAATTTATCACATTTTTAAAATTCGGAAATTCAAATTTACATGAATTTCATTTGATAACATGAAATTAAACCAAGTATGGGAAATTTAATTTAATGGGAAATTAACATATTATGAAAAGCAATTTTGATTAAAAAGTTTGAAAATTAAATTAAAATAAATTAAATACATATTTATTATAAATAATTTATTTTCTGGTGTTAGTTATAACATATTAAAAGATTTTTCCAAATTAATCTAACAAATATAATATTCCCAGACCTGGCCTCAATACAACTATTTGAAAAACACTTAAAATATAATTGTATAATTAGAACGCACTTTTGTATGAAATCTATTAACAACAACAATACAATATTGCATAATTATACGATTAGAGAACGCATACGATGTTAATACGAACTTGTGAATTGAACAATTATTTTTTTCAATGGGTACTTTTTCACATCACATCACAAAATTTTCCAAGTTTTTTGTTCTTCTAAATTCGTGTGCCACATCACATGCTACTATTTTATATTTTTTAATTTTAAACATAAACAGGTGTAGCTTGTGTTTTGATAAGATAATTTGTAAAAACGATTCCGAGCCCAGAACATAGATGTTAGTTAGCACATATTATGGGGTGCTACTCCAGAGAAGGAGCTTCTAGCGGGACTGAAAAGTCAATGAATCATTATTAACGAAAAGACACAATCAATAAGATGATCGATGAATGAAGTGTTTTTTCTCACCGTTGCGGACGCACAAATCTAAAGTGAACATCGAATTTGGTAAGCATTTCAAAATTCATCGTTGCGGAATCCGGTCCATACACTGGATGATATGGACCAAACATTGACTAAGAACGCTGTCAGAAATATCGCGCTTGGCGCAATTATGTTACGCTGGAGTCACACATTCAATAAATCGCTTTCAATTTCATTACACGGACTGTGTGTCAAAATTCCTTGAAATTGAAAGCTGTGCCACAAATTGATAGTCAATTTCATTGTATGAATGCTACCGACGAAGAAACAACTCAAGTTTGTAGCTTCAATCAATGTGTGCTGTGGCCAACTGTTCAAATTGAAAATTATATTGCCACATAAATGGATAGTTGAATTTGGAAGCAATTTAGTTTTCAATTTAAAAAGTGTGTGTTAGTAAAAAAAAGTGTGAGTGTATTGCAAATTGAATGGAATTGAAAGGCAAGTTAAGAAATTGATAGTTACAGTCTTGAATTCTCAGGAATATGTGAAGCTGGATAGAAATGTAGTGGAGAGTTGAGCTCTGCTTCTGGACACTATTTTATATTTAACGCATATCTAAACTCCCAAATAAACGGAGTTGGTTTACTACTAACAAACAATATTAAGAAAGAACTGACGGAATATAACTCGATATCCGATAGAATACTCTCACCCCACCGCCCCCCCCCTCCCCTTCGTACTAAATACCGAAAGATCAACTTGATACAGTGATACTTACCATCTGAATCAGCTGATAACGACACCAAAAACCATTTCTATGAACAATTGAATAGAGCAATCTTTGGAGCTGCAATAAGCGACATATTAATTATCATGGGAGATTTGAACATCTAAAAAAGTACTTATCATAAAAATTATTATTCCAGTTTTATAATTTTTCCATCAAAAAATAGAAGCACAAAATGTGACATATAAAATTCAAGACCTCTTCTTCCAACTGAAGTACCATACCTCCACGACTCTCGGGATGGCATCCAGGTCCTGTAGAAGCGTTCATAAAATTATAATTTCAGTGGAATTATTTTTCCATGAAGACAAAGAAGCACAAAATGTGACAAATATTAGACGGCAATTAAGGGACAATTTAATTTTTTAGCTTTAAACTATATTTTTGAATTCCCAAAAAAAACATAGTTTATTAAATTTAAATTTTTGTAATTTTTTGTAATTTCAGAAATTTTTTCTTCCTTAAAAGCTATTTGCCAATATTATTGCAGTGTGGCAACTGTAATTAAGAGCTGTTAGTTGCCAACTACCATACGTAATAGACTTTGGCAAGTGGCAACGCTATCAAAGTTCAGTTGTCATCCATAATCGCGCCATAAATATAATACAATGTGACGTATATACATCTGCCTTTAAACATTTTATCGCAGGCTTATCACAATTTCCGCCTTTTCCCACAAAAAAAACTAACGTTTGCTGAATTGAAGTTATAAGTTCCCACTTATAATTTCCGAATAAAAAACAAGCACCAACCAACATAATTTATATTAATAAAGTTAATTTCAATTGCTGGTCATTTCTACTAAACTGGCTGTCCAATTGAAACTAATTAAACGATGAACTTTTTGAACTTCTCTACAAGAGTATATTTATCAGAAACTCCCTGATTTATATGAATTTGCATACACGAATGGTCTTTATGAATAAAATCAGTTTTCTGTTGCATTTTCGCAACACTTAAAGAGCCGGTCAGGCATTCTTTTTTGCTTTTTTTTCGTTTACAAAAGCTGGACACGCGTTATGCTAATTGTCATAATCAATGACAAATGTCACATACATACATACATACAAAACACACAAATGCATATACAAACATATTCATTCATGCTAATTGTCTAAATTGACAGGATATTTTTGATTAAAAACGGTCTATAACAATTTCAGTAATATTTGATTGCAAAAACTAATGAAAATTAATGCAAAAGTGATAATTGATTTTATGCTAAACTTCTAAAATAAAAAAGGAGACTCTTTTCACACAAGCAAGAGCCGTTGGCCGGCCATCAATTTACGCATCCATCCCATCATTTATGGGGAGTATGCTGCTCAAAAACAACTTTATTATAATTAAGATGTGATGAGAATCAAGCATGACGAATATGAGAGTATTAACTATTGACACAGCGATTCAAACAATCAAAAAATAGAAAAACAACTAATACAAATGCTCGAAATGAAAAATTATCCTGAAAATGTCCTGGATGTGTGTGTGTGTGTGTGTGTGTGAACGTGTGTGTTAGTTTGATATAGTAACCATGTGACATTTTGATTTCATTGATTGTTTGTTTGGCTTTGTTGTTGTATATTGAAGTAGGTACTAAGAGTGCTTGATTGTTTGTTAGTATTTGACTAAATATGTAGATGCCAGAATGGTAACAGTCACGTGCTAGATTATGGGTAGGTATGACAATAAGTGCGCCCAGATTAATCCTGCATTAGGATTAATTAGTATAACATCATTATAACATTTTCTCTTTATCCTTAGCAACAATTGCATTTGTGTGTGTGTGTGTGTGTGTGTGTGTGTTGCGGCCAAGAGGATCATTTTTGTAGCCGGTAATTTGTTACACTTTTCTGTTTGGAAATTGTTTCGTGTTCACAAACTAATTTTACTGGTTGAAGCGAGCAGTTTGAGGCATTGAAAATCTCTGCATACATAAATATCAGAAAGGGTACATGATTTCCGTAGCTATTGTGTGTTTGCGAGTGTGTGTGTGTTGGAAAAATGAAAAATCGAGCAAAACTAAATTGAAAGTGTGTCCTTTGAATGTAGGGAAATTAGAGCTATTGTTTAGTAAAGTAAAATTGTTATAATAAAGTTATCATTTAGCGCTTCTTAAATGCTCTCACAGTGTTAATTCTTTTTTTTATAAAAAAAAGAGTTGAAAGTATTGTTGTACCACACTTGGAAATGTTTTCAATTCCTTTGTTATTGTTTCTTTTTTTGTAAATTTTGTTTAAAGACCCTTTTAAAAGTGGACAATTTTTCAAGTTCTTTTAAAATCCTAGCACGTGATCTTGTTGAGTTTATTTTAAAACATTTCTTAAGGCCACTTGAATTTTTATGGCAACACACGTGTGCGTGAGCATGGTTTCTATTTTGCAATTCATGCGCCAATTGTAGCGCAACATGTCCGGCTTTAACTTTGCCAGCAGGATGCCCAAAAAAATAAATAACAAATGTTTAACATGTTTTTTAACATCCGTTTAATATTTGATAAACCAGTCACGTTATTTAAATAAATAAATTATGTTATTAGAGAATTTAATGATCGTGATATTCTGAAATATTATTTTTAATAATAAATGCAGTTATCAAAGGATATTTTAAATAATTGAAAAAGAGTAAAAAATCCATAAATGCTTTGAACTTTTGAGTTAGCATTCTGTAAAAATTTTGTTTGCACTTCAATAAATCGTTGGCATTCATGCCCTTCATATGTAACCGGTTACCTTTTCACAAAAAAATATGTATTCACTTTCTTGCTTTTGTTTTATTTGAAAAACTAATTCATGCTTCGACTTTCGATTTTTGTTTGCACTTTAATACTTTCCAAATACTTATTTCCTTTCATATCAATCGGTTACTTTTTAATAAAAAGTGTTCGTTAGTTGGATTGCCCAAGTAAGGTTATATTGAAGAGAGCAGCCATTACGTTCATGTCAGGGTACATACACATAAGCCAGTACAAGCTCCACCTTTATAGGAACTAGGTATCATTTACGTGGTCCCTCAAACTTTTCCAGTCAATACCTCTTAGGTGGGTAGTGTCCTGTTAGGTGTCATCCTCAAAATAACGCGATCTCGGCTAGGTGAAAGCTGGAAAATGACAAAGAAAGTGCTCCATTGTCTCAATGTCCTCCATGCATGTCCTGTATTCATTGGCATGCATCCGTTGCTTGTGTCCGGTACAAATGCCTTCGTAAGTAATTGTGCCCTTTAAGACGCCGAACTTTTCAAGTTCGGGCCTGTTTAATTTCAACAGCGCCTTTGTTTTGTCTTCGTCCGGGTCGTCCCATAGATCCTTGGATAGATTACTCGCAGTATCTCTATTCCATCGCGTCATGTGGGCAATCTTCGCCCAATTTCGTAAATCAATCTTCGCTGCCTTGAAACTCTTCGCATTAATTAGAGTTACTGTCCGTAACGTTCTGGCATTTTTTGTCAGTCTATTTGTACGATAATTTCCGATTATGCCATTGTGAGCTTGACCCACACAAGACGAATTTTGCCAGGTACTGCGTAATCGTTAATCATAATTTGTCCCAGAGTTTACTCTTTCGGTTGTGATTGATTCATTTTGAGATCTCCGTAATCGTATTAACCCCCGTCTGGAAGACTGTATTATGGTCAGGTAAGCGGAAGCAAATATCGATATCTGGTTCTTCTACGAAGAAACCTAGGCCCGTTCTTTTCCCTTGATTCGATCCAACCGTGTACTAGCAAATTTCCACGGATGTTTCTTCTATGATTCGATTGACCCAGGAGTGTCTTTCCGGTATCAATGTCTCGCATTCAGTTATAACCCTCATCTCACGTATTCGATCGGATATTTCCAATGTCTGGTCATATCCATCCACTGACGTCTATATGTTCTGATGGTGTGGTATGTTGTCTTGTACGATCCATTCCCCCATCACTTGTAGACATTTTGTAGCAAGAGTTGCTTCGTATCTAATGCGAATGTCTATAAGTTGGACATAAAGAATGATCTCCAATCCCTGGTGGATGTAGTTTTCATAGCGCCACTTATACCTAGACAGCGAATTCTTTAAAGTTTCTCCATTTCAGTGAAACACTTTCTCCCATTTCCCATTTATCTGCACCATACTACCGATTCGTATCTCATCACACTCCTATAGAGTGAATGTGTCGCAATAGGGCTGAGTCTTCATCAAAAAACTGCCGTTCTGCAGATAGACCAGCAAGAGTTAGCCTTCTTGACTCTTTTCTTTATGTATCGTCTCCTGAACAGTTTCCGATCTAGCACCACTCCTAAATATTTAACCCTATCATTTAAGGTAATGATCTTACCCTTAAAACTATGATCAATTTTTAACTTAATTTAATTATTTAAACAATTCTAAAATCAATAAATGTTTCCTACGAGACGAATCCATACCGTGGTCAAATAATCGGTTAGTTAGTGTGAGTAACCATTTTTTTAAGAAAGCGATATTATAGCTTTAAAAAAATCCTAATTAACAAAAAAAGTCTTATGAAACTATTTCTTGCATTTGACTTACTGTCAAGTGCTTCTTTATTTTATTGCGTAAGCGGTTACTTTTTGAGATAAATATATTATTACCATTGAAAAAATGAATTTCATAAAGTCGTGTTTACTTTAAAGACGAATTTTTATGTTCGGAGAATCGCTTAGCTGTTGTCAAGATAGATCGCCACTTTTAAAAATTTTTGCCAAAGTTTTGATGCATTCACAAGCGCACGAGTAGAAACTTGTTAATTTAGCAAATATATTTTTAAGTAATTTAAACAAAACACTTTTAAAGCAAAAAGTAATTTATGTGAAGACATTACGCAGTAAGTGGCCCTCTGCCATCTGCTGGCAGGCAACTTGTTAACATATTTACTTAAGCAAAAGTAGTTTATGGCTTTTAAGCAAAATCATTTGTTTCCAGAATGTAATTAAGCCTCATCTTTATTGATTTTACCCAGATATTTATGCGGTTGAGTGGTATAATTATCAACTTCCGTGTTTAGCCAATAACACTACTGGCCTCAATTCTAAAACAAATCCAAATACGCCCAGTCCAGACCTCCTTTGAAATTTATTGCGAAGGGAAAAACTAAACTTCAAAAAAAAAAAAAAATACCAACAGAAAACAATTTGAAATTCCATATGGCAAAAAAGTAAAAGTGAAACGCAATACACGAGCAGGAAAACCAACAACTACAGACAACAATTAGTGGAAATCAAATATCAAAGTGGAAACATGTAAATGGCATTTCTTTGTTTTCATAAAGGCAACAACGTATAGACATTTACGCCAATACTAACAACAAATAATAGTTGAAGAAATAGTTAAATAAGGGTATGAGGTTAAAGCAATACACAACAACATTATTGCATTTTTTTTCCTTTTGCCAAACAAACATGATTAACTAATAAAGAAATTCTTTGAAACGGGGGGTTTTACCATAATTAAATTCCTGATTAGTTCATAGTTAGTTATTGGGACAATTGTTAGCAAAATTAAAAAAAAAAATAAAAATAAAAAAAATGTTGAAAGAATACTTTAACATTTTCTCACGTTTTCCTAAACTTTTTAAGAATTTCTTTTACGAATAGAATGCTATTGAGCCCTTTTTTTTTGTTTGACTGCTACAAATTATAATAGCTTGTTGTAATAACAATAAATATTAGAAAAGTTTGAACAAAAATATTGTTATTTGCAAGCAACATTAAAAAAAATCAAAATAAAAATTAATCAACCCAAATTGCTACAACAACAATTTCGTTGCCAAAACCCCTTTTAAAATCTTGAGATTTTCAAAATAAACATTTTCCACTACAAAGATTGCGAATAATAAAAGATTTTGAAATTTCAAAAAAAAAAAAAAAAAGAAAACACTTAAAAATTAAATACACACGCATTTACAACACATACGATTTTACAATTGTAACAATAAAAATCAATGAAATTTGTAATTTATAGCTTATTGGCAAATAAAAAAAAACCCAATCACACGTACTTTTTACTTATTCAACTAGGAGTGCACATAATGGCGGTACCAAATATTAAATTGTTTTAAAACCCTGTATGTAACCCAATCAAAGAAAGGGTTACTGTGAAAAATCTGTCAAGTCTAAATCTCTTTCACACACGCAGCGCTAAAAGTCATAAAAAACAATTTTGTATGCCACTACAAAGCAGAGCAAGACCAAAATTTGACATAAGTGATGTTGTTGCAACATCAGCACACAAGGATAAAACTTAAAAAAAGCATGTACACACACGCACACTTGCTGTGTGAGGACTAAATTTTTTAAAGGGCAGGCAGACAGACGTGACCAAGGAAAAGTATCCTTCTTTTTGCAAACATGCAGCTAAAGTGCTTGTATTTTAGGTTATTCTTATCCCGTGATTAGCTCATAAACAAGGGCTTAATGGGTGTTATAAATAGCAGGAATTCGATTACAGTAAAAAGTTTGAATAATGTATTCGAATTATATTGGACGATGTGAGTATCGTAAGCTTTTCTTAAACACGGAGAACTCCCAAACAACACACCGATACTTGTCACAATTACTAGATGAGGTCCATTAAATAATGACTGTCAAAGATGAAGAGACAAAAGTACAGTTATTTAATTTTAATATTTGTGCTGTGTAGTATACTTTCTTGCGCTTATGATAATAAGAGTTGGAAGTCGCATATGCTCAGCATGACCATGATTCTAAACTTCTGTCCCTTTTTTTTTGAGAGAGAAGTAACACTTACACAATAAATGCCTACCAGTTTTACTAGGTGATACCTTTTTAAGGAAGGGAATAGTGACAGAGAAGATATGTGGCGAAGGAAGAGATAGAGAGGAAAGGTTAATTTTTTTAAAACTCTGCTTTTTTAATAAGGAAGAGTTGCAGCGTATCTGGAGTCAATAAGCGCATAGTGAGTACCCATTTCATTTGTTATTTTACTTCGCCGATGATTCTGCTACGCAATACCGACAAAGAAGGCCGCTCTGATGTTACAATAGGATTAGTATCCGCTGTGACCGGTGTAATTTAGTGACCAGTGTCTATGCCTTCATCACTTGAACTTGCCTACAACAGCTGATACAAAGGGACACTAATGTACACCAGAACTTACCTTACCTTATTTTAGGTAAGATAAGGGTGGCAGTCAAATGTTTGAAACCTTTCTGGTCCATTATAATACCAAGAAGGCTCAGACTAAGCATAGCCCCTTCCGTCGAGCCAACCAGAACTCAATATTAAACTAATAAAAGGTAGCAGTTCAATCAATGGCATACAGTTCCCTGAACTTAGAAGTGCCATTCTTTTTCTTGCTAATCCAGGTCAATAATATTGAATATGTTCTTAGTTTTCTTTTTCGTCAATGTGTTCACAAGTGCCTCAAAAGTCATTAGATGCAACCCTTAACCTTTACTCATGGTTGCTTCTGAGACAGTGTTCGGAATTTGTTTGCTATTTTCGAAAATTAAAGAAAATATAACCTTTTTTAGATTATGCAGAATATTCTTCTTGCCCACCTTTTGTTTGCTTCTTTCTTAGTCTTGCGCCTAAAAACGTAGACATTCCATATCCAGTGTAACATGCAAGGTTGTCCAAATTCTTGCAAACTCAGAAGCCGTAGAGTTTCCTTTAAATCCTCTATGCCCCGGTATGATACCAATATTAAACTGCTCTGCCATTTCCTTTAGAGATGATTTGGCAGCCGAGGGCGGTTGTTGTTCTTAGAAGCCATGATAGCGAGACGACTATCAGTGTATATGTATGTTAACTACCGTTATTGAAATGAAGTTCCCTCTCAACCAATTGGTAGCTTCCTTGTAGTCAAGGATCTTTGCCTACTAAGAAATGCAGTGATCCGGAAGCCGCTAATGTCCATGGGTAAACTCCGTAACCCACACCTACTTGAGTTTTGGAGCCATTTGAATAATATTCAACACCTCTTCTTCTACCTGAGGAAAATACCACCACAATTTTCAGGATGACATCCAGGTCCTATTTAGTCATTCATAAAGTAGAGCAGGAGATGTGTGGTCAATCATCCATCCATAAGCTTCGGTGCCTACTACGATAATGGATTGTAGGGATTGTTGCTTAATAAATGCAATGGTAGCAGTTTCAGAAGTCTATCCAGTGCTTCCGTACAAATACTGCTAGACTGAGTGAAACACATTTACAAGATCCTTTCCGACTGAGTGTCAAATTTGAGTGATAATAATACCAGTTTCCTCTATTTACTAACTTCAATATTCTGTCTATTATTAAATAAATGCCCATGCTTCTAAATCGACAGTCAAGTCTACTTTTCAGGGTCACACAGAGCTAGAGCTCTCGTACTCTAAACTTTGTTAAATTGGCTCAAATGATAAAAATTGTGCAGACAGGGCAGCTTGATATAACAATTGCTGCAAGACCATGTGTTACATCACCACTCAAAACTTACTTGAGAAAAGAGGAAGTTATGTATTACTTCCTGGTGTGTCTGTTATAATTTTTACTTGGTTTTTGTATTAACAATTCTCGTATTCTTTTTGAAATTAAAAATTTATATATAAGCCTAAAATTAACTTGAGCTGATACCATATAACAAAAATCAAAGTATTCAATGAACATCCTTCCAGTCTACTCGTGCTTGTGGAAATAATTTCATTAGATGTATTCATTCTTTAGAAATGATCGCATGTAAAACTTATTCGCACATATAAAATAATTAGCCCATATTATTAATTGCTAATGGTACAAAATAGAGTAACTAATTATTATTCCAAGATATCTTTTAACTAAGAAAATTAAAAAATACATATAACTCAAGGTAATCGTACGTGTTAACTTCTCCGTTTCTAACGGTTATATTTCCCTACTGAACGGTCTACGAGGCAATGTTCTGCCTCGATCAGTTTTAACTGTAACTATCCGTAGCGCAGTCTTAATGAAAATAAACGTCATCCACATCAATATCTTCCAATTCCTGCCATACAAAAACATAAAGCCTCATTTTCGAAAAATTTAGGTCCTATGATCCTGGCAGACGAAAATCCACACCAAACAGTCACACGTTGAGAATGGAAAGGATTTTTAACAACAACTCATGGGTTCTCTGATCCGCGACAGTTCTGTTTGCTAATAGACTGTTTAAGTGAAAATGGAACTTATGACTCATTTTTTCGCTAAAGTTCCATATGGGTTTGATGCATTTAAAGGAACGAATAAACGAGGTTCTTGTTGGTGGTTGGTAGGAGCGTGTTCTGGTGTTAACTAACTTTAAAGGCTTTAAAACGTAAGTCTTTATGCAAAATACGTTGGAATGTCGTTTATGGAATGCCCAATTCGAAACATAAACGAGGAATGGAAAAGTCTGGGGTTTCCTCAAAATTATGGGCCGCAATAGAAATGTCAGTTGTTCTTAAGCGACGTGTACGAGTTTCATTCTTCAAATCACTAACATACCCCAATAAATCAAATTTTTTCACCTACCAGTTTCAAAATTTGCAGGCCGAACAGGTGCTGCGCGAGGACCACAAAATGTTTTAGGTTTGAAAACTGTGACCGCGAAATTTTCAACCTTCCTGAAGGTGAATTTTAATAATTTCAAGGCATTTTTGAACTGCCTTAAATAAGTTTTAAGGGATAAAAGTGGATTGGATATTAAAACTGGGCTATTACCTTTTTAGGGTTCCGTACACCAAAGGTGAAAAAGAACCCTATCGTTTCGCTACGCTGTCCGTCTGTCCGTCACAGGCTATTTTCTCAGGAACCGTAAGAGCTACGGATCTGAAATTTGGACAAAGTATGTAGAACCTTGGTCGCTACAAGAGAGTTAAAAATTAAAGGGTGTTCCAAAACGAGCAACGAAAAATGTTAAAATCCCATGTAATATACATACAATTGTATGTACATATGTATATTGACACTAGAAATTTGTAAAATTAGTGTATTTTTATAAAGACTACAACAATTAACACTAAAATTTAAAAAATTCAAATTAAAGGGTGGTCCATCAGTTAATGCAATTTTGACTATATAGTTTTGACAACTTGCCGTATCTTGGAAACCGTAAGAGAAAAACTCTTGAAATTTTCAAAAACAGTAAAACTAAAAATCCCAAAATTATAAAATCGCCAAACCGAAAAAAAATCGAAACCGAAACGAAAAAAATCGCCAAAATTAAAAAACGCCAATAACCGAAAAAAATCGCCAAAACGAGAAAAAAGTGTCAAAACTAAAAAAGCGCCAAAACTAAAAAAACGCTCAAAACCGAAAAAACCCAAAAACGAAAAAAATGCCAAAACTATATTTTATATAGGCTTAAGTTCGTATTGAATTACACATGTAGTGTCGGTACGGAACCCTTTGTGCGCGGGTCAAAGTCACACTTCACTATTTCTGCAGATGGGAGAAGGATACACAGAGACAACAATTTCAAAAAATTGTCTCATTATTTATGTTAATTGCACCGAAAACAAGGTTTTATGGAGCAAACTCAAGCACAAACAAAATATTAAAATATAATTAAATTTTTAACAACTTAAAATTTGTCTCAATGCTATAAGTAATTGATTATTTTCAAAAGGAATCTTACTTAATACCAAACAAAAATTTACCGAATACATTTCATTTAGTTCTTTCATTAATTCAAATAACTAATTTTCCTTTTTTACCTCACCTTCGATTTTTTTTTAATTTCTAAAGATTTATAAAAGTTATTTCCAAAAAAAAAAAAACTGACGTCAAGTTGTGTTGTTAACACCCACCACAACATTTCAATACTATGTCTTCAATTCAATTATTTTTTTATTTGGCTTGTGTTACATATTCTTTTCTATTTTTATCAAACAATTGATAAATTTGAATTTAATAAAGAAAAATGTATTTTTTTTTTGATGAAAATTAATGATGATATTTTTTACAATGAAAATTTATTAAAACACATAAAATTAGTAGACGATTTGTGAAGATATCAATGTTGTAAGTCAAATTCATGTGTTTTTATTTTCATTTTTTTTAAACTTTGGAGGAAAAATTTAATAGCAACGCCTTCAAGTTGGAGCGAATAGGAATAAAAACTATCGATGCCCCTTCAACGTGGTGATACAAAGTTTATGATTAATTGTGTTCTTAGAGGAAAACAATGATGCAGTTGTTGTAACTGCACTAAACGAACCAAATTGCTAACGATTGCGTATTTCGTTTGGTATCAAAAATGAAATTCTTATGTTGGCCTTCTTCTTTAAGAAAAAAAAATAACAAAAATAACCAAAGAGCGAGCAACAAACTATAACAAATTGTAGACAAAGTTTTGAAAGAACGTTTTGGGGAAAGAAGCAAACCTTCAGTTGTGTACGAGTACACTATGGCGACATGCAATAGAGTCAATTATTACTTTAATGTTTTTCTTTTCTCTTTTACATGAAACAGACACATGCATGCAGACGGGTAGATAGACACACACATACAAAAGGTACGACGATGATGCAGTGTTGTCAATGTCCTGCTGCGCTATTATTTGTCTTTTTTTCGTTGGTTTATCGTTTTTTTTCTTCTGCTGTTGTTACAAGCGTTAGATGTGTCGTTGGTGCTTGTGTTTATTTTTTTGTTCCTTCTTCTGGGTAGACAAATAGACGAAATGCTTCAATGGTTTGTCGAACATTGCCCATGGAGTTTGTTGTAGTTGTTGCTGTTTAATGATGACTGGACTTTTAAAATGTTGCTGCTCAATAGCTGGCTGCCTTGGTGATTCTAAGAGTTTGCTTTTTTGGTTGAAGTATAAATTGCTTTACGGCGTTTGGGTCATTAACGAAATTGAAAATAGACAGTGTGCTTGCTGTTGTTTTTTTTTGTCGACTTTGTTGCTTATTGTTCTTCGTCTTCATTTTTCTAATCATGTTACTTCTCGACTTTCGAACTGGAGTTTATCGAAATGTGTGTAAGCGCGTTGGTTGCTACGCAGTGCTCTTGCTCTTCTTAGGTAGTTGTAGACAATGTTGTTGCTACGTGTGGCCATTAAATCAGTGCCACTTATTAGTAGTTGCAAGATAATTTATCCAACTGTGTATCATCTGGTTGGCTGCTATCAAAGTGTGTGAGCCTCATTAGTTACCCACCGAGTTAAGGAGTGTTTCTGTTTTTCTTTTTTTTTCAGGGAGGTTTATGGTTGTTTTATTTTTAACAAAATTAATCAATTTAATAACAAATCTTTTTGTAAAACCTCAATAATTCTTAAACTTGCTACAAAAAGATATGAAAGCAATCTGCATTATAAAAAAAATAAATAAAAATAATGAAAGGAATGTCCTTGACTAAGTGCACACTGTGCTTATTTCCTTCCTCTTTCACACCTTTGTTTGTATGAAATATGTCAAATATGTATTTGTAATTTTGGTCTATTTGGCCTGGAGTAGATGGAGTGAATTTTACTAATTAATTTTCAAACGCTGCAAGGTTCAAAAATAAACGTTCCTGTGTCATTGAGAGTCTCTGATAGGCAAAAACCATTTCAACGCCTCCCTTGAATATGGTTATCGTTTAAACGCCTGTTGACCATTAATAAAAATTAGTGTGATGTATCGTTGGATTCTGTCGGAGATTGATTGTTGGTGATGTTTGACATACCTTGAAGTATGCAAATCCAATTTATCAAAGCGAAGCGTGTGTTCTTTATTTGTGATAAATTCGTTAGAAAATTTTTGGAAATATTATTTCTTTTCTTTATGATAAGCTCATAATAATTCTTTTATGAAAATTTTTAACGAAAGTATTTTTTTCTGCGCAGTCTCAAAATAAACTTCTCGTCCAAGTCCCAACATATGAAAAAAAATACTAGATGCAATGATTTATGTAGTGATCATATCGAGCACTCGCACATCAAGTGAGAAGCTGTCTCTTCTATGTCTTGCTCTTGACAGCTGAGACAGAATGTTTAATAGAGAAGACCCACCCTACTACCACACCTGCCGAGCGCCCAGTGACCCGTCAATACTGCTACCAACCGCGAAATGCTCTTCCACTTTTTGCTAAGTATTTCTTCTTATCATTTCTCGTGGCACTCGTATCATGTCCACATTCTCTTTGCATCCCTACACTAACAAATCCTGTTCTAAATATTTTCTGCTTCCTGAAGATAGTCTTCGTGGATAGCGAATCCAGATCGGGAGAAGAGTGGTGTCAGTCTGACGACAAAGGCTAAATAGCACATACTTAAATTTTTTAACTAAAATTGAGGATGTTTCAAGTAAAGTAAAGTGAAGTTATCCCTGATCTTTCTATATATCTCTCTTATGACTGCTATCTCAGCATGAAATACACTTCCAGCACGATAGCCGTACGCTCAAATCACTTGAGAAAACTACAGAGCCAACATCGCAGATCATTCTTAATTCATCAGTGTAGATTCTGGATCATCATAATTTACTGTGTGGCATTGGATGAAATAGTTAGCATGTTGACTACAAAACGGTATGTTCTTCGTTCGAGCCCGTTAACCAACAAAGTCATTAAAATAACAACACCACGCATTTCTCTTATATGCATTAGCCTTCCCAAACGTCAGTTGTTAAAGAGAAGTTTAAGCGATGAGGGCATAGTCGCTGATCACTGAAATACAGCGACTTCAGTGGATACTAATCCTAATGTAACATCAGAGCGCCCTCCTTCGTCGGTATTGTGTAGCAGAATTATTGGCAAAGTAAAATAACCAATAAAATGGCTACTAAACACAGCTTCGAAAACTTAATATACGTCATTGACGTCACTGGCGCCGAGACACTGCCTTTAAAATAAAAAAACGTGAAAAAAAACAAGTTGTAAAAAATTAAGGTTTCCTCTATCTCTTCCTTCACCATCTGTGTTCCCTATCACAATAGCATTTATTGCTTACTACGTGGCGGCCTTCTTCACGCAGGCATTCAAGTAGAATCTAAATGATTTCTTTTTTGAAAAGACCACTCCACTCATCGGTGTCAACCTATGCAGAACCGTGTATAAGTATACGGATACGGTGACAGGTATTGGATCCAACTCGTCGCGTTGAGATATCTGATTAGGTCACTCAACCCAATCTCAGATAAATCAGAAAGGCTGTGTAGTACATAACTGCCTAAAAACTCAAGTCTCGTGAGATGCAAGCTTGGACATTCGCAAAGAAAGTGGAAGATTGTCTCTTCTTTGCTTTCTTCTTAACAACTTCGGCAGAACTCATTATAGGACTGGCCTATCCTACTAGTATGTCTGGGACTGTCTAGTACCCCGACATGACTGCAACGAACCTCGAGATGTCCCTACGGTTCGTAATTGTTAATTGTATTGAGTGCATATCATTGTAGCAACCTTATACATAATTATATTGCGCCATCTGTATTTAGCCTCAGTGCAACTTCACGTACATCTACGACATCTTTCTTCTCCCTCTGCCATAACGGAACTATTTTGAGACTTCATCAAGGAAAAATCTATGAAACTTTGGGCAATAAATCTGATTTTAAGGCTTCTCGAATTAGAGTTAAATACCTAAATTAATTATCTATTTGAATTGAAGATATTCTAAAACATTGAGAATTACAGAAATATGACTTAAAGGGCTCCTCTCTGCAAATTGCTGAGACGATAACTAAGAGCATATTGCACTAGTTAAGAGTTCTACGAAAGCGTGTATCTTTCAGATAATGGTTCTCTATCGCTATATTACAGCAAAGAACACTCAAAACTATTAAAAGAGCAGTTTCATAAACCGCAACTTGGTTGTGAAATAACCTCTAGTATTTAAATATGTATATATTATTGTTTGGAATGGTAACTGATATGACATTAATATTTGGAATTAAGTTTTCTTTTTATCCTCAGTTTTCAGCAAATGGCGCAAATTAAAGTTTAAAATTTGAAACTTATTTTTTTTTGAGGAATTAAAATATTGCATCATCATTGTTGTATATTATCAACAAACAAAATGTATTTTTTGTTCAAATCTGTTAATACTTTAAATTTTTCACTTACTGATAAAAACACTACTATCTCTCAAAGCTAATTCTGCTTCTCCACCTTTTTTTTTTTTTGAAATTTAGCCTGTTAAATTTTCAACCGCAAACAAGAGCAAATAACCGAGCATTAATAGATAAACATCAAAGACCAATATGTCATCACAATTAAACTTTTAGAAATTCTACAAAGTCATGCCTCAGACAATGAAATCATATCGAACAAAAAGATCCAACAAGAATAAGCAACAAACTTTAAAGAGACTAAATGAATGAGCTGAATGGTTGAGCAAATGAATCTAAAGGGTTAAAAAATTCAAAAAGGTTACGGTTAAATACCATTTGTTTAACCACAATCATATAATGTTAAGTCATCATAACTTTTCGGTTGCCAGGCAAAAGTCAAAGACAAAGCAAGCAAAACAGGACAGACGGCACAGGATACAATAGATAAACTCAACACCCCACTTGCACTCCGACCAAACTGAAACATTATGGCGGTGGTGCAGCCAACACCAATTACTAATACAGCAGTAACGGCAATGGCAAGGGCAGCCGCAAAAGCTTTCAAATCTAAATGATTTCGTTTTATAAATAGATGCAGCAAAAAAAATTAAACTAATAAACCAAACATCTGTGACAAATGATGTATTTGCTGAGATAACAGCACCAAAATAACATTAACATTTTTTACTTGTCACTCTTTAGTTCTTCTCTTTGTATCTTTTTGCTGGCATTTGGCGCAACTTCAACTGAATGTCGCCTTCGGTTTTCTAATAAAATTTAATGAAAACAATTATGCAAGCATTTCATACTCGTTCATATAAGCGCTAATTTGTTTGTTATCTTCATAACAAAATCGGAAACCGAAACAGAAATTGAAACACAAAAAATTTTTATTTTTTTTTTGGTTAAATTTAATTGCGGCTGTTCTTGTTTTACCTGTCCCCTGCGTGCACCCTTAATCCGGCAATTACACTTAAAAAAGAGTGTTAGATTTATTGGTCAAGATAAAAGTGTGTTGGACAAAAAAACAAAATAAATGTAAGAATAAAATTACAGTCTCTAAATATGTCGCGACTTGCGGTTACTCCCTGTAATCGCCAGCAACTCGGTGTGGTCACTCTGCAGTCATTTTTCTGAAAGGTGAGGAAATTTTTAACGCCTACAATTATTTTTAGAAATAAAAAATATTTATATATTGTAGATAATTGTGTTCCATAAACGTTTAAAATTTATATTAGAAAAGGTTTTTAGTTTTTTTTCTCTCTCTCTCTATCTCAAATGTCATTAAATGTTTGTAATTGTTCAACAAAAATTAGCGCAACATATGCAAGGACATTAATTAAATTTTATGGTAACAGTTGTTGGTTGTACTTGTATTCATGCAATCAAATTAGCGATAAGGTTGCGAATCAGTTTTTTTTTTAATTTTTCAGTTTTACATGTTTTAGAGGAAACAAATTAAAGTCAATTTAAAAAAGGAGGAGTGTCAAATTTTAAGTCAAGTGTTTCCGGAATGACAATATCTACATTTTGTTTTGCCTTCCTTCTACGTGTTCAAAGGTTAAGGTTTTTTCATTACAATTAAATGTTTATTAAGACACGTTAATTTTTATTTTATAAAAAGTTATAATTCTTTAACGTTCCAAACACAGAAAAAGTTTCGGCTGATTTGGTCAAGTAATACCTGCAATCAATGCATCAATACATTGCGTTGTTTAGCTGAGTTTTCAATTGTTTATAGATTTTTTTGTGAGCTTTTCTTAAAGTCGCATGAGTCGAATGAGTGGCAATGCATTACTACAATGCACTAACAAAATGAAATGCATCTTTTATCTAGTATGTAAACAATATCAAACTTAACTATGTATTTGGATTTTCATTAAATTGAGCCCTGGCAACGCAACCGAAATTAAAAATAATAACATGTATGGCAACTTACTAAACGATAACGAAAATATTATTATTAGTATCCGGTTCCGGATAAAACATATCCTATATTTGGCGCTGGTAATGTAGCTTTCCATTGGTAAAAAATTTTTAAAATCGATTCAACGGTGAAAGCATAACAAGCAAGTTGACTTTCACATTTAAAATATTGGCAATGTTGCCAGAATGCTGTAAGTATTCCCCGCCATATAACCCTTGAAAATCACTCTAAAAACCGCTACCTGAGTAGAAAAAGCTAATGAAACCGCTGAATTTTTTTATAAGCAACTTATTCCTTTTTTCATGGTTTATTGGTGAAAAAAACTAGAAAGATATAATCACGACATGTCAAATCACGGTGATCTCAAAAAATTAATAAAAGCTAAATCATTGCTTTTGTAAATTTCACCTTTTATAGCGGAGGAAGTTGGAATAAAATATTCTATAATACATGACAAAAACTTAAAATGCAAGACAAATTCACTAACAAGTCAGCGAATAATAGTTTCTTATTGAAACTACCGTGATTTAAATCACCGTGGTTTTCAGAACAGGCCCGATATATGTATGTCGAAATCTCATAGTTCGCCTATATATGTTAGCAAATGTCAGCCTACTCTTTGAATATTTTATTTCCTGCAGTGTCTCCATAATCGAACTTCGAATCCGAAAAAAGTAGAATCCAAGGGACTATTCCATCTTATAATATTAATATGTTTATGCTGATTTAGTATATTTTCAATATTTTCTGCGATAGACCTTAATTATTCTAAACGTATGGAATATATTGCCGTTTTCCTCGATATATGAAGCTATTTATTTTTGTTAAAATATCCTGATTTTCTGACTATCTGAAATATAAATATATAAAAATAGTGTGGATAAAATAAACTCTATGGCTCAATTCACATTTGCTTGAAGTTGTATTTCAAAGGAAAATTTAATCAAAGAGTCTCTAATGAAAAACAAATTATTCAGAAAAAGTTATTGTTTTGAGAGTTTTTTTTTTAATTTTCTTTTTCTCAATCCACTGATCAAATCACCCAGTTTTCGGTTTGTTTTCTTCTTGTCTAAAGATTTGTTTACTCATTTGCTTTAATGCGAAAAGGAAGATTGATAAAATTGGGTTTCAATATCTTTTTAATCTTGAACTAAATTTTGAGATTATATGCTTTTATTTTTAACTTATTAAAGTTTCACTTTATACTATATTACCACAAAATGTGAATTTTTTATTTGCAAAAAAAAATTTGACACACGAGTTTCTTTTAGGTACGTGTTTATATCGAAAAAAAATCTCAACACAAATACCAGGGTACGTGTCGCATAGCTGCGTTAAAAATAGCTTATTTTGATTCAATATATTTCTTTATAAGTTTCAGAAAAACGCTGAAAATCCGTCAACTAAGAAATTTTTCCGCTAAAAAAAACCCGCTGGCGGTTTTTTTAATAGACTTGCCATTAATGACAACACAATACAGTTATATATAGTGGGAAAACCGCCGTTTTGGCAACACTGGCTATTCGTTAGGATGTTAACGTCACTCCTACAAGGAGCATAACACCCCAAAGAAATTATTGAATTGTGATTTATCAGAGGGTAGAGATTCGATTTCGTCCCAGCTTTTAACCTCCTCTTCTACTTGTCTCCTCACCATGTGTGTGCAATTTTCAACGGCTTCCGTGAGGATTCCAGTCAATGGCATTTCTGGTGGTACCATTATGCGATCTGCGCAGAGTTTAGCCGGTTCAGATCCATTTTCGCCTACGTATTTCAATATGGACTGGTTGATGGTTTCAAAGTCTATTGTTGGAGAATTCTAATGATTTCATTTTCCAGAAACATTAACACAGCGCGAGAGTGATTGTGATTTCCACATAGTTTTTAAGCGGCCAAACGTTTCTTGTGGTATTTTTACGTGGTTCGCGATATCACAGCTGGATAACCACTAGTTGGAATGTCTTAGATGTTCAGACTGGCAAAACCTAAGAAAATATATTGAGGAGACTAGATTCCTAATCTGACTAAGTTTAATAGGTTTTCATGTTCTTTTTTTTTTTTAATAGGACCAGCACTCAGGGGACAACCCCTACTCATGCAATGCATTGTGCTAGAACTAGGAAAATAGGTTATAGGGAAGGAGGATAGAAGGAGTAGTGTCTGTGGACATTTGATTTAAACTTTCTCACGCTGGTAGTGACAGGAAAGAACTCCACAGGTAGTTGATTCCATATACGAACAGTGCGGCTAAAAAAGGAATTTTCTCTGTAATGCGTAGAGCGATTCATTAGCCAATCGACCACAAAAGGATGTGCTCTGAATGCGGCACGTGTTGTACGTACATATGTGCGGGTTTCAGGAAAAAGTTCCCTAATTTCATTAGAACACATTCCGTTGTAGTAACGATAGAACAATGAAATACACCCCACATTGCGTCGATGCTCCAATGAATCAATAGAGTTGGATACCCTACTGTCACCGATGAGCTTCTTCGCCCTCTCCTGTACGCAGTCGAGCAGCCCCAAAGTAGACTTTGAAGCACCAGCCCATGCATGAGAGTTGTATTCCATTTTCGGTCGGATGTAAGTGGTATAAATAGTAAGGAGATCAGATGGGGTGAAATATCGTTTGCACCGTTTCAAAAAGCCGAGGCACTTGAATGCTTCTTTTGCAATTTGAAAAATGTGTTCAGTCCATCGAACATCACACTGTATTTTCATGCCAAGAACATCAAGAGCGTCTGATTCCTTAATATTTATACCCCCCATAGTTACACAGGCAGCAGCATTTTCGGTCATGCGTCTATGTGTAACCATGCAACATTGGGTCTTACGGGCATTAAAGTCGACCCTGTTCGCATGACCCCATGCAGACATTTTTGCCAAATCATAGTTTGAAGTCTCATTCATTGTTTGTCGCATAGCCTCAACCTGCGGCAGGCTAGGTCTATTGCTAAATGAGAAATAATGGCAAATGCTGCTGTCGTCCGCAAAAGAATAGACAGGGTTGAAAGTTTTACAAAGAAGGTCATTTATAAAGATAAGAAATAGAGTTGGTGAAAGAACGGAACCTTGCGGTACCCCTGAATTTAACTTGAACTCATTTGATGAGATCCCATCTATAACAACTCTTATAGTCCGATCCCTGAGGAAACTCGATAAGAATCAACAGAAGTTATCACCGACACCAAGGGCAATGCATTTTGACAAAAGTGCACCATGCCACACTCTATCAAATGCCTTGGAGATATCTAGAGCCACCACCATACTTTCGCCAAAATGGTGTATTGAATTAAATCATTTCTCCGAGAGGAGGGAAAGTGAGTCTCCCGTAGAACGGCCTCTACGAAATCCATACTGCCGGTCGTTGAGTAAACTGTTGGACTCCAGATACCTTACAAAATGGAAATTCATCATACTTTCCATCACTTTGAAAAGTGCAGAACATATTGCGATTGGGCGATAATTTTCAGGGTTAGTAGCTTCTCCTTTTTTAGGGATTGCCGTATTGGGTATCTCCCCAATATTTCATATGAAGATCGTGTACAACATAATGTAATCCGAAACTGATTGTTAATTTTTTTTACTTCCCCTTTTTTCAACCTAACCTAACCTATTAAACTTACGAGAGAACAAAACAATACATAATAATCTTCTACTGTGAGTAAATGTTATTTCATAAAGTTATTTATCACTAATATTTTTTAATTTCATTTTCCTTTTTAGCTTTAAACCATATTTTCGCAGTCTCACAGAATGAGTAGTTTAATTAATTTTATTTTATTACCTTTTTGCAATAAAAAACCACACAGAAGACCAATTGAGGTGTCGACGGCAGAAAAGTTTAAGAAAATACACAAAATTGTATTGAATGATAGTTACCTGATTTTAAAATAAGAGAAGAAAAGACCAAAAAACTTATTGCTATATGGGTGCCGCGTTTGCTCAAAACGCAAAATAATATCCCATTGAAGATGTTTCAATAGTGTTTGGCGATATTCCATTGCAATAATGTCCAGATTTTGCGTCAATTCGTATGAGGCATAAGAAAACAAAGAAGAACAATCAAAGCAGTTAACTGGCGTGGCAGTGTCCAAAGAAAGAGAAGACACAGTTCCATCTGTATTTTGGGATGCGCGTGCGTGGCATAATTTTTATTGCATATCTTCAAATAGGATTATTATGCTAAGTCATTGCAGATGTTACTCGTAAGTGATGAGATTAAGGAAAAATACAGAATTTCGCGAATAAGAAAGAGCTGCTTCATTAAGATAATGCGCCAGTTTACATAGCCACTATTGCGATGGCTTAAATCAACTAATTAAAGTTCAAATTGCTTCGCCCGATTTAGCTCACTCGGATTATTTTCTTTTTTTCTTAAAAATAAAAATAAATCAGCGGTAAAAGATTTGCCAACACTGAAGAGGTGGAGTCTGCTATTGATAACTTTTTTAAGGAGATACACAGTTCTTACTACAAACAGGGCATCGAAAGTATTGAATGTCGCTGGGAAAATTGTGTCGAACTTAAAAGATATTATCTTGAGAGATAAATAAAATTGTTCCTAAATTGGTTGTTTTCTTTTGATGTATGTGAGCCCTTTAGCCTATAAAACTCTCGGTGATTTGATTTTTCCATCATAACTAACGTTTCAAACTATTAATACTTGAAGGCATTTGCATTTGTTTTTATTTTTCTAAAAAAGAATTAACACAAGTCAAATATTTTTATTTTGCCATAAGTTTGATTATTTTATTATTTTTATAATATTTTCTTTTCCACAAGTCTACATAAATTTGTATCAAAAGTCTTAAATATTTATTAGAGTGAATATAAAGTGTTTTGAAGTCTATATCTAATGTATGAATTAATTTGCTTTAATTCGGTAGGATTATTTTATTATTATAGTTTAGATTTTATTTAAGTGTGTTGGCCTTAAATTATAGTTTGTACGATATTAGAAATTTATATTTATTGGTTTTGAATAGTGGCTGGCTTAAGACCTTTCTTTTTTAATTAAAATATTTTAGTATTTTATTTTTTAGCTGCACTGACTGACAGTTTTCTTTCTACGGTTTGAACTTGTACGTTGCGTTTACAGAGTTGTATTTTTTGGTTGATTTTTTTGTATATTGAATTTTATTTGTGTAAAGCAGTTATTTTATATAATATTTTCAGAGTGATTATGGTGTAAATATGTATATATGTTAGTTATTCTTACAGTAATTATAGAAAATAATGATTTTATGGTATAAAATTATGCAAACACAGTGTTTATTTTATTCTTATTTTTTTAAATTGACAATTTTCTTTTGAAAGCATGTAAGCATACTCAAAAGTTAAACTGAAAGTAATATCAATGCTCTTCACTTTGTTGTTCGTTCATAGTGGCAACCATTAAAAAAACATGTTGGTTGCAATTCCCGTAAACTTTTTTATTTCGTGTTTAGCTTTTGAAAAAATTCAGTTGTAAGTGAATTCCATTATCCGACATCGTGGCAATTAAAATTTTTTTTATGAGAACTTAGAAGCAGAAATTTTCAACTTTCATTCTATGTTCATTGTTAATACGATTTGCCTTCCATTCAACTAGGGCAGTTGTGCAAATTTTATTCCTCCTTATCGTGGTTGACGTTTTTCGACCCCGACTACGATAGTTTTGTAATAGATTACAGAACACTTGAACAGTTTTTCTTTAAATCTCTGACTAAATTGTAGTAGGCCAAATCGAAATACTCCAACCATGAAGGCCATTAAATTTATATTTAAATTAACACAATGTAAAAACGTACATATTTAAATTTCACAAAATTTTTTCTCCCACGAAGGTTAAAATTTAACAGCCTTATTTGTTAAAATTATTAAGGCTTTATAATGGCTTAGTCCCAAATCACACTGTGCAAGTCTTATTGCTAAGCTGATTAGTTTCATGGAGAGAGAGACGAGGGGAACATCAATGATTCTTTTCCCCCGTCTCTCTCTCCTAATAAACTAATCAGCTTAGCAATAAAACTTGCATAGCGTAAATAGTAAGAAAATTTTTTTATGAAAATTTGTTTTAAAAATCCTTATAAAGCTCTAATAATTTTTTATAAATAAGGTAGTAAAATTTTAATCTTTTAAATTTTCAAAATAGTTTTTGGTTGGAATTCTTCAAAAATATTTGAAACTATTATTAAATTAAACCATTTTATAAATGAAACATTTAATTGAATATAAATCATATAAAAATTAATAAATATGGCGTATCATGACGGTTTCGAACATTTATGGCAAGTTTTAATATGAAAAACTTTGTCACTCTCTCTCTCTCTCTTTCTACACAGAAATAAAAAAGTTTAATGCAACTAATTTCATAAAAAAATTTCCAATTGCAAATTCCATTTAACACAATTTAAAATCTTGGTAAATACCAAAATTTTTATAAAATTTGTGTTATTTTTATGACTCTTTTATTTTGACAAAAAGAGTTTTACATAATTTACGTTATGAACTTTTTAATGAAATTTTTTGCAGGAAACTTTTTATATTTTCTAATTTTCTAGAAAATATATGAAAATAAAAAATGACATAACATGAAATGTTTAACTTCTACAGGCATCGTTTAAGCAAATGAAAAAAAAAATGTGAAGGTAAAGGTATAAAGGTATTTACGTGTAAAAATTCATCATTTCTATCTTGAAAAAAATTTGATTTTGAAAACCCACTGTCTGTTCTTATAGATACTTAAAGTGGCCAAATTTCATTTTAGTCTTGAAGATAAAATATCTGTAAAAACTTTTACAGCATTTAAAAAAAAATAACTTCATTTTTATGAAAATTTAAAAATTTTGAAACACATGTGTTAGCTTAAGTCTTTGATAATATGGATATAATATATGTATATAAAGTAAAAAAACTGCAGCCAATTGTTTGAAATGTTTTGAAAATAAATTTAAATATTTATTAAATTAAGATCTTTTTCTTAGTATTTTAGTTTAAAAGTATTTAAGTTAAGAATAAGTATTTTTTTGATAAATATTTTTTCCTTTTAAAACGAAACCTTTCTTTTTACATTTCTTTTTACTAGCAACTGATTTTTTTCTTTAGTTAAGTTAATAAAAAATTTCCAAAAAAGTTTTAAAAAAATAAAAATTTCCTTAGTAAAATTTTCTTTAAAAATATTATCACTTTTGCAATATTTTTTATTTTAAATCTAGGAAATATTTTATTAAGTCTTAAAAAGTTTTAAAAAATTAAAACCCTTTCATTTATACTTCTCTCTATGCTATTTATTAGACTTTTCTGGAATCACAATTTGCTTTGATTGAGCCGCTAAAAGCTACAAAATACAAAAATAAAATAAACTAAATTTGTTTTGGTTCGATCCTTTTAACTCTTTCAACAATACAATACAATTGCTTACTTTCATTAAAAAAATAAAAAATAAATCGTTGTTCATGAGAAATAAATGTGTTTTAATTTAATTTTGATTTTCGAAGTTAATTTTTTCGTTTCGAAAGTTTCCTTGGCTTTCGCTCTTCAGTTGTATGGGAGTCGGATGTTGTTTGGGCCGTCGGCGTTTCTGGACTGCTGTTTATTGTTGTAGCGGCCGCGGTGTTTGTTGTTGTGGCCGTTTGTGTATTAAAATTAACCGATATTTGTATGACGGTCGGCTGTAATTGCGATGATTCATGGTAAAATCTCAAGGCATGACAAAAGACTTGAGTCAAAAAATCCCAACATCCTTGAGGTTCTTGTGTTGTATTATTAAAAGTAGGCACTGATATATTGATGGTGGTTCCATAACCTCTATTGACGGTGGTATTAATAACGGGAGCAGTTGCACTTGCCGCACTGCTTGCTGGTAGTCTAGAGTTAGGCTGGTTGTTGTTGCTAGAGGATCTGGAACTGGAGTTACTTGATCCATTGGAGGGACGCTGGCCGGCCAACAGTTTGGCTTGGTCTGGTATAAAATAAGCTATGGCCATTTTTTGCACTTTCAAATAACTTTTGTTTAGTTTTTTTTTTTTAATTTTCTTGCAAAAATTTTACGTTTGAATAAAGTTTTTTTGGCGCCAAAAATGTCTTTCAACTAAACGTAAAAATATTTACGCCAAATATTGCTTAGTTAACTTTTCGAGTATTTTTCACTTCAAAAATATCCTTCACTACAAGGTTACAAGTTGTCTTGTGCTTAGTTCGTTATAGACTGACTGTGCATATCCTTGTGGCGTACAATTTTATAACATTTCCTGCTTCAGTTGCATTTCATGGTTCACAATACAGACACGCAACACACTCTTATATGCAATATTAAACATTTACTAGGAAGCAACAGTCCTCGTTCGCACAAACAATACCCATAAAGTTCACCCAAACAAAAGTAAAATACTAATAATATTTCACCCTCCCGTTTAGCCAGCAACAAACGAAAGAAAAAAAAAAGAAAAGTTCAAAACCACCACAATTGAACACAAACACTCGCATTGCCATTAAGCACACTCTCCAAATTACCAACTAGAATTGCATTTGCACCTCTGTGAGTCTTGGATTTGAATTTCAAAGTAAATTCTCTCTTTTTAGTCTCACAGAAAGCTCTCAACAATTGATTTTTAATGGAGTCATGACAGTGAATGAAAGAAAATATTCACCCTTATAAACTTCGAATTTGTGTTAGAAAATTTATATATTCATTTGCATTGCCATTAAATAGAATTATTGAGAAATACCTCTCCTACTCTTCGGATGGGGAGTTTGTGCAACATTTCATTTCATTTCATTGAGAGTTTGAATTTGTTTGATAGCAAAGTAATTTGGTTTTGCATAAGGAGAAATTTTTATTTTCGAAGTTCGAACATTGTTATTGAGAGACAATTTTTCGTTACTCCAAAGTTAGACAACGGTGGAAATCTATTCAAAAGAACATATAAATAATTTTTCATAGAAAATTTCTCCTCTTCTTTTGAGAGAATAAGTAAGTTATAGAGAGTGAACGAAAATTATTAAATATGAAAAGGTATGAATTTTTTAATAAATTTCTTTTAAGGTTAAAATAATTAATATTAAAAAAATTTTCTTAATTTCACTTACAAAGAGACATTAGAAATTCATTGAAGTTTACTAAAATTTTAAATAAAAATACTCCCAGCAAGAAATTTCAAAAAAGGTAATCGAGTTTGGAATTAAGCATTTTTGGTGGAAGCACTTCCCTACTGGATTACCAACTTAATGATTTTAAGAAGGCGTGAGACTAAAACAATCGATTCTTGAGAAGTACTTACATTTTTTTATTTGTCAACATTTCACGTAATCTTTTTCGTCTAAAAAAATCATTCTCTTCATTTAGCAACGTGCACGTAATTTTTTTAAATTTTAGGTAACGTGATTTGTAAGCGAGTAATGAAAATTGGCAATCAGAGAAGTAAGTCATTATATGGCAAGTAGTTCTAATGGTATGAGCTCGTATGAGATGTCATATCTTTAAGAGGATTTAAATGATGTTAAGGCAAATTCCCATTCATGGAACTGGTGTACCTTAGACAACCGTCAGAATGTATGCATTATTTAGTTCTTCAATTATAGAACTTACTGATAAAACACAACCACTACAAGTGCTCAATTTCATATTTTAAAACTAAATATTTAATCTGCTTTAAGTCTGATTTCAGTACCTAACACTTCGAATTCGACAGCTAAAATTCTTATTGTATGTCAAATGAAAATTGAAGGCTATTGAACGGTATCGGATGAAAAATATAAAATTATATATCTGTGGCTTTCATTAATAACAGCGTATGTGCAAAAATCAAATATTTTCAGTAGATACAAACAAATTTATTTTTCAAGCATATTTTAAAAAAAAATTTAGAAGTTGTGTTGTTGTTTTGAAAAACAATGATGTGCTTGCAAAGGTATTAGAGATACAAGGAGATCTTTTAACATCCTGCTAAAAAACAGATATACGGGACGCAAATGTAAAGAGAACTGGCACACTATAAACCAAACAACACACTAGAGAGTAACAGCTTATACCGACGATATCGACATCATTAGTCGAACATGGCGACCAGTAACTGCCACCTTTGAAAAATTTGAGAAAACATCTGCTAAAGTGGGTCTAGCAGTAAATGGAGACAAAACCAATTCGATGGTATCAACGTACAAGACGTGCACTAGACTCGGACAGATAGTGGAAGTAGAAAACTACCTCGGTACCTCCATAAACAAAACAAACAATATCAGTTTGGAGATAACAAGAAGAACAATACTGGCTAATAGCTGCTACTTAGGACTAAGTAGACAGTTTAAAAACAAAGCCACATCTCCACAGAAAATAATGACTCTTTATAAGACGCTGATTATGGGTATATGCGAAAGCACACGGGACAGTACTTGGAGTGTTCGAAATGAAAATTCTTCGTAAAATATATGGATTAATCTGCGTTGACGGAGAATATCGGTTTCTTATGAACCATGAGCTGTATGAGCTATATGCCGACATTGACATAGTAAAACGTATTATTTTGGAAGACCAAAACTCGGATGGAAAGATGAAGTGGAGGAAGACATGTCGATACTTGGTGTAAGAAATTGGAGAATAAACGCAGAGGATCGAGGCGCTTTGTCATCTATTCTACCATCGGCTACAGGACGTTATGTAATAGTATATTAGAGATGCTGCTTAATTTTTAACTTAATGGCTCGATTATGATTATGTACTTTTTATGGTACATTTTTGACCTTGTTGGTACCCTGGTACTACCGCGAGTTACTTGGTACAATTTAAAAATGACAATTTTTCACTATATGGTAACATTAATTTCGCCTATGTTCTCTTTAATTTTTTTTGTGTGTGTTTTATTTTAATCTCCAATATAATAGTAGAATCTACGAATGTACCTTTATGAATGTAATATTTAATATTTTTTGTTATTTTTTATTGTATACTGAATTTTTATACACATTTGTGTTAAGTTTCTGTTTTTTATTGTAAACTTCTGAATTTGTATACTCATTTTTTTACGTTTCTGTTTTTATTAATAAATATTAAAAATTGGTACCGTCATGGTCTAAAAAGTACATTTTATTTTCATAGTTGGTACTAAATCCAAGAAATCATTTTCCTTCCATGATGGCAATCAAACTTCAGTTGCTTCGTCAACTGGCAACGCAATTAAAATTATGATTATATTCCTAAGTGGTAGCTTTCTACAGATAAATCCAATAAGACGTTTCGTTTTAATAGCGCGCTATTTCAACAGTCACGACTTCACTTGTAGCTACTTGACAGATGATAAGTAAATAAGGCTTTAACAACACATTGAAATGTTTAAAATTCACTAAAAAAAATTATGAAAACTTCTCATTCCAACTAAAGCATTATTGAGTCACCGAGAAGCGCCTTCTCTGCCTGTAATTATCAAGGTGGTAGAAAAATTTCAACTGTTGGGACAAGTTAGTGATGTGAAGAATCGGTTTCGTGCAATTCGCTCAAGAACAACTGATCATACTACTGTTGTAACCTATAGTGAATAGGAAAACCAGATTTTTCAATTCCTCGTCGAACTTTAGAATTGCGCATTCCATAAACGATATAACACAAGAACTCACGCCTACCGACCATCAAAGCATCGTCGCATCATTTCTGATTGGGTCTTTGAAATGCACTAAAATTATCCAGAGTGAGTGAAAGGGCCCAATTTCAGATTTGTTGCGGTTTTTGGTATAAAGGAATAATTGAATTTTCGAAAATAAGGATGGACAACGGTTATTTGCCTTAATGCTATACATCGCTCTTTTACGTGAAAAGTTTCCTGACAGTTTGATTTCTCGAAGAAGCGATCACAATGGGGCACCAAGACCTTGTGAGTTAAAATCTTTTGAACTTTTCTTTGGTATTACGTGAGAGATGAGTTCTATGCAAAAGGCACACAAGGAGCATTGATGTGGGACGATGATATATCGCTGCAAATGTGCTAATTTGTGATGGAAAATTTCATAAAGAATATAGTCCTGCAAGTCATTTGGCTCATACTTTACAGTTCAATAAACATAAGATAATTTTACTTAAAAATATTCACTTTTTACATATAAAAAGGCTTCAGGAATAAGTTACTGCTATTGCATTCAACATTAAAAATCATTTAAGTTTGATTAGCAATAAACTACGTGATTTTAAAAGCAATAGTAAGTACCTGGTATTAAAAAGTTAAAATTAAAAAATTAACTTAATATTTACTAATATAAATTGACGCAAATTTCTAATATTTTATATTAAATTGTGCTTTAATTTTTTTTTCTCACACAATTCAACTTGCATTTTGCTTCTGAAACACAACTTGTGACAGCTTGGTAACAAAACAAAAAATCCTTGAACTTGACACATTTTACTTTCTTAAGTGCTTAACAAAGCAACAGTGAATTAGCTAAGAAACGGATAAATACCCTTAACAAATACGAACGAAACTTGAACACCCGCAACATTTTACTGTATTTGCTGTGGCACATGTTGAAATCACACAGAATGACCTTGAAGTTTAGCAACATTTTTTTTTCAAGCTGACCTTGATATTTTGTTTTATCGTTTGCTAAGTTAAACCCCCTAATAATAAAATGTGAAAGGGATATTAGGGACCCTCGTCATTTTTTTCCTTTTCTTTAAGAGAAAAGCTAAAACACTGTTGCTAAGCAGAAAACAGTTTAAAAAATTTTCATTGTCAAGGTCTGGGAAAAGCTAGAAAATCATATCAGCAAAACTGGGTTAGTGAAATAGTTTTAACATAATTTAGCACAATAAAGAAGAAGAAGGAGGAGGAGGAGTGAAGAGTGAAGAGGGATTTAAATGGATTTGCTAACGTATGTATAGATTTATAACTAAATCCTTTGGTGGCAGTTACATGAAATGCTACAATTGTTTTTATGTCTTACAAAGCGGAAACAGCACAACCAGTGGCATTCGAAGTCCTTGATAATGAAAATTACTAAAGAGAATAAGATTTTATATAAGTTAGTAATAAGGAGTGTTTTAAAATGGCATGATTGTCAAGTAAAAATATCAAGGTTAATGTGTTTGTTGGTTTGTGGGTTTTTTTCAAATACATTTCTTGTGAAACTATTGATTTTACACTTAATAAATGTGTTGAAAAAACGAAGCTTCTGGAATATGACATAAGGAAAAAGTCAAGACATTCTAAAAATTAATTACAATAATAACTCTTAATGGCATTATCAGAGGAAGTGGAAAACACATTCATAAAAATAACAAACTTGTTTTAAAATTGAGACATTAAGTCAAACATGCTTCAATGGTTGCTTAATTTATAAACAGCATTTCCTTTTCTTTCCATAAATAATAAGTTTTATTTAAATATATCACATGCTCGTATGTTCATTAAACACAGTGGCAAACAAGTGCTTTAGTATCAGCCAGAACTCATACGCTCTCATTCCCTGACATTTGCTACTTCACTGACTGCTGCTGCTACTGCTGCTGCTGCTTTGAAAGGGGTAAGCGTTCAAGCATTTAGAAATTTCATAAAAATGAACATAAAATTAATATTTGACAGCTTAAGATTAACTATTACTTTTAATTTTAAGTTGAATATGTGTATATATTTATATAAGAAAAAAGCATGAATGTAAGTGTTCAACACATAATTTGTAGCTGAAGAAAGTGTTGCAACTTAAAAATATAACATGCTGCTCATATGTAAAATTAATTTTGTGTAGTTGACATTTACTCCTTAACAATTTGTTTTCCGTTTTTATTTTGTGTGTGCTTATTTTGCCAGGACAACGGTGACAAATGGTCTTCAGCTTTAGTTTGAGAGAGGTTTCAGAGATTTTAGGAAGGAGTGTAGGGACTTCTTCTTTTCAATTGTTTATATAATAAATTTTATGATAATGAATTTACCCTGATGTAGTTAATCTGTTTGGAGGATGCGACTCTCAGACAGGCGCTACTCCAACTGAGGTCTTGGAGGTATTGATTGTATTAAGCAAAATCTGAGCAAGAAATAAGTTTTGTTTTAATAATTTATAACATACATTTTACAGCAGTGATTTTCTTATTGTAGTTAATCTGTCGTGTTTGGTGGAAACAGAAGCTACGACCCTTAGACAGGTTTTACTCGGAGAGGTATTGATTTCTTAAACTAACCTCTCAGCAGGAATGAATTTATATTTTAATAATTTAAAACATAAATTTTATTGTAGTTAATCTGTAACAGTGTTAGGTGGAAATAGAAGCTACGACCCTCATCAGGCTCTACTCTTACGGAGTACTCAGAGGTATTAATTGCTTTAACTACCCTCACAGTAGACAAAATTGGTTTTTATTTATTAAATAAATTTGATTAATTAATTGGACGAAGATCGTTCACAGGATTCGATGGAAGAGTGATAGTGTGGGTAATCTATCCAAGGTTCTATGGGGCGACCCGGACGAAGACAAAAGTTACTTTAGTTTATTTTTTAATTCGATTTAATATATTATTAGTAGATTATTGAATAGGTAATTTATTATGACTGTTGAAACTCAGAAAGCCTGTGCCAGGAAAGTTGTCCCGCGTCCTAATGGGTGACTTTAAATAACGAGGGCACTTGATCCAAATTGGAGCCATATACATATAACATTGAATCCAGGGCATGACTGGAGGACATTGAGACAATAGAGCTTTCACCATCCTTCTAGGTGTAAGGTATTGATTGAAAAAGTTTGAGGGACTACGTCAATGATGAACCTGGTGGTGGATTTTTAATTCGCATAACGAGCTCACAACATGCCTATACTGGCCTACGTGTATGTCCCTCGACATGAGCGCAGTGGCTCCTCTCGTCAACCTAATCTATCTTAGATACATTTTATAACAATAAGTTTTCCGTGTTGTAGTTAATCTGTTTAGAGTGTTTGGTGGGAGCCAACGAATCTCAACAAAAGGAGTACTAAATATCGACTTCAACAGAGTACTCAAGGCATAGTAGGAAATAAAATGCTCTATCAGTTTTTAAAGTATAGTGAAAGTCTCTACACAAAGAAATTTGGGAATTCGTAGAAAGAAAGCAAGTATAAAAAAATACAAATTAAGTAAACTTCTTTGTCTTTCAATAAAATAAAAATTCTTCACTTAAAAGGGTGTGTTAAGAAAAGCATTTTAATGAACTAAAATAAACTACTAATGTCTCCTTTCCACTTACTCTACTCTTTTTGTTCGTTTATTACTCTTACATCTCGTTATTTAAAATTCACATGAAGGCTTTTCATTAAAAAAAAGTCCAACAAACTAGTTAAGACTTATTTCATTTAATTTCTTAGTATATCACTTTCTTCTCAATGGGACCTGTTTACAATCATTTGTCAAACTTGGGGAAAAAACTCATTATTTTCAAAGAGTCAATTCATATGCACAACACAGCTTCATGGCAAGTGCCATAAAAAAGGACTTTTTTCCTCTCATATCATACCAATGTATTTTTTCCCATAAAGCTGAAAACAATCTATTCATGGACACTCATAAAGCCATTAACACCTACAATGAAGACATACAAGCACTGCAAGGGATACATTAAATGAATATAAATCATATTTTTTTATGACATGCATCCTGCAGCAGACATGAATTTTCTTCCATGATGTTGAATTTTAAGCTTATTGGTATTAATTTAGGAGTTTAATTATTTCCGAATTCAAAATTAAATCTTATATTAAAAAAGCAATAAAAAAGTAGAAAATCTTAAAGAAATAAATAAAAATTGTTATGCTTTTTGTATTAAAGTGTTTAATTATTTAAGATGGATGCCCTCTCCAGTAGTGCGATTCACTAACTTTTTTTAAACGATAATCGCATCTTTAAAATAATTATAAAATTTATCGAATTTGCTATTCAGCAACATTTTTAACGATATTCGCTGTGGATTAATCTCAGCTGTGTCGTTATTTAAGCGACAATAATTTATGTGCTGTTACTTTTATCGACAAAAATCATCGGAAAATAACAGCTGCGTACTATCGTTAAAAAGAAGTTACGGAATCGCACAATCGTTATTGTAAGCGACAAAATGTATAAATACAAATTACGATTGTCGGATCGTTAAAAGTTACAGAATCGCACTACAGGAGTGAAAGGTAACATAATTAAATATTTTTTAAGAAACTATAGACTTTCAGTTCTTCAGTACTCTCTGCTGATAAATTTATTTCTGAACATAAAATTTATTTATTTCTGTTGGAAAAGGCAAAAAAACTTTTGCCCATATTTAAAAAAAAAAATCAAAAATATATTTATTTTCCAAAAAGTACTCACTTATTAAATTACTTTCGACAAATTTAACTGATATTGCCAATTTGTTATCTAATAAAATTTTAATGAGTAGGAAGTTATTGATTTCAACTTGATTTTCGAAAATCAGATACAGAAATTTTAAGCATCTATTGTGATTGTTTTGTAGATGATGTCTGTATGTGTATGCGCACGAGTTTGTGTGTGTGTGTATGCGTGTAAACCTTTCATAACTTAAGCATGGTTTAATCAATTGGAACCAATTTTAATGCATTCTAAAGGCATTGACCTCACTTAGTTTGCGTGAGATATAAAAGCTATTCGAAATGGATTTTGAGTTGGGGTATTGAATTTTAGAAAGAATATTTTTGTTAGTTTAAATTTGGATCGAGTCCAGTCTTATCAGCCCTTAAAGTAAAAAAAAAGCAACGATTGCCTAACCTAGGTTAGCAGGCTGAAGAAATGAAAAAAAAAAATCTAGGGGTCCAGCTCACTTGGGTCCAATACGATGACCCCTTTGTGCTACCTGTAAGTTGAAAGTAATAGAATAAGGGGAATAGGAAATAAAGGGAGGATATAGATGGAAAGTTTCTTTTTAATAGGAGAGAATAAAAGAGAAGAGAATTAGGTCAGGAGAGGGTCCAGTACATGCACATGCTATAGAGGAGGGTTAACCTCCTCTCCCACGGAAGCACAGACGGAGATCGACCAAAGCGGGACAGAAGCAGAGAAGATGCGAAATGCTTTCCTCATTGCAACTGTAGCATTAATCTTTATACGGGAGACCCATACGTTCAGCGTGGTTTCCTAAAGCGCAGTGGCCGGTTAGTGTGGCCAAGAGATTCCTCAGGTGCTTCCTGGTGAAGCTAATGAGGTTTTTGGTTCTGTTGATATCCAGGCGAGGCCAAAGGGTTCTCGATATAACGCAGGTATTGAGATAGGCAGTATCGAAGCGTCTCCAGCAGGACGAGGAAGCAGACAGAGATTGTCAATATCGACTACTCTGAAAAGAGTGTCACTGTTTGCCGAAAATCTTGTTAAAATCTCTCGATTCATTAAGGAAAAAATTTCAAGCAAAGAGCGTTAATTTAATAACTATATAAGTTCTTGCCAAATCTCCTTTAAAAATTCGCTTGCAGCAAATTTGATGTTAACAGCTTAAATGGTTCGAGAGATATCGTTATTGAAAGTTTTGTATTCTTTTTTGAATTGCCCAAAAATAATTTTACATTTTCCAGCGTCTTAAGCTGGATATGAGCAGGAAGTTCCAGGTATGGCCTGAATGATCAACTGTGTTCCACTTATTTTTTTTATATTAAAAATTTGTTTAACTTTTTCTGTGTAATTCTTTAAGAAATGTTCACAGGAAGATTTATTTTTTTTTTAATTTTTTGCTTATCTCGCATCAGATTTCACGTTTCTTTAACCACCAGAGTTCGTCATTTTTAGTTTTCATAAACAACTTCTTTTAGTTTATTGCAAATATATTAAAATTTATTCCATTCAATTAAATATTCATCATCAAGTCTTGTCATAAAATTTTGTTCTAAAACAAACAAAAAATCATCAAATTTTATTTTGGAATTCCCCATCGTCACCTTTCATCATGTTGTAGCAGTTCATATTCAGCCATGTTTATTGAAAACTTTTAAATTTTTCATCATGTTCTGTCATAAAATGAGGAAAACGAGAGGAAAAGAAAATGTAACAACTACTTATTTTCTTTAGAATTTCAGGTAATTCAACTGGTTTAGAGAGAGACTTTTATTGCTTAATACCTTCAAAATAAGACATCAAATTGTTGTTACTTTTGCCAATGATAATGTAGTTGTCGTTGTTGCTGCTTTTGTTGCAAGTGTTCTTTACTGCTGCTGTGCAAAAGTGCATTAAATTTATAAACTTAACATTGCTAAAGCCACCAAACCAAGAACCACTAACTTTATTAAATATTCCACAAAATGCATATTAAATGCATCCTGTAAAAAGCTGCAGCTAGAGAAAACTAAGCAAAAATAATTCTACGTGCTGTTGTTTGAACGAAATGTTTGAAATATATAAATTTTCCTCTAACTCAAACTCCCTATCAATTAGTTTAAACGCACACAGGTGTTTTTTGTGAATGCTACAGTGAAAATTGAAGGCAAAATATATAGGAGAAAGCCCTTGTCAAGTTGTCAATCCATTTGGATTTCAAAGAGTGAAAGAGAAGTGCGTAATAATTGCCTAGGAAAACAAGATATTGTAATAGTCGTTACAAAATCTTTAACAAGCTTTAGGGCTGATCCCAAGAAACCACAGCAAATCTAAGCCTCAAATCATATGGTATAAAGCGATCATTTTCCAGGTTCACAACTTTGAGTTAGTAACACCTTTTTATTTGACAGCTGATAGTAGTTTAGCTGGATTTGACATTTCATCACGGAAGTAATTGAAATAAGAGGAGGTTACTTCAAAAATGAGGTTATTAATTCGTCTGCTTTTTATGTGTCTCACTTCAAAACACTGTCATCTTTGGACCGACCGGTTTTAAAAATTCCTTTTAGAACTGGTCCTATTTGCAAAATAAGTGGCAGGAAACACGCCCATAACATTTTTCTTTTGATTTAATGTACTTCTACTTATCGGATTGCTACGAAACTTAACACACACCTTGGGCTCTTGTGGCAGGAGCCACATTGTAATATTGTATTTCAGGTGCCTCTACTTATCCGATTCTAACGCAACTTGGCACACACCCTGATATCTGAAAATAATACGATCTTGTATCTAGAAAGACTGGGCGGAGCCATGCACATTAAAGTTTGGTATCAATATACAGGGTGGGCCAAAAGAAACCAAGGGGTGTAAAAGTTTAATAACTTTTTTGTTTATTAATTTTTTTTTATTTTTTCTTTCAGATTATATAGACAACACTTGGAGAATTTATAATGGAGAGGTTCACAACTGAACAGAGAACCAGAACAATAGAATTTAATTATTTAAACCAGAGATCAATTATTTTAACGCAAAGAGCATATCGTCGACATTTTAACGTCAGAATTTCGCCCTCTGAAGCGATGATTCGTTGCTTAGTTAATCGTCATCACCAACATGGCAGCGTAAGAGATTTGCCTCGAACCGGTAGACCACGTTTAAGTCGCACTGCGGAAAATATTGAACGAGTACAGCAAAGTGTTAACGAAGCACCAGAAACATCTGGCAGAAGGCGTTCTGCTCAGCTAGAAATGTCTCGTACGTCACTACGGCGCATTTTAAAAAAAGATTTACAGTTATACCCATATAAGGTGCAATTGGTCCAAGAATTAAAACCCGCAGATTATCGGCAACGTCTAAATTTTGCAGTTAAATTTCAAGAGTTGGCCAGAAATGAAATCAACTTTATTGAAAATTTGATTATGAGTGATGAAGCTCATTTTCATTTGAATGGCTTTGTTAATAGGCAGAACTGTAGGTTCTGGGGTTCTCAAAATCCAAGAGCCATTCATCAACGCCAATTGCACCCCATCAGGTGTACAGTATGGTGTGGGATCACATCTGAAAATGTCATTGGGCCCTACTTCTTCGAGAATGAAGATGGAAGTGCTGTAACCGTAAATGGAGAACGGTATCGGTTTATGATAGAAAATTTTTTACGTCCTGCTCTTGAAAACAGACCTGGTATGTGGTTTCAGCAGGACGGAGGAGCCACTGCCCATACTGCCCGAGACACAATGGCACTTTTAAGTCAAATTTTTGGAGAGCGAATAATTTCTCGAAATTCGGAAATTATTTGGCCAGCGCGATCGCCAGATTTGACAGCACCCGACTATTTTCTTTGGGGTTTTTTGAAGGAGCGAGTGTATGTGAACAAGCCAGAGACAATCCTTGAACTCAAGGCAAACATTGTTGCAGAAATTCGAACGCTACAGCCACAAGTTTTGAAAGATGTTATGGAAAATGCTCTAAAAAGAGCCCATCAGTGCGAAGCTGAAAACGGTGGTCATTTAAGAGACATCATTTTTCATACTTAGTGTAAAAAAATTTCCATTTTGTATATTATATAATCTGAAAGAAAAAATAAAAAAAAGTTAATAAACAAAAAAAGTTATTAAACTTTTACACCCCTTGGTGTCTTTTGGCCCACCCTGTATATATATATACTCCTACATATCCGATCCCAACGATGCTTGGAAAATAGTTTAGGCTCTTGGAATAGCTTAATTTTTGCTTAAAATAGTGGGCGGGTCATGCCCATTAAAACATAGTATTATATTTTATCGGCTTCCACTTGACCGATTATTACGTGGCGAATTCTTGCATTTATTAAAGTGGGTGGGACAACTAATATTTGCATAATTGGGAATGACCAAGCCCTTGAAAATTTAAAATCCACAATAAAAAGTTAAAAATGAAGTCGGTGACAAAATTATTGAAAACTAAACGTATGAATATGTAAGTGTAAATTTTCTAACTTCATTTGCACCGACTTCGAATAGCACTGTAGGTAGCGCATACAAAAATATTTTTTACTTAACTGAATCTAAATTATTTTTAATTTTTTTCTAAGCTTTAATTTATCAGAATTTTTACACTCCCAACAAGAAAGCTTATCTAAGTTTGATCCTCGCTCGACATTTCAACTAAGTGTTCAAACCAAAGCAGACCGACATTTTTTAATAAACTGACTTCGTGAAGTGCACACAGAACTTCGTTGTAGTTCTGCTAAATATTCTCGCTCAATTCTCCACCAAAGTCCTGAGGAGCTTTTAGTCATCTTATTTTTATAAATTTTCTTTTGTTTTGTTGTGTTATTTTATTTGTGTTTTGTTTTTGCACATCTGAGTAAATTATTTCGCTTAAGTATTCATCAGCGAAAACATATTTCATGCTTTTGGGAAATTTCATTTTAATTTTTTCCAGTCTTGTATTTTTTTTTTATTATCTACCCGCGCACTTTAGAACGTAAAATAGTTGTAGTTTTTCATCATTTTAAAGGTTCTTTATTCCCTTTTTTTTTCTTCTCTGCCATCTTTTGGTTTATTTAGCAAAGTTTTTCATGGCTTTTTGATTAGTTTAACCAAAAGAAAAGTTATGCAGTTGTTCCAAATAACAAAAAATAAAAAATAAAAGAACAACAGCAGTTGATGTAGTAGTAGTTGTTGTTTTACCATTGGGAAGTCAATTTAAATTAAAATGCTTTTGCCAAATTGCAAGAGGAAACAAAAGAGAAAAAACTTAAAATTAATATAAAAAACAAGCAACAACCTTTCGCCAGCAAAAGCTGTTCGGTCGTATTGAAATTAACTGAGTTTATTTCTCTGGAGTATTGAAAGCGTGCTTAGTCCTTTACAACGCCCGCACACTTTGCGAAGAAACAGAAGTATGAAAAAAAAAACTTTTGAACAAGTTAAATTACAGGTATTTAACAATTTTATTTAAAATTCATCATCTTCGTCAAGTTTTGTGTGCTTGTTGCTTTTATTTTTGATTCATTAGCTGGCTGTTGGGTGTTAAAACGTTTAAACAAAATGAAACAGCATCCCCAACCACCTGAAGTTGGCAGTAAAAGCTTTTCTTTTTATATGGCTGTAATTTATTAGACATAACGTAATAATTTCAACTCCTTCCCTTCAAACTAACTCCCTGCGAAAGGACAGAGTATAAAACTAAAGAAAAATATTTATTTCAGCAGCGTCCAGCTTTTTATTTGTTCTCTTATTCCTGGTTCTTTTGGATTTCCACCTTAAAACAAAAAAAGAAAACTGCATGTTTAATGTTCATTTATGGTTTCGTTGCGTATCTTTGCCAAGAAGTTTAATTATAATTCCATAAATTTATCATCATCTTGAAGTTGGTTGCCATGGCTGAAACTCCCTCCGGTTAATGAATTCGTTAAAACGAGTTATGAATTTTGGAAAACATCAAATCTTTTAATAACTTTAGTTTAATTTGAAATTATTCTTCTTGCGTTTTTGTGCGCTGGTAAAATAATTATGGAATTATACATTTGCTTTATGACTTGTCGTTAATTCCTGCCAAATTCTTAATGACTTGGTAAGTAATGCAGTTAGTTTTAAGATTTCTTTCAATAAAAGAAGAATAACAGAAGTGTAGATAACGAATGCAAATAAAAGTAAATTTGATTAAAGTTGAGTAATGTACATAATCAATTTAAAATGAAATGCAAACGTATAGTTAAGTGAAAATTTGTGTAAATAATGGGAGTTTTTTATTGAGGTATAGAACTTTAAGTTGGCATCACTTTTTTAACTGGCGGCCATTTTGTCAGCTGTCAAGTGATTAATATTTAGTTTGGTTTGCCATTTCATCATGAACAGGTTGACAAAAGAACAACGCTTGCAAATCGTGCAAATTTATTTCGAAAATAATGGTTCAGTTCGCGAAGTTTACCGCAAGCTCCGTCCATTTTATGGTCGACATAATCGTCCATCAGAACAATTAATTCGGTTAACCATGGATCGTTTTCGCACTACGTTTACTCTATGTGATAATACGCATCCGCAGAGACGTCGAACAGTGCGCACCGAAGAAACAATTGCCGCTGTAGAGCAAAGTGTTGAAGAGGACCCGAATGAATCGATTCGTTAATGGAGACCGGTATAGAGCCATGATAACCGACTATTTTGTTCCCGAATTGGATGGCATGAATGTGGATGAGTTGTGGTTCTAACAAGACGGCGCTACATGCCACACAGCGCACGTCACAATCGATTTATTGAAGGAAACATTCGATGAGCGCATAATTTCGCGGAATGGACCTGTCAATTGGCCACCAAGATCGTGTGATTTGACACCATTGGATTATTTTCTTTGGGGATATGTGAAGTCGCTTGTCTACGCCAACAAACCAGAAACGTTAGGGGACTTGGAAGCCAACATTCGTGGCGTTATTGCCAACATACGGCCCCATATGCTCGAAAAAGTGGTTGAAAATTGGACCTGTAGAATTGGCTTTATTCGAGCCAGCCGCGGCGGCCACATGCCCGAAATCATATTTAAACATTAATGGCATAAAATTATCCTTCCAATAAAGCCAAATTGATGGACATTAAAACGATTTTCTTGTGTTTTATTTCAATTCGAAATTCTATACCTCTAAGAAAATACCCGTTATAAATTAATTAAATTCCTACAATTAAAAATATTCTTGTCTCACTTTAAGTGATGAGTTTTCTTGCGGCAATTTTTTATTTTATTCTTCAAAATTGCATTGACCTTTACACTACGAAATTTTCATACAATGTTCTTTTTGTTTCATTTGTTTTACTACATTTTTTTCAAGGTTGATATAGGAACGACTATAACGACAGAATATAACATGTTTCGAATACATGAATATTTGTATCCCTTTATGTTTTGTATAATCCTAAAAAAAATATATTTTTTAAAATACAAAACAAAATTTTGCTGTGATATAAATAAATTACAAAATTGGGTTTGTTATTCATCTTATTAAAATAGTAATATTTAAAAAAGAAATTTCTGTAAATTTCAACGACTTCACATAAGCTATTTAAAAAATTATAGGTCTAAACGAAGTTTAAAAAATTTTTCGGAAAAATTTATAAAAATTAAAAGTATATTTATGTTAACAAATATAAGAAATTTAAAAAAATATACAAAATTTTTTTGCGATTTTTTTTTTTTTTTTTTTTTTTGAAAAATTAGTTTCTGCAACAATCTTGTTAAACAAGATTATGCAAAAAATTTTATCGAGAAGATATTCTGTAAAGACTTTTTACTGATACAATTTTTTGCAAAAAATTTTTGTAATTTGTTTTTGGTATTTATGTCCTATTAAAATTATAGAAATATTAAAAAAAAATTTTTTTAATTTTCTGAAAATTTTTTTTCTTAGAAATTAAATAAAAAAAATTAAATTTTTAAAAAACATTTTTCAATATTAAAAATTATTCAATTTAAAAATATATCGTACAAATTTTTAGAAATTGTAAAAAATGTTCAGAAATTTCAAAACAAAATTTCAGCTATACATATCGCCGGTTGGTTATTGGTGTGCGGCACAGTATATTCATAATACATTAGGTCTGCAGCAATCCAATAACCAATAACGACGATATGTTGTAAAAATTGTTTAGCGGGACAACATTTTGTAAGAACTTTTTACTGATAAAATATTTTTAAATTTTTTTTAAGCATTTTTTGGCACTTTGTACGTTCTGTTAAAATAATTGAAATATTTTAAAAAATATACTTTTTTATGCAAATTTTGAGCGACCAACGTAAAGTTTTTTAAAAATTTATATATATTATAGTTGGCAAAAAATGTATAAAACTAAAAAGTATAATATGCATAAGGTTTATAAAAGAAATTTGGTTAAAAAATTGTATAATGAATTTTTTTAAAATGTTTTTTAAAATTTATTTAAATTAAAAGTTTTATATTTTAGAAAAAAAAGCTGTTTATTGCATTAAGGGCCATTGTAGGATTTTATCGGACGTCTAGAAGGCTTTTCATTATTGCAAATTGGATTTAACTCACTCACTTAAGGTTAAAGTAAAATTTTGCTAATGATAAAGTTTTTATACTTCCGATAAAATCATACATTTAACTAACTTTAAATTGTAATAATGGCCCTAAAAGTCTTAAAAATTACGTATTCCAATATTCTCAAATTTTTATAAAACACAATTTGAGAAATCGTACCAAAATCAAAAGAACAGTGGATAATACTTGAAAATGTTAAATTTCAATACAAAACAAAATAATGAAAATCGCAAAAGGTACATATAACGTATCAGACAAGGCAAAATATGAAAAAATTTTTCTCTTTTTCCCCTTTAGTTATTTATTATTCTACAGGGTGCCCCTGTGGCTGAGGCGTAGCGATGCTTTACTTTGCAAAGACTTCAAAACTCCGCACTTTGGGAGTTGCTCTTAATAATTTTACATACAAAATATACGTATAATTGAAAAGGAGTAAGAGAGTTTAAAGTGCTTTTGCGTTGCCAACATTAAAGGTAATGTTATTGCAGCAACTGTTTTTGTTGTGAGGCACTGAGTATTTCCCTTTTTCTCCTCCTTCCAACTCAGGATTACACTTTCGTTTTAATTATCCGCTGTTAATGTATTTTATACGCATAAACTTAAATTTAATTTCCTTAAATAAACATTAATATTAATGTTGTAATTGCCAGGGATTCCTGGTAGTATAAATGACATTTCAAACAATTTTAACTTTATAAACAAAAATATCTAATAAACATAAAATTTTACATTTATTTGCATTAACAGCAGTAACAAAAAAGGAAAAAAAAACAAAAACAAAAGCCATAATAATATTTCATGAAATATATATGTACATATATAAAAATAAAAGCCACCTTTGAAAGCAAAATAATGAATGACGGAATGAATTAATGACTGAGTCACGGAGAAAATGAATGAAGTGTATCTGAATCAGAAACAATGCGTTTGTTTGTTCGTTTGCTGCAATTATAATTTGTATTTTATCTTATGACAGTGCAGACGTGTGACTGACTGATAGACTAAGTGACGGTTAGAAGACTCTAATGAAAATGTTATTTTTTGCAAAACGAAAGCAAAAATCCTTTAGAAATTTTTAAATGTGTGAGCATTTGTTTGAGCATCGTCGTAAACTTGTACTCGCATTGCAGCAGCAATATTAATGCCATAATATTCACATTAAAAATTGCAATAATATTATTGCAAATGTCATTGCGCCTCATCTACATATATGCAAAGGATTAAATTCTTTTTAGAGTAAATAGATTTTAAAAACTGCGTTTTAATTATAATTTAAAGTAGTTTTTTGTTTGTACTCAACCTTAGAAATGCACAAAAATTTGAAGAGATTTATTAAGAAATTTCAAATGCGAAATAGTGAATTCCTTTAACGCTCTGTATTCTATGGTCCTGTTGATGATGTTATGTCAAAGTAAATAATTACCATAAAACATTGTCTGTTCGCAAATGTCATTTTATGACTTTGACTGTTATCAGCACATAGACATAGATTGTAGACATACAATCCCAATAAATATCAGCGCGTTATATTTATGAAGTTTTATGCGTTAAAAGGTTTTATATATAAACTGCATTTGGAAAAGTGTTAAGGTAAGATATTAATGATATTTCAAAGAGGTTACTAAGGTAATAATAAGACCGTTAGGTATAAGTGCTCTGATCAAACTTAAGAACCACATGGACCCAGGAGGTCTACTCTGTAATTCGAAACTAGAATTCGAAAATATTTTCTTTCGTTTCGAAGTAGAGAGTAGACCCACTAAACTTTAACTTGTAAGAGTAACAGGAAGAACCAAATAATTGATTGGATTCTAACTCAAGGCCAGCAAGCAACTTTCCTTAATTAGTACAAGCCGGCTTTATAGCGTTACAAATTTCTATAGAACCTGGAAAAGTAAAGTTTATTTCCGCGGAAAAAATTTTCTTTAAAAATCACATGAAATATTTTCTCTTCAAAAAATTTAAAGTCATAATTTCATTTTATTCTTGCATTGAGCATATTTTTTAAGTTTTATTTCAAACGCAGCAGGTTGTCTTTATTGTCCAAGTTACTATTTTTTCTTGTCTTCTTTTTGGTAGTTACATTTCATTTAAGTTTTATGTTTTTCTATACTTTACTCTATTATGCTGCACAGCTTTTTTTTTTTGTGAATTGTAGTTGGTTACAAGTCAATTTCCACTAAATGACGGCCATTTATATATTTCGTCTATTTTCTTTTTTGCATATTTTTTGTTTCTTTTTTTTAGCAGTTCGGTATATTTGACTAGCAAATAAACGAACAAAAATATCTTAGTTTTTCCTTAAATGCTTTTTGTATTGTTCAGTGCAGTTGATGCTTGTTTTTTTCCTTTTTTGTTAAAGATACAAAATGCAATCAATTTTCTCAGCAGGACAGGTAGTAACAACTGTAGAGTTGTGTATAAAAATATGTGAGATTTTTTTTTTTTGTAATAAAAAGTGGCTGTTTTGTTTGATGGTTGAAAGCTTACTTGACATTTAAGTTTAAAAAAAAAGCTACTGGTTGAAAATGTTTGAATTTATTAAACGCTTTAAATAGAGTAACAGTTTTTTTCTTAGGCCAAGAACTTCTTTAGATATTTTGCTCAACATTGAATCAGAATCAGTTTTTTTACTGGATGTGTCTGCTGAAGTAAAATTGAAATGTTCAGAACACATTGAAATGGTAAAGAATTTATATAAGAAAGTTAAGAAAGTTTAAAATTTGGTAGAGTTGTGTTTATAAACTTTCTTTTCGGCTCAGAATTCCATACAGCTTTTCTACACGCAAGGTTTTCTTTGTAAAGTCTAGAGCTCATAACCACCTCAATTGCCGGATTGGCATTTAAGTACTTATTGCATTGTACAGCACAAGTTGCTAACGATTCAGTCCGCCAAAGGCGAGCAAAAATGTAAAACTTGTATTTATCAGCGTTTTGAAAGCTTACGAGCGAATAAAGTTTCGCTCCTTTTGCAGTTATTGCAGTGAATAAGCGTCCAAGATCACGCCAATATTTTATGTAAGGCATGAAACGTGTTCATTTTTCTGGAACATTTTAACATTCTAAAGGCTGGTACTCATTAACCTACATAATATTTCCACTTCTGAGAAAATGCAACCCTGATCTAATGAAAATTTTAATTAATTTCATTAGATTAGGGTGGCATTTCTAAAAGCTGAACGAATGTGTGAATACCAGAATTAACCTTTCAGCGTAGAGGTCGCTTTAGTCCTGTTCCTCAATGGGAATAAGATATTTATAAAATAGGGTGCCAAAGGTTCTACCTAAGGTTCCTCATTAGGACGTTTCGTTTTGAATATACCGAATACCTGGCAGATCAAACGACAAACGCAAAAATTCAGCACAGAAATTTTGAAAAATTCGCGATCACAGTTCGCAAAACCAAACCAGTTTTGGGTCGTCATGAAGTACCTTTGCGGCCATCGATTGAAAAACTGATGGAAAAATTTTAAATGGTGGAACAAGTTTATTGACGCGAAGAATCGAACACGAGCATGTCGTTTCAGAGCAACTAAGAATATTGCTGCAAAAGCTGTGTTGAGGAAAATCCAGGTATCTCCCTTCTTCGTCGATCTTTTTAATTGGGCGTTGCAGAAACGACATTACAACGTATTTTGCATAGACTTCTTAAAGGCCAAGTTAACACAAGAACTCCCTCCTACCGGCCACCAACAATATCGTGACTTTATCGAGAATATACATTCGTAAATGTGAAAACTGGTGACATCATGAAATAATAAGGTCCTACCAACGTAATCATGTCTGTCCACCCTCCTCTTTGCACTTAGATAAACATCTAATGCTTTTGTTTAAAAATATTCGCTATATTTACATATCGAAAGAAAACCTCTTAATGGAAGATCCTTTATGCAATCTTAATAAACTAAAACCTGAAAATTAACTTCAACATCAGATATCAGGCAAAATTGTAAATGAGTGTAACGATTTATTTCGTAATTAATTTCTATTTTAGGTATAAGATGTGTTCACAAGTTAACAAGCTAACAGCCTACGAGGAATACTTTTGTGAATCATACCAATCCTCTAGCGATCATCCTTTTTATAAAAAGGTATTACATAAGTACCCTCAATGCAATCTTTATCGGGCTAAAATATTCCAAGAAAATGTACGCCACAAAATTTCATTCTGTCTGAATACATCAAATTTCAAAATTCTGCTTTAGGCTGTAAAATCCGAATTAGTGTTACCAGATGGCAAATTTAAAAGTATAAAAAGCATGTCATTTTCAATATGGCAATATGGTTACTAAGCAAACTAAACAAATTAAAACTGTCTGCGCAGCTGTAGTTGATGAAAAAATATTTGTATTTTTTCGCAAAACAAAAGTTATCTTGAAAAATTTATCCAACAATAATTTTTAATATTGAAATATTTTGTTATACTATGTTCACACTTATGGTTTTAAACGTGTTTAACGCCTCATTCGTATTTAAGAGCTTAAACAGGAAGATTTTGAGATGTTTTACCATACATTGACTTGTTTTGTTAAACATCTCAAATGAAGTGTTTAAGATTAAAACACTTCCTTAAACACGATAATGTAGTATGTTCAGTCCGTTTTTTGATAACTCTGGCAACTTTGTGTTGTTATTAAATGGGGTCACGTCAAAAATTCTTTGGTAAACAAGTAATTAGTTAAAGAATACTAAAATATTAACAAGAGCATTTGTGGTTTGAAAATAATTAACCAATAAAAAAGCATAATTGTTCGTAATTTCTTACAAATACAATAATTCATTGACAAAACGTCAACCTCAAACATCTCAAATGTAATGTGAACGGTTGTGTTTAGTTTTTTAAAACACTTGCCTTAAACACGTTTAAGACCATAAAGGCTGTTAGCCGACTGTAATGTAATGTAAATGTAACGTAGAAAACAGCTGATTGATATTTTTATATGGAAAGTAGGTTACGTTATATTACATCTCTATAACCATTTTCATTACTTTTCACATCACAAAATCGATCAGCTGTTTCTTACTGTTGCAGTTACATTACATTACAGTCGGCTAACTGAGCCTTAAGTGTGACATGGTATTAGTTTAATAATACGGATGAAAATAGTTCAGTTTCTCATAAGCATTCCTACCAACATGCATTTTACTCTCACTCACTCATATTATGCACTAACGGTCTAATTCATAAAAATTCCTTATTTCAACTTTAATCTGTACATTACTTATGAAAGCTCTAATAAAAATTTGTATTCATAACTGATTAATATCAGTGAATTAACTATTAAACGATTTTGCTTCTTTTGTAATTTTATGTTGGCAACATCATGCTACTTTCGCTCTCATTTTATGTTTAGTGATGCATACAACGAAGAATCGATTATCTAGGTAGTATGTTTGAGTCGAAAAAAAAGTAAATCATTACGCATAATGTTATTAAAAAATAACTTAAAAAGTAGGCGTTTCACTTTTTATTAATAAATAAACCAATAAAAATTTATATGTTAGAAAAAATTGTATTTAAACACATTTATATTCGGCTGAGTACCCATTTTATAGCGGTCGATTATGCATCACTAGTTTGTTTTAATTTTAAAATGTTATTGTACATTAGGGTGATCGACTCGGTTTTTCAACCGGTTTTAAAACCCGTTTTTTTACAATACGGTGGTCGGTTTTTTCAAAATGTTGATTTTTCGAATGTCGAATAGTCCGGTTATTTTACAATTTAAAAATCGGCTGAGTCGAATACTTTTCGATTTGTATATTTTTTAATATTAGTTTTTACTATATTAAAACTTAGACCAACGTGTTCGATTGATTTTCAAGTGTAAAAGGTCTAGTTGTTTTTTGAGCATGGCAACATTTACTGAAACATGAAATTGAAGCGAAATTATTTTATGAGGTGGTGGCAGAGGATGTGTTTAATGGATGTCAAAATCCATTTGTAAAAATGTTTTTTTAGTTTTGTTTGCTTTATATTTTCTATAGAGGTAGATATCCACTTTGTCCATACAATCATACGTATATGTATATGTATGTATATTATATACATATAGGATTGTTCATTTACTAAAAATTGTTACGAATTTGTAACAATTGTTACTGGAAAGTGTTCATTAACTCAAAAAGTTTGCAAGGAGAGAGCGTCAAAAAAATTCTTAAAAATTATTACTAGTAGAATTTTTATTTGCAAGAATTATACAACAACCACCTGTTGTATGTTTTGTTGTCAAATTAATTATTTCAAAAATATCTGAAAAAGGAAAACTGAAAAATGAGCATTTCTTTGTTAAAAAAACATGTATACGTATGAAAAAAGAAAGCATGTTTTCTTAATTTATTGTTTTTCTTTGATTAAGCCACATAAATTCAATTTTATTTTAAAGAATTTTGTTTTTTTTTCTCATATCTAATCAGAGATGGAAAGTGGAATTTTTGTATTTGTTAATGAATAAAATTAAAAAATTATGAAAAATTCATAAAAATAGTAAAAAGATATGAAACTATGTAAAGAATTTCATATTAAACGTCAATTTCTAAAGAAAAATTGCAATTTAAAATTTTATCAAACAAAGTACATCAGAAAAAGTACAATTGTATCATGATTTCCATCCATGGTTCTGATATGAATAAAACTTTCTTGCGAGTTTTTACAAGTAAAGCGTTCATTTACTTTTTCATATTTAGGAGAGTAATTTTGTAAATTTCTGCCTTACTCTCTAGTTGCTAGTTTCTGCTGGCAAAGTAAATGAACAGACCTTATGTATGTATATGTACTACACATACATACATATGTAGGTATATGAAGTTAATTTTTATGTTTTTCTTAAATTTTTTTATTGTTTTATAGTATTTACTCATGAACTGTGAACTCTTTCTTTTTATTAAAGCAATTTAAAATCCAAACTTTTGTATAATAATTGCCTTACTTAAAAAACCGGTTGACCGGTTTTTCCTGAATTGTTAAAACCGAAACCGGGTTTTTCATAATATCAAATATTCGAACTATTCGAAAACCGGTTTCTGGAAAAAGTCGAATAATCGATCACCCTATTGCACATACAGTACGGTACAGTATGCAGTACCATACAAACATACGTATGCTTGTACTTACATATGCCCTTATGTTTATAATTCTATTTTTCTTTTTGCCAATGAATGGGATTTCTTTATTTTTCAACGATATTTATATGTACATATGTATGTATTTTTCTTTTTGTACAATTATGCATACATACATACATGTACCAATTTACATAAATTAATACATTTGCCCAAGCACATTATTCAGGAGACATGCATAAGAATAAACAAGAAACATAAAAGTGAGAAACCACAGAATATCTCACATAAAGGATAAAAAAATCAAGAAAATATTATTTATAATTGTTTATCAAACACTTAAAGTAGCATGGAGGCTACATTAAAAATCTCTGAGTTATGAAACGTTTATTAAACGTCTAATAGGCTTTTAATCATTTATGAATACACATTTAACGATTTTTGACTATTAATGTGCTATTGAACTGTTAATAATCATTTATGAATTAGACCGTAAATATATAAAAACAATATAGAGATGTATATGTATGTGTTTGCCTGACTTTGATATACACACAGTACGTGTATTTATATCTTTGCTTTCTCACAATGAAAATATTAAGATGGCACAAGGTGGCCACATTAAAATTTTAAAACCCTCATTGTGAATGCCCTAATTGTGTTTATCAGCCTATTTATGCACGAGTATGTATGTATTTATGTATGCATGTATGTGTGTTCCTTTGCGCCATTATATAAACCGAACACGTGGACCGATTTTTATGATTCTTACATCAATCGATCTGTCTTAATCCTGGGAGTATCACTAACGACAGTAGTAAAACTTCAATATGGCGACCAATAGACCCCATTTTGTAAATACGAAAAAAATAAAGTCGGCGAACTATATCAAAATGGGTACCATTCGACAGGTATTTTAAAATCATATTAGGTTTCTCTTTTGATTTTTCATTTCGAATGATCATTTATGAGATTTATCGGTTCAAAGTTGGCCGTAGTCGGGTTCTTGACGCGTATTACTTTATCATATATATAATGACCCCTATATTTTTTTCTCTTCTTAACAATTCAAAGCAATTTTCTTTGCTTTGTAACACAACTTATTTACAAATCAAACATTTCTTTTTAACTATGATTGTATGTATTACAAGAAAAAAAGAAAAACTACTGAACTTAAAAAAAAACAAATACTTCATTAAAATTTAAAATACTTTTTACCCCCATTAATAATCAGATTTGAAAACCAAATTGCCCTCTAATCAAATCACAAAACAAACAACAGTACTGACAGTTAAAAATCAACAATTCGTACATAATTACAAAATGCTTTTATATTGAATGCAAAATAAAAATATTCTTAGATTAAAAAAAAATATTCAAAGAATTTTCCACAAAAATCAACCACTTCAAAATCAAGTCATGTAGAAGAAGTAAAGAAATGAAAATCCTGGAAACAAAAGTCAATGTCTTCTCTATAATACGTAATGCACAGAGCTGGAAGACAGAAACTGAAACAGGACGTGATTTTTATAATAAAATGAAGTTAAGTGGATTCTTTATTTTTTTTTTTTTTTGGACATGACCACTAACTACTCTGATGAGGTTAATTTAACATTTGCATGGAACAAAGACTAAGAAGTACGCTCAAATGAATATTGACTACTTGGGAAATTAGCTTGAATTAGGGTTTTCAAATCTAATCAAATCCTTGACAATGTTTCTAGTTTTCCTTTAGGAATTTGAATTTCAACATGCTTCGACCAGCTCAGTCGTAAACGAAAAAGAAGGATGGAAACGAAAAATGGTAAGGAATTACAATCCACAATTAAAGCTAAAGTATCCAGGAAACATTATGAGGACGAGCTCTGCTTTGAAGTTATTGATACCAATAATCCTTCTGGCAATATTACCACAGATCGTCAAGGAACAACTAAGAATCTAACAAATAAACAGTATTATGGAACATGTTTTGGAAACAAGGGATGAACGTGCTTTACAAATTATAAGCTGCGAGTTCAAGGGGGAATATTGATGATGAGGTTAGCATCAACTTCGCGCATCAAAACTCGCAGCGAACTAATCGATGGCATCAACTTGCCATGGGACACTGCAAAGTTAAAACTGGTGAAGAGAAAAGACATCCTGGATGTCACAAGAACTAGCCTGTACGTTAAGGGATGGAGCAGCAAGATCACTTCAGAAAGCATACTTAGTGTCATTGGGAGCCAAAGTGCAGGACTGACCGCAGGGAAATAGGAGGTCTTTCATAGGGAAGAGGGCCCAGAAAGTATTCTTCTCGCGATAGGCATAGACCAAGACTCTATATCTAGTCTAAGCAAGACGGAGGGTGAGATAATTTTAAGACCTCTGTCGTATAGTGTTATCACTTCCTTTTTTGCTTTTTTTCACTAAAGTCTCTTTTCCATCCTTCCATCGCTGAAAACCCTAATTTGAAAGCCACTATAAAATGAATAGATGATTGCATATTCCATTTGGTTTTCTAAATGATAATTTGTCACAAAATCAAATCAAAATGCCACCCTGGCTAATTCTAACACAAAAACTAACAATTGCAGGACTATTAAATAAAAACGAACAGAAAGAAGTAAGTAATTATAAAATGTAAAAGCGTGCAAAATTGTCCAATAAGTGTAATTACAGAAAATAACTCAATACAATACCACAGACTTATAAAGAACTACTGACTTTGAAAAGTTAGGAGTGTCGTGGCGTTGGCAATTGGCAGAATATTGACAACAAAATTGCCTCTAATGACAGATATTGGACAGGCAAGAAACCAAACGAACCCTTGATTATAGATTTGCTATAAAGTTTGAAGGAATGTCTCGGCCATGCGTGAAACTAAACAAAGCAAAGGGATTTCTATGAAATGTTTGAAAAAATATACACACAATACGTCAATTATGTTTACTATTGTTTTTAAAAAGTTAAGAGTTTCTCAAGTTAGTGAGGTAAGCCCTGAGTTATTAAATTTTAAAAATACTTTTGCATAACATGATAAATTAATTAAATTATATGCTAAAACCTCAAAATCCAGACAAATGATTGAAGGAAAAATCCATTTGACTATAAGAACAACTGAAATGAATGCAAAAGGGAATGTGACTCTATAGAAATTACTTTGAACAGCAAGCAACAACCCTTAAACTTATTTTAATTTTTCCTTTGCGCAAAATATTTTGCAATAACCCATTGATTTTTATGTTAACCCAGGTCATTCAACCTCTTTTGCTCTCTTATTCATCACAATGCTGCACCATCTTCATTAAAAAAAAATATGATTTATTTTATATGTTACTCATGCAATCTGCCCTTTTTATGAGCGAAACAAAAGCGAGAGTTAAAAAAAAATCATTGTCTTTATTTTTAATGACATTTGTTGCAGTAAAACAAGAGTGTGTTAATTTTTTATTTATTTTTTTTTTTGCTTAAACTCTCCCCCATTGATGCACTTTTTTTTGAAGTCTTTTCAAGTTAAACTGGGTCTCCCCTTTAGGTGTTGTTGTATTACTGCCAGTAGTGTGTCAAGGAATGTTAAACGGGGGGCTTATGTTTGAGATAATTTAAAATAAAAGGGTTGAAAAAATCTTAAACATTGACAAAGTTTTCTATCTTGTTTCTTTCTTTTGTTTTTGATAGGTCTTGCAAATGACAGCTGTCATTAACTGAGCTGACAGTAAATATTTTTCTTACTTTAGAGATTTTTTAAATTTTTTTAAGGAAAAAAGTGCAATTTGCGAACAACGAAGGAAGAAAACGATTTTGCAAACAGCTAATAAGTCATACAAAACGTTATTCGTCTATTTGTGGCGAATTTAAAATATAAAAAATTGGAGAAGAAGTGTATTTAAATGATGGCCAACATATCACATATTTTAGTCCTTAAGGAAATTATTTTCTCGCGAAAGATTCGAGATTCCTTTGAGTAAAAAACGCTTATTGGTAAAAAGTAAATTTGTAGAAAATTTAGTAGGTCTTTGGGAAAGCTACCTCTTCATTAAATGCTGTTGTTTAATTCTAGGAACACAACTGCAACGAACGACGAATTTGTCCATAAGAATTCGCTGAGTAATTTCGTCGTGTCAATGTTGCTATTTTTTTTCTAGAGCTTATCCCCAATTTTTAATTTGTCGTCCACGAAAACACCAAATTGATATTTTTGATTCAGATTATAAAATTTGTAAGGAAAAAAATAAAATTAAATAAAAAATTAAATCATATTTTAAACAAAGTTTACCATTTCAAAAACTTCAGAATCGAAATCTTCTGATTCATCAGCCTCAGAAATTGTAGTATGTAGTTGTATTAAAAAGCTTTAGAATTTCAGCAGAAGGATTAAATTTGTCACAACAAATTTAATTATTTTAAGAAGTGCTTTCAAGAAGTCATATCGCATTTTGTAACGTATTTTTGTTTGGGTAGTTTTCATTATTGTTTCATCTGCCTTGATATTTCTTCTTTATTGGAAAACGTTCACTATAAATAATAACGTGTAGTTCACACGTTGATTTTTCAATGATTTTTTGAAACACGATTTTTAGAGTTTGTTGGCGAAGGGTATTGAAAAGCAAAAGGGGAAGAAAAAATCACATTTTCCGTTCTACGAGTTTTTTTTTAATTTTCTTTGCACATATTTTAATTTTTTTTTATGTTGCTTTATTTTATTTTTTCATTGAATGCGACAACAGCTTTTTTTTTTAATACAAAACAGTGTTACTTACCTGTAGGTATTTTTATCACTAATATATGAATATCGGAAAAATATTTTATTTTGGACAAAATGTAGGTATTTTTTATTCTCATATCGCATTTTTTGTGCATAAATGTAAAAATAACTATACTAAAAGTATTTAAGAAATTTATTATTCGACATTATTATTATGCTAAAAATATATTTTTGCTCATACCTATTTCAAAATTTGTTTTTGCTCGAAATTACATAGACTTTTATCTAATTTTTTGGTGTTACAGTGCCCGTCTTTTGTAGCATTGCTGAGAGAATATTTATTTATATGTGAGAGGATAAGAAAAAACGCTGTCAAAATAAAATAGATTATATCTCTCGACTGCTTTCGGGCGCTACTTTTTTTTGTCAATTTGTATGGAAAATGTTTATGCCGCAATTCTGTTTGATCATTGAGGCCTTAAATGTTTTTAATTTATCTTTCTATAAATTAAATTGCTAAAATTTGTAGATTTTCGTATGGGGTAAATTTTTTAACATGTAGGGAAAGAAATAAAACGGATTTTTTAAAAATTTACTGGCAACACTGATACAATTTTTGGAAGAAAAAATAAAAACTAGAAACATGGAAAAAATCATCGTATGAATGTAAAATGTTTTTGGAAGCAACTTTTAAAGAGAATCAAAAATGAAACAAGATTTTTAAATTATCGTATGAATTAAGCCTAACACACATTTTTTGACTCCAGATGCATATTTCTTAGCTCTAAAATCATTCTTAATACCATCAGTCATAAAAAAATCCCTTAAATTTGCTTATCATCCCTCACAAATCCCCAGATCACCAACATGAAATTTTTATCCCATATCGCAAAAACACCCCCAATTTAGGGACAAATTCCCTAAATTGGCAACGCTGCACCGTGTGAAGCACAATAACGACAAATAAATGACAGTTCTTATAATTAATAAAGTTAACGATTGCTTACGCAAAGAGAGAGAGAGAGAGAGAGAGAGAGAGAAAATTGTTGTTTCGATCGTCGTCGTAAAAGTAGAAATAAATCTATATCAGAGTTCATCACGCACGACGAATTTCGTTCCACAGTAGTATTATGTTAATTTTTATATGCACAAATATGTTTTATTTTTGATGACGAAAGTTCGCAACATAAAAATATTCATACCTTATGTTTATGTTGGAAACGTTAAATTTTTCCAGAATTCTCTGGAAATATCTGTTTTCGAATATAATCGAGAATAATATGTCCAGAGCCATTTAACTGATTTAGTTCAAATTTGGGGAAATCGACGCACTTTTCCTAATCCAAAAATTTAAATAAGCAAGTAATGGCGATATTCGCGTTTAACCGAATATTTTTTAATCGCAATCGCGATTATGAAAATATGCGATAATTTGCAAACCCTATTGCTGATACTGTGCGGAATAAAAATCCCCGATTGCAATTTCAAAAATTTCACCGCATCTCTGATCTAATAATTATACGTTTTTATATATTTAATTGAACATTTAAACTATTGAAGTAACGCAATTTTTCGTGAGCTATTCAATAAATGTATGTATGTATTTACAAGATGCATATTGATAAAACAAAAAATCTAGTTTATAATTAACGTCATTAAATCTTTACATACACATATTTATATTAATTAAATTAAAATTAATTTTTTTTGCACCATGATAATCTTCTGAACTGAATATATAAATAGTGCAAAAGCAAAAACTGATGACTAGTGAAATTTATTTTTCCAAGGGACTGTAAGTTACAAGGTATTCAATATTTAACAAAGTTTGCGCTTAGTGTTTCGTTTTATTGAATTGAACAGTTGCGAGTTGATTATTGTAATAATCAATATAATTCAATATTAAATTGCAATGAAGAGAGGTGCGAGTATTTTATTTTTAGTATTAACTGTTTGTTCGGCACTTGAATGCGTTACATCAAAGCCAGTGGAAGATGAACTCTTTATGGAGAGGATTAATTTTGAATATAAAGAAGGTAAAGAGTTTTTGTGATAGTTTTAAAACCAGCTTTAAATAGCTTGATGTGTATTTATATAAATTGTTTCAGATAAATGGACTTGCGGTGATGTTAAATGTCCTGCAGACACTTTCGGCTGCAAAATAATAATAAGAACACCCGAAGAAGAAAATGGAAAAGTTCTTTATCAAAGTTTCAACTGTATTGATAAAGACAAACAAGTTATACTAGGAGCTGAAGATAGAATTGAATTGGCCAAAGCAAAAACGATTGACATTGATGTGGAGACCTATATTGGAGCAAATTCGTTTTATAGCACTAGTTATGGCTTGAGAGGTCATGAAAAAGCTAAGGGTGTAATATCTATAGAAAGCTTGGCTGCATTTAAGGAAAATGCTAGAAACATTAAAAAGGGTCTTGAGGATTCAATACAATAGAATAGAAAGGATAAATATACAATACAATTGTATTTGGATATTAAATATAAAAATTATTTTTATGGCAGACTAAATAAATAATGTCTTTCATAATTGAAATTGTATATACACAGATCTATGATCTATGATTTGTAGTTATCATACTATAGTTTGATTAAGTTTTTGATATGTCTTATTCTTAACTACAGAAAACCAAGTAGTAAAATTTTACAACAATTAACCATCAGAATAAATTATCTGCTGAAAAAAATATTTAAAAGGATATGCGCAAACAGTTTTTGATAACACATTCAAACCACTAAACATCCATTCAGTCCATATGCAAAACTAACTTTGTTTGTTTGTTGTTCTTTATTAATTTAAAAATAAAAATAAAACATAAAATCACATATCGGCACCAAAAATCCAAAATGCCGTAACAACCAAACAACTCAAAATAGACTTTTTGATTAATTATGATGTGCTTAACCAAAATACATCTTTCCTTAAAATTTTACTTACATATGTTTAAAAATACCGATTTTATTTAGTATTCAATTTGGCACTTAACAAATAATTAGTCTGCAACTTATGAGGTTTTTCTGCTTCTCTTATAAAAAGTATAATTTTTACTTACGGCCTTTTGGATTTTAGGTGACGATATACATAATTATTATTTTATTATATTTATTATTATATTTTTTGAAAAGGAGGACAAAGAGGAGGATAGTGGGAAATATCTGCCCTCCGAAACTATGCAATGCATCTGCGTTTTGGAGGACACGCAAAAAATGCCCAAGAGGGCCAGGGGAAATTTCTGCCACAAATTTACATCCGCATCCAAGGGAACATGTGGGTTTTAAGTTTTAAAAACTATGACCAAAAGAGGGGCAGGAGGAACTTCTGTACAAAGTTGGTATATTTAAAAAATCAAAGTTTCAGGGCATTCTATCAGAGGAAAAATTATTCAAATTTTCGAAAACGCTGAAGCTAAAAAATCCCAAAGTTAAAAAAATGCCGAAACGAAAAATCGCCAAAACGAAGAAGCGCTTAAATGAAAGATATCACAAAAAATAAAATAAATCGCCCAAAGAAATAAAAAAAACTAATATCTAATTTACATTAAGCATTTTTTTCATGAAATTAGTTGTATGAAAATTTTTTAATTGTCAATAGGAGGCCTCGAGGAACAACTTATATCAAAAAAATTGTCAAAAATGCATCAGAGATTCAATCTACGCCCTTTTTTATATACAATACTCTTTTATAGCGCTGCAATTAGCAAATAGAAAAAGTTGCGTGCAACAAAATTCATGAAATTTCATGAAAAAACGCTTAATGTAAATCAGGTATAGAGTATAAATGTCGCCAACAAAAACTCGCAAAAATTCGAAAAAAGCGCTAAAACTAAAAAATTGGCAAAATTAAACGTAGGGCTAAAATTATAAAAAACCTAAAACAGGTAAGAATAAGATTTCCGATTATATAGTCTAAATAAAGTTCATAAAGTATTACATATCGTTGGCTTAGTCGGCAAATATGCTAAGTCCACTTTTTATGCAAACTGAGTATTTAATGTAGAATGATAGAGTAACTCAAATCACATCATTTCCAAAAATTGAAATGCCGTTATGTTGTATTTTTCTCGCTGATATAAAGTGGTAAGCAAATATGCAAAGTCCAGAAAAAACACCGGTTAACTCCAGCGAAAAACAATCTATGTACATCTAGTGTACTTACTTAACAAATCTAGTTCAACTGACACCACACACAATGGACCAAACGCAAAAGAACGCTGATGAGGAAGGTGTAGTGACCGTCGAAAACAGCTAGTTGTTCCGTTCAACTATGTGTTGTCAGAATATTTACAACTAACGTTGGTGTTATTTGTTCATTAATAATTGGATGTGTCAGAAGCTTAAAGGCCTAACTCCACAAAATAAAAAGTTGAGTAAATTAGTAATGCTTGGCAAATAGATTTCCTAAATTTATGAAAATTAAAAAAGGTACAAAATATTTTTATGGCATATAACAGAAAAAATAAGGGGATAGGGGATTCCCGCGTAGCCGATACATGGGCTAGTTTTATAAGATTTCATAAAAAATGGAAATTTCGCTTGATTAAACCAATGCGTTTAATTAAAGTGGAGTTAATTGGAATAGCTTTTGAAAAATTCAAATAAGATTTAAAACCAATTTTTCATGTTTTTAATGGAAAATATCTAAATAATACAAGAACAAAATAATTTCCATTGAGTTCACAACTAATTAGATAGTAATATATCAAAATTGAGAAATTTTCGTAAAGTGGATTTAGGCCTTTTAGCGTCTTACACATCCAATAATCACAGGTAATTTGGCTTACAAAGCGATACGAACTTTAGCCTGATCAAATCATAACTATAGAAACAAATGAAGTTCGAACAATAATAATATTAAATTAACTAAAATTTAACAAATAAGTTTGTGTGTTAATTTAAAATATTAAAATGAATAGTTTTGTTGTCCTCTAGAGCTGCGCCAAATCGTTCTTTTCAGTGACCGGTCATTTTCGTCGTTCACTTTTGAACGACAGTATGAAACAATGCTATTTTGTAAGAATAATAAAATCGGTTGTATATACGAGTATTTAAATAATGCGAATGAATGAATTGAAGAATTTATTAAGAAAAGTTGAATTCTTTATTTAAAAAATTATATTTAAATTCATTTTATAAATAATTTCATGTTTTTTCGACTAGAATATTGTACATTTACTTTAATATTAAGATTAAGAAAGGTACTTTTGTTTCGGTTTACTAGTTTTTTTCTTCTTCAGATAATTAATAAAAGCATTGTAACTCTTTTATCGTTATTTATATATATATATATTTATATATTTATATCAAAAGCGTATCAATGTTTGAATGTTACTTCTCAAAGTTTAAGTTAAAATTTTGTCCTCAAAAATATTTTAGCGGAAACAAAAAAAGTATCTCAAGCACTATAAATTCAGTTTAGATTACGGTAATGAAATGTATGTATAAACATATATACAGTTAAGGTCTAACATCTTTACTTTGTAAAAACACTTTATAAAAAACACTAGTAAAAATACTTCTTGTAAAAAGACTGTTAAATCAAATTATAAAAAGAATGATGGCAGTGCCACAGCGATGTTAAATAGAATTTAGCATACACGTACCTAAACCTTTTAAAACACAAAAACTCAACTCAAACAAAAAGACATAACATAAATAGCAAACATGAACGAAAGCAAATTTGACATAAGAGACTTGAAATACAAACTGAATGAAGGAAAACATCGAGCAGTACACTACTGATCCAAAAGCGTTCAGTAAAATCACCGGATCAGTTCGTTCAATTAAGAGATTCGTTCAATTTAACCCGTTCGTTCATGAGCTACACAGCTCTATTGTCCTCACACACATTTATTTTAATATATTTCGACAGGTTTTTGTCATTCCTGAAAAACTAAAAAAAAGGACTTAGCATATTTACCAACTAAGGCAACGATATGTATGAAGTGCCTGTACAGAATTTATTTAGACACGTTCAAGCAAAGAAAAGATATGGTTGTAGAATGGTTGAGAAAACAATATTATGTTCTCTGAAACAAATGTAAACATTTATTTCGTTACAATAAACAGAGTAATGTTTGAAATTAATAATTACATTATCACGTCAATAAAAAAAGTGTGATATGGTTAGAGTTTAACAATACAGTTTTGTTAAAAATTTATGACTACAACATAATTTGTATTGTTATTTAAAAATAATATGATGTAAATAACAATATAATGTTATCCAAAACCATACTATTTTAAGTTTAAAAAAATAAAATCTTTTTCAGAAACATCTGTCAGTTCGGTATTTCGTTTGTAAGCTATCGGTAGTGCACGGGTGGTGTTAAATAAATTAATAGATAAATTAAGTATAAACAAAATGGTTGGCCAATAAAAATATATTAACATTTCTGTATCTCTTTATACAGACATGTCTGTATGTCGTGTAAGTATACATTTCTATATATACATTTTATGTCAATAATATTAATTTATTTTTATTTCGAATTTAACGCACAGCTGTTTCTACAATAAAAATATGATTAAAAAACAAAATAGTATTATTACATTAAATAATATGTGGTCGTATTTAACAATATTAATATAATATTAGATCATGGTATGGTGATTCTCAATTATATTTTAGTCACATCTTACAATAGTGTTGTCATATTAACAATAATAAGACTAGGTACAACAAAGACAATTGTTGTTGTAGATAATATTATTATTAACTCAGATAATAATATAATTAAAGTTTGCTTTTCTATTAAAAATAATATGATTTGACTGCAACCATATAATTCAATGATAGTATGTTGCTGTTTGATTATGGTTGCCTCAACCATATTTTTTCTTTGCGTGTTGTCATTGATTCTTTTGCCAGAGATTCGAAAAGGCCGTCCTATTAATGATTTTTGCATTTGCTTGTACAAAAGAACAATTTTTACTCCTTCTCTTCTCTCATAGAACGACTTGAACGTTGACGAATTTATTGAACTCATATGTGTGCCTTTAATTATGAAAGTGATCGAAGTCATATATTTCTTTGGTCGACTTATTTAGTAGATTACATTTGAACATATCAAAAAATATTTTTATATTATGCAACATTTTAATTTAAAGCTGTAATAGCCTCGATTAATATGAATTTATTTAATATTTATGAAATATTTATTGAATTTTTTTTTTAGATTTATTTACTTATTTCGAAGCTAAAATGCTTATGACTTACAACACTTTCATAAGTAAGGGCACATGTGTATATATTTTATCAAAAACTAATTTTTACAAAAAAAAATTTATGAGAAACAAAAATAAAATTTTCTTAATTCTCAGTACATTTTTTTAAAGAACTTTTTTTTGGTTTGTGAAAATGGCTTTTTTAGCAATGAAACGAATGCCAACTCCTCTTTATTTTCCTTTTTAGATATTTGCTCTATATTTTTATTTAGAATTCAATAGAGAATATTTTCTCATAAAATTTTAATGTTTTTCTTTTACCAATTTTCCATTAAATTTTATGTGTGTAAGAAAATAAAAGTTATACCTAAGAATTATTCTTATTCTTCGGTCGTTAAAAAGGATATGTATGAATAAATGTATTGTTACTCATACGAATATGATATAAATCTTAAAATCTTTTGAATGCATTGTTGAGCACGTCACAATATGGATAAGAAATGGCAAAATTTAATTACGCAATTTAACGCCAAAAAATTTAACAATTTTTCTATATTTTATTACAGCAAAAAATTATAAAAAAAGCTGAAATTGGAGTAAACCATAAAATTGATTGTATAGCAAATACATTTTTTTATTATTGCAATTGACAAAAGTATAGTTTTCGATCTGCTTTATGGTTAAAAAGAAAATATTTAAGGGAATTAAGCGTTACTGAATGCAATAAAAATTGCATAAAATATTAGAAAAAAAAACCACATAAAGAAGAAAGATTTATTAAATTGATGATAGACAGATAAAGTAAAAACTGTGTGACAAACTCATAAAAAAAACTATCCCTTCAGGCTTTTATTAAAATTAAAGAGAACGAGTATTTTTTAAGCATTAAAATTTTATTTTCTCTTCTTTAGTTTGTTTTGATTTTATGCTTTTAGCGGGAGCTGGAAAAAAATGATTAATGACTAAATTATGCTAAATAAACAGTAGCCATCAACAAACTATCCTTGTTAAAGGATAAACATGATACATGTAAAATAAATTGCAAAAATAAAGTACAAATACTTTGTCTGTTATTTGCTTAATTTTGCCGCCAGTAAATGTGTGTATCATCACAAAATATATGATTACAGAAAATATAATAAAGGAATAAATTTATATATATGAATGCCTTTTGTATCCTTTTGTCTGGCATGTATATTTGTACAAAAGGAAAAACTGTATGTTACAATTTTTTACTTTTTGCTTTCTGCTGATGCAGCAAAAATTAAAGTAAATACTTATTTTTTTTTTTGTAAAATAATATAAATAGTAATTTTGGACTCCCACCATAAAACCCTGTACGCAACATTGCTTCCCAACAGCAGGTCCTTTCAAGGTATGCTTTAATTTCAAAATTATTGTTGTATTTTATTTTTTTTTTGAATTCAAGTTAATTAAGTGACATTAACTAAACACATGGCAATTAGAAAGTTAACTTTATTAAAAGGGGAACAAGAAAAAGGACCTTTTGACATGTCTCAAATCAAATTGAAATTTTTACAAACTAATGATAATTAAGGCTTTAAAACAATTATTTTTCGTGTTTCGTACAGGCAGCACCTGTGCTGGACGTAAGGTGCTGACATGAAAGCGTAAAAATCAAAAACTCAACACATTCTCTATAAAAGGAAACAACACCTGGTTTCCTATTCCAAAAGAAAAAAAAATAAATAATAGTTACAAAAACCACTTTATTATTGACAGTTTTCGAAACAACATTATTAGGCTTGACATTTCGTCAGGTTGGAGAAGTTGTGTAATGAAAAAGGTCATTAAATTTAACGCCTTGCAGGTTACATAAACTAAAATCTACTCGTATTTGTATTTATTCTGTTAATTATTTAAGTCAAATAACGGCTGTTAAATCAATTTAATTTGAACAGAAGGTTCATTAGTGCCTTTTGGACACTTGGCAGCTAAATTATAGATTTTAGCAGGTTTTGATCTGATAAGTTATGACCATGATTAAACAAGAAAAGTTAAACACAAACAAACCAAATTCTAGAGTTTATTATAATTTTTTTTAATAATAATTCGTTTTTCATATTATCACTTTAGCATTTATTTCGTTGATTATTTTTATCATTTTTTATTACAAAATCTGATATTAAACAAACTAAGCTTCCCCGTATGCAAACATCTGTTGTATTTAAATGACTTGAAAGAAAGATCTTTATTAATATGAACCGGCAGCGACGACACACACCCCAACACACATCCACCCAACACTTAATAAATTACTTGCTGTAGAAAAAGAATAGTGCAGGGAAAAAATTTACAAACACCTAAAGCTTGGAATTATTTGTAGGGCTTATATATTTAAAATCATAACTTTTTTTGAAAGATTATTTTTTAAAGGTACTCTTTGGTTAAAATTTATAAATAAGGGAAAGCTGAAATGTAATTAAATTTACAATAAGAATAAAATATAACAAAAATTAAAAATTTTAAAAACCCCCGACTTTTTTCAGAAAAGATGTTATATCTTCTAAACGGGTGGACCGATTTTCTTCAATAGCTAAGAACCCTCTCGATCAAGTCATCTTTCAAACAGAAAACACTAAATGAAAATCGGTCCAGCCGTTTGGCCTGTACGTGGACACGGACAGACACACAGAAACACAGACACACAGACACACACTACAAACTTATAACACCCCTTTTTTTAGTCGGGGGTTAAAAAATAGTTTTGATACGAGTATTTCTGAGGCCAGATAATTTATTAAGGAAAATAAAACGATTTTCATTAAAAAAAAATTAACCGGTAGAGTTTTGCATCAGTTTCTTAAAAAAAAATAAACAATTGTGCAAAATTCAATAGAGAAATATTTATTTATTTATTTATTTGGTACATATTATACAAAGTAAATTTGTATAATATGGTGTTGCACAAGTATGGGCGGAGTAACTAGACCATATGCCCAAGATGGTATTAACAGTATCCTAAAAGTTTTTGTGACTGACTGTACACGACCTATGCCTTCACATAGGAAGTAGCAACGTGGTTGTTAAAGAAATTCCACAAAAAACCGCAAGATTATACGGTTATCCGTGGCAGATCAGTCAACCAGTGCGAGCGAGACGAAAAACTCTCGAAGGCCAAACAACACGCACAAGCCTGACCGCACTTAAGAAATAATTACGATGACGCGAGAGATGTTCCTCAACCCAGAGCTGCTTAACGACTGAATAGAGAAATATATTTATGTAATTCATTTAAATTTCTTGTCTTTTACAAGTGAAAATACCAAAATGAGACAAAACTCTGACTAAATAACTCTCTACACATTAATTTCGGTTTGAGTTGACATTATCACAATAAATCAGTTCTATTAAAAATTCAGTTCTAGCAAACGGAAAATTGCTCGAGAAAACCAGGCAGAACTTACTACTAGGCTTGGAAAAAATTCTAAGCAACTGCAAACTTCTAGTGTGGGTATTAACTGGACACTGCTGGACGGCTTCAAAATAGGACGAATACTTGACGGCACCTGCAGGAAATGTAAGGAAAACGGGGTAATTGAAACAATGGAACATCTACTGTGTCACTGTCCGGCTTTAAGCCGCACTAGATATAACTATCTTGGTGCTCACACTTTTCGTAGTCTTGAACTTGTATCGAGAATGGAACTGTGTAGATTACTAAAATTTGTTAAATCTTTGTGGGAGTCATTCGACACAGGCACCACGAACTAGGCTGCCATACTCACAGGTTCTCTTCTCATCTGCTGGTATCGCTAAGGATCAATACCGGTCTATGCGTGGTCTTTGGACCACCCAGATTAACCTAACCTAACCTATTGGCAGTTGTCGAAGCCGCTTAATCGGCCAGATTTAATTACATTTTGTAAAAAGTTTCTTTTAAAAATTCAAAAGTAAATTTTTAAACCTACTTTTCGAAGGGTACCTTTTTTAAAGGTGCTTTTTGCAAAGGGAACTAGTTTTAAGATGTGAAAGCTACTTTTAAAAAATTTACTTTTTTAAGACTTTTTTTGAAGTAGTTATTTAAAGAGGTGCTTATTTTAAAAGGTACTTTTTGTAAAGTACTTTCTTTAAAAGGAACTTTTTGTAAAAGGTACTTTAAAAGGTACTTTTTCTGAGAGGTATTTGTTTTAAAACTTATAATGTTTTAAGGTACCTTTTAAAAAAGTTCTTTACTTTGTCCCTATTTGCACTATGCAAGTCTTATTGCTAAGCTGATTAGTTTATTAGGAGAGAGAGATGGGGGGAAAAGAAACGTTGCTGTTCCCCTCGTCTCTCTCTCCCTGAAACTAATCAGCTTAGCAATAAGACTTGCACAGTGTGATTTGGGACTTTAAAAGGTACTACTTTTAATGGCACTACTTTAAAGCTGCATTTAGTAAAAGTTACTCGTACTAATTTTAAAAGGTACTTTGTTTTACGAGGTACTTTTTAAGCAACTTCTTTTGACAGATACTTGTTAAAGGTACTTTCTCTAAGATGTGCATTTTTAAAATGCATTTTTTAAAAGGCATTTATTTGCAAAGTATTTTTCTCAAAAATTAATGCTATACTTTTGAAACCCAATTTATTTATTTATTTATTTACAAGAAAATATGTAATACAAAGCCTTTAAGGCCAATTATATAATATTACATAACAGTAAAAAATACCTTAGGTACTAAATAATAATTGTTAATTAAATTAAATGCATACCATAACAATTCATTGATTCATAATATTAAAGATTTACTATCCCAACATATAAAAAGTAATTTTTCCATAAAGTATTATTTAAAGGGTTCTTTTAAAATAACATACTTTTTCAACTGTACGAGTAGCTTAATTTCAAAAAAGAACTTTTGTATTTTAAATGTCAAAAGCCAAAAATGAAAAAGAAGAGTTGCGGACATGTTTATATTCTTACAACATTGGTTACATTGTTTAACTTTTTTTAATAATAATAATTTTAATAATTTTTCTGCTTGCTTAGGCAAGGCTATCAAGTTGGTGGTGCAAGATGAAAGTTATGGGGCCTTGTGCTACCTGTAAGTTGGACAATATAAATAAGTAGAGTAAGAGAGGAGAAAGATGAAAGAGATATATATAGATGATAGTTAATAGAAGAGGGGAGAGGGAGAATCGGGAAAACAGTCGTATATGTATACACGGCATAATATAATCACCCTTATTCCATTTGGCGTCGGCAACATAACACGACGTCGTTTTTAATGTTTTTTGGCAAATCGGTATTCGCGTAGATAGTATTGCCATTTATCGATGACTGTAAACATATATTTGGTATTCTGTAAGAAAAACTAATGTTGATGTTGCCGTTTATTTTGTCGTCAGTGTTTTTGATGTCGCGTTCTGTTTGGGTGCATGCCTCAACGAATTCGAAAAATAATTTTAATGGTAAAAAAGTAAACTATAAGAAATACCAAAGTAGATATAAAAATTTACATATTTATTTGAAAAAAATTCTTAAAAAAAGTGAAAAATATAATATGGACAAAATTAAAATTACCAATTACGACAATTTGAAAAGTTTGTTGACGAGTTGAAAAAGTCCTTCTTTTGCTAGAGGATTCCGTAGGGGCAGTGTTCCTAATTGTTTCAAGGTACAGTGGGAAAGTGTTGCGACTGCACTAAATTCCCTCGGTCCACCCATTAGAACTAGTGGTGGATGGCAGAATGTAAGGTAAATAATGTGTTGGGAAAGTATACTTGGGAGGAAGCTCCAATCTCCAATGAACGTTGATCCGATCCCTTTTGTTTCAAAAATTAGGCTCTATTGTATCCAATACATGCCTAAATGATGTTTTGTTCAGCCGAAAATAACTTCAAAAAGGATGAACATTACTCATTATTTTCCAAAAACATGACAGAATTTATCACTTACTTTTCCTTGGATAACTGGCAAATGACTGACTTTTGTCTGAGAAATCTTTTATTCACTATTGAATTTTTTTATTTTCATCGTCCCAAAAGGTAAGAAAAACAAATTATTTTAATTTATTTACAAAGCTTTTACTTATTCAAAAACACTTTTACCAAAAATAGTACACAAAATGAATCAGCTGACTCAAATATTGGATATGTGTATTGTATTTATCGATAAACAGGCAACGTCGTCATAACACTGTTAGCGAATACAAGGTTAGCAATGATGTTGTGTTAAATTTATGTTGTTTTAAAATTGACGACGATGTCGCCGACGCCAAATAGAATAAGGGTGAATATAATTACCCAGATTTTTGAGTTTTATTTCCGATAACTTGTATAGGCTACTGAAGGATAATCTGCCAAGAAATTGCAGACGGAGATCCCCCAGAATGGCACAGAAAGCTTCCTTATTACAACTGGAGCAGTAATCATTGTATGGAAGACCTATACGTTTAGCATATGGGTTCTGAAAGTGCAATGGACGGTCAGTGTGGTCAGGAGATTCCTAAACTGCTTCTTAGTGAAGTTCATGGGGTTTTTAATTCTGTGGGGGTTAAGGCGAGGCCTAAAGTTATCGCTATCACGTAGGTCGGCTCATTGCGCCATCTGTTTAGAGCTGATATGAGAAAGACAACACCGAAGCGTCTTCAGCAGAATGAGAGTGGGAGGGAGTCTACAGATTTTTCTGCAGCCAAAGAGACAAATTGTTTGTATTTTTCTTCTTTTTCTCAACAACTGCCATTAACATTATATTGATAGCAGGGATGCAAGTGTCCCTAATTCCAGTTGACAATATCAACGTCACGTCAATACAATACCAAAAATTGTAAGCTAAGCTACTGATTGTAGACAACAATTAACAGCCATTGAATGTCTCATACTATTTTCTAAGCCTTAGGTAACAGCAATAGACTGTAAATTCTACAACAAAAATGTTATCGAGAGCGAGTAAACAGGCACCAATTTTGATGTGTAAACATCTATACGCTAGGGGGTAAAAATCTTTTGACTTTGATTTCTTTGCTGAGATTTCTTTGCTTTTCTTTCACAGCATTGTCAAATCGGTGTGAGCTATGTATGAGTGTATTAGTGTTTGAAAGAAGCAATACCAAGCAGAGAAACAAGTCGACCGGCTCGAAGCCGACGGTGCGCCGCCGCCGGTTATTTTTCTGTACACCAAAGGTGAAAATGAACCGTAAGAGCTACCGACTTGAAATTTGGACACAATGTGTAGACATTTTGCCACTACAACAACAAATACATGAGAGTTAAAAATCCCATGTAATATACATACAATTGTATGTACATATATACACTTGAAATTTTAAAGGTTAGTGTATTTTTATACAGACTACAACAATTAACACTAAATTAAAAAAATTTAAATCAATGGGTGTTCCATCAGTTAATGCAATTTTGACTTTGTAATTTTGACAACTTGCTGTATCTTGGAAACCGTAAGAGCAAAACTCTTGAAATTTTCAAAAACGGTAAAACTAAAAAATCAATAAAATATAAAATCGCAAATATAAAAAAATCGCCAAAAACAAAAAAAAATCGCCAAAACGAAAAAAGCACCAAATTAAAAAAAAACTCTAGGACTAAAATAAATCGCGAAAAACCGCAAAAATCGCCAAAATTAAAAAAATCCTTAAACAAAAAAATCGCCAATATGAAAATATCGCCCAAATAAAAACATTCAAAAACAGAAAAAAATCGCCAAAATGAAAAAACCCCAAAAAAAAGAGAAAAAAATCGCAAAAATGAAAAAAATTGCGAAAATTAAAATAACTCAAAAAGAAAAAAAAAACGCCAAAACGAGCAAAAAGCGATAAAACTGAAAAAAATAGTTTAAACTGAAAAAACTTGAAAAAGGAAGAAAGCTTAATCAAAAAAAATGATCAAAACCGAATGTGCGCGAGTAGTAGGGAACTGCCGGTTCTATAACAATTAAAATTGTCAAATTTGGGTAATTAAAATTGAAAATTTGTAATTTATGGGAAAATTTAGGTAATTAAAGTCAAGGGTGTGAAGTGACGAGGGTACTCGATGGTTTGTAGATGCATATGTATGTGATGATGATGTTTTGTTTTGTTGTGTGAGCATAAGTGTGAGATAAGGATAGTTTGATGTACATATTCGTAGTTTATTTTCGTTGGCACGCATGCTTTGTACGTATGTTTTTGTTTGTCAAGTGGTTGCAGCAGGTTTATGGTTTTAGAGTGCAATGTTTTTTTTTTTAAAGTGAGAGTATGCATAGAGAAAATGTTGCCTTAGTTTTTTGTAATATTCTTTTTAGCTGGTGGAGATGGAAGGGTATTTTGGAAAGAAATAAATTATTTATGCTTGTGGGATATCTATGAATGTTTTTGTTGTTGGTTTTGTTTTAGTTTGATTTTGTACGTATTTTTTTGTTTTAATTTTGGGTTGATGTACATACTCGTAGTTTATTATGTTTGCGCGCAAACTTGTATGTATGTTTTAGATTTTTGTTTTAATTTTGATTTTTTTGTTTGTCAAGTGGTTGCAGCAGGTTTATGGTTTTAGAGTGCAATGTTTTTTTTTTTTAAGTGAGAGTACGCATCGAGCAAATTTTGCCTTAGTTTTTTGTAATATTCTTTTTAGCTGATGGAGATGGAAGGGTATTTTGGAAAGAAAGAAATTATTTATGCTTGTGGGATATCTATGAATATTTTTGTTGTTGGTTTTGGTTTAGTTTGATTTTGTACGTATGTTTTTGTTTTAATTTTGAATTGAAGTGTGATTTTTTTGTCAAGTGGTTGCAGCAGGTTTATGGTGTGTGTGTGTGTGTGCATAGAGGAAATGTTGCTTTAGTTGTTTTTATTTTCTTTTTTGATGGTGACCATGGAAGGTAATTTTAGAAGACCTTATGTATGCTTGTGGGAAATCGATGAATGTTTTTTGTTGTTGGTTCTATTTAATTTGATTTTCCTATGTTTAAAGAGTTTGAAGAGATGAATAAAATATGTAATTTATGAGCAACGAACTTACTTGAAGGTTGGAAAAATTGAAGTGTAAGATATTTAGGATTGTCAAAGGGAATTAGAGATGCGTGATCATGGGAGCCAACGTTATGCTCATGCATGTGTATTTGTGTATGTTTTTACAATAACTTGAGCGTTGAAAGGTGGGTAAGTAGTCGTATATGTATATAAAAAAGCGAGTGTGTAATGCCGAGTACACATCTGGCATTTCTTGTGTTATAATCATTTTTTAAAATGTGTGCAACGTCTTTCACGTTATGTTTTTTTATAGGGAAAGCAATACCACACAACAAGAAATAATTTCAAAAATGACAAACGTTGACACTAGTACACACTGTTGCGATGTTACAAAATATCATAGTATGTACTCGGCATTTGTTTTTTTGTAATATTCTTTTTAGCTGATGGAGCTGGAAGGGTATTTATAGAAAGAAATTATGTATTCTGGTGAGATATTAATGTTTTTGTTGTTGGTTTTATTTAGTTTTATTTATTTTTTGTTTTTTGTGTAAAGAGGCTGACATTTGTCAAACAAACCATGCACACTTATATACATACATACATTGATATTTTTGAGAACGAGATAGGTGAATGTGATGTCATTCCAAAGAACCAAATGGCATACTTCTATAATGGAAACTTCCAAAATGAAGAAGAAAAGTTTATGGTAGATGAAGAGGACGATGCTTTCTTCATACATATGTATGTTGTAACAATGTAAGAATAGAACGTAATTCGTATAAATTGAGACGTTCTCTAATCTAGCAGCAAGTACAGCATTGTATCTAGCAAGTGCATCATCATCATATAAAATCTTAAAAAATACAATACATTCTATAAATTATTAAAATGGACACATTAAGCAGCAGCCCAATTTTAATATCATTGAACGGCTCACAAATGTCGCTAGATGAGTTTGTGAGATTGTTCTCCGGCAATCGGGAAGAGATGAGCGTTGTCAGCCGGGAAGAGGTATCCGTAAGCCCTCTGTCAATAGAGTTTTCGGACGACGATTTGCCTCCTAATGTATCCATTAGAGACATTTTCGAGAGCGAGGTAGATGAATATCATGAAATTCCAAACAACCAAATGGCATACTTCAAGAATGGAAATTTTCAAAAGGAAGAGTTTATGCTGGATGAAGAGGACGATGCTTTCTTGGCAGCGTTTAATTATATGCCAAAAGATGAGGATAAAGATGACATAATCAAAATTTTCATGCAAGACGAAGAGGGGGATGCATTATTGGTGGCCGTAAATTTAAGATTTTAATTTGATTAATTTTGTAAACACAAATTCAAATTTATTTACTTAAAACGTAAAAAATGTGTAAACAGATTTTTATTTTCACTTTTTTTTACATTTGTCTTTGTCCTTGTACAAACCATATGCATATAAATAAATGATTGAACAAAATTTTTTTATAATTTTAATCTACATATTTATTTAAAAAAATATCGTAAATATATGTTGTGACAATGTAAGAATAGAAAATTAAAATAAATTGTTTAGTTATTTTCCTGATAAAGTAAATATGCATTTCTTAAGGCACAAACTCCATAATTGTGATAGCTGCAGTAAAAATATTCCGGATATTTAAGTTGTATTTGTTTAAAGTTGATGCAACCAAAATCCTCGATGTTGAAAACTCTAATTCGAAGTAGTTTTTCAAACCATTTCTTCTTTTCCACACCCTTAACATAGATTGAATAATGTTTTAAATTGGATTTTAAAAATTTTACAACACTCTTAAATGATATTGATCCGTCATTCCAATTCAGATGATGAAAGTTTCTCGTTAGCCAATTCGCTTCTCTTTGTTTTGCTATTGATAATCTTTTGAAGTTAAACGGTGGTTTAATAATAAAATTTATGTGCTCCTTATTGTTAAAAACAATTGCTATTTCTTTTGCAATGAAGATGTTTGAATTGGATTTAAATCCTTGCATATCGATGAAAACTTTATCCTCAGTCATCTTATTTTATTATTTTTTATTTACATTATCTTACGAACTTGACCTTTTAAGGGTATGTATTCTATTATGCGGTCGTGGATGAGTATACAAAATGCTGATGTATCAGTAGGAATGTTGGAGTCCGTTTCAATTTCAATTTTTATATCAACAGGACCGTTAGAGAGGGCTTCGTTTTGGTAACTGACATCTACTACCACTATCGGCACACTATTTTTAAATTCTTGAGCAGTTAGAAGCGGTTGTGATTCCCTCATGTAGTAGCTTTGTTGAAACCGCAGATACATATCATATAGGATGGCAACCCGACCATTTTTAAATTTTACATTTAGATCATCATATGGGTACGATTCGGAATTTAAATGTACTTTTAAATTGTTTAAATTACAATGAACAAACTTATTTTCTTGTTGAAAAGCAATCAACACAAAACGGGGTCGTTCTCTATTTGCAGCCAATTTAACATTCCATATATAGCTAGTTCCTGTATTTAGTTGAGGATTAATGTGACAATCCCAACTGCGAAATGCCATTGGTATAGAAGCACCACTGTTAATAATTTTAATCATATTCAATTTGCTCAGATCGGATAATTGTACATGCGGAATTCTCCATGAGATGTTTGAGATACTAATTTTTGGTTTGTCAGTAGCAACAGTTGAGTATACGAGTTTTTCATCGTTCTTACTACGTAAGAGAACCAATTCATGTTTACCGCTGAGTATAATTTTATTATAGTCTTCAGCGAAACCTAAAAATAGTTTCAGTGGTACATAGAAATTAAAGTGTCCATTTGAAATATCCAAATCATCGAGTTTGTTCCATCCTGCATTGTACAAGCCAACACTTTCTGTTGGTGATAAAGAAACAAAATTTTTTAGGCTGCTTGTAATCGCTAAATGTCTTGTATGATCAATTTCTATGCCATTAAGTTCATATCGAATTTCGTCAAAAAGATGTGCCACAAAGTTATTTTTTAATTTTAGATTTAAAAACGAAGATATTTTGCTATTATTATCATCTACAATACTTCCCTCAACATATATGTAGCTTTCGCTGGGTAGCACATATAAGTCTTGATTTTGTATTGAAATTCGAATCTCATCATTATTGTTGAAGGATTGTAGGTATGGTGTATATGTGTGATAGTCCTTTTTAATTATACTCTCGTCTGATTGAGGTTTTTCTAGAACATCTAGTATGTAACTCATTTCTTTGTCAACTTTAAATTGAGAGACTTTAAAAATTTTTTATTTTCTTGCGTCAAATATTTTTTGTGTAATGATCTCTTTAATTGTGGTTTGGTTTGCAAGAGTGTTTTATGAGTGTATCCAATTTTATCCTTAGATTGCTTGACGTTGTATATTATCATTATTTGCTAGATCTCAAATGTATTCGTGTTGTAATTTCCTCTCCTCGAAAATTAATTAAATCACCGTTCTGATCAACTATGCGTAGAGTAAGAGAACTTATCTCTTGGCAGTTAACTGGCAAATAGATAAGATTTCGAGGAATCTCAACAATTTTATATCCTGGGGGGACATTGATCGCAAATTCATGTAATGTGTGTGCTTGTGAGTTATTCGTATATGTGTTAACCACTATACTGCATTCAACACGCAAGATATTCACGATGAAAATATTGACTGGTAGATCTGAGTAATGGTCTTGGTTAGGAGCTAGAATTTTCTTATTGAATCCAAAAAGTTTTCCAATTGTGTTATCTTTGTTAAAGTATATGGGATCCTTAGAGCTTTTAACTCTAACTTGCATTGTATTGTTATTAGCTTCTATATCAATTTTATTTTCCGGACAATACTGCTTATAGTTATGTTTAATATAATCAACTATATCATTCAATTCATAAGATCCTATTGGTATTTTAATTACATGTTCACCAATATGAAATATATTGTTATAATCATCTACATTGGGAATGCTATTATATGAATGAAAATCAGTTAGAGCACATTCATATTCACCATCCAAACGAATAGGAGGAAAGTAATTAGCAGATAACTCAGATGAGTTTGAGCTAAGAGTAAGTGTTATTGACATTATGATTGTCTGATTACAAGTAAGTGAAATTAAACACAGCACTTTGTATAAAAAGGAAGTTTATATTTTATTTAAATATATTAAGGAAGTTAATATTTTATTTAAATATATTAGATACAAAATATAGACTTATATATACACTTAACTACAATATTTCATTTTTATTGATCCAAGAATTATGTTGATTGGTAAATCCTAACCATTTAACATATGCCTTCTCTCCTTTAGTTTTAAGAACTTTTTCAACTAGATATGTATTTGGATATCTAGTTTTTGAAAGTTCTTCATCATAGAACCCACCTTTGATAGGATTACCACGATAGTCTTCTAATATGTATGTGGCTGGATACGTATTTTGAACTCTTTTAATCGTGAAAATTTCTGTGGTCCAATTTGGTGTATATCCTTTTTCAAAAACATGTTTATATTTACTTATGCGCACATGATCTCCCACATTGAATTTTGATAATTTGAATAGTTTTAAGCGGTTATATACAGTGTTTAATAATTTTTTCTCATTTTTATAGTTAACTTGAATCGGTGGCATTTTGATGGTGCGATGAATTTTTTTATTATATGTATTAATCAAGTCTTTGTAAATGTCGAGCCAGTTATAAGACCCATTAAAGCTAAACTCTTTCCACATCATTCCTTTTAATGTTCTGTTAAATCGTTCTACTATTGATGCTTTCATTCTGCTATATGTTGAGTAGTGATTAATGTTGTATTTATTCATCAATTTTCCAAAGTGTTTATTGAAAAACTCTTTACCATCGTCTGTTTGCAAGTTTTTTGGTATTCGTCCCAGTTGAAAAATATTCTGCATAGCCTGGCTTGTTTCCAATGCAGTCTTTCTTTTCAAGGGTACTGCCCAAGCAAATTTTGAAAATGTATCAATTACAGTCAGCAAAAATCGATAATCTCTATTGTCTGTAGAATAGTTCCCCATTTCAACTAAATCAGCTTGCCAAAGATCATCTATTCCTTTCATAACAACTCTTCGACGTGGAAAATGTTTTCGTGCTTGCTTATGTAGTTCATTTATTAAATTTCTTTTTGAAGTCATTATTTAACGTATTTAGAATTTGACGGGGTAAGTTGAGTTCAGTGCAAGTTCATTTAAGTACTGTTGACCATCATATTTCTTACATATCCATAAATTAACTCATTTATCTTTCTAATTTCTTTTTCAAAGAATAATTTCATACTTGAAATTGTTTCCCTAATTTCATTTAGTTTCTGACTTAAAATTAAATTGATTTCATCTCGTACCTCTTCAATTTGACTTTGCAGAAACAATTTATTAACAACGTCGTTTTCCTCCAAAGCTTTTGCCACATTTTTGATTCTTTTGTTTTGAACGTCAATGTTATTAGTTGTATCCATAACGAAGCCCAACAGCTTAGGAACATTTTTCACAAAAACTCTGCCACTTGTATCATTAAGATAGTGCCCAAACTTATCGATAGACATGATTTATGTAGATAAATATTATTCTATAATTTTTGCTTCATATAATTCTTCGATAATTGAGACAATTTCGTTATTGTGATTAGTATGACCTGTACCTTGTGATGCTAGCAATAGCCTAAGGCGATCTACTAACTCATTAGGATCATCCCAGTATATATAGTTAGGTTTGTATGGGTTTAGTTTCATCAAACCCTTACCCTTGTAAGGACTTTTTATTGCATGTAGTGATGACGAAGTTGATGAGTTATTTTCACTTTCTTTCTTAAACAATTTACTGATAATATGCTTATATTTATATGCTCTCGTTCCTTTGATTTGTCCATCAGGTCTATAATCTCTTTTGTATGCATTTGTGCTCACTAAAATTTTCTTATATATATCTAATTCATGTTTATCATAATATTTTGGTGTTTTGTGAAACAGTAAAGAAAATAAACCTGGTGTAAAAGCCCATATTTGATTTCCAATCACTATTTTATCTTCAGTAAGTTTAATACTACTATTGCCAAACTTCCATTCATTATTAAAACCTTTATGTGGACCGTATAGAGTGTCTAATTCATTTCTGCTTTCCAAGAGTGCTAGGTCAGTATAACTCTTATTATTATCTGAATTGTCTAGAGTTTCCGATTGAGAGTAAAAATCATCGTTGTCATCATCATCATCATCATCATCATCATCATCAGTATCAACATTATCAACCTTGTTTGCGTTTCGATTACTAAGTGAGATATTTTTATTGCATAACGTTTCTTCAACAAGTTTCTTTGGAGTACTTGTCTCTAACTTAACTGATTGGTCGTTGAATGGAAAATTTGAATTTTTATAAACTTTCGTTTTAAGTTCATCTCTTTCTGCCTTAATACTTCTTTTATTATTTTTAGAATTGTTCACAAATTCTGTTAATGGTTCTATTATTGGTTTAAATGTATCTTTGAATTGCTCATGTGTATCTGCTTCATCAACTTTTATACTACGAAATTTTTTCTTTAAAACATTTCTTGTCTTTATTAGCTCTTTTAAAACTTTTTCATCCATTTTCAACTATTAGACAACAGATCTGGTATCAGCTATCAGATCAGGTATCAGATCAGCTATCCGATCAGGTATCACTTAGCAGATCAGGTATCAGATCAGCTATCAGATCAGGTATAAGACCAGCTATCAGATCAGGTATTGGGGTATCAGATCAGGTATCAGCTATTAGATCTGGTAACAGATCAGCTTTCAGATCAGGTATGGTAAATACTTTAGGAAATAAGTAGATGTACTATGCGCAAGGCCAAATTAAGTACTAATGTTTTACTTTTATGTAGAGTAATTTATATCGTTATAAAATAGTCGAATTGCTTTCTATAGCGACCATTGTTTAAGTCATTATCTTTGCTTATCATCAAAAATCCATATTTATCCTTCCAACACTCTCGACAAATTTCATGAAACTTTTCATAACTCATATCGCTGGAAACATGATCACTATAAACGTGCTTCATGTTGGTCTCATCTTGTTTAAACATTATAATCACATTTGCATTGTCTCTTATTAAGTGCTTGGGGATTCTCGTATAAGTTTGGCACAAGTAGAATGAATCAACATCCTTATGTCGTCCCATGCAAAAATATGCTCGTATATTATTTTGCTTCTCGCATGCAACATCATCAAAGATCATAATAGAATTAGTTTTCGCTTCCTCAGGAGGAATAACTTTTTCATTATCTGTAAATGTGTAGTATCCCATCCCTTTAATTGGTGAAATTAATCGCTTTAAGTATTCATATTTTGGTTGATAAAGGGATTTTGAGTATAAATAGATGTTTTCAAACTTGAGTCCATTAGGACTTTCTAGCAAGCTAATCATAACATTAGTCTTTCCACAATTTGATGGTCCAACTATTAGAGCACGAAAAGAATTTGGTAAGAGAGAGCTATGTTTTATTTTAGATCTGATTTTCGTTGAAGCATCAATATTGCGAATCACAATATTTTTATGTTGTTTTACTAATTGCATTCTCATAACTAATTGCATTTCATAAATGTTACTTTTATTATAGAAGAAAAAATAAAATAAGATGTTAATACATTATAACAAAACGTTTAGTTATAAAAAACCAGCCGTTGGAAAAGGTTTATTGAATAGAGTAATTAACTCTCTGCCTGTTGAATTACACCTTCCTGGATATCAGTTTTGTGGACCCGGAACGAAATTACAAAAACGTTTAGATCGTGGTGATAAAGGAATTAATGTATTAGACGCTGCATGTAAAAATCACGATATTGCTTATTCCAAAACAAATGATTTAAATAGTAGACATCAAGCTGATAAAATTCTTGAAAATAAAGCTTGGGAACGAGTTATTTCAAAAGATAGCAGTCTTGCCGAAAAATCGTTTGCATACATGGTTACTAACGCAATGAAAGTCAAAAGAAAATTTGGTATGGGATTGAAGAAGAAGGTTGCAAAAAAAAGTGAACAAAATGGAAAAAAGCTGTTCAGTACATCAATTAAAACTGCAACAAAAATATTGAAGAAGGAAAAACCTCAAGACATTAACTCTGCCATTAGGATTGCACGTAAGATTATCAACAAGTCGTTAAGGGGGAAGAAATCGCAAGTTGTAATACCACGCGTAATTAATGTTCCAAAGATTGGTGGCTTCTTACCTTTGGTACCTATTCTTACTGCTCTGAGTGCAATTGGTAGTCTTTCTACTGGCGGAGCAGCTATAGCAAAAGCAATAAATGCTGCAAAGAATGCCAAACAACAACTTGATGAAGCAACTAGACATAATAAAACAATGGAAGCAGTAGCAATGGGGAAAGGTTTTTACCTTAAACCATATAAGAAAGGATATGGATTGGTTTGTCAAGAAAAACAAAAACCAAATTTTTCATAAAGCTGCCCAATAAACCCCTATCTGATGTTGATTTGAGAAACTTTTCAACAAACATTCCATACTTTAGAGGAGTTTTCATGTTGGATACACTACCAAAACGATCGAGAAAACGAGAATGCGGAATCATTAATTTGGATTTATCAAGAGGACCTGGAACCCATTGGGTAGCATATTATAAAAACAATGAACATAAGGAATATTTCGACAGTTTTGGAAATTTACAACCTCCATTAGAATTAGTTAAATATCTAGGTAAAAATATAAAATATAATTACAATCAATATCAAGATTACGATTCATTTAAATGTGGACATTTATGTCTTCAATTTCTTTACAAAATAAGTGAAAAGAATAAATAAATAACACACAAACAATTTTTAAATTTTGTTTTGTTTTATTAATAAAAAAAGTTTATAAGATATACTTTCTACATATTATTCCCACTGTGGGTATTGAGCATTTGTTAAAAAGATATTTATTTCAGCAGCAGTATCCAACTTTAAGCCACTGTCTCCTTGCTTACATATACAATATACCCCGGATGCCAGTTCTATTATATCATCATCCGATAGCGTGTTGTACCGATTTGGTAGAAACATTATGTTGTTTTCCAGTTCAATTTGAATTGTAGTGCCATATTTACTAGTCACACGCTTAGCGTTTTTAACTGCATACTTAGTTGAGTCCTGGAGCTCTTTTATATGTATTAATTTTTTTTTATTTAATGTGTTGAATTTTGTGATCAAATCTGGAGGATTCATTATTACAATATTAATTAATTAAATTAAATTTTTATATATATTTTTTTTCTTCTTTAACAGATAGCTCAATCTGTTTTTTGTAAACTGATGTATTAAATATTTCTACCAATCTTTAAATAGGTAAAAAATAATTCTTAAAAGAAAGATCAGTATCGTAACTATCTCTTTTTCTCATATTGTAATTATTTTTGATGTAAAATATTTTTTGTTACTTATAGAATTGTAGTGAAAGAGATAGTAGTTATATTGACGTTCTTAAGCGTAACTGAAACAAAAAATGGCAAAACAAAGATCGGAGAGATAGTTATATTGATGTTCTAAAGTGTAACTGGAACAAAATATTTCAAAAAGCACTCAAAAGTGTTTGTAACATTTTAATTTTACAAGAATATTTTACTATAAATAAGAATGTAAAACTTTCAAGAGTACTAGTATAAAAAATAGCATTCAAGAAAAAAGTATTCTTTAAAAAAGAAAATTAAAATAACAATTAAAAAATGAGCCAAGTACGTGAACGGTTATTTGAGTTTCTTAATTCCTTTGAGGACTTATTGCTCTATGAGCATAAAGAAACCATAAATTTTTTCGTCTCCATGCTCAATGAAAATGAGGAGTATGGAATTATAGAACAAGAGGACTCTGATAGTGGGCATTTTGCCAGCTGCCCCTGGTATAGCGAAGGATGCGAGGAAGGGCCGGACACATGTCGATGCACCATGTTCCACATAAGGAAAAAAATAATTTTTAAGATTATTGAAACTTATAAAAATTTGTCAAAAATAAATAATGAACAAATATAGAATATATATGTATGTGTATGGGTTTTATTTAGTTTTTTATTGTTTTTTTTTTTTTTAATATATATATATATATATATATATATATATATATATATATATATATATAGATTAATAGAGCGAAAAACTATTAGTTTAAATATTATATTCATTGAGGATGGATAAATGTACTTTAAAGAATATATTTCACCACAATGAAGAACGAAAACCTCAAATACATGATTTGGTTTTTGAGTTTGAATACTTGCTCAATTGGAAATTGAAGATTTCATGTGGATTTTCAACAGCTTTTGGTTTTAAGCCAATGATATGGCTGAATTATAAAAATAAGCAATACATTGGACTGGACCGGGAAGAGTGGTTACACCTCATGTGCTATAAGGACTATATTCATGATATGCTTAATCGTCGAGATTTTTTAAATTCTATAAATATAATTGATAATGAAAGTGAGAGAGATGTTGAATATAAGTTTAAATATAAAAGGGGTGTTTGTTTTTTAGTTATCGAACAAGGAAACTCTAATATAAAAATCGATTCTGACACTTGGAGATCATTAACTCAAATTCGAGTATTTTTTACATCAATTTTATGTTGGAACAACATTCTAAGAAAACAAATTCTTCATTTCTATTATGAATATTATATACCAACCTGCTCCGCTTTAAACAAAACAAAACTCCAATTCAATGAAATACAAGGAATACATGAAAGGGATGTAAAGATTGAACTGACACGACTTTGTTATGAGATTGGGGAAAAAATGCAACACAAGATTCTAACAGATGTGAAAATTCATAAATTATATTTAAGAATGGATAATAAATAAATAAATAAATAAAAAATGTACACAAGAATATATGTTTTATTGTTTTTTATTGGTTATATTTTCTTTGTTTTTTTCATACAATTTTTTAATAATTAATATTTACATTTATTTTTTAACAAAAGAATTTTTTTTTAATAACTAATATTTACACTTATTTTAATAATAAAACTTTACAATAATTTACATTAATTTTAACTTTCTTCTTCTTCTTGAAGTCTATCAATTTCCATTAATAGCATGTCAAGCTCATAATCAGGATTGGTTTCCTCTATTGCTGAATGGTACCATGCATATGTGCTTATACCATCACTTTTGATATTTCTTTTATCATCTTGATAACTTAGTATTATTTTATGTAGTTGCATAGTATATAATTGATGCAAACTCGACTTAAAGGTAAGCATATTATCAAATACATTTGATTTATTAAACAGACAATCTCTATATGAACTTAGGCTATACTTATCTAAAATGGTTTTCTTGACCCCCTTCGATTTCTTTACATCATTTTGATCTTGAACACTAAATGAATACATTTTAGATCGCAACCCAACAAACTCTTTCATTATTTTTCCACAATTTTCGTCTTTCATCATACCCAGCACCTTTTTGTTTAAACGAGGAATACCATATATGTTATCTGAAGGATAATCAGATGTGTCAAATTCATCCTGTATGTCCATTTTTATGTCAGCATAGAAGTCATCAGTCCGTATTGTATATATGAATGAATCAGTATCCATATAGTTTAATGACAATTTTGATTTAAATTTGGGCTGCATGTAGCCATAATGGAAATTATACATTTTCCATTTGGAAAGTTCTAGCACACAAAATCCTAAGTAAATAGGCTTATTATAATATGTCTGGAGCCTATTCATTTGAATCGCCACCATGTCTTCTGAAAATATAGACAAACTATGGAAATTGGGCTTAGATATCCAATCTTGGGCTCCCAAATGATTGCAATTCGTTCTGTTCCAGTTTGTTACAATTCTAACATCTTTTCTCTTATCTACATTTTCCATAGTCTTACCATATACCGCATTATTGAGCAATTTGAAGAAGTTTTTCTCAAATGTATTTTTAGCGTTAGCTCTATGCTTGGTATTTAAGTCTATATATGATTTTAACCATGGAGATTGTTTAAAAGTGAGAATCCGATGTATTTTTTTTAGAATCAAACCATACTCTAAACATTGCTTAAGAATTCTGTAATGAATAATATATGAATGTTTAGTAGAAAAGTCAGCAATTAATTTAGTTTGATTCTTTCCGTAAGGTTTTTTATTTTCCACACAAAAAGGTAGATCATTGTGCGATTCGTGTAAAATGGAGGGATATTCTAAAGTAACTTCATACACATAACCATCATTTGAATTATTGTCTATCCGATTTGGATCCAGATTTAGCTCATCACTTGATAACCATCTGAATCCTCCATATGGAAGATATTCGGACATAGCCCAACCGTAAAGGTTATTGGCATCTAGGTACATTAGAAACTCTGAAGGTTTCTCTTTATCGAAATCCTCTAGATATTTATTGTTTGCTTTTGAATACCTTTTACTACATTGTACAATCCCCCCACGTATCCCTTTTTTAAAGAAATTATACATATCTATATCAGTTAACAACTCCAATTCTATATTTGTGTACTTCAACATAGCATCCCACGAGAGTCCAGGAGCAGTATAGTACTGGCTTGGATCTAGGTTATATATTCCCTTACAAACTTTTCGAAAATTTTCGAATACATCAGTTAGCAATAGAACGTCTGTTTTTAAATAAAACTCCATGTAGTCTTGTAAAGTTTTGCAATCAAATGTGTACCAAATTTTTTTTGCATGCTCATAATCTTCATGTGAACATTCTCTATTGGTAAGTGTGTTGAAAAAGTCTTCCCTCGCTGGAAGTTGACTATCATTTAATTTTTCAAAGGAATTGAGATAGTTGTAAGGGAAAACACCCTTCCTTCTAACCAGATCAAACTCTATTTTTGATGGAAATTGCTCTTTAATTGTACAGAAATCGTTATCCGTAAGATTATTGGCTAAAGTTTCTAAGCTTTCGGGCATAAAACGTAAGGTGTCTAGAAATCTAAGTTCAAGATTGAAATCGTCATTCATTTTTGTATATGTTGATAAAGATATATAACGTTCTTTATTTAGCGGAAGGACTTTTATGTTGTCAGACTTTTCTCCTAACTCTTTAACAAAAAGATGTGAGTCATAAGACGAATAATTATGAAAATAAATAGGGATAAATTTTGGTTGTTGATATTTTAAGTTGCACATATTATGAGCTGCACCTCTAAATTTGCCAGTTACATGACAATGATCAATTACGCGATCACTACCTAAAAATTTATCACATATGTGGCAATTTACAGCATTTCGAAAACTGAATATTTCTGAAGGGGATAAAGAATCCATTTGTGTCTTTCTCATTAAATAATTAGTATATATATCTTCACAATCCTTAACTAAATAAGCAACAAATTTTTCTGCAGCGTCCCTACCAGTATATATTCTAAACTTATCTATATTATGGTTAATATATTTAATATTATAACTAAAAGCACAGGGAGTATGCTTTTTAGTTAAATTATTTTTTTTACTTACTATACATTGGATGTCCTCAAGTATGCACTCAAAATCTGCATACACAACAAAAGGCACATCCATCTGTCGTTGGTGGTCCTTAAATTTAAGTGTAGCGTTATTATAGGATGGTAGCTGGGCTACAATTTTACCACACTCTGCTTGATGTTGCTCCATGATCCTATCACTGTGAGTAAATTGCAGACATACATTACACAATTTAAGAGTGTGTTCGTGTTTTGTCGTTTGGCCGCTTAATAATCTGTAAAAAATTTAAATGAAATCATTTATAATAAATATTATAAAAAGTTATATATATATATATATATATATATATATATATATATATATACTTGACACTTTTAGCTTACCTAGACATATTTTGTATTAGAACGTAATGATGACCAACGATATTTTCCAACAACAATAAGTTGATATGATTACATTTTTCCTTCTTTGTTATATAATACGGACCAACAACTACATTATTTTCCTCATCATAACCAAATACGTTTACGCTGATTCCACTATTCCGCTTCTCAAATATTTTAATATCTTTTAAAGATATTGGAAATATTAAATTCTTAAAATCTAGCGTTACACCATTTTGGGTACAAATGATGTCAGCAGTTATGTCATGAATATTGTATGAGCTACATCGCTGTTTACTCTTTATTTGAGAAGTATCTACTGCGGCGATCAGACACCACTTGAAACAATATTGATCGGTGTTTTCTACATTGATGCAAGCTTTTCTTTTTTGAAGTTTTTCTGGTAAACTCATCCAGTTTGCTCCTTTAACTAGAGAAGCTTTATTAATACTTAGCTCTGCTCGGACTATGCGTATCAAAGTCCAACCAGAGTCCTTCTCTTGAAATTCACTCATTTTATTTTGAATTTCTGAAATTTGGTTAGAAAATACTTCATATATTTCATCTCCTCTGGTCAACAAATTCATTTTAGCTCTATGATGAATAATATTGAACTCCAATTCCTCTCCCACAATTTTTACATATTCTGCCACAATACTCATATTAAATTTTATTACAGTGTGGCTTTGTAAATGACTTTCAAGCATCTCTATGAAAATTGATTCATTTTCACCAATGAAATCTTCTAGTAAAAGTTCATCTCTTTTATTATTTAATCCATACGTTACAATATTATTTTTGAACGCTTTGCTTATGGTGTAAAATTTCATATTATCTTTATGTCTTCCTTGCGTTTCTTCATCAATGCTGGTATTATTTATTAAATTACCTCCACAAGCATCCGCTCCTTGAAGTTCTCGTTGTTGTTGTTGTTGTTGTTGTTGTTGTTGATACTGTAGTTGTTGATGTTCATGAGTATTTGTGTACCATTGCATGGAGGTAGAGGGTTGTTGCCAATACATTTCTTTTTGTTGTTGTTGTTGTTGTTGTTGTTGTTGTAGTTGATATTGCAATTGTTGGCCAGTATTTGGGTACCATTGCATGGCTGTAGGATATGGTAGCTGTTGTTGAGGATATTGATATTGTTGCTGTTGAGGATATTGATATTGTTGTTGTTCTTGAAGATATTGGTATTGTTGTTGTTGTTGTTGTTGTTGTTGTTGTTGTTGTTGTTGTTGTTGTTGAGGATATTGATATTGTTGTTTTTGTTGTTGAGGATATTGATATTGTTGCTGTTGTTGAGGATATATATATTGGTCCTCAACACCATGATTTTGGATATGATCCAAGAAACACTTTTGATATTTATATATCTTATTGCACATATTACATTTATATACCATTTTTAATAATTTATAGAATGTATTGTATTTTTTAAGATTTTATATGATGATGATGCACTTGCTAGATACAATGCTGTACTTGCTGCTAGATTAGAGAACGTCTCAATTTATACGAATTACGTTCTATTCTTACATTGTTACAACATACATATGTATGAAGAAAGCATCGTCCTCTTCATCTACCATAAACTTTTCTTCTTCATTTTGGAAGTTTCCATTATAGAAGTATGCCATTTGGTTCTTTGGAATGACATCACATTCACCTATCTCGTTCTCAAAAATATCAATGTATGTATGTATATAAGTGTGCATGGTTTGTTTAACAAATGTCAGCCTCTTTACACAAAAAACAAAAAATAAATAAAACTAAATAAAACCAACAACAAAAACATTAATATCTCACCAGAATACATAATTTCTTTCTATAAATACCCTTCCAGCTCCATCAGCTAAAAAGAATATTACAAAAAAACAAATGCCGAGTACATACTATGATATTTTGTAACATCGCAACAGTGTGTACTAGTGTCAACGTTTGTCATTTTTGAAATTATTTCTTGTTGTGTGGTATTGCTTTCCCTATAAAAAAACATAACGTGAAAGACGTTGCACACATTTTAAAAAATGATTATAACACAAGAAATGCCAGATGTGTACTCGGCATTACACACTCGCTTTTTTATATACATATACGACTACTTACCCACCTTTCAACGCTCAAGTTATTGTAAAAACATACACAAATACACATGCATGAGCATAACGTTGGCTCCCATGATCACGCATCTCTAATTCCCTTTGACAATCCTAAATATCTTACACTTCAATTTTTTCCAACCTTCAAGTAAGTTCGTTGCTCATAAATTACATATTTTATTCATCTCTTCAAACTCTTTAAACATAGGAAAATCAAATTAAATAGAACCAACAACAAAAAACATTCATCGATTTCCCACAAGCATACATAAGGTCTTCTAAAATTACCTTCCATGGTCACCATCAAAAAAGAAAATAAAAACAACTAAAGCAACATTTCCTCTATGCACACACACACACACACCATAAACCTGCTGCAACCACTTGACAAAAAAATCACACTTCAATTCAAAATTAAAACAAAAACATACGTACAAAATCAAACTAAACCAAAACCAACAACAAAAATATTCATAGATATCCCACAAGCATAAATAATTTCTTTCTTTCCAAAATACCCTTCCATCTCCATCAGCTAAAAAGAATATTACAAAAACTAAGGCAAAATTTGCTCGATGCGTACTCTCACTTAAAAAAAAAAAACATTGCACTCTAAAACCATAAACCTGCTGCAACCACTTGACAAACAAAAAAATCAAAATTAAAACAAAAATCTAAAACATACATACAAGTTTGCGCGCAAACATAATAAACTACGAGTATGTACATCAACCCAAAATTAAAACAAAAAAATACGTACAAAATCAAACTAAAACAAAACCAACAACAAAAACATTCATAGATATCCCACAAGCATAAATAATTTATTTCTTTCCAAAATACCCTTCCATCTCCACCAGCTAAAAAGAATATTACAAAAAACTAAGGCAACATTTTCTCTATGCATACTCTCACTTTAAAAAAAAAACATTGCACTCTAAAACCATAAACCTGCTGCAACCACTTGACAAACAAAAACATACGTACAAAGCATGCGTGCCAACGAAAATAAACTACGAATATGTACATCAAACTATCCTTATCTCACACTTATGCTCACACAACAAAACAAAACATCATCATCACATACATATGCATCTACAAACCATCGAGTACCCTCGTCACTTCACACCCTTGACTTTAATTACCTAAATTTTCCCATAAATTACAAATTTTCAATTTTAATTACCCAAATTTGACAATTTTAATTGTTATAGAACCGGCAGTTCCCTACTACTTGCGCGAGTCAAAGTCGCACTTTACTGAATTTATTTTAATTGCAATGCGTACACAACAACAAGAACAGCTACAACTAAACGATGAACAACAGGAATTAAAAATTAAAAAGTAAAAGTAAAGGCATTTACCATAGATGAGCACTGCAGTACCACTAAAGTTTCAGTAAAAACAATAAAAAATGTTTAACAAGTAAATTTTTACTGATTACTAAAATTTTTTTCTACAATTTTTATAAATTGCCTAAATGATTTGTTATATGATGAGATGCATTGAATTTTCAGTAATCAGTAATGCCCGTATTCTTAATGAAATTCTACCAAGTGGCTAAATGTTTTTCATACAAAAGTTTCAACATTTGAATGGAAAAACTTTGCCACTTGCTACAATTTTATTATGATTACGGGCCCTACGATTTTACTGGTAATGCAAATTAAATTTCATTAGCAGTAAAAATTTACTGAATTTTTTTAATAATCAGTAAATTTACTACTTACTGCAATTTTGAATGCAGTACATATACATATACTGCAGTGTGCCCATTTACTAACCAAATAAGTTTAATAAAACAAACAAAAACCAACAAATTCATATGTATTTACAATATTGAAAGTTTTGATACTTTTAATTAATTAATTTAAAAAAAGATACTAAAAGCATAAGTACTTCCAACTTAAAAAAAATTTTCATTACTAGATGTTTACACATCTCCTCTGTGATCGGACTCACATTGCTTTTTTAACGCATGCAACAAAAGTGTAAGTTTATTACATTTTTGTATGAAAATTGCGAAAAAATTTTAGATTATTGCATTTCATGCGATAAAACACTCGAAAGATAATACAAATATTCAATATCTTTTTATTCTTGTAAAGTCTTATAACGATTGTACCAGACTTTATCTACAAACATTCACGTGCACATGTCTGCATACTTTTTTCTCGTACTATTAACTTAACCAGCAAAATTCAACAATAGACTAAAGTAAATTGTGGTTAAAAAATAAATATGCATGTATACATTTATTTTTTTAATCTTTCGTTTTTGCTGAATCAGCAAAGGGATAGACACAGACCAACCAACATCTTCTTTACAAAGTCAAATGGTAAAATAAATGTATTAATAAATGTTAAAAAAAAGGAAACTTATTCAAATAAACCTTGAATTAATAGACAAAAACTGTGAAGCCAAAAACTACCCATACGAGTAAAATAAAATACAAAAACTCATGCCTCAAGTAGAACAACCCGCTGTTTGGGTAAAGAAATTTTTTTTTTACCAAAAATAAAGCAAAAGTACACGTGCAACATTTGCATTTGTTGCCAAAATAATCGTCTTAAATAATAAACTAGTCTGTGAATATTGTTCATAAATTGCTTAAACGAATATTTTTTATGATTAGAATTAGGTATTTACTTTTTTTATACAGTCCCTTTGTTTTGGGTCTTTGTTTAGGGAAAATTATTATTCTTTTTTTGTTGTTGTTGCTGTTGAGGCAAACGAGAAGGATACTTTACCAACACACATGTGATGACAATTAAAAATTATTATATTCATTGATATGCCATTTGTAACCAAATGTTTGAGTTGTGTAAGTGGTTGTGAGTTCAGTTCGCTCAATGAACAAGTGCAAATTCTTTTATTATCCGATTAGTTTTTTTAACAATATTTAAGATTTAATGCGTTCAGAGAGTAGTTTGTGAAAAACATAATAGAAATCATTTTCACCACCCCGTAAATTATTTTGTTACAATATTTTTTAAGCCGGCGACCTTTAGTTTTATTTACAATGACTTTCATTTGTTTTGCGTAATTTTACTAGAACATGTTCATGATTCGTTCATTTCGAGGAATTTGGAATTTGTGGTGTTTATTTCCTTCCATTAGTAATTGACTCCTCATCATGAATATGATCGAGTGAGTGAGAGTGTTTAGACTTTTCGTGAGGATTTATTAGCTTTAATCATTTTATAAGAAGATTTGCCACATATGTTGGCAAAAAGTTAACAGTTGGTTGAGCTCATAAAATTATAAGTCTTAGTTTATAATAGAAATGTTAATATGTGTTTCACTTTTTCATTAGTTGGTTAATTACTGTATTAAAAGTATATGTATGTAGCAGGTTGCTGATACCCATACAAAAAAAAATTAGCTGGGGGCTAATTCCTGCACTCGTGATCGCAATTGCATTCGAATAGAAATTAATTTCGATGGCTAGAAATTCACGGATGATGTCACTCGTTACCAAGCGAATCGAGTTTTTGTTTCAGTGTTGCAAAAAGTCAAATATATTCATATATAAATTCATTTCACAACACTGAATAAATTGTAAGCAAAAGCATATGTTTGTATATATGTATGCATGTGTACAAAAGCATATGTATGTACATATGCATATACACACGTATATGCAGAAAAAAGAAACGAATATACATAAATGTTATTTTCATTTTTATTTAATTAATAACTTAATAATAATAAATTAGTGTAAAGTTAGAGAATAGCGCACTAGTTACATTTTCGATTCTTTTATTGGTTGACCAGACGCAGTTAATTTGTTATTTAGATGCTCCCAGAGTTGGTTGATTTTTTTTTTATATTTCATTTGATTATTTGCCGTCAGTGTGTTTTGTTATATTTGAAGTCAACTAGAAATGTTTTAATTTCTATTTTTATACGAACATTTGTGCATTCATTCATTTATAAATAAATAAGTCAAATATTGAACATATATTTTCCTTTTCTTCGCTTTTTCTATGTTAAACATGATTTCGAATGTCATTTGGCTTGCGAGTAAAAACACGACCGGTTGCATTCGAATGTATGCACGTTATTGAATGCCATCATTAGAAATTTCGATATGTGTTATTCGAAACCGCATGCGAAAATCCCAAAAGTTAAAAAACTCGAACATTCGAGCAATAACTCGCTCGCAATCGAATGCGAGAATTAGGCCCCTGATATTAATTCAACTATAATTTGTGGAAATGAGGACATGTCACAAACCTGAACATATCAGGTTTTTATTTTGTAGACACTTAAAAAATAATTTTCTATAGAATTGCAACTCTTTTCGCTTTCCTACTGCCTCGTGTTATGTCACTTTAATAGTTATTTATATATAAACTAGTTATAAAGTGCAACAAATTAGTTTTATTGAAATCAAAATGCTTGAATGTATGAAAAGAGATTAACACAAGACCCACACAAAGGAATAATTATACTCATATGCTCCCATTTGAAATGATTAAATATCTGACATTAAATAGACAACATTTGCAGTCCATCTTTAGACACGCTAAAAACAAATTAAGCATAAACAAATACGGATAAAGATAGAGAGAGAGAGAGACCAGCAGACAGACTTAATAACAATACAGAGGCGCTCGTTAGAACGAGTATCTTTGAAATATTGAAAGTATAAATATATTTATGTATGCATATGCGAGTAAGTAAGCAACATGTCCTCGAATGTCGAATTATTTGTTTTTGTACACAAAATAAAAGAATGAGCGAGAGTGTGTCGTCATTGGTATAGTATCAATGAACTTTCGTGTTTTGTTTATTTGTCGAAAACAATAAGGAACATAATTATTAATTGCAAATCATTTTTCTTAAGACTCATTAAATGTAACCGAACATTAAAGCATTGACAGCCCATAAATCTGACAGACCAGGAAAAACAATGATGACTTGAAATCAATACACAGACACACACGCAGAAGTATTCTTAAAATAATACACAGTCTATATGAATGGCTGAGTGGAACACTCCAATTACCCAACGAACATATTGGCCTTTCAATTCGAATTTTACTTCCTATCGTCCGATTATAGTTACTATATATACCAAACGGACGACACAATCGTCCGTATTCTAGAATCAAAATGTAAATAATTTAAGTAAGATTCAAAGAAAATGTACCTATCTAAACGTCATAAAAAATTCATTAAACCCCGGCCACACACAAACTTACATACATATGCAATTATAATTAAATAATACATGAAATTAAAAAAACATAAATAAAATCCCTTCAACCAAGCTAATTCACTTTATTCAATTCTCTTCCTTGTATTATGGTATTATTGCTTTCATACAACAACAAATAAGAGAAAAAAATCGTTAGATCAAGAAAAATACTACAAACACACACATACACTCATGTTTTGTTTCTTTTTTACTTGTAAGCTAATAAATGCGTGTGTAATATGTGTGCATGTAGTAGTAGCAACTTTAAACGCTTATAGCTTCCAAAATACTAAAGCGATTTCAATAAAATACAGATTCTGCACATCTTTACAGAAAATCCTTTAAAACCATATACATCTTTTTAAAATCGGTGTAGTGGTACCAGCGTAAAAGGAATTACAAAAAACATGTTCGCCTATTAATTATATAGATACTCCTACATAGGTACATATATATACATTTTTTGATATTAGGATTAAAGTTGTTTTAAATTTTTTTTTTTGTTTTTATATGTTTCATCTCAAAATTAATATATCAATTAAAGTTCTAGGCATAGTTTTTTAAGGTAAAAATTTTTCATTTGTAAATAAAGCCTGGGAGCCGTTTCTGAAAACTTACACAAGTGTTGTATTACAAATAAAACAGTTGTGAAAACATTTTATTTTCATATAAAAAATTACATTTTTACAACTATTTTATTTGTATTACAAAGCTTGTAACTAAATTGTGAGAAACGAACCCCTGGTACTGACTTCATTCTAAATTTCACGTACAGAATACAAAATTATTAGCAAAACGAAATAATATGAAAAGATAAAAATTCCATAAACTTTTGGTTGAATTGAGGGAAAAAAGATTCCATTTGTTTTTATAAATAACATCTTAATTTTACACAATAAATGTTGAAAACTTCACACAATTTTGTTTTTGAAATTAGTACTAAGTTTAGGTTTTCACGATAACCGGCTCACTAGGGTCCCGTTGTGATGCCTGCCTTCTCCTTCATCATCCTCATTGCTCAGTACTAAACCAGTCTTAGTTTTGTATGAACTAATTTAGTGTTCTTATATTGCATTGCTTATATCGCATTTCCTGCAGGAATGGAAAGTCTACATTCATATGTAAAACGCCCTTTTATCAGCAAGAGCAGGACAGTGATAGGGTAGATGCTCAACCCTTTCCTCCTCCTCCTCCTCACTGAAACTTCTACATAAGAGATTATACTGAAGATTTAATTAGCGTATGCAATTGTGAAGAGCTTCTGCTGTTCTTGTGAACAATAGCAATTCAATGAAATTCTTACCAGTCGTGCCTCATCTTTGACCATCCCGTCCACTATATCGTTTCCACGAACTTCTCCGTGTTCCAGTAATCAGATTAACTCCAGGTTATAATACCACGATATCTCATTGAGAGACATCTGGCTTTCATAAATCAAAATTGATGAAGATAGAGGTTTGATCGTTGTGTTACTGTCGGAACTTATTCTTATTGTGTATACTAAGTTTCTTAGCCAATTAATTGCGCTTTTCAATACTACGTTTACTACCTACACTGATTGTGTAGCTTGAAATTAATCTTCTCATCGAAAAAAGAAATATAAACTTCCCCAACCACACACTTATCCGATCTTGATATGTCTGTAAATATACAAACCGGCCATGACAGTTTCTTATTATCGACCTATGCGTGTCAGAAGCATTGACATCAGGCAACAGTTTGGATTAGTATAGTAAGTATTCTATATAGTCTAGAAAATCTCTGAATTGTTCTACCATCATCGCTAGGTCTATACCCGCCTTTTTCCGAATACTGGCTCTTTCGTTGAATTTTTTGAAAGTTTTTTGACTATAAGGTCAGCTGGCAGCCAGTGCATCATTGCGTTAAGAGCCTTGGCGGTTGTGGTATTTGAGACACTATTTTATTACAAACAAAGCAGAAGTACGAAGTATTCTTTTTTTATCCAACGGTAGGTGAATTTTAGTGGTGCAGGGAAGGCAAGTCAGTACTAGTAAATGACAAATTACCTACAGAACTTGCCAACGTAAATTTCATTACTTAGTGCGTTGACTACAAAGCAAATGATGTCTTTCGAGAGCCTGAGCTCAATCCTTGCCCAGATCCAGTCATATCAACATTATAGATTTTTCTAATATCCATGCCAATGCTTATAGCAGCTTTCTTCTTCATCGATATATGTAGCAATGAATCATCGGCGAAGTAAAAAAATTAATAATACGAATATGCAGCTTAAAATAAGTCTCATTTTTAACGCTACAACGATGCTATAAAAGTGGACAACACGTACAATAGCGAATTTTTCTGAATACGAGTATATCTATCACTTCACTATCTTTAATTGCACTATCCCTCTCCTCCTACTGTCAGGTAAAAAAATTTATCTGAGCTGAAAACTTAATTCCTCTCTTTCTCAGCAAACTGTCAAATCTGACCTAAACTTTTTATGGGAATGTGAAATTCAGACAGAACTCAGTACCAGGTCTAAAATAGAAATCTTCAATTGGGAACTAATATTGAAAACAATAATAGTTATGAGTTTTTCAGTTCTTGTCTCAATAGAATTTAACAAATTAAAGTTTTTATGCCCTATTATGAGTTGCATTCGATTTTCGATCTTCGCACATCGGAAATCGAATTTTAAATTCATATTATGAACATCGAAAATTTCGTTGAGCAACGAATTTTCTATCGAACAGAATTTAGCTTTCGATGGAGTATTTTAATATGCAAAATTGTTAAGAAATCTAAGTTTAGAACAATCTTTATTTTTAAGTAAACAAAAACAAATTTTAAGCTGTTTTTTGTCGATTTTAGTCACAATAACGACGTTCGTTGCCGATAGCTCGCCATAATACCAAATGAAAGTTCGTTCGATCAGTACTTTCGACTACAGTCGAAGATCGAAAGTTCCTCATAATAAGGGCCTTTGTTTTATTTACAAAAGCAAGTATTAAGTAACATAATATATTAGTTGTTGAGAATTTACTATTCGTGATTGGAAAACTTTTCGCTGTTGTTGACAATTTTCTAAATTTGCTTAGAATTTCAGTTTTTTTTATTACAAATAATTTGAAACCCTTCTTCGATATTAGACACTGAAGATAAATTTTATAAGAAATCCTTATCAAATTGAAAGGTGTGCTGGGTAAGAAATGATTGTTGTAATGAAAATAATGACAATGGTGATGACGATGATAAAAATTAGTTTGTAGACAAACAATTCAATAAAAACAGTGGAAAATAGACACAGTGGTACGGCTTTTATCTTTTTTTAACGAATTTTGTAATTTTTACTGGAAGGGACGACGAACATGACCCCATTGTGTAAAAAATTTTTTACGATATATTATGCCGCCACGTATTTACTTATATATTTTATTAAATATATAATTTCTATGACTGTTAAGTCGGAGAAGCTGCTTGATTCGCTCTTAGTCCTCTTCCTCAGACAAATTTGGCAAAATTTAATGCATGAAAGACTTAATCACCGAGCTACAGTTCATTATATTTGCATTTTGTATGACATTTAAGTTATAGAAGCTAATTTTTTACTCTTCTTCCTCCTTCAAGCAAAATTTTCAAAAGTTAATGCCAAGGTAGCAAGATAACAAACCTCTCGTGGAAGGAACCTCAGTCCTGCAAACTGAGCAGCTACTATCCGTATGCCATATTCCTCCACTACTTTTGAATGTCAAACTATTTCACAGCATTTTAGAGGTAAGTGTAAGAATGGGCTGATTCCTGGTGTGATTACACAATTCCAATTGTTATTAGAAAAGTCGTTATTACGCGCAGATCTTATTCAGGCTCTTTCGCGTATGTTGCAAAACGTTGTCGTGCATTTAATGTATACTGCTTTCCAGTATTTACATTTGTTTGAAAAGATAGCCACTGTCTAAATTTTTCCCCGCTTTTGTGAGATTCCCAACCACTGTTCTACAATTTGTTAATGTATTATTTTGTCAAGCAAATGATTCGAAATAAATTTGGTTACATTTGGTTAATTTATTTCTTGGTTTTGTGATTGTCAAGATTTAGAGCAAAAAAAAAAAAGACTCCTCTGTCCACAACTTTAATCACTATCATCTAGTTCCACTTATTTGGGACACGTGCTGTTGCAATGACAAGAAATTAATAAGCACACTTCATCCTTCGTTTTCATGTTTTTGTAATTTTCATTCGAGCATTCAAGTGTGATTTTTCTTAATATCGAACAAATATTTTGTTGTTTTTCTTTTGGTCACACCCTCCCGTTTGTTGTTTGCAACACCTTCTAATGTTAATAATGATTTTTCCAAACGTACAAATAGTCAACTGTACTTAATATTCTTCCACTGCCTTGCAGTAACAACATCTCAAAACAAATGCAAAGCAAACCGTCGTAACATCATCAAACACTGATTAATGTTGGAGATTTTGTTGCAAGTGGCAGACCATTCAAACATCATTCTTTCAAGGTTTTCGTTTCATCATTTATTTTCTGTTGTATGAGTGCTTATATATGTAGTTGTAGTAGTGTAAATTCTGCTAATGTCAAACGCTCCCATGAAATTTATTTAATCGCATTTTAAGGTGCAATCAAGCTGAACTGTCGTTATTGTCATCGTCATCGTCGTCGTCGTCGCTGCCGTCTTTGCTAAAAATTCACCCAAAACCCTGCTGGTTTAATTCAATGGTATTGGTTTTATTATTTTGTGGGTGTCAGTCAGTTGGTGCATGTATTTGTGTACAATTCCACACACAAACACACACACACACACACACACACACACACACACACACACACGAACTCATTGCATTACAATTTTACACGCACGCATATATGTATATATCTTTGCTGAAAAGGGGTAACTTTTTGTGGCGGATTAGTGTTGTTTAGTTGTTTTCTGGGAAGATGGAATGTGTCTGCCAAGTATGAAAGTTAAATTGTGGTTTTATCTCAAATTTAATTAAATGCTAATTTTAAGCGCACGGCTTAAAATACTGCAAGCAGCAAAAAATAAGAAGTGAAAAACAGATTAAAATTTTCAACGAAATATCGATGGGATTAGAAAATCATGTGTAGGAGAAGGAGGTTTGTACAACGAATGATGAGGAGATTGGTCTGATAGCTTGTGAAAAGGGTTTAACATGAAACGAAACGAAAAGGGATAGTGTCAGTGTTATCGGTGACAAATAAACTGAAAGAAATTTTGGGAAATGTTTTTCTTTTATTAAGGCATGTTCCTGTATAATATATTTACATGCATATTTATATAAAGGGTTTTTCAATAAGAGATTTCATTTTGATGTGCGAAATCACTGCATGTTTATTTAATATTAAGGAAAAGGGAATGGCATTTATAATAGAAACAATATCAGCCAAATGGCAGTCACTGTTGCGCGCACAGAGCGACATTCCTTTCATAAAAGATTCCATAATGAATTCTCATATTTGCGCCTGTATGCCCGCAATAACTTTACGAATTCCATCTTGGAGGTCTTGAAGGGAATATAACCCACCATAACCATAAAATATCTAAACGTGTTGAATCACAAGATCTCAGTTGCGAATTGTGATTGCCTTTTCGTGATTTCATACGCAAAAGCGAGGTTTTTTTTTTTGGTTGCGTAGCACGTAGCGCCGTTTTGTTGGGCTTTTCAAGCCCCCGCAGCGTCACTCATTTTGATGTGTAAAAAAACAATGAGTAATTTGAAACAAAATCATTGCCTGTTTATGTAATTGTTAACATGAAAAAAATATCCGCCAAATTACCGCCACTGCTACGCTTACAGGACCATATTAACATTTTCATATAGACGCATACTTGAAAACTTCATGAATACTGACTTTGAAGTCTTAAATCGATTGGGAGCCATTTGGATACTTTATTTTTACCTTAGCCTAAAAGCAAAAAAATTTAAACTTGTTAAATCAAAAGATCTCAGCTGTCAATTGTGATCGCCTCTATAAAAATCACACGGTCAAGAAAGAAGAGCGATGTTATCCTTACTTGTGTGACATGTAGCGCTGTTTATCGAAAATAAACGCCGTCCACATTAATATATTTCAACTTCGCAATACAAAATCATTAATTATCGTTCGATAGCACAATCCATTCACCATAACATTTGTTCCAGACCGTGATACCAAAATCCACACCAAACAGTCCCACATTGAGGATGGTAAACATTTTCAACAAATATTCTTGGGATTTTCCGAGCTCCAACTGCGGCCATTCCCCAGGTTCACATAACCTTTGAAGAGAAAATAAGCCTCATCACTCAAAATGATTTTTGATGAAATTCTAAATCAGCTTGATTCATTAAAATGTAGGCGTGAGTTCTTGTGTTAAATGAAATTTAAAACACTCGAGATCGAAATCTTTATGCAAAAGGCGGTATAATGTCTTTTGTTGGAAAGACTCACGTGAGAGGGATACACCTGGATTTTCCTCAATATTATGGGCTATGGACAAGACTGAGGCGTGTACGAGATTCTTCACATAATTTACTTATTGCAATAGCTCTGTTGTTACTTGTTCCACCAGTTGCACAATTGCTTCCCGAGACGATGCTTCACGGTGACCCAAAAATTTGTTAGTTTTGCGAACTGTCACCGCGAAATTTCCACTATTTTTTAAGTGAACTTTAACAAATTATAATACATTGTTCAAGCGTATATCGTTCCATTTGTGTTGATGGTGTAGTTCATAGTTGTCATCTGTCAGGTAGTAACAATACATTCAAATATTTTTGTAGAACATTTTATAGCGATTTCTTTTCTGACAAACATGTTGCATATATGTTACATGTTTTACATTTCTGTGTTCGTTTGTACACAATATACAACTGTGGGAAAAATGTTCAATTTCTTTTCTGAATATGTTGCATGAAAAACATGTAAATATGTTACATATTTTACCCTCACTTTATTCAAGGTGTACATACTGCCATTTTTTCCAACTGTGGTAACAAAGGTTTTATTGTGCATGTCATGTTTATAATTTCGAGAGAAGGTTTCTCAAATACAAAATATAAAAATTATAATTATAAAAATTAATATGAATAAACATTTATTTAAATATTGTGGCTGCTTTCATATTTTTTGACGTAATTAGTGATGTCAATGTGTGCTTAAAAATCATGCGCAAAACCTCTCAAATAGCATTAAAACCGCTACATTACACTACATTAATGATAAAATGTAACCGTTGTAAATAAAAGGATATAACTTTGTTCGATTGTAGAACAGAATATGTAGCACTTTGAGTGATTCTAGGTAGCATTTATAAATGTTACATATGTATAGTGTAACATATTTTTTTCAGAAAAGAAATCGCCATTAGGCTGCGACGACGTCCTCATTCAAAAGTATCTCTCTCTCTCTCTCTTGAGGAAAGGCTAAAAACGACCTCTATGGAGTTAAAATGTTTCGTTTTTTTTTAAATCCATATGTAATAAGTTGGTTTGGTATTCGTCATTGATTTTGTTACGCTTTTGAAGGTAAACAATGTGGTTTATACTGCGCTCATACCAAGAAACGGTTACAATGACTAAAGGCTTCATTAGTCTTTACGTGCAAAAAAGCAGAGTTGTAAAAGAATGAAGCTTTCTTCTATCTCTCTCTTCACGGCCTGTCTTCTTTATCACTATCCCTTCCCTATCACCATCTCTGACTATCTTCTCTTCAACTCACAGGTATCACAAAGGGATAATTGTATTGGACCCAAGTGAGCTGGACTCAAAATTTCAACCTCCCTTAACAGCAGCCTGCTAACCTAACCTAACCTAACTTCTTAAAGCAAAACAATTTATTTCAAAATGTTTTTATTTAATTTATGCAGTCACTTACAATTACTTAACAATTTTTTGCTTTTCACAGGTTCAACCGAAACCGAACAGAACGATTCAGAAAAACTAACGACTTGTATGAGACTTCTATAAACAAAAAAAAAGCCAGTTAATTCGTAACAGAACAGAAGTAAAAACTAATTCTGCCTTAATAAAGACTAATAAAGGTTGACAGACCCTACCTTGAACTTTTTTGGTGCCGATTCAACTAGAGAAACCCACTGTTTGTTTTGAACTTCTGTTTAGTCTCTGATGTGTTCCTCGGTTACAAAACGGCGCCAAAATTCTTTCATGTAGATGTTCAAAAACGACAAAAACTCCTGGGAAGTTTTCACAGGAGAGCTCAACTTATATTGTCATACTCAAGTGATCATTCAAAATTTAAACGAGTGTGGAATGTGAAATGCCTTTGGCTTCCACAATATCTCTCACTTTTAATCCCCGATCTGGCAACTACACCACCATGAACTTTTCTTGGCCTTCTTAGCTAGCAATTCTCCTCAGAAAACTAGCTGTTTTCCCTGCTCCTTGATCTCTCCTGTGATATTATTAATCCACGTTTCATCCACGATACGAAACGGGGCAAAAGCTCTTTCATCATACAGTTGAACATTATCAAACACACCTGCGAAGTTGTGAAAATGTTCCTCATACCCAAGTTATGAGGGCAATTATGAATAAGAATTTTTTTCCTGGGAATAATTCCAACTAAAAGCAGGTAATAGGGAAAACAAAAAATTCTCATTAGAAAAGAAAAGAAATTTCTCGCGGAATTTTATTCATAATTGCCCTGTATAATTCAAAACGTTCGGTATCTTCCATGCTTGTACGGCCACAAGAGAATTGAGTAAACCACTTTTTCTCCCTAGAAATTGATCGTGAAAAGTCGTAAGAGTTTTATCTAGCTTAACCTTGATCTTAGTGATAAGAATCCATTTTCAACTCAGTCTGCTAATAAATGACTAAATGCAGCAGCTTTCTTCAACTGACATTTGCCAGTTGACAGGAGCAGTTGAGAGATGGGAAATTCAAAGACTCGTCAATTTATTGAGTTGCTTGTGTGAATTTATGTTATATAATCAGGATTTTCTTGTGGGAAAAAAGATCCACGTTTCCATAATGTTAGACAGGCTGCATTTTTGAAGATTCTAAGTTATAAAGATATTTCAATGGCTATTTTAATTTTTCTAACTCTTAAGGAAAAAAATATAGACCAAATAATATATTATGTGCATATTTGAAGGCAGTTAATCAAGTTGTCATTCTGACACCTGATTACAATTTTACTGGAATTGGTCATGGCTATTTAAGTGCCTAAATACCTCGCACCCAAATGAAATTAAAAAATTAAAACAACAAATATTCAAATGAGTTTAGTTTTAAAATAAAGATATTCATCAAAATGCCTTTTAATGTTTTATTTTTAACAATTTATGTACATGAAGGTGTTCGTTCGAGGGCATATTTGGGCAATAAAAATTATGCAAAACCATAAAATAATGGCACCCCCTAAAAACATGCTCTACATTTTTATGTACAGACATACGTTCAACCGGCACAACATTCAAATACCAACACTATCATAAATTATGATCAAATATGTCTTAAATGGCAGGAAATAAAAATCGCTCATTAGTGTCAAACGTCTTTAACACACACACACACTCACACACAAAAGGTGAAAGCAACTCCTTTTGTGAAAGAAATTTATTTGAAAAAAAAGAAGGCAAAGAAAACAAGTGTAGAAGAGCGATAATAATTCTGTAGACATTTAGGCCGCGTTAGTTTGACTAATTGTTAAACATTAACTTGTAGCATGTGGTACGACGAACAGCAAACAATGAACATATAAAGAAAAACATAAATGCAAGGTGCATAAATATGCTTTTTACCAAAAAGATAAAGATCACCTGTGAATTCGTGTTTGCGTTTACAGGTAGATTTTGTTTAAGCAAAAACTGGCTAAAAAAAAGAGGTCTGTCTGCTCAACCGAGTGAGAGAGCGAGAGTTTAGTTTGGGTTTGATTAAAATAAATGTTGTGCTAATGGCATGTCATGTTACATGGAGTCAGTCTACTATTTGTGTGTTTAGTTTGTAAATTATTTTAGTATTAGTTTGTTGAATCCAAGTAGAGCCAGCGACAGATCATAGATTTATGATAGTGGCCCATTAACAATAGTGGCGCTAATGTCTGTCATTTTGTGTGTTTGATTTCCCCTTTCTTTCATTCCTTCCTTCTTTCTAACAAATAGTTAGAAGGCGTTTCACAATGCTAAAGTGAATAATTGCTGTAAATTAGTTGAATAAAAAAGTTATGTTCTGTAATCGAAATGCATACTGACAAAAGGATTCTTTTAAATAGAAAAATATGATGTATCATTTTTGTATTTTTTTTTAAGTTAGAATTATAACGGAAATTCCATATAAAAGGAAATCCTTTCTTTTATTTATTTCTCCTATTGATGTTTATCTAAATACATTAACCACATAGTGGAACTGGGCATTGGGACGTTTTTATTCTATTTAGATGGGAGTTTGTTGGTAAATAAATTATGGGAATATTTTCTCTAAATAAAGTTTTATTAATTGACCACATTAGCAGGTATTGTTTAAATCGAAAGTCGATTGTTGTGGGAGGAAGTGTTAATGGACTTTTGTGTTTTACATGTTAGATTTTTTTTGGCAGATAAGTTGAAAACTAACTAAAGTTATTGGGCCAAAACGGATTCCCATATTCCGCTGTCAACTAGAGGACATTAAAGGAGGGACGGCTTATGTGGGTGATTTTTAAGGAAAAACTTTATTTTTAATGTATGAATAGTAATAAAGCTTTTATTATCGCTATAAAAAAGTAACATTTGACGAGGTATTTCTTTAAGAGATGAGTCAAATCTCGGTCTCGGTCAGGTTTGGAAACAAGAAATAGTCATTTGGGGATAAATCCAGGGAATATGGCGGATGATGTAGCAATTTGTAGCCCAACTCATCGATGTTTGCCAAGAAAAGTGCACATACATACATATGTGCATTGTTGTATTGTCTTGGCGGAAAAGAAATTCTTGCTTGGTAAAATGAGGTTCGCATTAAATCGACGGAATATGTTGGCATACTATTCACCAATGATTGTGATCAATATGGATAATACCGCGTGGAACCAAAAAAAATCCATTAACATGATTGTATTGGCTGACAAACCCTCCTTGGTCTTCCTTGAAGCCAATTCACCCGGAAAACCTGTTTGGTTTCTGGTGTGCTGCGATGGATCTATGTTTCGTCCACAGATACTCGTCCTTATTGCGGTTGAACAACGCCGAACACTCCTGCAAAGTTATCACACGTTTGCGTTTGTCGATTGTTAATTAAAAGCGGCACCCACTGAGACATGTAAGATGCTAAAAGCTATCTTCTTTTCAAGCTCCGATCGGGCAACACCATATTGAAATTTTTTAAAATTTTTTCGGGTGTTGAGCCCTCAGCTGGAAGTCCATGACATTCGGAATGTTCCGCTTGACTTTCCATAGTATTTATCAAGCTTAGCCTTGGTTTGGTGATGATTTTTTCCGCTTAATGAGCACTAAAAGTTCACTTTTTTTATATTATTCTGCTATCAAGGGACTGTGAAAGACAAACTTAGTGGCGCAAGGACTTGTTTGATTCGCCCTCGTATTAAAGAAAGTTTTGTATCGGTTTTTTTATATGTTACATGGATAAATTTCATTTTATGATTCTACTTTCAAAAATATCACCCTGCGTAATGTTTCGTGTGAAAGTTTAGTGTATGATTTACCACTTTATTCTAAAAAACTTTCAGTAACTATTTTCGAACTCGAACTTTCCTTTCTCTTTTGCTTACCTGACTTATTTAAAATATTCAACAATAATTAACTTAATTTATACTTTAACTGCAATCAAAAGAAGTTTCTACAATGTTAAAAAATTGCCATAAAAATCATATAATGTATGGGTCAATATTTTTTATTGAGACACTCAGTTCGCTTATATTATTAATGTATCAATCATCTGCGAAAAGTGGCAAGTGAATATACTACAGGTGAAAATATATAGCAGAGTAGGAGAGTTAGGGTATATGTATTTATGAGACATGTGCAGGATTAAGATTATAAAAAAAATCTCTTCTGGAATTCTAGTTCAAGGAAGGTTCAGCTACTTGAAATATTTCCTTTTAATTTATTATTTCCTTTAATTTATTCACATGAGCTTAACTCTCATAAAATCAAAAAGAAATTTTATAAAGCATCAGGAGGAATCATAAAGAGTATATTGATCTCTCTTGGTATTGTAGTTTACCGATTGTTAGAGCCATGTTACAAATTTAATTGTCATAATTTATTCACACGAAAGTTGAGCAGAGCTCCCTTCATTTTCATTATTTTAATAAAATGACCCTTGAATTTTTCTTGCGCTTATCTCAACAATCACCTTTAATTTGATGTATTAACGAAATTCTTAAACAAAAATTCCGATTGTTTCCCATACAAAGGACACATGTGGCCAAATAATTTTCTCCTGACACTGGTCAGCCGCCACTGGTCAATACATTCGCTATTAATTTATGTTGATGGCAAACAACTAATGGACTTTGCGACACAACTATCCCTTTTCAATAAGGAATTGACAAAAAGTATACAAAAAAAAAACAGAGAAATTTTAATTTATTGCAATTATAAATCTGAAAGCATGAAATAAAACTATTTACTACATTTAGTAGAGGACATGTCCTTAACAACAAAAGACACGTGACTTCGCTCCACTTGCAAAACATGAGTAAAAAAGAAAACAATGCAAGATTGTTTCTTCTTCATTTGGGAAAATCTATGGTACTCGTATTCAATCGTATAAGTGACAAAGGCCATTTCTGGCGTTTGTCATTTCCTTTAGTTTGGCGGTCAACGAAATAGATTTATATGTTTTGTTTTTCACTAGCAGGGGAAAAAAACTGGGGGAAATCGAAGTGATAATATGGTTTTAAGTAAATGTTGACCAGTGTCATACCCCAGGCTTATATGATAAAAATTTACTTTGTATTTTATTTTGTAAAAGCCTGCGGTAAATGTATCCTGCATGTATGTATACCCGAAGCAAAAAACACACACAAAAAATTTTAACAGAAAACATTGTAACAATTTTAAATGGCGATTAAATCTACTGTCAGTGATGGATGGGCTCATGAATAAACATGTGGAAAACATTGGTGGCCGACAGCACTAGGAGGAGAGAGGTTTTGTTTTCAATGTTGTTGAAACACTTCCTGAACAAGTTTGTTAACACATATTTTATATTTTTTTTATATTTTATTTAATTTAAGGGGAAAACTACAAAAATGTTTAAATATTTATTTACAAGCAACTAAAAATATTTATTTTTTTTTTTAATTTAGGACATTTTTGGGAAGCTATATAACCATATGTGGGTCTTAATCAGTTTTTTCCCCTTTCCTATTGCTTTGGCATCATGGTTTATCGTTTCAATTAATTGAATATTTTGCAAACTTTTGTACGATGGATTTTGTTTTACTTTTTCTGAAAACATGTCATTCATTTTATATTGATTCTTTCAATCATTTGCAAATTTAACAACAACAACGAAAAGTGACAAGCAATTCAATCGGTGTTGTTGTTCATGTGTTAATGAACACTGTTCACCGGTAAGAAAAAACAACTTTTAGCACACTGTAGTACAAATTTAATTTAGTTAATTGAAACAATTTGTATTTTATTCATTCAGTTCTTACTTCTACTGTTGCTGCTGCTATAACAATCATGTAGAGAATACACTTATGCAGGATTCTATTGTGCAAAAATTCCGGCTTGAAAGCGCATTTGGCACAGCACAGTGAAGTGTTTTGAAAAAATAAATTGCTAAATAATAATATTTATAATCTCAAATTTAGTTTTAATAAGAAATATTTTAATTTTTCAAAATTCTAGAAAAAGGATATATGGCCAAGTCTGGTGTTTATTCAGCGAAATGATTCATATTTAAAGCCAGTATTAACAATAATATAAGACGTTCGTAAACGCAATTCGAAATTAATATCTTAGTATTTGTAGCATTTATTGCATTTTATAATATTTTATCCTTACGAAAATTTTTTAGATTTCTAAAGTTGTTTGAAAATTTAAAACTGGCAACCTTATAATTTTTTGTGTTATGTACATATGTATGTAAAATTCCAGCTTGAAAGCTCATTTGGAAGCACAAAGAAAAGTTTTGACAAAAAAAAAACAAACAAATGACTAAAAACAATTTTAAGAATATTATAATTTGTTTTAAAAGCAAATATTTTAATTTTTCAAAGTTCCAAAAAAAGGATATATGGCCCAGTCTGGTGTTTACTGGGGGAAATTATTAATATTTGACGCCAGTATTGCCAGTAATATAAGACATTCATAAACGAAATTCGAAATAAATATCTAAACTTTTGTAGCATTTATTGCATTTTGTAAAATAATATCCTTCGGAAAATTTTTAATCTTTCAAAAGTTATGTTTCTAAGTTTAAGTCTGGCAACCTTATAATTTTCTGTACTATATATGTATGTACATATAATAAATGTTTATTCGAAAAAATATATAAAAAATCCTTGCAATATTAAACCACTGTACACAAAATCCAGTCTCTTCAATGAAAGCAAACTTTATACAATACAAAAAGATTCATTCTCAAAATAAGAACAAAACTCCATTAAAATTTTAATGGTGAAATTGAAAAATAAACGTGATTTCATTTCAAGCAACAAGAGATAATTTAACAGACATGACTTTATAATTGAAATGTTTCAAAACTTTATGGTTAAAAAACAACCTCAAACAATTTTAAATCATTTAAAGAAATACTTTAATGAAAATCCTTTTCGACACCAGATAAATCACTTGTTAGCAGGAGCGTAAGTAATGAAATATTTAAATGTGTATTTTAAAAGCATTATCCTTTAAATTGATCCTCTCCCTACGCCTCTTCAAGCAAAATAATGTTTCTCAATTTACTGCTTAAGAATTTATTTCAGTGTTAAAATCAACATTATTTAGTAACTCATGCATACGTAATGCCTTAAATGTTTTAGCCCCTCAGACTCTTTTAAAGACAATGTGTATACTTTATTTAAATGCATACGCATTCGTATTTGTGCAAGGATATTAAATAGGCAGGACAACTATTTGTGTTATTTGAAATTTCACACTCACAGCCTGCATCAAAGTATTAATAAAATGCAACAAGCAAAATATATGTATGCAGGCAAGTAAAACAGGATATTAAGAAATTGTTGCAAAATAAACAGCATATGTGGAGTAAAGTAATATTAAGATAAAGAGCAGTACACAGATAATTTACTTAACTATTTGTTGTAAGGACCCTGTATTTTGTCCATAATACGAGTATCTACAATTGCTCTTGGCTATTGTATGGCATACACAGAATTGTCTAAACATTGTTATAATTCTTCTATTTTCTTTACACTAAACCTAAACACAAGCACATTATGATGATGTCCTGGCTTTAAGTATGTATTTTATATGCAAATACAATGTTGCATTTATGTGCACTTGCATACAATACAATCCAACCCCAGGTAGTTTTTAAAACTTACTTACATTTGCAACTCAAACCTTAAAACGCCCACTGACTGAATGACAACAAACATCCTTCCTTATTGCCTGAATTTCAAAAACGAAATTGTGCAAATTTACAAAATATACATTTTGGAAAACAATAAATGCCAACACTATTGTATGAAAATGTCACTCAAGAATGGTTGCATCTTTAATACGCACTCTTGTTGTGTGTGTGAAGGAATGAGCAGCAAGCATGTGTAAGATTACACACTTTCACGCTCACGCTCACACCCACATTAACAATGCTTGTAGTAACACCTTTGCGAACAATACATGTGTTGTACAATGGCATACAAATTTAAGAAATGGTGTATGTTTAAGTATGAGCATTTTTGTATTGTTTCGTTTAAAAGATCTTTTGAATATCTGGAAAGAATTTTATAATGAATAAAATGTGCATGTGTCACAAATGATTTAAAATAGTACAATGAATGGAGAACAAAAATGTACAAATATTTGCTTATTTACTTAAATACCACAATTTAGTTTAAGAAAAGGACTGTTTAATTTTGTTTTGAGTGATTGAGTTAATTTGATTCAAGGCACAAATGAAATAAAATTATTGAAATAGTTAAATAAATGATATTCAAGCTAAATTTAATTTGACTTGTAGCTTATATAACGACCGGCAGTGTGGCTGTCGTAAAAGCCGCTATTCGGGAGACCCACTTGCCCTCCTCTAGGAGAAATTGTGATATTTAATCAATCATTTTCGCGAAAGTAAAATGGTGATTTTAGGTATCTTCGAAACGTCTTGATAGTGTGGCATGATGCTTTTTTTTTATCAAAATGTACTGCTTTTGGTGTCGGTGAGGACTTCTCTCGATTTTTATAAAGCTTCTCCAGGGACTGCACTGTAAGGTTTGTTGTAGATAGGATTTCATCAAATGAGGGCAAGGTGAATTTAGGTTTACCTCTACACTCTGTTCCTTCCCCTATCCTGTCCTTTATTTTTCTTAATTACATTATAATTCAAACTTCCAATGCTATTTAGGGCCTGTCCCACGATGCTGACAATGTTCGACTTGTCGCGCACTCACATACATTTAAAACAAAAACAACATTTTAAAATTTATTTTTGGTTTGAATGTAAGTGTGCGACAAGTAGAACATTATCAAAGTCATGAGACAGGCCCTAAATAGCATTGGAAGTTTGATATAGAATGTATGTAATTTACTTTTTCGCAGATAACAGCATTTGCTATCCATTCTCACTCAGCAATTGACCAAGCCTGCCGGTGATCAAGGATATGAAGCAAGGTATGAATAGTTGTTTAATAAAAATCTCTGAATGAGGTCATACAAATATGGTCGATTTTAATGCCTTTAAGACCGATTGCTGTATAATTAAGGAATCAGAAGCTTTTGATGTTTTCGGAATGAAAATTCACATTTTTCAAGACTCAAAAGTCTCATTCAAGTGCCTAGGCTTTTTAAAACGGTGTAAAAGATGTTGGGGTGCTGTTATCTGAAGTAGTCAGACGGATTTTACACACGCAAAGTTTTGAGGTTTTGGAAGAGAAGTCTTCTTATTTCTTTCCTACAAACTCAATTGTTTTTAAAGTAAGCTTTACGTTTGTAAAATACATCTGAGTTCAGCGACTGCTAAGCAAATGATGGTCTTCGAGAGCCCGAGTTAAATCCCTTGCCAGATCTAGTCATATCAATATAACAGATTTTTCAGATATAAATTAGTGTCTATACTAATACATATCGCAGAGATCTCCATGGTAGCAAAGCGAAGTTAATAACTTATGCTATTCTTGTAGTCCACCAACTATATATGACGCTATGAGCTCGGTTGGTTATTGTTATAAATAATTAAATAAATAAAATAAATAAGTAAATGATGCCCCCACTTAGCACCAGAGGCACTGCAACGATGCAATAAAAATTAACAAAATGCAAAAAATAAAATTAACGGCCTGGCCCACGATGTCGACAAGAAATTATCTGTCGCTTGGTTATATTGAAAACAAAAACAAAATAAGAAAATTTGTTTTTGTTTTCAATATAAGTAAGCGATGGATAGTTTCTTGTCGACATCGTGGGCCAGGCCGTAAGCTTCTCTTCTCTCTGTCGATCCCTCAATTTATCTTCTGTACTTGCAGGTGATTTCCAAAAGGTCAAATGCTTTGTCTTCGAACCAAGTGTATTGTAGCCTAGCATAATGTTGACAATGCAAACCTTTTAAAAACGTCGCACACACGCAAAACTAACGATTTAGGTGGACAAAAATATTTAACTTATGAAAGTAATTTTTTAAGTAGGGATTTAACATAATATGATACTTTATGACACCTTAAGCATAAATAACGACTATAGAAAGAAAATAATGGGTTGATCCGAAATATTGAATAAATCATAAAAATAAAAAATGCTAAAAAAAATTTAGTGTATTTTGGATTATTAATTACATTATTACACGGCAATAAATGAACATACAAATAATTAGTTACAGCATTGATGAAATCAACTCCAAGTAGTTCTATTATTCAAACTTAGTCACCGTCGCAATTTTGCAATTATTGCTTTAAAGTGATTTTTTTGAACACGTAGACAAAAACTACAATAACTTCTAACAATTGAACAACGTAATTATAAAATTTAAATGCGGGTACTATCAGGTACTTTTTTGGTGTAGTCTATGGAATCACCATTTTCAATAAAACTTAATATAGTTTCTTTAAATAATTTCAGCTCTAAAACTATACTATGTACCCGAATTAAAAAATGAAAAATTACTTGCAAGAAGTCTATCATTGATATAAAAAAAAATTTAAAATATATATTAATGCAAACTGAAATTAGTACACAACGAAGATGTATGCCTAACTGAGGTGCGTACGTTACCGATATGCATACATCGTAAAAAACTGTATAATGTTATTGCTTAAATATTACTGCCACTTAGTCACCCAAATACTTAAGAATGTTGACACATATTATCATAAGTATTGAAGAACATTGGAATTACCAATTTTTGTCCACATAAATCGTTACTTTTGCCGTGTGTGCGTCGACGAAAATTAGCATGTTTACAATGCTTCAAATTTTTGTATCTGCACATGATATAAACAAGTTTTGTAAGTTGATATACTTTCTATTTTCAGGAAACTGTCAATCCTAACGAGATGCTTTACTACATCTCTAGCTGACCTCCTTACTTACACTTGGAAAATCAAAGTCCATTTTGGCGCTGCTCTACCATGTACAAAAGAAAAAGTTCAGCGTTGATAGTAGAATATTCAACTCTATTGATTCGCTGGAGCAAATTGACAAAGTGGGATGTATTTTCTTGTTCTATCGCCACTTCAATGGTACGCACAACACTTTCCTCATAAAATCACATTCATTTTGAACGAATGCCCAGTAATTCGTCTACTATTCGTATGTGGCCTAAGTTACCTGCAGAAGAGATTATTCCTATCACTTTCAATGTAGAAAACTTCAAATTAAAGGACCTTTCCACAACCTAATTTCTCAGTTCTAGCTCAATCCATTGCATGAGTGGAGCCATCAGCTGAGTGCTGGTCCTTTTGCAAAAGTAAATTTACGAGTAGTAAATTTGAAATCGCACGATTTTAGAAAACAAACTCCGATAATAACAGAAAATTTTCAGACTTTTTTAATCCCGGATCAAAAAAGGGGTGTTATAAGCTTGTAATGTTTTTCTGTGGATCTGTGTGTCTGTACGAGTCTACGTATATATCAAACGGCTGAACTTATTTTTAATTATTTTTTTTCTGTTTGAAAAGTGACTTGATCGAGAGTGTTCTTAGCTATTTTGGAAGAAAATCAGTCTAATTCTTTAGAAGATATCACATCTTTTCTATATATATTCTGTTGAATCTGTGCCTATTTGATGCCGTAGTTTGATTTTTTTTTAGTTTGAAAGGATACTTGATGTAATATTTTCTATCCTACACGTGAAAAAAATCGTCCCAGCCATTTATTCTAAGTTATCATAATTTTTTTTTCTACTATATAGAGCTCAAATATCATTCTGAAAGAAAATGGTCGTATATGATTTTAAAATCGTCTGCAAAAGATTATTTTGGAAGTTCGATTTACAGAACAGGGCCGACAATTTCAGTAATAAGAAAAATATACTAATACCTGAGGGCTTAGTCCTGATAACCGTAATAACATTAAGCTGCTTAAGAAAAATGTTTAAGGAACACTAAAGCTTTGTGTACTTAAAAAATGCCCTCAATAAAGATATTCATAAATTCGGATTAAATTTCGCCTTTCATTTGTTTTATTAAAGAAATTTGTTATAAACCAAAACAAAATTGTTTCATGTCATAAGCAAGCATATTGACATCCTATTGCGCGTTATTTGCAAAAAATATATAAAATTTTTATTACAAAACGCAGGATGCTCCTGATGCTACAGAATTATTTAAGACAAAAGGAAAAATAAAAATTAATGGCTTGCGATACGAAACAAAAACAAAAAATTAACGTAAATCTGCACATTTGTTGTACTACGATATCTAAGGGAAAAACAAAATTATTGAACTCAATCAGTGAGTGGGTCAATATAGTTTCTGGCGATAAAAAAATTCTTTCGAAGAAAAAAAATATAATACGTAAATTTTGGACAAAATATCACATAAATGTTACTAAATAAGGGAAAATAATAAAATAAAATTTTATTGAATTTCCTGTACTGCAGCTTCCTACAAAATAATTGAAACATTTGTACGTCTTAGCTAAAATATTTAGTTTACTTTTAAAGAAAATAAATACATTTTTTCCATTAATTTCTTATGTCACAAAAGAAAATGAAAATAACCGCCTCTTTAGTCAAGATCTAATCAACAGTAGCAAAATAAGAAATTATCCATTCATTTTCCTGCCATGAAAACTGAATGGAACTGAAAACAATTTCTGTATTACTAATTCCTTGCAGAGGAAATAACAACAATTGGGCGCGGAAATGACACTAAAAATAATATAAAATCACATAAAATTTAACTGTTTTCTTAACATGTTTATGTTGTCTAGAGCTTGATACAAATCTTAGCAAGTCTGGTTGTTTAGTTTTTGGTTTTTCCTCTTTTCTTTTAGAAGAACGCGTACTACATTTTCTGTTGTCCATGCATGTTTGACTGTCCACCGAAAGTTGTCTGCCTCAAGCAATAGAAACTAATGATGTAATTTTGACGTTTGTCACTCACTTTATGGAGAATGTTGTTGTTATTGTAGCGACCGGATACGAAGTGAAATTGTAACGATTATTACCACAATTGCTTTAAATTGCCAATGAGCAACAATTTTCTTAGAATTATCCTTACTTTTTGTGTTGTAAATTAAACTCCAGGGAGAACCAGAAGGATAGACAGAAGTTTTTACGTCTTAAGCCAAATAATGTGGTTGTAGGTCTTTAAAAAGATGTGTATTTTTATAAAATAGTTTTCAGAATCATTAAAACGCAAAGGTGGCATACAAAGCAGTTACATTAGCAGATTACCTATTTTTAATCAGACTTTCTTAACTAGAGAAATTGTTGCACAAAGTCTGCAAGATTTACAAAAAAAATTGCAGCTGTCATTTTATTAATATTTTATTAATATAACTTAACTCCGAAAACTTACTTAAAAATGTTGTAATTTATATTAAGTAAGTCTTAGATCATACACCCAGAGAAAAAACAGCTTAAAATCTATAAAAACCATATTGAATTAATAAGAAACATTAACGAAAGTCTAGTCATGTTGAAAAATTCTTATTTCAATATGGAAAAATATAAATTTACAGTATTAATTTATTAATTTTATTTATTTTTAAGGACATCAACATAAATTTTCTATTATATTGAAAATTATTGAATTAATGTGACTTGTTCTTATTTTTAAGTTAAGCAGCTTTTCCCTGAGTGTACCCTCCAGATTTTTTCAGCTCTCACCACACTGTTATGAAATGATCTGCAAATTGAATTACTCCGAAAATATTTATAAAATTTTAAAAGTTCACCTCCGAAGTAATTGGTATGCGCATTAAACTTTTGAATACATGTATTGAGAATAAGCAACATGTTTCAAAATTTTAACTTTATCGATAACTCCGAAATTTTTTCTGTTTAAATGTTTGTATACAGCTATGAAGTTTTTATATTATCAAGTTTACAAACAATTTTTAAATTTTGATGTAAATATGTTCCGAAAAAAACGCTAAATAAAAAGTTCATGTCATTTGCTAACTTCAAAAGATTTCTGAATTAAATAACATATAATTAAAATTTTATAATTTTTAAACTCCGAAAGAAAACAGGAATTTTTTTTTTAAGAAACGACAATTTTAAATATAATCCGAACAATCCCTAATATTGACATAAGCATTCAGCAATATATCTACAAGATTAGCTGTGAAATGCGATGCTCCGAAAAATATCTAAGCTCTTGAAAGATAACGATATAATAGAAATTTTTGTATGTATATATTACTTTTAAATATATTATGCGTATATAAGGAACGTTTGTTTTGAAGTTTTTTTTTCAATTGTCGTTGAAGCCCACTGATGACTTGCTCAAGTAAGACGTGCTTATCCAACAATATCCAAACTTTTTTAAATTTATATTGTTTTGATACTGGTAACAAATACAAGCTGCCAAGAATGATAAAATAAAGATTACGCCTTGCGCATGATTTACCGTTTGATGATGTAGTAGTCCCCTCGCAAAGGTTACCAAGTCTGTATCACATGTGAAATTTATAATTTTTTGCAAAAAAATGTAATGTATTTTGTTTTAGTTGGCAGCCCTGTGATTGATTTACTCGGAGAGAGACGGGGGAAAAGAAGTGTTTCTCTTCCCCTCGTATCTCCCTCCTAATAAACTAATCAGCTTAGCAATAAGACTTGCATAGTGTGATTTGGGACTTAGACTTGAAAACCCCAGGATTCTCTGGCAGGTAACAAATCTTTAATACTCCAACTACTAGATTAGTACAGGGCACACTAGCCAAAAGGGCATTTATTAAATAAAATTTTAATTGCTACAAAATTGTTTAACCAAAACATTGAAGAACAAGGAACTGAAGTAAAATTTTCATTTAATGAATAACTCCGAAAAGTTTTTTCATGAATTTTTTACTAATTTCTTGGTAAAATTTTCATTGAATTCAAACAACTCCGAAAAGTTTTTTATGAAACTTCAAAGATATCCGAATAAAAAAATATACACTATGAACACAAGTACTGAAGAGCTAAGTGTTAAAGTAAAATTTTCATGGAATTCAAGCAACTCCGAAATTTTTTTTATGAAGTTTTTATATAAACTTCATAAGATTTCTCATTAAGAAAATATATATTCTGTTTTAAATCATACGCTTACAAATACTGAATTAAAATTTAAAAGTTGTTTAAATTCTAAAATACAATAGACAAAATTTTTTATAGTCAGTAACTCCGAATATTATCTAAAAATAATTTAAATTTCTGGTTCATCGAAAAACGGATTTAGTTTTTTTTTGGTAACTCATTGTTTATAAAAAAAAGAACTTTAGTTGAATTTTATCGAATTCAATATTTAACCTCCTTAACGCATAATTTTTTTAAACTTTTATTTTGACATTTAAAGAATCTTGATGAACTAAAAGCAAATTGATAACATTTTTGTTATTTCCTTCTATGTAACAATATAAAATGATAGATCACTTCTAGTAATTTAATAAGATCAAAAGACTCATTAAATATTCAAATAGTTTATTTGTTTCCAAACACAAAAAATCATTAACATTTTATATTTGTAAAAAGTAAACAAACAAAACGCTTGAAAGAAAGAAAAAAAATTATTTAAATACAAAAACAATTAATAATCATTTTCTTCTCAACAGTTTGGTTTTTCTACTCTTCTGCTTTTTTCTTGTGGAAAATGATCTTTACAAGCATGACAAATCGCAAAAATCAATTCATATTTATAATGATGATGGAATACGATTAAAAAAAAAAACTATTTATGTAGATCTTGTATAACAAAAGAAAAAATATTTAAGCTTCATTATAGTTTTTATCGGTTTAATATTTTATTTTCCTTTCCATCCAAAAATATGCAAACGAACCCAAATCTCTTTAGGGGGTCGACTTTGTAACAAAATTGTTTGGCTTTTTTTTTGGAATATGATTATTTAAACACGTCATATCAGTTTGATTGAAAACTAATAGATCATCAATGACAGTTAATCGCACAGACACATACACGCGGTCTGATAGAAAGATTAGAAATGAAAGGAAAGAAAATCAATAATAAAATGAAGCCCTGGTGCTTTTTTAATACAATTTTACTTCTTTAGAGGCTAAATATCTACCATTTAGTAACATGTACGCAGCGGGTAAACGAGAGACATAATGTCTGATGGAATGTTGCAAGTATGTACCGCATAAGAGAAGAAAAAAAAATAAAACTAAGTGTAGCTAAGGAAAGGGGAAAAGCTTTTGTCGGTGTCATTTTCTGTTAAGAATATTTCAAAAGAATTTTGAATAATTTCGGTGTTGGTAACGCCCCTTGTGTTAAAGCAACTATTAGTAGAAATAATATTTCAGCAACGGCTAAAGTTATTTAACCCTAAGAGGAACGATTTCAAAATGCAATATGAAATAATTGCATATGCCTAAAACAAAAGGGGAAATCAATCCTCGCTGGATATCGGACACTTTAAAATATAATATATATATATATAGCTTTATGTTACAAAGCGAAGGTTAGGTTAGGGTGGTGCTATAACGCACCTCCACTCGGAGACCCAGTTGGGTCCATTGTGACTACAAAGCGTAAGTGTTGTCTTTAAAAGTTAATGAAACTTATTGTAACATTTGACTTTTCATATATAGAAGGACACAATAAATAAATAAGGCCGATATAATAGTCCGCAGATAATATTTCAACGTCAACGCCGCCGCCGAAATACCCACTTGACAGAAGCATAAATACCCACGTGTTAGAAGCATTCAACTTTTAACTCAATTTACTAAAATTTTGGTAAATTCATACAATTGCAATGTAAATTTGAATATTTTATAAACTTTTAGCAGTTTAAAATTTCATGATTTGTTGTTGTGGTATTCCAGAAAGTTTGAACGTTAACCCCTTCCCCGAAAATATCTATATGCTTCATTCAATCAAATCTTTACGCATTTTATTAAAATCTTCGTAAAATAATACGATGGCTGTTTAGATTTTATACTTTTTAAAAGTTTATCAATTTACATTACACATTCTTAAATGTACAATCATTTTAGTATCTGACGGTAGTTTTCGTGGCGACGTTTCCACTTACAAACTTTGCTGGCGCGGGAGTTTATATGTATGACATTTATAACAGTGTGTTCACACTGACATGGTTTTAATAAAAGTTGGTTTTAGCGTTAAATCCAATTGCTAAAACCTGAATTTTTGAATTGGTTTTAAGTTTGTTTTATTAAATGCAACCTTGTTTTCGCTGTGCTAAATTCAGTGCTGCCAAGTTAAAATAAACGGAAGCAGCTGATAATGCTTATGCCAGTGAATAAGAATAGATGGGGCCGCAACAATAATCTAAAGATTATGAAAAAGTTTTTTTTTGGAGGAAAACAACAACAAATATTTTCATTGACCTCTGGAAAGTGAAATTAGATGATATGACTGAAATCTATCTGCCTATAAAGAGGTTTCTCTTGTAATGTATTTGTGCATTTTTAAATATAACTTTATTTCCATTTATTTTACCCAAGAGGGTGGCGTTGGCTGAAGTAGTTAGCACGATGACTACAAAACCAAAGGTCCTGTCTTCGAGCCCGGTGTCCGACAGCCATTAAAAAAATAACAACACCACGCATTTTTCTGATGTGCATTAAGCCTACAGTACACGGCATGTAAAAAACCACATACGCATGCGGCTCTGATGTAATTTTGAAGTCATCACGATTCTACATTTGCTACATGCCGTGTACTAGCAACATATGTACATGTAGATATTAACATGCTTACAGATGAGCTGCCCCAGAAAATGTCTTCTATTCGGCTACATATGTAGTTTGGAACAAAAATACTATAAAAACTTTACGGCATGTAGCCATTACTAGTATTTTTTAAAAATGCAACGAAAAATTCAAGTGATGCAGGCATAAGGCACTGGGTCACTAAAACTACACTGGCTTCAGCAGATGTTAATTCGAATGTACCATCAGACCGCACTTTACTTTCACTATCCCTTTCCTATCACCCTCTCTCACTAACTTCTCTTCAACACATAGGTATCACAAAGGGATCATTGTATTGGACCCAAGTGAGCTGGACTCTAAATTTCCCCCTTCCTTACCAGCAGCCTGCTACACTGACCTTATTTCCAAGCACTTCACTTTGTATAAGAACCCAGCAAAAAATTTGACATTACCATCTGAACTACTTGCCATATAATGACTTACTTTTTAGATTGCCAAATTGAAGTACTCGCTTACAAAACACATTACGCAAAATTTTAAAAATAGGAAGCAGAAGTTGAACATATTCTTTGGGTTTAAAAAGAAGACGTGAAAATATTGCCAAAATAAGTAGTTATTTTAAATAAATTATAAATATTTCTAAATTGCCTACTTATTTATTTTAAACTAAAAAATAAGTACTTACATTTTGGAAAATAATTATTTAAATATAAGTAGTTCTAAATATTTTTTTTTTCATTTACGGTTTTAATAAAAGTTCATCAATGAAAACAATTGAAATTTTTCTAAATACAGTATTTATAAGTAACAATAGAGGCACTGATTCGAATAAAATATAACCCACTTCAATTGAGTTTATAAAAGAAATTTTACAAAATGATGTATTTCGTAGTAAAACAATAGGTTTTTTTAAATTATTTAAATTTTTCTTAAAAGTTATTATATGTATATTTAATCAAACTGAGTTTTTAACCAAGACCTTCCATTTACTCGAACAACGGCATATTTAAAAAAAGTAGCTCAATCAAGAAAAAAATAACTATTTCCCACAACGGAAAATATAATTAATTCCTACAATAAAAAACATAACTACTTCTAAAGAATCGATTATTTTAGTCTCACGCCTTGTTAAAATCATTAAGTTGGTAATCCAGTAAGGAACAGCTTCCACCAAAAATGCTTAATTCCAAACTCGATTACCTTTTTTGAAATTTTTTGCTGGGAAGTACCATAATTTAAAAAATGTTTAGTTACAATATATAAAATAATTTTCATTTTAGAGCGCATTGTTATATATCTGAGTTTTTCATACAAACAAAAAATAGTTGTTGTACAGTTTGTCAAATAAGCTTTATAAAAAGCAAAAAAAATACCACAACAAATAATCGCATTTCTGCTGGAGATTTATTTTGTTTTGAGCAAAGTTATTAGACATTAAATTTAACAAACTTGCAGTATGAATACAAAATCAGCTGTTAAAACCATAACACTAAAACCAGGGGGCAAATTACGGCATTCGATACGACTCGTAATTCAAAAATATTTCCAAATAAACTCTATTAAAATATTTGTAAATTGCGAGTCGTATCGAATGCCGTCATTTGCCTCCAGGTTTTAACTTTCAGTGTGAAAACACTCTAAGTCCCAATTTACACTATGCAAGTCTTATTGCTAAGCTGATTAGTTTGTTAGACTAGAGAGACGGGGGGGGGGGGGGAGGGGGGGGGGGAAGAAACGTTGCTGTTCCCCTCGTCTCTCTCTCCCTGAAACGAATCATCTGGGCAATAAGACTTGCATAGTGTGATTTGGGACTAAACAAAACAAAACAAACAACTGTTTTAGCGTTGCCATCAGTTTGAAATATTTTTTTGTGTTGCATATACATATGCATTAGACTTGTTATATTTGCAATATGTGCAACAACAGTTTACGCAGAAGAGTGATTTCTGCTTAAAATTTAGTTTACCCCGAAAATTTTAAATTTATGTTTTTAGTCTCTGCTGCGGCCCATATTTCTCCTAAAAGGTTAATCAACTTTTAAAATGTTTAACTTGCGTGCTTAAACATTAAATTTACCAAAAAACGTGATCTACGTGACTTCTTGTTAAAGTTTTATTTTCTCTCCTTAAGAAGACCATTCAATGTAACCCTTTTCTTAAGACTTTTTTTATTTCCCTTTTCAGTTTTCGCATGTGTCATTCACATTCCTCCCCAGAAAAAAAAAACAATATCTTTTTCTTTCATTAATAAGGTACCAATTTTGGTTTGATTTGTAGACATTTTATTGCTTTTATTGATGGGCTTTTATCAAAATTATCATCGTTATCATAATCGCTTACTGCTCAGACTCATCATGAGTACACAAGTCTTTATTTCAAAAAGATGTGATGGATTATTTTAGTCTTAAACGATAAAAAGGTGATTTTCGTGTTTTATTTTTCAGTTTTGTTTTTTTTTTATTTACCTTTAGGTCATGTTTATTTAGTTTGTTAGTGTCGTTCAATATACTCGTAGAAGAAAATTGTACCTCAGGGACCATTTCTGCTGCCATACAATCAGACAAACAAACACACACATGCCAACACATGACATTGAAGTTTTGTGGCTTTTGGATGGATTGTGTGTATGAAAGCGTTTGTTTTTTTAATACGGGTTGTTAGAGGTTGTAATTGATAAAAAAAAAGGGGTTTCTTTCTCTTTCTGGGTGTGTCACATGTCTTGGGAAAATTTAGTTTTGTAAGTTTTCTGTGTGACATGATGCAGCAAGAAATATAAAAAAAATTTGTCAATGGGGGGTACACCAATGGTTTTCTTTTTCTTCGTTACTGATATTCAGCAAAAATAGAAGTTTCATAACTAATTGCAGGGCAAATGGAGGAATTTGAAAATTATCAAGTAGTTTGATGTGTGATAAGAGAAGAATATTTATTTTTTTATTTTGAGTTTTTGAAATTTTAGGTCAGATATTTTTGAGTTATCGACAAATGTGAAATTTCTTCCGATTAGACGAAATTGTATTTATTAATTAACATCTTCAAAATGTTGAAAGAACTCATTTTCGGAGACAATTTCAAACCTTAAGCTTAATTAAGCTTAATTTTTCGATAACATTGAACGTTTTATTGCAATCTGTCATACTGCATATGCAATTTATTGTAGAGTTTACTAAAAAACGAAGTAGTTTACATGAAATAATATGTATACAAAAGAGTAATTACGTAAAATTATATTCGGATTTTTTCAAAAACTTTGAATATTTCTTGGGCTTTCGAACTAGTCAAGGCAATCTTTTTGGAATTACAGTAAATTTTTAATTTTTACTATATTATTGAAGATTATTATTTCTTTAAAAAATCTTAAGTTGTAAAATACCTTTACTTTTCTCACCATCAATAGATTTATAAAAACAATTTTCCTTAAAAAATAAATGAAACTATCAAACCTTAAAAAAATTAAAGAATTTTTTTCTACGTAGCTTCGTAAGCGTTTCAAAAACGTTCTTTCTTTCTGGCTTCATCTTATTCAGGCACATCCGGCGAAAATTTGGGGGTTACAGTTTCTCACTTGCTGATCCTATCTCTAACTGGGCAATGACCAGTCAATATTGCTTTAACTGCATATAGAATCTTCTCGTTCATACCTATTAACAGTGCGGCTTTTTCCAAGTCAAGCGTTGGATGCAAGGTTCGCGAGACACAGAAATACTCCTTACTGATCTAGTTAATATTTGTTCTTTCTAAAGCCCGATTTTTGAGGTTTGCCTAATGTACACCCCACTGCCCGTTCCCATGCCCATCTTGGATTCGTCTATAAAAACGGTACAGAGAAAATATCCAATTTGACCCAAAAGTCCCTATTGGTTGTCATCAGTGATACTATCCTACCAAAGTTGATCTGAGCGACCTTACATTCCGTGGACCCAGGATTCTTGGTATCAGGCTCATGCAAACTAAACACATTTAAGATTCTCGTATGTTCGAGTTTCTCTCTTTTGTTGTTTCCTTCGCGTTCACACAGACGAAAATGTTATCGGCAACATTCTAATATTATTGGATAATAGCACGACGAATATTTATATATGTATGTATGTATATGTAGCAAAGAATATGTCAACAAAGTGTGTCGCCGAGTATCGAATACAAAAACAATATTCTCTTCCCCACCCGGAAATTGCTAACAAACTTCCCTTCCAAATGTTTTCGCGCCCACTATGGTATTTTAAACTTGAACTCACTTAGGTTCGAGCAACTTGCTTGCTGACATCTCTATTACATAGTTCTTGATGGGCACGAAGTGGACTTAAGGAAGTATCAACACCCGTGAGGTTTTTATAACTATTTTTACCAGTTATCTATTATAAAGACACAAAATTCAAGGAGTAAGATTTCGAATATAAAGAGCGGCTCCTTATTTATAAAAGTTTCACCAATAATTTTATTTATTACAAATATAGTCCGCTTATACAAATTTGTACAAATGAATTTATTAAACGACATAGAATTAAATAAATTTACTTTAAAAACTTCTTAGCCAGACAATTCCCAATAATAATTTTTACAACCAATAATTCAATACCTAATACTCCCTCTCCCCCCCCCCCCCTTTCACCAATTTATAGCCTTATAAACAATATTAAGTGGCAATCTACTTAATTAGAAAGTAGTATCATTAAAAATTTTAAACCCAAAACAAAATCATAAATTTATTTCCTTTTCAAATCCTCCAACAAACTACAAAACAATCGTTAAATTTTACGATTTGACTCCTTTTTTTTGCTCGCGTTGAGTTTGCTTGCTAAGCCTTCAAGAGACACCCTCTGCAAAAGTACAAGCATTTGTCTATTTGCACGTCTAATGGAAAATCTAATTTTCAAAATTTTCTCGCACACAAAACATAAACCAATTTTATGGCACATATAAAAAAGTAACAGGGTCCTCCAATGGCTGCTAATCTCAAGCTCGTAACATAAATTAAGCCACGTTGCAAAGCTGCGCAACGAAATACTTCAAACGATGGGCAAGCCAAGAAAATTAAGAGGAAAAAGAGATTTTCCACAATCAGCAGAACAAAAATATTGCTTGAATGTTGAATGAAGTTTTAAAAGTTTTTCCGTTGTTGTGTTTGGGTGAAACGGTGGCATTTTGCATAAAATTATGTGAATATTATGCTAGAACTTGCCAGAGAAACTAAAACAGAGGCGAAGTATTCCAGTATCAGTATTTGTTTATTTGGTTGGAAGTTGTATCATCATGTCGCTTATTTTACCTTGTTGGGTTTAAGTCATGCATGTTACCAAACACCAGTTGAAATGAATATTTAAGAAAAATTTACATTTTCTAATAAAATTCACAAGACTTTTCATAACATGTTTTCTTTTAATAATTATTTATTTTGTTTTTCTCATATTTTTGGCAAAAGTACTCGTATTAAATAGTTTAACCTTTTGAGTTGCTGGAGGAAAATAAAAATATTCATGTGTTTGTCAACGTAGGAAAGTTTTCACTGTACAACACAAAGTAAAATGGCAAGGTTTTATCACAAGTGAATATGACAGAGGAGAAAAATTTACATGTTAGACAAATGTCACACTGATCAACAAAAAAAAAAAGCAATGTGAGTCCGATCACAGAGGAAATGTGTAAACATCTAGTAATGAAAATTTTTTTTTAAGTTGGAAGTACTTATGCTTTTAGTATCTTTTTTTAAATTAATTAATTAAAAGTATCAAAACTTTCAATATTGTAAATACATATGAATTTGATGGTTTTTGTTTGTTTTATTAAACTTATTTGGTTAGTAAATGGGCACACTGCAGTATATGTATATGTACTGCATTCAAAATTGCAGTAAGCAGTAAATTTACTGATTACTACAAAAAAAAATCAGTAAATTTTTACTGCTAATGAAATTTAATTTGCATTACCAGTAAAATCGTAGGGCCCGTAATCATAATAAAATTGTAGCAAGTGGCAAAGTTTTTCCATTCAAATGTTGAAACTTTTGTATGAAAAACATTTAGCCACTTGGTAGAATTTCATTAAGAATACGGGCATTACTGATTACTGAAAATTCAATGCATCTCATCATATAACAAATCATTTAGGCAATTTATAAAAATTGTAGAAAAAAATTTTAGTAATCAGCAAAAATTTACTTGTTAAACATTTTTTATTGTTTTTACTGAAACTTTAGTGGTACTGCAGTGCTCATCTATGGTAAATGCCTTTACTTTTACTTTTTAATTTTTAATTCCTATTGTTCATCGTTTAGTTGTTGCTGTTCTTGTTGTTGTGTACGCATTGCAATTAAAATAAATTCAGAAAAGTGCGACTTTGACTCGCGTACATTCGGTTTTGATCATTTTTTTTTTGATTAAGCTTTCTTCCTTTTTTAAGTTTTTTCAATTTAAACGATTTTTTTCAGTTTTATCGCTTTTTTCTCGTTTTCGCGTTTTTTTTTTTTCTCTTTTTGGGTTTTTTAATTTTCGCAATTTTTGTCATTTTGGATATTTTTTTTCATTTTGGCGATTTTTTTCTATTTTTTTGGGTTTTTTGGCGATTTTTTTTTTCTTTTTTTGGGGTTTTTTTATTTAGGCGATTTTTATATTTAGGCGATTTTTTCATTTTGGCGATTTTTTCATATTGGCGATTTTTTTGTTTAAGGATTTTTTTCATCTTGGCGATTTTTCCGGTTTTTCGCGATTTATTTTAGTCCTAGAGATTTTTTTTAATTTGGTGCTTTTTTCGTTTTGGCGATTTTTTTTTTGCGATTTTTTTATATTTGGCGACTTTATATTTTATTGATTTTTTAGTTTTACCGTTTTTGAAAATTTCAAGAGTTTTGCTCTTACGGTTTCCAAGATACAGCAAGTTGTCAAAGTTACAAAGTCAAAATTGCATTAACTGATGGAACACCCTTTAATTTAAATTTTTTCAATTTAGTGTTAATTGTTGTAGTCTGTATAAAAATACACTAACTTTTAAAATTTCAAGTGTATATATGTACATACAATTGTATGTATATATATTATATGGGATTTTTAACTCTCATGTATTTGTTGTTGTAGTGGCCAAATGTCTACACATTGTATCCAAATTTCAAGTCCGTAGCTCTTACGGTTCATTTTCACCTTTGGTGTACGGAAATATACAGAAAAATAACTGGCGGCGGCGCACCGTCTGCTTCGAGCCGGTCAACTTGTTTCTCTGCTTGGTATTGCTTCTTTCAAACACTAATACACTCATACATAGCTCACACCGATTTGACAATGCTGTGAAAGAAAAGCAAAGAAATCTCAGCAAAGAAATCAAAGTCAAAAGATTTTTACCCCCTAGCGTATAGATGTTTACACATCAAAAAAAGGGAGCTAAAATTACCATCTTTTTTTCGTCATCGGAAATTATGAAACTCTTGCATTTTAGTTAAAGCAACTGTTTAATACTTTTAAGTAAAACCTTGAGGAAAATTTTATCTAAACATTCAGGGCTACCATGAATAAAATTCCGCGTGAAATTTCTCCCTTTTCCAATTAGAATTTTTTGCTTTCCCTATTATTTGCTATTAGTTGGAATTGTTCCCCGTGAAAAATTTCACGCGAGATTTTATTGATGACAGCACTGATTATAATATTCAAACTCTTCTCTCTTTAGTTATTACTTCCTCATTTAATCATTTAATCTCAAACTTACGATCGGCAGTTTTATAGAAAATATCAAGAAAAACAAATTTTTGGAATATATTTAGTTCTCTTACTCTTATACGTACGGATATTTTTTGATCCTTTCACAAAAAGAGTACTAAAGCGGAGAGACAACATTAAATTCTTCTTTAACTCCTTAAATACAGCAAGGGTCGAAACAATTTATCATTACATAATATAAAACTGCTCAAAACTTCAATTTCATACTTTTCACTACAGCCAGCTAAAACTTGCCACAGTTCCAGATTTTTTAAGGTTATTTGGTATGAAAATTATGCCTTATGGAAAATTTTACTCCAAGTCACCATAAAAATCCAGGCTAGTTTATAAAAATCTTTTTAATTTGGAAAAAATGTTCTTTAAAAAGCGGTTTACAGTGAAAAAAATAGAACAGCCAACATATAATAAACTAGCTTATCTGACGTATAGATGGCGGCAGTGGTTAAAAAAATTACTTTGGTAAAAGGTGGCAACTTTATGAAATATGTGTTTTAAATTCCAAGATGCCACGTTGTTTAATATTTTTTTGGACTATTAGATATATGTATAAACGATATGAGTGAATTTGTTAACATTTGTAAACGGAATATGTTTCACTGTTGTGGAATTCAATTGGAAAGGTCTCAAACCGAAAGGTGTTAAGAACGAGATATATATTCTACTCTGGGAGAGTCCGCTTCTTGATTTACGACTATAAAATATTAGGTGGTAGAGTTTAAACGAGACCGTATGAGCTGCTAAGACGAACAACTTAGTAGTCGACAAATTGAACCAGAAACGGTTCAGAAAATCCAAAAATGGCATTAAGAGATTGTCGGTTAAAGGTGCGTGAGCTGGGTGAAATGAAAGACATTGAAAGAATTGCTACACATCGCATATTTACCGAAAATTAGAAGATGAGAAAACTGTGCGCAATATGATGTCGCGTTTGCTCACAATAAAACACAAAACAATCTCGTGTAGATGCTTCAATAGTTTTTGGCGATTTTCGCTCCAATTTAAACGAACTTTTGAGTTGGTTCGTAATCTTTGATGAGACATAGACCCAGCAATTCTCACCTGAGACAAACAACAAACCATTGTACTGGAATGGAAAAGTTATGAACAAAGAAGGCAAGGGCAGTTGCATCTGCAGGCAAAGTCAGAAGTAGTCAACCGCGAGTGTTATGCTAACTTTTTCCTGGGTTTAAGTAAAAATTAATGAAAGACGGCCACATTTGGCGAAAGACAAACCGTTGTTTCATGAAGACAATACATTAAAACACACGTCCACTATTGAGATGGCCAAAATCAATGACTTAAAGTCAGTGTGCGCACTTCTACCGATATTCGGTAGATTCTACCGAATATGTTTGTGAATTTAACAATCTACCAATTCTACTGAACAAGGCCTGAAATCTTCCGAATATTTTTGTTTAGTAATTTAAGTCGATATATGTATGTGTAAATTGCCTATTTTGCTACATAGAAGTGCGGCTGCAGAGCGGTCATTTTCTGTCATGAAAATCATTAAAACAGAACAAAGAAATCGGTTAAAAACTGAAACTATAAGTAACGTAATATTTGCCGAAGAATTGTGCCTTGGGGATGAAATATTTATTCCTCCCAATGATTTAATAATTTTTACACAAAAGTTTAAATTCATAAATGGATCTTACATATAATCTTTGTAGTTACAAATGTTTGTCAAATAAAAGTTATTTTAGTAGCTTTATAAAACCTATGTATGTAGGAAAACTGAATTCCTGTTATATATGAATATTATTTTATATATACATAGCATATCTATATAAAGGGTAAGGGCAAATAACTGGGGATGACACTTTTTTTTATTGGAAATGCTTCATTATTTATGGCAGTCTAATTTCCAATCACATGTGATGTTTTAAATGCGCTTTTGGAACCTGTTTAGTTTGATACTCCTTGCACTTACCCTTTACATATAAGTACATATATTTTGTTATTTTTAATGTTTCTCTGAATAACAATATTTCTACCGAATTGCATTCAAATCTACCGGTTTTTTTGTCGATTCTACCGAATTTAAAAAAAATTAAGTGTGCACACTGCTTAAAGTCCGAATTATTTTCTCATGCATCATATTTTCCACATTTAGCTCCCTCAAATTATTTTGCATTTTCAATTTTGAAAACATTACTGGTGGTAAATTTTGGTAGAGTCTGCTGGTATTGAAGCTACTGAATATGGCTGGGAGAAATGTATCGAACAAAAAGGAGATTATTAAAAAATTTGTTTTGTTTTCTTTTACCTGTGGGCTAGTTTTAAGACCGCCTTCTTAAGGCAGCAACAACTCTGCTGCTATGAGAGGCAAAAATATTTTTCTGAACATGAATGTGACAGATTTTCTTTAATTCTGTTCCCTATCACCACAATGGGTTAATATTGTGACCGTAGGTTAAGTTGGTTTTCTTCAGTACCACAAGAATGTTATAAGTAAAGGAATTTTAGGAATAAATATTGAAGACATTTCTAGTTTAAACAAAATGCATAAACTTTTGCATAATAAATATTAAACAAGTGACAGGATCTATTATATACGACAAACACAAATAGTATGAACGTGCAGCCAAGTTAAGCCACAAATACTGCAAATTTTGTCTTAAAAGAAAATATTTACTTTTTATTCGTACGTACAAAATAAAATTAAACAATTTTTCATCAGAGAACCATCAGAATATATTCAGCAGTTTCGGAGTTTTATGCTGCAATTTTTCTTATCAAAAATTCTTCCTCTTTAAGCTTATTTTCATTTCATCACTTGCTACAGCAACCCATCATGCAAGGACTTTTGATGTAAATATGTAACAAGAGTCATCAAGACGAATTAAGATGATTTGAGTTAAAAGTTTGCGAGAATTATTGTGTGCCCTTAGTAAATTTAAACAAGGCTTCATTTACTTGTTTAAATAGGAAAACTTTTTATGTTTCCAAAAATTGAGTAATGATTTTTGACAAAATAGGGGAAGAATAACATGTATTACACAAACAGTCATGTCGAGCAACAACTAATTATAAAACTATACTAAAAACTCAAACCTGAACATTTCTGCTTTATTTCCATTTTATATGTCTGAGGTTAAGTTGAAAGTTCAGCAGAGCTTGAACTTTTCGAAAATTCTCAAAAAGGAAAGAGAAATGAAAAAACTAAAGCACAACTTCCTTCCAATTGTGTGAGTGAGTGTGTGTGTGTGTGTGTGTGTGTGTGTGTATATATTTACCGTTGTTCTGTTTACACTACACTTTGTAACATGTATTTCCTGTAGCTTAAGAAAATAACGTTAGCATTTAAAAGTTGCACAGTTAACCCTTTTTATTATCTATATCCTTCCGTTTGTGATAATTTTAGACAAATTTTAAGCAGCAAAAACATTTAGTCAATATTATGAAATACGAGCTGAAGTAAAAAAAGTAAATATATGTAAATATAAACTATGGAAAACATGGCACAACAAGAGATTTGAAGGTGTTATTTGATCAATTTTGAATTCCTCAAACGTTACAGACCTATTGGCGCTAATAATACCACCGCTTTGGTATTAATTTACGGACATGCTTTCTATACTGTGGATTAGTCACAGTTGTCCTAATTTATTTAACCATGCATACATTTGTTGTGAAATAATAATAAAATATAAAGAACAAAAAACAAAATTAAAATAAGGAGTGTCTTGTTATCACACAATCAGTTATGCATTCATATCACTTCAATTTATATCACTTTAGTTTTATGACTGTGTTTAAGACATAAAATAATTTTTTCTCTGCTATTTTTATTTTTGTTGCTTTCAGCTTTTCGAACGTAAATTTATTTTAATTTTATTTTAAGGACTTCAAACAGCATTTTATAGTCTAAACATACGATTACATGCATTAAGTATAGTTTTAATGTTTTATGGTTTCTTTTAGCAACGCAGCAACAAAGGAGGAGGAAACGATCATAAAATTCAAACTTGAAGGTTGGGTGTTTCGTGAAATAAAATAAAAACAAACAAAATTTAAATAAATAAAATACTCGTTATATTTGTGTAAGACGAAGAAGAAAAACTGAACAAAATAAAATTAATATAATGTTCATTCAAATGCAAAACTTAATTAGAAAAACGATGCCCCAATGTCTGCTCAAAAGTAGAAGAATACAGTGAGAGAAATGTGTTAAGAGCAGCTTTAGATAAAAACTACGGGTACATATGATGAAGACTTTCAACGAGATAAAATTTTTTATATTTTTACTCTGACGGAGTACAACGCGATATTCGAAAGAATGCACGCAGCGCTATATACATTAATGCGAACTGAAGCACTGACAATGCCCCCAAAAACTCTTCACATGAACAATTGAACAGACCAATTACCATCGCTCCAAAGAGCGTCATTAAAATTGTCATGAGAGATTTGAACACAAAAATTGGGTACGATAGCGAAAATGTGCACTCAATTATAGGGTCGGAAAGGGTGAGCAGTAATCGCAATAATAACGATAAGCATGTTATAGCATTTGCATGTGCAACAAATTATTCATTGGTGGCACAAAATTCCTATATTGTGATGTTCATAAATACATTTTGCAATCTGCGGATGGTTCTACACGCAACCAGATCAATCACTTCATGATAAGCAGGAAGTTTTTGGGATGCCTGATAGACGTGTAGCAAATCAGAGGACCGAACATATACAACTATCACCAGCTACTTATCAGTGAAGTAAGGCAAGGACCAATGGAACTTATAGTATGCAGAAAACTTCAGTTACATAAGAGTTGACACGTCGTCTGGGCGCAGAGCTGGAGTCACATCAACAACATCCGAGCTAGAAATATATAACCAAAGCTTGCATCAAAATCAGAAAAACAGATGAAGCCAGTATTAGAAAAGCATACCTAGCTTGGCCGAATACACATCTAGCTGCCCGTGGTAATACACTAGCGACATATAGAGTAATCAATCATTTAAGAGGGACGGAACCTCGCCACCACACGAAACATAAGGTACAATGCTAGCAACATTCTCACCAAGATCAGAGATCAACTTGAACGATAGAGAAAATTCGCACGAGTCTCCACCGCTGACAACGGAAACATATGTATCTCAGCGTAAAGCCAGAAGAAATCCACGAACAACCATCTCCACTGCACCACCTGCTCAATACCTATACAGCCGACGGCCCCGATACGATACAAACTGCAGTCCTTAAGGCATACTCTAACCTTATAAAATATATTTTTCCACACTCTAAAGAAGCGTGGACATCATGCCGATTCCCCACCGAATGGAGAGAAGTTGTAATTAAAGTACTACCAAAAAAACGGTTAATCTAATCGAATGCAAGAATGGAGAGTCATAACTCTGCTGAACACTATACAAAAGGTTTATCACTAGACTCGGGTCGAATTTATTTAGTCGGTCGTTTTTCACACAAACTAATAATCAAACCCATTCAAATTACATGAGGAGTTTGAGTATAAAATCTCTGGGGAATAAACAGACTGAACCAGCCATGGATAGGCCAAATCAGCTCATTGATCGTAATACTTTAGCGGTCCGCAGAATACAACGCCCAAATCTTCCTAGTTTTTGTAGATTTGGGAAGGGCATTCGATACCATCAAGAGAGAGGCAATATGGTCCATACTGAAAAATATCGGAAATCAATCGAGACCTATCTCATAAAAGAGCTACAACGGGAAACTCCATGTAATCCACGCTTTCCAATTTCCAAGACACAAGGCCCTTAACATAAGCACCAGTGTGCCAAAGCTTGTACGCTATCTCCTGTACTTTTCCCTCTTAGTTCTAGAGTTCTGAAGCACCAAATGGAATCCAATGACTTCTTAACCAACGGCTGTATGACCTTTATTAGATCGACGAAGTTTGTCTTGTGTCACATACACTGACGGCATCCAACGCAGGGCTTAAGAACAACGAAGTCATCGTCTTGGTGGTCTCTACTTCAAACAAAAACCCACCACGAGATGGAGATGTTAATATATTTACGAGTACGGCCTGGAATTCTTCCTAAGTTTCTAAGTTCAACAAAGTCGATATCTTAAATTCCAGTGTAAAGTCAGTCTTTCTTTAATGTGAATAAATGTCAGCGTAAAATAATCAAAGCATCCTGACCTAATTGCAGCATAAGCGCCAACCTGTTGTCAATTAGCAGCCGAATTCCTGTCGCTCACAAAATCCCCAGAATTGGATTGGCCCCACTCTGCTTAAATATATCTCCACATAAAGTACAGCTTACAATCCCCAAAAGACAACGACTAACATGGAAAAGATCTATACAAGCTTATAACCGAAAACCAGGGGTTCAATCGTCACATCCGTGAACGTAAAACTCGTAACGTAAAAACACCATTGTGAAGTACATGAAAGTACTGAAATCACATTCAGCTTAAACAATTGATTATACGTAGATACGATCCCGAATGTGACAATTTAAGACCAGTACCTGGATTCAGTAACTTTTATTATGGTAATCGTATCGTTATAATAAATATAACGAAAATTTATCGACTTTGCTATTCAGTAACATATATTAACGACATTCGCTGTCGGATGGAGAAAAAAATTCTTTGTGCTTTTCGCTTATTTTCACATTTTCTATACAGATATATCCCATAATATTGAATTAAATGGTGAATAAGATAAAGCGGGAGACTATCGTAAAAAAGAAATTACAGAATCACATTATCATTATCGCAAGCGAATAAATATGTCGATTGATATTACGATTTTCGGTTCGCAAAAGGTTACTGAATCTAGGTAAAGGTCTCATGTGACCACAAATCTAACACCAGACAGAGCACAGAACTATCTGGAGAGCCCTCTTGAACACGTTGCTCTTATATAATTCTACTTATATTTTCTTAAACTTTATTTTATGATTCAACTAAAGTCAATTCATTTTTCCGTTTATTTAACGTAAATAGTTGTTACGATTGCATCGCTAGAAGTTCCTTCTCTAGAGTAGCAACCCATGATCTGTGCTAATTCTAACAGTACAGCCAATATGATTTTTTTGTTAAACCTGTTTTCAAAATTTTGAATATTATTTCTTGCAGTGTGTTATCACAAGTGTTTTTTTTTCATTTATATAAACAATTCTGTTAATTTGTGTATGTTTTCAAATATTTATTATGACTCTTTTTTTACAAATAATCTTGACAACTCATAAATAAAACATTTGTTTAGCTACACGATGTCGTAGTAAAAAAACAATATCTATATATATATATATATATATTCTCATTTACAAAAACTTTAAAATACAGTCAAAACCTTGACGTTTCAACTAAATAAAAAACAAAGAAATTTTGTAAAAAAAAACAGGTGTTAGAATTTTTACGATTCTTTTTATTTTGTTCATTAACAAAAGCACTCAAGAATAAAATAAGTTTTTTTTTTCATTTGTGACATACATAATTAATTATAATTATTATTTGGGGGTAAGAAAGTGTAATAAGTTGAGATATGCTTGACTTGCAAGTCGATATGCGAGCTGTCAATATAACAATTATTAATTTTATTTAATTGTGGGTTTTTATTATGTAAGTAATCAATTAAATTGATTAGTTTGTTAAAACACAAACCCCTTTTCGCTTACAAACACACGCACGGTGAGAGACACGGAGTTAGCCTAACATGTGTTTTGAAAACGCAGCACACAAAAAAACTCTAAAACTCCACATGATCCTTTACAAAAAAAAAACTAAATGAAAATAAAAATAAAACTAACCCCCTACTTGGTATTTATTTAAGTTAAGCTAGAAAATACTTTAACCCTTGAAGTGTAATGCTGTGATTTTCGTGGTTACCACCTTCTTTAGAAGTACGTTTTAATTATTTTATTTTCTTGCCAATGAATAATGATGTTATTTAATGCTTTGACATTGAATATGGAAAAATTAATTGAAAATGTTATGGTTTAAGAAAAAAACCACTACTTTTGAGAATGAAATAATGAAAAGAAAACAAAACTATTAATAGTTTTTAGTTGATCTAATGATAAATGATTATTTTTGAGAAAAAGCCACTTAGGTTGCTAATAATATCTTTCAATTCTTATGTATGTTTTCTTTCTATCTTTATGGTTTGGTTAAGTGATTAAGGGTCCCTGTTCTTCTAGTTGGATTACGGATACTTTCAATGTTTGTGTTAATTAAAAAATAATAAAAAAATTGTATTAAATGATTTCGAGACTTACCGCAATTTCCGTTACATTGTATTGGCTGCAATAGAGAAAAGAAAAATAATTGTATTAATGATAGATTTAATAAGCATGAAAGTTAAATGATTTTTCTTTAGTTAAAGAATTTTTTTTTTTGTATTCTGACTTTGTGAAGTTGAAATGGAAACTCATTAAATTCGTTTCAATGACTCCTATAAGAAACCATAAAGGACATTAAGAACTCATGTGAGCATAATGAAAATATTTGGAGAATATGCACAAATAAATAAACTTATTTTGCTTAAGGGTTCTTTTGCTATTTCATAAAAAAAATTTTGATTTGACATTGATTTTTATTGACAACCGTAAGAATATAATACTTAATCATTTAATGAAATAGCAACAATGAGCTACAATAATGTTTAAGAAACACTACACATCAGATAAAAAAAAAATTCTTACCGAATTTCCAAAAAAAAAAAAAAATGAAAAATAAAGTATATAAAATAAAATAACGATATAAAACATATAAATAATAATGTAGGCGAAAAATAAAATAAATTATAATATTAACTTAAATCAATTAACTTCCTTCTGCTTCATGAGATATTTAGACTCCGAGAGCTTACTTAGCGACAGCTAGTATGGCCTTCGTAACATGGGGACACGACATTAATTTTTTACCTTTCGATTCCTTTCAATTTGTAATACAATCACACTTTTTTTACCAACACAATCAAACTTTTTAAATTGAAAATCAGATTGCTTTCAAATTTACCTATCCATTTAAATGGCAATTTAATTTTCCATTTCAACAGCTGGTCACAGCAAACATTGATTGAAGCTACAAATTTGAGTTGTTGCTTCGTCGGTGGCGTTTAAAAAACTAAATTGATTATCAATTTGTGTCAGAGCTATCAATTTCAAAGAATTTTGACACACAGTATGTGTGATGAAGTTGAAAGCGATTTATTGAACGTGTGGCTGCAGCGTAAGCGGCGCTGTGCGGGAGATATACTTGGTCTTTTCTCGGCAATATGGTATAATGAAATTTAACATTCCGTCGAAAGTAAATTCGGGGCTACAGGTACCTCCAAGACGTTTGAGGGGTATAGCACATTGTTCCAAGCTAGTGAATTTCTAGTATTTTGTAAGGTTGCCAATATTACGCCAATGCATAAAAATGGAGATACTGTAACCCTGAAAATTATTGCCCGATCGAAGTATGTTCTGCACGGGCGCTCTACGGTAGACCTACTTAGCCTCTTCTCAAAAAAAAAATGGTATAAATCATTTCACACCATTTCAACAAAAATAAGCTGATAACTCTAAAAATCTCCAAGACGTTTATTGAAATGCAAGCATGGTGTAATTGTCAAAATTTATTGCAATCAGGTGTCAGCCATGTTTTCTCCTGACTCTCCTCAGGGATCGCACTTTAAGTTGTTATAGATGAGATCTCATCGAACGAATTCAAGGATAATTCCTTATTTTTCCAAATGACCTATGTCAAATTTAAAATTCTATCTATTCTTTTACGCATGAAAGCAGCATTTGCCATGCGTTCTTATTCTGCATTAGGCCAAAGTTGACTATAAATAGGCGGAATATGTTAATGCTCAAATAATGATATCGCAATAATCTTTGAATGGGGTGGTGTAAATATTACGGTAGCAGAAGCTGTTGGCATGCATTTTCAAAGTGAACATATTTTTAAAATTTCGCAAGAAATAATTATTTACCTCGATAATTAGAAATCGTGTAACAAATACGTCACCCCATCGCCATCTGACCTCCTTAGTATTTATACCACCTATATCCGACCCATACTGGAATAAAACTCTCATGTATGGGCCAGCGCGTCAAAGTACATTTTGGAGTTACTCGACAGCATAAAGGAGATGCCGAAGAAGCTCATCGGTGACAGTAAAGTATCCAACTATACTAACTCATAGAAGCGTCAACGCAATGTAGTGTGCTTTTCTCTGTTCTTTTGATACTAGAATGTTATGCGGTCTAATCAAATGAGTTAAACTATTCGCGAAGCGCACATCCCGTTCTTCACTAAGAGCACATCCATTTCTGATCGATTGACCAGTGAATAACACCACACATTACAGAGAGAGAATTCGATTTTAGCCGTACGGTTCGGTTGTTGAATAAAACAACTGCAAAGTGTTTTTCCGTCAATTTTAATGTCGAACGTTTCAAATTGAATACCCGCATATATCCTCCATCCTACAACCTATTTTCTCAGTTCTAGCATAATGTAATGCATTCGTACGGACCTCCTCCTACTTAATTTTTACTTTATATTGTGAGGAAAAAAGGGCCACGGAACTGGTGGCCAGGAATGTAGCTGAAGGTGAGAAGGTAATCTTCAACGTCGACAGCCAGGCAACGCTAAAAGCTTTGAAGGGACACAATATCAAATCGATTCTTGTTAGTGACTGTAGGAGAGTCCTTAACTTGCTTATGAACAAATATAGTGTCAGACTATGATGGGTTCCTGACCATAGCAGTGTTGAGGGAAATGAAACTGCCGAAGAGCTGGCAAGAATAGGGTCGGAGTTTGATGAGGGAATGTGTGACAGATCGATGAAAGTCCCGGGGAGGATTATAGAGTTTCAAGGGCTATGCGGCCAAAACTTGACTCAGAAAGATCCAAACTGCTACTGGACATGAATAGGAAGACGATGCGAATTGTAATAGGCGCATTGACTGGCCACTAGCTCACCAGATTTCTGTAAGATGTGCGGGGATGAAGAGGAACCAGAAACCAATATATTATCTGTCACTGCCCGAAGCTGCAAGGTCATAGGCTTAGATGGCTGAGCAGACGTTTCCATGGGAGCATTACTGATATCGGGAAGTGCAAACTAGAGGACATCAAGGGCTTCCTCATGGGGATTTCAGTGGCTTAATGACGGGTCACATCTGGGTACACACGGGGGTGGTAAACATTACTTTTAATGGGCAATAGAAGGTAATCACGATGGATCCAACTGGGTCTCCGAGTGGAGGTGTGTTTTAGCACCACCTTTTCTAACCTAACCTAACCTTGCAAGGAAAAATGTAGGATTGGCACATTCTGCATGTCGATCCTGTTCAAATTTGTACATAAACATTACGTGTCTAGCTACGTTTTTGTAAGTTGTTAATTTAAAGACGGATCATATCAGGATTTTGGTTTGTTTAGCTTAAAGAAAATTTAGTTTAAAATACAATATAAGATTTAATTAATATTGTAAATGATTTTCTTTAAATTTGTGAGTTTTTTAATTTATTGAAACTAGAACGAAGAAACTTTATTTTTCTTTTACATTTATGTATAAAAAAATTAAATATCGCCACCGCCTTGGAAGGAATCCTCTTCTTCCTCTTTTTTGTTATTCAATTTTTTGTTGGAATACGTTTTTTATTGTTGTGTAATGAATGGGGAAACGTAGCCGAAATCCAGAACATGTATGTGAACTCTCATTTCGTTAATATTAATATAGGTATATTAGACAAGAGTGCTAGTGGGCAGTCTACTAGCTTAATACTCAGAGGATGGCAGGTTCATTCTCTACCAGTGACTCTAAGTGGATTTACATTTAAATTTACGTTTGACAGATTGTTGAGAAGAGAAAATATGTTTTGAGCTCACTTAGGTTCAAGTAATAGATAACTTAGTGTTATCTGAGAGAAGGAATAAGATAGAGGACGTATAGGTAATGAAATTGCAGATAAATGGAGAGAAAAGCTTAATTCATTTATTTGTTTTTAAAACTTTGCTATTGTGGGTTTTTTGAATTCTTATAGCATCATTACAGCGCTATAAATCAAAAGTAAGCACACATTCCATTTGCATTTAGAAGTATGTAATATAGATGAAGTTTACATCTATTGACACCATACACAGTGGCCCACATAAGAACCCTAATGATGAAGGGGTGGCGGCTTTTGAAAAGAGCAGGTTATTTATTTATTTTAAATTATTCCTTTAAAATTATCACATGTTATTTGTTACATAAATTTTCGCCTAAATGAATAGATATTTTTGACAATTCAAAAGGCAACAAAATAATTTAAAACCAACAAGATCAGTACAAAAATTACCAGTCGTAGGGCGCATCACTATATCCTTTTGAAAACAAACTCAAATCGGATGTGTTTTGCAAGATATTAATGAAAATACGCATATGTACATACTTAAATATAAAATATCATTTCAATTATACTTAAGAGATTTTTGTAAAAAATAAACAATCAAAATTAAACAAAATGTTTCCCAACAAAAAGCGTAAAAAACAAAATCAATTGTTAACATAAACAAATTCGTCTCAAATTTCATGCCCGCTGTTGATTCCTTTCTGAATGAATTCGTTTCGAGTTTTAAATAACTTTCAATATAATCCTTACATACTTATTGAATTTGAAAATTTACTTAAAAATTTAAATTGTTTTGTTGGTATAAAAAATTGAATTTTTAATGCCTGTAGCAAGTACTTCAACGTACGTGTGTCCGCATGTAGGATTTTAATGTCAAGATTTAGCGCGATTATTCCTGTTTTTTATTTCAGAGATTGACAGCAACTTGTGCGGAAACTAAGACACGTTTTCTCTCTTCTTTTTTTGTTTTGATTTTGATGCAATCTGACTTAAAACCATTGTTGTCGTTTTCTGGTAGTTTAAAATTAAAATTTATTTATTTTTACTTCAGCGAAATGTAAAGTGGCGCCATACACCAGCTCTTGTTCAATATTTGACAGTTAATTGACGTATTACTTGTTCCATTCTAAAATCTTGGTGTAACAAAATGTTTTATATAAATATTAACATTTAAAAAGAAAATCTATGTACTTATTTGTTTAAAAAATTTCTGATAAAAAACATTAAGGAAAAAGTGAAAAAGTCAAGGAAGAAATTTAAGGCCTTTTAAAAAACATTCCTGTATCAAATCTTCTCTTTCATTTGTTAAATACATTGAAAATTTAAATAACTCTGCACGACATTTTTTTTAAAGATAAAATTTTCACAAAGATGAATTTTGAACTAGACTGTACCTTATTTTACTATGACATTTTTTCTAGTATTTCTACTTACATTTCCTTTACTTTGGAAATTAGTCACATATTTTTTTTTTTTACATAATAAAACACATTATTAAAACAAATAAACTCATTCATGCAATACATTTTAACGAAAAATAAAAAAAAACCAGGAAGAAAAACTTGATAATAGTTTTGAAATAACACAGTTAAAGTCATTCCTTTCTTAAATTATGAAAAGTGAAAAATTATACGTTTTTCAAAGCACAAATAGAGATAAGTGTGCATGAATACTACTGCCTAAGGACTATGATTATATACACATTATTAGGGCTACGGAACGTAAAAGGAATTTTAACACACATGCAAGGATAATAAATTATTACGTGAAGCCCGCATAAAAGCATCAGGTGGAAATCATTTCAATTGTTAAAAAGAAAACTAAAGCAGAGAACTATTACGATAGTGAATCCTGCACTACGCCCCCTCCCACCATCAGTTTTGTGACACATACACAACCAACCATATGACTATGACTTTTTACAAGCAATTAGTAATGGAAAGAAATGTATAATTTATATGTGGCATAGTAATAGAAAATATGTATTGTTAAATAAATATTTTCTAAACATAAGTGGTAATAGAAAAACATACAAGACATTTTATATTGGTTAGGGGAAAAAGTAGTCAAGTTATTGAAGGAAAATAAATTTGAGATATTTATAGAATAAATATTAATTCATCGATTGTCAAATTTTAAGGAAAGAGCTTCCTAGACCTGATTCAGAAAGAGAGCCAAAAATATATACGTCTACAGGCATTATGAAAAGAGGTAAAAATCCCCCATTTGAAAGGTCTTTAACCCTTTTAAAGTTCTGTTGAGACAAGATCTCACACCCACCGACCACCAACAATATCTTGTCTTTGCTGATTGGGATCTTGAAATTCATAAATCCAGAATTTAATCCAAAAATCATCTTGAATGATGAGGACCATTATCGCCGAAGTGCAAATCGCCCGAAAAACAAAAATGTTGAGTTGCCCAAAATATTTTGTAAAAAAAATTGGTAATTGTTTATCGACTTTGGACGAGAACAATTTTAGATATTAACGGCCGTATTCTCAAAAAATACTTAAGGTTTATTAAATGCTTATTTGACATATTTCTATGGGAAATTTGTCAAATAAACCTGTAGTAAACCTAAAATATTTTTTTAATAATATGAGGGTAAGGGTTTGTTCATAATGAATAATTGCATAATTTCCTCAAAATGTTACAAAACCCAAAAAAAATTTTTGAGCGATTATTCATTCCGAATTCGGGTCATTGTACGTAATTAACAAATACTCAAAAACTTCGGGCGATTATTCATTTTACACTTTTGGGCTATTCTTAATTTTTTTGGGAGATGGGCACTGTTTTTTGGGCATTTCTTCACAATGACAAAAATTTTGAGCACTCTTTCTTTTAAATATTTCGAGCGATTTACACTTGGCCGATAATTCGTACACCCTCATTTTCTCCTAAGGGGCTACGTTAACAATCAGAATGAACTCTCTTGGGGCTCAAAAGAAATCAATAGATATTGTTGAAAAGCCTCTCTACACCTCAAACGTGTGGCTGTTTTTGGCCTGGCGGGGTCTTTTAACCTTACTTTTTCGCAAATGAGTCCGAAGCATCTGTTACCGCGAATAGATTACGCTATCCAACGATGACTAATGATTCTGTATGGCCGGAATGAGAAGATATTGATGTGGACGAAGTTTATTTTCAACAAGAAACGATAACATCACTCCTTGCGATTACAATTGCCCAGATAGATCTTGCGATTTAATATCGTTGGCATTTTTGGGGCTGAATGGGAGATAAGGTCTATGCCAATGAGCCACAATCGACTTAAGATCTCAAAGGTGCAATTATTGAAGATATCGAGGGCATATACCCGAAAATGTAAGAATTGGTATTGGAAACAACTTTCTAACAATTTTTATAAAATTTTGCAATAATTTCTATCAATTTTCATAAAATTTTGCAATAATTAATAGATTTATGACATTAATTAATTACTGCAAAATTCGAACAATAAAAACAAATATAAAATCTGCTAAACTTTATCATTCCATTGCACAAAAAATCAAATTTTTACTCTCGTGGCACTTTTCACTCCTCACATTTCCATGTGGCTTCACCACAAGATTTTGGATAAGCAAATATTTTCTTAGCTGCAAGCGGCTACAAAAAAGTTTAGTATGAGATGAAACCGGACCTTTGCACAAATATTTACATATACATACATGCATATATATATCATTCTTCGAAGAAGTGCGAATAACTTAAGTTCTATTCCACAATAGTGACCTGCGCAAATAGTCTTGAAATGTAAAAACGTCATGATTTTTAAATGTATTCACGTCGGTCGCATGTATTAAACTAAACCAATAATAAATGCTGCCGTACTATAAGCGAAGCACGATGGATGTATTGTTACGTCTACGTGTATATCAGTGTTAACAAGCGATGTCGCCAAGACAGCTTGTTTGTAACAAACACTCAAAAGAAGTACTGTTGATTAGTGTATGCTTGTTATTTTTCATATTGTACGTTTGAGTGTGTGTGTAATATGTAGATGGTAAGCTATTATATGATTAACCGCATACAACTAATGTTAATGCATGTGTGTGCCTTTGCATGTGCGCAGAAAAATAAAAGATCATACACACATACATGCATGACGTTTGTACACGCGCTTATGCGTAGAAAGAAGCAAGTATCACAAATTCTTCCGTCACGAAGTGTTTTCTTCTTTACTCTTATACCTACAATACTCAAATAAATTTCTTGCTAACAGTGTTGTTAACGTTTGTTTTATAAGATTTCGCTGTAGTAAAGCATTTGAAAAATCCCTCATGTCTTGAAAGTTCTTATAAGATATCTTTTGCAGGACACTATTCCACAAAAGACAAATTTTAAGAGTGAATTATCGGCACCCAGATGACCCGAATATATCTTGTATGACATATCATGCTTGAAATTTTTTTAAGCACGGCGGCATTCGATTATTTTAAAGAAACTACTTTTTCTCCTTTAATAATTCAGAAAGGAAAGAAACACTGACTTTAAAGCAAAAGTATTGACTTTATCACACCATTTTTTTACACAAGCATGCTCTAAACGAAACAGTCATCTGTTTGCAACATAAAAAAATTTATATATTTCTAACAACTTTAGGTGGTAACATCCGTCAGACACAAAAAACCGTCAGCAATATGAAAAGCAAATAAATATTAGTCGTTGTCGCTGTAAATACATAAGTAAAGTAGTTGACATTTTGTGAAGTCATAAAAACTACTGATTTTCCAATAGCGTTCAGGGAGATTCTTTTGCCATAAATACGTACACTAAAGGTAGGAAGTATTTGAGAGAAGTATGAGGAGTTAAGAGTGGGCAGACGACAGACACAGATAGTTTATTGTTGGTTTATGGGGTTCATTCACAATTTACAATTATTCGTGCAGAACTAATCATGGTTATTTGCTAAAGTATGAACAAAATATACTAAAATTGCGCAATTAAAATAAACACATGGATACATACATATGTATGTATGTATGTATGGTAGAATATACATGTGTGTAACTGTGTAATGTAACTGCACATGTAATCATTTTAGTATACCTTGACATGAATTACATATGTATGTATGTGCATACATGAATGCGTACATACGAGTATGTACGAGTTTGTTTCAACATGTAAAAAATTTTATGTTGTGCATTGCGTTGGAATTGTATTTCAATTTACAAACATTTCAAATGCCTGGTTTTAAAGCAGATCTTCAAATTAATAAAAACATTAGCTGGAAGATTTTTTACTCATATGAGGTTCTCTAAATGCATAAAGTAGCGGGTCTCATCGTGGTTGGCGCATTTGACTTTGACTACGACCTTTTTGTTATACAGTAAAGAAGACTTCATTAGGTTTTCTTTAATCTAGGACAAAAGTGTCGTAGTCGAAGGGTAGTTAAATTTGTTAGGGCCGATGTTGATTTTGAATAAAACACAAATTATTTAGGAAATTATTGTAATTTCTTTTTATTATGATAATATGGTATGGTTCAATTATGTATGGAGCGAAATATCGGCCAAATGGCCACCGTGATCTTGGCGGCACACCTCTATCTGATGGTCTAAATTTTCGATGACGCTGAGGCATAAATGAGGTTCTAATATTCATCCTTTAGCTCTTGAATTGTTGCTGGCTTTCAAATAACCTCAAATTAAGAAGTCCAACGGTGTCAAATCACATTATCTTGGCGGCCAATTGACATCGCCACCTTGTGAGATAACACGGCCATTGAATTTGTCGCGCAAAAAAGCCATTTTTCCTTAGCTGTGTGGCAATTGGTACCGTCCTGTTGAAACCACATATTGTCCACATCCATATCTTCCAATTTGGGCCATAAAAAGTTCGTTATCATCCCACGATAGCGAACACCATTCACAGTAACTGCCTGACCGGCCTCATTTTGGAAAAAATACGGCCCCATGATGCCGTCAGCGAATAAACCGCACCAGTCACTCTTTGTGGGTGCATTTGTTTTTCGACAATCACTCTGCAATATGAAAAACAATTCTGCTTATTTAGGAATCCACTGAGGTGAAAATGTGCCTCATCACTGAAGAAAATTTCTTGCCACCATTCTGACCATTGAAGACGTTTGGAATGGTCAAGAGGTTTTAGTTCTTGAGTCAATTGCACCTTGTAAGCGTGTAAATGCAAGTCTTTATGCATAATGTTCATCAAAGACAAGCGTGATAGGTGCAATTGTTGGGCGAGTTGAAGTAGACGGCTCTTCAGCCATACTATCGCGAACAGCAGCAATATTTTCTGCAGCACGAGCTGTATGAGCATGCACTGGTGTTTTCACATCTCCTACAGACCCGCTTTGCTCAAATTTATGCACGATTATTCCGATTGTACGCACATTTGGTCGATTGTGCTGACCGAAAAAATCACGAAGTGCACGATATGAATTTTGATTTGATCGCCCATTTTCATAATAAGCCTGAATAACTTTAACTCGTTGCTCGATTGTGATATCTTTCCATGGTTCAAATTGAGTTAGTCTGAATTTGAGAAATGTGAAATTGAATGCAGAAAAAAACTTGACGTTTAGGTGTGGTTCACATTCAACATCGGCCCTTAAAATTTAACCACCCCTTACATACACGGTAGTGCAGACAAATATAAAAATAAAATAAACAACCACTATAAATTGTTTCTTTAATGATGTATATACGCACAATTAGCCCATGAAGTAATTGCAAGTTTGAAAACAAGCATTGGAAATGGTGCTGAGATTGTCTAGACATTGCTGTCACATTCTGGAAGACTTGTGAGAAGTATAAAAAGGGCGAGATGTCTGCTGGCAATTCGGTCTATTATAAAGTCAGTCTGAAGTTCAGTTCATTATTGCGAAGAAAGAGTAAATCTGAGTTGAAAGAAGTTGGTAGTTGTACATAAGTATGTACAAGTAAAGTTGTACAAACAGTAAGCGTCGGCAGAGTTAATCTTGTGTGAAGAACAGCAGAGAAGGAGTATTGCTTCAATACCAGCGCAGCCAGTTTTAAGAGACGTGTATATACCCTGTCGGAGAATGTGTGGTTGACTACAAAAATAGTTAACTTATAGTTAACTTTTCTTAGACTGACTAGAAGCTAGCTGCAAAGTCATCCAGAACAAACCCAAAATTAATTCTAAGGTTGAGTACGTAATCGAATTTGGTGAGAGCCAACAAATTTATTCTCAGCTACTTTAAAACTCATTTCAGTTTTATATTAACATTTTGCTGTTGTTATTTTAGATGGCAGCTTAGCCGAGTGGTAGCGCGTTGAGTACACAACGTCTGATGTTACATGTTCGAGCCACAAACAATTTTTTTTTTAATTTACTGACTACCAGGTGATTTAAAAAAGTCAACTTTAAGTTAGCTTAAAGTAGTGCCTAGTGAGACAATTGACTACCGCCTAGGACATCGCAATGTTAAAATAGTCAGTTGATTTCATTGCAAAGTAATCCAAGTGCAGTCAGTACTAGTTGCGAAATAGTTAGATTAAATTTAGTTTAAAGGTAGCCAAATTTCCGATAGGGTAACTACAATAGCGGAGTAGACGTAGTGGTATCCAGTTGTAAATCATGTAAGTAATTTAAACTGTGTGCGTGTATTTACGCTCTTGCTTTGATTACTATAAGTGTATTTGTTTAGTAAATAAATTGGCATTCTTAACCCTAATAAGTACACTAGGGCCTTTTATTCATTAACAAGTCTTCCAGTCCACAGAAAAGCCGTTTTAAAGGGCAAAAACGTAACAGTATGGATAAAAAACTATTTCTCTCCAATGATTATGTTTTATTTAAAATGTGATTTCTTGTATTAACAGCTGACTTTGACGTTCAAATATTTTATTTCGAATATCACTAAACCGAGTAGTTTGTAGAACACCAAATAGAAATTTACTCTTTTTTGAAAATTTATCACGTTGCCAGTTTTAAATGCAACTAAAGTTCGTTTGCCGTCCATAATCGCGATATATCAATCTAAAATATGAGTAAATTTTGTAGCAGATTTCTTCAATCCTCATAGGGCAAATTTTACTGCGCGATGAATTTATTTTCATGCTTAGCACAACAGTGCATTCCATTGTTTTAATTACATTTATGCACTCTGCATTACGAATGCATTCTTTTACTTCTTCATTTAATAGATAACAAAGATATCTTGGCATAATATAAAAGTTTATGCGTGTAAATTTAAATTGAAATATTGATGATTTTGTAAATGACATATTCTACCACTCTACGAGCACTAATCATGAACATGAAGATAAAGTTTTGGTTTTTTTTTTCTATCTCCTGTCTCTGCTGCTCGTGTATGTGTTTTATTACGGCAACAGCCGCTTACATAAAATGGCATTCGAAGCTATAGGAGTTATATGTAGTATGTAAGTATTTCAATATCTAAATATGACTAAATTATTGTACGAGTCGAGCATATACATATACATATACAACATCACACACGGTTATAAAACAATCATTTGTGGAAAAAGCTGTTAATATGAGATGTAATACGCTTGTAAAGACTAAATGCATGATTGGGAAGTGGCCGAGTGTGGGTTGTAAGCATTTTAAACAAAATAGATATCTTGTCGTTTACACAAGTTTCTATTTGTTTAATTTAATTGCCATTAAATTAATTCATAAATTTATAATTAATTTTCGTTAAGATCTCATGTTTATGGTTGTCTCTTTGCATTATATATTATAGAAAATTAAATTTGTAGACAATAAAATTAGAATGTAATGAATGGCTTTATTACTGAACATTTCGTTATTGCAATAAAATATAAATCTTGGTTTTTATTTCTAAATTATTCATACTACATTACATTCGATGGAATAATAGAGCTTGAGGGCATATCAAGAAATTCGGCATGGCAATGGTATAGTTTTTTATTAAAAATATCTGCAGGTTATCTGCCCTCTGTTCACAACTTTAATCAAAGTGTTTATTTAAAGTAATAAAATATTTAATTGAGCAAAATTTATTTTAATTTGATTTATAGTTCGATTATGGATGGTAACCAAACTTCAGTTACCTAAGTTATTGGATATACAATTATAGATAGGTTACTAAAAATTTCGAAATACAAAAACAAAATTCAAGTAATATGCCACAATTATTTTTCGATGAAGCGAAAGAAGTAAAAAATGTGACACTTAAGGGACAATTTAAATCATGTGAGCAAATGTTATTGCCCTAATATTATTTTTATATAATTTCTTTTTTAGCTTTGAAGCATATTGACACCTTCCCAAAAAAGGATTAGGTCATTTACTTTAGTTTTAATTGTTTAATTTTTGTTTTAATTTTACCACCTTTTTCTCTTACAAGCTATGCACAGAACCTAACAATTTTTGGTAGCCAATATTATTACAATTTTGTAACTGAAATTAACACCTGTTAGTTGCCAATTGCCATTTTGGAAACTAAAAGCGCAACATAACTTTGGTTGTCATCCAAACTCAAGCCTGAGTTCACACACACCAATTTTATAGTTGCTCAACTTTTTATAATTTTATGCTGAAATTGCTTTTACTTTCACAATTTCCTTAGTCTAATTTTTTTTAAATTTTTAAGAAACATATTTATGTATGTATATAAGGATATATCGCTACCTTAATATAGAAATGCCCTAACTCATAAATTTTTTTAAACCGAGATTTTTGCATTTTTCGATACATTGAACATCTATCGAAATATACAGAAAACATATTTACAAAAAAATAATCTGCCTTATCATGGTTGGCGTATTTCAAATACGACTACGAATGTTTGGTAATAGATTAAAGAAAAACTGTTGAAGTCTTCTTTAATCTATTTATTACCAAACAGTCGTAGTCGTATTTGAAATACGCTAACCACGATAGGGCAGAATGAGTTAGGGTCTTTCTATATTAAAGTAACGAAATCTAATTATATATGAAAAGGAAACAATAGTGGAATATTTGCAGATATGTACCAATATTATATTTTAAAAAAAAGTACACCGTCTCTGAAAAAAATTTTTTTTTTAGAGAAAAAGCAAAAAGAAAATTACAAATGTCAAAAAAAAATTATATAAGGAGTAGTAGAAATTATGTTACTACTAGAGGTGGGAAACTATCGATAGTCACTATCGAAAGATTTCGATAGTTTAAGAAACTTTATCGATATATCGATTCAAGACTATCGAAAGTTAGAAAAACTATCGATATATCGACGATACTATCGTGACAGTGTCGAAGTTGTATGGTTCTCTTATAATGTACATGTTTAATAACAATAAAAATTAAAAACAAAATGTTTTTAAACAAAACAAAACTAATTAAAATATAGTTTTATTTTTTATTGTTTAATAAATAACAAAACTAAAATAATTGTCTGAAAAATAAGTAGATCAGAGGAAGAAGTTTTCCCGTCATGCAGTTATTTTTGTTGAAAAAAGAAACATATTTACATTTTTTGGTTTTAGTGGTGTGTCCTTTATTATCGATAGTGACTAAAAAATATCAATTGTTTTCAAGTTAAACGATGGCAGAATTAAAACATCGATAGACACAAAAAATATTAACTATCGATAGTATCGATAGTGCCATCGATAGTTTTCCATACCTAGTTCCCATTGATATTCCTGCTAACCCTCTCTTCGGCAATCTTCAGAGTGGAGCACCTAAAAATGCTGTGAGCGAAGACAGTCTTACGGTCTAATTCATAAAAAATATTTTAGCTTTATTACAGGTTTATTTGACAAATTTCCCATAGAAATATGTCAAATAAGCGCATAATAAATCTGAAATATTTTTTATGAATAAGGCAGTTAGTGTTCAAGAGAACACTTAAAAAGGGGCACAGAGACTGGAACGTCAAACTCAAGGTGGGATAGCGCAAAATATTTCAAATTAAAACAATCCCTATTGGAAGAGAGATACTCCACTTAAAACTTATTTCAACTAACTCAATTATCTTTTTATTTAGAGATAAAACTAAAACTAAATCTATTCTCGAATCGAATAGCTCTGTAAGAGAAACATTGATTATGGCGCTTATTATGAGAAACTTTCTATCGACTGTAGTCGAAAGTGCTTATCGAATGAATTTTTATTTGATATTATGACAAGCACGTTATTGTGAATATCACTCACTGGAATTTTTAAAATTTGCAGCCACTTTAAGATTTTCAGCTCAAGAATGATACAGAGTAATGGAGATTAAAATACACTTTGGTACTGCAAAGCAAATTGAGGATTTTCCTCCATAAGTGAAACCTTTCGAATTGTTTAGTCCTACAAACTTATATCTAAAATCGACAAAAATAGCTCAAAATTTATGTTTGGGTACCTAAAAATATAATAATTTTTCATATTAAAAGTATTTCATCGAAAGCAAAAATTATATCCTATAGAAAATTCGCTGCTCAACGATATTTTCGATGCTGATAATATAAATTTAATATTCGATGTTAGATAGCTAGCGAAGAAGATCCAAAATCAAGTTTACCTCATAATAAGCGCCTATATTAAATTAAAACTTGCTTCAATAAATCCAGCCAATTCATTGAAGCTCGAGTTAGAAATCAATGAAAATATCCATAAAAACACTATATAATTTTAATTGATTGTAATTTATTATGTATACAATAAAGTAAACTAATTGATTTATTGTAATTCGTTTTAATGAATTACATATGTTTGTTATTGGTTTACGTGCAGCATTTCGTTGATGAGGAGGTGGGGGGGTCTTCTACCAAGTTTCGGAAAATGTATAGGAACCTTACATGTTGTCATAAAACCTTCCAAACCAATGACTGTTTATTATTAAATATACAAACATAACAAACTAAACAGTTTTAACAAAAATCAAACTGTATTTATTTCGTAATAATTAATTTTGCCACGCGTCGAATGATTGAGTTAATTAATAATTTAATAAAATGTCAATTGAAAAATAATTGAAAAGTTTATAGCAATCAAATTGATAATATGTTGTTTAATAACAAAAAATAATTTAATGCATTTATAATTAAAAAAATTTAGATATGAGTACCAATAAATATAAACACCGACTTTAGTTGCAAGGGAAACACATACACGTATTTTTTCGACGATAGCTTGTGTGTCTTTTGAAAACGTAGACCAACATACTCTTTAGCTTAGATATTGCAATTTTAAAACTCTCCCTGTGCATTTGTTAAAAAAAAAAATACACTATCTACATAAAAATTTATTTTTATAATCTAATAATTTACCTTTTTCATAATTAATGCGATTGAAAATTACATTGTTCCTGATGTTAAGATAACTTTTTTTTTGTCTCTTCTACAAATTTAACGCAATTTAATTGTATGACGACTGTCTGTCAGTAATTATTTCAAATAAACATGCAAAGTTTAATAAACTCTCTAACGACTCTACAAGTACAGTAGATACGAGTATGTGTGTTGCAACGCAAGACAAACTGTACCACATTTTCTATTGAATACAATTTAAAAAAAAGCATCCCTAAAATTATTGAAAATATTTGTGTTATAAAAACTAATGACAATTGAAAATGACACTGACACCGAACGAACGAACAATGAATGCACTTGGCCCGTTGATGCAACGACACGCAATGTTGAGAAGCCAATGATGTCGCCGCACACACATGCGGGTGTACGCAAGGAAAGGAATCCACTTCATTTCATGGTTTAACAAAGTTATGAACTTTAATACAAATAAACACCTTCAACCACCACCACCCTCAATTTGAAGCAGAGCAAAAGCAAAAAAAAAAAATTCAACCTTTAATAATTGTCATGAAAACAAAAATATCCCTCTTTAGTAAAATAAAAAGCGTAGGAAGTCTCTGGCTTGAAAACATATGTCATCCCTCAAAATGACGGCACAACCGAACCGCTGAATGTTTTGTTTTCAATAACCATAGTTTTAATTTAATAATACTACGAGTATCTCTGGCAGTCTATATTTAGTTAATCATAAACATATAAATAATACCTGTATCTGTATCATCTTCATCTGTTTCAACTACAAGTACTCGTACCACCCGTAACCACCCCTCATCACTTGTTTCAGAAATCCTCTTTACTTGTGCCATTATTAGAGGGCTTAGCAACATATGTGATGGTTTTTCTCTCTTTAGAACAAAAGACTATGTAGACGACTTTGTAACAAAATAATAATATTTTATAATTATATATCAAAATATTTTTGTAACTTATTTATTTATTATACTTTTAAGTGTTTCTCTGCTTTCTCCCCCCTCTGCTTATTATCATGAAAGATTTGTGAAAAGTAATTTTTTTTAATCTTTTAAATTTTAAGTTTTACCTCCTGTCCCTTGCAATTTTCTGCTATTCCAAGCAATTTCGCTACCAAATTTTTGTGTTTTTTTTTGCCGTCTTGTTAAAGTAATTCAATTTTTACGAGTATGTTACAACTTTATTCATTTGTAGCTTTAACTGAGTGTGTTCTTATATCCGCATGGTTTTTTTTTAGAGTAAGTTTATGATTTATTAAATTTTTATTCATTCTGACATTGAAGTTATGGTTACTGAAAGTTTTTTGATGATGGTTTGTTAGTATAAGAAAAAATAATGAACTAAAAACTTCATAAAGTTTTAGACAAAGGGGTCAAGCACTAAATATTCTTAAAGATTCATATTGCAGCAGCTGGCAATAATTTTTGAACTAAAGCCAACTTGCAGCACTTCGCTTGCAGATATTGCTCTAAGTCTAACATTACGCGTCAGAATAATAATAAAAAACTCCAAGATTAAGTTACTTTATGGGCTTTCATTAAGAACAGAAAGGTCATATTTTGTATACACAAGCTTTAAAGCGAACCGAAAAAAGTCGTAGTCGTAAAAAATTATATGATCATATGAATCATATGAATGACCTTGATATTCACCCAAAAACGAAGTAGAAGTCAAAATGACAGAGATTAGTGTGTTATGGAAGAGTCAGGCTCTAAGTCGAAGGTAAACAATTACAGAGATATTGCAAAGCTAATTTCTATCCTAATTTCTATCCTATTTCGAACAATGTATTTGTGCGCATCTTTGTCACCAAATTTACAATTTATTGGCACCATCTCAACATGGGTTTCGTAAAGGACGTTCTACTTCAACTAACCTGCTGCATTTAACTACGATAATTAATAATGGCTTCACTAATGGAAAATATACAGATGTTATTTAAACTGATTTTATTAAGGCATTTGATAGAGTTAACCATGGCATTTCTCAAATATAACTCTGACTTGGATGGAATCGTATCTAGAAGGTCGACATCAACGTGTACCGTCCCAGCAAAAAATTACACATTACCATCAGAACTACTTGCCATATAATGACTTACTTTTCTGATTACCAAATTTCATTACTCGCTTACAAATCTCATTACCTAAGATGTAAAAATATTATGTACAAGTTGCTAAATGAAGAGAATGATTTTTTTAGATTGAATAGATTACGTGAACAAGTTTCCAAATAAAAAAGGTAAGTACTTCTCAAGAATCGATTATTTTAGTCTCACGCCTTGTTAAAATCATTAAGCTGGCAATCCAGTAAGGACCACCTTCCACCAAAAATGCTTAATTCCAAACTCGATTACCTTTTTTGAAATTTTTTGCTGGGGTGTTCCGCAGGGTAGTCATCTTGGACCTATTTTTATCTTACTTTATATCAACGATTTGCCGTCCTCAGTACAATTTTCTAACATCCTAATGTATGCCGATGATGTCAAGATATGTTAGACTTCAGATAATAAACAAAGGCAGTCATATTTACAGCGTGATTTTAGACTCATTTTTTGTTTAGTGTAAAAAAAAACCTATTGTCTTTAAATCTGAAAAAGTGTAAACATATTTATTTCTCTAGAAGAGATAACTGTACAAGATGTTTCACTTTAGGAGCTTGCACACTGGAATGCGTCGATGAGTTTCTTGATCTCAGAGTTCTTTTTGATCCTAAACTTCTTTTCATTAACCACATAAATACGTGCATCAATGAAGCCCGTGGTGTATTTGATTTCGTTTAACGTTGGGCTAAAGAATTTAATGATTCATCAGTTAACGAGACAACTCTACATTTCCTTGGTAAGACCCATTCTGGAATATTGTTCCGTCATCTGGGAATCTTATTATAATATCCACAGTGATCGCTTGGAGTCTGTACAAAAGGAGTTTCTACTATTTAAATTGCGTATTACATATCATAACTGTATATCAAACTTGCCATCCTATGAATCAAGATTACAACAAATCAAATTACCTACATTGAAGAACAGGAGAAAAGTTGTAAATGAAATATTTGTTATTAAACTTATAAATGTTGACATCTGCTCTGAGTTTCCAGTCAACGAGCCGACATTTAATATACCGTAACGTCCCCTACATCAGTTTTAGCCACAGGTTGCAGTGCCTGTCAAAACTATACTAACGCTGGTCCATGCCATAGAATTTGTCATAACTTTAATGAAGTTTATAACGTTATTGATATGTCTTAGCATATAAATGTAATTAAGCGGAATTTAATTTTATACTTGAACAACTAGTTTAGTTTTATATTTTTTCATAAATGTATGTAGTCTGTAAGGATTTCAATACATAGACATAAATAAACAAACAAATTAAATTAAACAAAAAAAATAATAATAAAAAATCACATGAGTACATAGAACAATATTTAGTACATTTCTTTATTCACGGGTTTTTAGATGGCGACTGTTGAAGAACGTAATACTGACCATTTATTTGGGTTTGTATATCACGGTTTAGCTCATTATAAATGACAAGATGGGCAATTAAAAAAATCTAAACGTGTTAAAAAAAGTGCACCAAAAAAAAAATAAAATACCCTATAGTCAACCTAGAACCATATGTCTCTATGTCAATACTCTTTCTCCAGCGACAATTGCACTAGTTAAAATGTCGACAACTTTCCTTTTATGCGCGAGTAGAGATACGTTAGAGACAACAGTTCTAGTGCATTTCTGGTGATATTGTCAATGAGCGCGTCAATAGTTTGTTTTCCTTTTTTATTATCCAATGCAGTAATATTAAATAAACATATTTATAAATGTAGACTAGAGTCACTAAAATCTACTAGTGAATCCTTGGTTCAAATATCTCCATATGGGCGTAAAAAAAACTACATTCTCAATAGTGCTAAAGTCTACTGGTAGATTTTCAATGAAAACTCTATGTTATATGTCAATAGGGGATTACATTGGCTGGGATAGATCTAATCAGTAGCACTATTGACTATGTCACTAGAAAATCACTATAATTTTACTATTGACAACGAGCGAGGAAATGTCAATTTTGTATGCTAGAGCCCCAAAAAATTTACTAGTGAATCTTTGGTGCCAATGTCTCCATGTGGTCCAAAAAGAACTACCTAATGAGTAGTGCTACACTCTAGTGGTGTATTTTCAATGGCAAGCTAATGTTATATGTCAATAGATCATACCATTGGCTGGGTTACACCTAGTCAGTAGTACTACTGACAACGCCACTAGAAAATCACCACAACTTCACTATTCGCACTTTCTGCAGGGTGCTGACAATACACATACACTCACACACACACACACACATACACTCACGGTTTGTAGCAATGTCAGTTCTACAAACTTCTACGCGCTGTTCAAAACTCTTTGCATTCAAAATTGGAATGATTCTAAAATATGGACGGGTGGGATTTTATGCCATATTTGTATTTAAGAGCTTTGAAGCTTTTAAGCTAAAGCTTAAAAAATAAATTGTTTGCACGAAAAAAAATTTATCGATTGCAATCCTCTTAGGTTAAAAATTGTGATGTTCATTGTAATTAGCAATCCTTGCAGGTCCCTCAGCAAGTACCTAGTACCTGGTAGGCAAGAGATCATATATTTTCTACTAACACAAGTATTTAATTACTGAAAATTTAATTTATTTTTTTGATATTAGTGTTTATGGTTTTTTGCTCTACCAAACAAAATAATGGGCCCTCTGGCAAGACTTCTCTGACATAACAGAATAGACTCACTTATTCGGTCTTCGAAATGGTTTCATAAAGAAAATTGTGAAATGCAGCAATACCAGGATTGATTTACAAGATATTACAAATCAAATTAAAATAATGGAGAGACCACACAACCATTTTAAGCCACTTAAACCAAATTTTATCCTGGCCATCAAAATAATAAACCAGCTAAGTGATTTGGTTTAAGAACTACAACTACGAGTACGACAAACTTTAACTCTCCATCATCATTCACTTAATTCATTCATTTAATCTTTCATACCCTTAACACCCTTTTTTTTTGGCCAAGCACCATTTTCTTGGCGCGAACATTTTGAAAAATGACAACGTCATCATCTCTAGACAATTGAACATGTTCAAATTGCGTGAAAAAAATGAATATCAAATGATACATCAACAATTGCAAAAAAAAAAAAAAATAAAATAATGTCATGCATAGGAAGTCTTAAATGATATTGTAAATTTACTTTACTTTATACAACTTTCGTATTGCAACTTAAAAAAAAAAGTTAATACTATTAAAATTTTAAACTAAAAGAAAAATTTGCATTTCATGTAGACACGCCCAATATGGCTTAACAGCAACAGAATTTTTATTTTCAAACATTTTTCTTTTGCAAATGCGTGATTTACAGCGTGATGTGCAAAAATGTACGGGAAAATATTTTAATAATTTTAATGGATGGCAGTCATTGCCTTGTTTTCCTTTTTGCATATAAAAAAAATTGTTAAATGAAACGTTGACGTTTGAAGATTAAATGTATTTAAACGAGCAACAATGATTCTTCTGGTTCTTTTTTTTTGCAAAGAGTTAATTTGATTGCAAAAAAAAAAGGCAAAAGAAATATATGTATATAACAAGAGCTGTTTGGTTTTGGTAAGAGTTTTGATTAAAAATACAATTTGTTTGTTTTTTCTTTGTTCAGTTTAATTTTAATCATTATGCATAAATTTCATTTATTCATTTTGAGAGGTAATCAATCATCTTATCAAAAGGATGTGTAAAAGGAGTCGTTTGTTGTCGGCTGTTTGAATTTGACAAGAGTTTTAATGAGTTAAATTTTGCAGTTTGGGAAATTCATACACTTTTGCCGGCAGTTAGCATTATGTAAAAGCGATTAATGCAGAGTAGGTTAAAGGACATTTAACAGGAACAGCAAGGCAGAGAACATTAAGAACAAAATTGTATCCATATTATTGCCTGATTATTATTACTATTCGTTAAATTGGATTTGTAGGAAAATATGCATTTTAAGCAAAATATGTAACTACAGTATTTATCGGATATAAGAAACTTAAAAAATCCACGAAAAGAGTTTCTGATAAGCGTTTCTTTCTTATATACAATTATTTTATATAAGAAACTTATTTCTTATAATTATAAGTAGCTATGGGCATAAGACATTTGTTTCTTACATGAATATACGAGCTTTTTTATCTTTTTATGTATACATATACGTAGATGTATGAATGTAAATAGAAAAATAAAACAAATCATGATTGTTAGTTAATTTTTATTTTATTAACACCTTTAGTAAATAAATATAAAAAAAAAATAAACAACTTCAACAACAAACAGAGTTGTCCATGCAAACTACATAAATTATGTGTTTCCATTGGCAGTTTATTACACAAATTCTTTTTCTATATATTTTGTGGTTTTGGTGTTTAAGAAAAATGTTCTTTTATCAGTTGTTTTCTTATAAGCGGTTTTCTTATATGAAACCTTTTTTATTAGAAAAATCACTAAAAAGACATGGTGTTTTTGAAAATGTGTCTTATAAGCGTTTTGTTCTTATATGAGATGTTCTTATATCCGATAAATACTGTATATGCAAATTCTTTGATATGTAAGGATATTTGGCTTTTGCAATAGCATGCATTTATTATACCTGCTCATTAGCTTTCATATAGTCGTAGTATTCGTTATGATTCGAGTTATAATTCTTAAAAGCTTAAAACAATAAAGTTTGATGGCGATTGCAGCTTTCGTAGTTATGGTTTAATTCGATAAAATTACTTTTCTATTTCATTCACTGCCAAACAAAACTATTCGTCGCATCAGTAATAACAAAAGAGAAAAATCTCAAAACAATGTTTGGCAAATGAATTTTAATTACCGCCGTAAAAAAGTTTTAATGAATTAAAAGTTCAATTCAAAAGCATTTTTGTTACTCTTCATACGAAACATTAAAAAGTTTTAACACCAACAAACCAGCATTTCGAAGAGAGTGTTTGATATGCAAGAAAAATCTAGTAACAAAATACTCGTAATCGTAAAGTCAGTAAAATGGTACTTTTTATTTTTATCACTAAGAAGAGTTTTTAGGAAAAAAAAAGCTTCATTCTGACCCTCTGCCAATTGAAATGATGCTTAAGAACCATAAGTTATTGTCTCTTCTTTTTTTTTTTTTTTTTTTGTTTTGTTATTAAATACTTTATGATTTCATAAAAATTTTAGTCTTTTAATTTCAATTCCTTTTAACAATGTTAAGCCATAAATTTTTTGATTGATTTTAATGGTTAAATGGTTCATTGAGCTTTTTAAGTAGTTGATGGTTTGTTCGTTCACGTTAAACACAAATTCAACTTCCTTTTACTACACGTCATAGAAAAAAAAGACAACAATGTATTTGATTTGCCCTAATCTGTTGTAAAAAGCACTTGGCACTCGTTATTTGTTTAAATTAAACAATTTTCCTTATTTAGCTTCATTTATTCAACGTTTGTTTATTTATTTATTTTTGCTCGTTTTGTAAATTTTATTACCTAAACTGTTATAAAATCAATTGATTGTAAGCGTATTTAGTTTTGGAAATCGATTTAACTACAAAAATAAAATCGTCTTCAATAAAATATAACGTCCATTAATGACTTTTTTTTTTGTTTTGTCAAATGTAAAAGATGACGTGAGTAAAAATTTTATAATACGGGTTCATTTGTTAAGATTTTCATGTCATTTTTGTATTTCAATAAAATTTTTCTTCATAAAATTTATGGAAGCAAAATATTTTTTATATCACCATCTTAACTTCAGGCAATGGGAGCGGACTGTTCCAAAATGCTCATAGCTCAGCAGCAATGTCTGCAAAATTTTTTAGATTTTTTGGGAAAATAATGTTTTCCAAAAAAAATCTTTGTTTGAGAAAATCCATGTAGATTTTATGATCCTCAAATGGTTTCAATACCGCAACTAAATAAAAAATTTATTAATTGTCTTTACAGTGTCTAGAGCTGTGAAATAATCCATATATATAAGATTTGATTAGGATATCCGGTTTTTTATTAAAACCCGGTTCAGACAACCGGTTTTTGTTAAAAACCGGTTTAAATACCCGTGCGCATTTGTCCGCGAGTTGTCTACTACAAGATTGAAGGTGCACAACTGGCATATTAGAGGAATATTTGAAACTTTATTGAACAGGTAACCTCGATAGATCATCTGGTATGTGGTGTCCCATATTTGGGTCTTACAGCACTTCAACGGACTACCAACTATTTGTTCCGTGTTATAAATGTGCATTCGAATTCCGGATTTGGTTGGTTCGTCCGCTACGTTATTTACGAGAACATTGTTGTGCCCTAATTTTCATCGACAAATCATTTTTCGGCGATGGAGCCCATTTCAGAATGGGCTAACAAAATTGTCGAATTGGAGATCCAAGCGGGTTCAATGCATCCCGAAAACCCCAATGTTTGGTGCGGATTTTGGGCTACCAGTACCATCGCTACATATTTCGTTGAGTACGATGTTGAACAGAGCATCACCTCCAACTGCGAGCGCTATAGCGCAAACTTCTTTTGCCCGGAATGGGATCATATGATGACAGAGGTCATACCACATAAGACACTCTCCATCGCCGATTTAAGGGCACGGGGAAATGACGTCAACTGGGCAGATCGGACCGAAATCGTGCTGTTTTAACCCGTTAAGACTGTTTTGAGAGGTTTTCTTCAATCACAGACTTATATTTATGCATAAGTTACAGACCATAGCGGAACTCAAAGCCAACATAACCGATTCCATCCGACAAATTCAGCCTGATTTATGCAACAGTCATCGAAGATTGTGCATCCGAAGAATGCAAACCTCCCAGAGAAGCCACGGCGGACATTTGAACATGCACATACATATGTATATAAACCATCGAGAGCCGTGTCAAACGAATAAAAAATTTTTGATATCTAACAGATGCTTTGTTTTGTTTAATTATTACCGCAAAAGGTCGGAGCTCACTATCCTACATAATCAAATGGCTTTTGAAAAAAATGCAACTCTGATCTAATAGATTTTATAAAAATATATACACAGAAAAAAATAGACAAGAATTATATTCAATAAAACCATGTTATTGAATAAATTTTTAGTTTCAATAATATTTGTCATTAACTTGAATATTGTATTTATCAACTCCGCACATTTTGTCATTTGTTTGTGTTGGTGTTTTCCTTGCTTGTTGATTGACTAAACCTGGTCATGTGCTGATGTTGTTGTTTATTTTGATTGTTGGTGTTGTATACGTGTGCATTCGGACAAGCCGAAAAACTTCGTGGCTTGTTTTTTTTTACTCAACAAAGTTATTTTTAGATTAGAAGAAACAAAAGAAATCATGTTTTGCGTGTATTCATTATTTGCGTATCCAAAAACGATTTGCTCTTTAGCTGAGTGGTAAGTACGTTAGTTTATTAGTCAAGAGATTGCTGGTTCGACTCATCCCAAACACATTTAGTTTTAATAGCAGCCAAGCAAAAGCAAACAAAAAGGGGTTGAAAATTGTGACATTCATTCACACACACAATACAATAACAATTATCACTGGAAATAAAATTTCAGTCAACAAGTTTTTTCTTTGATTCATTAAATTTCTTTATTGACTGAAAAAAAATATATTCAATAAACGTGCATACAATTTTATTTATCAATAATGCAAAAATCGTCATCACAGAAAATTCGAAAGATTTTTTTATTGAATCAACGATTTTCGTATTCAAATATCAAAATCATTTTTTTTCTGTGTATATATAATGGATCGAACTTGCATTTTCTCCCACGATTATGTAAGACATATGTGTTTCAGATTTTCGAGAGCACCTGCCTTTACGGCCGAATCTCACGGTGGTCTAAGCTCCGGGTAATGCTGAGCGTCCAACCATCGCCCCTTCCACTTTAAGAAAGCAAAGAACACATACGTTTCAATATTTTTAACACTATGAACTTGTACCTGCACCGAACGATTTTTGGTAGCAACCACAGCCACCACGTAAGATTTTCCGTGATCACGTGCTGCGAGTGTGGTTGCTCACACCCAAAGCGACAAATTCTTACTATCTACCGACACAGCGTAACCTCTCATATTGGAGCCAGACGAATGCCCGCATCAAACACAATATAATACTACTACAACTGGTACCATTTGAAAAGCTAATGATCAGACCTCTCGAAGTTCCAGCGTCTTTTGAAATCAGGGAACTTCAAAATAAAGCAGCACCTGCAAGGCAACATAGCAAGCTACTTCCTTTCTTCCAGAGATTGCATGTGTTGTACTATTTCGAGCGACAAAAATTAAATTTTTCTGGAGAAGGTTTTTCATAATATTCTAATTTGTTTTACATACGTAAATTGTTGCTTACGATAAAATTTCACAACCCGTATTTGAAAAGTTATCAACAATTTTGGCATTTTGATAATTCTAAACTATTTCAGTAAAAAAAAAGTATATTTTGGATAACATGCAGCTCACGATAAAATCGAAAATAAGGCTCGATTTCTTGTAGAACAAGAAGTATCTCACGAGTATTAACATGCATTGGTATGTTGGGAATGACTTCAATTTAACAATTTATTAATATGCCTTAATAAGTTTGGAAATACCTCAATTGAAAGTTGACATTAGACGAGTTATTTCAAAATTACTTTTACATATTTTTAGCTTTACCGATTCTAACATATTGTCACTGGTTGACTTTCTCTTAGAGCTGTGTCGTTCATGAACGAACGGATACATTTGAACGAAGTGAGCCGGTCCCTTTACTGAGCTGTTTTGGGTCAGCAGTACTGATAAAAAGTACAATTGAACGAAATGAAGGAACGAACGCACTTGGGTGTTTTGTTTTTTTTTTTTGCTTTTTGTTTATTCATGTGAAATTTTTTTGTCTCATTCTGGTTTTCATTTGCTTTTTTGCCTGCTTTTAGTAACAGTATGATTATTATGAAATTAATAAAATTGCCATTTCTTAAGTTTTTAGAACATATTAATAGTTTTTTTAAACAAATTTAGTATACATAACTAGATATTATAAACAGTTAATTTTTATTCTTTATATGTGGCTCTTTTGGCAATATGAATCTTTTTATTTCTTTTTCCTAAGAATATAAAATAATTTAATATTTTAAAAGTTCTTACTTGCTGATTTTTTTTTGTTTCTTATTTGTTTTGCTTATTTTGCTAAACAATTCATAACCAACTCTATGAATTTGTCCCTTTTTATTTGACGAATCAACTGTTTGTTTGTTTATTTTTATTTCGTACTATATCTTGAAAAGAGCAGATGAACGAAATGAACGAACTCGTTCTTTTTTTAGAAAATGAACGAATATCAGCGGTCACTTGAATGAACGATTTGGCACCGCTCTACTTTCTCTGGCTCTGTCAAGTTGCATTAAAAGAATATTTGACCTGTCTGACTTCAGCTTCAGACTAAAATTTTCATTTTTCTTTATTAAATCTTAATTTAAATTTAGTTGCAAATATTTTCTGTGCAGAAAAAAAAACTATTTATTTCTACTCATATATTTTTCTTATAATAAAAAAGAAAACAAAACAAATTTCTTTAAAATGCAAAGAAATAATAGTTTCTGTCTGTTTGTCCATATTTTGGCATCTTGAGCAATAAAACTTGGACAAAGGTATTTGAAATTGTTATACTTTGGCAAATATTTTTATATCTTCTTTCTAGCAAATGTTTCATTTCAATTCATTTCATTATTGCTTTGAGCAGAAATAAAGAAAAGTATTTTAAAAGAAATAAAATTTTATCTACAATCTTTAAGCAGAATAAATTGCATATAATTGCTATTGTTTTAAGTTATTCTTATTATACACATACTCGATATTTGCTTTCATTTTTCTTTTTTGCTTTGCAAACTCGGACAATAGAATTTTGAAAAGAGTCTGCTGTATGTTGCAAGTCTTTGTGGCAAAAACACAAAATAAAAAGATGAGGTGTCTTAAATGTATCAGAAAAGATTTATGGTCAAATGTTTTATATAAAAAATATAAAAAAAAGGAAACGAAATTCTCTAAGAAAAAGCTTAAGCAGAGTGAATGTGATGTGATGTCCTTTTGTATTCATTTCATTTTTAGTTTTCTTTTTTTGTTTTGTTGCTGCTTAATAAAAATATACACAATATTTATAGTGCATTTGATAAGAATTTCTTGTTGTGGCACAAGCAGTAAAATTTATATATTTCAACAAGGATTTAGTCCTGCCACTAAGACACACAATTATGCAATTGTTCTTTTTTTTTTGCATGTTAGTGTAAATATCAGTGATGCCAACTTTTTTGGCTCTAAAAGCACATCAAATTTTAAAAAAAGCACTAAAAAGCATAATTTTGATATCTAAAAAGCGTAAAAAGCACTTACGCGAAAATCGAGTGAAGATCCATAACGTGAATTAATGTGAAGTTTAGTAATGTTTAAAATTTTTTAAGCTATTCTCTAATTATTGAAATATATCAGACAAAAAAGCTATGCTTTACACTGAAAAAATAAATACGCCAAGTTTTTATTAAAATAATTTTAAGAAATTCACAAATTTCTTAAAAGCACTACTTGGTGCTTTTCCTTAGTTTGGCACTAATGTTCAAAATTTGGCGTTTTGAGTCTACAAAAAGCACTAAAAATAGTGCCAAAAGCACCAAGTTGGCATCGCTGGTAAGGATGCTTGCCGGTCTCCTTCTCTCTCTCTCTCTCTCTCTCTTTCTCATTTTGCGATTAATATGGCATAATTAGATTTTTCTTATGGCCGCATTTTTGTGGCAAGAGGGTCATGCTTGTAAATAAATCTTTTGCTTTTCCCTTTGCCGAGCTCAAGAAAGAAATAATTTTGGGCCATAATTCATGAGCCAAAATAAAATTTACAATTCATATTAGTCGCTATCAATAAGTGAGAATAAGTGTTTGTGTGTGTTAAAATAGTTATTTTGTGGCTTAATACCACCTATAAAGTCCTTTTGTTTTCCTTTGATGTATTTATGTGTTCTTATGGAATTGTTCCCTTGAGACTTCAAAAGACATTGTCCACTACTACTTCATTATTAAACATAAGAATAACAACAAATATTTATGGCACTTTTGTATTATAAACTTAGTGACAATTTTGACAGCAGACTTTTCGATTTGATTTATGTGTATTTTTTGTTTTTTGTTTTATTTAACTTGCAATGGTCAAGAGTAAGAATTTCTTTTACTGAAATATCTTTTACTTAATTAACTCATTTTGTTGTAAAGTACAAATATTTTACTTAAAACAAACCCGTGCCATGCATGTAAAGTGCACTTGTCTTATTATGTTTGTATTTTCTCTCAAATCAGACAAGTGGAAGGACTCTCCCTGTTTTTCTTAGCTGGATAATGCTAACTTTTTCTATGTGTGTTTTAAACTTGTAAATTAAATTAAAATGTTTAAAAGTTTTTCTTATTTGCAATCCCTCCAATACCGGGATAACACGCCCTTGGCATTTAGTTTAAATATAATCAACTATAGCAGCAACAACAACAAGAGCAGATTTGCTGGTTGGCAACATGATAAGTGCATGATACTACAGTGTCTTTTGCTTACAGTCCAAGTGCAAGGACAAACAAACAGCCACCCGCAGCAAGTTAGATAGATTCAAGGACAATCAGAGTATGGAGGGTCCTTTTTTTATTTGAAACTTATTTTCCAAGCGGAAGTAATTTAAACAAAGATTGCATTTATTAACAGCAACAAGAAAAGGAAGAAATAGCAAAGTGCTTGCTGCATCTAATGTTTATTATTTTTTTTTTGTTTCGTTGTATGCAAACATTTAGTTGAGGGAAAATGTTAGAAAAAATCAATTCAAATAAATAAGAGAAAAAGATTATCAAGACATGATTGTGCAAGCAAAATGCTGCTGCTCGTGCAGGGAGACTAAGCAAACATGTTCAAAGTCAAGGTAAGCCCAACAGTGATAACCAAGTGAGTTTAAAAGCTGCACTCCACACTTCACTTTACCTGAATGCAAGCGCTTTTTTGTTGCAATTACTAGTAAGTAAATGCATCTCAATATGTCTCTGGAATAAAGCTGTTAGTTGGGAGTCAATTTAATTTTTTGGAGTAATATTTTTTTTTAGCAAAATGCTTGCTGGGTATTTCAAGAGTTTTTCCCCAAAATCCTGTATCAAATTTTACATGAAAAAGGGAAAATTTCTGGAACAAGCGACATCATAAAGAAATTGATTTGAATATTGTCAACTCAAGCTCTTTTTTCTCTCACAAGAGAACAAGTGTTATTGTTTGATTCAAGGTCAAGAGTATGAGAATTAACAGTTATGGAAGCTCTTCCCCTTTGGCCTTGTTGCAACTTGCAAGCAAGTAATGGATCATGGCTAATGAAAATTTATAACACACTTATTTATAAATTGTTTCCTTGTTTGCTGTTTCTTTGTGCTGCACAAAGTGCATAAAGTTTTATGAGTTTTTCGCGTTTTTGTAATGTTTTTATAATTGGCTGATGCCAAAAGGAAACAACAAATAAATATATTTTATTTATTTTTATTTTTAAAAAATTTTTTGTTCCTGCTTTATTTTCTTGTATTTAGCTGTGAAATATTTTGTCTGCCAATTCAATATAAATAATAGTACATATATTTTTTTTTTTTAGATTGCTACAAGTGTCAGCATTTCTTTTTTTTGTTAAACTTCATTTTTATTTATTGCTATTAAATTATGACTTTGTGGCACAAAAAGTTAGCGTGCAGACATTATTCGTATTGTGAAGTTAATTTAAACAGGAAAAAGTCTAGAATTACAACTAAATAAACAGTGACAAATTTTGTTAAACTTTATTAACCTTTCGGTAGAGAATTAATGACGTTTGGAAAAAGGAAAACATAAGGCGAATATAGCGGAAAGAACTGCTATCAAAGGATTAGGATTAACGTTTGTTAATAGTTTTCCATTAAATTTATAAAAATATCACAGAAAATACGAGGGCGGGTCAATAAGTTCGTGACTCAGATGAAAGGGAAACACTACTTCTATCAACAGGACAACTGTCAGCTGACTCCTGTCAATAAGGAAAACATAACAAGAATATAACAGAAATATTTGCACTCAAAGGCTTATCAAAGTACAAAAAAATGCAAAGGCCATTCAATCTATCACTGCTTCTATCAACAGGACACTATCAGCTGACTCCTTACAAAATTTGAACAAGTTGCGCCATTTACTTAGTGTTTGACAGCTGAGAGTATTAATAGCGAGATTTGAGAAGAAAATGGGAAAAATGAATTTCACTAAAAATCTTTTTTTCCGAAAACAAAAACATCACTGAAACCAAGAACTGTGTTTAAAGGATTAGCAACTGGAGGAGGTTACACTAGAGGAAAATTTTAATGTTCCTCCAAATGCTTTAAGGAAAAATTTAGTTTTAGCTTCTCTATTGCGAATAACAAACTAATTGTTTTCCCATTATTAAAAATAAAATAAAAATACGAGGGCGGTTCAATAAGTGACTTGCTTCTATTAACAGCCAGTAGACTCCTAATAAAATTTTAACAAGGTAATTTCGTCTCACCATAAGGAAAAAAATCATCACTGAAACCAAGGCTGAGCTACCGGGATTCCTGACCATCAATTTCAATAGCAAATAAGAAGGAAGGAAGTTGCCGAACGATCTGGACGCCCAATTGAAGTCTCTACGACTGAAAAAATTGAAAAAATGCACGAAAATGAGAGAGATTATGGAAAACATAGGTATCTCACATGGATTAGTGTTTTCAATTTTGAATGAGAATCGACCATAAGCCCAATCGTGGGACAAATTCGCACCAGTGCTTGGCATTTTGCAACCGCATAATAGACGAGTTTTTGCGACGTTTCGTAACCATGTACGTATTGTGGATTTACCATAACACAGGACATTAAACAGCAACGAAAGACGGTCAATGTGGGTGTTTTAACCAATAAATTCACAGCGACCATTCTTTGGGATGCAAGCGCTATAATCCTCCACATTGACGAATATTATGCAAACCAAAGATACACACATCCACTTCCCATGCCAAACATCTATTTATTGGTATTCGAATTTGCTCCTTTATCCTCCTACTTATTGGGTGGATTTAAAGAGAATTTCAAACAAAAATAAAGACCGAATTAGGCCAAGAAATAATTATTTTTCAGCGGGACAAATCATGTGTGCATCACACATGTGCAGTTTTCATGGCAAAAATCCATGAATTGGGCCATGAATTACTTGCCTATCAGTCTTGTTCTACAGATTTAGCACCAGGTGAAGATTTACTATTTCCAAACCTAAAAGTATGGCTTTGCTTTTTTGTACGTTTTTAATAATGCAATGCTGCAGCGCCTCTGGTATCAATGAGACGTACTATATTATCAAAGCTGTGTTTAGTAGCCATTTTATTGGTTATTTTACACTACCGATGATTCTTTTACACAATACGAAAGACGAAAGAGGGCGCTCTAATGTTACATTAGGATTAGTATGTTAATTCCAAGCAAACTCGAAAGCATTTTCTTTCGTTTCGAATTACAGAGTAGACCCGCAGTACTTTGCGTTTTGTAGTCAACGTGCTAACTACTTCAGCCAACGCAAACTCAACTTACTTTTTGGAAGGGATGAAAAACTTGAACATAGTGTACAGAGCTCAAAAAGGCCACGTTTGTTCAAAAAAAGCCTGTGTTTCATTTAAAGAGTTAAAGACTTCTTGAACCGTCCTCGTATCAAACAAAATATGTAAGTACGTTTTAATGAATTAACGTAGCAAAACACTATTTTCTCCTTACAGTTGCTCTTTCTATGGAAATAAAACATCTAGAATGTTGGACTTAAAATTTTGTTTGATTTCTTATCGGCTGAAAGTTTTTCTTCAATTTCAAACTAAATCGCAAATTTTATGGGTCACTAGAAAGATCAATTGGCACTTAGTATTATTTTCTCAGTCTCATTCCCCCTTCTACTAACCGAACACAACAAACACACATAACAAAACCAACTTAGACCAACAACGTTTTATTGACTTCTAAAGCAAGAAAGATAAAAATTAAAAAGACGCCATTCAATGGCGGTAATAATGGCGTCTAAAATAGACGTTAAATTAACTTACACAACATTTATTACGCCAGCAGCACGACAAACACATCAGTTGCCTTAAACAACAAACAACAGCAACTACCTTTTGCCATAAAACTGGACCTTTAAGCTGTTTTATACGGCCAGGAATGGTGGTTGGGGGCTTTTGCCACTGAATTTTACAACATTTTCCTTAAACTCCAATAGATTGAGCAACATTGATATATATATATAGTGTGTGTGTGTGTGTGTGTGTGTGTGTGTGTGTGTGTGTGTGTGTGTGTGTGTGTGTGTGTGTGTTTGGTGTAACGTTTTAGTGACATAAATGTTGTTTTGTAAGTATTATTACAGGACTTACAGTTTTATCACAGAAATTGTTTTTATTGTTTTTTTTCGTCTACGACTGACTAAATGCATCTGCAAATCCTACCTCTGCCTCATGTTTGAGTTCATTACAATTTTACCTTTTAATTTATTTCACTTGAAGCTCTGGTATTGTTTTTATATACATCTTAACGTTTTTGATGTGTCATAAATTTGATATGTTTATATGATGGGCTCTTGCCGACAACAATATCCAATAGGAATTTGCATCACAATCCAAAAACTTTGTTTTTATTATAAGAATTAAAGACTACATGAGTTCGTGGTCCTTCGAGCCGAATTACGGCAAAAACCTCAGCTGGAAAATGACTTTTAAAATATCGCAAGGTAAGTTTATTATGTCCTGTAACTTGATGTTTTTTAAATTTTCACATAAAGTATATTTACTACTTTCTTATTGCTTCTGCAACTGGAAGGTAAAGTCTTACAGGATGCTTTTAAGAAATTTTCTACCGGGATTGAAGAAAACACTCTGTTAAAGGAACACTGATTAGTTTAAGGACAATTGCTCACCTCATCAGCATCATTTACACGTAATGGCCGGACATAAAATAAAAGTGAAATGTGTGTTTGTAAGGAGGATAAGAACGAAAACCTAAAAGTTAAGAAGTGTGCCTGTGCCTGCATGCAGCATGTGTGTGTGTGTGTGTGTGTGAATCTTGCGTGCTTGTTTTTGGCTTGAAATCTGTTTAATTGTATTATTTTTGTCTTAATTTCTGTTACGTTGTGTGAGAGCAACATTAACATGCATTTAATTGTATTTTGCTTTGGGCCAACAATTTTATAGTCCTTCTCATCCCCAGTACCAACAATCATGAGCATTCGTTTGACAGACATGGAACGACATCAGTTAATCCATCTGCAAATCATACAAAATATTACAGATGCCTTTCAAGCTTTATCGGTTTTTACTATTGTGGTTTTTATCTATTCATTTTCATTGCATTTTCCATTTCCAATTTTATTGTTTGATATTAACTTTCTGTTTCAAATCTCGTATAAAACTCACCAGAACATAAAGTTAAGATTTTTTAGAGATTAATTTGAGTCCTAAGAGACATTTTGTAGGTATCCATATCGATGTTGTGTAAGAGGTCGATACTGAATAAAATGTCTCTGTCATTTCTTTTTTCTTGTTATTTTTGTGGGGGGAAAGCAAATGTGCAGCTCATAAAGTAGCAGATTGAATGATAAAGGATTATCATTCAACAGTAGCATAAATAATAAGTAAGGCGGGCAAATTCAATATTAAGCTTAAATTTTTCTTTATAAAAAAAGAGAAACTAATATTTTAAATGTTGCTTATTTAAATATGTCTCAAGTTTTTATTTTTCAAGTGCTTGGCTGACATCACCTTAAACAGCAGCCATTCTTAAGTGAACACCAATCAACCACATAATGCATATTTCTTATAATATATACAAACTTCAAAATTTTACGTGATTTCTTAAGATTTAATTTTCGTGATACGACAACCATGATACGGCGAGAAAAGTACAAACATTTTTAAGATTTAATCACTCGAAACAAATCAACAGAAATGTGCGTAAAGAGCAACACACACACACACATACACATACATACACATAAGGACGCAATTGAGAAACATACAAATACGTGTGTACGTACGTTCTCCCCAAAATCACACTCTTGTGTAATTGTTGTACTCGTAGTATAATGGCAGACATGATATTCGGTGAACTTTTATTTGGAACTCATAAGGGATTTCGTTTCTAAACTTCTCCTGTTGTTCCTGTGTGTAACACATTTACGAAAATTCAATGTCAAAAAGTTTTTAAATTAATAAAAAGGCAGGGTTTGGAGAACCGAACGCAAGTTCCAGATAGATTTTTTTTTTGTTTTTTTATCCTAGCGAACGCAACGAGGTTAATTGTTAAGGTTTGCTGTTGTTGAATCTTTCAATTCTATTTTGGGTACAGCGCCACACAGAGGGGCCAAAGGTGCCCTTTTTTGGGGATCAATTCATAACAGCACAACTACAATAGTGAGGGTAACTAAATTTTATTTGCATGTTCAAACAAAATCTTGGCGGTAAAGGAGGGGGAGATGGTTACCCTAATACAAATTACTTATTATTTTCACGTTATCTTCAGGACTACAATGTTAAGGTAAACTAAATTTCATGTGGATAACTCTTTAAACAAACTGCATTTTCTACTAAACTCTTGGGAGGTACATGATGGGGAGACGGGTACCCCTAATTCAAAGTAGTTATTAATTAACTAATAAACATGATATTAACGAAGCAGGTATGAAATGCATATAAGTGGTGCTTAACAAAGAAACAAAAAAGCAAGAAGTCAGACTGTTTTTATTCATACCAGCTCCTGATCAATTACCTTCAATTGAATGAACTCGGATGCAAATGATCCAAAAACAGATTTTTAATAAGCCTGAGAAAGTCAGCTTAAAGCACACACGATATTTTTTTAAATCATTATTATAAACAAATATAACCATGATCACGCATGAATGACACGTGACTCATGCATGATTCATGCATTACAATTCCTGATATTTGTATATATCCATTAAAAGCACATAAAATAATGACAAAGACAAAATCAATAAAAGTATTATCAGAGGTCCTTAAGCGCTTCTTATTGGCAAAATTAACACGTGAGGCTATGACTAATTCGTACGTAACTTTTAAGGGCTCTAAAGTAACGCTTATTGGTTCAGACTTGAAAATAAAATCTCGGCTAAATTTATCCCAATTAATAACTTTATGTCCATTCAAACTGAAAGCCAATATTTTTTGTTGTACTTGTAATATAAAAATTAAAAAGGGAAGCACTTTCACAAATAATTTTGGTAGCAAATTCGGGTAAAAATTTTAATAAATACCTTAAATTGATGGTTTTATGGTTAGATGGATTATTTTTTTTTTAAATTACTTGAGAAAAAGAAGATTTAATTACGCAAAGTTTTTAACTATTTTCTGCTTATTTTTGCAGTCTTCTCTCACAATGTTCATTTTTAACGCGTCATTACAAAAGCTCCGTTGACATTTACTTTTTGCCTAGCGATGTAGAACTTTGTGCACTTTATGCGAGTACTCTCAGTTTTCACGGTAGTCGACCTTTTTTTAATTAATCCGCGAAAACACCGCCTTTGGCCCCTATGTGCACCGTACAGTGCACTAAATCTAATTCTTATTTTTTCTTTATATTTCTATATTATTCTCAAACGGTTTAACTGATAAATGAACTGTCATACAGAGCTGTTTTTTTTTTTGGCATTTATGATAATTAATTAGATTGACGCTTGCACAAAGATACAAAATTATCCAGATTTACATTGAAAATCAGTCGTCAAATCGCGAACTTATATACGATGTCTAATCGCAAAATTTTGTTAAGCGATGAGGCTAATTTTTGGATTAACGGGTTCATTATAAAAACACAATTGCAGCAAATGGGAGTGAAATCAGTCCACCACACACCCTACAGACTCCATTAAATCTAAAACAAAATGTATAGTTTGGTGCACTTTGCATGCTTATGACATCATTGGATTTAGCTGAAGTTAAGTTGGGTTCGAGCCCGGTCTCCGATAGTCAATAAAAAAATAAGCATTTTTCTGATGTGCATTTATGTCAATTTGTAGTAGCTGTTGTAGGAAAGTTCAAGTGATGAAGGCATCGTCGCTGGTCAGTGACCGGGTTCAGCGGATACTAATTCTAATGTAACATCAGAACGCACTCCTTCGTCGGTATTATGCAGCAGAATCGTTGGCGAAATAAAATAACCAATAAAAGAGCAAATAGTTATAAAGGAATGAAGCTTTCTTATACCTCTCTACCTACCTCTACCACCACCCACCTCACCTTCACCACCTGTCTACTCTATGACTGTCCCTTTCCTAAAGAAGGTAACACCTAGTGTCAGTTCTCTTTAAAGAAAAAGTCTTCAAAATTGAAGCCGGAGTTCTCGTTATGGTCAATAGACAGAAAATATAGATGACATTGATTCGGCAAAGATGAATTTGCGAAGGATAGCGCTACATGGCATGCGGCGACCGCAACCATCGATTTATTGAAATTAAAATTTGACGATAAGAAACGAACCTGCCAATTAGCCTCCATGATTGTGCTGTTTGAATCCTCCCAATTATTTCCTGTGGGACTACGTAGTCACTAGTTTATGATGATAGGCCAGCAGCAATTTACTGCTAATATTGTTCGTATTATTCGTGACATGCAGTCAGCAATGCTTGAAAAGGTGACCCGAAATATTGGACGTCCAGCCGCGGTAGCCAAATGCTCGAAATCATTTTAAAATGTTATTGTCATGTATTGATCTTTCGTATAAAAATCATTTTTAATTAAAATTTTTTATGTTATTTTTTACAATTCTCAGTTCTAACGATTAAAAAAAAAACACCTAATAGAAACTATTCGTTTAGCTTTTTAAGCCCTGCCAGGTTTGTTCACAAAAAATTACTTTAAGATTATAATTCTGGAAAAAATATCATATACATTACGAACAAACATCTATCTAACACAATACAGCAACAAGATACTTGTTGTATTCAATAATTCCAACAATGTACAACAAAAAATCTTCAAGTACTATTAACTTGATGCTCTTTCAAATGCGGGTTTTGAGAAGAGAGGAAAAAAAACGTATAAAATATAAATAAAATGAAACTTTGCATAATTCAAAAATATTGTAGCAACAAATGCAAAATAAAACATCGGAGGGGAGTTTCTTAAAAAAAATTTATAGAAAAAACTGGTTACAAAAGGACATCGATATCTTAAAGGTTGGTAAAGATGCTAAAATATAATGATGATGATGACGATGATGAGGACAACAAAGTTTGTTGTTTGTTATTGTTGTTTTTTTTCTGTATTTATGTACACTCTCAGACATTTAAGGATATTGATGTTAACACTAGATTTACAATCTTTTACACAGTCACACATTTAGAAGAAGAAAAAAAAACAAGCTGAAATAATCTTGCCTCTTCAAAATTCAAATACAAAAGCAAAATAATGGAGAAAAAAAATTAATGCAGATCCTGCTGCAAATGAAAATTATTTCAAATCATTATTGTTCACTTGAATAAGTTTTCATACTTTTAATATGAAAAACGTCTACTCTTGGCATTTAAATTTATAAATTAAATACATTGTTGGTTTCGAATGTTTATCATAGATTTTTTTGTCTTGATTTGTTTGCTGCCTTCCTTTTTCAAGGTGGGGGTTGATGGCTTTCAGTTCCTGGCTTTTATATAAAGTCTATAAGGGGTCCTGTTTTTTCATATTTTAATTTATGTCTGCAATTATTGCAACCAGATATAATTTCCGTGATAGTCTTTCTTTGTAATTTTTGTTTACGGAGAAACGTAAGATATTTGAAATAAAATAAAAAAAATAATTGTAAGTCAGAGGAAAAAAAATTTGCATAATTCATTACGAAGAATTGAACAAAATAAGAAGAGAAAAAAATATAAAATAATGGAACACAAAAATATTAATGAAAACGAATTTGTTAATGTCAAGTGTTATCAATACGAAAAAATTTCAAATTTTTTCATGGCTGTTAAAAATTTTAAAATGGTTATGGCTTTTCAAGAATTTTTCCAAATCACCTGAATTTTTAAAATATTAAAAACAAGCATACTCAACATAATTTTCTTCTCAAATATGTTAAAGTTTTTTTGGAAACAAAATACTCGTTACTTTAAGTGTAACACTTTCAAAATGTATTTTATTTCTAAAAAGCAAAAAAATTTAGCAAATAGCATGACAAAATTAAACTACACAAACTAGAGCATTAAGGGTACTCACATATTGTTACATATTTACCAAATCGATGAAAAAGAAAACTTTTTTATATGACGAAGTTCTCACTTGGATTTTATGCCAAGGAAATTTTAATAATTTAATAAAAGCGACTAAGATTTGAAATAATGATTTAAATTAATAACAATCAAATCTACATTATGAAATTTTTAGTGCAATAAATTCTATAAAACTTTTTTCTTCTCAATAAGGGGCATGGAGAAATAAATTATATCAAAAATTGGCAAAAAAAAAATACTTCTAAGGTTGCGGTAATCTCAATTTGTTCATGTTCGTCACAGGTTCTGCTTCCTTTGAAACGTTCCCTATCGCTCTGCAGTCTTATATATTTATTTAAGTCGGTAGTATCACTCTAAGTGAGGCACGCTCTATACCCATCCAACGAAACGTATGCTGCGCTTCCTAGCCGGTTATTTGATATAAACTACGTAAGCTGGTAGATAATGATGGTTCGGAGATATTTATATATATATATATATATATATATATATATATATATCCCTAGGGTTTCATGTAGGAACATAGGACCACAACAAAATTTTTCCAGTCTAATCTATCTTTCACCATCTTCTTTAAACCACAGCAGCTTCTACCTAATGAGTTTATTTAAATTTTTAAGTATCCTTCTCCAAGTATGAGTTTGTCTGACTTGCGTTTATTTCCTTGTGGGTTCTAATAAATTTCCATTCGTGCAATGTTATCCTCTTTTATTACTTGTTTTTTTATTTTTATTTCATTTTAATAAAGAGAAGTAACACACAGGCAATAAATGCCTGCTACTATTACTAGGAGTTACCTTCTTTAGGAAAGAGATAGGGATAGAGAAGACATGTGGTGAAAGAAGATACTCGTATAGAGGAAAGCTTCATTATTTTACAACTCCTCCTTTTGCACGTTTTTATTAATGTAGTGCTGCAGCTCCTCTGGTGTTAATTATCTGTATTTACGAGCCATTTTACTGCTTATTTTGCATTGCCGACGATTCTCCTACATAATAACGACGAAGGAGGACCCTCTGATCTTACATTAGGATTAGTATAAGCTGTAGCCGGTATAGTGCAGTGACTAGTTTCTTCAGCCCTTATTAAGGTGTGACCCAGAAAGTTCCATTTCCTTTTAGCTGTCTCTATTTGAATGACTACTAGACTTGTTTACAAAAACCTATAGTGAATTAATTTGGTCTTTGGATGTATTCCAAGACTCACATTTGTAAAGCAGAGTAGACAACACTTTTGAGACATCCAAGAGGATCTCCACGCTGGTTGGAGGTATCCGCACGCTTGTTTCGCTTTATTTATACGAAAGTTGACGTCATCGTTTGAGCCACCGGAAGGAAAAATTATGCTGACGAGGTAGCAAAAACTACTAACGTCTTCCAGTTTGTTACCATTGATTGATTGAAAAATAGTGGTACCCAGCTAAAAAAATTATATATGGTCCATATATTTTTAATATATGAATGTATATAACTATATATGAATATGTATGAATTCATGTATGGAAATGTAACTAATATATGGACTAATATATGAAATGTATTATACGAGTAATATATGAGCTCATATATGGAAATTTAATTATGAAGCTCTTCATATGTGGATCCATATATAGATATAAGGTTTAATATATGGAGACATATAAGAATGTATCCATACATGATATCTCACATAAGATCGTTTTTGCAATCAAAAAAGCTTGGAATTTTTTCACTGGTGAATTGAAAATCCATTAGAAAATACATACGGTATGCAAAGTTTATGTGCGTTCCCTCAACGTTTAAAAAAGGAAAACTTTTGTTACAAAAAAACCATTCTTGTATGATTTTATACCTAGTGGTCCCATTCAGTATCTCAAATAATCCAGTCATTAATTTTATAGCAAATAACAAAATTCTCCAGATAAGAAACAAAGTTCATATTATATTAAAATTATATCGAAAACTTTTGTTAGACGGATTATTTTTTCTTTTATAATTAATTGCCTTAGTTTTTAAATGATTTCTTAAATTAAATTTTATGTACGAATATGAGTTTTGTGTTTTTTAAATAATTGATTCACCTTTTGACTTAAAATGATGAATGAAATGTTTTTTAGTTCGTTTTTCATTATTTGTCCAAACAAATGTTTCATTAAATACAACCTTCCTGTTCAAAATCTAAAAAAAAAGTAATTTTAGTAATTTAATTTATTGCACAGCAGTGCGCTTTTATGAATCAAGAGAGCATGAATATGAACTATAGAGGAAATTTTTACACATATTTGTATGAAAATGTATGAATATATATAATCATATATGCCAATATACCCTCATTTTTCGGATCCGAACCATATATGGGATATCATATATGCTCCATATATATTTTTTAGCTGGGTAATTACATTTTTTTTCCAAAGTTGATTTTAAGTTCAACATTTTTGTCCACCTCAGCGATCGACCACAATTTCGGAATCATGTCAGCATATGCCAGCAGAAAATCTAAGTCGCCAACTCTTCCCTGTAAAACTCTCCTTGCTTTTGGTGCACGTCTCATGACCGTATCTAATATTATATTAAACAGCAGGAGGGAAATGGTGCAAAATTATCTTACGACAACAATAACGAGGATATTGTCGCGGATTTGGCCATCATGACGAACCATGCAGCTGGCAAAATTGTATAGCTCTTTGATAAGGCAGATTAACTTTTCTAGGACACTCTACATTTTAGTATTGTTCATATGCAGTTATGGTCAAGAGTACCAAAAGCTAGTTCAAAATAAATAAAAAATTTTGTATAAAAAGAGAACTATTCAGCAGACTGGTCTACAATGATGCGGACGGACTCTTAACCTGATCAACAGAAGAACGCCTTGGCCTTCGTTAATTTTGAGTACATGATGCGTGATCTTATTTCCTGTACTTAACAGTGTTTCGGAAATACTTGGGTGGATATAATTATTCGGTTATGGTGCGATTAACTAAGATTCTTTGCTTCGAACCTCAATAGGCTAACTAGTAAATAAATATAATACGAACAATAAAAGGGTTTGGGTTGATTTAGTTACAATATGTGCAACTACGAAGTGTAGAGAATCGAATTGCAGTTCGTTCCCCTCTAATTTTTAGCGCTGCTAATGCAAATAAAAAAAAGCTCTTTTTGGATGATAACTTAACCCAACATCAGTGCTCAAATAATTCTCCCTATTATCCAAAAATTCTGGAACTCTGGTTATCTGCCAGCCGAGCTTAAAGAAGGAATCATTATTAAAGTTCCTAAGAAAAGAGATCTCACAAAATGCCAGAACTGGAGGGGGATAACGTTGCTTAGCATGCTCTACAAGATAACTGGAATGGGGCTCTCCCCTTTACATAATATTCATTGACTTCGAGAAAGCCTTCGATACTCTCTCACATTCAGCTGTATGGGCGGCTTTACGATGCAAGGGTATCCCGGAGAAAATAATAGCGCTTATAAAAAAGCTTTACGTTAATGCCAATTGCCGAGTACTGCACGAAAATAGAACTGGTAATACAATTGCAGACAAGAAGGGCGTAAGACAGGGATGCATACTATCACCTCTATTATTTAATATCGTGCTTGACGTCATTATGACAGATGTTACACGCACCAATAGAGGCATAAGCTGGGGACTGCAGGGATGTCTGGAAGACCTCGATTACGAAGACGATATTTGCCTTCTTGCTCATAGATACTCTGACATGCAAGACAAACTCCGTGAAATAGAGGAAATGTCCGCAAGAGTAGGGCTGAAAATTAACCCAAGTAAGAATAAAACATTGCGCATAAATGCATCAACCACTCAGCCATTCCTTCTACGGCACCAACCTTTGGAGGATGTAACTTCTTTTTGCTATTTGGGCTGCACTATCACAACTACCGGCGGCTCATCTCAGGATGTGAAATCCAAATTGAACAAGGCGAGACGGGCTTTTGCTATGCTGAATCCTGTATGGCGATCCGCTCAGCTATCCAGTGAAGTCTATATTGCTTTATGGCAGTGAATCTTGGAATACTGCAACCAAACACATCAATAACATCCAAGTTTTCGTAAACAGATGTCTTCGTCGAATACTTCGTATATTCTGGCCTGAAAGAATAAGCAACATAAACCTATGGAGTACCACCCACCAAATGCCCATCCAGTTAGAGATACCTAGACGTAAATGGCGCTGGATAGGCCATACGCTTAGAAAGAAACCCGACGACATTACCAGAATGGCCATCGACTGGAATCCCCAAGCTCAACGACGTATTGAAAGACCTGCTCATACTTGGAGGAGACAGCTGGATACTGAAATAAGAATGTCAGGACGCAGCTGGAGCGAAATATAACGCATCTCGAATGATAGGGATAATTGGAAAAACTTCATTGTGGCCCTATGTTCCTTCTAGGAATTACAGGATATAATATATAATGCAAATAAAAAGTCTTATTCAACAAATCTCATAAAAAAATATTAAATACTAAAACGGTTTTATAAGAATCAAGTCAGGCATTGGAAAAACTTCAATAATTTTTAAGTTTACCTTTATTTCATAGCAACGAAATTTAAAAAAAAAAGAAATTAATAAAGCAATCTGTGATATGCCTTACATTATTTCATAAACGTTGTAAGAGTTAAATTTAAACTTTTAACAGATACTTAAAAGTATTTTTTCTTCACTTTGTATGTGTGCATGCGCAAAACTGTGACTACTTTGGTTAAAAGAATATAACATAAATCAATTTTATTTTAATTCGATAATTTTCAATAAATCATCAAATTGGAACCAGTTGTGACGCTACATACGCCATCACCTCTCATCATTCATTTAGTTACAACCACTATATATTCTATCCTGCAGTAAAACATTCAGGATTTTTAATTTAATTTAACCTATTTATTCATTTTCATTGATCTCAATGCTAAAATCGGTTTTCACTAGGGCTGAAGTTCACAGTGTTTAAAAAAGACTTATTTCGCCGATTGCACAATTTAAATTAATTTTTTATTTCGTCTAACCCGAATACACAGAGAAAAAACTGCCTCATAGAATCAATAAGATTTTCTCTATGAAACGTTTTTAGGCTAAGGGGTATCCCAGCAGAAAGAAGCGAAAATTTTTTCATAGAGATTCCTTTTTGTTTTTATGTGGTAAATCTTATTAATTTTATCAAGAAGAAAACCACATAAAATCAAGAAGAAATCTTATTATTCACAACTTTTTTTACTCAATTTCCGTTATTTTTGGCACCAAAAAAACAATCCATAGAGAAAAACTTCTTGATTCTATTAGGTTTTCTTATAAATTGTAAACTATAGGGATTTCTTATTGATTTTATTAGGTTGCCTTATTGATTTTTTTAAAAAGGTTTTCTTCTTGATTTTATTAGGTGTCTTGTTATTTCATAATGTTCATTATCTTTTTCGTTTTTGTATAAGCATGTTTGCAAAATTATTTCAATGGTTATTCAGACTACTTATTAGCATATTGGTTAGAGTGTTCGTCTATCGGTCAGAAGTTTGCTGGTTCAATACTTGTCTCCTTTCAAGTAATAATATGTATGTATGGCGAGTTAATTAATTAAGAATACAATATAATATGTAAGTATGTACGTACATAAGTATGTATAGTATAAATAAATAACATCTACATATATTTACTACATACATACATAAGTATATGGTATAGAATTTAAATGAAAATACATAAGCAAAGCACAAAGAATATAGACATAATTTTTTTTTATGAAGTCACCTCATAAAATCAAAAAGAAAACCTTATTAGAACAATCAATAAGATACCCTCATAAAAACTACAAGATTTCTTCTTAATTTTTCCAAAAAGGTTTTCTCTATGAAATTAATAAAAAGATTTCCTTATTGAAAAAAAACCATAGATATTTCTTATTAATTTTGTTCTATTTTATGAGGTATTTATTAGGCACTGTTTTCTCTGTGTATTACATTAATTATTAATGTATTCACTGTTAATGTTCTCTTTTTCTAAGTTGTAATCCAATGAAGTGTTTTATCTGCGCATCAATATCATCTGATTTATATGAGCACCGTAAGCTAAGCACACATGATCATGAAATACAGCATGTATTTCCGAACAGGCCCTCATTCAATCGAAAATAGTGGGACGCAATTTCATATGAAAGTGCTTACGTTTTCGTTAGTCTCAGTTTCGTTTGACTTATTATGCTGCTAGTTATTACGCAAAACAGCTGTTAGTCGTCATAGAAAAGTTGAGAACACAAACGTTCGATATCGTGGGACATAAAGTGTAACGCCCACGCCGGTACAATACTACAGATTCAGAGTACTTCTTAACCTCCATCCATCCATGATATAAATCACTGCTCGCCTTTTTTTACTTTACTCTGGAGTCACTAGTTACCAGATTGCTATTATTTACAACTAGCTACATCCGGTGTGCTTTGCTACCCCCATCGTGTTATCGAATGATGTACATATTTTGTAAATAAACCGAAAACTCGGATTTTTAATGCAATATTTCGAAAGTTTTCAAATTTTGATATTGGATCATTATTAACATAGGTTTTTTGTAAATATCTTCGGAACTACATAACCGATTAAAGAGTTTGATATCTCGTTTTGAAAAACATGACCGCAGCTTTCAAAAACAAAACAAAAATAAATAAAAATGAAAAAAAGGAAAAAAAATTAATACAGTACTTCACGGATAAATGCGTTTGTGAAAATGCCTAATGCCGAACGCATTTAAACGATAAACGCTTTTAAAAAAACATGGTTAAGTGCGTTACCGGCGCATTTAAAAGAATCATGGTTATTTGTATTACCAACGCATTTAACAAAATTCCCTCTGAAGTGCGTGCTTCAAAATCAAATTCTATCCCTTTTCATTCTTACTAAAAAAAACGAAAATATGTTTAAGTATTAGAGATCATTGTTTTCCGATTTGTTATTCAATTCAATAAAACAAAAAATAAAATGTGATAATTATTAATGAACAAATAACACCAAAGTTAGTTGCAAATATTCTGACAACACATAGTTGAACGGAACAGCCAGCCGTTTTCTAAGACCACTAAACCTTCATCATGAGCGTTCTTTTGTGTTTGGTCCACTGTGTGTGGTGTCAGTTGATGTAGATTTCTGCTTTATATACTTAGCATTTTATTGCAAATGGAATATGTGAATTGTTTTGATTCATCGTATTTCAATTTGCTGAAAGCTTTTTTGTATTGTAAGCTCAATTTTACCATCGCTATATTTACAACCGTCTTACCATTGTCGTTTTGTTCTTTTACTAATTATACACATGTTAGTTAATTTGCTTATTTTTTGTTCTACTTAAGACAAACTTTTTTGGTTTGTTACTATTAAGTATATTTTTATTTTTAATTTTTGCCACAGGCCGGCCCATGGCTATTAATTTTTAGTTAATTTTAATTATTATTCGAACTCCATATCTTTCTATATTTATGATTTTAACAGGCTAAAGTTCGTATCGCTTTTTAAGCCAAATTAATAATTATCACATGTAATTTGGCTTAAAAAGCGATACGAACTTTAGCCTGTTAAAATCATAAATATAGAAACATATGGAGTTCGAATAATAATTAAAATTAACTAAAAAAAATTAAATTATTTTAAAGTATAATATAACAATTCAAGCAAAACATCTTAAAAACTAAAAAATCAATTTCACAAATTGAAATTTAAGGCAATAGATTTAAGTTCATGTGCATGTAACATACATATGTATGTACATTGTACAGCAGGAGAAACGTACATACATACGTATGTAGGTATGCTACATACACATGCATACATTTTACAAGAAGAGCATGGCTTTTTATTCAATCTACAAGAACATTAACCGACTTGCCAAATTTGATGATTTATTTTCATTTTGGCGTTTTTTTCGGTTAGTTTATTAATTTTAATGTGTGGAATTTTTAAAGAAACAATTTACAAGGTTGACAATTTTAGTTCAGTTTGTGCATTTAACCGTGAAAGTCTGCATGATAAATAATTTATTTTCATGAAATATACGACCTATATATGAGTGAAACGCAGTAAAGCGGGATTCATTTAACAGAAAAATATGTGCACAAATTAAATAGATCGAGGAAAATGTTGGTTTTGACAACTATTTAAGCGTGAAACTCTCTTAAGCGTGGCGCATTTATCCGTGAACTACTGTATATACATATGAGATACTTTACAGTGTCACCCGCCTGAATATTCTGAAAATTCCCTGAAAATTTCATTAAAATCGGCCCAGCCGTTTTGGAGTCCATACGTTACTTACATACATACATTTATACATACACACATCCTCTTTTATATATATAGATATAGATATGGAACGAGTTATTATTAGAGTTTCATTTGCCTTTTTTCCTTTCCGTTACAACCATTTTCGTAAATTCTTGTTAGTTGGGTGAATAGCTTCTTTTAAATAACTACATAAATACGTATACATATGTATATCTATGTACATATAGTATATATTTTCATATTATTTACCGCATTTATGCTGGTTAAACAAATACCTAACATAACCATACTCAAACACCGAAACAGAGAGGGAGACCTTTCACTTCTAAACACAGCCTTGTGTGATGACTCATAACTTGTTGGCTTCGTTGACACAGAGCATGGTGCATTCCTGGTAAATTTCGTACAACATGCTTGTGGATACACACATACCCGCACTTACAGATATTTTATACATACATACATATCGTCACCTTAAATACAAACGGACGTAATTACGCAAAAATTCGATATCGAGTTTTTGATTGATTATGGTTTATTTTATCAAACTACATGTTCACGCAAATATTTAGACCTCTGCGATGAAAATTGACGACTTTATTAAAGAAATTCAAACGGACGTAATTACTAATGCATCTATTTTTTTTTATTGCAAGGAACGTAACTAAGATAAAAGCTGAAATATATATAAAAAGGATATAAATGGTTAAAAACATATAAGTATCCATACTACAAGTAAATTTTGAAGAAAATTTTCAAGAATACTTTATTATTATTGATTTTGAAACGTTTTTTGGTTCTCCTGTAAAAAAAATATAAGTGTAGTTACGTCCGTTTGCATTTGAGGTGACGATATATTTGTTCATTGGTTTGTTTAACAAACGTTGGATGAACATTGCACGTACGTACTCCTTTTTGAATTTTTTTTCCCATTTTTTCATAATGAATGTATAGAAATGCAATTTGTTTTTAGGGTTTCACAGTAGGGGAAGAAAACAACTATTGTTTGCATTTCTCAAAAAGGAAAAAAAAAATTATTTATTTTTCGATATGGCAGAGATTTATAGAGGGATACAAACAAAGCATGACTAAGAACGACATTATTTAAAGAGTTTATTCCTTAAGTCTCAAAGAGTATTTTAAAGTAATTTGATTGATTTAAATAAATATTGATTTTTTTCTTGCGTAAATTCTTGATTTTTTTTTTAAATTATTATTTTTTTGTTAAGATTCCCACAAACACATCAGATTATTTGTAGGAATATGTAAATATTCTTAACAAAAAAAATTTAATAATATCGTTAACAATAATATGTCCCTGAGGGTCTATTTAAATAAAATTTCCATTAAAATTATTTCAACTAACGTTACGAAATGTTATTTGCTTGAGCAATAAAACAATTTTTAAACTTAACAATAAACATTTAAAGCAAATAAGGAGTAAAGCAATGCAATGGCAATAATAAAAATAATAATCATAATAATAATGGTAATAGTATGAGCAGCAATCATAATAATAATTGGCATTTGTCCAGAGTTCCTTTTTCTTTTTGTATACAATAGATAAACGTATGGAAAGATTTGTACTTTTTGTTAAAATATATTTTATGATTTTATGAGTTTACAACTTTTGTATTTTGTTGTTTTTTTTCTATATTTTAATTTTTACTTTGTTCGTATGGTTTTTCACACAAATCTCTTTGGGCTACTTAAGCCATAAACAAACACGTAAATTTTGAACTAGAAATAATACAAATGTTTAAATAATATCAGAATGTTTGAGAAACAGAAGTGGAGGAATATGTAGCACTTTATATTCACATAAACAGACATATTTTTTAATTTATTTAAAATAGAATGAATTTGAATCAGGATTTGCTAAAGAAGTGAAGAAAATAACATTAATTAATAAAAATATTTCATTCTACAAGAATTGAAAAAACTGGAATTAAGCCCGATTAAAATATTTTTATGATTAATAATCAGTAATCAATAATTTGTTGACGAAAACATCCGTTTCAAGAAAAAAAATTCAGAGGTAACGACATAAATGCAAAGGATAGGTTAAGTGAGGGTGGTAGTCAGAATACCTGACTCACTTAGACCCTTCTGGTCTGGTGGTCGTGATACCACGGAGAGTCTATTCAAGCGAAGTCACCACCCTCCAACCGTCCAGAGTTCAATATAAAGCTGCTGATATGTTGCAGTTTAACTCTGAAATCAAATGCGACGATGATAGACTTTCTCTGTCTTGCTAGGTCCGGTCAGCACGGACAAAAGAAAGAGGATTATTTGCTATTTCTTGAAATCATGGAAACCGCATTTTTATACAGATAAGTCCATAACTGCCATGTAATCGTAGTCATTTTTTGTTGCCCCCGTTCTATTTGTTTTTGTATCTTACCTAAGCCAGAATTTGTAGGAGGGTAAAGATACGTTTATACAACATTCCATGTCCACTCGAAACTATAAGGTTTAATTAGTTCTTTCAGCCTTATCTTCCCTGGTAGACTCTACTCCCGAGATTTAAAGGATCCTAATAAATTAATATTAAACTGCTCTGCCATCTCACTCAAGTATAATCGGCATTCAAAGACTGCTGTTGTTATTAGAGGCTGGGATTATAGGGCCATGAAAGTGGCAAACTATCACGGTACATGTTAATTACGGTTGTGGAATTGACATTCACTCTTAAGTATTAGGCAACTTACTTACTTACAAGGACATCTGCCTCGCAAACACTTCAGGGATCTGGAAGCCGCTTTGAAATATCATTGATTTGATGTCATTGTGTAAATTCCGAAACTCACACTAACTCGAGTGTTTGAGCCAAACGTAAACAGTTCAACACAATCTCTTATAACTGGACATTCCTCCATTCTTTCCTCTTGGAATCGCATCCACATAATGTAGAGATGTCCACGAAGTAAATCAGTGGACATTTGGTCAATAATCTAACCCCAAAATTCGACTAACATTATTCATCCAATGCCCTTTCCGTTGTACAGCGAAATGTTATGAAGATGGATTGTAGATATTTGTGTTATCTTCTTGCCTACTAAATCGAATGGTAGTACGCATTGTAGCATACCGAATACATTCACAAGAGCAGTGGAAAGAGCGCTAGTTATATACAGCCTTTGAACCTTGTGTAACACGTGAAGATACTGTTTTTTCTTCCGGAAAGGCCACCGCACGATGATCCCATACACTTCATTTATTGTGTTAAGTCACATCTGAATGTAATTCGTTACTGCTCAAGAAACTCACCATAATTCAATTAAAAAATCTCAATGTTTATGGACATACACATATATATTTTTATCTCCTTCTGGAGAACAGGGCGCCAATGTCTATGGATAACTTCGCAAGCCCCAAGTGCGTAAGGGAGGAGGGATTGACTCTCGCCGAGCCCTGAATGGCCGAAGAGCGTCTCAGGAACTAGGAGGAATACAAACAATGAATTCTCTGAAACTCTGGCTCTAAAATTACAGCACGTTTAGATGCTCAGATAGCAGCCCTATCACCGAACTTAGGAATGAAACAATGAGCAACCTACTTTACCTGAAATAAAATTTCTACCGAATCGCCAATGCTTATATATAACCTCTCAGTAAATTAGTGATAATTATATAACTACAATCATAGTATGCTAAGAAACTTTTTCAAAAAAAAAAAAAAAAAAACAAATTATATTATTCGGCTCTTGTTACCTATTTCGGTTTTCTACTAACTTCTTTACTTCAAGAAACCTTTGGTTCAAATTCGTTCACCACACACCTTATTCAGCAGAGTTAACTATCTCGAATTATTTTCTATTGGCAAACTTGAAAAAAAAGATTTTCCCACAGTAGAAAGGTGCAGTCTACTTTTTTAGTAGTATCAGAAGTTGAATGTCAACGACCATAAGTATCTCAATTAAAACCTAACTAGAGATAGCTTTCTCAGACGAACAACTCTGCTTGACGCAAAATCTTTGCTACCTGATGTCAGAATTACTCAAAATTTGTTATTCGAAATTATCATTCGTTATCAGTTTATAAATTTTTTAACCCAAATGCTATATATTTTCTCACAACTTTTTAGCAAACATTGTATGTGTGACTGCTCGCAGGGTAATAATAAGTGTCACAACATTAATTTATGATAATAATCATAAGTAGCAAGTGTTTCTGCTACTTTTTTTGCAGCAGCAACAACAAAGTTACACAAGTTGTGTGTACAAAGCAGTTAATCAAATAAATATGTTGTCTCACATACGAACACACACTCATAAATCCTTGCAACACAAATACACCAAAGAACCTTAAAACCAAAGATAACAACAACTATGTAACACTTGTTTCAAAACTACAGCAAATAAGTATCGATGGTATTTTAAAACCGAAGGAATAATTTTCAGTCCTTGTTAACTCTTGTATGTATGTGTGTGTATTTGTAATATGTCATGCAATTTTTAATGATTTACTGTGGCGCCCTTTGTCCCTGCTCCTTTTCTATTTTTAAATCACTCTACTATTTCAATAAACTCCCAAAAACAAAATATTAATAGTTTTAGTTTGAGTTTGAGATTCGTGGCCGGGTGAGGTGGGGGGGGGGGGGGGGGGGGGGTTATGTGCGCTTTAGGTTAATAATCCTGAAATCTGTTTAGTGTTTTGTTATGGTATGAATATAGAATAGTAATTTATAACAAAGAAATTAGAAGAAAAAAATTTTTTTCTATAAAACCTCGAAAACCACGAAGTCATAAAATTACTTACGCGCATTATGAAAGTTGTGTGCAAAAAACAAATTGAAGCGTAAAAATTTATTACGCTTATGATTAATCTATATATTTTTATTTATGAACAGTGGGTTAAAAGAAATATAATGGGAAAGTCGGAAAGCGAGATGTATGAAAGATATGAAATTAAACGGGAAGGAGGGAAAGAGTTTAAAATTTTCTTACATTTAAGTGTAAGGTAATTTTTAAAGTTGTGAGCAAATTCCTTAAATTCAATAGAATATTACTTTCTTCTTAACTTTTACTCCACTGTAGATTTCTTTACTCTTTTAATATACTTTAAAAGCTTTATTGAATGAAATTATCAAGATATGAAATGCCTTAGAAACATATTTTGCACTTTTGCTTTACAAAAGCTATTCATCTTAAAAAATTGTCTTTATAATGTTTCATGGTTTAAGATCTATAAGATTTACTGGCTTAATGCCTTTTAAGGTTAAATGAGTTTAAGCATTAGCAAGAAATACAAACTTTATAAAATGTTAATTTAAAATTAATTGGTAAGATAATTATTATTATTATTCCATTTTAAATAGATGCATAAGACTGATTAGAGCGAATGGCTACAAGAAACGTTTTACATATTTAATGAGCAGATGATAGAGGCTAAGAGAAAAGCGGTTATAACGGATTATCGCATATAATGAACAAGTTCTCCGGTACCAGCAGTTCTGCATAAATATCTCGTGCAAATTATTATGTTCTTATAACCTAACTCTACGGTTATAACGAATTTTCACTTTTAGCGAAGTCTTATTAAGAATACTGCGCAAACATTTCTATGCTTATAACGAAAAAAAAGATAATTATTGTGTTTTGTGTTCTCGCAATGCAAGTATAAACAAAAGTTTTTTATTTTTTAATTGCTTTCTTAAATCTAGTTAAAATATGATTGAAATATATTTTTTCAAAATAAAATAATTTACTTTATTTTGTTAATTCCTTTGAATTAGTTCGATTTCGAAAAACTGCAAACCAACATTTTGTAAAGTTGTAAGCAAAAATTTATTGGTAAAAATATGGGGTGGGGGCAAATGGCTCCTCATCGAGGTCAAAGAAGGGACCAAAGAGCTGAAACTCTGTATAAAACGCCACAAGTGCCACGAAATTGTGCCTTAAGGTATGAAACATGGATATCTCTCAATTTATTTCTCTCAACATACTCGTACCTACCCACTATCTAACAGCACTCCCTAAAGGGTCACCCGTTCACAATTTATTTTTTCAAATATTATACTTAGCTCTGTCCCACTACTACACCCAGGGTAATAAAATGTCTCAATTGTGCCTCCAGAGAAGCCAAGTGTGCAATCAACATTCATTGATTATTCTTTCTCAACATTTTTGGCGCACATACCTGCCCCTATCTTCACTTCCTAAGGAGGCTGTTGTACAAGAATAACATTTGTTAAATGAAGTTTGCTCTCATATACCTAACTGATCCAATGCTGGCCGTAGAGGAATCAAATGTATGACAACACCTCATTAATTTTTTCTACAAAAATTTTCTGCAAAATATATCTACTTACTCAGCCCAATCATGAATATTCCCTCGGAATGTATTTCTCACGGAAAATAATTTTCTCGAGAAAACATTCCTCCAATCACAAATTCCTTGGGAGCAAAAAGAGTAATATGTGGCATCACCGCATTACGAAGCTCGTTGTTTTGCTTGTTTGTTGACATTTTGTTTCTCCCTTTTTTTTTTTGAGCGAGAGAGTAAATAAAATTATTAAAATTCACCAACTTAAAAAAATAAGTAAAAATAAGTTTATAAATGATTTATTTGGGCACTAATTAATTAATCCAAATAAAAGACATTTAAAATACAAGTTTATGTAAATACATTTATGTTTTAATGGAGTATTAAATGTGTTTTTATGTAAATTCCCTTCTGTTTTGCCAGAAAGTGAAAAAAGCAAATTCAATTGCTTTCATAATACCTACTTTTTCCCCCGGGAGTTTTTTTATTCCTGCATTTGGTAAAAACAAGGGGAAAACAGATTCATAATAGGAGAAAAGGGAAAAGTGAAAAAACTCGGGCGGAATTTTTGTTCATGATTGGGCTGACTATCTTCCCTCTTTAAGAGGATGCGAGTATTCGCTAGAAACGATATGATGCCGTATTATTCAGATCCGTTACTTTTGTTGCCATCAATCAACCAGCTGTCTGTGTGACGTAGATGAAGATGTTTTGTATTTTGTTTTGAAGGCAAGATAACATTTTTACATCAAACGTGAAAATAAATAGTGTAAAATGGACATACAAAATAAATTAAGAAGTAAAAAGAGGTAAACTGTGATAATTTGCAATAATAGTAATATTCGTAACACAAAACGGTGACAAAAACCTTTAACTATACGGCGTATTCTAGAACAGAAAAATTTTTATGACCGATATAGCAAAATTAATATAAACAAGTAAATCTAAATGAAAAATTTCAGACTTGAGGATAAGGGTGGCCTGCACGACCAACTTGAATTTAAGTACCGAAATATCTTGAAAGAAACGATGCTGTTTTATCAGATGCTGGAAATGTTGAAAGCGATGGTACTTCCTAAGAGAAGTAACACTCACGCAATGAATGCTTAGTAATATTAGAAGGTGTTGCCTCTTTAGGAAAGGGATGTAGAAAAGCAGTTATTTTCTAAACTCTTTATCAGGAATTATAAGACACCTTCTAATTCCATTAAAGTGGTATTATATTTTCCCAGCAAGAAAGTAAAAGATGTGTCTAGCGAACATATACAAACAACCTTACACAAACAAGTATTTATTATTCGGAGTAATTTGATTAATTAACATCCTATTGTTAACAAATTAAAAAGTTATGAAATGTAGAATACTTTTTATACAAAGTAATTAAGGAAATTGTTCGAATATTCGACAAAAATGATTCGAATAATTTTTTATTCTAAATTTAAAATTTTTGTTCGTTCGAACAAAAATGATTCGAATATTCGATTCGAATATTCGAACAATTTTTGTTCGAATGATAACACTAGTATTTTCTACTAAATTATAATAGAAAATCTCTTCTTTGAAAAGAAAAAAAAAACAACAACATATGTAATTTTATAGGAATTTGTAATATTTTTTTCTTTTAATTCACTTTGCTCTTACTTTAGCAAATTACTGCATTACAAAATAATTTACTGCGCTACTTGCAGTTTGCTGCAGACATGCCCATCACATGAATTTAAAAATTTAACGCGAAAAAAGTGCTGCCAAGTTCGGTATTTTTATATCAACCTTTGCACATGCCGCAGTTGTGCAGTATTAACGCATTTAAGGCCATAACTTACTATCCTAGACAATCGCACTAACTACGAAAAAATACAACCCTGATCTGATGAATTGTTATTGTCTTTTGAAAATCTTCATAGACTCAATCATACCAGGCTTGTATTTTCACAAAACTTGCACGATTGTGCAGGATAGTATATCATGTCCTTTACGGATGTATCCAAAATGGTTTTTAGAACGTCCTCGGTTTTATAATATAAAAAACCCACTATGTTGCTCTTTTTTACAAAATCCTTGTCTATTTCAAATAATAGTTAAAACATTGCAAGTCTTTGTTTTGAACATACATAGTTTATTTTAAGTTAATTTTTTTTTACTGTTTGTGTGGATTGGTACAACCTTTTTTCTTCCATTCCACTTACCTCGCCATCAATTACATTATTTGCCAATTTTATGAATCCATTGACTAGGAGTAACAACAAAAGAAGGCTTGTCCTCTTAAAGAAACCTTACAATGAAAAACTTTAAACAAAAAGAAAAGATCTTTTTCAGACACTGCAAATTCATCCCTCACAAAACTATGTATGGATTTGTCAAATATAAGTAATTGATTTCGAAAGATATTGTTTTGTTTGCAAAACAACAACGAAAACATTTTATTGAAGCGAACGAACACCTGCATTTTTTAGGAGGCAAGTTAATATACTCGTATATGTGTCAGAATGTCGATGTGTCGCCCTATTGGCCCGTAACAAATACAAAAATAATCAATGACTTTATATGCAGCTTGCAACAAAGAAATAAGCAAAGATATGGAACAAGTGTTTGAATCGAAGCATAAGTGCAACAAAACGTTTAATTTATTTTTTTCTGGTAAAATTTCATAACGACGAAGTAGTAAGTAAAATCATTGTATATGAAGTCTCAAAATTAATTTAATACTCGTATATCTAAAGCAGCAAAACTGTCACATGGTCTTCCATCAGTATTTAAATGAAAATACAATGTTTCTCTTTTTATGTTGTTGTTTTTAATTTAATTTTGAAAGATATAAAGAGGAATGTATACAAAAACCTAATTGTAACATGTAAAACAGGGGATTTTTTTAAATTAATGCGAACAATAGATCTTTAACTCACGAAAAATGATCTTTTCAAGTGCTTCGAGTCCTTTTTTTGTAAGAAATGAAAATAATTGAATAGAGTAAAATGTGTCATATAAGCATAATTGTTTAATTGAATTGTTGCATGTCTGTGTAAAAATACTTTTTAAAATTACCAAAGTACTTGTCCTTAAACTGATGTCTAATGCTATTGGAAATCAGTTTTCAATTGTTTTCTATTACGCAGTTTGTTTAGGCAAAACATTTTTTTCTCTCCTTTTAGGACACCTGTTGTCAGTTATTTCTTTTGTTATATTTTTTAAAACGTGAATTTTAGATATTTTAACAGATTTAGCTTTTCTCTCTCTATTTACAAATATGTAATGAAAAAACGAAGAGGGTGCTTGCTAGCTGTTGCACTCATAAAATAAAGTATTTGAATTTTACACTTTTCCTAGTGAGTGTGGGAACTTTTTTATATAATTCATCAGATCCATCAGCGAAAATGAGGTTATGTAAACTTCTAAGCAGGCAGTAAAATAAAGTGTATGCACAACACTCATCCACACACAAGTTTTATTTTCAAAGGCAAAACAATAGAAGCCAAGAAAAAAAAAGATTAATAATTGTTTGGTGGAATTTTCTAGGCAATGTAAACGAGTGAGTCATAGCTTTGCAGCTGAAGTTAAAGACATTGATATTGGCTTAACCTACTTTTTAGCACCTGTTGGTGAATGCAATCTAAAGTCATTAGGAACATAAAGTAGAAAAGGGTGACAGTTGTTAGGCTTCTTTTGAAAGAAAGAAAAAAAAAAATATATGTAGTATGCATGTAACGAAACGCCGCTCAATTATTTTCAAAAGCGCTCAAGTTAAAAAAGGGTTTTACGAGGGCAGTTTGATAATCCAGTGAAAAGTTTAGCTTATTTCTAGTTGTTTTTAATTTACTCCAAATAATAACTCGACTACCTCAAAATAGGCATGACCGATTCGCATGGCCAAGCTTTATGTAATGACTAATAATTGCTTATGAAAAAAGGCAAAAATTATCAGAAGCTTAATATTAGGGTATATTGGATGGAAGGGCTCGCCCAATTCATGAATTTTTGTCATAGAGACTGCACAAGTGTTCCATCTTCGATAGATAAGGTCGGTTTTGCTTTAAATAAACATTGGATCTTTCCAAGAGGTCTGAGTTACACTTACCAGTAATTGTTTTAACGTTTTCAAGATAATTGATGTGAAGGACATCACGTGCATTTAGATGACTTGTTGGCCGACAGATCTTCGCTTTCTTTGCAGCATGTTTAACCGAAAAATTGCTATTAGTCTCTGGTGCATTGTGATGGAATCATTTTTCGTTCAGAGTAGCAAAACAGCGCAAAAACTCGTTCCGATGGCGCCTGAACATTGTCATGCAAATTCAGTGTGATGTTCGGTGGACTGATAAAGTCTCAAATGAAGCATTGAAGTGCCTTCCATCTCCATCTGACCTCCTTACTATTTACATATATGTATCAGCTATAAACATCCGAAAATGGAGCATGTTTCGCTGGCGCCTCAGTCTATTTTGAAGCTGCTCGACCACGTATATAAAAAGCGAAAAAGCTCATCGTTGACAGTAGGGTATCCTCCTCTATTGATTCACTGTAGCAATGCCTCAATATAACTTAATAATAGCTTATTTTTATCGAACTGATCCCCCTTATTGCGAATGGCGTCGGCGACGTCACACCACGACGACATAAAAAATTGTCCATTGCCTACTCTTTGTCGACAATAATTGACTACTATTAATATGCTACATTAATTTATAAAGCCTTAGAGGTAGGTAAGAGATTGTCAATAAGAGCCAATTGTTGCCGATAAAGAGTAGACAAGTTACAATATTTACTGTCGCCTTGATTTCACGTCGACGACGCCATTCACAATATGGGGGATTGGAATGAAATTGCTTTGAAGAATGCACAACGGTTGTCCGCATGAACCAATTTTTAGCAATCTAGAGGGAATAGCTGTATCCAAATATTCATGCAAAATGTGAGCTACTCGCTCGGTTTAAAATGCCTAGTCTCCGACGTCTCGAACAGTTTCATTCTTCGATCATGCAATATAATTCCATTTTTTTTTTCAAATTTTTCTGGGCTCTCCATATCTTTTGGGTGATTAGGGCTTTATTTCTGCTGCTACGACGAGAACGAAACCACCATAGAATTTATTAAGCCATCTTTGGTTTTATTTTACATAAAAAATAATGTACCTAATTACTTACGACTTGTCCTATTTTGACTTTCACGATTTTGTACTAAATTACAATCAAAATGGTGGAATGTCCTTTTTAGTCTAGTTCAAAATCGTAGTAGTCGAAGTTAACATACAACACTCGTAATTGGACCCAATGTTAAACCAGCACGAAAAATTCACTTTATTTATTTTCATTAAAATTAACAAAGTTAAGCACTTTCAAAAATTAAAAAAAGTAGTTAGCACGTTGACTACAAAACCTAAGGACCTGGGTTCGAGCTTGGTGTCCGACAGTCCAATATCTGACTACATTATTAAAAGAGCGTGCAAAAAAAAAAGCAGAGTTGTATAACAATGAAGCTTTCCTCTATCTCTTCCTTCATCTTCATACTTCACTATCACTATCCCTTCCCTATCACCCTCTCTCAATAACTTCTCTTCAACACACAGGTATCACAAAGGGATCATTGTATCAGACCCAAGTGAGCTGGACTCTAAAATTTCCCCCATCCTTAACAGCAGCCTGCTAACCTAACTTAACCTAAACAAACAATAGTTGTCAGAAGCTGCTTCAAGCTTCGCCAAAATTCAAAAATTGTTTAGATTTAGAAATATAACGGTAAACGGGATCAATGTTAGATTTAAAGTTTTTTTTCACGAAAAACAAAAAGTCACAGACTTATCAAACCTCCCTCGTATATAGCTAAAAAAGTGATTCAGGAATGTGTTAACACTTTCCACCAGCAGCGAGTTTATGTTATACATTTTTAAGATATACGAGTATTTGGGATGGCACATCTGATCTAATATCGCTGCCTTTTACTCCAGCTTATGATTTTGAAAATCTAAAAATTATTCCATTTTAACGTCCCCTAAAAAATCTTTACAAAATTTCAATTTCTAAACAGAACCAATTCATAATAATTCAAAGTGCATAAAGTGCTAGAAGGCATGAATGCGCATAAATATAATCGGGTTTGAAGGAGCAAAGCACAGAAAACAGAGATAAACAGAATACTTGGCATTCAAAATAGCAACAAATGAAGATAAATTTACACACACAAAATCTAGTAAAACGAAAGAAAATATAGAGAAAAAATTGCTAAGCAAACTTGCAGCGGACAGCATGAGTATTTCAGTTACTTTTAATGGATTTTTCTGCAGAGAAGATTTAAAATTCTAAAAACAACAAACATCTCAAATCCATTCGCAAAGGGGTTGGTTGTTGTTGATATCGTGCAAGAGTGATGCAAAATGCTATTTATGTATATGCAACTGGCAATGCAAAAAAAAAAGCTCACTCACACACATTTCAGAAGAAAAAAAAAGAATATTAGCAAGGAGTTGGTTGCAATTTTTCTACACTTTCCTTTCCTAAAGCACAAGCCGCAGCGATGAGTCATATTTGACAAAAGGAATTTAATATTAAGAGAGACAGAGAGAGAGAGAGAGTAAAAGGTTATTAAACCTGTAGAAAACTGGTACAGTACACGAGTCATTTACATAAGTATAAAAATATTAGCTATTAATAAACATGGAGAACATTTTTTATACCTTTAGTAAAATATTTTATTCATACAGGACGACATTAAGAAAGAAACCATCTAAGGCACAAAATAAATAAAACAAGCCCGTTTCAAGTTAATTTTTAAAACAAATCATTCATCCGTAATGCGTATGTGGAGTCGAATATTCGTCTACGAGAATTTTATATTTGATTAAACAAAGGTTGTACAAGTTTTTTTTTTCATTCTATGATAAAATTCCTTTAGACGAATATTCGATTCGACATACGCAATACGGGTGATTATGTTAAATTTAAAATTAAGTTTTATTCGAATTTAGTACAGCGATTAATCGAATAATTTAACCATCATCTTGATTGTACTAGCAGTCGAGTACTTGAGAACATATCGTCCCTACCAAGTCAAACTATACCATATGCGAAATTGGTTTTTTAAATTCGAATTTCAAAATGCTGAAATTCTCACGGACGATAGATAACTCAATAAGAAGAAATATAGACAATATAGATATAATAAAAGAATATTTTAAGCCTGGCACTTTTAGGAATACGATGACTTTATATTAGGGATGCCAATCGGGATCGATTTTTGGAAATCCCGGGAAACGGGATTTTGTAATCCCGATCCCGAAAATCACGGGATTTTCGGAGTCTCGGGATTTTTAGGGATCACGGGATTTTCGAGATTTCGGGATCTAAATATTTTTCGTAAAATAAATTATTTTTTAAAATAAATATTACTTTAATAACAATTTAAGGCATTTTAAAAGGTTTTATGATCATAATTTATCATTGCACAATTGTCTTTAAAGTGAGCAATTTTCTAATATGAGTATGAAATAAAAAGAATTTTTCTCATCTATTTTTAAGTTGATTAATCACATTTGATGTTAGAGAATTTGTAACTAGTGAAAGCAATAACTAAATATGAAAACTTGTTTTTCTATTATCTAAACCAAAACGAATATACATATCGGTGGACTTTTAGCACTACCGCTTGTTGAGCCCATTCAATACAAATTTCGAAATGCTTAATGACATCTTCGTGTTTTATTTTGGGCTCTTGAATTTCAGTTCCATCCAGATCTTCTTCACTTTCCTTTTGTTCATCGGGTAAAGGGCTATTTTCAATCCATCTATTCAAATTTATATTAAATTTTTTATAAATCTGGTCAGCCAACCATGGCTTGCATTAGACTATCTTCCATAAATTTTGTTGTGAATTTCTTTGGCTTTGTATTACAAAATGGCAATTGCGTTGCATGTGGAACCATTGAAAAAGTTTGTTTTTCATTCTCGGGACCTCACCTTGCTTTACAGCACTTCTATTGCGATACCCAAAATGACTGTTTTCAACATTCCTTAAAAAAGTTTCCTTTGATTTTAGGATTGTACTAATGGTGGATTTATGCAGCCCATATTTTCCGCATAAAGCTGTAACCCGCAAAGCATTTCGATGATCATCGATAAATTTAACTTTATCCGTAAAGAACAATCAATTTCTTTTATTATTATTATTATATTTAAGATAACTAATGGTACATTTTTATTTATACTCGTTCTTAGTAACTTTCTGATATGCAGCAATTATGTTTCTTATTTATTTTTACATTTGTTCGTTATACCGAGCACAAAATAGAATTTTTGTACGTTATATAAGGTACTCAGTAGAAAAAAATTGCATGTTCGTTAAATGCGATATTCACTAAATCGAATGTTCGTTAAATCAGAAAACGGGTTTGATCTTTGGTTTGTATCAAAAACTACCTAAACGGTCTAAATAAAAAACAAAATAATTTTGAACTGCAATGTAAAAAACATACATACACACTGGAGCAGTTTGTTAGACAAAATACTCCGCATTTTTTCTGTAAATATTTCTCGCTTTTACGTCAACCCGACAGCAAAAAATTTTCACTTGCCTTGTATTGTATTCTACTCCAATTGTAAGGAGGTGTCAATAGTACTCAATTGTTACTGACAAGTAGATAAGGGCTAATTTTTTTTTAGCTTTGAGGACTCGACATAAGATAATTATCCACTGCAATTATGAATAAATTTCCGCAAGAAATTTCTCCCTTTTCCAATTAGATTTTTTTGTTTTCCCTATTATTTGCTACTGTTAGAAATTATTCCCCGGGAAAAATTTCTCGTGGAATTTGAATTACAATTGCCCGCATAATATAGAATAAGACGGAATAAATTTGTCAAACTTATGAAGTTTTAAAATGTTATTTCCCTCCCTTTCAAAGGTAATATGTTTCTTTTGTTTTCAAAATAATTCTAAAATGTACATATATTGTAGCACCTTTGATGAAAATAACCGTAAGAAAGTAGTTAGTTAATTTATTTTGCTCTTGTTGTTAATTTATAAGAAATATGTCACGAATAGTCATTAAATTGTTAAAACTGTACGTATAAAATTGTATGGAAATTTTAAATATTATAAAAAATACCTTAAAATAAACGAAAATTTGAATTTATAAAGTTTTTATATAAAAATTGCTAAGAAATCCCGGGATTGAATTTTACAAATCCCGGGATTCGGGGTTGGCCAAATCCCGAAAATCCCGGGATTTCCGGGTTCGCGATTTCCCGTTTGGCATTCCTACTTTAAATTCATAATTAACTAAAACGAAAAATTTAAATTTCACATAAAGGGTGTTTTTTTAGAGGTATAGAGCTTCAAATTGAAATAAAACACAAGAAAATCGTTTTAATGTCCATCAATTTGGCTTTATTGGAAGGATAATTTTATGCCATTAATGTTTAAATATGATTTCGGGCATGTGGCCGCCGCAGCTGGCTCGAATAAAGCCAATTCTACAGGTCCAATTTTCAACCACTTTTTCGAGCATATGGGGCCGTATGTTGGCAATAACGCCACGAATGTTGGCTTCCAAATCCCCTAACGTTTCTGGTTTGTTGGCGTAGACGAGCGACTTCACATATCCCCAAAGAAAATAATCCAATGGTGTCAAATCACACGATCTTGGTGGCCAATTGACAGGTCCATTCCGCGAAATTATGCGCTCATCGAATGTTTCCTTCAATAAATCGATTGTGACGTGCGCTGTGTGGCATGTAGCGCCGTCTTGTTGGAACCACAACTCATCCAAATTCATGCCATCCAATTCGGGAACAAAATAGTCGGTTAGTCGGCTCCAATTGCTGTGCACGGTGGCGAATCGATTCATTCGGGTCCTCTTCAACACTTTGCTCTACAGCGGCAATTGTTTCTTCGGTGCACACTGTTCGACGTCTCTGCGGATACGTATTATCACATAGAGTAAACGTAGTGCGAAAACGGTCCATGGTTAACCGAATTAATTGCTCTGATGGACGATTATGTCGACCATAAAATGGACGGAGCTTGCGGTAAACTTCGCGAACTGAACCATTATTTTCGAAATAAATTTGCACGATTTGCAAGCGTTGTTCTTTTGTCAACCTGTTCATGATGAAATGGCAAACAAAACTAAATATTAATCACTTGACAGCTGACAAAATGGCCGCCAGTTAAAAAAGTGATGCCAACTTAAAGTTCTATACCTCAATAAAAAACACCCTTTATTACAAAAAAACGTACTTCTCGTATTCTATTTAAAATGTTTTTTGTTCTTACAATATTTAAATAAATAATTGAATAAAAAAAATCCTTGCATTTAATCACAATTTAATCAGATTTACAGTGTTGAGTTGTAGTAAAACATACCAAAAACGACCTTCAATCAGAATGATCAATCGGATATGAAGATCATTTTATTTATTTAATACCGTGCCGCATACTTTCCGCATATAGTTTTTCCTTCCATTTCCCTTATTTTTATTTTCTGATATTCTCAACCTAATTTGAGTATTGAAACTAGGAACATAATAAAAAGCATGTATATAGTTCCCTGCTTTTAAACGATTTTATTTCTTATCTAAAAATATATCAAAGAAAACCATGACTAGAGCCATGAAACCTTATTTGCATAACAAACCAAATTGTTATTCTATTTTTCAGTTTTTTTTTTTTTTTTTGGAAAACCACAACAAAATGTGCTACAAGAACATCAAAGGTAACCACCTCTCTCTTCTGAAGAAAAATTAACAAGGAAAAGGCTAAAAGAAAGAAAAAAAATTAAAGAATTAACAGCTAAAAAACCACACCCATTACTATGTTTTGAATCGTGTACAAAATTAAGTGACATTAAAACTTATTTGTAACACAAACAAACAAACAAATACACCAACATATGAAACAAATATAAAATATTATAACAAAAACATAAATATTTTGATAGCTTTTCATAGCAACAACAACATCAACAGCAAAAAGGACTTCAAATTACTGATGATGGTGTTTGATGGCCCGCACAACATACCACTGGCCGGAATTCGTGGTGGTGGTTGTTTTTTTTATATATTGCTTTGAATGTGAGGTGTTTTTAGATTTTATAACCGAAATAATCAGTCAATTAGAATAAGTTGAAGAAAGCAAGAAGCCTGGGAATCTAAACAGGTGGAGATCAACTTAACTTCCTTTGAAAAAAAACAGGGAGCGGCTTTGTATTGAACAGTAAAAAAGTAACCTCAATAAAACACTCGTTTTGGTTTTTCGTATATGTTTTTATAACAAATTGTTAAATTAATAGCAATTTAAGCTCTGCTCTGTTCTGCTCTGCATACAATCTGTCAGAAAGAGGGTTAAAATTAAAAAATAAAATTAAATGCAAAAACATTCACATAATTATTTCTTGTGTTTTCTGTTTAATGAAAAATTGTTTTATAATTAAAATTACATGTTTTATGTCTATTTTTTAATTTTTTAAATCAAATTAACATTTTACAGCCAAAGTACTATTATTATTTTAACAATGGTTAATATGCTATTGGAAAAACTTTTGACTATTCACACAAGGTATGTAATTAGCAACTGACAACTCAAGTGTCAAATTAACGCTTTTCAAAATGTCATTAATTCACAAAATCTAAAATTTAAACATTGAAAAATAATTATTGAAGCAAATGACAAAAAACAGCCAATCAATTTGAAAAAAAAGTACATTGACAGTAAAAATACATTTATTACAAACATTTTTTTTTCATCAATAAGTAGCAAAAAAAAAAAAACTGCAAAAATAGAAACGGGAAATGCAAGAAAGTAGAGCGCAATAGTTAATGGAACGTGTGCTTTTACAGTGGCGTATTTAAGAAATAGCACAGATTGATTGCTTTAAGTTTTCTTAATGACCATTCCTCTTCAAAACAAATAGTGTTAACCGAACTAACCGAATAAATCCTTCACTATTTGCTAAAGCTTATATCTTGCTCTTACTACAATTAGTTCGTTCAGTAAGGACTTCCGAGCTTTCACAGTTTCTAGCCGCGATGTTGATGAACTCATGGCTCGATTATGGATGTCAACCGAACTTCAGTTGCCGAGTTAACTAGCAACGCAACTGAACTTAAAATTTGTATTATGTATGGTAACTTCCTCCAGTTGCCAAAAAGTATCGAAAATATGATTAACAGATTGGCAACTGAAAAAATATTTAAAATATAAGAAATACAAGTGCTAAAAAGAAAATTATTGAGTAAAAGTGCTTAAAAACATTGCTGATCATAAAAATGATTAGTTAAGTGGAATTAATTATTGGTGAAGAGAAGGAAGTACATAAGTTGAATCTATTAGACGACTCTTTAGAATTACCGCCTCTACTGTGAGTAAATGTTGTTGCCTAAAATAAGTTTGAACCATCACTGTTTTAGCTGTAAAGCATATTTTCTTTACATATCCATAGAAGAAATTCCAAAATAAAAATAATATTGCAATTACTGTTTAATTTTTAAATTTTTTTGCTTTTAAGCTATGCAGCAACTACAAATTTGTGGTTGCCAATATGGCAACTGAAATTACCAGCTGTTAGTTGCCAGTTCCCATCCGTAATACCATTTCGGCAACTAGCAACGCAACCAAAATTAGGTTGCCATTCGTAATCGAGCCATCAAATCTTCTATCGAATTGGCTGTCATCTATTCAGTCTATTTCTGCCAAATCACTATTTACGTATATGGGTTTAAGAAACACGAGCAAATTTTTTTTCTTTTTTTTTAATGCTAGTTCAAATATGAACTAACAATAAGTATTCAAATCTTAAATCTATAAAAATATTATTAGGCTCGACCAATGTCGGACATAAGCTTAGTGATAGTTATTAATAATACATAAGTAGTGATAAGCAACAAAAAGAAAGAAGTGTTATCAAGCAGCTTCATCATCTACAGTGTTGAATATTAGAGCCCGTGTATCTCTCTTTTTTAGGCGGATGTGTACAGTAAAGTTCAAAATATTACGAGCAAGCGGATTAGGATGTGACTCGAGTTTTGTTAGATATTTGCCTGCGTATTTTGCAATTTCTTCAGTCACTAGTGGCATATTCAAATCACGATGTATATTTGAATTTTTGATGTACCATGGAGCCGATGTTATAATGCGTAAAATTTTATTTTGCCTTCGTTGAATTTTCTCTACATTTGAAGCTGAAGCAGTGCCCCATAGTTGAATTCCGTAACACCATATTGGCTTTAAAAGCGACTTGTATATTAAAAGTTTACAGTCTAGGCTAAGTGTTGAATTTCTACCAATCAGCCAATGTACCTGAGTTAATTTAAGTTTCATTTGAGTTAACTTAGAGTCAATGTGGTGTTTCCATGTAAGTCGTCGATCAAGGTGTATACCAAGATATTTCACATGAGAATGTTGAGAAACAACTTGATTGTTAATCCGAATGGGGGAACAAATATCTCTTCGTAAGGTAAATGTTACTTGAACACACTTTTGTTCATTTACCTTGATTCTCCATAAGTTTAACCAAAGCTCCATCTGGCTAATGTGTTCCTGGAGTTTTCGGGATGCCTCATCAGGGTTTTCGTGCATTCTAAGGCAGGCTGTATCGTCGGCAAATGTGGAAGTATGGATACTACTGCTCACAGGCATATCACAAGTATAAATCAAATATAAAACTGGTCCCAGTATACTCCCCTGTGGCACACCGGATGAAATAGTTTCAGGCCTACTCGTAAAGTCTCCTTCCATAACAGTGAACTTACGGGAAATAATGTAACTTTCCAAAAGATTTAAAATGTTTATTGGTAAGTCTTCAATTTTAAAATTAGGCCTTCATGCCACACTTTATCAAATGCCTGGGAAACGTCAATAAAGAGCGCAGAACAATACTTTTTTTCCTCAAAAGTTCTTCTTATAAATTGAACCAATCTGCGAGTTTGTTCAATGGTGCTATGCTGACTTCTAAAACCAAATTGATGGTCTGGTATGCACCCACTACTAATTAGAATTGGGGACAATTTTGTTTTGAGCAGTTTTTCGAAAAGCTTTGACATTGTTGATAGTAGACTTATTGGCTTATATGACTCAGCCTTGGTTAGATCTTTGCCCGGCTTTGGAATCATTTTAACCTTGGCAAGCTTCCAGTTGTGTGGATAATACACCAGTCGTAAAATGGCATTAAAAATGAATAACAGGATTCTCACTGCAATACGAGGCAACTTCATCAGCATCTGGTTACTAATTCCATCAATACCCGGAGCTTTCTTCGGGTTGAGTTCGGAAATTAATTTTTGTAAATCACGAGTCTTAAACTTTATGTGTTGTGGGGGGTAGAGCGACTACATTCGGCAAATCAGCAACACCAGTACATATGTTTGGCGTAAAAACGGATTTTAAGTGCTCAGCAAATATTTTACCTTTTTCAGTATCGCTTCTTGCCCAACCTCCGGTAGATGTGCGTAGAGGTGGCTTATACTCAATGGGTGTTTTAAGCTTTCTAGCAGCGCGCCACAAAGAGTAATTAGACGCTGGTGTGACATCAAGACCTTCCAGATAATTTTTAAGAGATGCAGTTTTTTCAGATGCAAGCAACTCTTGGAGTCGTTTAGTGCACACACGAGCAAATGATAAAATTGTTTTATAAAAACGGATGCTATGGCCGGAAAGTCGTTCTACTGAGGATAACATTCGCAATGTAATGGATAAATTTTAATCCACTGCTTCAGTAAATAGTCAAGCAATACCTGTTCGTACGCAAATATCAAGATCTACCGAAAAGATCACCGCAGTCCGTGAGTATGCAGGTTAATCTGAGGTAGTCAATCTCACGTTGGTCACAATTACTCTGCTTTTGACAGACCACAACTGTTCGCTGAATGGGCCCTGGAGAAATTAAAAACTGACCCTAATTGTCATCTAAGTCGTCTTGAACGATGAGTCGCATTTCTAAATCAATGGGTACGTCAATAAATTGTCAAATTTGGAACTCTACATGAAATCCAAGCGCATCAAATATAAACCGAGTCTTTGATGCCGATTTTTGGCTGGGTGTGTCATCGGTTCATATTTTTTTGAGAACGTTATATGTCGATGATTACCAACTTCTTCTGGCTAGGATAGAAAGTGGGCACGACGAGTGGTTTCAACATTGGACATTCAGTACGAGTCATTCGAGGGCTTCGTCAACTCTCGTGGAATTGATGTAAACTGAACATAGATCGCGCGGTTCTACCCCGTTAGACATTTCGTTGTAGGATTTTCTTAACACACACAGATCTATGCGAATAAGCCCTCAAAGCCAAAGCCAACATAAATTATGCTATCGGTGGAGTTCAGTTTGAGCTCTGCGCTACCCCAGCGAAGTCGTGACGTTTGTTTGTACGATGTTACACATATTCCATGCATAATGGCATTGAAAACCCTTCTAAACGTATATGTCAGGTTAGGTTAAGTTGAAAAGAGGGGCAGCTGAATTGACCTAATCCCATACAAGATTACGCTTATGCCCAATCTGTCATGTTGTGAACTGTAGTCGAAAATGTTCAGAAGAACACACTTGATAAACCCATGACTGCATTAAACCAGTCTGTTCTATAAATTCTCACCAATCAGAGTCTTTGGCACAATCCAAATGCGTTACGTTGGAAAATTAGTTTTATAAGCCTACTAATCGTTTGAAAATTACGCAGGCAGTGCTCAAATGTTTCGTCCTCCTCTTCGTATGCTCTGACAGTCCTCTATAGTTTAACTTCTCTTGATTTGGAGTAATACATATGATTCTAGTTATTCTTCCTTTCAGTAGTATTTCGCCAAACTCTCTCAAGTTCTACAACCGCCTGTTGTTTGAATTCGGTTTTGAGACTTTTTAAAGGCCCGGTGGTCTACTGTGTAATTCGAAACGATATCAAGTGCTTTCGAATTTATATGCTTAAGACAAGTAAATTCGAAAGCAACTTCTTTCGCTTCGAATTACAGAGTAGACCCCCTGATGTTCCGAAGTGTGATGTTGTCTTGACAATGCTATCAGCCTTTTCGTTTCCTGTTGTACCTTGATATCTTGATAACCATCTTATCTGCATATCTGTACAAGAATCTATATAATTTAATCTGATTTTTACATTGAAGGACGTTACGAGACATAACTTCCTCCTTCATTAAGGCTTTGACAAATATCCGTGAAAATCCGTGCTGCTACCCTGTTGTCAGTCTCCTTGAACTTTATAAGGCTTTTCGTAATGGCCATGATCTCAGTCTGATAAATGATCAAGCACACGAAAGAATTTTTTTTACTTTTCGACTCCTTTCTTAACGTGCTTCCCGCTCGGTCAACATTTTTCGAACTATCTGTGTAAATATCAGTTCTCGAATTATTACACTTTACGCTAGTGTCATCCTATTCCGGTATTAGGGTCATGCAGTTAGCATATAAATATTTAATTGAGATTTTGTCATATATATCTGTAGTCGAATTACCCCAATGTAAGATGTCGGCCATTCTTCTGTCAATATAAGCCTGGCGAAGCAGCTAAAGCTGCTTCATATTGAATTAACCTGTACATCGTACATTAATATTTAACCTGCAATATCGATAAAATGTAGACCACTTTTTCAAACGAATAATATATTTTGAATACATCTGATACGCAATATGGTTTATTAAAATTTCAAGATAAGAAGCGCCATTACTTGTAGTACTGCCAATAGCTACCTGGGAGGTATCAAAAATAATCTTAAATAAAACTAAACCCAAGAAGCTTAATCGATACAAAACTCTATGCAATACCTCTGACTACTTTCCCTAGCAAATCTTTTTATCACTCCAAAAACACTTCTCACAACATACCAAACATATCGTTGCTATATTTTTACCCTCAACTATGTATGCACATTTACAACGTGATATAATTTGCAACAAAATAAAAAAATAACAAAGTTTTTCTTACAACTTCCGTTCAATAGACACGATAAAAATAAAACCAAACCCACTTGAAAATTCAAACACACGTGCTTTATATTATAAAAGTCATCTTTTATTTAGTTTCTAAAACCCTCCTTTTTACAACATTTTTTTCAACTTGCAACTTTTTTTACTTGCAGCAAAGTCAGAGTAATCAAGAGTGACAATAATATTGTCATTGACCACACAAAACCAACACTTAGTGTTAATTACCAATACTGCTGCTCTATGCTGCTCTTTCTATAGCATTCTTTCTTTTTTTAAATTATACACTTTGGCGCAGCACAAAAAGTCAATCAGAGAGAAAACTTAATACAATTCAAATCGAATCAAATAGAAATAAATACTTGATTAACTAACGTAAAAAAACAAACATAACGTAATATTAATATCATTTAAATTAGTATGCGTTACGCGTCATTAGTTTTTTCTGTTTTGTTTTTTTTTTCAATAGAAAAACTACTGCCACAGAACTCCTGGCAGGATATTAGAGACAATTCATACAATTAGCATTTGTAATAATATTGAAAATCAAAATTACAAATTTATATAAATGTCTAGTGCATAATTACTTAATGAATATTTGAAAAAAAAACAAGAAATATTTGGAATTTATCTAAACAGATGGTAATGAAAAGGAAATGAGGGAATTAATGGTCTTTCAGGGCAATTGGAAATTATTCAACTAATTAAATAAGAAAATATTGGTTCATAAAAAAGTGTATATAATATTTAAAAAAAAACTATTTATAAACCTGATTTTAAAACTAGCATATTACTCCATTCAGATTTGCCAGGTTAATGACATCAATAGCGATTATATTTTAATCTATAATAAATTTGAGAGCTTTTCCTATATATTTAAGTGATTTGTTTTTTCATCACTTCAAATTAACATGAATCAAATTTAATAATTTCGCTAATATCGTATGGTAGGTACACACTTTGCGACATGTTTATGAAGCTAGTAAATTTAACTGTTGGTCGCATAGTGTGTTGTCTTGTTAATGGTTTCATATCGTGTTGCAGTCGAGGTTTCAAATATACGAGGGCGGACCAATAAATACAATTTTTTTGCGAAACAAAAATTCATTTTTCAACATAATCTCCTTTGAACTCAATGCACTTAGTCCAACGTTTCTCCAGTTTTTGTGACTCTACCAAACAATATGATTTTTCGGGGTCCTTAAAATAAGCAATAATTACATCGTTGGAGCTAAATCTCTTTCTACCGCGCCATTTCTTTAGGTTTGGAAATAGGAAGTACTCACTAGGGGCTAAATCCGGAGAATATGGGGGATGGGGTACCAATTCGTAGCCCGATTCATAGAGTTGTGCCATTGAGCCTGGACGTGTGCACTCATGCATTATCTTGATGAAAAATAACTTTTTTTTTTGGCCATATGGCGTCGTTTTCTTTTTAAATCCTCATTAAATCGGTCTAATAACTTGGCATAATATTCCCCGTTTATTGTTTTTCCCTATTGAAGGTAATCGATGTGGATTATCCCGCGTGCATCCCAAAAAACTGTTGCCATCACCTGATTGGCATACAAACTCACCTTGGCCTTCTTCGGACTGGTTTAGACTGCCGATTGGTCTCCGGAGTACAGTACTGGATCCATGTTTCATCCACAGTAACAAAACGCCGCAAAAACTCATTCGCATTGCGGTTAAACAACTTTAAACAAACCTTTGAAGTTGTCACACGTTTACGATTATGGCCAATTGAGAGCAAACGCGGACCCATCTTGTAGACAACTTTCGTAAACCCAGCTGATGATTTAAAATCGAAACCACACTACCATATGAAATGCCTATGACATTAATAATCTCACGCACTTTACTCTTCGATTGGCCAACACCATATCGTGGATTTTTACGACATTGTCGGGTATACTGACCTCAATTTTAAACCAGAACGTTTAGCGTCATTTGTACTTGTGCGACCACAACGAAAGTCAGTAAACCCCTTTTTAACATTGAAATCGATAGTGCAGAGTCCCATAGTATTAATCGACGATTGGCAGTTTTTTTTTCGCAAAAAGCAATGTTTAATGAGCACACGAAATCCCCTCTTTTCCATTTTCTTCTCAAGAGGCGAGGTAGTCTGTTATCAACGGCTGCCAAACACAAACTAAACGACACAGCTTGTTCAAATTTAGACAGGAGTCAACTGAGAGTTGCCTCTTGACAGGAGCAGTGTTGCCATTTCAATCAAGGGGCGGGAAATTCAAAAGGAGTTAATGATCCACCCTCGTATCAAAGCATTTTGATATTTTTAGATTGCATAGATGGTTCCATTGAAGATTACAGTGTTTGTGTGTCAGAATATCCAATAAGAAATATAAAAGTGTTAACTCATAATTTGTGCTTACCATTAGAATTTTAACAATTGCAAATTTTTACGTTTTTTTAATAAAACTAAATCAACTAATAAAATGATAACTTAATTGCCCCAGATGTAATGAGAACTACAGCAATCAACTTTTGAGCAATTTTGCTTATACGTTTTTAAAAATTCAAAAGTGAACATAAATGGTATAAAGCAATAAAAATATTTTTGTAAATGAGAGCCGTAAACCAAGTCTATCACAATTTTTGACAAAAAAGTTAAAAGGGCATATTAGAGACGGTTTTTTTTAAATACTTGGACTCTTAGTTTAGAATTTCATTTTAGGTCTTTGGGAACCAGTCAAGTATATCGAATGCGAGGGTATAAGGAGTTTCATGACAATGAGACATTTTTAGATATAGTTGAACTGTAGTGAATTTTAATCAGAAATAATATCATCTTCGTGCTTAAGTTCAGTAATTTCAATTCTTATTGATGAAATATTTTTATTAATTAATGTGAGTTTCTAAAGAAGAGAAGAAAAATTAAATTAGACTTTTTTAAGTTGGGGCAAATACCGATATTTTTCTGTGCAGCAACGCACTTCATCAGCACCCTAGTCTATCTACTTGGGTAGAGATTGTTATTAACATCAGCTATTTAACGTAAATTCTAATGAAACGGAATATGAGAAATGATTGTTGTGTATACAATTACTGGTTTACCTTTGGTAAATACATTTGTAAGTATCACTATTCATTTTCTGTTTTTCCATTTGTTTCTACTTCTATTTAGGTTAAATAATAAAAATATTTCATTCAATAAGAATTGAAATTACTGAACTTAAGCCCGAATAAGAAATTGTTTCTTGGCAATTTTATTTTAATATGCATATTATCAGGTACGTTTTGTATTCCTCGTGAAATTAAAAGTTTCGGAATTGTCATGGCTTTGCTGTTAGAAATACACATTTACAACGACAATCCTATGGCAATCGCGAACGTTTTAATTTCATATGGAATACAGACCATAACCGTTTATATTTTGTATTATTTATAACGGAAAAATTCCCCCACAGCACGAGCAATGAGGTTGGCATGATCTGGCCTAACACTTTTTATTTATTTTTTATTATGGAAACATTTCGATACAAGAAGAATACTATAAACCAAAGAACAAAATACACAACCACACAAACATACAGGACATACAAGATGTTGAAGAAGATTCAAATTATAACAATAACTATTAAGTTATACTCGTACATTGCTCTTGTTAAGAAATACACAACCACACAAACACATAAACCGATGCAGAGGATATACACAAACAACTATAATAGTTTTACAATGATGTTTTCTTGTCAACGTACAAACACGCAAATCAAGAATTAATTTGTAACACAAATTAATGACGTGCATTCCGCCTATTAAGAAATATACAATCACACAAACACATAAGCCGATGCGGACAAAAGACGCAGCTATAATGATTATACCATTCTGTTCTTTCGCCAACGCTCATACACACAAACCGAAAGAATTTAGTGGAACACGAACTAATGGCGTAATCAAAAGATGTTGAATGTGCTAAGGTTTTCTGAATGCTGCTAGCATTCTTCTGGAAGCTTTGTGTTAAGTATAAAAAGGGCGATGCATTTGCTAAGAGTAGAGTCAGTCGAGTCAAGATGAGTATTGTGTAAAGAACAGCGAAGTTAGCATCGTGGTATTGCTGCAAAGAACAATTTAACATTCAGGGCTATCATGAATAAAATTCCACGTGAAATTTCTCCCTTTTCCAATTAGAATTTTTTGTTTTCCCTATTGCTTGCTATTAGTTGGAATTATTCACCGTGAAAAATTTCACGCGGAATTTTATTCATGATAGCCCTGATTGTATGTTTTAAAAGCTCTTAGCATGTGTGTTGAGATTAGCTCAATCGCTAATTGAATTCACAATGTTCCCATCTAGGCCTCCGAAGGAATCACTCTTTCTGAAATTGCAGAAAGGGACTGGTCGGAGGTAGAAGTGCTCATATAATTAGTTCGTTTCACCAATATTTCCATACTTGTTTTACTTCCAAAGCCCAAGAAACACGCTTGAGATCTTTTTTTTTAAATATGGGAAAGATCGACGACGTAATAAGGACGAAAAATAAAAATTTAAGGTCGACATACCTTAGATGAATACTGATGCTGGCAAACGGATGAACGATTGTTGCTTGATTGACTCACAATGATTTTGCATATTCTTCTTGACTATCATCTTTATAGAATGATGCTTTCAATTTATTTTCTGCTAACTTTCTTAAATGACTTGGAAGGTATTTGCCTTCTGTATCAAAATAACCACTTCTGAACCGCACGAACCATCACTTGCACGTTGAAATCGCGGAAAAAGCTTCGATGAGTAATCCAAGTGCTTCGGTTAAATTTTTTTTTTAAATTGAAGCAGTAAAGAAAATTTTCTTGCACTAAATGCGATATTTTCGCAGCAAAAAACATTTTTTTACACTATTTCGTTCAAGATATATGCAAAAATAAATGACAGATGATTACGTTCCAACTAATAAAAAAATTCAAACTGAAGATTAAAGGAACTTCAAAACAGCCCCTAAGAGATCCTGAAACGACTGTAGGTCAAGTGCTTTCATCTTAAGACAACTATCTTCATCATATAAAATTGACACAAAAATTCCCAGGATTCTAGCGTAGAAATTCTTCCTTTTTCATTTTACTAGCGAAAACAATTATAACCAATCAAAAAAAAAATTCGCGCCACACTACCCACACCTTTATAAATAATAATTTAATGCTCATAATTTGTTTATTTCACTTTTTGCATTTCGCATTCGTTACACATTCATAAATCATAAAGCACACACCCAAACCCAAAATAAATTGTCAAATGTAATTAAAAATGCATAGAATTCTTAACGAACTCTTCAGCAACTAGGACATTTGCCCGAACAGCAACACAACAACAATTTGCAGGCAACAATTTTACGATTAATTAGAGAAAAATGCAAATTTTCCACACACAAAAAATCATAATGTTATCAACACGTGTATGCTTAAATACACGATGGGTTGGCTGCAGCACATGAAGGAAAAGCAAAATATTTATAAATGACATTTGTCATACATGTTGAAGTACCATCAGATACATTTATGAGGTAAAATGAAGACACGATAGTGTAAAGCAGACGAGCAAATGATACAATATGTCATATGACAACGAGTGTCTAAGGGACCGACGACTGTCTTGCATATTTTGGAATATTCCTCTTTTGTAGAGGGTGTGAGTTTTCCTTTTTTCATCTGGTTTTTTCTTCTTCTTACCACTCTAGTACGAAATATTTTCGTTTTAGAACTAAAACGACACGTGTTGCATAATTTTAAAAAAATGTTTGTACACAAAACACGATTTTGCTTTTCCCGAAAGTAAAAAAAAGAAGTGATAAAAAAAGCGATTTTGAGAAAAATTCCCACAATAATTGTTTGTCTTGGCACGTAAGTGTTAAAGTGTAAATCCTTGAAATACAACAATAATAAACATTAAGTAGGAACTATAGAGGCTTAAAAAGGCAGTTGTTTAGTGTTTATGTTTATTTGGTTTGGTTTAAAAATACCAACAACATCATAGACAATAGAAACACGTTGAACAACTTTTGAATAAATATTAACCCCACAGTGGCATTCAAGGACTCAAAAGGTTTGGCTTGTCACGTGCAAAAAGTTATCACCTAATTTTTCACTTAAAGCTGACTTAGCTTACTATCAGTATAAGCTTACATCTCAACAAAAATATTTCTGCTTTTGATAATTTTATTTCATACCCTCGGCAGGGTTAATATTATCCTCTACTGTTGCGTGTTTAAATAACTTCAGTTCAATAGGATCTTCTTTTACTCACGAAAGGATTCATTAGTTGAAAAGTTTTAAATTTTATTATTCTATGTTTTTAATAGACACCCGTTCACTCTCGAACACACCCTGATTTTGCATGTCATACACGTTTAATTCAACAATGACCATCAGAGGGAAATCACCCCCCTTCCACCAACCAGCCATTCAGCCAAACTTTAGAATCTAATAAATACTATAAAAAAATAAACACACAAAAACAAAATCCTTTAGGAAGCAACTTAATTCATTTGATTTTTACGGTTGACCCGCATATTCTCAGCTAAAATAAAACCCCACCCAAAATCATACACACACACTTCTGCTCTATCTGAATTAAAGGATCTTAAATACCAAAAAAAAAAAAAAAATAGAAAAAGACATATTGTTCACGTAAAGGCAATTATCATTTTATTTCTGTTGCTGTTAGTGTTACTGTCCTTTCTTGCTTTTATAGATTCACCAGCGAGGTATTGTTTCATTATTGAAAGTTTTAAGAGTAGTAACAAATTTTCTCACGCCTCACAAACAACGTATAAAAATTAACATTTATTTGACACCCATAAAACTATCGGACAACATGTAACCACTTATAATTTGCTCAAACACTTTGATTTGATTTCATCAACAACACCAAAAATGTAAAAACAGTTAGAGAGTGTTTGTTGTGATTTGTATTTTGTTTGATTTGATAACACGTGATTTACCAGCCGAGCGACTACCGAAAACTAAGTGATGCATTTATTGTAGTGGTCGGTCGATGTCAAGTCACTTCTGCAACGACATGACAAATTTGTTCTGCAATTTGATTGTTGTCTATTTTTGTCTTTTTTTTTTTTTGTTGCAAACAGCAATTAAATGTGGTACTGGTAGAGGGGTGGGTGACTGACTGAGCAGAGGACGACTCTTTACTGAGTGTGGGAACATCCTTTTTTCATCTTCCTTTTTGCCTTTTTTTGATGAAATGTCACACAATATTAAACACGCAAGATTAACTGCAATTAAATGCATGACAACTCCTGCAGATTAATCTAGTGTAACGAAGTTTTTAATTTCGTCAATGATTACAATCACGATTACAACTGTATGTTTGTAGCAAAAGATAATGGAAATTAAATTAACCAACCGCTTAAATTCGAATGTTCTTTACACATTATGAGAATATTTACAATTTTTTGTTTAAAAAAAATATTTTATATCTTGCTCTGAAAATTGAGATATTAATTTATTGCGGCATAAACTACATAGTAGTAAACAAAAAATTTTTGAAATTCAAGTCTTTTTTAAACAAAGAGTCGATGTTTCATTGTAATGTTCGAACCCTGACCTTATATTTGTTCTTATTCTCTAAAGAAGTATTGAACCTCAGGGCAAGGAGTACGGGTGCCTTCCAGAAGGCCTCAGTACTCCTGCTCGTTCCATCCCATACTTATACAATTTTTACTCATTGCGGGGTAGGCCTTCCGCTTTCGCTCCTCTCCCCAGATATTCTTAAGGACCTTCAAAAAATAAATTTTGTTTTCGCAAAACAAACCAATTTTACTCCTTCTCTTCTTCCTTCTCATAGATGGAAATATGGAATGTGTAGCTTATTTTTTAAACGGACGAGCCGAGGTCTTTGTAAAGGCATTATTTAGCAGTTAGATAAGAATCAACCAAATTCCTAAGCAGGCCTTTAATAAGACCTGAAGTGAGAAGGTTCTCTGAGTTGCTCTGCTGGGTTATACTTAAGGTATTTTATTTATATTTTATGAACCAATTGTGAAATCAGGTATTTAAATTGCCAATTTGTTCTAACACTCAGGTAATGAATACCAGGTGCTACCTTATTTTAGAAAAGGAATAATGATAGAAAATACAAGTAGTGAAGGAAGAGGTAGAGGAAAGCTTCACTCTTTTACAACTCTGCTTCTTGCACGTGTTCAATAATGCAGAGTTGCAGCGCTTGTGGTGTCAAATGAGGTGTATTAAATTTTTGGAAGCTGTGTTTAGCCGCAATTTTGTTTTTGGTTATTTTACTTCACCGATGATTTACCTACACAACACTGACGAGGGAGGGCACTCTGATTTTTCATTACGATTAGCATCCGCTGAAGCTGGTATAGTTCAGTGACCAGCGACTATGCCTTCATCACTTTAACTCTCCTACAACTGATACAAAGGGACATTAATGTACACTCGAAAAATACGTAGTTTTGTTATTTTAATGACTGTCGGAGACCGGACCAGGACCTTCGGTTTTGTAGTCAACCTGCCAACACCATCTTTCTTCTCCAGTCATCCAGCTTCTTTAACAAAATTATGCATCCTGTGTAAATCAATATGACAGTGAGCGGTTTTATCAGTGAGTAAAATTGGTGAGGACGGTAATATTCATCTTTGCGGAAACCAACTACAGGTCTTATTACAACAGGGCTCTTTATTTCATTGTTTATTCGCAATTTGTTAAAGATTGAGTTAAATTATCTTGTTAAGGCCATATTTTGTTCAATCGTCCAAATGCTGAGAGCGATTTGCTTCTGGTCTCTATATTTTATTTAATTCCTGTGTCTGACGACGTCATATAATTCAGGTAGTAAGAGGATGTCACATACCACATCAGTTGTTTTCGGATGATTATACTCGTATACAGTGAGGTATGTATAAGTATGCCCAACCCAAATAATGCAAATAAGATATTCTATAAAAATTTTCGACATTTAATTATACACGACTATAAGTGAAAACTTACAATGCACTTCATGATTAATTTCGTACTTTCTCCTCAGATCCCTACTTTATGGATACATTTGTGTATTCAGGAGACGTATAATTTTACCGCGAATACTTTTGTGTAGCTTTGTGTACGTTTAATGATACTTATACATATAACACCGCTGCCGAGATAAGTAACATTGCAAGTTCTGATGATACCGTAACCGAAGTAGTTTTGATAATCGAACATCAAAAGAGCATCCTGGTAGGGAGCAAATTTGTCATAACCTTCATAAAACTGAAAAACAGGGTTCCAAGAGCAGAAGGCATACCTTCATTTATGAAGGGATACAGTTTTCCAACAAATGGACTATCATTAAGCTGCACAAGAAAAACTAAACAAAGAATCTCGCTGCTACAATTATAAATACTAGACGGCTTAAATGCACAACGAGACGAACAAGCAGGATTCAGACCACATGGTAACTGCGTAAAGTAGGCAAAGAAAACGGGAGTGTCGATGCAGGTAATAAATCGTATATCAGCAATATAAACCAACACGAAATGACATGTGTGCGACAATGGTATGACGACCAGTGATGCACCTTATCAACGGTTTTATTAAACTGCTTTGGAGGAAATAATGCTCTACAACTCTCGAAAAAGAGAAGATGAATTGACTGGTATCTGTATGATGTTTCACAAGTTGAACGATGTGTAGAATAATATAAATAAATAAGTAATCAGGTCGAACTGTTAAGCGCTGCAGGCTTTAAGGTAAATCAAAAATATTTGCAGAAAAGATGTAAGCAATGCGGATAAATAACTCATAGACAACCATACGAGTACCTTGAACAATTGAATCCAAGGAATATTTCTATTTTTTTTATTATTAGTTGAAGTCCATGTAAATTGCAATACAATACATTTTTTCTCAACTAATTTCGATGCAAAATTCCACATCTGCTACAAAATTGTTAAATTTAACTCCGAATGACTCATCTAATTCCATAAAAAGAAAATAATTATTAAAAGTTCATGAATATTCATAACTTTTTCTAATACAAAGAAAAACCCAAAATCGATTTTATAGAATAAACATTGAATTGCGAAAACTAAGTTGTCAAAAATAAAAATGATGAATTGATTTTAAAGCCTAAAAGTTACAAGAAGAAAAAATTCCCTTAAAAAACTACTGAAACAATATATAAAGAAAAATATATTTATATGATTATGGTTTTCCGTTTGTTAAAATCATACTTTTGCACAATATATAAAAAAGCAAATGTAATTTTAACAATGACATGACAAAATACTCGAAATTACTTTTAGACAAAAATACAACAAAAAAAAAAACTTATATTACGAAACTGACAGCGTTTCCATGTGAAATGAAAAATGATATACAATCGAGGAATAAAAAAATAATATTGGTTCCACATATATAAACGTATCATCATATATCATAATCATCAACAGTATTGCAAGGCAACAAGAAAAAATGAGTCCTGCAAAAAATTACAAAAAACACCCTCACCGGGTGATCATCCTGCAGCATTTACCCTTTTTCATTGTTTTTTATATTTTGAACGTTCTTTGTTTTTCAATATATGACATGATTTAACACTATTGTGCTTTTTTCAATTTTTGTCAATAATGTCCCACAATTAAATCGAATTTCAATAGTTAGAATTTTTTTTCTATTTCAATTGAACACTTTTATAAACTTCATATTACAATGATTTTTTTCAATATTTAACAAAAGGATTCGTTTCATATTGTCATTATTATTGTGTTTTACAAACCTACACATACACAGACACACATTTGCAGACACATACATACATTCTATGTCCTTAGAACAAACACTGACATTATTGTTAACACATCATTTTTCAAAACTAAAATTTTCTTCATTGTCCTTTTTTTAAAGTACAACAACAAATACATTAATATAATTTTATTGAAGTTATTTTGTCATTTTTAGGTTTTTCTTTGTTTCCATACACATTTCGAAAAAAAAACGGGTGCATGTCCTGAAAATAAAAACATTCTAAAGCACCATGGGAGTCCCAGCCATTATTACTTTAATTATGACTTTTTATTGGTTTTGATTGTCAAAATCCTTTTTTTTTTTAAATTAAGAAAAAAAACGTAAGTAAGTAATTATCCTTTTTTTTTGTCTTGTTGTTAGAAAATGTAATGGTCAACTAAATGATAAATGATTCAAATCGTAAATTGTCTGTTGTGTTGGTTTCAAACGAGAAAGATGTTTTAAATAAAAATCAATTAAAAGGATCATTAATAAAGTTGAAATGAAGTTTGAAGTTTTTTCTTTTTCATTTTAAATATCTGCCAAAACTATCTTTATTTAATTGTTTATAAAAGGTTCTGTAGAGGCATTAAAAAGATTTTGAAATAAAATTTCTAAAAGAATTTCAATTGGAATTGTGGAGTGGAGTGAAGTTACCTGCCTTTCTCAAAAAAATATATATGTATAAAAATTAGTAAGGTGCATTTGAACTTTATTTAAATTCATTGATAAGAAAAATTTGAAGTTGTGGTTAATCCAAGATTTTTTAGTGTTTGAAATTCTGATTTTGCTTTAATTTTCTGGCATCTTCGTGACTCTCCAGTGTTACCGATATGTCGATTAATTGCATTTGTATGTTGGAAAGTGTTAGCAGTCGCGGAGTGGCTCTGGATTGAAGAGCATCTCTCGTGCCATTGTAATTATTTCCTCAGTACGATCAGGTCTTCGAGTAGGGATGACACCTTACCAGACACTCCCCGCCTTAGAGGTATTGACTGGAAAAATTTGAGGGACTACGTGAACAATACTGAGCTCCAATAAAGGTGTCTTAAGTAGAACAAAAAATAAGCAAATTAAGTAACATGTGTATAATTAGTAAAAAGAACAAAACGACAATGGTAAGACTGTTGTAAATAGAGATATGGTAAAATTGAGCTTACAATACAAAAAAGCTTTCAGCAAATTGAAATACGACGAACCAAAACAATTCACATATTCCATTTGCAATAAAATGCTAAGTATATAAAGCAGAAATCTACATCAACTGACACCACACACAGTGGACCAAACACAAAAGAACGCTGATGATGAAGGTTTAGTGGCCTTAGAAAACGGCTGGCTGTTCCGTTCAACTATGTGTTGTTAGTCAGAATATTTACAACAGACTTTGGTTGTTATTTGTTCATTAATAATTATCACATGTAATTTGGCTTAACAAGCGATACGAACTTTAGCCCGTTCAAATAACAAATATAGAAACAAATGGAGTTCGGATAATAATTAAAATTAACTAAACAGGTGGGGTTCGTTTTCAACACATATGATAGCCCACAACAGACTTATACTGACTTATGTATATGTCCCCAGACATGAGCCTAATGGCTCCTCTTTTCAACCTAACCTCTGAACTAACTATATAGCTTACAGTTATTTTGTAGTATTTTCCCTTACCAAGTCCAAACGTTTTTAATAAAACTGTTACTGGTGGAGTCCACAAAAAAATCCTAGGAGTGGATCTTGGAAACTCAAACTTCATACAGAAAGGTATAGTTCGTTTGCAGCAGCCGGAGGAAGCTGCCACACGTATGATAACCTGGCTCTTGGGTTACGTGCCTCTTAAGTTTTTGGTTCCCTCTGGAACTAAATCAATTACAGTCGACAGTCCTTGCAGACAACACTGCAACAATTGAATTTTATCCCCTATAAGGTTCAAATAAGAAGCAAATCGCGGACTTGGTCATGCACTTGGAAGTTTGCCAGAGGATTCTACGAATGGTGGAAGAGAACGAAGCCATACTCAAGCATATCTCAGACGAGGACTATTACGATTTAAACGCAATGTTAATATGCAAAATTGTCGAATCCATAAATTTTTAAAGAAAGACAATTGCACCCAGTTCGAGTCACAGAAGGTTATACAGTTTCGAAAAGCTGTACTCCCAGGCAATACTTTTTTTTAGAAGAGGCATACACTGTAATCGTCACTGGCGATCGTTCATTAAAAATGTTACAGGAATTTTCCTTTCTTGAGCTAAGCTGATAAATAATTTTTTTTTAGTTTGTGTGGTTTCATCAAGATGAGGCAAAATCACACATGGCCAGCCCAAATTTCCAAATAAAATTATTTCCAAAATCTCCAGATGTCCGTGGCCTCACTGATCTCCAGATATAACTGCAGTGAATTTTTTTTTGGGAAGTTGCTGTACACAGAAAATTTAAAAGATTTAAAATTATCGTTTGTCGATAACTGAAGTGATTGGAACAACAACTCTGTGGGCAGTCATGAACAACTTTTTGATAGGAGGATGCTACACATGATTCTCTCAAGTTGGATCACATTTAAAATTAAAAATTTTACACATTAAAAATATTTAATAAAATAAAACTATCTAAAATTGGTGACACGTGATGCCGTTAAAATTCTATAAGATAAATTCCTTCATTCATTCAATTATATGGCCTCTATAGCCATATGTGAGCTTCTCCGAGAAAAGGGACCTAGTGTTCACACTAGTGAAGTTTTGAGAAAAACGCAGTTAAAGTTTCATAACGCATTATTACTTTGAACACACCTTCAATTGGGAGATTCGATTTGGGGTGAATAAATTTTTATCAGAAATCTAACTCATTTCATCTTATTCTACACCTTGTTATGATAAGGAGGAGAAAAAGACTGTGTAACTCATCCTCTCCTTTTTAAGAATATAGTGAATTCACTGGGAAGTCCGCTACTGCAGGATTTGGCAGCCTTGTTAAACTGCTCCATTAGATGGATAAACTTGTTTTTCGGGTCGCCAGGTTGTTTCAGCACGAATGGAGAACCGAAGAAACTAAACTCTCTTGATGTCTCCGTTCCAGCTAGAGCAACGGAACCAACCAGGTCCTTATAGGGCTGGTTTTGACTTCTAAACTGTTGCCAACTAAACCTAACATAACCTAAAATTATCTATCAAATTAAATAGAAACCAATCATTTATTTTAGACTATATTAGGTTAGATTGAAAAGGGAAAATCAATATTGACCCAATCCGCTTCGGATTACCCACACGCTTTTATAACACGCTTAAGTTACGCTCTTAATAAGAAATATTGGGAAGATACCCAATAAAAGACATGAAAACCTTTCAAAACTTAGTTTACGAACATAGTCTTCTAAATGTAGTCTCTTAGGATTTTCCAGTCTGAATAACTAAGATATTTCACATCTGATATGTTTTCTAGATGGAAATTATGTCTTCTAATTTGACTAAAATCTGGACAGTGACAAAAGCATTGTTCGAGTTTCATCATCCGCCTGGCACGCTCTACATGTTGTATCGTTAACAACATCCATGCGAGCCAGGTGACTTTTTAACTCTGCATGCCTTGTTATTATGCTAACCAAATTTCGAAGTATTGGACTTTTTAAACTGGGTTTCCACAGAGAATTTTTGTCACTATTCCAATAGTAGCGTTCTGCCAATCTCTGGTGTGTTCAAATTCTTGAAAGGTTTAGCATTTTATAGTTGTATGTAAGTCATTAGTGATCCCACATTTGCAAGCCCATCGGCCACTTCCTTTATGGAGACATATTGATGTCCTGGAATCCATATTATCTCGATCTGCAAGACCTGTAACTAACTTTTTTGCAAACTTAAATGAGATACGAATTTAAATAAAAATAAAATATTTCATTTCATTTATAAATTAATTGCTCGACAGAATTAAATAATTTTTTGTTGGAATTATGAAATAGAGCAATTCATAAAGTAATTTATAATAATTCCAGAAAAATCAAAGTTTGAAACAATTTGGTAGTTATTTAATAATGAAATAACTCCAAAAATTTATTCAATATGTCGTCGGTGGATTATTGGTTTGCGGCACATTATATTCAAAATACATTCACCACTATCGCAAATGTTATGCGAATAAGTTGTTTGGGAGTAAACGTGTATTCCCATACCCAACAAATTGGTATCGCGAATGTTTTGGGAGTAAGAAGTCTATTGGGAATATCGTGGGAATAACAATTTCTATTTTGAATTGTTTGTTTTGATTTTTAAATAGTTTGCGTGCTTATAAAAGAAAAGTTTATTTTGTGAAGAAAAGTGTTAATTTAAAATGAATCGTGTTTATTTGCGTTTCCTTATTTTGGAAGATGAAAATCAATCCACGGAACGCTTGCAGCGAAGACATATACGCGATGAATCAGATCCGCTATTGTTAACGGAGACAAGGCAAAAGTCGTAACGATTTAAATGTGTTTGTCTCTAAATCAAATGTTTTTGACAGGTTTCAGGAATATTATAAACTTAACAAAGATGCTTTCCAATTCCTACTGAACGTGTTGGAAGAAAACTTGCCTCCTAGGGGTAAAATTTTCGCGGTACCAACCGTAGTGAAATTGGCTAGCACCTTAAGATTTTTGGCGGAAGGCAGCCACATCCTCTTTTTTCTCTTTTTGAAATCCCTTACCATACGCTGGCTGCGCGGACATGGCTTCCACCAGGCATGTACTTTGATCTTTATTAATACTCCTTCAATAAAATAAGTTTAATAAAGTTGGACATTTAAAAACAAATATGTAGCAACTTACATGTGTACTTCTTGTTCCCAATAACAATTTTTGTGAATTAATTTTGTAAAATAGTTGTTGGGAGTAAATATTCGTGATGCCATATTTTCTATGTTTGTGAACGCATTCACAAAAAAATTTCTATGGGAACATTCACGATAGCAAATCATAAAATTTGCGAGTTTTGTCTTGGGAACGTTTATTCGCGATAGGGGTGACTATGTCTGCAGCAAGGCAATAACCAACCGACAATATGTGTTACGATTATTTCAGTTTTGTTTGGGGAGTTATAGACACATATCCTCAAGAGTTATTTGAAAGAGCCTTCCTTTAAGAAGTGCTTAAATTCTACATTACCAAAGGTGAATATGATAAATCAATAAGAAATTAAATGTGAACGATATTTACATAATCATTTTATCTAACTAATCCCTATCAAAAGCAACCACTCCTGGGCCTAATCACTTAACTCATAAATAATAAAATTCAAATAATCAACCGAAAAGGGTCCTAAAATACTATTATCTAAACACAAATTCATAACAGTTGGCATTAACATTATTATTTAATTGAAAACAATCAACGGTAATCAAAAGTAATTTTATACATTAACAAAAGATTAAAAAAAAACAAAAAAAACTCACCAAACAAAACAAAAAAGGAACAACAAACATGTGGAAACTCAAAAAGAAATCATTAAAAAATAAAGGAAGACACAACAAAAAGCCAATTAAGCGACACTAAAATAAAACAACATCTACAAAAATTTTGATAATAAAATAAAATGAAAAAAAAAAAATAATTCAAATGACAATATGAGGTAATACCATAAATTGACAAACCGAATATTATCTAAATGATGTAATTATATATCATTATTATGAATAAACTTAATTATACTCATCATGGACGGTCGGCTAAAAGCTTTTATTAAAATAAACTGCTGGAAAAACAAATTTTTTTTTTACTTTTTTTCAACAACAAATAGTTCAAGTTTGAATAATAAAAGAATCCCTTAAACAAGTACAGTTGTGACATTTAAGTGATTTGTGTTGTTGTCGTTGTTGCTGTTGTTGTTCTCCTTACAAATTAAGGGTAGTTTGATTTGTTAAACACAACTCCCCCATGTTTTGTGCTGTTTATTTTTGGGTTTATAAAGCATATTTTTGTTTTATAGAAAGACAATGTAAATAAACACCTGAATATTATTGTTTTGTATTTGTCCTGTGTTTTTTTTCGTGTGTCATTCTAGTTGTTAATTTTTAACAACACAATGCACATGTACTTCTTATTTACATGTTTGTTTATTAAGTCCAAAGAGGATATCTAGTACTCGTATGATAAAAGTGAAGGAGTGCTGACACTGCTAGAGTTACTGCTGTTGTTCAGCTTGTTGTGAAACATGATCAGACTTCAAACGAACATGAATAGTAATACTCGCTCGTATCATTGGTAATTTGGTAAGTGTTACAATGTATTGTTGTATTGTTGGGCGCTTTTGTTGTTGTATTTAATTTCGTTTAGTTTTAGTTACATTATGGTTTTAACATGTTTTTTTTTCAATTTTATTTATTAGATGAGTTGTTTGCGTGTTTTTAATTTAATCATAATTTTTCGAGCTATTTTCTTCTTTTATAAAATTTTTTCAATAATTTTTATAACCTTAAACTGTTTGTAGATTCAAAGATAAGCAAGAAAATTTATATTGTGTATTTTCACTGCATCGTTATAATTGTAATTTAAATCGTAAATTAGATAAAATGTTTTTCTTGTTAAGCAGCGTTTGAAAATATACGATATAGTTTTTTTACCGATATCCGCCAGATATTTTTTTTTTTTTTTTTTTGAAAATGCTATTAAAAAAACTACTGAAGCTTCGGCTGTGTGGCACGTAGCGTCGTCCTGTTGAAACCAAATGTTGCCAATATCCTCCTCTTCAATTTTTGTGAACAAAAAAATCGTTCGTTCGATCGCCATTGACTGTAACGGCCACTTCTTGCTCAATGGCCCAATTATGCCTCTGGACCAAAATCCGCACCAAACAGCGACTCGTTTTGGATACGTCGTCTTTTCAATGTATGCGTGCGGGTTTTCTGTGCCCCAAATGCGACAATTTTGCTTGTTTACATACCCGCCAAGATCAAAATGAGCTTCATCTGAAAAGATGATTTTTTGGCAAAATCGGCATCTTCTGTAAGTCGATCGCAGGCCCACTTAGGCCCACTTGTTCAAGCGTTTACACAACCATATTCGTTCAGCGGAAGGATAAAACTAATTATCTGTCAAATCAAACATGAGCTAAGTGTTACCATTCACGAAATAAGCACTTGTTGAAAAAAAACGTTAGATGGCGGACCCTTTAGAAAATCTCAGTTAAGATATGATCACAAGTTTGTCACAGTGCATCTATTTGGAATGAAGAATGAAGCTTTCCATATTTTCCTGTCTTCTCTATCACTATTCCTTTCCTAAGGAAGTAAACACTTAGTAGTAGTCCGAATAGCAGGCAATCATTATAAAAAATCATTATAAAAAATTATAACAAAGATTGAAAGTAAAGAAATATCAAAATGTGCCCAAAAACCTAATTTGAAAAAGAAAAAGCGAAATGTAACAGTTTTTAATTGAAAATAAAATAAAGTGACACATCCCAGTAAAAAATTTCAAAAAAATTAATCGAGATTGGAATTAAGCATATTTGGTGGAAGCTCTTCCCTACTGGATTACCAAGTTAATGATTTTAACAAGGCGTGAGACTAAAATAATCGATTCTTGAGACTTACTTAAACTGGTAATCTATTTAATCTAAAAAGCTATTCTCTTCATTTAGAAACTTGTACATAATTTTTTCGAATTTTAAGTAATGTGATTTGTAAGCGAGTAATGAAATTTGGCAATCAGAAAAGTAAGTCATTATATAGCAGGTACTCGTAGTTCTAATAGTAATGTGTAATTTTTTGCTGGGATTATATAGCGTTAGCGTTGCAAAGCAGGTCCTAAGTCTGATATGCTCTCCTTAAATTATCGCAGGTAAGAAAAAAAAATCTGTTGAGGAAAATTTGATTCGCAAATTATTTGCGGCTTGTTTGGCATTTGTTGACTGCAATGGTCGGTTGGACAAGTCGTTATGAAATTCACTAAAATGTTAAACTACCTTTTTGTACTTTAAAAAAAAAAATAACACCTAACTATCACAATTTGGGTTTGATACTTATCTATTGAAAGATTTTGACGAAAGCGTGTCTTTTTTTTTAAAGAAAAGCAACACTCAGGTAATGAATGCCTACTACTATTACTAGGTGTTACCTTCTTTAGGAAGGAGATAGTGATAGATAAAGACAGGTGGTGAAGGAATAGATAGAGGAAAGCTATTTGCACGTTTCTAATAATGTAAAGTTGCAGCGCCTTTGGTGCTAAATGAGGAGTATTAAATTTTTTGAAGGTGTGTCTAGTAGCCATTATAATGGTTATTTTACTTTGCTGGTGCGCTCGGGTGTCACATTAGGATTAGTATCTGCTGAAGCCGGTGTAGTTCAGTGACTATGCCTTCATCAACTAAACTTTCCTACAACAACTGATGCAAATGCACTGACACTAATGCACATCAGAATATGCATGCGAAAGGGAAAATATGAAATGCGAAAGGCAAACACGCAAGAAATTGGCGAGTACTAATTGTTGGATTTGATATCATCTTGAGTAAAACACCAGGATTGCATTCGAATGGGTCAAATAGCTCTTGGTTGCCGGATAAGCCAATAAATTTTTAAATCACACGACTGGCATATAAAATAAAGCAATAACTGATAAATTCGACAATCGTGTGATCCTACTTTTAGGCCTTTGAATACGACCCGTCAAAAAGTGTCCGTCATTCAAAATCATCATCATAAAAAAAAGAGTAATTGGTATATTACCAACAACACGATCTGAAGAATTAAATAATTTCGAAATGTGCAAAATTTTTAGATTTTCAATTCTGGGGTAATTTCGAAATTAGAAACCAATCTTTCGTTTCGAATTGCAGAGTAGGTTTCCAGTTTTTCTTGCAGATTCTTCAAGATCATGAGTATTGAGTCTGGCATGATTTCTTAACAAGCGTAATGTAGATGCTGGGTCCACTATGACCTTATCACGAGTTTAAATCTATGCTGCGGCCAGACCTATCAAAGAAATCCATCGAAATTGTTTTAATTGCGAATTTACATTTCGATCGATTTTAAATTACGTTTTCTATATTTCTATAGATTTTTTTCGGCAATTCGATTATTTTCAATTTAAATGTGACAAAAACATATGGAGATTAGAAGAGCAAAACAAATTACAAAAGATGCAAAATTGTTATTTTTAAGAAAGTGAAAAAATTTTAAAATTAATGCACAAAATGCCTGGAATTGTAATAACTACACTGCTATATGTCCAGAAGTTGATATTTCTGCTGTGTCGAAAATTTTCCGTGAATAAGATTGAGTGATGCTTTAGATCCACTTTCATAAAAGTTATTACTTACAGCAGCACTTTCAACGAATATGTAGAATATAAGTTTAAAATTTGTTAACGCACTAATAATCAGAAATTATTTATTTACTTATTTAGTATAATATTTTTTTATTAAAATTACATTTAAATTGATTATTGAAATGCTGCATTTTATGCTCTAGACTTCAAAAAATTTCTTATATGTGAAAAAAATTAAATAAATTTTTACTTTTTGGAAAACATTTTTCTTTATTAAAATAAAGTAGCTTCAAATAGATTTTCATACTTTCACATGCAGAAAGCTATAAATCAGAATAATAAATTTAAAGTGGTTCCATTTCGAGTAAATTCTTTCATTTTCGTTTCCAAAAGAATTACAGAATGGAAATTAATTTCGATACCATTTGATTGCTGTGACATGCCTGTACTTCTTGAAGTTTTTTATTTAACGCAAACAAATAAATTTATGTGCGAATAATTAACTTCTCAAGACAATTTTTTTTTATCAAATGTTTTTACCAATTCACATTTCTTTGCGATATTCGCTTTCATAAAAGATTGATCTGAAGCAATAAAATGCTGACAATGAAATGTAAGAGACTCAAATTAAAAAACAGAAGGGATTACAATTAACATTGTACTGGTAACGAAACCCTTTTATTCTTGAAAATCTGTTTCCTTCGCTTTAATTACACGCACGCAGTATTAATGCAATCAAGATGCTTAAAGTTTAATGAACTTTAAAGCAGAAGAAAGAAAAAAATTAACAGAATATGGCGATATAATGCAAATAAAAGAAACCAAACTTAACCCTTTTTTTATAACGGAAATACATTTCTAATGCAAGTAATAGAAAAACAGCATCATTTATCAATATGAGTATAAACGTAGAAATAACACACAGCAAAATAACTTTATAAATGAAAAATACTTAAAGAAAACTAATAAATATGAAGAATTGTTTTGCCATTTTTTACATCTTTTTAACATTATCTTTTCGGTGTACTTTATATCAATCCGTTGCTGCACAATATTATAATTCTTTTTTCTCTCTCCATTTTTTTCTTGCTTTCATTATTCTTTGTGTGGATAAAGTGCGTAACGCATATGTTTAAGCTTTTACAAAAGGCGTTATGAGTCCCATTCGCAGCACTCACACATTCAACATGCAATTATTAAAATATCCTTATTGTTTTCACAAATACAACAGGCAAAACACTTACACGCATGTGGTATTATGTGCTGTTGATTGTTTGGTCATTGAACTGGAAAACATGCCACTATTGCAAAAAAAAAACAACAACAACAACTTACAACATTCAATGCGTAAATAAATACAAGTACTTGTGTTTTTTTCCATTCTTGTTTCTTAATACCAAAAAGGAACAGAATACTCTCCACTCACTGGTTTGCTGTAGAACTGACTATCGGTGTATGAGTTTAAAATTAAAAGTAAAGTTTCCCTTCCACGCACTCTCTAGTTCTTAGGCAGAAAGGATGTTTACAAAAAAAAAAAAAAACTAACTTAAAGAATTAGAACTTAAATGAGGGGTCTTCTCTTTTTAACAAATGACAGCTGTTAAAATGCATTTAAATCATTTTTATTGTGCAATTTTTTTAACCAGAAAATAAAAAGGCACCAAAGTAAATTTTTAAATAGAAACTAGCCTTAAGGTTAGTATCTAATAATTACGAGTACATACTAACTAACCCTTTACATGGCGCAGTGTTCTTTTATTTCTTCTCTAGCCTCAGTAGTTATTCAGTAATTGTGTAATTTTGCACTGCGAGCAGTTTTGTGTTATTTTTCAGTTAAATTGTCTCATTAAATGTTTTAGAAATTGTGGCGAAATATGTACGCTGGCTCTTATCTATTTTTTTTTTGTAGTTGGCAAAATATGCGTAACATCTGTTTCGATTTAGCACGCACAGAGACAGTAGATTATGGCTTGAAAGGACATATGCTAAAGAATAGCAAAAAGTTTAAAATCTTTTAATGCTGGTATCATATTATATCACATCGAAGAGAAATACAACTCTAGTAATTTTTGTTAACTTTTCAAGTTGTAATTCAAAGGGCAGTTTCTAGCCTATTTAAATAAGATTTTTAAACTCTTATTAGGAGAAAATATTGCTTAATCAAAATGAGACCGAAAAAGTTTGATTAGATCACTCCCCCTAGGTCAATAGCATCTATGTATCTCTACCCCATTCATTTATGCAATTTAAAGATATATTCAAATACTTATTTTCCAGGGCGGGTTACACAGTAGGTAACTTATTGAATTTCCCGCCCGTTAACTGAAAGGGCAACACTGATCCTGGCAACAGGCGACAGTCAGTTCAATCCTGCCTAATTTTGAACAAGCAACAAGCCATTGATGTCAAACTTCCGAATGATTTAAGAAGAAATTTGGTATCCGGAATTTCGGATGTACAGTTCAGGTCTCTTCACCCGATAAACTTTAATAAATTTACGATTATATGTTTGCCCCTAGAAGATTGTGAGTGAGAAAGACCAGAAACCAGTGAGATTATCAGGAATGCACACGGCATAATGTACATTGACTCCGTTGAAAAGGGTTACAGTTAAGATCGATGGCAAATTACCTAACAAACAGGGACACTCTACTCAGAGTAGTCGATATCGACTATCTCCTCCAGCTCGAGACACTTCGATGCTGCCTTTCTCAAATCAGCTCAAGACAGATGGAGCAATGAACCTAGCTGCATGATGGCGAGAGCCTTTTGGCCTCGCTAAAACCCCCATAGAACTAAAAACATCACAGACTTCACTAGGAAGCACTTTTGGAATCTCCTGGCCACACTGGCAGGACACTGCACTTGCGGAACGCATGCTAAACTTATGGGTCTCCCGTACAATGATTACTACTCCAGTTCTAATGCTGCTGAAGAGGAGGAAAGTATCTCGCATCTCCTCTGCTTCTGTCCCGTTATGGAGGATATTCTTCTGCACTTCCTTGGCAGATTATCCATCAGTAGCCTATCCGAGTTATCGCAAGTAGGACTCAACAATCTATCTTTATATTAGAAGCAGCTGGTGGTATGGCCGCTGCCCCCTTTTATGGCGTGTGTACGTACACTCACGATCCTTTTCACAACCCACTTTCTTCTCACCTCTAGTAACTACCATCTATATCTACCTCTTTCATTTATATCCTTCCTTTTCTCTTCTTCTATATAAGCTATTCAATTTACAGGTAGCACAAAGGGTTTATTGTATTGGAGCCAAGTAAGCTGGACCCTTAACATTTACCTTTCAGAAGCAACCTGCTAACGCAACCTAATCTAAGATCGAATATGTCAATTTATTGGATCGATTTAAAGAGGATTTGAACAAAACAACCGCATTTCGCAAAAAAAAAGTACTATTCCGCGAGAGCAATGCAACAGTTCAACAGGACATGTGCGGTTGCCATGGAAAAAATCTATGCATTGGGCTAGGAATTGCTTCCTCATCCTCCTATTTCTCGGATTTAGCCCGAGTGACTATTTCTTGTTCCCGAAATCTGAAGAAATGGCTTGGCGGAAGGAATTTGCCTCAATAATGAAATCATACAAATAAATATATTGATGATCCCGACGAATATTTTTTGTTTTTGGGAAGGCATAAAACAAACGGAGAAACGTTGGACAAATTGTATAGAGCTCAAAACAGAATACGTAAAAGAATAAACCAATTTTGTATTCAAAAGTGCCGTGGAATTACATATACTCTTATTTCTTTTGATTTGCAAGACCGGCTCTTCAAAAAAAAAAAAAAAAATATAACTAAAAATATTGCTTCCCGTTTCAGAAAAAAGTTTCAAAAAAATGAGCCTAATGGTTTTAAGCCTACTTAATGAATAAGGGTATAAGAGCAAACATTTTTAAAAACACGTGTTCTCTATCCAAGAGTCACTGTTTAAGTGTACTTATTGGACACAATTTTACAAAGGTAACAAAAAGGACACTCGCGGTTACTCCTCCACATTAATATGAAGAAAAAAATTCCAGTTGGATTTTACATAAAATTGTTAAAAAAATATTCTGCACCTAAAAAGCAAAATTCAATTAATATGAAATTAGCAATTAAATCTCGTCTGTATTTCTTCCTAATAAATTTACGCTTTCAAATAAACGAGAAATTTGTTTCCTTCTCTTTCAGAGGCATTTTTTCGCCAACTGATGAAGCCGCAAGGAGACGTCAGTCGAAATTTTTGGAACAGTGCTTTGACTTTGGTTGGAGCACTGTTAATAAAAAGGAAAGTGCTATTAAACTCAGAATCATAGAAGAATTTATAACAAATATTTTTAAAGAATGTTTTAAGCCGCTATAACTATGTCCCGTTTTTTGCGTGTGTGTATATAAACAGTCAAGCAGAAATTAAGGCAATTTCAGAAGACTGAATGCCCTAAATATGTTATGTGCTGGTTTTTGGGTCCGAGAACACATGGGGATTGAGGGAAACTAAATGTCCGATATACTGGCCAAAAGGGGAATCTAAATAACGGTGGAAGAAACGGTATATGTCGGAAACCAATTCACCACCTGAAATGGATCATAGACTCTAAGATGAAAGAAGCAGCGGAGGAAAGTTGGCGTGCGACCAAAACTTGCAAAACTTCTAAACTCAGTAACCAGAAGCAACTGTTGACTTCTAGTGGGAGTATTAACTGGACACTGCTGGACGGCTTCGCATGCTGTCAAAATAGGACAAATACTTGACGGTACCTGCATGAAATGTAAGGAACCCGGGGAGATCGAGACAGTAGAACATCTACTGTGCCACTGTCCGGCACTAAGCCGCACTAGAAATGACTGTCTTGGTGATCAAACTTTTCGGAGTCTTGAACTTGTATCAGGAATGAAAATGTGTAGACTACTAAGGTTTGTTTTATCTGTGTCATTCGATACAAGCACCACGAACTAGGCTGCCATATTTAAGTTTCTTGTCATCTGCTGGTATCGCTAAGAATCAATCCTGGTCTATGCGAGCTCCTTAACCACCAGACTAACCGAACCTAGCCTATCTTCCGTTTTTGGAAGAGGCCAGGTACCTTAACGGTGCCTAAACTATTCCACAAATACATTTCTCGCAATATTTACATAAAACTGCTAAACATTGCCTACAACTAGTATGCAATATTGTATGGCCATCTTAAACATTATCCACTGTCCTCTGTATTATTTATTATACTAAAGATTTCCTATTCATATTACTTGCAATACAATTCCGTATGAATTAGCAGAACAAGCAACTTAAAATAATTAATGCTTCTTAAGGCTTAATAACAGAAATTTTAATAACAAACAATTTGGTGACATAAGGGTGCAACCCTAAAGGAGAAGAAAAAGTTAAAGACTAGATGGTGTCAAATGATACACAACAATTAGACTAGCAAGTTTTGAAAAAAATATGCTTATACTAAAAAAAACATGTGTTCAAATGCAAGAAAACAAAATATGGAGAACAATATTATTCGTTACTTGAATAATTTTGTCTGTTTTTATTGAAATTCTTTGACCGGAAATGAAATTTCGACAAGAGAGATTTTCCTATAAATTTCTTTCTCATCATTTCTCAATTATCCTTCGGCTTTATTTACTCCAATGAACTGTAATAGACTTAGATATTTATTTGTATGCTATTTTTTTTAATTCCGATTCTACAGAGTAATTTCCTTTTGATTCATAATAAAGTAAAATTTGCAATAACACACAAAAAATTTGTTTGCTCAAGTAAATTTTAAATGAAATGGAAGTCATACTCAGAATGTGAACAGTGAAGCAGAAAAACTAGATAGCTCAAAACAATCAAAAAGTTTTTACAAAACTAATAATTCAATATTTAATACTTATTCCCATAAGCAAATTTATTTCTATACAAATACGTTAGTTTTTTTTAATTACTCAATCGAAAAATAAATTTAAATTTAAATTTTGTAATATTTCTTAAATATTGCAATAGCAATGAAATAATTAGTTAAATTATTTTAGGTGAACAAATTAGCAAATACAGAGTAAACGCCTGGGTTCGAAATTCTGTCATTGATAAAAGTTATTTGTATCGAGAGCTTCCCTTCTGTTAGCAACAATGATTCATTATGCTTATTATCTATCGTTAATTTTTTTTAAACTATAAAGTTAAAAACTGACTTACCTCTTTGGTTTATGTTCGAGCTTCTTCAGATTGTAATGTACATATATGTGTCGGCATCTACACTGCAGAGGCCTCTTTGTAATGGAGTACAATAGCCTGAGCATTCTTATTGCTAAAATCAGAAAGAAATGAAGAGTTAAAAGTAGTGTCCGTCCGTCTATTCAGCATGCTGTGGTCTTACCTTAAATAGCTGAGTAAAGAATATTATGGCCTTCCTTATTTAATCCGCAAAACCCAGTCTTTGTGGATGGACATTAGTTCCACCACGCCTAAAGCTAGAGTAATAACAAGAGGAGCTGATGCCACTTTGGAGTGGTCAAGATTACTTGGGAAAATGATAGAGATGTTTGATAGATTCCTCTTCCTCATCAAATTCTGCAAGTCGGTATAATGTACATAAGCCATTGGAAGTATGCCCTAAATGGCCAGTGACCATTAGTTCCACTATAATGTTTCGCAGTTGGAGTCTAAGTCTTACTGCAAATTATGTTCTCTTTGTATCCATTACGGTTTAAATTACAAGTGGAATCTTCCTCCCATCGTTGCAACTCCTTATAGTTTGTCTGAGATTATCTTCTTTCCAATATTTCATATTGTCTGATTTTTTTCTCTTGGCGAGGCAGTCCTCCCTATTACCTATATCTAGGATAGAAATTGATTTCTATCTCTCCCGGGGGTAACAGGTATTCCTTTTTTTGTAATGTCCATATTTTGCAAGAATATAATGGCGGGTTTTCCTTAAAAATGTGAACACGTATCCCTATTGCATGTTGAACAATACTGAGCTTCCGGCGTTACAATAAATTTGTGATCGGTAAGGGTACAGCCATTTGAAGCTTTTCAGTCGCCGATCAGGTTTCAAATTTCCTCATTAGCTATATCGACAGCTGTCATTCTATTAGTAACAATAAATGTGGCTGCATTACCCATATTAACTAACGTAAATTTGTTGGTAAGCGTAAAGTTAATCAGTAACTCAGTTGATGTTCAGATAAAACAAAAGCTTTAAGGTTGTCCTTGTCCGTTATAAATACTTCGGTATTACTTTGACAAGCTGAGGAGAGAATTAGAAAATTATTTAATTTAATCGGCAAGCCCAGTTATTGTACAATACAGCTTCTAGAAGCAATAAGGTACACCACGCCTGAAGCTAGACTGAGGAGTAGAGTAGCTGACGCCGCCTTGGAATGGTGAAGGTTAATTTTGGCAACTGGGACATTGACTGAGATGTTAGGTAGTTGCCTCTTCCTCATTTTATCAAAAACTCATTTGATGTCAGCCTTAGCCTTTGGGCGTTTGCTTCGACCAAAGGCCAGATACCTTCAATTAGAAATATAAGGTTTCGTCGTTGGAATCTAGGAAGACTTATCGCAAATCGTGTTTTCTTCAAAAACCCTTATGAATCAGATTTTTCGGGTTACTTCAAAGATGGACCCTTTCTTTTATCGCTTATTTGAAATTTGTTTAAGTTTGAATGAGATTGTATTCTTCCAGCTCTTGATAGCGATTGGAATATCGTAGTTCGTCTCATTTGTTTCTGGAGTGTTATGGCAAGGACATCGGAACTGTTCTCGCCTTCAATGTTCCCACATCAAGGGTTGGAATGTCTCATGCAGTGGTATTCCTCATTATAATAAAATATATTGTATTCAACAAAAATTTGGATATAGAAGATATGAACTTGCTGTGCGGCCAACTTTACAGGCTTGAATCTTTTGGATGAAGTTCTATGGAAGATGTGGAACATTTTCATTTACTAATCTAATGGGTTTGCTGTTCGGAAAACTTGCTGTTCCATATTTATATTACTTTGAATATTTCCATAACCTTAATTATTATTTTTCCATTTCTTCTTTAACTAGAATAGCTGCAAGAAATAAAGTTTACGTGTTGAGGGAGTGTTTCGCAGTACGACTGCTATTATACCGCAAGCATTCTCATATTACTTTAATACTTGTGTTGATAGTTTTTCTTCTCGAGTTCTGATCAGCAAAGATCTGTCTCATAGAATAGCATTTATTTAATGACAAATTATTATACACAATCCACGTCCATTCGTTTAATTCCTTAGTTAAGGCCAATAGCTATTTTATAACTAAGCGCGATCGTCCTTAGGTAGCGTTTTCCATCTTTTAGTGAATAGTACAACAGTTCTGTTTAGTTCGGCTTTACTCCCAATCCACACTTCCGAAATCATTCTTAAAATGTCCAAAGCATTTTCCAATACTTCTAAGAGAATAATTGTTCTTATAGTTGAGCGCAATACTGCCACATCATCCATATATACAATAGTCTTTAAACATGTTCTTTCCCAAGCAGACAATTTATGTTTTGTATTTAGATCAAATATAACTTTTTCTAGTGGTGTTGAACCAACTGGTACCTCAAATACATCCGAGACGCCTATGCTGAATGAGTTTGAACATTATTGAAGGAATCTCTGATATTCGGGAATGTAACAAAGACATATTCCTTGCAATTCGGAGTTTCCTAAGTGACTAAATAAACAATGAAATATAGTTTCGGTAGACTTGCCTTTCGTGTAGGCATGCTGCACCTAAAACAGGATATCTGAACGGATAGTCATTCGCTTAAGTGTGGAATGCTCTTTCTCCTTTAGTAATAAAGTTTATATTCCATGATATCAATTTTGCTTGAATATAAAATAGACGTAAGTAGACCCTGAAAATTATTAAAAAACATGGGCACCAGTACCAGACCACGTATATGGACTACTTTATGTTTCTTCTATGTTAGAAATGGCTCCTGAGTCCATCTCGATAGGGAAATCGATATCAAAAAATATGTAATGGGAAAAGGAATAATACTTCGACACATTTCAGTCACTCATCAGGATCGAAAAGTTATCATTATTAAAAAGTACGTTGATAACAATAAATATGGGTTAATGGACCCCTATTAACTACCGTACATTTATCATTAACGGAGCATGGCCCTATGCTCCCTCGAGGAGTGAAATGATAATATACATATATAAATAATATTAAAAAGTGACTCACCCCTTTTGTTAATGTCTGATAAAGTTTTAACTGATTTTGTTGTCTTCGTAATTGTCGTATAATTTCAAGATATCGTCGCATGTTCATGTTCGCGTCCTGAAATAATGGATTTAAGTCGGAAAACACTAATATTAACATTTTTTTTTAATATTTGACTAACAGAAAATACAAATTTTATTAAAAATTTTGTGATTGTTTTTGTCTAAAGCAAATTTAATTTGCTAGTTACGTTTTTACACTTGAATTGAAGCAATCAAAATTTTTATTGGAACTACTACAAGATTAATTGAATGAATTTAATTAAATGAATTAAACTTTTCTTTTCTTGTAAATATTTTTCTGTGTATTAACACGATGTTTTTGCTTTATTTAACCTCAATTTATTACCAACATTTTTCCCAGCTTTTTCCCACTGTTCTGTTTGAATTAATCAAAACATCACCTAGAATATTTTACGTCTACAATATGTAATCATACAGTGGCATCTCAACTCAGTTTCCTCTTTTTTGTATCTATAATATTGTGTTTAAAACAACACACCAAGAAACATCCACTATAAAACTGGCTAACATGACTACAACACACAATTCTAATGTCTACATATGGTACATGCTGTGTTTTTTTCTAACGCTCTGACTTTATGTTTTAAATTTACGGGTTAAAAATCTCCGAACAAAACATAAAAAAGATAAATAAGAAAAACAAATAAAGTGGAAACTTGATATGTAAAATTTAGCTTGGAGGTCAATAACAAATGGAAATGAAATGTTGCTAGAAAGTTTTGTTTCTCTTTTAGATTTTGAGGGAAAAGAATCACTTAAAAATATTAAAAACAAATATTAATCCTTTTGCTACAACAGAAACACATACTATCTATCCCGTATTTACGAAGAAGCTTTAAAGCTAAAACAAAAGGCAACATATATTTTTTATTTATTATTTTTGATGTTTTATTTTTTGTGGAATTTAACTGCAGCAACAGCCGCGTGTACTTTTGCCGTTTTTACGATGTCAATTAAATTAAGTGCCACCGCAGGCAGAACATCGTCTAAGTATTAAACATAATATTTTTGGCATTTCTGTGAGATTAATAGTTTTTGTGAAGTGACTCTTTACATGTGAATGCAAATAGTTTCAGGGAAGTGTGCTTTTAAGGTTGGATACATTAGCGTTTCCCAGCACGCCTTCTAATATATTCTAATGATTTTGTAAATTTTTTCTTCGAGTATTAAAATAATTTAAAGTAAAAGAATGGAAAGCATCAGTGAAACTTGAAAAAAGCATACAAAGAGGAAACAAGTACGAAATTAGTATTGGCTTATATTTTTCCTTTGTTTGAGAACCTCTGCTAGCACATGGCTCCATCGAAACAGGTTTCCAAAGGAACAAGCATTCTACCATTATTCAAATTTACTTTCATTATATTAGAGATTGTGCACTAAAATCTACTCATTAATAATGTAAAGTAAAATTTTGTTAGTTGTCTTTATGATGGAATAAAATTTATTTTAGTTTAAAAACGTTTAAATTAAATAAATTAAAGAAGACGTAATATTTCAATAAATTGGATAATATCAGGGAATAGAAAGTCTTATAAAAACTTACCTTTAAGATGTTTCCTGAATTGTATGGATGATAGTTGCTAAAAAAGAAAGAAATTAATTTTTATTTTAGAAAATTAAATGCAATATGAAAATATCAAACAGTTAAGACAGATATTCACTAAGAATTACTACTATAGGGCCACATCCACAAGCAGTGCTACAAGATTGCAGCCTTGGTTACGGCTAGGACACACTAACCTACACAATCGCCCGACTTACGAAATAATACAACCTTGATATAATGCATTGTTATTGTCTTTAAAAAGGTTTCATAAACTTCGTCATACCAGGGTTGTATTTTGACAAAAGTCGCACCATTGTGTAGGATAGTGAATCCTAGCCTTTAGTAGCAGACTAGTATCTAATCGGAAGGTAGCAGGTTCCATTTCTGCTGTAGACTCTGGGTGTTTCTGCAGACCAGCCAAGTAAGCTTTGCAATACGTGAAATTATAATATAAATCTGTCTGGTGGCGGTCAAGAACGTATTTAATACCCAAAACCGCCTTTTCAATCCAGAATCAATGAAAAAAAAGCGAAATAGAAAATCATTATGACATCGGATTCTACACTGTCGAATCAATAACAACCTGCGGTTTTGAGTCTGGATTTTTCTCAGGTTATTTTGGCATACAGCTATCCTACCCTCTTGCCTATGATGCAAGTGTATTTCAGGATGCAATAAATAGGCTCATAAGAGAGACAGAAGTATACTGTACGAAAGATATGCGCGGGGAGAAATCGACATTTTTGTCAACTGAAATCTAAGAGCACTTGAAACCTCCCCAATTTGAATTAATCAATATAGGGATGTGCCATTCAAACTTTTCCGTCAAGCCAACGCCACTCTTATGTAGGTTTGTGCACATAGTAACTTTAGCAGCAATAAGCGGGCCGGTCACCTAGCCACAGTTGGAACACCTACAGACGATTCTAATGCATTCTTAGCCATTGTCAAGCACTATGCTCAGAAAGCAGAAGCTAGATGGAATATATAGGGTATGTATATGGTCGCAAGAAAAATATAGTAAGCATAAACAGGAGGAGCACTTCTCGCTTGATTGGGGTATTAACGGACCACCGGGCGATCGACAAACACGCGGCACGACAAACAATACATTTCATCAATAGCTGCCAAGAACAAGGAAAATAAGACAGTCTCTCGCGTGCTCTGCTAGTTTCCGACATTGCACACTACACGATCAAAATTTTTAGAAAAACACATACTGAATCGGAAGGATCACAGATTGGTATAGAGGACCTCATGCAGTACCTCAATGCAACGGGCTGGATCTAGTGCGACTGATCACTGGATCTTGCATTGGATCCAGATCTATTTGATTGATTCTATTTGATTGCTTCTAAGTAGTCACTAGATCAAGCAGGAATAAATAATTTACACATATTTGTATTCTTCTAAAATTCCTAAAAAAAAATAATCATAATGTGAAGCAAATTTTTCATGCAAATACATCTTTAAAAAATTTTCAATAAAAACTTATATTAAAAAAAAAAAAAAATATATCTCTAAAAACTGAATATATTACATTTAGCCACCACCATCACCATTGCAAACGCTTTATTATAATGCAATTTTGATCCTAAAATATTGTTAAAACACTCAACTTAAGCATACCCTTCCTCCTTCGTAGCCAACTCATTCCACTTATTTTTAAGTACTTTTATGGCCAAAAATAAAAGAAAAGCAAAAATCCACGCCAATATTATAAACACGTCAAAAAGTACACATTTAATACAATACAAAGCTTCCATTCAATGATAATTACTTCAAGCATACGCACCATGATGATGTGATGATGATGATGTTGATGACTCCCGCATCTCCCAAGTCTGTTTTTGCAACACACCCAAACATTCTTAAAGCAAATAAGAAGCAACAAACCAAATATAGATGTACAACAACAATCTTATCGATATGATATGATGCGATACTTTTTCTCTTACTTTCTGTGGCCATAATCGTAAAAAATAATGAGCCATTGTAAGAAAAGTTTGGTCTTTGAAAAGTGAATGACGACTTTGTGCAAAAGTTTTCTCGGCAGCGAAAAGATTTAAATGTTTATTTACAACAACCGACCAGAGTAAGTGGAAAATGTTGGAAAAACACTAAAACCTAAAAGCCATTGTTTCAGCAATAGCCCCGTAGTACTCGTAGAAGTGGTTAAAGTTGTTAAGAGTAAAAAGGATTTGTCTATTACTTTTCTCAAGCTGAATGGATTTTTCACTAAATAAAATTGATAAGTGTATCAATATGAGATGATGATGATGATGACTAAATGTTAAAATGATTATGATGATTTTATATCTACTTGTATTTATCAATAACTTCAATGTGTTGCAAATGTGATGTAATAACGATACATAAATATACATTTACAATATTGCGATTATGATTATGTTTCATGTTTATAAAGGACATTTTGCTTATTCAATATTTAAACAAGATTTTTACTTTGTGTATTTTCTTGACTTTATCAGTTTGAGTGATTAAATATTATTTTGTAATTAAAGTTGCCTGTCGGTGTATAAACACTTTGGAAATATGATGTCAATATTTACTTGGACTTTTACAAGACGAATAAGTTGTAATGAAATGTATAAAAAATATATTCATGTTTATACAAAAAAAAAGTAATTGATTTTGGAAATGATGGAGCAGAAATTAATATGCACACAATATATATATATATATATATATGTATATATATTTGTTAATTAAAATGTCAAAGGAAATCAAAATTGACCCAACTGCGTCCCCGAATAAAGGTGTGTTGCAACACAACCCAAGTTAACATATTTAAACTGTTAAATTAAAAATTTAACTAATATCCGAAATTTTTTTATTTTTTCAAACACAATAACATTAATTTATTTACAATTGTATAGTCGGTTGAATTTTTAATGTTATAATGTTTAAATGTTAGAAGAAATTCATCAGTATTACAAAACTATTACTTAACACTAACTGCTTCCTATTTTTCCCATTTACCTCAAAAAATCGAAAACGTCTGCTTTGGGTCAAGGACATCTTTAAGCAAAATTATTAAATTTTAGTGGAAAAATACACTGCTACAACAAAATGATATTATCTTTCTACAAAGTGTTGATAGAAATATTTTAAACAATTATTACACAAATACAACTGCAAATCGGACTTTGCATGTGATGAGGAGAAGAAAAAATTTTCAAGCATTTATGCTTCCTACGTTTTGCGTGCATAGTGAACGTTGCTATAAAATCTGGAAAAATATTTATATAAATATTTGTATTCCTCTTATTGGCAGATGAGGATGAGTAAATATTTCTTGCTCCTTAATCAGAATTTTTTTCTATATAAAAATAATTGCTTTAGTGACAAAGCTACACGAGGCCGACCTAACACGACCTAATATTTCCACTATACACGAATGCGCAGTATAAACGGTATGATTCATAAATATGATTGGGAATGCGAAGCATGTGATTCAACTCGTAGTGGAAACATAGCATAAGAACACAACGAATTCAGGAACAATTTCTTTATTTTCTCAAGCGATTCCCAAAAAAATGGCATGTCCTCGCCTTCTTTCGACACTACTCTACTATTCTAGTACGCAGCTTTGGACGTATGAAGAATGATCTGCGGTGTTGGGTGTGACGTTTTTCAAATGATCTCAATGTACCGCTATCGTCACGTTTTCTAGGTGGTGTAAGTTTATTTTGGGATGAAATACTGGCCAAAAGAGAGGGAGATAGTACATGGTGCAAAAGAATTGCTTGTGCAAAAATCGACATTTTTGTCGATCTCGTATTTGTTAATCTGATTTTGTCGTCCGACCAATATATAAGTTCCTGCACAAAGTATCTTAATCGACAATGAAATAATGAAAAAACTGACAAAGACTGAATGCCATTAAAAATCATATTCTCACACACTATCTTCAGAAAGTAGAAAATGTAGGGAACAGGCTGAGTACGCGTAGGGTCATAAGGAGAATGTAATCAAACATCCACGATAAGCGCTCAGAAAAAACAGAAAGAAACAAATAAGAAGAGCACATCATGCTTGACGGGTTACTGGCCGACAAAAATTTCTGGGAAACTATATACTAGATTGGTATAGAGGACCTCATGCGGTTTCTTCACGCAACTGGGTGGATCTAGTACCACTAATCGCTGGATTTAGCATTGAATACGAAGGTGTTTCACTGCTTGGGACTCGGACGAGTAGAGTTGTATCTATCAAAATGGAATCTCACGAATCTACTTGATTGCTTATAGGGAGCTTCAGTCGAAGATCATTCAATACCATTTAATTAATTTTCTTAAACTGTGTCTGGCGTGGAAACCTTAATTCTCCACCACTACGGTGGTAGTTTTGGCAGCTTGCACGGCCACCAAATATTTTACAGCTGTAAGCGAAGAAGAAGTAGTAGAATCTAGCTCGGCTTTAATATTGCTTGGACTGAGACCTTTCAAATGAAAGAATTTAATTACATAACGGTTGCTATTATCTTCCAGGTTAACAAAAGATTGTTTATTTTCGATGGCGCCAAAAATGGCAAATAACATGCAAATTATAGAAATTTAAAGTACATACATACATATGTATAATTTGTCTGGTTTCTTTGAATGGAATGCCCCATACATACATAAATCAAAATATAGTCAAATAACAAAGAATTTTCATATTTTTTCACTCGAAGTAAAAAAGTTATTTCCTTTCAAATTTTATTTTTGTCAAAAATTTTTTTGTCTGACTTTTTTAGATAAAACTTAAAAATTTTTTTTTTTCAAAATATGTTTTTTTTTTCAAATGTTTTACAAACATTTTCACCTGAAGAAAACAAACAAAGGTGTGTCAAAATATTGTTAATTTTATGTAAAAAACACCTCAACCATAATAAAATAACTATTATATTTAAAAAAAAATTAAAAACCACAGGAAAAGTAATTGGTCCATTGAAACTAATCTAAAAAGTGAAGTAGAATAAAGTTGAAACTGAATTACGCAGACGATTATATTGAACATTTAATCGTTTTTCTTAATACAGTATGAGAACTCAACCACTTTCCTTCCAAAATTGAAACGATTCGTGCAAAAATTACACTAGATTTTCAAATTCCCAAAATAATAAAATAGCGTTAAATTTTTAATTAAAACTTAAACTTCTTCTTTCCGTCTGCATTTCGCGGAAATAAATAATATTCTAATAACGTGGAAATCCTTTTGCTATTAATTATGTCCACATGAATAATTTCGTTAATTTAAATATAAAATGTGACTTTCAAACTTGCCAAGGAATATTTCCTAAGTTTTTTTTTCAAAATCGAACCCTTTCCCTTTTTTACCAAACTACAAGTAAACGCGAACTGTGGCATTAAAGGTGGCAATAAAGGACTTGTAAATATTTCTCTCGTGTTGTTGTTTGGCAAAATTCAACATAAAAGGGTTTAAGTTCTCCCGCACAATGAGCGATTAGTAAATAAATCCTGCAAAAATGAAACTTCAACTTTTTTTTAAATATTCAACATGCTGCGAGTTTGTTGTTGTGTGACTTTGCGTAATTATTAAAGCGTAAAAGTAAATATAACAAAAACAGCAACAAAAGAAAGTATATTTTGAAACAAAGAGAAGAAAAAAAAACTTAAATCAAAATATACTTTTCGATTACAAGGATTTTAGCAGCCAACGCAAATGTCTATTGAAACGTCAAAGTCTGTTTGTTTGTTTGTTTTTATTATTTGTTGCTCATTCATGTTTTTGTAATTATAATGAACTTTTTTCTTCAACAATTTCTTGTAAAACTCTGTTGTGTCGTCGTTCTTGTGCACTTTTCAAAAGCAAATGAAGCATTAAAAGAAACCACTTCTTGAACTCGCAATGAATGGCTACAAGGATAATGATGTCGTATACTGTTTATGATGAGTATAACGAGGCGATGAGAGTGCATAAATCTTGTTCCTCAATGTTGTTAAAAACAAGTTGTTACTTCGTTTGCTTAAAAAATTATACACTTGGATTAATGAGCAACCAGTCAGCCGTCAGCCCACCAAGCCGTGTAACAAAATGCAAACAAACCAAAAAATTAAAAAAAAAAAAAAAAAAAAAATAACGCGGATCAAGTTGGTAATTTCTTTTTTGATATTTTTAAAAATCATATTGCAACTTGGTGTGGAAATGAAAGACTGCTGCTGTTCCTATTGCCATTTGTTTGCCAAACTCCGAACAAGTATTAAATTCATCACTTGCCTGTTAGTTTCAAGCGAATAAATTCTCAAGTGTTTGCCATTGAATGGATATTTAAAAATCGAATTTTCATTTACAAAATAAAATTTAATTCGCCTGTTGGTATTAATGTCTGCAATTTTAATAACTTAAGTAAGAAAACGTTTCGATTCTCATGCTGTTGTGCACATACCTGTTTTGATTGAAATTTATTTTAAACGCGCTACTGATAAATATTTACTATATATCATATTAAGCGATTACTTTTCTGTAATATTTTAAGGGCTAGTTTTTTACTAGTTAGTTAAACCTAGTTTAATATACGTTTGAGTTAACCAAGAAACAAAGTTAAACGGATTTTAACCGCCCATGCTGTTTTTCAGTGATGGATTAAAGTTGTCAATTTAGCTAGAAATGCCATACTCTGCTTTCAATATAGATATGGCATTCTTGAAAATATTTTGTATAAATAGGGCCACACTTAAAAAGTGATATGACAATTCTTTAAATTTATATTAAAAAAACTTCAATAAGTTTTCTGAAATTTTTAAGAATTTAAAAATAAGTAATATGGACTTAAAAATAGCGACGCTCCAAAAATAAACTACAAAAGAGCATAAAATTTTAAATCCGACGAAATATTTGAAAGAATTCCAGGTCATTACGCACATAAAAATCATTTCTCCTTTATATTTCTCACAATTGTCCTATCCAAGTTATTATAGGTTTAATAATCGCTAAAATCTTCGTCGTCATAAGAAACATCTATTTTATTTATTTATTAAACTTTTCAGTAACAGTTTTTTTTCAATTGCGTAGTATTTACTTTATACATGTGTACATATGTATGTATGTATATTTATCATTTCACAGTTCTAACTTGAGTTTAACTGCGCAATGTTGCTCGGTTAAACCTAGATTTTTAACTAGATAATCTTTATCTGAAAAACAAAGTTTTAAGTTTAAACTACAGTTAACTGACAAGTAGAGTTTATCTTTATGTGAAAAACTAGCTCTAAATGGTACTAAAAGTACCGGCTTCAGTTGATACTAAAGCTAATGTAACAGCGGAGCGCCCTTCCTCCTTCTGCGTTACTGTGTAGCAGAATCATTGGCGAAGTAAAAAAACCAATAAAATAGCTTTGAAAAATTTAATGCGCCTCATTGACACCAGAGGCGCTGCAACATATCATTATATAAAAAAATACCTGTCTTCTCTATTACTATCCCTTTTCTAAGAAGGTAACACCTACTAATAGTTGTAGGCATTCATTGCCCGAGTGTTATTACTTCCGGTAAGCCTTTGTAGTGTTACTTCTTTAAACAAAAAGGGCTACGAAACGTAGCTTCAAAAATTTAATACGCCTTCTTGACATCAGCACTACTAAAAACCAGCAACCTGCAATAGCACGGTTGTAAAAGTAATAAAATTAGTAATAAAAATTATTTATTTTTATGAACAGTTTTGTTTATCACGGCATTTCGAATAACCAGCTTGTTTCTGTGTTATTTTCCACAGATAAGCTCTTTTTCTCTTACTTGCAATGAAAAGATTTGTTTTTCATTCATATCTAATTGTTTCATCCATTAAACCGGTAAATTTTCCATCATACTTTAAAAAAAATCGTGCCACTTTTCCAATAAGAAAATAAAATATTAAGCCCGATACATTTTTAACATTATTTAAGATGAAGGGGTCAATGTAGGAGTGGCTTCGAAATCTACAAATTTGCTATAGGATAACCACGGTTCCAGATTCTTTTGAGATTACCCAGGAATTTGTCTCTAATTCCCGTGATATTATCTCTTGAATCGCGTGGGTACAAACTCTTTTCTTATGCTGATGGCACGCCTGCCAGATTTGACGATTTATCGTCATTTTGACGATTTTTGGTGCCGAAAATAGCAAAATGATGATTTGACGATTTTTCCCTTAAAATTGGCGATCTTTTAGAAGTCCAAATATTGCAGTTCTGTTAAAAAAAGCGACTATTTCAATTCATGTATTACTTACCTTCTAAAAGATTTTAGTCTAATTTTGCCCACTTTTTATTTTATATTGATATATCTGTAAATTTATATTCTAAAAAAAAATAAAAGTGAGAAAGGCCAAGTTCCTGTAAAAAATTTCGGGTATCAAGACTACTGACACCAAGACTTGGACATAACTTGGCAATATTTTTCATAATTTTACCACTGAGAGGAAAAAGGTTATAAGGGGTTAAAAAATGACAATGGTTTCAATTTCCCAATAAAAATTTAAAATAAAACATATGTATACACTAGGGCATGTCGATTTTATTTAGCAAAAACGTCATCACACGAAATTTTGAGAAAATTCTCCGAAAAAACTCTCGACATGAAAATGTCTTTAAAACAATTTTTTTAAATTACAATTTTTTCAAATAAAAAAATGTATGTACTGAAATAAATGCTACTAAATTCGAATCATTCTCCACGTACTTCCTACTTTTAATTTTCTCACGAGCTACCTTAGACTTATCCGTAATATTTGGTTCCCCATTTTCATCTTTATTAAAGTCAATGTCTTCAAATAAGGCAGGCAGTAGCCAAACAAGGAACTCAGGAAGAGGAAATAAATTTTTATGTCGAGATGCGCGATATAGGGTTTGATTTTACACCCATGGTTTCTTTGCAGAATTTCCTTTGAATTATTTTTTTAAAATCGATTTTTTTGTATTTTTCGATAGAAGAAATGTAATGTATTGAAAAATGTAAAAATCACGATTTCAAAAATATTAATAAGTTAGGGCATTCCCATATTAAGGTAGCAACATATATTGATTTCGTTTTTATTATACGATTTTTTAATTTTTTCTATCCATACTAATCGACCCGGCCTAGTATACACGTTAAAAAATTCATTTTGATTTGTCCGATTTTTCTGACGATTTTTCGAGTATAAAATGACGATTATTTTATAGTTTATCGGGATTTCGCCGACTTTTCGATAATGTTATCTGGCAGCCCTGGCTGAGGGTCTGGCAGTAGCTTTAAAAAAGCAAATTAATCTCTGTCTCTCTCTGCCCCATCTTAGAAGGTCTCTCTTATCTATCTAAATGGGATGAGAAGCGCGGGCTTGCTTTTAATCTCAACAAACCCGCATTAGTCATCTTATCGAGGTAGTATAAGATACTTGATTTCCACCACATTACCTTAAATAAAACGGAGATAAAAGTTTTCAACACTACCAATTACCTTGCTGTCATACTGGACTCCAAATTGAGTTTTAAGATACATATTGTAGAGAGGGCGAAGATAGCAACAATTGCACTTTATCTCTGCAAGAAATCCATTGCAAAAAGTTGGGGTCTTACATCAAAAATCGTTCAATGGATTTGTACAACCATAATACATCCAAATCTCAAGTATGAGGTTTTCGTCTAGTGGCCTTCCTTGGAGAAGACGTACCTTCATGTGTTGTAAAAGATTCAAGGACTTGCCTTACTCTGTATATAACTAGCGATATTCGCGAAACTCCTACGGGTGCATTAAGTATGCTTCTACACTTGGTGGACAAGGAGATAATATTCTGCGATCCGTCTTCATTACATTTTTGTGTGGAGGAGAAACGGCATCGGTCATTGCTTGGGGATGGATTATTAAGCAAACCATCTTCACTTTACTACTCCATAAACATCTCTACATTAGATGCGAGCCCACCAAGCGTGAGGGATTGATACTCCAGATCGAAGAAGGGATGTTGAAATTTATACGGATGGCTGCAGACACAGATCCTTGCTATGAAGGAGGTTGCAGATTGGCTGAGGTTAAATGTCACTTCAAGAATAGTAATTAACATACATATGTATATACTGATAGTTCCGCTTTCATGGACCTAGAATCCCCGTTTCTAAGAACAACAAATTCATGGATAATCTCTAAGTGAAATGGCAGCAAAGTTGAAAATTAGAATCATATGTATGCTGGGGCGGAGACGCTTTGATGCAAATTCTAGGACTGATGAGATTGCAAGAATTGGGAAAACCTTACCGCTTTCACTAAGTATGGTTAATCTTAAATTAGGATTAGGCTAATTCGTACCATCATGCAAGACTAAGGCTAAGGCGAAAGTCTGAGAAAGAAACATAAGAAGTGGGCCACAGGAAATGACTGCACCAGGCATTTATGTTCAGTTTTACATTTTATGTAAAATAAAAGTGAATTTTTCGTGTCATTCTAATTTTATTTAAATTATATTTTGAGTTTGCCAGTTGACTTTTTATGTTAATCTAGTTGCTGAATCATGTTATTCTGAATCAATGTATTTCAAATTCTTATCTAAAATAATTATTTTGGTTGCTTCTTTTTTATAAAATTTTTTTAATTAGTGTATTTTCATGATTCAACAAGTTTTCCGCGACATTTATTAATTTTTGTTTGCAACTCGCATCCTTGCAAACGTTTAACCCCCTTCGTTGTAAACTTCTGTTACAGCGGTTTTGAATTTATATTTTTTATTAAATTTTTTATGAAATATTACACCCGTCTAAAAGCTTAATTAAAACGGCTTTATTAAAGATTTTAGCTTAGGAAAGTAGCTTATTGTCTGCCTGCCGTCAATGGAAACATTCGCGGTCAAAATCAAATAAAATTGAGTACTACACATTTAAATTCACTTAACGGCAGACACAGGATTCGTTACAGATTATTAATTAGAGATATTTGCGTGTTAGAGTCACAAGGCTGTTGTATTAAAAGTAAGTGAACCATGCAAAACAAGCCAAAGGATTGCGCCACAACGGGAAGCCGCTTAAATGTTGACGAAATTGTTTTCTCTGTGAGGATTTTTTTTCTTCTTTTCATCATTTGGCTGATTGAATTTCCAACAATGTGAAAACAATGTAGAAACATTAATGTTGCATGTTAAAAAGTACAGTTGAACGAATAAATTGCTGTGGGGGCGGGCGGAGGGGATGGGATGGGAGAACTTTTTGGCCAACAAATGAAATTTCGCGTTAGAAATGTCAATGACAGGTTTCAAATGTTTAAACGAAGATTGAATGTTTACACTGGCTGCTTAACTTTGAAGTGTGAGCAGGCTTTACGGTAAGAAAAAAAAGGTTAGATTTTTTCACGTTTGGCTACTTTACAAAATTAAAAATGTTTACGCTTAGAAGGGGTTTTGTTTAAATTTATTGAAATATTTTTTTTAGATAAAATTTTCTTATTACATTTGACTGTGGAGACTTAATTTTATAATTTCTTTACCAAAGGAAATTCTTAAACAACAGATCAAGCAAACAGAAAAATTCTTTGTGGTCTAATCCTGAGATGCCTTAACGCCTTAGTGAACACTTTTTTTTACAAACGGTGGCTACTAATAGCAGCGAATTATTTTAAAGAAAATATTTACTTAGGTTATAAATATATTTAAAAATAAAAAATTTTATATTAGAGTTGTTTCTTTTTTCCTCTGAAATAGAAAGTGTTGCTTTACAACAACAGAAAAAAGTTATTTTTATATCAGCAGGGAATTTGTTCACTTTTTTTCAAACCTTGATCCTTGTTTGTGTTATTTTTATCTAAAGGATTATTAATATTTTTTTGTGAAATTAGGTGAGAGAAGACAAGTGTGTTTGTTTTTCTTTTTTTTTTTCTTTACTTACTTTTAATAATAAAGCCCTTTTTGGTTGATATTTTAGTTTATTTAGCTGAGCGGATTAATAAGCTGGAAATTTATTTTTTGCCATACGAAAAATATGTTTTTTTTCTTCTTTAGATTTGGGGTTTGTTTATCTTAGATTTTTTTGTTTGTTTGTTTATTCTATTTGATAAAAGCAATAGAGAATAGACAAAGCAATATTGAAAAAGACTCAAAAATATTGTTTTTCTAATTAAGGGAATTAATTAAAAAGGTTGTTCTTTTAATGGACAATGTTACTTGGTTCTGTTTAGGAAAAGATAAAAATATTTTTAATACGTTTCATCCAAAATACGTGCATACATATTTTATATGTAAATACATATATATGTGTAATCGTGTTTCGAAATACTAAGGACTGAAGTATGTCAATATATTTTCCCATATGTCCTTTCGATTCATAAGCAGGTTTCAATTAATAAAATTAAACTAACTATTGTTACAAAAAAAAAAAAAAAAAATTCGAAGTCCTTTTTACATTTATTCATTTGGTTTAATTAACAAAAATAATTAACTCATCTTCGTAGCGAGTGTGTTGCCATTTAAAGACTTTCATCTAATTGATAATTTAGGTCAAGCTATTAAGGAATCCGAACCACAAACTCCCTCTCACACTATCAAAGACACGTCAGACAATTTAAAAGTCAAATGTGATAAAAAGAAAGTTAAGACGACACAAAAATTAAGATAAACTTTAACAACTTATTTAACACATTTCAACTAAATAAATGTATCAACTCACCCACAAACATACACAAAAACTAGATACACATGATTAAACTGATGGTCTACGATTACTAAGTTGTCTGTCTGCTGCTCTTCAAAACACAAAGTAAATAATACGAGTACAAGGAAACCGGGCGCAAAACAAGTAAGAGCACGCATATCATTTGACAGATGAACTCATGTTGACAGTTGTTGACACTGACACATAACATTTGTAATATTACTTTTTTTTGTCACTCTTACATTTAACTATATGGTAAATGTATTAGTATAAAGTGCGGCCGTATCTGTGATGATGTTTGTTATTTGAATTTGAATCATTTGCAAAAATTGTTTTTCGTTACAGTTGAATAAACATAATTCAGACTGGGAAGAAAATATGATAAAAAAAAATTCAAGAAAAATTGCGTCAATTTTTTGTTTGTTTTGTATTTAGATAAAAATTTTTTTAAACGGGAGTTCAATTGTATGTCTGCGATTCAGTGATAAATGGCCTGACATGATGTCAACAAGACATTTCCGACTTAATTTCGTGGGTATTTGTTATAACGAAAAGGATTTAAATTGTAGGGATATTTTCTTAGTAAGACGCAAACATTTTTTAATCTTCGTAGATTTATATGGTTCTTCGTTATTACATTAAATAAACTCCCAAATTCAGCTTTATAATCCAGAAAATAAATGAAACTAACAACTTTAATTAATCTACTGAATCTTTGCATTTAAGGCTGTATGCCCTCCATAGCTTCACGAATTCAATCTTTCAGGTCTTGAGCCGATTGTGGGCCATTGAAATAGATCTTATCTTAAAGCTGTTTAATCACAAGGTGTCCCATAGTTATAACCTTTTCGAGAAATCACTTGGTCAATAAAATGTTCACGCAAAAGTGCTGTCTGTGTGTGTATTCCATCTAAGGTCATACAAATTAATCATGAATCATCGTTCGATAGCTTAATCCATTCAAAGCAACACTTACCTAATTTTCGGAAAAGTAAGGGCAATGATTTCGCCAGACCCAAACCCGCATTAAACACTCATACGCCAAGGAAGAGGCGTTGGCTGAAGTAGTTACCACGTTGACTACAAAACTAAAGGTACTGGGTTCGAGCACGGTATCCAGCAATCATTAAATAACAACAAGACGCATTTGTTTGAAGTGCATTAGTGTCTTTTTATATCAGTTGTTGTGGGAAAGTTCAAGTGGTGAAGGCATAGACTCTGGTCGTTGAACTACACCAGCTTCAGCGGATACTAATCCTAATGTAACACCAGAGTGCCCTCCCTCGCCGGTATTGTGTAGCACAATCATGAGCGAAGTAAAATAGCCAATGCAATGGCTATTAAACTCAGCTTTGAACATTTAGTATGCCTCATTGACACAAGAGGCGCTGCAACACTGGATTATAAAAAAAAACAGTATAAAGCAGAGTTGTAAAAGAATGAAGCTTTTCTCTATCTCTTCCTTGCCACCTGTCTTCTCTATCACTATCCCAATGTAACACCTTGTAATATTAGTAGGCATTCATTGCCTGAGTGTTACTTCTCTTTAAAAAAAAAATAAGGATGGAAAGATTTTTTTTGGGGTTTCGGGACCTTAAATGCGATAATTCTGGTTGTTAGCGTATACTCGGTGGTGAAAATGGATCCTATCTCTCAAGATGATTTTACGATGAAAATTCCAGATCCGATTGAAATATTTCAAGGACCCAATCATCGAAGACACGACTTTGTTGATGGCCGGTAGGAGTGAGTTCTTGTGTCAACTGAACTTTAAAAACCTTACAAAAAATTGACGAGGAATACATTTTTTTCTTCGGTACCCTGTTTACAATTAGAAGTATGGGGTCCTTACAATAGCCATCAACGGCAGGCCCAACTGTTGGCAATACGTTTACCACACAGTCTTTCAAGTTTAGATATAAAAAATATTTCGTAGGTGCTAGATCTAGCGAATAAGGCGCGTGATGAATCAGCCTAAAACTTTAGTTTAGTTGATTTTGGCCATCGCAACAGCGAAGTGGTGCACTGTCTTGAGGAAACAACATTTTTTTTCACTAAATACGGCCTTTTATTCATTCATTTATTTTGTTATTGTAACTAACTTATTGTATTGTGCAATCAATCACAATACCCATTGACTGTTTTTCCTTTTTAAAGATAATTAATACAAATCATCGCACGCGAATCCCAAAAAACTGAAGCTATAACCTTGCCTGCAGATTAAAAACTCTTCCCCTTCTTTGGACAGGATTATCCTACAGTAATCCACTATTCCTTTGTCTCAGTTGTGAAGTTGAACACCCATCCATGGTTACGAATTGGTGCAAAAACTCATCTTTCTTGCACAATACTATATTGCAGCGTATCCACGGTGCAGTATTTGTTATATTGTAGGCAAACGCTTTCTGATCTTATGCATTAATGTTCGGTAAATATGCAATGTATAGAATTTTTTGAAACGCCAATCATTTCAGCTACCTTATGCACTTTCAGCTGACGACCATCCAATACCATTTTGTGGATTTTTTTAACCATCCGTTTCTGTTGTGGATAATTGAACTAGCCGACAATTACACTGCTCGTATTGACAGCTCATACAGCATGAATTAAACTCTAATACCCAATATTTTATAATCGTAAATCGAGCACAGAGAGCTTTAAAATTAACCCAGCAAAAAATTACACATTACCATCAGAACTACATGCCATATAATGACTTACTTTTCTGATTACCAAATTTCATTACTCGCTTGCAAATCACATTACCTAAAATTCGAAAAAAATTATGTACAAGTTGCTAAATTGAGGAGAATGATTATTTTAGATTAAATCGAATATGTGAACAAGTTAACAAATAAAAAAAGTATGTACTTCTCAAGAATCGATTATTTTAGTATCACGCCTTGTTAAAATCATTAAGTTGGTAATCCAGTAAGGAACAGCTTCCACCAAAAATGCTTAATTCCAAACATGCTTACCTTTTTTGAAATTTTTTCCTGGGAATGAATTGGATTAGATTACATATTTTCTTTTATCAAAGGCAGCGTTCAATACATAAATTTTGCGCTGAGACAGAAATACTGTACCCAGTGGACTGTAGTGATTTAAGAAGCAATTTAAGAATTGAATAAAAAATCTGGTTCGAAGGACCATTATTAATACTAAGAGGGTATATTACACCAGTTCTTTTCCCAGCGTCAGCAACCTTATAATTGAGGATTTGGTTACATCACCGCACACGATTTTAACTTATACGCGTGGTTGCAGTATATTTGAAACGGACAAGCAGAATCCGGCTCGAAGGACCATAAGCATGTTGACGTCGGCAAGTGCTCTTAGAGCTTCAGTTTAGCTGAACCAAAAGTGAATTGTAAATCACTCCTAAAACTTTTAAATAATAAAAAATACGTTGTATATAACAAACCATTTCAGAAGAAGTAACTGAACTATAAGAACTAGTTAGAGTGTAACAAAAATATGGAAGCCCGTCCTGGTAAAGTTAATATTAATATCAAGTTTTTTCTTTACCAAAATGAATAAAGTTCTTTGTGCTTTAAGTCAGAATCGAAGATAAAATTATTTATGCGATAATTTATTTGATTAAATTTTAAAATTAAAAAATAAACATTGTACTTTAGAGCGTTTCCTTTTCTAATTTGCTAATAAATAACGAGAGTGCGTTTGGAAAATTGAAAAGGATCTTCATCTAAATTGATTAATATGTCAAAGAATATAAGCTAATGACAAGTAATTTATAAATTTCATCACAAAAACTTACTTCTACAGATTCTGGCAAAGAGGAATTGTTTCCCGAAAGATATCAAGCATTTTAGTCCATGATATGAATTTATGTGTGGAATAAAAAATAGACCATATAAATCAATGAATAAATGATTTTTATTCATGGCAAAAAGTTACTCATTTTTTTCTAAAGAATATTTGATAAAAAATTAAATCTGACTTGTTGACACATGTGGGAATTAAATTCGAAAGCAGGGTGGTTTTAGCAGAATTATTTTATTTTTTTGGCAAAACAACTACCAAATGATGAAATGATAAATATTTAGTTGATGTCTGACCATTTTTTAAGCATAAATATGGCACATGTTCAATAATAAAGATTGATGACACAAATTAATGGAGTATAAATAAACAATTTTTTATGTAAAAAATTAAAAAAAAAAACAACAGTGTACATTATTTAAAATATATTTTTCCTACTTGAAATATCAAATGCGTAGATGAAAGAAAAAAATCCCTTAACTTGATCTATAAAAAAATACCATAAAAGTTATAAGTTTATTGCAGCCTTTAGTTTTAATGGACAATGGTCAGTCAGCATTTGAAGTCGTTAAAGTAGTTAAAATATTAATACAAAGTATATTTTATACTTTTCTTTACGCTAATCACCGCATGAGTCTGTCAAAGGAAAAGTTCTACAAATCTTGTTGCTTATTGTCAGGATTTTACTTTGTGTTTTTTTTTCGACATAAAATTTTTTGAAAATAAAAGAAAACTGGGACATTTTTATGAAGTCTTTGACTTTGTTTATGTGTTTTTATAGATCTTGTTCATAAATTCTGTGATTTTATAATGACAAATATATTTCAACTTGCAACAAAAGGAGTTTTGAAGGTCTTTGAATTCACCCCTTTTTCCCAAACTTCTAATCGAGTGTTTAGAGGTGTTTTCATTTAAAGAGAATTTCCCTGGTGTATTTTTTTATATTGTATGTATTGTTTAAATTAAGTTTGTTGCAATTTTTATTGGTTGCCTTTTTTGTCTTTTTTAATTTTTTCCAAATGTTTAATATGTGTGACGTTTTTGTTTGTTTTTATGGTGTAGAACACAAAGTATTTGTTTGGGTTTAAAGTGAAAAACATTTTTATAAACAATTTATGGCAGACAGATGGCGATATCACGGATACGTTTCGAGTTAAATATATTGAAACAAATTATAAGACAAACAAAATAAAGGTGTTTGCAATTTTATTATGAAGCGTTAATTTTATTTCATTAAATATACGGAAGCTAAATAGTGAAATTATCAATAAAAAACATTTGCTATGAAGCATTTAAACGTTTTGATCGAAAACAATATTTTTTTATTTTACTGTCTTCTTTTGTGTTGACATCTTAGAACAGGACGTTAATTAGTGACTCTTGGGATATTGCTACAATTACAATTTTTAACAGTCTTTTTCCCAAAAAGGTAAATTAAAAAAACAGAATACGGATTCTCTATCTCTTGTGCCAGCTATGATATTAGTTAATACTTCCCATTTTTTTGAATGAAAATTTAACATAATATCTTGAGTTGTTCTAAGAACTTTTAGGGTAAAGGTTTCTCTTCCCCATCAATAATAAAATTCAATGTATTTTAACAATACAAAATTAACTAGGAAATATTAAGGTTTTGTTAGGTTTTACAGGCTGCTACTTCCACGAGAATCGGAATCACTTGGGTTCTGATAAGTCCCTTGTGCTGCCTGAGCGGGCAAGAGGAACAAGAGAACATTTTCCACTTTCTCATTTCATTTTCTCGGTAACCTTACTTAACCTAACTTTTGTACGATCACATTCCGTTACTGTTGCAAGGTCATGCACTTGGAAAGCATATCAAAAACGCCCCTGTATCAGCAAGAGCAGGCAGGTGTTCAACCCCTCTTCCTTCTCATCCTCGATTAAAAGGGAGGTTTAATCTCCTCGCATGTAAACATAGATATTTGGCAGTGGCCTGTTTGTACCGCTGCTAGTGTACAAAGCTGATTCCTCGGGATACCTTACAGGATGGCGGAATAACTGGGATCGTTTTGTCGTCAAATTAATTTTGAGGTAGAGTAGACAACCTCAATTGACATTCTAGTCAACGAAATTTTGAAAAGCTTCTGCTCTATTTGTGATTTGCAGCATTTCAATGGAAATCCGTTCAGCTTAACAGTATGTCAGTTTCATAGTCGCGTCATATCTTAGGCTCTATCGTCCGCTTTATCGTTCCACCTCCGTGTCCCGGTAACCAGATAACATATCTCTCATTGAGAGATATTCGGCATTCATAAACCACAATTTACGTTATTTACAGACCTGATAGATTTTTGATCTCTGATTTACTGTCGGTACATATTGGAATATTTACACTTAAGCTGGGGTCACACGATTGGCACAATGTACCAATTTTCGTCGGCTCACTGAAATAAATTCATAAGTAACAAAGTAAATTTGTCTTATTTCTCAACTAATTGAAATATAATTACATAACTGCATTCCACTGCATTAATAATAAAGCCATATAGACTTATTCAAGAATTAATTAAGTAATAATGTCATTTTGGCTCATTACTTATGACCAGGGAAACACAGAAATATGCTCTAAAAAAGTGTTTTATGCGCATTTAATATGCACTAAAAACTTTAAAATATGCCCAAAAAGTCAGCAAATATGCTTTTAAAAATAAAATAAATTGGTTTATTTGTAAATGAAAATATATTTTTAGTTCAAAACTTCAACATTTGCATATAAAATAAGACAAAAAAAAAAAAAAAATATACAAAACAGGATACAAAATTAACAAAGAATAAATGTGTTTGAAGTGCAGGTTAAAACAAAACTACCATACAAATTTTGACTAAAAGAAATAATACAAATTAATTTTTATTAGATGCTCTAATAACAATTTAACTTCAATTTCAAAAGATCACGATATCATAATTTAGGCTTTTTAACTGTATTTTGGATAAATAAGACAAGATTTTTATTTATAATTTTTACTGCAATAAATCACTAAATATTGACCTAGAATTTCAAATAAAATCGTTTCTAAGTTTCTGTCAATGTTCCTTAAACCTCTACTCGGGGCAGAGTCCGTCACAAATAGCAAAACTGAATTTGTATTGAAACTAACGTCCGTAAAACTGCGTGTATAACAAATATGTATATATTACATGGAATATTGGAACAGAGATTTAGATGGCGAATAATAATAAAAAAGCCCAGATAGCGCCTTAAAAATTATTTTTTTAAACTTAAAATTTTATTTCGAAAATGAAATTTTAATAAGTTTAAAAAATATTTATATTTTTTTCGGAATGGAGTGTAAAACACAAAAAACGGATAAATATATTGCCCCGGCATTAATATGTCACACAAGGAAAAACATGCAATTACATATTTGCGGCTTCCCTGCTTATGACTCTATCGCAGTGAGCCGACGAAAATTGTTACATTGTGCCAATCGTGTGACCTTTGTTCTAATTGTCGACATCGACGTCGATTTTAACACAATACCAAAAAATTGGGGTTGTGCACCCGTTTTCGCAAACAACTGACACTTGTTGGCAGGTGTATGCTATTTTCTAGACCTTATGGAATGTAAATTGACTGTCAGAAGCATAAAATTGTTCTGGAGAAAGAGTAAACAAGGTACAGAGACGTCGAAAACTGAAATGAGGATGATTATTCTTGTATATTCAATAGCACTTTAACCAATTAAGTACTATTTTTATTGCTGAAATTTCAGCCTTTATTACACTGCACTGAAGGTCTAGCTAGTCCCTAATATTTTGCCTGAAATGTGGAATGAATTCTTTATAAAGTTAAAATGCAGTTCTTATGGTTTTATACGTTGGTTCAACATAATAATATACAAAATGGGTAGATGGTGATCCAGCACTCTTATTATAATAGAATTAGCCGTTACTTATACATACATATATATATATATATTTTGGTAGAAGCAGTCCCAGAATCCTTAAAATACTCAAACACTCTGCTCTTCTATCAGTAAGCCAAGATAATAAGAATAATTTCAATTTATATATGGTCCTTCGAAGCAATTGATTGCAGGTAGTGAGGAGCTAAACTCTTGTTAACGCTGTATCAGTAAAAAGTGCAATATTTGATTTTATTCTTTCATACGTATGATGATGTATGTATGTATACAATTGCATTTTTAAATACAATCACTGTGCTTAAGGCATATTGTAGCCCGCAGTTTGAACTTCCGTTGGTATGAACATTTATTAGATGATCCATAGAATGTCTCGGAGGACCAATGGGAAAGTGATGCGAATACAAATGTACATTTGTATATGCAGCCAATCCTCTCCAACTGTCTTACATTTAACAATATGGTAAATGTATTAGTATAAAGTGCGGCCGTATCTGTGATGATGTTTGTTATTTGAATTTGAACCATTTGCAAAAATTGTTTTTCGTTACAGTTGAATAAACATAATTCAGACTGGGAAGAAAATATGATAAAAAAAAATTCAAGAAAAATTGCGTCAATTTTTTGTTTGTTTTGTATTTAGATAAAAATTTTTTTAAACGGGAGTTCAATTGTATGTCTGCGATTCAGTGATAAATGGCCTGACATGATGTCAACAAGACATTTCCGACTTAATTTCGTGGGTATTTGTTATAACGAAAAGGATTTAAATGTAGGGATATTTTCTTAGTATGACGAAAACATTTTTTAATCTTCGTAAATTTATATGGTTCTTCGTTATTACATTAAATAAACTCCCAAATTCAGCTTTATAATCAAGAAAATAAATGAAACTAACAACTTTAATTAATCTACTGACAGTTGCATTTGCCAACTGTCAACCTCACCCACTGTCCACCCGATACTTGGTGTCCTCTGTCACGCTAACGAGGCTCTGACGACCGGCCAGAGCCGGTATAACCCTAAACACAGCACGGAGTAAATACCTGCAGCACTGAGCAGCCCTAACACCAGGATAGGACGCTAGGGCCTAATCAGTTATTCGTCTTAAAGCATATTGATTACTGAAACAGTTTCAAAAAAAATAACTGCGCTATGCTCCTTGTAGGAGTTAAAAGGAACATATATATATATATATATATATATATATATAAATATAGCATGCCTCCGAACACAAGGTAATCATCAAAGATAATTAAATGCAGTCTCTTGTACTATATAGCCCAAATTAGCAGCTCACAATTGTTATATGGTTCATATCAATTGAGATACAAACACTACGATGCGCACACCAGACGAGCGCTCGTAGATCTCTTAGCCTCAATACGACGGCTTTAAAAATAATTTGGATGATACGAAAATTTGGGATTGCTCTCCATCGGAAATTCGTTTTATAAAAATAAATATTATTAAATTCCTCCCCTATAGTTTCCGTCTCTTGTTTTTTTTTCTGGCCAATACGATAGTAATCAAGGCTAGGATTTACTATTTTACACAAAAGTACGAATTTTTTCTAAAATTCAACCCTGATCTTTTGAAAATTTTCACAATATTTATCATACCAGAGTTCTATTTTTCTCTGAGTCTAGCCTTTATTACTCGTAATTACATATACAGTATGGCCATTTATTGAAAGCTCGAGTTTTTTTTTGTCACTGAACCGAAAAACCGATTAGGACCAGGGTATGCCATTTCCGTGCCTTATTAACAGCGTTTGCAACCCTCTTATGTCCCAAATTTCACTTAAATTACTCTCGATGGTAATGTTTAAATGCAAAAAAATATTTATTTATTTATCAATAATAACAATAATTGTTATTCGAAAATTTCTTATCGTTATTATTTTTCCGTTTATGGCCAAATGACGTCTATTGTCTACCAACTTAGCACTTGGGCAATGAATACAACATACAACACACACAGCAACAAACTGCCAGCCCAGTAAATGATGTTTGTTAAACAATAATGAAGTTGTAATAATAGTTGTAAAAACACGTCCATATCCATACAAGCCACAAGGTGTACATACGAACGAATCATATTTTTATGGTCACAAGGGGCAATTTTCTTTCTTATTGCAACATTATTGTATTCATAGTTTCTTAAGATATTTAAGGAGTTACTTAAATAAAATGTTATATTTCGTATGAAACTCTTACTCGTATGTTTTAGCATTAGTTTGGGTCGTAATAATGTTCTCAAGCAAACTTTTTATGGTTATTTTAAGTATTATGACTGAAAATGGCTAAAATTGTCTCAAGTCTAATAAACAGTTGCGTGTTTTTCTGTAGTAACAAAAATAATATATGTACATTTAATATATAATGTACACATATTTGTTCTAAGGATATAAATATAATGTTTGTGTTAGAGTTTGTGTGTTAAAATGGCATAAGGCTGTGAGTAATGTTTGTGTAGCAAAGCTCTCACACATATAAAATATTTTCACATTCAAGGATTAATGCCGAATACGAAAGAAGAAGTTATTAATGATAAATGTTTACTGAAACTTGATTGAGGCAAAGTAATAAATGAAATTTATTGATTTCAGAAAATTTCAATGAAAATTATAACAAAATAAAATAAAAACATTTCTTTAATAAAAAAATGTGTCATAGAATTAAATAAATAAAGTGAAATTCTATATCTGAGCGATTTTAGATTATCAAAAAAATAATAATACGTGTAATTTTTTCTTAACTTTAAGAACAGTTTTAACAACAAAAAAGAACTCCTCTTTTGGTTTTAGCGCGTTTCTTTTTCACAGATCAATAAAATACCAAATGTGACAATCATCATCTTTTGTTCTCCCCGGAGAAAAAAAAGGAGAAAAAGATGTCAATAAAATTTAAACAAAAGGCTTCTTCGCATTCTTCTTTTCTGTATCGTTCTTTTTTTGGAAGAACGTTTACTTCAACAACATGATAGTTTATTTAACATAATTTTTGATAAGGGTTGCGAACAAGATCTCACTTCAACAAAGGAAAATCATTTTGAAAAGTGCTACCAACGCAAATTAGTAACATTGTTGCTTAGAAAACAAGACTATAAAATTATGAGACAACAAAATCCTTTCGATATCCCTATATTATTTTAAAACAACAAAGTCGCGCCTATTGTGTTGTTTTTTATTTTTGCTTCTCAACTAAGAAAAGGATCATAAAATATCAACTCATCTTAATATTTTTATGCACCATGAAAAATATGCCAACAAGTACAAAAAAAACATGTATCATAAAAAAGGATAACAAGCTTAACACACTAACAAAGGGAAAAAAAGGACTATGAAGTTTCAAATGATGAAAATTGCTGGCAAAAGATATTTTTATTACACAAACACTTTTTTTTATTCGTCAATTGTCAAAGGAGATCATTTCAAACAGAGACAAACTGCCATAAATTAGGTTTAAAAATCATATTTTACTAAATGATCAACACATTAATACCAGCAGGATCATCATCATTTTCCTACAAAGGCTTTTGTAGCAAAACACGACGCATTTTCTGAAGCCATTAAGTGCATTTAAAATCTTAATTCTTTTTCACAGCCTTTTTTCTACAAAAATTTGAGAGTTGAAAATAAATTGCTTGACAAATAAATACTATTATCCTTGTTGGCAAAATAACCGGAATAAATTGCGTTAAATTTTTTGTAGTTTAACTTTTTAACACCACACTTAAATTTTCGTATCACAAGCATTATGAGAGTTTTTAGAAAAAAAAAAAAAAAAAATTCACAAAAAATTATAGGTTAGTTCAATAAATAAAATTATAAATAACCTTCACTTTAATTTAAATGTTTTGTAAAGAAAAAAGTTTAAAGAAAACATTTCATTTCAAATAAAATTATGGGTATAAATACACGTATCTTTTATAGTTGGTTCAATAAATAAAAATTAAAATAAGAACCTTCACTAATAAAATGAAATGTTTTGCCTAGAAAACTGTTAAGAAAGAATCATCCTGTCAAAGCGGTTTATCAGTCTCAAGATTTTGTTATAAAACCTGGAATGTTTATATGCACACCAGGAGAATACCGGAGTTTACTACTACTTTTGAACGCCTTCATTCGCTAGACATTGCTTAAATACCACAGCACAACCTACCGCTACGTTTTCCATTTACATCGCAGATTATCTATTCATATTTCCTTACCAATTACCAGATTTATATGTCCTCCTGGTCTTTTTGGATAGTAGATGATCTGACGTGCTTGGCAGTTTATTAACCTATTCGCAAAATATATATATATATTTTCTTGGCTCTTGTGCACTTTTAGTAGCAGTAAATACTTCATAATCACTTCATGAGGCTCGTAGGACCATAAACAAGTTAGAAGTTGTTATTTGTATTTGCTTGGTTTGGACGTATATATATTAAAGGGTTGCATTTGTATACTCGTTTGTATAGCCAAAACAAATATACCATCGTATGTACCATATAATTGTAGTGTGAGCGACAGAACTAGTATAAGAGTTATTGTGTGTGCGTGCTTTTCCAAATTAAAATACAATTGAAAACAAATAACAATTGCTTATTGTATTGCTGCTGAGCAGCTGTTTGATCTGTTTTTGCTCAAAAAATACATATTGTAATACAAATATATGAAAAACCACTATTGAAACGAATACATGATGTGCAGATTTATGTGTGGACGTTCGTTATGTTATTTTGTGGCGCAGCCAAAGTATAGAGAGAGAAAGAGACAATTTTGCTCTGAGAGTAATTACAAATGCATGTGTTTCATGTACATGTATCATTTACTTACATGTGTATGTGCAATTTGGCTTCCATTCATTCATTCATCAGCCAATTACATTTTTTCTCAATACTTACATCATAAGCCACTTATGGTAAAAGCAGTTTTATGTATATTATTTGCCTTAGAAAAACAAAAAAAATAAATGTGTTGTTTTCATTTGCTCATTGACCAACCATACAATAATTGCTTAAAAAATCAACATTTACAACTAGTAACAGAAAACGATAAATAACATATTTGTTCATACCAGAACCAAAAAACACGCAAAACTAGTGCAAACAGATGTATCTGTGCAATGCTATAATATATATATATATATATAGTAATGATAGAAATATCGAAAATTTACAGTAGTTTTCAACTTATTACTTTTAGGGCCTTCAAACCTTTTGAAATTATTAACTCTTAACAAAGAATAAAGAAAACTAGCTTCATCTCTTAATGTTAAATACGTCAAAAGTGTTTTTTAAACTAAAATTTTGCGTTTTTGTCTAAAAGATGTTGAATTTTTTCTTATTATTTTTAAAACCAAAATCTTTATTTTGATTAAAAGCTTCATATACGACTATTATTCAAAAGGCCAATAAAAATTTGAAAAACAAATATAAACAAACGTAAATCTTCCTCAATCAGACAACTGTGTGTGTTGTGTGGGTGGTGTGGTTGCTGTTATGTGAAACCTTTGAGGAACATAATTTGGAAAAAGTTTCCAAGAAACAACTTTCAAAGGAATATCGCGGATTAAGTGTTCGAGAAAAATCTTCGGCATTAAATTCTTCTTCAACTTTATAAATACAACAAAGTTCTGAACTACAATTTAATTCCAGAAATTAGTCAAAACTTGGAATGGGTTCATACGTTTATTTTGTACCTATCCTCGCTTACATTTTGCATATACATATCGCGCCATAACCGCCAAAATAGCTCAAGCGACATAATTTTCAAACTTCAATTTTTTACCAAAATTGATTATTTGCGATCGTAAATAGTCGATTTTCGTAAAAAAAAACGAAGTCCGAAGAATGTGTCGCTTAAGCTATTTTAGCGGTTATGGCGCGATATGTGTGTGGAAGTTTTATGTGAAATTCTGATGATATTTTTTTTTTAATTTGAATGCTAAAAGTTTTTTTCCCTTCTTGTCCAGAAGTCTCGAGTAAGTTACGCAGAAATGGGGATCTGGCGGCTAAAAATGTTCTACACAAATATTTGCCATAAAATTCTACTACGAGCCTCTCAAAACACAAGAGCTCAAAGTTCAACTCAAACATCAGTCCTTCTTAAAACTTAAAATAAGTAATATAGTTAATTTAAGTTGAAATTCGATCAGAGAAGCGCAATGAGTAGTGATAAAGTGAGTAGAGTTGAATCATGATTTATTATTTCATGTACTTATGCGCACTCATAGTTATTGCAATGTTGTCTATGAATCATATTCACTGGAAAGTTTGAAGTACTCATTGCAAGATTTATGACGTTGTTGATTTCGACTCTCCTGAACTTAATGTTTATAGACGATGCAAAATAAGTATTGTATGGCAAAGCCAACTTTGTATACGAACATTAAAATACTCATTATGAGGTTATATTTTTGCTCATTATGAGGTTACAAATGTGTTTTTTATACACATATATTTATATTGTTGTAGGTGTACAGTATGGATGTATAGTATAAATATTTATCTGAAATTATAAATCAAACTGAGGTGATTTGTGAGTGTGGAATGAGTATGACGTCGCATTCATACCCTGCAGAAAGTGCGAATAGTGAAAATGTACTGAGTCGCTTTTGACTTTGTCACCAGTACTACTCTACAATTATTCCCCATACAATACTTTATGCTATAGACATTTTAGCATGTGATTGTCATTGAAAATCTACTAGTAACACTAAAACAATTGACTAGGTAGTGAATTCATAGTTCTTATGGGAACATGGAGACATACCAACCAGACATTTACTGGTACATTTACGTACATACAAATTTATATATATTGACAAGTTGTTGCAAAATGCATCAGAAATACACCACATCTGTTTTCTCTATTTCTTTTATACTGATGAATAGAAGAGAAATTGTAGACAATGTAACTACTACTAGAATTTTAGTGTTGATATAGAGACACTTGGCCCCAGTCTGACTGCAGGCTATTTATTGCAACCTATACTTATAAAGCAATATTATTGTGAGTGTACGTAAATCAGAGTAGTTGATTTGAAATGATGTCTACTCACTTATATTTAAAATTTTATGAGTCACTATGAATAGCGAAAACATGATTCATTGCCAATCCCTGGTTTCGATCTTTGTTTTATTTTTCTTCCAAGATCTCACGACAACTGCTGTGGAAATAGAAAATGAGGCAATACCAATTTCAGGTACAAAAGCTTGCTTGTTATAGTTATTATGCTTGTACTTATGAATAACAATTTCTACTTGTCCAGAGCTCTGGTTCTTATTAAACAGGTATAGAATATGTAACACTAAACTATGGAGAGGAGCCTGTTTTAACTAGTGGTTAGCGTCAATAGTGGGTACTGCATGACCGAAACTCACTGGGCGTCAGATGAAGAAAACAAATATTCGATTTCGAATATTGGAAAATTTTTGTTTTTTCAGTCTCTGAGCTTTCTGAAGAATGTAACACTATCCGAAGTTTTAATAAAAATGCTCAAGCGGTTCTCACAAGCCATTATCTCTAGGCTCTTGTGAGAAAGTAGAGTGGAATGTCTCTCTGAGCATCATTACTCAAGTCGCTTTAAAATATATCCTTAAATTTAATAATCATAATCCTATTTCACAACATGTACAAGCAAAACATAGACTCACCAGGGCAACAGCATATCTTGTTAATTAATATTTCACGATTCTGTATTTATTTTTCCAGTTGAAAAGGCAACTGCGTTTCGGTTGTCATACATAATCGTGCCATTATATTTATATTTAATGATGCTGTGTTGATTTTCTCCTCTCAGCCTTAAACTTAATTCTCTTTTCCAACCTCAAAACTACATTTCATTGAACAATATTATCCAAAAAATTACCAATTTAAGAAGTTTCTATTTTTCTTTCAATTTTACTTCAAATTCTGACGCCAATTTAAGCTGATTGCTCATTATTTAATACCTTAAGCCAGACATTGATTCGGTTACTTACAGCAGCTACAATAGTTGTCAAACAGATCCTTTTTTTTCCTTTTCTGATATTAACGAAAAGTTACCTTGGGTGGTACAAATACTATAAAGGAATCTAAGACTCATTGAACCACAAAATAAAGCGTATCATAATAATATTTGCACCAATAAGCATTAAATCTTTTTTCTTTCCTTTGTACAGCAAAATGAAATAGGAAAAAAACTCACAATGTATTTATACTTAAATCCTGCCAACAAAACTCAAGGCACTTCCTTAAGCATGCATTTCTTGTCAACAAACATACACCGCGCTCAGCAAAAGCACAGCAGGATGTCTGGTTTTACACTTTGATATTTTAACAAACACACCTCTCTATTGTAAAAAAAAAAATGGCAAATGATAGAGAGGACGACTTATTACTCTTAATACAAATAAACCACACAAATTCATATTTTTTCGCTGATTTAAGCAGAAATAAAATTTTTTTCCAAATCTTTTATTTGTCTTTTTCTTTGAAGTTGTTAGTTATTGTGTTATAAAAAAGAGAATGTAAGGAACGTATAAAAGAAATTTTAATAAATTATTACGCTTAAAACTTCGGTTTTTTAGAGAGAGAAAAAAAGAAAATAATCTTTAAGTTTATGTGTCTCGAAGATTATAATCACTTACAGTTTGGTAAATAAATTTTGAGGAAAATTGTAACTTAAACATGTTTATTTAAAAGCACAAATAAATACAAATTTTATCTTTGAATTGCTGCATAAATTCAAAATGTTTTCAGTTATTTTGCCATTTTATTTAGCAACGAAAACAATAAATTGTAATTCCAAAACCTACTGCTGCCTGCACCAAACACGTTTATCTTTGCAGTAAAATTTTGTGTTTCATGCCAAAATGAATTGGTGGTTCGATGATAAAATTCCTACACAATTGGTACTTCGTAGCAAGCAACTAACAATTACACTATTGTTGCAATATAAAGGATTTAAAATCCTTAAAATATAAATCCTTACATAAACACACACAACCATTCATTTAAAGGACTCCAAACACCGACTAGCAGCCAATAAAGAACGTTTAAAATGCATGCAAGTCACAACTGCAGGACGACAAACACAAGTTACTAATTTCCAAAATTATTGCAATTTATTTTCTAGCAAAATCCAACAATAATAATTTAAACTAAAAACCAAAACTTAATGAATGTAAAAATACAATATGAAATATTTGCAAAACGAAGGAAAACTCCCTGCTGCCGCATTTACATTTGATTGCCCGCTATATACTCTCTTCTGTTTATTTATTTATCCTTTTTAAAAAGGTTAAAGTTTTCTTTCGTCGCATAATATTTTTCACCTTTTTTATTTTTGTCTTAAATTAGTCATAATTGGTTTATTAAGTGGCCCAAAAGGATTTTTTTCTTGTTTGAGAGTTATTTTATTGTTGCTGGTGAAAATTAAAAATGTCGTTTTCGTGTTTTGAATTGTGATGTTTGGTGTTCAAATTTAATTGTTAAACATGTTTAAGGTGTTGCAGAAAAACACTTTTGTTTAAGAGGAGGAGGGCCAATAAAATATACATATGTGTTGTGTTATTTAATTATAAGAGAAAAATTTTTATGTTTAGGAAAAAGGAAATAATAATAATAATTTATAAGCTAAAGAAAATTGCCGACAATTTTCGTATATCAACCAACCATAAGCAACAACTATAACAATTGATATTTATTACAGTGAACTCTCGATAATTTTAAAGTTTAGGGACTTAACAAAAATCTGACCTTAAACGGATACGCAATGGTATGCGTTGAGCCTGCGAAACCTAATAGCGATAAAAGCGTCATTAAAAAAAACTCGATCGAAAACCTTAAACTATCTAATCATAACCGATACTCACTGGCAGCATCATTTTTTAACAAGTTGCATAACTCTAACAACAACTGAGATCTCTAGAAAAATCGGTACTGAAGTACGCAAGTGACCTACGCTTTAAAGTTCCCAAATAAGAAGGAAGGAAAGAATAGAGATATTGAAAGAAGTTGCCTCAGTTTACGAAAATCAAGTTTTCATCATATTTCGAAGTTTTGAGTTTCTGGAATCCGCATTCAAAAGATTTGGTAGATTTCGAAAATTTTCACAAACCTGTTCTTTAAAATTTAAATTACTAAGAAAATCAAGTTTAAAATTAATAATAAATGAATAAAATCGGGTGATTCGTTCGAGATACCGTAAACGAAAAATGTCTAAAAAATTTTCATGTTTTTCAAAATTTTGAAAATATTATTCAAATCGATTTTAGATAATCACTACTTTTTAAACACTTAACAAGTAGTAATGGAAAAAATTCAAAAAAAAAACCCGACTGCGACCAACTTTGAACCGTTAAATATCCTAAATGATGATTCGAAATGAAAAATCATAAGAGAAACCTAAAGATGATTTTAAAATACATGTCGAACGATACGCAATTTGATATAGTTCGCCGACTTTTTATTTATTTTTTATTTTATATGTTGGCCGCCATATTTATTGAATTTTTACTAACTTTACTTCAGTGACACTCCCCGGATAAGGACAAATGGATTGATGTAAGAAGTGTATCGAATGCACATTTGACTTAAATATGTAATATGGTTTGAAAGATACTGTTGTCGAAAGAAGCGTTTGCATTTGATTACATACTTCATAATTTCTTGTCACATTAATATTTCTAGTCTTAAAAGCTGGAGAGAGGTTTCAGAGATGGTCTGTGAAGGTCAACCGATTCCAATATTATTTTATGTAGGATCAGCACTCAGGGGATGGAGCATACTCAAGCAATGCATTATGCTAGCACTAGGAAAATAGGTTTTGGGATGGAGAATAGAGCGACTGCATACTAAAAGTACGGTTAAAAAAATATATGGCTCGATTATGGATGGCAACCGAACTTCCGTTTCCGAGTTAACTAGCAACGCAACTGAACTTAAAATTGATATTATGTATGGCAACTTCTTCCAGTTGCCAAAAAGTTATCGAAAATACGATTATGGCAGATTGGCAACTGAAAATATGTAAACAAAAATTTAAAATATAAGAAATACAAGTGCTAAAAAGAAAATTATTAAGTTAATGTGCTTAAAACATTTATTATAGAACAAATGTTGATGAAGAGAAGGATGTACAAAATGTTGAAATTCTTAGACGGGTCTTTAGAATTATCGCATCTACCTACAGTGAGTAAATGTTATTGCCTAAAATAAGTTTTAACAACCCCTTTTTCAGCTTTTAAGCACATTTTCCTTAAACATGCAAAGAAAATATTTAAAAATAAAAATGATATTGCGCTAACATTTTAATTTTTTCCACTTTTTTGCTTCAAAAACTATGCAGCAACTAGAAATTTGTGGTTGCCTATATGGCAACTGAAATTACCAGCTGTTAGTTGCCATCCGTAATACCATTTCGGCAACTAGCAACGCAACAACAGTTTGGTTGCCATTCATAATCGAACCAATATTCTCTGTAACGCATAGTGCATTCCAATGGGCAATCCTCCAAATTGGACGTGCTCTTAATGAGGCTCGTATTGTGCGTGAAAATGTGCCGCTATCAGAAAAATAAATTTCCTGATTTCATTAGAAAACATTCCATTCTAACGAAAGAATAAAGAATAATAAAGAATCCCAGTGAATCAGTAGAGTTGATTATAGCACTGTGACCCACTGGCTTCTTCGCCTTCTTATGTACGTAGACGGGCAACTCCGAAATAGTGTTTGAAGCAAGGACCCATACATGACAGTTGTATTCTGTTTTCGGGCGGATATATGTGGTATAAATGCTACGAAATTAAAATGGAGTAAAGTGTCTCTTAAACTATTTGAAAAGCATTTAAATGATCCTTTTGAAACTTGAAATATATGATCAGCCTACTCTATTCGCTCGAACTCATTCAGATATTTTTAAATTAAAATTTAAAGTTTTATTCATGTCATAACCTGATACGCCGGATTGGTATATTCCTGAAATATAATGAATGGCAACTACTGTTGTCATCCGCGAAAGAGTGAATGATGTAGGAAGTTTGACACAGAAGGTAATTTAAAAAAAAATAAGGAATAGAGTAGGAGAAAGAACGCATCCTTGTTACCTTCTACTAGTTCAATGAGATCCCATCAATAACAACTCACTGAGGAAGCTCGATAAGAATGGAGAGACATTATTACCGACACCATAGCAATACATTTTGACAAAGTGCACCAAAGGCACACTATCAAACCCCACCATTTTACTTTCACCAAAATGGTGGATTGGATTAATCCATATCTCCCGAATGAGGGCAAGTTGTCATCATTACTTAACGACAAGCAGAAGTAAGGTATTGGTTTCTAGATACGTACATACTTTCCATCACCTCCATCACGTTTATTAGCCTCTTTTTTAGAGATTCGCGTAATATTAGCAACTTTATTCACAAAAGGTGCTGAAGAGATTAAATGAATGGACACCGAAGAGGACTGCATCAAGGCCAGTGCTGGAATGCCGTTCGGTCGACAGCGGTTAACAAAATAGTCAATGAATTCCCTTATGCCATGGTTGTGATTTTTAAGACAACTCAGTTTGATCACATTGGCATTGCCATTCGAAATTTTAATAACGCTTGTGTTTGTAGGCGTCTTGTGCCATAACAGTTTCAAGTAAAAAGTTGTTGCGATTCACAATATTAAAACAATATTTGATTGTATGAGACTTGGCTTGAAACTCAAGACGACAAGGTGAGATTTCACATAATTGGAGAAATTATTACGATAGCATTTATTGTAAGAAATCCTACAGTATAAATTAATTCAAATCGAAGAGTATTTTCTTTCTAGTCAGGATAATATCCCGAGGTACTATTTGTGAATCATTATAGCTTTCTTGGTAATTTCTCAAGTATCTACTGGGTCATGTGCTTCCTTAAGCAAAAGGAAGTCATCAATTTTGTGTTGTTAAAATTATTGTACTACTGGTTTTATATTTTCTTTCCTTTAAGTTGTAAGTCTTCAGAATTTACAATAAAAAAATCTGCATTAATTAAACCAGTTTAGCTAAGTGCAATTTAACTAGATTACAAGTACAATAATAAAAAATTTATCTAAGCATTAATTACGCCGCTATATATATGTACTAAGTTTTTTCTACTTAAAAATCCAAGCATATTAATTTAGTATAAAAAACTAAATCCCAACCTTAAAGTCATTGTCCTTTGAGAATTAACGCCATTATACCAAACATTTAAGCAAATATATATATATATAAATCTATATAAGAAAGAAAGCTTTTTCTTTTGCTAAAAAAAATGTACTTTTGTCATATTTATGACAAATTTTTATTATTCATATGACCCAACCGTTGTTGAAATATAAACCAAATCACACACAGTTACACAATCCTTAAGTCATTTGAGTTCACATTAAAACTGTAAAGGACAAGAAATATGCAAGTTCCTGTAGTGGCGTTCTTTAACAAATTTTACAATTGCATGTGAACAAAAATTAGATTGAGGGGGGGGGGGGGAGCTCTGGTTATAGTAGGTGTCACTTTGAGCTCCTGCATTTGGCGGAGCACAGAGAAAAATTAAATAAATAAATAAGTGAAGAAAATAATACTACAAAAATAAATGCAAGCGTACATTAAATATTTACAGTCAATTTTATAGCCAAAAAGGGCAATCACTTTTTGCTATTTTATCCTCTGTAAGTTTAAAGGGGCCAAGAGCTGCATTATTTTTTGTTTGCAAAATATAAAAAAGAATAATGCATGAAATAAATTCACTAAGAACATCTTCCTTTTTTCTGTTTTTTTTTTTTGGAAAAATCCAGGATATGGCACAGGTCAACGGAAGCCATAAAATTCTCGTTTGTCACGCGAATTGTTGAAAGTTAAAAATACAACATGTATCGCCTCGTGAGATACAAGGACAACATGCTATTTCTTTTTTCTTAGGAAGAAAAATACAAGGAAAGACACAAATGAAATATAGAACTACAGGAAGACAATTGCTTATAATGGTTTTAAAATACCCACGAATCTATAGAATATATGTATGTAAAACCATACATTAATATTCTTGAGCACACAGCCAGTGAACAGAAATAAACAGTAGGAGTTCCAAAGGTTGTAAACGACTTTCATCACTTTAACTAAAATTATGTAGATGGCAGCTCAAGCTATGCCAACCAACTAAGGCACAGTGGTATGCATGCAGTGCATCTCTAATTCAGAACCTGCACGACATTTCCACACAATTTTTCCAATCAGGATGATTGTACTATCGATCGCTGGCCACGCAATAATATTAGAACAATTAGGTGATTTTAGGGAATATATAGAATACTGCTTATCCAAAACTTCGCCCGGTAGATGATCTGATGTCAGCGTATCTGTAAATAATAAATCGATGATGGAAGATCGTTCCGGTCTGCTTGATGTTTCCACAGACGGATTGAAATCGCATAAAGGTGTGGGTGGCAGTTTTTATTCCCCGTTTCAGACAGAAGATTAGTTTCAAGCTACACAATCAGTGTCGGCAATAAAAAGGGCGGTTAATTGGTAGTCTCCCGTAGAAGTTGTACCAACGTAGAGGGAAAGGAAACATTTGAGAAGCTACTCTGACACTGCACCGATTTTGGTGAAAAAAGGCGCTTTTCATAGGCTTGCCATTTCTGCAGAATCTAGCCAAAAGATATTGGAATGCACTAAAAGAAAAATTAATTTGTTAAACTCAGGTTAGGTCAGGCTGCCCCAGGCAGCACAATGGAACCTACCAGAACCCAACTGAGCCGGCTTACGTAAAACAAGAAGTCTGCAAAACCTAACCTATGGCTCGATTACGGATGGCAACCCAACTTTGGTTGCGTTGCTAGTTGCCGAAATGGTATTACGGATGGCAACTGGCAACTAACAGATGGTAAATTCAGTTGCCATATTGGCAACCACAAATTTGTATATGCTGCATAGTTTTAAAAGAAAAAAATTGGAAAAATTAAAAAGTAATTGCATTATTATTTTTATTTCCGACTTTCTAATATACATACATATTTAAAGAAAATATGCCTTACAGCTAAAAAAAGAAAAGAGATTCTTGAAACTTATTTTAGACAATAACATATACTCACAGTAGATGCGGAAATTCTAAAAAGCCGTCTAATATATTCAACATTTTGTACTTTCTTTTCTTCGTCAAAAATTAATTCCACTTAACTAATCATTTTTATGATCAGTAATGTTTTAACAAACACTTTTACTTAATAATTTTCTTTTTAGCTTTTGTATTTCTTATATTTTAAATTTTTTTTTACATTATTTTCAGTTGTCAATATGTCATAATCGTATTTTCGATAACTTTTTGGCAACTAAAGGAAGTTGACATACGTAATACCAATTTTAAGTTCAGTTGCGTTGCTAGTTAACTCGGCAACTGAAGTTCGGTTGCCATCCATAATCGAACCACTAGTCTAATGACTGTGTGATAAATAATCAACTCCGTCTGGAAGAGTATTTTATCATAGTGTGGAAATGTGCGGGAACAATATAATAGATCAAAAGAATACATTTTAACAGCCTTATTTAAACGGAAAGTTGGCAAGAACTTGCAATTAGGTTTGAAAACCATAACTGAACCTAAAAAAACTTGTTTGACCGTATCGTAAATAGAATAAATAGAAACTTCTGCAATCTGTCATAAGCGCAGGTGCCGCTAGATATTTTTTTTTAAAACTTCTCTGATTTCATCATACTTCAGCCTTCATCATTATTTACTAACTTTTCTAAAATATATTTTTTAAATAAGTTTAAACATGTCCATCCATCGTTACCACTGTCTGGATGTCTCAACAGAGAACTTCACCCTCACATACTTGTCCAAGTACGTTTACAACTATTTATTTAAGTTTCTTGCGGTTTTATAGTTTCATTCTGTACGTTTTTATATTCAGTTTTTTATTACGTTTTACATCGTTGCAGCTCCTAGCAAACGCTCAGGTCTTAAAATATGGCAAAATATATTTGTACACAATAGTTTTTGTTCTCATTTCTTTCGCCTTCAAACTTTGGCTAAAAAGAACATTATATTTTTAGTTTATTTACTGGTTCTGCACACACAGACACCGAGAGATAACAAAACTCGACAGTTTATTTATAAACGAAGAGTACGATTATTACGACCTTGTCTGTGGAGAGTGCAGGGTGGTGTAGGAATAAAAAGGGTTTAATATAATGTTTGTTGTAACACATCATGACGAGCACTCTAACGATGACTTTCATACTTCTGTTAGATACTTTTTGGTCGGTCAGCAGCATGACAATTAAATTGAAGCCATAAAAAGCATAAACTTAATTGCATTTTGTTGTGTTCGTGGTGTGCTAATGTTCAATTTATAACAATTTTTTTACGTTTATTTCATGTCTGTTTTTTTTCGAGTATTTATTTTAGATTTGAAAGTAAATTGATGTCTCTCTCAGTTTTAGCATTATTTCTTTTTTTTAGAATAAAAAATATCTTTGATAAATATTTTTTTAACTTTAAATTTAAATTAAATTTTTCGAGTAATTTTGGAACACTTTAATCGAAAAACTAATTGGAATTAAATTTTAATGAAATCATAGTATATGTATATTTATTTCCATATTTCTCACTTATGCAACGTATACAGTTTAATTCATTCCTTGCACATAAATACATTATAAAACATAATTTCAATATAATCAAAAGATTTTTTTTTTTTGAATGAGAGGAAATTCTCAAACATTTGCATATGAGGTGTTTAAAATTTTTAATTTTACAGGGAACATTCTCGTGGTAGCACCTCCCGCTGCACGCGGTTTCTTGATCCTTTCGAAAAAGAAGACAAATAGTACTCTTAAAACTTGATATAACGATTGAAAAATTTTACAAAAATATTTGCATGAAATTCTACTGAAGTGTCTGAATACAACAAAGCTCTAAGGTACGCCAGAAATCAGTGGAAACTTATTATAATTATATTATATACATGATATGGATATATTAATATGTACTTATTTACATTTGCACTTGATTATTAAAAATACTACGCGGAACGTTTTCGTTGGACCGTTTAGTCCTTTAACTCTCCCCGATATGAGTCTTCCTCTTACCTTTCGAATACGCAGCAAAAGAGTAGGTTAGGTTAGCAGACTGCTGGTCAGGAAGGGGGAAATTTAGAGTTCAGCTCACTTGGGTCTAATACAATAATCCCTTTGTGATATCTGAGTGTTGAAGAGAAGTTAGTGAGAGAGGTTGATAGGGAAGGGATAGTGATAGTGAAGTATGAAGATGAAGGAAGAGAGAGAGAGGAAAGGAAAGCTTCATTCTTTTACACCTTTGCTTTTATTGCACGCTTTTTAATAATGCAGTTTTGCAGCGCCTCTGGTGTCAAATGAGGCGTATTAAATTTTGAAGCTGTGTTTAGTAGCAATTGGTTCTTTTACTTTGCCGATGATTCTGCTACTCACCGAAGGAGGGCGCTCTGATGTTACATTAGGATTAGCATCTGCTGAAGCCGTGAGCCAGTGCATTATGCCTGCATCACTTGAACTTTTCCCACAACAACTGATACAAAAGACACTAATGCGCATCACAAAAATGTGTAGTGTTGTTATTTTAATGACTGGCAGACACCGGGCTCGATCCCAGGACCTTAGGTTTTGTAGTCAACGTGCTAACTACTTGAGCCAACGCCACCCTTTCTTAAGCCAACGGCACGCAAAAGAGTAACCTTAAACGGCAATATTAAGGGCTACATTTTTAAAGATATATTTATTGTAAAACTTTATTGTAAGTGCCAAAAAAAAGCTTTAAATTAAGATGTACCAAAGTACATGTCCTACAAGTAGCATAGAACCTAGATAAGTTGGTTGGATATATTTCTGTCTTGCGCTGTAACTTTCATGGGGACTACTTTTGATTAAAATTGTCTTCTCCACGTGTGAGCAGGGAATGCCCTTTGGTTGCCATGTGTACATGGTATTTCTTATTATATAGTTACGCAGTTATAGAATATGATTGGAATGCTATCATAGCCTTCTCTTAAATATAAGACTTGGCCTAAGGATTGTCTGATTAAAGCCAGAAATAAATTAAAACTTAAAATGCTTGCTAATGTTAGTTTATTACTAATTTACTTGTTTTAGGGATATTATAGATGCCAATCTGAAAATTATGTACAGGATTATTTGATATAATTATTGCCTTTTTCTAGCGCAACTGGAGATGGATTAGTGAGAAATCCTGTTTCAAAACATGTGTGAAAAATATATAATTTCAAATATATAAAATTTAGTGTAGAAAATTGTTTTTCAGTCCATTTCAGCCGTGTTAACAAAACACTTAAAATTTTTGGATTTTCTTGCTTCAAATTCAAAATTATATGCGCTCAATCAAATGATGATGTCAGATGTGTCTGAGATTATCGTGAGTACCTGCCATGAAAGTCTTACTTTGTGATGCTCCTCAAGCTGGGCGAACTTAAGCCTTCACCACTGCCTTTATGCCCATCAATAAAGTACTATGTGACTTGCAAGGAACACAGATTTCAAACTTAGAACATAGTTATGCCTGACTATGAGTAAACATCTTGCCTAGGAGACCTAGTGCTACACATAAGCTAAACCAGATGAAATCTACTATACGCTAGAACACTCTGTAAGAAATCCTCTAAAACTTGGACCAAACACCATCGTTAGAAGCAGCATCTGTTGAATAATAACAGCACCTAGAACGCTTGACTACATCCAACCAATGTCTGACATTTGACGCAAATTAGAGATTTAGAAGCCTTCTTACGGTAATTTGATTGATTACATGCAGCGATTGTGGTTACTCAAACCCACATCCAAAGAACCGGAATTGTACAATACGGTGGAAAACTCTACAAGGCAAAGGTCTTAATGGTCCCAATACGGGGACCATCCGCCACCATTAAAAGAACTTGGAATGGCATATTTTTTGCTTCGTCCAAGTACCTTTTGATCAAGCTCTAGACATTCAATACCCTCTTTCTAGCAATATTGATAACAGCCACAGCCATTATTTTCTCAATGGTATCTTTTTGACTGTTATCTCTTGACAAAGTCTGCAGCTTACTTGCCGATGGTTAGTATTTTCTACTAGAGACCTGCGTAAACAGTCTTTAAATACGTCATGATTTTTAAATGTATTCACGTCGCATGTATTATACTAAACCAATAATAAATGCTGTCGTACTATAAGCGAAGCACGATGGATGTATTGGTGTACGTGTATATCAGTGTTAACAAGCGATGTCGTAAGACAGCTTGTTTGTAACAAACACTCAAAAGAAGTACTGTTGATTAGTGTATGCTTGTTATTTTTCATATTGTACGTTTGAGTGTGTGTGTAATATGTAGATGGTAAGCTATTATGTGATTACTCGCATACAACTAATGTTAATGTATGTGTGTGCCTTTGCATGTACGCAGAAAAATAAAAGATCATACACACATACATGCATGACGTTTGTACACGCGCTCATGCGTAGAAAGAAGCAAGTATCACAAATTCTTCAGTCACGAAGTGTTTTCTTCTTTACTCTTATACCTACAATACTGAAACAAATTTCTTGCAAATAGTGTTGTTAACGTTTGTTTTATAAAATTTCGTTGTTTTAAAGCATTTGAAAAATCCCTCATGCTTGAAAGTTCTTATAAGATATCTTGTGCAGGACACTATTTTCTACTGTGCCTCATGGAGTTAGAACGAAATCTATTACCTGCTTTCAGCCAATGAACGATGTCTCATTCATTAAACCCGCAGAGGCGGACCAGTTAAAAGGGCAACGGTGCCTCTAGTATTTACAAATAATAAGCCACTGGTTAAACTTTGAAGTTCCACCCCGAAATGCTTCCCTACGACGCTGGTCTTTTTGAATCAATATCATTCTAAGTGACACTTCACCTTACCAGGTACGTAGCAAAGCTTACCTTAGAAAAAATATGTCCACTTCCTTTACTCCGGTTACAGCTAATGATTGTAGCGGCCAAAGTAGTCAAACTGGCGTCCGCGGGATTGTCACACCCGTTATCTTGAAGAGATACCCTTGCGGGATCAAATAATTGTTTAGTAAATAGGAAAACATTCCAATCACTCAAATAATTTATAATTTTAATTTACCAAATGATTCCTTTTAGCAAAATTTCTCAAACAGCCAACGTATCTTCTTAAGTATAAAAAAACCACCATCTGTATAAAATGATAAGCAATTATAAAAAGGAAACAACATTGCGCTTCTCACATTTAACAACAATTTTCGATATAAATCTAATAATTTCTATGCCTCTTTTTGTTTACACTAAATACAAATAATTGTGTCATATGCCTTCGTAATTTAATCAGAACCCAAACAAAGTTTGTCTGCCAAAAACACAGAGACACACCTCAAGTATCAGTTTACAATTACAAATGTCATGTTTAGATAAAAAAATAAAAAAGTGAATAGACATAAATATCTAACACAATACTAAGGCAATAAATAATATTAGAGAAATAAAATTTATACATTTAAACACAAAGGAAACTGTAGGAAATACTCATCGGGCGAGCCACAGCCACACACATGATAGTGAATCCTGGAGGTTTTTGTTTTCTTTTATATTACTAAAGAATTGATAATAAAATATATTTGATAGATTTTTTTGCAAAAAAAAGCGTTAGTTTTTTTTTAACAGAATTGTTTTTCTGCCTGAAACTTTTTTTTAGTCACAACGGCCTAATTACACATGGTGTTGTAACAAGGGTTCATTTTGGGATAAATAAATTATTGTAAAATTATTTATTGAAAATTGACACTATTTTTTTAAAGTTAAATTAAACAATAAAACCAAAAATTGGGGTGTTGCTAACAAAAAATCAGCCAAAAGGATGTCACTTATATTAAGGAAGTAAAGTGAGGGTTGTTGATGTTATTTAATAATGTAAAAGAGATCATAACCAATTAACATCTATTGAAGGAAACAATAAAGAAATTTAATAATTATTAACAGTTGTTTGAATTAAATACTTGTATTTATTTTGCTACAGGTTTGTGAAAACACTAAATGTCACTCATTTGAAAGCCAAAAACAATTTAAATTGTCAGTCTGTCATCAAATGTGTCATTTAATAGGAATAAAAAGCTAATAGTTTCGAAAAAAAACACTAAATTAATAATTGTTCAATCAGTACACATGAATACACTTGTCATTTAGTTGACACTAAAAGTGACATTCGATAACTCGACTATTTGAAAGTCCTGTCACTCTAGTTTTGCGACAGACAACCAGAGTGTAAGAGAAATCTTAACATATGTGCTAATTTTTCATATTTTTCTTAAAAAGATTTTTTTTTACAGAATAATTTTTAATTGTCACCACATTAACTGCTAAGAGCTTTTTCATTTAGGAATCATCGTGGTTACACCCTCTTCACGAGCACTTTGGCAGTTGATTTACTGTTTGTGTGTATATTCATTGTTAAATAAATATTTTGTTTTGAGAATTTTTTTTAAAATTGTAGTGTCACTGTAACATTTTTAAGTCAAGTGTAAATTTTTTTAAAACATATTTAACGCTTCACTGAATAAAAAGGAAGTATTTACATCATTTCCTAAATTGTTGTCGCATTTTATTAAACTTGTTTAAATTTAATTTGAAAAAGTTATATTTGCATTGAAATGATTCTGTAAATTTTGTTAATTTGTGGTAATTTTAAGCTTGATTGCAGACAATGTGAACAAGTGTTGATAGAGAAAAAAAATGCAATTGATAATAAAAAAGTTTAAAAGTTAAAAGTGTTCCACATCAAAAGAAACCCAAGAAACTTCAAATTGAAATAATATCTTTACAGTAGTATTTTGATGAACGATAAAACAAAACTTGGTAAAAAAGTTATGAGAAATAGTCGTACCTCCGAACCTTACCTGCTGAGAACTTCCTTTCTTTTCGGAGATACATATATCCGAAATTATTTACAAGTTAAGCTGCAGGGTTTTACAGAAGTCTTTCACTTTAAAAGTATTATTTAACCTTAAGCAGACTATTTAGTAGAGTCCTATTAATCTTAGAGGTTACGGATTTGAATTCCATCAAACACAAGTACTTGGGGTTTCCGTATACACAAGGGGAACAACCATTTTGAAAACTTGCTCTTTGAATATGTATAATTAAAATAAAATTAATAATAAAATGAATATTGCGACAAGAGTGTTAAAGGAAACCAATTAAACGAAAAAATGTGGAAGGATGCCTCCATTAAGAAAAATTTATTATTTAGCATTAGCAAGAATGTACTATTTCTAATTTTGAATAAGCAGATAGACAGAAAATGATTCGAATGGAATGGGCTAGATAATCTCTACAAGAGATCTTGATAATAAAAAAAATAAAGAAACAAACTATTTTCAAGCACGATAAAGCAAGGGTGCACACATATGCAGTTTCCGTGGAAAAAATCTTTGAATTGCGCTATCAGTTGTCATATTTTACGGATTTAGCCCCGAGCTAGTATTTTTTATTCTCAAACGCAAATAAATAGCTCTTCCGGAAAGAGGTTTGATTCCAGCAAATACCGATTTTGATGACCTCGACAATTCTTACTTTTTGCAAGGGATAAAAAAATTTGGAGAAACTTTGAACAAGATGTATAGAGCTCATAGGATCCTACGTTTAAAAAATATATAATTATGGCCCTGCTGAGTTCAATACCGCTTCGGAATTTCACCACACCTGGTTTAGCTCTTAATTACTTTATTTTAGCTATCCCTGAGCAATGGTTGCATTATGTTGAAGAGGAACCTTTTATTTTTTGTCGTGTCTTAAATATTTTTTGCCTAACTCTCTTGCGGGTTTTTGGTGGAATTATCCCAATATTTCTCCTAATATTCTATCTATCATTGACATTCATGATACCTACTTTTTCCCGCGGAAGAGTCTACCCATTTCGATGTATGTTTAGAACAAGAGAAAAAAGGAAAAAGTTTTCCTGAGAGATTTTGTTTAGAAAAATTCCCATAAACTTATGAATTGCGTGGCTGCACAGAAAAATGTCGGCATTTTCCCACAGCTAAAGTCTAGTTTAATTTTTCTTCTCTTGAGAAAATCACATTAATTTATAATAAGGGATTAACACGAAGACTTTTTCCCCTACATTTTTCTTGAATTCTCTTTTATGTTGCTACCCCTTTGAAAGCCTTAGTACCCCGTTTGCCAATAAACTCTAGAAAAGTCACGGTAAAAATTCATGGTGTGAATCCCGTATAAAAATTTTTCATTCTAAAAGACTTGAAAATAAGCCCGATTAAAAAATTATTCCTAAAGAAAAAAATTTATATTTTGAAAAAAAATAACATCTACATACATATATACACATTTATAAGAAAATATTTTAGTTTTTGAAAAAAAAAATTCATGTTCAATAGAGAAATAATTCTTATTATTACTACTATTTTTTAAAATTTCCATTGTCATTGTATGTATTTAATTTTTTTATAAATTCAAATTTTTTTTATTTTGCTTAAACATTTAATTTTGGAAAAAAATTATTATTTTGAAATTTGTAATAGTGCAGAATATTATATATATATATTAAATTCTCTCATATTTTTTATAAATTATTTATAAATAAAAATTTTTTTGATAAAATTTTTGGAGAAATACTTTTTTTTGAATATTAAATGTTGTATATATTTTAAAATTTAAAAATCTTTAAGATTTAAGCAGAAATCAAATTTGTATATAAAAACGTAAAATTGTGGGAATAGAATTTTCTAGATTGGTAACTTTATAGTAATAAGAAATTATTTTTCGTTTTATTTTTTTTTTAATTGGTTTTTCTAAGAAAAAATATGTAGTTAACATTCTATGTCCCAAATGCATTAATTTTAGTATGAAAAATGTTTTTCTAAATAATTTGCCAATAAGGTTGAATTTCTGTTTGTCGTTAAACGGCTTTTATACACAAAAAGTTTACTTTGCAAAGTCTTGAATGGGAGTTTTTCCACTTCTTTGCTACAAACTCAAAGACTTTGCTAAGTAAGCTTTGCGTGTGTAAAACCCGTCTTACCAACATAGCTCGATAATATTGCAATGATGAAAAGCGCCAAAACTTTTGAGAGTCGCAACCTTACGACTTATAATAATTTTGTTTTAAATTTTAATTGCTTTTGCTCTAATCCCTGCGCTCAAGGATAAACAGCGAATCCTTAATAATTCCTTAGAATGTTTATCTTTATTTTCAAGTTTATGATTAAAAATGCATAATGATGAAAATATAAAAGAAACGGTATAAACAAATAATATTTCTTAAGCTCTTTAAATACCATTTCCTTGCACGTCTTCCAAAAACTGGCCTTCAATTATCATCATGTTTATCATTAGTAAAAGAAAGAAAAAAAAGATGTGGAAAATAATTTTAATATTTGAACAGTTTCTTGTCTTATTTATTTGTCTACATTGCAACAGTAGAGATAATAATTATTTCATTCCATCTTATTTTTTTTTTCATTGTATTCTTTGGCCACAATTTCAAATTAAAATTAATGAAATATTTTAACATTTTTAAGAAGAATTTCTTACGACACCCTCATATAATTACGAGTCTGCTTTTATTTGCTTGCAAACTGTACAGGCTAAAGGACAACAAGCAGGGCATAAAGCGGATAAATTTTTATGATGTTGGTGTAATTATTATCACCCTTGAAATTAAAAAAAATATAGAAAATTTCATCAAAATTTGTTTATGCATTATTAGCATTTATTGTGTAGAATTTTCTTGAAAAATAATAAAAGATTTTTTTCATTTGAATTTTTTATCACTTTTCATTTTAAAGCATGAAAAGCAAGAAAAGTCTCAAGAGAGCTTAAGAAGTGAAGTTAGTGGGAGAGGAGAGACGGTTTAATAAGTTTCTTGAGCTGCTCATGTTAAATGAAAAAAAAAAGTTCCCAGACAAAAAAATATTAAAAAAACGTTTAGCAAAATTTCATATTTCCGTTTCAACTGCTACAATTAAATTTTTCTTCATACTTTTATTCATGCGGGCTTAGTTCATTCATTGACGCTTAAATTTTTACATTAAAAAAATTTAAATAAAATGATAAATCATTAATTTTTCAAGGGTTGGGGGGAGTGTGTAATAAAGCATAAGTTTTCTATGTGCATGTGTGTTGTTTATAAACCAATAAATTTGTTGTATTGTGACATTTAAAAAGGATTTGGCAATTGTTACGATTAGATTTTAAAATAATATGACACGTGTTTTAGCATGTAAATTAGTTTAAACACACACTCTCTGGCAGTGATTCAAATGCCTTAATGATTTTTATTTATGTAAAATTTTAAATTGTTGAAATTGAATTGGACAGATATTTATTTATTTATTACATATATAGAATTTAATAGATGTACAGATATGCTAAATTTATATTTGCCTTAATTAAGGTTACAGTTAGCTTAACTTTTTTTTTACATATGAATAACGGGTAAATTCTTCGAAAGCGGAGTAAATGAAATTGGCATAATTTTTTCGACTCCAGAATTTACCAACACACTTAAATTTTTTTAATTGACAACTAGATTGATTTTAAATACACCTAGTTATTCATTAATATGGCAATTTGATGTTCAACTTGAAAAGCTGGTCACAGCAACATACTGAAGGAACCTATCATTTTAAGTTATTCTTTCGTCGGGGGCATTTATAAAATAAAACTGACTGTAAATTCATGTCAGAGCTATAAATTTCAAAGAATTTTGACACACCGCAGAAGAAGTCTATTGTGAATCGTATGCAGAGCATTTTCAATCGCAGACGAGCTCATATTTTAATCGTGGAAGATGCTTCGCACGAGAGAAACTGTTACCTAAGATGATTCGTGTACAAAAGCCACAGAAGGCACTTTTATTAGTCGTAGATGCAATCATTTGAAATTTATCTAAAGATTATCTTACAACTCTTTTTTGAAGAACATTTAAGGCTCAGTTAGCCGACTGTAATGTAATGTAATTGCAACAGTAAAAAACAGCTGATCGATTTTGTTATGTGAAAAGTAATGAAAATGGTTATAGATATGTAATGCAACGTAACGTACTTTTCATATAAAAATATCGATCAGCTCTTTTCTACATTACAGTTACATTACATTACAGTCGTGTTACATTACATTACAGTCGGCTAACTGCGGCCCGTTTCTCAAAACTGCAAATTGCAAATCTACAAATAAAATACACACAAAACAACAATAAAATTTGTAAAAGTGTTGTTGTTTCGTGTGTATTTTACTTGTAGATTTGTAATTTGTAGCTTTGAGACTTTAGAATGGTATGATGCTCTTCAACGTTGAACTTATATGAGCTATTGGGAGAGTTGTAAAAGTATCATCCCATTTTAAGTTTTTTAGTACTTATTAATATAAAAAACTTTTCTTCAATAATATTTTATGTACATATGTATGTATGAAGATGGAACATAGAAAATTTGTGATTAGTATTTTGAATTTTGTTTTGGTGCTGCAAGAACTTTGAATGGCAAAAATATATGATATATTGAATTAATTAAAATAATTAGATTATTTTAAAAGCTTTTTACGTACCTCCAAAAATTTAATAAATATTTGATGTTAAATATCAAACACATGAAATTAATATGTAATTCACTTTAATATATCTTTAATTATAATAAAAAAAATGAAAACACACTTGAAACAACCGACAAGATTATTATTCAAAACTCAAATGAAAGCATGAGCGAAGAAATCTGTTACAGTAAATATGAAAATAAAAAAGAATTAACATATTTTAGATTAATGTATCGTCGATTAAACATTGCAAGATTTATAAGAGAGAATTGAACAGAAGTGCTACAATATCACTCTCCAAATAATTAGCAGAAGATTCGTTTTGGAGTTGTATATTATATATATTCTTGGCTAGCTGTGACAGTATGTATGATGAAATTGAAAGCGATTTATTGTATGTGTGGCTGCATTTGCAATCAAATATTTTTTTTTCCTTTACAGTACGTCTCCACGCGCAATATTTATTTCCGAACATGAGCAGTAACGTCGGCAGCATGACGTCACAAATATGTTCATGTACAAGCTTATGTTCTAGGCTATAGAACACGCATTGTGGTATTGGACATAAATTTAAAAAATTCACTGTGTATAGATCGATGTTTCTTATGTTTATTCTATTTTATTTTAATTGATTTAAAACTAATTTATTTATATTCGTTTTACTATACATTAAAATTTCTGTATTTTTACCCCAGTCACAAGTTTATTTTATTTAATTCTCACAAACAACAAATGTCTATGAAGTTTGACAGCTTATGTTCAACATTATTTCTTCGAAATAAGTTTGAACAACTATTTCGCAATTTATTTGCAAATAAATGTCTATTCGGTCCACACGTAGACATATGGTGTTGGAAATAGAATTTGACAGTTGGGAACATAACTATTTCCAAGTTTATTGCGCGTGGAGACCCCCAGTTACTACATACAAATATATAATTTTTTGTTGTTGGCAACGCTCTGACATTTTTTAAACATCATTACTTCTCAATACCTCCGCCACATTCTGAGTACAAAGTAATTAATATTTTGAATATTTGCACATATGGTTTAATTTACTACGACAAAACAAACCCAGCCTTGATATAACAATCAAAATCGTAAAATTTTATAACTAAAAGCATCAAAAAGATTAAATAAGTTTAACGCATTCACATATTTCGAGCTCATATAAAATAATAAAAACGAAACCGAAACCAACTTCATCCAGTTAATACGCAAATGAACACAACAGAAAAGCGTTCCCCGAGCAGCAAACTGACGCAAAAATTGCATAAATGTGCGTGCAAATAATAAGAAAGCGATGCGTTTTACAAACAAAAAAGAGAAGTAGAGCGAGAGAGCAGAGAGTGCTGCATGTGTGTGAGTGTGCGAGTGTTTGCGTCAAAAAGGAAATAAACATAAGATTTTATGATCTTGCTGTTAAATATGCAAAAATCCGCCGGAATTATACTCATATGCAGGCATTCCATTCACATGTGTACCCATAATTACAAACTCACACACTCACACGTGCACTCATTGATACGCGCCGAGAAACAACATCCATGTGTGTGTGTGTATGCGTGCTTTAAAAAGCTCACGCAAAATGTTTTAACTGCGGTAAGCAGAGAAAAATGAAATAAATTGTCACAATTGTAAATCTCCTGCCAAAAAAAGAACGAGCCATAATCATAAACTTTAACGATGCAACATGTTTTAAAATGTTAAAAAAAAAAAACGCTCTAGGTTTGACGAAAGCAGACTGATGAAGAGGACAGACACTAGCTCGCTCTACCCCTCCGTATTATTACACACATGTCAAAAAAATTCTTACTTTAAAATTCACTTGGCTGCCGAAAAATAATTTTAAAATATTTACTTAATCCTTTTTCCTACACTACTACAGTCTGATTTTCAGGGATTACAGATTACAGCGAAACCAGCTGGGGTGTTTTATTATTAAATTTTTATTGTTTCCATTTCCAAAAAAAAAAAAAAATTAAAATAAAATAAAAATAAACAAGAACTTAGTTTGTTTGCAGATCTTTAAATTTGATTATGACTTGACATATAATTGTCAGTTTGATGCCCAAAACGATTACACTTGCTTAAGTAATTGTCAATATTGAATTTAAAATATTTAACTAACGACCAAACTGCTTTTTTCCTCCTCTTAATGAAAAATTTGTGTGGTGGTGGCTTGATTGCTCATTTTCAAAAGCAGCCAAAACAAATTCGTAATTTAACCCTTTTCTGGTTTTGGTTGCACAAAATTTTCGTTCTACTTGATTGACAATTTAGCGTTCGCTTATTGTGGTTTGAGTTAAAATTAATAGAAAATTTCTAATGCCATTCAGTTATGCTGGCGATAGAATGAGGGAAAAGATATGCAGACTGACAATATGGTAATGTTGGTTATTTAGATTGGCTTACAAAATGTTTGTCACTCGACGGTAATCCTTGAGAGCCCATTACATTTAAAATTGCGAAAGTTGCAACGTTTGTGTGCAACTCTCCTTGTCAACTTTAATCCGTCTCAAAGGATGTAGTCAAGTTAAATTATAAGATTAAAAGTTTGAAAATTTTATCAGAGATCTTTTCGAAAGTAGGAATTATCATTAGTATTAATTTCCACAAAAAAAAAATACAAGTTTCCAAAATTATTGCACAATATCTCATCTCACTAGCCACATTTCTAAATTAACCTACCGGACTGGTGCAATTATAGAGCTGAAGTAGCGCTGACACCTGGTTATATACGCCTTGCTTACGAGCTGCGGCACGATGTCGATAGAAAACGTTCGATCGACAACTTGTATTGGAAACCACATCAAATAAGAAAATTTGATTTTGTTTTTAATATAAGCCATCGGCCGTAGGTTTAATTTAGAACTTTGGCAATAATTTTGGAAGCTAAAATATTTTTGTGTGGACCAGGCTGCTAAATTTTGAGCTTTACTGGGTTTTTTGTATATTGAGATTTAATATTTTTTTATCACACTTTTACCTTAATAGCAACCTGACTATTCGAGAAGATCGCTACTTTTCTTCCACTTTAGCCCTTGTCGAGACTAAATTATGCGCTTCTTTCCATAGTATAAGCTTACTGCTGAAAGAAGGTAAGGGTTTATCACAAGACTTATAGTAGTGAATCCTTTATCCACGCACTAGAAACTGCCAGCGTTCTAGAACTATGCGTATACCTCCTGATGGTGCCATGTCTAAAGGTATATATAGTAGTACAAACTTCTTCTGTTGGCCAGAACAGTATCAAACCAAGTACCGAAGTCACACTCTTTATAGTTCCTACCTGCAGTTTCTATGACAATCATCACAGGTGTGATTTCTAGGCGGACTTCCATTGCCGCAGGAGGAGAAATCCTAATACATCCTGTTATACAGAGAAAAACTGGACTGTGTAATATCCCCAAGTGATTCCTGTTTGTAGCTATCCTGATTCTATTCGACCAAGCAGCAGCACCATAGTTGATGATAGGTGTCACTATCATAATGTTTATCCATCTCAAGATTTTGGACATGAAACTCCGTGTTCTCACCGCAACAGATTTACAAACCCTTAGTTTAGTGCTGTTATTGCCTTGTCTACAGTCGCCTATAAATGCTGTCTCCCTAACACCCTTAGTATCAGTCACACATACTTGACCTAACAGCACGTTATCTGCTCGGATGGTTTGACGCAGTGGAACTGCCTCCTCTTGTTGAAGGTTGACGTTCAGCTCTACAGATAAATAACATTCCTAGTCTATTCTGCGTAAAGGTAGTGTGTCGAAGGACACTTCCACATCAAGACATGCACAGACGTCCAGAATACTACGCATTGTGTTCGTCAGTTGATACAGTGCTATGTCGGTTGAACGGTATGTCCTGCAGCGCCTGTGACAGCGGGCACAAAGGCAAAGGTTGATGGAATATAATTATCAATTATTTTCTCCATCCCCTTAAGCATAAAAGAGGTTAAGCTTACGGGTCGGAATGACTTTGGAAATGATTAGGTATTAAGATAACTCTGGCCTTGCTCCATACCTGTGGTAAGTAGGCTAGACCTGGGATGTTAACCTTATTTGGTGAGGCATATTCTACTTTCAATCCCTGCTGGAGACACATTAAGGGAATGCTATACACCTCTAGAGATTGACATGGTTAGAAAGTGCCAATAGCCCATTCTATACGCTATTCAGTACATAGCGGCCGTGCAAAGTCCCAGAGTTCTTCGAGTCTTCAAAAAAATACGCATATGTTTATTATTTTTAGTTGGGCGTCTACTGTGTAATTCGAAACGAAAGAAAAAGCTTTCGAATTTGTATGATTATAACATGTAAATTCGAAAGCATTGCTTTCAAAATCGAATTACAGAATAGACCCCCTGCAGTTTTAGCAACTTTTTGGGAAAAATTGGTCCCACTTATAAAACTTTTGAAAGCTTCCTAAGAAAAATTTATGATACAAAATTTCTTTCAATTTCAAAAAAATATGATAAACATATTTTAAAAATTGTTTTAACCAAACAGCTCTACAAAAACTTTAATATTCTTTAAAATTTTATAAAAAGTCTTTTTGGAGGCAAAATTAAAAATTTGCTATTTAAAGTTTCTTTCCCAAGATTTGCTATTTCGTAGAAATTTCAGAAATATTTGTTATTTTAGATATTCTAGACCAAGTATTTATGTACTCGTATATTTATTCAATCAGCTTTCGCAAAATTTTTTTCTTTTTAAAGCTTATTCTGAAATCCCTTACAAAAATTTCAGTTAAAAAAATGTTTAGCGTTTCTCTCAAAAAAAATTGAAATTCAGTTTTATCAGGCATTTTTAATTTCTTGATTTTACGTCGACATTTTCTGATGCATTTTTTATAAAATTTTTACAATTTTACTTTTATTATATATTATTATATTTTTAACATTTACTTCAAAAACTTGCTATCTGAGCAGTTTAATTAAAAATTTTTCACTATATGTTGCTATGAAAAATAATTTGAGCTTATGCATTAAAAACAAAATTAAGGGCGTCATTTTGTAAAAGGCAATTTTTATATGGAAAAAAATTTAAATTATAAAATGAGGCCGTAGATGTTTTGTTGCTTTCAAAAAAAATTACAAGATATTTTTTTACATGAAAACAATTTAACATAATATTGAAATGTTTTATTGGTGATGAGGCTGTTTAAAATATTTAGAACTAAATTTCTTTCCCTTAAAATTTTTTTAATCAAAATCAAAAATATTCTTGGCTTAAGGTTTTCTTCGACTTTGACGATTTTAAATTATTAATATATTCTTTTGACAAAAACAGGATAATTTATGATTATTTTTTGCAAATGCATACATTTGCTATTGCAGAAAAAAAAACATCATGAATTGAAATTGTCACTTGTTAGCTGAAAAACCATAAATCATCAACGTAAAAAGGAAGAAAAAGTTTAAAAAGTCAGTTGGAAAGTAGAAATAAGTTGCAAATACAATATAAATCTATTATTACTGGAACACACACACAACAACAGCGAACGTGTACAACATGTGTAGAAAGACATCACATATGTATGACTATAAGAACGCCATGAATCATTTTATTTTGTAGTTCTTGTTGCTATTGCTGTGTAGTACAAATAGAGCTAAGGATCCTTGCCAGGACTAACAAAATACGATACAGCGCAAAAATTGAGTGCAACAAACTGTGATTAATAGCGATGTAACAAGCTGACAAATGCGTTATGTTCTTTGGTTGGCGCAAGTAAAAATTTTAAAATATTAAAATTGTATTTTTTTGTTTGCTGTTTCCTGCAAAACGATGCAAGGATTAACTTTGAATCAATGCAAAAGCCTCTGACTTCAAATTTAAAATCAATGTACGAATACATATGTATATACATTCTTGCACACACACACGCACATACGAAATCACTTATCTATTGTTGAGTAGTCGACTTCCGTTTCCCCTTTTGAAATAATAAGAAAGTTCTTTTTTTGTAGTTAAAGTTAAAAGTTTTATAACGTGCAGTAGAAAAAAAACTTATATTGCATTGGCAAAAGTTTTAAAAATATTTATCTTGTTTAGAGATCAACAACATCTTTGATCATTTCTAATGAATTTAATTGCAACAATAAAATAAAAGCAGTACCTTTTCGAGGATTGGTTTCACTTAATTTAGTTTTCTAGGTTAGGTCCCTGCCCACATTGAACTGTAACATTACATCATCTTGCTGTGGTGTATGTGCATATTTCTATCTGCCCAGAAAAAATCTATTCGATGAACCAGTGATGCCAAGAAACCAGCTTGTTCTTCGGTCTCTCCAATCGGAGTACATGAGACATTCTAAGTCCGGTACGTTTTCCCTATGGAAAACTTGTTTTCTAATCTGACTTAACACTGGTTAATGACCCAGGTAGTGTTCTACTGTTTCGTCCTCTTCCTCGCTTGATCTGTACGTGACCTCCTGCATCATCCTCCACGCATTCTCTGCATGTGCTATCCTCCATGAGTCCCGTCCGAGTCAGATGAGACCTCAACTCCGTGTGGATGGAAATTTTGCTAACCAGTCCCATCCTAGGCCTCCCTATATATAGGGTGTTTTTTTCAGAGGTATAGAACTTCGAATTGAAATAAAACACAAGAAAATCGTTTTAATGTCCATCAATTTGGCTTTATTGGAAGGATAATTTTATGCCATTAATGTTTAAATATGATTTCGGGCATGTGGCCGCCGCGGCTGGCTCGAATAAAGCCAATTCTACAGGTCCAATTTTCAACCACTTTTTCGAGCATATGGGGCCGTATGTTGGCAATAACGCCACGAATGTTGGCTTCCAAGTCCCCTAACGTTTCTGGTTTGTTGGCGTAGACGAGCGACTTCACATATCCCCAAAGAAAATAATCCAATGGTGTCAAATCACACGATCTTGGTGGCCAATTGACAGGCCCATTCCGCGAAATTATGCGCTCATCGAATGTTTCCTTCAATAAATCGATTGTGACGTGCGCTGTGTGGCATGTAGCGCCGTCTTGTTGGAACCACAACTCATCCACATTCATGCCATCCAATTCGGGAACAAAATAGTCAGTTAGTCGGCTCCAATTGCTGTGCACGGTGGCGAATCGATTCTTTCGGGTCCTCTTCAACACTTTGCTCTACAGCGGCAATTGTTTCTTCGGTGCGCACTGTTCGACGTCTCTGCGGATGCGTATTATCACATAGAGTAAACGTAGTGCGAAAACGATCCATGGTTAACCGAATTAATTGCTCTGATGGACGATTATGTCGACCATAAAATGGACGGAGCTTGCGGTAAACTTCGCGAACTGAACCATTATTTTCGAAATAAATTTGCACGATTTGCAAGCGTTGTTCTTTTGTCAACCCTTTCATGATGAAATGGCAAACCAAACTAAATATTAATCACTTAACAGCTGACAAAATGGCCGCCAGTTAAAAAAGTGATGCCAACTTAAAGTTCTATACCTCAATAAAAAACACCCTTTACAAGTGACTGGTCAGCTTCATAGAAAATGGTAGAACTCTGGCTGGTCCCTATCACTTGGGGACCGATCATAAGACTAGACTTGTGCCAGTTCCATTTTCTGATAGGTACCTCCAGTCGCCCACTGTTTTAATCTCTTTAAAGGTTTCAGGTACTGCAGCGCGATGTTATTCAAAGATGCTCCCATCCTATTTTACATTGATGTCCCGGTATCCATAATGTTTGTAGATCTGTATAATATGCGTATAAGTTTATCTATTTTTGTTTATATTGAAGGACGTGTAAGGTATTTGAAAGAAGTATTTATGTATAAGCAACCCTTTATTTTTTTTCAAATCACTTAACATGAAATAAATCTTTTTTGGCAAAAGGAGACAGAAGCTTGTTGATTTATTGCAATTTTGTGAAACCACAAAACTTTAAACAAACACCAAATATTTTAAGAACGCAAATAAAGCAAATTAAAAGCAGTTCACATGCAAAGTTTGACTTGCAGTGCTGGAGTTCATATGAGCATATGAATTGAATACAGCTAAACGGAAGGAAGTTGCATATTCGTTAAAACGGAAACATATGCAAAACACACGTTACCTTTTGATTTGTTATCTTCTACTTCTACTTATTTTGCGCTCTTTCCTCAGCATAAACTTAATCAAAATATTACGAATCGCTTTTCTTTTCAATAAAAAAATGTCTGTATTGAATTTAACACTTGACGAATTTATTTCGCATAAAACCCTTTTCCAAACTGATTGAGAAATATGATCTTGAAATGCAATTATTTAACAATTTTCATAAATTACATTACCAGCATTACATCATTTTGATTACGGCAACATGAAGTGAATAAAAAACGCGTGCCATTTTTTTCATCATTTGCTTTTTGCTAAAAAAAAACCCTTTCCAATCCCTTTTTTTTGTATTAAAAAACCAAAAACACCAAGTTTTCATAAACTACCATAACAATTTCCTTAATGTGATCAAGATGAAATATGATACACATTTTAACATAATTTTATTTTTGGGATTTCAACCACATTTTTTGTTTCACACACATGAGTACATATAAATATTCATAAGCATTAAATGGAAAACAGAAATCATATTTATTGTTATTGAAAAATTGCAATTCTGACAATAACAAAAAAAAATCCAAATCGAAATCCTTAAAAACATGTCAAATCCTTTTAGCGCTTTATGTTGCAGTTACTTCATGCCTCATTAGTAATAGATTATAAAAATAATAATAGAAATGAAATCCTAAAAAGGGTAAATTTTTTATACTTTTTATTTGAAACATTTTTTGGGTAAAAAATTTATTTAAAAAAATACCCAAAAATGTTGTAATTTTTATGCCTCATAAATAAAAATAATTCGTGGCCATTGTTTAGCACTATTCTTGTGTTGACTTTGCTCTTGACATCCTTTTGTTTATTTTGGGGTTTTGTGTTTAATCTAATGTATTTATTTCAATTTAATATGAACTTGTTTAACTCATTAGGTCATATTGTTTATTTTCTAACCCTTAAGTTGTGTAAGGAATATTAGAAAATTTGTCTGCTTTTTTTAGGAAAAAAAGTTAACAAGTTAATTCGTTACGCCTTTTCGGTACTTTCACTTGAAAAAGTTACATAGTTGACCATTAGCCATGGGCACTTCTGTGGGTCCATTGTGGATTTCCAACCCTTTTTCCTTTTTTTTTTTTTTGTTTGCTGTTGAGTGTTGTGATGCGAAATAGTTTATGTTGAGTGTTTTTGTTTATGATGTTGTAATGGCCAACAAGTAACTAATGAACCATAAAGAAACAATTTATGGTTTGCCTTCGAAATGTTAAGAGATTTTGGTTTTAAGAGCTCAAGGCAAACAGAGTTACAAGAAAAATAAATATATTTTCGGACTTTTTTTTGAAAAAGTAAAGAAATCTCTTCAGAATTAGCGGAATTTAAACAAAAATTGACTTGTGGCACCTCAAAACTTCGATGAGCCAGTGAGGTAAAACCTCTAATTAGACACTTTTTCAGGGAGCTCAATATTCTTAAGAACTGAATAACATTCTTAAGAGTAACTCAATAGACTTCTTAAGAGGGATAAACAGTTGCAAGGATAGCAGGAAGGATTGAGCGTGCGAGGGCGTTATGCGCAAAACTTGACCTGAAAGCGCTTCTACTTTCCTAATATGGAGGAGTTTCGTCTGATATGTCGATTAGAGCAATTATCAGCAGACGGGAGACTGGCACTAAAGATTTTAGGAAGCTATGTAAGGTGTAAGATGCCATGTGTCTTTACACAAGGCTGCAACTCCACAAATTTAGGTGGTTAAATAATGTATTCCACGAAGGACTAAAAGGAATCGCTGAGTGTAATATTAAAGATATCAACGGATTAATCACGGCTATTAGGTGACTTCATGAAAGGTCATCTTTACCTGGATTCTCATCATGTTTAGGGAAGGAGAAACGATATTTTCAGAACAGAATCTGAATGGATCCAAGGATCAAGTGATCTCTCGCTTCTTACAATTTGATTTTTTTTTTGAAATTCCAGTTTTAGTGGAATTCCATCAATTGAAGGACGCTTTTCCAGAAAAAGGTTTTTGGTTCTGATATAGTTATAAAGATTTTTAACCAATGTGAAACAGTACTATTTTTGAAATGTACCCTTTTTTTAATTTTCCTTATTCGAATGATTTTTTGGCATTCCCTGGTTTAAGCAATTTTCAATCGATTTCACAAATTGTGTTTAATTTCGTCCTTAGAATTTTTTTTATCCATGCGAAACATTTTTATTGCGAATATTTTACAGTTTCTCGTATTTTTTTTTGTATGTATATTGAGTAGCTTTATGTAAGAGGTATTGTACTATAAACGGATGTACTCACATTGGAATGTTATATTCGCTTGTTTTTTTCAGATCATATTAAATCTGAGGTCTCTACAAATGACGATTAACAACAGACGATTATAACAGAACTCCAGAGACAACAAGGTCACCGAGAGCCTAATAAAACAATGGATTGCCGGTAGAGATAATAATACTAATAAACTATAATAATATGGACATACTGCGTACACTATTTGATGAAATTTATGACACCGAAAAACATCCTGATGAATGGTTAAACTCATCATTTGTCACAATTCTAAAAAAAATATAATGCTAGACTGTTGAATAATTTTCCTAATGAATCATATTTCCAAAATATTTCTAAAAATAATTAAGCAGAGGCTATATGGTAAACACTAATCATCTCTCTTCCATACTCAATTTATTTTAACGCAACCCACGGGATTACAGATGCTTTATTTTTCATGAACATTCTAGTACAGAATTTATTAGATTTACATAAAAATGTTTGTCTTTATTTTATCGATTACGAAGACGCTTTTGACAGAATACAGCACAATGAATTGATAGATATCCCCAAAGGCCTAAAACGAAAAATATATTCGATGCATCAAGAACTTGCATTGGAGACAAACAGCAAAAGTCTGAAGTAATGATTTCGCAAAAAGTTATATCCCTATTAATAGAGTAGGAGAACCGTGAATTCTGTCACCTTTTCTTTTCAACGTCTAATTCGATGTAATCTTTCTAGAACCTATTGGACTGATCGAAGTAGGCAAGGCCAACGGATAATTTATTAATAGCATGAAGATGACACAAAAATTCTGGCAGATAATACTTAGGATCTTCAGATGAACAATAACAAACTGTAAATGATCGAAGTAACAACTTTTGGGTTAAACTTCAATTTTTAGAAAATTAAATTTGTGACCGTGAGCCGATCAAAAATGCCAGACTTGTGATTTATTGTACCCAAAGATACGTAGGGCGGTGCAGAAATGCAGGAATGCATAGAAATGGTTAAATCAACGTACACGAAGTATAAAATAACTCAGCTTATTCCTCCGACTTCGTTTTATAAAATTTTATGTTTGGTCGGTGCGTTTAATGGTTTAGAAACATGGAAGATAAAAATTAAAAACCATGAGCAAGCTTGAAACTTTTGAAATGTAGTGTTGCCGTAGATCGAGTTCCCAGTGCTGAAGTCCTGAGGGGAATAAAACTAGAGCGAGAGTTAATAAAATGTATTAAACGCGAAAAACTAATTATTTTGGGCACGTACGTGAGGAAAAATATGATCAAATGCAATTAATAAGGGAAGGCCGTACTGAGGGACAAACAGGTATGGGCAAGAAAAAGATAACCTAGCTGAATATTAGAAAGAGGACGGGGATACGAATCATAGGCGACCTTATACACACCTCAAGAAGTCGTGCAGGGTTTTATATTACAGTTAATAGTATAATATAGACAACGATTATATTGTAAACGAAAATTTAAATACATATAGTATGAACGTGATAACGTAAATTCTGTAATGGATTGGATGGATAAAAGCAGAGGGAAATGGATGTATTTAACGAGACGAACGTTATTTAAATGAATGACAGAGATACTGAATGCATGTAATTAAAAGAACATGTTTCATGTTTATAGGACGTCTAGTGAAGGGCTTTAAAAAGTAGTATAACGATGACTTAATATAAAAAAGGCGTATCTAAATTTTTTTTCTAAATCGCGTTTTTCACGTTTTCTGATAGCCAACATATAATTACATCCTCCATATGAAACTAAGGTCACTTAAAAAAAAATTTTTGAATTTCCTCCCCCTGGAAAATTTTGAAAATTCAAGTTACGCCTGCGTTTATAAGGCCATCGATAAGTACAATGCTGAGTACACATCTGCCACTTCTTGTGCTAACATTTTCAAAATGTGTTTAACGCCGTTCACATGATGTTTTTTATATGCAAAGCAATAACACGAAGCGAAAAATATCGGAAATGACAAATGTTGCAACTAGTACACAGTATTGCGATGTCACAAAATGCAAGTGTGTACTCGGCATAATGTCAGCAAAGGTTACGAATTGAATATAAGGCAACTATTAACTAAAACTAATGATTATCGGTTTCCTAAAAAATCCCTTACGGATGCAGGTTTCCCTGAACATATTTCCTCACTTTCAAAGACCCAAACTCTTTTCACATTTTTCTGTCTCCGCCTTAAAATCAAAAAGACAATCAAAAACAACCATAACACCCCATTTATACATCCAATCCAATCCCCTTCTTAGAGATTTTCCCGCAAGAAAACTTTAAAATGTTTTAGTTTACAGTAGAGCAGGGGTAATAGCTTTCAAACAATAAATGTCCGCAAAAACCATTGACACGGCAGCCAACAAATATTTGAATGATTTGCAAAGTGTGGAGTACGAGAAGACCTGCACACAAAAGGACTAAATATATGAAAATGTACGTAGTTTACGTAATTTTTTCTTTTTTGCTTTCTATTATTTTATATGTACGCAAATATAACGACGATAAGTCATTACAAATGTAGACACGTAGCTGAGGCACACACCATAAGCCTCATCATTCTCTGGTTTTCTAACCAAATATGTAGGCAAACAATGGTCAGGCGGGAAATTACTAAAACTGTAAGCATCAATGATTTTCGCGTCATACAAATTTTGATGCTACGAGGGCGATTGTAAAATGCTGATATATAATATAAGAAATTCTTTGCGTTCTATCTGCTGCAAACAACCCTCTTTAAAGAATATTTAAAGATTTGGAGGAGTTGTGGGTGGCAGCACAGCTTCATTTATGCAAAGAACACTGGCAAGTAAAGTTAGCAATTCATCTAATTTGAATGTTGGCCTCTGTACGTACGATGAACATGTGTAAATAGTGTGCTTCTCCATTGGAGTTTGGGGGCCAGAGCAAATAATTTGTCCTTTGTTTATTTCGGATGTTAAAGAGTGGCTGGTGGGTGGGTGGATGGCTTTTGTTATAATATATGACTGTATTGCCAAATGGTAATGGTCAAAAAATGGCCTTCAGAGACTACTTACCATATAGACTTGAATATAAACATTAAACTGATGGAGATATTTATTTCTCGGATTGCTTGAGAGCATGTGTATTTTGGTTGAAGTTGTTCGAAAGAGTGCTTGTAATACGAGTGCTTCTGTTGTAGAGAATACAACTTCATTGTTTGAAATGAGTGGCATACAAACAATAAATAAAATTAAAATGATGCAAACAATGGTTTTCAACTAAATTCAAAAAAAAAAAAAAAATTCAAGTTTATAAAAATTAAAATCCAAGTGATGTGAACAAGCAAAAAAGAAAAAAAAAAAAAGATTTTTTGTAACACATAAACAAGTGTTGTTTTTTATTTGTGTAAAGAATGTTGTGCTGTTGGTGCTGCAGTGGTAATAGAACACGTAATGACCTTAAATGTGTAATGGCCAGTACAAAAATGTGAACTCACACTTAAGTGATAAGACAAAAAAAAAGTATATTACAATCGAAATTGAAAAAGAAATTGTTTGTAACAGGCCAAAACGAGTTTATTATTTTGCACCCTTTCATGTTGACCGTCCAAAAGGAGTAAGCAGGAGGACATCAGAAAGAAAATCGCGTTTTTTATTATTTACTTGCAAAATAATTTTGTTCGACATCCGTTTCAATATAACTTTTTTTTATATGTTTTACAGTTTTTTTTTTATTTCATTTTTGCAGTTGAAGCGTATCCTTTTTTAATTAAAATGTTGACAGGCTGACTGTCTGAATTTGAATAGCAAGTCACTCATTTGTAGAATTTTATTTATTTTTTTTTGGGAGAAAATATTTACTATAATTTCGCGTCGGTTTGTTGTACTGTCAATAAATGTGACTACACGGTTTTCACTTTCAGCTAAGAGCGTTTTTTTTTTAATTTTTTTTCTTTATAAAAAAATAAATTAAAGCATGAATATTTTCTGACCACTTCTTTTGGTGTAACATTCTTTTGTCTTAATAAAATATTTTCCGTCCGTATGCTATTTTCAATCTACATATTTTTTAAATCATACACTGATAAAAAAACTAGCAACTTATGTATGCAGAAATTAGAACATTTTACGAAACAGTTCATAATATAAGAAATGGACTAAAGTATGGTGTACAGAAATAAAAATTTAAAAAAATCTCCGTTCACACTAAGCAAGTCTTATTTCTATGCTGATTAGTTTGCAAGAGAGGGAGAGAGAAGAGGGGAAAAGAAACGTTTACTCAGTTTCATGTACTGTCAATACGTTTTGCTTTCTCATTCGTAATGTTAAAAAAAAGCACAAATTCATACACAAAACTATGCATTAAAAATATAAGCTCAAAAATAAGACTTGCATTGTGTGAACGCCGATGAAAGTTCAAAGAAGAAAAAGTGCTAAGCTTAGCAATAACACTTGAGTAGTGTGAACTGACACAAACTGTCCGAAGTGAGCATTTGTGTTTTTAACCAACTTCAAAAAAAGCAGGAGGATAACAATTCGTCTCTATTTTTTTATGTGCGTATCTTCATAACACGGTATATTTTAGACCGATTGTAAAAATTGTTTTTTTGTCTGAGAGGGTATAGATTCCCATTGGTCCCGTTGTAAAAATAAATAAATATATTCTACTGGTTTGATTGCTGCGAAATCTATAAAACACCTTTGGTTCTTTTAATTACACAATTTGAAAGTTGCAAAAATGTGCGGGGTTACGCCCATTAAAATTTATTATAATATTTTACGCGGTTCTACTTAACAGATTTTTACGAAACTTACCACACATCTTGAGTTCTAAAATAGACAATTTTCCTTTTAAAAAAATTGGCGGAGTCACGGCCATTAATACGTAATATTTTATTTTAAGTGGTTCTACTTTACCGATTTTTACAAAAGTTAACATGCAACCTGGGCTCTGAAAAACACAATCAAATTTAATTTTATATTTCACGTACTTCTTCGATCAGATCTTTGCATTGAAGTCGGTTTTTTTTTGGAAGAAAATATAATTTTTTTTGATATTTTGCATGAATTTTTTTCAGTGTATGGTTTCAATAAAACTGAAGGAACGTTGAGCTTAAGGAAATTTTGCACTACAAAATGTATTCAATGGTAACTTAAAAGGTTTAGGTAGTTTAGAAGTTAAGTCAACTTAAAAATAGTGCTGAAGCCGCCCTTGGCAGTTCAGAATGTGCGCTAACTAATTAAAAACTTTTCATTCTTTATAAAGAGCTGAAAAGTTAACTTAAACTACAAATAAAAAGCATTGTAATTGAAATCTTGAAAACGGAAAAAGCACAGGGTATAGTGCATTTTGGCAATATTCTGTGTCTGTATTCATGAGATATTTTAAATTAAAAAAGCTTTAATAAAACAGCTTTAACAGCCTTAGCTTTACAGATTGCAAAATTTTTCTTTCTAGGTTAGCATATTCTGAGTACGAAATCTGCAGGATTTTTCCCTTAATCTTACTTCAGCATTTAAAAAAACTTGTTTCAAAATTTTCCAAAATTTTCCCTCACTTTTTATTATTCTCGCAGGATTTATGTCCTTATTCACAATATTGAAAGAAAACTTTCGACTGAAAATTTATATTGAATATAACAATAAAATATGAAAATTGGTTTTTGTTTTCAATATAAATTTTCAGTCACAAACTCTCTTTCGATATCGTGTATCAGGCCATTAGTCCGGTTGCAAATTTTATATTCAGATTTTTTATATAAAAAGTTTTGCATAATTTTTTCAGTTTTAGTGAAATATTAAAAAAAATATTTTGGATATGATGAATATTTATTATGACGAGTACTCGCAGTAGTATGTACTGGCGGCAATGTTTGTCATTTCCGATATTTTTCGCTGCGTGGCATTGCTTTCCGTATAAAAATCATATCGTGAACGGCATTGCTCACATTTAAAAAATGACACCACAAAATGAAAACGCACAAGAAATGCCAGATGTGTACTCAGCATTATATTGTTAAACTGCAATGAGAATGTCATCAAGGAGTGAAACTAGTCTCAAGTTTAGTATTTTTCAATTCCCAATGTTGAATGAAATATTGTATTACTCACTGTGAATTTTTAAAATTTAAAATTTTTTTTTGGCTGAAATATGATTAAAAACTATCAGAATATGCATCTGTATGTATGTATGAAAATTAAATGTCACTTAAAATCCTTTAAAACCTGAAATTGAACATATTTTGTTTTTATTACTTGCAGTAAAATAATTTCATTTCATTAGTTAAATCTGACACATGTTGTCACTGCAATCTAAACCTTTAAACCGCTGTTTACTCGTATTAACAAATTCCCTTGGTCTTTGGCAGAGAACAATATTAGTCCTATTTCATACATGCAGAAGTATTGGCAGCACACATGAGTACTCTGCCCAGTAAGTTTGATGCCAGCATAAAAACACTAGTACCTTAATATTTTTTTTTTAATTACATAAGTCCAACAATTTATTTATGCAAAAATTTAACATTTAATTATAAATTACATCATCACCGTCTTCAGTCTTTTCAAAGATCTATTTTTTTTGGATCCTGAGTTATAATATAAAAATTACATAAAACTATATGTACTCTTTGCTATACAGTATCAGCATTCTCGGAATCATTTCTACCTATTTAAGTCTCGTTGAAATTGAACCACTGTCACTCACTGTAACACTGCTTAATTCTAAATATTCCCCGAGAAATAATTTCCAGTAAACAATTTTTTACGAGAATAAAATAAAAAACGGAGGAAAATTTCAAATTTTCGAAATCAGCTATTTTATTTGACCTGAAAGTTTGTAAATAATTTTTTATAATAGGTTAATAGTAAAAAAAAACTGCTCAGGAATTTTTATTCAGAACAGTGTTGTTAATCATCAGAACTACTGGGCATGTCGCAGTCGTATATCGCTTTTTGAGTGCATAAAACTAATTAAAATACCATCAGCGTAAGTTTCTAAAAACAAATGTGTTTCTCTAAAATTACAACAGAAAAAATGCTTAAAATGTTTTAATACACTTATTTAAACCATCCATTCCCGTTTTTTTTTCATTTAGTCATCGAATCATATCATGCCATTGGTAGAAATTATTTGCTTAATTACAAAATTAAGGGAAGTATATTAAATTCAAATGTACTCTACAGCCAAATCTTTTGAATTTTGTTGTGTTGAATCTTAAAGCATAAAGCCCTTACACTTTGTCTGTTTGTTAAGGTTTACAATGTCTAAGAAATTCTCACCTCTACGGAACAAATCTATGTTCAAAGGAAAATGCTAACATGTTTCTTGGCTACCAGACATGATCTAGCCTTACATGATCTAGTCGCCACAAAGGAGCGATATGTTTAGGTACTCTTCAGTTAAGAGGACCTACAGACCTGCGCATCTAGAGTGCTTCTGATAAATTTGCACAATCCTCATCGTCCATTGTTTGTTTTGGTTGATGACTCTGATACCCGTACGCCCACCAGACAATTCTCTCTCGACGTCGTCTGCGTCAGTGCTTCAAATAGACGAACCGAACACCTTTACTTTGGTATCCCGGACGCCAAAAAAGCTGCAAACGCCGCTACTCCAACCTCAATGATAGTTAAGATGTGACAGGTACCGTTTTCATGGTCGAGTCATCCATAGTAATGATAGAATTCTGTAACTTTAAGCGGCCCAATTCTTTTTGTATCGTTGCTTAATTTTGATACCCCAATTCTTGCACGCGGTCTGACCGGAGTTTCCTCTGCAGAGATAAATTTAAGACTTAAGCCATACTATGTGTCATTAATATTTGCTTAGGAAATAAAACTCGCCCAAGCCTTGGTTTAACTTGATACCCTGATGTATTTCATCGAAGTCGAAACAGGATAGGATAGTACGTATTCCATGACTTTGATGTCCGTCAGATCCACCAAGAGATGATCCTTCATGACCTCTTTGAAAGCTCTCTGGTGGATGTTTATGTATTGACTTTTTGGAAGGCTGCTTTCTGGTTTATTTTTCTTGGTTTTAAATATTTAACATACTCGAGTTGAGAAGGCTTCCTCTGTGAGGATGTTTGGGCTGCGGCTTGTGAGCATCTCTTCCGCATATGAAACGGAAACATTTGCTGTATTCTTGGCTCTCTCGTCAACTATGTTCTATCTTGTTTTCAAGATGTCCCTCTGCTTCTTTTTATTTAACTAACCATAGCTTTTACCCTTGCTAAGAGTCCGAATACCATATCCTGACGAGACAAGAAGTTCTTTCTCTGAAGTAAAATCTTCCCATCCATTGTTTTTGGTTTTAGGTTTCATTATTTTTCTCCATATGTTGGCACTACGAGTATGCACTTTCCAGCAACATGTTAATATCAACATTTTTATGGAACATTTTAAACCTCGAACTCTTCACCGTTATGGATGTGCTTAGATTTTAGTGAGCACCTGCCTATACGGCCTTATCTCACGGGTGCCAAGTGTAGGTAAGACGCCAGACATCGCCCCCATGCACACTTTTAGAATGAACCTATGGCCCAATTCTCAAGGCACATAGGTTGCAATCTTTGTATATAGTTATCCCTGTACTATATTCAAGTACCTTGCTGTGGTACTTTGAGCTATATAAACTCTGCTGCTATGTCTGTGCCCATAGCAGCTTCTGTTGAATGGCAACAACACCTAGAATAGGGCCTGGCTGACCGCGTCAAGCCAATCACTAGCATTTATTTAACACTGGGAAGCCAAGACTATTCCACCAGCGTTTTTGGTAGCAACTACAGCCACCACGTTTATTCTCCCGGTTCTCACGCCACGTGTGTTCTGTATACACCCACAGCGAGGTACCCAAGAGAATTACTCAACCATTGCCGGCATAGCTCAACCATTCATCAGAGCTCGGACGCATGCCTGTGCCGCCAAATATCCAGTGCCTTTAACCCCGTGGGGTAGGAGCAAATCGACCTGTTAGCAAAGGATCCTGACAACCGCTACATACATACAAACTCCTAGAGCAGCCTCACTGTCGGGCGAGCGGAGTACCGTGGCACCAGAAGTAGCCCCTGGTGAGACCTCGAAGTGACACCACAATGGCTTCACCTCTATCGTCTTTTGAAGTCAGGGGCAGTTCCAGGTGACGCTGCACCTGATTGACATCAACAGACCTCTCTTCCTTTTATAAAATATATGCACATCCTTTGCTGTGTTGCCAGCGATCGGGTAGTAACACATAAGTTTTATGGGTAATGTACCAAAGGTACGTCAACGGAATAAGCCACATCACTCCAGCTGGGGCCCCGGGATTGCCAACACCCGAAGTCAAAAATAGACTATCCTGGGGGACCTCCGTTATGGATATTTTATTTCATCTTTTAAGAAAAAGTTAACAAAATTCTCTTAAATGGAGATTAATATGCTTGATAAAAACATTCGCCATAAAATTCCACTTAAAGTATTTGAATGCACCACAGCTCAACTTAAACTGATTAAGACCGGATTTAAGCGACTTTTCGGTTGTTCATAAGCACTTAAATAACCTTATATGTAGTGTTCGATTTGAGGCTTATAATAAAAGTAGTTAAGACCTGCTAACAAATAAAATGTCTCAATGCAAAAGTTATTGTAAAGTACATTGAAAGTTCGTTATGACCCATAACTTTTGTTTCTGTTACAAAATTTGTGCTCCCATTTTGTTAAATAAAAAATTTCATACGTACAATACAACAGCCAGTGGCCAGAACTTGTCAAGAATTACAATCTGTTTTCGCGGATTTTGAGGTTTTTAGCCATAAAATAGTGAGATGATTTTAAACGTAGAAACGCCAAATTCCACCTGCCTCCCATCCTCCTCTCTTTGTGCGTCTGATCCCTATAAACCTGTCATCTAAAAATACTGCTAACAAACTGTGATTTATAGCCATTGAATAAAAAGCTTTTAAATGTAATGCAATTGTATGAATTGTGTAAAAGTACGCGAATACAAAGAAAAAAATTTTAAATTTCACGTTTATATTTCTCCCCCGATAATTTGGGGTTTAAACTAAATTTTTTTTCATGGCACAAAGTTTTGGGCGATGGGTAAGCAATACGTTTGTTTTTTTTTTTGCGCGACATTTAAACAGTCGCAGTTTGTCATATAAATCTTTGTAACTACATAAATCTTACGTTTAAACGCTTATTTAGCTACAAATCAAAATGAAATTGCATTGATTTTGCAAAAAGATTTTCTTTTATTTGCAGTGGACAGTTTTATTGGTGGCCAAACGGGGTAATAAAAATATATATAATTTACAGTTAAATACTTTTAAGCAAAATTAAATTTAAATTTATGATTTTAAGGAATTGTTTAATTTCCTTTGCCTTGGAAACGATAAAAATCGATTTTGGTTCCCTTGAGAGTTATCTATCATCTAATGAAATTTTAAGTTTACAACTTTAAATTGATTTTAATTAATAGAATAAAGAAATTGAAATTCATTACTGCAGGAGAACTTGTCACATGTTATATACTATTTGTACACGTACTCATTGCTACGAGTATGTGCTTTTTGTTAAACAATTTTCTTTTCAAATGGTTGGGCATGCTTTTGAGAAAAAGTAATTGAATTATGCCAAACAGGATAATGAAATATTTATTCTGAATTTTGTCTTCTTTTTTCAAGTCTTTGTATTATAATTTTACTTCTTAGCATATAAATAGCTAAAAAGTTTTAAAATACTTTCTTGGAATATTGCAAAGCCACAAAGAAGTAAAAACTTTTTCAAACATAAACTAACGTGTTGCTTTCAAATATACCACTTCCGTTTCCTTTTCCTTGGAAAGAAAATGTTTTTTATAAAAAATTTTATTTAATGTGTTCATTAAACTATTATGAGTGGTTGGGGTTAAGAATTAAATTTAAGTAACTGAAGTTGCTTAAATTTACTCATACATAACACAATAATATAAAAAAATTGAGAGTAATAAAAATAAATAAAATTTCATTTGGAATATTGAAATTTTAAACAAAGGAGCTACATGTCGCATTGTTTTATAAAACTTTTGATAAGTGTGACCGGATTTTAACATAATATAAAGCTGCGCCATTTCTTAAATAAAGCATACCAAGACGGTTCTTACACACGCAAAGTTTGCAAAGTCATGAGTTTGTAGAAGAGAAGGGAAAAGAGCTCCCATTCTATATTTTCCTTCTCTCACACAAACTCAAGACTACAAAGTAAACTTTGCGTGTGTAAAAGCCGCCTAACACAATTTCCTGCGTAGCAGTGTCATCTCTTGGCGATATAGAGTATAATTCATAGTAGGCCAATGATCAGTCCTCATATTCCTTAAAAAATATTTTTCACAAAATGAAATGTTTAATCTGAACCATTTTTATATTTTACTTAAATTTTTACGTGCTGTCACAAAAGCTTGCTTGTTAATAGATAATTTCTTTATTGACAGATCCATATTGAAAGCTTTTCTTTTTCAAACATTTATTTAATTTTCTGTAAAACCACTAAAGATTATATTACTTCATCAAATTGGTCGCAGAATATATGAATTATTTTTCTTCTCAATTGCAAAATTCTTAATAAAATTGTTCATTCACATTTTTTTTTTATTATTTTTCAGTCAACGCAAGAATCCTAATACACATCATCTCATATCTATATCGTGAAAATTAATACGGGTTTTATGAACCCAAACGAATATACGTGGGTGGTATGGCAAACTCTTCGCTTTTAAACGTAAAAAATATACATAAATTTCCCATTAAAAAAAACTTTTTTTTAAAGAAAACTTATGGATGTCAATAATTTTCTGTAGAAAATTTATCGATATTCAAATTTCAATTTTGTATAGAAAATTTATAGATATCAAATATTACAAACTTCACAAATTTTTAATAGAAAATTAGACATAAAAGATTTTTTTTTTTAAACAGAACTAATCTTTACAAAAATTGTTTAATAGTAAATTTATAAATCAAAATATTAAAAAGAAATTATCGATAACTGAACATTTCTACCTAAATATCTATAATTTTTAAATTGATACATTTTGCATATTTTCATATTGATAAATCTTTTATGTACGATATTAGATATCGATAAATTATTTACATAAAATACTTGATATTGATAACTTTTTTATATAAAATTTTTGATATCGATAAATTTTGCATAGAAAATATTTGATATTGATAAATTGTACATAAGAAATAGTTGTTATCGATAAACTTTCTGTGAAGAAAAATTTTCTAAAAAAAATTTGGGCAGCGATAGATAAATTTCTATAAAAATTTTTAGACATCGAAATTTTCTAAAAATATTTTTGACATCGAAATATTTTCTAAAAAAAATTTTTGACTCGAAAAACTTTTTAAAAATAATTTCACATCGAAAATTTGCCAAAAAAAAAAATTGTTGACGTCGAAAAATTTTTTAAAAAAAATTTTGACATCGAAAATTTTATAAAAAAAAATTTTGACATCCAAAAATGATCTAAAAATATTTTTGACATCGAAAAATTTTCAAAAAAAAATTTGACATTGGAAATTTTTCCAAAAAAAAATTCACAATAAAAAATTTTTCTAAAAAAATTTACATTTTTTTAAAAATAATTTCACATCAAAATTTTAAAAATAGTTTTTAAAAAATTTTTTATAAATATTTTTGACACCGAAAACTTTTCTAAAAAAAATTTTACAAAAAATTGTAGACATTGAAAAATTTTTTAAAAATTATTTTTAACATCAAAATTTTAAAAATAATTTTTGACATCCAAAAATGATCTAAAAATATTTTTGACATCGAAAAATTTTCTAAAACAAATTTTGACATCGAAAATCCTTCTAAAAAATATTTTTGCCTCAAAAACTTTTTAGAAAAAAATGTTTGACATCGAAAAGTTTTCAAAAAATGATTTACATCGAAAAGATTTCTATATAAAATATTTGACATCGAAGTCGAAAAATTTTCTATAAAAAATTTTCTTTATAAATTTTCTATAAACAATTTTTGATATCGATAAATTTTCTACAAACAATTTTTGATACCGAAAAATAATTTTCTACAGCAGAATTTTAAGAACATTCTTAACATGCACATATATTCTTAATGCTTATAAGTTTTGAAATCGATAGATTTTTTATAGAATATTTTCGATAATAATGAATTTTATATCTAAAAAAAATTAATCCATTAATTTTCGTTGTCTTTAAATTGCTGATTTTTGATAGATGGTTGATATTATTATTAACGATATATTTTTTTAACTTTAAATAAAACAGTTTTGTATTGCTGGCACTTTTCGCACAGCTCTCTTTAAAATGTATAAAAAAAATTCTATTTCTATTGGACATGACTCAGTATCCACATATTGAAGGCAACCAAACAACTAACTGACCACTTCTGTTTTAAGTCTCCTTTTTATAATCCCAGATACTCTCATTCATGTAAACGAATAAATACACATATAAGTATTTTTATGTTTTATTTACTCAAGCTTAGAATAGAATCGTTAGAAAAGTAGCATTCCTTTGAATGTCTTGAATTATATTTGAACAATTCTGTACGATACAGGATATAATTCACAATTCGCTAGTTTTACGACATGCTTCCGCACATGCATACGTTAAATATTATTTGATTTTTTTTTACGACAATAAGAGAATATTTATACAAGGATAATAAAAAAGAAACATACACACATAATACACAACATCAATTTAATATTAAAAAAGAAACTAAAAAAGAAAAATTTCTAAAAGACAAGCCCCCATCATCAAGCTGCTGCTGCTGATGATGATGATGATGTGATGACCATTGTCCTCTACAAACAAGAATCAATATTATTTTTTATTATATTTCTATTTTTATTATAACAGATCAAATATAACACTTACAGGTTTCATTGTTAGTGTTTTATTTTTATATTTTATTTCATTAAGGGTGGACGTTCACTAAAATTTTATTTCCACATCCGGTCGAGTGTTTTTTTCTAGGCTTACGTCACTTTAATTTTTATGAGATTTAAATTGAACAGCATATTCTTTTATTCGTGACTACAAGTACTTAACAATTTTATTTAAGAAGAGAAGAGATTGAAGATGAATCAAAACTTTATTTTGAAGTAATATACGAGATCAACAACAATAGCAACAATAATAGATAATTTTATAGGTTGTTTGCTATTTTTAAGGACGTTGTTTGATGTATTTAACCTAATATTTCTTTTTATGAACAGGAATTTAATGTCACATAAAAAGTGGCCATAAGGGAGGCAGTGTTTTATAAGGATTAGGAATACGTAATTTTTTTTTGGAAAAGTAACGTAAGTTCTTTTTTTTTAACGAGACAGTAAATGTTTCTAAGATTCTTATAATTAAAGATCTAATTCTTTACTAGATTTTAAAATTAATCTAAAATTGACGGAAATTCGTTACAATTTGCAAACAAAATAAATTAGCTAGAGATGTAGTCATTTAACGTAAATTTCATTTGATCTACATGTATACAATCGGACATCTTATTTTTGAGAACAACCGCTCTATGAAGCGTGCTCTCAACAGATCTACCTTTAGGCATGTTGAGCACCACTGATAAGGCGCGTATAAGAAAATCAAAAAATTATCTAAGCCTCCCTCAAACCTCTTGTGGCGCAAAACTCCTACCTGACGGCATATCCCAAAGCATATCATGCCTGAAGATATTCTGTAGCATGGGTGGGATAATGCCATCAGGCTCTGGTGATTTATAAATAAAAAAAACTTTCTCTCAAACCCTATTTCTAAACGTAGGATTACTCTTTCTGTTTCATTTGAAGTTATAAAATAAAAAAATAAACTCGCGTCTTTCAGTTAGGTTGCTGCTTGTAGTGAGAGTTAGCATTACTTCCGACTACCAAGACCACTATATGGCTTCCTATATACTCTATATGTCACTGCACACCGATGCTCCGTAGACCTAAAGCATCACAAGGTATGACGACCGAGGCCAACATAAAACTAGGTGAAAGAATTAGAAAGCATTAAATTCAAACTAACCTTTGCTGGTACATAACTTCTAAATTGTGCTCAGTGGCCGGAACATTTGGATGTAGTCCATGACTCTTAACATGCAAACCCTACTTTGATTTATCCAGGGTTCTTGGGTAAGGGGCACGCTCACCTGTAATGTGATGAGGTGAGCTGCCAGTTCAACCGAGGTTGCTTCACTGTGGTACAGGTCAGATAGACGAGTCTTGACTCTGACGTTCCCTAGGCCCAACTTAGCAACCCCTAAAATCATTCCCAGACCACGTAAAAACTATCAATCCATTGAAAATCGCATGTCCTTCATCATATTCACTTCACAATCCAGCAAGGGAATCAGTTTCCATTAGCTGGAAACTGACGGAATGGTTTTCACTGGTTTACCAGATGAAATTCAGTCACCTATGAATTCCATCTTCCGCTCTGATCGAAGATTCTTGCCACGGCTCTTAGCAACTCAATGTAATTCCTCTTGCAGCAGTTGACTAGTATGATGTCCCGCAGCCAATCCTCTTCATAGAAAATTATATCACTCGCGTTATCCACACCGCAGATTGCAGATTCATCAACGAACGTACCCTCAGCCAACTTCCCAGGTCCACAGTGATGTTTCTATGAGTATCTCTATGTATGACATCCAGGTTCGTCCATTTCTTCACCTTCTTTGATGAAGAGGACTGTTCATCTCCAGATTTCCCTCTTTTAATGAGCCTATACCCTTAAGAGAGCAAGCTAGACTCGCACGCCGCTATTTTTTTCAACTGGGAGAGCTCGTTTGGCCGCAGCAGCTCGCTCCAAAGACTTCAGCGCTTTGGTAATTGGGAAAACCCCTCAATACTGTCCCTGCTTGTCTTCGGATGTCTTACTGATGACGGCAGCTCGTTCCGAATTGAGCGTGCAATACCACGACAATGTATCTTTTTAAGAAACCTCAGTGCAAAATTCATTGATATTTTACAAAATAGTAAAGAATGACTCCTTAAAAAATTATTTTCCTTGTTTTACTTCGAATTAATATCTGTTTTTTATTTTTCTCAGTGCCTGCAATGCACATAAACATAAATTTTTGTAGAAGGCTTTTGCAAGCCAATGCCATTTTCATTTTCAGCAATAATTCTAATGGTTTTTTATTACCTATAATGTTACACATACTGCAATCATTTGATGTACATATTTATTATAAGATAAAACAAGTTAATTCAATTTTGCTAAATAAATTCCAGCAAAAAAATGCCCAAAAATGCTATAAAAATGCCATAAATCTCTAAATCATGATTAATCTGAAAAAATTCAACCCTTTCGGTCGTTTATTTAACAACGCAGTTTTTCTTTGTGCTTTAATACTTTAATCATGTAATTTATGTTTTGGAAACAAACACAAAAAAGGATACAATCAGATTATTAAACTAAAGTAAAAGTAGTTTTTATTTATGTTCTATTCATTGTTGGCGATGTCCTTTTAACGAGTAGTAAATGGTTCAATAAGTGGTCACTGAAGTAGTCATTATTTTATTTGTGATTTTTTAAGGCCTAAAAAGCCACATGTGTTTAAGTGTCCTCTTGAAAGTGGACAATATCCGTTTAAAGGTTAAAAAGGGTTAATCGCTTTTGTGCAATAAGCAAGCATTAAAAACAGGCACCAGGAATTACATTTTTATATTACAGGATACGAAGGAGATTATTGAATGTCGGAATCAAAAAATCATTCAAATAATTTTAAAATAGTTTTCTCAATAGACTGCAACAAAATAGATGGCGAGTTTTTGAAGGCAACATTTTAATACATGTACTCTGAAAGAATGATAAAAAATATTCAATTCAAAATTAATAATTTTAGAGTCATCCAACTGCTGTAAATTTATTGTTCTTATTTATTGATTATTTCTCAAGCAGATAGCAGCAGCTATTTAAGCCATCTGAGGTATTGCATAAATTCAGTGCAATAGGCTTTAGAACCTTGCATGCATCCTTTTTAAAAGCTTTTGTTGGAAATTGCATTAGATGTTCAAATTTTTAGAACAATCCAACCGAGTGTTATCATGTAAACATATTACGCATTACCAATAGAATTTTTTTGTTTTAATTTTTATATGTTCATATTAAAAAATCAGATGACTATTCCATCACACTTACAAAATATATAATTCCAAAATCTTAATTAGTCTTACGGATTTTTCTTCAAACAACTGTACTTTCTCGTTTACTTTAATTTATTTACTTGTCACTAACTTTAAGTCAATCTTTTAACCCCACTCCTAACCTACCTCCCAACAATTCCAGCAACAATCTTTATCAACAATCTTCATATTGTGTTATCCTTGTTGTTTCACTCTAGATGTAGTTATTTGTTTAAGACACAATTAGTTGGCTTTAGCTATTTGTTTTCTGATTATGAAGCGTTAAGAAAACTGTCAACATTTTCTTTAACACACAAACTCTCGCATACTCTAAGTGTACGAGTACAACAGAAATTTATTGAAAAAGTTTTCTTCACATCCTTTCACACATCCTTTTCTATTTTTTTTATTTGTGATTTGATGCCAGACTCTTGCCTTAACTACTCGTACTACTTAAGTAAATAAGTCTTGTTAGCTGTACGAGTATGACTGTGTTTTTGTGCTAGAACGGCTTATCTTGGAGTTTTGTCATTTGAAATGAAAAATGCCAAGATGCTTAACTTGTAAGACATCCTGCTGATGTTATCCTTTTAGAGATGCTTTACAAGTTGTTTGTAGTTATTTTTCTTTTCTATCTCACTCTCTCTGTTAACTGCGTTACTTGTAGTCATCGTCACGCACAAAAGGATTTGGAAAAATTTAACTGCGGCAAATAAGAAGCATTTGAAGAAGAATCTGTTATCCTTTTGCGCCTTACGGTGTGTTAATGATTTTTTGTTTATTTTCGGAATGGTGTGAATTGTTTTTCGTGGCTTCTAGAACTCTTGCAATCTCTAATGAAAATCTTGGCTAATTACCAAAACCTTAAGCATTTTATTTAAAGAAAGTATATAACGAAAAAAAAATCAACAACACATTGATGTTTTAATATCAATATTCAAAAGGTTAAAAATGCAGGCTGTATTAAGCATTTCATTAAATGTCTTAGGCAAACACTATAGATTCTTGTTATCTAAATAACTTCAGCTTAACAAACAGAACCGTGTCAACAATAATGAAGCACACATGACCATTTTAATTTTAGTCCAGAACCCACTAATTGCGTGCCAAAATGTAATTTACAGGATAACATCACAATTGTTGTCTCTCAGATCTCTCAAATAGAGTAAAACAAATAAAGTCTTAAGCAAACACTTACGATTAAATGGCACAAGGACAATGATGACCATTTTAATTTTAATTGAACACATTTTTCAGGCAAGGGGTTAATTTAAGCCCCAGAAGAGCAAAACAAGTAACAAGTTGAGCAAAATTTTAATCCTTTTTTTTGAGATTTTTTGTAGAAAATATAAAACAAAAAGTTTTAGTTTGATTTTAAATTATAAACAAAAACTAACAATAGAAGAAAAAGTTGGTGCAGGAGTGATAATGATATTTTCTTGTTGTTGTTGTTTTTGTTAAGCATAAAATGTGTTGACATTGATAAATTATTTTGCATTTTACTAGAATGGCGTGATTTATCGCGCATCAAATGACACATTGACACGTGTCCTGTTAAGTTAAACTTTGGCTATTTTTAATTAAATGCAAATAAAAGTGACCAATTGCCAAAAAGCATTTTATAAAAGGAGTCAGAAATAAGGGAGTTTTAAAATTTAAATAAATAATTAAAACTCTTCAAAATTTAAATCGTATTTTAATGGAAATGTCCTTTTTTTATTTGCTTGTAAATATCTATTTTATTTTTGTTGCAAACTTTTACTTTTGTTTGTCTCATCCATCCATCGAGACGGAAGTCAACCACTAAGAAGTTTTTCTTCGATTTTGTATTGTGCTGCCTGGGACTTTGTTCGGTTCGTTTAATGCTTCGCTGCACTTGCAACGTTAAATCGAATGGAGAGAAATTGTTTAAGTAAAGTAGACAGTAAATTAATTGTTGAGTAATTGAAATTTTATTTATATTAGTTTCCGTCGTTTTTTCCCTTTTCTTGGTATTTTCTTTTGCAGGAAAATATAATCAACCGTAAGAGACTTTTGTCGGATTAAGAGACAACTTTTATTTGTATCCTGTGGTGTAAAAAGATTTGTTTATTTTCGTGCGGCCTCAGGAAAGACGACTTTAATCATTTATATCGAAAGGTATTGGGCAGGAAAAATATCTTTAAGTTTTTGGTAACTCTAAAAAAAATTTATCAACTTATATAATAAAAAAACAGCATCAGTATGATCACAAAATAAAATATATACAATTATATGATATTCTGAAACTTTATTTCGTATAAAATTTTTGTCCCAAAATTTTTTTAAATGTGTTGTGCCGCTCTCTCTCATACTAGAGAAGACGTGAAATATACGGACGAAAATTTTGAGCAAACAAATTGATTAAACCAGCTTAAAACGTTCATAAAATATAATTTTAATTTACAATCTTTTTTATAGTTCAAAGGACGTTTCTACTTCTTTGTAAACAAATTTTTTGCCTCGAAAATTTTTGATTGTATTTTTTATCTCAAAAAAAAAAAAAAAAAAAAAAAATTAAAAATTTTAAACTTAAATTTTAACAATTCCCATAAAAACATTAATTATTAAAATGACTGCACCTGGTCAAAAAAATACTTGTGTGGCAACACTCTATACTTAAATAGCTGTTGTTGTTATTGAGGTAGTTTAGACGAGAACAATTTTTAAGCCGCACAATTTTTGTTCTTTTCCAAATTACACAAGAATAATTCATCTGGCACAAAATGTATTCGTATACACAGCTGTGTGTGTGTTAGTGTTTTTAGTATTCATTTAACATTTGCTGTTTTTTAATCTGTGTGTGTATTGGTTATATGCTGCTAATGCGGGGTTGAAGCTGGTTGAAAAGCAGTGTTGTCAACTTGGTGCGTTTCGCACCATTTTTGGTGCTTTTTGAAATTTTTTGTGCGGAAAATTCCTTAGTTGGTGCGTGGTGCGCTTTTTTTAAAATTTCGGTGCGTTTTTTAATTTTTGGTGGCACCAAAGCAAATTTAACACAGCAGTGGGTTAAAACTGGACAATTCTTGTTGTGAAACTTACCAACTTCCTGATAGTGTAAATTACCATATTAATACTAATAATGTTTACAAAATATCACAATTTGAAATGAAATCTGTTTTATGGCCCAATAATAGCAATAATGATGAAAATATTAGCTTTATTTATTTGGAATAATTAATTCTTTGTTTCTTTTTAAAAAGCTTCAAACCGAATTTATAAAATTAATATACAAAAATGTATCATCTTGGACAAATGAATGCAAAGATATGTATGTGCCCTTAATTATGAAAGTTGTATAAGTCTTATATTTCTTTGGTCGATATATTTAGTAGATTACATTGGAACAAATCCAAAATTAATTATTTTGTTATGCAACAGTTTAATTTACAGTTGTTCTAGTCTGATCAAAATGTACTATATCGAATCAATAATGTTAATACCTAGACCACTTTCATATGTATGTACGAATTTGTTTAGTTTTTTTTTTTGTTGTTTTTTAATTATGTACATATATTGTAAAAGGCTGTTTATTGTTATATTTTTAATATGTATATATTAAACTTCTGATTTAAAAATATTTGAATAAAATGATAAATAAAGAACTTTTATTAGTTTTGAATCCTTTCTATTAATCTTTTATCTCTTTAAAAAGTTTTGTATAGAATTAAAAAAAATATTATCTATGTAATACAAATGAATATAAACAAATTTGCTAAGTTTTTTTTTGGTTTTATTTTTTAAACCCTGAACTGTAAAATCCTCTTTTAGTGTTAAATGTTTAACACAAAAAATAATGTACTTATATGCATAATTCAATAAACATTTTAAACTAAAAAAATAAATTCTAAAATTGGTGCGTTTTTTTTTTTGTAAATGGCGCGTTTTTTTGTAAATGGCGCGTTTTTTTCTCCATTTTGGTGCGTTTTGAAATTTCAAAGTTGACAACGCTGTTGAAAAGTTATGCCAACCGCAAAACCACTCTCTTTGCCTCTCTCACCAACAAACTGGCACAATTATGCCCGTGTAAATCAGCGCATTTACATTTATTTTCTTTTTACATACTCTTACAAATACAATTTGAAGCTGAAAAAAAGTCAGCCAATGGGTCTCATGCATGAAAACGAGTAAAAGCGCTGAGTTGAGTCAGGTGAGCAATTGCTCGTAAGTTGGGCTCGATCAAACAGCAACAGCTTTTGCATAAAAATGAGTTCAAACCAATTGCAATTACTTGAACAAAAGGAGATCAAACGTCTAATGGTTATTGAAGTGCAAACATGTCGTCAAGTGAAAGTGAAGTAAAGGGTGTTTTTTATTGAGGTATAGAACTTTAAGTTGGCATCACTTTTTTAACTGGCGGCCATTTTGTCAGCTGTCAAGTGATTAATATTTAGTTTGGTTTGCCATTTCATCATGAACAGGTTGACAAAAGAACAACGCTTGCAAATCGTGCAAATTTATTTCGAAAATAATGGTTCAGTTCGCGAAGTTTACCGCAAGCTCCGTCCATTTTATGGTCGATATAATCGTCCATCAGAGCAATTAATTCGGTTAACCATGGATCGTTTTCGCACTACGTTTACTCTATGTGATAATACGCATCCGCAGAGACGTCGAACAGTGCGCACCGAAGAAACAATTGCCGCTGTAGAGCAAAGTGTTGAAGAGGACCCGAATGAATCGATACGCCACCGTGCACAGCAATTGGAGCTGACTAACCGACTATTTTGTTCCCGAATTGGATGGCATGAATGTGGATGAGTTGTGGTTCCAACAAGACGGCGCTACATGCCACACAGCGCACGTCACAATCGATTTATTGAAGGAAACATTCGATGAGCGCATAATTTCGCGGAATGGACCTGTCAATTGGCCACCAAGAGCGTGTGATTTGACACCATTGGATTATTTTCTTTGGGGATATGTGAAGTCGCTCGTCTACGCCAACAAACCAGAAACGTTAGGGGACTTGGAAGCCAACATTCGTGGCGTTGTTGCCAACATACGGCCCCATATGCTCGAAAAAGTGGTTGAAAATTGGACCTGTAGAATTGGCTTTATTCGAGCCAGCCGCGGCGGCCACATGCCCGAAATCATATTTAAACATTAATGGCATAAAATTATCCTTCCAATAAAGCCAAGTTGATGGACATTAACGTCCCTTTTCACAATGTATGGTTAAGAGTTAACATGAACTTTAACTGACAGTTCTTCATACAAAAGTTTCCGTTAAAGTCCCTGTTAGCTTTTAATTGTACGTTGTGAAAAGGGCCGTAAAACGATTTTCTTGTGCTTTATTTCAATTCAAAGTTCTATACCTCTTAAAAAAACACCCTATAGAAGTAGAAATAATAATAATAATACAATACAATCTGACGACATTTCTAAATTTTTAGTAGAAAAAATAAAATAAATATTTACTAGAAAAAACTCAATTACCAAGCATTTACGGCCAGTCCCACGATGTCACCAGAAATCGTTCGATTGTATTGCAAAAAACAATAACATTAAAAAATTTTTCAATATAAGTATTCGATCGAACGATTTTTGGTGACATCGTGGGACAGGCCGTAAAAATAATAAAAAACAAATAATAGAAACATGTGTAACAGAAATTAAGCAATCTTATTTTAGATTTTGCTATATGTAGTTTATTTTTGAAGGTTAAAAAAAGTCAACACCAGTTTTGAGTCGTTATGAAACTGATGAGACAAGGGCGTTGAATTTTCAAAGTCTGCAGAGGCTTGTTTTGTTAAAGCAAAACAAGGTGGGTGATTCCTTCAAAAATGCAGATTTTGCAAGAAAAACTTGTGGAAAGAAACTTGCGTCATTTGAGCATCTTTTATTTCATTTCGGGAATTTTATCCACTCGCTTGTTTTGGCAGATATAAGTTTCGCAACTTCTGCAATAGTTCGCGACACAGTGGGTTAACGGACTCCAATCTGTGGCTATAAAGTTTTGGAATCCAGGATCTGCACAAAATCTTAAATACAGTCGAATTTTATCAATGTTGCTGAGTGCACCACACGTGTTTCTTCTGACTCCTCAAAAAAGTAATTAGCCAACCAGCAGATGCTACTATCATCAAACCTATGCATTTATTATTTTAATATTAATTATATTTAAAAACAATTAATAATTAAGAATACAAACCTGTATAATTTTTTATCCTCACTTGTTAAATTTTTTACGCTGTTGATAACATTTTCTATTTCATTGTGGCACAAAATTTTCAGCCATGATTCCTTTTTAGTGTACGCGAGTCAACTATAAGGCAGGCTCAACAAAATTTGAGCACGAGCTCACAAAAGAAAGCAAAAGCTTGTTTTTATGCATATGAAAATGAGCACAAGCTCATCTAACTTAGTTCAAACTGAGCAACACGAGATCAAACGTGAGCAGTGAGTAAAAGCAAATACATCAAATTTTATTATGCAAACGACAAGCACCTTTTACTCAAACAATCGAGTCCGAGCTCAAGCTCACTTTTTATGCATGAGACCCAATGTATTAATGGTAAAGTAAGAAAATAAAAAAACATGTTGATTATTGAGTTCTTGTAAAGGTTCCCTGATGATCTGCATTAGAAACATTGAAATGCGCATAGGATCCAGCTAAACCCCTCAATAATCAATTTCAATGTATTTTTAATAATAATAAAAAAAAATATTTTACTTAATAAGTAAAATATTAATTTGGGATTATTAGTGCGTTTAAAAATTTTTAAACTTACATTTTAACAATTCCCATAAAAAACACTAATTAAAAAAAAGTTATATGTGAAAGTGGTTTTCGAAAAAAAAATTAATAAAATTTAATAACAAAAATTCCTAAAACTTAATTATATTTTTAAAATTTTTAAGCTTTTTTCATTTGTGGTCAAAGTCTACGGATGAGTTGCTGAAAGGTCGTGATACAACATCCTATACTATCGTGTGATTTTTGAGAAAACCCAGCTAAAAAAATTATATATGGTCCATATATTTTTAATATATGAATGAATATAACTATATATGAGTATGTATGAATTCATGTATGGAAATGTGTGGGATTATACATGGCAAAACTATTATATATGAACTAATAATATATGGACTAATATATGAAATGTATTATAATACATGAGCTCATATATGGAAATTTAATTATGAAGCTCTTCATGTGTGGATCCATATATAGAAATAAGATTTAATATATGCAGTCATATAAGAATGTATGCATACATGATATCTCACATCAAATCGTTTTTGCAATCAAAAAAGCTTGGATTTTATCACTGGTGAATTGAAAATCCATTAGGAAATAGATGCGGTATGCAAAGTTTATATGCGTACCCTCAACGTCTAAAAAAGAAAAACTTTTGTTACAAAAAAACCATTCTTGTGTGGTCCCATTTAATATATTAAATAACCAAAATCATAATCCATTAATTTTATAGAAAATAACAGAATTCTCTAGATAAGAAACAAAGCTCATATTACTGCAAAAAATTATATTGAAAACTATTGTTACGACGGATTATTTTTTCTTTTATAATTAATTGCATTACTTTTTAATATGATTTCTTAAATTAAATTTTATGTACGAATATGAGTTTTGTGTTTTTTAAATAATTGATTCACCTTTTGACTTAAAATGATGAATGAAATGTTTTCTAGTTCGTTTTTCATTATTTGTCCAAACAAATGTTTCATTAAATACAACCTTCTTGTTCAAAATCTAAAAAAAAGTAATTTTAGTAATTTAATTTATTGCACAGCAGTGCGCTTTTGTGAATCAAGAGTATGAATATGAAATTTTCATTCAGTAGAGGGAAAATTTACACATACATGTATGAAAATGTATGAATATATATAATCATATATGCCAATATACCCTCATTTTTCGGATCCGAACCATATATGGGATATCATATATGCTCCATACATATTTTTTTTTTATCTGTGAATACAACCCTAGTATGATGGAGTCTATTAAAAATTTCCAAAGGACAACAGCAATTCATTAGATCAGGTTTGTATTTTGTAGTAAGTCCTGAGTTATGTAGGACAGATAGTGAGTCATGGACTTAATAAGCAGCATCGAAAGCAGGCAAACATTTTTTAATTCGTATTTATTTTACCACGCATTAAATCATAAAGAAATAGAATTTTCAATCGCCGTTTTCTGGGAAATTTTATTATCAGCGAAATACATATATTCATTCACCTTCTCTCCGAAATATTTTTCACCTTAAAAAATTTGCATCGGATTTTGCTCAATCTACCATAATATTTTACATTTTAGTCACTCGTTTTTAAAAATGTTTAACAATAATTTTTGCTGTATTCAGTTTCATGTAAAGTTTTAATTCATTAGAAAAAAAATGTAGAAATATGCGTTTGCTCATAACTTACTGCCAAAATGAGTTCTTCTAAATGAAAAAAACGGGTGTGAAAATCCTGCGGACTGTAGTCTGGGTAGTCTAGCTTTTTAGGCATTACCTTTGACTAGTTCCACAGAAACATTTTGTGTTTCTACCTAATTTCAAGAATAACAGAGGAACGGTTGTACTCATATTTATTAAATGGAAGTACCTTTGCTACATGGCCGGTATAAGCGCAGCGTCACCTTGAATTACCCTGAGTTCAAAATAAGATGGAAGATAAGGCTTACGGGTGGAATTTCTTGTTCTAACTAGTGTCTTAATACTGATACTACGGGCACCAATGGCCCAACAGGTCATGTTGCTCATCTTCCATCAAAAGAAAGATGACTTCGTCTAACCCTACGGGATTAAATATGTGATGATCACCATGGCAAGTAGGTGGAAGGAAGGTGTCTCTGATATGCATTGATCCAATCCTAATATGAGTAGTTTTGCTGCGTCTAATGAATGATGAGGTCTTCTCCTGGAGGAGGAGCTACATTCTCTGCGTGTTATGTTACGAAGAAGCTTTCGTAGTGGCTGCGTTTGACACCAAAATCGCTACGAAAACAGTTTGGGATGATTAGTGCCAAATTAATGTTAGTAATTAACATATACTATTAAGGTGCTTTTGCTATTAAATAGAGGCTACCCCTGAGGTAAAACTTTTTTGCAGTGAGAGATTAGATAGTGCCAACACCTCAGCAAGGTGCTAGCTCATAGGCAGGGATAACCATATACAAATATTGAAACCTGTGGTTCTTGCAAGTCACATCGGGCTTTCTAGGGGTACATGAGGTTGCGGGAGGACGCTCAACTTCACCCGGTGTTAAGACCGCCGTGACATAAATCTTACACTGCTGCCAAAAAAAGTTTTTGTCCTTCTTCATTAGCTCTATTGGATATTATTGTTAAGATTCCGAAATTGTTGCACAAGTTTATAAGAAATTTTTTAGGAAAAAAATCTTTTTTATCCAAATAAAAGTAGACATAAAAATTTTCGAAACATACGTTTAAATTTTTTTAGCATATATCAAACGCTTTTCCACTATTATTTTTATCGAGATTTTTATAACATTTTATATAAAAATATATATTTGATATAAGTTATGGCAGGAGAACTTTTACGTAATTCAGGCCCATGAAAACTTCATACAGAGTTCATACTACAGCTTGAAAAAAATGCAAATTGCGTAATCTGAACTAACTAAACTCCATTTCTCATCTGCAACTAAGTTCCTTAAGTCCTTCTCCTGCCCCATAAATTGTCTCCTCCTTCATGCAAAAATTATTCAATACTTTGTTAAAATCCTTTAAGAAAATCACATTTCATTGTGGTTTTCCAAACACAAATACAAAATTCATTTAGCATTTTCCGCACTCATACATAAAATAGAATTGAAAACTCAAGACTACAGCTTAAAGGATATTCATTGTTAAACAATATTGAATAGATATTCGAAGAAAACTTTGTATGCAAATTCTAAATAAAATACAATTGCAAATATTTACAAAACGGTAATGGCCATTTTGCCAAGAAGAGAACAATTTTAAACAAATGAAGGCAGCAGCATAACAATGAAAATAAACGCAACAATTGCCGGGTAAGAGCAGGCGGCTGAAATGCATTATTTTAATGAGATTTTACTTAAGGAGACTAAAAAAAAAAAAAAAGAAAAAACCAGCTCCAAAAAGGAAAAGGAAGCACCAAACCGACAAAATATTTAGTGCAAAGAAATTAATGATACCAAGGTAGTTTCATTAAAAAAATAAATAAATAAAAACTGCTGAAAAAAGTACATATTGTGGTGTGGAAATAGAAGTTATCCTTTATAATGGTTTTCCTTAAAATGAAAAGAATAGAATTACAATTTTTAAGCAATTTATTTAAATAAGTTTATTTTTATAGCATTTTATTGCAAACGCAGTCTAATTTCTAAATATTTTCTAGCAATAAAATGCTGATTTTTTTTTTGCAAAAGAAATACAACTGGGGAGTCCTTAAAATGAATGGTTATATAAATGATCGGTCGCTCACTTCTTTATCAGGATATCTTTTGAAAAAGTACTTATACAGTTATTATTCTTTTTAATGCTGTTACATTTTCTCCTGGTTGTTGTGGTCTTCTAACAAGCATACAGCATGTGGTCATTAACTTGTTAAAAACATCATACCAAATACAATTTCATATCCTTTTTAGCCTCAACCAAGTAAATGCGGACGGACATGGAAAAGTAATACATATTTTGGTTGAGAGGGAAGAACAATGGTACCCACATAGTAAAAAGTGGCCAGCCAGCCATTTTAATGCTTTAACATTGTTGCTCCTTGTGTACGTAGTTAGTGGCAGGATGAGTGTGAGCATGCTGCCAACTACGAGTATGATTTGCATTTGACAAACGTGTGTATTAATGCCAAAATTGTTGTTACGAGTATATATACATATATATATATATATATATTGTACGAGTATGATAATGATTGTCTGACTGACATTGTAACTGAACATGTTAAGAGGCAAATGACCGGCAATTATGTAGCATTCGGCTCGTTCCTTTTTGAAACAAGTACGAGTACTTATACTCTTATTGCTATTGTTGCAACACATCTATGGTTATGTTGTTGACATTGTATGACGTGTTGTGGATATGAGCATCAATTTTGTTGATGACTGTTGTATGCAGATACTTATTGCTTCGTTTTTTTTTTTGTACTGTACTTTTGCTTTTTAATACTGTGTACCTACAGATTATGCTCATTTAAGTGTTTGTATGAATATTTACTACAATCGTACGTTTTTATTTTGAGGTTTTAACATTGTTGTTTGCAAATGTTTTCAAGCCTCAAATTTATGCAACATTGTTGTTGTTTGCCAACAATTGGTAGGGGATTTCCAACATAAACTTCTGTTGTAGTGTGTTTTTTGTTGTTGATGTTGTATATGTACTACTTGAATTAAATTAAAATCAATTAAAATTTTCAAATAGAACTGTGATACAGAAGAGTGAAAATGGCATGTGTATGTGTGTAGAAGTCAATGTAGGGATCTGTCAAATTGCAAGAAGAGTGCCAGCAGCAAAATATAAGTTAATAAACACGATGGAGGCACATAAAAATTTATTTATTTATATAAAAGAAAATTATAAAAATATAACATTTTTAATACAAGATATACTGAGCTGAATATAAACATACGGGACGTAAAACTTTGTAGCCAATAATAATTTAAATATTCCAGTACTTTAAAGCAATTGGGTTTTAAGCTTCTCTAATATCCTTTTTCATCGCTATACCAGAAAATAAATTTTTTATTTGAAATAAAGAGCTATTGCTCTATATATATAATTAGAGAACGTGAAATTTTATAAGTAATAAGAATTTTAAACTAACTGACATTTAAGTACTTGGTTTAGAGGCTGGTCTAATATCCTTTTTTCACAATTTTGAAAAAATCAAAAATTTTGTAAAATATTCCTGCAATTTTTTGTGTAACAACACTGGCAATGGAAATAAGCCAAATTATTTTTTAAAAAATACAAATTTTAAGTTAAAAACATAGATACATTATTATAAAAAATTTTAAGTTTTCCTGAAATATTTTCAGGATATTTTATATAATGTTCCAAGCTGTTAATTGCGTCTTGCGACGTAAAATTTAAATTTACATATATTCAGAGGAAAGATATTTATTCAAGGAAATTTTTTTTTGCAATTTATAAATTTTTTGTTAAAATTTGCTGATATGTACCTAATTTTTTAACTGCAAAAATATTTAAGGGAACGCAAAATAGTGTGGGGAATATGATAAAAAAGAAAAAATACTGAATTTTATACAAAAACAGGATGCTCATCATATATCCTTTTTTTCTACATCATAAAAGTTATAGAACTAAGTGTAGCAGCAAATTAAAAATTACCCATTTGTATAAAAAATTAAAGAATTTTTTCAAACAACAGTAACTTTTGTTACATGTCTGATGTGAGATATTATACTGTTCTAAAGGACTTCTTGTCAGAATTACTCGAGAGATGCAAACATAGATAAGGGGAACGCAAAATTCAGTGGGAATTATGATCCAAAAGCAAAAATTCTCAGTTTTGGACAGAAATAAGTTGCAATTCAAATATCCATTTTTGTACCTCGTAAATGGTTCAGAACTTAAATTAAAAGTGAAATAAAAATTTCCGTAAAAAATATCTCTAATTTTGTTACATTTATGCATTAAACATCGTATCTGATGTGAGAAATATGCGAGTAGACAATTCTCTACTCTCACTCTTCATATATCCTTTTTTTCTTACATCATAAAACTTACACAACTAAGTGTAAAGGTACTCTAAAAATTTCTAAGTCGTATTAAAAGTTAAAGGCTGTATCAAAAGAATAGCTAAGTATGTTACATGTCTGATGTGAGAAATATTGTAAGTTCTCAAGGACTTCTTATTAGATAAAGTCGACATGTAACACATCTGTGCTGAAATACTTAATTTTCAAGAAGAAAATACTTTTAAAAGGACGAAGTATTAAGAGTGGAATATAAACCAAGAGAAAAAATTTTTAGTTTCAGACAAAAACAGGATGATCTTCATATATCCTTTTTTTCCTACCTAATAAATATTACAAAACTAAGTATAAATAACAAATCCAGCTGAAAAATTAGTTAAGAGGACGCAAAATTCAGTGCGAAATACGAACCAAAAGAAGAGTTCCAAGTTTTTGATTCAAGCTAGTTGCGCTTCGAATATCCTTTTTTTATAACCCTTAGAAATTATAAAACAAAATGGAAAATTTAAATAAAAATAGTACAATTTATTCTAAAAATTAAGGATTCGTATCAAAAATTAAAGAATTTATCAAAACAAAAGTTAGTTTTGGTGAGAAAGATGAGACAGTTCTCTCAAGGACTTCTACATCTCTGAACAAATTTAGTGCCTGTGAAATAACATCATCTAGTTAGGTTATCATTATTATCCTGGAAGGCCGATTATATTATAAAAATAGAAAAAAGCTTTAAACAGTCAATCCGAAATCCTACAAAACCATAAACATAAAACTTCAATTTATGTACGAAATTAACGCCTACAAATTTTTTCAATTACTTGTACTGTACAAGCGACAAACCAATAAAAATAAATTTATTTTTATATACATATTACTAACAAACAACTGTACGGTAGACATAGAAACATTAAAAATGAAAAACTCCAACAGGCGTCTGCGGAAATATCTCATAAAAACACACATGAACACATGCAAATTACATTAATATTTGAGATTATGTGGTACGTGCGTTTGTGTAAGCGTGCTTCTGTAAAATATGTACACACTAGAGTTGAGCGATATTTGGAAACCTGTTACTTTTTCACAGCGATTGAAAAATCACATATCACAACTGTGACTGAATTTATCAAGTAACAGGTTTTGGAAATATAGTTCTTTCATACAAACTGTGAATGTTCTTGTATGCTTACTTTACAGTAAATGAAGCTACAACATTAATTTTTTTATACATTCAGCTTTTGTCAAGAATAAAATCGTCGAATCGTGTCAAATCGTCTTTTCTGGCAACTATGTACAGCTCACATTTTTATATTTGCAATTTTATTGTCCCTCTGCCTGTTATACGACAATTCTCAATGTATGGATGGGGTTGATTGCTAATTGTTTATTCTTGTCGCTCTTCTTATTAGTATTTATCAAGATACCAATACTAATAAATACTTTTAAAGCAGAAGAGCTGAAATGTGTTAAATCGTGATCACAGTCACTGTTTAATTTCACTGCTGTTCTTCTTATTAGATTTTCTCAAAATAACAGAACTGCTACAAACAAAATATTGCTAAACTGTGATCACAGTCACAGTTTAAAAGAACAGCGATTTAAAAATCACGTTCACAAGGCGCAACATTATTAAAAAATCACGCTATCGCTCATCACTAGTACACACACACACATGAGTCAACATAACAAAAAGTCAAATAGAAAATTCAAAAAAAAAAAAAATATATACACTAACAATAGGTGTTGATGTGTCAAAATAAGCCATCAACAAAACGGGCAATAAAATGTCTAAACGAACACGTTACTTTTTTTTTTTGCACACGCATACGAAATACTTACTGGCTGGCAAAAACGCAATAAATGCAAAAATTGATCAAATGTCAAAAAAATGAGCCGTAAGTGTCATTACCTACTGCTGTGTGTGAGAATGACTGACAAAAAAAAAATTAAGAGAAAAAGATACTCAAATCATAAATATGCAAAACTATAAAATAAACAAACTTCCGTTTGCACACAAAACGGTTAAATTTTAATGAATGGGAAAAAGATATAAAACTGAAAGCAAATGTACCAGAACTACTAGAACAAACAGACACACACACACACGGAGAAGTACAGGGTGGCCATTAGAAAAACACCCAATAAGTAAGAGCAAATGTCAGTAAGTAACAGCAAATATGAATAAATGTGTATTGGCATTGCTGTTACTTTTATATTTTTGATGAGTTTGACATGCGTTCACATTTGATTTGATGATGATTTCCGAGCATTAAATAAACAAAAATTTATAACTCAAATGTCACTTATGTTTAAGCAACAACTATGATGGCTGGCGTTGACTTTGATGATGAAAAACGGCTCTCAGTGGGATATATCCTTTTATATTTTGGGACTAACTAATAAAATATGTATTTAATATATTTAGCAAACGTTGTGCCAAAAAATTAATGAACCTTAGAGGCTGCTTATAAAAACCAAAGGATCGTCCGTCGCACCACCAACATTATTGACATCAACACATTTGCCACCTTTTTTTTTCTTCTATTTCGCATGAATTTTATTCGCAAAAGTTGCATAAAAGTGCGCAACTGAATATACATAATTTCACAGAATCCTTTTAAGATTTCTGTTATACAAGCATTAAACAATAAAATATAAACCGCCATAAAATCAACTAAATAAACCTTTATGTTGCCATCGACTGCTCCTCACACTGTCATAAGTAAATTAAAGAAAAGCGTCGTCGTCTTAGAAATTATTATTGCTTTTGTTATTATGCGTACGAAAATTTAATATATAATAGAAGTAACAATAAGAAAATTTCGTGCACTGCGTTTTGTGGTTGTGTCTTTGTAATAAAAGGAACATTTTTATAAGTGATATAAAAAGAAAAGTACAAATTAAAAACGCTTGATGATGCTGATGAATGAAATGCATTTGTGTTATGTATTTGTCTTAGCTGTTAATAAACATGTCATATGAATATACGTACGTAGACTTTCTAAGGACGGCATGTTGTTTTATTTTGATTGTTGTAGTTTAAGCATAAAATTTATTGCAGAACATTTGAGGGTTGTGTTAATTATAATGCATTATATTTATTTAGCATTTGCCTGGATATTTCCACATGACGACTGGAGGTTGAATTTTTAGCAAATAAAACGCTTTTCCTTAGTGCTATGATATTATCCCTTTTTTTTAATATAAAATAGTGTTTTCACACTGAAAGTTAAAACCTGGTTTTAATGTTAAAACCATAAACAGCTGATTGTGCATTCACACTGCAAGTTTGTTAAATTCAGGTTTTAACTCACAGACTGTCTAATAACTTTGCTCAAAAATAAAATAAGTCTCCTGCTGAAATGCGTGTATTTGTTGTTGTATTTTTTTCTGCTTTTTATAACACTTATTTGACAAACTGTACAACAATTTTTTTTTGTTTGTATGAAAAACTCGGAAATTTTAAAATTATGGAACTAGTAATACAAAGTAAAGAAGTGCTTGGGAAATCAAGTTATTGTATACTAAAAATGCACAAATACATCACAAAATAAAACTTTTTTTATCTGCATATCGATGTCAGTCATATTGTCTATTTTCAATTCCCAGAGGTCAACGAAAATATTTTCGTTGTTTTCCTTCCAAAAAAACTCTTTTTTCCATAATTTTTTTAATATTGTTGCTACTGCATCCATTTTTAAGTTGACAAGCGACATCTATTGTTATTCACTGGCATAAACATTCTCAGCTGCTTTCGGTAATTTTAACTTGGTAGCACTGAATTTAGCACAGCGAAAACAAGGTTGCATTTCAAAAAACCAATTCAAAAATGGTTTTAAAATGGTTTTAGCAAAAACAATTTGTATCGTAAAACCAGGTTTTAACAGTTGATTTTAACGTTATAACCAACTTTTATTAAAACCATGTCAGTGTGAAAACACCAAAAGACTTACTATTTATTTTTATTCAAAATTTAATTAACTTTTCGTCAAGAAATATACTTCCCCTTTCATAAATAGGCCACTCTATCTATCAATTACCTGAACGTAAATATTTGATAAACTAAACAAATTTGCAATTAGATTAGAAATTAATTAATTTGATAAGTCTTTTTTTTATTATAATCGGCCTCATTGTGTAAAGCGAGTGCCAGACACATCAATATTCAGCTTCAATATATGTGGTTGTGTGCGTTTGTTTACCAAAAATTGTCACACATATACTATCGGTGTGAATATTTTTTATAAAAAAAAAACGCACACAACCACACATATTGAAGCTGAATATTGACGTGTCTAGCACCCGCTTAAGGCGTTGGCGATGGAAATCTTTGATTTTTTTTACCATTTTTTACTATTACTAGGTGTTACCTGCTTTAGAAAAGGGATAGTCATAGAGAAGACATGTGGTGAAGAAGGAAGTGATAGAGGAAAGCTTCATTCTTTCACAACTCTGCTTTTTGCACATTTTTAATAATACAGTGTTGCAGCGCCTCTGGTGTCAATGAAGCGTATTAAATTTTTGAAACTGTGTTTAGCAACCATTTCATTGGTTATTTTACTGCGCCGAAGATTCTACTACACAATACCGACAAAGGAGGGCGCTCTGATGTTACATTAGGATTAGTATCCGCTGAAGTCGGTATATTTAAGCGACCAGTGATTGTGCATTTATCACTTGAACTCTCCGACAAAAACTGACAAAAAGGGATTCTAATAAACAATAGAAAATGTTTTTATTTAATGACTTTGTTGGTTACCGGGCTGGAATTCAAAACCTTATGCTGGACTCCCAATTGAGGTCTCTACACAACAATAAAAAAAAAATTCATGATATGGTATTAGCCGATCGAAGATTGAAAGTGTTAGAGATTGTTAAAGTCAGAGTCATGTCACATGATTCAATGGTTTGAATTTTAAGTGACCACTTGGGCTTGCTAACAATCGCCCACAAATGCAATCGTGTGACAATTAAGCAGGAGCTCTTGGCGTTGTTCAACAGAAATCTGCGCCGTTTCGTAAGAGTGGACGAAACATGAATCCATCAAGACATACCAGGACAGTGCAAGGGTGCAGCATGTGCAGTTTCCATGGCAAAAATTCCTTCTCCGACCTGTTTGTTCGACATATCTTTTTTTTTATTTTTTGGTGGGGATAAAAAATGTAGGAAACGTTGGTGAAGTTGTTTTAACTTTAAAAAATAGTACGTTGAAAAATTAAGTATGTTTTTATCACAAAAATCTGAGTTCAATTCAAAAAGTCACAGACTTGATGGCCAACCTTCTTTTACAAAAACTCCAGGATTGGCACCACCAACGCCCTAAACAATGAGACTGAATAATTCCATAAAGTTTGTGTAATTTGAATAGGACATACCCAATAAAATCAAAGTTTTTCTTACCTTGAAAGAAAATATTAATTTCAGTTTTAATTTCTTAAGTAACAAAATATATTGAATAATGCACAGACCGCCTCATATATCCGATTATAGTCTACAAAACATTTCTATTTAATAAAACATTCCCTTAAGTTGACGGCAAGTCAATTTAAAAACGTTTCTTGAAGCAGAACCCATTTCGTCATTTTTTCTGTTATGATTTCATGTAAATAGAGGATTTTTGTTATCATTTTTCAATCCTTTTTCAAAAACAATTAAATTATTTAAATAACTCAATTCAATAACAAAAAAGAAAGAAAATATCTAATTAAATCGAGTTTTGTGAGCTAATTTACTAATTACATTAAAAAAAAATTCCAGCTACCTTTTTCTTATTTCCAATACTTCTACTTTTTATCTAAAACAAAATCACTTAAGTGAAAAACAGCAAGAATCACGTACACAAAAATTGACCTCTTACCTCAAAAACAAGAAGAAAAAAAAACACAATGTAAATACAAAAAAAAAAAAAAAAATCATTGTTCTTTCCCAAACCCGCCCGTAAAAAACAGCAAATGTGAACAAAATTAAAACCAAGATTTACTCAAGCATTTAAATAGAATCAAATTCTTACAACGAAAGCATGTCGCAAGGGACGTCGCCTCTGTTTCACATTCATGTAAACTAATTATGTGATTAGCCAAGGCGTACTATTTACTCTACCCTCTGAGAAGTGGAAAAAAACTGGGAAAAAATTGGAAAAAATTAAACCAAAAAAAAAATGTCTAGAATTGCGCTTAAGGGGAGGGAAGATTTAATCCAAACAATATTTAGCAAAAGAAAAACAAATTAAATCACATCAAATCAAAATCAGTCAACAACTAATGACAGGAAAATTACATTTACCTCGCAAGGAAACAAAGGAGGAGGACCAGGAAATCGAATTTTAAAACTGAAAGTAAATTTCAGCAATATTTTAGAGGCAAATAGTTTTAATTCAACACTTGTTTGTATTTCTCTATATACTTTTAAAAACTTAAATCGTGTTGCTTAAAATACGTTTCTTCATCTTCGCATCATTTATTATGTTAGCAGTCTTTAATGTTTTTGACTTTTAAAAGCTGCTGATCCTTTTTACTTATTGCCCATCATGTCATAGTAACATTAAGCTTTTTTGATTATAATGGTCACTTTAACTAATTTGAAAAGGACTTGTAAAATTTATTTAACAGCCATATAAAAATTCTAATTTATTTTCATAAGAAAAATAAAAAGGAATCATCATTATTCTTGTATAAAAATGAAGAGACATTTTCTTTAAAAAGGAAAAACATACAAAAATTATATGATTGATGATAATTTCATAATCATCCCCACAAACAACAGCAGCAAAGAGGAAATAGACACGAAACTTCTCGCAGAAACGAGAAAGAGAAAAGAAGGAAACACGCACGTTTTTCCTGTTGTTTTATAGATTAAAAGCATCAAATCATGGCACATAAAAACATTATTAATTATTGATATGTCATTAGAACCTTTGTCTGTCTGTCTGGCTGTCTCTCTGTCGGCTAGCTGCTATTGCAAATATATAGTTTATATTTCTAACAGTAAATATAAATAGAAAGAAGGAAACAAGTTCAAACGCATAAATGTATTACAAAGCATATTAAAAGACGCATAAAGATTAATGAAATTCGATAAAATTTTATATTATAATTGGAAATTTAGTTCATCAACATAAAAATAAATTCAGTGATACAAGGAATTGAAATAAAAGAAGAAATAATTGATTGAGCAGGAATTCGAATATGATTTCCAGCACCTAAAAATATTCAATTCAATTCTCAATTTGTCTTGAGAAAATTATGCAAAGGGGTAGGGATGGGAATATAAATTGGTGTATAAAAAAGGGAAAGTAAACGGTGTTAAGAATAGAAGGAAGGAATACGTAGAGGAGATGAATTATAGTAATAACTGTAGGAAATGAACTAGCATCAGCAGCAATAGGTGAGGGATCAGAAGTAGAGAAAAGCAGAATAGAATATCGCACGGGAGTGAAACAGTTCTCTTTAGAAAAATATTTCAAAACTCACAACCTGATAAAACTAATGTACTCATCTAGATACGAGATTGTTATCCTACCTAGCTCGCCAACACAACAATGATAATGGGTACATTCATAAGACGTAGCTGTTGCGCAACCGTTGAATATTTGTCTTAGAAACGCACAGTTGAGTAATTCCGCTCCACTCAACAGTTGAGTAATTTTCCATCACAAAATTTTTTCGCTACCTGTAGTCAACATGTTTTGCTCAGCATAAACAGCTGATCGAATAGAGCTTTGCCATTTATATGCTTTGTTAGGTGACAGTAGCAAATATCTGTTAAATTTTATATTACAAATGCGACGAAGTAGCGAAATAAATATATAAAATTAAATTATATCCATCAAGCCGTTTCTAGGACGTAGCTGTTGGGGCCAACAGTTGCTAGCATTTGCATAACTGTTGAGCTCAACAGCTACGTCTTATGAATGCGCCAAATAATAACAATAATAAAAACACTCATAATACTTTTCTTATGCACCACAACCACAAGCCAAAAATACACGAGAGGTATAATTAAAAGAAGACAACACGCAAATCTTTTTTACAATTTCATTAATTTTGACATATTGAAGAACTTGCGTGCCATCATCATCCTAAATGTGGCCCACAAAGTTTTGATTAAGAGCATATTAATTATGGGCCATCACGATTGACTGACTGACTAAGTGAACGAATGAATGAGTATAAAGTTATATTTTTTCTAATCAGGATATGAATTCAGGCATGTCATTTACAACAGGATGTAGAAGCAAACTGCAGACAATCTTTATTTATTTATTTTTTTTTTTGGTAGGGTGAGTGTTCAAAATATTTCTTATTTATTTCATAAAGTATGTATATGATGAGGTTGAAAAGGAGTTTGATAAATAATGCTGCAATAGGTTAGAAGTAGCAATCAGTTGACAGAAGATTGATGAGTCTTTTCTTTATTCCATATTTTAACAAATGCAGAAATATATAAAAGTTTTGAAGAAGCAACATAGTTAAATATTTTGTTAAATACACTTGCATAAATTAATATTTTTAAACCACTACAAGGAAGGAAGAGCTTCTCTATACAGATTTGTTAACCGAGTAAAGTCTACTAAGTGTGTTCTGAAAAAGCTTTGCTCAAAATTTAGATCCTGCTGATGATAAAATCTCGCCTTCTGAATTTAGTTTTACGAGGGCAGTTTGATAATCCCGTGACTTTGTGTTTACCGATCAGCAACTTCAAGTCTAACACTAATACCTTTTACCACTTCAAAGGCAACGTTGGGGCGCCACCCAGACCAGTTTTTGCGCCGTTTTGTAACTGAGGACGAATCATCTATCCATCACAATACACTACGACCAAAGAACAATCAAAACATTGGATTTCTTCGGGTGCACATGAAACCCAAGAAGGTTAAGGTGGGTCTGTTGGCCAAGATGGTAGAGGACATACTTTTTTTTGGAATGAACGGAGTGTCATTCATTCACATCTCTTACCTTAGAAAAGTTAAACCGATTATCAGCGAATATTATTGTCTTTAGACGGATTCTATATTGATTTAAATTAAAAATATCTATTGGAGAAAAGGTGTTGTTCTATCAGGACTATAAACGGGCGAACACTTGTGTTGTCGCTATGAAAAAATTGGGCTACGAAATTCAACACCGTCCAAGCATAGACCCTCAGGACTATTGTCCGTTTCCAAACTTGAAAAACGAAGATGTCATCATTGAAACAAACACCTATTTTGAGTGCCTTGAGTAATCCTATTATTTGGAAAGAATAACAAACTACACATACATTTTTTTTCTCAAATTAAAGCATTTAATTAAAATTAATGTACATTTTAATCATCTTTGAGAAAGAGGAAAGAGAGCAACTGAGAGCAAACTAAGAATGATTTGGAGCGCACTACGATGCAATAACGTCGCGCTTAAACTTGTTGAACTTATTACGTGCCTTTGCCAGAATGCCACCTGTCGAATTAAGCATGGTAAAGCGTTAAGCAGGACGGCAAAGTGCTCGCCAATGATGTGTTTTATCACCATTTCTATTTAATATTATCTTAGACACAGTTCTGAAAAGTTTCAATGCGACGTCTCAGGAATTATTTGCAATAAAAAAAAAATCAAATCAAATAGAAGATGTCAGCCAGTTTTGCTACCTTGGGAGCATAATTTTAAAAAATGGTGGGTCAAGTGAAGACATTGACAATTGGACGTTTAATACACATTTGGAATTCGTCTTCACTTTCTCCGCGCACAAAGTTAACAAAAATCTCAAGTCCACTCTATTCTATTTTCTTACCTGTGTATAAAAATTTGCACACGCTCGTCTGCTTTTCCAAGAGCTCAGGCGCTGAAATTAGACATAAATAGATTTTTCATTAATTTTTTAATTTATTTTTTTAAAATAGATTTTATAAAGTAATATTTATTTTTTCCAAGAAGTTTTTTGAGTTTCTTGCACACAGAAAAAATTATATATCAAATCAATACCCTTACTAGAAAAAACACTCAAAAACTAATTAAAAATTAAATTATATCAATTGTTTTAGTTATGTTTAATTAATTAAAATAATAAAAAAATAATTGCATCGATTAAATTTTTAATTTAACTTTTAATCAATTAAATTTTAAAACAAAATTTTAATGGGCTCAATTAAATATTTTATTGCTTTTTTATATTAAATGTGTTAATCGGATAAAATATTTTTCTTTGTATCCTTTTACATTCTTTTCAAACATTAATTTATTCGAGAAAATAAAAAGATTACAAATAATTTTCAAGTATCTTTTAAATGAAATTTCGTAAATTTGCGAGGAACTAAAAAAATTGCGCTTTATTTTTTTTTATGATACAATAATTTTTAACAAATTTATTTTTATTTATTTTAGTTACATGATATTAAACTTATATAAATATAATACTAATATAATATTTAAATAGCACTAGCTACTTTGGCTATCAGCTATTAAACAAATTTATAAGCAACGTCTACATGCATTTCGTTTACTCTTAGTCCCAAATCACACTGTGCAAGTCTTATTGCTAAGCTGATTAGTTTCAGGGAGAGAGAGGCGAGAGGAACAGCAACGTCTCTTTTCCCCCGTCTCTCTCTCTCTCTCTCTCTCCTCAAATAATAAACTAATCAGCTTAGCAATAAGACTTGTATAGTGTAAATAGGGACTTAAGAAACTTTTCAGTGGACTTCAACGAAAAAATTCTTGAGAAAAAAATCTGTGTGTTTATAGAGAAACTCTCAAGATGTTATTGAGAAGTACATAGCCAAACATAATAATTCAAAAAGCGACAAACAAAAGCTTTCTACAACAAACATCTTTATTCGTTTCAAAATCTGTTTTCCAATTTAGAAAATATTTTTAAAATTATTTGCCAAATTGGGACTACACAAGCCTTATTGCCAAACTTATCCCTTTTTTTTCTTTGAACTTTCATCGGCGTTCACACAATGCAAGTCTTATTTTTGAGATCATATTTTTTATACATAGTTTTGTGTATGCATGTGTGCTTTTTTTTAGCATTACGAATGAGAAAGCAAAACGTATTGACAGTACATGAAGCTGAGTACTTGTCTCCATCTCCAACAAACTAATCAGCTAAGCAATAAGACTTGCATGTGCGAACGGGGACTAAGAGCATTTAGAAGGCCAAATAAAAATCATTTTTTTGTGTACGTAGTTGTCAATAACATTTTGAGATTGTCTATAAACATACGGACATTTTTTAAACTTTTCTCAAGAATTTTTTGGTTGAAGTGCACTGATGAGTTTCTTTTCTTAAACATCAACGAAATGCTTATACAAGTTGCTTAATCGACAACAAACAAAACTTCTTCATATTAACTTTTAACACGTTTCCAAATATTTCCTTTTTTTCTTTTTCATCCTCTACACATTCCTATTCCTTTTTCACTCACCTAAACTGCAACTTCTTTATATTTCTTACAAAACGCTTTCGTAAATCTGTCACTTATAAGATTTTTTGGCATTAAACTAATTAGTACAAAAATTTTTACAATTAACAACTACTTACAACAACTCATTGTACATTAACTTATGTTCATTATCAACTGGCAAAAATACTTTTTCATTTTTATAAACTGTTTTCTGTCTGTTGGTAATAATAAAAGCAACGAAAAAAAAATCATTGAACAAACTTTTCTACTTTTAGCAAAACATTTAACCAAATAACCCGTCAATTATAAAACATGTTGTAATAAAAATAGCGGCGAAAACAAAAGTTAGAAAACAGAGATAAAAATTTTGGCTCAACATTAGAGTGTAAGAAAGAGCTCTGACAATGTTAAGAAGTGCTTGCACTTAAAGTGAATTGAACTTTTGCTTTTTGGAAACATCAAAATGCGTTTTTCTTGTTCATTAAAATTTTTTCACTTTTTCATATTTTTCTTTTTGTATAAAAGAAAAACTTTTAAGTTTCTTGTAAGTTTCACAAACATAAAGTCAAGTTAAGATTTCAACAATGTTTCAATTTAAAGGTAGCAATGTTCTTTTTTTTAAGGTAAAGGTAGCAAAATAATAAGATTATTGCAGATAAATTTATGAAAAGAAGAATCCTTTTAAAGTGTTGATGCATTTAAAATTTTAATAATATAAGAAAAAAAAGCCTTAAAATTAAGGACCAGCAAAACTTTCCATTCCAGCCAATTTTCATTTAAGCATATTGTAGGGCTACACAAAATTCTACCTCATCTGTTTGAAAAGAAAAATCATTTTAACTGTAAACGTTAATTAGTTTTGTTCATCACTACTACAAAAAAAAAAAAAAAATCGTTTGATTTTATCGCAAAACTTTCAAGTCATAGAAAAAGTTGTTCCTGTTGTATGCGCGCTTGTTTCTCGCAACAGCAGAAAATGCAATCAATGTGAATTGATTCCGTCCCAACCATCTCCGCTAGAGACACTGCCAAAGGAATACTTTTAGGATTTTATTTTTTGCCAACTGCATGCAATTTAACGGCCAAAGTTTAATTAAATACACGCGCATTATTAACGCTGCGTCAATGAGTATCGAAGGAGTAGTTGTAGTGTCTTGCAAAAGAGATTTGTTTTTTTTTTTTTTTTTTTGTTGGCAGCCGGATAATTGTTGCGTCTTTCTTCGTTTCAAGGGAAATTAAGTTAAAAATGTAAATTGTTTTGTTAACACCTATTTTTTTATAAAATTAGATGTTTATCCTTTAAATGGACAAAAATCTTGACAATAATAAAAGATAATTGAATTTTTAGCATAAGGAAAAACCCATAAAGACGACGAGTTGTGTTTCGGGAAATTTAATACAAATTAATGTTTTTAGCATGAAATAGAAAATAATTAAATAACAAGTAATTGCTTTAATTTTTTTTAAATTCTGTTAACACAAAACTGTAAAAAAATTAAATCATTTTAGTAAGTTTTTTGATCAATTAATTGTTTAAATAAAAATTTCTTACACGTAATTCACACGTTGATTTTTCAATGATTTTTTGAAACACGATTTTTGGAGTTTGTAGGCGAACGGTATAGAAAAGCAAAAGTGGAAGAAAAAAAAATCACATTTTCCGTTCTACGAGTTTTTTTTTCAAATTTTCTTTACACATATTTTAATTTTTTTTATGTTGCTTTATTTTATTTTTTCATTGAATGCGACAACAGCCAAGGGACATCAATCAGGTACCCGCGATTCTACAACAAATATTACAACAGCAACAACCACATGTACTTTGTTGGTATAAATTACCTTCTTACTTTTCAAAACAGGGTAGCATCGTCAGATTGCATGTTTCTTATAGGAAATGTCAAACGCCATACAAAACCGAATATTCGAAAGGTGTTTATGTTACCCAAATAAAAGCATGCTTTTAGGCTTATACCTACACAATCCAAATTTGACATTTATATTGGTATAATGACATTAGTCACCTGGTGTAGTGCTGCCACCTAATAAATGCGCCTTGACAACAATTTTTTTTTCAATACAAAACAGTGTTACCTGTAGGTATTTTTGTCACTAATATATGAGTATAGGGAATATCGGAAAAATATTTTATTTTGAACAAAATGTAGGTATTTTTTATTCTCATATTGCATTTTTTGTGCATAAATGTAAAAATAACTATACCAAAAATATATTTTTGCTCATAAACCGCTTCAAAATTTGTTTTTGCTCGAAATTACATAGACCTTTATCCAATTAGTTTGGTGTCGCAGTGCCTGTCTTTGGTAATATTGCTGAGAGAATATTTATTTATATGTGAGAGGATAAGAAAAAAAGCTGTCAAAATAAAATAGATCTCTCGACTGCTTTCTGCTGCTACTATTTTGTGTCAATTTTTATGGAAAATGTGTTTATGCCGTAATTCTGTTTGATCATTAAGGCCTTGAATGTTTTTAATTTATCTTTCTTTACATTAAATAACTAAAATTTGTAGATTTTCGTGTGGGGGAAATTTTTTAACACGTAGGGAAAGGAAAAAACGTGATTTTTTAAGCTACTGGCAACACTGATACAATTTTTGGAAGAAAAAAAGTAAAAACTAGAAACATGGAAAAAATCATCGTATGAATGTAAAATGTTTTTAAACGAGAATCAAAAATAAAACAAGATTTTTAAATCATCGTATGAATTGGGCCTTAAAGGAAATAAATATCAATAAATAAAAACAATTGAATATATTTCTTTTTGAAATTTAAATTAGTTTGAAAATATTTTCTAAGACCTTGCGTAGCCAACAAGTAGTAAAATTTTGCCTTTAATATTGTCGGATAAAATTTTTTTTGATCAACAAAATATTTTCGGTACCTGTCCATATATCCTTTTTTTCAAAAATAACACAGTGGTACAAAATTGAATGAAATAGAAAAACCTGGGGAGTGATATGTTTTTTCTTGTAGGTCTTGTCGAGTTAAAGAAGAATCCAATAGTGAAATATGCCGGATACCTCCAAAATCCGAATTTAGGGTTAAATACCGTTTTTTTTACCTTTGCGCACTTATAAGCCTGTAACTTTGTTGATAATGATCCGATTTTCAATTTCTTCCTAGATTTGGAAAGAAGAAACTGAGACTGAGAGGTCTTACTTGGTAAGAATAGCGCGTTGCTGGAATCGTTTGCCCCACGAGCTTCGAGTTTTTTCCCACTCTAATAATGTTTTTCGCCTCAAACTTTTGGAGTATTTTTCTGCTCTGGGTGATTGAGCTTAGGTGCATATAAGTATGTAAAGATGTTTTCTTATTCATTTTCGTATACTTATTATATATTTTATTCCTAATCAGCCCTCTTGGCCATTTCAATCTACCTGATTGTGTTTTTAAAAATAATAAATTTTTACTACTAATTGGGACCAACTTACTATTGTATTTTGCTAATATTTGTTTTTACTTAATTTTTCTATGGATTTTCATGGCTGGGGAGCCAAACTATATTTACTTACTTATATTTACAGTTAAGTATAAGCATTTGTGCAAATTAGTATTAAGAACTCAGGATTTTTGGTTACTATGTAATACATATTTATATTTTTGGCCTTGATTACTTTAATGATATGAATAAATTAAATTAAATTAAATATATAATTTATCTAAGAAAACTTTTTTCTAATGTATCACAGCAATATTAACAAACAAATTCTGGCTCGTACAAATTCTGACTAGTATCAAACGAACGATCAAATACTTTATTGTACACTTCTACCACCTCCAATATTGTTTTTAAAATCACGCCGGTGACTGATATCAGTAAATAAGCCACAAATATAGCAACATTTTTTACGATTGTCACACATTTCTTATTTAATTTTAATTTAAATTGCATACGATTTTTATTAAATTGCAAACGTTTTTTTAAATGCACAGATGCAAAGTGAAAAAGAAGACATTAACAAAACTTCATATTAAAAGAAAAAACAATAATTTTTGTTATGTTTACGCTAACAGTGATTTGTAATTTTAAAAAAAGTGCATAAAAAGAACACGAAAAAAACAATATTTTTGAATGACTAAAACTTTCATTACAATTTTTTTTTTGTATTTAGGATAACATTGATTTGTAACTTAATAGAAGGTGCATAAAAACAACAGCAAAAACATTGTTCAGGCATTTTGGTAAAAATTTTGTTTTCATGAAAAGTTAAATAACTCAGTCAATTGCTTATCTATTTTTAACCCCAAATATGCATTGTAATCGTAAATAAATGTACTTTTTGAATAAATTCAATAGTATTATAGTTTCTTAATAAAATAATGCATAAAAACGTCACCAACGTTGAAAATTTTTTGAAAAATCTACAAAATTTGTGTTTGCTGGACAATAACACCCAAATTTTCTTAGATAAATTATATACCATTCGAAAGATCTCAGTTTCTTCTTTCCAAATCTAGAAATTGAAAATCAGATCATTATCAAAAAAGTTACAGGCTTATAAGTGCGCAAAGGTAGAAAAAACCGGTTTTTTAACCGTAAATCCGGATTTTGCGGTGTCCGGCATATTTTACTATTGGAGTCCTGTTTTCCTCGACAAGCCCTCGACAAGAAAAATAATATACGGTCTCAGTTTTTTTGGACTGTCGCACCGTGTAATATTTGTAAATTCTCAAACAGCTTTTGAAAGTCTTTGACTGTTCAAAATGTGTGGTTGAAGTCTACTGATGATTTGTTAAACTAACAATGAAATGCATATAGACAATGCTTAATCACCATTAAATGAATTTCACTTACAATGAAATTGAAAATTGTTAAGGACATAAGTATAAAATGTGCATATATCCTGCAGAAAATATATATACTAAATTTAAAAAATCGTTGTCGGGAGATCGTTTTTTTAATATTATATTCTGCAATAAAATCATAGCATATATCATATATTTACATTCACACACAGATATATGTATACTGTGTTTTTGGGAAAATAACCAAAATTTAGATATCTATAGATTCTTATTTTTGAAAATAATTTTTTTCCTTTATTTTTTTTATCAAATCAAGTCAAAGTTGAATTTTTTTTAGCTAACAAGTAGCAAAATATTGTTTTCATTACAGCTAACCAAAAACTTTTCTTCTAGATCTCATATATTTAATACATGCCCGTATATCCTTTTTTAGACTTGAGGAAAACTTGAAAAATTTTAACTTAATTTTATGAAAATATATATGTGATATATGTTTATCATTAAATTTCCATATTGTAAATTTTTTCTTTGAAATCAAAATCACACGTTAATTTTTAATCAGAGATTCTTCGACTAAAGGTAGTAGTTTAATCTTACTAAAATGATGTCCTTTAAATTTTTTACACATGTAATTTTTTAAGGATGTTCCCCATATGTCCTTTTTTATGGAATTTGTAAAAAGTTTCCGAAACAAATATTTCTTTAGAATATTTTTTTATTGCCCAAAGATTTCTTTAATTATCTTTTCATACATTTACTTAGATATTATCTCCTAGGATATGCTCACATGTCCTTTTTTATGCATTAAAGGAAACATAAAGCTTATTGTTCAATTTAACACAAGCCAGCAAGGAAAACTCATAAATTTGTTAATATTAAACGTAATTTTTTATTACATTCTTCAAGAAAGAAAAACAAATCAAATTATGGCAAAAGGAAATCACAAACAGTAGCGTAATGAAAGGAAGTCAACAAAAAAGAATTGGAATGACATAAAAAATGATATCGAGAGAAAAAAAAGAAAAACTACTAAAAAAACTAAAGGGGCGTTGAAATGTTATGACAAAATGTTACATGGATCGAAAAGATTTTTCTTAACAGCTGAGAATACTTGGGAAGACGACAACGTGAAATGAATTAATAAAAAAAAATATGTTTAACTATAAAACTGTTTTTTAAATGCTATACTTGAATATGAATACAATTCAAAGATTTATTAGAGTAAAACAGAAATTTTATAGTTTTCATTTTTTTTATCCTTGAGATTATTTTTTTTTGTTGCAAATATTAATAACTCGCTACCCGGGAAAGTGGTTACAATGTAAAATAATTTTATGCTTATATTGCGACGGGTTTGCGTGGTGGTTGGTTTAAGCAGCAGAAAATCATAAAAATGAGAAACTAATAAAATCTTTCATTCAGATAAAAGTGACAGCACATGCAAAACTTCAGACACACACACACACACACACACATCAATGAACTGAACTACTTTGGGTAAGAAAAGGAAAAAGGAAAGGTGTGTCTTGGGCCATAAGAAAATGGTTTTAGTTTTACTTTTTAAATTTTCTTTAATGTGTTATTACAGTTATTGCTTTGTTTTGAGTTGTTGCAATAAAAACCCATAAAAAGAGGAAACAAACTTTTCTATTTTTTTTTCTTTCATTTAGTTTTATTACATTAATTTTTCTCATTGCACTCTAACGCCTTGCAGTTCTTGCAACTGCCAATATGCAGTAATATTTTCTGTTTTCTTTTTATATCTTAACCATAAAAAATTGCAATCATCAGTGTTGTGACATTTTGTTATTATCCTTTATTTTTTTTTTATTCCTGCTGCTGGAAAACGTAAAGAGACTAGAGACTAGGGAAGCAAGAACCTTGTAATGTGCAGTTATTTTGTATTCGTGTGAAATTATGATAAATAACGTTGCTGCTATCAGCCAACAGAATTGTATGTATGTACGTACATCATTCTGAAAGCCATGTGCTTTATATCCAAAATGACTGAAACGTCGCGTACAAAAATTTAAGCTACGCAAAACTTGAGCGAAACACAAAAAGAAACAAAATCTCGTCCGCATAACTGTAAAGCGACAATAAAATTATAAGTGCTTACGAGTTTGATAGTATTTCTTTTTAATTAAATTACATTTTTTATTAGCTGAAAAGCCAAGCAGCCTTTAAAGCTTACGTTCCAGCAAAATTTTTCTTTTGTTTCGAAAAAAAAAAGTTTCAGCAAAATTTTTAAATTAATTTTAAAATGTTGCTAAAGGTTTAACTCTATTTGAAAGAGATGATGAGTAGTCCCGCAAACCGTACTACAAAAACCAAAATTTGTCCGAGATAACAAAGTCCCAATAACTGATTCCGGCAGAAAAAAAGAAGATCTACATAACAGTTTTAAGACTTACTGCACAAAAGCATATGAGGGTGGCGTTGGCTGAAGTAGTTAGCACGTTGACTACAAAACCGAAGATCCTGGGTTCAATCCCTGTATCCGACAGTCATTAAATAACAGCACCACGCATTTTTCTTATGTGCATTAGAGTCCCTTTGTATCAGTTGTTGTGGGAAAGTTCATGTGATGAAGGCATAGTCACTGGTCACTCAACTATACCGACTTCAGCAGATGCTAATACTAATGTAACATCAGAGCGCCCTCCTTCGTCGGTATTGTGTAGCAGAATCATCGGCGAAGTAAAATAACTAATAAAATGGCTACTAAGCACAGCTTCAAAAATTTAATATACCTCATTTGACACCAGAAGGCGCTGCAACACTGCATTATTAAAAAAAAGCGTGAAAAAAGCAGTGTTGTAAAAAGAATGAAGCTTTCTTCTATCTCTTCCTTCACCACCTGTCTTTTATCACTATCCCTTTCCTAAACAAGGTAACACCTAGTAATAATAGTAGTAGGCATTAATTGCCTGAGTGTTACTTCTCTTAAAAAAAAAACATGTGTAAATGCATTTAAAAAATTTGCACCTGGGTCTTATTTCAAGGGTCCGAATTCCACTTTTCACTTCGATATATTATTTCGGTGAATCGGAATATAAAAACGTGAAACCTTACATTTTAGGTAGATATGTTCAGGAGGTATACTCTGTAATTAGAAACGATAGAAAATGCTTTCGAATTTACATGTTATAAACATACAAATTCGAAAGCATTTTCTTTCGTTTCAAATTACAGAGTAGACCCTCAGGACTCTTATATACAACAAACCCTTTGTGGAACAACAGCAAAATACAAGCAACCAACCTTTTCCTGCACATTCTTTTACAACGGAACATTTATTTGCAATATTGTTCATAATTGCAATTTGAAAACAATAGACCTGCCCTTGTCAATACCCAATCCCTTTATTCCATTTCTAGTAAATATTTTTCTAAGCCGACTTAGCTTTCTTGCCAATAGCTTTTTTGTGATTCTGTCGCTTTTGGACATTCTTTGTTGAAATGTAAGGGGACATTGGACGACTTTGATGCTTAGAGAATGCCCATTTCGGCTTTTCTAAAAACTTCCGCTGTCCACTTTGTACCTCACCTTTCTTTTATAAGATTTTATTTTGTTGCAAGGATAATAAAAAAAATTAAAATTTTGAACTCATTGGAATATGTCTTTCGGTAATAAATTACTCACGTTTAACTTTAAAATTAAATTAAAGAATATTAAAAGCCAATGAAAAATACTCAACCAACAAAAAAACAAGAACAAATATTTTTCAACAAAATTATTAATTTCATTATCTTAAAGCTTAAAATTGTTGTAGATTGCATAAATTTTAATTAAATAAACAATCCCCGGGAGTTGTTCCCCATTGCGATGTGAAAACAATTAAGATTCGAAAGCTAAATGGGATAACCCGTCACTTTGGTACTCTCTCGCTAAACCTTTCGCAAATATTTTGGAGAGGCAACACTGACATTATATAATTCTTTCTGCCAAAAAAAAAAAAACAGACTTCAATGCAAAGATCTGATAGAAGAAGTAAGTGAAATATAAAATTAAGTTTTAAATGCAACATTCTGTGTTTTTCAGAGCTCAGGGTGCGTAAAAATCGGTAAAGTAGAACCACTTAAAACGTGAATCCACCCATTTTTTTAAAAGGAGGATTTTGTCTATTTTAGAGCTCAAGGTGTGTAGTCTGTTTCGTAAAAATCGGTTAGGTAGAACCGCCTGAAATATTAGAATAAATTTTAATGGGCGTAGCACCGCCCATTTCTTCAACTTTAAAATTGTGTAATGGCAAGAACCAAAGGTGTTTTATAAGTTTCGCAGCAATCAAATAAGCAGACTATCATAAAATCGAATTTAAAAAAAAAATATGGGCGTGGCCCCGTTCACTTGTTTTAAAATGGGACCAATATGAAGCTATTCCCCCTTAGACAAAAAAAAAAGAATGTTTACAATCGGTCTAAAATGCACCAAGTTATGAAGTAACACACTTAGGGCCATTATTATGACTTGACGATAAAGTTCCGGATAGTTAATCTTAACTTTAGCAAAACTGAACTGTAAAGTGACCGTTAAAATTTGTCCATTATTACAACTGTCCGATAAAATAAATAATACAGTTTTTGTTTGGTGGCAACATTTCTGTGGATTTTGTGGATATTGATTGTTAAAAATGCTTAGTGGCAACTTGCTTTTGTTTATTTGTCAAATTACAATCTAATGAAAACAGTTTTGTCAATTCTTTTGTTTTTTGCTTTATTATTATGTGTTTTGTGTTGGATTGGTTTTGTTTTATACCATATTTTAACCAAATAAATTTGGCAGTAATTTATAAAGTAGAAAGTGTGGCAAGGGATGAAAATATGGCAACTTCAAATGACTATACCTCACGATAAAAGTTAGAGGTAGGATGAGCTTGTCTTTAACTTATCGTTCACTTTTGGTTAAAATGAAGACGTAAGAATGAAAAAGTGTTTATCCATCCAATAAAATCCTACCTTTAGCTAACGACAAGTTATAATAATGGCCCTTAATATAGAGACGAATTGTTAACGTCCTCCTTTTTTCGAAGTCGGTTAAAAATAAAAGACCGTAAGAAATATCAAAATATGCAGAAGCCTCATTTGAAAAAAAGTGAAGTGTAAATTAAATAAATTGAGGGATTCTGTGGCATTATGGTTTGAAGAGGAAAACGACCGAATATAGCGAGTTGCAAGACGAGTCTTAAGAGATAAGTCCGATATACTACCTTCAAATGATTGCAGATTTTCTGTAATTTAACTTTGTTACAAAGTTTCCTTTTAACACGACCTAAAAGTTCCAAAGAGATTCACTGAAATTCCAACTATAATAAAACTGAACCCTGCATTGAAATTACTTGGACAAGGCTGATATAATACCATAGCATATTTTAGGAATTTGGCAGCAGTGGCTGACTGCTTATACCAGTATTGATTTTTTCCCTTTAGGCCGTGAGACACTGTTCTACACAATCGTGCGAAAATACAACCCTGGTATCATGGAGTTTATGAAAATGTTAAAAAGACAATAACAATTAATCAGATCAGGGGATCTACTGTATAATTCGAAACGAAATAAAATTCTTTAGAATTTTCATGGAGGATACAAATTCGAAAGTATTTCCTTTCGTTTCGAATTACACAGTGGATCCCCAGGGTTGTATTTTTTCGTAGGTTGTGCGACTGTATAGGATAGTAAAGGCAAAAAAAAAAAGGTTAATTACCGTTTAGGTCGTCCGACAATTTTATGTTCGGCTTGTTGGACATTTGATGACTGCAACCGTGCCTTTGCCAAATTGCTATGTTGAACCATGAAATTCACTAAAATATTTTGTTTGTAATTTCTTTGCGTTTGATATTTATCTAACAAAATATTTGCGCTTATCAAACGATTTTGGCAAACGCTTTCGCATTTCAGAGTGCGGTGCTACCAGATTTGCGAAAGATATAATATGAGATGCGAAAAGCAAACGGATTAACCAGAAATTGTTCGATTTTGTACAATTTTTTCGCATCACAATAGAGAGTAACACCCCCTGGAGAGTTACGTAGAATCAAAATTTTTGCAGTAACAAACTGTACAATATAGGGCGACATTTTAAGTAATTGATGAAAGATAAAATAAACTCTAAGATTATGGAAGCAGAATTTTTTACTTTACGCTTTTTTATTGATAAAACAGATAACTGAAGGTTGATAAAAAAAAGTAGAACTTTTGCGGACGAAAATTTGTTTGGAAGACAGATGACAAAATAAGAAGATAGGGTCTGGCAAAAAGAGGACGGATGACAACCCTACATAAGGTCAACCTGCTAACTACTTATTTTTTTACAACATTTATATCAGAAGCCAAAAATCAATAACACCCAAGCATTTCAAATTTTCTGAGAACCTGCACGACATGCTAAGCTTAGGTTTCTTAAGAAACCCTGGTAGCATGGCATCTGATATTAGAAGACAATTTTTGAACGGGAATTTAATATCCATCTTCATTACACGGAAAATTCTAAATCTAATAAAGGGTCATACAGAGCCATGGAAGTTAAAATATACTTGGTTCTGCGCATCATATGGATAATTTTCCTCTGTAAGTTATTTTCGAATTATTTAATCTTTATATAAAATCGAAAAAAAAGTTTACTATTGGTGTTTGGTTGCTTGAAAATTAAAGAAAGCGTTTTACACTTGAATTTTTAATACCTCTTATTGTGAATGGCGTCGTCGACGTCACATCAAGACGACAGTAAAAACTGTCACTTCTCTACTCTTTGTCGATAAAAATTGATTACTATTAACATGCTACATTAATTTACAAAGCCTTAGAGATTAGTAAGAGATTGTCAATAAGAGTCAATTGTTGCCGATAAAGAGTAGGCAAGTAACAATCACCCTTATTCTATTTGGTGTCGGCAATATCGTCGTCAATTTTGAAACAACATCAATGCTAACTTTGTATTCTCTAACAGTGTTATGATGATGTTGCCTGCTTAAGGCCGTGATACACTATCATACAAAGTCGTGCGATCTACGAAAAAGTACAACGCTGGTATGATGAGTTTATGAAAATTTTCAAAAGACAATAACAATTCATCACACTAGGGTTGTATATTTTCGTAGATCGCACGACTTTGTATGATAGTGTATCACGGCCTTTATCGATAAATGCAATACACATATCCAATATTTTAGTCAGCTGATTCATTTTGTGTACTATTTTTGGGTAAAAGTGTTTTTGAATAAGTAAAAGCTTTGTAAATAAATTAAAATAAAATGGACTTTTTCACCTCTTCCACAAGCTTTTCAAATTGGTTGAGGTTGGTAATTTTAATTTTGATTTTATTATTATATTTTCACTTTTTTTAAGAAATTTTTTAAATTAATATGTACATACATATGTATATCTACTGTGGTATTTCTTAAATTTAATTTTTTTACCATTTAAATTATTTTTCAAATTCGTTGAGGCATGCACAAAACAGAACACGACATCAAAAACACTGACGACAAAATGAACGGCAGCATGAACATCAATTTTTCTTACAAAATACCAAACATATGTTGACAGTCATCGTTAAATGGCAATACTATCTACGGGAATATCGATTTGCTAAAAAACATTAAAAACGACGTCATGTTATGTTGCCGATGCCAAATAGAATAAGGGTGAATATTTACTGCCGTCTTGATGTGACGTCGACGACGCCATTCACAATAGGGGGAATAATTTCTCATATTAAAATAAATTCTGCATTAAAAGCGAAATTCTGTTTAATAGAACATTCGTTGCTCAACGAAATTATCGATGGTCATGATATGAATTTGACATTCAATTATCGATGTTCGATAGGCAGCGAATACAACTCATAATAAGAACCGAAGGTTTTGTGCCAAGAAACTTACGCTTACGATTAAGAGTTAAGTGAAAATCATTGTGATTTAAAAGAGCAATTCCCGAATTCGAAAATACTCAGCCTAATTACAAATTTTCTCGGGGATTTTTCTTCTACGCTAGGCATTTGTTCTCGAGAAAAAAAATCCTACATTGTCCAAAACGTTGACTTGTCCGGATTATTGGATAGTCCGGACTAGCGAGTGGCCGGATTATAGAGGTTGTACTGTACAAAGAAAATTGTACATTTTATAAAGTTTTTTTTCCTGTCACCGGCCTTGAATATATTACAGGAAAACAAATCTTCCATTTACCTGGGGGCAAATCGCTGCACTCGTTATCGAACGAAATTACGAAATATTTCAATAGAGTTTATATGGAAATATTTCGTAATTTCTTTCGATAAAGAGTGCCTCGATTTGCCCCTTGTTATGAGAACTTAAAGGAGGCGTGCAAAATTAATTGTGTTTTAGTATTTTTCGTGAAGGCAGCAGTAGTTGGTTTTGAAGTGCATTTTTGGCTTGGAGAAAAATTCATACAACAAGAGGAAAATTTAACATTCCGGTGCTAATTTAAACTTTTTGTTTTGAATAAATGCTTATGCTATTGGTTTAGAGCATTTTTAAATTTTATTTTTAAATTTTTGCATAACTTTGCTTCGAAATACGTGGGGAGAAAATTCGCAAAAATCTTTTCTTCCTCTCCCTCATTTTTAGATTACCTACTTTTTTTCCCAAGGAAATTTTAATTGAAAGTAGAAGGAATTTAAAGAGGTAACAAAATCCCGAGGAATTTGGCTGACTGTTTTATTACACGGCATGGGGACAAATACTCTATTTGTAGTTTTAATAGCGTATATATTCGAGAACTTTTCTCTTCGGCCTGATTTGCAAGAAACCTCCCTGATGTTTTATATAAGAACTTAAAAATAAGTAAGCTGTTAACTGATTATTTGATTAATTTACTACAAACATAGAAACATCTAGAATATACTATTAATTTTAATAAAAAATCTTTTATTAAATACTCCTTTAAAATCCCTAAATTTCCATTTTATATTTTACTTCTCCTTTGATACAACACACATACACTAGATAGAAAATCTTTTAGATTTTTCTTTTGTTTGTTTAATTGAATTTCATTTTTATTTTTATTCTTTGTATTGTATAAAATGCATAACAAAAATTGATACAATTTCTGTGATCTTAAAACTAAAGTAATACTTAAAAACTATATTACAAAATTACTTTTTTTTTATAAATTTAGTTGTTGTATTGGTCTTAAAATAGAAAAGAAAATTAAATCTAATTAAATTGAAATAAGTTTTTTTTTTCACATAGAGAAATATTGAAAACAAAACCATTTATCACAATTGCTTTGATGAGATTTACAATAAATAATTGAAAAATTTTTTTAAGGAAAATTAAAAGTAATAAATGTTTTTGGGTTAAAGAATTTTTTTTTAGAGAAATTAGATATAAAAAGCTCTTAAAAAACTGCTAAACTGCTAGATGTAGTGGATAAAAGCCGTCGGCTTTTTGTTGTTGACTATTTGTAAGTATGGAGTTTGTTATGAAGTTGTGTATTTAAGAATTTGTACTCTGACATGTTAATGGTTGGGATTTTCACTGATTACTTTTGCGGGGCTTGAATGAAGAATAAAGTTAGTTGTCTGCATTATTTTTTGTTACTTTTGGAGCGCTGGAGCAACGAGGGAGTAGCATCTAGATATTCAGTTAAGGCATCATAGAACACCGAGACCACATAGCGCCAGTGGGCTGCACGTAAAGCTAAAATTTGTTGTTCCTGCTGCTGGGCTTTACGCAACAGATTGGCTTGATCGGGTATGTAGAAAGCAATAGCCATTTCTTGCAGTTATTGTTGTTGTATTTTTTTTTTTGAGTTAATTTTTATTTACACAATATTGTTTAATTGTATTTTGGGTTATTTCTTTTTTAAGGTGAGGCGAAAGTCTTTTAATTTTTTGTTTAATTTTAATGATGACTCAATTTTAACTTTTTTTCTTTCGTTTTATTAAACACGTCAAACTTAGTAATGAGGGCTTCTTTGTTTTACTTGTTGTAAGAATAATAAAAGAACTGAATTGCTTTTTATCTGTAGGAACACAACCTGATTGTTTGCTTGTCTTGTGAAAACTGATTTGAATTGAAAAACGAGAACGGCTTTTATACTTCTGGCTCTCTGTTGTTATCGTTTACCTACACGTGCTATTGTACTCGTATAAATGCAGTAAAGAAAAAGAGCACTCTTCTTTCTAAAATGTGTATCAGTCGCTCTCATGATATTAAAAATGTATTATATTAGAGTATTTCAGACATCAAGTATACGAGTATTCGAACATTAATTCTGGCTGGCGTGTGTAATAAATAGGTTTGCTTGTTTGTGCATGCCTTGGCAGGGGGTTTGTTTTTATTATTTTGTTGACATCGCTCTTTCGCATCTTTTTTCGGTAAATTTTTTAACAAAACATAGAAAAATTGGGAATTACTTATGTGACCTCTCAGTATGGTACGCACTCAACCGCATTCACACACAGTTACAAAGTATAGAACGTTTGGTTGTGTTAAGCTCCCAAAAGGGTGCAAAAGTTACAGGTCCTTTTTCGAGAGTATTTCAAATATAATTTCCCTCCATTAAAACAGAGAGTTTGTGAGTGCATTATTTGTAAGATTATTTAGGACATAAGTTTTTTTTCTGAAACTATACATTACTACACCTTGTTGCTATGTTGTAATATTGTACAGTTAGTTAACACTAGACCGAGGAAATATACTTTGTGTACATATCATCTGCCTTGTATTACTTAAGACTACGAATACGAGTGTATTTGTGCTAGTGCAAATGTGATTGTAATAAAGAAAATCTAATAAAAAGTTACTTCCTTGAAAATTTTTTGGCGCCAAATTTTTTTTGCCCACACACAATTTTGTCTACTTTGTGAGCCTAAGGGTGGTTTGCTTGTTCTTGACATTTTTTTTATTACTCCATAAGTCCTTTGAAATACATTTTTATGTGTATGATTTTTCTTTTCTTCTTTTCCTCCAGCATTGAGGCGGAGTTTCGCATGTTTGTTAAAGGTTATTAACAACTTTCTCTTTTTATCTCGTTGATGTGTCTGTTCTTTCCTGCTTTGCTGCCGCCACATACTTCTTGAAAATCAGGGAGGAGTTAAATTTTTACATGTTCCAAATTGTTTTTAGGTACATACATATTTATTTGTGTATGTTTCCTTCTTGTTGTTGTCGTACTATCTTATAACTTTATCAAGCATTTAACGTACAAAAGTAAAGCAACATCATAAATTCTATTGTATTCATATTCTATGGCCACGTTGCCCTTATATTTAGTTAGCTGTGAGTTTTGTTAAGTTGTTTTTGCTACCTGCTGCTACTGAAGCATAATGATGATTCATCATTTCTGGGGTGGAGTTTTATTCTGGTAGATATTTCTTTGAAGTAAACCAAATTTTTGTGGAGTTTTACTTTTCTATACGCCCACTGATTTGAAATAAAAAAAAAAATTATCCAAGATGGCTGTTTTATAAAACTCAAGTGCCACTAGAAATTGTATTTTTTTCCCTTTGCAACTTTTATAAGGGAGTTTTATAGAATAGTCTTGCACACATATATTTACTCTGGGTATTAAAATGAATCTATAACACTGAATATTATTTAAAATAGTATTAATCACACATTAATTTTTTTATTTATTAAAATATTCAGATTGATATGAAATATGCATTTATGGAAAAATATGCTCCGAAAAATAAAAGAATTTGTAAAATCCTTTTGATTCTTAATTTATAAGTACAATAGTTTTTAATAAAATTCAAAAATCAGAATTATTTGATTCAATTGAAGCGCTTGTAACAGGCTCGCTGAATGGACACGAAATCCCTGCCTCCAATGAGTTGTAATATTTGATATAAAGTCGATTTGAAACTGTAGGGCGATCTGCAGCCCGTTTCTATAACTTTCGTTACGCATTATAACGAACGATATAACGAATTTAGTGGTGTAACGATCAGCGGTGTTTCTATAATGCAAGCCACAGACCTTGCGACCGTTCGTACAACACATTGGTTTATCAAGTTGTGTGTTTTGGACACAAACTATACAACAACGTGTGCAACATTTGCGCACAACTTCATTTCACAAAAAAAAATTTTAAGTAAACATGACATCGGGTACTACTGCGCATATTGTAGTCGATGATTTTTTTTCGTGCAAAACAAAGAAGAGGAATGTAAAAAAGTGCAGAAAAAAATTTGGTAAAAAAAATTTGATTTATATAAAAAGAAACATATTCTAGCAACAAACTTTTAAAAATACTAAAAGAAAGTGAGATAAAAGACCACAAAAATTACATTTACAACGTGCGTGACGTTTTTTTATATGACACTACGAAAATAAAAACAAAATGAAATGAAGTTGTACAACATACTCCTAAATTATACAACCTGTCTATACAATTTGCCAAAAAATCAAATATTGTTGATCTTTCATACAACCGAGACACAACTTCATACAACGACCCCACACACTTTACAATCTCATACACAACCTGCTCATGCTGTACCAACGGTCGCAATGTCTGTGGCTTGCTTAAGTGAGGTGGTATTCATTTTCGTTATAATTTTCGTTAAAGTTTTCGTTATTATATGTTCAACAGAAAGTGTAGTGATATTTTGCACAAAAACAAAGATAAGTGAGGTAAGGTTGAAAAATTATACTATTGTGTGCAAATTATAATTATTAAAACATATTGTTTACAGAAGAAAGTAGGTACTGGTAAAATTTCCAAAGGCCAAAAGCAAAAGCTTTTGGAAATTTTACATGGCCACAGAAATGTGGCTATGGGACAGTTTGGTGGACCAAATAGCAGCAAATCGGCACAGGCTGTTTGGGAAACAGTGGCGGCAGAGCTTAATGCATGCGGACCAGCATGTAACACGAGTGACCAGTGGAAAAAGGTTCGTTCATTTTTTTTTATTTATTTATTTGAAGTTGTATTCAGCAAATGAAAAACAGTATATTTATATTATATATGTTATATATAGTGTGTATAATATACATATACACTGTATATATTTGAATTCATCATAACCGTTATATATTTATTTTTACAGTGTTGGGCAGACTGGAAATCTACTGTCAAGAAGCAGCAAGCCGCGGTTAATAGATTCAACCAAGCCACTGGGAATCGTCCTGCCACCGAAGGTCCGCGCCACTGGGAATCGTCCTGCCACCGAAGCTCCGCCGCCGCTAGAAGGGATGGACAAGGAGGTGCTGGAGTTCTTTTCAGCTGCTCTTGTTGGTGGCGATGGTGGAACCATAGCATCGGGATTTATCTATACTTACTTTTTTAAATGAATAATTAAGCAAATCAATAAAATACAATGTGTTCAAGTAAAATGTACAAGTAGAATTGAAGTAAACAAAACAATTAAGCTGTTACACATAACGAACAGTGTTTTGTTTCCACTGTTTCATACAATTTATAATAACTCGCCACGCTCGTAACGAAAGGTAAGTTTACTGAGTTGTAGAAACACTTCGAAGCAATATTGCGATATGACCCGTTCGTTATGAAAAAAATAAAAATCATTCGTTATCATAACGAAAAGTTATAGAAACGGGCTGCTGGGCGGTGAAGAGCTGTTTAATACATTTTGCTTAAGTGTTAAAATGATTTTTATGGATTTCTAAGGTGAGATTCAGATTTATTTTGTATAGAGCTGTTGACTGTTGGCCGAAAACTCTTCAAGATACGGCGACTTTTAAATTAGAAAAAGTACAACGTTTGGCATGTTTTCTCGCTTTCTACGAGAATTAAGACCATTGAGGTTTTATTGGGATTTACCCCTAATCAGATCCTCGCCAGAGAGAACTGCGTATATGTCAGGCCTTAGGAATTCGGCTTATTGTGCTGGAATTCAGCACTACTTGATCACAATCACAATATTCTATTGCAGATTACTGAGTATGACTAGTGACAGTTAGCGAATTAAGGTTTGATGGAGAGGAAACAAGGTATGGTTGGAAGAAAATAGGTCCTCCTGAGGATTTCAGAAGCCTTTGGTGGTTTACGCTTGGAAAAAATCCGCTTGGTATTTTAAACAGAGATACAGGAGTTTATTACCTATGCCCTATTCAGTGCATGCTTGGCTAGTAGGAAGCATGCTAGTCCAGTAGATGGAAGATCGCAGGTTCCATTCCTGCCAGACTCTAGAGATGTTTGCAGAAATCCAAAAGAGTTTTACAGTTTGTGTGTGCTTTAAAAAAAAGTTACGATACGCAGCTCTGCAAGTTCTCCGTTCATGGGAATTTCTAACCAAGCTGGTTTTGGAGTATTTTGACTCATTACAAATGCTGCCGGCTGGAAACATTGTTTTTGGATTCTGGACACCAGGTCACAGTGGTCATCAGGGTAACCAGGAAACAGATTAATTCACTAATTACGGTGAACTATATACGATTTGGATTGATTATCCATTCGACGAGAATGGCCTATGGAAGGTTACTGGCTTTCTGTGTGGACACTACAGGCTAAAATACAATCAGGCTCATTAAATTTTTATGTCGCTTGTGCATGGATGAGAATGAGCCGGCTGCACATATTGTGTGTGAGTATATCATTTTGTGTAATAGTAGAAGACAATGTTTTTCTGCCTGAACTATTTATTGATCTATGGAACATCAGAATCATAAAGCCTAAGGTGCCAACCTTTGTACCCATACTCTTATTATATAACCTGCTAAAGCTAATGCCATCCCTAAAACTATGAACAAATATTTTTGTTTATAATTTTGAATTAAACTTCAAAGCCATTGCCTGAATTAGCGATACACGTTTCAATATTGAATTCGTAGCCGAAAATCGACTTTTAGATTTTTAGCGATAGATAGAAGGAGGTGGCATATTTCATCTCATCTATCTCCTTGGCCAAACCTTTGTGAAATTTTTATTTCATTAAAAAAATTCTCTAGAAATACGCAATCTCTTCATAAAACGCTTCAGTTCCTCTCAAATACTAATAGTAAGCTCTCTAAGCTAATCTGTGAAAATTCAGTCAGGCTCATCGAAATTTCTTATCGCTTAGGCATGGAAGAAGGCGAGGCGATTATATATAAGAATATAGCTTTTTATCTTTAAGTCCGAACATCTGTGTTCAGAAAACATTAGTCTCTTCTTCACCATCCTCTCTTAAAGATTGGGTTAGTTATTGGCCTATGACACAAAAAATCCTCCAGGTGTCGCGCCTTGACCAGATCTCATCTTATCTATCTAGTTGGCAAAACTCTTGATAAGTTTTTTTATTTGATAAGAGGCTCTAGAAATATGAAATCTCCACAAATAACGCTTCAGTACCTCTCATATACTAATAATAACCTCTAAATAACCTTTCTTAAATAATCTTTAACTTTTACTGGTAAATTAATTTTTGGCGTTAATTAACTTTCTCCAAGAAAACGTTCTTATTTCAACGTGATATCATATTTTACCGTTACACACTTAATGAATTCAAAAATAAAAATAAAAAAAAATTAAACAAAGAAAAATATTCGCTTATACGATATTCAGTAAATTAATTACAGCAATTATTAATCATTTTTACTTGCAAGAATTTATTTTTTTAAACATCTTCTTTATGTAATGAGTATAAAAAATACAATAAAATAAAAACAATAAGCATAAGCGAATTGAAAATCACTACACCGTGACTGCAGGTAGTCATTCGTAGACAATTTAATCAGCTTTGACAGCAATTAGTTGTTGAAAATAAAAGACTTTAACACAAATGAGCGAAGTATTATTTTTTACTGAAATTCCTTTGTTATAGATCATGTGTTCATTGTGTAGGGTAATTTTGTTTTATAACAATTAATACAATCGCAAAATCATTTGCGTTTCAATTAAATACTCGTATCTCGTTTTATTTTCAGTTCAATCACAACCTACCTCAACATTTGGGCAAAACAAGTTTTTATTTTTAACAAATTAATATAACGGGGCTTGTACAAATAATATTTATACAATCTTTTTTATTTATTCATAATCGATTTAAATATTTTTGCGGTTTGTCAATTTTGCTTTTTGTTGGAGAAAAATACTGTTCTTTTAAACCAATTGAATTGAATAAATTAAAAGTAATACTTAGGGCCATTATTATGACTTGACGATAAAGTTCCGCATAGTTAATCGTAACTTTAGTAAAACTGAACTGTAAAGCGACCTTTAAAACTTGTCCATTATTATAACTGCCCGATAAAATAAATAATACAGTTTTTGTTCGGTGGCAACATTTCTGTGGATATTGTGGATATTGTTTGTTAAAAATGCTTAGTGGCAACTTGCTTTTGTTTATTTGTCAAATTACAAACTAATGAAAACAGTTTTGTCAATTATTTTGTTTTTTGTTTTATTATTATCTGTTTTGTGTTGTATTGATTTTGTTTTATGCCATATTTTGACCAAATAAATTTGGCTGTAATTTATAAAATAGAAAGTGTGGCAAGGGATGAAAATATGGCAACTTCAAACGACTATACCGCACGATAAAAGTTACAGGTGGGATGAACTTGTCTTTGTTGTAAGAATGAAAAGGTGTTTATCCATCCAATAAAATCCTACCTTTAACTAACGACAAGTTATAATAATGGCCCTTAAACTTAGATATCCAATCAATGTTGGTTTAAAAATCATGGCCTGCTAACAATTCCAAATGATTGTGGAATGGAGAAGAGACCAATGGCTCAAATGATTTGACATGATCTTTATCCAAAAATTGGCTCATATTCATTGAATTATATATGAATATTTTTTATTTATTAAGTCCCTCATGGATGTGTGTGCCACATTTTTTCTTGACAAAAAATGTCGCAAAGCCCTGGATAGGCACGCGCATCACTCACGTATCATACTAGACTAGGTGCATGGACATGGGACCATTTTAAAGAGGGAACCCTACTCAGAGAAGTAGATATCGATAATCTATGTGGGCGCCCAATCTCATCCTGCTGGACATGCTTCGATGTTGCCTTTTTTGAATCAGTTCAATACAGATGGCACAATGAGCCTACCTGCGCAATAGCGAAAACCCTCTGGCCACGCCTAAGCCCGCAGAGAACGAAATCCTTCATAAACTTCACTAGCAAGCACTTGAGGGATCTCGTGGCAGCACTGACGGGCCACTGCGCTTTTGGACCTCATGCTAAACGTATGGGTCTTCCGTATAATGACTACTGCTTCAGTTGCAATGATGAGGAGCAGGAGGAAAGTATCTTGCATCTCCTCCGCTTTTGTACCGCTCTTAAAGATCTCTGTCTACACTTACCTGGCAGATTATCCTTCAGTACCTATCCGAGTTATCGGAAATAGGACTAAAAAAATATAAGCCTTTACATTATGAGCAGTGGCTGGTATAGTCACTGACCTCAATGGCATGTGCGCGCTGACGATCAGATTCTGGACCGCTCTCTTCGCTTCTATAACAACTTTGTCTTTTTACATCTACCTTCGCACCCTTCCCCCCTCTTTCTCTCTATCTTCTCACAGGTAGCGCAATGGGATCATTGTATTGGACCCAAATGGGCTGGACTTTTAATTTTCACCCCATCCCTTACTGGCTAACCTAACCTAAAATTAGTAGATGACCCCCGACTTCAATAAGCTAAGGTTTTATTTATAAAATATTCACCCCAATTACAGATGTCAACATCGACGTCGTGTCAATGCAATACCAAAAAATGTTGGCTGTTCTACTCGCTTTTGTGCGATTATTTTAATTTTAGACTATGGTATTTCTTGACAAAAATTTCCTTAGAATTTTAATATACATACTATTTCTTATCTGCGATACAATTTTTTATCCTTATAATTTGAATTAACCTAATGTACATATATATGCTTATTTTTTTCATTTCATTTCTTCACGACTTTGCTTGAATTTTCAATGAAAATTTTTCTCATGCGGGCCATTAGCTATGAAGGAAAATCAGCTTTATTTAATAAATTTTTTTTTAAACAATTTTTAACTTTTTATGACAGACATGTGTCAACGCTTACAAGCTTCAATAAAAATGCACACAAATTGTATGCAATCATTTGCATAAATTATTGCAATTTATTTTATTTTTAATTAAAACAATTGAATTACAACATCAAAGTATCAAATTATGATCGAACGTTAACATTTATTAAAATTAAAAGCCTCTATTGCACAGCATTAATAAAAATATTCAAAACCCTTATTTCCCATTTACACTAATAAATACTCGTATTATTAAAACACCAGTTCAAATCGATGCCTGAGGCAATTAACACTTACATGATAATTATATTAAAAAATTGAAGAAAAAAAAAAGAAATTTTATATAGAAGAAATCTCAGCATCTAATCCATTTAGGGAAAACAAGACCGCAACATGTTTAGGCATGTCTAAAAAAAAACTTCGCTGGGACAATAAGATGCAGAGAGTTTGTAAACCATTTCTTATCTTTTCATCAAAAAGGTAAAGAAAGAATGAAATCAGGGACAAATTTGAAGGAATAGTTTCAAAAACATAAGAAAACAATTGTGTAGACTAAATATTATTTAATTGTTGTTGCGCCTAAAAACAAGGAAAAATATCTTTGTTAGCAAAAAGGTTTAACAAAAGGAACGCACACAACTGCGTTTTGTAGATACACATTTTACAAAACTATAGATATCTATTGTTTAAATTACTTTTTTTTAAACAATTTTGACCAATTTTTGTTTTATGGGTTTCGGTTTCGTTGTCGATGGTGTTTTGTTGGTTCTTATTTTAAATTATAAACGCAACTACAAAATAAAAAAAAATCTTATCTTGATATCATTTTCATTAACTCTTGTTTATTTACTGACCCGTCTTCTGTTTGCCGGTTTATTGTTTTCAGTTAAGAGAAGTCGTAATTAACCCTATAGTGGACACAAGGAATCAAACAGCTCAATAAATATACATTTAAAAATTTTTATACATATGTACATACATAGATCTAAAAATCCAAGCTCCTCAGTATGACAGCACAATCGGAGGAAACAACAGGAAATCAAATTCCAAGTAATTTCTGACAATTATCTAAAATTAACGGCTAAGTACTGATATCTACCAAGACTGACTTCTAAAAAAAAAGAAACTTAAATGACAGCGCATACGTATGAAAGTGTTAATCAACTTCATGCAAAAATTCTGGCATACATCCCTGTTAACAAATATTTTTTTTCTTACAATAATAAATACACATTTCTGAAATAATGTATTCTGCAAATTTTTAACGAAGTCTTCATTAGGAAAAAAAATATTTTTTACATTCATTCATTACCATATTTTTCAAGTCACTGGAGATGGATAAGCCGTCAATGGGTTAATTAACGATAAGTGTGTGCTAAATTCGTTATTGTTGTTATTGTCTATGCGGCTTTTATAATTTGATTTCTTATATTGTTAACAATAATTCACATGTTTCTTTATACAACATGTACATATGAGCCGTTCAATTGGTAAGTGAGCCAAGTCATTATTTTAAAAAATTAATTTTAAGTTATATTTGAAACAAAAAAATCAACACGATAGTGGTTATAGATTATATTTGTTATAATTTTTTATTTGCAAGTAGTTTGCGAAAATTGACTTGGCCCACTTTAAAAATGAACGGCTCATATAAATATATAGGCATGAAAAATTTGAACAGCGTTGCCAGCATTAGTTAAACAATTTTTCAAGCATGTTTTATTATAACTGATAGTAAAGAAAACCTATCGTCCCAAAATAGGGTTGCCAGTCGTACTGATTTTGCCAGTACATGTACTGATTTTTGTTTAAAGTACTGGGGGCAAATTACGGCACTCGTTATCGAACGAAATTACGAAATATTTCCATATAAACTCTATTGAAATACTTCTGAATTTCGTTCGATAACGAGTGCCGTAATTTGCCCCCTGATTTATGCATAACTAGCAAATCAGTACGCAAATGTACTGATTTTTTCATGTATATACTTTTTTTGTACTGTTTTTATATATTAATTATGATCAATGTATAAGAAAGCCTGTCATAGTGTCTATTTATTTTCTTTGAATCACCAGTGATCTTTACTTTACGTTCGCTTTAAGGTGAATTTATTTTCAAAGTGGTATCCATATAATGCTCAAGCAAATTCTGCCAAAACTGTCAGAGATCATATAAATTTTAGTTTAAGTTAATGTTAATTTTATTGAGATTTTTTAATTTAAATTTGCAAGAAAGATTTGCTATAAGTGATTTCTGATAAATGCAAATAATGAATTTAAAGTTTCTTTTTCGAAATTTTTTTTTGATAATATAATTTTTTTAATTATATAAGCCTTGGTACAAAGTATATGTACATAGAATTCATGTTTTGTTTTAAGAATGGTTAAAGCTATGAATGTAACGAATGTTCGCATTTGCAAATTTTTCGCTTATTTTTGCTATTTGCATTTGCTAAAATGTATGCGAATATTTAAGACAAAAAAATTTTGTACTTCTTTTACGAAAAAAGTTTGCCATTAAAAAACGTCAAAAACACGAAATTATTTTAAGCCAGCAAGTTGGCATTTTTGAACGAACTGCAAACAATTTTTAAGCCGGCAGGTAATTTTATTTAAGAAAGTTGTCATCTCGTCGATGTGAAAGCACAAAAAAATCTTTATAAAAGTTTGCACATTGTGCACATGGCTTGGACGTAGCTGACTTATAAGTAAGGCATTCTTCAAAGCTTTATCCGAAAGCTTTTCTATAAAAAAGTTCTCATAAGCATCAAAATTAAACTAAAGTCCAGCGGTGTTTGGAAATATACCTATTTCATTATTTGAAAAAGAAAAGGCATTGTATTTTCGGCAGCAGTATTTTCTACTTAAGACTAGTCTGTTAAAACTTTTAAAAAATGTTTTGAGCACCATTCATTACTTCGTACAAACAAATTTGAATCGCTAGCAATATTAACTAGTCATTGTTGTAGTAAATTCCAGGCGAAACAAGTGTCACTCATTAATTTCATATACAAACATATGTATGTATGTATCTTTCTGTTTTAAGAATTCATGTTTTTAATAAATTAATACATATTTGCTCAATGCAAGACTCAGTTTAAATAAAATGCTATAAGTAGTACATCCATTTATGTAATACAACTTCATGTTCTTATATAAATTTATTTTCATGGAATTGTTAACGTATTGTAATATTTGCATTCGCTTTCGCAAAAATTAAAATGTAGTATTCGCATTCGCATGCGCTAAAATGGTATTAGTTACATTCCTAGTTAAAGGCTTTTATATTGAAAAAATTAATGTACTGATTTTTTTTCAATTGTACTGATTTTTTTTTCTCATGTACTGATTTCTACGATTTCAAAACTAGCAAACCCTATCCCAAAATGATATCAGATTTGCTTTAAGCTTTAACAAATACTGGTTTCAGAAATAAGAATAATATTAAATTGAACAATGACGAACTTCCTAGCTTAGACGATAAAAATAACTTGGAAATACAAGGTCCAAGTATACCTACACAAGTTAAAAACCGTGTAGCTTGAATAGCTCACGCCAGCTAACGAACGTAAACGTTCGACATAAATATCCTTAACTTAGTATAGAAAGACCTTAAATTATAATTTTTTTTCAAATATTTTTTTTCTATATTTCGACAGAACATAAAATGTAACGAAAAATTCAAAAAATCTCGATTTAAAAAAATAATGAGGTACGGCCTTTCTATATTAAGGTAACGATATATTGCGCGACAAACTATGGAGTGCTTAAGAAAAAGTTTAATCAGACTTCATCCAAATTCGCTTAAGGAAATAAAAAATCTAGTATCGCATTCAATTATTGTTTCCAATCGTATTGAAAATATTTAAAACACAATACTTGATCCGTTTATTGTGAAAGTGACATAAGTCACTACTTAGGTTATTAAATTTGTGAGTAATTTTCATTTTATTTTAAATTAATTTACAACGGTACAAAGTTTTTCAACATTTAATTTACATATTTAGCTCCAAAGTAAAAATATTTACTAGAAATTCAATCATCTAAACCGCTAAATATGTATAAATAAATATAAATAAATAAAAAAACGGCTCATTAAAGGTCATGAGAAGTTATTTGTGCTAAAATTTGCAGTTAAATTTTAATGCGAAATATTTTTTTTTTTTGGAAAATTGTTTACCAACCCAAAATTCTGCAAGAATACTAACTTGGGGGGGAAAATTACATTTAAATTGACTCAAAATTGAAATTCTGCAAAATGTAATTACGAATTATTAAGGGCCATACAAATTATAAAGATGGATAAATTTATTAAAATTCCCTTTTGAAGTGCACAATGGTAAACATTCGTGAACAATTTCGAAAATCAAAAGAAGACTCTAAAACTATTTAGAACAGCAAAAACAAACATATTCCGAAATTGCTGAATATTATTTAACGCTTTATTTTTTTTGCTTTATAGCAAAACATTACGGTTATTAATGCGAAATTGCTAAAAAACTTGCTTTTAAAGTTCAATTTACACGCTCTCATCGAGACCTCTTATTAACTTTTGATTCTGGGTCCCTCTAAACAACCATCAGCGCCATGACAATATTCTCAACGAGCTCACTTTTTTGACCACTCCTCCTAGGCGTTTTGAGTGTTCGTATATAACTATTTATAATATTTATGTTGTCATATAGAATGAAATAAAGATTTGAATTTAATTAGACATTCACCTTTAATCCAGCTGTCAACATCGACGTCACGTCAATACAAAAAAATGGGGTTTGTCTACTCGCTCTTGAGAACAATTTTGTGCTTTTGACAGAGTATTTCTGTTCCCTAAGCAGTGTGCACACTTCTACCGATATTCGGTAGATTCTACCGAATATGTTTGTGAATTTAACCATCTACCAATTCTACTGAACAAGGCCTGAAATCTACCGAATATTTTTATTTAGTAATTTAAGTCGATATATGTATGTGTCAATTGCCTATTTTGCTACATAGAAATGCGTCCGCAGAGCGATCATTTTCTGTCATGAAAATCATTAAAACAGAACAAAGAAATCGGTTAAATACTGAAACTATAAGTAACCTAATATTTGCCAAAGAATTGTGCCTTGGGGATGAAATATTTATTCCTACCAATGATCTAATAATTTTTGCACAAAAGTTTAAATTCATAAATGGATCTTACATATAATCTTTGTAGTTACAAATGTTTGTCAAATAAAAGTTATTTTAGTAGCTTTATAAAACCTATGTATGTAGGAAAACTGAATTCCAGTTATTTATGTATATTATTTTATATATGCACAGCATATCTATATAAAGGGCAAGAGCAAATAACTCGGGATGACACTTTTTTTTATTGTAAATACTTCATTGTTAATGGCAGTTTAATTTCCGATAACATGTGAAGTTTTAAATGCGCTTTTGGAACCTGTTTAGTTTGATACTCCTTGCACTTACCCTTTATATATAAGTACATATATTTTGTTACTAGCTACACCCGGTGTGCTTCGTTACCCCCATTGCCTTTTCAATTTGATTTATATTCTACCGAATTTCATTCAAATCTACCGATTTTTTTTGTCGATTCTACCGAATTCAAAAAAAAAATTAAGTGTGCACACTGTCCCTAAGGCTTAGAAAATAACATGAGCCTGTCAATAGCAATATTATATTGACGTGAAATTGATGTTGCCAACTGCAACAAGGGTGATTGTGTTTTCTTTCTCTCACGGTCACAACAATCAATAAAAATTTTTGCTTACAAACCCTGGACGAGTGATACACCCAGTCTAAGAAAAAATTTACTACTGGCAACGCTGGTTCTTAAGCGAACACACACTTTAAACACCGAATAAATGCAAAGTCTTATGCTAAAGACGGACGATCAGTTATTGATGTCGTTGATGACTCATCCGTAACAACCTGCAAAGTGCCCCCTTCTATTCTTTTATGTGTTACTCAAGTAATTTTTTCTTTTTGTCAATCCATATCGTCGTCTTCTTACGCAAAACTTCTTTTGATATGAAAAGAATAAGAGAAAGAGAGAGAGAGCAAAAAATTTAAATTTAATACTTCTATTTCTTCTGTAGCCGATTATTTGTTTTGGTTTATTAACTTAAGTCTGAATATTTATAGCCATTGTGGTGCATGTATGTACATATGTGCGTGTGATCATATATTTTACTTTTTATTGTTTATTCGTAATTTATTAAGAAATTTAACAAAAGTTCGTGTTGCCTAAACTAGCGTAGCGAGGCAGAACGTTGAAAATTACAAATTTGTTTGCATTTTTGTAAAGCGTAGACTGTAAGTAGGGGTATATTGAAATTTATTAAAAGATCGGCATAAGGCAAAAATGCATAAACAAGCGGTGGACTCCAATCTTATGTTTATGCAGGTCACGCATAATTGTGGCTAATGTGCTTCTTCGAACGCCTGAGGTAATGTTTTCGTGATGTATTATAAATTTCATATATGTACCCCAAATTTTCTGAGTCATATATTTCTTTGGTCAAGATAATGCTCCAAAAGAGTCAACTGTAAGGACATTAATGGATAAATTTGCCGAAACTGGGTCTGTTAGTGATGTAAAGACAACAACGCGCCTTCGACCAGGTCGATCGACCGAAAATGTCGCAGCTGTACGTGATGATGTCGCTCAAACGCAGGTCAAACGCAAACAGTCAATGGTATTCGGTATCGTGAAATGATAACCAGTTTTTTCGTGCCTAGAATTGAAGAAATGAATGTGGAGGGCATGTGGTTTCAACAAGACGGCGCCACATGTCATACAGCAAGAGAAACAATTCAATTGCTGCATCAGTCATTTCCCGGTCGTGTTATTTCGTGTTTTGGAGATCAGAATTGGCCGCCTAGATTGTGCGATTTAACACCATTAGAATTTTTTCTTTGGGGTTTTTTGAAGTCGATGGTTTACGCGAATAAGCCGATGACGACTCAAGCCTTAAAAGAGGAAATTGGACGCGGCATTAATAAAATACCGCAGCATTTATGCAAAACGGCCATTGAAAATTTCATTAAAAGATCGCGTGTGTGCCAGCAAAGCCGCGGAGGCCATCTGCCCGATTTGTTGTTCCACACATAACCTCATTTTGTCTACTTTACGATATAATAAAGTTTCACGATTTTTTTTTTAATATCTGTGTTTTATTTAAAATTTAAATCTTGCGTTCTTGTTGGGACACCCTTTATATATAGTTTTGATTGAAAAAATCATTAAAAAATTAACACATAAATTATACAAAAACTTTTTAAAAAATTATTGAGAATTACTGCCTGTCCCACGATGGTACTCGCAAACGTTCGAATGACAACTTATATTGAAAACAACAACATTTTCTAATGTTATTGACGTTTGCAACACAAGTTGTCGATCGAACGTTTGCGAGTGAAATCGTGGGACAGGCAGTTAGTAAATGTACATACTAAAATAATTTAAAAAAAATGTAAGATCCCAATAAATTTTTTTTATAACTTTTTAGTCTATTTTTATTTTTCTCACAAACTTTACGTAATAATAGTATTTAAAGGGCAAAATAAAATGGAAAATATATCAAATCTTATAAAACTCATTTCTAAGGGATGTCTCTCACAACTACGCCCCTGCACATTTATTATTCACTTTCCTTTTAATTTCAACGTAGGCGATTCCCCATCAGCAAAGTCAGACAGAAATAATTTGACAGAACGGCTTTAACTGTATTGTTTTATTATCCAAAAAATCCCTAATCATTTGGAGGCACAAAAAAATATAACACATCTTTTATATTTACACAGCAAATAAACAAAAAGAAAAAAAAATTCAATGCAATAAAACAAAATGTAAAGAACAATCACGATATGAAAGAAATGGCTTAAACGGCTCAATAAATGGTCTTAGGAAAATAAACCGTACATGACACTTTTGTGGCGATGATCAAATACCTCCGGTTAAATAGCCACCAATAGAGAGAAAAAGAGCGAAAAGAAGGAAGGCATCTTGTGTGTTTTTCACATCAAATTTACTTTTGTACTTTATTTATTTAATTTTTTTTTTGACGATTTTGTAAACTCTTTTACATACTTACGTTGTGTTTAAAAAGCGATCTGTTTCGGGTATGACGACATGCGAGAACACGATAAAATGGATTTGTGTAATATTAGATTGATGAATCTTGTAAATAGAGTACTTTCTAGTTTTTTTAAAAAAGATGTATCTATCATTCACTCATGATTTTGTAAATATTCCTTTTGTGTTATTTTGTTAAATAAAAGTTTGATTTGTTTTCAATTTTCTCTTAAATTCTTTTACAATGATGCATTGCCGTTGTGTTGAAATTTGGTGTCATTGTACATCATTTTTAATATTAAAAAAAAAAAAAATGAATTTTTCATGGGAAATTGAAGAAATTTTTTCTAAATGCAGTACATTTCGAAATATTTTGTACACTTTCTAAAAAATTTGTAAAAATATTTCTATTAAAATATTTCGTGTTTAAATGAGAAATTATTTAAATAATTAAGTATTTATTGTAGCATTCCTCAATAAACGTTATCAATGTTATTTTCTACTTCTTTGGATTCGATGAGAATGAATTGCTTCAAGTATTTTGCAATTTTTAGGAATCATACAAAAATTTCATTTTAGAGAACATATTTTAGGCTGAGTCTACGCGGTAAAATTTTCCCTGAAATCATTTACATGAAGCTTTTCTATTAATGGCTTAAATCGAGTTTAGCTACTCCTCTCAAAAATAAATAAAAGTTAGCTCTTATATTTATCGTTTGATTAGGCTAAAGTTCATGTGACAATTATTAATGAGCAAATAACACCGAAGTCAATTGTAAATATTCTGACAAACAATAGCACAACGGAACAACTCGCAGTTTTGGAAGGTCGCAACATTTTGTTGTTCCGTTCTGCTAGTGTTTGTCAGAATATTTACAATTAACTTTGATGTTATTTGTTAATTAATAATTATCACATGTAGTTTGGCATTTTTAGTAAGCAGCGCCATATTGGAAAAAATCCTCAAGCACTTATTTGTTTTTAATTTCAATAAATCCTTAAACATCTTCGTAAAGTTTTTAAATCATACCAATATTGACTGCATTGGATGAAAAGTATATTATATATTCCAAATTTTGTACTCGAGCTTTGAATGACCTAACTCGAAATTTTCTCGTCTTAGTTTTAATTTTTTTAAAGAGAAGTAACACTCAGGCAGGAAGGTTTTATCTTCTTTAGGAAAGGGATAGTGATAGAGAAGACAGGTGGTGAAGGAAGAGATAGAGGAATGCTTCATTCTTTTACAACTCTGCGGTTTGCACGTTCTAATGCAGAGTTGCAGCGCCTCTGGTGTCAAGAAGGCATATTAAATTTTCTTGAAGCTGTGTTTAGCAGTCATTTTTAATTGCTTATTTTACTTCGCCGATGATTCTGCTACACAATACCGACGAAGTAGGGCGCTATGTTGTTACATTAAGATTAATATTTGCTGAAATCGGTATAGTTCAGTGACCAGTGACTATGCCTTCATCACTTCAACTTTCCTACAACTGATACAAAGGAACTGACTGTCGGATACCGGAATCGAACACAGAACCTTCGATTTAGTAGTCAACGTTAATTTTATTTATTTTTGAGAGGAGTACCTAAATCCGATTTGTCCTGTTCTTTTTAATAGGAAACAAAAATATCTACGACACGACATTTTGTCAATGACACTCTCTTGAAAAAAATTATTGGTATCATTTCGATATAAATTCCGGCCCAAAGGGTTTTAAAGATCACTAAAACATTTTGCAAGCATACATAATGCCTGGCGGTCAAAGAGGTTATACACTGAATAAGAAAGACTGGAATATCTAGATCCGTGCTGGCATTGGAATCACCAATATTGAGATCGTTTAGAATACCGGGAGGACAAGTGCACAGACGTCAGACGAGTTACAAAGTTAAAAGTTCGAACATTTTTGACCTTCAATCGTTCTCGTTGCAATTTTGGTTTTTATTGTGAAGTAAATTTTTTTCAGGAAGAGGTGAAAAATTATTTGGAACTGAGTGTAACGATACCTGCCAAAAAAAGTCAGATAGCATGAGAGAATCATGTTACTTTTCATATGATATAGAATCAGCTCGTTATCGAAAGCAACGATTAGACCCCAAGAGAGACAGAGAGAGAGAGAGAGAGTTTGAAAATTATTAATGTTTATGAATTCAGAACTCAATACGAATACTTCGAAATCAATTAAAAATTAAATACATATATTTTTCCACATGAGCTGACACAATAAAAGTATGTTTATTAAAAATTTAAATGAAGGATAAAGTCTGAATTTTGAAACCATATAAGATTTGCTTTGAGATGAAAAGAAGCCTTTTAAATTATTTATTTAGTATTGCGATGAATCTTTATTATTTTTATACAAAAGCATGCATAATAATGCTTTTATATCTAATGGGTCGTTAAATAAATTTATCTACATTATTTCTCTCACACATGACAGTCAGTAAAACAACTTTCTTAAGCATAAAAACTAGTGTCATAAAATTTATATCCTTTGATTGATAAACAATATGCAAATGTCTTTAACCTTTGAAGAAAGCAAAAAAAAGCAGACAGACTTTGAGTATAATTTGGCATGAAACCCGATAAAGGGAATGAATTCCAAATTCCTCTTAAATTATTATAGAAATTTCATCTTTGCATGCATTTTACATGTTCCCTAGACATTAAAAAAATAATAGTTTTACAACATTTCAATATTTTATGCCATCTTATACAATTTTCTTGTATTTAGATACATTCTTTTTTTTATCAACTCTTGCATCATAAATGTCATAAAAATCAAAAGGAAATGGTTGTAAAATCAGTGTGTTAGAATTTTTCTAATCACGGAATGGGGTTAAATGCAAAGTAGCTTGAAATCTGTTGGCTGCTGTCTATTCTTTTGTTGTCTCTTCTACAATTTATATCAATGTAATGAAATTGGATCATAAAAATATTTCTCTACTGCGTTTTTTTTGGCCATAAAAATTGATAAAAAAAAGAAGAGAAAAAAATTAATAGAAAAACTCAAAATTTATTACTTTTTATTCATTCATGTGCGCTGTAACTTGCCACCAAAACTGGATTAACTATCATTTTAGCGAAATCTCTAAGTGGTGCTATAAAATCAGATATGACTCTAAACTGTATTTCAATATAACTTTATGACTGCGTTTTCTTTGGAGAAGCCATGATTTCATGGCATTTTTCCCTTGGCTGACTTAAGTTCTCATGTAAATGATCAAATATGTAGGAATGTAAATATGACAATCTTCCTTATTTAGTTGTTGTCACAGGGTTTTAATCACGTTCATTACATTAAACTTTTTATTATAATTTTATTTGTATGAATTAAAAAAATTTTTTTTTTATTCACAACTAACTTCATTCACAATTGACAGAGTGTTGAAATAAATGGCTGTTGTATGACAACACGAACTGTTATATAAACGTTTTTAATTTTATGCCTTTAATCATAAATTTGAATAGATTTATATGCCAGCAGTTTAATAGTTTATGATATGGAAACATAAAATACGAGTAAGTTAAGTTTCTCCTTGGGTTTGAAACATTATACAAAAAGAAACAAATAATAATAATCTTCAAAAAAAAAAAAAAAAAAAAAAACAACTCGTAGCTGTACCTAATGATATCTAATGTCTTAATTCAATTCCAACCCTGTTAAAAAAAGGACTTTTTCATGCATGCATGTAGGTAGTGCACCGTAAGGCAGTAACCTTACTCCTAAGCTAATTCAAATATATACATATAGAGAAGAAATGGTCGATTTAAGGCTCAATCAGACGTGACATAACCATAGCCATAGAAAACAGTCGTTCGAACCAAACTAATGGGCAACACTGCATTTGATTATAGGTGACTGGCCATAACGCCACAACTCTCACCATAGAAACCAATTGCATTTTGGTTTGGTTATGGCTATGGCATTATGTCTATGTCACGTCTAATTTAAGCTTTAACATCATGATCCTACGGAAGGACAACATGCTCTACGTACAAATTATTTGTTTGACAATTTATAAGACGGAACTGCAGCCAATTTTAAATTAGTTTTATGAAACGGCTGTTAAACCAGTTGTCTCGTAGGGGAGTGTTGGGAGGAAGAAAGCCGAAGGAAATCCCTTGCTAAGGTCTAGAGGTGTGCTTTAATGGGCTAGGTTGTCACTCCGCATTTTCTACCCAACGAGGATTATGTAATTCGAATGGAGGCAAAGATTTTAGTCTAATGGGTCACATTATAGTCCTGAATTGAGTTGGATTACCAACTATTTCAAGTTCCGCCTAACAAATAGGTCCTGGAATAGTAGCCCAAGGTTGAGTTTGCAAAATCTGCATTTTTAACTCGATGAGAATTAGCGTACATATTACCTATCATTGAGCCACTTGATATCCATGAAAATCCTGCTGATATCTTTGAATTTATAATAAGTTATTTTTTTAGTTCCTCATGAAACCGCTAATTAGTGTTTTTGGGTTCAATTGCTTCTGACTCTCCATCATCTTCGATTGCCTTGCGAAAACAACCAGTGCGCCAATTTCAAACCTGATAATCCTTGCTCTACCCGGGAAATGTCTATTCAAGACTTCAACACCCGCATAACCTTCTTGGGTTTTGGGTTTTTCTAGGTCAAACCTCCATCATCTGAAGACCCACGAGACCCTGCAGTCCTCCCTACTGATCCAGGAACTACTTGTTTCTTCTAAACCCCAATTATCTAGTTCCTTGAAATAGTGAATTATCGACAGTTCTTACACTACTTCAAGTAACCCTGAACCCAGTCTTGCAAATTTATCCCATAGCGTTGCATTAAACATGTTCATCAGTCTGTTGAGTGCCCTTCTACAGTCACTGACTAGTTTCGACTTGACAACATGCCACTTCAAAGCTTTTTGCGTTATTTTGTCGCGTAGATGGTAACCTCCTCGCCTTAATTCACATTTTCGTCATTAACTTTTCGGCCTACATGATTGCTAGAATCTCAGCATGGATGTGTGAAGGATTTCTGAACATTGTTTTGCCTAACGTAGACTCCAGTCCCCGTTTCTATGTTCATCCACATGTAAAAACAGCAAAACCCTCGTAGCAAATATCCGATTGGACCCAAAAAAACGACTGGATTAACACCCACCCAATGCCGCCTGAGGTGTGCTTCTTGCGGCTCCAGTGTTGACCAGTGAAGCACACCTCTTCTTAACCGCCCTCCACCACACAACACACCCAAATTCCAATTGATTATTTTTGGTTGCAATCTTCATTCCTTCATTGACATTAAGTCCTTTCTAAGCCTCTCGTGAGAGTTTCTTTTCCAAGATAGCTTGCCACATTTCACAGTCGATTTCAAATTTAAAAAATACGATTTGAAAGCAAAAACCTTTTAAATATCTATCTATTTATATAGTCTGATAATCCTGTTGTAGGGCAATTGAAACCAATAAATCTTGAAGACTTAATCCTAGCAAACACATATATCATTTCCATACATGCATTTTATTATGCTTCACACATCACTAATCACATAAATTGTCTGTAATATCCTTTTGCCTAAAATTCCTTTATTTAGTGTTGCAAATAATTCTTATAAATCTTATAATAAATGTTAAGCAATTAAAATGTTTGGTTTCTGTGTCATAAATAATTTAATGTAGATTCATCTTAACATTTTTAAATGGATAATAATTCAAAAAATACACATACATGAACAAATACACATGCATAAATGCACACACATGCAAAGTTACTAATGACATGACAATAACTACGTTAATGATTGAGAAGTGTCTGTAAAACCTAAAACTTTTTTTCTTCTGTTCTCTAGCTTTCAAATAAGTAGAAGATACTCACACATGTAGTTATAATCGCACAATAAATTTCTATCGTAAAAGTCCGACTCATAACTGAAAATGCAATTTCATTTCAGTTTATAATGTTCCCTCTTCAATTCATTTATTGTATGTGTATGACTAATAATCGTTCATTTCAAAGCTACAGTGGCTGAAATGAAAATATATGTAGTTACATACTCGTATAAAACATCGATATGCATACACACACATGTTCATATGTATGTAAATATGTACGCATCTAGTTGCATGTGTTTGCGTGCTGTATGTATCTGCACTTACTCATTCCTTCATTAGCAGTCATTCACTCTTGTATCTTCTTTAGTTAAATGTAATAAACCCTGCGTAACAAAAAGCTTGATTATTAGTTGTAAAGCTTTGCACACCATTAAAACCAATACACGTACAGTAAGCGACATAAGTATGGCATTCCCTTTGTTTGTTAATAGGAAAATTGGCTAAGGTTGGGAAGATACAGGTAATTCTATTTGTAGATATTTAAATTGAATCTTTCGAGAATGTAAGTGGCAGAACAGACCTTTATAAGTCGTTTATTGAATAACGGAACCCTGAGGATCAAAAGCCCGGTTTCCTTTATGTGATGTATTGGCCAATCGACCACAAATGGATGTGCCCTTAATAAAGATAGTGTTTTGCGTGAACAAATTCCTTGATCCATTGCATTAGCGATAGAACACAGGGAAATACACTCCACATTACTTCGATGCTCCAATGAGTCAAGAGTTGAATACCCTATTGTGATCTAAAGTAGATTTTGAAGCGGCGGTCCATACATGATGCTCGGGTAAAGTTCGCATAAATAGAGATCGAGTGAAGTATATCATGCTCCGTTTTAAAAAACGGAAGCACTTAAATGCTTCTTTTGGGATTTAAGGTGTTCAGTTCAACGAATCTCACACAATTTTTTCTAGAAGAGGGCCAATAGGTCTGCCGTAGAGCTCCCCCTACGGAAGGAGCTCACTAAGTAAGTTATTAGGCTGTGATACTCTCACAAGATAAAATATAGCCATACCTCCATCACTTTAGCAAGTTCAGAACATATTGGAATCAAGTGAAAAATATCAGCGTATTATTAATAACCTTCCAACACATTAGAAATTCACCAGCATGGTACAATCTGCTGAAAATATCAGACAATAGAGGTGCTGCTTCAGAGCAATGCGGGGATGGATTCCGGCCTAGGAGAGTTAGTTATGTTAAGTTCCGACAAACGCATTTGGTATGGAAGGGGTCAAAAGTATATCAGAGGCATAGTACTCTTTCCATCAACAACAAAAGCTGATTGCTTTCTGGTAAGTCAGAATTACTCGCAAACATTTCACCGAGGAGCTATGCCGTATTAGTCGGATCTGCAATCATTGATCATCCTTAAAAACCGCCGGAATTGAGGAACCAGCATTATATTATTTATAAAACTAACAAGAACCTTTTGCTACCCCGAGGGGAAGTGACACTGCTCGCACAGAGCTTCTTCACGTCTCAGTTACTTTGACACACGAAGATCTCATCATTTTTCGCAGCGAAACAGTGTCGGCATTTATTCCTCCAAATTTTGAATGCTTTCTCTATAGATCCAACTACGATTTTGTACGTCGGATTAAACCAAAATTTTTTTTGAAGAGTTAATGGAATATCATTTTGCTTCATTTGCAAGTTGCGCTAGAACAACTCTACTCGTTTGAGTGAATTTGACAGAAAGTGGCTTTTATGACCTTTACACCAAAAATTATTAAATGCATCTTACATGGAATCAATGTCTGGGGAAGATTTCTATTTCTTAATGACTTTTTGTAACATTAAATAACATTTTAGTGGGTAAGAGGTGCTGCTTTGCTACCTAATAACAAGAAAAGCATCTTGTACGTAAACTATTTTAGCGCACAGTAAAATTAACTTCTAAAAAGTATGTATCCACATGTAGAAACTTATAGACTTGCAAAATTTATTGTTATTTAAGTTTACTGCCGAGATGGTGTCATTCCATAGGCACATACGTACATACATATGTATGTGCCACGGCATTTGCGTGTTACATTGTGGTGTGATGTTTTGGTCGGTGACCATCCTCTCTATTTCCATCCTATTTAATATGACTGCCTTCATCAATTGTCTTAAATCCCATGAGGAATTTGACAATAACTCATAAATGGAATTTTTCGCGTCCGTCACGACTAATGTACGCTAATAAAAATATAAATTGCTTAGCAATTAGTATTTTACAGTCACATGCATGTATTTAAAAACAATTTTTAATCCCGGCAAGTAATGAACAGACAAAAGAATCTATATTTAAACAAATTGATTTCATTTTCTAAAGAGAATGTTAATTACAAACGAAATTCGAAAGCTTTTCCTTTCGCTTTAAATTACAGAGTAAACCCTCGGGCTTTTGATATGAAAACAAATCTTGTTTCTCTCTATACCATTTGGGTTTATGCATATGTTAGACATGTGGTATAGGTGTTAGCCAACCTGTTTTCTGTTAGGTCAATGCTTCTCTGCAGAACCCGGAAAAATGCCTTCAACCCCAGGTACTTCTGAAGGGCTGCTGCATCTCTTCAACAGATACTAATCATAATGCAAAATCAGAGCGCCCTCCTTCTTCTGTATTGTGTATCAGAATCATCGGCGAAGTAAAATAGCCAATAAAATTCCTACTAAACACAGCTTCGAACATTTAATACTCCTCACTGACACCAGAGGCACTGCACCACTGCATTATTAAAAACGTGCAAAAAAGCAGAGTTTTGAAAGAATGAAGCTTTCCTCATATCCCTTCCTTCACCTTCTTCTCTTTCACTATCCCTTTTCTAAAGAAGGTAACAAACACCTAGTAAAAGTATTAGGCATTCATTGCCTGAGTCTTACTTCTCTTTATAGAAAAAAATTCTCCACAGATTCGGTTTGGAGTATTTCACTCATTAAAATTTCTGATAGTTCCTCCATCGATTCCGCCCTTTCTATATACAATTTAGTAAATGTTTCAGGTTGGGTATGGATTTTCGATAGGAATTGTTTGATTTTTAAAGCTTTGCTAACGCTTCCTTTTCACAGAAAAGCATCCCATATTCGTGTTTAGTTTCCTTCGATTTCTTCTTGTATATTCTAAATTTCAGTTTATATTCATCCCAGTATAATTCAAGTTTTTTTCCGTCAGAATATGTTAAAGAAACTTCTGATTTATTTCCCAATATTTAGCAGATATCCGCTCATCCACATCTTTTTGGGATCTTCCTATTAGGGAGTGTACATCATTCCTCAGATTTTCCCTAAAATCAGTACCTAGTCTTTCCACCTCTGAATCTGTCAGCTCCACACTGTCAGTTGGTGCTGAGTAGTTTTCGAGTTTGTGTTGTAGTCTTAACCTTAATCTGGACCAGTCAGTTTTGGCCCTATTTCTGAACGTTTGGAGAATATTTTATAGTTATGAAAAAGTAACGATGGTTCGAGAAGGACTGAAAGTCCGACACGTGCCGATCGCGGATCTCATCAATTAGGTTTTCTGAACACAAAGTAATATTAATTACCTATTCTCTTATCTTGTCAATAAATGTTAGTTTATTTCCAGTAATTAGGGTGAAAATTATATGAATTTAAATAACGCATCACCTCTATTGTTGCTATTGAAGCTGCCCCAAGAGAGATGATGTCAGTTGGCGTCACAGCCTATTAAAATATTCCTACCTTTATTCCCGGTCGATGAAATCTGATGTTTAGACTGCAGTATATTAATGTTAAGGCGTCTGATATTGAAAGTTCTGCAGTAGCATAATATTCGGTTAGCAGGGAGTCTTCTCGAGATGGAGCCATCATAAAATCCTCCCTCCAGTTTGGCTTCACCCCATTTTTCGTATTCTTTTTTTTTCAAATTTGATGTATATGGTTGTACTTGCATAGAAGTCCTTTCCTTTTCTTCTTTCGAGATATCGTGTCATAACCGCCAAAAAATGTTAAGCGACATAAATTTCAAACTTTATGTTTTGACCAAATCGATTATTTGCGATCGAAAATAATCGATTTTGTTAAAAAAAACCATGGCCAAAAAATATGGCGCTTAATTAAGCTTTTTTAGTGGTTATGGCTCGATATGCCATGAACGCTTTGTCCAGGTTTACCATCAGCAAGGTGCCGCCCTCTGCCACTTCATTGTGGAAGATCTATCACTTCTCCACATCCAGGTGCTTGTTTTTTTTATCAAATTTCGTAGTGTCTCTAGACAGGAGTCTGGTATATCACGTCCCTGACAAACTAGCTTGTTCCTAAAGGATTTGTGGAGCATTCTCATCGGCTGCTAGGATATATTCCACAATATTCTCATTTAAGGCATCTTCCACATCCGTATAGTATTCCATTGGTATTCTGCCTGAGGAGGAGCAGCTGAAGTCGATAACAAAGGAAGAAAATTATATTAGAAATTTATTACAAGATTGCTAAAATTTTCAAAGCAGAATTTAATTTGTTTAAATACTATTCCTAAATCTATTTGTATAATATAATAGAAAAATTATAAAGATCATGGTGAAGCTAAGAATTGTCAAAATCATTTAATTTTATTTCAAGTGTTGAATCGAATAACAAAAGTGTGTGTTTAAAATTTCGCCTTTATTTTACTCCCCTGCTGACCGGCCGCTTTAACTAGCCCATTAAGCATTTATTTATTAATATTTAATGAAAACAAAAGTTAAATGATTTCTACAAGCCGTAATAAAGACGATGGATTAACAAAAACTGTACCCAGTTAAAAAAGTAAAAACGATCTCACACTGACGTCAAACGGCAGGACGTGCAGACTTTCAAGGTGGTTGTTTGCGTCATTAAAAGCTTGAACAATTTTGTTAAGGCAAAGCAGATTTTAGAAGACACCCTACATAAAAATTCAACGACAATTTTGTTATCATTAAAAAATTTCGATATTGAAATATTAGCAAAGGGTGGGCAAATTTGAGGTTAGGAAGTAAATTGGATGTCAAATGATGAATTGTCAAGAATTGAGCTGTCAATTTTTAACATTTATTAAGTACACTCTTGAACAAAGAATTTTAATTTAATTTAATTTGATAGACCGGGTTTACGTGAAAAACTGAGAATTAACTGACGCTCTGACAGATGAAATTGGGTGCTGCATTGAAAAGATAAGAGAAGCTTTGTAACAAAATGCGGTTCAATATTTTATGAAAAGAGCGGACGTCTTCCGACGTGGTGGAAGTGGAAATTTGCCCAACATCATATTCCATTATTAATTCCCATATTTATATTTTACATTGGTATCAATAAAACTGAATTTGTAAAAAATGTGTTTTTAAGCCGATTTACTACTACCCAACCTTAAATTTGCCCAGCCATAAAAAGGACGTCTAAAAATGTTTTTGAGTTGGATGTAGTACTCGTATATTTTATTAAAAATGGTTCAGCATTTTGAGAGCTACAATGGTTAAAATATAACATTATCTCACAAAGGAAGCAGAAATACTAAGCAGAAGAAAAGGAACAAAATATCATTTGATGACGACTAATTTTGATCCTGAAATCTTTGAGTACAGATCTCCTCAGAATCAAAATTAGTCGTCATTAATTATTTCAGTCTGTGTTAGGCTTTTTCTTCTGCTTATATTTTACTCGTAACCATTATAGCTTTCAAAATGCATTCGCACGTTTCCTCCAAAAATTATTTTTATACTAAAACGCTCTTTACACTCCATCGATTGATTGCACCACCTTATTGTAGCGTAGCGTACTTAAACCACCACTAACCCTTCATACGTACGCAAAGCTTTTAATAATGCGAACATGGAATAAATAAAAAAGTCAAACAAATACATGCATATTAAAAACAAAAAATTCTTGGCAATCAGATACAAGTAATTAAGCAAAAAAACAACAAAAAATACTCGTATACAAAACAAACGAACAAAAAAATTTATAAATAAATATTGAAGTCAAATTTCAAATACAAAAAAGTGCTCTGGCAAAAAATAAAAGAATGAATACATAAGAAAGTGTTACCTACAAAAGTAATAAAAAAAAAAAATAATAATAATAATACATAATAAAATACGATTATCAAGAGCGGCCAGTGTGTTTTAAAGGGTTACTTTTCAAATAATATTTATGGTCATTAACAATGTTGATTATTTCCCGTTTGTGCAGAAAAAGGCTTTAAAGTTTACAACAACTAAATACGAGTATCGTATGCATGAGAATATGGAGCGCATTAGGAGTGTGCAACCTGAGAGACACGTGACCAACTCAAAACAGTCAGTCAAATTGTTGTCATCTTTACATTCAAGAGTCCAGTTGATATATTTTTTTGAAACGTATAATCAGCCCGCATAAAATCACTCATGTCTGAAGTATCAAACTTCCGCCAACGTCATAAAATAACCTCCCTGTACTTATACTCTGCATTCCTCTTTTTAATGGAAGAAATAATTTAAAATTCAAGGTTTGATTAGAGGTTTTCGGTTAATAATATTGGTCTGACTGTGAAACCACTAAAGGTTTGTTTTTATAATTATAAAGATGATGACGACGACACACCCACCTTTTCAAAAAAATGAGCGTGCGAATTATATTGAAATCATTTTCCGCCCTCTCCCCAAAAAGGGTTAAGTATTTGTATATCTCTCATTAGACATCTACTCGTTTTTAAATATTCTGGCCATTAATGCTGATTGACGCCTTTTTCTTTCTCGTTTCCTTTTTTTCTTTTTTGTAGTAATTTTGAGTAATTGAAACTTTTGCTTTGCAATTTTATTTTCAATCCCAACAAACTGTTATTGTTGTGCTAGTCATCCTCGTCATCACAGGATGTCTATACACAAAATCTTTATCCTTTGATGTTTTCTTGTTTTTGTTTCACTAGTTAATGCGCTTTTTTCTGCATTATATATATATTTTTTTTATACAAAATTATTCTGCTTTTAACGTTATTGTTACAACAACAAAAAACCGAACAAAAAGAAGTAAAAGTTTTATGTTTTTTAATTTTGCCAACAAATTATGGCATTGTCACCTTTTTGTTTCATTCCCCAAATGATTTCGTTTCAAGCTTTACGGCATTTTATGGGATACTTGTCATTAACATTAGAAATAACGATAATTGTCTTATCTGGGATTGTGTCATTTACAAATGAAAGCTCTTTTAAAATAGAGTTACGGTTTTGTAAGATATTTAATTAGTGGAAAAGGGTTGGAATTTATTCGATTAATTTTTTCCCCTAAAGAGTCGTTAACTACTGCTGGCAAATATTTAATTAAAAAATGTAGTCATTGATCTTTTTTTTAGTTTCTTTCAACAGTTTTAAAATAATCGTTAAATATTTAATTAATTCAAATTAGATCACCTGAGCGAATTTTGCTTTACTATTCCGTTAAAATCTTTTAATATTTTTTTAAATACTTCACTGTTATATATCGCAGAAAGTACGTTATACTAAGCTTTGATAAAGGATCAGGGTGATTTAGCACCTTCATATTAACTGATGTTTCTCTCGTAATCGCTAACTGAGAGTCGGAAGGACCATGCATCAAGCAGACCATATTCACAGCAGATATCAAAATGCCAAAACTAGCCGACTTGACATATAGATGGCGGCAGAAGTTTGAAAAAGTTTCAAGGCACCACGTTGTTTAATATTTCTTTGGAGCCGTCAGAGAATTTGTCAGTAAGGAAAAAGTTAGTAACCGCTAAGCAATTCAATACTTTCATTTGAAAGACCTCAGTCCAAGGAATATTAAAGACGAGCCAGATTCTCCTTTGGGGCAGTTTGCTCCTTAAATGAGGCCAAGACAAAAATTATAGGTTCGTTCGCAAATGGAGGTATGCACGCCAGAAACGGTTAATAATATCCATAAAATGATACTGAATGATCGTCAAGTGAACGTGTGTGATGATGGGAATTTCAAAACGTCCTATACTTCGCATATTGACCCTAAAATTTGAAGAGAAAGCTGTGTTCATAATAGCAGATGTGGCTGTAGAGTGTTTGGCGATGTTTCACTGTAATAAATCCGAGTTCTTGCGTCGATTCGTAATCATGGATGTGACGTGGATCCATCACTTAACAACTGAGAAAAAGGAACTGTCAAAGCAGTGGATTGGATTGAGAGAATTGTGTCCAAAGGCAATTGGCAACCATGGATGAGACATGGGTTCATGAACTGCAATGGGAGAATCGTGTAAAAAGAAAGCGTAGATAGTTCCATGTGCAGACAAGGTCATGACTTTTTTTTGAGACACACGTGGGAGAATTTTTATCAATTACCTTCAAAAAGAAAAACCAATCAACGGCGACTATTATGTTAGGTACTCCAGCGTTTGTAATGAAATTAAGGTAAATGTACCCGCACTTGGCGAAAAGAGCGATTGTTTCATCAAGACAAGTTCACACATCCACTATTTCCAAACTTGAAAAAATGGCTCGGTGGTAAAAGATTTGCAAGCAGTGAAGAGATGGAGTCTGGCATTGAGCTGGAAAGTTCTTACTACAAGCAGGTTGTCGAAGTTATTTAATATCGCTGGGAAAAGTATATGGAGCTAAAAGGAGATCATGTTGAGAAATAAAAAAAATTTCCCGTATATATTGCTTTCTTCGTTAGGTTAGCTAATTTTAGGACCGCCCTATTAATGGAACAAACACCTTGTATCAGAAGAAAATAAGGCGAATCCTTGAGGCAATCGAGAGGTAAAGGAGATTCTATCGAGGTAAAAGGAGAGAGAGAGAGAGAGAGAGAGGTCGTTCCTGCTTCCGAGCAGGGCTGTCAGATATGGCGTTTTCTCGCCAAACGTGGCGATTTTTCAAGTTGTTTGGCGTCCAAATTTTTGGTTTGGCGACATGGCGATTTTTCTGGCGATACATAAATTTATCGGCAATTTTACTGGCGATGTTTTGTTGTTATGGGTATTTTTTTAACAAAATTTAACTTAAAAATTTTTCTAATTCCGGAAAATTAATTTGTTGAAGGTGCAGTTTCAAAAATAAATCCTACCAAAACTCGTCTGCAAGAAGTTAAAACAATTTGATTTTGATGATTTTTCTTTTATTAATTATAGGTATTAATGCATTTTGAATTTGGATGAGAAAAATTTCCAAGAAATAATTTTTGGCGATTTCATTTTTAATTTTGGCGATTTCCTGATAAATTTTGACACGATCATTTTATAAAATTTTTATATTAAAAAAAGTGTTATATAAAAACAAATTTATTATCCAATATTTACTAAGAAAAACTACATAAAACTTATTTTTTTGCGATTTTTGGCGATTTTTAAACTCAGTTTGGCAAAATAGGTCGGAAAATATCTGACAACCCTGCTTCCGAGTGCGAAGAAATAATTCAAATCGAATAAGAGTTAAAACACTGATCCAAGAGCAGACAGCAATTCGAAATTGGCAAATCTGGGAGCCAGTAGTGTATATTCTGGGAATTGATAATGAAATATCAGAGATAGAGAGAGAGAAAACATAGTGTTTGCTCCAATAAGTCGTGTTAAAATATTAAAATTGCTTTGATTATTCCAGCGAAATAATAATAACAGATAATATTGAGGCAATTTGTTATTCATCCTACAAAACATGTGACCATTTATGCCCTGAGCGCTGGTCTCATAGAAAGAAATAGATACATTAATTAACTCAAGTATACCAAAATACAGTTTCTAATCAACTAAAATAAAGTTTTTGTTCCACAATTTAACTTGCTGTCCTTTAATGATTCAACATCTTGAGTTTATTTATCAAATTGATTTTTTGTTTAGTTTTTTTATCGACCCTGCCAGTTTTCTTTTTAAAACAAATGACTTAAGCCGCTTTTACACATTTGAACACCATGGCAACAGCAGATAAAAGACTTGTAACAAATTTCAGCAAATATATCCTTAAATTGCAGTGAATTTAGGAAATTAACAAATTATGTCAAGCAAAACAATCAAATAGAAAAAATAGCAAATGGAACGGTTCACTACTGCTGACGTTTGGCTTGACAATTGACAGATGAAGTTAAAGTTGGCCAAGTGACAGAAGAACTTAATAAAAACAGAAAAAATAAACACAAAATCATGTAAACAAGTTGTTAGGAAGAACAAAAAAATAGATGAAAACAAATTACAATGAATGAAATAAAATTATGTTAACTAAGTTCAAGATTAATGATACGCAATTAAAGAGGTTAAAGAGGGTGGTAGACAGTAAATGCTTAAAAGGCAGCGAGACAGATATTTTGTACACAGTTGAAAAAATATAATTTTAGCATTATAAAAAAAAAAATCAAGAGAAATTTTTCCAAAAAAAAAAGAAAAACATGATATACATATGTATCTGAGGCAAACCGTATTTTTATATGAACATAAGAAAAATTTTCTATTTTTTTCATACATTTTGCATGAATATATTACTATATTGCAATTACTACATTCCACAATCATCAATTCGATGCTGGTTCCTCAAAACAATCATTCCTTTAGAAGCGTTTTTTGTTTTTAGCTAACAAATACAAAATAAACACAATAAAAATGTACCAGTAGCATTCAAATGCTAATCCTTTAATTTTTTTTAAAAAGCTTCTGCATTTTTTTTTTGCTTGCTTTCCAGCATGTAACTATAAACCTAAATGCTTTAGGCGTTTAGTAAGAAAAAAGAAATCGCAGACTTAATTTTTTCCGTCGATGTTTTTGTTGACTTACTTACTTACTTACATACAATGTAAAAGGATAAGAGAATTATAAATATTTAGCTGCAAGGGATTGAACGTGAAATGGAATTAAAAAACAAAATGTATTTCTTTCACTGGGATTGTTTGTACAGTTGTAAAATAATCATATTTAGTAAGAGAACAAATAGTACAAAAAAATAAAAATCAACTCAAATGGCAAATAATAAAAATTGTATTAAGTTTAATACCCACACCAAGGATAGAAAAAAGACTTCCATAATTAGAAGACAATCTGTAGGTAAGCAAACATTTTAAATAAGAATATTTATACAAAAATTTTTTTTAATAAAAGGTACAATTTAAAATGAAATATTTCGAAACATTATTCGTGTGGTCGAGATTAGAGATTTGGGTTAAAAATTTTTTTGTATCGGAAACAAAATTTTGGAATTTTTTAACAGTTTTTAATTTCCAATTGATTGCAATAAAAATAATTTGTCAAATAAAAACTAAATTCACAAAATGTATATTTAGTAGCAAGTAGCGATTTTTGGCGCAAAACGCATATTTTGTGACAAAATTTTATTAAATAAAATATATTTTGTTAGAAAGTGCAGATTTCATCACGAGATGATGCAAATTTTGTAAAAAATACATATTTAGTCACTAAATACATATTTTGCCTCAAAAAAATTTTTGCTACAAAATTAATATGTTGCTACAAATTTCATGTTTTTATACATAATGCATATTTTGCTAGAAAAATCATGTTTCACTAGAAAATTTATGTTTTGCTGCAAAATGCAAATTTTGCCACAAAATTTATATTTTGCTACAAAATTCATGTTTTGCTACAAAATGCATATTAACCTAGAAAATTCATGCTTACTAGAAAATTCATGTTTTACTACAAAATTCATGTTTTGCCACAAAATGCATATTTTGCTAAAAAATGCATATTTTGCTACAAAATGCATGTTTTGCTAAAAAATGCATATTTTGCTACAAAATGCATATTTTGCTACAAAATTCATATTTTGATACAAAAATCATATTTTGCTACAAAAGCGAATCGGTTTACTCGTTTTATGCCACGAAATCTAAGCGATGTCCATGTCTTCTGTAAATTTAGTTCCGATCGATGAAGTCATTAGTCAGTTATGAAATGATAACATACACACACTGACTACCCTGTCGGAAATGATAACATACACACACTTAACTTAACTAGTTAACTTTAAACTAATTTTAGGCTAACTATTTCGCAACTAGTACTCACAGTCACTTGGATTACTCAATGTAATCAACTGACTATTTAAAGATTGCGATGTCCTAGGCGGTAGTCAATTGTTTCACTCTGCATTACTTTTCGACTAACTTAAAGTTGATTTTTTTAAATCACCTGGTAGTCAGTAAATTTAGAAAAATTTTCTGGGTTTCGAACATGTATCATCACACGTTGTGTACTCAACGCGCTACTATCCAGCTAAGGTAGCAACTAAAATAATAATAAAATATAAATATAAAATTTAAATGAGTTTCAGAGTAGATGAGAATAAATGTGTTGGCTCTCACCAAATTCGATTACGTACTCAACTTAAAAATTAATTTTGGATTTGTTCTGAACATTGCAGTTAGCTTTTATTCAGTCAAAGAAAAGTTAACTACGAGTATAAGTTTATTATTTTTGTAGTCAACAACACATTCTCCGACAGGGTACATAAAACCATACGCACATAATCGTAAAAATAGAATAGATTTCCATGACTTCAGAACGCGGAAATCTGGTAGAACCCCGATTTTCGAATATCAGGGGGTCTACTATGTAATTCGAAACGAATGAAAATGTTTTTGAATTTGCATGTAATTAGCATACAAAGTCTTTCCTTCCGTTTCGGATTACAGAGTAGAAGTCATGAGTGAAATAATTAGATTCTATTTTTGATAGTGGGAGATGAAAAATATATTGGTCCTAATTACGAGTATCGTACTAATTTCGGAAATATTTTTCTTGTAAAAACTCGTCGTAGTCGAAATTCGACACAATGAATCGGTGATACGTTAAACTTCGCATTTTTCAACTGACAGCTAAGTTGAAATACATGGTTTCTTATGAGGTGTGTTACATTCAGTACGTCTCCGTCAACGCAAGGTACAAAATTTGGTCAAGTTTTAACTTTTAACGCACGTTGAGTAGATTGAAAGATTTTGGTTATTTTTTGGTAAGTTTTTTGGTAAATATAAAATTAAAGAAAAGAAATAAATAAAAAAGTTGAATTGAATAAATAAAATGGAGAATCAACCTATTGCAGCTGTTCAAATGCTTCCGTCAATAAAGTACTTATTGTGCCAACCTTTTCCGTCGTTGCGTTAATGTCAGTTGAAAAAGGTGAAGTTAAAGTTATTATAAGATACGTTTTCTTAAAACTTTCTACGATAAATGACAAAACTAAAATATATAATTGAAGCCATGAAAACTATATTAAAAATTCCTGCAGAAAATATGATTTATTTTCTTTTCTTTTTCTCAAAAAGCATGCAAATTTACTCCTGAACTGTCACGATTGCATATTTATACCTAGAGTTAATTTTCTTGTTGCTCAATAGATATTAATTTTCAATTTGTGGCATGCTTAATTTGCTTCCACTCAACGTTTTGCCTAAACGATTTTTATTTATTTATTTTTTTCATTAGACATTTTGCTAATTTTTCCATAACATGTGTTGCGATGCTTGAAATCCCAAACAAATTAGTCATCATTAGCATTTTGGTTGGATTTTTAGTCTAATGATGTTTATTTTTTTAATATGTTGCCGTTGTTGTTGTTGTATTTTTGAACTTAAGCGTTAAATAAGCGCATTTAATACGATTACGGCAGAGAGAAAAAAAAATTCAAACATCAACGGAAAAGTAACGTTGAAAATTAAATGAAATTATATACCACAGTTAAAATAACAAATGAAAACAAACAAACAAACAAACAAACACAGCCCACTCATATGTATGAAACACAGCAGTGGCCAAAAAAATAGTTATGGAAATGTATTATATAACTTTGAGCTTACAACAACTAAATTTTTGTCCTCGTTTAAGAAACATTTAATTACGAAACGAAAGCCAAAAGCGTAAAAGCGCATTTGTGACATTTTTCCATAGAAATTCGCAATAGCAAAAAAAAAAAATAAATAAAAAAAAAAAATAAAATGCAAAGAAGAGCTGAATGTAGCCAGTTATAGTCAACGACGAACGAAATCCTTCAATGGAAACGTTCGCTTTGAACAATTTTTGCATGAATAAACTTGTAGCATATTTGAATGTTTTATTTTATTTGGCTTTTTGTTTTTTGTTTAAATGACCAAAAATGTTTATGAATGTGGAAAAATGGCAACAGCACTCATACTTTTTAACACTCACATACGGCAAATAAATACAAACACATGTACATACATCCATCTATTCATATGTGTTTGTTTCATAGAAAGGATTCACTTTAACAAAAGACAAAGAACTTTTCATAATGTTGCATTGAAATACTCACTCACATTTTGGTCATCAGACAATTTGTCTATGAATTGTTTTTGAAATGTTATTGAAAAAAAAAACACACTCCACTGCAAAGATGAAAAGCTATAATGAACTTTTTTCATACACTTTCATATTCAGTGGCCGTTTTAAAGCAAAGCAGAGTTTTTTTTTTTGCATTTCAATAAAGAATTGTGTTCTTTTATACCTTTTGGCTAGTGATGGGATTTTACGGAATGCCTGACACATGTTAACGCCTCGTTAAGCGTTATAATTACGATATTAAGCTGATTTTTTAATACAAAAAAATAAACAATTTTAAACAGCGACCATATACATATGTATGTAAGCATATATGACAAAAGCCAATTGAAATTATTCAACAATATTTATTAAACTTTGAGGCATTATATTTAAATTCCAAATACAAAAGAAATTATTTACAATTATTTGTGATGGATACGATGGCACAATAAGGGCTCATCATTATTGTTTTTGTTGCCAAGAAACCATTTCACCTTCAAAGCCCCCATATGGCCAAGAGATTATGGTTCATAATTGCATAATTTGCCAAATCGTATGTATTTTCTCTGTTGTATGATTAATAAGCAACTTGACCAATTTATTTGTGTAAAACCTTATAAAAAAAATCTTTTATGAAGGATTTCCCTCCCCCACCCCCTCACCCTTCTCTCTATCTTTTTAGCTGCCAAACAGATGTGAAAAAATTCATCATAAGTTTTGTTTGTCTGATTAATTGCAATCATTTGTCTGAATCTGAATGACAACAAAACAAGCAGCAGTCCCAATTAAATTGGTGTGGGCCATCAGTTCATGTAATTACATGTAATTTTAACATTTACAAACAGATAAAAAGAGTCACACAGTCTACAGACAAGAGACAAAGAAATAATTGTAGCCTTAATGAATAACAGGTGATGCATACAATGCGGCTACAAAACAAATCAAAATCAAAACATACCTTTAGCAGGATACTCGTACGAAGTACTTTGTATGAAATAAATAGAGATGATTCAAAAAAGAGTGAAGTGGAAAGGGAACATAAAGTAAACTTTTCTCCAATCAGTTAATTTCAAAGTTTTTAATTTCACATATTTACTCATATGTAGTTAGGCAAGCAATCTTATCATAAGCGTTGCTGCAGCAAAGTTTTAAAACCCAAAATTATTTTTTCTTTTCTATTCCTCCTTCAGGCCTGCAATAATAAACATCAATCAAATATAATGACTTATCAAAAAAAAAAAAAAAAAAAAAAAAAAAAAAATAAAAAAAAATAAACAAAAAGTACAACAAAAATTTTATCAACCAAAAATATCAAATAACCATTTCTTAAAAATAAAATATAAAATAAAACCTTTCAAAAGCACACTAGACATAAATTCAAAATAATGATGTGTGACCACATCTACAAATGAAAAATAAAAAAAAGGAAAATTTAAGCATACATTTCGAAAAAAACACGTAGAAAAGACACATAATCATATGTGAAATGGACAGGGGATCAGATTACAATATTAAAATACAATAAATAAAAAAAATTGGAGGGAGGAAGCAAAAAAAAAAACGAATAGAAAAGTTATGGAAACGCATGACGCTTGACAACAACACATTCTAAACATTTTGAAAAGCCATTTAAGGATACTCGCATTTAAAATTGAATGATGATGATGACGCTTGAGAAAAACGTGAAAAATGTAAACTAAACCCACACACGTGTGAACAAATAAGGATTTTTTTAAGTTAAAAAAACTACCAAAAAAATAATTGCCAAAAAAAACACACACTCTCATGTGGCTCTTAAGCAATGAAATAAAATATATATTTTTAATTCAAACTACATTTAAGTATCTTTAGCAGGTATCTAATGATTGCGGTTATCGAAAATGGCAGGATGTGGGTTTTTATTTGTTAAAGCTTAAGTATGAAATATGTTTTGTATGTTTATAAAGTTATGATCGCAAATGGAACAACAAAAAGGTGTTTGTAGTATAAGCGAGGGTTGTCTGAAAAGGTTAAAAACAGCATTTGTCGTGGCAATGTCTGTTATTTTCGTCATATTTATTGCTAGACATCACATCACCCATATTCATAAACGATTGTTAAAGTTCAAGCATTCGCTAAACCGGTTTTCTCATCATACAAAATTCCTACGTTCAACTTTAACTTTAATACTCGTAATCGTGGTTCGTGCCCAGCCTTCGACAGTCATAAAAGATACCATCACAAATTATCGTGCCTTTGTGTAAGTTGTTGTAGTAAAAGTTCAACAGCCGAAGGCATAGTTATTGGTCACTGAATAGTACCGACTTCAGCGGCTACTCTAATTTATTTACAACATCAGAGCGCCCTCCTTTGTTGGTATTGTGGGGCAGAATCATTGACGAAGTAAAGTAATCAATAAAATTGTTACTAAACACAGCTTCAAAAATTTGTTTCAATGTTACTTCTCTTTAAAAAAAAAATTGCATAAATCTGCCATAAGAAACCGACTTCAATGCAAAGATCTGATAAAAAAATGTCGGAAAAAAATTTATGAAAACAATCTGGAAGTAACCTCTTTCAAACAAGCATTTTGAAAATCTGTTGGTTAAGAAGTATGTGAGACATAAAATTTAATTTTAATGGGCGTACCTCCGTTCATTTGTTTTAATAGAAGATTGTATCTATTTTAAAGCTAAAGGTCGTAAACACCTGTTGAGTAGAACCACGTTAACTCGTATAATAAATTTTAATGGGCGTAGCCCCGCCTATTTTTTCAACTTTAAAATTATGTAACTACAAGAGCCAAAGGTGTTTGCTAGGTTTCGTAGCAATCAAAAAAGTAGAATATTATACAATGTTACCGTCCTATTTTTTAAAATGGCACCAATTGGGAGTTATACCCTCTCAGAAAAAAAAAGAAGTAAAGTAACAATGACAGACAAAAAAAAAAATAAAGACAAATTGATAACCTCTTCCATTTTTTGAAGTCGGTTAAAAACGCAGAATAGGAGTGGAAAAAACAAAAATATTGTCTCTGACTACATATCTGTCACTTCACCATCTGTACTGGAACTATTCACCCTAGAGCTGCAAAACTATCGATGGTACTATCGATAGTATCGATAGTTTTATTTTAAGTGGACTTTCGATATTTATTTTTTTTTTTTTGATAGCGATACTATCGACAAAAACACTCTACTAAAAGAGCAAAAATCAAAGTCAATAAAAACGGAATGATGGATGGCGACTGTCTAATAAAAAATGCAACATTAAAATTTCGCCGCCTGGTTTGGTAATGGTTATCATTACATATATAAATGTGAAAACAAATTAATTAGTTTTGATTTGTTTCAACATAAGATGTCAGTTTTTATCTACTAGATGTAAATTGCATAAAAATAAAATTATTATGTACCAACGGCTTTGATACATGAAGAAACTTGACGGAGGCTAAATTTGACGACTACTGGACTGTCTACGCTCTTTACTTTTAAATAAAAGGTGACGCTAAATAGTTTGCTTCTCCTTCTGTTAAAGGAATACTTTTTAGCTAACTGCAATAGTTTAAGTAATGATGAAAGATTTTTTTTATTTTATTCCTTTTTAATATATTTTTTATTGATCCATCTATCTATCTGTTTGCTTTTTCGTTTATTTTTTTATAGAACTGTGTACATATGTTTGTTGAATATGTGTATTAAAAACATTGGAACTAAAAGTTTTAAAAAAATCAAATTTCTTTTTACTTTATGGAATGATTAAAAAATTCAAGATTTTATATTAGAAAAATAAACAATTGATAAGTTTTAGCCCTTATAGACACGGAAACTTTACTTTGCAAAGCCTTAATTCAGCAGGGAGAAAGACAGAAAGAGATAGTATTTATCACTCTGTCTTTCACACAGCTGAATTAAGACTTTGCAAAGTAAACTTTCCGTGTGCAAAAAGGGTGTTTCTAAGAATCAAAAACTATCGATAGTATCGATGGCATCAAAAAATACTATCGAAACTATCGAATGGAGCCACTATTGATAGTTTTGCAGCTCTAATTCACCCTCTAATACTCTCAGTTAAGTCAAAGGGGCCTTTTATTTAGATTCAAGTGAGCTGAAAGTTCACTTTCTCTTCTCAGCAACCTGTCAATCTATATCATTTCTTAAAAAAATATTTAACCAAAGTTGTTGTCAAATGCGTTAAACTCCAGCTATAAAAGGATATAAAACCGAAAACCACTAACATTTTAAATCGATCCGTTCAAGTGCAACTATTCTTCTTTTTATATATGAGCAATGAAAATTTAAAAAAGTTATTTAAAGAAATTATTCGAACATTTTCCCAAATCGATAATTTTCTTTCGAACAAAAGTGAAAAAAAAAGTTATTCGAAAAGTTCTTCTTCAACAGCAGATGAATTTCTTGTGCGGGGATTTTATTTAGCAAAAATCAATTGTCTAAGTTTGTACAATAAAGCAAAGTGTTTGATAAAATTATATATTTGAGAAATACTTCCATTCCTTAAAAGCTTTTCGGACAACCCTTGCATTAATATTGCAAAATGATAAACTAAAAAAAGAAGGCATCTAAGTCGAATTTGTTTCATCCTTTAACATACATTTAAAGTTAGAGAAAATGCCGGATAACACTGCAATACCTAATTTACATTAAGCGTTTTTTACACGAAATTAGTTGCATGAAAATTTTTATTTGCCTGGAGGAGCAACTTATATAAAAAAAAGTTGCAAAAAATTCACCAGAGATTCATTCTTCGTCCTTTTTTATATAACATTCTCTTTTCTAGCGCTGCAATTAGCAAATAGAAAAAGTTTCGTGAAGCCAAATTCATGAACTTTCTAGTAAAAATGCTTAATGTAAATCAGGTATAAGACAAAAAAAATGCTTTTAAAGTTCTGGCAGAGGAAAGGTCGTGTATCGGCATTTTGAAAGTTCACTTCCGAGTCATATTAAAATTATTAAATTTCCAACTCTTTGCAGATTATTGAGGCGACTCACCATCCAAAGTCATGTATTTATGTATACATAAATAATATCGTCATATCCCCCAAAGAAGCTTCTGCCACCGTAAGTAATCGATTTTCGTAAAAAAAGTTAAGTTAAAAATATACGAGCAGTACGTCGCTTAAACATTTTTTTGCAGTTATGGCTCGATATGTATTCAAAACTTTTATACAAAATTTCACGAGGAAACATTTTTGTCTTCTTTTGAAACAAAAGACGGGATAAAATAGCCCTTAAGCGGGGATATGACGACTTAAAAAGATGTTCTACAATAATATTCACCTTGAAGTTCCATCATATAGTGGAGTTCGGTTATTAAGAGGGGAAAATATTTTCTTCAGTTCCAAGAAAGCAAGAAACCATTAACAAAGAGTTGTTAGGAAGTTGGTGTAGGAAAGTTCAAGTGATGAAGGCATAAACACTGGTCCCTGAATTACAAGGGCTTCAGCGGATACTAATCCTAATGTAACATCAGAGCACCCTACTTCGTGGTTAGTATGTAGCAGAATTATCGACCACGTAAAATAATCAATAAATTAAAATGGCTACTAAACTAAGCACAGCCTCGAAAATTTAATACGCTTCATTGGCCCTGGAGTCGCTGCAACACTGCATTATAAAAATCGTGCAACAAAGCAGAGTCGTAAAAGGATGAAACTTTCCTCTACCTCTTCCTTCGCCACCTGTCTTCTCTTTTACTATTCGTTTCGTAATAGTAATAGGCATTCATTGCCTACTACTACTAAAACAAGAAGTTTATTTTAATAAATCTGTTAAAAATTAACAGGTGTATATTTTTTGAGTTACGAGAAAAGCTGTTTTAAAAAACACAAGACAATCCACTTTATTGTGGTTGGTGTATTTCGACTTTGACTACGACATTTTCATAATAGATTGGAGATCATGGCAAATTTTTTTAAATCTAGAACCAAAATGTTGTAGTCGAGGCCGAAACACGCCAACCAGGATAAGGCCCAATAACTCCCAATTTTTTGTTCGCTATTAGTGAAAATTCGGGAGCTCTAAATAAACGTATGAATTCGTATAAAACATGTTCTTTATACGCTATAAATCCTTACAAACGTAATTCGTTATAACCGAACTACACAGTAATAATCCCTAAATACACCAAACCTATAAATTCAACTTATACCTGTTTAAAAAGGGCAAAGAAGAACAAATGAAAAAAAGCTTGAGGGTTAAATTGCTCCACAAAAATATTCTTCGTAGGATTTCACATGGAACTAGCCAACAAATTCGTTATCCAAAATGCAAGCATTAATAAAGGCTGGTACTCACTATCCTACATTATCGTTAGACTTTTCAAGAAAATGCAACCATGACCTAATGAGTTCGTATTGTCTTTTGGAAATTTTTACAAGCTCCATTAGATCAGGTTTGCATTTACTTGAAAAAAACGTTTGACTATGCAAAATATCGAGTACTTGTGTTCTGTTTAAGTTAAGTTTTGGAGCTTGGTGTATTCAGAAATTTGTGGCGAATATCTTTGTAGAACATTTTATCGCGTGCCATTCTGGTTTAAGCAAACTTATTCAACTACCTTTTTCCAAAGAGACAAGAGAAAAGTTAGATGGTTAAAATATTCAACAAAGATGTTAGGTTAGGTTAGGTAAGGACGACAGTCAGAATCCCGGACTCACCTAGACCATTATGTGCCATTGTGATACCACGGATACTCTACTTATGAGCTGGGGTAAATCCACACATTCAAATTCTGCTGGAAAAAATTTCACTCAAGTGCTGAACACATATATCTAAATTATAAGGTTTGCATGGTTTCCGATTCGCATTTTAATATGCGATGAGAAGAGGAACTTTAGCCCATCAATTTTTTTATTGGACTCCTCTATAAGAATTAGTAGCTCGAAATTTATTTTCGAAAAAGATTGAGTTTGTTGCACAGTTTAACTAAAAGTTTTTTGAAAAACCTTTGGTTATGTTGACATTTTATGGGATTTTTTTATTTTGCAAACCACAAAGTTTACTAAAGAAAAAAATTATATTGAAGTTTGGATTAGAAAACACCAGTAACAACGTATTTTGCTAGACAAATTCTGAATACTAAATTCAGTGCGAAAGTCAATATGGATCAAAGTTAATCGTATGTCAACTTGACCTACTATAGGGTATTAATAGAAAACAACGAAGAGAAAATACCAAATAATAAAACTTTCTCCTTTTAAAAAGGGTGGATTTATGTGTGTCAAGATAAGCCAACGTCTACATTTTTTCAAGTATTTTGACTAATTTCTTTGTATTTGGATTTATTTCTACAACTTTTGGTTGCAGCTTCCGTGTGTTCCCTTACCAAAAAAAAAAAAAAAATCCTGATCTTGACCAGAATTAAAACACATTTCTATATGGTTTTAATGTTTATGTGTAAAATTATTAAATGAAAGCGTGCTTGGTAAAGGATTTGTTGAATTATTTCGCAAAAATTGTTAAGGCTACAAAAGAGAAAAATAAAAGAAAGATTTTCATAATAGATTAGTTTTTTTTTTCATTATTATTTATTTGATCTGGTTGGTAACCATGTCAATGGGTCATATGTGTCACATATGCACATTATTTATGAGGAAAATATTTTCTCTAAAAATGTTTGTCAAATTACAGATACAATCGTCATTTGTATGTTTAGTAATTTTGGGCAAAAAAAAAATATTAACTTCAAAGCCAAATAATTTTATGGTTTTGTCACATCGAAAGAGGATTTATTTCATATTTGGGCAAAATGTTCAATTATAATGGTTATTTTATGTTGTCAGGATAATAAAGGATTTTAGTTTTATTTATAAAATTGATTCTTGTGTCGAGATTAAAATAATTGGGTGTTTGCGTAAGCAGCAATAAGGAGACAACAACAACAACAACAACAAAAAACAACATTACGTACATATACAACAAAAATAAATGAGTTTGCTTTTAAAGGTATGTGCATATATAAAATAAGCTTAATTGCCACTTTAGTTTACTTTTATGTTTAAAATTTATTCATTCAAATTAGTTTTGTTTAGAAATAGCTCATTAACTTTAAAATTGGCTTTGAGGTAAGCCAAACAGCGAGCAATGAATGCTGCCTTTACTATCTGCTGCAGGTCATAAAAGAAATCCGTCAGCTTTATGAAGAATTTCATTTTTACTAAAAACATTTAGCTGAAATTGACTTTGGCTCACATTACTTATGCGACAGTGTTAAATGGTTGCAATATGTCATTTTGCTACAAACACATAAATTGAAAGGAATGAAAGATTCCTACCGCTTCACTTGGTCTGATGTTGTACACAACAATAGCACGATTTTTGCATATCTGTTTAAAAATATCTTGTTACTTAATACAGCCACACACAGAGAGAAAGAATACATAAGCACATTGATTTTGTAGGGATGTTCACAGTTTCAGCAGAGAAAGATAATCAAGGATAATAGTGGAAATCTTGCAAATTCTACACAACGAAATTACTTATATTTACATAAATATTTCAAACTAACAGAAAGATTTATCGGAAAGGTTAAACATTTTAGCAGAGTACTATCAGCACGACAATTGACGGCAGTAAATGATAAATAAACAACTTTACGACAGTAAAGTAGTATTAAAGGGTCCGCCATCTAATGTTTTTTTTTTTCAACTAGTGCTTATTTCGTGAATGGTAACACTTAGCTCATGTCTGATTTGACAGATAATTAGTTTTATCCTTCCGCTGAACGAGCCAACTGACCATCCAATGTGTTTTCGTGATCGACTTACAGAAGATGCTGATTTTGCCAAAAAAAAAAAAATCATCTTTTCAGATGAAGCTCATTTTGATATTGGCGGTTATGTAAACAAGCAAAATTGTCTCATTTGGGGCACAGAAAACCCGCACGCATATATTGAAAAGCCGACGCACCAAAAACGAGTCACTGTTTGGTGCGGATTTTGGTCCAGAAGCGTAATTGGGCCATTTTTTTTTTTTTTGGAAAATGAGCAAGGAGTGGCCGTTACAGTCAATGGCGATCTTTATCGGGCCATGTTGAACGAATTTTTGTTCACAAAAATTGAAGAGGAGGATATTGGCAACATTTGGTTTCAACAGGACGGCGCTACGTGCCATACAGCCGAAGCTTCAGTAGTTTTTTTATAGCATTTTCAAAAAAAAAAAAAAAAAAAAAAAGTTATCTGGCGGACCCTTTAGTAGTCAGCATATATTCAATACAAAATTCATAGTGAAATGCTTGTTTTATCATTAGCCTTAAACATTTTCTTTGTGGCCAGTGAAACTGTGAGCCGCCCTATTCCAAGATTGTTCGTTGTTTAATGGCTTAACATTTGCATGAAAAATAGCCCGGATGCTAATACGCTTGACTTCCGTTTGACGGATTACTGGTGTGCAAATGATGAAAATGATGAGAAGGTTTTTACATTTTGTTTTCCCTTTTTCCCAATATAAAAGTATTGAGATAAAATTTTTCATAGATGCTTTCCAGCTAAATTGAGAAAATTTGAATACAGTTTCACATTTTTGTGTTTACCCCATAGCCAATTTTGAAGTAATGCAACAAGCAACAAATAAGTTATCTAGAAAGAAACTTTAGTGCAATTGAGTTCAGAATATAATAGGAAGGATAGTCCCTAAGCACTTAAACTAAAAGTTTGTAAGGGTCATTGTAAATCCTTCCATCCTCTTCCCTGGCTCGACGAGACTTACCTGTCATTAACCCACCTGATACCTATGACGAACATCCTGATATTATCGGATTAAGAATCTGTGATATATTTTCGTTCCACATGGAAACCATTAGTCATCCATTTAAATCTGTTGTGTTTTACCTCGGGTACTTAATATGTTTCCGTTTTTCAGTCTCCCTCCCTCCCACCCACGCCTATCCAGGAAAACCTAGGGTGCCAATGCCCTAACCGAGCAATGTTTCATTAAGACTCTTACAGGAACCCGTTCAGAATCAAAAATTATTCGAATTTCGCCAGGTCAACCGTCATAGGGTCTTAGGGTAAATTTTCGACCAATTTAAAAAAAGTTTGATTTTTTCTGAAAATTAGTAATTGATTGATTGATATTTTCTGAATTTTGTTTAATTTTATATTCATATCTTAATTTTAACAGGTTAAGCCTTAGCTCGTGAGCAGCTGCAATTTTCATCATTCAATATAAATACAATCACCCTTATTCCATTTCTCGACATCGACCTCACTTTAACACAATACCAAAAAATTGGGGCTTGTGTACCTGTTGTCGAAAACAACTGACTCCTGTTGGCAGGTTTATGCTATTTTCTAGACCTTAGGAAACTGAAATAGATTGTCAGTATCACAAAGTTGTTTCCGAAAGCGAAGCGAGTAAGCCAGCACCAATATTTTGGTATTTTGTTAAAGTGACGTCGATGTCGACAACTGGAATAAGGGTGAATATTTTGCAATTTCCTTAGATATCGAATTCTATCGAATCCTCCAGCTGTAATAATGAATTCGCTAGACGCTTAAAGCAGACACTTAGATTTTTAACAGAAAAAGTCATAAAATATGTTCTACAATAGCAGATATGTAATATTTTAAAAATATTTTTGAAAAGAGCGCCTCGCAAGCTTCAATTTTTGAAAAGAAAAAGCTTCTGATTTCCCTATCGGCCCCTTAAACACAATAAGTGTTGATAGCAGTAATAAAATCTATCTACACTATTCTTTAGCTTCGAGTTGTTTTAATTTTTTCCATAGATATGCAAATAACTATAATGACTTTGCATCAATAACAGCAACAGGATATAAACCACATTTTCATTTCCCCTAAAGCATCATGGCTCGCTCTATGTATCACTGCTACTCCGACTATATCTCTAAAACAATCTCTCCTCATTTTATTTCTTGCTTATTTTGTTCTTTGTTTTTTTTTTTTGGCACAATTTTTTATAGTCATCGTCCTGGAACATGAAAAACGACCGGAAAGAACATTTTATGGTTGCAACGTTGCCATAAAAGATAAAAAATGTATTTAAACCAAAATATATAACAAAAACAAAAAAAAAAATTGTTTTGAATCCTGAAAATGGTGTTAATGATTGGCATGAAAAGAATTTGCACTTCTTGCTACTTTTTTTCCTTTCATTTTTGCAATATGAAACAAATTGAAAAATCTTACTTACCTTAAGTGATGACAATGACGACACTGTCTGCAGCAGCATCGAGGACTACGGCCGTGATAGTAATTTAGATGATGGATTTTAATGACACAAAAACCTGCATAGAGATAAATAGGAAAACGAATTAGATTTAATAGCAGGGGTGGAAAAAAGTTTGCAATTTAAACTAATTTTAAATGAAAAATGAGAAAAGGTGGGTCTGTCCAACAATAAAAATAAATACATTTCACTATATATGTGTGGCAAAAAGTAAAAAGTGCTTAAGTCATTATTTACTGTTTTACAAGTCGATTAAGTAGAATATCTTAAAGAAATCAAATAAAACAAATTTTGGGCATGTCCCCGCCTACTTATTTTACAATGGGACTAAATGGAAGCTAAGCCCTCAGACAAAAAAAATAATTTTTACAATCGGTCTAAAATGTACCGAGTTATGAAGCAACAATGTAAAAAAAGAAATACACACCAATTGATAACCTCCTCCTTTTTTTTGAAGGCGCTTAAAAACTAAATAGAATAGGCTCTTAAAGTCGAAAAAAGATAAGAAGTAAGCCAGTGAGCTATAATTTAATTGAGATTTTGCCTTAGGACAATTTTGAATATAAAGATTACGGAGGTGCCGCCATTGATTCAAAATTATTTTATCTGCACTTGAGCACTTTTTCCTTTCTGCCACAGGTATAATGCTTAACACGCAATATCTCTTCTATCCCTCTAAATGGAAAACAAAAACCAAATTTTTATTGTTTGTCTTTTAAACGAAAAACAATTTAATGGATTTGCATAATTTATTGTAAATCAAGCAAATTACTGCAACAAAGTACAACAAAAAGCCCAAACAACAAATTCAATATTAAACCAAATGGTCAATCCTGATTTGAAAATTTATGCAAAAACTATTTAATATTTTTTGGGCTTAAATTAGATTATGCTGCGCTTGTGTTTTTGTTAACAGGCCACAAAACAAATCAACAACAAATATAAAATTCAAAAATAATCTTGTTAAATTTTCTCTAAAAATGTTGCATAGTTTTTTTTTTTGTTTTTTTTTTTGTATCAGCTTCTTCATTTTGCGCAAAAGGGTTTCCCCCCTTTGCGTTGCATGTACATGTTTGGAAAAAGGGTTAAAATTAAATTTCACGCATATGTGCTTTTATACAATTTGGCCAATTTTCAATAAAAAAGTTTTGCGAAAAGGGTTATGAGATATTAATGAAAATATTCAATATATTTTTTCCACAGCACAGACTGGTTGAGAGAAAGAGCAGAGAGAAGTTAAAGTATTTACAATCAAAATCGAAGTCCTAGCAAATATATAATTCAGTAATTAATTGAAATTTGTAACTTACAAAGTTAAATTTTAAAATTTATAGCAAGTATAAATAAAAGTGCGAGATATTTGTGCTTCTTAATTGTCCACCGTTGTGTGAATTCAATTCTTTTTTTTTTTTGTCTACATTTGATAACTACAACTCAATCATCGAATTTTTTAACACGTCACATATATAGAAATCACCATGATAACATAAATTCAATACAATATAGACTTTCTCACCCCTTTTCATCTTAACAGCAAAAAAAATTCTTAAAAAATCAGTTTTCATTTTATCCTTTTATCACATCACATAAAACATGTGATGTGTTGATGATAACATTGGAGGAATAACGATGATTTTTTTTTTCTTCTTTGCAACAGCAAAATCAAAGTGACATGCAGTATTTGTGCTCCAATATAGATTGTGTTAAGTAGCCACAGGGCTTTTAATATTTTACGGTTTATTTTGCATGTTTTCTTTTTGTGTAACAACACAGAAACCAAAAAATAAAAAACAAGGAAACATGTTTCACTCACTTCTTTTTCGGAAAATATGTTTAAGGCATTATGTTGTTAATACATACTTGTTTTGGAAAATACAAAAAAAAAAAAATCAGTCACATAGTAATAGCATAGTGAACGAATTGTGAAAGCAATACAGGAAAAAAATCTAGAAAACAACTACTCATATTACGGATTCCTCTAGAATCAATTTACTTGGGTCCTGATAGGTCCCATTGTGCTGAGTTATAACATTAGTCTGTATAAATAATTTTATTCAAGACATTCAAAATTTCTTTTAGATGTCTTCAACTTCCTAGGAGGCATCCTAGAAATCAAAATACTATTTTGTTTAAAGAAAACTGGAAGTGTACTCGGTAATTCAAAATGAAAGAAAATTCTATCGACTTTGTGATTCAATAACAGGCAAACACGAAAAAGTCTTCTTTCGTTTCGAATTATTAATTTTTTTTAAATCATTATCGCGCTATGAAAATTAGAACTAAAGGGTGTTACTCACTATCCTATACAATCGTGAAAATTTTGAGAAAATACAACCCTGGTATGATGCAGTTTTTGAAAATTTTTAAAAGACAAGAACAATTCATTAAATCAGGGGGATGATTATGTAATCAGAATCGAATTGTAATGTTAATAACATACAAATTCGTACAGTTTCCGTTTCGAATCGAATTACATAATAACAGCCCAGTGTTGTTTTTTTCGTAATTCGTGCAATTTTGTAGGATAGTGAGTACCCGCGTTTGTTGTGAATCAGAATTGAACAACCCTCGTACCCGTACATTGTACTAATTTGTTAACGCAGTAGCAACCAGGCTCTCCTTGAGAAAGGATAGCTTCTGGGGCTTCATTGCTAGCATCCGTAGCCAGAATAAATGGTTTTGCAAAGTCAGGGTACTGGAATAGAGGTGGATTCGCAACTGCTGCTTTTAATTTGCCCATAGCTCACTGACATTCTTGCGTCCATTCATATTTTACGCTCTTCCTTCCTTCCTTCCTAGTTTGCTTAGGGTTAAGGCAATTTCAGACGAGTTAGGTATAAACTTCCTGTAGTAGTTGATCAGTCCCAAAAATGCTTGCAGGTCTTTGATACTTCTATAAGATGGAAGCAGCAAAAGACTGCTTTATTTTTATGGCGATCTGCTAAGATTCCGTTTTCCGAATATTGGTGGCCCAGATAATGAAAGGTATTTCATATTCGTCTTTTGACTTCTACATTTTTTCCCCTTTTTATATATTCTTACATATTTAATATGCAATAGAAAAAAATGCATGTTTGCAACATAATTATTTTATTTAAATATAAAAAAAAATCTTTACTACATTCAAAAAAAAATATAATTTTTTTTTTATTGAAGCAACACAAAAAAATCAGCTTTGATGTTTGCTGCTCCGCAGTATACAATATGTGAACAAAATGTATTAATTATATTAAAAAACATATTTTTATGCAATTTAATAAAAACAATTTACATGTAAATTAAATAAAGGATAATAATTTTGTAATCACGAAAAAAGGATTTTTGTAATTTGCATTTCATAAATTCTTTTATTTTTATTTTTTTTTTTTGGTTGCAAAATCTAAAAATTTAGGTGGATAAAAGATATGCGAACCCTTGTAGATACATTGATACAATCGACTCTTGATAAGTTTGAAACTCGTTAATTTCCGATTTCGAAAATTCTTTCTGCAAAATGTAGAATGTAGCTTCCCAACGGACAAAGGGTATTTGTTGTCATGTTAAAGTACTTAGGATAGGGTCGTGAGGCGGTAAGCTTTCATACCCATTAATAATCGTGTAGCAGAGATCTAATAAGAAAAGGGGTTCCGTACTTAAAATAAATAAAACCTTATTGACGTGAAATATGCTATTCGGCCTCTTCACCCTTTGTCCGACCACCAGTCTGATTGTCTGCCCTCCAGTTCGCCTTCTAGGGCGACTGTCCACCCTTCAATCCGACTATCCATCCACTGAACCGTCTGACCGAATGAAAGTGACTTGGTTTGATTGTCAGGCTTTGTCGTCTAAATGGTTAAACTGATTTTGATGAACTTTAAAACATAGATAGATCTTCGTCTAATAGAATACACAAGCTATACATATTTCTTAAAGTAGGACCAAATCGGGGCAGGAGGCGATTCAAACCTCTCCGGAACTATACAAGCAATTTTTATGAAATTCAAAACATAGCTACTCGTACAACTTCACCTAAAAGGACACATGCTTCATATTTTTCAAAACTAAAACAAGACGGCGGCAGGTGAGTAATTTCTGCTTCTCCGAAACTATCTCACCAATTTTTATGATATTAAAACCATGGACTATATATTTTTAAGAAAGCAGGACTAGGAGAGGGCACGGGGGGAAGGAGAATTTTTCCTCTTCGAAAGTACCTAACTGAGTTTAATGAGCTGCAAAACATAGATTCATCTGCGTCTAAAAGAACACACTTGTTTTATGCATTTTTAAAATGAAGCACAGGAGAGAAAAATTCAAAACATAGATACGTCTATCTCTAAAGAACATAGGATGATTTACCCAGTTAATTGTATAAGAAACTAAGAACAAAATCTCTAAAGATATAAAGGTTAAAAAAAGACCATATTGCACTCAGTTGAATTAAGAATCGAAGAAGTTACATTCTGAGCATTGAAGCCATGTCTGATAAGAAAAAAAAAAACAAAACCTCACTATCGCTTAATGTTGACAATGGAGATAAACAGAAACTGTGTTGGACTGTAAATGATTTTTTGTATATATTGAACCGACTTTAATACAGAGACTACGGATTGTTCCTCATTAGGATTTTTTTTTGTTATTTTGTACTTACGTTGTCATACATGCTGATGTTTGTAGACTCCTTAAAATTTTCCAGTGTAACTAGTAAAGCAATAAAATATAAGGAACCTCCGGCTATTCCAGGTTTGAGGCTGGGGTACAGCGCAGTCTGTCTAGGTCTCTGACTTTTATGTGTTCATTTCATCTGCACGTATTTTATTGCTAAATTAAATATTGATGGCCATTATGAGCTGTTCAGTAACGCTGATCCAGTTCTCTCCTCCAGCTTTGTTAGCACCCTCATACTTCTGGAGTGATAGGTCTTACTTCTTACCTACTCTAATAATTTAATTATTCAAAACACATGCAGCTCTAGCACCAATTCGATTCGCTTTTGTCACTATGTCACCTCGTGTTTCCTTGATTACTTTCAACACGCCATAAAAGGGAGCGATTACTATTGAAAAGTTATTTTTATATATTTTTAAAACTACAATTATTATACTAGTTCTAATGAACATCTCTGCATCTCTGCTTTGTTTGAACCGGTACAATTTTTCAGTTTGCTGCTGTTTTTGAAATTGCTAATTTTATCCTGTCTGATTTGACGATTCTCTCGTGCTCAAATTCAATGAATTATATTTGTGTATATGAGACTTCTGCGCCAAATTTTCTAACCTGCTTCAGCCTCTCCTACTCTGCTTTGCTTTTTCTGCTAGTACTGTAATACATACTGTCGTTAACCAATATGTCCCACCACCCGCCCTTCATTCCGGGAAACAACGTAATTTGATACAGCAGATGTTTCTCTGTGTGCATCATCGAAAAAAAAGGTCTTCGGCATTTGCGTAGCTTTGAATTCACTTCTCCTACTACTGGTGGTACATACTCCCAACCACACTTGTTTTTCGGAACAGCTTCATCCCGTACTTTAGGTACTGGAAATTCCTGATGCATAACCTCCTGGGCGATATCATCAAGACAGCCTAATGTCATACCCCCAGGCGAAAGAATGTCTCCATTCACACCACTAAGCCTCAGTTCTTCTTCCTCTATGGTCGACATAATATGAACTCTGGAATCCTCCAGCGATTGACTATTCATAGTGGCGAGGGTCTACTTCTTCTACAGCCTCGCTGCCGGTTTCCTGGACCATCCATGTAACGATCTGCACCATATATTGACGGTGTTTCCGGCACCGAAGAATCGGCGGAGTCTGACAGTAAACCACATCCTTGGCCCTTCGCTATCCTCCGCTATACAAATTCATACTGTTAAACTTTTAAACCCCAACGGGATCTTCAGCCATTTAAAAGAAAGCTGGTCCGTAACCAGCATGAACGTATAGACTTCGTGATAGTTCTTCAGTTTCTTTTTCCAGTCCAGGCCTTTTTCGTTGGCGAATAATTCATTTCAGTCAGATTTAGCCGACGGCGGACATAGGCGATGACTTTCTTTTCGACGTCGAGTTCCTGAGACAACGATGATTTCAAGCATGCTGGGTAATACTGTCGATTCGGTAAGCTACTTTTTTTACTTCTGTAGTTCAGAAATATATCAGAAAAATGTTTATTCAGCGGTACAGTTAATGGGTGAACAATATTTGCAAACTGAAGCACGGATCTCTTGTACCAGGCAACAATCCCCATTAACCTCCGGATCGATTTTATGCTATTTTCGTCGACCACATCCACCAAATACTTAATATATTTTTTGGAAGATCTTGTATTTCCTTTCGTTGATTGTCAGCCGCGCCTCTCAGTCTTATAAAAATTTCCTTTAAATGATCCATGTACTTCTTTAGAGAAGTCCCTAGCATCACAATTTCATCCAAAGCATGCGCCTATGTACCGGTCTAGCATTCATAGAGGAAGTAACTCCTCTCCAGACACATTTCCTTCCACCACCTTTGGCCAGACTGATTTTATTTTCAAACGGAATAAATTCGCTGCGTTCTCTTAGCTCTCGTGCAGCATAGTCACTCACTCGTTCAATTCTGGAAACCCTAAGCATCGATAAAGTATCCTCCCACAACTTTCCGATAAACTGAACTCAGCAAACGAGTGTCCGTCTGGGTTTGTTGCAGGGTTTATTCTCCCTGGTCCGCTGCCACCCCTCGTTTCTGGTGCGGTGCTCTGGCATTCGACCGCCTTCCGATAAAAGATTACTCTAGCACTCTGGCACAAATGATACCCATTTCCATCCTGCGCCCAATCTTCGATAAGCTTCCATAGGATTTATGACCGGCTAATCTGCATTCAATATTTGGCGTGTCTGAGCCCACGTTCCATCGTTGTGATTATCAATATCAGCTCATCTACGGATTTTAAAACTTTTCTTTGGATTTATATTCTACATTGTACAGCCGTAGTCTACTGGACCATTCCAAAATATGCGCTCGATCAAAATATTGCAGAGTGCATCCTGCATGACGCGTATTTTAGAGAACCATGACACAGTCTTTAAATTTCTCGCGAGATTCCTCCTGTATTGCTCAAATCGCGCTTCCAAGGTTCTTAAAAAGGTTGCAATAAGAACTTCAGAAACTTCCCGCAACATTCCCCTGTCGCCCACTGTCGGATGAGTTCGCGGTAGTATAAAAATGCCTTGTCCTTCAGCAACCCGGACATAGTTGGTGTTGATATGTTCTTCCCGAGCCCGTATGCTTCTGTCAGTTCTTCTATTCTATTTACGACAGCCATGATATCGACCATTTCCTCACGAAATGTATAATATTACGGCTGAATATGGCAGAATTACTAGTTGGTGTTTGCCATCCTGTTGGCCGTGTTGGTTGCAATAGGTATGTTGGTGGGTATGATATGATACGCGTAGTAATTCCGAGTGTATAGATATGCCTGGTGTGTTTGGAGTAGGCCAATGCTCCAGCACTTCACGGTTGAAGAGGATGTTACACGTCGAAAACAAAGTCTTTGGAATTTCCCTATTGCATACTCCAAATAATTTCATACCGAGGGTAAGTCCTCCAAGTCATATGTGTTTTGCATGATTTCCTCAAGACTACCAGAGCTCATGCCCCCCAATTAAGAATATGCTCATCCATTACGCTCAGCCTCACTTCCTTGGAGTGCGCCAACGATAGGTTATCCTGACCGTTCATAATGGAAGATACGCAAATTATACCATTCCTCCTCGGCCTCGATATCGGTTTCTTCGATTGGTTACACGGATGAACTCTGATTATGGCCATATATTGACGGTGTTTCCGGAGCCAAAGGATATATATTCCCAATGTGGATGTAAACCTGTCTGTCCTTTCATTTTATGATCGGATGAAGTCCTTGGACCCTTCACACAATAAAAATTCTGCATTTACTGCTGCTTTACGTGGAACGTGGTCTAGAATTAATGACATTACCCCAACTCTAAATGACAGTATACTCCTACCTCTCCTCTAATCATTTCTCTCACCCCCTCGGTTGTGCTACTGACCAGACAGATTTTGTTTTCAAACGGAATAACTTCGCTGCATTCTCATTCAAGTCAGGAAATTCCTGGCATGGATACAAAGCTCCGAGAACTTTTCCTGCTCTGGCATTGGACCAGTGTCCATCATCAAATTGCCCTGAGGGCTCTGCCAGCATTCTGATTTGCATATTAATTTAATTAATATATTTTTTCTATATTATTTATATAAATAAATTATCTAATTTAAATCTTTTTATAACAGCACTTTTTATTGCTATAAAAAAGAGAAAAAATATGTGGAATATAGAGTTGAAAACTAAGTTTTTATTTGGCTTAAATACTTTTGCAGATGCTGAGTGTCTAGTATGTATCAAGGAATTGAAAAAAAAACTAGTACATACAATTTTAGGCACCACTAAATATAAACGTTCATTCATATAAAATTAACCCATAAAAATATCTTTCATATACCCAATTAAACATTTACAATAGTGATTTTTTTCAGTGGAACAGCACTAAGCATGTATTAGTGCTGTTCTGCTTTTAAGCGTTTTCTCTTCTTGGTGACCATTGCATTGGACCACCTTTAAGCAAAGGTACCTATGTACTTCTTTCTTCAGCTTTCACAGGATTTATGGTCGGCTCATCTGCGTTCAACATTTCTCATGTCCAGTCATCCCCGCGCAGTGACTGTCAAGAATCTCGGCATTCAAGGCCTACTTCTGGGTGTGTTGCACGTATTTCCTTAAATTTGTCCGCCATCACAGTGAGCTCATCTAGGATGTTGATATATGTATTTCCTTTTAATGCACATACACAGCCTGTAGTCTAAGAGACAATTGCTCGACCTGCTTTTCTGGATCGTACCTTGCATGACGCGTATTTTGGAGAACCACGACAAAGTCCTTAAATTTGCGCAAGACTTCTGCTGTCTTCCTTAGATTTCGTTCTTCAGGCTCTGGAAATATTGTAGCTATGTTGTCAGTCCAGCCACTCTCTCTACGAAGACAACGGGGTGATTTATGCAATTTTATCAAAACTAACATTTAATCGCGATACCTACAATGTTACGATTGAATATGGTACTTAGAGCCATTTCACACTATGCCTTTTTAGCCTGCCTTGTATTGACAATTTTCTTTTAAACACCCTACGAAAAGTCACACACATTTACATTAAGCCTTTTTTAGCATTTATATACACGTTTAATGCTGAGAGTAAGAAAAAGGCAAATAGAAATGTCATAAATCCCCTCGAATTTTCATTTTGTGCCTTTTGTTCTACCCCGCAAGCATCTCACTCCCTCTCACCGACAAACTAAAAAAGCCTGCCTGCACAGAATTGCGTCTTACTGCTTGGTGTTTGACACCTTTTTGACTGATGGGTTGTGCGCTGTTTTGGTCTATGTTTGTGCTGAAATCTTGGTTCGTCGGTTGTTATAGGTAGCCTGTTCGAGCCTTTTGACCGGTGGGGCACTATACGATTGGCATTACTGGCTGTATGGTTGAAGTGAGCCAATGCCCATACTGCTACTCCAACTCCTCAAGCCTGGCGAGGACTATTATTTGGGTCTTCAACTATGCCGTTCACCTTCACATAAAACTCCTCCTGTTGGTATACTAGTTCGTCATTTTACATTATGTAAAGCCATCTGTTGGATTGTGTTATTTCATTTTCGTTCTCTTCTGCTATGCATATTACTTTATCTTGACATTGTTGAAGCTAAGTTAGATATCAGTCTGTCCAGGGCTCTTTAGATAGATACAATGGGGTTCAGTTTTGAATTTGCTTTTATTTTATTTACACGTTCTTTATTGAGAAACTTAATGGCTTTATTTGAAAATTGACGGCCACTATGGGCTGCTCGGTGGTAACGCCTTTTGGTGCCCTAACCATTACTCTCCTCTCGCTTTTATTCTTAGCCCGCAACGACTGTTATTAGAAGCCCACTCTTCCCATGCTCACCTATAAGAAAACTTTCTCCTTCTTTTAGAATATTGGATGTGATTTGTCCCACTTCCTTCCAACTCTGATTCTATTCAGATTACTGTCACCAATCTGCATGCTATTGTAGCACTGATTGCAAGCGTTTTTTTAATGCCTTTTACCAAACCCTCTCTCCTTACAATGTATTTTTGGTGATCATATCTTGCCCAACCGTAATGTATGACATTTGTGTCTCTTCGTCTACGCCAACTTTTCTTCTCTCCTCCTCCTCTTCCTTGTGATGATCTGCTTCTACTGCTAACACTCTAACACATACTTCCGTTAGTCATTGTTCATCTTCTTCTACCTCTTGTCCTCCTTTTTGGTTACCTGAACCGAGAAAATGCTTGTTTTTGAAAATGTTATCTGTTCCAACGGAAGTGATCCATCTGCTCCCACTAAAAGTTCTTTTAAATAAATCGATACACTTAGTTCTAATTTTGTGTGGGATAAAAGTTGCAAGTTCTTTTTGTTTCTCACAAGCTTCTCATGATTTGTTTACTAAATTTTTACTGAATTAATATTAGTATCACCTGGCTCAAGATACGATTCTACCTTTTGAAATTTAAGGATTTGTAACGCATCACTTTATAAATCGTTCGATTTCTTGGCCAAATTTTAGTAAATAATATGGTTTTGTAATATATAATAAAATGTACTCACAAAAATTTGTTAAAGTTGTTGGTGTGATTTTCTTCGTTTTGATCCGTAAGTTCCATTAAGCAATTCTTAAGTGTCATATTATCGAAACAAAAAAGTCCCTTGGTATTTTGGAATTCATCTATAACAGGATCGAAAAGAGAAACAGCAGGATTTGTTTCGCCATCATATTTCTTAACTGTAAGTAAAACAAATTTCCAAATTAGTTAAAAAAATTTTTTGTTGTGATTTTTAGTTTGTAATGCAGCCTTGCCTTCTTTTTATATATTTATGAACCGATCGATTATAGATTGGGTTGGTTGGTTGGTTAAAAAAAAATAGCAAATAATAGGTAATTATTTTTTTTTAGCAAGAAAAAAGCACTGGTGGCCCAACTTTTAGGTCCTTTTTTATTGCTTATCTGTGCCTCTTGGCAAACAAGAAGTGAAATTTGGTTGAAAGCCATAATTAGCCCATTAGTAATAACCTAGAAGAGCCAAAAGTATCCAACTACGATGTTAAGTATTTGAAAATTTTTAATTTAAGTCAATTACCCAAAGTTATGTATTGAAGGTAATCGGAATATATTTTTATAAAAAAGTCATTCCTATTATCAATAATTAAGTGACTTCGAGTGGTTTTTATAAGCTGATATGACACACTCAGCAATCTTGTCATTGCGTTTCTATTAACACTAACAGATTTACTATTAAGTTCCAAGTAAAAACATTTAGAGTGAAGTTTGAATGCAACAAAAAAAAAAACAAATAATGAAGCATTTGAAATATCAAAATGAATTAAAGAATGAATGAATGATTTTTCACACCCTAAGGGATATTAGCCGTGTGTGTGTGTTTTTTTTTTAGTAAAATAAAAAAGAAAACAACAAAGGCAATAGCTTTTTAAGGATAACAAATAGAAAAAGTAGCAACATACGGTGGGAAGTGTGTCAAAATTAACAAAATAAAGTAATATACATATAAACTCAATAGATTTTTCTCTCTATCTCCATTAAAAACCCGTAGAAGAAACCCTCACCTAACACAAGTAAGTGCCTTCCTGCCTTGATAGTTGTTTTCAAATTGTTTATTTAACTTACATGGCAGATAAACACATTCGGAAATACAAGTATCAACCACTACGTTTGCGCCAAAAATTTCACCAAGTATTCATCATTTGGTTAAAAATTTGTTACATTTTATTTGCAATTATTGTTTGTGTGTTTATTCATTTGTTCATTTGATTTTGTTGTTGTTGGTAATTATTTCAAGTATTTGCAGCCTTCTTCTCTCTCTCTCTCTCTGAGTTCGAGGGAAATTTCTATTTTCCATATGCATACCACTGCTGATTTTCACTTCACTTATTTCCCAAAGAGTTAATTTAAGACATTGTTTTTCGATTTTTTTTTCTGTTCTTCCTCTTAAGAACAGAACAAATAAAGCATTCGCAAGAACAAACAAAGCGTGTTGTTATAAGCGGTTTTTGTGGCATTCCATTGTTAGGAGGCAGCCTTATACAGGATTAATGAATGCTACACATTCTTTCAACGCGTGCTTGCCAAAGGTTTAGTCTCTATGCTGGCACAAAACAATCTTTGCAGTTTTCAATATTTGTTGTTTTAATTTTTTGCTCTAATGCATTTGTTAGTTTCATTTTAATTGTTGCCGAAAAAGCAACATATTGTTGTTGGCTGCTGTTCCTTCTTCTCGCTTTCGGTAGATGTTTTAAAACAAAAGTTTGTTTTTGTTAACTTGGCACTTTCCTGGAGGCATTTTATTTTATTTTTTTATTATGATTCTTTCACTTTGACGTCTATAAGTTTTTTTTAACTAGTGAATTGTTTTAATTGTTTATTTTACTTGCAAGTGATTATTTGTAAACATTTCACTTACAGTTAAGGCAAATATTTAGATAACGTAACTAATTATGAGTTAAATGTGAAAAGGGTTAAAATAGCTAAGAAGTAAGGGGAAAAGACGTTGTGTTAGCATGAGGAATAATTTATTGGTTTTTCATTCTTATCGAGCCAAAAACCCCAACAAAAAAGCTTAAGTGACAGAGTTTTGAACTAAATTTTTTGACGAAAATCGATTATTTACGGAGTTCATCCAAATTTTTAAGGGTTATGGCACGATATGACGGAATTCGAATTTGGCAAAATATTTATTTTTATATGGCTGACTCCAATAACGATCTGGAGATATTCCCTCTTATTGTGAATGACGTCGTCGACGTCACATCAAGACAACAGTAACAAATTTTCACTTGTCTACTCTTTGTCGACAACAGTTGACTACTATTAACATGATCCATTAAAGATTAGTAAGAGATTGTCAATTACAGCCAATTACAGCCAATTGTTGCCGAAAATTTTTACTGTCGTCTTGATGTGACGTAGACGACGCCATTCACAATAAGGGATAGACTTTTCGATATCAGGTCAGGAGGAATATAACAGAACAGTCTAAGCTCTAAAGCTTCGAGTAGTGTTGTTATTCGAACAATAATTATTCGAATAATTTTTTTCTTAATTTTGTTCGTGACATGAACACGCACGACTCAACACGAAGTGTTCGTGACAAAAAAAATCTGATTTCGTGCGTGTTCGATTCGTTTCGTGTTGAGCAAAATTGACACGAAAAACACGAAACTATTTTAGATGTAAAATATGTATGAATGAATTTCTAGTAGTGAAAAAATTTAATATTTTGTATCGTCAAACACACAACACCAGCATATTTGTTGATATTGTATGGCCCTCTAAAGCTAAAAGTTCTGTACGTAAACCGATAGTATCAGCTGTGGTGGTAGATATTATCAGCTGGCAGTGCAAATTCGGTGCCATATTTTGAAAAGCCACTCTTGAAAAAATCAATAAAATTTTCTTATCTTCAATACCATACCAATAATATTTCGTGCATGTTGACGAAAATTTTCGCGTGCTTGTTTCGTACGTGTTGAGCGTCTTGGTAGTTGTGTTCGTGTCGTGTTGGAAAAATTCGACACGCGCCCATATCTAGTTCAAAGTAACATCAATTTTTCAATTTTAAATATATAATTATTCGAATAACTTTTGTCTATTCTATAGCTATTCGTTCATGTGACTTTTATGTGGGCAACAGAGTTTACCTCTTTGCAATTTTACTTTCTCAACGCCAAAAAAAAATTACTTTCTTGAAAGTATGGTTGATATTTCACTGGAAATTGGAAATTATGCAAGTGTATTATGGCCTATTTCCCACCTGCGAAAGAAAACGTTCGACTTACAATTTATATTGAAAACAAAAACATATTTTCGTATTTTATTGTTGTTTTCAATATAAATTGTAAGTCGAACGGTTTCTTTCGCAGGTGGGAAATAGGCCATTAGTAAATAAGTGTGAGTGTTTTGCGACTATCAGGCAATTAGTTTCATGTGTAAATAACTGGCCGACATTTCTGATTTGCCACGATATGTGCCTTGAAAATAGTCGAATTTCAATTATTTTCTTTAATATTTTACAAATAATTACAAATTCGGTTTCATCTTTTGTTCTTTATATTTCATTTAGGAAAAGTGTTGGCGAATACAAAAGCGATTATGTGCAATGAAAACCAAAAAAAAATATACTTCAAAAACCATCATAAACCTCTTCACATACTTTTAGACTTAATAGCCGTTTTTTTTCAATTTTTCCAAATGGATTGAAGCTTAAAATGCAAAAACAATAAGCAGCAACAACAACAGTAAAAAAAATTAAATAACACTCAACTATAAGAATATTCTAAAAATAACAACAGCAAATATCAGAGAACATAACGAAACAAATAAATATAAAGCAACTTTCTCATACTCCTTTAAGATATTTAACATTCACAACATCAGCAAGAACATCTTCACATCTAAACACCATACACCACTGCCCAGCGAGCATATGGATTGTATATTGCATAGTCTTTAATTTATATTTAAAATAATTCTTTGAATAGTATTTATCCTTAACGTATTCTAAAAAAAATTCACATCGCTTTCCTTACATTTCCTAATTTAAGTTTCAATCAATTTGTTCTAACTTTTGGGCACTCAATGATTCTATTTACAAATATTTATTGACACAAAATCATGCATTTATACCAATATATGAGACAGAAATGTGCATTTTCAGCTAAATATGCACTAACAACATAACTGTTAAGTAATGATTAGTAATCGTAATGATTACTAATTTGATTACTTTTTTTTTAAAGGTGAAGTAATGATTAAATTACGATTATATTCAGTTTCGCACTTAGTAATCGTGATTACGATTACTAATAATTGAAAAGTAATCTAAATTACTTGAAATTATTACAAAATAATCAAAAAGAATCAAAAGTATTAAAAAAATAATCCAATTACTTCTAAGGATTACTTTTAATTCTTTTTGATTATTTATTAAGTTTGTTGCATTTCACTTATATTAAAATTTAAAATATTTAATAATTTGACAAATGAGCAAAATTTTGAGGAAAGATTGAAAGATATCTGTTGATACATTTTTATAGTCTTTCAAAAAATTGGAGTTTATATGTTTTTTTCTTTTGTGATTTTCAAAAATATTTTTTGTGAATTCTCAAATCATTTTTTAAAAGTCTGTGAATAAGATAAGAAGTTTGTGGCTGTTCAAATTGTGTGGTTTGAAGCCTACTGACGTTTTGTCGAAGCGACAATGAAATGCATAAAGACAATGCTTAACCACCAGCAAAAAATTTCACTTTATGTTTTTCTTTATATTTTTTCTCAGATTAATATTATTAATGTTGTTATATAATCGAACATGTTAAGAATTTCTTAAACAAAAAACATCTAATTATATAAATTTTTTTCCAACTTTTTCAAAATAAAGTAATCTTAATTCAAAATGTTTGAAAATAATCAAAAAGAATCAAAAGTAATCTTTGAAAGTAATCGGATTACTTTTTGTTTACTTTTGATTCTTTTTGATTATTTTGTAGTAATTCAAAGTAATGTAATAAATAGAAATTGTACCAACTTACTATTGAAAATTGCATTTTAATTGCTTTTTTTCAAATACATATCACTATCCGTGAATTCTTGTTACCTTTTGAAAATTTTCATAAACTCGCATCATTCCAGGTTTGTATTTTCTCAAAAGCCGTACAATTATGAAGGGTAATGAAACCTAGCATTAACTAAAAAGCCTTAAGTAACAAAAAGAATTGGATATCGACTTTTTTATAAATTCGGTTGTACATATTTCACCACAATGCATCAATCATTACAAAAATATAGAAAATGTTTTCAGATGTTCACGAAGAAAGAAAGAAATTTATCAAATCATAAACCGAATGTTCTCCCAACAAGAATTGCCTATTGACAAATAAAGAACTACAATAGTGTTTTAAGTAAGAATGATGTGTTGTCGAAATGAGAATATTGTGTTCCAAAAAAAAAAAAAAAGAATATGATCAAGACACCTTCATTTTCAGGTAATATCAAGATTAGCGTTGGCTGAAGTAGTTAGCACATTGAATACAAAACCGATGGTACTGGGTTCAATCCCTGTTTCCAACAGTCATTAAATAACAAAACCACTAATTTTTCTGATGTGCTTGGGACACTAATGTATCAGTTGTTGTAGGAAAGTTCAAGTTCAAGGCATAGTCACTGGTCAATTTACTGTACCGACTTCAGAGGATACTAATCCTAATGTAACATTAGAGCGCCCTACTTCGTTGTGTAGACAATCATCGGCTACCAACCACAGCTTCAAAAATATTTAATACGCCTCATTTAACACCAGAGGCGCTGCAACACTGCATCATTAAAAACGTGCAAAAAAAAGAATCGTAAAAGAATGAAGCTTTTCTCTTACTCTATCTCTTCCTTCACCAACTGTCTTCTCTATCACTGTCCGTTTCCTAAAGAAGGTAACACCTAGTAATAGTAGCAGGCATTCATTGCCTGAGTGTTACTTCTCTTTAAAAAAAATACAACAATGAATTTGTTTAACAAAATAAAAATAAAAATTATTTGCATAAATTGTTTACTTTTTTTTTGGTTAAGCATTGTCTATATGCATTTCGTTCCCTTTTATGGAACTCATCAAAAGATTTCGAATTTAGCTAACAAACTTTGTATGTTTATAGGGTGGTATACCATAACGTCCAAAGAGATAATGCCTAAAAATTTCATCCACCGAAATTTTAGTTTTTTATGCCATAGCCAATAATTTTTAATTTTGTATTTGTTCAGCATTTTTGCGAATTACCGAATAAGGAAGCTGTCCCTGGATTCAGTAACTTTTTGCGAACTAAAAATCGTAATATTTATCGACGTATTTATTCCTTTGCACTAACGATAATGTCGTTCTGTAATTTATTTTTTACCATACTATACTGCTGTATTTTTCTCATCATTTAAGTCTATATCATGTGGCATCTCTGCATTAAAAATGTCAAAATAAGCGTAAAGCACAGAAAGGATTAAAATAAAAATAAATGATTTGAAGTTTGTAATTTTGTTTTATTTTATTTACTTCAATGGATTGCAAAATCGATAAGTTTTCGTTATATTTATTAAAGTGATACGATCATCCTAATAAGGTTACGGAATCCAGGAGGTCTATTCTGTAATTCGCAGCGAATATAAAGATACAAATTCGAAAGCGTTTTCTTTCATTTCGAATTACAGGGTAGACAACCAACTACTGGTGTTTGTTGGGTTCTAATTACTCACTCTTAGTAACTGATTTACTCATACTCTCGAGTCCTCCACTTACTTTTTAAGCGCAAATACAAGAACATAAGTAAACACGTGTCCCAACATTACGAAGACACGCGACCACCATCATGTTTGTCTACATTACGACCGATCAATCAACAACAAAAACAATACAGTTTGTAACTAAATGTTTGTTTATAGTGTGTGTGTGTGTGATTGTGTATGTGTGTGCAAAAAAATCAACAATTTAATGTTTGTCATGAAGAGCATACTTGTAGGCTCAAATATACCAAAAATATAATAGGACAAAACAAAATCAAATCAAATTTTAGCACACACATGCAACACACACACACGCATACAAGCACACATACGTATGTGAGCAAACATTAAACAACTTTTTAAGTTGTTGCCTTTTCATTGTAATAATGGGTAGTAAAATTTGATTTGATTGTCAATGTTTAATGTTAAAAAAAATAATAAATACAAAAGTTAAACTTAATTCTGTTTGGAAATAAAAAAAATCTGTTTTTTTATGAAAAAGGTACAGTTGAACCTGCATATTTGATTATGATTTTTACACTGTTCTGCTCTAGTTATTTTTATTGATGAGTGAATGAATATTAATCGTGATTTTAAGAAGGATGATGACGAGGGTAATTTATCATACATACATTCATATCCGTCCGTATCAATATTTTGTATGGAAAAAGAGATGATAAAGTGCAAAGATTTTTTATTAAATGATTGATATTTGAAAAATTATTAGATTATTAGTTTCGAAGAAAGTTTTTTTATTAATACAAATAAATATCTTTAAATTTAAAGTTAAGTATAGTGAAGATGGGGCATCAGGCTTAGATTAAATTTTACCGTTTTAGACACGCAAAGTTTATTTTGCAATGTCTTAAATCAGCTGTGTGAAAGACAGAGGTAAGAATACTTTCCCAGCTGAATTAAGACTTTGTAAAGTAAGCTTTACGTGTCTTAAAGCGGAGTTTCCAAATCTCATATGCATATAACAAATGGAATCCGCGTAGTTTTTCTAAGCAATAAATCGGGACTAAAATTAAAAATTCTTAATCGAGCGTTATAATTTTTAAATTGACTCTATTCTAATTCATTTTTCATATTTTGCATTATACCTTCAATACCCAACACATCTGCATCTCCACACACGTCTTTTGCTTAAAATCAAATATGTAACTCCTTTTACTCATTCGAATCCAATTCAAATGATTTCTTTCTTTATATGTACATCTCTAACATAATTTTAATTAAGAGTATCCTTTTACGCAGCCTAATGCAGGCACAACTTTTCTGTAGCCAATAATCTAAGAAATTCAATTAAGCTTATTTAAGCGTTAAAAGCCAATGTTGCAAGTATTATTTAATACTTTCCATAAGAATGCAACAACTCTCAGCAAATACAAAGGAAAACAAAAAGCTGTAACATGCTAATGCAACATGACTTCTAGACACAATACCTGGCTGCATTATGGCACTTATTTCATGAGAATGGGAGTAATAGAGCTGACAAAAGCCAACTTAAATTAAAACGCCTAAATGTATACGTTTGTATGTATGTGTGTATAAGTATGAAATCCTTTTGCTGCAATAGTGAAAATCATATCAAGTACTTTATGGCAAATTAAAAGAACGTCATCATCACACATTTTTGGTAGACAAAAACTCTCCCTCTGCCCTCTCTGCGCTTCAAAATGCAAAAAGGAAAAAATACATAAATCCAGTAATGTATTTGTGTGAAATCAAGGGGGTGTTAAAAGGTGACACTTGTGTGATTTACATAACCTAAAGCTACTCACATACTTTGAACGGAACGGACTCTCCTTCTTATCCTGATGCTGAAAGGTTTGTTAAATGCAATGCATTTAAGCTTTTTTTTTTACTTTTTTTTCATTTCATTGCAGACATCATTCTTTTCATAAAACTTGAACAAAATAATGCATGTTTAATCGTGACAAAACATGCCTTTTACAGTCATATTTACAAGTTGGATTTTGTACACAAATTCGGTTCACCACATTCAAACGTTTTATGGCAGGAATTGTGAATTATTTTTGCAATTTTCGAAATGCGTTTAAGAATTCTAAAGATTTTGTATTGTAAAGCCTCAGCATGTTGTTGCTGTTCAATTTACATAAATGCAACGAAAAACTTTTCATTGTCGTTGTCGTTGTCGTCACTCTGACTCTGAATGTGCCACTTCATTTATAATCAATCTTTTTAGCATACAAATTAATTAGATGCGAATGCAATTTTAATTGTATTGTTGCACTTGCTGCAACAGTTTTGCACATGCATTTCAGTCTCATGAGATGCATTTCAGTCTTTTAGTTTTATGTGTATGCAAAAATTTCATTTTAATGAAATTTGTTGCGACGATATTTATGATGACGCCATAGAATCCATTGCACGCATGCATATTGCATGAGCCAGGACATGTGCAGTGTGTGCAAACAGGACAATGACTTAATGTGGGAATTAAAAGATTGATCGATGAGAAGAAGCAATTAGTAAATTAATTTACTGCTGGTTTCTTCAAAAAATGAAATACATATAAAATCTTTTACAGCGGTTAGTCACAGTCAGCCACTTATGGAAATTGACGCATTGAATGTTGACAATAATAGGAAAGCAGTCGTGACTGTTTCACTTTCTTGAAGGAAAACATACATACATATGTATGCACTTGGATATTTTTAACCGACTTCAAAAAAAAAGGAGGAGGTCATCAATTCGCCTATACTTTTTTATTTGACATTGTTTCTTCATAATCCGGTACATTTTAAACCGATTTTAAAAATTCTTTTTTTTGTCTAAATTGGTCCATAGTGAAAAAAATTTCAGGGACACGCCCACAATTTGTTTTATTTGATTGCTGCAAAACATAGCAAACATCTTTAACATCTTTAGTTCTTGTAATTATACAATTTTGAAAAATGGGCGGGACTACACCCATTAAAATGTACTATTATATTTCACGTGGTTTTCCTTAACCGATTTTTTCGAAACTTAACACACACCTTGAGGTCAAAAATACACACAATATTCCATTCAAAAAATGGGCGGAGTCACGCCCAATAAAACTCAATATTTTATTTTAAATGGTTTTACTTCATCGATTTCTACAAAATTTAACCCACAAACTGAGTTCTGAAAACACACAGCCTTGTATTTAAATATATGGGCGGAGGCACGCCCACGTCTTAAAACAAGAATTTAATTATCTAAATTAAAATTTAATTTTATATTTCACATACTTCTTAAATAACAGATTTCAAATTTCGTCTCATACATTTTTTTCAAAAATGTTCTATCAGATCTCTGCATTGGTTTTTTGGCAAAATTATTTTATGAAAGATAGAACTATCATAAGTATAATTACTACATAGCATATGTAAGTTTTTATGCTAGATGTTACTTTTATTTCCAACATTATTTACGTGTTTGCAATAATTGCTCTAGAGTAACTACTTTGAATATTTCACTCTTTTCAATAAGAAAGTTTTTGTATAAACATTTTTACAGATGATTTGGCTAAGCACCAATGAAATATAGAGACAATGCTTAACCACCAGCAAATAAATTTAAATTAACATTTTGTTACTAACCTGGAATTTTACTCAACCAACATCTATGCAAAAAATTTTCACACCAACTTCGTTATTACCAAATTTTCTCCAATTTGAAATCTGTTTCACCCTTCTTGTCTTCTTCCACTTTGCTATTGCCATCCTGCCAAGTTTTTCCGTTTTAATAAAGCAAGAGATAACACTTCTTGCCCTTCAATTTAGTAATTCAAGTTCGTCTTCAGTATCATCATCCTTTTCAACTCCAAAGTATCGTTCCAATTTGACGCCAAATAGATAATTTGATGCTGCACATCACTACGAATGAAGACAATAAAGAGTTATTTAATATAATTAAATCCCTTAATGCAAAGAAAAAAGAACAGCGCATAACGCATAAGAAAAAAAGAAATCTCAATTAAATAAAATGAAATAGCACAATTTATTCCATACATGGACTAAGAAGAAATAAGAAAAAAATTATTACCAAAATCTAATTAGCTACAAAATACTGCATTTACCAGCATCTAATTACACTGTTGATCCTTTATACTCCTTCCTCTCTCGACTACTTAAGCAAAATTAACAAATTGTTTATTAAAAAATAATCAACGGAAAACAAAAGGCAAAAGTCGAAGAAAGGAAGGAAAAAAATACTCACTAAATAGAATCGAACACAAAAAGTTAATGCCACATATAAAAAAGAATACAAATAGATTGAAAAAAAATTGCTAACATCATCATGGCTGCTTAAAAATTAAGGAATGAAAGGATTTCTGAACACAAACATCTCCAAGCGTTAACTCAAGTGGCCTTAAAAGACTGCAACTACCCGAGTAGACAACCAACCACATCAGGCATTTTAACCAACGAGAAAATTGAAAAAAAAAAAAAAATAGAAACACACACAACAGGACTCATTTTGTACTAAATTGCATTCAATCGAGCGCATTTATTGTCAAAATTAACTCATGAGGAAAATTTCATTATTACAACAAAATACGAGAGAAAAGAATATAAAGGAAAAAAATGGGAATTGCAAGGAATATACTAAAATGTATAAAAGTAATATAATCCTTGCAATTTATACACATACAAAGACATATTAAATGCGTTTTACTTGTTCGATCCTGCTTTTGTTTTTTTTTTTTTTTTTTTTGAAAATGTGTGTGTAAATGAAAATAAAGGAATATAATCCAAAATCATTTAAAGAAGGTGGTGTAGTGCACTGCTTTTTTCTTCTTTATTTTTTGTATTTTTTAAACAATAGAAATTGTTTATTTTTGTTGTGGTAGTGGAATAAAAGCAGAAAATTTATTTTATAAATACATATTACGTTGAAAGTAAGAATTTGATAGCTTTGTATGCATCGCTGGTTACTCGGAGACATGAATGCCACTTGCAACAAGCAGCAATTGCACATGACTGAGTCAATGCAAACATTTTAAGTAAAATGATTGACATACAGTATGTATGTATGTATGTATGTATGATGAAGCAAATACTCGAATGCATAGAACATGCATTCATACTTGCATATGTACATATGTACATATACAGTAGCCAGCAAAACTAAGGACACATCTTCATATAATTAATGTTTAATTGATTTGTCTTTCCATTTCGAAAATTAAATAACAACCAAAAAAACTAAAATAAAAAATGGGGAGAGCATAATTAATAACTTGACTTAAAAATGGTGAGTTTAAATTCATAAATGCAGAATAATACCAATTAAGAATAAACAGACGAATTAATAACCTCCTCCATTTTTGAACTCGTTTTAAAATATTAAAGAAACATCGTAAAATCGAGCTGCAATACTAAGGACAAACAACAAATTACAAAGCAAGTCTTAAATATAACTGATTCATGAGAGAAAACGGGAAGGGGGGGGGGGGCAAACGACACAAAACATTGAAAATATGTCTAAATGCTAATTCGCACAATAAAAACCTATAGGTGAAATATTTTCAAAAGTAATATTTTATAAAATATTTCAGGTGTATCCATGATAGGTACATGATATATTATTGTATCATGGCTGTATCCTTAGTTTTGAGGCCCGGTTTAACGATGTTAAGCTCATTATTATAATAAATTTATTATTTATTAATCAAGCTTAGCTCTTTTTTTTGTAGTTAATATAACTTTAATTATAAGATGATGCGTACATAGTTTTGTTGGCTACTGTATGTACAGAAGCACAATGCAAATATTTTTCGATATGTATGGGAAAACCAAGATTCTTCTTTTTATACTAATTAGAATTTTTTGGAAAGGGAAACAAAGTGAACACAAAATATTTTGGAAGGAGAAAACACTGATTAAAATGCTTGATCCTTAAATGGGATATTGAACGTCTAAAGATTATTGTAGATGATATGTATGTAGCTATGACGTTACGAGAATCTTCAGCAAGTTGGTTGCACTTTTCAAATACATAACGACATAGTAGGTATGTAATAGGAAGATGCCCCAAAATGTTGATATGTAGTATTTTTGTCTTAAAATCTAAATGTTACACATGTAGCCGAAGCGCGCCCATTTCCAGATAATACAAACATATCGCTCAATTTCGTATTTTATCTTATGTAGGAACTTCATATAAATAACTTGTACCACCATCTACTGAGAGAATATTTTTCATGTGTTCATTAAGTTGTATGCAAATTGAAAACTTAAAACGCATTTTCTGCAAAACTGGTTTTTTTGAGTTGTGACACTATTGAAGGAAATGAGCGATATGTAAATATTACTAGTACATGGCATGTAGCCAATGTAGTTTCAGGATGACATTAAAATTACGTCACAGCCACTTTATACCCGACTGCCGAAAAGAGGTTATATTTTTCGCGCCCTTCTTGTATGTACATAAGAATGTTTGTACCGTGTATGTACATACATATGTACTGCAGGCTTAGACAAAATTAGCAATTGGGATAAACAAAAGTATCTTTTTGGTGTAACTCATTCCTCTAAACCACAAGATTTTCTTACTACAAGACCCGTTATATTTTTTAATGAATTGTTTGTAGATAAACCATAAAGTTTTAGTAAATAGATTATGTATTTCTATAGGCAACAATCTTATATATGTACATATACATATGTATGTACACAAATTTGCAACCAAAAGCTGCATTGTAAAAACTATTTATTAAAGTTACTCACAGTTTGTTCAGGACCAACTAATTTCTTCATATAAAAACGTATACACTCTATCGAAAGCAAACGATTCATGCACTTTATAATTTATATTTAATTATTTTTTTTAACAACACGCTAAGCAGTCTGCCTGCCACACATCTTTTTATTAAAAATGGCCCACTGAAATGAGATGAAATTAAATTGCATCTTAGCAAGGCTGCCAGATTCGACGATTTATCGTCACTTGGGCGATGTTGATGATTATTCGCCATTTTTTGTTTGCAAGTTTGACGAGCTTTGCATATTAATATTTTTTTTAAACTTTTACACATGCATACATACATATGTATATGAGGCTATCAGTGGTGTAACCCAAATTGGTTTTTTTGGTTGCTGTTCTGATGATAAATACATTATTTATCCTCATATATAGTGATAACAAGAAATAAAACTAAAAATAGCTATGAAACTATACGTTTTTCGAGTCTTTCCCGATTTTCTTGGTCTATATTTTTACCTGGGATCGCAAATAAAGAGTACACCAAGATACTCCAAGTTACATGGACTACCTATAGAAGCATTGTCTTTACCGTTTATTTTTTATTTTTATTTATTCCTAAAAAATAACAGTTAGTTTTTATTTTTTGTTCAAAAAATTGGAATTTTTAAACTGAATAACCTACTTTTTTAGTAAATTTAATTTAACACATAATAAGAGTTTTTTCTACAGACTCGGCGATAAATTTAATTTTAACGCAAAAAATGCTTTCTACAGTTTAAAAATTAACTTTTTTATGCAAAAAAATTTAATAAAAATGTATATGTTATTTTCTGAGGAATAAATAAAAACCAAGATACAACTTTTATTTTCTGAAGAATAAATAAAAATCAATATTAAAAAGTAATTTTTAAAATGAAACTGGTTATTGGTCTGATTTTGTTTATGCAAATAGGTTGATTTGAAAAGTTTTGCCGTAAGTTGTTTTATAACAGTCCCCTTTAAGCACCTCGACAGTTTTTCTCATTTACTTAATATTTTTGGTTTTTATTTGTTTTTGCATATAGTACTTGGCATGTAAAAAGCCCCATGCGTATGTGGCGATGACGACACTGGAATTTTCAGCATGTTGATTGCATTTTTTTAAATTACTGGTAGTAGCTACATGCCGAAAAATTTTAATAGTATTTTTTGTTCCAAAATACAAATGTGGCACATGTGGCCGAATCGAACACATTTTCTGAGGCAGCACATCTGCAAACATGTGAATATCTACATTTACATATGTTACTAGTACACGGCATGTAGCAAATGTAGCTCCACGATGACGTCAAAATTACGTCAGAACCCCATGCGCATGTGGTTTTTACATGCCATATACTATCACTTTGGACCTAATTTACGCAATGCAAGTCTTATTGCTAAACTGATTAGTGGGTTCTAGAGAGCGACGAGGGGAAAAGAAACGTTTATGTTTTAAGTTTTTATTTATGTACAAAGTAAGTATTTATGTACAAACATTTGTCTGCAGATATTTACTTGCATGCGTATAAACAGATGTATATACATACTTATGTACATATTTAAATACAAACATACAATAAACATGTATCGACGATATAAACTTGAAAGGCCGCCCTTCTATGATGGCAGCGTTTTTACTTTTTCTTCAATCTGCTCACATGTTGTTAAGATCCAACTAATTTCTTCATATAACGTTTTTTACTTGGTACTGAAGGGGTTTGAATAAAATTTGGCGGCAGCTAGTTCCCAGATTGAATATACATATGTGACATATATAAAATTTTGCTGAATTTTTAAGCAAATAAATTGATTAAATAGTTTTCCTGTGTTTTTCGTTGTTTAGCTGTGGAACTTATTTATCTGGCAGTTATGAAGTAAAAAAAAATACTCGTCAAAACATATAAAAAATCGTTGCGTTTGGAGACAAATCATTACATCTGACAGCTCTGTACACAATAAACTCTTTTTTTAAGAGCAAGGCGAATTCACATTCGCATTGTTTAAGAGAATGGGTGACGGCGTTACCGTTGGTGATACTAAAGCCCATGGAACATTACTTAACTCCTTATAGGCAGGTGTACTTTTAAGTAGATTACACACTATAGAATATGAGTGACAGTTTGATTTTATCCAATAGGAGTATATTGTGACTTTATTATTATACGTATGTATATATGTACATATATACTGTGTCATGGAATTATATTGCAATATCAATTATTGCACAATAATATTGCAAATGTATGGGTATCTCAAACTTCAATTTTAAGCTGAATTTCGATCTTGGACATTGAAAGATGTATTAGTACTACTTTTGAGGCGAATATTTTTGTACATTATTTCATCCCGTTATACACCCTTCAAACGGTATTTACATATTTCCTTCCCCCTTTTCACGAAAAGGTTAAAGTGTTTCACAAAAATGTTATTTGTAGTAATTTACATAGGTACACAAAACTTCTAATCATCCTCTACCTAAAATGGAAGTATAAATATATACGAAATTAACTCTTTCAAGTTTTGACTAATTTCTGGTGTTGGAAAGTTTAATATATTTTATAGGTGCGAGCAATTAGAGCGGCTTAAAAATGGGGCCTGTATTTTAAAGTTTAATTTGTTTAATTTTAAGTTTCGTTCGCAACATTGCATTTTGTTTATTTTGTAGTGGATTAAAAGGCAGCAGAATTATAAATAAGTCACACCAATCGATTGTTATCAAAAGAACATGGTTGCATACAATTATACCAAAATATGTCTCAAAAATGACAAAAAATGTGATTTAATTCGTTAATTATAAGCTCAAGCAAAGTATCCAACTAAATGAAGTTTAAAAAAATGTTATACATATGTATATAGAACATTTAAGACTATTTTTCCTAACTCGACTGTTTTAATTTCAATTCGTTTGCAGTTATTCAAACGAGTATGCAAATTTTAGGTTTCGTGTTTAAATGAATTTGCAATTGGAATTATTTATATTTCAGTTGCAACATTTTGTCAACAATAAATTTCAATTTATTTGGTGTAAATCATTTTGTAGTATTTTTTTTCTGCTCACATTCCTGTTATAAACGTATATATACGTAATTGTATATACAATATAAACTCCCGGGCAAATTTACGAAAAGAGTAGGAATAAATATTTTAAAACAAATGTTGTGTTTCATTGCAAAAGGATTAAAAGGAAAGGGTTTGCTAAGCAAAATAAAAAGCGAAAAAAACAAGAAAAGAAAAATTTTGGTTTGAAGGGCCAACTAAACAACATATGCTGGTTTTATGCAAACGAAAAATCCTCATAAATCAATTAGTCAAAACAAAGTGGAAACATTTGCAGATTTTGGTTTAAATTACAGCTCGAAAATCCAAACCAAAATTGCACAAGGATTTTGCATGTCAAATTGTAATTTGGGCTAAAGCACAAACAAGGGTATTTAAAGTGTAACAAGAAACCAGAAATAAGGTGATTAACAAAATGCTATATATTATGATTTATGTTGCTATCGCTGAAAATATGCTTCCGGGGAAGGCAGGTGAAATGTGGATACACATAATTGAGCATTTGGAATTATATATAAAAAAGAAATTTACTTCCAACAACTTGTCTGTGATTTATTTTAATTCCAATACAGTATTTCAACTAGAATTTTGAATAGCAAAATACCATTTGATTTTATTCAAAATTAAAATTAAAAAAAATATATATCAATATTGTTTGGAAACAAGAAGTCCTTTCTCTATTTGGCAATTGTCCCTAATTAAACTTGTTTGTCATGTGCATGCACTGTAACTACATTTTAAGTATTACATTTCAACTGACTTGCAACCACTTGTTATGGTTTTTTATTTCATCCATTTGTCTGTTATGTTTATTTAAGAAAGCTTATCAAGCTTCCCAACTCTTAAAGAAAAAAAAAATTATCCAACTAAGCACTCCTTAACTAAATATGAATCTTTTATGAAGCATAACAAAACACTTTGAGTATGTATTTTTTGTTGTTTAACTCTACTCCCTAAAATAAAGGACGTTTTCCTAAGTACACAGCTACAAGTGACCACTAGACCAAAAAACCCATTGATTGTCATCGAATTTTGTACATGTAGTAGTGGTGTTATGCGAGTACTAGAATGTCCTTAAAAAGGGATCGTGAATGTTAAACTACGCATACATGAATACATATGTACTTTTTCTATTTTCTTTTTTATTCTTCTTTTTTTACACAGTTTAAATGAATAGAATTTCAACGTTTGAAAGGGAAAGTCTCCTCATTGCATAATATTAACCCAACTGAAATTGTTATTTTCCAAAAGCAATTTGTACAATTTGTAGCTGTTCGTTGAGTTGAGTAATTTTCCGTGCGGCACCTTCCCTTTTCTATCGCATTTCACAAACTTTTCTGCAAATGTGTGTTGCATAAGTGTACGAGTATGTTACAGTTGATAAATCCCTAATGCCACTTTATAATACTACATGCTGTCCAAAAATATGTACTCGAATTGTGTGTTTGGAAAAGTTAAAGATGACTGCAGCTCTGGCATTGTTTTGTAAATATTTAGGTATGTACATATGTAAGTGTGTGGCCAGCACTTGTCAAGGTGTGATGCAAAAAATATTTAAACTTTTCAGTTTAATTTATATAGTACAAATTTAAAAAAAGTAATTTGAAACTGCAAGAAACATACAATTTGTATGTTTCTCTTATTTCACTTGCAAATAAATTAAATTAAAGTAAAAGCCAAATCAAATTTATTTTAACAATTGAAATCTAATAAACTCAAATAAACATGTTCTGACCAACAGCCGCATTATCATCCATCAGTAGCATCATTCAACGTCCAACAACTTGTTTGCCTTCATGCGATGAAAATAACTCAACATTTATTGTTAGAAAAAAAATTCAATTTGCAAATCAATTGAATTTGAGTAAAAATAAACAGAAATTTATATTGTTAAGTGCTTTAAGTAGGGTTTGAGTAAAATAATATACACCCTACTGATGAAACTCTAAGTAATCACCCGTAGAGTGCATATGTCGGGTAATATATTCATCTATGAGAATTTTGTCCTAGATTGGATTAGATAACTTGTACACGTTTCATTTAATCCAGTACGAAATTCTCGTAGACGATACGCAATACTGGTGAATCTGAAATCGACTTAGGGCCATTATTACAACTTAAAGATAGTTAAAAGTAGGATTTTGTCGGGAGTGTAAAAACTTTATCATTTGCAAAATTTTACTTTAACCTAAAGTGAGCGATAAACTACAGACAAGTTTATCCTACCTGATAAGTTAAATCCAATTTGCAACAATGGAAAGCTTTTTATACGTCCGATAAATTCCTGCTTTTAACTATCTTTAAGTTGTAATAATGGCCCTTAATATGTTCGAGGGTTCAAATGAAGAAAATATTTGGTGTTATGAAAATTAACTTAAAATACAAATACACACATATCGCTCATTTACTTCAATAGTGTTATCACACCTAATGTTAAAACCATAAACAGCTGATTTTGCGTTCACATTACAATTTTAATAAATTCAGGTTTTAACACACAGGTTGTCTAATAAATTTGTTAAAAATAAAATAAATCTTTTAAGTATACAAATTGCTACTTTTTATAACACTTATTTGACAAACTGTATAACAGCTGTTTTTGGTTGTATGAAAATATAAGATATTTTGCGCTCTAGAATGGAAAATATTTGATATTTTGTAAATGAATATTTTAAAAATATGGAATTTTTTATACAAAGTGAAGAAGTGAAGTGCTTGGAAATCAAGTTGAGAAGTATGATGTGATCTACTATGGCATATAGTCTAGGCATACATATATAATAGAATGAATAAATGAAATGAAATTAAAATGTGAGCGGATTTTGAAAGACAAAATGATCTTTGGCAATTGCTAATGCAATCTGGCGTATAGCACGGTTAGAAAAATTCTCATATCTGGGACATCTACTGTTTGTGCCGTTTTGCTTGAGTTTCGTGACTTCCACTTGACAGGGAAACTATAAGAACGTTCCGTAAAAGATTGCTTGCAACTCGGATGTCCGCAGTGCTTAGAAGCGATTGGTATTATTTTAAATTAATACATGTATACGTCTACATTATAAACTAAACCTTTTTTTTATCACAGACAAAATGGTCTATTTTCTCTTCCCAGAGGTCAATAAAAATATTTTCCGTGCAAGTTTCTTTTTTTTCCTGAATGTTTTCATTGCTTTTGAAAATTCTTAGATATTTGTTCGCAGATCCCAAAAAAATTCGAGTATTCGTTGAAGCGAACTTCTCTCGATAGTTTCTCGAATTTGTGACAACAGCTAGTAGTCTGTTAGAATGGAGGTACCGTGCGAAAATCTTGCAGCGTAAGTTAAAGAATTACAAAATAAATGATTTAACGGCTTCTTTCACAATGATTAATTAAAAGCTAACAGGAACTTTAACGGGACTTTGTATGAAGAACTTTTAGCTAAAATTCACGTTAACTCTTAACCATACATTGTGAAAATGGACGTTAACTAAATAAATTAAAATAAAAAAATTGCTTTTTTTTACTTTTTCTGATGCTTTTTTGGGATATCGAAATTAATTCGATATTGGCCCACTTTTAATATTGCTAGCGAATCTTCGAAATCGAATGTTTTTTGAAACAAAACAGGTAAACTTTTTTGATTTATTTTTGAGTGTCATTCTCGATAGTTTTACACGATAAATGTTCGATATGTATTCGAAATCGATGTCATTAACGAAAGTTGTGGTCAATATTTATTACAACGAAAAAAAGGTTGCATTTCATAAAATCTACTTAATACCAACTCAAAAATGGTTTTAATTTGGTTGTAAAAATCACCTTGTATGGCAAAACCAGGTTTGCAAATTTTCATACAACTCAATGAAGACTTAAAAAAATATTCTTCTCGCAGGAGATGGCGGCAAAAGCTCTCTATATACGATATATTTACGATCGTAGATAATCGATTCTCGACAAAAACCAAAGCTTTTTTGGCTAGATATGATTTTTTTTTATTCTAGAATATCCCATAACAAAGCAACTAATTTCTCTAAAATTAAATCCTGGTACATATTTCAACTATATTTTTTTAGTTTTATTATATTGTCGAAGGATAGAAAAAAAATATTTGTGCACACATTTCAGACAAATTGCCCAGGATGCATAAAGTATTGACTAAATTTGCCAATAATGTGTATGGCTACAAAAACAGCACAACTGCAAATGAGAGCTATAGAGCGAAAAGGGAGAAAAAAACGAAAATAATCAAAATTAAAATGGAAACACGTCACGGAAACGGATGTGGCTGAGTGAGCAACATATTGCTGCATACGTTTCACACACATACGCACGCACACCTTTCACAATCTAACTATAAATGAATGAATGATTTGGACAAACACTGAAAAAAGCCACAAATAACACAAAATACTTAAGAGGATGATAGACTCTGCTCGCCAAAAAAAAAAAGAGTTGGAAGGCCTTCTGGAACAGGTAAGCCCGAAACAGAGAAAGAGGAAGCTAAATAAATCTCTTTTTAACAATTGTGCAACAATATTATTGACAAAAGGCTAAATGCAGTCGTGTGAGAACAATTGTAAAATATTCAACATTCACACTGTTGAGAGGATGTGTTTGCGACACACATTGTCCCTGTGTTGCAAATAAACAAACCAAAATTTGCCTTCCACATAATGATTCTCTGCTTGTTGCTTTGTTGTTGTTTTTGTTATTGGCTAGCAAAATCTATTTTGAGGTTCTACTTTTTTGCAAATATTTTTTTGCCAACTTTTTTCTGTAGTTTTGTCTTGTCCACTGTCAGTTGTACATATGTGTGCATACATTGTTGCACAGCTTTTATGCAAAGAACATATTGATGTTGATATTGTTTGCAACAATGACCACAGATGTAGACCAGAACTTGAACACACACACACATGCACACAAACATGCACATTTTTGCACATAAAGTATTATTAATCCACCATGATTGGCAGCATAACGAAATGTACAACAACACACACCATTTATTCGTACAAATGTCAGTTAGTGAGACGACGTTGGACATGGAAACGAAACCTTTCAAACATGGCTTTTTATTCATTTATCTTGTTCAAATCTAGTGTGTTAAATTCCCCTCCCGCACTTGCTTAGATGAAGTGTTTGTTTGTTGTTGCCTTGTCTCTGAAAAGAGTCCTATTGAATTTTTGCCAGTTCTGTCCAGGCATATGTCATCGACACATTGACGCCAATACAACAACCAACCAACTCACTCACGCCTAGAAAAGTAGCATATGAAAAGGACTTTGGTGCTGTATTAAGCACTAGTGACTAGTTGTGGAATATTGACTGACCAAAAACGAAAAATAGATGTGTTTGTTAATTCATTACTTTGAACTATATTTTCAAAATTTCTATGTATGAACAACAAAAAAATGTTTTGCTGCAAGTACTCGTATTTTAGAAAATCTCCATCTGTGTTTAGGTCTGTGTGTTTGTGTGTGTGTGTGTGTGTGTGTGGTCTATGTTCCATTAGGGTGTGAGTGAAGTATTAAGAGTTTTAATTAAAAGCAACTTAAAAGCAAAAACATTTGTTACCAACATCAACAGAAAATACACAATCACTTGCACACAAAAAGGTATTTGTTTTAAGGATTTATTCATGTGTATTGTGTTATTAGGGAGTAAATATCTTCTTGCCCATAAGACGATGTAATGAAATTTGTCAACAGAATCACAGCAGTTATTTAATGAGAGATAAGTGTCAAACAAAACAAAAACTTGACTAAATTAGTCATTTTCTGCAGATGTACGAGTAGTAGTGCACTCACTGCATTAATCTATTGATGAAATTCAGCAGATTTTGATGCAAGTATGAGTATCTATACGACAATGTTCGAGTACTTATTTTCATTAAAAACTTGAAAATGGTAAAAGTCGATTAAAGAGATTTTTAAGAAATTTCAATATCATAAAAAAAATTTATTTAAGTGAATTCATTAGACCTGACAGTTTAAGATCAGGTCAGCATTCTTTGTAAGAACGCTAGTTTGAACTATTAAGGGAAAAGATATGAGGTTCTTAGAAGCAGTGGAAATATTTCGCAGGTTCCTCTTGATCTATTTTGAATTGCTTCCTAGGACAAGCAAGTTGAAAACAGATTTCTTTCAAGTACTATGAAGTTAGTTGGGCATTGCAGGATTTAGTCCTGCTGCCGCCCTAGGCACTCTTTATAGAGCTTGTATCTAACTAAGGCTCTCTTTACTATACTTAACTGCTTACAGACCGAAATTTTGGCGAACGAAGAAATATTGAATTCTCACTAGTATCAGCATGGAACATTCAGTTGATTGTATAATATCTAATCCTATCTGCGATCCAGGTTTTGTCACAAGAATACCTGATCGATCAGTGTATGAAAATGGTCTACTCCTTCCAGTAAATGTCATCCAAATATAGGTGCTTTATATACACAGATAAAATGCCCTAAAAACTACCAAACTATCCAAGGAGAAAGTATGGTTATTAAACTGGCTGCACAGCACAGTATCGTTCGATATCTGCTGGAAATATCATCATTTTTACTGACAGCAAAGCGGGCATTAAATCCCTACAAAATGTGTACACCACGTGAAAAGTTTTCCAAGAATACCGGATGTCCTTGGAAGTGATATCTACACATTTGCCGGTTATATTTACAATAGTTCTTGGACAAGGGAACATGGATGACAATAACAGGGCGGTTGCCCTTTCTAAGGCCACCTAAACTCAAGAAACAAATGTGACATTCTGGTAGATTGTAGTCCTTCTGAAGGAAGGGGGAAGAAGATGATCTCACAGAAAGTTTAACAAACTGCAAATAAGCGATAAGAGAAAAAACCCCACCTGTAATGATACCTTGCCCGAAAAAGCCCAAAAAGAGCAGCATTTGCGTTACACCTTCCTAGATTTTAACCACTAAACTCCATAGCGATAACTACTGGTCACTGGTGTTCACAGCATACATCCAAGGACTTCGACTATCTTATAATGACTTTTACAGAAATTAAGTGAGACATTTTTTTTAGATTTTACAGAAATTATCAGATGTGTTTCAGATTAACGTGTACCTTGCTGAGCTACCTGAGCTATCTATCCTCTTGCTACTAAGAACGTATTCTAAACAGCTTCTGTTGTATGGCAAAAGAATCTGGAATAGTGTCTGGTCGACCGCATCACACTAATCACTAGCATTGATTTAACACTGGGAAACCAAAACTATTCTACCAGAGATTTTGGTAGCAACCACAGCCACTACGTAAGATTGTCCGTGATAACGCGCAGCCATTGCGGTGTTCTCTAAGAGAATTCCTCACCAATTATCGGCACAATATTACTACTGATGTTGGACTTGGATCAATGCAAACACCAAACACCATCCACTACCAATTTCCAGCATCTATTTAGCATCGTAGGGTTAGACGAAGTCCACAGTTAGCTTTCGGAAATGGATTATGAAGACTATCACCACCCATTAAAATACTAGACCAAATCCGCTGTGAAGTTACCGGTTATTAAGCCATTGGTTAGACCTCGAAGTTCCAACTCTATCGTCTTTTGAAGTAGGGGCAGTTGCAGGTGATGCTACTTCCTTTTATAAATATCTACACATTCGTCACTCTGTTAATTCAGAGATCGGCTAGTAACACATAAGTTTACCCATAGTAAACAGCCAAAGGTACGCTAAGAGAAAGAGCTATTTTACCCCGTCACATCCTTAATCTCCAAGGAGATCCTTCTGCATGAGCCAAAAATTGTCACGATAAAGAAGGTCACGCAATACTTACAGATAAAACGTGACTCAGTCTTGGCAATTTACAAAGAAGTCATAACTTTGCTAAGAATACCGGTTCGCTGATAAATAAAGACTCACTTACTTACATAGATGGATATAAACAACCGTTTAGGTTAGTAGCCTGATTCAGAATAGTTTTCCATGCACGTCGATCTAATGCGCTTCTCCTCCAGTTTCTAATACCAAGTTTAGCGAGATCTTCCTTAGCTTGATCCTTCCACCGGATTTTAGGTCTCCCGCTTGTACGTCTACTTTCGGGATCAAATTCAAATGATATTCTCACCAGAGCATTCTCATCCTTACATATGACATGCCCTAGCCAGTGCAACCGTTGTACTTTGATGCTCTTAAATGTGTTGATATCTTTGTACAATTCATATAGCTCCTAATTCATTCGATCCCGATGCTCTCCGTCGATGCAGATAGGTCTATATATTTTCCAAGAATCTTTATTTCAAATAAAGACATTTAAGACGAATTGAGTATTACAATGGAACCAAAGTAAACTATACTTAAGGCGGCTGCCAATTAAACCCAATCTAACCTTTATCTAATTTACTTCTTATTTTTTTATTTTGTTCTCTCAAAAAGGAAAAAATTAATGCTCATTATGTAAGGAAATAGATAAGAAAATTGTATTATATTATATTCCATAGGAATGGCTCTAATTTCGTTCTCACATAAAACTGTGATGGCAACTTAGTCTAAGCACAATGTTTGCGGTGCGGTGCGATTTCTCGTTGCGGGAGAGAAAAATAAACATAATACAACGGAAGACGGCGACGGCAACACTTGTCATTGTTTGTTTAAATTTTTACTAATTTTTTTGTTCATACATTTTTATAAAAAATTTACTCTTTGTATTAAATATTTTGTAATGGCAGCAGCTAAAAACAAAAAATAATTAAAATTTTATACATTCGAAGATATATTGATAAATTTTTTAAGCTTTTATATTTTATGACAAACATTTTTGAACTTCAAAATCATGTTTTTTGTTGTGAACACAGCCAATTATTCAAAAACTATGGCAACATCAAAAAGAGAAAGAGAGTCAAAAATTGAGAGAATAAGAAAGTCCGCAACGAAAATAAAATAGATTTTAAATTTATGCCGTTCCGCACTGCGGGTTTTTACTTCAAAATCGTATGAAAAACCGCACCGCAATGAATTCTCGTTACATTGTGTTCAGAATCTTACACGTGGCTTCCCTGGTGTTTAATTTATGTACTTCTATGTAATGAAATAAGTAATTTATTGCTGATCGAAAAGTAGATTTTTAGCAGAGTTCTGCCTACTTTCATTTCGCAATTATCCAGGTTTCATATAATAAAAATTTAAACTGTTTAATTTCACCCAAACCAATCTGCCAACAAAAGTCAATTTCACATCGAACGGTTGCACATCTCACTAATATTTTTATTAAACTTTTGATGTTTCGTCAGATTTTATTTACGACTTTTAAATTATTTGCCAAATTAGATTTTCCCTTCAAACTTTTACGACTTTTTAATGTATGCAAAAAAAAAGTATAAAAATAATAAAACTAAAAATAATTTAAGAATGCAATTTACTTTTACCAACTCCCTCTATGCAAAGCATTGGAAAATTTTTATAGGGGGGCTTGACAAGGAAAAACTGAAAACCTATAAAACACGTGCTTAATTTAATGCTTGCAAAATTATGCTCACTTTTCGCACACAATTTTACACCAACAGCTGTTAAAAATTTTAACTTTCATAGAAAAATCATGAACATAAAATAAAAATGTGTATGTGTGTATGTAAGTATATTTTGCAAATGAGTTAAACGTGAAAAAGTCATAAATGTCCAACTTCGAAGAGTTAATAAATATAATTTTGCATAAAATAACAAAACAAAAACAAAACAGAATAGAACAATATTGCAAAAATTGCTGAAATTGCCAACAAACTCATAAACGAAATCTACGTGTTGACATGACACGCCAAGAGGGGTGAGTCAGTGTAGGATGCCTTTTAGTACCGAAAGCAACATAATTAGTTACGCTTGAAAAGAATTTTTATAATAAACGCATTCCAAGAGCTCGCAAGCAACAGCAAATGAGTGATAAAAATGCAATAAAATCTTGTTTTCAAAAACTATTTTGCATAGAAATCATTACTGTTCTCTCTCTATTTTTTTTTTTTTTTGTTGTTAAATAAAGTTGATGAACAGTCGTACAATAATGGTTGTTTCGTCAACGCCGATAAGATGATGAGGATGACGACGATGATGATGAGGATGACTACGATGATTTTGATGTTGTTCATAATGTTGTCGTAAATGTCACTGTTCAAAGTGAAAACTTTATCACATTTTTTACATTGTTTTCTTAGTAGTCAGCAAAAAATATTTCACTTTACAATATGCAATACGAGTATAAAGTAAAACACCAACAAGTATTTAAAATATTTGAGTCACACTTCACAGGGGAAGGTATGCGAGCCTTAAGCCTCATTTTTTGGACCAATTGGTTGTAAAAGATAATTAAAAACTGTGTGTTTGAGAGCAGAACAAATTTGTGAGTAATATCGAAATTTACACCTATTGCTTCTATAATGGGTCGATTATGGATGACAACTTGACCTTAATGGTGTTAGTTTTTCTTCTGTAGAGCATTTTAGCTAAAACTTTAAACCGATTTAGCAATCTCCCTACATAATTTTCTGGCAACACTGGTTGACGGTTAACAAGAACTGTGTGACTAATGGCAACTTGCAAATAACAGCTGTTATTTTTCCAACCAAGAAATCCCAGTTGGCGGCAGTCGAGAATTTCTGGACTTCAGGACGTTTATTAAGACCACAGAACGGGCTCGGTACGTTCAGAACAACCATTTTGATAAAAGAAATTATCATCGGCACGTGTTCAATCATGTAGCAACTATCAACTGCAAAAGTTCGAAGAAGATATTTATGTATGATATGCGGTCGCAACGAAGTCCTAATAATTAGCAATAATATATAAAAATTATTGCAACAAAAATATAAATAAAAACTTAAAATCAGTATTACCATACAAAAATATATTGGTTTTAAACTATTAATAAAGTATATTTCGCTATTTTATTCAAACATGATAGTTGTTTTTGATAATAAAAAATATTATTACGTTTTTAAAACGCAAAAATTAAACTGAAGTAATATAAGATAGTTTGAAAAATATATGAAAAAGTATGTATTGGATATAATTGTTTGGAAGGCAACATAGTTACGCATGACCTAACAAATCTTTATGGGCACCCACTCTCATCCTGCTGGAAAATCTTCGATGTTACCTTTCTCAAATCAGCTCAAGACAGATGGCGCAATGAGCACACTTGCGTGATAGTGAGAACCATTTGGCCTCGCCTAAGCCTCCACAGAAATAAAAACCTCATGAACTTTACTGGGAAGCACTTGAGGAATATCTTGGCCACTCTGACAAGCCACGGTACTTTCGAAATCTATGCTAAGCATATGGGTCTCCGGTAAAATGATTACTGCTCCAGTTCTAATGATGAAGAAGAGGAAGAAATTGCATCTCCTCTGTTTCTGCCTGCTCTGGAAGATCTCCGTCTGCACTTCCTTGGCAGATTATCCTTCATTAGCCTATCAGAGTTATTGGATATAAAACTCAAAACTCTGACTCTTTATGTTAGAAGCAGGAGCTGATATGGTCGTTGAACTTCTTTAATGCCGTGTGTACACATACGACCCTTTTTCGAATCCACTCCCTCCTCTCCTCTAATAACTATCATCTATATCTATCTCTTTTCTGTTTATTCTACCTTTCTCTATTTCTAAATACTGTCCAACTTACAGGTAGCAGAAACGGATCATTGTATAGGACCCAAGTGAGCTGGACCCTTAAATTTTATCTTCCACCAACCTGCTAACCTAACCTTATCTAATGATTTGGAACAACAGCTTAAAGCATATACACAAACCTTCTAACATAGACAATAAATAATAATTGTCTTAAATAATCACGACTGCGATTTTTTCACCTCCATAGACAGGAAGATACTGTTGTCGAACAGAATTAGGGCATAAGTGCAACTATTCAAGTGATTGAAGTAAAGTTTCTTTATTTTTAATTCAGCTACTTTTTTTTAAAGAGAAGTAACAATTAGGCAATGAATGCCTACTGCTACTAATAGGTGTTACCTTTTTTAGGAAAGGGATAGTGATAGAGAAGACAGGTGGTGAAGGAAGAGATAGAGGAAAGCTTCATTCTTTTATAACTCTGCTTTCTTGCGCGTTTTTAATAATAAAGTGTGACGAAGGAGGAAATACGTTATAATTAATGCTATTTGGAATTTTTGGTTAGTTATGTGGTTTGGATTTTAGCTGACGATATATAACAAACAGTGTTTGATATACCTATCTCTCACTGTATAAATATAATTTTATGACGATAATCTCTGTAAAATATTTAAACCCAAAATATCCCTTTTTGGAGTAGCTTTTTGTAACTTTTTAAGGTCACAAAAAAGGCCGTTGAAAAGAAGATTTAGAGGACTGAAATGTTCCCTATAAAATATTACTTAAAAGTGGAAGGGTTACACGGTTTTCCGAAGCCAAGGGCAGGCATTTAACCCCTTAAAAACATCTAACCGTGAATTACGGAAACTTCGGTATATGTAAATTTTTTACCTCTTCTGCCAGAATCAATTGTTGGAACTTTGATATTTCGGAAAAAGTTTGAGTTTGTTGTACAAGTGCAATCAATATTGCTAATTTTTTTTTCGGGTGACAGGCTTTAAACACGGAAATAAACTCTTAACTCGGACTGAAATTACCATCTATGTATGTATCGTTAGCTGAACTAAAATCTCGATGTTAGCTCGCATCTGTCTCATGCTAAACCTTCTCCTAATTTAATATATTGCACAGTGTTATTGTGTAATGTAACGCTACTCTTTTTTGATTTTTATGACATATCAACAACAATTGATAGAATTCATGTAAATTTTTTCTATTTTCCAATATTAAAGGAAAAAAAATAACGTGTATCCTTTTGGTGTGTACATACATACATATATAAAGCACATCCAGGCATAAGGGTGGCTGTCTAGAGTGAACAACCAAATAGAAATTAGTGAATATTGATGAACAATACAGTGTACAGCAGTTATACGCTTTTGCTGCAATTGATTTGTACGCAATTTGAATACGAGTATCTTCATAGGAAGTAGTAAATTTTTATTTGGCCTTTAGCATTATTTTTATTGATTTGTACATTTTTCCACTTTGTTAATTCGCCAACTGTTCATACTACAATACAAATTGAAACTCTTACTTCCCCTTTCACTCACGCTCTATACGTTTTTCTTTGCTTTGCTGAACATTTTTTGCAATTAAATTATTTTCAATTGATGTTTTTGGGCGCCTAATAGTTTTGCTAGAAAAATCAGTTTTTAATTCGATCAAATCACTGAAGTGGAAATTATGAGCATATTAAGGTGTCAATAAAAATCAATAAAATATATATTTTATCTGCATACATACACTCGTATGTCTTATTTTCCTACATCCCAGTATAAACGCCTCCTGTTGCATTTTATTTTTGTTTACAACTCTCTCTGTGTTTTTGTTTATTTAAAAATGATTGTTGAGCATAGATTAGGGCGTTTTAATAGAGTTTTGATTCCGTAAAAAACAAGAGTGTAAAATTTACAATCCTGACATTATGCAAACATAAATTCTATATCTAATGGTCCAATAAAATCTTCCACATATTGCACACACAAATTTTTAAAATAAAAATATATTTTAGAAAATATCCTTTAATAAAAATAATCCTTAAAATTTTCAATTTAAATGAACCCACTCACTCGCTCCCTAAAATTATCGAAGAAAATAGATACGTGTTTGCATATTTAAGCAAATTAGTTAAAATCCTTAACTCATCCTTTTCTGGCCAAAATAAATTTGCAATTGAATACATTATCCGCTTATCGCTATGAAATGAAATCACGTTACAAGCATAAAATTACAAGATCCTCTTAGTAGTGGGGATTAAGGCATTTCAGCACCTACAAACCATTAAAATAGGATTCATACCCAATAACTCTCATTTACATCTGGATAGATGTAAATCTTTGCACATCCTCTTGTTTGCACACGTACGCAAACACTCAATAAGGAGTAAGTTGCAAATACGATGAAGACGTTTCGAGCGTTATGATGATTTACGTTTTGTGCTCACGCTCACATGCACAATCGATTTTCGCTAAAATCTTAGTTTTCCTTTCAAAATGCGCGTAGTCGTCTTTCAATTTTCATGCGGCTGAATTGCAATTTCACTGGCAGGATGGCAGGATGAGGCTTTAGGTATGTATGGCCGTTACTGCAGCTTGTTGATAAACAAATAATTCGTATGCTGCAATGCAATTATTTACATTTAATTGCGTGTTAAGTTGCAGTTCAAGTGTATTTCTGGAACGAAGTTTAAGTTGATGAAAACGTGACTAATATTTTATTTATTCTATTGGTCTTATCTGCGTTGCTCTCTCTACCCATTCAATTACGAGTATTCTATTGTATTATAGTTCATTTGCTAATCTAACATTCACGGAAGGTGTGAAATGGTTTTTTTTTATTATCTATTTTTTTTCATAATTAATTAGTGGTGTAAAAGAAGTTTTACTCAGGCGTTAATAAATCCATAATTTATGTTTTTTCTTGGCGAATTTAAAGCTTTTGAAATTTATGGTTGTAATTAATTTAAGAGATTAAATTAAGTATTGAAATTTGCAAAGAACAACGGTATGTTTATCAATTAAATCTAAAGTTATTAAATTAAAATTGATTACTTGGATATTTTTTTGAATTTGATTAAAATGTCACTTTAAGCAGTTAAAGGGATAATCAGGCAACGAGCGATTTAGAGAAGTTAAATTTTGTTTAAACTCCAGTTCATGACAGCTCTCACTCTACGTCTCCACTAGCCATCAACTTGGACATGACATGGACATGACGCCGGCAGAGCAACTGTGAAAAATTCATCAACTTTTTTGTGGTGATGAATACGTGCGATGTCCATGTCCAGGCATATCAAAGTGATTTGCATTAGTGCAATTGAGATGGAATATTTACCAATTTTGTTCGGTATCTTTTCTTTCTATTGCGAATGGTTACGGACTGAGTATCTCATGGCGAACATTGTTGCTCAGACATATGTTCGGGCATCCATGTACGAGCATGGACGAAAGTTGGACATGAGCGGGGTCCATTAGCCATTTGCGATGTCCGACATGATGCCCATACAAAGTTCATGGCTAGTGGAGACGGCTAGTTAGGGCCATTTTTGTAATAATAAACAAAGAGAGCCGACAATGTACTGCATTATCACAGCACTGCATTAACAATTTACTCTCAGCTGACGTAGAAAGTTTTCTTATATTCGCCAAAGAAAGAAGACACAATAAAAGTTAAACTGTGCGAAGAAGCTATGTATGTACACAACAAAAAATGCACATAGTAGCCCTGCAGGAAGGGTCAATATCGCTGATGCACTATTGGCTTAGTCGCCAGTACTACTGATGAATTATAGACCAGATAATGCTTTTGGCTATATATATTTAACATGTAGGTTACATTGAAAGTCTGCTATTGACATTGGCACCAAAGTGTATGAATACTTAGTGGCCTTATCAGAGCAGTTGACCATCAGCTGACCTTACCACATCTGTCAAACTCCATATAAAATTGCATAAAATCTTAAACCGAACTGTCAACATACAAAACAACACCAATAAATAAATGGGTGAAAATTTGGTGTCGCAGAGGAAGAGTCCAGCTTGAACCCCTTTTGGTATTCCAAGAAGGCAGACGAATTTCACAAATTGTATACCTCAATTTCAAGGTAATGGAAGTAAACCAGATATATCGATCCATAATAATAACTTCGTTTTTTTTTTAAATAATTAATTAAAAATTTAATTGGCGTTGGCTGAAGTACAGGGTGGGCCAAAAGAAACCAAGGGGTGTAAAAGTTTAATAACTTTTTTGTTTATTAATTTTTTTTTATTTTTTCTTTCAGATTATATAGACAACACTTGGAGAATTTATAATGGAGAGGTTCACAACTGAACAGAGAACCAGAACAATAGAATTTTATTATTTAAACCAGAGATCAATTATTTTAAGCTCATTTTCATTTGAATGGCTTTGTTAATAAGCAGAACTGTAGGTTCTGGGGTTCTCAAAATCCAAGAGCCATTCATCAACGCCAATTGCATCCCATCAGGTGTACAGTATGGTGTGGGATCACATCTGAAAATGTCATTGGGCCCTACTTCTTCGAGAATGAAGATGGAAGTGCTGTAACCGTAAATGGAGAGCGGTATCGGTTTATGATAGAAAATTTTTTACGTCCTGCTCTTGAAAACAGACCTGGTATGTGGTTTCAGCAGGACGGAGCCACTGCCCGTACTGCCCGAGACACAATGGCACTTTTAAGTCTAATTTTTGGAGAGCGAATAATTTCTCGAAATTCGGAAGTTATTTGGCCAGCGCGATCGCCAGATTTGACAGCACCCGACTATTTTCTTTAGGATTTTACAAGGAGCGAGTGTATGTGAACAAGCCAGAGACAATCCTTGAACTCAAGGCAAACATTGTTGCAGAAATTCGAACGCTACAGCCACAAGTTTTGAAAAATGCTCTAAAAAGAGCCCATCAGTGCGAAGCTGAAAACGGTGGTCATTTAAGAGACATCATTTTTCATACTTAGTGTAAAAAAATTTCCATTTTGTATATTATATAATCTGAAAGAAAAAATAAAAAAAAGTTAATAAACAAAAAAGTTATTAAACTTTTACACCCCTTGGTTTCTTTTGGCCCACCCTGTAGTTAGCACGTTGACTACAAATTTGATGAAGGCATAGCCATTGGTCACTGAACTATTCCGACTTCAGCAGATACTAATTATAATGTAACATCAGAGCGCCCTCTGTCGCACAGTGGGGTGAATGGAAGAGAAAGTGGCGATTAATTCATAGAAGTCGTAATTTAAAAGTGTTGTTATTTTTATTGATGAATTTTAATAAATACATAAGAAACCAGCATTTAAAAACAAATTTTTTTTTTTAATTTTTAACCTTTTATGGGCTTTTTTGTATTTTGGAGAAAATGGTCTTATTTGACTATTTTTGCTGTAACTTTGAAATGAAAAAAGATAAATTAGTAAATTAAATTGTAAATTAGATCATACCTTAAAAAAAGCAATGTGAGTCCGATCACAGGGGAGATGTGTAAACATCTAGTAATGAAAAATGTTCTTAAGTTGGAAGTAATTAATCAATTAAAAGTATCAAAACTTTCAATATTGTAAATACTTAGGAATTTGCTGGTTTTTATTTGTTTTATTTAACTTATTTGGTTAGTAAATGGGCACACTGCTGTTTAATGAAATGTAATACATGTAGTTATTTTACAGCAATGGTTTTCGAACTATACAGCGCTAGCACAATTATATGTTAGTGAAAATTAGTAGCTACTATTGCACACAAGATGGTGTTTGTATGAAGCTGTTAAGTTTCTCTGTACTTCTTGTTGTCCGTATGAATGACAATCTCAAAGACGATGAAGACTTTTAGTTTGACAAGTTTGGGTTTTTGTTTTCCTTATTTTGCTTTGTTTTAGTAAATTTCTTATTAAAAGTGCAAAAAATCTTTTTAAAAGTTATTAAAATTAAATGTTTTTGTATTCATTTCATTTATTTGTTTTTATTTGTCTATGATAACTTAATGTACGACAATTAGTAATACATTCAGTAAAGTGCGACTTTGACCCGCGCACGAAGGGTTCCGTGCGGACACTTTAGGATATACAGGGTGGGCTAAAAGAAACCAAGGGGTGTAAAAGTTTAATAACTTTTTTGTTTATTAATTTTTTTTTATTTTTTCTTTCAGATTATATAGACAACACTTGGAGAATTTATAATGGAGAGGTTCACAACTGAACAGAGAACCAGAACAATAGAATTTTATTATTTAAACCAGAGATGAAAATTTGATTATGAGTGATGAAGCTCATTTTCATTTGAATGGCTTTGTTAATAAGCAGAACTTTAGGTTCTGGGGTTCTCAAAATCCAAGAGCCATTCATCAACGCCCCATCAGGTGTACAGTATGGTGTGGGATCACATCTGAAAATGTCATTGGGCCCTACTTCTTCGAGAATGAAGATGGAAGTGCTGTAACCGTAAATGGAGAGCGGTATCGGTTTATGATAGAAAATTTTTTACGTCCTGCTCTTGAAAACAGACCTGGTATGTGATTTCAGCAGGACGGAGCCACTGCCCATACTGCCCGCGATACAATGGCACTTTTAAGTCAAATTTTTGGAGAGCGAATAATTTCTCGAAATTCGGAAATTATTTGGCCAGCCCGATCGCCAGATTTGACAGCACCCGACTATTTTCTTTGGGGTTTTTTGAAGGAGCGAGTGTATGTGAACAAGCCAGAGACAATCCTTGAACTCAAGCAAACATTGTTGCAGAAATTCGAACGCTACAGCCACAAGTTTTGAAAGATGTTATCGAAAATGCTCTAAAAAGAGCCCATCAGTGCGAAGCTGAAAACGGTGGTCATTTAAGAGACATCATTTTTCATACTTAGTGTAAAAAAATTTCTATTTTGTATATTATATAATCTGAAAGAAAAAATAAAAAAAAGTTCATAAACAAAAAAAGTTATTAAACTTTTACACCCCTTGGTTTTTGGCCCACCCTGTATAACAAATAGTTTTGACTTTTTTTTCGTTTATTGCGTTTTTTCGGTTTTTGGCGCTTTTTTATATTATTTTTACTGAAATTTTAGTGGTCCTGCAGTGCTCATCTATGGCAAATGCGTTTACTTTTACTTTTTACTTTTTAATTCCTGTTGTTCATCGTTTAGTTGTTGCTGTTCTTGTTGTTGTCTACGCATTGCAATTAAAATAACTTCAGTAAAGTGCGACTTTGACTCGCGCACGAAGGGTTCCGTACATTCGGTTTTGAGCATTTTTTTGATGTGGCTTTTTTCCTTTTTAAGTTTTTCCAGTTCGAACAATTTTTTCAGCTTTGTCGCTTTTTTCTCTTTTTTGGCGGTTTTTTTCTCTTTTTGGGTTCTTTTAATTTTCGAAATTTTTTTAATTTTGGCGATTTTTTCCATTTTGGCGACTTTTTTTGTTTTTAGTCTTTTTTATAATTTTGGCGTTCTTTTTTGTTATTGGGGTTTTTTTATCTAGGCGATTTTTTCATTTTGGCGATTTTTTTGTTTAAGAGTTTTCTTTTAATTTTTTTTTATTTTGGTGATTTTTTTTCATTTTGGCGATTTTTTTCCGGTTTTTCGCGATTTATTTTAGTCCTAGAATTTTTTTTTAATTTTTGTGCTTTTTTCGGTTTTGACGATTTTTTTAGATTTGGCGATTTTATAATTTTTTGATTTTTTAGTTTTACCGTTTTTGAAAATTTTAAGCGTTTTACTCTTACGGTTTCCAAGATACAGCAAGTTGTCAAAGTTACAAAGTCAAAATTGCATTAACTGATGGAACACCCTTTAATTTAATTTTTTTAAATTTACTGTTAGTTGTTGTAGTCTGTATAAAAATACACTAACTTTACAAAATTCAAGTGTATGTATATTACATGGGATTTTAACATTTTTCGTTGCTCGTTTTGGAACACCCTTTAATTTTTAACTCTCATATATTTGCTGTTGTAGCGGCCAAATGTCTACACACTGTGTCCGAATTTCAGGTCCGTAGCTCTTACGGTTCTCGAGGAAATACCCTGTAACAGAGTAACGGACAGAGTAGCGAAAACAATAGGGTTCATTTTCACCTTTGGTGTACGGAACCCTAATAAAGCAAAAAACCTAACGACCCTAACAAACAAAAACCAGCAAATTACTATGTATTTACAATATTTTAAATAAGTTTGTATTGCTTCTTTCAAACACTAATACACTCATTCATAGCTCACACCGATTTGACAACGCTGTGTGCATCTCAGCAAAGAAATCTCAGCAAAGAAATCTCAGTGAAAAAGATTTTTACCCCCTAGCGTATAGATGTTTACACATCAAAAATATTTTTTTTGTTTAAATAAAAAATAAATAAATATTTAATATGTATTTTTCACATTGATTTTTAGCAACTGGAATTCTCTCACAAAAACCTTCATAACTCAAAAATCGCACAAATGCGCAAATAGGTATTCTGGGATTTATTAGCTAAAATGTTATATTTTAAGAGCATAAAAGCATGTTTGCACTCATTCGCAAAGTTGTTGAAACTCAATGTATATATCAAAAATACCACATTTTTAGAGCAATTTAATTTTCTTTTAATATTTCTAAAACATTTATATAAGCAAAAAATAATTTTTTAAATGCTCATATACCTGAAGTTGACGGTACCATTATAAAACTTTTACTTATAGAAGTCTTAACAAAAACTATAATCACTTTAAACATCAAAATTTGCTCTTTTGATCAATGCGCGCAAAAATAACTAAAACTTAGGTCGAAAACCTTTGTTGTTAGCACCTGACCCCCCCTTTTTATTTGCATAATTTATTATGTTTGTAAATTTTTTTAAATAAATAAATAAAATAACTAAAAGTATTGAACTTTGAACACACACTGCAAATAAAGTAAACTGCCAAGAACTTTTATTTTTGCAGTTGGTGATGTAGAATTTTATCTACTTTCATATGGTACCAAATACGGTTGTGACAGTTTTTAAAGTTCATCTTTTGAATTAATCGCCACTTGTGAAGGCTTTCTGTGGGGTACAGTGCGTCGTTGTGTAGCAGAATCATTGGCGAAGTAAAATAATTAAGCTTTTCTCTATATCTTCCTTTACCGCCTGTATTCTCTATCAATATTCCTTTTCTAAAGAAGGTAACACCTAGTAATAGTAATAGGCATTCATTGCTTGAGTGTTACTTCTCTTAAAAAATTTTTTCAAAAACTTAATTGAGTGAATTAAACTTGTGTTTAAGAACTGAATTAATTAAAAAGTTTAATTGACATTAATTAAATTTTTCAATTGATAATTTGTACATATTTTTTTTTTTTAATTAAAAGTGTTAATTTTTTCTGTGCAGTATTTAAGAATTGTTTTCAAACAAACAACATTTTCCACTTGAGACGTACATGCATACATACATATTAATTCATTGAGCTTTTGAAATTGAAAATAATCCTTAAAGCTCATTTCCCTTTACAACTGTTTACTTAAGAAAACTCATTAAAATATATGAGCAGCAAAAGAAAAAGTGTTGCATACATATTTTTTTTTTTGGCAATTTCCTACGAATAAATTTGCATACGAAGTGATATCTTATTCCTGTTAAAAAATGAAAACGTGTAAAGCAAAAGAAAAGTTAAAACTGCATCAATATTTACGAGCTTGCATGTGTGTTTGTGTGGTGGCAATATATTGTTGCAAGTGTGAAATATCTCTCGTTTAAACTTAAATTGTTGGCACTTGACTTTATTTCTTTGCTGTAACTCTTGTAACCAACATCAGGCTGCTGTGTGCGAGTGTGCCTGAGTAAGCAATGTCCTGCTTAACAATTGTTACACACAGCAGTTGTGGTAACAATTAATTTGAATGAAAAGTCCATTATTGTTTCCGTTTTATATTGTTATGCGATCGTACATTGTGTTGGACATTTTGGCAGACGTAATGCAGCAGCAATGGGAAGCTTACAGGCGCCAATCTGCCAGATGACTCGACAATGTATGCTGTTTGGTTACTAAAAATGAGATTTAAATAATTTTCAGTTTGGAAAAAATTAAGAAAAAAAAAAATCATACATGCTTAAAAAGGGGGCAATAACACCTTTGAAAGCTTACGAGTTTTTTTTTCGTTGAAACTTAATTATTTTAATTTATGTGAAATTTTACATATTTTTCATTATAAAATGATTTTAATGACTATAATTTTTGTTGAAATAATTATTTTGGGCCTTACGGCCTCGACGATTTCTAGCAAGTTTAGGCTTTGATTTTCGCACTTATTTCAAAATTAAATAAATTAATATTTACTCATGTCTAATTCATACCCCAGACCTTGAGCAACAGCGACATCATTAGTATTAATAAACAAAGATCAAAGGCAAAGAAGACAATAAAGACTTGGCTAAAAAAAAGACAAAAGGCCAAAATAATAGGAAAACAGAAACTCTTATTTGGTAGTTGAGTGGTATATGAAATTGAAAAATAAAAAATAAACAATTGGCGGAAAAAATTTTAACTCAAAACAAATACAAATGAAGAATCATCGTCTGCCAAAGCAAGTGCGGAGAAAAATGAAATACATTACGGAAGCCGAGAAGAAAACATAAAAGTGAACACACCGGAAAACAAATCTTTAATGAAGCATAAATGCCAAAGCAAATACAACACACATTTTTTTGGAGAGCAAAAAAAAGAAAGAAACACTCAATAGTGCTACAAAGAGAGAACCGCGCTTTCAAACAGTTAAGAATTCAACATTCAGCATTGCGGTGCTGTATAAAGATTGAAACATGTCCTGGCAACGTTCTTGTTGTTGTTGTTGTTGTTGTTGCAATTGCTGCTTGCCAAGTTGTTAAGCAAACGTCAAAAATTGTGACAAACTGCCGTTAAACATGCCATGCATGAGTATCATAACTTTTTTACAAAAGCGCGAAAATACATATTTTACACAATGGTGTGACTTTTTCCATAAAAGATTGTGTTTGTTTGAAAATGTACTGTGGGTGTGGGCTTATACGAGCATATTGTGTTATTAATTCTGGTTCAATGCTGTAAGCAACAAATTTTCAATTTACTATTTTATTTTAAGTGAAAATATTTATACACTGAGACACCAGAAAGTAGGCAATGGATAGGCAAAGTTCTGTGAAGCCTGAAGATATGCAGAGTTTATGTTATGGAATTTCGGTTGTTGGTCTGTGCTATCGTGGCACGACTTGCAGTTAAAAAAAATCTTTATTTCATCAAATTCCTTGATGTACTAAGAAATTTTAATAGCCAATCATTTTAACAGTTGTCATAACTCGACCTGCAGCTACTTGACAGATGACAAGTAAAAAATACGCTATTGACAAAAATTATGTACGCTTCAACAACGCACTGAAATTATTAAAATTCACCATAAAAATGTTGAAAGTACCGTGGTCACAGTTCGGAAAACTAAAGCATTTTTGGGTCGCCGTGAAGTTCCTTCTCCCTCAAGAGCAACTGAGAATACTGGTAGTCTAATCTACAATTAGAAACGAAAAAAAAATCTTTGGAATTTTTTCCTTTCGTTTCGAATTACAGAGTGACCGCCTGCTGTAGCCCATAGTATTGAGGAAAGCTAAGATAATATAGATTGGCAGAATTCTACTATTGGAAGAAAGACCGAACTTGTCTAAGGAAACCCAAATAATATAAAGATAATAGAGATTCTATGTTTAAAAAGGCCAACACTTAGGAATTTGGATAGCATAATAACAGGATAGACGGAGTTAAAAAGTCACGTAGCTCTCGAACACTACTTGTACCACTGTCCAACATTCAGGAAGACAAATCTTCCATCTGGAAAATATACTAGATATGAAATACCTTGGGTATTTAGATTGGAAAAACTTAAGAAAGTATATTGAGGAGACTAGGTTCCTGTCCTGATGAAGTTTGATTGGGTATCTCCCCAATATATCTTATTAAGAACCCACAACATGCTATAAAAGTATTTTTGTAATCCGAAACGGATTAGTTACATTTTGATTGCCCCTCCTTTCAACCTAAACTAACCTAACCTATGTACATCGACCATCAACAACGTCATGTCTTTACTGATTGGTTCCTTAAAATGCATCAAACAGATCCGAAATTTCATTAAAAAATTATCTCGAGTGATGAGGTACATTTTCAACCCCGAATGCTATTTAAACAAGGAAAATTTCCGATTTTGGGACTCGCAAAAACCAAGAATTACTGTCGAAAAGCCTCTCCAACGTGCTACTGTTTGGTGCGGTTTTTCGTCTGTTCATTGGATCTTACTTTTTCGAGCCTGAGAGTGGAGGAACTGTTGCAGCGAATGGATTGCGCTATCGAACGATGATTAACGATTTTGTATGGATGGCGTGAACTGGAAGATATTGATGTGGACGACAATTATTTTCAACAAAACGGTACTCGTTTCAAGGCCTCAAAGGAGTTATCGAGGGCATATTGACGCAAATGTGTGAATTGGTGACGAAAAATTTCATGAAAAGGCTAATGTGCGTGCCTAATACACACGATCACGTAAATTAAATAATGAATAAAAGAAGATGATGACTACATTATACTAAATTCATGTTATTTCAAATTTAAATAACTCGAAATAACATTGATTCAAAATGATTCTTCATTTTGGTTTAGCAGTACTGGAATATTAAATCAACATTAAATAAAGTTACTTCAAAAGGAAACATTTTCTTTGAAGATTACTTAAGAAATTTAATATTCGGCATATTGTCATAAGAATATTTTAATTTGAAATTTATTTGCGTTTAGCTTTGTCTATATGCATCTGATTGCTGCTGTAAGAAATTGTCAGCAGATTTCAACCACACATTTGCTGAACCACCAGCAAATAACTTTCAAATTTAAATATTACTTACTAAAATCATTGCCGAAAAATGTTAAATTAACCTTATTTTTGTAGATTTTCTCTAAAACAAAAGTCGCATTAGTTTCAACTGTCAACTATCATGCTACAACTGCCAAAAAAAAAGCTTAAGCGGTAAAATTTACGAACTTCATTTACGAACATCTCAATTAGTCGGTTAAAAAAAAAACAAAGTTAAAAAAATATGTCGCTTAAACTTTCTTGAAGGTTATGGCTTGATATGTTGCGTCTTTTGGTTTGGTGAACATACTGATATGATTGGCCATGGTCTTCCTAATATAGAGGATAAGTGTCAAATGCCTGTTTTCATTGCAAAAGATTCAAGTGTAAGCGGAGGTCTATTTAGATCGTAGCCGGCCAAAGTGGCACAAGAGTGCCGAACATCAATCGGCATCACATACAAATGAATACACATACGCGAATACATTTCTCTCGGTGGCCAGCATTGATTTGAATACATCTCTTTCTCCCTCCCACGCTCTGCCTTATCAGTAAAGCAAATTTGCGCGACATATTCCCCTTTTAGACACGCAAAGTTTACTTTGGAAATCTCTATAAAGGCCCAACTATAATATGAATAAGCTGGCTTAAGCTAGTGTCAGAATTGAACGATAAGTCTGTCAAATGCTTAAACAATTCAGATGTTACTTTTAGGTGGCCACAATGTATTTACATGCACTTAAGTATTCTTTAGCCACAGCTGCACATCTAGGTATTGTCAATAATTTTATAGTAATTTTGTTTCTTCTCATAACTCATAAATGAATGCAATTCAATCAAACTAACTTGAAAGAATGTCCTAATCTATTAAAAATTCACATATAAATATATCCATCACCTTATTACTTGTTTTATTTGTTTTGCCTACTAAAAAGTATGTATGTACGTAAAAAGTGAATATACATACATACATAAGTAAATACATGTGTATGTGTGTATATGTGTATTGCAAAACAAACAATGAAAATAAAAGTTTTGCTTTATTTTCCGAGTTTAAAATAAGAAACAATAAAAAAATATTTAAAATCAATGAATATTTTCTGCTGCTGCTTGTTTGAGTTTAAAAAATGCACAAACAGTTGTTTCCTTAAGGAATGTGCGTTCAGTTTGACACTTTACTCAAGCAAATGACATTTGACGAAACTTGACGAAAAGTTTGTTAAGTACATTATAGTTTGCCACATGCTTTTTATGTGTTACCGCACAGTTGCTTAAGCTAGCTTATTCATATTATAGTTGGGCCTTTAATTCAACTGTGTGAAAGGCAGTGGTAAGAATACTTTCTCTTTCTGTCTTTCTCCCAGCTAAATTAAGACTTTGCAAAGTAAACTTTGCGTTTCTAAAAGGAGTGTTAGAATAGCGGCTTTCGCTCACTAATAATAAATAGTGCAATAATTGCATCAATGATGAAGGTTTACTAGAGAGCTGTCACGGTCTTGTTTTAAAATATTTTGTAAATTCAAAATTTTTACACAATATAAGGAAAAATTTCTCAACTAATTCTGTTATATTAACTGAAAAGATGCCGCAATTTTCGAGTAATGGGTCTCTTGCAGCAAACGCTCAATATGTACGAGTATACAACAACTGTAAACACAAAGTTTGCGCAAACTTTTCTCCGTGTAATTTAACACATTAAAGTACTTGATATTAAAATATAAAAAAACTTCTGGTTTTAAAATAAAAAACGCTTATGAAAGCGGAAAAATAATGCTTTTAACATTATTAATTTCGCAGCTTTGATTTCATTTTTTTTTTATAAAAAATAATATATACGTATGTATATAAAAAATTCTCAACAAAAGAATAAAAATGTTTATACTTTTTTTTGTTGCTCATGAATTTTATAATGAATGAAATGTTAAAGTAAAAATACATAAATAGTACTTAAATATAAATTGAAAAACCGCACATTATTAAAAAAGTATTTATAGCCACACACTCACGCTAACACACACACACACATACACTCACTTGTGTATATGTACATACAAAATGATGGTGAAATTAAAAAAAATTTCGCGTTCAGTTAAAACTTGAAGTTGGAGTTTATTAAAAAAATAATCAATGAATATTTAACATTTAATATAAATGATTTCGTTGGTTTTTTTTGGTCTTCAATAAAAAGCTTATAAAAGGCGGATAAGGAAATCAAAAGACTAAAAGCTGATCAAAGCAACAATCACAGAAACAACAAAAGCCTGAAAGAAGACTTTAAAATTTTCAATTTCCCCACCGAAAGCAAGAGGATATATTTTATTTGTCGTTTGGTGGCATTTATAAGGGTTAATAATGCTCGCATTACTTTCGATTTGATTTAATTTCTTTTCATTTTGGCTTAAACAAATATTGTTTATCATAATCAATCATTACGATACGTTATAGATATTTTAAATTTAAAATTATTTGTTTTCTTTTCTAAACTTTCATTGAATTTCAAATGTTGGAGCAGATTTTTCCAAAAAAAAACACTCTTTATGGAAATAAAAGAAAATCCCTGGAGTAATGCTGTATCATGAGGAAATTTTATATTTTATATTTTTTAATATGAAACCCTTTTCTGCAGACGTTTTTTTTGCGGAGTTTAAATCTCTGGCTAAATAAACACACATGTGGCTTTTGCTTGGTGCATGTGTGGATATTTTTTTACAGGATTTTCTAACCAAATACAAGTCAATCAACATAATCATGTTTTTCTTGTTTTTTATTTATTTTTTGTTGAAGTAAAAAAAAAAAACATGGGAGGGTAAAAAGAAAGTGACCCATAAATAAACATATTTTAAGCACCCTGCTTCTTTCCTATTGACGTAATAAGTATGGCAAAGAGTTTGTATTTATAGAGAGAAAAAGAAGACATTTTGGTGAATTTCAATTATTTTTTGCAAAAAGAAACTGAGAAGCGTATTGGGTTTATCTATGGGAAACGAAACTGCAATTAAAAGTCTATCGAGACAATCGATCAGTATTTTTACTATAACTCAATCGAACTCAGAAGCTTAATAGAAAAAACTAAAAAGCTGTTTTGATCCTCAAACTGCTTCAGTGAACAAACAAAATTTTAAACTTTTCAACTATTACCAAAATAATGATATCAATCATTAGTTAAACAAATTAATTATATACAATATTGTTACGTTTTTTTATTATTTTAAAACCCTTGCTTTCGTAGGTTCGAAGAGTTGCAATTATGCCAAAATTCCCACCGTACAATTCTTATTAACTCAGACACTGATATTAAAGGCCTGGCCCACGATGTAGACAACGTTCGACTTGTCGCACACTTATAGTGCTTTCACACTGAAAGTTAAAACCACAAACAGCTGATTTTGCTTTCACACTGCAAGTTTGCTAAATTCAGGTTTTAACTCACAGACTGTCTAATAACTTTGCTCAAAAATAAAATAAATCTCCTGCCGAAATGCGTGTATTTGTTGTTGCATTTTTTCTGCTTTTTAATAACACTTGTTGGACATACTGTTCAACTGTTTTTGTTTGTATGAAAAACTGAGATATTTCACAATGCGCTCTAAAATGGATATTATTTTATATTTTGTAAATAAAATTTTTTTAAATAACTTCTTATACAGAATGAAGAAGTGCTTGGAAATATTGTTAATAATATAAAAATGCACAAATACATTATAAGATAAACCTTTTTTATAGGCAGATGAATGTCAGTTATATTGTCTAATTTTCACTTTCCACAGTTCAATTTAAAATATTTTCGTTGTTTTCCTTCCAAAAAATTTTTTTTCCATAATTTTTTGATTATTGTTGCTGCTGTATCCATTTTTAAGTTGAAAATTTTTCAAGCGCCATCTATTGTTATTCACTGGCATAACATTATCAGCAACATTATCAGCTGCTGTCGGTCATTTCAACTTGGCAGCACTGAATTTATCACAGCGAAAACAAGGTTGCATTTCATAAAACCAACTTAAAACCAATTAAAAAATGGTTTTAATTTGGTTTTAACAAAAACAATTTGTATGGTAAAAACAGGTTTTAACAGTTGGTTTTAACGTTAAAACCAACTTTTATTAAAACCATGTCAGTGTGAAAACACTATTACATTTGAAACAACAAAAAAATATTATAATTTGTTTTTGTTTTGAATGTAAGTGAGCGACAAGTCGAACGTTGTCCAAATCGTGGATTTTGCCCTAAGAGCTTTAAAAACACACACAATGTTAAATATGTAATTCACAACGGGATACCACGACGTTAACAAGACTTACTATGATATTCTTCACACAATATTGACTCCAGAAGAATGTTAGTAAAATTCAGAAAACCTCAGCATATTCTACATTATCTCAATTTTAGCTTACGATAAAATTATTAGTTTATGTTAAGCTATATACAGACGATTGTCAGATCTTACAATATTGTCAGATCTGGCAATCGAAAATTTCCAGCACAATATTCCTTGTCAGTTCACACGGTTGTCAGAAAATCTTACAATTTATTGCCAGACGGTTGTATGACAATAAATTCATCCGACAAAATCGTCCGTAGAAAAATTGTCATTTCACACTGTTGTCATATGCACAAATTGTTAGATCTGTTGTTATGCGTTGCCAGACTTAAAGCATTTGTTAGAAATTTTTAAATATTTATCGTTTGTGTTTGTGTTAAATGTAAAAAGTGAAAGTAAAAATTATTATGGACCATGAAGAAGCAATTGATTTCTTTAAAATCAAGCGTGTGCAGTGTTGCCCATAGAAAGAATTCTCTTACAATGACGCCATTGTCAGATGCTTAAACTTCGCACATCTGACAATATTAAAATGTCTGACAAATATCTGGCAATAATTTTACAATGTGTTCACACGATTGTAAGATGTCTGACAATTTGTTGTCAGCTCCTAGTCTGACAATGGACTGACAATGCTTTTTCTGGCAACGACGTCTGACAAAAATTGTTAGTTCACACGATTGTAAGAAATTTTGAGCACATTTTACTGTCAATATTGTAAGATCTGACAACCGTCTGTACATAGCTTTACAATTCATTATGTTGGTTCCTGTGTGTTTGTGTGTGTGTGTGTGTGTGTGTGTGTGTGTGTGTGTGTGTGTGTGTGTGTGCATTGACAACAGAACATCTTTGTAGAATCATTATAGTTGTTATTGTTTGTGCTTTTCATCTGCATGGACTTATATGTTTGTGTGGTTGTATATTTTTTTTATAAGCAGAAGTTATAACATGCTTGTTGTTGTTATGCTTTTAATGTCTATTTCAACATCGTCTTGTATATTTGTTTTTTAGCTAATAATTTTAGTAAATATAAAATGCTTATAATTTCTTTCAACTTCCATTTAGTTTTATTAAGTTTAGTTTTTCCGCTGCAACTTATCAACCAATTTCTTGCATTTGTGTAGAGCACTTCAAATTCGTTTCATTCCACTTTCTATCTAATGCAATAATTTCATTTTCTTTTTTATTACAAGATGAGTGCAAATGCTTAAGCCAATATTTGTTTTTAGATTTCTCCATCAAAGGCAATCGTGTGTACCAGATAATTGAAAATACACATTTTAGTAATGTGCTCTATCGATTTTATTTTTCAATTTTATAAATATTTTTTTCGCAAAGGACACTCGTAGCTTTATAGAAGAATTTTTCCAATTCAACAGCATTTTAGGCTTGATAATGATAATATGGAAACAAATAAAATCAAAGCATTTTAGTTAATAGTGTTTATTTAGAAAATAACTAAATCAAAGAATTTTATAAATAAGAACTGGAAGGGGGGGGGTGGGAGGGAGGTTTATTTGTAAATGAAATATGTGCCAGGTTTTTGATGCCTTATTTTTATTAAAAAAATTTTATAACACAAAATATATTGAAGAGCTTAAGCCATAAGCACGAAAATAGTTTACACAAAACATTAAAAGCTAAAGCTTATTTTTTGTTTAAGAGTATTAAGTATCATTTATATAATTTTATAGAGCATGTCACAAAACACATGTCCTTAATTTTCTGCTAATGCCTGGCCTCTCACACACTACTTTCATTTTAAAGTACGCATTGAATTTCAAATGAATGGAGAGGGTAATAAATTGCTGTATTGCAACTTTTAATATTAATAATATTTGTTACATTTGAAGTATTTATTTACAATTTTGTTGCAACTTTTTTTTGTTTGTTTGTTATTTTTCGTCCTATTAGTGTAACAATTTGTTACATTTTTCGAACGTGCTCAAGTGCTGTGTTTTTATCTGGTTGCAGGGTTTCATGTTCAAGAGCGTTATTTATCTTTCTTTTTTTGATATTTATTATTGTTGGCTTATAGTTAACCGAAATATAATGGTCATTATTTTGGTTTTAACAGATACTGAGAATTATTTATTTAAAAAAAAGTTAAAAAAAATTTCGAATATTTTTTCTCAGTTAAAGAAGACAGAAATTAAATGAAATGTTTCAGGTCAAGTAGGAAAAGTATTTTACTGCACTGAAATAAGCTGAAACCTTTCGCATTCAATGAGTCGCTCATTTTGAAAAAGAGTCCATTATTGCAATTTATATCTATGATAGAAAGATCATAATAAACTTAAATATTTCCCATTACTCTGTAAATATCTGTCGACGTCAAATAAAATACCAAAAATTTGGCGCTCGGCTTCTCGCTCTCAAAAATCATTTTATGCTATTGACAGTCTACTAATGTGCTCTAAGGTCTAGCATGAGCCCTGTTAAATTAGATTAGGTTAGGAAGGGTGATGCTATACCGCACCTCCACCCAATTGGTCCATTGTGAGTCCTTCTGTTGCTCAAAAAAAGTAATATTTATAAGTGACCCTAGTATCCGTCATTGAGCCACCGAATTCTCATGATGAAGCCCCTGATGTCCTCTAGTTTGCACTTCCCGATATCAGTAATGTTTTCATGGAAACGTTTCCTCAGCCATCTAAGCCTATGACGTTGCAACTTCGGATTTTGACAGATAATATGTTCAATCGTTTCTGGTTCATTTTCATACCCGAACATCCTACAGAAATCTGGAGTGCCAGTTTCCCAAATGCGATCTGTCAACGCGCCCTGTTAAAAACAGTCAAGTATTTTCGTCAACGGGCAGACTAACGCCAATTATTTGGTATTATGTTAAGGTGACGTCGACAAATAGCTACAGCATAAGTGGGATAGTCTGTCTTAAAAAATTGACTTACCTCGCTTTCAAAATGAACGGCTAAATTGATATAAAAAACCTAATGCGAGATGATTCTTTTATTCCATAACAATATACCTGAGACAATAAATTGAGCCCGATAGAACTTACGAAAGGGTTTAGTAATAAAACAGCATTGAGTCGTGACCACATTTTCTATACAAATTGATACAAAAAAGTAGTCACAGAAAGCCGTCGAGAGATAGAATTTATTTTATTTTGACAGCGTTTTTTCTTGGAATAAATTTCATACATTTTGTAAACAAAACTACAAAGAAAAATAAGCACAAAAGAAAGTGAGTAAAAAATAAGACAGCATTTGAAGGTGCTGCCGTCGATGTTATTCTGACAGCGATTTTTCCTGAAGTTACATACTTATTCTGTTCGATCATTTACTGTCAAACGAACTGTCATACTGAGCTGACTATTTGACATTTATGATTAATATAATCAAGCGAATCATCAAATTATCCAGATTTACTTTGAAAATTAGTCATATAGACGATATTTTATCGCCAAGTTGTATTCAGCAAACAAAAGCAAAAAAATTGGCGCATATGGAGTGAAACCAATCCACAAGAGACCCTGCAGACTCCATAATATCGAGAACAATGCACCGTTTGGTGCGGTGACACGCTGGTGGAATCTTTTGACCTTATTTCTTCAAGCATGAAGCCGGAGCTCACATTACGGTCAATGGAGATCGTTACCATAATCAATGACTTTTTGTTTGAAAATATGGATGACATTGATCTGGACGAGATGTGGTTTCATAGGTTGGCACTACGTGTCATACGAATAACGCAACCATTGACTTATTGAAATCAAAATATGGCTACAAGTCAATTTCGAGAAATGTACCTGCCAATTGGCCTTCAAGATCGTGCGATATGTCACTTTTAGATTATTTCTTGTGAGGCCACGTAAAGTCATGAATAAACTTTTTTTCGGATTAAAATTAAATTTGTGTTATATTTCTATCGAGCCAAAAAAATATACTTTGGAAATTAAATTAAAAAAATTCAATAATTGTATACACAATAATCATTTCTCATATTCCATTTCATACTAAATTTTCTTTAAATAGCTGATGTTAATAACAAAACTCTACCCCAGTAGATAGACGTGGGTGCTGATGAAGTGCGTGGCTGCACAGAAAAATATCGGTATTTCCCCCAGCTATAAAGTCTAAGCTTAATTTTTCTTCTCTTCTTTAGAAATTCACATTAATTAATAAAAATATTTCATTCAATAAAGAATTGAAATTACTGAACTTAAGCCTGACTAAAAATTATTTCTGATTAAAAATTCACTATAGTTCAATTAAAATCTAAAAATGTCTCAATCTAAAAATGCATCACATTAAAAAATTCAGTGAACTGCGACTTTGAATCCCATACGAAGGGACTTGTACGTACGGCACTTGTTTCTTTTTGTAGATTTTTTTTTCCGGTTTTTGACGTTTTTTTAGTTTTTGTGTTTTTTTAGTTTTGAGATTTTTTTTTGTTTTTTTACAATACATATTTTTGGTTTTAGCGATTTTTTTAGTTTTGAGATTTTTTTTTGTTTTTTTACAATACATATTTTTGGTTTTAGCGATTTTTTTAGTTTTGTGGCTTTTTTCGTTCTGGCGATTTTTCTCGGTTCTTTGCAATTTTTTAGCGACCATTTTTACTTTTGGTGATTTTTTTGCATTTTAACGATTTATTTAATTTTTGGTGATATTTTTCATTTAGCTTTAGAAAATTGCCTCATTATCACAAACTGACAGAATACTCTTTAATTTTGATTTTTTAAATTTCAGTGTAAATTAATTTTGTCTGCATAAAAATCCACTAACTTTGAAAATTTAAAGTGTCATATTTTTTTAAATAAAAGAGAAGTAACACTCAGGCAATGAATGCCTACTACTATTACTAGTTTTTACTTTCTTTAGGAAAGGGATAGTGATAGAGAAGGCAGGCGGCGGTGAAGGAAGAGACAGGGAAAAGCTTCATTCTTTTACAACTCTGCTTTTTGCACGTTTTTTATTAATAATGCAGTGTTGCAGCGCCTCTGGTGTTAAATGAGACCTATTAAATTTTTTTGAAGCTGCGGTTAGTAGCCATTTTATCTTATCTTTTATTGATACACAACGAAAGAGGGCGCTCTGATGTTACATTAGGATTAGTATCTGCTGAAGTCGATATAGTTCAGTGACCATTGACTGTGCCTTCATACTTGAACTTTCCTACAACAACTGACACAAAGGGACACTAATGCACATCAGAAAAATGCGTAGTGTTGTTATTTAGTGACTTGGATACAGGGTTTGAACCCAGTACCTTCGGTTTTGTAGTTAACGTGCCAACTACTTCAGCCAACAAAACCGTCAAAGCTTTACATATTCTGTGAAATTTGCAGGTCCTTCGCTCTTGCCTTTCTCAAGAAAACAGCATGTGACAGACAGACGGACGGACAAAGAAAACAATAGGGTTACTTTTAATTTTTGGTGCACGGAACCCTAAAAATCTAGTCGTCTCTCTATTTCACAAAAAAGAGAACTTTGGAAGAACTGAACATATTAAGTTCCGGAAGCAGTGCAAGTGTGTATAATTTTCTATGATTTCAACTAGGGTTCTTCCTTGGATGAAATTTCCTTTTTCTATGCCTATTCATTTAACTGGAATTCATGAGATCTGATGTCGACTGCTCTGTTTTGCATTCGAACAAATAAATTTGTTTGTGGTGATATTTGTTTGTTTGAGGTCTTTTAATTACTTATGTTTGTATACGTAATTCTCAATAACTTTTCGAGAGTTTTTCTATAAACGTATGGAGTAGCTTTTTGGAAGAATTTTTTGATTGAAATCTACCAATGACTTTCTTAAGAAGAAACGAAATACGTAAAGACGTTGCCTGCTTAGCCAATAACAACCGCATATTCTTTATATTTTTAAGCTTTAATAGATTTTAAAATCTTAATCAGCTTATACATATATTTTCCATACTAGAACTTTAATAATTGGGTATTTCAAATAAAACAAATATAATTATATTATAAATATTAAACCTGGAAACCCCTTAAGCAAATGTGCAACAGCCAAAGGACATTGTGAACTTAAAGCTTGTGAACTTACTTGCCACAAACATGAACAAGTTTCCAAGTAAATAAGCACAAGTACAACTGATACAAAAGAAAATCCAAGTGATATAAAACAAATTTTTATGATTTCCTTAATATCAAATCCAGCTTTAACTGTACCTTTCCCCTGATTACAAAAGCCAGAGAAAAAAATATAACAAAAAGTGGCATGCATGATGCATGATGGTGGTGGTTTTAAGAGATTTGTTTCAAACTACAATATTCAAAGTACTAAACATAATTTTAATGTTTATCGTCTTTTATTATTGTCAAACAAATTATTTTTCATATGATACCAGGACACAGGACGGACGATACAGCTTAAGGATATTGATGCCCTGCTATTCTATTAATTTGCAAACAACAAAAAAAAAAAAAAACAAAATGGGAATAGAAAAAAAGATTTCCAAAAAATTACTTGCGTTTGAGAACAAACTCAGCTGCTTATCAACGTCATAATCATCATCAGCATCATCATGAGCGTGTTGTGGCAAAAAGGAAGGTATGCAAGTAATTTGATTAGCTTAGAGGTAGATGTGAATATGTAAAAGAGATAAAATATTTGTGTTAATAAAAAAAATTGAATGAAGAAAAATCACTCACTATAAAAATCTTGCAAGAAACAGGGTAGACATAACACGGAGGGCAGAAGACAAATCTGCTTGATAGAGATCAATAAATGCAAAAATAACAAGAGTCAAAACAATTTAATGCTTGAATAAAAAATTAGAAAATATCCTTGGGTTATTTATACTCATGCTGTTGCTTCTCTTCTATATATATTGAATTAAGGATTCTAATTGTTCTTGGTTGGTAGACAAAAAAAAAATGTGCATGGCATTGTGTAAAAATTACTCCGAGAAATATTGGAAATTTAGTGAAAATTAATTTTTATAAAAAAACTGAAATCAATATTACAAAAGCATTAATATGTAAGGCTGTGATGAGCTTTTTTAAGGAAAACCCGCGGCAAGAGAGCATAAGGTTTGCTTTAGTATCACCAAAGAAGAGGAACAAGGGCAAAGAAGGTTTTTTGTTTCGTTTGTGATATCTAAATAAATTAATTTTCTTAAATTTGTCACAGGGCATAAGCGAAACGAGAATTTTCGGTTAAACATGTTATCTTGTGTGATTTTTTCTATTAGTCAAAATGGTTTTTTGTTTTATTTTATTAGTCTAGTAGTTGGAGGGTCACAAATTCGATTCCTGCCGGAGACTCTAGAGCGTTCCTGCAGATAAACCAAAGTAACTTTGCACTTTGCGTTTATTTTCTAATAAAAAAAACATTCTTATTTAAGAAAATCGATTTACTTTTGTTTACATAAAACATACATACCAGAGAATGACATAAGTATCGGTTTAAGTACTCTTTGAGTATTGGCCGTCAAACAACTATTAATGCGTACAGCTAAAAATAAAAAACACGTTCATATACAAACACGCGCATAGTTGTTGGATGTATTCGGTTTAACATTAAACCGAATACATCCAACAACTATGTATATACACACTTTTTTCAATTACGCAGCACAAACGTGACTGTATAAACTGCAAGCATACGCATGAGTATAAAAATACTCTGACTATAAATCGGCTACACATGCGTATATACCGGGATATTTTATTAATACGCACACACATGAATCATATTTTCACACACACCCACATATTTCCCGTTCCATTTCCCAGTGGTAAAAATATACATTACGTAATCGATGATATCAGTAATACTTAGTAGCAGTCAGTGGTGATTCGTTAGCTTATTTTGCTACTTAGATTTAACATATAAGTGTCATAGGACGCGTAAGTGGTGAGCTCTCGCCTACAAAGTTAGCCACGATGTCAGTATGTATCACTAGCATTGCACTTACATCAACCGCGGAGTTGTAAGCGAGCATGATAATAAATTTATTCTAAAAGTAGACCAGTATTTTAATTTTGTTTTATAACAAACTGTTTGTTTTAATCAATAAATGAATCCCTGCTTACGTTGTAATCGAAGTTTTTAATAACACATGATGTATCCGATTACACGTACATTACAATCCAAGTACTTAGATGGCTCGCTTACGATGTCATACTGACGTCAGTGATTATTATCGAAGTACTTCGCTAAATTTTCCGCTGGGTTTATATACTGTGGCGAATATATATATATATATATAGTGATTACTTTGGCTCCTATAAGGAGCATAGGGCCTCATGAGGTTAAGATCAGTAGCTAATTGGGCTTCTGCATCCGATCTGGGGTTGCGAGTATGTCTCCAGGAAGACAGTCGACAGTTGAGATTTATCCGCCACCTTTTGTGAGGGTTATACCGCCCATGGTCGGTCGTCAGAGCCTCGTCAACTAAAAACAGGGTACGGCACGTGTAGGGGAGGTTAACAGTTGTGCCGGAAAGGCTGTGGAGGCGCATCACTACACCATTAGTACCCCGTGACGAATGATGAATAAATATTCAGAATATGAGTATTTTTTATCCGATTAAATATCCATAGCCTGAGTATAAACACACTTAGACTGTAAGTGTGTGAGAGAGAGAGATAATCAACGCGCTTGATACTCATGTGTCTTTTTATTTTTAGTTGTAGCGTATTTTTGTTTTTTCATAAACGAACGAGAGATGCTATTGTATGTTGGAATCGGCTATAGACATAGTTACTTGAAAGAAAATATATCAGCGCACGAATTGTCTGCACTACAGTTATGATTATACGCAGTTACTAAAATTAAGACTATTTACTTATGTATATTTTTTTTTTGAATACTCATTGTCATTTTCTGATACATACTTACGTATTATGTATAATTCTATTTATTGCCAACATTTTTCCGTGAGTGTCCTAGATACATAAATATGTCGTATCATTAATATTTATTTAACATATTAAATATTCTTTATCCCGAAACATCTACAGTTTACCTTTTCCATTAATAAGCTTTTAATTTGCTTATTTATATTTCATGAGTTAAAAAAAAAAAAACACAAAAAATTTGCATACATTTGAATAAAGAGGATGAGGTGGGTGTCTTAATTTATTTGTTTAGAGTACAAAAAAATTCGCTTTGATGTTCACATGCTTAGTTGCTAATAGACTCCATATAAGAATCATTTAAATAAAATATTTATTTAGATTAAAAGATGTCAAGCTCTCTACAATTCTTCATTTGCCTCAGCATATTTGTATTTAATATAATTTGATTTAAATAAACATTATTAAGAACCTGATTTAATATTCAAACAAACAGATACACAGATGAAGCATATGCGAAAATAAGATTGAAGTGCAGTTTGAAGTGGAAAAAACATCTTACATGTCAATTGTAAATATTTAATAATACCGACAAAAAGAGATAAATTAATTTAATAGTAAATATTTGCAAGACATTTTTTGAACTATAAGTTCTGTTGCATATTTGAAGTGTATCTAAATGAAATATGTATAAAATTATACGTTAATCTGCACATATTAGTGATGTAAGGAATATTCGAGTATAACGATTCGTATACATATTCGCTAATCTAAGGAAAGTATTTTGTTAAATATTTTCGTGCTATAAAAACACCCAGAGCCAAGCAGTAAAAAAATATTTATTTGTAATTATTTTAATGAAAAAAACTTTATCTCAACAGTGCGTTTATATATGAGCAAAATCTAGTACATACGAGATTTAGGGCAAAATCTAGTAAATTTCCCATACAAAACAAGATTTACTTCGTCACTAGAGTTTGTCGAAATCTACTTAAAAGCTAGTGGAAATTAGAAATGCAAGTAAATTGTACTAAATTGTGTAAAACAAAACAATTTGAGTTTGGTGTGCGTTAAAACAAAATTTCCCTACAAATTTTGGCTAATAAGGCATTTACATTGTCTTGAAATCTCTTAAGTACTAGAATTACTCGCAAGTACTACGACTATTAACTTAAGCTATTTGCTTTTTACTAGATTCCCCATACAAAACGAACTCTAATTTGTCAGCAGATTTATGGGAAATCTACTCAGAATCTAATATTTTTATTTATTTTTACTACTATAAAAGGCAAATGAATTAGCTACGCTCTACAAAATTTTCGACTGAAGGTGTGTGAATGAACAAAGTCGGCACTTTAAGAAAAATTTTAGACAAACGATTTTGTCTTGGATGCGAAATCTTGAAAAATGTCAAAAAAGCTTAGTGTAAACGATATAGATTTCAAATCAAATACACTAGATTTCGAGAAAATGTGAATGCACATTTGAAGTACTAATAATTTTGTTTTTCATAAGGGGAAAAGCCTCTGTAATTAAAAAGGTTTGTGAACTAACTACAATGCAGTTGTTTGGTTTTTGTTTAGGAAAATTTTCAGTTGATGGTTTTTGTTTTAGGTAAAAAAAATCTTGGTAAATGTCAAAACAGCTTTATCTAAACGGAACAAAAAAAGAACAACAATCATTTCTCACATTCCGTTTCATTTGAATTTACGTTAAATAGCTGATGTTAATAACAATCTCTACCCTAGTCGGGTGCTGATGAAGTGCGTTGCTGCACAGAAAAATATCGGTATTTCCCCCAGCTTAAAAGTCTAATTTAATTTTTCTTCTCTTCTTTAGAAACTCACATTAATTAATAAAAATATTTCATTCAATAAAAAGAATTGAAATTACTGAACTTAAGCCTGACTAAAAATTATTTCTGATTAAATATATCAGTCAATGGCTTAAATATGCAATTCGCCGAAGTTTTACAGCCTAACCCACGATGTCGATCGACAACTCGAGCGACTGACGACAAGTCACTCAATATAGTTCGTTTAAGCGACCCACTAACTATCGACTTGTCGGTCGTTAGGCTTTACGTTGTTAACGTAATGCATTTACTAATTGTCAAATTACAATATTGCCACATCAAAAATAGCACAAATAAAACGCTGCTTTACAAATAAAAAGTGCTGAAATGTGAAAAAAATGCAACTCTATGCTACTTAAAGTTTCTACAAATAAATAATGAAAATAAAAACAATAATAAACATAAGACAATACAAAAAAATTAAAAAATTATTGTTAAAATTTTGTGTGAAATATAAATAAATATATTAGTTGAAATGTGTAGATACCCAGCGGTAAATTAAGCGAAGTACTTTGATAATAATCACTGACGTCAGTATGACATCGTAAGCGAGCAATCTAAGTACTTGGATTGTAATGTACGTGTAATCGGATACATCACGAGTTACTAAAAACTTCGATTAGAACGTAAACAGGGATTCATTTATTGATTAAAACCAACAGTTTGTTATAAAACAAAATTAAAATACTGGTGTACTTTTAGGCTAAATTTATTATCATGCTCTCTTACAACTCCGCTGTCTGTGTAAAGGCCGTGGCACAATGAATCCGTCATACGTTATACTTCGCCTTTTACAACTGTCATTATCGCAACGACGGAGAAGGTTGGCACAATGAGTACTTTATTGACGGAAGCATTTGAACAGCTTCAATAGGTTGATTCTCCATTTTATTTATTAAATTCAATTTTTTTTATTTATTTCGTTTATTTTTTTGTTTAATTTTATTTTTGCTGCCAAAAAACACAAAAACCTAATTCAGAACATACCAAAAAAACCAACCAATATCTATCAAACTACTCAACGTATGGAAAAAGTTAAAAGTTGATCAGTTTTTGTACTTTGCGTTGACGGACACGTACTGAATGTAACAGCCCTCATAAGAAACCATGTATTTCAACTTAGCTGTCAGTTAAAAAAGGTGAAGTTTAACGTATGACGGATTGATTGTGCCCCGGCCTTAAGTGCAATGCTAGTGACACGTCCTGACATCGTGGATTACTTTGTAAGCGAGAGCGCGCCACTTACTCGTCCTATGACACTTTTATGTTAAATCTAAATAGCAAAATAAGCGAACAAATCACCACTGACTACTACTAGGTATTGCTGATATCATCGATTACGTAATAGTGTCCTGCACAACACTATTTATAAGACCTTTCAAGACATGAGAGATTTTTTCAAATGCTTTACTATAGCGAAATATTCTAAGAGAATCGCTAAGCAACACTGTTGGCAAGTAATTTTTTTCGGTGGTTTGTCTTGCCAACAGTGTTGTTTAGCGATTCTTTTAGAATATTTCGCTGTAGTAAAGCATTGGAAAAAATCTCTTATGTCTTGAAAACTCTTATAAATACTCTTGTGCAGGACACTATTACGTAATGTATATTTTTACCACTGGGTACTCCTAAAATAATGCAAGTGGAGTGTAATGAAGAATGGACGGGAGTAACACCAATGGGACAAGCAATCTATTGAAGTGGAAAGAGTAATGTGCCTAATTGAGAGTGTTTTAGAAGAATTGGGTAGAGAAATTGCACGTAATATGTGTGTATGTACATATGTATGTATGTAACTCAAGGAAAATAATTATGTGACAAAAATGTATGTTTGTGAGCAAAATAAATAAAATACAAGCAAAAAAGGTTAACATTTTTATTTTTGATTTTTATAAATGTAAATTTGTTTAAAAATTTGGCATTTATGTGTACTTTTTTGTTTTGCCGACAAGCACAAAAAAGTGACTGATTTTGACATTTGTTGTCGTTTGAATTTCCATAGTGGGTACCAAATTTGTATGAAAATGGTTACGTCATCGTTCGCATTCATTGTGGATCGACTTGTCGTGCTGAACAAGTTTAGTGGGTCCCAAATCAGCTGTTTGGCGTTAAAAATTATTGCGAACGACAACGTTCGATATCGTGGGTTTCGCAATTAGTGTTTTATGTCATTGTTAATTTTTAATTTTCTATTTGTTCAGCAGCTTAGCGATCGAAATTAGCTTAAGCTTTAGCTAGTGAAGTGAATTATATCTTTCATCGTTTCAGAAAACCGAGTGCTTCTTTTGAAATATGAAAAATATGTTCTGTCCAATGAACATCACACTACTTTTTCATACCAAGCACATCAAGATGTTTTGCATCTTTAATATTTATGCCATCCATGATTACGGATGCAACAGCATTAACGGTCAAACGTCTATGTGTAATCATAAAATATTTTGGGTCTTCCAAGTATTGAAATTTACCCTTTCGATATTAACGCAACATCCTTGTTGAGTGCATATTCTGCCTTTTAGCCTTAACTTTCGATAAACTTCTCCTATCCCAGAATTCGAAGGAATGGAAATTTGAAATAGGTCATTTAGAAAAATAAGTAATAGGGTAGCAGAAAGAACGGATCTTTCCGGTAGCCTGGGATAAGCCTTGAACTTATTTGATGGGATCCCATTTTATAGCAATTATTATACTGTACTTCCTAAAAAATCTCGATATAAATCGAGAGACGTCATAGCAATAACTAGCTAAGTATAAAAGAAAGTTGCTAATGCAATCATGTTCGCAAGGTCTATGAGCAGATTAAATTATCTTTTTAAATCGGTAAATTTGCATGCCTTAAGAACATTTTTAATGCCCCTGAGTGATTTGGAAGGTTCACCTTCTAACTTAATTTTAAATAATCCTTAATTTTTTAATTAATTTTAGTCAAATAATAATTTCTTTACACAATATCTCTTTTCTACGACTTGTGAAAAGTTTTCACATCGATAAAAATTAAATAATTATATTAAGGGTTTTCATGAGAACTCTTAAAATTCCCATTTGTGCAATTGGGCAAATTTGCGAGATTTGTTTCATGAAGCCCCTTTTCAATTTTTGCGCAAACAGTTAAGTAAGTCTGAATGAAAATAAAAAGTGTGTGTGTGTATCTAAAATGCCTCAAAGAAGCAAAAAAACCAAAAAGTTGTAGTTTAATAAATGCACAATTGCACAGCTTAAGTTTACGAGTGAAAATTGTTGGGCAAAGTAATCAGGTTTGTATAAATAAATTTCCATACAATTTTTTACATTTTATTTACGAGAGTGTAAAAATGCACAATTGCACAGTTTGCGAGACTTTTGAACATTCTCATGAAAACCCTTATTGTTTTTCCTAAATAGGAATAGGAAAACTTAAATAAACTTACAAAAAATATCAATAAATATAGTTTTTTTTTCTTACTTACCCTGACAGGTTCAGATTGTATTGATATGTTCACAAAACTTTTCCAGCTTTACGAGTACCATAGCTACAATCTTGCCAAAAATTGTTAGAAAAAAATTTGGAGTCCTTGTTATTTATTCTGAAAAAAGTGAATAAAAATTTTCCCTTTACTTTTACAAAAAAAAATTGCATGAAGAAATTATTTTTTTTTTTTTTTGGTGTAAAATGTTAATGAGATTTGTTTAGTGAACTCTTAGCTACATTATTTTCTTATATAGTTTAGAGTTATCACTAAACTGTTGACCAAAAACTGATTACACCAGTTTTTGAGGGCGCACTGATTTCCGAAATCTCTGGAGGCCAAATAAAAAAGTTGGTCATCAAAATCGCTAAACTAAGTATAGGGTTTTACTTCTTTTTGGTAGTACTATCGAACCGATACTGTCAGGACCGTGCGAATTTTTCACTGTTGAACAGTGTAATTAGTAATCAAATTTTAATTAAAAAAATAATAAAATTGAAAATAAAATATTCTAATTCGTTGCATAAAAGATTATGAAAAATAACGCAATATGAAATATTAACATTGCCGGCGGTCAGCTGTCGCCAATGTGTTTGTATTGGCTGCTAGGCATTTGCCGTCGGCAAATCAATCAAACTTATTTTGTTTAGTAAAACACTTTCTTTTATAAATTATATTAAGTATTTTTTATTTAAATTAATTTCTTTTGCTCTCTAATAAATTTACAAAATTATTTATGTATAAATATGTTATTTAATACTTGTACTTTGTTATGCTCATCATTAAAAATACGAATAATATTAAAAATATATATTAAAAAAATACAATTATTTTAAATTTTACTTAAAACTAAAAATATTTAATTATACCAAATGTGAAGATGCGTTCACACTTGTAAAAACATTTAAATAAAAAAACGTAAAACCTCTTGATTGAAACACTTATTTGTTAAGTTAAACAGTTTCAGAATCTGAAACGTATGTTAATCAAAAGGTTTTTCATTAGTATTAAGTGGTTACGTTTTTTTGTTTAAATGTTTGCACCAGTTGCAACGTACCTTAAGTCTTTTAATTTTATATTTAAATTCTTTTTTTTTTGGTAAAATATTTAAATTTTATTACAAAAACACTAAATCTAAACATTTAGATAGTATGGTAATAAATTGATTTAAACTAAAATAGCAAATTAGTTCAAGATAAAAATAATAAAAGAAATTAAAAATCCTTTTATACGGTTTACAAAAAAACAAGCGATTTTATGCATTTGAGTATAAAATAGACACTGAGAGAAAAAATGTTTAGTAAAAATAGTTTTGCAAAAATGATTAGAAATGTTTGGAATATTTTATTACAAACATTTTTAATTATTTTTTTCTCTATATCGAGTTATTATAATATAAGTTTTTAATTTAATTAGTTTAGTTTAGTTTAAAATTGACTATCACAATTGTGCTTTGTTTAGTTGTAATAAAGGACTTAATTTAAATCCTCAATAGTTTTAAAAAGAAAAGAAAAAAAAAATAAATATGCCGACGGTGTTACATTTAGGATGGCGGGCTTTCCTTAGGAAATATAAGTATGTACATAGTTTTAGTAGCACAAAAACACATCACAATACTGCTTAAGTCTCTTCGTTCTTATTTTTTCAAATACTTATATACATAACTATTAGCTTGCTTTAGTTCCATTGTGGTTTTACTTGGCCATTGGGTAAAATTTGTATGACAGCTGTTGAAGATTCTGGTGAAGAGCTGGAAGTAGTTGCTGTGTGTATTGTGTTTGCTGCAGAGCTGGGATTGGCCATATTTTGTAGATAGTGGTCCTTCAAAGCCTTACACATGGCCAAAGCTAAAATCTTCCAAGCCATTAAATCTTGTTGGCTTGCAGAAACCTGGTTCACTTGATTATTTTCCCACTGAGACGACGTTTCAGTTGGCGCACTATTCAACTCCTGATTATTATGTGTTGCATTTGTTGTATGCATCATGGGTCCATCTACTTGATCTATTTCATCATTTGCTGTATGCTGTTCTTCATTTTCATAAAAAGGAATGGCCATTTTTTTTCAAAAAATCCAATTAAAAAATATTTGACGTCTTTTCTTTTTGTACTTTTGCGTAAATTCTTTCGTATAAATTTCGTTTATTTTTTATCTTGTGTTACACTATTCAACACTCGTGCTATCGTATATATATTTAAAATTAAATACGTCTTGCTTGCAACAAATCTAACGTTGTACTGACTGGAGCGCGTTACTGACTATTTTATTTATACGATTTTCTGACTGCTAATACATTTTGTTGAAGAAAATTGTAATTGAAACAATTGTGGTTATGAAACCACCAGAAATTTCACCCCCTTTGTTCGTAATTTTTACTTACTATCTGCTCACAATGCCTCTCTTTTACCGCACACAGCCTTCCTCTCTTGGCTCCAGAAACTAGTATAAGAACTCACGTGAAATTCACGTTTTACCAAAATAAAATTACTACTCTTCCGCTTGTTGTACCAGGACTGTCAGTCAGTCAGTCAGTCAGTCCGTTAAATGCATGTCTGTCGTCAGGACTATCACTTAACTAATCTTATCAACAACACCAAAAATATTTGTTGTTGTTTTTTTATATGTTACGTGGTGCTACTTGTGATGACAAATACTAAATATTAAATGAGATATTCCGAATATAAATACAATCATCACGTGTCTCTGGCTCTCACTTTCTCTAGATTCCTCTCTTTGCATTCCCCTTTTTATTAGATGCACTTTTTCAAATAATTTCGAATTTCGTTTAATTTGTTGTTGCAACAATCTCTCATTTCAAATAAATGAAAGGGGAAGTAAGATTTTATTACAATGAAAAATTTCGAAATTTCGAATTACAAAGACAACTTTCTCCTCCTCCTTTCAATGACTCACATGCACTTCGAATTGCTTGACATAGGCTTACAATCATACACTTATACACACAACCCAACCAAAAAAAAAAAAAAAAAAAAAAAACTGCCCAAAATAGTCCTTGACCAATTTTTTGTATTCCTTCAGACTGCTTGTGCGGTTTACCGCCGTTCAAAAACAAAATACTATTTCTACTCCTGCCAAAATTTACAAATATTTTACAAACAATTTTAATTATTCGAGTGTTAATTACGCCGCATTATTTGTTAATTAAGAAATTGATTTATTAAAATGAAAAGCAGCATACTCTCCTGGGAAATTGTGCCAAAAAATAGCAACAAACTCATATGCAAATTATATAGGAAAGCACTCGCAACAATTTTTCTTTCTTAGCAAAAAATATATAATCAAAATTCAAGCTGCTGCTGTGTGTTTAATACTTGTGTGGCAGGGAGTAAGCAACAACAACAATAATAATATTTAATAATGTAAACTGACATTTAATTAAGGTAACTTAACTACCAATGCTAATAGAGTTTTTTTTTCTTTCTTTCTCGACTCCCCTCAAGTCTCTACCAAACAACAACAGAATTAAATGAGTCTAATTAATAATGAAGCATTTGCCACATACAATTGCAAGTGTTTCAAGGTAGAAAGAAGGTGGCAAAGAGACTACATACATTCGTACCTCTCTTGAATATTTGCTGGAAGTTATTTAATCCTGAAATTGAGTTATGGTGTGTTTTTAAAGATTTGAAAAGGATTTATTATACGGTAGTTGCAATGTTTTAATTATTTATGCAAAAAAATAAATACTACTCGTAATTTTAAAATTTTTTTGTAGAAATAATTTATATACTAAAATAAACGAAAAAATTTAAACTTCCTATTCACAAGCAGCTGTCTTTTCAATAACTTTGGCTGCTGTATTTTCTGTTTTTTAAATCTAAATGGAGACAATTATTATTGCAGCCTAATTATGGTCCTTCGAATCGCCACCTCAAGAACATATCTAGTGTTGGTAAGGCTAAATTAAAATAATCTAATGACTCGATTATGTATGGCAACCGAACATCAGTTGCTGTGCCAACTGCCAACGCAACCGAAATTAAAATTAGTAATCGAATATATTATTCTGAGAGATTGACAGCTGAAAATAATGATATTACATTATCATAAGAATGATTAGTTCAGTAAAAACTACTCGTATTTTTCGATAAGAGGAAAAAATGCAAAATGTGGAATTCATTAGACTTACATAGGCCAAGAGAGGCCATTTTGTGGGGGGACATTCCTCCCTAAAATTTGCTTTTGCTTGTGTTAATACTACTTATGAAGACCAGAAGTCGTAATGCTTACCCCAGAAAATTTTTGTTAGCTACGCCAATGTAAACTTAAGGGACAATTCAAATCAAAGGTGATTTCATTTTGATATGAAATGCAACTCTGTCAGAAAAATTATATACATATACATACATATGTATTTCTTATTGTAAAATTTCCTGCTGTCAAAAAATTACGAACGTTTTGCTTGACTTGACACGAGAGAAATTTAACAGCTGATTATCATCTGGTGGAATGATACACATCCTTTAGAATTACCGCCTCTACTGGAACAAAATTTGTTGCTTAAAAAATTTTAAAGTAACAATTTCTTTTTTTTTTAGCTGTAAAGCATATTTTCGACTTCCCAAAGGAGAAAGGATATTAATTTAATTTAATTTTTGTTTCAAAAACTATGCTGGAACTAAAGTTTTATGGTTGCCAATATTATTGCTATGTGGTAACTGAAATCAACAGCTATTAGTTGAGAGTTGCCATACGTAGTAATATTTTGGCAACGCAACTTAAGTTGTGTTGCCATCCATTATCGAGCCATAAGCCTTATAAAAATACCTTTATCTAGCGAGTTGCCATAAGTAGTAATATGTATTTTAACAATGCAACTAAAGTTGGGTTGCCATCCACAATCGAGCCATAAGCCTTACAAAAAATACCTTCAACTAACTTAAAATATTAATTAGACGCGGTTTTGATTAAAAAAATTTCAATATGAAACAAAATTTTGTAATATTAATAAAAAAAAAGTATATCGGATTTTACATTTAAATAAATTGACTAAATAATAAAAAAATTTAATTCAAAAACGTCCTTGATTTTTAATTGAAACAACTAAATTAAATTTCTAACTAAATCATTTAAATTTGTTATTAAAAATATAAGTTAAAAAATATTTTTTCTGTGTTACAAAAACATTAATTAACCTCCAAATGCAAAAAATAACGTGTGCTGCGAGTGTACGTTAAAACCGGTTTTTGGAAATTTTGTGTTAATATACACTTCCAGCACACGTTATTTTTTTTTTTTTTGCATATGGGGTTTAATCATTAAGTGAAGCAATTAAATTATATTAAAAATTTAATTAAATCAGGTAAGTCTTTAACTGAATTTATTAAATATTTAATTGAATCAATAAAATTTTTGATTCAATCAATTAAAGTTTTAATGACATCAATTAATTTTTTAATTAAAGCAAATTTATAATTAATTAATTTAATTTATTTAAAAGTTCTGGTTGAAAAAATAAATATTTTTCCTGTTACAAAAAAAAAAAAAAAAAAAAAACAATTTCAGGCATATAACTTCAACTTCATTCAGTATGTGGGTTCTGTAACTTTTTGCGAACAGTGACGATAATTCCATAATTTCTTTTTAAGATAGCCTCCAGCTAAGTTTTAATGGCCATTTAATTCAATATCATCTGGTGTATCTGTGTATAAAATGTCAATGTAAGCGAAAAGCACAAAGAATAATACAGGGGTCTAATCGTTGCTTTCGATAACGAGCTGGTTTGATCACGTTTTTTCAGTTTGAGATTATGGTATTCGATATGGAACCATATTATTACATTGTTCCATAGCGAATGTCATAATTTCAAACTGAAAAACATTACCGAATCAGCTCGTTATCGAAAGCGACGATTAGACCCCAGGGCAATTATTAATAAAATTCCGAGGGAAATTTCTTCCTTCTACAATTAGAACTTTTTTATTTTCCCTAGTACTCGCGGAATATTATTCATTGGACTCATAAAGAAAAACTAAATGAATGACAGCGAATATCGTTAAAATATGTTACTGAATAGCAAAGTTGATACATTTTAGTTATATTTAATATAACGATACGATTATTGTAATAAAAGTTACTGAGTCCAAGTATAGGTATTAAAATTTATAAAAAAAATCTGTTATTCCAAAAATCAACTCTTCAATAAAACTGGAAAGTACAATACATATATAATAATTGAAAATTTTACAGCTGGTCATAACATAGCGTCTATACCTGATCAAAATTTATCATAACAACTAACAAAACGTCGGCAGAGGCGTTGTCAAATTTTTGTTACTGCAAGCATACATGCGAAGACGTTGTGGTTTTTTTATTATGATAAATCATAATTTATTTGTCGTCGTGAAGAAAGTTTGTCACAATACCTGCAATATTTATTTCACTTCATGTTTATTAAAATGGTTTTATTTAATAAAAACATCAATACTTTTCTTTATTTTTATAGTTTTTTTTCTCAAAAATCACATAAAAATTGCATTTTCTGCAAATAAATTAAAACGTCAAACAGTTTGTTTACGTTTTTTATCAAGACAAATTTGTCTGAGCTTGAGCTCTGACAAAATTGTCAAGACACTGCAATAACACTAATAAATGGAGTCTATACCTGATAAATTTTTCTCTTGATAACGATTTGACTTTTATCATGATAAAAATTTATCAGGTATAGACTCATTGTAATGTAGAAAAAATGGTGCAAGAAATTAAAAATTAGGAAAAGTTGTCAAAATTATCAACATTAAAAAGAGTTTAGATGGAAACGTATTTAAAAAAATCAGGACAAATTTGAACTCTGTAAAATTTTTCAGCTAATATAAGTATGATATTAGCAATTCAGGTGTAAATCTTATTTTAAATGCACGCATACAAACACATATCTATAACTAGATGAGGGATTTATAAGACTGCATATAGGCCAATATGAAAAGTACCCTTCTTGTGTTTCTACTAAGAATGAATTCTCAAACTAGATGAGAAACCAATACCACTGAAGAAATTCTTAAAAACAATTTTACATAAAGTACGTTCCCACTACAAAAATATTAAATCTCACCCTAAAATTATGCAACGTTCTTGTATCACATCAAATTTACTTTCATATAAATGCAAGCATTTGCTTTATTTATTGTATGTATTTACTTCAACCGGTTCTAAATCAATATTTATTTTTCATATTGCAAAAATAACATTTTACACCATTTTTTACTTAACCTGCAACTAAGGAAAACATGTTTAAAACATTTGTTTATTTACAGAAAAAGCACATTCAAAAACATCATACGAGTATGTATGTATGCACATATGTATATATATAAAAATATATAAATACATATATATATATATATATATATATATATATATATATATATATATATATATGTGTGTACCATCGTTTTTTCTTACATTTATATTTACATTTGTAGATACACAAAGTTTTTGCCTCGTAATACATTGTAGTCAACACTATGCTTATTTAAACGGAAAGTAGTGCAATGCTAGCATACTTTTAGGTTCTTAAAATAAATAGAAAATTATTGCATACTGTGAGGATGTAACAAAACAAATACAAATATAACAAAACATGAACAAATGTGAAAAAGCGTTTTAAATCTTTCCGTCAGTAAAGCAACAAGAACAATAACAAGAAACAGACATGGAAAAGCACCTCTCCTTAAGAAACTATAAAACAATAGAGTTGTAGTTTTGAACATTTGAAGAAAGAAAGAAATGGCAAAGTGAAAATACAATTTTTGTTTTCTTAGCTTTTTTTTCTTAATATTAAATTATATACCTTATTATCAACATTTTGATGCAAGTACGAGCATTTCAAATATTATAAAGTTAACCCATTGAAAGCTATGCAGGATTCCAGGAGTAAAAATACTTGTAGTTCAAGATATTTTCCCTGTCAAACCCTTGAGATGCCAAAGTGTTAATAATGTTTTGGAAAAGTATGATGAACAAGTAAAATTTTACTACCCTCCAGTTTATTAAGCCAAGCAACAATTGTTACTTTATGGTTGTTGCACGGTTGTTGTGCACCAAAAATACAACTGCATTTTAAGAAGCCACGTCAAGTCAAGCGCCAATGCCTTTAATGCATTGATGGCAAACAATAGATTTCAGCTTTTATGAATATGTGCGAGTACGTACCTCTTGCATGTGCGAGTCTTTTAGCTTTCTTTCCACTTTCCACAGATGAATCCCATTTTATATGCTGCTAGTAAATGTTATGCTTAACTGCTTGCAGCGTTTGAATACGCGTATGTATTGTTGCAGTTAAATGCTAAGAAAGTAACATGTGCATCCTTTTCTAAAGCTTTATGTATATTGTTACAATATTATAATATAAAAATATATGTCGGTACGTACAAGTTTTATGAATATGATTTTCTATAAAAGGAAACTCTATTGTTATTGTTTAATATATGAGAATACATAAATGATATTGAGTTTATATGGAAATATTTGATGAAATTGATAAAATTAATTTTACACCAGAATGATTTTCCACAAAAGAATCAATTATATTTTGAGCAATTTGAATTTAATAGATAACTTTAGTGAAGGTTATAAATTAAGTAACAAATATCAACCATTTTCTCTTATAATATTTTTCATGTGCTTGACTAGAACGAAGTGTACTTGCACTATACAAGCTTTTTAAACTTTTCGTATTCTTTTTTTAGGGTTCTGTACGCCAAAGGTGTACAAAGGAACCCCATTGATTCCGCTACGCTGTCCGTCACAGGCTGTTTTCTCGAGAACCATGAGAGCTACGGACCTGAAATTTTGACAAAGCATGTAAAGCTTCGGCCGCTGCAACAACAAATATATGACAGTTAAAAATTAAAGGGTGTTCGATCGAAGAGTAAAAGTGCATTTCATATGGCAGTGTGGTTTCGATTTGTATATAGACACTGGAGATTTGTAAAGTTAGTGTATTTTTACACAGACTACAACAATTAAGAATGAAATTAAAAAAATAATAAAAATTAAAGGCTAGTTAATGTAATTTTTACAACTTTCTGTATCTTGCAAACTCTTGAAATGTTCAAAAACGCTAAAACTAAAAATCCCAAAATTAAAAAAATCCCCAAAACCAAAAAATATTGCCAAAAACCGAAAAAAACGCTAAAATAAAAATAAATCTTTAAAACTTAAATAAATTCCGAAAAAATCTCCAAAATTAAAAAAAAACGCCAAGACTAAAAAAGCGCCAAAAATCGAAAAAAGTGTTAAACTAAAAAAAATTTCTAAAACTAAACCAGATCGCCAAAAACCGAAAAAATCGCCAAAATGAAAAAAACCCGAAAAAATCCCAAAATCGCAAAAAAATATAAAAACCGCCAAATCTAGAAAAGTCGCCAAAAACCGAAAAAAAAGTTCACCAGGTGCTTAATTTTTTGTAAGATATTTGATTATATACGCTAAAGTTTGTATAGTATTACATATCACACCCTTCGTGTGCGCGTTAAAGTCGCACTGTACTGACTTTATTCAGGTATGAATTTGCATTGAGATAGTGAAAGTACAGATGATTATGCGACATAAAACTATGGAGAATAGAAGCTTTATTAACTTATTCCTTTTTACAACTCTGCTATTATGAGTTTTGTCGTTTTTTATGGCATGATTGCAGCGCCTCTGGTGTTAAGCAGCCGCATTATATCCAGCTATGTAGCCATTTTATTGGTTATTGGACTTCGCCGCCGATTGCTTATTACAAATATCGATGTAAGAGGGCGCTGGGATATGCATTAGCCTAGACACCAAAGTATGTCAGAAAAATCTATGTTGACATGACTGGGTATGGTCAGGGATTGAACTTGGACTCTCGAAGACCATCATTAGCTTTGTAGTCGACGCACTAACTACTTCAGCCAACAACACCTTCTACATTTTGATGAATTCATTTGTTGTGTTTTCTGATTTGATTTAAAAGTTGACTTGATCGAGATTGTTCTTAGCTATGTTTGAAGAAAATCGGTCCAGCTGTTCAGAAGATATCACATCTTTTCTACATATATTCTGTTGAATCTGTGTCTTTGACTCCGTAGCTCCCAAACGGCTAGACCGATTTTAATTTGTTTTTTTTTTCGTTTGAAAGGTGACTTGATCTAATATCTTTTCGTTTATAGGAAATTGGTCATGGGATCTTAAAATTTTTAATTTTTGTTATTTCACATATTTTTATTTTTTTTTAATTATTCTTATCTTAATTGCCAATATAGAATATTTCCCAAAATATTTGCTTAGTATGCAAATTTTTGCAATAACTTGTGTAGCCGCAATTATTAAACCTGAAAACTCTCAAAGGAATTTTGCTGCGATAAGGAAAGGAGGAGTATTTCTTTTCAACAAAATTTCATTTTAAACAAATTTATCAAAATATTTCATATACTTGTAGATGTATATTTAACATCTTTTGTCTTTTATAATCGAATTTAAGAACTTCGAATCAAATAAAGGCTGCAATACTCAAGATACAAAAGGTAAATTTGCTTTACTACTCTGGGCAAGCATATTCTTCAAACATCTAGTTGTCTAAATTTGCCTTTGCTTTTTGCATTGGCCAATTGAAGCTTTTATGACTGCAGGTAACAGCAATATTACACACACACACACACACACACACACACTTAAAATACACTTTCTTTTGAATAGTTACAAGCAGGACAGAACAAGGACGTTAGCAACACTTGGCAACACTTAAAACTAACGTAGTTAATTTATGGTTCGTTAGGTCAAGCGTCTGTTTTTAGCTTTTGTTTGTTGGTTACCCAAAGAAAAAGTTGTTTTTCTTTTTTTTTGGTAAAACTGTTGATTATTTGAAGACTTGACTCTTCCCAAAACAAAAAACAAAAATCAACGAAAAAAAACCGATAGATCCCTTAAGTGCTTGTCTTGTTGTTATTCTCTTTTAAACCCCCAACACCATCTTTATTTAATGTCTAACATTCTGGCCAAAGTTTATTTTATTGACCATATAATAAAATTGTAAAATAGCTCTTGTCCCTTCTATTTATCCTCTTCTATCAACCATTACTCTTTGTCAATTTAAATATTTAAATACTTTCAATTCATCTTCGTCATTTTAGGTTTGTTTATGGTTATTTTGGTTATTTATTTATTTTTGGCCATCTTTAAACTGTTCAATTCTATTCAAATCATTCATGTTTTCTTTAATACTTGGTTTGATATTAAAAATGAATTACAGTTTCGGCTTTTGTGAGGATTTTGCACACCTTGATAAATGCTTACAAAAGGGCCTGGGAAAAAGGATAATTTCTTTTTGATTTGTGGACTCTCTAAACACAAATAAAAGCAAACAACACACACATTTACACTTAACAATTACAGCAAGTAATATACCTTTACATATTACGAGTATTTTTGCTCGTATGCTCTTAAGCTCACAAGGGTCATCCTTTTTTTTTTTTGAATTTTATGTCCTGCTCTGCACAAACAAATTTATAAATTTTATGTTGATACTTGAGTCATGGTTTTAAAAGTTGGGTTCTCTAGCACTTTTTTATATCTTTGAAATTTTTTACGTCTGCCGCAACAATCTTTTAACTGTTGCCTGTGAAAGTTTCTGGTCAACCAACTTTTTTCAAAAGAAAGTTAATCGCTGGTTATTTGAGGGTTGCTGTTATTTTGCTTTTTTATGGTCAGCATTCTGAAATAAAACATATTTTCGCAGTGGCGCTAAAAAGAATTCAAAGAAAATACCACTTTTACTACAAAAGATGAGATTTTTTTTAACAAGTCAGTAGTACATAAATATTTGTATGATAGCCATTGTTTAAGAATATTTAAATAAATAACAAAAGGATTGTGATTTTCAATCGTTAAATATATTAGAAACTCTAGGACGGGGTATAAGCGCATGGTCATTGAATAGAAGTCATATTTCTATTTGACTGAGCCACAATCAAATAATTTTCAATAGATCATAAGCAAGACAACTATGTTCTGGTTTAGATGATGCAAGTACATACTTGCATTTGCCTTCGCACAAAGAGACTTATCTTGCAGACATTTCTGAAACGCAATTTCATGTGGCTCGCTATGCACGTCAATGCATCGAGTCAAAAAAACTTAAGAGTAAAGGGGCCCATACACTACAACAGCATGCATGCGCAATCAAGTGTTTGTGCCAGCGGTTTGGTCGTGTATGGGCATTTTATGCGATTGTACGGTTTGCTGTAGCGATGTCAACTACAGTTTGATATTTTGCTGATGGTACCAGCTCGCTGGTGTGGTATATGGTGAAATTAGCTCAGTTAAGCAAAGTTGTCATGGAGCAAACATGGATTTAAGTAATATAATTTGTTGAAATATAATTTGTTTCAATCGTAAACAGAATTTAAGAACTTTAGTTATACATAGCTGCTAATTTTAACAACATACCAATAATAATTGCAACAAAATATGTGTCACTACTCATAACCACCCTTCCCGAAATTTTGTAAGAAATGAATATTGTACCAGCTTGCTGGTATGTTGTGTGGTTCGAGCATGAATGCTCAATCGCTTGATTGTGCGTGCATGCTGTTGTAGTGTATGGGCCGCTTAAGCACAAAAACAATATGTAACAAACACATAAACCAAATTCGCGTAACGAATACTGTAACGAAAATATGAAACGAAAGTAAATAAATTCAGTAAAGTGCGACTTTGACTCGCACACGAAGGTTTCCGCTCGGACACTACATGTGTAATAATATACGAGCTTTAGGCCATATGATCGAATATCTTACTTGATGTCGAAATTTTTTAAATAAAATTTCAAGTACCCGTTAAACTTTTTTCGCGTTGTGAAGATTTTTTTTACTTTTGGCTTTTTTTTAAGTTTTAACGTTTTTGTTCGTTTTAAGAATTTTTCGATTTTTGGCTTTTTTTAAGTTTGTGAATTTTTTTTTTTTCGTTTTTGACGGATTTTTTCAGTTTTTTGCAATTTATTTAATTTTTAGCGATTTGTTTTTAGTTTTAAGGCTTTCTTTCGTTTTGGCGATTTTTTACGGATAATTTTTAGTTTTGGTGCTTCTTTTGCTTTGGCGATTTTTTGTCGGATTTTGGCGATTTTTTTCATTTTGGGATTTTTTAGTTTTAGCGTTTTTGAAAATTTTAAGAGTTTACCTCTTACTGTTTCCAAGATACAGCAAGTTGTCAAAATAGCATAGCCAAAATTACATCAACTGGTAGAATACCCTTTAGTTTTAAGTTTTCAAATTTCAGTGTTAATTATTGTAATCTGCAAAAAAAATACACTAACTTAGGATTTCCACATGTTTCGTTGCTCGCTTTAGAACACCCCTTAATTTTTAACTGTCATATAAAGGGTCCGCAAGATAACTTTTTTTTGAAAATGCTATAAAAAAATACTGAATATTTTCTCAAATTTCAGTTAATAATTTTTTTTTTTTTTTAATGCATGTATTTATTTATTGTGGGTCTTATGCAAAAAAACTTAATAAGGCTTTGCAAAGCAATGTTAAGTAAAGTTGTATTCTAAAAAAAATATTGTATAACAATTCTAAAGTAGGCACCCACGTTTGTTAAGAATGCTTTAAGTTGATATTTCCAAAATGTGTATTTTGTACCTCAAATATTTTTACTAATATAGCACATACTGATTCATGTTACATCTGAAAATGAAGCTAGAAGTGGCTGCTCTTATCTTAAATTTATTATTTCTGTCATGTAATGGGAAGCATCACCAAATTATCCAACTGCTTCAAAATACATAGCAAAATCCATAAAAAAAATATTAAAATAAATACAATTATATAAAAATGTTTTAGTGATGTACATACAATCAAAACAAATCGAAAAAAGCTGGATATTCAAATACTCGTTTCATTCGAATAAAACAAATTGTGATAATTTGTCACATTTTTTTACTTTTACTTCATGGTTATGTTTATCTGTTTTCCTGCTATGTCAGAAGCTCATATTTTTTAAATTAGGTTGCTTTACTTCAAGATAATAAAAATTTATTTACTAAAATAAAAAAATATTTGAATACCCGAATGAAATTGTATTCAATATTGTACATCATAAGCTGTGAATTGGTTGTTGAACACGGTGGTGTTACCAGTATTTATTATTAAATCACAAAATCTTTAAAGTTGTCTTTTGCATATGATTTTTTAACAAAGCTATGTTAGCCTTAAAGTGCTTATCAACTACTATGAACTTTAAAGCTAAAGTAAAATATTTTTTTGCATAAGGGGGTGTATCTTCAAATATGAACTAACAATAAGTATTCAAATCTTAAATCTAGAATATAATTATTAGGCGCGACCACTGTCGGACATAAACTTAGTGATAGTTATAAATAATACATAAGTAGTGATAATCAAAGAGGAAAAAAAAGTATTTTCAAGTAGTCCCATCTGGAGTGTTAGGTATAAGAGCCCTTGTGTTCCTCTTTTTTAGGCGGATGTGTCCAGTAAAGTTCAAAATATTACGAGCAAGCGGATTAGGATGTGATTCGAGTTTTGTTAAATATTTGCCTGCGTATTTTGCAATTTCAGCTGTATTTCACCAATGGCTTCACGAATATTGTCCTTTAAAGCGTCAATTGTCTCTGGCTTGTCGGCGTAACACTTATCTTTGACGGCACCCCACAAATAATAGTCCAACGGTGTCAAATCGCAGCTCCAAGGTGGCCAAACGACATCAGCTCTGCGGCTGATAATGCGATCTTCAAAAACAGGGCGCAAAACATTGAGTGTAGCTTCGGCTGTGTGGCACGTAGCGTCGTCCTGTTGAAACCAAATGTTGCCAATATCCTCCTCTTCAATTTTTGTGAACAAAAAATCGTTCAACATGGCCCGATAACGATCGCCATTGACTGTAACGGCCACTCCTTGCTTATTTTCGAAAAAAAAATGGCCCAATTATGCCTCTGGACCAAAATCCGCAGCAAACAGTGACTCGTTTTGGGTGGTTCCGTACACCAAAGGTGAAAAGGAACCCTATTGTTTTCGCTACGCTGTCCGTCTGCCCGTCTGTCCGTCACACGGTATTTTCTCAGGAACCGTAAGAGCTACGGACCTGAAATTTGGACACAGTATGGCCGCTACAACAGCAAATACATGAGAATTAAAATTAAAGGGTGTTCCAAAACGAGCAAAGAAAAATGTTAAAATCCCATGTAATATACATACAATTGTATGAACATATGTAGTTATATTGAAACTTGAAATTTGTAAAATTAGTGTATTTTTATACAGACTACAACAATTAACACTAAAATTTAAAAAATTTTAATTAAAGGGTGGTCCATCAGTTAATGCAATTTTGACTATGTAATTTTGACAATTTGCTATATCTTGGAAACCGTAAGAGGCAAACACGAATATTATAAAATCGCCAAACCAAAAAAATCGCCAAAAATTAAAAAAAATCGCCAAAACGAAAAAAATCGCCAAAATTATAAAAAATTTCTAACACTAAAATAAATCGCCAAATTCGAAAAAATCGCCAAAATAAAAAAAACGCCAAAATGAAAAAAAAACGCAAAAAATTGAAAAAAAATCGCCAAAACGCGAAAATGTCACCAAAACTAAAAAAAAAATTTAAATAAACAAAAAATCGCAAAAATTAAAAAAATCGCCAAAAATAAAAAAACGCCAAAATAAAAAAAACGCCAAGATGAAAAAACGCCAAAAACCGAAAAAATCGCCAAAACAAGAAAATAAAGTGTCTAAACTAAAAACGAGCCAAAACTTAAAAAAATCGCCAAAACCGAAAAAAACGCAAAAAACGACAAAACAAAAAAACCGAAAAGACCCCAAAAACGAAAAAAATGCTAAAACTATATATTATATAGGATGAAGTTTGTATTAAATTACATATCTAGCGTTCGTACGGAACCCTATGTGCGCGAGTCATAGTCGCACTTTACTGAATTTATTTATAAATAAAAAAGTTTATACTTTTTCCCCAACCAAATAGAATGCTATCCTAAGCCATATGTTATATATGGATGTGTTAGATATACATACATACATATGTATGTATGTATGTATGGATGTGTGTATGCGGATGATTTAACAGCGGCTGCAAATCATCACTGTGATATTTAACGCGCCAGTTGATGTTTTATTATTAAACATCTAGTTCCTCTTCCTTATAATTTTTTCTTTCCTATAAAGAAAACACACAACTCAATAAAAAATATTTTACACAGACTCTCATATACGATTTTATGAATTTATATACATTAGAAACACAAACACATGCAAACTATGCATATTTTCACTTATAGGAAGGACACAAATACCCAACAGTTTTGGAATTTCAAATATCAAGACGTTGTGCAAAAATTAAAATTTTCATGAAAATGATGTAGAGTAAATTAGTGAAGAGGAAGGCTAATGGAATCAGGTAAACTCAAGGCATATTCATATGAGGTGAATTCAGCTCAATTTGTCTTGAAAAATTCATACTTGGAATGTCGAAAAAATGTACTAAAAAACTTATGTTGACATCTGAGAGATATCCAAATTGCGAAGAGCGAAAATAGTTATCTGGGCAGGCAGATGCCACCTGATATGAATTCAACTTGATATAATTTTGATATGAAATGCAACTCTGCAGAAAAAACAGTGTAAAATTTCCTGATGTCAACAAATTTTAGGAACGTTTTGCATGATTTGAGACTAGAGAAACTAGGAGCTGATTATCATTTGCTGAAATGCCTTGGTGCAGAGAATTTGTAAACCACACGAACTGCAGGGCATTAAAAGGACTATGGGATTTCTCTTCATTACATATTTGTTCGTATAATGAACGTGTAGGCATGTGTGATAAATTATCTTCTGTATTGGTTTTTATTTGGGAAGTAGTTGTTCTAAAATAAAACGTAAAACATATTATTAACTCAGAGAGTGAGGGAGGGAGACCAAGTGCTTGCTGCCAGAGTAAGTGTTGATGGAGTTTTTTGTGTTAAAAGTGTGTTGGCTGTATAGATGTGTTGATGGAGTCTGTGACAATGATGAGTTATTGAAGTTAAAAGTCATATTCATAAAAATTGTCGTATGTCTTGGGATTTGTTTGAAAAAAAATATATATATATATAAATAAGAAAATAAATAAAATGCAAGGGGAGAACACAAATTGAGAAACTCTAGGAAAATCTACTCATTCATTTTTTTTAAATTTATTTCTTTATTAAAATTATTGAGAAAAGTTGCATGTTATATTACTTCTCCTTTTGCTGATTCTCATAATCGTATGCAAGACTAATCATGCACAACAACATCCCATAAATAGATTATTAACTACAATGATTGAGAGTTACGCGAGTTCATTTGATTGAAATGAAAAATAAAACTCTGTAAGTACAAAAACTCCAATGAAATTTAATGCCAGTGAGCAAACAGTTTCAATCAAATTTTACAATGGTCATGTTGAGCCCACCATGGAAGCTTTACACAACCTTTGCACGAAAAAAAACTAAAACAAAAGAAACACATTGAAATAAAACTGCCCTTAGCGCTGGACCATTCAATTAAGTGGGGCGCGAAAAACATGACAACATCAAACTCCACAACAAAGCAAACGAGTTCAATACGAGTACAAACAATTGCTCGCTCGGTGTCATAGCAGATTCTTGTCTGTTGGCCATGAATAAACAAGCAGAGAAAAATAGCAAAAAAAAAAATAATAGTATAGATTTAACATTTTTAAAAGCAAAAGCTTTTTGTCTAATGGAACTCATGCGTGGCCTTGTTCTCGCTGAATTAAATTTCAATATATTAAAATACATAACGAATATAGTTATGTAGACGTGTAGCATTCATTCAACGGCTTAACTTATGCATTCATTGTCCTTTACAATAACGACGATTCGATGAAATATCTAGTGGACTCATTGACTGACTGCTGGCTGATTCAATCACTGTGCTACGATTTTATTTAAATCGAACATATTATTTACCTTATTTTGAAGCCTAAAAGCGAAAAACAAGAAGCAAACAGCGAAAAAAAATAAGTCCAGGCGGTCATTAAGAGGACACGTGCTATTCGAGCACGTGTCTTGCCTTCATTTCAACAAATGTAAAAGGATTCGTTTCGTTTTACTCGGTTCTTTACAATAAACTGAGAAAAAAAACTAGGTTTGAAATATCCTTGTTTAAATAAATATTTATGAAAGCGCATAAGTTACAAGAAATTTTTAACTAAAAATTGGTTTGTAATTGTTTTTCAAGCTCATTACAAAAATAGATTTGTTTGATGTCCTCCAAACGGCAATCGATTCGAAACCAAAGTTTATTTGTCTTAGAATGTGTTTTACAGCAACTAACAATGCCTCAAACCTATGTAAGTCCTTTTGTGGAAAGTGTCCCATTGTCGTCTAAATGTAATTTATATATATTTGTTTGCTTTCAAATGCTTCGCCTTCACCATAACAAAAACAAATAGTAATTTTTCTATTAATTCATGTTTGAATGTGATTTTTCTTTCCTCTATTCGATTTCAGTTTAACATTAATGTTAATTTTCTAAGTAAATACTTGAAAGTGTGAGAGCGAGCATTGTGTTAAACGTGTCCTTTTTGTAAGGAAAATAACAAATACACACTTATTTGATGGGTTACCATCAAAGTGTAGCACGTTAATTTGCTATTAATTGTTAAATTACGGCGGGGCCTAAACAAACAATGAAACACGTTTTTCTGAAAGAAGAAAAAAAATTAATAATGGAAATAGTGATTTTATGATGTAATGATTTTGCTTTAAGTAATATAGAAGATATTTAATTATGATAATACCAGCTAGAAATATAGAAACGTGGGAAGTAATCAGTAAATTCAGTAGAAGTAAATTCAAAGTGAATCAAGTAGGGTTAATATGCACCTCTTTGTTTTTAGGATTTATTTTCCTCAGCTTATGCACGAGAGTATTTCACAAACTGAACTTAAGGAATGCTAGAAAATGTAAGAAATTGTGCAGTTTATAATATATATTGGGGAGATATGCTCATACAATAAAAATCATAAAAGTCTATCAAACTTAGTCAGGTTAGGAACCTAGTTTCCTCAATATACTTTTTTAGGTTTTTTTAAATCTGAATCTCTAAGATATTCGATATCTGTTATTTTTCCCGATGTAACATTTATCTTATGATTTGACTGAATACTGGGCAGTGACACAAGTGGTGTTCGAGAGTTTTATCATTGACCTGGCAGACTCGACATGTTTTATGATCAACAACAGTCATGCGAGCCAGGTGACTTTTTAACTCTCTACGTTCTGTTATTATGCTAACCAAATTCCGAAGTGCTAAACTTTTTAAACTTAGAATTTCGATTGTCCTTATATTGTTTGGGTTCCCCCAGAGAATTTCGGTGACTGTTTCAACAGTAGAGTTCTGCCAATCTATGGTGTTTTGTTCTGTATTGTAATGTTTCAATTAATTTTTGAAATTCTTGAAAAGGTTTGGAATTATTCAAGATTTCATTTAAAAGAACCCACCCCAAATTGGCGTGCTCTTAATGAAGAACGTTACTTATTTACTAATTCCTGACATCTTCTATCTTGAAAAAGGCTTCGCCATAGGCTTAGGTTCTGATTTAAGGTTCTTTGCATTGTTAAGATCTAAAATCAGATAATTAGGAGGTAAAATTTAGACTAAATGTAACCTTTAAGCAACTGATATTATTCCTAAAGAAATTTTGGTAAAATGTACAAACAAAAATCGTTAGTGAACTGAAATTTGTAAGGTGGTAAATCTATTTCTAGTAAATATTTATTTAGAAACATTTTCATCACAGTCGAGAATTATTCAATAACACTTCCCACCCCTGTGATGCAATCTATTGAACACCGTTGCTATTTTAGAGTATTACAAATCTAGGCGCACGGTAGTGCGCCAGGCCAAGTTCCGGCCAATGCACGCAGTGTGTATATTTACAGGAAGCCATTCGAGCTGTTTTTACCCCCCTCATAACTTTGTTCCCCGCGACCGTAAAATTATGAAATTTAAATCATAATTAGAATAAATTCATGTAAGTTCACATATATAGTTTGAAAGTTTTACAATTGAAGGTTCCGGAGATACGGAGGTGCAAAAAGTGCATATTTTAAGACATACTCACTGACTCACTGATCACTCATCACTTCCGCTATAGGTAGAGAGCTAAAATTTGGTACACGAGTAGATCTAGGTGAGAAATGAACTAGAAAAATCTGAAAACCCGAAAATTTCAACCAAGGGGGCGGCGCTACGCCCATAAAAATTAAAATCTAAGCTAGTGAGCTAAAATTTGCTACAGAACTAGGTCTAGGTGAGCATTAAACTAAAAAAAATTTAACCCGAAAGATTTGGCCAGGAGGGCGGGGCTACGCCCATAAAGGCTAGAATTAAAAAAGCAAATCTAAGGCGCTTAATGGAAGATATTTTATTGAAATTCGGCATACATACTGTGATAGGGCAAGCCTAAAAATTTTCCATTAAAAAAGTGGGCGTTGACACGCCAATACAATTTCAACCTCATTTTCGTGTTCTACGGCTCAGCATATTTAGATATGCTATTTCTGTATGTATTATTATCCGTTTGCAACGAAACTTGACACAAATAATAAACACTGGCCGAAAAAAATCTTAAGTTTGGAAAAGTGGGCATGGTATAGGTGAGAAAACAACAAGAAAAACTTGAAACCCAGAAATTTTAGTCAGATTATCTAAAAATTATATGACACACGATTACAAATGTATATACTGCATAGCATATATTAGTGAAAGGTTTTGTGCCAAACGAGAACTTGGTCAAAATTTATATCTCACTGCTTTTGATGGCCGAAATTATTGATACGAACTTGGCCTTTTTTCACATTTATGTTTTTGTGAGGATTCACTTTTCTGGCAGCACTGATGTTTGAAGTGTGTGCAAATAAAATACTCCTGTATATGCTCATGTCTAGCCGAATATACATATATATTCATAGTATTTTTATACTTATGCGTATGATACAATGCATAAATTTTACTTATAATTTGTGTGCCCTGTGTAATTAAAGGAATGTGTTGAACGTAGTCGTTGGTGTTTTATAGTTATAGCATGATTATGTTTGCGTATGAGTATAGTTTTTCATTTTAACTGATTAATGTGTTAATGTATGATAAATAAATACTCTGAGTATCATGCGTATATTTATGTTGTCCGAATAAATATCCATACTCTGAGTACAAGCATGCCCGACTCTTAGTATGGCGGACACTCAATGCGCATGTACCTTTATATTTATACTTGCAAAGTATTTAAGTTTTTCGTATTAATGAAGAAGAGTTGTTTGAAAACAAATATTTGAGTGAACGAATTGTTTGTACTAATGAGTATACTACAATTAAGAGCAATTACGAGTACTTAAGTATATTTTTTGAGTAACTATTATCATTCTCTAATCTATACAATATTTCGAAAGAGCATCATCATATTATACCACAAGGATACTCATCTTCATCCTTTTTTTAAACAAACACAAACTGTAAAGCTATTTTGGTTTGTCTGCAGAAACATCTAAAGTGTCCGGCAGGACTCGAACTAACGAACACCTGAATGACTACTAGGCTATTACGCTTGCTACTAGCCAAGAGAGTACTTGCTGGAGTTTGGGACCAGGATTCACAGACGTAGGTAAGAGTGGGATTATATTTTTTTTTTCATTGACACTTCTCGTTTTCCTATGGAATTATTGTCCAGAGCATGGTGGCGTATACATGTTGTGGATATGCTAGGATTTGGATCCTTGCCTGCCTAACCATCGCCGCTGATTAGGTACATAAAATGTTGCACTTGTGTCAGGTGTTCGTTCCAATATATATTTACGAGGTTTTTGTTGTCTGCTCATAACTATCGTATCAGTCTTTCTAGTTTTTATTCTGAGTTCACTTTTGCCCGTTTCCGTCACAATAACATTGATGTGGCTGGGTCTGCCATAAATACAAAGCCATCTGCGTACGCCAGCATGAATGAATATCGCGTTGATCGTAAAAACTGAGTTGGATACACATTGCTATCAATGGGTCTCTTCACGCTCTCGTGCACGCAGTAAAGCAACCCCAAATTAGACCTTGAACTGCCAGCCTATACATGGTAGTTGCATTTCATTTGCGATTGGTCGGATATGGATGGTATAAATAGTAAGGATATCAGATGGAGTGAAAAATCTCTTACACCGTTTCAAAAAATTGAGACACTCAATATAACGAACATCACATGTCGTGTGTTTTCGATGTGTCGTGTCGTGCCCTAGCATGAATAACTATATTAATTATGATAAAGTATTAAATTAATTAATCTTTATTTATTTGCCAATAATATTACTCATACAGTACACAGCAAAAGTTTTCCTGTAATAAACAGGTTTAATTGAAGAAACCAAAAATCAATTAAAAATGTAATATAGTCAACTAAAATTTTGTTTAAGAATTTAATAAAATAAAAAGTTTAATTGACTTAATAAAATCTTTAATTGATTTTTGGTTTTTTCTTCAATTAAACGTGTTTGTTGCAGGGAAATTTGATTTGTTTTACCTACAACCATATAATAGTCACTTCAATCATATTATTTTTGTGATTGTAGATATACACATATGTATGTATATTGCTTGATTTGTAAAATGCTTCGAAATGCCAGCTTGGCGCAAGAGCAATCAACTCTGCTTTACAGTTATTCGAGAAAACTCGATTTTAGCTTGAAAATCATTCAAATCAACACTTTAAGGAAACCCACATTAAAAATTTTCTAAAAATCCATATCACTTTGCATTTTCTCCTTTTATTTTTAATTTATTAATTTTAATCCCAATTGTCGATTACTTTTAAACGTTTAAATGTTGGCAAAAGCATCAATCTATTGTCGCATAAAATTTCCATTAAAATGCAGCAAATAAAAATTATATAAATAAAATTGGCATTTGTTAAATTTAATAGTCTTTATATGAGTAAAATAATAAAATCCAAAAGAGAGAAAATCTTATTTTTTAAAAAATACATTAAAAATACTTTTCATAGCTTTTATACACCTCATGCATGCAGTCGCTTGTTTGAGCCAAACGCATAACAAGCGTTAAAATACCAAAATCCAATACAACATGAGAATACAAACAATTTCATCCCTATTAAACAAATTGCTTTCAATGAAAGAAAAACCTTTTTGCGGAAAATAAAAGAAGAAAATAAAACGGCAACAATAACATACAACACAACAATTTCATTTCACTACGTTTTACAATCTCTCATAAAAATAAAACTGAAAACTTAATGTCTGCTTAAAAACATTTTTCATTTATTCACTTTTTTATGCATTTTATTTGTTACGATATCAAACAGAAGAAGAAGAAAAAAAGTTTAATAATTCTAATTTAAAATATATTTTTTTCATTTCATATCTTAAAAATAATACTTCATTTCAAAGGAGCAGAAAGAAGGAGGTTGTGATGGAGAAAGAAAAAAAAAACCCAAACGGCTCAAATAATAATTTTTTAATGTTCTAAACTTTTACTTTCAATTGCTGCCTTAACAAGATTTCAGTCGCTTCATGCCACAACAGGACATGTGGCAAGAAGCTACAAGCTACCACCTTCTCTAAATGCTATTGTTAAGTGGCACAAGAACATTTATTCTTTCTTCTGCAAGTCATAAATTTGGTCTACAAAATTTCAAGATTAATGATTGTTGTTGGAAAAGAAAATTGCAAATAAAAATAAAATGTATAAAAAATCCCATTTAAATTAAAAATCGTAAATGATAATAAAAATCTATTGGAAGCTGTCATGACAATAAAATTATAAAAAAAACGATTTTCAATTCCGATAGGAAGTGTGCTGCAAGTATAAACAGCATTAAATCTAAATTTCCATTTGATTGTTGTACTCGTATATGGCAAGAAGAATTGGTGGTTTAAAATATTTATTGTAAACGATTTCATTTTTAAAACATATAAAAATTGAAGCTGCTGATTTGGTAACACTCATGTAGTTTTAACAAATAAAATCAGTTAGTGGGAGCAGTGACAATAATCATGGAGGATACAATTATTTAACAAGCAGTGAAGATTTTCTAAAAATTATTGACAGATGGATGTAGAGGAGGAGTGTCAGTATGGTTGGTTTGTTAAAGTGTTCGGTTGTAATCTGCAAGCAATCAAATAGGATCGTTAGATTCCTTTTTGATATATACCCCTCAACACGCCCGACTTCTAACTTGTGAAAAGGTGTGGATCCAATGGTAAATCCACCGCATGAGGTCACCTTATACTAATCTGTGATACCTCCGATAGATCGGTAGTGTGCAAACTATCTCCTCCTTATCCTGTTCTTGTGAGCTGCGGCAGGAAGTGTTATGGGAGAGACCTAACCTACTAGCATGCTCTGAGGGTTCACACTTTTTCTTTGCTACCCTACACTTATTCAGGATATTCCACTTATCTTCTGCTTTCTGAAGATACTGTTTGCGACTGACACCGCATAAGATCCTAACGGATCCAGCCCAGACTAATTCATACACCCGTTCATTGTCGGTGAAGTTTTTATGTCCAGGAACCTAGATAACAGTAGTGCTGGTTTAATGGCACAGTCTAGCGATTTTCCTCCGGAGACATGTGCTCCGCCATGTCTGAAAACTTCCAAATCTTAACAGAGCTAGAATGAATATTTTCAAAAGCTTTGATTGTCGAAAATCTGCCCTCATAAATATTGATGATGATGGTCTCTGAGATTTTCTTATTTCTGGTGCATAAACTAGATTTAGATAAAACATTTTTAATGCTGGCTTATTTAATGTATGTGTCATCCTCGTCCTTCGGTGATGTTAACCAACAAATAGTCGTACATACAAATAAAATAAAATATTTCTACCCACAAGAGACAGTTTAACTTCAATTTGTCAGAATCAGACGAATACATAAGTATACTCGCAAGCGATAACAACAATGGAAACAACTACAAGAATAATAAAAACAACAGAAATTATTTTAGGTAAAATACAGTGTCAAAGAAAACTGCCAAAAGGTTAGCTAATTTCAAAGACTTTCAGTTATTTCATAACTCTCAGTTGAATGTGGGAAAATTGCAAAGAACTACATGAAATAGATGGTTGAAGGAACCTGCTTAGTAAAGCTGACAAAGTATTGTGTCATACTTAACTAGTGATCTCCACTAGCCATGATCTGGGTATGGGCATCATGCCGGATATCGCAAATGACTAATGGAGACCGCTCATGTCTATGTTTTGTCTGTGCTCTGACATGTATGCCCGAACATATGTGTAAGCAACAATGTTCGCCATGAGATTCGCCGTCCGCAACCATTTTCAATAGAATGAAACGAGACAAAGCAAAATTGTTAAATATTCAATCTCTATTGCACTACCGCAAAATAATTTAATATGCCTTAACATTAAAATCGCACGTATTCACCACAACAAAGAAGTTGAAGAATTTTTTTCACAGTTGCCGGTTCATGGCAAGCAAAAAAAAAAGGGAACGAAAGTAATACACTACGCAAACTATATTTCGCTCACAATGTATCATGAGTAGTTTTTGATCCGTTTCCTACTTTGGCTTTCTTGAAAGCCAAAAAAAACCAAAATTTTCTGCTGGCTTATTAGCATAATCCAGTGACATTTGCTTAAATTTCTTCGATCTTCCTCTAGACATTATTGAAGAAAAATGGGAAATAATTAAAGATTATACGAAGATTGAGAAAGATTTATTTCTACGCATTGTTAAATTTTGTATAACAGATAATAGATATTTTGAGTATAATAATAAAATATATATCCAACAAAAAGGACTTCCTATGGGGTCTCCAGCATCTCCAATTATAGCTGACATTGTTATGGAGAAGTTATTGGATTGTTGTATTGATAAGTTAAATATAAAACCAAGGATTGTTACAAAATACGTTGATGATTTGTTTTGTATAATCTCAGATCAATCCATTGACAATATGTTGGCCACACTAAACTCATTTCATGATGATATAAAATTTACAGTTGAAAAGGAATGTAATTCTAGAATTCCTTATTTAGACACACTAGTAATGAGAAAGGGAAATAGATTATGTATAGATTGGTATCAGAAACCAACTTCATCAGGTAGGATTATCAATTATTACTCTAAACACCCAAAGAGGATAATAATCAATACAGCAAAAAATCTAATTCAAAGAGTTTTGAGGATTAGTGATATAGAATTTCATAGGATTAACATAGAAAAGATAAAAGAAATTTTAGTGAATAATAATTACCCTATTTCTTTGATATATGGATTAATAAGGCAATATAAAAACTGCAATAATTTGAACAGAAGAACATTTACTGAACCAAAGATTTATAGATCACTAACTTATGTTCCTTTTTTGTCTGAAAGAATTCAAATTTCAAATATTTATGACAGTAAAAAATATATAATAGCACATAAAATGCATAACACATTAAATAGATTATTTAGCAAAACAAAAGATAGAATAGACAAATCAGAAATGTCAAATTTAGTATATAAAATATCATGTGGAGGTAATGATAGAGAAAATTGTAATAAGGTATATGTAGGTACTACAAAAAATAAATTAAAAACTAGGATATCTGGACACAAGTCCGATTAAAAATACAGGCACATTACTCCCACACCAAAAACAGCATTAACATTAATTACATTGCAGGGACAAAAATCATTATCCAGATTTTAATAATACATTGATTTTAGATAAAGAAAATAATTTCAGACGTAGATATATGTTAGAAATGTTACATATTATAAAAGTACCATCAACACAACGAATAAACTACAGAACAGATACACTAAATGTTGCACAATGTTATAGACATTTAGTTAATAGATAACAGAATGTGAAACATTTTTCAAACTGTAACAGACACCAACATTTAAAATAATTTATGTGCTATGTGTTATGTGTTTATTTGAGTTAAAATACTATTTTTTCAATGTATAACAAACTTCATATTATAATTTTTTGAGTTTTTTGATTTACCGCCTTTATTATTATACAAACATATTTCCCTGAAGAAGTTACCCATTGTGGCAACGAAATATTGGAAAATAAATAAAATTTGTTAATTCTTTTATAAAAAAATAATAATAAAAATAAGATCTCAAGCTTGATAAATATAAAAACACATTATAATCCAGTGACTTTACATACCAATACAATCAATAGAAAGGTGTTAAATGGCATGACCTTGGAGGTCAATTGACAGGTCCATTTCTTGAAATCAACATATCGCCAAATTTTTGCTTCAATAAGTTGATAGTTTCGGTCTTTGTATGTCATGTAGCGCTATATTGTTGAAGCCACATCTCGCCCTGATTAATGTCATCCATATTTTCAAACAAAAAATCATTAATTATGTAGAGGTAACAATCTTCTTTGACCAGAACGCGACCTCCACCTTCAGTTTCTAAGAAATAAGGTCCAATGATGCCACCAGCGTGTAAGCCGCACCAAACGGTACATCTTTTCGGATGTAAAGGAGTCTCTAGAGTCTGTTGTGGATTGATTACGGATCAGTTTCCAATTGCTCTAGAGCCCAATAGTCGAAAAAACGACACATATCGTCGCTGTTTTAACTAACTGCCTAACTTACATTTTAAAAATTTAACAGGAGAGCAGCTTTTATGGTTGTTTTATACATTCATTCTTATGGATGTGTCAGAAATCTTTTTACTTATATAGGCACTAAAGTAATGCTTACAGTCGTGAAAATTGTAGACAATGTGTATTATGACTTATAAAATCTAATAGAGGACTTAACTAATTTTTCCAAAAAAATGTCAGTTAGGTCGGTTAGTTGAAACAGCGACGATATGATGGTCGCATGGCTTTAAATCCTGCAGCAGCTGGATCTTAAAGGGGTTTAGTCCAATATATTTACGCGAATTTGCCACTTAAAGAACGGACAGATCCCCAATTCCTCCGACCGATGAATAACCGATAAATTTTATTATTCTGCCATAACTTGTTCGTTTGCAACGGCGATATTCCTTTGTGTTATTGTGGAGAGTATGTGGTATGAAGTCTATCCACAGTTTGACGTATGACTTGCTCAGATGGACGATTATGTACGCCATGAAAATCGCGAATTCATTTATAAATGTATTTCAAAGCAAATCTGGATAATTTGGTAGCGTTTATCAAGGTTAGTTTTTTCATTATCAGTTCACTGATAATGAATGTAAAAAAATGAGAGCTATATGATATCTCGTTTGATAATTAACCATTTCGTAAGTTTAATCAGGCTTAAAAAACACCCTCTGATGTTTGAGAGTAAGAAACTAATGCCTTAATTCAGTTCGAAAATTGTATCGTCTTTTCTATGAACGAAAAAAGTCGCAGTTGTAATTCTTTAAGAACAATTAGATTTAGATTTAGATTTATTTATTTTCAATTCAGTAATAATAAAGCCTATAGGGCCGAACTATTTATTACGTAAGGGTAACACATAGAAAAACTACACCTTATTAAAATTAGTAGGAATGATACACCAGAAATAATATTCAATACTAATAATTCAATACTAATACTAGAGAAAAAACAAAACAAAAAAAAAAAAAAATAATAATAATAATAATAATAATAATAATAATAATAATAAAGATAAAGAGTAGAACTTCAATTACAATAGTTTCAGAGATATTAAAAAACTAAAACATATATGAAAATATTATGTACATAAATATGTATATGAATATTTGATTTCGTTAATTTCATGCTAGAAGGTTCGGCTTTACGCCATTATATCCAACATATATTTTTTTATATATTTTTAAAATTATCGTATAATAATTTAATTTAATTTTAAAAACATTTTTTTTTTGCATGTATTTATTTATTGTATCTTCATATATGAACTAACAATAAGTATTCAAATCTTAAATCTATAAAAAAAATTATTAGGCCAGACCAGTGTAGGACATAAACTTAGTAGTAGTTATAAATAATACATTAGTAGTGATAATAAAAAAAAGGGGGGGGGGGGAAGTATTTCCAAGTAGTCCCATCTGGAGTGTTAGGTATAAGAGCCCGTGTGTCCCTCTTTTTTAAGCGGATGTGTCCAGTAAAGTTCAAAATATTACGAGCAAGCGGATTAGGATGTGATTCGAGTTTTGTTAAATATTTGCCTGCGTATTTTGCAATTTCTTCAGTCACTAGTGGCATATTTAAATCACGATGTATAATAGAATTTTGGATGTACCATGGAGCCGATGTTATTAACCGTAAAATTTTGTTTTGCCTTCGTTGGATTCTCTCGACATTGGAAGCTGAAGCAGTGCCCCATAACTGAATTCCGTAGCGCCATATTCACTTCAAAAGCGACTTGTATAATAAAAGTTTGCAGTCTAGGCTGAGTGTTGAGTTTCTGCCAATCAACCAATATATTTGAGTTAACTTAAGTTTCATCTGAGCTAACTTAGAGTCAATATGATGTTTCCATGTAAGTCTTCGATCAAGGTGTATACCAAGGTATTTCACTTGGGAATGTTGAGGAATATTTTGATTGTTGATTCGAATGGGGGAGCAAGTATCTCTTCTTAGGGTGAACGTTATATGGACACACTTTTGTTCATTGACTTTAATTCTCCATAAGTTCAACCATATTTCCAGCTGAGTGATATGTTCCTGGAGATTGCGGGATGCCTCATAAGGGTTTTCGTGCACAATCATACAGGCTGTATCATCGGCAAAAGTAGAAATATGGATATTATTGCTCACAGGCATATCGCAAGTATATATTAAATACAAGACAGGACCCAGAATACTACCCTGGGGCATACCAGAAGATATAGATTCGGGCACACTCATGAACTCTCCTTCCACAACAGTGAACTTCCTATCAATAATATAACTTTCCAAAAGCTTTTGAATGTTTATTGGCAGATATGCCTTCAATTTTAAAACTAGGCCTTCGTGCCATACTTTACCAAACGCCTGAGAAACATCAATAAAGAGAGCAGAACAATACTTCTTTTCTTCAAATGTTCTTCTTACAACTTGGACCAGTCTATGCGTTTGTTCAATTGTGCTGTGCTGACTTCTAAAGCCAAATTGATGGTCCGGGATGCACCCATTATCAGTTAAAATTTTGGACAATTTAGTCATGAGCAGCTTTTCGAAAAGCTTTGAGATTGTAGATAGTAAGCTTATAGGCCTATACGACTCAGTCTTGGTAAGATCTTTGCCCGCCTTTGGAATCATTTTGATCTTGGCCAGTTTCCAGTTATGTGGAAAATACTGCATTCTTAAAATAGCATTAAAAGTAAATAGCAGGATTCTTATTGCAATATGAGGCAAGTTCATGAGCATTTTGTTACTAATGCCATCAATACCTGGAGCTTTCTTCGGGTTGAGTTCAGCAATTACTTTTTGTACTTCACGCATCTTAAACCTTAAGGGACGAGGGGGTAGAGAAACTACACTGGGTAAATCAGCAGCACCCGTACATGAATTGGGAGTGAATACAGATTTTAAATGCTCAGAAAATAAGTTACCTTTCTCACTATCGCTTCTTGCCCAGCCTTCGGTCGCAGTACGCAATGGTGATTTAAGATAAACGGGTCGTTTAAGATTTCTAGTAGCGCGCCATAAAGAGTAATTAGATGCGGACGTTACATCAAGACCTTCTAAATACTTTTCCAGTAGTGCAGTTTTTTCCGACGATAGCAGCTCTTTGAGTCGTTTAGTACATTCTTTAAGTCTGATTTTATTTAGGGGTGATCTGTGTTGTTGCCATTCTCTTCTAGCTCTCCTTTTTTCACATACAAGACGTTCAATTTCCGTAGAATAAATTCTGTTAAAGCCGGTCTGCGGATAGGAGGTAGTGGCGTGTTCAGCAGCCTGTTTAATATTTTCGTTAAGATTGGCAATGTTAAATTCAATATCATCGCATGATCTAAGCTGAATGTTTTCTACGCAGTGACTACTAAGATATTTTTTGAATGCCAGCCAGTTGATTCCATTAATCAACTTCACATATGAGTTAGTTAAATCACTCCTTAGTGGGTTGAAAATTGTAACTATTGTTGGAGAGTGATCGGGGGACAGATCTAGAGAGGCCTCTACATGAATTAAGTCCCTATGAATATTTTTCGTGACGGCAAAATCTATAACATCTGGAATTTTTCTTACGTCAGTAGGCCAGTAAGTAGGCTCCCCGCTCGAAATGACATCTAAGCCCATTTTTTAAATTGTATTGAATAAGGCTCGACCTCTAGGTGTAACAAGACACGATCCCCAGTACGTATGTTTTGCATTGTAGTCACCAGCTGCCACGAAACAAGATCCAAGCGATTTGTAGAACTTCTCATACTGATCTTCGGTAACTGAAAATCTGGGAGGTGAGTAAATTGATGATATCACGAAATTCGCACAAAAATTTTCTACGAAAATATTCGTTGCTTGCAAATATTCTTCACTAACGTTGTCAAGGACATAGTGCTTGAGTCTTAACTTAATCAGAATTGCTGATCCAACAAAGGCTCTCCCTCTCGGGTCCTTTGTATCATATAAAGTGTAACCATTTATTTTAAATAAGCTTCTTGAGGTCAAATGAGTCTCAGAAACCAACATTATATCAATATTTTTTTCCATGAGGAAGTGCTCAAGTTCATTTTTATGTTGGCGAATGCCGTTTGCGTTCCAGAAATTTTAAAAACATGGCAATAATATATTAATTCTTCATTATCAAAGACAACAAAAATTGTTGAAGAAAATGATTTAGAGAATTCAAAAAAAGCCTCAAAAATATTTTGGAGCAAAAACGTCCTAAATATTTTAAATGAATTAGGGTATAATAATTTTGTGCCTTCGATGAAATCAAGCAAATAGCTTCTGCTATTTTTATGAGCATATTGTGTGTGAAAAAATCATGTACCATTTTCAAATTTATCACTGATATGTGTAACTGTTGCGCAATACTTTATTGTGTACTCTTGCACCTGTTTAGTGTGTACTCAATGCAAAATAAAACTATTTCTGAAAACCTAAGGGCCTAATTTTGTAAAACGCAAACGCTAAGCATTAATAAATTTTGTATGTATATTTTTTTTGAAATTTATATTTTTCCATATAAAATTTTTCATCGCTTTGCATTTGCGTTTAATAAAATTGGGTTCTAAGTTTACATGTTGTCAAAATTTTACTCAACTTGAAATTTTCTTGAGCTTAAAATTTTTGTCTAAGCGGGCTAGATATTGAAGTTCCTTGAGTGAAATAAATGAAATGTGAAAACTTTAACACTAACATGGGATGAGTGATTGTATGAAATTTGAAATACTTCGAGCAGACCAGAGGATACACTGCAAGAAAAATGGTGTCCCGCCCTATCTTCTGCTCTAACGTTAGTGAAGATTTGGACAGTCTCGAAAGAATGTTTATTTGAATACAAAAAAAATTAAATTAAGGTATTAAATAGTCCAACGAAAAACTCTATCTAGGAGGAGTGTGTAGACACTTTTGTTTTACACTGTAATGTTTACGTTTCAGTACTTTCAATAAAACACATGATTTTTTTTTCTTTGGGATCCTTTCACTTACACAATGTATGCAAACAATAACATATACATACAAACACATACACACACAGATACACACACACCCATACATAATTAGTAAGATAACAAATTCACTTATTTATTTTTAATACCATGTATTTTTATTATTTTTTTGTTTTGTGGACTATTCTCTCAATTTTTTTTTGTCATTAAGCATCCTTTAAGGATAATGAGTTGTTTGAACGTGTCTACGCTGGATTGTGTTGTGCTCGTTTGCCAAACATCAATTAAATATATTTTGTCACTGGCATTTACACCTGAGCTCATTTTAATTACTCCGGGTTACACACAATGTTTGCAGCAGGAGGGAAAAATATAAAATAAACTCCATTAAAATATTTAATTCATACGACAATTAAATTAAATCCTTCTAAAACAGATGTCATTGCATGAACGTAATCGTACAATTAAAATAAGTGTTTTGTTTTCTGTTTTACTCGTGGCTGGCATTTTTAAATTGAAAACTAACTAAATAATAAAAATCAATGATTTGGAATTGCAATGTTGGTAATTGTCAATTTATGCTAAAAGAACTTTATGGTTTTTAAGGAACTACCCCCCGCCCGCCCATTAATAATTTTTTTTTGTATTTTGCACAAAATTTGCATAATTTTAAAAATTTCGCCATCATATGCCAGTTTGTATTTTGTTATTATTACTATAACAAAAAAAAAAAAAAAATTAATACAAAAAATTGAAAACAAAAAAAAAGGAATGCAGAAAGGAAATTGTGAGAGGAAAATAAAACATCATGTTTACGCGGAGTTGGTTGGTGTTACAGTATTTGTTTTTTTCAGCTTCTTTTTCCTTCGAAACAATGGAGTGCGTATAATACGAGTATCAACATACAACTCCCTGGCAACTGTACATCCATACATATACATACATATAGTCAGTCAGTGTCGGTGTGTAAATGTAAATGTAAATAAATATGTTTGTCTATTATTTGCATATACGCACACACACACACACACACACACACCGAGAGAAGCAAGCGCAGGATATATGATCTCGTAAATAAATGGAGCGTATGCAAATTTGTAACTTGATTTCCTAATTTGCTACCAATTTGTTCCTTTAGTGATTTTTTTTCCTTCGCATTTATATTTGTATTATTTTCATTATTGTTTTGTCTACAGCAAATTTATATTGCTTTTTTCTCTCCTGTATTTTATTGAGCTGAAGAATTTTTTCAATTTAGCTGTTGGGTTCAATAAGTTAATATCAAGTGCATTCCATTCTTGGAGTATAAAAAAACAAATACAAATACAAATAATTGACAATATCCTGCAGAGAAATGTGACACCAAAGGGGAGGTTTGTGAGGACAGCAAATTAGCATGAAAATGAATTTAACAAAAAATAAATAAAATAGCGGTTACTGATATTGAAATTATTTGAAAATTATTATTATTATTATTAAATTTATTTCGTGATTTATTTTAGAAAAATAATGGTTTATTTATTTTTTTTTATTTGAGCTTAAGGTCCGTTCTTATTAATAAATCTATATATATATATAAATGAATCCAAACTTTTTGGCACGGCATCACGCGTGAATGGCTGCACCAATACACCCCATTACTTTTTTGTAATATGAAAGAAAAAATTAAGAAAGTTGCGTGGAACAGGGTAAAACGGAATTCTTTTTGTTGTTGATAAAATTTGTATAAATTCAGTTTCTACTCAGTTTCTTTCTGGACGCGAACGAAGTCTCAGGTAAATTCTAGTAAATAATAAAATTTCAAAATATTGGAAAAAAAGGAGAGATGTGTCCTAGAACACCCATCTAGAGCTATGCTGCTTAGCTATACAAGACAATGCAATAAAATTATTTCTATTTTTAAAACTATTTATTTAATATTCATAAGATTAATTTATTTTATTATTATTTATTCATCGCAAATATTGACATGTGTCGACATTTAGCATAAGTAAACGCAGACTTAGCATCACTTTTTTTAAAGTTCTTATTGGTAAGTTATCTGGCATCTCCTTCTTTACGAACACAGCAAAATAAAGAAAACAAAAACTAAAAAATGTAATGAATTTGTATAATGTACCGATTTTCCACGCTTAATACTGTCGATTATTTTTGTTACGAAAATTACGCCCTGTGTCTGACATAAAGAGCATAGCTCTAATAATTTTTAACGAGTTTATAAGTTCTCTCTTAAACGTAGAAATATTTAATATTCCTTGATATCTAAGAAGTTAATTATTCGACATATTGTCCTATGTATATTTATTTACTTTTCTTTTGTGATTTTCTCAAATAGTTCTTGAAAGTCTGTGCATAAGATAAGCGGTTTGTAACTATTCAAAATGTATGGTTGAAGTCTACTGATGATTTGTTACAGCAACAATGAAATGCATATAGACAAAGCTGAACCACCAGCAAATAAATTTCAAATTAATAAATATTCCTTGATAGGATTTCAATGATTTGTATTAAAAAAAAAATATTTTAAATTAAAGGTCAAACTATCCAAACTTCTTTTTTTTTTGAATTAACAACAACATTAACATTTTAGTTGATAGAGTAAGAAAATATTTAGTTTCTATCTACGAGTAAACATTATTTGCAAAATTTCCTTACTTTACTCAACGACTACAGTCGAAATCTCAACTACAAAAACAAGCACATCTTTTGCGACTGCAGTGGCCACCACAACTTCAGCATTAATCGCGATAGCAGCCCAGCGGGAAAACTCAAAACAACTTCTTACTTCAGGCCTTATCAAAGGACTTGCTTAAGATCTTTTACATTCAATTACTATTCTTATATAACTTCTACAGAATGCCTCAAAGAAAGCCTTGGCTCTCTTGCATAAAAAATAAGATAGACATTCATTTCTATAAGAAGGGAGAAGAGAAGGAGTAAATTTTTTTTTTTTGTTTTTTGCCACCGCAAAAGCAAAATCCATTAATATGCAGCCCTTTCAGAATCTCTGGCGACAGAAGTGAGACCGGAAGGCCTACCACGCAATGTTAAAGCGTGTAAAAAAGGTATGTGTATGGAATGGAGCTATCAGGCCTTGTATATCCAAAAGGAGGAGTACAAGGCCTTCTAGATGGAATTATTACTCTTCCTTTTTTCCCTCTGTGAGTATGAGACATATCATTTAATCAAAACAGTACCAAAATTAGTGGTATTCCGGAAACTATTTACCGGAGCAGAAATCTAAATGACCTACTTTCGGTGAGCTGGGAAATACTTATGGTAACTTTAACGAAAACCAAATGAGAATTGTAGTATACATTGACACAAGTACCAGCTCCTTATTAGACTTCTGAAGAAGAGGAAAATATTCACACTTGCAGATCCTTTGAGAGTCTTGAAAATGTAAATTGCTCCTTAAGAAAGATTACTACTTTTATTTGCTGGGCACTGGCTTTATATATTTGGAAAAGTTTTTTATATTTGAACTTCAATTCAAATGTGTTTAAACTAACTACTCAGGATCTTTTTTAAGAATCAAATCCGCAACCCTTACTAATAATTTAATTTACTACCTATCCATTATTTTAATATTGGATTTAAACTCACACTTTTTAGCAGGTGTTCTTTACAAAATTTTATGTCTTAAATCGTTAAATAAGAAAATTCTAAAATTTATTTGACTTTTCTCTTTGCTTTGTAAAATAAATTATACCTGCAAAAACACATTCAAAATGATTATGTTCATAAAATTATTTGTTAAGCTGTCATTTACACTTAAAGTGTAAATATTATTAAAATCATAAAAATTGCGATTAATTTTTTCCAATGAGGCGGTGCACAAATTCTGCTAAGGGTGAGTTGAGTGGCGGCGCTTGGTTTCAAACTTCAATTTTTTTTTATCTTACTGTCCTTGTTGGAATTGGTGTTGTTGTTGTTGTTGTTGTTGTTGTTGTTGACTAATAACACTTTTTTGTGTGCATTTTTTTTAAATCAGCCAGTCAAGTCACTACTATACAAATATTTTAAACGTTAAATACCATCATAAAAATAATGTTTCTTTTCGTCTATAGAAAAAGCAGACTACACCTGTGACCACAATTACTTTGGCAAAGGAAGCTTCGAAAAAAAATATGTTTCTGTTATTTGTGCTGAAAAAAACTTGATTTTTTATTATAAATTAACATAAACTTTTACCATTTAGAAACAGAAAATTTGTTGCCAGCAATTTTTTCAAACTTCAATTTTTTAAGGCCAATTTTCTGTCACTTTGTTTTGGCCCCTTTTTTTTTTTGTTAATACCTGCTTAACTACGTGTCGACATTTATAATTAAATCTCTCACTTTTTTTGGACGTTTTGTAAGAAAAAAGTTTTACGATTTTGCTATTAAATGGCAATTTTTTTCATTTCCTATATAATTAAATAAGGTTTTCTTATTTCCGTTTAAGTGATGAGGGTTTTAAAAGTTCAACTTTCGTTAATGAATTTATGTTCAATTTAAGTCAGCCTAACCTAACAGATGTGCTGCTGCCTTAAAATTAAGAATAAGAAAGAGACGCTGTTGAAAAAAAATAATTTGCAAAAAAAAAAAATATGTTGAATTAACACCATAAAAGAAAATATATAATATTGAAGAAAATATTTAAAAGAATATTGTCTTAATGCTGTTCCATTGCATTTTTAGTTTTTGCAGGGAATATTTTTTTTCAGTTACAGGGAAAGTCCTTCAACTATGAGTTAGTAACTTGACTGCAGGAATCATTTAAAACAGAGAAGCAATTATCTTAATTGTTAAATTAATTAAAAATACAATATTTTTCCGTAACTCCGTAACAAACTACCGAGGAACTAGGGCCCGATTTTTTTAACTCATCGTGGACATTCTGGAATAACGAAGTCCTTCCCGATGAAACCACCGCCTACGAGATTGTAAATCTATGGTCTAGAAAATGTATACTGAAAGGGGAGGGGTGTATACAAACTCCAAAAATTGCTTTAGGTAATATGTAAATGGCCCCCAACCCATGTCTAAAAGTTAACGAATTTTTCTTTTCTTTCTCTTATATATGTAAATCGATTGCTTTAACCGCCGAATATTTTTAAAGTCCACAGCCTGTATAAAGCTGCTCTGCCGTCGCAAATGAAAGATCAATGTAGACATGTTAATTCTGAGCAGCTGTTTGCTTTCTGCTTGTGTTTTTGATTTTATTTCATGAGTGATAGTGTGAACACAAAATGTCATTTTACGTTTTTTTGACAGTCGAAAGATATGCCGTTAGATTTCTTTCTCCCAAAATGTGAAGAAAGTCTTTATACTTGTTTAAGGCGGTTTCAGACTATAAGACAAGTATTAATACTTTTGTGGAAAATGCAATTCTGACATGTTAAGTTGTTATTGTTTTTTGAAATTTTTTAAACAGAAATTAGATTTTCGTCAAAAGTGTTAATACTTTTATTATAGTCTGAAACCGCCTTTAATAATCTGAGTAGCATTTTAGCCATCCCTTCTTTTCACAGGCAGTCAAAGCTAGCTCTTTTGAGAGAAGCCGCAAAACTAGAATTCCTACTTCACGACACAAAAATTGATGATGTGGATCCCTTCTGCTATCTAGGTAGTATACAAAAGGTTCATTAACAAATACTGACTGTCGCATTGACGGCATGTAATGCATTTGTCCAACTTATCCCTGCATGGAAATCGTCTAACATAAACGTATCGAAATTGGAATTTTCAATTCTAACGTGAAATCTACATTACTGGATGGATGCGAAACGTGGAATACGGCACCACGCGGTATCCAGCTTTTTCAGGTATTTGTCAACAAATCTTACGTCTGTACTAGCCCTCATTAATATCTAATTCCCAACTCTGGTCAGAAAAAACACTAGGCGAAGAACACTAATACACGAATGGAAACAACAAAATCTAACATTCTATCAGACTAAAAATCTCCGTAACAGTAGAAGTAATTGGAAAAATCTTGTAGAAACCTTATGTTAATAAAAATAATAAAAGTCTTATATAAATCAAGTAGAAGACGCTGGCTTGGACACACTATCCGTAAGCCACCAGATGATATCACCAAGAAATCCATGAACTGGAAGCCGGCGCATGAGACACCCCTGAAAACGGCAAATCTTAGCAGAATATCCCAACTACGACTTTAAAGGAAAGAAGTTAAACACTGCGTTGCACAGAGGAAATAATTATGCAGTTTCTAAACGGGCCGTGCGATTGTCATACAGCATTTCAAGAGGTATTACGGAGCTGAATTGTGGAATTTGGATTTTATATCTTTAAAGGGGGTGGAGCAACAAAACCTTAAAGGGGTTACCTCGGGTTAATGACAAATTTAAATCTAAGTTAAGCTTATGTTTTTAATCTCATAAAAATACTTTTATTTAAGATTTTCCTCTCTAAGAGCTAAATAAAAGTCTGAAACATTTATGGGTTTTGGGAAAAATTTGAGAAAAAATATTAAAATTTTTAACAACCCTGGTTCACTCTTCTGCTAATGGGGAATTTAAATCTTGTCAAAACTTTTTATGGATTTAAAACAATGGGTGTACAAATACGAGCAATTTAATTAAAACTGTGAAAAAAGTTGATTTTCGCCATTTTTGCGGAAGAAACTTTGTTAATTATTTCGCAATTATGTATAGAAAAAATTTGCACAAATACCAACCCCATATTTATGTTTATTTAAAAGGCAAAACTATAATAAATATTACAAAGAAATTCTTTGTTCAAAATTTTAGTTGTTCAAGGAACCAGATCGTTTGGAAATGGACGTATTTTTGCTATAAATATCGAATTAAGGGCCTTTTTCTCAAATTCCAAAGCTGGAACCAAAAACATTTATCATGTCACTCTAAGACATAATAATAGGTGTTCAAATATTTCCAAAAATACTCGTATTATCTGCAAACCCGCGAAAGATTACAAAAATACAGCAAAATACTTAAAAATCCCATTTTTGGGATTTTGCGAAAAAAAATTTGGGAATTGCCGCGAACTCAGAAGCAAATCTGATTTTTCCTTATTTTATTTGCATTTATTATATTATTTGAGGATTTTAAGACAAAAATAATGTCAAATAATATTTTTACAAAATTCTTTTTCCCAAGACTTCTTCCTATGTGTTCTTAGTATTAATTTAAGAGGAAACTCTTCTTTTGCTGTGAGAAGAGAATTGAAAGGAACGTACATATCGTCGGCTGGTTATTGGTTTGCTGCACATTATGTCCGCAGCAAACCAATAAGCGATGATATGTAATATGTACCATGACTGCACAAAAAAAAGTTTATATTACCTAAACATTGAAGAGTATTGAAACACTCATATGGTCAAAACTTTAAAAGTCTACTAAAAATCACTTAAACACCAACAGCTAAGACTGCTTTTAACAAATTTTTCATAACCATTTGATACACAAAAAATTCGAGAAAAAAAAAGGAATTTTTAACAATTACACCCAGACATTTGATAATAAAATTCTTATATAAATGTCATACATAAAATGTTTATACCCATCAGCAGACAAACCAGCAGGGATCACTCATTTAATACACACAATTACAAGCAGACAACAGCGCAAATACGAGTACAAAAACACACACTCAGCTTGAATGATACGACTACATACACAAATCATCCCACTCCCCAAGGATACAAGATTCGAGTATTTTTGATTATAGGCTTCACAACGTAATCCTAGACAGACATGAATAGAAAAAGGGTTATAATAACCAAAGGATTTTATGATAGCAAATCGTCAAAACAAAAATTGAAATATACTCGTAAATATCACCCTTTATGCCAAAAAGGTGTGTCCAGTTTATTGGTTTTTATTAATAAAAAGGAAGAATAATTTTGCATATGGTTTTATGGTAACAAAAATCCAACTTTAAAACATATTCATATTAAGTATCAAATATAAATTTTCTGAATTTCCTTAACACTTCCTTTTCTCCCATCGCGAAAACACCCACAAAATTATTACTTCTTACATACACATTAATAGTTAATTTCCCGTGTATACGCCAAATCACCGGAAGTCAAACCAAAAAGCTAAACATACGAGACGAGTATTTTACATATACTCGCATTTTTTTCCTTTTCACAGCTTAGAAAAAAATCGCAAGTGACACAAACCGCGCTAAACCAACACTTTATTATTAAGTTGTCACTTGCACTTGTTACATAAACTTTAAACAACAATTTCAACTATTCAATGAAAAAAACCCAAAGAATTAAAACATCAAACAAACTATAAATTATTTTCACTAGCAGAGCATATACGAGTATAAAGGAACTAAATTTATATCAAAAATATATAATTATTTAACTTGGGAAAACACCCTTTTTGCTTGTTTGTGCTTTACATCTTTAAAATAGTTTTAATTTTATTGTTACTTCCCCCAGTCCCTCATTAGTTCTTATTGCGTCTATTTTGGCAGGGAAAACAATAAATAATTTCTAGTTTTCTTAAGTTAATTACTTTGCAAATTTACATATATTTTCTTTTAAACTTTGGCAGTTGTAATTTTGTACAGAGAAATGATCAAAGTGAATTTGTGTTGCATAGTTTTAGGTGTTTGATTTTAAATTATTTTGACAGCTTAAAATAAATTGAATATGTGTGGTCGAAAAGTAATTAATAGTTTTTGGTTAAAAGAAAAGTTTTTCTTAAAGCTTAAGAAACTCCAGGGAATTACAAAAAAGGTTTTAAAGGAAAGTTTATTCTTGTTCAAGTGCTTAAAAGTATGCTTTTCTTTATTTTTAAAGAAGTATACAATTAATTTTCTTTTGCCATTTTAATTATCCTAATTACTTTTTAAAAGGCATATAAATATGTGTAATTAGAAAAGAGATGTGCCTTAGGATAAAAATTATGAAAGAAAAATGAAATATGAAAATAAAAAATACTGCACAATTGTCAGCTAAGTTAACTTAAAAAAATTAGTATGACTTTCTTTCGAAGATGTAGGCATGAGCCAAAGCCGCCACATGATTTAAAGGGTATTTCTTTAAGCGTTTCCCATCTATAAATTTCAATAAAGCAAAATATGTGTGAATATAACATCGAGCAAATATCCGATACTGCCTCGCATCCGAATTATCCGATTGTCCATGACTCTGGCGCCTAACTCAGGTTGAATTTGGCCGAGGGAATGATTTACGTTGACTTTGAAGACCACTGCAGCTTTGCCCCTATTTTCAATGACCTGCAATTTAAGTAAAATTCCAACCATTTAAAATTATACGATTTCGGTGCCCAGTTGACATAACCTTCATGTGAGATGTCTGGACGCTCAAATCGCTCGTGCAGAATGTCGCAAGTGCCCATATCTTCCAGTTCAGGCCAAAATATGTTAGTTATCATCGATCCCAGTTGACAGTAATGGCCTGTCCGATATCGTTTATCTGTACGATGACTCCATCATCTCGAAATCCACAACAAACAGTAAATTTTTCGGAATTCATTGATCTCTCTTGGATCTCATGTTAACAGCGATCGCCTAGCCGATTTCGTTCTCAAAGAAATATGGACCGATGGCGCCATCAACCCGAAATACACAAAAAACAAAACAATTTTCGGAATTCATTGGATGCGACAATTTTGCTTGTTGACATTGTCATTCATTCCGAAGTGGGTCTCATCGCTGAAGATGATTTTTCAGTGAAAATTTGGGATCAGTTTCCAACTGCTCCAGGACCAATTCTGTGAAGACACGGCGGTCACCATTGACGGCAATGGCTAACCCGGTGTCATTCTCAAAGAAATACCGATGGATAACGCCATAAGCCATAAGTCTGAAATTCGCACCAAATAGTAACTTTTACGGAGTTCATTGGACGTTCTTGGATCTCATATGATTTTTCTTCGTTCAAAAGGAGTCCATTTTGTTTCTTGAAGATGATTTTTCAATAAAGGTTTGAGCTCAGTTTCCAACTGCTCCCAGGCAAATTTTGTGAGTACACGCCACTTGCAATTGACGGAGATAGCCTATGCGATCTCATTATCAAAAAAATATAGACCGATGACGCGAAATCCAAACCAAACAGTGACACTTTCGGGAATCATTGGACGCTCTTGGATTTCATCTGGTTTTTTATCGTCCCAAATGCGAAAATTTTGCTTGTTGACGTTCCGAAATGTGCCACATCATCATGAAGATGATTTTTCAATGAAATTTGGGGTCAGTTTCCAACTGCTCCGGGGTCAGTTCTGCAAACAAACATCGTTATCTATGATCATTCACCTGCAGCTGAAACTAACCCAGAGTTGAATTTTTGTACCGATGCAGTTCCAAGCCACGACACAAAATTCACCAAGTTAGGATCTACGAAACACAGAGTTCTTATGAGCGACGTGAAATGGACTGCCTGGCATTCTCCTGCACACTGTCATGAACAGTAGTTTAATTTTGACATGGCATACCGAAGAAAAGAAATGACCATTTTCTTGGATAATCAGGCGGCCAGTAAGACACTTATTTCGCATGAGTTTACCTCTAAGTTACCTAAGGAATACTGCAGAAAACTTAACAGCACGAATAACAGCACGAATAAGAGGAAGGAAAGGAAAATGCGGCCAAGAGGGGTACTAGCACACCCAAGGTCATTCCAGAACACTTGTGGTTCAATCTCTCTAGACTGAGACTTGCAAGGTTAATGAATGATTGGCACGTATAACCAAGATCTTTTTAAAGCCCTCATGTCCTTAAGCAAACAAAATCTAAGAATGCTCACCGGCTATCTCACAGGCCATTGCGGAAAGCATCTCTACAGACTTGGCAGATCGGTAAAGATTCTGTGATTATGATATAGAAACTCCAGAGCATATTCTCAAGGACTGTGAATCTTTATGGCACAGAAGCTGCAGCTGATTGGGCAAGCACCTATTAGAAGACTGGGAACTCTCACTACGAATGGCAAGCTTAAGCTTAAGATTCTTTATGAGGGAATGGGATACAATAGATCTTTTTCGAACACAGTGTTCTGTGTTTCCAAAACAATTAAAATGCATGCATTGATTCAAGGACAGCGGCGATGTCTTTGGTAGATCTTGCAATTCGTCATCGTAGAATGTTGAATGATTGCTTACTGAGCCAGTGGACCCAAATATGTTTAGCATAGTGTAAATAAAACTCTCGATAGGGCGATTATGGTGTCCACAAAATAGGCGAGGCGCCCACACCGTTGCCCAAACAAGACAAGCAGTTTGATAAAAAAAATTCTCATTTGCACGTGTTGTTTAACGCAAAACAAATAGAATAAATGACAGCTAATTCGACAGATATAGCTTTAATTATATCATATATTTGTGCATGATGATGGGGCAAAAAAGTCTTAAGTCTTGAGACTGTCAGAAGATCCTATTGGAAGACCCTTCATCGGTCACCAATCAAAAATACGTGCAGGAAAAAATTACGCTAGCCTTCTTTTCCTCCACAAAAAGTGCAGTTAAGGTAAAGAACAAATCTCTACTATTCACATTTTTTTTAGTTGAAAAAAGAAAACAAGTTCTATGGTAAAAAAAATCACTCTATAGAAGCGAAAAACTCGGAACATTTGCAGAATTACTTGTACACTCTAAAGAGAACTGCACTAAAAACTGCACTTATACTTTTAAGAACTACGCCCTCCTTAACATGAACTTGTTTTTAATTAAATGTTTTCCACAAAATATGTCAATACAGCAGATGAGGTCCAGCAAAAAGGTGTTGCAGTAAATAGAAAAGTGAGTTGTTTTGATGATAGTAATGCTGATGTTAGAAACCATAAAAGTCATGAAATTTTATAACACAACGACGTTGTTGTTTGGGTGTTAAAGGATTAAGTAAAATTTTTACACCAAGTTGTTGCTGTATTAAGGGAAATTTTTTATGAGATTTTGTTTTTGCGCAGCCACATTTAAGTTTCAATTTCAGCAGAAGAATGTTGCTGGCATTTATTCATTTGCACCAAATATTATTTTATTATTTTTCAAATTTCATTTGCACTGATGTTCAGGCTTAAATTTTATTCGACCACAGCGTACTTTGAGGCTGTTTAATAAATTATTATGATTGTATACTTTAATTAATCAGAAAATAATTTAATTATTTTATGGTTTTCGTTTTGTGTGTGTGTGTGTGTGTGTATGCACTTTCGGTAACGAACAAATAGCTCAAGGCTTTAATTAAAAATGATTGACACTATCAGTAATGAATTGAAAATGATGCTTTAAAGAGATACAAAAACTATTTGATGCACCAAAAAAACAATATTTATTTTTTAGCATACTGAAATAAAAAGAAATTTTTACAATTTTTTGAACATATAACTCATGTAAGGCGATATCTTGCCACACAGTTTGGTTGTTGTGCACTTTTCTGCATTCCATTTTTTTAACCCTTGACATAATGGAAATATTAATTTTCATAGAAATTCATAATCAAATTAAAAATCTAATATGCAGATATATATTTACTTTTCGTAATGCAAAATGTAAAAGCCACACACGCACACACACACAGAAATAGAGCGGGCTTGCTGACTAGAAAACCGCAATTATGATTTTGTTTTAGTGCTCCATGTTCGTTATCAAAAATCTATCATTGAAACACACTTTTTGCGGGAAACAGGAAATTGGACCACCAAATGTATGCAATTGCAGCTTCCGTTGCATTAAGCACAGTCATGTTGCTTTAAATTGCATTGCTGCAGGCTTTAATTACACTTTAAATATTGACCACATGCTACGATTTTGCGTTTTACTTTATTTTATTTTTTTATATCTACTGCAGTAGTTATTAATAACTTTTGTTTTAATAAAAGAAAGTAAAGTCCATTTTGTTTTGTTGTTTATTTACAAACCCTTGATGTAGGCTGTAAAATATTTACATTTTGTTAATATGACTGTGTGTGTTGTGTACGTGTGACAAATAAGTGGACAAGTGTGTGCATGCATGTTTTGTGTCTAAACAAATAAATACAACACACATGTTTATTGTCTGGTATTCTTGTATTTCCCCCGAGGCCCTTTAATGCATTTATCAAAGACTTTTCTACGCGCTTTTTAGTCATCATTTTATCATCATGACTCCTTTTCTTCTTCATTTTTTTTTTTTTTTTTTTTTTTTGTTGAAAGTTAATGTTTTTTGTCATTGTGATTAAATCATTAAATTCATACGCTTCGCCACATCATCCCAGTTTATGGTCATTTTTGTTTTTTTATTTATTTTCAAATCATCAATTGCAATATTTTTGCATGTTTTGAGGCATTTTTTAATTAAACTGGGTGTTGTCATCACAAAGTGCAGTGGCGACGATGCACGTGCTTGCATCACATAAAATATAAAGACAAATATTTTACAATTATCCACAGGATGTAAGTTATTTATCAAAAGAAAGTTATAAGTGGAGGTAGATTTTGCTCTAAAGAGAATTGCAAATAAAGTGAAGCGCAAGATTAGGAAGGTGGGAGGGAAGTGATATATATGTTCATGCAAAAGTTGCTGATTTTTTGCATTAAAAAAATAAAATAAAATAAAAAACATTTGTTATAATTTTATGAACTCTTCCATTCAAATACTTTTAACAGATCGAAATCAAGTTTCAATCACCACATTCTTAAAGTTGAACCTCAAGTAGTCGGAAACAAGAATTCATGCACCATTTTATATCCAGAAGTATTTTCGTTTCACATTTACGTTACCAGGGGCCTAATTCCTGCACTCGTGATCGGAATTGCATTCGAATAGAAATTAATTCCGATGGCAAGAAATTTTCTGATGATGTCACTCGCTACCAAGCGAATCGAGTTTTGGTTTTAGTGTTGGAAAAAGGCAAATATATTTATATATAAATTCATTTCACAACACTGAATAAATTGTAAGCAAAAACATATGTATGTACATACGTACATACACACGTGTATGCAGAAAAAAGAAACGAATACATAAATGTTATTTTCATTTTAATTTTGTTAATAATTTAATAATAATAAATTAGTGTAAAGTTAGAGAATAGAGCACTAGCCACATGTTCGATTCTTTTATTGCTTGACCAGAAGCATTTAATTTGTTATTTAGGTGCTGCCAGAGTTGGTTGATTTTTTTTTATTTTCCCCGAGACAACTCTTGGGCAAAACATTATCTGCCTTATTCATAAAAATTTATCAGGTATATTAAGCGCTTATTTGACATATTTCTATGGGAAATTTGTCAAATAAACCTGTAATAAACCAAAAATATTTTTTATGAATTAGACCGTATGTATTTGCCAAGCCAGTGTGTTTTGTTATATTTAAAGTCAACTAGAAATTTTTTTAATTTGTATTTTTTTATACGTACATTTGTGCATTCATTCATTTTTAAATAAATAAGTAAAATATTGAACATACATTTTCTATTCCTTAGTTTTTTCTATGTTAAAAATGATTTCGAATGCCTTTTTGCTTGCGAGTAAAAACACGAACGGTTGCATTCGAATGTATGCATGTTATCGAATGTTGTCATTAGAAATTTCAATATGTGTTACTCGAAACCGAATGCGAAAATCCCAAAAGTTAAAAAACTCGCACATTCGTGTAATAACTCGCTCGCAATCGAATGCGGGAATTAGGCCCCAGTATTTTTTTCCCAGTACACGTTACACGTATGATGAATGGTAGTTACTCCATTTTAAAGCTATTTTATGCTCAAAATCCAGTATTAATCCATTCCTCTATTTAAATAAATTAATTTTTGAGAACTCCAGCCTTTCATATTCAGTTTTATATTCTCGTTTAATATTTCGTTACCAGTATTTACTCCCAGTATTCGTTACACGGATTTGGTCCATGTGTTTTCTACACATATTTTGTTCACATTGAAATTTGTTCTACTCTTCCAATCATTGTTTTTGGCTATTCAAAGTGTAAGGAACTATGCTTTCTTTCATTTCATTTCCTGCACGAAAAATAATGACACACAGAAATTGAAAACTAACTAACAAAAAGTTTCAGATATTCTTCATTGAAAGGTTTTTAGCGAGATGAAGATTCAATTTAGTTAAACTATGCATGTTCTTAAATAATATACGCCTCAAACTTAAAAAAAAATGTATGGGATACGGTTCACCTTGTAGACCATTCCAGGAACTTCTCGCTCAAACCTCTCGAAAATCCCTAGATTTTTCGAGTAATTAAAACAAAAATGCAAAATTTTCGACAATGGTTCAAATGCCTATTTTGTGGATCATCTTCACTCATTAAATTTTAGAATTTATAAGCCTTTTACTACATCGATGTCGCCGTATAGCTCATACAGTTCCTAGTTCGTATGATACCGATATTCTGCGCCTACGCAGATTGGTCCTTATATCTTCCTAAGTATTCTTATCTCGATTACTCCAAGAACAACTTTCTATGCTTGCGCAATTACCCATGCCTTTGCGCTATATAATGTCACGAGTAAGCTAAGTGTCTTGTATAGTATAAGCTTTGCTTGCTCAGAGAGGGGCCCGTTCCTAAATTTTTTTGTTTAGCCCAAGGTACCATCTATTAACAAATATCTTTCTTAGCTTTATTTCCAAGTCAGTAATTAGGTGTTGAGCAGGACCAACCGTTCATGAGGAAGTAGGCAGGATTGTAGTCTCGAAAGCTATGTGGTGTCAGGGAGATTCAAACTGCTGCTGGATATCAAAAGAAAAGTGATGCGAGTCTTGATAGGCGCGTTGACTGACCACTGCTTGGTCAGAGCAAGAACCAATATTTGGGAAACTCGCACTCCAAATTTCTGTAGGATGTGCGATGATGAAACCAGAAACCATTGAATATATTATCTTCCATTGCCCGAAGATGCAACACCATAGGAATAGATGGCTGAGGAGATGTTTCCATGAGAACATTAGTGATATCGGAAAGTGTAAATTCGAGGATATTAGAGGTTTCATCATGGGAATCCAGTGCCTTAATGACACATAACAAGAATTCTTCCGGGTACAATTGGAGGCTAAATGTTTATTGACGGGTAATAATAGAAGGGAGTCACAATGGACTTAACTGGGTCTCCGAGTGGAGGTGTGTTGAAACATCACCATTCCTAAGGTGAGGTTAGGTTAGGAAGAGCGGCGCTATAGTCGCCTTCCTAACCTAATCTAACCTTTATTTCCAAACTGATGTCGTTCGGCATTGTTAGTTCCATGATGCCGATATTATCGCATATGCGAGCAGCATGTAGCTTTTGGTGCAAATTGTGCTACCTTTATTTACTGCTGCCTCATGTTAGAGTTTCACCAATAAAATATTGAAGAGGTTAACTTATGATTTCGTATCAGTTAAGGCTATATTGAAAAATCTGATTAACTTTGCAGATATGACGATCTCAAACACCTTCACAAGTATCGGAATATCAAAAGCGGCCTTATAATCGAAGAACTGTCGAGCTGTTGCTCATGGGTTTTGTCGAAGATTTGACACGGTGTGAATATCTGGTCGATGGTGGGTTTGGAACATTGATAAATGCCAATTGTTTCGTCGACTTTAGCTTTTAATTTCTTACACGGTATACGTGAGCACTCTTGCACTCGGTGTGTGAGAAACTTGGCCTTCTCTAATTGGTGCATATGATCTCATTTCCGTTTTTGGGGCTTAGCAATTTAAAATTTATTATCTTTCGAAAACTTCAGTTTCTACAATTTTAAAAATCTAACGAAGCGAATCTGTGAGATTAATGTCTTTAGAACGCCGTAAATTTGTTTCGGATCGGTTACAAGGTTTATGCTCATACATATATACACACACATCCATATATATGAAAATAATCGTAAAAACAGTGACAGTATGTAGCCTCCCATGACTTCAAAGCAGTGCTGGCCACTGCGAAATATGTATTCATATATGTGTATTAATTTGTATGAGAAGTCGATTGAAGTTTGGCTCTCTGGTGCCACTTTAATAGACTATAACTCAGAGCAATGTTCGATTTTCAAAACTCAGGGTGAAACCAGCTGTAACGTCCTATTTTCAATAACTTAAAAATAACGTGTGCTTCCTTTCATTATTTTTCTTCTAATACAAGGTCTTTTTAATTAAGGGTCGCAAATAATGGCACCATTATACTCAAAAAAAAAATTATAAACATTAATCCTTTAAAACTTTTATTAAATTAAAGCAAATCGTCTCACTAACAAAAAAGTTTAAACTAAATTATGTATGAGCACGTGACTGCACGCTGTTACATGAACAAAAAAAGAAAAAACAACTTCCTAGGCTGCCTTCATTTTAATGACGAATTTATGATCTAAATTGATGAGTACGACAACAGGCAACAGACAACCGCACAATCTTAATTTTTTTGTTCTTTTTTTATTATTTTTAATTCATGTTCATTTTTTATCTTCTTTTATTAATTTGAATACACGCACAGTGATGCGCTTTTTCAGTTGCTGAAATAAATATTTTTAATCATACTTAAATACATTCACACGTCGACTCTTATTTAACCCTTTTGTGTGTTTGTGTAATAAAGTGTGTTAACAAAAGGATTAAAGATTTTTTGAAGGCCTGCATTTAGTTGTATTTTTTTTTGTTCTTCTTATTTTCAAATGATGATGAAACGCCAGCACACTTTTTCTTTATGGTTCTTAGGATTTTTTTTTTAATATTTTGTTTGTAATTCTGTCTATCTGTTTTAAGTTTTTCTTTAGTGTCATGAAGTGTTTAGAAATTTAAAATATACAATTTCACTAAAATTTGTTACGCCTGTATGGTGGGGCGTATGTTGTGCCAAAATATTTGACATTTAAACATCAACTTTTGATGAGCAAGTTAATATGAGAGCGTGTGTGAGTGAGTGCGAGTGTATGAGTATGCATGTATGTAACAAATGGCCTGGCTGGTGGTAAGTGGTTGAAAGGAGTGCTGCTGCAGTGTTTTATATTGCTTGTAACACTGCAGCAGCTTTTAATTATTGTAAAACTGATAAGCGTAGAAAATTTTTAAAAATTATAATATCCAGAAAAGCGTTTAGAAACGGAAGGAAACTTGATACTCACAAGTATGCAGCAAAAAATTTCTTTGAACAATTTTCTATAACTTTAACATACAAGGAGCAAGAGCTTTATAGAAAATTTTTTATCTACAAGAAAAATTAAAAAAATTTCAAGAAAATTTAAATACAGTTTATATTTATTATTAATATGTACATGCAAGTACAGAAAAACAAATAGGCTTATGGAATCAAGTCCATGCAAGCTATGAGCTCATATCGTCCCTACCACGTCTAACTATCCAATATACAAAATTGGTTTTTTAGATTCGTTATCTTGGTACTAGGGGTGGAAAACTATCGATGGCGCACTATCGATAGTTAGTTTTTTTTTGACTATCGATGCTTAATTTTGCAATCGATTAATACTTGAAAACAATCGATATTTTTTAGTCACTATCGATACTAAACGATACACCACCAAAAGAAAAGAATGTGAATAAGTTGCTTTTAATAAACAAAAATAACTGAATGACTGGAAAATTTCTTCCGCTGGTCTCACTTATTTTTCATACAATTATTTTAGTTTTTTTTATTTATTGAACTGGCAAATAAAATTCTTATTTATTTTGTTTTGTTTTGTTTTCAATTTTTAATGTAAATAAATATGTAAATCATACGAGAACAATACAACTTCGATACTATCGCGATAGTATCGTCGATATATCGATAGTTTTTCTAACTTTCGATAGTCTTGAATCGATAGAGTTTTTTAAGCTATCGAAAACTTTCGATAGTGACACTATCGATAGTTTTCCACCTTTACTTGGTACCCTAATTTTTACGATATGCCTCGTTTCAAAATGCTGAAACTCTCACGGACGATATATAACTCAATAAGAAATATTTTAAGCCTGGAATTTTTAGGAATACGCTGACTTTAAATTCACAATTTACGGGTCTTCGTGCTCTTCTGAAAAGTTCAAATTTGTATATTGGATATTTTGACGTGGTAGGGACGATATTTCCTTCCAAGTTTTTTTTATTTTTTTTTTTATCAAATTTTCTATTTGTGTAAGACCTTGACGATGAAAATCTTGATGTTTCTGTAATACATTAAAGAAAGCTCATACAAGTTTAATCTATTACAAAAACGCCAAGATTCGACGGTAATAAAACCTGCGCATCCAGGCTGAAATTCTAGCACCCGCATGCGGGTACTAATCCGCTCACTAACAACTAAAAAAAAATACTGGTATTAATTGTTTAAAATTAATATTAATGATAATGAAATATAACCCTTTTGCATTCCTCTCCTTAGTTCGGCATTAAATTTGCCAAAAAAAAAATATATCTTTTTTTTGTAAATTTTAATTTATAATCAATAAATATTTATGAGTTTAACACTCACCTAAAATATGCAAGTGAAAAATTGTCATTATCATCGTAATAATAAAATTAACAAAAACACTTAAAAATTCATAACAAATATGCCACAAGCCACAACATTCATGCGAAGAGTGCTAATATAGTTATTTCCTTTTTTTTAGTTCCAAGCCATACAGTGTACAGTGGAAGTAAAATTAAACTTTTTCCGAAGCAACAAACAAAATGCCAACGACTGAGTCTGATAGAAGGAACAAATTGTGACGATGATTCTTAGGCTGGGGTAAAAACAGTAGTGTCCAGGATGCGTCTACAAAAATTTATTGATTTTTGGGACGGTGAGAGGAATGAAAACACTGTCAATTTGCTTTCAAATTGAAATGAAAAAGTCTAGATGTATCCTTGTTTTGAAGGCTTACATCGAGCTTAAGGTACAATGCCGATTGAAGTTCCCTACGTAACTTAAATCTTACCAAAATCATGTTCTTTGTACATAATCGAAAATGACAGAAATGTTTAATAAGTCAGGGTTGGCGTTGGCTGAAGTAGTTAACACGTTGACTACAAAACCTAAGGTCCTGGGTTCGAGCCCGATATCCAACAGTCATTAAATAACAACACCACGCATTTGTCTGATGTGCATTAGTTGTTGTAGGAAAGTTCAAGTGATGAAGGCATAGACACTGGTTACTAAGCTGCACCAGCTTCAGCGAATTGTGTAGCAGAATCATCGGCGAAGTAAAATAACCAATAAAATGGCTATTAACCGCAGCTTTAAAAATTTAGTACGCCTCATTGACACCAGAGGCGCTGAAATGCTGCCTTCAAAAAAGTCTGGCAAAAAGCAGAGTTGTAAAAGAATGAAGCTTTCTTCTCTCTTTATATCTTCCTTCACCACCTGTCTTCTCTATTACTATACCTTTCCTAAAGAAGGCAACACCTAGTAATAGTAATAGGCATTCATTGCCTGAGTGTTACATCTTCTTAATAAAAAAATTAATAAAACAAATATATTGTTGCCAAAAATATACGTGAACTGACCTCACACAAATGTTTTACGTAAAAAATATAAAAAATGCAGATATTATTAACAAAAGAACACAACATTACAAACATACAAGACGATGTTCAGTTAAACATCTATTTTGGTATACATTCTGCGTATTAAAAAATACACAAACACATAAGGCGATGCAGATGACACTAATAACAAAAGCTATATTACTATTATATACTCGTACACACAAAACCAACAGAACTAATTGAAACACGAACATATGGTGTGATTTAAAGCTGAGAATCTGTTAGGTTAGGAGTGGTGGTGCTACAACACACCTTCACTCACAGACCGATTTGGTCCATTGTGATTCTCTTTTAATGATACTCGTTAATAATAATTTTAACCCCGATTTGTACCCAGAAGTGTTCTAATTATCTGTCACTAAGCCACTGAATTTCTCATGGAAACGTCTCATGAAACGTCTAAGCCTATGGCGGTGTAACTTCGGGCAATTGCAGATACAATGTTCAATAATTTCTGGTTCCTCCTACATAAATCTGGAGTGCCACTTTCCTTGCTCTAACCGAGCAGTGACCAGTCAACCTGCCTATCATGACTCGCATCGCCATTCTATTGATATTCAACAGCAGTTTGTATCTTCCTGAGTCCAGTTTTGGATAGCCCTCGAGACTCTACCTCCCTGCTTCACCATTAGTGGTTGGTCCTGCTCCATACCCAATTGCTGAGTTCCCTGTGGTAATGACCTATCGGTAATTTAAGCGATCTGTCACACATTCCCTCATCTTACGTCGACACTATTACTGCCTGCTCATCGGCAGAGAATCTGTGAAATCTGCAGAGATTTTCTGGATGTTGCTAACATTTTCAAAATATAAAAACAACTATGTATTATTTTATACCCACACATTCTGCTTATTAAGAAATATACAACCACATAAACATAAAAGCCGATGCGTACGAAAGACACAAACAATAACAGCTTTAGTGCTTATTTAATTTATTGAGCATAAAAGTGGAGATACAACAGCTAAAGCGGGTTCCAGATATTATTTTTTGTAAACAAACGCACGCAACCTTACATATTGAAGCAGAATATTGACGTGTCTGGCATATTAAAAGCTTTAAAAACACACACAATGTTAAATAATTCACTGATGGACCTAAGGGCCATTATTACAACTTAAAGTTAGTTAAAAGTAGGATTTTATCGGACGTATAGAAAGCTTTTCATAATTTTAAATTGGATTTAACTTATCAGGTGGGATAAACTTGCCTATAAATTATCGCCCGCACTATGTTAAAGTAAAATTTTGCAAATGATAAAGTTTTTATACGCCCGATAAAATCCTACTTTTAACTATCTTTAAGTTGTAATAATGGCCCTAAGTGTTATTATGTCTAAAAATAAAAATATCTTAAGAAAGCGGAAGTGTTTGTTGATCATTTAGATCAACTAACCTGCAAAATAGTTCACATATTCCATTTTCAATCTATGATTTTGCAAAATATGCTTTCGCATTCTGAATCAATATAACAAATTTAACTTGCTTACATGATTTTACTGTATTGGAGGGTATACAAAATATGACCATTACACAAATTCAATCAATGTAGAGTGTTAATAACACAATTTTAATTGGTTTTCAATAACATTATGAAAGCACTCCTACAAAAATTTGCCAAATGCATGCAAATAAATTTAAACGTAATTATTTCAAATAAATACGAAAGCTGAATAATTAGAGTTTCATACGTTTGGCCCTAAATTCATAGACTTGTTTAATTTTTAATGTTATTTTTATCAACTCTGCCTCGAAGCGCGCACAACTAATGCGTGTATCCCAGCATGAATAGAATGAGCATTTTCAATTTATAGATATTTTTGTGCTTTTTATGTAATCTCCTAAATGTACATGCACACACCTACACACATATTAGACCCCTGCACAAGACCACTTACAAGAACTTTTAAGATATGAGGGATTTTTCAAATGCTTACTACAGTGAAATCTTCTAAAACGAACGCTAAACAACACTGTTTGCAAGAAATGTGCTTCAGTTATTGCAGATCACTGATGCCAATTTAGCCATTTTCTGGCTAAATTTAGACATTTTTCATCCCATTTAGCCGGAAGAAAAGTGAGTTTAGCTATTAGCTATTTTTTTTAGCCATTTTTATTTTAATCCAGCTATTTTTTAGCTATTTTGCCAAACATGAAAATTGTTTGTGATTTTTCACAAAAAATTTAAACTCGGAACATGGGAACATTAATTAACTACAAAAAAAAAAACACAACAGAGTAATATGTTATTGTTTTCGCATTAATGTCTATAAATCCCGGTTCAAACTTGCCATTTTTGTTGCAGCAGTCTAAAAGCGCTTATATGAAAGAGATGGCTCAATTGGTAACAATAAGATTTGCTACTGCATTCTTATAATCGTTGCAAGGTGTTTATAAGTTGTCGGGTCTACAGTGAAACCTCTCATAACGGACACTTCCTATAACCGGACACCTCTAATAACCGGACAATTTTTGTAGATCCAACACGTTCATTAGTTTTTCCATACAAAATGCACTCCCATAACCGGACACTCTCATAAAAGCACAGAAGCGGTGAAACACGGCAACAAGAGTTGTATTTAAATAGTAGGTCTTTCTTTATTCAACTCTGATTCATATTTATATTAGTGTAAATGATATTGCTGGTTCCCTGGTTAACGCATATGTAAATACTGATTCGTTGGAGACGCAAAGAAATTGCTGTTTATATGAAGAAGTTGTTTGCTTAGCTGGTGTCCCAAAATGGCAGTGAAAAAATTGTTTTCAATTGTTTGAAAAAGGAAAATTATTCGGTGCACGAACTTGTGAAGATATAAAGTTTCTTGTGTATTTTAACAATTCATATTGCTACATTTCTTATACAAACTGCCTTTTCAAAGCATTTTTCTAGAGACGACTTTGTTATATTCCAACAAATAAAATCATTGAAAGTCATTTGAAACCCAACAGCTGAAATTATACCAATCTATTTTGAAGAAGTCTACTCTTAAAATAATTTTTCAACTACAATGAAATCCAAAAAATTTGTAACTCTCTCATAAGCGGACACCTCTAATAAACAGACAAAAACAGAACGACCGTGAGTGTCCGGTTATGACAGGTTTCACTGTAATTAGTGGTTTATGATATCGATCAAACAAGGGTCATATTTGTTTTACACGAGTGAAAATATCAAGAAAAATAAAAGTTTAAATGAAAGTTTAAAAAATAGAAAGTTAATAAAAAGTATAAACAAAAATTTCGCAAGGAATGGATTACTATCCCAAAAATTTAAAGACTTAGGGCCATTATTACAACTTAAAGTTAGTTAGAAGTAGGATTTTATCGGACGTATAAAATCTTTATCATTTTCATAATTTTACTTTAACCTAAAGTGAGCAATAAATTACAGGCAAGTTTATCCTACCTGGTAAGCTAAATCCAATTTGCAATAATGGGATTCTTTTTATACTTCCGATAAAATCCTACTTTTAACTAACTTTAAGTTGTAATAATGGCCCTTAATAGCACAATGTACAAATGAATAGAAGGCGTAATGCAAGTATTGTAAGTTTGCACTATATGCGCAGTTTTTTTTATTACCTGAAGAAAAATTATTTTATTTATTACTTCAATTTATTGTTTTTATTTACTTAAAAAAACAATATATGAAATACCTTCTTGTCTTTGCTAAATATCATGATTTTTACTTAGCCATTTTCAGCTAGTTTTTAGCCATTTTTTGTCTACATTTAGCCATTTTTGGTGGAGGAATTCTGGCATCACTGTTGCAGATATAGGAGTAAAGTAGAAAGTACTTCGTGACGGAAGAATTTGTGATGCTTACTTCCTCATACGCATGGGCGTATATGCAAACATCATGCATGTACACACGCATACAGGTTGTGTGTATTATTTTTTGTTTTTTTGCGCACATACAAACGCACACATGCATTGACATTAGTTGTGTGCGCTTGCTTTAAAAAATCACCCTTAAACACATAATAGCTTAACGTCTACATCTCACACACACACACTCACACATACAATATGCAAAATAACAAGCATACAAGCATCAACACTACTTCTTTTGAGTATTTGTTACGAACAAGAAGTCTTCGCGAAATCGTTTAAAAACACTCATATACACATCCATCGTGCTTCGCTTATTAAAGGACATTATTTATTATTGGTTTAGTACAGTGTCCCGCAAAATAAAATATGTTTGTATTGGTGAGAAAAATTAGAGTAAAATAAACTTGCACTTGAAGAAAACTTTTGTAATATAAAATACATGATGTGGTTATTAGTTGTTTGAATTTTTTGTTTGTAAATATGCAATTTAATAAAAACTTAAATAAAAAGTAAAAATTTAATAACCATTCAACAATTTAGTGAATAAATTCAAAATTAAATTTATTCACAGATCTGTGGATACTATTAAAATGCCTTTTTAATCTATTTTCCCTATTATTTTTAAATGCTTCATAACATAAAATGCATTGCATATTGCCAAAAGCATTTTTAATCACGAAATATTTCCCACCTTCCATAATTATATTATCAATTTTTTGTCTGTAGAAATTTATTAAATTTGAACTTTAATTTCGTTCCGTGTGCTCAAAAAAACTAAACAAAAAACCAGGAAAAAATGAATACGTGCGTGCACAACTTAATTCGTCGCTTGCTCAGTGACGACTAAATTAAAGAGCATAATAATGTGTGTGATTTTCATCCGCACAATTGTGCTATGGCTTGCGGGTTACTGGTTTAGTATCATACATCTACGACAATACATTTAGAAAACAAGACGTATTTACATTTCAAGACTGCTTACGCAGCCCTCTAATACATATGGATGCAAGCATGTAAGCATTTGTGTGTAACAACAATGTTAATAATGTGTAACTCATTGTAATTTAAATTTTTAAGTAGCCATCAAAAACTGTTGCTGGTGCTTTGTTAAACCAGACTTTCAACGGAAATATCAATATTATAAACGCCAACACTACTACAATACCCACCACACACACATACGCACACATACACACACAAACAATCTCTGACACAATTGCATTGTCACATTATCATCAATATCACATCATCATAATTTGCATCCAGCTTATGTGGTAATTTCAAAAATCTGTGGCTTCACACACAACAAAAATTTTCAGAGAACAAAAAAAAATTGCATTTTGTATTTTATATGATATTAATATGCCTTTTAATGCTATTACTTTTTTCCTTGTTTTGTTGTGTTACGAGTTGTCAGTACTTGTGCGCTGGTGTAATAATGACTGTTGCACCAAGTCTATCTGTGGCATGTATTAAAGTGTCGAAAAGTGCACTTTATTAAAATGAGACCGTGATCAAACAGCCCTCTTCTATCTGTTTAACTGTTGTTTATTTAATGTCAGGCTGTTTAAGTACATTTTACTCGTACATTTATTTAGCTGTTTTAAAATGTGGCAAAAATCACGTAAAATGTTGAATTTTTTTTTTGTTCCAACAGAAGTGACTGTGTAATATTGACACAAAAAATTATTCTAGGGAATGTGTTAAAGTGCGTGTAAGGATAATACTAATAATGCTAGAGTTTATATATATCGCACACTAAATCATAAGCACCCAGTGAAAAAAATTGGAAGTAATTATTCAGGAACTACTTTTCCTAAAGAATAGATTATTAACAACATTTAGAATATGGATCAAAAAAGAGAAGTTCTTGCAATGACAGCCCTATGTAAAATTTAATAGAAATGATCCAAATTTGCACTTCCGGATCACAAGTCAAGGATCTTATTGACTTCCTTGGAAGTTCTTATTCTTATTCAACACAGTCTTCTTGAACAGTATAAAATACCTTTATTCTTTTTTATTTTTTACTTTACTTGGGGAGCCACACGTGCAATTTTTGCCCTTTAATTCCATTCAATACAATCACATTTTTTTCACTAGCACCATCAAACTTTTTAAATTGAAAACTAGATTGCTTTCAAATTCACGTAATCATTTATGTATATGGAAATTTAATTTTCAATTTGAACAACTGGTCACAGCACACATTGATTGAAGCTACAAATTTAATGGCGATTTCTTTTCTGAAAAAAATATGTTACACTATACATATGTAACATTTTAAATGTTACCTAGAATCACTCAAAGTGCTATATATTCTGTTACTGCAATCGAACAAAATTAGTTGCTTTTTAGTTAATTTTAATTATTATTCGAACTCCATTTGTTTCTATATTTGTGATTTGAACGGGCTAAAGTTCGTATCGCTTTTTAAGCCAAATTACATGTGATAATTATTAATGAACAAATAACACCAAAATCTGTTGTAAATATTCTGACTAACAACACATAGTTGAACGGAACAGCCAGCCGTTTTCGAAGGCCACTAAACCTTCATCATCAGCGTTATTTTGTGTTTGGTCCACTGTGTGTGGTGTCAGTTGATGTAGATTTCTGCTTTATATACTTAGCATTTTATTGCAAATGGAATATGTGAATTGTTTTGATTCATCGTATTTCAATTTGCTTTTATTTACAACGGTTACATTTTATCATTAATATAATGTAATGTAGCGGTTTTTAAGGCTATTTGAGAGATTTTGCGCACATTTTTATGATTTTTAAGCACACATTGACATCACTAATTACATCTAAAAAAATTAAAGCAGCCACAATATTTAAATAAGTATTTATTTTTATAATAATAATTTTTATATTTTGTATTTAAGAAGCCTTCTCTTGAAATAGTGATGAGCGATAGCGTGATTTTTTAAAAATGTTGCTCCTTGTGAACGTGATTTCTATATCGCTGTTCTCAACGCACATCAATCAGGTACCCGCGATTCTACAACAAATATTACAACAGCAACAACCACATGTATTTTGTTGGTATAAATTACCTTCTTACTTTTCAAAATAGGGTAGCATCGTCAGATTGCATGTTTCTTATAGGAAATGTCAAACACCATACAAAACTGAATATTCGAAAGGTGTTTATGGATACCTAAATAAAAGCATGCTTTTAGGCTTATACCTACATAACCCAAATTTGACGTTTAGATTGGTATAATGACATTAGTCACCTGGTGTAGTGCTGCCACCTAATAAATGCGCCTTGGCTGTTCTTTTAAACTGTGACTGTGATCACAGTTTAGCAATATTTTGTTTGTAGCAGTTCTGTTATTTTGAGAAAATCTAATAAGAAGAACAGCAGTGAAATTAAACAGTGACTGTGATAACGATTTAACACATTTCAGCTCTTCTGCTTTAAAAGTATTTATTAGTATTGGTGTCTTGATAAATACTAATAAGAAGAGCGACAAGAATAAACAATTAGCAATCAACCCCATCCATACATTGAGAATTGTCGTATAACAGGCAGAAAGACAATAAAATTGCAAATATAAAAATGTGAGCTGTACATAATTGCCAGAAAAGACGATTTGACACGATTCGACGATTTTATTCTTGACAAAAGCTGAATGTATAAAAAAAATTAATGTTGTAGCTTCATTTACTGTAAAGTAAGCATACAAGAACATTCACAGTTTGTATGAAAGAACTATATTTCCAAAACCTGTTACTTGATAAATTCAGTCACAGTTGTGATATGTGATTTTTCAATCGCTGTGAAAAAGTAACAGGCTTCCAAATATCGCTCAACTCTATCTTGAAACTATAAACATGACATGCAAAATAAAACCTTCGTTACCACAGTTGGAAAAAATGGCAGTATGTACACCTTGAATAAAGTGAGGGTAAAATATGTAACATATTTACATGTTTTTCATGCAACATATTCAGAAAAGAAATTTAAAATTTTTCCCACAGTTGTATATTTTGTGCAAACGAACACAGAAATGTAAAACATGTAACATATATGCAACATATTTGTCAGAAAAGAAATCGCTATAAAGGCCCAACTATAATATGAATAAGCTGGCTTAAGCTAGTGTCAGAATTGAACGATAAGTCTGTCAAATGCTTAAACAATTCAGATGTTACTTTTAGGTGGCCACAATGTATTTACATGCACTTAAGTATTCTTTAGCCACAGCTGCACATCTAGGTATTGTCAATAATTTTATAGTAATTTTGTTTCTTCTCATAACTCATAAATGAATGCAATTCAATCAAACTAACTTGAAAGAATGTCCTAATCTATTAAAAATTCACATATAAATATATTCATCACCTTATTACTTGTTTTATTTGTTTTGCCTACTAAAAAGTATGTATGTATGTAAAAAGTGAATATACATACATACATAAGTAAATACATGTGTATGTGTGTATATGTGTATTGCAAAACAAACAATGAAAATAAAAGTTTTGCTTTATTTTCCGAGTTTAAAATAAGAAACAATAAAAAAATATTTAAAATCAATGAATATTTTCTGCTGCTGCTTGTTTGAGTTTAAAAAATGCACAAACAGTTGTTTCCTTACGGAATGTGCGTTTAGTTTGGCACTTTACTTAAGCAAATGACATTTGACGAAACTTGACGAAAAGTTTGTTAAGTACATTATAGTTTGCCACATGCTTTTTATATGTAACCGCACAGTTGCTTAAGCTAGCTTATTCATATTATAGTTGGGCCTTAAGTTGTTTCTTCGTCGGTGCCATTTAAAAAATAAAAGTGATTATCAATTTGTGTCACAGCTTTCAATTTGGACACACAGTCTGTGTGAAGAAATTGAAAACGATTTTTTGCCAACCCTGTGTCGGATTTTTTGAGTTGTAACTTTTTATGATTTACCTTGCGGCTTTCACACATATGGTTTGTCAAAATTTGCTAAAATTGAAGTTGTTCAAAATGCCGTCATCGAGAAAACAATTAAAAATTTTCGCCTCACATATTTTATTTCAGCAAAGAAAACTACTTCTATTTTAAATTTTTTACAAACACAAAAATTATTTTATAACATCTGTTAAATTTAAAGAAAAGTTTAATGAAGCGTTGAAAGAAAAATTTAAGTCCACCTGGTATTCAATTCCAAAATGTATGAGTGTGGTAGTAAAACAGTGTGAATGTATTGAACTTTGAAGCAAAAATTGAAGCAATAATTGAATGTGTAGCCTCCAGGTTAGTGTGCGATAGGTTTTCTTTTAATTTCCCCTATTTCACAATTTTTAAAACTATCAATCATATATATATATATATATATATATATATCTTTGGAAATAGATAATTCACAAACGATAAATATAAATAACCATCAATTTAAGAATATTGAAAATCTCTAAACTAATTAAACAAATATTATGTGAAATACTTATTACTGATTCCCAATAATACTCTCCGGGAATCGGTTGACCTTGCCGGTCTTCCCTTAAACTTCCCGCCACTTTTTAGCTCAAAAAAATAAAAAATGCGTATCAAAAATATTTGGCAAGAAATTACGGAGCAATAAAATACAAGCACTTTTTTCTAAAATTTTCGACAACTGCTAGTCAATGAGAAACTGGCACTTCAGATTTCTGTAGGATGTTCAGGGATGAAGAGGAACCAGAAACCATTGAACATATTATCTGTCATCGCCCGAAGCTGCAACGCCATAGGCTTAGATGGCTGAGCAAAAGTTTCCATGAGAGCACTAGTCATATTGCCAAGTGTGAACTGTAGGATATCGGCGGTTTCATCATGGGAATCCAGTGGTTTAATAAGAATTCTTCTGGTTACAATTGGAGGTTAAATTTTTATTAACGAGTCATAACAGAAGGCAATCACAAATTATCTAACTGGGTCTCCGAGTGAAGTTGTGTTGTAGCACCGCCCTTCCTTTTAATCCTCTAAAATTAGTGAAAATTGATTTGACGAAGACTTTTAAAGTTATTGGAAAAAATAAGATTTTTTCGTCAACGTTATCTCACGAACGAAGTTAAGGTAAGTTAAGAGAGTTTAAAATTTGTTATAATAATAAGTTATAATATTTCGAGCAAAATCTAGTAGATTTCGCATACAATACAAAATCTAATTCGTCACTAGATTTTGGTCAAAATCTACTTAAAATCTAGCAGAACTTATGGCGTGTTTACTTTCTAGGAAAATATTATAGTTATTGCACTTTGGCGTTTTCTTTTCTAGGAAAAAATTTTGCATTTATTGAACTTTTCAATGAAAATTGGGAACAAAATGTTTTTTTTAAATATAGGCGTATATTCATAGTTAATAGAAAGTATACTTTAAAAAAATTAAAATCAGTATTACCCTACAAAATACTGGTTGCAAATTATGGCATTCCATACAGATCGAAATTTTAAAATATTTCCATATAATATACATACATATATTGAAATATTTCATAATTTCGTTTGATACCGAGTGCCGTAATTTGCTCCCTGGTTTTAAACTCTTAAAATGTTTGCTTTAAGCGAACACTAAATTTAATTTTTCTTAATAAGACGTTAAAATAAATTTGCACTTTTTCTAGAAAAGAAAACGGCATTAGTGATACAGCTATGGGTTTTTTCAAAATTGTGCTAAAATAATTATAAACCGTTGTACTTAAGAAGGTGCGTCAATTAGCTATATTGCAGTTGTAGTTGGTTGGTTGTATTTAGTTTAGGAAAAATTTCAGTTAGTGGTTTTTGATTTGGACAAGAAATCTTGATAAATGTCAAAAATACTTGGTGTAAACGGTAAACGGTTTGATAAAGATTTTAATTGAAATTGTTAGTTTTTATGCTGGTGTAAACATCCTAAAAAAACAGTTTGGTGAAAATTTTATTTTCAAAAATTATCGTAATTAGATTTTTTTTCTCAATATATATTTTATAATGAATTTGTTTTTATATAACACTTTTTAATATACATTTTTTATAAAATAATCGTATAAAAATTTAGCAGAAAATTGCCAAAAATTATTTCTTGTAAATTTTTCTCCTTCAAATTCAAAACGCATTAATTAATATAAAAAATCGTCAAAATAAAATTAATTTCCTGCAAACGAATTTTTGGTGGGATTTATTTTTGAAACTATTCCTTCAACAAACTAATTTTCCTGAATTACAAACATTTAAAACATTTAAAGTTTAATTTTGTTAACAAAATAGGCATAAAAGGTGGTGAAGGAAGAGATAGAGGAAAGCTTCATTCTTTTGCAACTCTGCTTTTCTTTTCTTTTTTGTACGTTTTTTAATAATGCAGTGTTGCAGCGCCTCTGGTGTTAATGAGGCGTATTAAATTTTCTAAGCTGTGCTTATTATCCATTTAATTGATTATTTTACTTCGCCGATGCAGACGAAGGCGGGTGCTCTGATGTTACATTAGGATTAGTATCCGCTGAAGCCGGTGTAGTTCAGTGATCATTGTCTATGCCTTCATCACTGGAACTTTTTCTACAACAACTGATACAAAGGGACACTAATGGACATCAGAAAAATGCGTGGTGTTATTATTTAATGACTGTCGGAGACCGAGCTCGAACCCAAGACCTTCGGTTTTGTAGTCAATGTGCTAACTACTTCAACCAACGCCACCGTACTACTCAAAATCGATACAATAATTTTTTTGTTTTCAACTTTTAAAATGTTTTCATCAGCCACCACACTTATATTAATTTCAAAAACTCATTATCCTTTCGATTGATGATACACCTTTAAGCCCTCACATTTTCTCTAAAAGAATATGTTGTGGACAAAGTGCTTGAATTCAATTTGTAGTGCAATAAATCACTAATATTTAACAACAACAATAACAATAACGTGCTTGATAATGATGACTACAGTGAGTTGCTGACCAACTATACTACTCGCATACTATACACCTTCCTCTGGTAACTGGTAACCATATCCTGGCAAATATTTGCTGCTTTAATTAAAAACGTTAACAAGGTTATTACGAGCACTTTCTCCCCGACAATCTACTCAATAATCAACCTTTTAGTTAAATGCTTTTAACCACTACCAAAAGCCTGGTGTGGCACAGCGCGTTAAACTGGAAGTGTGTGTGTGTGTGTGTGTGTGTTGAGGCAGGCAGAGAAGGCCGAGAGGTCGGGGTTTATGCTCGTTGGCCATTTATGAAATAAATGCGTGTTGAAAACTGATATAACGAAACGTTTATTTAACTTTGCATTAACATGTTGCATTTACATTGTGTCAACAAGTCGAGGCATGTATGCAAGTATGCAACAACTACTACTCCTCTTTGCCATGTATGTATGTATGTGTATAATGCAGTAAAAGCAACAACAACAAGCAGTTTCATTTACGGTTGGTTAATTAAAATTGACTTAATATTTGTTTAAACAAAAATGCATTTAAATAAACTTAACCTTATACCAAGAGGAGTCATTTATGAATACCACTATCAACATTGGAAAAAAACAGAAAACAGAGTGCATTAAATTTGAATTTAACCTTTTTTTTAAAGAAAATATAGAAAAACTGTAAAAGGATTTAAGCAATTTACTCCTGCATTAATTTTTCTCTGTTATCCCCTCTCCCGCTTTCGTTGCCCACCTTTCTTGTTATTGAAATAAAACTATAATCTAAATATTGGCTTTTCTCAAGAAACCAAACATATATTTATGCAAACATGTTGAAAAAGTTTTGTTGCTTTTTCCATGTAAAGTAAATTGCATTTTACCACTTTACACTATACATATTTTATTATGTAATTCCTGTCCTCCAATGTATTGTTCATTTCATTCAAACCGACAACCTAAAAACTTAGTATTTTTGCATTTTCAGTTTGCTGGCTAGAGTTCAAAGTTTAAGACTTGTTACTAGGAAAATTGAAAAAAAAACTGCTGTACTGTTTTTTCAAAATAGAAGAAAAAATTACAAAAATAAACGTAAAACTTTTATTTTGTGCTTCAAAAAGAAAAACTCTTAAGAAAATTAACACTTTGATACTTGTAGTAACTTGTATTTCTGTTTTCTTTCAACAATGTACACACTTACAAATATAGAAAATTATGATTTTTTTTAGTTGTTAGCAGAAGGGTATTTGGACTCGAATAGATTCTTATGACCATTGCTGTAAATTTAAATTAATAAGCATTTATATGCAAACATTTTTTTGTTCTCGTTGAACACAATAAAGAAAACTTTCTTTAAACAAAGTTGGTCTGTATAGTTGAACTGAGTTAAGATACCTTAAGGTCGAAGTCGGCAAAAGGAGGAAAGAAAACTGATATAAAGACAAGTAAATTACAATTTAATTGCTCTTGAGAAAATAAAAAAATAAACTTAAGTAAAGGGTGTCCCAACAAGAACGCAAGACTTAAATTTTAAATAAAATACAGATATTTAAAAAAAATCGTGAAACTTTATTATATCGTAAAGTAGACAAAATGAGGTTATGTGTGGAACAACAAATCGGGCAGATGGCCGCCGCGGCTTTGCTGGCACACACACAATCTTTTAATGAAATTTTCAATGGCCGTTTTGCATAAATGCTGCGGTATTTCATTATTGCAGCGTCCAATTTCCTCTTTTAAGGCTTGACTCGTCGTCGGCTTATTCGCGTAAACCATCGACTTCAAAAAACCCCAAAGAAAAAAGTCTAATCGCACGATCTAGGCGGCCAATTCTAGTCTCCAAAACGCGAAATAACACGACCGGGAAATGACTGATGTAGCAATTGAATTGTTTCTCTGGATGTATGACATGTGGCGCCGTCTTGTTGAAGCCACATGCCCTGCACATTCATTTCTTCAATTCTAGGCACGAAAAAACTGGGTATCATTTCACGATACCGAACACCATTGACTGTTTGCGCTTGACCTGCGTTTGAGCGACATCATCACGTACAGCTGCGACATTTTCGGTCGATCGACCTGGTCGAAGGCGCGTTGTTGTCTTTACTTCACTAACAGACCCAGTTTCGGCAAATTTATCCATTAATGTCCTTACAGTTGACTCTTTTGGAGCATTATTGTGACCCCAAATTGATCGCAAATTTGCGAACTGTAGCCGCAAAACTTTCACCATTTTGGTAAAACAATTTCACAATGAGAATGCGTTGTTCATTCGTGTAGCGCTCAATTTTTACTAACCTCGTACCTTCTACTAGCAAACAATAACAATTGTTCAAATGTCAAACAATGACACTTCGAATGGCGCCAAATTTAAATCTTGCGTTCTTGTTGGGACACCCTTTATAATGTAAAGAAAAGTTGAAAAAACTATGCAAATTTCTTAAGCTGTATGAAGTGAAATTGTAAGCTTCAATAAGCAAAAACTATTTAAAATTTTTAAAGATTACTTAAAACTGTATGTACTGTTTGTATATATACACATACTACGTACATTCCACATGATATTATAAATATTTTTTTATTAAAATAATAAACACTAAGCCCAGATATTTTGAATATAAATAGCTGACATCGTGGGACAGGCCGTATTTTTGTAAATTTAGGGTCTGATTTATTTTCGGTATAAAATAACATATTACATACATATATTAATATTATATTATTATGAAGTCAATTTGTGCAAAACATTTAACTGAAAATGAAATCGAAAAAGGAAAAAAGAAATAACAAATCTTGTTTTTATTCATTTTTCAGGAAATAAACTCTATCACACCACCTTAATCGCCAAAAGTAAAATGTGAATGTTAGTACGGACATAAACTATATCTTATCAGAGACACTACCCCTAAAAGAAATGGAACATATTCATATTAAAAACACAGCATACTTTAACCCACATATGCAAAAAAATAACGTGTGCTTGAACCAAAATTTCCATAGAAAAATCGTTTTAACGTACACTTCCAGTACATGTTATTTTTTTGCATACGGCGCACACAGGGACAAATGACCGAATTAGGACGACAAAAATGGAATTTTTTATTTTGTTAAATGTAACCAATATTGCACTTAATATGTTCTATATACCAGTCAACCTATAAATATTTATTTTTTTAACGCATCACATTAGTCTGTACGTGCGTGCAAAGAATTATTATCTGTTACACGCACTTATGTATACCCGTCAGCAGCAGTAAGAGCTTAACACCAGTATTTTGTGTGGTAATACTGGTTTTAAATTTTTAAAATATTTATCAATTATACATATAAGAAATACTCGTAATAATTGATAATTCATTAATAGGCAAATTTTGTAACAATGTGGTTTCTAAACGTTTCAAAAATTTTTATGAAAAATTACGAAAATTCGTTAAAAAAAACATTTTTTTCACAAAAATTTCAAAGAGAATAAATCGTTTGCATTTACAAAATCTTTCCCTTAATTAAATACATAAATATCCCTGTAACACTGTCTTATCATTGGACAATTATGCGAAAGAGACAAATCTGGTAGTACTGTTCGTAAACCGATAATAATGTTCAAATGGAAACACTACTGTCGACTTGGTGCAAGCCCGTACTAAGTCGTACATAAATTGGACAATTGGGACAATTCATGCAAATTCGCTTTAAGACGGAATAAATAGTAAATAAATCTGTGCCAATAAATAATAATGGCTTAAGTCGAAATTTCATGTTTTGAGATATTAAGGGTTGTGTCTAAAATTAATTGTGTTTGGTTTTTATATACAATTTTTAGCCTCTGAAAAAGATGCACATTTATTTAGAACAAAACTGTTAATTTTATAAAAAAAAGAAAACGTTTTATTAGTTAATATTCGCTGTTTTTTAGTTAAGATGTTATGAAAAAATCCATTGTTAGAAAAATAAAAATTAAAGTGCACTTAAGCTATTATATTGAAAAGCAAAATTATTTTTATTGATGCTAAGTCGAAATAACTGCTTTAGGTTAAATTGAAAAATGGGGAAAGCCTGAGATAAGATAATTTTTTAAAAGCTTAGTTAAATATGTTTTTTTTAATGAAGAATAATTTGGATGCGATATTAGTTATAGAACTTAAGTGTATACAAATTTTTCTGCTCAAATATTTTAATATTGATGTAGCTACCGAAAAAAAAAATTAAGTTGAGGTAAGATGTTATGGCTTACGTTTAGTTTCCAAGAAGACTTAATTTAAAATATAAATGCGTATAGTTTTATTAATATCGACATTTTTTAATTGAAATTTAGTTGAGTGATAGATCTTGAAGAAGAGAATAAGAATATGTATTAAAATGAAAAAACACTTATGTCAACTTAAGCCATTATTATTTATTGCCACAGAAATGTATGTACATATTTGGCACAAATTATGTTTTTTATAATACGCTTGATATTCATCTATGCAAAGGGAACTTCAGATACTTTTATATTTTAATAAATATATGTATCTTATATGTTTTCAGAAACATATTCAAATATTCTTGTAGAGAATAAAATTTACTTTTTTTTATTTGTACTTCATTTAATTTGCCTTGACATCAACCTTCAAACGTATGCACTCATTGTCGATAATAACGTGATTTCTTTGTTCCTTCTTACTACTGGCAGTACTTTTGGAGAGGCGAGTGTTAACGAACTGAACTTCCGTTTCTTTAATGGATGGAATAAGGTCACATTATTCATACCGTTCCGCGATTGCGGAAAGCATTTTTTATGCAACAGCAAAATTTTAAAACATTTGTTCCGTTGCTGCGGTAATTTTATAGTCTTTTTCCACTAGCTTAGCGGAATGAATGGAATATTTGGAAATACGAAAAATGAGTTTACATACATTGACAAAATCTAACATCTACCATCATCTTAGTTGTCAAGAAGATACTCGTAGTACGCTCAGCATAATTTTTATCAAAAAAAAATTATAAAAAAATTGGTTGTAACATTAATAATTGTACTATTTTTTGCTATGCAAGAGCAAACCCAGTTGTTAATGCAGTGAATGTAAATTATAAAAGCTATTGCAGAAAAAGGTGAAGATTTTTTAAAGACATACATATACATACATACATATCGTTACTTTAATATATAAAGGGCCTAACTCATTATATTTTTAAATCGAGATTTTCGCATTTTTCGATACATAAGATTTTCTTCTATCGAAATATGTATGTATGTAAATGTACAAAAATCTCGATTTAAAAAAAATATTGAGTTAGGACCTTTATGTATTAAGGTAGCGATGTTTTTGCTTATTGTTTTATTTATTTATTTATTTATTACCAATAACCTAGCCAATACCTCATGGAGTTAGTGAAACAAATACCAATTCTGTTAGGAATTATTTTGATACAAAAACAGCCACTAAAATAAAGTACTACAAAATCCATTATTGAACTACTTCAGTCATTAACAAATACTATTGGACAGAAAAAGTGACCCTTTAGAATAGTGGAAGGAAGGCACGTGATACAATATAAAAAGCAAGTCAGGTCCTCACAAGTCATCTTTCAAACAGAAAAAACTAAATGAAAATCGGTCCAGCCGTTTGGCTTGTACGTGGACACGGACAGACACACAGATACACAGACACACACTACAAACTTATAACACCCCTTTTTTTAGTCGGGGGTTAAAAATCAATTGTGAGAAAAAAATGTTTATTAAAAAATATTTAGAAGATGATTTAAGAGATTAATGCACTAGAAGTGTTAAGAGTACCTTAAAAAATTTTTATGTACAAAAACTAATCTTCAAACTTATTTATTTTCATTTGTTATAAATTAATTTAAATATACTTGTAAAGGGTGTCCCAACAAGAACGCAAGATTTAAATTTGGCGCCATTCGAACTGTCATTGTTTGACATTTGAACAATTGTTATTGTTTGCTAGTAGAAGGTACAAGGTTAATAAAAATGGAGCGCTACACGAATGAACAACGCATTCTCATTGTGAAATTGTTTTACCAAAATGGTGAAAGTTTTGCGGCTACAGTTCGCAAATTGCGATCAATTTGATGGCTTCGTCAATAGGCAGAATTGTCGCATTTGGGGTGAGGAAAATCCTCGAGTGATTCACGAGAAGCAAATGCATCCTCAACGTGTCACTGTATGGTGTGGATTTTGGGCTGGAGGAAAATCATTGAACCTTTTTTTTATGAAAATGAGGCAGGTCTAGCGCAAACAGTCAATGTTCGGTATCGTGAAATGATAACCAGTTTTTTCGTGCCTAGAATTGAAAAAATGAATGTGGAGGGCATGTGGTTTCAACAAGACGGCGCCACATGCCATACAGCCAGAGAAACAATTCAATTGCTGCATCAGTCATTTCCCGGTCGTGTTATTTCGCGTTTTGGAGACCAGAATTGGCCGCCTAGATCGTGCGATTTAACACCATTAGACTTTTTTCTTTGGGATTTTTTGAAGTCGATGGTTTACGCGAATAAGTCGACGACGACCCAAGCCTTAAAAGAGGAAATTGAACGCTGCATTAATGAAATACCGCAGCATTTATGCAAAACTGTCATTGAAAATTTTATTAAAAGATCGCGTGTGTGCCAGCAAAGCCGCGGCGGCCATCTGCCCGATATGTTGTTCAACACATATTTTATTTAAAACTTAAATCTTGCGTTCTTGTTGGGACACCCTTTATTTAATCTTTGTTTTTCCATATTGCATTATCAATAAAATAATATAAATAATAATTTTTAACTCCACATATACATACATATATAAAGTATTGAGTAGTATCGAGTACCCAATTGAAAAAGTATCAAGTAGTACTGAGTATTGAAAAGTAGCCGCTTTTTACAACAGTATAAACCTCGATTTACGCGATCTGGTGAGAACAAAATATTTAAGTGTAAATTAAGTAAGCAATAGAAATTATATCAAAAAATAAAATAATTCACACTTAGAGCCAATTTCACCATTCAATTCAATCAATTCATATTTAAAATTAATTTTTCCATACAAAAATTCATGAAAATCGACATTTAAATATGAATTGATATTTAAATAAAGTTGGTGAAATTGGCCCTAAGTTGAAAAAATTTCTACGCGGCTAAGAACTTTTCACAATTTTTAATAAATTTTTATATGTATTTAAATTGAATAAAAATTTTTTAATAAAATATTTTTCAAGTCGAAATTTTCTTAACTTTTTTTAATTTCTTTTGCGTAAGCAATTTTTGAAGTTTCTGGCTAACTGTGCCATAGCTATTACCTGATTCATATGAATTGGAATGGTTCGAATTTTGTTTTCTTTTTTTATTTATAGTTGAGCCAATCAAATAGGATTTTCTCTATTTTTCAGGATATGAAATATCTTAATTTTGTCACAAAGTATACAGAGGTAACACACAGACGAAAGATATTTGTATTTTTCTATTTACAATTTGAAATTTTGATTTTGTTTTTTCTTTCTAGTGCAATAAAATTTCAATGCTATTTATTAGCTGTGTTAATTGGTAAGTAGTAATAAACAAATACAATTATTTGTGTCTTTTTTCTACGAATTTTCGAAAACCTGATTCCAGCTTTTTTTATCTATCACTTTTTTTACATTTCTTAATATTTTGTAATTTTGTCCTACATTAAGTTTGATTTTACATTACGTTTAGCAATTATTTCTCTCTCGCTGGTGACATTTTTATAACAAAACTAAAAATATTTTATGTGTTATTAATTATGCTATTGCTTTATCAAAAATCGCATTGATGCATTTCGCGTTAAATGTGTTTTCCATAATTTTTGAAGTGTGTTAGATTAAATTCGTGTAAAAAAATCACATAATTAAAAAACTGTTGCTATTCCGTGTTATATCGAGGTTTACCTGTTTTTCATTTGCAAGAGTTCTTTTACTATAATACATGTTTGTATATAAAGTCTCAGTGTATTAATATCAAGTGGTCTTATCATTACAATAACATACATAATAAATTGTAGGATAATTTTTATTTGTACGTTGACAGTTCAGGTTAAAAAAATTTTATGCTATTTCATAAGGAGTTTGACGGATAATATAAAGTCAGATGACGATCAGCTGAGCTGTTAATCCCACCTGGTACTGATCTGCCTTGATAAACAACAGCTGACATTATTCCACTTCCCAGTTGTTGAAAACAGAGATGTTAAATCTATTTCCCGGAAAGCTTATAAAGCAGAAGCCAAATTACGGCTTCGATACGACTCGTAATATACAAATATTTCAATAGAGTTTATATGACAATATTTTTAAATTACGAGTCGTATCGGATGCCGTAATTTGCCCCCAGGAATGAATAATTGCAATTCGCGTATCCATCGATATTTATTTCTGTTGAATTTTCATTTCCATCCATTATTGATTCCGCGTGGAAAGAAAATTCAATGGAAATAAATATATATCGATCGATATGCAAATTGTAACTATTCATTTCTGGGGTATAAGCTTTCCGCGAAATTGACTTAACATCCGTTTTGACTAATTATTATTTCACATTTTTTTAATGTAATAACCACGAAATATAGTTCATAGTAATAATATTTTTACAAGTTCAGTATATGCATTTATTTTGCAGAAGGCAGGTACCAGAATTTTTCATCACATGAAGAGAAGATAAGCCAAGCGTAATTGTTAAATAAAGACATCAAATATCTATAAGGCGAGCGAATATTATTTTATTTTTAAACAAGAATACTTTTCTTTTTTTTCAATACAAATTATGCAAGAACGTATACTAATAGATAGCGTTGAATACGCCACAGACTCTAGTGGTACAAACCAACCAAAAATTACTTTTAAATCTGCTACCGAGAAAATATTTCCTTAGCTCTGCAAATTAACTTTTACATACAACAGTTCTGACAAGTTTTTCCATTACTGACGTATTTTTCTAGAATTTTTAGATTAGAAAGTTCTCCACAAATATCACAATAGTCTCAAATGTCCACAACTTTCAACTCATTTGTTTTAAGCTTGTCGCTCACAAAATGAGAATTATAGCCTTAAGTCATCTTAAGATACAAACGAAGCTAGCAGTATAGATTTTATATTGACTATCGGCTTGATATTCAAAAACATTTGCTATTGGGTCAGTAGAGATCAAGACGCTGTAACGATGTCTTAAACTAAAACAACTCAATTGTTTGCGTTACTGTTAACAACTTTTTTTAAAAAACCAAATTACTTAAACATCAGAAAGGGTCTCTTGGTACGAATATTACATGCTAAGGATACTTGAATATTTTTTCTTAAATGTCAGTAAGTTTTTATTAAATAATTACATACCCAATTGGTTTTGCACCTGCATTTTCTTTTACGGCCGTTAATGCCGTAACAGAAGTAATAAAATGTTGACGCCATCTAAACACTCAAATTGATCTACACAAGCACACACAAAATTTAATATATAAATATGTCTAAGCATTTTAATATAATGTTCCCAATGAAGTTTAACTAAAAAAATAAGGCGGCAAAATGCTGTCTGTGATTTTTTTTATTAAGAAGACTGGTGTCTCAATCATGTCCGATTTTTTTCACAAGTTAATGAATAAACTTTTAAGTAATAGTTTTGGAAATTTTATAATTTACTTATCGAATTATGATTAATTATGTTTTTCTGATAAAACTAATATGTATATAAAGAAATAACTTACAATTTCACTTGAGTTTGTTCTATAAATATTTTAACTTTTTTTCCCTCCCAACTAAAACTACACAGCCGACACAGAGAAGCAGAGTAGCTGACACAGAGGAGCACTTTGTAACGGCGTTTTTTAAGAACCCGAGCCGCCAGCAAGATAATCAATTCATAGGTGGCCTCAAGCGAAGCATCCATTATACAATACTATTGCACATGTTGTTATACATATTTTTGTTGTCTTAACATATACCAAGGTGAATTGACACCAGGTGGTCTCAATTTGAAAATCTGCATATTACCCTTGTATAGTTGCTAATGTAAAATTTCCTGTTGTCAGAATATTTCATAACGTTTTGCATTGATTTGACAGCAGAGAAGTTATTTCAGCTGGTGAATTAAGATCCAATCAAGGCAAATTCAGTACCACGTGACCTTTTCCACCCAGCTGATTATCGGCTGTTGATGCCAAATTGTGCAATTTGAATCAAAATGTCAAAATTTGCTTGGAAATCTTCTGACAGATTGATTTTGTAGCATATCAAACTACATGTTGTTTTTTGTGTTGTAAAATTGTTGTAGTGATAGGGTCACCTGATACTGAAATCGCCTTGGATGCAATAAATGGCACAATATTTTCAAATAAAATATTGCCCAATTTTCCTGACAGTGAAAAAGTAAATTACATTGAACAATGTTGCCACCACATTATACAATTGTCCTGATTGTACAGTAAAAATCAAAAGTCTTTTCACATTTGCCACCTTCCAATATGACATGCACGTTAGAGATATTATTGTACAATACGAAAAATTGCCCAATTAAATTGCAAGCTGAGTACTCAGCTTATTCTTGTCCCCTAATATTTTCTATACTCTCTTAATTATTTTTGATTTCGTGACTATTAAGCATGCGCATATTTTTATTCAAAAAATCTTGCTTCAAATCGAGACTCATGGAGAGGACTAGTTGACGTCCTATGTTCCTAAAGTGAACTTTTTATTTTTTTCCTCGAATGTTTTTTTTTAATTTTTTATATTTAAATTACATTTTTCGACAGAATAAATAAAGGACATATATATATATATATATATATATATATATATATATATATATATATATATATATATATATATATATATATATATATATATATATATATATATATATTAATATTTCGTAAAGAGTATGACAAATATTGGCATTGAAAGATAGTTGTGTTCGATTTTGCTTCCATGTGCTTTGCTCTGTAGCTTTATTGCATCACAACAAAATCGAAAATAGCTATAGTTATTTGCTGTCATATTCCCTATGAGATATGAATGAAATATATGCCCAAGTTAAATTAAATTGTCACAAAATCAAAAATAATTAATAGAGTATAATATATTAAGGGCCAATTTCACTAACTCTATTTAAATATCAATTCATATTTAAATGTCAATTTTCATTAATTTTTGTATGGAAAAATTACTTTTAAATATGAATTGATATTTAAATAACTTGGTGAAATAGGCTGTAAAGGAAACAAAAAATCTCCTGGATATTAAGCTACCGATAAGCCGAATGGGGTTGGCGGCGGCTCGCCTTCTAAAAATAAACGCCGTTACAGAATGCTACTCTGAACAAATGTTAGTCAGCTGTGTAATTTTAATTGGGAGGGAACAAAAACTTAAAACATTTATGGAATAAATTCCAGTGAAATTGTAAGTAATTTATTTATTTATCTTTATTAGTTTTATCAGAAGCACATGATTATTCATAATTTGATAAGTACATTAAAGAATTTTCAAAGCTATTGCTTATACGAGATCATTCATTAATTTGTGGTACAAAAAGTCGCACACCCTTGAGACACCATCCATTAGAAAAAAATCACTATATTTTACCGCCTTATTTTTTTTTTTAATTTAACTCCATTGGAATCATTATACTAAAAAAATTCAACATACATAAATGTGTATTAAATTTGTATTTTCTTGTGTAAATTAGTTTGAGTGTTTAGATGGCGTCAACATTTTATTACTTCGGTTACGGCAGTAATATGTTGGCCAAACGTATTCATATGCAAAATGCAGGTGCACAACGTGTAGGAGTAGGAAAGTTGGAGGTAAGTGAGTTTCTTTAACGGCAGATTATATGTTAATCCTTTTATTAGGACCATCGACTAGATTTCCATAATTTTTCCTCTAGATGGCAAGGCGCTCCGGCGACTATAGTACCCTCAAAAGGTGATTTTGTTTATGGAGCTATATGGGAGGTTGATATTTGTCATGTAAAGGACTTGGATGAGTAAGTGTATAATAATATAGTTAACATAATAACTATTAAACTGTATCTGTTTACCATTTTAAGGCAAGAAAGTGTTCATGAGAATGTTTATAGACCCATATTTTTGTCTGTTCATTGTTTGAATTTACAAATACCTATGGAATGCCGCTCTTATTGTTTAGTTGATCAACCTACTACACATTTAAAATCATTTACAAAGGATTTAGTACCACATAACAGGCTTCCTTCGGAGACGTATCTGAAAACATTGGTAAAGGGCGCCTTAGAAACTGGTATCCCCTACGATTATCTTAACTGGCTGAAGAGTATTAGCCATAATGCGAAAACAGTCGATAGTATTGAACAGCATTTGGAATTACACTCTGTGGAATTTTGATTGTGATAAATTTTAGAATTCTAAGCTTTGGTTTTTAAGTTGTATATAATAAAATTCATAATTATGTATGTAGATAGGCACTTATAAATAAAGTATATACAAAAAATTGCGAAAAAATGATTTATTATTAAACGGCGTAGTATGTATTTATAATTTTATGTTTATGCTGTGAAATATTTTAGGCTGTTTTTATTAGTGCCATTTAACGAAATTAATACTTATAATTTATTGATTAATACGAAACGATAGTAAATGCTTTCGAATTTGAGTGCAATTAACATACAAATTCAAAAGCATTTTCTTTCGTTTCGAATTACAGAGTTTGATTATAGGTTTGTGTCTAAAATGGAGTACTGAACGAGTTAGACCCAGCTGTAGTAGTCCCCTTAACCTGACCGTGGTATACGTTTTATAGAGCGATTATTAATGCTGCTTTGGACAACGATTACATAAATGTGTATTTTTTAAAATCAAATTTTTGGACTTCGGCTATCGAATAAACTGCTTATTTTGTATTATTTTTTATAATAAAGACAAAAATCAAATTTTTGAAAAGGATGAATAGATCTTGCCCAAGGCTTAAAATTACAAATATTTTTATGAAAAATTATACTTTAAACGACTTTTCTGAAGTTGAAGAATTTAGTTAGATGATTTATTCAATTTATAATTAAAATATGTGCAAACTAAAGCTACTGTTCCACTGTAGAGCACAGTGGCTCGTTTCTATAAAAATGTGAAAACTTTTTCGAGTGGAAAAATTGGTATCATCCTGTGAAACACAGGGTGAGTAAGAAAAAATATATATATATTAGCGATGCACGAATATTCGTATTCGTCAAATTCAGGCGAATTTGAATATTTTTCCAAAAAAAAAATAAGTAAATAAACGCATAAATCCTAAACGAAATTTGAATAAATGGGTAAAAATATTAGTTTGTACGAATATATTAAATTTTTTATAGAAATTTGTGCTTTGTATCATTTTCAAATATTATTTACTGACGATCATTAAAATTTTGGGTAGTTTTTATTAACTTTAAAATACGCCAACAGGAGTATGCAGTTCTTTTTCACAACAATTCTTTAATATTTCATATTAAAGGTGTAAATAGAACCCTCATTTAATGTCTATAAATTTCACATTAAATATTCGTATTCGCTAATATCGTTTCAAATATTCATTCGTATTCGCGAATATCAAAAATTGACATTCGCGAATACGAATATATGTGTTTATATATTTAATAAGTTTATTTAAGTTTTTATATGAATAACCCTATGAAAAATAGGACAACCAATATAATATTTAATTTTTCTCGATGCGTGAACTTCAAGTAACAGAAACGCGGCAGCGGCACAGCACACAAAAAAAAATTTTTAAATAGCTTACGTGGCTGCCTTCTTCACACAGGCATTGAAGTAGAATCTAGATGATTCCTTTTTGAAAATATTAAAGTAAAATAATTAATTAATATTGTTTGTATATGTATGTATATACCCCACAAACCAAGTGTTGTGACTTTTTCTGAAGTCACCCTTGTCGTGACGAATTCGTTAAGACATGTCGTTACGATTTCGTAACTAAATATCGTTTCGAAGTCGTGTCAACCATTTCATACAATATCGTTACGATTTAGACAATATTTCGGTTCCGAAATCGGTTCCATTTGGTTTGATGGGTACATACATATCGTTACCTTAATATAGAAAGGCACTAACTCATGATTTTTTTGAATTCGAAATTTCAGCATTTTTCGATAATTAGGTGTTCTTCTATCGAAATATACGAAAAAATCGATTTCAAAAAAATAACAAATTAGGGCCTTTCTATATTAAGGTAACGATGCACATATCGCTCATTTACTCAAACAACGACATAACTCAAAAATGGATTTTTTTTGAGTTAATGATGCAGAATTAATCCTCATTAATCCACTTGAAAGCAAAATAAAATTTTATTTTTCCATTAATTTTTGTGTAAATTTTTTGGCAAACTAGATTTTTTTAGTTATGACGTTGTTTGAGTAAATGAGCGATATGTATGTACATATGTATATCACAGTATTTAAACTGATGGGGTGTTCCATATGCAATGTTATGAGAGTTATGTATGTACAGAGTTTCCTGAATGCAAGTTTTTATCAACCAAAGGCCAACATATTAAAACATTTTTCCACTTTTTGCGCGTGCAATTATTACTATCAAGTTAATACAAAAAAGTAAATTACAAACCCACTGCACGTCTCTTGTGTAGTCTACTAATCTGTGCAATTTTTTTTTTTTTTTTTTGCTTAAACCAATTATGCAATCATTTAATAAAAAAAATCGAGTGTTTTAGCATGTAATATGCGTACCAAGAAACACTGATGTTTAATTAATTTGGTTTCTTAAAAAAAAGTTGATATAAATATTATGGTAACTGGTAAGCTGTAACGAAAACAATTCAGTTTATGTTTCAGTTAAATATATTTCTTTAACGTGTCTTGATCCCTACTCACCCGATAGTCAAGATAGAGTATAAACTGCATCTTACCCCCTGTTTGTGTAAAACTTTTGAGTTAGAAATCTTGGCGTTTCTGTAATAGATTAAAGAAAAGTTGTATAAGTTTCCTTTAAACTATTACAAAAACGCCAAGATTTCTAACACAAACGTCTTACACAAACAGGGGGTTAAGATGTTTGTAACCGACAAGTTTAAAACAAACAGACATTTGAAGTATGAACATATGGTCGGTTATTATCGTATTGTAATAATAACTTTTTACATAAACACACTGCTTATGTTATTAGTTGCTTATAATTTTCTTATCGCTTAAACTTAAGTCTGTTGCAATTTTTGTGGGGAAGTTTTCTAATCTGAAAATTCTAGAAAATTACATCATTAATTGAAAATCTTTTCAAAACTTTTGCATGTTAAAGTCATTTTGCAAAGTTAAGGGAAATCATTTCCCATTTAGCAGACTAAAAAGTAATTTTTAATCGATTTTTAATACTTGAGCTTATGGCGTGGCGTGTTCTTTGTATAATTTGCACGGAAAAAGACAAAGGCGGATAGTCATAGTCAAAACAAAGTACACTTTATGAGTTTAAAATCAGTACGTTTTGTATGACAAAACTCTTAAAGTGTACTTTGTTTATGACTATGCGCCAATTATTCTATATTATTGTTATTTTGAAAATATAAATTTTAAAACGTATTCCTTCGCTTTATAGATTATTTGATGTCTTTATTTAACAATTCCACTTGGTTTACCTTCTCTTTTTAAAATAAGAAATATAACAAGGTTATTAATTTGAATTAAACTAAACTGTTTTATTTTTGCAATTGCCTGCCATTTATATTTTGCTATTCGTTTTGTAAACTTGCCCAAAAGCATGAATTTTTTAATTATTTTACTTTTAGTACAATCACTAAGTTTTCTTAAAGTTCAAAGTAATGCAATCGATAATAATAAAATAGTTTTAGAAAATTTAGCAGAAGTTCACGGTGACAAATTTTATTATTTCGGTTATGGCAGCAATATGCTGACCAAACGAATACACATACAAAATCCTACAGCTGTTAAAATTGGACCAGCAATTCTAAAGGTATGTAAATGAATTATAACTATGGAGTCTAGTTGGATCGAGACCCTAAAGTGTTGTGTGAATAAAAAAATATACGTATATCTTAAAACTTTCTTTTAAGAATTACAGATTGGATTTCAATTTTGTTTCGCCTCGATGGCGGGGTTCAGCGGCCACTGTAGTCAAGCATGCAAATCGAACAGTTCAGGGTACTTTATGGGAACTTGATCTTACAAACATGAACAATATAGACAAGCAAGTATAAATTCACAAATTTTTCCGACTACATATTAATTTACATATTTATTTTTACAGCCAAGAAGGCGTGCATGAGAACATTTACAGACCTCTTACAGTTTCTGTTACTAAATTACATACTAATACAACTCTACCAGCTCGTGTTTATGTTTTAGTAAAGCAACCCGCTACTGACCTTAAAGATTTCGATCCTGAATCTATACCATTTGATAGGCAACCATCAAAAACATATTTGCAGTGTTTGGTTAAAGGTGCCATTGAGACGGGTATTGAACACTCCTACATTGAGTGGTTAAAGTCCATAAAACATAATGGCAACGTTGCAGAGTATTTGGAAAATTTATTAGAACTTAAGGATGTAAAATTAAATACATAAACCCAACCCGTTGGTTACTCAAAACAAATATAAAAAAATTTGTTTGTTTGAAATTTTAAAATTCTGTTTTGTTTCAAATCTGATAGCGTTTTCTTTTCTGTTACATTTATTGCACTTTTCAATGAAATTTTGCAATAAATGTTTTCTTTCTGATATATTTTTATCATGACATATTTTTAATTTAAATGAACGCCAAATTTAATTTTTCTTACAGCCTTTTTGTGTAAGACGTTTGCTATGGAAATCTTGACGTTTTTTTAATAGATTAAAGGGAACATGTCACATTTATTTTTATTTATTTATCGGCAATACAAAGAAGCCTTAGAGGCCAATAGCGCATTGCTTACATACTTCATAATAATTTTAAATTATAACAAAGAAAAGTCACTTAAAATTAAATATAAAAAGCGTTACTGAGTAATAGACATATATATATGTATTTAAAGTGAAAAGTTTTATTTTTTTTCTTTTTTTGCATTAAATGAAATTGAATAAAATTATACACAATCTGAATGCGGATGAAGGTAGGAATATTAGGTTTGGTGTGAGTCCGCAGCGAAAAAACAAAACGTTTTATGATTATATAACTATATACTATTAGTATTAATTAGATATGAGGAGAGTTTTTTCTTGAATACATTACAAGAAAACATGAAAGAACGTAGCTCAATAGGCAAGTAGTTCCACAATCTGGCAATTCTTATAAGAAAAGATTTTTGATACATAGAACAGGTTATAAGAGGCACAACGATCTGAGGATTTCTATCAGACCTTGAAAACTGAAATTTAGATCTCAAGTAATTAGGTATGCCAGTAACAATCATCTTGTAGAAGAAAATTAAAATACGAATATTGAAATATTGTGGTATAGAACAATCCAGAAAGCTTATAACAGAGCGGGATACATGATCACGATACTTAATGCCGTACACAAATCTTACAATCCTCTTTATAATATTGCTTAATTTGTTAATGTATACTAAAGTACCAGAGATTATTTCAAGACAGTAATTTACATGAGACATTAATAAAGTATGTGCAAGTATATATTTTATTCTTATGGGTAAATGTAATCCACAATGATAGAGATATCTTAGATCTGACGTAACCCTAGAACTTACTAAATCAAATTGTTCTCCAAAATTAAGTTGGTTATCAATTACTATACCTAAACATTTGAGGGATTCAACAAATTGCACACCAGTTCCATGAATTTTTATTTCGGGATATTGCACTCTACGACAACCAGTACGAAACATAATGGCTTTAGTTTTACTAGCATTGATGCATAGTTTATTTTCTACCATCCAATCACATAATCTCTGAACAGTTCTAGAACATCAGTGAAATACCTAGAATTACCAAAAATTAGCATTTAATCTATTACAAAAGCGCCAAAATATGTAACGTCAACGTCTTATACAAACAGGCTGTTAATAAAAAGTTAAAAAGTTTTGCACTTTTTCTAGAAAAGAAAACAGACATCGTGGGACAGGCTCTAAGTAAAATTCCATAAAAATTTTTGTTTTTTAAGTAAATTTTATTAGGTTTTGCTAACGGCTTAAAGTTGTAAAATCATTTCTTTTCTCGTATTATATTTTCTTAATGTACATATCATATCGCTCGTTTATTGCAGCATAGACATATCTTGAAAAAAATCACTTTTAGTTAATATTTGAAAGTTCAAGCATCGGTAGTAACTTAAAAAATTCATAAAAAATTTAATTTCAATATTTTTGATGACCATTAAAAAAGTAACGGTCGTTACTTTATAAATGTGCTGTTTTGAAATTTCGGAAAGAAACATCCTGTATTGTAAAATTTTGCACAGGATGTGTCAAGTAAAATTAATTAAATTCTTTGAAATGTTTTGTTTAAGGAATGGGTTTATTTTCAAACCAAAGAAAATTAGTTACCAAAAAAAATCTTTTTTTTTAAGTAACGGTCGTTACATTATAAAAAGTTAAACGTTTTTGATGTTTATTTGGCCTTACAAATTTCTTCATCTTACTTACCTCTTATTTTCGCTACTACAAAATTAAATCGCTTGAATGAATTACGAAATAAAGAAACTTTTGTTTTTTTTCGGGTAACGGGTGGTACAGTTGGTGAAGTTGTTTTTGAACTACATATCGCTGTTAACAGCTAGAAATTCCCTAATTCGTATTTTCACGAAATTGAGATTTTCAGTGATTCCAATACATTTCACAAATATTTATTGCAGTAGTGTAAAAAATAACGCCTTTGCAAGCAGTTGTACTGTTTATTATTATGTTTTTACCTTCTCCTGTAAAGTTACAGTTATTTGAGTTAGAGCCTTTCTACTTGCTAACAGCGATATTCACAAATATGTAATTAAATTTTAACTTGTCGCCTTCAAAATTGTTGCTAAGCATGAAGAAAATTTTAAGCTTTCAGCTGGCGTTTTTATTCGTAGACTATCGTTATGCTGAGTACATATCTGGTATTTCTTGTGTTGTCATTTGGTGGTGTCATTTTCAAAATGTGTGCGGCGCCATTCCCATTATGTTTTTTATATGGAAAGCAATGCTATACAACGAAAAATATCGGAAATGACAAATGTTGCCACCAGAATACACTATTGCGATTCCACAAAATGAGATAGTGTGCAGTCGGCATTAGAACAGTGCTGTCAAAGGGCTTAAAAAGTGACCGTGTAATTCACGGGGGAAAAACGCGAACGATGTATTAAATTCAAAGTAGCATATTTTTGTTAGTATAAAGAAAATTAAAGTTAGTACTTTGGAATATAACAGATGCATTTATTTCGTATAATATTAGCGGAAAAGTAAATTAAAAATAATAATTTTATTTTTAAGCTGAAAGGGGGGGGGGGTGCGGTCATTTATTGAGGAAACACCCATAAAAGACTTGTACACGCAGCTCTTGGGAAAAGAAAATGTATTTATATCTTCAATAACTTGTATGCACATTTTAATCTTGAAACTTTTTATGCAAAACTAGCTTTTCTGAGTTATGTCTCTGTTTCACTAAAGGAACGATGTTATTTATATTCTTTGTTAAAATTTAAGGTGTAAAGAAAATGCAGAAAATGCTATAAAAAGTTTGCATGTACTTCATTACTTTTAATGTAAACAAGGAAATTTGAGAGAACAAAATTTGTGTTAAAAAATTTTGTAAGCACTTAAAAAACCTAAAGAATAATTTGTAAAAAATACAACAAGGAACTTCTTGGCCTGTTTACACATTTATCTGAATTAAAAATTAAATTACGAAAACAAAGATGCATTGGAAGAAATCTTAAAGATTTGATGTTAGTTGCTGTTTTGTTAAATGTTAAATTAAATTTTTTCATTGGTTTAATCTAATAAAACAAAACTTTTTAAATTTTCAGCAATTTGGCTTCAGTTAATGTTACTATTCCCGAACGTCATGATGATTATCAGCGTCATCTTATAACATGTCTCAATAATGCCGAGCTTCCATTTATACAATAAAGAAAATATTTCTAAAACCCCAATACGCACACCAAAACGACATCAAAACGTGTTTTGTGACTTGCAATGAAAAATGGCTCCTGATGTGCGTGCCAAAGCAGGAGGGAGTCGAGACCACCTCCTGTCGATTTGACATAGTTTTCTACATCGTAATCGATAAAAACTTGATAATTGATTTATTCATTTTAGCGCATTGTATTGATACACACATACATATCGTTACCTTAATGTAGAAAGGCCCTAACTCATTATTTTTTTGGAATCGAGTTTTATGTATATTTTTATAGAAATAACATCTAGATACATAATGTATCGAAAAATGCCAAAATTTCGATTTAAAAAAATAATGAGTTAGAGCCTTTCCATATTAAGGTAACGATATGCATTTAAGCATTTACACGAGCATATACAGTTGTGCTGCATATAGTTTGCTCTTTAAACCATGTGCATCTCGTTACCTTAATATAGAAAGGCCCAAAGTCATTATTTTTTTGAAATCGAAATTTTTGCATTTTTCGATTCATTCGATGTTCTTCTATCGAAATAAACTTTAAACTCTATTCTAAAAAAGTAATGAGTTCGGCCTTGCTATATCAAAATATCGATATGTATATGTATATGCATATCGGGGATAGTGTTGAGACAGGCTGTTTGAAATTTCGTTTTAAAAATTAAATTTTCGTACAAGCAAAGTTCTTGCAATTCTTTAAGCCGCTTAAAAGTTTTCAAGTGTATTTAGTCCTTTCAATCTACGATATCTATTTCACGAGCACACACATTTGAACTCTTAAGTATTTTGGTCTATGAACGATTTAAGTGAGCAATTGTTGAACATTGCAACAGTATTCTTACACATGACCCTTTTATGCACGTGTAGCACAACCGTAAGTGCAACTTCTCTGTTGTACGTGAGATCATACTTCATTATTATAGTATGTATTAAGAAAATCTTTTATATTAGTAAAAAATAAAAATCTAAAAAGGAAACCGATTTTACTTCATAAAACTATACCACAAATTTTCATTCAAGACATGCAATTAGTTGTTGTTCTGTTGCAAGGATCGATTGTTTTTATTAAATAAAAATAATTTCTGGTTTTAATTACAAACGCAATTGAGTTGTCTGTTGTTGCAACTGATGATAATTGTTTTGATAACCGTTTTGAACAAAACCACAAATTCTTTTTGTTTCAAAAAAGGTTTATATATAAAGTGGCACTCATCTGTGCTGTAACAAATAAAATAATATTTTTATGTTCATCATACGAGAATGTTAGTCCTGGTACAGACTTGCAATTTCTGTTGCAAAAATTCTTTAATATGTGGAAGAGTATTGAAATAGAAATAATTATATGTATGTATACATTTTGTATTCCTCTCTCAATCTTTTTCACTAAAAAATAAAAAGTCTTTACCGGAATTGAAGGATTTTATTTTAAATAATTTTCTATTATTTTATTTTAAAGAATTAAATTAATTTGAATTAAAAAGTTATATAATATTTTTATTGTTTCCTTTTATTTCAGATTTTTACAGAATGTGTGGGGTCTTATTATCAGCAACGAATAAAATATCATTGCAAAATTTTTGTTGTGAATATGAGTGTATAGAATGGGTGTTTGTGTTTAGAATTTCCTAATTTATAAATGTCACAAATTGTCAAGAGTATTGACGGTTTCCTTGACTTTGAAGAATGTGAGCAGCCACTACTAGGGAATATATGTATGTGTGTATGTACTTCATACATACATACATACATACATATATGAATGTATAAGGTAAGTTAAAAAATAATTTCTTTTTCCTTTCTCGATTAAAAATACGAAAATTCATTGTCTAAATCACGACAACAAAAAACACAAATTGAAGATTTTTTTTCGTTTGCATAAAAATTCTGAAAATTTAATCAGAAATAATTTTTAGTCAGGCTTAAGTTCAGTAATTTCAATTCTTTTTATTGAATGAAATATTTTATTAATTAATGTGAGTTTCTAAAGAAGAGAAAAAAAATTAAATTAGACCTTTAAGCTGGGGGAAATACCGATATTTTTCTGTGCAGCAACGCACTTCATCAGCACCCTAGTCTATCTACTTGGGTAGAGATTGTTATTAACATCAGCTATTTAACGTAAATTCTAATGAAACGGAATGTGAGAAATGATTCTGAAAATTATGAAAAGCCGATTTTAAAACCCTGAAAATTGTAAATTGTCACTAAAAAGTTCGAAATATAAAAATATAAGAAAAACAGGTAAATCTCGGTATAACGAATCTTGCTTTAACGAAAATTCGATATAACGAACGTCCAAATTTTTAAACTAACAACGTCATGGGTGCCTCTATGGCTGAGTGGTAGCGATGCTAGCCTGTCAGTCTAAATGTCGTGGGTTCGATCCTGGGTGCTTTCCGCAGACAAGCTAATGCTATCTCTGGGTTGTGTTTCTTAAAAAAATCGCAAAATACATAGTTCATACTTCCCTCTTTTATTGATAAAAAAAAAAGAAAACTTGTATTGAACTTCCCAGTGGGAAAAGGTAATTAATAGTAAAGGAGAAGGTAATGCACAACATATCGAGCCATAACCGCTAAAATAGCTTAAGCAAAACATTTCTTGGACTTCGTTTTTTTTGACGAAAATCGACTATTTACGATCGCAAATGATCGATTTTGGTCAAAAATTGAAGTTTGAAAATTATGTCGCTTAAGCTATTTTTGCGGTTATGGCACGATATATACTTTTTCATTCCAGAATTCATTACTGTTAACACAGAAAATGTCCTACGAAAGTAATTAATTATTTTAATACGTCCACTGAATGAATTCTATAATTCATAACACTCGTCACAAGCAAAAACTATACATTCTTTTTCTGCAGATGTGGTAATGAATGTGGTAATTAATGTGTAATTATTGTGTTTTATAAAATTACTCTCTCGTTTCTAACGGAATGCATTCATTGTCTTGCTTTGTAAAAATAATACATTATTTCTCCCATTATTTATATAATTAATGACTACTTTTCCAGCTGGGCTGTTGCTGGGCATGCTCTCTTCAGCTTGCTTGGCACTATTTCCCATTTTAAGAATAACCACAAATAAAAATGACACACGAAATTAAAAAGTGACCACAAAAACTGAACAAATTGCCTTAAGTTATTTGGTGTCGATGGAAAAATATTCCGACCATTTTTCATTACTTACTTTGGGCCATTTCCCATGCGGCAGCATTTTAGATATGCTAAAGGGATAATTGAAATTAACTTCAAACTCTAACCCAATACACGACCAAATAGTGTTTTGTATGTTGTTAACAGTTTCGTTTATCTAATAAAGGAAAAATGTATGTGTCAAGTATATTTTACTTGTTCCCATTATACGTGTTTTAGTTAGTCTGAGTGCACTTGTTTATTTGACATTTCGTTCAACCTTCTGTCGTCCGTATGTCCTTTTATCGAGAGATGTTTGCATATTTGCCTTTTGTCACAAAACAAAACAGTCCAACTTTGACATGATCTAAATGAATGACCATTAAGAAGACATGTGTACAAATTTATTATGTTGAAGTTTATATTAAAGAAATTATTGAAATACGTATGTATGTAACAAACAATAGCATTCGAAGAAGTGGCTATTACATCTATTCTATACTTTGAAAATGTTACAATATGTATATTAAAAAACTTGTTTTATATTTACTTCTATTTGGCTTACATAATTATTATGTGATATAAATACAATTTGTTCAAATAGTTTACAACTATTTTCTTTATATCAAAAGAAATATTTTATTGATGGGTCGTTCAGTTGCTCGTATCACAAAAATGTTTTTCATAAATGTATTGTAAGAATTTCTCATGCAAAAGCAATCTGTGGTAATATTTTTCTGAATTTGAAATTTGAATGAAAAAAGGAATGCTATGTACCTACATTAGAGTGTCCCTTATTTTTTAGGGTTCCGTACACCAAAGGTGAAAAGGAACCCTATTGTTTTCGCTACGATGTCCGTCTGTCTGCACAGGCTGTTTCCTCGGGAACCGTAAGAGCTATGGAACTGAAATTTTCACAGCATATCGCACATTTACTTCAATAGTGGCATAACTCAAAAAAACCAGTTTTGCAGAAAACGCGTTTTAAGTTTTCAATTTGCATACAACTCAATGGAGAAATGAAAAAAAATTCTTCTTTCAGGAGGTGATGGTACAAGCTATTTATATGAAATTTTTACACAAGATAAAATACAAAATGTCGCATCTTTCTGCATTATTAACTCAAAAAACTCCTTTTTTGAGTTATGCCACTATTGAAGTAAATGTGCGATATGTAAACCTTTGGCTGCTACAACAACAAATATATGACAGTTAAAAATGAAAGGGTGTTCTAAAGTGAGCAACAAAAAAATTTTTAAATCCTAATGCAATGTACTGACAATTATATATAGACACTTGACATTTTTATGCAGACTACACCAATTAACACTGTAATTAAAAATAATTATTTCTGTCAAGAAAAAAAAACCGACTTCAATGCAAAGATTTGACAGAACAAGATAAGAAGTAAGTGAAATATAAAATTAAATTTTAATGGGCCCATTTTTAAATGCAAGATTTTGTGTTTTCTTGAGCTCAGGGTGCGTGTTAAGTCTTTTAATAATCGGTAAAGTACAACCCCTAAAAATAAAATATTAAATTTTAATGGGCGTGACTCCGCCCATATTTTTTAAATGGAGAATTATGTCTATTTTAGAGCTCAAAGTGTATGGTAAGTTCCGTAAAAATCGTTTAAGTAGAACCGCGTGAAATATTATGATAATAATAAATTTTAATGGGCGTAAGTAACCCCGCACATTTTTTCAACTTTCAAATTGTGTAATTACAAAAACCAAAGGTGTGTTATAGGTTTCGCAGCAACCAAATAAGTATAATATCATGAAATTAAATTTAAAAAATGTGGTTGTGTCCCCGTCCAATTTTTTACAATGGGACCAATGGGAAGCTATACCCTCTTAGACAAAAAAAGAATTTTTACAATCGGTCTAAAATGTACCGTGTTATGAAGCAACGCCCGCCAAAAAAAAAAAATAGATGCGAATTGTTAACCTCCTCCTTTTTTTTGAAGCCGGTTAAAAAGAGTGAATTTATGGGAAGTATTAAATTTTATATCCGTCTATTTTCACGTCTGTTTGTTAATAAACCCGCAAACAAGAATAAAATCTCTTTTTATTCATTTTATTTGAAAATCGTAATCGAAAAGCGTATTAATTTAGTCATGCTGGTTGCGTCAGTTAACAGTTGCCTGTGCGTTGCAAGAAGTAAAAAAGGTATTTAGTGATTTACCGCTTAAGAGGAGACTTCTTCTATTGGGCACTTTAGTCCACAGATATAAATTTGTTTGAATTAATGACAATAAAACAGGAAATAGTTTGTCTAAATAAAGAAAATGTGTAAATAAAAAATATATTGATATTGATTTGTATAGTGTGTGTGTGTGTATGTATGTTTGTAAATATATACATACATATGTACATTCAATATCAAATATGATTTGAACGATAGCTCACGCCTCATTGATAATATTACTCAATTTAATCAGGCTGATTACTTTGCTTTTTTTTACCTTTCAGAGTTTTGCTTCTTGCTTCGGCACGTGTCTGCTGATGTACTACGCAACTTAATATTATTAAATTAGTACACAAGGAGCTCGTCGCTATATAATAACTAAACTGATATATGTACATACATACACATATGTAAGTGTGTACACATGTATGTCTTTTTCCTTAAAATGCAACGTAATATGTACTTTCCTCACTCTTGCTCCCTGAAGATTACTTTTCTAAAATATACATATATTTTTAAAACAAATTTTTTCAAGCTGCCTTTTAAATTTACCCCTTTTAAGGATTATTTTTAAATGTAATTTTTTTTTAATTTTGCTTTCGGCACATGTCCTTTATTTACTTCACTCTGTTAAACTCTGAAATCGTTGCATTTAAGTGTTTGTTTTAGTTGGTCATTTGTTACATCTGTTGGAGAGTTAAAGTAAATCCATTTAAAGATTTCATTAAGGTAATATTAGCATTAAAAAAAATGTTTAAGTTAAAGTTTTATTTCTTGGAAAAAGTTAAGTTTCTTTACCTGCAGACAAGACGCACATCAAATTTAATGCAAAAGTTTGTGTGGGGATGTAATTCTTTCATTTGCTTTTTTTAACTCTTAAACTTAAATATTTTTTTCTCGCACACAATTAAAGATGTGAATCGTCTTCCATTAAAGTGGAACTTAGCAGCGACTGTGCAGCTGCAACATGCAAGAACTTAATTTCTTAAAACACCCAGTAATTGTGGGTAAACAGTTTAATTTTAACATTGAATCACTTGAGAAAACAAACACACAAAAATCTAATAAACACTTTGAATTTATATATACGAGTACATACATACAAACACTTGCTGGAAGTCAGGGCTGTGGTATGCATTTGAAATTGTGTGGTTATATCCTGCTCCAAAGGACATGCTACGACCAACACATTTACGAGCAGCAGAAATCAGTTTACTGCAATACTCCTAACAGCTGTAGTCAGCGCAATAATAATGTTGAAATTAATATACGTCTAAAGAACGAGTCTTGGCAAGATAAAGTTTATTATCTCTATGTCCAAAGTTTGTTAACGAAGAAGAAGCAACAAAAGCCAGTTGTTGAACAGATTTGTCTCTAGTTGGAGGCAATTGTTGAGTTGGTTGAATTTGACAATTATTGGCTGCCAGAGTGTGTTTTAAAGAGACACAATAAACATTACAAAAAATACTCGTAGTGCGAATTTTCAATATAAAAAATATGTTATGCTGGCTAATAGTGGATTTTGGGGTGCCTTCAAATCAGTGGTGGCCAAGCATACACTATTTTTTTCTTTGTTTGTATTTGTGCTTCGCTGCTAAATACATAGATAGGCTCTGAGTCTCACACACATTGAATGTACCAGAGAATGACAAGAGTATCATTTTAAGTACTCTTTGAGTATTGGCCGTCAAACAACTTTGAGTGCGAGCAGCTAAATATAAAAACACGCAAACTGTAAACACATACATTAATTTTAAACCGAATGAGTATAACTATTGGCATCCAACAACGACGCTCATACACATTTTTTCAATTAAGCATCACAAATAACTTGTACAACTAAAATTTATAGACTGTGTAAGCTACAATCATACGAATGAGTACAAAAATACTCTGACTGTTAATCGGCGACACATGTGTATATGCACAGCTATTTTATTTACACACGCACATACCCAAACATTTTCTATTCCATTTTATATACAATATAAAAATATAATATAATATAATATAATATAATATAATATAATATAATATAATATAATATAATATAATATAATATAATATAATATAATATAATATAATATAATATAATATAATATAATATAATATAATATAATATAATATAATATAATATAATATAATATAATATAATATAATATAATATAATATAATATAATATAATATAATATAATATAATATAATATAATATAATATAATATAATATAATATAATATAATATAATATAATATAATATAATATAATATAATATAATATAATATAATATAATATAATATAATATAATATAATATAATATAATATAATATAATATAATATAATATAATATAATATAATATAATATAATATAATATAATATATATAATATTTATATACAAATGTATGTACATATACTGTGGCGAGTATCATGCGTGTATTTTTTTTTTTGTCGGATTATATATACATAGCCCGAGTATAAACATACTCAGGGCCATTTTCACAACTTGCCGTTAGTTAAAGATAGAATTTTTTCTGCCCGATAAATATCTTTGCATTATTACAATTTCCATTTTTTATTGTTATTATTATCAATAATAATAATATTTAATGAATAGAAAAATAGTTAATGAATTAGTTAATGAATAAATTGATGAATTAATGCACAGCTATTTATCGGTCAGACAAAATTCTGCCTTTAGCTGGCTTAAAGTTGTTTGGCCCTCAGACTATAAGTATGAGAGAGATTCAATGCGATTGATACACATGTGCCTTTTTATTTTTAGTTGTAGCGTATTTCAGTTTTTCCCATAAATGAAGTAGAGATGCTCTTGTGTGTTGGAATCGGCTATAGTCATAGTTGCCTGCGAGAAAATATGTGAGCGTGCGAATTGTTTGCGTTAAGCATTAAACACATTCACCACAGCAGGCTACACGAATACAAGACTGCAAATGCCGCTAGCAGCATTTGTGGCCTCGTAGCCGGCTACTTAATTATTTTGGAGACGGCAGCAGCACCATCTGCAGCTGATATTCAAGTACAAATATATAGTTCAGTATTGCCACTTTTATATATTTTGCATTTATAAAAATTAATTACTCTTTTAAAATTTACTTATTTCACGTAAAAGTACAAAAATGAATCAATCTATTCTTTACATCAATTTTTGGATATTGTTTCTGTTAAATAATATGAAATAATTGTACAAATTAATTCATTCAACATTTTGTATTATACTTGCAAATACTGAATTTTCTCATTGTAGCCAACAAAATAGAAATTAGATTAATTGGACCACAACGACAAAATCAGCATAGACAACAACCTGCCGCCATGTTGTCTTGCTGTCTTCAAAATAATTATTCTCATATAAACATGTGAATTCTATTCTTGACATTTGGTAGTGTAACGTGACGTTACAACTGCATATACTTTTTTATTCTTATTCAAGAAAAAGTGCAAAACACGCACCTTTTACCGTATACCGTAGTGAAATTTCACCTACCTTTTACCGTATACCTGTACAAAGCACGACATACACATACAGCCAGACACCACCACTGATTGAAACCGAACCACAATATGCCAACGCAAGGTATGATTCTCACTCAAGTCATATTTTAGTTGGCATAAGTATTCAACGTTTGTACACAATGATCAACAAGTGCCGAGATCGTACGAACGACAATTATAAGTAGGCCACTTGAAAGTGTCGTCCGAAAGCTTTACCGACTCTTGTCCTAAGTAGTTAGCAAGTAGATAAACCGTATTTTAGCCGAATATAAAGTCTCCCGAATTTACTTTATATTTCGTAGTAATATTATTTCGTAGACTAGCAGAACACGAAGTCCTCCGAATTTACTTCGTGCTCGTTGTAGTTAGCTGCACTGTAGCCGAATATAAAGTCTCCCGAATTTACTTTATGTTTCGTAGATTAGCCGAACACGAAGTCCTCCGAATTTACTTCGTGATCGTTGTAGTTAGCTGCACAGTAGCCGAATATAAAGTCTCCCGAATTTACTTTATATTTCGTATTAATATTGTTTCGTAAATTAGCCGAACACCGAATTTACTTTATATTCGTATTAATCATATTTCGTAAAGTAATTAAACCTAACTTCGCCTCTCGGATATACTTCATACTCTTCACTTTTTAGTAGTGTTGACGTTAGAAGTCGTGAGTTCGTATATAAAACTGATTGTGTTAGTACAACAACATCTACCTACTATCCAAAGGAAGCAGACCTTTGATCAGACCCTGGGCAGACTGAGTCATACCCCAGCTGAAAAATAAACTGCGTTACAGTAGTCGGTAGCTTGCTGTGGTGAATGTGTTTAATGCTTTACAATTATGATTATATGCAATTACTTAAATTAAGACTACATATATAGAAAGGCCCTAACTGGTTATTTTTTTTTTTTGAAATCGAGATTTTTACATTTTTTGATTCATTGGATGTTCTTCTATCGATTTCAAAAAAATTACTTATGTATGTATATTTTTTTTTGAGTACTCATTGAGGGGAATAGGAAATTGAGAGAATGGCCATCACTGACTTAAATATATATTTATATGTATATATTTTTATGTGTAGAAAGAGAAATTCAAGTTGTAAAACTTTATTTATTTGGACAAAAATAAATTCAATTGCGCGTTATATTATTTGGTTAAGGTAGTGTTCAACAGAAATTAAAAAAAAAAAATATTTTTGAATTCTTATATTTTGTATGGTCGTCTTGTGGATCCTTTCTTTATAATTGCAAGAAAATTTAATTTGATTGGCTTAATTTCCATCAGTTTCGCCTCTGAATAATATTGAATAGAAAATAGCTGCAAATGTTGTGTTCCAACTTAAAAAAGCTGAAAGCTAAACAATTCTATTTAATTTGATTGTTTCATTCCATTTCAATTTCAATATCTTTACAAAACGAAATATCCTTGAAGGTCTTTTTAATTGCGAACTTTCCTTAGCCGTAAGATAAAGGAAGAAAAATGCAAATATAATGAATAATTAAGGAATTATTCGCATGAATGGAAGTGTAAACTGAGGAAAGAGATGAAACTATTAAGTAATTGATTGACAGGTTCAATCAGCTTCTTGAGCTGTAAGGATAACCCAAAAGATTTTGTTAAAATAAAAGTACAAAGAAAAGCTGTTATGATTGATTAAATAAAATGTGAAACAAACGTGGCTAAATTAATTAATTATTTTTTCAAATAAGTTAACTTAAGCTATGAACGGACGTTTGTTTGTCAGATCCTACAGTATTGTCAGTAAAATGTGCCATTTATTCATTTAACATTTGCTGATTTTTGAGTTGTGTGTGTATTGGTTTTGTGGTGCTAATGCGGGGTTGTAGCTGGTTGAAAAATTATACCAACCACAAAACCATTATCTTCACCGAATTTGCCTACAAAATGCCATGTTATGCTAGCATAATTATGCCCGTGTAAATCAGCGCATTGACAATTTCTATCAAACGCTTTGAGTCTGGTAACGCTTAACAACTGATCTGACCATTTTTGCATATTGCAATCGTGGAAAGTGATAATTTTTTGACTGCCGATATTGCCAGATAAATTTATTGTTATAAAATCGTGTGGCGATTAGAGTTTTTCTTTTTTCCAGACTTTTTCATTTCCCGTGAAAGCGGAAACGACTTTTGGTTTCCCAGGAATTCCCGCCCAGTGCAAAACAATACAAAATATTTTTAATTTAATTTATTTCAACAAAAATCAAATTATAATTCATGAGATCGATTAAATAATAACGTTTTATAAACACATTAGTCAAAAAATTAATACCGTTTCCATTCTTTATAAATATAATAGTAATAGATAAATACCCATATTATAAAAAAGACGATTAGTAATAAAAATATATTGCAAAATATTTCTTTGGAAATAGGACTTTAGTACAGAATACAGCTTAAACAGAATCGTACTTTTTGCCAAAGAAAATCTGTAATTATTTTGTAATTTTTCTTTTATTTTCTGGCTTATTTACATATGTTTTTTACGTCGCGTTCTGAATTTGGCAAATAAAGTCCTCTAAGTCATAGAGCACTTGTGTGCCGGATGTAAACTCGGGCTGTAATGCTTTAACTATTGTGCTAGAACCATCACGTTATTATTGCATCATCACATTCATAAAGTGAATGACGGCACTCATCAAGAAATGTGTACATACAAACTAAAGTTGCCATAATAAAATGAAAAAAATCCCGGGAGTTCCCGCACAAATTTCCCGGGATTTCTTTCCCGGAAATTGTGCGGGATCCCGGAAAATTTTTCCCGGGAAATCCCGTATGAAAACACTACTGGCGATAAATTGTAAGTCGTATTTTAGACACATCAGTTTTTCATGAAACAGTTCTCTTCAATATATATATAATATAGGTATATGTATATTTATGTATATATTTTAATGCAGCGAATGAAATAACAAAAGAGAATTGAAGTATCTTTTCGGTACCAGCAAGTCTGTACCGCTCTTCTTTCTTCTCTCCTCCCCCTCCCTTAAACTTAGACTTGCTTAGAAAAAAAAACTTCCAAGTCTAAAACACGACTAAGATTTTCTGACAAGCTCGACAGAACCGTGTGAATCGACAATCTAACTGGTGTGTCAATTTTTAACTGTCAGTGCACTGCCAGATCTGACATTAATGTAAGATGGTACAGTTAAACTTTTCTATAAGAAAAGTGAGCTGTCAAAATAAAAAAAAAATATGGCGCACGAAAAACAGAAATTTAAGTGGTTCTAATCATCTAATCCGTAGTGTTGTATGGTCCAATAAATATTAAAAATTTCTCATTACTAGGGAAAGGATTTGCATGCATTTAAAATCACGTTTTATGTACATAAAATATGCAGTAAAAATATAAAAATATGCATTTAAAACTAATAAAATAATATAAATAATATAAAAACTTAAAAAAATCAAAATCATTGCTCTTAACAAACATTTTGTCATTAAAAACTTAAAAAACATAAAAAGCTCAATGCCTTCTTAATAAATATTTGGCAAATCATATGGAATACAAAATAAAGTTCCGTCGAACTTTTATTTACGTACATGAATGAATAAATGTTTTTTTAATTGTCAATTATAAATCTTTGAAGATTTGTTCTGGAAAAAATTATGTAATAAAAATGAATGTTCCACGTCAGCAGAAGTTATTGATTTGTGCGTACTTAAATGCTGCTATTTCGTTTGTGGAATATTCAGTTTCTAAATTTTCGTTCTTAGAACTATATTGAACTATTGATCCAATTTGTTGCATATATTTTAAGTTCATAATTTTTTTGTATAACTATTTCTAATTGATGTGTTAAAGTAACGAAAGCCTATAATTGGCCTATAGTGTGAACAAGAAACCAATACTATGTGAACCCAAATATCAATTAGGCAGAAGGCTGCCGGATACTGTATTTCTATTAATAAAATTAAAGAAATTTTAAAGTAAAAAATCTTGCACCTATATGCCAAAAATAACGTGTGCTTCAAGTGTACGTTAAAACTAGTTTTTGTCTGAAAATTTTAATTTAACGTACACTTCCAGCACACGTTATTTGTTTGCATATGGGGGAAAGTTTTTTTACTTTAAAATTTCTTTAATTTTATTAATAGAAATTTAGTATCCGACAGCCTTCTGCCACGTTCCCCATCTAGTTACTAGAGGATGTATCCGTATCATATCATTTGATATTTTTCATTAAAAGCTGCAACACGAAAAATAACCTTTCAAAAGCACTTTATATCCACATGAAATTAATTCGAAACCAGTAGAGAGCGCTGAAAAAATTACACAAAAATTTTTGGGTTTAAAAAGGCTATTATTCCATGCTATTTTTTTTATTTTCAATGGTATTGGTATTCTTGACTTAACCCAAGGTATATCGAATAATATGACAAAAAATACGATTGTAAATTTTTCTCGTTTTCCTCTTTTTTTGTTCTTACACAGTCGTAAAAACTGCAGCTTTTAAATACTTTACAAATAATAAAAAAAAAAACTAAATTGGATTTATAACATGAAAAAACTAAAAAATGTTTTAAAAATATACATTTATAGTAAAATATGCAAAAATATGTATTTATTGTAAAATATGCAAAAATATGCATTAACAACTCGATGCCATTTTGTCACAAATTTGTTGATTCGCAAATATATGTTATTTACGTTGATCTAAGACCAACGACAGAAAACATGTATTTACATGAAAATCCTTTCCCTACTCATTACGATTTAATTTTCTTCGATTTTGTGTATTTCTTTGTAATGCTCAACATGCTCAAGCGCTTATAAGTGCGTTAAGGTCTTTTGAATGAATTTTTCTGTTTTACTTATTTACGAATCTTTCTTCTACTAAACTAATTAATTTTAAAAAAATTGTCAACGATCTTAAACTCAATAACAAAAAAAAATATTAACGAAATGTTTGTGTCTGTGTTTTGCACTCTTAATATGCAAAAGCCTAACAAACCTTGGCATACAAAGTTCTCTTTTATCAAGAATAAGTTGATTTGTTTGAAAGAAAACGCCTGTTTTTTTAAACCTGGAAAGTTTAAATAAAAGAAAGAAGAAAAAAAAATTCAATGTCATCATTATCTACTTCGTAATGAATTCAAATAAATATAAGTGAATGTAAGTGAACTAAAGTAGTTTGTTATTAGAATATAAAAGCGTTGAAAAATGAATGTAGAATGTCGAATATAGTGGTGATGATGTGAAAATGTTGCGATATGTATAATAAAGTACATGCTTACGAAATCATTTCAAAGTCAATGAAATTTTACTTACTTACGACAATGACGATAGGACAGGGACTTTCTTTGAACGCGAAAAGGTTGTAACTTTTATAATACATACACTACAGCTTGCAGTCATAAATTTTTATCTTTATTATCATAATCAGTGTCTATGATATTCAACATTTTGCTTACACAGAATATTGGGAAAGGAAGGAAAACTCGTAGTAAGTGTCAGATGACTAAAGGAGGCAGTAAAATAAAAATACGGATTATCCTTTTGTGTTTATGCAGTAGAAGGAAGTGTAGTAGTTTTATGGCCAGTTTAGTTACAGTTTAATAATAAAATTTATTGGTAACATTTTTCTAAGTGTTCAACTTAAGAGTATATTATGTTAAGATAAATCGCCCCTTTTATATACATATATTTGAATAAATAAGTAAATCAATAAATCCTCTACGAAAGTAGCGCTTTTATCTTTTCGGGACGCCTTAAAAATAAGACAAATACGTGAGGATACCTGCAGGAAATGTAAGTAAGCTGGGGTAATTGTGGCAGTAGTGCCAGCGAAACTTTCTGTCACTGTCTAGTGGGCAGTGTATTAGTCTTGTAATCGGAGTGTCGCAGGTTCGAATCCTGCGTAGCTGAGCATTTTTGTTATTTTTTTTAACTAAAAATTTCCTTTCAATTGAATTCATGTTATTTCTACTTGAAATAACTTTGATTCAAGATGGTTACTTGTGTTATTTTAGCATTGATTTGATGTTGTTCCCACTTGATATAATTTTGATTTAACATGATTTTTCATTTCATTTTGATTTAGCAGAACTGGAATGTTGCATCAACATGAAATAAAGTTATTTCAAAAGGAAACATATTCTTTGAAAATTACTGTAAATTATGTTGAATTAACGTGAAACACATACATATGATTACGGAAATATGTTTAATTAACCTTGTTTACGTAGACTTTAAAGTTAAATTTTTCTGTGTGTACAGGTTTCTTGTCACCATCTGCTGGTATCGCTAAGGATCAATGCCATTCTCTGCGAGGTCTTTGCCCACCCAGATCAACACAATCTAAGTAAAGGTGGACTGGCTAAGTCATTAATAAATTTTGTGAAACTTTAACTTTTGTCGTACTTTAAGAAAAATTAATAATTTAAAACGAAATTAAAGTCTTAACTTGCTAAACAAAATTCCTGTTTAAAACAATTCTTTTTGCACTCCAACAGTATGCAAAAATTTCTTTTGTCTGTTGCAAGTTTTTATGTACGAGTACATGTGGAAATTATTGCAGATTTGAAGGAAAGAAAAACTCATTAAATTTAAATCATGACATTTCATAAATCGTAAAGCTCTGACATTTCTTTGGCAACATGTGTTGACATAAAATTTGAAGTTTATGGAAAAAAATGTGTAACATTAAATTGTGTGCACTTAAATTGAACCTTTTTTATCCATTGATAATACTTAAAATTACAATGACCTTAATTAGTCCTTGTATGTTGATTTATGTTGTTGCAAAACATAGTTTTAAAGTGTTCATGTATGTCTTAAATATTGTATGTTTGTGAATACACATGTACTTTTACTTCACACAACTTAACAATAGTTTTTATATGTACCCTCCAGGAGATCGAACTAGTGACCAACTAGTATTTTACTAGTACAGAAATCACCACCACTAGTTCCCAACTGTAAACTTTACTATACCATCTTAATGCTTAAATTAGCATTGAGTGTGTTTAAAAAATTACTAGTGCCATTGGTACTAGTTTAGGACTAGTTTATTACCAGTTCTTTTGTAAAGGAAAATTCTATAAAATTGGTGGTTTTATTCCTTTGTTACCCAGTGAAACGTGCTAGTTAAAATTCGTGAATTATTGATTATAGTTACAATTATTTGATTATAGTTATTTTTAGATGAACCTAAAATTTCAATAATCTCTGTTAGACAGTCAAAATTTATTTTGCAATGTGGTGCTTTGGAACTACTTCATATACTAATACTCATCAGCACTAACTAGTAATTTTATACAACAACTTTACCCCTTTTGGCACTAGTTCTTGCTCTTAAGTAATTATAATAGTAGCTTTTAGACAATTCTCGCCTACTCTCCTGCAGGGTACTTATGTGAAGCAAAAAATAGAAAGTATATAAATAAAAAAATTAAAAATTTTTTACAAAGAATACAAACACGTACTCGTGTAATATTCTGTGATTTGTCGTCTAGACTACAAGTGAAAAAAGCATCATAAATTAAAATGCCACAAATATTAAAAAGCCTCGAAAAAGAAAACTAGCAACGAAATCTCAAATAAAGGAGAGAGAAATGGAAATAATAAAGCATTCGAAATGATATTTATGCTTTTGTCCTGCCGTTCGCAGGACATTCAAATCCCACTATCTTAATTTCACATTAAAACAGATACAAAACACTAACAGCCTTATTTATAAAAATTATTATAGCCTTATAAATCCTTTTTTTAAGAAAAACTTTTTATGGAAATTTGTTTTTAAAAAACCTTTATAAAGCCTTAATAAGTTTTAGAAATAAGGCTGTAAAAATTTAATAAACAACACTAAAGTTCTACAAGTATGTAAGTCTTTAATTTTCTGCTTTAAGATTAACAAAATAAAGTGTGTTTATTTAATAAAAATCGTGTCTAGTTGCTTGTTGCTTATTGCTTTTGAAAATTATAAAGAAGCGAAATTATACACTTATTTGCCCTAAAGGATATTTGTACTTTTAAAGGCAGGTTGTTTATTTTTATATAATAATTTCTTATAGGAATTCTCCCTCTTCATCAAAACGAATACAAAATAAAATGATTTATTATATTAAAGGTTAAAAGTTGAGAATAATACGTATTATAATTTTAAATTACCATTAAAATATTGTAAGCTCCTGCGTACGTACATATCGCTCCTTCATTGTAACAGAGACATATCTCAAAAAAGGTCGTTTTCAATATCCATACAACTCAATGAAGATATAAAAATATTTTCTTTTCTCCAGACGCGCGTGTTTGTACAAGACTTTTATAAGGATTTTTTTCACAGGATGAAATTATTAGCTACAAAAATTTATTTTTTAAGATATGTCTTTGTTGCAATAAAGGAGCGATGTACACATTCAAGGTATAAAGAAAGGCACGCGTTATACAAAACGTTTTAGGGCAAATTCTCTAAACATAATTCACTATGGAAACACGACAACTTTAAATGGCTTCACTTCTTTCCGTAAGGAAAATAATTTCACCAAGGTGATATTTACGGGAAAAGAAATTTTGAAATTTTGTTTTTCTTTTTCATACAAATTCTAAAATTTATGAAATGCACACAAAGTTTGAATTTGTTTGGTTTCATTCGCAGAAGAAAATGTATCAAAAACACAATTCTTGATGTTTTTTATTTCATACAAATGTCACTTTGGTGACGTGATTTAGGTAATTTTTGGAGGAGAGAAATTTGAAATTTCCAACGCAATTTTACTTGTATATATATGGCAGCAATTGGTCCATTGGTTTGGCGTGAGGTATACAGACGATGTGATTTATTGTGAAATTACTCGCAATAAACCAAGTTATATATTCAAAATTGTTTTTTTTTAAGAGAAGTAACAATTAGGTGTTACCTTCTTTTAGGAAATTGATCGTTCCTCATTCTTTTACAACTCTGATTTTTGCACGCTTTTTAATAGCGCCTTCTGGTGTCAAGTGAGGGGTATTAAATTTTGGAAGCTGTGCTAGTAGCCATTTTATTGCTTATTTTACTTCGCCGATGATTCTTCTACACAATACAGGCCAAGGAGGGAGCTCTGATATTACATTAGGATTAGCATCTGCTGAAGTCGGTATAGTTCAGTGACTGATATAAAGGGACACTAATGCACATCAGAAAAATGCGTGGTATTGTTATTTAATGGCTGTTGGATACAGGGAATCTTTGGTTTTGTAGTCAACGTGCTAACTACTTCAGCCAACGCCTGGAAAGTAGTTTAGAACATTCGTCTGTTATAAAGTGATTTAGGGCAACTTTGATTTAATGACCTTTCACCTTTAGTAAGATGATAATCCCCTAGTCATTGGTAAAACAGCCCTACTTTCTGGCGAAGACACCCAGTAGGTAAGCGACTGGTGCAACTATCGATGTATATGCATTCCAAAATAACGAAAGATTAATACGTCAAATACAACTTTTAAATGACCTTCCGTGTCGTGTAAAGTGGGTGCCCCTGTGGCTGAGTGGTAGCGATGCTAGCCTCTCAGTCCAGAGGTTGTGGGTTCGATTCCCACCATAGACCCTGGGTGTTTTTCGCAGACAAGCTAATCGCTTTGCGAATTGTGTTTGTGTTAAAAAAAAAAATAAACCGTAGTCGGTTAATAACTTGAAAGCTAACAAACAAAAGCTTGGTTTACAACTTACTTTATTTACATATTCTTAGTACTAGCCAATACTTTTTGTATACAAACTGTTCAATTCAACTAAATTATTACTGTTTTCAAATCGAGTTTTTTTGCATATTTCGATAGAAGAAAAAAATGCAAAAAAAGTCGTTTAGAAAAAAAAAATATTAGCATTTATATTAAGGTAATGATATATATGTACGTATATCTATATATCAGCGAATGAAAAAATATGGTTTTAAGTACTCTTTGTAGTATTGACCGTCAAACAACTATGAATGTGTACAGCTAAAAATAAAAAACACGATGTAAACATCCAACAACTATGTTTATACACATTTTTTTAATTTCTCAGCACAATCAACTATAACTATATTGTATATTGTGTGAGCTAAAATTACACGCATGAGCATAAAAATACTCTGACTATTAATTGGCTACACGTGCGTATATATAGGACTATTTTATTTAAACACACACACACACACACCGACAGCAAATAGCCACACACACATACAGACACATTTTCCATTGCATTTCATATGAACAAATGTATGTTTACGGTGGGGAATGATGAATAAATATCCCGAGTATCATGCGTATTTTTTTTGTACGATTAAATATTCATTGTCTGGGTACAAATATACTCACACTGTAAGTATGAGAGAGGCAATGTGTTTGATACGCATGTGTTGTAGCGTATTTTAGTTTTTTGCATAAACGAAGTAGAGAGAGACGCTCTTGTATGTTGGAATCGGCTGTACTCATAGTTGCTTGAGAGAAAATATGTTAGCGTACGAATTTTTTGCACTACAGTTATGACTATACGCAGCTACTAAATTAAAGACTATTTACTTATGTATATTTTTTTGAGTACTCACTGTCATTCTCTGATGTATAATGTCTTTAGTTTTGTAAAAATGGAAGCATTTGTAAAAAAAGGAATAGCTCTTAAGTTTGACTAAATGATAATTCTTTTCAGTTGCCCCTACTATTTATTATACCCGTACAAACGTCATCGTTGTTAATTCGTATTACATATATTTTTCTCTTTTCTCTGATAAAACCAAACTGACATTGAATGGAATGAAATATATTTGCGGTGCCGCTACATCGGCTTTTACGAAAAGAAGTTTTCCTTTTTGCCAAAAAAAAACTTTTCTTGTATCGACAGCAGCAGCAGCCTCAAAGTTATCTACAAAAAAAGAAAAAAACTTTAAGCAGCAAAGATTTTTGTTTGCAAATCATTAGGAAATAATAAAAAAGATTATTCAATAAATAAAAGATTGGGAATAAAAGGAAACTTAGTTACAAGTTGGACCAAGAACAATAGAAAAACAAGTATTTGCTGCAACAACCATTGCGCGATTAAATGTATCAAGTCCATAAATGTCAAAATATTTATAATTGTCTTATTGTCAGAACTTTAATAAAATTTTTGTAATATATTTTGACTGTTTGAATGAAATACTGCTTTTTGGACAAAAGAAATCCTTTTCCCCGACACGACCTGGAGCACGCATGAGATTAAATTTTTTGTCACGAACACTTCTCGTTGAGCAGTGTGAGTTCGTGTCATGAAAAAAAAACTTTGTCCAATGTTTCGCCAAACCATGGCTTCACACATGTTCTTAGGCTTGGTCATCAACAAAACAAGGACGAGTGCAGTAATTAATTTCTTGCTTATTGTTTCTTGGGGCATTCAGTGTTTGCCCTCGTAGCTATGTGTATGTGAAAATAATAATGGGTGTTTTTTATTGAGGTATAGAACTTTAAGTTGGCATCACTTTTTTAACTGGCGGCCATTTTGTCAGCTGTCAAGTGATTAATATTAAGTTTGGTTTGCCATTTCATCATGAACAGGTTGACAAAAGAACAACGCTTGCAAATCGTGCAAATTTATTTCGAAAATAATGGTTCAGTTCGCGAAGTTTACCGCAAGCTCCGTCCATTTTATGGTCGACATAATCGTCCATCAGAGCAATTAATTCGGTTAACCATGGATCGTTTTCGCACTACGTTTACTCTATGTGATAATACGCATCCGCACAGACGTCGAACAGTGCGCACCGAAGAAACAATTGCCGCTGTAGAGCAAAGTGTTGAAGAGGACCCGAATGAATCGATTCGCCACCGTGCACAGCAATTGGAGCTTTGTCCATCAACTTTATGGAAGATTTTGCGCAAAGATCTTGGCTTGCGACCTTACAAGATCCAGCTTGTGCAAGAATTAAAGCCGCGAGACCATGCAATGCGTCGTGATTTTGGTGTATGGGCCGAAAATGAGATTGATCTCGATGCTGATTTTCATCGCAAAATTTTGTTCAGTGATGAGGCTCATTTTTGGTTGAATGGCTACGTCAACAAGCAAAATTGCCGCATTTGGAGTGAATAGAATCCACATGAGACCCTCGAGACGCCATTACATCCACAAAAACTGACTGTTTGGTGTGCTCTATGGGCTGGTGGAGTCATTGGGCCATACTTCTTCCGAAATAATGCTGGAGAGTCAGTTACCGTTAATGGAGACCGGTATAGAGCCATGATAACCGACTATTTTGTTCCCGAATTGGATGGCATGAATGTGGATGAGTTGTGGTTCCAACAAGACGGCGCTACATGCCACACAGCGCACGTCACAATCGATTTATTGAAGGAAACATCGATGAGCGCATAATTTCGCGGAATGGACCTGTCAATTGGCCACCAAGATCGTGTGATTTGACACCATTGGATTATTTTCTTTGGGGATATGTGAAGTCGCTCGTCTACGCCAACAAACCAGAAACGTTAGGGGACTTGGAAGCCAACATTCGTGGCGTTATTGCCAACATACGGCCCCATATGCTCGAAAAAGTGGTTGAAAATTGGACCTGTAGAATTGGCTTTATTCGAGCCAGCCGCGGCGGCCACATGCCCGAAATCATATTAAAATATTAATGGCATAAAATTATCCTTCCAATAAAGCCAAATTGATGGACATTAAAACGATTTTCTTGTGTTTTATTTCAATTCAAAGTTCTATACCTTTAAAAAAAACACCCTTTACTAGAGTATTTATTAGGATTTTATATGAAAATATATATTTTACTTAGTTTTCATTAAATATGTACATAATAAGAACTTAAATAGATTTATGAGAAGAAAATACACATCTTCCGTCATTAACTTAAGGACTTAAATTTCAATAATATTTAGCAGACTGGTGGGAAGAAGTAAAAAAGTTTTGCGTAAATAATATTTTATTGTTAGCCGTAAAGAGGCTGAGGATACGGGATGTACTTTTAAAGTGGTTAATTTGATAATGATGGTGTAGGTATGAATTAAGCAAAACTATGAATGATGCCTAAATTATATTCAAAGTCCTTGGAACTGAAATTCAAATTAATGTTGTAAAAAAATTTTTGTAGCGTTCGTGGTTTTGACTTACACATATGTACATATATAATTTGAAGCGGACTGTTTTGATAAATTTTCGATAGTTTTAAAACTATTATATTAGCTTTGCATATCGTCGGCTTAGAGTGTAAACATGCAAACCCACATCAAGCTAATTTTTCAGGAGAGACAAAATACTATTAACATTTTCTATGTATAGCTTAAGAAATTAGCCTCATACATTAAGATTTTTCTATATATAGAGTTTCAAATTAAAAAAAATATTTTAGCCAGTCGATGAAGCGTCTCTTTTTCTTTCGAACGGCATTAAAATCTCATGTGTTATTAAAAGTGGATTTAGCAGGTTTGCACTCTAAGCCGACGATATGCTTAATAAGCAAAAAATATATCTGTGATAACTTAACATGTCCGTTTCTGTAACTTGTGAGAAAAATTAAATAATTATATTGGTTGTCCTATTTTACATAGGGTTACTCACATATAAACTTATAGAAAATATAAAAAATACACTTTTTTTTTACTCACCATGTGTTTCACACGATGATAACAATTTTTTCGAATCGAATGAAATCAGAGAATGACAAAATATGGTTTTAAGTCCTTTTTGAGTATTGGCCCTCAAGCAACTATGAATGCTAAAAATAAAAAATACACTCATATACAAACACACGCACTAATTTTAACCGACAACTGTGTTTATAAAATTTTTTTAAGTTATGCAGCGCAAATGACAGCAACTAAAATTTATGGACTGTGTGAGCTACAAACACATGTATGAGTATAAAAATACTCTGACTATTAATAGGCTACGTATGCGTATATACAGGGATATTTTATTTACACACACACACACACACACGCACAAAAGACAAACAGCCACACACACACACACACACCCACACGGCGGCGAGTGATGAATAAATATCCCGAGTGTCAACGTATTTTCTTTTTCTCCGCTTGTGGATATATACACACAGAGTATAAACATATTCGAAGTGTAAGTATGAGAGAGTCAATGTGTTTAATACGCGTGTGCCTTTTTATTTTTAGTTGTAGCGTAATTTATTTTGTTTTTAATTTTTTTTTTTTTTTTTTTGCATAAAGGAAATAGAGATGCTCTTCTATGCTGGAATCGGCTATAGTCCTAGTTGCTTAAGAGAAAATATGTGAGAGTACGAGTTGTTTACGCTGCTACTAAAATAAATAGTATTTACTTATGCGTATTTTTCGAGTACATACTCATTGTGCTCTCTGGCCCAGAAATCAATTTCAAAAATTTCGTAGAAATTTTATTTATTTTGTCTGTTTAACTACAAAACTTTTTACATAAAACAACATCCTCTAGGCAGCCCAGGTGGCTCTTTGTGCCCTTAAAATTTAATGCTTAAGTTACAACTTTTGCTTGCTTTAACAAAAGAATTTTATGCTTTGTTTTCTTTTTGTTTCATATTTTATTTATTTTCCAAATCCAAAGGCGTGCGTTGACTCCTTTTAAATGTTTTATTCTTCTTAATATCCTCCTTTAAGTCGTTGAAATTTCATTAGTTATTCATAAAGAATGTCTTAAAAGATAGGAATATGCAAATTGGTATGGGGTATAATGAAATTCATGGGAAAAGTATTTCGGAATTATGTCATATAATCACATCCATGTTTGCACAATGAAACAACAACACAATTAAATACTCACTCATACAATGGGAAATTTCAAGCAAATGGAATGAAAAAAAATGTATTTAGTTCAAGTGGAAACAAAAAATATGTACTTCAAAAGCAGAATTAGAATTTCTATAACAATATTAAGCTGAATAAAATATAAAGTTGAATCGTTTGATTGTTAAGTGTTAATTAAGTTTTGTCTACACTTTTCCTAATAATTTTCTTTCATGGCAATAATTGATTCATTAACAAAATAAATTGATTCTTTATTGATTTCTACACGCTTTTACTTTTTAGTTGATGTGTGATTCATTACTTGGTACAAATTTTTGTAACGCCTACAGGAAAGTGGAAGGAAGGTGTGTGGCTCCTATTTGTTATTATTGAGTGTGTTTTTGATTTATAGGAAACGTTATTAAATAATTGTAACATTAACAAAAAAAAAGAAGTAATTATAGATGTTGGGTCAAATGCTTTTTGTTATATTAAACTCTAACCTTGAGGGGTTTTATGATTTTAAATTAGAGGTTTCACTTCACCTTATTTATTTATTTTTTTTGTCACCATAACAAAGTTTTCTTTTCATGTGTACATTTAATTTCGCTTAGCATGATTTTTAAGGAAGATAGAAAGGAATCTTTTTGTTAGAAAAAGTTTGAATTTAATGAGGCAGATTTAAATTGAGTTAAATTTGGAGAGAAAATTATATATATTTTTATGTATTAAATTTTCCTTCGCCATCATTGTTTTAGTTAGAGCACAGTATAATTAACTCCACACAAGTTTCTTAACTTTTACGGTAACGTACAGGTTGCCTTTTTGAATTGAAATAAAATTAGTTGATTTCGCAGCAGCCATTCCGGCCATTCTATTACAAATAAATTTTAATTTGCTCGATAGATAACACAAAAAAATAAATTCAGTGAAGTGCGACTTTGACTCGCGCACGAAGGGTTCCGTACGGACACTAGATATGTAATTCAATACAAACTTTAGCTTATATAATATATAGTTTTGGCATTTTTTTCGTTTTTAGGTTTTTTTCGGTTTTTAGTGTTATTTTAGTTTTAGCGTTTTTTTCGGTTTTTGGCGATTTTTTTTAATTTTTGGCGCTTTTTTTAGTTTTTGCATTTTTTTCTCGTTTTGTCAACTTTTTTCGGTTTTTGGTGTTTTACAGTTTGGCGATTTTTTAGTTTTGGCACCTTTTTCGCGATTTTTTTCGGTTATTGGCGTCTTTTCATTAGGAGATTTTTTCATTTTGGCGAATTTTTTCGGTTTTGTCGATTTATTTTAGTGTTAGATTTTTTTTTTTAATTTGGCGATTTTTTTTAATTTTTCTGGTTTGGCGATTTCATAGTTTTGGGATTTTTTAATTTTATCGTTTTTTAAAATTTCAAGAGTTTGGCTCTTACGGTTTCCAAGATACAACAATTTGTCAAAATTGCATTAACTAAATTTTTTAAATTTTAGTGTTTATTGTTGTAGTCTGTATAAAAATACACTAATTTTACAAATTTCAAGTGTCAATATACATACATATGTACATACAATTGTATGTATATTATATGGAATTTTAACATTTTTCGTTGCTCGTTTTGGAACACCCTCTAATTTTTAACTCTCATGTATTTGTTGTTGTAGCGGCTAAGGTTCTACACACTCTGTTCAAATTTCAGGTCCGTAGCTCTTAAGGTTCCTGAAAAAATAGCCTGTGACGGACAGACGGAGAGCGTAGCGAAAGCAATAGGGTTCCTTTTCACCTTTGGTGTACGGAACCCTAAAAATCAAGGGTAGAGTGACTGTGTGAGCGTGTCAGGCAAAAAAAAAAATATATATTAAACTGCGTCTCGTGTCATCTCTATATATGTATATACTGAGCTTGTGTTTTGTTTTGCCATTTTATCATAATTGAAGTGTAACCATAAAGCGCAAACCAATTTTAGTTGAATAAGTTTTTAGTTCATGGGAGATAGAGTAATATATGATGGTTCTCCTTCCTTTCCTCTCTTTTCCATCAACTCAAAGTTGCTTAACTAAAATTGCTATGTGTGAATCCAGTTTAAAAGCTGTTAAAAGCAGAATTGCCAACTTAAAGTTATATTGCTTCGAAAAACGCGAATTCGAGTTTTTTTTACTCTTTACCTCGTTCAGCATGAAATTCATGAAATTTTTCACACTTCAACAACAACGCGTGGGCCATACTTTTTCTAAGCTCGAGAGCCACCAAAAATACAGTCAACTTGAATCATATCAAAATATGATTGATTAAAATTCCATTATTTGATTTTATATTAATTTTTTTTCAATTCTTGTTGTCTGACGGGTGCAACATTTAGACGCTTTAAACGCCTTTTACTAATAGAAAGAAACACATTTTCAATTAAGTTATTTCTAGAAGGGGTAACATTTTTTTATATACTATTGTTATCTATTTACAAGAATTTATATGAAACGATCAAATAGCCACGAGAGAGCTTTAAATTGCATGACGGGTGCAACCAAATTGGCCCACTTTCATAAGATCATACCACAAAAACACAAAACGATATTTTGGTTCTATATTAAAAGAAAAAATGTTGGATTGTTCTTTAATATATTACAAAAAACATCGCAGTCAATGTCGAAATGCACCAACTGTGATGAGGGGTATTTTCTTTTGGAAAATCATTCAACTTTTCCTCAGATTTGAATACGAAACAATTATCGGCATTTGTAAATAGTATATGTATACACTCAGGGAAAAAAGACGTTGGATAAACGTCTTTGACAAGACCAGTTGTCAATTTGTACATGTTGTCGAATTTTGGTTATTGGCAATGCTGGTCGTCAACCTTACACCGATGTGTTTGAGCTGGCAACGGTAGGTTGTCAATTTTTGGTTGTTCATAACACTGGTTGTTGTTTTTCTGGGTGTACTGAGTTTTATAGCTATGCTATTTATTGCGCGATACTGAAGCTAAGACGTGATTTTCGTAACAAAAATAATCGACACTATTACAGTTATAAATTTATTTTTGTTTTGATTATTTTGTACTGAAAAGCAGAGTACGAAAATAAACGAAATATATTGTTTGATTTTGTTTTGTTTCGTGCTTTAAAGTGAGTGAAACAAAACAAAAACAATGACAATTATTTATTTCTGTTTTGTTTTTTCACATGAGCACAAATCAGAAAACACAGCCGATCGGCTATAAGCCGGCTAACAGCCGCCACCGCACACAAACAATACATTAATTTAATCGTACGTCGCTTTAAAATAAATTAATGGAAAATAAATGGAAACGTTTTGAAATATTTGTAGAGAATTTGATATCATCATATAATATAATTTTATATAACTTAGCAGCATAGCTATAACCGGGTGTCCTAAGACACCTCTCTTCTTTTTTTTTTTTTGTGGGAAAAATTGAATTGATACATAAATTTTGTAACGTATTGATTATTTGTACGTATGCTGATTAATTCTAAAAAGCAAATCCTTAACTTAATACGAAAAGGCCCTTACTCATTTTTTAATATTTTACAGGAGGAGGAAAAAAGTAAGTAAAAAAAGATGCAATATTGATAAAAAAAATTTTTAAACGCAATTTTTATTTAAAACACTTTACATAAGCACATAATATTGCGTTTAAAAAAATTTTGTATCGATATTGCATCTTTTTTTATTTAGTTTTTTCCTCCTCCTATAAAATATTAAAAAATGAGTTAGGGCCTTTTCGTATTAAGTTAAGGAAATGTGTCTCCAAATGCTTTGGTACGGGCTTAATAATTTATAACGAACTGGCTTTTGTGTAGAACGTACATATACATTTCTCATTAACTCAAACAAGGTCATAACTCAGAAAACGAGTTTAAAGTTTTAATTTAATGGAAAAATCAAATTTTATTTTGCTTTCAGGAGTTGAGCAAACAAGATATTTGTATGAAATAATAACACAATATGAGATTTTAATTCTGTATCATTAACACGAAAATTCCATTTTTTGATTTATGACGTTCTTTGAGTAAATGCGCAATATATAGTTTTGAAAGGCCTAAAACAAACTGAAATTTTTCATTCGCCATATTTGCATGTATTATAGTTTATTATTGGATTTGCAAAACAAAATTTTGCAATTAAAAATAAATTTATGTATGTGAAATTAAAAAAAAAAATAATTATAAATTATGCATTATTAAAACTAGTACATATTTGATAAAAATAAACATAAATGTTGAATTTATTTAAAACTGCCATTTTGTAATTTTAAATAAACAATATACGATATTTTGTGATTGAAAATAACAATGTCGCTTAAGTTGCTATTTAATGTCAACTACAATTCACTTTGTGTTCTAAGAAAAAATACCCGCATATAAACATTACAATTACTAGTCGTATGTATACATTGTGCCACATGTTGTAAGAGCTTATACATAGATATCAGATGCAGCGCTGAAATTGAATATTTTCAACATTCGCCAGAGCAGAGTAAAAAGTTTCTTTTAAATTGTATGAAATCATCAAATCATGTTTGCCTTTGTTTTCTTTTTTAATCCTGACTACTCTTTTAGTCTACAGCAATCGAAGGTCTCTAAATAGCCAAATGAACTACATATGTAAGCGGTTTAAAAAGCCAAATGAAAGTTTCAAACGGAAACTAAAAATAATTTTTTTTAACAGAAAAAAGATTTCACCTATAAATCCCACTTCACATAATAGGACATCCAATCTATCAATTACCTAAACGTAAATATCTGCTAAACTAAGCAAATTTTAATAAATACGAAAAATATTGTAGAGTAAATTAATTTGATTGTAGCAGCAGTCCTTTTTTTTACTACATAATATAATCACCCTTATTTCAGTTGTCAACATCTACGTTAATTCAATAAAATCCCAATTCATCTGTTCCCTAAGGTCTACAAAATAGCTTGAGGTTGTCAAAAGCAGTCAGTTCTTTTCGGCAACAGGTAGACAATGGAATGGTTGCGACAACAATATTATGTTTTCTGAAACAAATGTGTAAAAAGTAATATTTCCATTTAATAATTACATTATTATATTCATAAAAAGTGTGATATGGTTAGAGTTTAACTATTGTTTTGTTAGAAACTTCCGACTACAGCAAAGTTTGTATTACTATGTATAAAAATTCTATAATGTAGATAATAAAAATACAAGACAGTTTGTATTACTACATATATATGATATAATGTAGATAATAATAAAATGTTATCCAAGGTCATACTATTTCAAGTTTTAAATATTTTTGTTTATGAAATAAATAATTGCTCATTGCACAACGTATTGTAGGAGTCGTAGTTCGTATAAATGTTGTTGATATTTTCTATGTAAAGCAATGTTTTTATTGAAATTACCAACAACTCATGTACGAACTACGACTCCCACAATAGGTTGTGAATTGAGCAAATAATTTTAAACAACAACCTGAAGAGGTTAACCCTAAGTATACTTTAGTAAGTGTATGTATATGCAAGCATTGGGTGGGTGTCCTGTTCAAGTGGCCAGTACTATATATGCTACAATATTCTGCAAAGAAGGCTTTATTTAACGACATTTGTAAAAAAAAATATATATTGGCTTAAGTCGTAATATAAGTCTCCACATCGAATTAATAATAACCGCCAGAATGTTTTAAAATATGTATATTGGTTGCATTCATAAACACAGGTTTACAAAATTTATATTTTGGGAAGATATAAACTCTCTAATCCATATTCGGTTTGAAGGACCAAAACTAACACATAACGTTATATTTGTGTTTAAAGACTGTATCAACTAAAGTAACCTATATCTTGTTTGAAAGGCTACAAAATTATGAATCTGATTTTAATTGGACAAAAAATTTCTGAGTTATAGGATTTTAAATTGAAAATGCTATATTTTTTGTGTTTGCTTTCCAATAGACAACAATTGTTGAAAAACGCAAGAAAAACATAAAATTGTAACTTTGAATCCTTACCGATTAAAATGAATTATCCAAAATTCGACGCCTAATTTTGTAGCCTATTAAACAAGATATAGATTACGGAACCAGCCTTTAATACTGGATGGCGCTTTAAATGAAAATATGTATCGTTATATGTTTGTTTTTGGTCCTTCGAACCGAACCTACAATTCTTAACCTGTCGCATACATATATCTGTTACTATAAATTATACCAATACAAGGCAGTAAACATGTGAAAAGAAGTACATAATATCTGTTTAATCTGTTTTCTCAATAATACTAAACAACTGAAATACTTTTAAGTAAAATCTCAAATATTGTATATCTATACTAGCTGAGCCCGGCAAACGTTGTATTACCCTCAATTATGTTAAATTTTTTTTAACTACAAATTACTTCACACGGTGGTCACTTGTTTGGTCAGAATCAAAACAAAAACCTTCCGGGTATTGACCCGAACCTGTGTTAAAAATTTCGGCCCAACAGCTTTTATAGTTCCAGAGATCATGCGTTAGGAACAAACACACACTACGATTTTATATATATAGATATACAATTTTAAAATATTTTTTTCAATTGCTGTAATGATAGATATGTAAATAAATAAATAAAAAATATATCATATTTTGAAGTAATTTTTCGGATTGCTCTCCTACCTTCATAAACCATATACAAACTTTTACCTATACACGTGCAAAACACATGCATGCAAACATCAATAAAATATTGAAAAGAACGAACATGTGTTGTGTTTATTACCATGACGTTCGCGTTCTACTGTAAAGTATTAACAGGATCTAAATGTTTGTAAGTATATTACTCCCACGTGGAGAATCGTATATATTTGTGGATAGTATGTTCGAACTGGCGATTTGAGTAGATTTTTTTTCAGATGGGCACATTTTCAATTACTATCACAGGTGCAAAAAGAAATATAAAGTTATAAATATGTATATTCAAATAGTTTCTTATACTCTATTTAATAAGCAGACAGAGTAAAGTACTCGTAGATACAGAGATAGATACAGATTGACCTAAAAGTATTTTATTAAATTTTGTTTCTTTTGTTTTGTACAGTAAAAAATATAGTTATGAGGATCTCATTCGACATATCGAACTACTTTTTGCGAGTATTTTTATGACTAGGGAAAGGATTTTCATGCATTTAAAATCACGTTTTATGTACATAAAATATGCAGTAAAAATATAAAAATGTGTATTTAAAACTAACAAAATATGCATTTATCAACTTTTTTTTCAACATTTAATAACATTAAAAACTTAAAATAAATTCAGTAAAGTGCGACTCTGACTCGCGCACGTAGGGTTCCGTACGAACACTAGATATATAATTTAATACAAACTTCATCCTATATAATATATAGTTTTGGCATTTTTTTTCGTTTTTGTGATCTTTTTGGTTTTTTTGTTTTGGCGGTTTTTGCGTTTTTTCAGTTTTGGCGATTTTTTTAAGTTTTGGCTCTTTTTTAGTTCTAACACTTTATTTTCTTGTTTTGGCGATTTTTTTTTCGGTTTATGGCGTTTTTTCATTTTGGCGATTTTTTTATTTTTGGCGATTTTTTTTATTTATGCGATTTTTTTTTATTTAAATTTTTTTTTAGTTTTGGCGACATTTTCGCGTTTTGGCGATTTTTTTCGATTTTTGGCGTTTTTTGTTTCATTTTGGGTTTTTTCATTTTGGCGATTTTTTCGAATTTGGCGATTTATTTTAGTGTTAGAATTTTTTTTTTAATTTTGGCGATTTTTTTCGTTTTGGCGATTTTTTAGTTCTAACACTTTATTTTCTTGTTTTGGCGATTTTTTTCGGTTTTTGGCGTTTTTTCATTTTGACGATTTTTTTTTATTTTTGGCGATTTTTTTTATTTATGCGATTTTTTTTTATTTAAATTTTTTTTTAGTTTTGGCGACATTTTCGCGTTTTGGCGATTTTTTTCGATTTTTGACGTTTTTTTTTCATTTTGGCGATTTTTTCGAATTTGGCGATTTATTTTAGTGTTAGATTTTTTTTTTAATTTTGGCGATTTTTTTCGTTTTGGCGATTTTTTTAATTTCTGGCGATTTTTTTTTTTTTTTTTGGTTTGGCGATTTTATAATTTTCGGTTTTTTTAGTTTTACCGTTTTTGAAAATTTCAAGTGTTTGCCTGTTACGGTTTCCAAGATATAGCAAATTGTCAAAATTACATAGTCAAAATTGCATTAACTGATGGACCACCCTTTAATTTTAATTTTTTTAAATTTTAGTGTTAAGTTGTAGTCTGTATAAAAATACACTAATTTTACAAATTTCAAGTTTCAATATACAATTGTATGTATATTACATGGGATTTTAACATTTTTCGTTGCTCGTTTTGGAACACCCTTTAATTTTTAATTCTCATGTATTTGTTGTTTTAGCGGCCAAGGTTCTACATTCTGTGTCCAAATTTCAGGTCCGTAGCTCTTACGGTTCCTGAGAAAATACCGTGTGACGGACAGCGTAGCGAAAACAATAGGGTTCCTTTTCACCTTTCGTACACCAAAAACCCTAAAAATCACCATCATTGCTTTCTTAACACACATTTTGTCATTAAAAACATAAAAAGCTCAGTTTCAATGCTTTCTTAATAAATATTTGGCAAATCGTATGGAATACAAAATAAAGTTCCGTCGAGCTTTTGTTTACGTACATGAATGAAAAAATGTTTCTTTTTAATTGTCAAAGATAAATCTTTGAAGATTTTTTTCTGAAAAATTTTATGTAATAAAAAATCAATGCAAAATGCTGTTATTTCGTTTGTGGAATATTCAGTTTCTAAATTTTCGTTCTTATACCTATAAACTATTGATCCAATTCGTTGCAAATATTTTAAGTTCATAATTTTTTTGAATAACTATTTCTAATTGATGTGTTAAAGTTACGAAAGCCTCTAATTGGCCAATTGGCCAGTGTGAACAAGAAAGAAATACCCAAATATCAATTAGGCAGAAGGCTGTCGGATACTATATTTGTATTAATAAAATTAAAGAAATTTTAAAGCCTAAAAACTTGAACCCATATGCAAAAAATAACGTGTGCTTCAATTGTACCTTAAAACCAGATTTCGTATGGAAATTTTAATTTAACGTACACTTCAAGCACAAGTTATTTTTTCATATGGGGGAAAGTTTTTTGACCTTAAAATTTCTTTAATTTTATTAACAGAAATTTAGTACAGCCTTACCATCTAGTTACTATTGGATGTATCCTTTTAATATCATTTGATATTTTACGCATTCATTCATTAATACGCAAAATTAATGCGGAACCAGTAGAGAGCGCTGAAAAAAAATTACACAAAGATTTTTGGGCTTAAAAGGGCTATTGTCCCATGCTATTTTTTTTTTAATTTTCAATGGTATTGGTATTTTTGACTTAACCCAATGTATTTATATCGAATAATATCACAAAAAATAAGATCGTAAATTTTTCTCGGTTTCCCCTTTTTTTTTGTTCTTACACAGTCGTAAAAACTGCAGCTTTAAATACTTTGCAACTAATAAAAAAAAATAGATTTATAACATGAAAAAACTAAAAAATCTATTAAAAATATACATTTATTGTAAAATATGCAAAAATATGTATTTATTATAAAATATGCAAAAATATGCACTAACGAATCGATGCCATTTTGTCACAAATTTTTTGACTCGCAAAGATATTTTATTTACGTTGATCTAAGACCAACGACAGAAAACATGTATTTACATGAAAGTCCTTTCCCTAGTTATGACAAAACAATAAAAGGAATTATTATCATTTATGTTAAAACTTACGCTTCAAAGTTTTGCAAGGAAATAATCGAAGAGCAAGCGCTGTCTCAGCATTAATACAAAGTCTTCATTAGATGTTAATTTAATTTACTTGACTACATTATAATTAAATTTTTGCTGTACTTAAAAATTTCTAGTATATAATATATGCACCAGCACCAGAACTACTGGGGTCAATGCTTTAAAACCGCCACATAGGAAATGGACGAAATGGTACAAAATACTCAACATATTTCACTAGTTATTTTCTAATTTCAACGTCGCACAGTGGTTGCTCAGCGGAAAAAAAAATTCAGTAAATCTGTGTCTGCCAAACTAGTGATCCGCTTATAAAATCACGTATGCAAAACAGTTAGTTTTTTGGCTCCGTCTGTTACTACGTTTATACACGCACTATTTGCAAATAAAAATATTCGCAAATAAATTAACTCACTGTTTATACGGCATAGCAAAGGTACACAAACTTGGTAGCACTTCTATAGAAAACTTACTTATGTTGACAAAAAAAAAAAATACTGTAAATGTACAAAATATCAAATAATTATTTGTTTTAATTGTCATTATTTGCTTCTATTAATGTTATTTTGTGCAATATTATTCCATTTATTGTTTTTTGTTATCAAACATTTGTAAGCGTGGCAACCTCAAGCATTTTATTTGCAAATATTGCGTTAATCGTGAATAGTTTTCGGAATTAGTAATTCGCAATAAAAACAATAATATGGCAACAATTTACAGTTTTATTTGCAAATAAGCCCTGCGTATAAACGTAGTATGTGATGTCTTTCTAATAGGTTAAAGAACATAGCAAGATTGCTTTTAATCTAGGGCCGTAATGTCGTACTGGAAGTCAAAATACGCCAACCAGGGCAATTGTCAGTGATGCCAACTTAGCCCTTTTAGGGCTAGATTTAGCCCGTTTTCAGTCAGTCAAAACGCGAAAAAAAATTTTAGCCCCAAACTAAAAAAGGCGCAAACCCCTTTTTAGTTTTTGCTCGATATGGCTACATTTAAACTTTTGCGAACTTTTTCTTCCTTTAATCTAGCAAAATAAAATGAGTAAAAAGTCGATAATGCTTTACCAATTTAAAAAAGAAGAATAATATGTGACAGCGCATAGAGAAAGGAACCTAAGGGTAAAAAAATCTATTTTAATTTATTTTTTTGATGTGGACAACATCTGAGCATTGAATGAGACCGATCCCATGCCCCAAAAGTGTTTTATGATGTGATGGTACACCAAAGATACACGTATTTAAATCTTTAAAATGGCTCTCCTGAACAAAACCGGTTTTTACCCTTAGGTCCCTTTCTATTTTGCGCGTCACATATAGAGCAATCTTTTATTTCTTCCAAATATTTTATGCCTTGAAAGTTATTTAAAATTTACGTTGTTTCAAGTTTGATTCAACATGATTCTCCATTTTGACTTAAAAGCACTGAAATGTTAAATCAATGTGAAATAAAATTATTTCAAAATAAAAAACTTTTATTTGAAGATTACTGTAAACGATGTTGAATTAACATGAAACACATATCCAGCATAATCATTGCCGAAAAATTAGAAATTAATCTTATTTTCAAGGATATACACACTAATTATACGAAGCAATAAATGGTTAATAAAATTGTGAAGTTTTTATATTTTGTTCTTGTCTGGGTCAGTAATTAATTTTACACATTTATTGCGATTAGCGTAATGAAGATTATTATTTTTTACTGTAATTAAAAAAACATCTTTAAAATCGGCCCACAGTTGTAAGAGCCAAGAGCTTTGAAATGGTTCGGAATGGTCAACTTTGGGACCCTGTATCCCATCTTGTATTTTAACAAATTAGCTTCTAAAAGCTAATTTCCGTCTTTGCACATATCATTTTGTGATCGGCTCTCTAGTTCGGCAGATAAAAAATTGAGTTGTAGTTTTTTCTTCTTAGTAAACACTGTGGGTCGTTGGTATGCTCTCGCTGATTATGCATAAAACTTTGCTTAAAATAACAATGTTGAAGGTTATTGTGTGGGTTGGTGAGAGTAATTGTGCAGCCAGCCAGTCTATAATAGTGTAAGTCTTTCCATAAAAGGTTCCCCTAGTCTTTATTATGTTACGTATTTTAATACTTTGTGTAACAAAATTAACTAATAATACTTTGTAATGTATAATGGTTTGGTGAGACTAGACAATAAAAAATTTAAAGATTTTAATGTAGTCTCTATGCTACATTTAAATCAGATTATAAAGAAAAAAGTGTAGCTTTAAAAAAAGTACGAGTATGTTAATTTTAGCAAATACTTACACGTATACCCCATAAATTCATAAATTATTTATGTTAAAGTTCATGTTAGCTAAACGTAGGAACTTTGTATCACAAAATCTGTTTAAAGAATGTTTTAACTTTAACAAACGTTTGTGAATGCCGTTGATAGTATGTGTATTCCTTTTATATTTTTATTTGTCATTGTATAAATATATATTAATAAAAACTATTAGTTCATGTTTTGATTTTAAAAGTTTGTCTAAGATATTTTTTTAGCAAATGTTTAACATATGTTTTTAGGAAAGATTTATTCAGGGGTGTTCTGTGATTCGCACGTTTTGAAATCGCCTAATTTGCAGGAAAAAGCTCAAGTAAAAAGGTGGCTTATTCCAGCTTTTTAATTGGTTTTAATGTTTTGGATATTAAAGATATTTTATACGAACTTAACTTTAAATGCACTAAATCGTCCGATCAGCAGAACATTGTTTTCGATTTTGGAAATCGCACGATTTCAAAACGCACGGTTTGCAGAACACCCCTGATTAGCTTCCAACAAAAATATTTCTGGCTATTAGAATCGAAATAAACACATATACAATTTATTTCTAAGGAATCAATTTCTCAGTGCTCCTAATCTGAGTATACATATGTGTATATTTTCGACTTCTTCTGAGACCATATTAACTACTTCCACATGTGCAAAGAAAACACATGTTTGTTTTCCTGTTTTCAAAAGGCAGTGTGCTAAATGTACAATAAAATTCACATTCAGTTCATGTTAAAATTAATATAAATATTTTAATTTGCAGGTGGCTTGCAAGCGATTATTACTCAAGGAAAAATAAATCAATTTTTAATAACATTTGAATCAATGAGTAGGCATCAGAAATCGGATCGCAATATTTGGATATTATTGGTTTTCTTGTAAGTACTTTTATTTATTTATTTATCTATTTATTTATTTGCTAGCTTAACTTAGGACTAAGTGTTAAAATATCAGCATCAGAATATATAAAAAGTCCTTGCACCCAACTTAATACCTTGTCCTATTAAATTCTTATTGCACTCGTAACAGTAACAATGCAGGTACTTTTTGTAAAAGATACATTTTGTAAAAGGTACTTTTTGCAAAACTTACCTTTTTCAAATGGTACTATTGTAAAGGATACATTTTATAAAATATCCTTTTTGTAAGAGGCACTTTTTTAAAAGATGGTTTTTGTGAGAGGTACTTTTTGTAAAAGAATTTTTTGTTAAAAGTACTTTTTGTAAAAAGTGCTTTTTGTTAAAAGGTGCTCTTTGAAAAAAGGTAATCCTTGTTAAAAGAACTTTTTGTAAAAGTAACTTTTTATATAAGGTGCTTTTTATAAAAAGCACATTTTTTAAAAGTTATATGTATTTTGTAAATGGTACTTTTTGGAAAAGGTACTTTTGTAAAAGCTACTTTATAAAAAAGGCACCTTTTGCAATAGCACATTTTCTAAAAGGTACTTTATGAAAAATTTACGTTTTGTAAAAGGTACTTTTTGCAAAATGTACTTTTTGTATAAGTTTTTTTTCCTAAAAGGTACTTTTGCATAAGTTGCTTTTTGTAAAATGTGCTTTTTGTAAAACGAGCTTTTTGTAAGAGGTACTTTTTGCGAAATGCATAACTTGTGAATGATACTTTTTAAGAACATACATACATACATAAATACACATGTACACATTAGTCTCCTGCACAGATATCTTATAAGAACTTTTAAGACATGAGGGATTTTTCAAATGCTTTATTACAGCGAAATCTTATAAAACAAACGTTAACAACATTGTTTGCAAGAAATTTCTACGCATAAGCGCGTGTACAAACGTCATGCATGTATGTGTGTATGATCTTTTATTTTTCTGCGCACATGCAAAGGCACACACATGCATTAACATTAGTTGTATGCGGTTAATCACATAATAGCTTACCATCTACATATTATACACACACTCAAACGTACAATATGAAAAATAAGAATACACTAATCAACAGTACTTCTTTTGAGTGTTTGTTACAAGCAAGCTGTCTTGCGACATCGCTGGTTACAACTGATATACACATACACCAATACATCCATCGTGCTTCGCTTATAGTACGACAGCATTTATTATTGGTTTAGTATAATACATGCGACGTGAATACATTTAAAAATCATGACGTTTTTACATTTCAAGACTGTTTACGCAGCTCTCTAGTATATATGTACGTACAGATAAAGTACTGTTACTCCTTTTTCAAGTCACCATTTTAATGCGACTTTTTGAAGCTTTTCTTTTTCTTTAAAGACGATTCGGAACAAGATTTCTTCAAAATATTTTTACGGGTTACTTATTTCTGATAAAAAATTGTCAGAGCGTACTAAGTCCCAGTTTACACTATGCAAGTGTTATTGCTAAGCTGATTAGTTTGCTAGGAGAGGGAGAGAGAGAGTGACGAGGGGAAAAATAACGTTTCTGTTCCCTTTGTATCTCTTTCTCCCTTAAACTTAATTTACATACTCGCACTTTTTAAGGTTTTTTGGTTCCATTCTTTTTGTGGAGATATGTATTGACAAAGCTTTTATGGCTATTTGTCCATATTTATTTATTTTGCCATATTGAATTTAACATTTAATTCAATGTCTCGTATCGTACAAGAAATTTGTTGAAATGAATGATTTACTTATACATATAAAGGTTTTAAAAAAAACAACATTTCTTCGTACATTATTAAACATTTTCAAGGAAAACAGTTTTTTTTCTGTGTAATTCTTAAGATGACCATTGACCATTTTTAAGTGGAATCGTGTATGATGGTCATTATTATTATTATTATTATAAAACTGAACAAAATTTATAAAATTATATATGGTATTGAAAATTTTGAAAATGGTGCTAGTGCTTGGTTTAACTTTTCTGCTGTTCTTGGTAACAATCAAGTAAATTTATGTAATTTGCAAATGATTTAAAATGTTTGAGAGTGAAAAATATCCTGAAAGCCACAGAATAATTTAAATAGTTTGAATTGTGCAATCAAGTTGAAACGAAAAAATTAAAAATATATAAAATTGAACCTTACGAATAATAAGTTCAATGAAGTGTTGCCCGTTAATGTGGTTAAAACAACAACTGAAAGCTTATGTTAAAGGGATTAAATTGAGGTCATGCTGATTTACATAATTTCGTTTAATTTGCTTTCACATACTGTATAATGCTTATGTATATATATATATATATATATATATATATATATATATATATATATATATATATATATATATATATATATATATATATATATATATATATATACCTTTATGCGGTCGTATGCAAATAAGTATTGTTATAATTTTGTATATACATACATATTAAAAATATCATTTTACTACCGCGTTGATCCATCCATCGTTACCAGGATGAAAGAAATCTCATGTAATGAAAAAATATAAAGGTATTAAGTGATATGTTAACTTTTTAATTGTGTTATAATCCATAACACAAACTTATCAAGCGAATCATCTGTAATTTGAATAATTAATTGAAACATAAATAACAATGTCAAAAACCGAAACATATAAGGGTAATAATGATGTTAACATTGAATAAAATGGGAAACTAATTTTTTTAAACTTCATTAAACAGTATTAATACCAATTTTTAGACTCAGTTTTTAACTTCGTATTTAAATAATTTCCATTGAAATGTGAGATTGTATTCAAATACAGTTTAATGATTGATTAAATACTTATTTAATTACGTTGGCCAGATTGAGTAGCTTTAGAATGAATGCGCGATCAAAATTAAAATAATCGATTTTAGTTGCATGTTCGGTGGGCATTAGGCGTGTACGATTTTCATGAAATATAATTATTTTATAAATGAAGCCATTTTACTGTGCGTCATCCTCAGTTAATTCCAGAGATAAATACGAGTACTAAGCTGCTGCTTAGACTTCGAAATTGTGCCCCGAAAGGCTTACCTTCTATTATTCTATTACATTAATTATTTTAAACCGAATACGTATGACTATAAACATGCAACAATTATGTTTATACTCATTTTTTTAAATTACGCAGCACAAACAACTGTAACTAAAATGTATATACTGTGTAAGCTACAAACACATGCATGAGTATAAAAATACTCTGACTATTAATCGGCTACATATGCTTATATACAGGGCTATTTTATTTACACTCACTCATAAAGAATGTTTTTAAATATCCACACATACCCACACCGTATACATATACACAAATGTATGTATACGGTGACTAATGATGAATAAATATCCCGAGTATCAACGTTTATTTTTTGTCCAATTAAATATCCATAGCCGGAGTACAAACATACTCAGACTCCAAGTCTGAGAGAGATAGAGTCAATGCGTTTGCTATGCGTGTTCATTTTTATTTTTAGTTGTAGCGTATTTAATTTTTTTTTGCATAAAAGAGTAAAGATGCTCTTCTATGTCGAAATCGGCTATAGTCCTAGTTGCTTGAGAGAAAATATGTGCGTACGATTTGTTGTCATTCTCTGTTCCGAAGTCTTGCAATCTTAAATGTTACTCAGTTTTTACAAACTAAACAAAAAATACCTTATTCATAAATGACAAAAATTAAACATTTTAAGAAGCCCCGACATACAGACCAAACGGCTGGACCAATTTTCTTCAAGTATAGGCGTGAAGATATACGATAAGATCAAGTCACATTTGAAACGAAAAAAAACCAATTTAAAATCGGTCTAGCAGTTTGGAAACTACGGCGTCAGAGACACACAGATTCAACAGAATATATGTATATGGAAAAGCTGTGATATTTTCTTACCGGTTGGACCGATTTTCTTTAAACATAGCTAAGAACACTTGATCAAGTCACGTTTCAATATAATCAAAATCGGTCCAGCCGCTTGGTCTGTACGTGTACTTGTGCAGACACAAAGATACACAAATACGCAGACAAATACTATAAACTTATAACACCCCTTTTTTAGTGGGGGGTTAAAAATTACAAATTTCAAAAATTCCGTGTTTCAGTTGACTGAAAAAGTCTCCACTTATTTTTATAACATACCTAAGATAGGCAATGAATTTAAAAATTCCGTGTACTTTTTCTTTGAAGGTCCGTACTAGCAAATGGAAATTTGTTTATGAATTTCCGTAATTTTTTTTACATACAGTTTGTATGAGAACCTGAAATTCCGTAAGAACTCCGTACCAGGCTTTATTCATAAAAATTCCAATTTTGTTTTATAAAAGGTTTATAAAATTTATTTTCAATCAAAAGTAAATCGCAAACAAGACCTTTGAACAATAAAGTAAAAAATCATTTAATTTGTAGGCTTTTGACATCATTATATATAACGTAATTGAATTAGAGCATAAATATGTAATTTTCACTTGCTTCTTAATTAGAAATGTTAACGCAAAAGCTTGAAATGATTCTTTAATTAATCTCTTGTTTTCTTCAAGAAACTCTTATACGAGTACTTATGTTGAAGAATAATATATTTAAATTGATTTATATACAAACATATGTATGTACTCGTATGTATGTACATATGTATGTTAATTAAGACTACGCCAAAAACAAGGACAACTGTGGTGTTTGACGCCTTAAGTAAACAGAATAAAGTAGACTCCTATTTTTATAAATTTCAATAAAAAAATTTAGCCGCCTTCCTTCTATTTCTAATTCTTCCAGCATATTTATAATATGTAGATGTATGTAATTTTTATTTGTTAAAAATAAAAACCCAGCAGAATGTAAAAGGACAAAGAATAAATTCAGTGCGCGACTTTGACTCGCACACGAAGGGTTCCGTACAGACACCACATACTTATCGTCATGTGAGAACTTAAGTGTCCAATATCCAATAGTTTATAATGGCGTATTGGACACTTAAGTTCTCACATGACGATATGTAAACTCGTACTATACGATCTTTAGCCTATATAATCGAATATCTTACCTGATGTAGACATATTTTTTAAATTTTAAGTACACACTAAAGATTTTTTCGCTTTTTGGAGATTTTTCTTAGTTTTTTTTTTAATTTTTTCGTTTTTGGATTTTTTTTTTTTGGTTTTTGGAATTTTTTTTTCGGTTTTTGGGGTTTTTTCCGTTTTCGGTTTTTGGCGGTTTTTTCCTTTTCACTTTTGTTGTACGGAACGCGAACAACAAAGCTAATTATTTTAACTAAAGTTATTGCTTTCTAAGATGTCTAATATATTTATTGCATTATTCATAAAGAACAGGGACTGAAACGGAACCCTGTTTATAAATACTTTGAACCCGAAACTCGATGAACCGAAAAATGAAGCAAGGTTCGGGTTCAAAAACATAAAAAATAGAGAAATATTTAATAGAAGAATAATAAGATCCATTACATTTCTTGCGTGCAAAAAAAAATTAAAAACAAAATCAAAATAAAATAACAAAGAAGGCGGATTGAACACCAAGTGTCCTTTACATGTACATATATATGTATCTGTGTAGTCTAACTTTGATAGAAAAACTGTGTATGTTCTAATACAGCTTTTACAATTAAAACACATTTATTTTTTTTTAACTTTGAACCCGAACCCTGAACCGAACCCAAACCTGATTTTTTTATTTTGATTATCCCGAACCTGAACCCATTTTTCATGGTTTCAGTCCCTGATAAAAAATAATTTTGTTTTATAAAGGGGTTTTTTAAAACAATTTTTTATGAAAAAAAAGCTGCCTAATAACGCTGGCCTTTTTTCCGGAAGGAGTCAGAAATTTCCTCCCCCTGAAAAAAAGCACTTAGCAATAAACTTATCACATTCCTTGTTCAGGGGCAACTACTGCAACTGCTGGAAATTGTCTCGTCTTGCCTATACTTGTGTTCAACCTATTTTGTTGAACAAGCAATTAGTTGAGTGTGTGTATGTGTGAAAAACAAATGACATGTATTAATTTTAGTGCCACTAACTGCGACATAACGCAAATTTATTATATTAAATTATACGATTATTTATGTGCCCGAAGAATAGCATGGGTGTAAGGGAGGGGTTGTATTTGTTGTGTTCATGAGTTCAAAGAACATTTTCTTCTAATACCGTGTGTTTTATTGATTTTGATAGAAGTTATAAAACAATTTTCAATTTATATTTTTAAATGTGCTTAAAATGTTTTTCTAGCTTATCTGGCTTAACATAGCGTCTATACCTGATATTAACTCTGATATAATATTAGAGAGAACGTCGGCAGAATTAGAAAAAAAAATATATTAATATTGATATTAATATATATGTAGGGGAAAACGTACTCTTGTAAATATCATAATATTTCATAAATATCAGGCAGCCGTGCAGTAAACATCTTCGTTTATTGTAATAATAATGTGGGTTTCATAAAAATTTTTGTATTTCCTTAATACATCGTGCATAATTAAATTATTTCCGCATTTTTGTAACAAAAAATATTAATTTTCACTTTAATACACAAAATTCTCTTCACGTATCTATGTATGTGTGCGTTTTTTGACACTTGATATCATAATATTGTTTCCTATATATATTATGAAAACAATATTATAATATCTGATATAATATTAATATAATACTAATATTGTAGTCCACAAGTAATATAATTCGCTCTGCTATGAAATTTGACGTTTGCTGATAGAAATATATTTGATATTATATCAGGTATAAACGCTATGTAAAGCACATGAAAACAATCTAACTGAAAGTGATATCGCATTACTTACAGATGCGAAAAGTTCGAAACGAATATTATAAATATTAAGTATCCTTTTTAAAACTTTTGTTGTCAGTTTCAACAGTTATGCGGCTTATTTTGATAAACCATTTATGTAGCACTAATTGAATGAATATAAATATGTACATATACATATATAATTATGTATGTATGTATGCGTTCCTTAAGTCCTAATTTACACTATGCAAGTTTTGTTGCCGAATACTCGGCAATTCGAATACGAATATTCGTGCATCAGTACTACTTACCAACTACCATAGATAATAAAACACGTTAAAATTTTATTGCACTAGAAAAAAGAATCAAAACAGCCAAAAAAAATTTGAGGGAGAGAGAGAGACAAATAGAAAAATACACTTATGTATCTTCCGTCTCATGTCACCTCTGTATACTTTGTGATTGGGTATTCAAAAATAAGTTTACCTAGAATGTTTTCCGGGAGTTTTATAAATGGGTGATTTTCCGCTTTTCAAGTTCACCACGTTGTATCTTTGTCGCTAAATTGGAAAAATTGCTGTTAAAACCAACTGTTTTTTTTTTGACAATAGCTCCTTTCCGACGCTTTTTATGAGAAAAATCTTTTGATACAAAAATAATCTAAAGACCATTTTCCGCAAAATATGAACCGGCAATTTTAACATGAGTTCAATTAGTGTAACACTTACCTCGGCAATCGTCCACGAATCCACGAAGCTGCAGCTAAGTATGACGTATGTCACCAAACCTGCTTTTTAAAGAGGCATTAATAGCACTTTTTCTATAAAGTGAGACAGATGCAAAAATATTTACTGTTTCCGAAAGTAACCAATAATCCCGCCTCAAGAGTACCTTTTCTAAACTTAAATTTCTGTATTTCAGTATCATAATTCCATTAACTATATCCTGGACCATATTTTCCACTGTGGTAGGATCATTCTCCATTCCTAAATTTCGGCTTTAAAATAATATTCCTTAATTGTACTAAGACTGTTAAGTGCTTAACAGTCCGCTGATAACTGCGAAATGGGCTTTGCTAAATTTAATGATTGTTGTCTCTGCTAATCATTTAAATCTACCAAATGCATTTGTATCGACCTGCATTCGAGAAACTATCGAGAGAAGTTCGCATTAGCGAACATTCGAATTTCTTCGCTTTAGTGAGCATTCATTGATATCGAATCTCAAGTCAAGTGGTTATTCCTACACACACATACACGGCCACGCACTCACCGACAAAAAAAAACATGTCCTCTATTATCGCCCACTAGCAGAGAAGGATATCCTTGAAACAAATAAATGAAAATAAATAAGTGATAATTAATAAGAAAACATTATTTATATTAATTTTGTATAAAAGCATGCAGGCATATAAGTGTACGTATGTACATATCTAAATGATATCCAATTCATAAGGACTGCGTGTTGCAGATAGTTAGAAGCTTTAATGAATGCCATTGTTTAAAGGGGCGGGTATATAAGCATAAGTTTATTTATTTAATGAAAAATGCAGATTGTCTAATTTTGAAACAATAAGAAATTTAGTAACAATCTATTTAAAAACAATCTTCCCAGTGAGTGTTTTATCTAAATTCATTATAATATTTTCAAAGCTTGCAAGAGCGTTTTGTGATAATATTATTAATATGTTATTAGTAGTTTCTTTATTAAATTATTTATTTAAATGTTGCAGTGTACCTTATTAGTTTACAAGAAAGACTTGCAAATAAAGACAATTTTATATTTGAATAAAAAATATATATAAAGGGTGTCGCAAGATTTAAATTTTAAATAAAACACAGATATTAAAAAAAAAATCGTGAAACTTTATTATATCGTAAAGTAGACAAAATGAGGTTATGTGTGGAACAACAAATCGGGCAGATGGCCGCAGCTTTGCTGGAACACACGCGATCTTTTAATGAAATTTTCAATGGCCGTTTTGCATAAATGCTGCGGTATTTTATTAATGCAGCGTCCAATTTCCTCTTTTAAGGTTTGAGTCGTCGTCGGCTTATTCGCGTAAACCATCGACTTCAAAAAACCCCAAAGAAAAAAGTCTAATGGTGTTAAATCGTACGATCTAGGCGGCCAATTCTGGTCTCCAAAACGCGAAACAACACGACCGGGAAATGGCTGATGTAGCAATTGAATTGTTTCTCTGGCTGTATGACATGTGGCGCCGTCTTGTTGAAACCACATGCCCTCCACATTCATCTCTTCAATTCTAGGCACGAAAAACCCGGGGGCAAATCGTTACATACGTGATCGTATCGGCAATCGTACGAAAACAAATTAAGTAATACGTCATTCGTATAAACTGAATGGGATTTCAATACGTTCACGTATGTCATAATCCGAAAATGGTGTTTTTACGTGACGAGTTGTACGTTCACGGATGTGACGATTTGCCCCCTGGTTATCATTTCACGATACCGAACACCATTGACTGTTTGCGCTTGACCTGCGTTTGAGCGGCATCATCACGTACAGCTGCGACATTTTCGGTCGATCGACCTGGTCGAAGGCGCGTTGTTGTCTTTACATCACTAACAGACCCAGTTTCGGCAAATTTATCCATTAATGTCTTTACAGTTGACTCTTTTGGAGCATTATTGTGACACCAAAACAATTTCACAATGAGAATGCGTTGTTCATTCGTGTAGCGCTTCATTTTACTAACCTCGTACCTTCTACTAGCAAACAATAACAATTGTTCAAATGTCAAGCAATGACACTTCGAATGGCGCGAAATTTAAATCTTGCGTTCTTGTTGGGACACCCTTTATATATGCATTTAGAGATATAGAGAGTAGAGATGGGCGCGTGTCGAATTTTTCCACCACGACATGACACTAACACGAAAACCAAAACGCTCAACACGTACGAAACACGCACGCGAAAAGTTTGTCAACACGATACTGTACAACACGCACGAAATATTATTGGTATGGTATTGAAGATCAGAAAATTTAATTGATTTTTTTCAAGAGTCGCTTTTCAAAATGTGGCACCGAGTTGGCACTGCCAGCTGATACTATCTACCACCACAGGTGATACTATCGGTTTACGTACAGAACTTTAAGCTTCAGAGGCCCATATAATATTAACGATACAAAATATTAAATATTTTCTCTACTAGAAATTCATTCATTCATATTTTACATCTAAAATCGTTTCGTGTTTTTCGTGTCAATTTTTCTCTTATGTGTTCGTGTCACGAAAAAACACCACACACGACCACCTCTAATAGAGAGAGCATGACTTAATTGTTGCAGTAATTCCATAAAATATTCATGTGTAATTAAAATATCTACTACAAAATGATTATTATAATTAATGCAACTATTTAATTAAAACTCATTTTCCAGTGCATAATTAAATTAAAATCTATTTTTCTAATATGATAAATAATCATATGTAAACTGAAACTTTGTATGGATATAGAAAAAATCGTGATAATTAGAGCAAATTAATTTAATTTAAAAAAAAAACCACAGCACATAAAAAAATAATCACATTTCTAATATTTGTAAATATTTAATACTCTTACACAAGCATTAAAATTTATTTAATAGTTTCGTTGACTGTTGCAAAAAAATTTAGCTTGTTACGATTGTCGAATTTTTTCGAATTATAATAGATTAAAGCAGCATGTATTTACTCGAACAACGTTATAACTCAAAAATCCAATTTTCTTATTTAAAGATGCACAATTAATCCTCATTTTATTTTTCATACTGCGTAAAAATTTCATACAAATATCTTGTTTACTGAACTCGTGAGAACAAAATAGCATTTTCTGTGTCCATTAAGTTGAATTTTCTGGCAAACTGAATTTTTTGAGTTATGACGTTGTTTGAGTAAATGAGCGATATGTATTTCGTTATTCGAAGAATTCGATATTCGTATTGTGCTACCGACGGCAACTGTTAAACAACAACTGTAATTTTCAACCAAAAATTTCGTTTACCAACTTTCATGTCATATCTCGTTTGTAATTATTGTCTTTTGCAACCACAAATTTTTGACTGCCAAACGACAAAACGACATGGGTTGCTATCCACAATAGACTCATTATGTTATTATATACTTTTAAGTGAAATAATTTTGAGAGAATTAACTTCCTACCATTATTTCTCATGAAGAAGAAAAACAAATACTTAATACCTACGTGTACTTTTCTAAAGTTATTCACATATTTCGCGCAATTAATTAGTGTTACACACACTCATTAAAAACTGGGTTCTGCAGGCATAAATTTTTTCTTTGGCATGCTTAAAAATATGTCGCTATAAAAAATTATTTAAATTTCTTTCAACCCATGACTTCCAGCCTGACGCACAACAATCACACATTTTGCCCTGCAATTCATGGTTAAATGAATTATTTACACACTACCTTGTTGTCTACCATCTAGCATCCTGCAAATATAGTCACCAAATTCGTGCACAGTTCCACTTGGTTGCACAAATTTAGGTATTCTTATGTTATAAGTGCGTAGCAGTGTTTTAATTACAAGTTTATATTAGACTTGGGTTGAACTCATTGAGTCGGTCGTTTTTGACACAAACTTATGATCGTTCAGTAGTTAATTTTTGGCCCAAACCGATGATCAAACCTATTTAAGTCACATGGATTTGGTCATCCGTTTGTGTCAAAAATGAACTTCTGTAGCAGAATATGTAACGCACGAGACGGATAATAGTACTGAAACCGACATTTATACATGTAGTGCGAAAAATGTGGATGGAGCGGGAAGCGGGCGGGCACTATGCCAAGAATTGAAACGCAAGAAAATTCTTTCGTTTGTCGGGCTATAATACAGTTTTTCAAACTGAGATCATGACCATTGCCGAAAGCATTAAATGCTTAAATGAAATTGATAACAGGGTGGCCAGAATGTTTTTTCAAGGGTTAATGAAGGAGGAAGTTAAATCCCGGCACGTCCTTCACTATAAAAAATTAGATAAACTTATACGCATAATTTACAGATCTAAATATAAATTGGATACCGGGACATGAAGGTATAACAGCAAACGAAGAGACTGATATGCTTGATAAGTTGCATCATTACACTGCAGAATGTATGACCTTTTAAAAGACTCAAAACCGTACTTAAATAATGGGCTATTGGAGAATATAAGAAAGTTCGGCAAACTGCTACTGTGGAAAGAAACCAGAGCAGAACTTTATGAGGTAAAGAGAAATTAAAAGAGATTCTAAGATTTAAAAAAGCAACACTCAGCAGAATGGTTAGCATAATAACTGGCCATACGGATATAAGGTTTCATCCAGCTCGCATGGAACTGATGGTAGATATGACATGCAAAGCTTACGAGGAAGAGGACGTAACGTTGGAACACTGCCAGTATCATTGTAAAACGATTAGTCAATCTATAAGAGAAATTCTCCATTTTGAGAATGGCGTTGGCTGAAGTAGTTAGCACGTTGACTACTAAACCGAAATTCCTGGGTTCGAGCCCGGTTCTGACCGTCACTAAATAACAACACCACCTAATTTTCTGATGTGCATTAGTGTCCCTTTGTATCAGTTGTGGTAGAAAAGTTCAAGTGGTGAAGGTATAGACACTTGTCACTGAACTACTCCGGCTTCAGGGGATACTAATCCTAATCTGTTACTTCAGAGCGCCTTCCCTCGTCAATATTGTGTAGGAAAATCATCGGCGAAGTATAATAACCAATAAAATTGTTACCAAACATATCTTTGAAAATTTAGTACGTCTCATTGACACCAGAGGCGCTCCAATAAAAATAAATCGTGCAAAAAGCAAAGTTGTAAAATCATGAAACTTTCCTCTATCCATTGCTTCACCACCTGTCTTCTCTATCACTATCTCTTTCCTAAAGAAGGCAACATCTAGTAATAGTAGTAGGCAGTCATTGCCTGAGTTGTTACTTCTCTTTAAAGAAAATCCACAAGAACAACGTATCGGATTTCTATAAGGCAATCTTTACCAGTTAGATAAGAATAGTAATTGAAAAGAAAAAAAATTATATACAGGCTTTTAATAAGTCCTGAAGTAAAAAGGTCTTTCGTTCTTCTGTTTTCCCGCTGGTTTCCAGTGCTATTTAATACAACTATAAGAACTGCTGGGTATGAACGAAAGTGTCTGAAAATTAGTTCGCTCTTCTGTTCATGTGTCAAGGATGCAAATTATATTCTCAATTAAACATTAAATAGTTTTGAAAAGAATAAAAAAATATACATATAAAAGTATGTACAACACACATAAAAAGCAAGCCCCTAACGTTTGGGATAATGTCAGCGGAGCACCAGAAAAATTACTATTATTTATCTTCTACAGAGTTCTTGCACTAAATAATCACAATGTTTTAATTTAATTAAGCAAAAATTGCAAGTAAATAATAAAAAAAGTCATCCAGTTTGTTTCATAAGTATGTAGCTAAAGTATGCATCAGTCGCTGACTCCTGCAATAACGAAATGATAACCTAATTAGTTATTATTTACAATTTCATATATTTTACCCTGAACTACGATTAAGCTTTTGGACCTTTCTGTTTCAAGCGGCATTATTTATTAACAGTGTAACCTCTTGCAATTGTTTAAAGTTACGAAACAACCCTCATGGCAGGCAGTAAGACCATTTATATGACAAGAGTTTCGGAAAACCAGCCAGTTAAAGGAATAATTTAATAAAAGATTTCTTATAGTGCATTTACATTTGAGCAAAATCTAGTATAAAACCTTGTAGATTTCCCACACAAAACAAAATCTACTTCGTCACCAGATTATGTAAAAATCCAATTAACATTTAATAGTGATGCAACTATGGTTTTTTCAAGTTGTGTATATGAAAAGGTATGTGAATTGGCTACATTGCAGTTGCTTGGTTGTGGTTTTGGAAAATTTTCATTTAACGGGTTTTGTTTTGGATAAAAATCTTGATAAATGTAAAAAAGCTTGATGTAAACGGTACAGATTTTCATAAAGATTGTAATTGAAATTTGCTAGATTTTGTGCAGGTGTAAATTTTCTATTATTTCGCATTAATTTTTTTTAGGTTCGGGGTTGATTAGGGTATTTTGCAAGGCTCTGTTACTGTTACTCGTATGCATTATCTTATTTTTAGAAAGATATCTATGCTTCTATGTATATCTATACTAATATTAATGTTAAGATTGTTTCTGAAATTTTTAAAAAAATGTAGAATGGAGACTTCCGACGGACATAGAATATTTAATGATCGGTTGAAATGCTTGTGATAGGGTAGTGGTACCAGGGTTCCGTACTCAAGAGAAAAAACAGAACCCTATTAACGTGTGTGTGTTCTTCGCCCTCCAGTCCGCATGAAAAAGAAGCCTTGTTTGTTTCTTAGGCTTTATCGGCTAAACGGTTAAACCGATTTAAAACACAGCTAGACCTGCGTCTGAAAAATAACACACGCTATATATTTTTTTAAAAACTAGAACCGATTTTTATGAAATTCAAAACATGAATTGTCAAATGTGGAAATGATACCTTAGTGTATATGTAGGTTCTCCCACAAAATATGAAATAGTACGTACATATAACCAAAATTAAAACAAACTCCACATTTAAGTGACTTTAAAAGCAAAGCGCTCCTCTTACAGTATTGATATGGCGTAAGAGGGAGTTGAAATGCAATAAAATTAAATATGAAACAGCGGCATGCTTTTGAGAGACAACCCGATTCTATGAAACTCACTTGGTAAAAAGCAAAAAAAAAAAAAAAAAAAAAAATCCAGTGGATAAAATTTTAATTGCATATATTTTCATGTTAATAACCGCAAACGTTTTGTTCTGGATAGACTTTAACGATACGATGAGCATTTCGATTGTTATTTTTTCGCTTATTTCCCATAGTTCGCTGTTGAATGAAACTACAATTTTTTGAAAAGAAAATGTAACAAGGAAATAACTTAAAATGGATATTGAAAATTCTGTTTTGCTTAAAAATTATTTAACTGTTTGAATAATCCTGTTACTAGCCAGTGGTAAATAAAAAAGTAATCACTTTTTTATTTAGGTTTTTTAATTTTAGTTACTTTGTTTGTGAAAGCTGCTATATAAAATCCATTAATTTACATAAAAAAAGAATTTGTGTTAAAGCCCTGACCGTCATTTTTTATCACAATTTTTAACAAATTGAATGATGGTTTTATCTTAGTTAATCTTGCTTTCACAATTAATTTTTATTTTATTTTCATGAATGATACATACGTGTGCTAATAAAAGCTTTACAATTTTAAATTTATTCGTGTTAATCTTCAAAAATATTGTTCATGGAAGTAATACATACACAATTACGTATATATCGTATCTTAATATAGAAAGGTCCTAACTCATGATTTTTTATAAAGTGTTTTTGTATATTTCGACAGAAGAACATCTAATGCATCGAAGAATGCCAACATTTTAATTTCAAAATAAATAATTAGTTAGGGCCTTTCTATATTAAGGCAACGAACGATATGTATATGTTTCTTTTTTTGCGAGTTTTTTATATGTAAAGGGTCTTTAAGCGGCTCCTGCCTTTAAATTTAAATAAAGCAAAGTGTGTATGAAATATCATAGAGTGTAACGAATGTGGAATAAAAGAATTATGCTGCTTGTCCAAAATCGTTGGTAGTAGATCTCATGTGGACTGGTATCATTCTAAATGCGACGTTCGTTCTATAATAAGAATTGAAAATGCACTTGTGCACTTTCATATTTTATCAAAATTAATCAGTAATCTTCTCAAAGAAATTATGCTTTCTTAAATCTAATTTATTGGCTCTACCAGACATAAGTATGTACATATATCCACCATTCATCCATCCTACTTTTATAATTTCATAAAATACGTTTTAGAAAAATTTTTCCAAAAAAAAAAATTATCTATTCCAAGCATTTGGAATCCTTATCCATTTAGCGACTACTGACTGACTGTCAAATAGCTAACAGTACTATGTTATGTATTTAAAATTCTATGTTAGAATTTTTGGTTCCTGTCTCTGCTAGTTAAATTCGAATTTATCTTTACACACATGCCGTGTATTACCTTCTCCTTTCAGCACATTTCCCGGCTGTTTTTAATTTATTTTAATAGCTTAGACCAGAGCTGGCCATTGAGAGGAACTCGAGAGAAATGTATTCGCGTATGTGTATTCATTTGTATGAGAAGCCCAGCCTGGGCTTAGACTCCCAACATTATTTTTCTAGTATCAAAAGATCTTAAATAAAATCACCTTGAAATGGAGTCTCAACACTTTATTGCTTTTTATTTATCTGCAGAAATTTCGTTAGAATGTTTTTTATATGAACAGTAAATAATTTGAAGCTCTATTCCATCCAACAACGTGGATAAATATGAACATACCAGCAGAAGTGCTTTTGCATCATTTGTCACTTAATGTTTGACATCATACCTATTTTTTTTTTTTTTGTCTTAATTTTATTTTGCACTTCTCTCAAGCATGTGTTTTGCGTTCTCTTTCGTTGTTGTTGTGGCCGATTTTTTGTATGTTTGTCCTTTTTGCGTAGGATTTGTCAATGCAGGACATTGAATTTTTGTGTTCACCGCAAATTTAACATTTCTGTCACAATTGATTTCATTTTATTTTTGACAATTTTGTTGAGCTCGTTGTGGATTTGTACACAAATAGCATTTAATCCGCGTACGTATTTCCGCTATAGTTCTATCAACACCAAAAAGGTGATGTAAGAGGTACACGGTAAAAATCTGCAAAGTTTTCTTAAAAGTATTTTTCTAATTGATAATAAATTTATGTAAATCTAAGAATTCAACAGCGGTAAAAATTTGAAATTTAAATTTTGAAAAAAAATAAAAACAAAAAATTTCAAATTTATTTTTCGATAATACATACAAAAAAATATTTCTCCAAATAACACCTTTAATTGGAAAAAACCAAAAATCAATTAAAAATTTTTATTGTTTTTAATAAACTGTTTAATTAATAAAAATTTCAAACGAAACTTTAATTAACTAAACTAAATTATTAATCAATATTTTAGTTAGCTCCATTAAACTTTTAATTAAAAGTGTAACTAACTTAATTAAATTTTTAATCAACAGTTGATGTTACTCAGTTTAAATTAACGCAATTCAATTTTTAATCGATAGTTTGTTTAATTAACTTAATTAAATTTTTAATCAAAGCTTAAGTTTAATTGACTTAATTAAATTTTTAATTAAATTTACTTAAGATTACATTTTTTTTAAATCTTTGGTGCTAATTGAAGAAAATTTCTTTCATAAAATTTGTCTAATTTTTTTTTTGCGTTTAAATACTTTATCTCTTTTATATTGTTATCGAATTGATTAAAAATATTTCAGTGTAAGGCTTTTTTTTGGTAACATTAATTAAATCAAGCGTAAATGTATTTCCATGCAAAAATAAAGACAAAATTTCCATTTCATGTGACGCATTTATGCAATAATTAAATCAGAATTTTATCACAAAAATTATTTACGTGTCATTTGATTGAAACTATATACATATGTATGTGCCCTGCAGGAGAACGAACTGGTGTCCAACTAGTATTTTAGTAGTACAGAAATCACCACCACTAGTTCCCAACTGTAACCCTTCCTATACTATCTTAATGCTCAAATTAGCATTTAGTGTGTTTAGAAAACTACTAGTACCATTGTTACTAGTTTAGGACTAGTTTATTACCAGTTCTTTTGTAAAGAAAAATTCTATAAAATTGGTGGTTTTTTTCCTTTGTTACCCAGTGACAACGCTAGTTAAAGTTTGCAATTATTTATTAAAATTCAGAAATACAAAAGGGTAATTATAATTATTTAATTATAATTATTTTTAGATTAAGCTAAAATTTTAGTAATTATATGATACCAATTTTCATACAGTGCAAGAGCTCTGTTAGACAGTTAAAATTTATTTTGCAATGTGGGGCCTTGGAACTACTTCATATACTGGTACTCAGCAGCACTAGTAATTTTACACAACAACTTTAACCCATTTTGCACTAGTTCTTGCTATTCTAGTAATTATACTAGTAGCTTTTAGACAATTATCGCCTATTCTCCTGCAGGGTGAATATGTATATACATATGTATATATGTATGTATGTGTGTATGTATGTATTTCTGTGGGTATCAAATATCCTTACAGCATGGTTTTCATTTAATTTGCTTATCTGCATATCGCCTGTAAACGAATATTAATTTATGTTATGAATTGATTTATAAATTTAAATCGCTGCTGTTGGCTGTAGTTTGCGATATGAATGTCATGCAAAATTCAAATGAAAATTTTGCATGAGTCCTGTAAGGAAAAAATAAGCAAGGGCAATAAAATAAAGCAAGTTGTGTCGATTTGTTTGTTCGCTTTCTGATATCACAATTCATAAAGATGTGACTGGTTCATTCACAAGCAACAAGCTTTTATCAAAGGGGAATTTACTTGGTCTTCTAAGGGAGGCAGTGAGCCAATATAAATTTCAAATTTTCATATTATTAAAAATAATATGTCCTTACGATTGTATAGTTCGTATTCAGTGGACCGATTGTGCTCATTTTGAATGCTTTTATAACGGATTCCTTCAGAGCTACAAACAAAATAAATAATTTATACTTCTAATGCTCAATGAGAAGTGTTCAATATAATAAATTTGCTGTGTACTTGTTAAACTTTAGTGTGTAGAATTTCACTTCACTGCGATATGCGTTTGTTTTCTCAATTATTCATGTGTATGAGTATTTATCGCATCGTAAACTAATTTAGTTCTTTCGTGTTCTGTTTAAGTATTAATTAGTATAATAAAAGGCTTAAGAGGTGCACTATTTTAATGCTTTAAGCGTTTGTTTACGTTTAAATTATAGTACAGAAACACGCACCTTAGAGATGTACTTGTAATAATCTTAAGGACTTAATATCCTTTTGGCAAATGTTGCTTGTCTAAAAATATATATCATTCATTATTAACAGGAAATTTAAGCCCAAAAAGTGTTAAAACTGTTTGCAACAAAAAATAAATAAAGAAAATTAAATTCATTCTTAACCAGTGACATTTTTATTTCAGGACCATAATCGTACATATTTTCTATTTCTTGGGAAGTCATATAAAAAACATCGAGAGAAGTTTGAATGAAACTTATGTTTGTGGTAATATAATGAATGCACACACACACACACAAACACAACCCGCAAAGCGATTACCTTGTCTGCGAAAAAACACCCAGGGTCTATGGTAGGAATCGAACCCACGACCTCTGGACTGAGAGGCTAGCATTGCTACCACTCAGCCACAGGGGCACCCAAATTTCAGCTCTTGGAGGCCATAACAAACTAATTTCTTTAAAAAACCTAAATATATTGTTTTTCTCAAAACTTTTGACCCAACTTCCAAAGAACTAAAAATTAATCTATACATACATAGTTCGAGTATAGGGTGATTTTTATAGAGGTATATTACTTTCAAATGGAATAAAGCATAGATGAATTTTTTAAATTGACATGAAATTTACTTTATTTGAAAGATAATCAAAGATAATCTTCTGGCATTATAATTTAAATATGACTTCTGTCATATGACCGCTACGGCTGGTTCGGACGTAGCCTAATCTGGAATTGCAATTTTCCATGACTTTTTTCTACATTTGTGGCCGTATATTGGCAATAATGCGGCGAATGTTGTCCTTCAAGTGGTCAATCGTTTCGGGACGTAGACTAGCGCGACTTCGCATATCCCCACAGAAAATAGTCTAGCAGCGTTAAATGCACGATCTTGGAGGCCAATTCACAGCTCCGAAATGTAAAATTATGCGGTTACCAAACGTTTCCTTCAATAAATCAATTGTGGCACGAGCTGTCTGACATGTTGCGTCGTCTTGTGGAAGCCATAGCTCCTGCACATCATGGTTGTTCAATTGCTGAACGAAGGAGTCGATAATCATGGCTGTATTCGGGACTTCCTCTATTCTTCGCTCTACAGCAGCAATGACTTCTTCTGTACGCACTGTACGACGTCTTCGCAGATGCGTATTATCATTTAGAGTAAACGTGGTGCGAAAAGATTCCATAGTCAATCGAATTAATTTCTCTGATGGATGAAATACTTTTGGACTATTTGAAAGCGTTGTTCAGGCGTCAGTCTATTCATGTTGAAATGCCAAACCAAACCCAACTAAACCCATTTTATAGTTTTATACCTCTAAAGCTACGGTCACACTTGTCAAACATTTGCCCAAAAAAGCGTAAACAACAAACAGTAATGAAAAAAATTTTGATCCAGACACTTGTTTATCATATTAAACAGTTTCGAACACAACTAATGCACAATGTCATAGAATCCAACAATAGTGGCTACTCTTTAACTTGACAAACTTTTGTCTGAATTGAAAGATTTTTCATTAGCATTTAGCGGTTACGCTTTTTTGGGCAAATGTTTGACAAGTGTGACCGTAGCTTAAGAACACACTTTTTATAAACTTCTTGACAGGTCAGAGCAAGAAGCAGCATTTGGGAGACTGGTACTCCAGATTTTTGTAGGATGTGCGGGGATGAAGAGGAACCAGAAACCATTGAACATATTATCTGTCATTGCCCGAATCTGCAACGTCATAGGCTTAGATGGCTGAGCAGACGTTTCCATGAAAGCATTACTGAAGTCGGGAAGTGTAAACTAGAGGACATCAGGGGCTTTATTATGGAAATTCGGTGGCTTAGTGACGGATAATAGGGCCACTTCTGGCTGCAAATGGGAGGGTGAATATTACTTATTATGGGCAATAGAAGGGAATCACAATGGACCCAGTTGGGTCTCCGAGTAGAGTTGCGGTAAAGCATAACCTTTCCTAACCTAACCTAAACTTCTTCCTGTCACAGCACACTTTCGTTTTCGAAAAGTTCGACAGAGCACACTCTTCTTATAGAAAAATTTTAGTGTGACGTCACAGCACACTTTTCTTATATGTAGAAAATTTCGACTGTGACACACACACACACACTTTTTTTTGTGGAAAAGTTTAACTGTAACGTCTCAGCATACTTTCCATATACATATGTATTAGTTTGGCCCCCTCAATTTTCGTGATTACAAACTTTATTCAGGAAACTACTTGTGAATTGACTAACTTAATTATATTTATTATTACCACATTGCTGAAAGTTTTATGTGATGCAGTGAAATAGCCAATTAAATTTGTTTATTTTCCCATTACGGACCGATCATTTAAAGATAACATAAATAATTTTACACCAACATTAAGAATATTTCATTGTGGGAACATGTAATTTCGCTATGCCTTTCTTTTATCAAACAAAAAAAAAATAGTTTTGTTTACACTTGGTAATTTATTGGTATTTATACACAAAAAATATACACTTGTGTACTATTTGTGTATAATTGTTTTACAATAACATAAACGGAAATTCTAAAAAAAAATGGATCAAATGATTTAATAAAGCTTTAGATTAATAAATAAAAAAATCCAATTATGGCGATACTTTCATATGAAAAATGCAGAATCAGATTTTGTTTCAAAGAATTGAGAGAAGAAAGATAGCAAGTAACAAATTACCAACATATGCTGGAAAATTTTTCATGTTTGTTCTAATATTTGAAACTAACACCACATAAGAGTAGAAACGAACACGATAAAAGTTCAAAGAATTTGCGAGCTGTTTATTTTGAAAGTGGCATAAGTCGCTGCATTTCCTTTCCTATTAAGATTATTGAACCTTAAAGTAATTTTGTTTTTATTTAAAAATTAATTTATAACGTTGCAAAGTGGACTCATATATTTATTACATAATGTAAATATTTAACTTGAAAATAATGAACCTAATTACGATTGTAGTAGTCGAAGTAGAAATACGACACTCGTAATTAGTCCCAAATGACAACTTAAAAATATTATAGTTTAAAAAGTGACTAAGAAATTTTAATATAGTGACTTATGCCACTATATAAAGAAACGGCTTATTTTATACCCCTCATGTACATAAGCTGACTAATTTCAACAACTTCATATCTCTCAAAATTTTTAGCTAATAATGCAGAGTTAATACTCATATCGTTAACTCAGAAAAAACTCCAATGTAAAATCAACATGCAAAAATTTTGATTTCAAATCATATTAAATTTTTAAGAAGTAATATGCTGCTTAAGTATGTTGGTGTTTATTTGGTTTGTTCATGTTCGTAAATAGCCGACAAACCTCGAATTAAAAGCAAAAACTTCCTGCTGCTGGCTACTAGAGAGTGTACTAGTCATGTAGTCGGAGGGTCGCAGGTTCGAATTCTGGAGATTTAGTATTTTTATTAACTTTAACTTTTAAAATAAATTTTATGTTAAATGATCATTTAAATACTGTTTAATAAAAATTATATAAAATTTAAAAAGTTTTTATAAAGGTTTTTTAAAACAAACTTTCATACAAAATTCTTCTTAAAAAGCCTTTTTAAGTTTATTAAATAAGGCTGTTAGTATGTATCTAAAGAATATTTAAGGCGCGTTGACCACGCTATGAGTTCCGAGTTCAATTCTGGCCAGAGAAGCCAATTACATATACACAATATACATACATACGTAAGTTATATAATAAATAAAATACAATCCCTACACTAAATTAAATTCATGTTGTTTCAACTGAAAATAACTTTGATCCAACATGGTTCTTCATGTTATTTCAGTGTCCAATTTGCATTGTTCCAACTCGAAATAACTTTGATTCAACATGATTATGCATGTTAAAATAAAGTTATTTCAAAATTAATAATTTTCTTCGAAGATTACTGTAAATCATGTTGAATTAACATGAAACACATATGAAACAAAATCATTGCCGAAAAGGTTAAATTAACCTTGTTTACGTAGATTTTAAGTTGCAATTTTTATGTGTGTTATACAATTTTTTTTTCAAATTTCCTACAAATATCTTTTAAACTTAACTCTTGAGAGAAAATAAAATTTTTCTTGTTCCATTAAATTGAAAAATTTAAGCTCGCTTGCTTTTTCAGTTATGACGTTGTTGCAGTAGCGATGTGCGTGTACATATCCATATGTTTAATAGTTAAACAACAAAACCAGCATAAAATAAAAGAAAATATATATATTAGGAAAAAGTTGCGGGCAAAATATGTACTTACATTACAAAAATGCCCACTCAAGTGTGTAAAAGAAAAAAATCGAAAACCTAAATTAGAGATGTGGCAAAAAATAATGAAAGACAACACAAAAGAAAATAACGAATTTAAAGAGGGAAGCAGAAACTCAATAGAATTCTGTATGATAAATATTTATCAAGAGGGAGGGCAGTGCTGAACCATTAAAGCAGACAAATGTTTGTATTAAAAGTCATCCCATGCAAAAATCCATGTAAATAAAAAAAGTTTATTGACTTTACTCATACTGCTTGAACCTAAATTACTTAATAAATAGTCCACGGACCCGTTATGATAGTGTGTATGTATTTTGCTGTTTCCTCTAAGCTTTTGTGTTTTGTTAAATCCTGTAAAGAACAATAAAGAAAACCATCAATAATGACTAATGTTTTATTTCATTCATCCCAGCAACGAGTTACGTTTAAATTGTGGAAAATTAAGATTTCTCCTTAACATATGCACGAGTAAAATTCATAAAATGTACAGCCTAGAAGTGTGCTATAATTCTTGAAACAACAAATACAGTGGGTGTGTCGTTATTTTGTAATACTCGTATTATATTACTCGCTTTCAATACCAATTATTTTCTAAAACGTGTACCCTTTCTTTTTAGAACTAAATACATGTTGTAAAATTATTTCATCAAATTAGTTTTTCGAAGAAATATAATATGTGTTTAAAAATACCTAAAACTTTGATTTCAATATTTGTGTAGTATCCAATGGATATTATTGATTTTCGCTTGTATCCTGTTTGCCATGGCTTTAGTTCATCCACGAGTATTTATTTGATTTGCAGGTGTGTACGCTGCAACTTTAATAAAGTAGCCGGCTTAGCGAAGCATGCTTTTGATAATATGAAAATATTGACGTTCATAATAAACAAAACATACTTGAATTACCATCTGATTACGAAACATCTAACTTAATTTTCTGTTTTGAACAAGTAATAAACAAATAATGTGTACATTATCTTAGTAATAATATCAACGACATCTTTTTATGTTATGCGAATTAAATCAACTTATATTATCTTAGATGCCTTTGTAAAACTAAATAAAAAAGCTTTTGCAACAAGCAAAAATTTACTGAGTGAAGTCATTCGATTTTTTAATGTTTTAATGTTGTTTTTTTACTAAAGAATTGTTTAAGTAACAATGCGTGCGTTTTTCCTGAGCATATACACATGCATGCCGTTGTGTTTTTTATACATTGAGTGTGTATGATGGAACTCTCATTTAGTTTGTTTAAATAAAAATAAAAATAAAATAAAAATATATTATGCGCTTATTACCAAAACGTAACCTAAAATAATACGAGTGCAACTACTTTCGTGAAAATAACGAGTTTTACAAATAGGGACTTTCGAACTTTGAAAGTTAATAGCGGTCATAATTTTGACCGCTTCATCTGTCGAATCGACGCACAGTGGGGTGAATGGCAGATAAAGTGGGGGATTAATTAATAGAAGTCGTAGTTTTAAAGTGTTGTTATTTTTTATTGATGAATATTAATAAATACATAAAAAAATTTTTTGAAAAAAAATTTTAACCTTGGTCTTATCTGACTACTTTTTCTGTAACTTTGGAATGAAAAAAGATAAATTAGTAAATTAAATTGTAAATTAGAGCATACTTTAAAAAAATATTTTTATTTTGTTTAAATAAATAAAATAAATATTTAATATGTATTTTTCACATTGATTTTTAGCAACTGGAATTCTCTCACAAAAACCTTCATAACTCGAAAATCGCACATATGCCCAAATAGGTATTCTGGGATTTATTAGCTAAAATCTTATATTTTAATAGCATAAAAGCATTTTTCCCTGTACTCATCCGCAAAGTTGTTGAAACTCAATGTATATATCAAATATACCACATTTTTAGAGCAATTTAATTTTTTTTTAATATTTCTAAAACAAACAAAAAATTTTCTTGTTTTTATGGTCAAGCAATTGTCTATATGCATTTCGTTCCCGCTTGTGGAACTCGTCAGTAGACTTCAACCCAAAAAATTTTTGAATTCAGTTAACAAACTCCGTATGTTTATAGTAAAACTCTTAATACTATATTGAGAATCACAATATACAAACATAATAAGTTTGAAAACCGCAAACAAAAATCTTTACAAAACAAGCATCTTTATTCAACTGTGCATCTATTTTGTTTATTTTTTTTTATTTTGAAAATAAAATAGATGCAAAGTTGAATAATTTTTTTTTTATTTGGAAAGTAAAATAGATGCACAGTTGAATAATTTATTTATTTTTATTTGGAAAATAAAATAGATGCACAGTTGAATTTTTGAAATTAAATAAAGACATTATGTCAAATAAATATACTTCAGTATTTCATGTATTTCTAAAACATTTAAACAAAAAATAATTTTTTAAATGCTCATATACCTGAAGTTGACGGTTCCATTATAAAACTCTTACTTATAGAAAGAAGTCTTAACAAAAACTATAATCACTTGAAATATCAAAATTTTCCATTTTAATCAATGCGCGCAAAAATAACTAAAATTATTGAACTTTGAAGACACACTGCAAATAACGTAAACTACCAAGAACTTTTATTTTTGCACTTAATGATGTATAATTCTATCTACTTTCATATGGTACCAAATACGGTTGTGAAAGTTAAAGTTCATCTTTTGAAGTAATCGGCACTTGTGAAGGCTTTCACCCCACAGTGCGACGTGTCATTTACTCCGCCTGCTTTGCCAACTCACCATAGGGCGATGAAGTGTTCAACAAAACTTGGTTTTTTTAATCAAAATGGATGTTTTGGTCAGGCAAGATTTCTCGCGCTTTACCTTTGTATTCGAATTTTGGCGGATGAATTTAAATCCACTGTTTCAGTAAACAATCAAGCAACATTCATACGTCATAAAACACATGATCCATCGAAAACATCTCCGCTATCCATAAGACCTTGCAGGAGAATCCGAACATGTCCATTTCTTTTCTCCTCGCTCAGACCACAACTTGGCGATTTTGCGTTGCGACTTGGGTCTATGTACACCCGCACAACATTCAACTAACTCAGGAGCGGAAGGTAAACGACTATAGACAGCTACTTGTGTATTGGCCTGGAGCAGAAGCTGATCTTAAATTTCATCGAAAAATCATCTTTAGCAATGAGACAAATTTTTTAATGCATTTGGGACGGCATTAATGTACACATGAAATCCAAGAGTGTACTCCTGTAAGGAACACAAGGCTTCAAAGTTGGTTTTTATTTATATTGGAGTTTTCGTTAATATTCACTTAATTTAAGAGATCTGAGGGGTACCAGTACGTTTCCAGGAAGACAGTTGACAGTGTAGATTTATCCAACACGGTTGTGAGGGTTATACCGCCCATGGTCGGTTGTCAGAGTCTCGTCAGCTAACAACAGGGTACGCCGTGTGTAGATGAGGTTGAAGAGGCTGTGCGGTCGCTTCCCTACACCATTAGTACCCCATTAGTACATAAAAACTAATTAAGTGTTTTCGTGGAAATTGAATCATGACAGAAATAAGTTTTTGAGTTTTTCTTTGCCTGTTAATGTCGTTATAAATTTTCTATGCTACTAAATCAAAGATTTGGATGTTATTGGTTGCTTCGAAATATTTTTCTTTGTTGGTTATTTATGAGAAATTCTAGGCATCCCGCATGTTCTTTACATTTGAATATGCTTAGAAATATCACATGCGACTTCGTCATTTGTTCTCATAAATATATTCTTGGAAAGATTGTCTCCAAAAACTGTACAAAAGAAAACACAATTTTTTTCTAGGAAGGTTTCTTTTTACTGTTGTTTCCCAGTGGTATGAAAAGGAACAATTGCCACCAATGACATGCGAAGTAGTTAACGCTTTTCCTCAATTTGCACTAGGGGCTACCCATGTGGCATTTCAATCACATCTACAGCTCTCTCTAGACACCAATGTCTAATGATTTAATGTAAAAATAGATACCCCCGTTTCTCTAGCTGATTCTATAGCTCCAAGTAATACAGAAAACGAATTTGTTTCCACGACGAGTAGAAAACATATACATATGTATGTTTATGATAAACAGATCCCGTTATAAATGATCAACACTTTTTTTTGTCTACTTTTTGATGAATTTAATACACAATGTCAGTTGAATTGGGGATAGTGCGGTTTATACATAGGTCTATGTCGGTATCTACGTTGCTAGGTAATGGTTATGCAGAGGGGGGTAAATTAACACCTTCGTAGGACATCCCCATGTTAAATTCAACAGCTAAAAGCATGCGAAATAGATTGTGATGCACTAGTGGTAGTTCTTTTAGAACTAGAGAATATACACGCGCTGCACTAGCCCCGTAAACCACTGGGTTAATTATGTTGCGAAGAGAAGACATTATTAAAGAAAAGTAATTAGGAGCACAAAATAAGAATCTTAATTTCATGTTGTGTTTTCGGTAATAGGAAGTTCAGAAAGAAATCCTTTCAATCAATATTTCATTAGAAATTATTTTTCTTGTATTTAATTAAGAACTTAGCAAAATTCTCTATGAAGGGAATACTGAAATATCTAATTATGTTTGGGATTTAGCACAAAAGTACGATTAAACAAAGCATTGTGCCCATTGTCTAATAATTTAATTTTATTTCTTTGTGTCTTACATTCTTTAGAAATATATTTTTTTTTGTTTGTGTTCGCTAAATAGATTTCTTGTTGATTACATTACATACATTTTCCGAACAAAGAAGTGTATAAAACGTAAAATAAGTTAAAACGAAATTAAATTTTATCACATTTTATTTGCACACTTTTTTTTAATGATTTTAAGTTTTCAGGCATCCCTGTAAATAGTTTGCAAAAGCGTTCTAAGAATTCTGTGAAGCTTAATAGCTTTATAAAGTTTATAAAATAAATTTAAATATGAAAAAGCGCTTGTAGTTTAGTAGAGCAGAATTTAATAAAATTTATAAAAATGAAATTGATATTAGTTCGCAGTAATGTTTCATATCTGCATATACTCCCGAATAGATGATTAGAAGCACTTAAATTTATATTATAAAATAATAAATTTTTAAATTAAACTATCTATGCCCACTCCGTTCTCCCCTCGGAAGTAATTTTTGACTATCTATATTAGAGTGGGTCGATTTGTTCGTGTGCGAAAAAAAGCAACAGGAGTCTAGCAAAAGTGAAATCTACACAAAATTCTAAGAATATTACTCTAAGAAACTCGGGGTCCAAAATAAAAACCTAGCTCCCGCCGAGAAGCATCAAAATTCAAGCCTTTCGTTGTGTAAAAGCATTTATAGCCAAGTAACAAAATTAACATTTTGATGGGCTGATGTCCAAAGCAGCCAATGCCCATTTTGTATATAAATATAGTCTTACTGCCTTATTCATAAAAAATATTTCAGGTTTATTAAGCGCTTATTTGGCATATTTTTTATGAATTAGACCGTTAGAATTTATTCTGCAGATTAAATAAATGAATAATATTAATAATAATAACATTTTAAATATTTTCCTTTCCGACTTTAATGAAATTTTGTAGGAATGATGCCTCTGGCATAACTATTATCAGGGATAGTTTTAGGATATACGCTCTAGTTTTTCGAAAACTAGAACGTATAATGATTCAAGATTTCTCACTAACAGTAGTTATGACAGAGGCATCATTCGTACAAAATTAAAGGAAAATCGGAAGCGAAAAATTTTAAAATTTTTTTTTGTTATTTGGCTTGAAATGTTTTTACCCAACGAATGGCTTGAATTTTCATGCCTCTTGGCGGGAGCTAGATTTCGATTTTAGACCCCTAGTTTCTTTGGTAATATTCTCAGAATTTTGTGTAGATTTTATTTTTGCTAGACGGACGCCTATTGACAGAAAAAATTTACCCACTCTAATCTACATATAATATTGAAAATAAAGAAGAAATGGCGCCGAAACTAAGAAAATTCGCCATAACTAAAAAAAAATCACCAAAAACCAAAGAAAATTGTTTTTAAGAAGTGTCTACATCAGGTATGATATTCGATTGTACATATATGCTAAAGTTCATATAGTATTAAGTAAGTAGTGTCCGTACGGAACCCTTCGTGTGTGTGTCAAAGTCGCTCTTTAGGGGCCGTTACAACATTACGTAACACTGTTTTTCGCGATTCTTTACCCCCCAAATTCCTGGTAAATTTTCTAATAATCCTTTGCAAAACATCAAATTTTACGTTTTTGTTCATAAATTGGAATTTCAATAAAATTTTCAAAAACAAAAGTAATTGTGGAAGGCCCACCAGTGTACTGGGCTTAAAATTTTTTGGGTACATAAAAGCTTAAAGTTGAAAATTAAAAAAAAAATCGAAGAATACACTCATTTTCAACAACAAGATTTAAAATTTCATATAAAAAAAGTCTTAATAAAAAGTATATCGTATGTTTTTTATACATATATCGTTTTTCAGTGAAAAATGTTCAAAAATAACAAAAATTTCACAATAAAATTACAATTTGGACTATTATTAAGAAAAAAATATTTTTGAAAGTTTAATATCTTTTGAACGAGTAATAAAAAAATTAGTTTTGAATACAAAAACACTCAACCTCATTTGAACATCCGAAACAAAAAAAAAATGCGTTAAATGACATACGATGAGATTTCGTTAACAAACTCTTGCCATAACTGACATAATTTTCTAACTTGATTTTTTGACCAAAATCGTAAATAATCAATTTTCTACAACAAACAAAACCAAGTCCAAAAACTTTGTCGTTTAAGATTTTTTGGCGGTTATGGCTAACGAAAATAGCAAATGAAACATTGAACACTTTAAACATCAAGTAATTTCATTGAAAATTAAAAACTTTCTGTTTATTTAATATAAATTAAAAAAATGTAAGCGATATTATTTTAATACAATTGGGGTATTCAAACGGTAGTGTTAAAGTCATCACGTCATAGTGTTCTAAACTTTTCAACTATTTTAAAATACTACTGCTGTGAGCAATCCCTCATCTTTTAGTGTGTTAGTTGAAACATAAACAATATGATACAAAACAAATGGGAAAAAATATTACAAAAATTAAATAATATTTGGTACGAATATGCAAAACTATGAGAAAATTATTTAACGGCTTCATTCTGTTTCCGAAAATTATTTTGCAATATGTAAAATCAAATTTTTTCGAGCATTTGACCTTTTTAAAATTTTAAGGCTTTGGAATTTATTTGTAAATTTTCTTAAGTTTTGCGATCAGGTAATTTTTGATAAAACTTATTGCTCTTGTGTGTAATTTTAACAAATTACGATTGAATCAAGCCACATCATTGTCTGATTGAAGTATTTTTGTTGTTGCAGTTTTGGCTTTTTTACACATTTGGCAACTTTTATTTTATATCACACTTTGCTATCATTTTGGTATTAGCAAGTTTTTGCAAATTTTCATTTTCGCGAATTTTTCCGATTTTTTGGAATTTCTTATATCTTTGGGTATTTATGTGTTTTTTTTTTTTTTGAGCTTGCCTTTTTACAATTTTACCGATTTTGAATACATCTATCTATTTGTGCGAATTTTCTTAATTTTGTCAATTTTCTGCGATTCTTGGAATATCTTAGATCTTTAGGTATTTGTAAGTAATTTTGGAGCTTGTTTGCAATTTGTTGCAAATTTTTGCAATAAAAGTGATTGTTCCCAATTCTTTGTTGTTTTTTTAACAGTTTTAAACTTTTTTTTTTAATAAGTATCAGACTTTAATATATTTTTGATGTTACCAAGTTTTTGCGAATTTTTCGTAATTGCGGATTTTTAAAAGTTTTTTGCATTCCTTACAATTTAAGCATTTTTTAAATAAATTTTAGGTTTTTTTTTCAATTCAAAAATTGTTCGCGAATTTTCGCAAATTTTTTGCACGTGAGATAATTTTTGATTCATAAAATCTACTGAGTTTGCTCGTTTACAGTTTTTGAGGCTTTGGATTTTTTTTTTTTTTTTTTTTTTTTTTGAAGTTATTCGCATTTTTGCAAGTTTTCGTGATTTATATGCTGTAAGTCTATACTCGAGTTATTACTTTCTTTTTGCGGTTTATATAATCAGCTTTGGGAGATTGTTTCCACTATTTTAATCCCTTGCGAATTTTTATATTTTTTGCAATATATAATGATTTGAGTAGAAATTTGCTAAAGAAAAATGCCAGGCATTTAAACGTAAATGGACATTTTGTCGAAAAAGAAAAGTAAAAAGCAAAATAATTAGTTATGACAGTAACAAATACATACAGCCCAATTATGAATAGCAATTCCCTGGGATTTTTTTCCCTTTTCCCATTCCTCCTATTATGAATTAAAATTTCCCCGGGAAAAAACTCCCTGGGAAAAAAAGTAGGTATTCTAAATATGAGGGAGAGGGAGAATTTGTTGAGAGTTTTCTCCCCAAACATTTTGAAGGGAACTAATGCAAAAATTTAAAAATCATTTAATAAATGTTGAAAGACAATAGTATAAGCATTTATTTAGAACAAAAAGTTTAAATAAATACCGAATTATTATATTTCCCTTTTGTATTTTTACATTTTTATCTAAACACTGCGCACATGCACTTCAAAAACATAAACTACTTCTGTATTCAGAACAAATAGCTACTAAAACAATCAGTTTTGCAGTTCACATAATAGGTAAATTGAAGATTTATTTCCTTCTAATATTATCAAGACCGATAAGAAAAACTTTATAAAATTTACAAATTTCCTTCAGGTCCACTGGACCTGACTCAGTTTTCACTCCACTTTCTCAGCACAAAGTTATTCCGCATGTCTGAATGGATACACTGTTTATTTAATTTTTATTTAAACAAAAACAAATATATTAACACGAAATCTTATTGACAATGAAAACATCACATTTTTAATAAATTTATATTGCTGAACTTTGCGTTAGTGCAGAAAAATATGTAAACATTAAACAGCTGATCCAGATTTTACTCTCTCCCGTATTTGCTTATTCCCCGGCTATTTAGAATAGGAGGATTATTCCCTGGAAACAAATGATAGGGAAGGGAAAAAACTCCCCGGGAATGTTCATAATTGGGCTGATAGAGTGAATAATTGTATTAATATAGTACTCCTTTTATATGAAAGAAAATAAAAATAATTTTAAGCTGGTTTAAAATGTTAGGACTTTATGACTTTACGACACTAAGGACACCCATGTGAATACCCCAAATATGTATATCTGTTCTCAAACGTTTCTTTGTTCTTCTTTGCCAATAGTAAAGATTATTGATTACACATGTACATACATATGTATGTACGTACATATGTATTTACAAATATGTGCATACATATGAATTTACGTATGAAAAGATGTATATTAAAAATATGTATGTTTTATATAAAATCACACCACTTAAAAGATCCATAAACATTTAAAACGCACATTTTAATTTGGATATTTTCAATTACGAATGCATAAAATTTAATTGAAATGTTCATGAAAATATATTTACTATAGACTGACTGACTGCTTACTGCTTAATAAAATTAACATCTGAAGGGGAAATTTTAAATTGGCAAACATATTGCAAAATAGTCAATTTTCCGCAATTTATAATAGAGTGTAAATAATTAAGAGGCATATTTATGCGCATGAAAAACATGAATAAATTAATTGCAGATGAGCAATTTTATTTATTTAACGAATATTAAAATACAATAAAAAATAAACTTCAAAATGAATTCAAATTGAATGAGTGGGAGGTTTAGTGTGTGTTTCCGTTAAAAATAATAACCGGCGAAATTTTTCGGTGTAATACTTTTAGCAAAGTTTTGAGAGAGGGATCCTTGGAATTTTTAACTGACTTCGAAAAAAGGAGGCGGTTATATTTTATATACTATTTGTGTATGTACATATGTATGTAGGTATGTATATTTAATAGATATTTTTCTTTACATTTAACTATATCATCAATTTTAATTATATGCAGCCCACCAGTGCGTATGACGAAATAATGCTGAGCAGTAGGGGGCACATAGAATCTTACTATACGTCGTATTTTTCACAACTGTCAACTAAGGCCGGGTTCACATCTGTGTTCCATGTGCCACACAAGCGTAAAAAAAGCGTAACCACTAATTACTAATGAAAAACTGTTTGATTCAGACATGTATTTATTAAAGCTACGGTCACACTTATCAAACATTTGCCCAAAAAAGCGTAACCAACAAACACTTATGTAAAAAGTTTTGATCCAGACACTTGTTTATCATGTTAAACAGTTTCGAACAAAACTATTGGACAATGACATAGAATCCAACAATATTGGCTACTCTTTAACTTGACAAAATTTTGTCGAAATTTAAAAATTTTTCATTAGCATTTACTGGTTAGGGTTTTTTGAGCAAATGTTTGACAAGTGTGACCGTAGCTTAAGTTAAATAGTTCCATACATAACTAATAGACCATTTTATAGAGTCCTACATGATTGGAAATTGTTTGAATCAATAAATACATGTCTGAATCAAACAGTTTTCATTAGTAATTAGTTGGTTACGCTTTTTTGGGCAAATAACACACAAGAAATGCTAGATGTATACTCAGCCTAAATTGAAATAGAAGTTTTTATTCGCTTTGTCAACAACTTTTAAGGTACACTGAGTAATTTGACAGCTTTCAGTTAGTTTTTTTTTGCTTATCTGGTTGCCATGTCTGAAAACCCTATCATCAGCATATTCAGTGCTGCCAGAAAGTTGTGATGATGATAATGAAAAAGAAAAATAAAATGTTGGTTTTTATGTTTACACAGTTTCCTTTAACAGTTTTTGAAAAACTTGAATAATTGTTTGCTAAATAATGTGATAAATTCAGCAGTGCATATTTTAAAATGGCAACAATGAGCATATTGTAAGTAGAGAGGCGCTGTAAACACGCTCTCAATGAGATTTCTCTTTGTAAGCACGCGCGCTAGACGCATAGAATGATGTAAAGATTTGTAATTAATTAGTCTCGCGTTCTCAACAATCAATATACATTTTTGCTGACATCAACGAGTGATACAACAGCCTAAGAAACATCATCACAAGTTTTTCAACTTTTTCCGGTACTTTCTTTAATAGGACCAGTACTAATATAGGGAGTAGAATTTGCAGACATTCTATTTGAACTTGTCCATATTGAAAGTGACAGGGAAAACCTTGTGGTTGTGTAGTCGGTAGCCTGCTGTCGCGAATGTGTTTAGTGCATGAGGTGAAAGTACAACTCCTATGAATGGCATCGTACCTATTTCGACAATGACACTACAAAATGAAAAAAAAATAAATGCCAAATGCTAACAAAGCATATGTTTTGCTCATTCTCGATTTGAAAGTATATCAGGGCCTAATAATTTTTTTTATAAGTTATTTTGTCTATCAACTTCACCAAAAACAAAAATAGTGGCAAATAAATTTGTGGTATGGCACTTCCGCACAAAGCACAAATTTGGTTAGCAGACGTTCAATTTATTGTGTGTTTATTTGCCAATTTGCTGTGTCAATATATTTGAGTTTAGAAATATGCGGGATATTGAAGGAGGGGTGGCATTATATGTATGTAAAACTGCTTCGTATGCTTTGTTTGAAAAATATTTTAATGAAATAAATTTCTATTTACATTTTCAAACTGAGCGTTTTTTTTTTAATTTCACAAACTTTCTATGATTTCATTTTATTTATCTAAATGTAATTCACTCAGTGCCATTAACTGGGTCGTTTAAATATTAACGATATGACATTGAAGTTAGAATTCTAATATATTGGCTTTTTAATTTCTATAATCACTCATTTGTGTTTATTTTTGCATATTTTTCTTTGCAAATAGACTATTTTTATTTCATTGGATATTTAGCACATCCAGTAAAAAAAATTTCAAAATAAAACAGTTTCGAAAACGTTTTTTTTTCAATGTAATTGTTTTGTATATTTACATATTTCTATCGTTTATTTTCCAAACAGTTTTCCAATACTGTTTTGAAAATTTCAAAAGTTATTGAATATACTCTTCGTTTAAATTTTATTTTAAAGCAAAATTATGAAAAGTTTCCCACAGATTATGAAACAAGTGATGTGTTTTTTTTTTTTTTTTTTTTTTTTGTTTGAGTGTGTTTATAAGTTTTAATTGCTGACTTTTTATTTTGTAAATTGAAAAGAGTTTACATTTGAACATTTAACATTGACATTTGTCATATAAAATTAGTTTAATAGTAATATACATAAATGCTTATTATAATATTTAATTTAAATCAAAATTTAAAATAAAATATCAAATTATTTAGATAAAACTTTGCTATTATTTTAATAAAAATAAACGTTTGACGCTATTTTTAAAAGTAATTTAATAACAAATTCATTAAATTAAACAATTGTTATATTAATAATTAGCTAGACGTTGGCTTTGTATTTTATATGGTCTACTTACAGCTTTAACAGGGCAATTTAACTTTTTATATCTATCATTACATTTATCAATTGCTCAATTCACAAGCCTTGTTGTATCGTTTAAAGTTGTATTTGAAACAAAATTTCTCAAAAGAAAAAATAGTTATTTGTAAAATGTTTTCCTTTTGAGAAATTTGATTTGAAATTATCTTTTGAAATACAACTCTAAACGATACAACAAGGCTTGTGAATTGAGCAAATATTTTATTAAATATGTATATGTATGTACAAAATTATTATAAATTTTTAATTGCAATACGAAAGTATTTTAAATTCTCTAGTAGTTGTAATATTATATTTTACTTTATGTTCCCTGTGTTTTCTTACTCGTCAGGACTTGTTTTTGTTTTTATCTAAAATGCTGAATTAAATTCGTTTTTACTCAAATGTTTGTATTTATTCATTGTAGCTTTATTATATGCTTCTCGTTTATTATTTTCATTCATTATTTGGTGCGTTTCAGCACGATTTCTTAAAATTAAAAACAAAAAGAAAAAAGTATGTATGTATGTATATACAACGACTTTAGTAAGCATACTGCTGTCGTTTACCCATTACTTTAGTTTTATATACAATAGCTTAAGCGAAAAAATTGCAATGGGGTGAATTGTAAAAAAATTAAATTTAAATGAGTGCTTAAAAATCTATTAACATTGAGATTGAAATTCGAATGGTAATATTACTTTATAAAAAGAATTTTCAAGCTATGAGAAATTAAAACACAGTATTGACATATTCCCGCCAAATTGTCTAATACGTAGTTATATTTTTGAGGAAAATATTAACCCTCTAACTCCCCCACATGACAAATTATCTAGTGGGACTATTAAAAAAACGAAAAAGCATGAATTCCCACAAGGAAATTTTTATGAATAAAAATGGGCAATCTTGAGTTTGGATGTTTGAGTTCAGTTTAGGCTTTGGTTTTTTTTGACATAGTAGAACATTTGATCTCCACCTTTACTTCCCCTTTTAGGTGTGTTTGTTTTGATTTCTTAGAAAAGAGCCAAGAATTGCCGTTATGTGGTAGAGTTGGAGGTTTAATATGCTCCAAAAAATATTTGCCTTAATATTTTCTGCACAGTTTCTGAACATACCCTAGAACTTAGATATAAATAACACATAGTTTTGACAATATGTTACAAAGGAATCTTATACAGAAATATCCCATATAATGTTTTGTTGTACACTTTCAAGATTTTATTGCCACAGAAAATTGATGAAATATGTAGGCAGATGAAATGCGAAACCACGTAATTAACAAAAAAAAATTCAAAATCCCATTTTGAATTAACTATTGGGTATTAGATCGAAACACATGTCCCTACAAACCTTTCAAACCATTATCATCACAAGCAGCCAAATAAAAAATTAAAATAGTTAAACTTTGCTTCAGTCACTAGAATAATATTGTTTAGTTTTTTTTTTGTCTCTTATAAAATTTCAAAAAAGTGTAGTTACATGATTTTGCATTTCAGCTAACGATATATGTATGTTATTTTCCCTCTTTTTGTACACAATACATTTGTTTGCCTGAAAATCGCCAAAAACCCCAGGTGTACCCTGAACACCACCACGGCAATACTGAAAACGTGAAAATACCACAGCGGCAACGCTGAATCTCGAACAGAAAATGACCGCCGTAGTTTGACCTTTAATATTAGGTAAGCTTTTGTTTGATCAGCCGAGTCTCAACAATCACACAAGGTGTATGTATGTACTAGAGCGTTTAACCGTTTATTAACCGATTAAACCATAACACAAAAACCCGATCAATTGAATAGCCTTGTATGTAAATACAACCGCACAATATCTCTTTATGCTACCAAAAGCACTGTGAGCCTTGAAATAATTGATGAAACGCCGGCGGCAAGGTCAACTTGTATTTGAGATTCAGCGCTTCAATTGAGGCATTGTCACGTTTTCGGTGTTGCCGTAGTGGTACTCGGGGATCTTCTGGGATTTTTGGGGATTTTTAGAAAAAAAAAATATATTGTGCACATCTTTAGATAATAGCGTTGCCACTGAGGTATTTTCACGTTTTTGGTGTTGCCGTAGTGGGAAATTTAAAAAAAATATATATTTTATTCATGTCTAGAAATTATTTGCTAGTGGTTCAGCGTTATCTATATATTTCATTGTTGAAGCACCAGCAAATAAATTTCAAATTAAAATAAACTTCTGACAATATGTCGAATAATAAATTTGTTAAATGTTAAATTTAGATTTTATTTTTCATTTTGCCTTATAATTACTTTTATTGTTATCCGATGGATTTCTAATTGTATAAAAGTGTAGAAAAATAAAATAGATTCATATCGAATATAAATTATTTGCTGGGTTTTTGTATTAGTTTCTAAGCCTACTACGCTTATTTTTCTTTTGTGATTTTCAAAAATACTATTATTTGTGAATTCTCAAATAGTTCTTGAAAGTCTGTGCGTAAGATAAGAGGTTTGTGACTATTCAAAATGTGTGGTTGAAGTCGATGAACCACTAGCAAATAAATTTCAAATTAAAATAAACTTCTGACAATATCGCACATGTACTTCAATAGTGACATAACTAAAAAAACCAGTTTTGCAGAAAACGCGTTTTAAGTTTTCAATTTGCATACAACTCAATGGAGAAATGAAAAAAAATTCTTCTCTCAGGAGGTGATGGTACAAGCAGTGATGGTATTTTGGTGCGTTTCGGGTATTTTTCGGTGCTTTTTGCCTCTTCATAAACGCGAAATTTTGGCAATACTCCTTTTTAAAAAGCGGGTATTTTACAGTGCTTTTAACAATTTCTTACAGTGCTTTTGGTGCTTTTTTTTAAATAAAAATATTTTTAATTTAAAAAACAAAAATATTTTTAAGCGCTAATAGCAGCTTCTTTTAACTGAGGCTTCCTAAATTGTTTTCACTGACAATAACGAAACTATGTTAAAAACAATGTAGAAAACTTTTCATAATTGGGATTAAAAAATTTAATTTTTTTTTGCAAAAAAAAAAAAAAACGGAAGTAACTGGAAAGTACCACATAATTCTCTGCATTGGTTGATTGAAAGTAGTATGCAATAAGCATTTGTTAAAGCTTACACAAATATTTAATCATACTATAGGGTGGTTAAATTTTAAGGGCCGATTTCGATTGAAAGAATGAGGTTATCAATAGCAGTCAGTTTTTTTAGACAACGAGCAGCCAACCTCCAATTTTTTCATATCGTATTGACGTGCTGTCAATACTGACAACTGGAATAAAGGTGAATATCGCAAAAACAAAAACTTTTAAGTTAAGAGTACTTAAGAAAAGAGGGACGCTTTTAATGCATTCTTTATGTGTAAATGATTTTTCAGTAACATACATACGTATCTTAATCTAAGCCTAAGCTTCACCTACTATTGTACTATGTATGTACATATGTATGTATGTGTGTATATGTTACTATATTATTTGACTCCTGTTTTTTTATTATTTGTTTTTACATACTTATTTTTATTAAATTAATCAAGATTTTGTTTTAATTAATATGTTAATAAATTCTGTTATTACATCTCAAATACTTTGTTTATTTTGAAGGCAAAAATTTTAAATTATATTTTGAGCTTTTACACTCTAAACTATCCTTTTTAAATGACTTAATGTATTAAAATTGAAAAAAATATTTTCGTGCTTTTTTACCCTCTTTTTCGTATTTTATTGCGCTTTTTACCCCTCTTTGTAACAGCTTAATGTGCTTTTGCTTTTCGTAGAGATACCAACACTGGGTACAAGCTATTTATATGAAATTTTTACATAAGATAAAATACGAAATGCCGCATCTTTCTGCATTATTAACTCAAAAAACTCATTTTTTGAGTTATGCCACTATTGAAGGATATGTGCGATATGTCGAATAATAAATTTCTTAAATTCATGTCTAGGGAAAAATACCTCTTAATCATACATATATCATTAATATTGAAACAATGAACTGTGTGGCTTATTTACATATAAGATGGTCGAATTCAATATAAAAATTTTAAAGTCATATTTTTTAATATTTTTAATTAGCTTTCTCTCTCAGTTTTATTTTAAATAAAAATCTCTTCAGCTGGATTCTTTTCAACTTCAATATAAATATTTCAATTTAATAATAAAAGAAATCAATTACATATTATTTCAATATTTGTTATTTTTTTCATGCACGAAAAACTTTGTTTTAAAAGTTACTTAAAACTATTCACCCTCATCGCAGTTTGAGTATTAACTTCGAAAGTTAAGCGCTTTTATGAAAATTTCGTTTGGTGGAAGAAAATGTTAAAAAGTTGTTATGGCATTGACATATTTTGCTGCTAAAAGCGTTTAACTTTCATAACAAAATACGCCACACTACTCTAAGGACATTATGTAAATTATAATTTTCCAATTTAATTTCTATTTAATTCTATCTACATTAAGAGTTTTTACATTACTATAATTGATTTGACTGGTGCAAAATAAGTATACACTTTTTGCCATTAACACTCTTAGACTTTATCTCTTATAAGTCGGTATGCAATACGGGCGGTTTCGTTAGAGTAACTGAATAATCGGAAGAGCTCTCCAAATTGGAATTTTCGGTAACGGCGGCTGTTATGGTTGTAAGTGGGGATATTTGTTGATTATTGCTAGACGATGAAGCAGGTGTTGCCAGCAGGTGCTTCATTTGGGTCGAGGGGCAAATGGCGGTATTATTACTGGCGTCCATGTTAGTGGTATTAGGGGTGCAAGTGGTGTTGGTTGTGGTTGCGGAGGAGCTTGTTGTGTTTTTATTTTTGTAATTCAAATTACTTAAAAGTGACTTTTTCCCTTTGCTCTCATTGCTGGCAAGTAGTTTCTTCTTCGTCCTTGACTTGTTAAATTTGGGAAATAGACTACTTTCCATTTGCAATTGGGCATTGACATCCTTGCGTGCCGCACAAGTGAATGCTTTCATGAAGGACTTTTTGAAATTATCGCTAAGAAAGGCATATAGTATGGGATTCATGGCCGAGTTGGAATAACCCAAGCAACCGACCAACAGGAAAATTGTTATCTCTAGGCGTGAAGCACATTTGCCTGGTGACGATGTTATCAAAGCTACTTGAGATATCCAATAGGGTAGCCAACATAGTATGTATACTGTAATCACAGTTAGCACCAGTTTTGTGACTTTCCGATGTGACCTCTTCTTCTCTTTGGACTTGTGCTTGGGGCCCACTGTCTGCAGTTTTCGTATGACCAAGCAATAGAAGCCTAAAATGAATGTAAGAGGGGTAGCGAAACCCAAAACTAATGAGTACAGTATAAATGTGGTACCCGATTGGGTATTCTGAGCTTCGGGCCACTTAATATTACATGATATGTGCTCGCCATTTTCCACTGTATTAGCAAACAATATCACCGGCAACATTAAGAACACCGAGGTCAACCAAGCAAACAGCGAAACCAGCTGCGAAACCAACGGAGTGCGATAGCGAGGCGAAGTTATGGGATGACATACGGCTACATACCGATCGGCCGACATAATAAGCAGGAATATCGAAGAAGTGAACTGGGTAATGGATGTACTCACCATATAAGCTTTGCAAGCGTAGTCGCCAAATTGCCAACTGCCAATTTGCATGGTGTAAAGTAGGAATGGTATGCCTATGAGGAAGCACTCATCCGCTATGGCCAGATTGAGTATATAGATATTGGTGACGGTTTGCATTTTGGAAAACCTCAAAACAACATAAATAACTAAAGTGTTTCCAAACAAACCTATAAGGCAAACTATCGAATACAGAATCATTGTAATCAGATTGACGAGGGCGTGTTGACTTGAACTGCAGCCATAGTCGTAGTCGTCGTCGTTGTAAGATGAATTGGGCAAGCTAAAGTTGAAGTCACCTCCAAACATGGTGCCATTGAGCTGGCGGTAGAATTCTGCAGCATCGAATTGGTACAAATTAGGCGAATTCTCCTGCTCTCCAAGACCCAGCGTCACCGCATTGATTTTTGTATTCAAATCTAGGAAATTATCTTCAGTTTTTGTTTCCATCAGCAAGTCTTCTGTTGCCAAGGCTGATCCCATTGTCTGCCTGTATTTGTGTTGTTTACTCATCGACGGCAATAAGCTCATTAGCAAAGCACTTAAAAAATATTTCATCTTTCTATTTTCCAACATTTGCGCAACACTGAACAAATGTGTAGTAGCTCCGGAAACGTCTCTGCTGTTACTTAAAACCTCTAAATTCCTTTGCCTTTTCAAACATTTAAGTGTTCTTAAGTAGAGATGGATGTTGGCCAGTTGCATGAAATGGTTCGAAGTAATGACCACATTTTCGTTGAAGCGAAATCTGTAAATGGAGGAGAAAAATAATAATAACAATAATAAGATCATTACTATGGTAAAAAGGTAAAGTAAGTGGTTGGGGGTGGGGTTTGGGGTGATGTACATACTTAATGTAAAACTCATAAAACTCATAACACTCAGAACACTTTAAATCATTAGAATCTGACCAAAATCATAAAAATATTTTGCCTTCAAAAACAAACACACCTGAACAATCAAAAGAAAAAAAAAACTGCCAAATGGTTTTAGGATTTGTTTAGAGAACGTCTTTTTGCGTGGCCCTTCATTAAATCATTAAATTTGTAAAAGGAAAATTTATGTGAAGTAATATTTTATTGCTTTTAAAACATTTTAGGTATATGCATAATTGAATTAAATTAACAATTTCACAAATTCAATTTCCGCTCTCTTGTAACTTTTCGATTAAATTTAATTTTCATCTTCTTGTTAAATAAGTTTTAGCCTTGAAGTGTTTCCTTTATACATTTGTTTGTGTAATTCTCTTAGTCAACATGAAGTCAAAACTGTTGTGATTAATATTAACAAGATTTTAAAAATTAAAAACATTCTGGCCCAACTTAAACAGCTTGATAGTTTTACAACTGCACAAGAAAATAATAATAGAGACGACTGAGTGGAAGAGTTAAAGAAAACATACACAACTGTTTGAAATGCTAAATAATGAATGACATTATTATTAATGATCAAGGATTTTGTGATAAATAGCAAACTATATTAAAGTCAGCACATAACCGTAAAACAGTTGTAAACAGTCAGGAAGAAAGCATTTCATATTAAGCTGCTCTATTAAGTTTTTCCTTATTGAAAGCCTTAAGCATTTTTCTCTCTCTCTCTTGTAACTGCTGTTGGGTACGTAACCTGTTAAATTTACATTCTAAAATAAATTTCAATGCTGCAATAAGTTTAACCATGATTTCTGCATTCCTTATTTTGAAGTGGTTTTCAATTTTAATGAAAAATTTTCGTTGAGAAATTTCATTTTAATTGTTGGTTTTTGGAACAGCCTTAATTTCATTGTATGCATAATGGCTGTAGGCAATTGAACGCAGAATTACTTTACGAATTCTAACACATTTGGGGGATTAAAACGGTGGTCTTAAGCGTCAAAGTGTCATAAAGTTTGAAATTACTCGTATTTTAATATATTTGTTTTTACTTTTGTTTTGTCTTGCAAACACAACACCTAAGACTACCGTTTGAATCCCCCCCCCCTTGTGTATCTGTTGTAGATTAGGGAGGAACTCTTATGTATTAAAAACTTACAAAAATTTCAATATTATCTAATGATGACACATCCGCTAACATCTGCCTTACAGTTTTTACCCGACTGCTCAAAGCAAACAAGGGTATTGTATTTATCAGTCTATGTATGTATGTATGTGTATGTGTGTGTGTTCCTTTGCGGCACTCTATAAACTGAAAGCGTGGACCTATTTTGGTGATTCTTACGCCAATAGATTTGTCTTAATCCCGGGATATGTCAGTTGTAAAAATTCAATATGGCGGCACACAGACGCCATTTTGTGAATACAAAAAAATAAAAAGTCGGCGAAGTATATCAAAATGGGTATTATTCAACAGGAATTTTAAAATTTAAAATATTGTAGGTTTCTCTTATGATTTTTCATTTTGAATGTCAATTTAAGATATTTAACTGTTCAAAGTTGGTCGCAGTCGGGTTTTTTGTTTTGTTTTATAAATACTTGTTTTATAATGTTACAATAAAAAGAAGCATTTTCCACTTTCGAAAAGAGTTTTTGTTTGCAGGCAAATATTTAAGTAGAACGGACTCATCCTAGATACACTTACAATGTCGCACGTGACCAACTTTATGCAGATACCATGGTGATAAATCCTTATATACATATTTAAGCAAGGTTTTTTTTTAAATATTTTTATTGTATTTGAATATCTGAAGAGCTTTCGACGCGCTGATAACAAATCTTATTTTTAAATGTCGCAACTGACATCGAAATTTGCCATTTTGCAAAGCAAAAATTTACAATTATTTTCAATCGCATATATGCATAATGCATTCGTTTTTGACTCTTTGTACACTCAGAAAAATTTTAGATAGAAAAAGTCAATGGATAATGTCTGTCTTTAAGAAAGTTTATTGCCCCTGTGGCTGAGTGTGGCAATGATAGCCTGTCAGTCCAGAGATCATAGGTACGATTCCGCCACAGACTCTGGTAGTGTTCCACATACAAGCTAATCGCTTTGAGGGTTGTCTTAATATAAAAGAAAAAATTAAAAAGTGTAAAATAAAAGCCAAATGAAAAAAAGCTTTTCATTCGAATATTTTTTTTTCATTAGATAGACCTAATTCACACGAAGACTTTTATGAAGTCAATTTTTCGACGTCACTTTTTGTTTGGTAGCGAACGGTGTAGAGAAGAAAGAGGGGTAGAAAAAATGACTCGATTTCTGTTTTCCATGGTTTTTTTTTTCATATTTCTCATTACACTGCTCTTGTTGTTCTTGTTGTTACGTTTTAATGTTACTGTTCTATCTTATTGTAATTTTTTATTCCTGCTCTTTTAACTTATTGGCTATATGGGTGAAGAGAAGTAAAATTAGGAGTCCAAAAAAACATCGTATTAATGCAAATAATTTTTGGTAACAACTTCAAAAGAGAATTAAGAAAAATAGACGTCCTAAATTTCACCGTGTGAATTAGCACATAGTTAAATTTGATTGTTTCTCTATGAAATTATGATAAAACAAAGTGTTTTCAAGAACTTCAAATTTTTTTGGTATCGAAAATGTGTTCTCCCGCAGATCTATTCATATTTCAAATTTCAACAAAAACTGTTAAACCGTTTTGCCGGTAAAGCGTAACAAGGTTACTTTTGCATTCGGACAGTGGATGGGCAGTTAGAAAAACGGTCCAGAGGGCGAACAGCATTTTCACGTTTCTTTTGGGTACGGAACCTTCAAAGCTCTTACTTTAATAGATCTCTGCTGAAACGATAATAAATATTTTTCTGTATGGGGAGTTTACCGCCCCACGACCCTATCCTAAGCACTTTAATGGTACAATAAATATTTTATGTCCATGCTGCTCAGCCAAGGAATGCCTACTACTATTGCTAGGTGTTGCCTTCTTCAGGAAAGGGATAGTGATTGAGAAGACAAGTGGTGAAAGAAGAGATAGAGGAAAGCTTCATTCTTGTACAACTCAACTTTTTGTACGGTTTTAGTAATGCAGTGTTGCAGCGCCTCTGGTGTTAAATAGCCATTTTATTGGTTATTTTACTTCGCCGATGATTCTGCTACACAACGAAGGAGGGCGCTCTGGTGTTACATTAGGATTAGTATCATCTGAAGTCGGTATAGTTCAGTGACCAGTGACTATGCCTTCAACACTTGTACTTTCCCACAACAACTGATACAAAGGGACACTAATGCACATCAGAAAAGTGCGTGGTGTTGTTATTTAATGACTGTTGGATAACGGACTCGAACCCAGGACCTTCGGTTTTGTAGTCAACGTGCTAACTACTTCAGCCAACGCCACCCTTTTAGAAATAGTGCCGGTGGTTCCGGATTTGATCTCTTGCAAACATAAAAACATGCTCCTTATAATATTAAAACCTTATTTATAAAAATTATTAAGGCGTTATAAAGGCTTAACAAGCAAAATTTTGTGTGGAAATCAGTTTTAATACCCCTTTATAAAGCCTTAATAGTTTTTATAAATAAGGCTGTTACTATATAGGGAATTCACAATGAGCATCTTAAAATTATAATGGGGCAACATTGTGCCATCTTAAAATTTTCATTGTGAGCAAGCAACGATATAAAATACAGTATATTGAAGTATTAAAATAACAAATGTTTTTAAATTAGACATTTTTGTTGGATAAATTTATCAAAATAACTTTTGTTCTGCAAAATTCCTAAAAACAGCGAAACGTTAAAATATTTTTTCATTAACTACAACTGCGCTGACAGCGTTACTATATTGCCTAATTGAAAATGACATGCTTTTTATACTTTTAAATTTGCCATCTGGTAATAAGTTTGATTTACACACAAACAAAAAGAACAAACTTGCCAGCCCATAATGAAGTATTAAAATTTAAACTTTGCAATATTAAGCCATATTTTAAAACGCTATTGTGAACTCCCTAATATTTTAAATTTTAGTTTCATTTTCCAAATTCTTTTAAATGTTCTAAGAAATTTTCAATTCTTTAATTTGTTTTGTACTACTACATTTCATTTCCAGCTACCTTGGAAGTTATTTGTTATTTTCGCACTTAAAGCATCAAAAAAGTACTATCCGCTTTATTATTCATTGCTCTCTAGCAGGCTATTCTGCAATGTAATTCCATTGCACATTCATAGACTAGTTATCAAATATGCAGTCTTGCATTATGAGTTGCTAAAGAGAAAATTGTTGTTTCCACAGATGCAGCAATTTGGCCATTTGTGTTGTTGCAACATTTTAACTTGAGCATGTTTTTTCCCATAAACAAAATTCTTTGAAGTACTCGTAGCAAACGAATATGCTTTTATTTATCATTAGCACATAATCATTTAGCCACAATTCTTTTATACATATGTATGTATATACATATTGAGGCAATTAGTAACAACTCTCAGACAGGCAATAATCAGAAAATTCACATATGACGATTAGGATTGTTTTATTAAATGGAATCGGTTTTATGCAGGCTGCGTGTGCGTGACTTAAAATTTTGAAAAACATTTTCCATTTCTTTTTTACTTTTAAGGTTTATTTTTAGATACACCAAGTATCTCTATTCAAACCTCAATAGATAATATTCCAAATAAAGTATTATTATTCTTTAAAATATTGAATTAAAAATCGTTTAAAAATATTATTGTAGACTAAAAAAGCATTTGAACAAAGAGCATTACTTTTCAAAGTACAAACTTGTTTTAAAAACATTTCAAAGAAAACAAAAAATTATCCCTAACAAGACGACTATTAAAAATATTCTATTACATTTTTTTCATTATAATTTCATTGTGAATATTTTGATCACAGTTAAGTCGCACATGGGGGCCAAAGTAATTTCAGGGATTAATTACAAAAAAAAAATAAATATATATATATATATATATATATATATATATATATATATATATATATATATATATATATATATATATATATATATTCTTTTACTCCTGCAAGTAGTATAGGACCGCTTGAATGTCGTGAGAGAAAATTGAAAATATAAGAAAGCTAAAAACTTTCTGTAATTAAATCCCATTTACCTTAAGTAATTTTGAAAAAGTTATAAATACAACCATGTAACCATCAAAAGTTCAGGTATTTATTCAAATGTTTTGCTTAAATTTGTTACCGAAATTATTTATGGAGGTGCTTTTGTTTTTAATGTTTAGTTTGGAAGTGCAAACAAATTGATACTCCCAGCTTAAGTGGGATACAAAGTTATTAATTGGGCTCAATTAAGTAGAGATTTTAATTTTATTTTAAATAGCCTCACGGGGTTTTTTTTTACCAATAGGCGCTTAACGACTTCCGCTAACACTTTCATTATTGTTTAATGTGCTTTCATGAGAAATGTTCAAATGTCATTATTTGTTACGCTTGAATGACACATTAGTAACGTGCCAGTCACGCGTGATATTGGCTGTATTTATATACAATAATGATTTAAAAAATAACGTGTATGGCTCGAGCTAACTTTCAACTTGCGTGAATAAAAAATCATAAACATTTGCTTATTTTGCTGGTTAAGCACCATTTATATGCATTTTGTTCTTGCTTCAGTATTTCTTATATAAAAAAATCATGTGTATTAATTAATAATTACTTTGTATGGGGGTGTGGGGGAGGGTACCCGTTTCCTCCTTCCTATACCTCCAAGATTTAGGTGTAAAATGAACTTTATTTTAAGAGCTATCGACATCAAATTATTGTGCGCTCACTATTGTAGTTCTGATGATATAGGAAAAATATTAGTTACTTTGTATGGGAGGGTACACGTCTCCCCCTTCTTATAACGCCAAGATTTTGTTGCAACATGTAATTTGTTATAAGAGCTAGCCATATAAAATTTAGTGATTGTCACTGTTGTATGAGTTGATCCGCGAAAAATGGGCATTTGGCCCCACTGTGCGTTGCGTCGTTGTTTGTTGCTTAAAAATTTCTGTAAATTAAACCAATTCTTACTAGCAAATAATCTATTCAAAAATCATATAAATTCATGGAATTGCTATTATAAATAAATTGTGTTGTCAATTAATTTCAAATGAGTTTAATTTAAATTGCTCTTATTGTTAATAACTAAATAAGGGTACGATTAGACGGGGCAAATATTTCATCGGAGTACGTTATATTATATTCATGTAACGTAAAAATTTAGAAAAAATCTTTATTGCCAATTCCTTTTTTAAACTAAACTTAACTTAATTTTTTTTTAATATTATGTATTTAAATAAAAAATTTACAATTTAGCGTCTTTTAAAATTTTTATTGAAAACAGCAAAAATTTTAGCAATTATTCGCTTCGTCTGCCTGCAGCTTAGATGTTTGTTTATGGCCATACTGAGAGTAGATAATAATTTGTTTAAAGCACACTTCTGTTGATATTTTGCAAACTGTACTTGGTATTGTTCTTCTATCAACTTTAAACCATTATTATTTGCATAATAGTGGATGGCTTAGAGCTTTAAAAGTTTTTAGTTAGAAAAATAAAATTTGTTTCTGGCACATCACGTGCTATTTTTGTACGTACAATTTCGTATGTTTCATATGAGTCGGTGTTTTATGTAGGGGTTCTATTGACGTACATAATTTAAATGAAAATGTGCCACAAAAAGGATATTAAATTAAAACAAATTGACCACGTGAATGCAACCAAAATGTACGAGTATGTAGTTGCTCCTTGAATTGACAATTGATTAATTAAAATCTAAAAGTACAAAGAAAATGAATGTCGAGGAAAAAATATAATTTTGGTATTTTAATGTATGTATTTAAAAAACTTTGTTTCATTGCTGCTTAAACAACTCAATAGTAGAGTTCAACCATGCCTGTCTTGAGGGGAGGAAGGAAAGCGTGAGTTATAAATGAAGTCAACAGTTTAAATTTCTTTATTTGAAGCGGCTTGTTGCGTGATGTCTGTTTCATATTTAGCAAAAAAAAACACTTAATTGTTGCGCATGTAAAAATATATCAATGTAATTAATGGCTTTGAAATGTGTTAACATCATTATCATAATGAATTAATCTTTAATTACACACACTCTAGAACTATATAATTGCATAAATATATATAATTGTGTAAAATTTACTATAAATTTCACTGCATCATAAAATACATGTAATAATAGGGAAATTTTTTTTGCTGTCTGGGTTTCACTGACTTACAATTACCTCCTAGTAATCAAACAAAATAATAAATAAAAAGTGTGCTTCTTCGCTGTTAAATTAACAAAAACCCATAAAAACATCCCTGTAGAAAGTGCGAATAGTGAAATTGTAGTGATCTACTAGCGACATTGTCAGTAGTACTACTGACCAGTGGACCCAAGCCAATGTAATCATCTATTAACATTTAACATTAGCTTGTCATTAAAAATCCACCACTAGACTGTAGCACTACTGACTAAGTAGTTCTTTTGGGACCACATGGAGACATTGGCACCAAAGATTCACTAGTATATTTTGGGGGCTCTAGTCTGCAATATCGATATATCCTCTCTCGTTGTCAATAGTAAACTTATAGTGATTTTCTAGTGACATTGTCAATAGTAAACTTATAGTGATTTTCTAGTGACATTGTCAATAGTGCTACTGACTAGGTGTACCCCAGCCAATGTAAGTGCCTATTGACACATTTTTAGTGACCCTCGTCTACATATATTTATTTAATATTATTGCACTACATAATAAAAAAAGAAAAACAAACTATTGACGCGTTCATTGACAATATCACCAGAAATACACTAGAACTATTGTCTCTAACGTACCTTTACTCGCGCATAAAAGGAAAGTTGTCGACATTTTAACTAGTGCAATTGCCGCTGGAGAAAGAGTATTGACATAGAGACATATGGTTCTAGGTTGACTAGAGGGATAGAACACAGTAACTTCAAAGGCCCTCCAATTTTCTTGTCTACTTTTTGTCCTTCAGAAATTCTAAATTGAAAATTGCTTCGAGATTGTAAATTCTATATGCATTTATATTGTTTAATTTCTTCGATCAATTTTTCATTAATATCAGTAATTTTTTTATAAAGCCGGACTCAACAAATTATTTTATTAAATTCTCTTAAGGCCGTGATACACAATAACACATAGTCGTGCGATCTGCGAAAATATACAACCCTGGTGTGATGAATTGTTATTGTCTTTTGAAAATTTTCATAAACTCCATCCAACCAGCGTTGTATTTTTTCGTAGATCGCACGACTTTGTATGATAGTGTATCATGGCCTTTAAAAACATTTTTTTATTTTATTTTCTTTTGTTCTTATTTTTCTTTGTACCAAAATCTCAAAAACGTATGGTTTTGTTAACAAAAGTTATGAAATTTAATAAAAGTATGGTAGCATTGTTGAGAGAATCTACATGTAGATTCTACATACATGTGAGAGCATAAGAAAAAACACGGTACAAATAAAAAAAAAATCAGAAATGACATGCACTTCTTCTGGATCGCAAACTCTACATTTCCATAACTTCCTTGGAGGCAGCGTTTAAAAACTTCCCATTTGTGTATTTTCTTTTGCTTCTGCTCATACTCCTGCTTCTAAAAATTCATGTGTCGTTGCAGAAGTTAACACAATAAACGAATAGTTATACAAAAGGAAGAGCTTCAGCTTTCGACATGTTCGAAAAGTTTTCTGCTTGTCAGCGCGCTGTTTTAAATAAATTCTGTAGTTATCGTAGTAGAGACGTTGTGTGTTTTTTCTTTTCTTTTGATTTTGCAGTTTCAATTGCGTATTTAATTGCTTGCTGGAAGAAATGTTGTTGTTATTGTCTTACTATTATATTTGTACATATAGGAAAAAAACACTCATACACACGCAAAACACACATTCAAACACATACACACAAACATTTCTGCTTCGTTAACTTCGTATTTATTTAAAGCAGCCGTCAGTCAAACTGAAAACTTTTCGAACATGTCGAGAGTTGAAGCTCTTCGCAGTGTTGTCAGATTTATTTTCAGCCTCCTCGCCAAATGACTTGTCGAATATCGCCAAATATCGCGAATATAACAAAACATTAAATTTTAGCTACAAAAATATTTTTTATTTTGTAATGTAATTACAAATATTGTTAAATTTTATATTCAGTAGGTAACATCTATCGTAAAACATACAAATTATATTATAAAAGAAAAATTAGGAAAAGTGTTTACATTAACATATAAATGCTGGCGTACAAAAAATACTTAAAAATATTTTATTCCAAAGATCAATCTAAATAGGATAAATTGAACTTGAGCACCAAGATAAAAATTATTATTTAAATCTTGTGATAAAACTGAACTAACATTTACTTGAATGTGTATTTAAGTACATATATCATATCCTTGAAGTGGTAAGTACCTGCAGCATCGTCATATTCATACACTCTAGGCGAGAACTCGTGCAGGCTTTTTGGTGCTTCATTATCAAAATGTTGGTTCTCACTTATAAAAGAAAATTTGTCCCACTAAGTTTCATAAACACCAAATGAGATTCTGTAATCCACATTTTTTTTAAACTTCTTGAATTTCAGAAAATTTTGTTTGAGATTTATCTCAATGAGTCACAACATATAGAATTTTTTGCACGAAATATTTTATGTTGTAGAAAAAATTCCTTAAGAAAATTCAAATTCTTAACATTTTTCTATTTTATTGAAATAGTAAAAATATAGCCAAAAATATCGCCAAGGAGTTCAAATATCGCCAAGTAAATCGCCAATCGCCATTTCAAAATTTTCATCGCCAAAAACAAATTTTTGTCGCCACGTTTGGCGAGATATCGCCATATCTGACAACACTGGCGCTTCGTTTTGCATAGTTATTCGTTTATTGTGTTAACTTCAACTACGACACTATGAAATTCAGTAGCAGAGGTGTTCATACACACGTTGTGATTGTGCAGTCAAACAAAAGAATGATCTATACAATTTTACGACTTTTGCTATTTCGACTGCAGTTTTTTAACACTGCTTGGAGGTATGTATACACAGATATTAAACTCACATCTTATGAATTCACCCTGTACAACATTTCACTAATTGAAAATTTTTGCAATATAACAAACAACTACAACAACCAACAACATTAATGACAACTACTCAAAATAAACCACAACAAAATATCATATAAAAAAGTAAAACAATATTGCTTAAGGCCAATATATGGTTCTTAAGCTACGGTCACACTTGTCACATTTGCCCAAAAAAAGCGTAAAGGCATGTAAAAAGCCACATGCGTTTGTGGCGATGAAGTCACGAGAATTTTCAGCATGCTCGTTGCATTTTTTAAAATTACTAGTAGTGGCTAGATACCGTAAAAATTTTATAGTATTTTTGTTTCAAAATACATATTTTGCAGATGTAGCCGAATCGAAGACATTTTCTCGGGCAGCTCATCTGTAAGCATCTTAATATCTACATGTACATATGTTGCTAGTACACGGCATGTAGCAAATGTAGCATCGTGATGACGTCAAAATTACGTCAGAACTACATGCGCATGTGGTTTTTTACATGACGTGTACTGTAGGCTTAACCAACAAACTTTAATGAAAAAAGTTTTGATCCAGACACTTGTTTATTATAGTAAACAGTTTCAAACACAACTAATGCACAATGTCATAGAATCCAACAATATTGGCTACTCTTTAACTTGACAATCTTTTGTCTGAATTGAAAGATTTTTCATTAGCATTTAGTGGTTACGCTTTTTTGTGCTAATGTTTGACAAGTGTGACGTTAACAATAGGTACTTCCGAACTTTGACAACATCGTTAAAGCCATACACATCTGTCGAATTGGCTATGATTTATTTAGTATGGTTTGCCAAATCTACACGGGCGGATAAGGGTTCAAGAACACATGCAAATAATAAAATGGTTTTATCAAAATTGATGTTCTGCTCGTGCAACGTTTCGCACGCTTCGCCCATCTTTGTGTTGCCAGCCCTGTAGACTTATTTCAACTTCATGATCCAGAATTAGATGATATAGACACTAACAACTTACGAGCGATTTGTTTGACTGGAACTGGACTTTTCGTTGCACGATATAATATTCCATACATAATGGCACCTATAGACCAGATACGTATAACTATAAACATACAACAATTATGTTTATACACATTTTTTAAATTACACTGCACAAACAACAAATAAAATTGATGAGCTGCAATCATACGCATGTAAAAATATTCTGACTATTAGTCGGCTACACATGAGTATATACAGGACTATTTTACTTACACTCACTCAGAAAGCATGTTTTCAAACAGCCACACACACATCCACACATTTTTCTTTCCATTTTGTGTGCACCAATTTATGTATAGGGTAGCGTATGATGAAAAAATATCCCGATATTGTGCGTATATTTTTTGTAGCATATTTCAGCTTTTTGCATAAACGAAATAGAGATCCTCTTGTATGTTCGAATCGGCTATAGCCATAGTTTCTTGAGAAATAATATATGAGTGTACGAATTGTTTGCGCTATAATTATTATCAGACGTATGTAGTTTGAAACAAAACAATTTAAACTAAAACATAATCCTATAGAAAAATATAATCCTGTGTGCTTGTTTGTTACTGCTTTGTCTGATTTTTCTTCTTCTCTGTGGCCAAAGTTTCCACTTTTATACATTAACACTTATTCCCCATTATTCATCTGATAAATCCCCAAGATTTATTCATTTCGAAAAAAAAACATGATAATTTTAGATAAAATGTATTTGTATTTATAGATATATTAGAATGAATAATATAAAATCTGTATCTATGCACAAAAATGTTCTACAGTTTTTATGTTAATGACTAAATGTGTGTGTGTTCTTATTATATTATATTGTAATTATATGCAAAAGTTTGAATTATGTAAAGACTAATTTTTTTTAAAAAGAAATAATTTTTGCCTCTTAACGAGTACATTCATGCACGCAGAACTTCCACATATTGCCGTTTGATGATTGCCTTTCAAGGCTAAAAATAAAACATCAAAATATATGTACTTACATACATTGTATGTACAAATATGTAAAGTAAATCGCAGGACTAAGAATAAATGAAAAGAAGAAAATTATAATGTGAGCAGCAACCAGTATTTTTAAATTTAACAACTTAATTTTCTTTTTAGTATGGGTATGTGTGTTTGTGTGGGAATTTTAATGAATTCAATTCTGAACACAAATTGCGTAAGTACATACAGATGTATGTAATTTATATCGCTACTTATTTCACTTTTTCTTTTTTTTTCTTTTCTTTTCCTTGACAAGTGAAGAAATGCCACGTTTGGGGCAGAATTTATAATTATTTTAACAAAACACATAAACATACGCATGTATGTAAATATGCTTCATCTATTAATTTAAAAAGATATGAAATTTCATATTTGGTTTTGTACACTTGTCATCAACTTTATGATTGCCATAATAAATATTACAGAATTTTACAAGTTATTTAATTTTAATAATTTGTCATAAACAGGCATACATATGTATGTATGTATGTGTGTACTAGAGATGGGCGCGTGTCGTGTTTTTTCCTTGACACGAACACACACGACTCAACACGAAGTATTCATAACAAAAAATCTGATTTCGTGCGTGTTCGGGTCATTTCGTGTTGAGCAAAATTGACACGAATAACACGAAACGATTTAAGATGTAAAATATGTATGAATGTTTTTCCAGTAGAGAAAAAATTTAATATTTTGTATCGTCAAACATACAACACCAGCATATTTGTTGATATTGTATGTGGCTCTGAAGCTTAAATTTCTGTACTTAAACCGATAGTATTAGCTGTGGTGGCAGAGAGTATCAGCTGGCAGTGCCAACTCGGTGCCTTATATTGAAAAGCGACTTGAAAAAAATCAATTAAATTTTGTGATCTTCAATACCATACCAACAATATTTCGTGTGTGTTGTGCAGTGTCGTGTTGACGAAAGTTTTCTCGTGCGTGTTGAGCGTCTTGGTATTCGTGTTCGTGTCGTGTCGTGTCGTGTTGGAAATATTCGACACGCGCCCATCTTAGTATGTACATTAGAGTGTTCGTTACTTGTATGAAGAATTTTTTTTGATTTCTTATATTTTCTCCCCCCAAATTGGTTCAGTTTTATTTACTCACGATGTCGACAAGAAATTTTCTTTCGCTTGTTTCTATTGAAAACAAAAAAAAAAAAAAATAAGTAAATTTGTTTTTGTTTTCAATATAAACAAGCGAAAGAAAGTTTTTTGTCGACATCGTGAGCCAGGCAGTTAAAAAAATACGAAATAATTTCATAGCGATAAGTTGTGTTTTAGGGGGTGCTTCCACCCCTCAAAGTTGGCCCTCAAGCCCATTTATTCAATGACTCTTTCGTATAAAAGATTAAATACACATTCCCTTCTACGAGAAGCAGTAACATTACATATTTTTTTTTTTTAACAAAGCAAAAGCGAAATCCATTAAGTTTAAGGCCTTTCAGAGAGCGGAAGATCTACCCCGCAATGACAACGTGTGTAAAAAAGATATGAGTACGGAATGGAGCGAACGGGCCTTGCACATTAAAAAGAAGGAGTACAAAGGCCTTCTAGAAGGAATCCTTACTACTTACACACATACATATATACCGACATCATTGACAAAACGCCGAAATGTGATGTAAACTCGACTAAGTTAAATACTTTTAGCGCAACTAGAGATACTCGTATAATATTAAACTTTCATTTAAACAAATGAGATGTTAAATTTATATCACAATTGAAAAAAAAACATACTAATTTGAAGAAACACGTAATTGAAAAGAAAATGTAGAAAACAACAACAGCTATACATTGCTCTCTCAAGAATAGAATGTTGCCAAATAAATATTATTGATCGAGAGCTGTCAAGTTATCAATTTGTACTTTTTTGTAAAAATTGTAAAGAAAAAAAAAAAGAAAACAACATGTTGTTTATTGAGTTCTGGTTTCGTATTAGTTGCACTTCTCATTTATTTAAGTGAAAGTTTAATGTTGGGTAAAGGTTTCCTGATTATCTGCATTAGGGATAGTGAAATGCGCATAGGAACTAGATAATTCCTCAATATTAAGTTTCAAGATATATTTAAGTAGCTTATTAATATTTTGCTGAGAAAGTAAAATATTTGGCATTAAAAATTTTTGCATATTTCGACTTCGACTAGATTAAAGAAAAAATATTGCGGTGTTCTTCAATTTATTACAAAAACATCATAGTCGAAGTCAAAATACGCCTGCCACGAAGAGGGGGCAAAAATTGGGGAAAATTGCCATACAAATATCAAAGTTAGTTATTAAACTTTTTTTAATGGCACAAGTCATGGCATGAACTAATTCAATTGTCAGCATTTTACTTTATGAATGAATAAATTGATTTTTTTTAATCTTTTTGAAGCTTCTTATTTTTTTTCTTTTCTTAACTAATGTACTTAAATGCTTTTAACTGATTGCTTTCTTTTCTTAGCAGTAAACTATTTAATTCTTCTGCCACTCAATTTCTGATTGAGAAAGCTGATTAGACCCTCGTTTCAGTCCAAAAAGAATCCTTTGGGAAACGTTATTATTTTGATGAAAATGTTTGCTATTACATGCTTCAATTCCTTTTCACAAAATACGTGTATTTAATTTTTTACATTTGCATACATACGAGTACACTGAAAAATCTCAACAACATTTAAAAAATAATCTTGTTTACTTCTGTCGTAAAATAAACAAAATTTTAGTGAGTTTAACGAAATAAATTTTAAGCAAGAATTTTATAATCTTGCAAAAGTGACGAAAAACTTAGCAAAAATTTAGCCTTAAATAAATTTGGGTACGGAGTAGAAACTGCTAAGACAAATTGCACCAAATCTGCGATCTTCATTCAGTGTTATAGATTCTTGCTTAAAAAATTGAAAATATTAAATAATAAACATAATAAACACAAGTTACGAGTATTATCAACTTGTAACACCTGTCGTGGTGAAAAATATCGAAATATTCCTCAAAATTTACAAAATATTTCGTTCACATGTTGCATGATTTTTTTTCGGTGCATAAGTATTCTTAAAAATAAATCCAAGAAACGCAAAGTAGCAAATAAAAATCTTTTTTTATTTTTAAACTATTCGTACTTATACTGTTTGTTTGACGTTTTTATTTATTTGCATTACAGATTATCCTTTTTTGTACAACCCTCTTCTTATCCAATGCTATTGTGTGTGCTACACGTACGAGTATTTGAAATAAATTAGGGAACTGAAATTTTGCTCAACTCCCTCTTTCTTTATACTCGTATCTACATATACTTCATCCCTTTTTAAGATGATGGTTTAGCCTAAAGAACTTGTTGGTATATCTTCACTTTAAGTGATGATATTATATTGTCAATTATTTTTAACCCCCGACTAAAAAAAGGGGTGTTATAAGTTTGTAGTGTGTATCTGTGTGTCTGTCCGTGTCCACGTACAGGCCAAATGGTTGGACCGAATTTCATTTAGTTTTTTCTGTTTGAAAGATGACTTGATCTAGAGGGTTCTTAGCTATGTTTGAAGAAAATCGGTCCAGCCGTTTAGAAGATATAACATCTTTTCTGAAAAAAATCGGGGGGTTTTTAAAATTTTTAATTTTTGTTATTTATTGTAAACTTCTGAACTTTTAACTTTTATACTAATAGTTTGTTTGAAAAGTTTAAAAATTTTATTCATAATGAAAAGTAACAAAAATACAAACCTCGAATATTGGAATTTACTGGAGTTTTTGCAGTGGCTTATTTCCATGGAACTATTTTTAGGAATTGCTGACTTTTTCAAAAACAATTCAGACAGTGAAATACATATTTGTGGCTATAAGGAAAAAAGTGTTTAAGTTATATTTTACTGTTTTGCAGTAGAGCACTTTTAAGCTTTCAAATCGATTTTCAGAAATTTGTTTCTCTTACGGTGAAATTGCTAAATTCGGTATTCATTAAATATTTGTTAGGATTCTACACATCATAAATAATAAATTAAATTTGAAATATATCAAAGTATAACCTCAATTAAGCTATTATTCCCCATGAAATTACGGGTTGAAAAAAGATAAGCTACAAGTCATTGCGCTATAGCTTCCTGAAAAATCACCAAAAATAATTGAGATTTAACTCAGAAGTGTTTTAAAATCTGGAAATTTCAGGGGTGCCATTAACGTAAAATCAGCTTATCTCGCATATATTTATGTATATATTCTGTTTATCCTGCGAATTTATACGTATATAATCAAAGCATTACTTTGCTTGTAAACTTCCAATTTACAAATTCTTTATTATAATAACGTTCATAGAAACAATTACATCTCCATACAGACACATACATACATAACTATACGTACATTTGTATGTGTGTATGAGCTCATAGTTCAAAAGGCCTGAAGGTTAACAAATGCAGGAAGTCAATGCTATCTCGATACGAACTCTCAGTGTGCGAAATAATCTCTCGTATGATCACACATGTTATGGCTATGCGAGTATGTACAGTCTGTCAAGAATAACTTGTCACATTAAAAAATATTTAAAGCCTCTCAGATTTATCAAAAATAAAGTTTGAATTTGTTTTGTTACATGTTTTTGTTTTAAATCACTGCTCTAAAAAATAAAAATCAGGAATTAAAAAATAAATAAAAATCAGAAATAACAATTATTTCTGTTCGAAAAAATAAAAATCTGAATATAACAATTATCTTTTAATTTTTATTATAAAAGTCAACAATTACGGTCCCTGAAAGTTAATGATCACTACATATCGAGCCTTATTTTCGATTTTATCGTAAGCGACATGTGATAGAACACAGACTTTTTTATTGAAATTAAAATTTTATGGGCCTGCCCTTAGTTTAGAATTATCAAAATGCCAAAACTGTTGATAACTTTTAGGATACGGGATGTAAAATTTTATCGTAAGCGACAATTTTCGTATGAAAAACAAATTTGAATATTATAAAAAAAAAACTTCTCCTGATAACTTAAATTTTTGTCGCTTACGATCAAATCGAAAATGAGGCTCGATATTTTGATTTGTGAAAAAATTTTCTCGCAAACAAAAGAATGGCGTAGTAATTCTTTTGTTACATTTTTTTTTATAAAAGTGTTGTGTTTTTCTTAAGTAAATAACTAGAATGAACCATTTGTTATCAAACAAAAATATATTTTTTTCTATAAAATAAGATAAAAAAAAGAGTTTATTTTTCTTTAATGTGAAAACTCATTCTTGACATACTGTGCAAGCCTTTTGAAATTTGAAATCTGTTACAGTTATTGTGTCTGTTAAGCAAACACACTGGGTGCATTCATAAGACGTAGCTGTTGCGCAACCGTTGAGTGTTTATTTTAGAAACGCATAGTTGAGTAGTTCCGCTCCACTCAACAGTTGAGTAATTTTCCATCACAAAATTTTTTCGCTACCTATAGTCAACATGTTGTCCTCATCCTAAACAGCTGATCGAATAGAGTTATGCCTTTTCTATGCTTTGTTAGGTGGCAGGAGAAAATATTTGTTAAATTTTACATTACAAATGCGGTGAAGAAACGAAATAAAGATGTAAAATTAAATTTTATCCATCAAGCCGTTTCTAAGACGTAACTGTTGGGGCCAACAGTTGTCAATAGTTTCACAACTGTTTAGCTCAACAGCTAAGTCTTATGAATGCGACCACTGTTCAATTTCTTCTTCTTGCTGCTTTTAACGTTTCCGCTTTGATTGTAAGTAAATAAAGAGGCCATGCATTGTAAATAAAACATTTCGTCGTACTTTTTGGGTCTTTGTTTGGATTAGTTCCCTTTTATCTACAAAATAAAACAAAAAGGATACAAATTAATCAAATTTATACTGAATTTTCTTTCCATGTTTCTGTTCTGTACAAAAGAGTGTTGAGCAAACAGCAAGAGAATTTAAAAAAAAAATATAACAATGGAGAAACAAATATTTATGCATATGTTGAATAATTTCCGTTTGCTTGTTTACCGGTCAAGTCAGGTGGATAATTTAATATTTTAATGTATTCGGGCAAAAGTATTCTTCGCAGTACAAATTCAATTAATCGCTGCTGGCTATTTAATTTTTTAGATTTTCGAAATTCCCCTAGTATATAAAATGCAGTTAAGTAGAGAACGTGTATGCTTTCCTGGAAGTTAATAGAGTTTCCTTTTCCGATTGCATTTCCCACGCAGTTTAATAAATTGCTTCTTGCATAATGCTGATGTTCATTACCCTTGTACTAACATTTAAAACAGTCACGATAATTGAGTTTACGACTGCTTGTGCCACAAAATCTGAGCGACCAATACCTTCTTCCAATAATATCTGAACAACTAATTAAAACTGTCTTCAACACTAATAAATTTATGAGTCTGTTCAGCAAACTTAAATGACTTTTTCATTAAGATCTTTGACGCAAATCAATAGCACTTTTGCTTCAATAAGTTTCTTAATGAATACATCTTTTCTTCTGCGTTCCTTGAAAAGATTACCTGCTACACAGGATATTTTTATAACTTCCTTTCGTTTAGGAAAAAGTCATTTTAATGTTAAACGGTAAGTTTAGTTGTTAATTGAAACAATTATGCGACAGAACTAAATTAATCACTTAATTGTTTCCGTAAATTTCATAAGAATCCTTTTTTCATTTGTTTGCTTTTCAAAAAGGATTTCAACCTTTGTTTTTCTCTTTAATTGCTAATGAGATTCTAAAGTTATGAAATGGAAAGTGCCAACAACAGTCGCACTAACAAATGACATCCGACATTCAATTAAACTTACGAGTACATATAATTTTGCCGTTCGTTGATGTGTTATAATTTGTTAACATTTGCTTTATATTGATGATAATGGTATGAAATAATTACAACAAGAAGTAATTTCTAATGGCATTGCAGTAAAGCAATAATATTCATCTGGTTGCATAAAACTTTTGAAAAAAAGAGATCATGAATGATTGCGTTTTTTATATAACATCATACACTAGCAGTTGCACGAATACGAGTACAAATTCATTCACCTCCTGAAAGTACATACCCAGCGAACATTCCGTTAAGAAAACGTGCCGCAAATTTTACAAGTGATTGCGCCAAGAGACTGGATCTTTTTTTCTTTCACACGTATCGTTAAACTTTTACGTAAAAGTGCCAACGTGTCAATGGAAACACACACAAACCAACAGAAGTAATTGCAGCACTAACTAATGACGTGATTGAAAGGTAATATTGAGAGGTTGTTGAATGTGCTGAGACTTTCTGAATATTGCTCACATTATTTTCTATGTTATTTATAAAAAGAGAAAAAGCGATGAAAGAGCTAAGACAGCAGTCTTGTGTAAAGAACAGCGAAGTGAACATCGTGGTATTCGACCAGTGAATAATTTAACATCGCGCGTTTTAAAAGCTATAAATTAGCATTAAGTAAATAAAGTGTTCTGATCTTATAAGAATTGCACACTGGTGACTTTTTATCGAATTGCAAATATGTATTCCAGCCAGAGTTTCTACGCGAAAAAAAATCACCGGCAATTCCCGGGAACTATTTTTTTTACAAATCCCGAGAAATTTTCAACGGCAATTTAGTATTTACGTTTTCTAATTTGCTTTTTTTATATTGCTTTTCGTTGTTTTATTACTTAAAAATACAATTTTGTAACGATGCATGGAAGCAGATGTAATAAATATTTCTGAGGTGACTGCAACAACTTCAAGCGTTAAGAAATATTTTCATCCTAAAAACTTTGTAGGAATAGTATAGTATAGTATAGTATTGGCAGATGTAGATGGAATTTTCATCCATGCTATAACTCAAAGAATATGAATTTATTTGTTTTTGTTTTTGAAATATTGTTGCTCTTGAAATGAACGAATGAAGTTGTTTTGTTTTTGTTTCTGAAATTCCCGGGAATAGAACATTTTTTCTCGATTCCCGTGAACTGGAAAACTCCAGGAGATTACAAACCCTAATTCCAGCTTACAAAAATGATGTGTTAATAATAATGTGACATAAAATGGAATAAAGTAAATGAAAAAAAGTTATTGCTTGAATTTTTGTGAAGGAAAAAATACTCAAAGTGTTTTGTTAAATGTGTTAAGAATACATATGTATGTGCCCTTAATTATGAAAATGGTCTTTGAAATATTAAATAAATCTTTAAAAAAAATTTAATAAATATTTAATTCGTAATAAATTAATTTAGATTAATCGAGTCTAGTGCAAGTCGGAATTAAAATTTTGCATAATATAGAAATAAAAGAGAGAGAGAGAGAGAGAGAGAGAGAGAGATAGAGAGAGAGATAGATAGATTGAGAGAGAGAGACAGGAAGGGGAAGTAAATTTTTGCACTGCAATGTGCAGATCATATTTTAGGCATACAGAAAAACTGCCGAATCTTCTATTAAATGCCAGAGGGAATTTTTGACAGTTCGGTTGATTGTTACAGTTCCATTCTTTTTCTGACATCAGACATGTCAACAAATCAAATGTTCGCTGTAAATTTCCTTTTTTTTTTTGCTGAAAATGTATAAGCGAAAAAACCAAATGATGAATATAATATTTCCCTTTAGTAATAAAATAAAATTGAAATGAAGTAATATTCTCTAAAATGTAAAGCAGCTAATGGCGAACTTATGTATGTCGAGGGTAATTTGTTATGCATTATAATTGCACAAGATATTTTTCAAATAATTGTGCAAAAATATTCGAATTTAACATCAAAAAGTGTGTATTGAAATATGTTTGTTAGCAAAAGTAAAAAAAAGCAAAGAGAAAAAAAAACATTTTTAATCTATTATTCTTGTCACTTGTCATTTTTGTTGAATTTGAAAATATTTTTCTAAAACAGATGTTTATGAGAGAAAATTTTTATATTTGAGGGAACAGTTTTATATATTTTAAGTTATATTTGTACAAAATGCCTTTTTAAAAAAAATAAAAAATAAAAATAAAATAGTTTCTTGGAAAATACAAATTTTTTAAAGCCGCCCAACAAAAAGCCCAAATTTCATAAAAAGTAAGCTAACATAAAAAGTATTTTGAGAGGTACTTTTGTGCAAAAGTACTTAAAGTGAATTCTTGAAAAATTGCGTTTTTTTGCAAAGCTATTTTTACAAAGGTACTTTTTGGACAGTGGTTCCTGAAGAAGGAACTTTTTTGCAAAGATACTTTTTAGCAAAGATGTTATTTTAAAAGGTACTTTTTAGAAAAGATGTACTGATAACAAATGAACTTTTTGGAAAAGTACTTTTTTGCAGAAGGTACTTTTTCAAAAATATATTTTCGCAACGGCACATTTTTGAAAAGGTGATTTTTTGACGATGGAGTCTTGCAATGTCCTACTTTTAAAAACTTTTTATTTTTATATCTTTAGAAAAGGACTTCGTGAAGAATAAAAATTTCTAAATTTTAAATAAAATGTTTTTAAAGATTACCCTTTATATTGGTATATATGGGTATATACTTTTTTAAGTGTTTCTTTTTTAATTAAGACCAGTTCTCGGGTATAGGCCCTTGCAATGTATTAAGCTGGAAATAGGAAAATATATTGTTGGGTGGAAGATAGAATAAGTATTTGTTTTTAATATAGTATATGTATGTATATGTAAGTGTAGAATGTGTAGTTGACAACAAACATAATCGATTTATGGTTAACTTTTTTAGAGTAACTTAACTAACTAACTACAATGTAATCCAGAACTGTCCCAAAATCACAAAATCACCAACTGAGTACGTAATCGGATTTGATTTGATTTGAGAAACAACAAATTTACTCTCAGCTACTTTGAAACTCATTTCAATTTTATATTAACATTTGACTGTTATTATTTTAGATAGTACCTTAAATTTACTCACTGCCAAAACTATGCTTAATGGGTCTATTAACTACAGACTAGGACATCGCAATGTTACAATAGTTATTTATTTTCATTGAAAAGTAATCCAAATGCCAACCTTTACTAGTTGCGAAATAGTTAGCTTAAAGTTAGTTTAAAGTTAATTGAACTAAATAAATGTAAATGTACACAAGCAGAAATATTCTCTGTTTAATTTGCTTTTTAAACAATTTTACAAAACATCAGTATGCAGTGTATGTATATAAATTTATACTTTTTCTTTAATGACTTCCTTTCAACTTTTAAAAACCTAATGTAATTTTGCATGCTTCTAAATTTTTGCGCACACACGAAAACACACCCACAAAATGATTTTGTACAAATCCATTACCAATTTTTTTGGCTTTTAATATTCGCATATGGTTTTAGCTTAAAGTTGCAAGCACAACAAACAAGATTATTGTTGTTTAAGTAATCTATATTAAAAATAAAATTTACACAAAAAAAAACCTTTTATAGCCTGTAAAAAATGTACAATGTATGTAAAGCTGTCGACAATACAAAAGAAAGTCAAAGATTGGCATGAGTAGGGATACCACTCGTATTTAACAGAACGTAAACGTAATTTTGAGGAAACTGTAGGATAGATCTCCGACGGATTCTTATAATATTTTAAAATTTTTTATGTCGTTTTCGTTATTTGATTAAAAGTTTATTAAAGCAATTTTATGTTTAACAAATCTTAAATTATTTAAATTATTATCTTTATAATATTTTTTATCAAACATCTTTAATATTTAACGATTTATTTTAAGCACTTCTTAAGTAATTTTAATAAATCAGGGGCAAATTATGTCATTCAATATTGAAAAACTTTGCATACAATTTTAATCGTGCATATTTGTATGAAAGTTTCAATCGATATAGAATACCGTAATTTGCACCCAGACTTCGTAAAAGTCGGACAACACAACACAAGACTCAGTTGTGGTGACGTGAAAAACTGTATCTTCCTTAACCTGCTTGCAGCTGTCAAAGAATGTATTATAGGGATCCTCAATACTGCGATTAATTGTGAGATGCTCTTCCCATTTTTGTTTATTATTTGTTTTGAGTGCTTATCGTGGAAACATGGCCACATTTTTTACATTTTGCATCAAGGGTCATACGACAAGTAAAATAAGCAACCGTATCTCTGACCCGGTATACGAGTTTGAAACATTGTACCTCAGTTCTGTTTGGGTTTATTTCTAGAACACAGTTTGTTCTCCAGTAGCTGAGTCAAAGCATTGCTGATAATATGAGTTATCACACGTCCATGAACATACCACCATCATCCGTGAAAGCTACAATTTTGATTTCTTTATTTTCTAACAAAAGTATAATTATACTAACAACGAGCGTGCAGATCACGCCACCTTGCGGTGTTACTTTTCCCGGCCATTTTGACTCCTCACTTTTGCTTAATATTGCAATGACATTTCTAGTTTCCAGCATAGTTTCTATCCAAATACTAATACATTCCTCCGCGGCACAGTTTCAAAGGCAGTTATGACAGCACATTTAGGAATGTAGCTAAAGGACATTGTTTGTCAATGAAACGGAATCCTTAATTAGGTATGGTGACTCCTTGAGAGTGTATACGATCCCACAAGTCCTTGTCTAAAGTGTGAATCTATAATTTCTTCTAGTGTTTTGATGAAGTAAGAAGGCAGGGTAATGGAAACGAAATCTTTCACTTCCTTATGGCTTCTTCTATCGATTTTTGGTATAAAAACTATTCTAGTCTTCCTACTTTTACGATTAGTTAGAGTATAGCTGAGAGAGGTTGTATAGTTTAAAGACCCAGGGAAAAATAGCTTACTTTGCACTCAGTAGCGTCTTTAATATAATGACGTCATACCCTGAAGATTTGTGAAATCACTTTCAATAGCTCATGGCAGATTATGTTCTCATTGACAGTGTATATGTGTGTGCCCTATTTTACTCAGATGTCCTGGCTTCATTATATTTAATAATTCTGCAGAGGAGTGTACAGCCATCAGTCCCTTTGACAAAATGTGGGCATGACTTTGCTCTTTAGTGTTTTCAATTCAAAGTACGAACAAAGTACATACTTCTATTTAAATAGATTTTTAATATGTATAATCTTTTGTTATTAATGAAAAAGGAACATCCTACATATTAAGCTCACTTTATGGTTCAATTCCTTTCAAGTTAATTTTAAAATACATAATTTTTAGAAAAATAATTTTTTTTAAAATTTTTTTTAACGAACTTCATATGGAAACATGAATCCTATAGGGCTTTTGTTGTTTGCGTTATTAAGTGAAAAAGGAAAAATGATTTAATAAGAAAATGCGGAAATTAAAATTTTAAATGTACATACTCTACATACACATATGTACATATGTAAGTTTGTATGTAATTAAGTACTCGTATAACATGGTAATCCGCATGGCGTATGTGTAATATTTATATCCCTTTGGGCGGAAAATGAGTTAAATTTAAAGCTCCCATGACGAATATGTAATATTGATTTTTTTTTTTGTTTGTGTATGTGTGACATTTATACATGTACGAAAGCCAACAATTACACTTCTTTGCTTAAGTAATATGACAAAAAAAAATCTTTATGAAATACATCCTTTTATTGCATATGAATATATTTTTATGGTGTAGCGTCCGGGGGTGGTCCGTAAATTATCCGAGATAACAAAGAAAACACCACAAATTTGGGTCAAATATTCGTTATGGGTGGCGTTGGCTGAAGTAGTTAGCACGTTGACTACAAAACCGAAGGTTCTGGGTTCGAGCCCGGTATCCAACAAACATTAAATAAAAACGCCAAGCATTTTTATGATGTGTATTATGGCCAATTTCCCAACTGTGGAAGAAAAGTCTCCACTTACAATTTATATTGAAAATAAAAACAAATTTTCATATTTTATTGTTGTTTTCAATATAAAGTGTAAGTCGATAGTTTTCTTTCGCAGTTGGGAAATAGGCCATTGGTATATCAGTTGTTGCAGGAAAGCTTAAGTAATGAAGGCATAGCCACTGGTCACTGAACTAACCGACTTCAGTAGATACTAATCCTAATGTAACGAAGGAGGGCGTTCCTCCTTCGTTGTGTAGCACAATCATCTTCAAAGTAAAATAACCAATAAAATGGCTACTAAACACAGGTTAAAAAATGTAATGCGTCTCATTTAGTACCAGAGGGGCTGCAACACTATATTACTAAAAACGTGCAAAAAACAGAGTTGTAAAGGAATGAAGCTTCCCTCTATCGCTCTTCCTTCACCACCTGTCTTTTCTATCACTATCCCTTTCCTAAAACAAGTAAGGATTGAGTGTTACCTTCTCTTTAAAAAAAAACATAACCTCCTTTTAGCTTGATGCGCTTTTCGCAACGATACCCTCTTTAAAGGAAGCACTGTCAACTCCTTAAAATAGTAATTAATTTCAGACTCCACATCTCTTCACTGTTGTTGGCAAATCTTTTACTACCGCGCAATTTGTTTGGAAGTTTGCAAATAGAAAATAGAGATAAATCTAACGAATAAAGTGCGTGATGAAGAAATTCGAAGTTGATTGATCTTGACCATCGCAATAGTAGACTTGTGAACAACATAGATTAAATTCAGAAGGGTATTGTTGTGGCACACATCCACTCGGAGATCCTATTGGGTTCATTATGATTGCCTTCTATTTGCAGCCGTTAACAAAGTTAAGCCCACCCCACTTCCCTCTCTCTTCATTGTACCAAGAAAAATCCTCATTAAGCCATTTTATTCCCTTGATGAAGCCTCTGATATCAAGTCTGTTCAGTCACCTTCCCCTATGGCGTTACAGCCTCGTTCAATGAAAGATAGTATGCTCCATGGTTTCTGGTTCATTCTCACATATCCTACAGGAATCTGAAGCGTCAGTCCTCCTGGTCCTCGCTCTAACCTAACAGTGAATTACATAACGTCGATAAAATTTTTCCATCTTTACAAATTCTTTGAGATGCCGCTTAAACATCAGGTTTGTTAGTTTTAGGACCCCATCGTATTTTTCAACCGTTAATAGATTTAAATCGTTTAAAAAAAGAGAGACAGAGAGAAGCGGAATAGGTGGCAATTGAAGAGAGCTAACTAAGTCTTTCAGTTTATATGTTAAATGATATTTATTTATACGAGGAGACCAGCCTTTTTTTAGTCAAAATTTCAAATTTTAGTTAAATTCACAACAAAGCTAATTTTGCAGTAAAGCTCCTACTTCCTGCAGAGGTTAATAAATTATTAGATACATAAACCATCTAATAATTTTCATTGATGAAAATGTTATATTTTTTCAAATCAAATTTTAATAAAAAAAAATATTGAAAATAAAGTCTAAATTGCGACAAAACTCTGGTGGACATACAATAATATCTATTTCATTTTTTACAAAACGCTTAATTGTGTTTCATTTTACACACCCTAGGCTATTTAATAAAAAAAGTCAAAGAAACATTCTTACCTAAAATTCCAACGGCGAGGAGGCAAGTGTATGTTGTATTGCTGCTCAAATTTAAACATACTTCAAATCAAAGCATCAGCATGTGATAAAAAAAGAATAACAAGGTTTCAAGTTACATTGTATTTCGTGTTTTATTATTATTACAATAGCACGGTAGACGAATAAAAAATACAATATAAAACATTTTTATTAGAAAATTGCTTGCTTATTGGAAGACACATTTTTCTTTACTGCGGTTGGTCGTCCTTATAAAAAAATTAATTATATGTAGTCTCTCTCTCTCTCTTTGCGTATGATTTTATCCTTGGATACCTTTACTATGACAGCAATATTGATGAGATTAAGTGAACAGATAAAACAGATAAATCGTTTCTTACTAAAACGATGCTCAACAAAAATATTTATTTATAGCAACTTAAGGATTTCAGTGGAAGAAAACTTAACGCAGTCAAAAGAGATGTCAATCAAATTTACCAAAATAAAATTACGGGTAAATGACCCCAACTAATGACGCACTTCAAATTAGATTTGTATAGGAGGCAAATCGTTGCGTACGCGTTCAAAACAAAATATGCTTGATAAGCATATGTAACATATGTTTTCTGTATAATTATCAGTTTTATTTATGAAACTCATATTAATGTCGACAACATTTTTCTATGACAGCGCACTATGTGTCCATTTCGTCGAATCTTAGCGACAAGTATTCAAATTTTTAACTTTCGCTTAAAAAGAATTACTAACTTATTACTTACTAACTTAAATTCCTAACACTTCGTGAATGTAAATACGAGAAATTTATGGCAACTCAGTTTATGTGAATGTGAATGAGTATACATTTTTTAAGGGAGTTTGTAAGCTGTAAAGCTGCAATAGGTAAAAATTGATTTTAAAAGTTAGTTTAGTTATAACAAAAATTTTACCACAATGGACTTCAATACTGGAAGTGTGGACTTAAAAAAAATAAAATATCTCTCAATATTTTATTTTTACTTAAGCTTTTTAGGGTTCCGTACACCAAAGGTGAAAAGGAACCTAATTGTTTTCGCTACGATGCACAGAGGAGTATTTGAGACAAAAAGCTGGTCAATATTGTTTTTTAAATTGCTTGTGAAAAGTTATTGAGCGCCCCTAGATCAATAAAACTAATCCTACCTCTGAAAAATAAAATTTTTTTCTTAACTTTTTTCATACTTTTGTTTAGCAAATGCAACTTTTAAATTCGGCGAAAGTTCAAAACCATAAACATGGTCCCAGGAGACCGTTCTATGCCATTTTCGTCCCCACTTCCTTTTGTGGGCGGTTGCAAAAATATTATTTGAAAAAATTATGTAAATATTAAAAAAAAGTACAACTTATGCCTTAATATCATAAAAATTAAACTCTTGAGTTTTTATGGGAAGGGAGGAGTACATCTCCCCTCCCGCGATGGCCGTCTTTTTGTGTGTCTGTCACAGGCTGTTTTCTCGGGAACCGTAATAGCTGCACACCTGAAATTTTCACAGAATATGTACAACTTAGGCCGCTACAGCAACAAATATATGACGTTTAAAAATTAAACGGTGTTCTAAATCGAGCAACGAAACATGTGGAAATCCTAATATATAATATACAAACACATGTAATTTTTAAAGTTAGTGTATTTTTGTGCAGACTACACCAGATAACACTGAAATTAAAAAAAAAAATTAAAGGGTATTCTATCAGTTAATGTAATTTTGACAACTTTTCGCATCTCTTAAAATTTTAAAAAATGCTAAGAAAAATAAAAAATTCCAAAATTAAAAAATGCCGAAACAAAATATCGTCAAAATGAAAAAAGCGCTTAAAGGAAAAATATCATCAAAAATAAAATAAATCGTTAAAATGCAATAATAAAATCACCAAAAGCAAAAGGGTCGCCAAAACTTAACAAATCGTGAGAACTAAAAAACAGCCGAAAAATCGCCAAAAACCGATAAAATCGCCTAACTAAAAAGCACCAAATCTAAAATCGTTGAAACAACAAAAAAAAAATCGCCAAAGCCGAAAAAATAGGAATAACAAAATAAAGCGCTAAAATTAAAAAAAAACGCCAAAACCAAAAACAAAATTTCAGAAATGGGTACCTTAGATAAGATAAAGTTCGTATATTGTCTGTTAAAGCAGCACTTGACTGAATTTATTTAAATTGTGGCTGCAGTCTACCGAAGTGTTGCTTAGCTGCAACAAAGTGCATCTAGACATGCCAAACCATCAACAAATAATTTTTTTTTTAATAAAAATATCTCACAAAATGTTTATAAAGTGTGTTTTTATAGAGTGACACAAGTTTAAATCATAATAAAACAGGAAACTATATTTTTATTGGAAAGAAAATTTTATGAAATGAATGTTTAAATATTATTTCTGCCATGTTGCTGCCACGGCTAGAGCAGCATAGAAGGCGCAATCTGGAACACTAATCTTTAAAAACTTATGGGCCAATGACTCTGCCAGCCCAGAATGCGCACCAAACAGTAATTTTCTGTGGATGTAATGGTGTTTCGACAAAGCTGGTGGATTCTCCTCACTCCAAATGGGACAATTTTACTTATTTATGTACCCACTCAACCACAAACGGGCTTCATCGGGAAATAAAATTTTTGAATGCAAATTCAAAATTAAAAAAAAATTCAAACAATTATTTTGATTAAAAATTGCAACAATTTGCATGCGTTGCTCTGGTGTAAGTCGATTCATAATGAAATTTCAAAGCAAACTAAATAAAAAGCAACTATCAGGTGTTAAATGAGTGCTCAAGTAAAGCAGTGGTGCCAACTCAAAGAAAACGCCCTTTATTATGTGTAAAATTTTATGATTTTATTAGTTCATGTTCATGTGAAGTTGTAAAAATGCTTTTCTGTGCATTTCTGTGCGGAATGATAAATATTTACACAGTATGGAGTTTTTCCAACAACTTGCAACAAAGCAAATAATTTTTTTTTTTTTTTTCTAGAAACATTGAAGCTTAAAGTTGGCGAGATTTCAAGGGCGTACAAAATTGCCTACACAAAGTAACCTATTTGTGAAAGGGCCATGAAAATAAAAATTTCAATATTTTTGGAACATTTTTGGAAAGAGGTGGGCGGGATTTCATAACAGAAAAGTGGGGTGAGCAGGTTTTATTGTCATCTTTTTTTTTAAATGCTTACTTTACCAAGTTTTAAAATGCAAGCTCACATTAAAATTATATTTTTCACAAATTTCGTCTTTTGGACCCCTAGTGCAGCGGCTGGAACAAATAGATATAGAAAAACATAATTAGTTATCTATGTTATATTAATCTCTTTACAAATTCACTTTTAATCGCTAAAACAAATGTTGCTCATAGTGAAAAAAGGAAATCTATTGCCAAAATAAGTTATTTAATATTAATTAGACATTCTTAGAATAACAAAATACATGCAGATTTTGTACGCATGGTTGATTTAAGGCTGGTTGTCGTGGGCTACTTATGAATATTTGTATTTGTATAAAGTTTATTTATCTCTGGTAAACTTAATTTATTTATAAAAATACTCGTACATGTGAATTTGGCACATGCTTGCATGAATATTTATGAAATAACCCAGCAAAAAATTACACATTACCATCAGAACTACTTGCCATATAATGACTTACTTTTCTAATTGCCAAATTTCATTACTCGCTTACAAATCTCATTACCTAAAATGTAAAAAAATTATGTACAAGTTGCTAAATGAACAGAATGAATTTTTTAGATTAAATAGATTACGTGAGCAATTTTCCAAATAAAAAAGGCAAGTACTTCTCAAGAATCGATCATTTTAGTCTCACGCCTTGTTAAAATTATTAAGTTGGTAATCCAGTAAGGAATAGCTTCCACCAAAAATGCTTAATTCCAAACTTGATTACCTTTTTTGAAATTTTTTGCTGGGAATGTTTATCTCTGTATGTGGTGTAATTGATATACAATCATTATAATCGATACGTAACATTTTTGTAGTGCTCTGGAAAAAAGGTTTTTTTTAACTTTTATGTTTGTTAATTTGGTTCTTAGCACAATCTAAACACACACGGTAGCCTTCCGATTCGTAGCCATCAATTCGATTATAAATACTCGTACATATGTTAGTTAATACTCAGCAAAATAAATAAATAGAAACACAAAAATACGTGCATAGGGTTGTGGCCAAAAAAAATTTGAGACTGAGAACACATACGGCCATGTTCTGAAAACCATTTCGTTTTAAAATCGAAAAATTTCAAGAAAAAAATTAACTCGAAAGCTCACTTATTTAGTGGCTTCGCTTGCTTTAAAAACATTTGCCTCGTCTGACCGCACTTAAAATTATTTTAAATTATCTTAGCTGAAGGTAATAAAATAACCAAAATTGACATACTTGTTGACATTTTTGATATTTAGGCACCAAAACGCATGAAAGCAAAGGATTTACTTTCTCCCCTTTACTGCTTAACATATTCATGGCGTTTTAACAATTCTAAGAAAAGAAAATGAGAAATAGAATGACAGATTAAATATTATAAGATTGATTAAGATACCAAATTTATGTACAATAGGCACTCAGGATATGTTTTTTTCCAGAACTTGATTTACGTTGCTGCATTCAAGTACAATCTAGATGATTCTTTTTAGAAAATAAGAGCTTTTTATAACAATGACGACTATTTTTTTTTTTTTTACAAAATGGTCTTCAATAAAAATTGAATTGTAGTTCCATGTGTGAATATGATTTATAAAAAAAACTGCAACTGTTTAGCAGAAGTTGTATGCACAGCAAACTTTTAATTATGTTTTCCTAAATCATGCCTGATTCTGTCATTTTCATCAGTTCTATACATTCAATTACGAAAGTTTTATTTTTTTTCAACTTTTTTAACATTTTATATAAAAATGTCAATAACACTGTCATAAAGGTAGCTGGAAATGGGTTTTTATTATTATTCAAAAGCAAGTTGCTTAGTTGTTGATGTATTTTGGGTCAATATTGAACATTTCAAGGCTTAAAATTGATGGATTGCTCATTGGTGTTCTAAGTAGCGAAAATATAGGGCAAGAGATATAGCTGATTATCCATTTGCTTATTTTAATACAATAAACAAATAAAAGTTAAGTTTAAAATTTTTTTAAACGCACTAATAATCCCAAATTAATATTTTACTTATTAAGTAACATATTTTTATTTTTTTTATTTTTTTACATTGAAATTGATTATTGAGGGGTTTAGCTGGATCCTATGCGCATTTCACTGTTGCTCATGCAGATCATCAGGGAACATTTACCCAAAGTTTCTTAGAACAACTATAGTTATTATGTTATAAACTTTCATTTAAACAAATGAAAAGCTCAACAATAAATAAAAAAAATTAAAAATTTTAAAAACCCCCGACTTTTTTCAGAAAAGATGTTATATCTTCTAAACGGCTGGACCGATTTTTTTCAAACATAGCTAAAAACAGAAAAAACTAAATGAAAATCGGTCCAGCCGTTTGGCCTGTACGTGGACACAGACAGACACACAGATACACAGACACACACTACAAACTTATAACACCCCTTTTTTTAGTCGGGGGTTAACAAATAACAAAGTTGAAACAAGAATTCAATAATGAACATGTTTAAATTGAACATTTAAGTATAGAGTGTTGCCACACAAGTAATTATTAAATTGACTGCACCTGGTCAAAAATACTTGTGTGGCAACACTCTATACTTAAATAGCTGTTGTTGTTATTTACATTTATTTTCTTTGTACATACTCTTACAAATACAATTTGAAGCTGAAAAAAGTCAGCCAATGTATTAATGGTAAAGTAAGAAAATAAAAAAAAAACATGTTGTTCCCTGATGATCTGCATTAGCAACAGTGAAATGCGCATAGGATCCAGCTAAACCCCTCAATAATCAATTTCAATGTATTTTTAATAAAAAAAAATATTTTACTTAATAAGTAAAATATTAATTTGGGATTATTAGTGCGTTTAAAAAATTTTAAACTTAAATTTTAACAATTCCCTTAAAAAACACTAAATAAATAAAAGTCAAGTTTACATCATCGAAATTATACTAAAGGTAAACAAAATCACAGTCTAAACCGAATTGAGAGCTATGTACAAAAAGTATTCAACTGTCCTAGGAAATAGTTGCTAAAACAGTTTTTTTTCTATTTTTAAATATTTAGCAACTCATTAGCAAGAGCATAGCAAGAACATAGCAAGAGCCTAACGACTCCTTGGCTACAGCTTATAAGGTGTGTTACAGATAGCATCATGTCTTAATTGCATGCTAAATGTTTTAATGCATAATATTGTTATTTTTGTATTGAATAATTAATTAATTAATACATTGGTTGCAACAACACACGCATATGTCTTAATAAAAAAAGGGAATAAAATCCTGTCGCCTTAAAAGAGGAAACAATAGAAATGCAGTCGTAGTTTAATCTGACAAACTCTATCCTTTTTTGTTTGTGTATTACTATACATAGTTGTGTATCACTATAGTAGACTTGGAACCACAGACATTGGGTTCATGCAAGCATTTTAGATAAAGTGGATCTTATTGACTACTGCACTCCGAAGCCTTACTTCAATAGGAATTTTCGAATTTCATTGTCAGAAGGGGTTTCCCCACTAAACGGAGCCGTACGGATTTTCACGAACGGTTCAAAAAAGGGGCTAGAGTAAGTAGATGGGGTTGTTTACATTCCGGAATACGGAATTGAAATGTCCTTCAGACTCCCGGAAAAATGTGGTGTGTTACAGGCAGAGTTATCTGTCATTAAAAGTGCGATACACTTGCTAAGGTTCTATCGGATTTCAAGCAGAGATATCTACATTATAACTTTTTTTTTTTTTTTTAAACACAAACACAATTTGCAAAGCGATTAGCTTGTCTGCGAAAAACACCCAGGGTCTATGGGGGGAATCGAACCCACGACCTCTGGACTGAGAGGCTAGCATCGCTACCACTCAGCCACAGGGGCACCCAATCGGCAATTAAGTCCCTCATAGCTGTAAATACCACATCTTTTATTGTCCAAAAATGGCGCAAAGCCCTGAATGGACTCTTATCTTATTAAACTGGGCGCGCGGACACGGGACTATATCAGGCAACATAGTTTCGGATGACCTGTCAAAGAGGAGAACCCTGCTAATAGAAGTCGATATCGACAATCTCTGTGGTCTCCCACTCTCATCCTGCTGGAGACGCTTCGATGTTACCTCTCTTGAATTAGCTCAAAAGAAATGAGCCTACTTGGGCAATAGCGGCAACCCTCTGACCCTATAGAACGAAAAATCGCATGAACTTCAATAGGAAGCACTTGAGGAACCTCGTGGTCACGTTGACCGGCCACTGTACCTTCGCAACCCATGCTAAGCGTATGGGTCTCCTGTTTAATGAATGCTGCTATACTTGCAATGACGAAGAAGAGGAGGAAAGTATCCTGCATATCCTCTATTATTGTCCCGTTCTGGAGGATCTCCATCTGCACCTCCTTGGCAGAATATTCTTCGGCAGCCTATCCGAGTTAGCGGAAATCGACCCCAAATTGTTGAGCATATATACTATTAGGAACAGTGACTGGTATAGCCGCTAACTCCCCCTAGCCAATTTTTAACCAACTCTCACCTGTTCTAGATTGACTATTATCTCTCTTCTACTTCTACCCTTCTCACGCTCCTCCCTCTCTATCTTCTTTTAAACTTACAGGTAGCACAAAGGGATCATTGCAATGGTTCTAAGTGAGTTGGACTCTAATTTTCTTTCTTTCTTACCAGCAGCCTGCTAACCTAACCTAACCTAAATATAGGAATATATATATAATCTAAGTTATTTTAAGAGATTTTTTTTGCGCTACAAAATAAAGCCCAAGGAAATAACGCCCAAATAAGAAATGAAATAAGGTCCAATAAAATACAACCCAAAAATATGAAGTAAGGCCCAAGAAAATATTTATGAAGAAACACCAAATACAAATGAAATAAAACCCAATTAAAAAAGCCCAATGAAACCAAACTAAAGATGAAATAATACCTAAAAAATATAAAATAAAGATAAAATAAATCCCAAAACAAATGAAAATAAAACCCAATTAAAAATTCCTTAATTTTATTGGGATTTCATTTTCTTATTTAGGCGTTATTTCCTGTCACGTTGCGGATTTCACCCTGATTTTCAAGATTCTTATTTGCCATTATTTAGTAAAGAAAACAGCATGAGTAAAGTGAATCACATCTTCTCTTGTAGTACGTTTACATCTGAGCAAAATCTATTGGATTTCTAGTAGACTTTCCGTACAAAACAAAATTTATTACGTCTCTAGATTTAGTCAAAATCTATTAAAAATGTAGAAGAACTTAGTGATGCAAATTTTTACTAAAAAATAAACCCATTTACTTAAAAATGTGTGTGGTGAATCAGCTATATTACAGTTGTTTGGTTGTAGTCTAGGAAAAATTACAGTCAATGGTTTTTGCTTTGGTTACGAAATCTCGATAAATGTTAATAAAACGAAGTGCAAACAGTATAGATTTTCAAAAAGATTTTAATTGAAATCTCTTAGATTTCATGCAGCTGTAAATGCCTTTTGTCCTTTATTGCAAGTTAGCGTTCAAAATGTTATAATTTCGGATTAAAAAAATATATTTGCATGTAATTTTCTTGTTTTAAGAATAAGAAAAATCCTTAACAAAAATTCACATTTCCAAAGTACATCATTTTAACTCAAGACGATTTATAATCTGCTTAAGTCCTTTGTAAAACTCAAGTTAAAGGATTTTGAGGTAAGGCAAGTTAATATATGCTTGATATATTGAAAATCCTGTATGACATTATGCCTTAACAGTCTTTCAAGCATTTCATAATCTATGGAAAGTGAGAGTGTTTTATCAAGATAATAAACAAAAATAATAAAGAATGTATATCTAGAGTCTTAATACAGATTTAAGTGTCGCTATAGAAAACTACATACTCCTAATACCCCTTTTAGACACGCAAAGTTTACTTTGCAAAGTCTTAATTCAGCTGTGTGCAAGACAAAGGAGGAAATACTTTCTCTTTCTGTCTATCAACCAGCTGAATTAAGACTTTGCAAAGTAAACTTTGCGTGTCTAAAAGGGGTATAATATCAGGCGAACAACAAAATTTCTTTCTAGCTAAATTTCAATTACCGTTCTGGTTTAATATGCTGTTTTTTTTCTTTCTTTTATTTGAGAAAGTTTTTCCTTATAACTCTTCTTAGTAATAATATACTCGTAATAATGAAGCTGAAATCCTTTTCGGTCGGCTTACTTCTGCCTAAACATGATAACAGATTTATCGTTGTTGTTTGTGTTTAAGTATCTTTGCGCAGCAAAAAAATGGCATTGTTTTTGTTTATGGTTGATAATAGATTTTGTGGGGGTTTTTCACTCAGAGCTAAATACAAGAATATGATTTTATCAAACTTTTAAAATATTCATCACTTTTATTTTCCATTCCCAGTAGTTCACTTTAAGCACCGAAAAACTTGTTCGATGATTATATAAATTCTACATTAAATTTTTTAATGCTTTAAAAGTGTCATTGCGGTTTTCTGTGTTTCTTTTTAATTAATTAATTTTTTATTTGCTCTGCTAGGATTTCATTAATAACACAACCAGTTAATTTTGATTTGCCATTACACTTTAATATAATTTATAGATACATGTGGATATGAGATACACAATTATTATTAATTTATTTTTATTATTTTAATTCGTCGGCTTTCGTTTATTTATTTAATTTCTTTGTAATATTCGCGCCAAAGCAGAACAACGTTGTGCTCGGTTTTAATGTCTGCTTAGGACTATTGTGTATTCTTGCCTGTTGTTTTGTTATCATTCACTGTTTGAATATTGGCAAAATTAGAAAATGTTCCTGGTGTAATTCAAATAAGTTGGCTCTGTTAAATCAGCTGTTGCAACTCAAACCTTACACAACATGCTGGTTACATATATCCACACATTCTCAATGATTGCAGTTTCACACAATTTTCCTTCAAACTACTTTTTCTTTTTAACCAAGTTTAAGTTATAAAATAATTTTTTTGTTGCTGCTATTGTTTTTAGATTTTGGTTTTTGTTAAGGTTGGAAATTAAATGGGCGTAAGTAAATTTTGTATTTGCTTATAATGGACTTTGTTTTGGGCAAGAAAAAATTTTTTTTTCATACAATGTAATAAGGCGTATGGTAAAGCGGATACAAAATAAAATAAAAATCTTTTTTGTAAATTAAATGTTTGTTTGAGGCTTCTTGGCGTATTATGCTTATGTGCATAATTCTCAATGATATTTTTATAGTTTTTTTTTATAAACATATGATGGATTTTACATTTTTTGAAGAATTTTTCGCTTGAAGGCTACTGAAGAGTTTCCTAAGAATAACACGTCCGATTGACATAAATCTAAGTGCATGCACTTTTATCAGGAGAAAAAATTTCATAGCTCACTTTAAGTTAGATTTTTTAATTTTTAATAATTTTTTTTTTTTTTTTTTTTTTTGATGATTTCTTCTTTCTTTCTTATTAGAATTGACAATTGTTACACACGTTACTCCAAATATTTTCTAAAAATCTTTGGTTGTTACCATCCCTTCGCCGTAATCGTTCATTCCAAGTTTGCGTAAGCAATCTAGACAATCACTTCACACTTTTATGGAAAAAAAATCACACACACGCACAAAAAAAGTTTAAAGCAATATCTTTATGGGAATCATGTTAAAAGATTTATTTCTTTTAAAACGCCTTAAAACAAATTGCTAAAAATTATTTTTTGCTTCTTAAGCACAAAAATAACATTGCAATAATAATATACGATTATGTGTTTATAAATATTTAACAATCACGAATAATTTAGTGGGTATCTTAATGGGAAAAAATCAAAGAGATTGAAACCAAAGTTCATATGGACGTAATAAAATTATTTAATTTTCCATAATTAATTGGCCTTAATCTATATGGAGCGTTAAAGACAAAACTTTGATAAACACTTTGAAAAATTTTGAATAAAAAGGAAAAACACTGGTAAACAGACAGTGGTACAAGGCTGAACAATACTTCGGCCATAATTGAACATCTATGTGGAAACTTTTCAAAGCTTGTAACTTTTACAAAACTGCACCGATTTAAAGGATTTTTAGTTTTTTAAAAAGCGAATAAAAAATTTTTTAAATAATAACTATACATAAATGATATTAACACTACAATGAAAACAGTTTTATTTTTTGACCGTGACTTAATATATTTTTTCATTAAAAAGAGAATCATTCTTGGTTTTTTAAAAAAATTAAATCAATGTCATGAAGTATTAGATTTTTATTTATAAAAAATATATTAACGTAAACTAAATTTTAGAATAGAAAAAAACAACATACGAAAAATCTGATTTACTCAACATCATGAATATGATTTCGAATTCAATGAATATGGATCAAAAAAGGTAACTTCTCGCAATGACAACCTTATGTAAAAGTTATTAGAAATTATCCAAAGTTGCACTACTTCTGGATCACAAGTTCAGGATTTTATTAACTTTCTTGGAAGTTTTTTTTACTGGGGAGTGTTGATTAATTTTTTAATTAATTTTTTAATAAATTTTTTTTTTGAAGATTGTTGAAATATACATAAATTTTTTTTTCTTAAATATTTGAATAAAATAGGCTTCCAAAAAGACATTTAAAGAAAATTTGGTTTAATTTATATTTGCTCCCTACGTCCAGCATTAGTCGAAAATAGTGATTTTTTTTAAATTCGTAGCTACATACATATATTAAATGATATAAATGTAATACGTCCGTATTTATTATGTTAAACAATAAGAATAGTCTCAAGAATGTTGGTATTGTCAAATGTATTCACCATTTACCCGTTTTGGAAATGGGTACGTATGAGAAATATTTACATTACTCATACGTAACCGCATGCAAGTAACCCGCTTGTCAGTGGATACATTCCATAAGTGATTATACCATTATGCACAAAGCTATGACCTATACTTGCTCGGCAATACCTACGCAGTGCGTTTGAGTGACGAATTTAACATGGGGATGTCATTGGAAGGAAGTATACAATCGCCACCCTCTCGCTTACATTCGGTTGACGAAAACAGAATGTAATAAAACGAATATTCATCATAGTTTTCATTCACAAAAATACTATGATGAAAAGAACACTGAAGCCGGAGTGAAATAATGAACGGTCATTAAGACCGCTTCTGAAATGATTAAATATTTATTGGCAATTTACATTCAGTCAAAATATTAAGTGTTTTTTACCTGAAATTACTGAAAAAAAATTTTGTGTTCTTTAACACAGAAAAAAGTATTCACCAATTAATATTTTTAATTAAAAATGTAATTCATTCAATTAAAAATTTACTTGTATTAATTAATTTGATTGAAAAAACTTAATTGATATTATCAAATTGTTTATAGGTGAAAATTTAATTAATTTTTTAATTGATATTACAAATATTTTAATTAATAATACAATATCATTCATATTAATTTTTTGTGTGAAAGCTCTTCTTCCCTTGAACACCATCATGCTTATGCTAGAAAACTATTGTACACATTAAAAAAAAAAAAAAGAATTCTTTTCAACGTAAACACTAGAATATGACAGAAAAAGAATTTTGGTCGCTTGCTTATATACGATAAACGAATTCATATAATATATTGGTACACCAAGTAAGTACTGACAACTGTGAGTGACGAATTTATTACAGAAAAAACGTCAATAGTAGTTTTGCCGAACAAGCGGGAAGTTGGCTTTTAAAAACACATACACATACACAAAAACACCTATGAAAAAGGTGTTATATGTATATGTATGTGTAAAGTTTTGTGAAGTAGTTTTTAAGTTTATCTGTTACATACAAACACGTCTTATTCATACATCCTTTAATATAGGAAGTCCCTAGCTCATTATTTTTTTTGAAATCGAGATTTTTGCATTTTTCGTGATGAATCGATTTCAAAAATATAATGACATTGGGCCTTTTCATATTAAGGCAACGATATGTATGTACTCCTCTAGAATCCAATTTGAAGATAGTCTATCTCAGCAGGTAGATAAGTTCCAATTCTTGCTTTCTATCTCTCATGTTAAGCGAAAATAATTGTTTTTTAAACTTTTAATTTACTCGCACATGATTTTTTTAGGCAATATAATAATAGACATGTAGGGTGTCGTATTACGACTTCGACTACTACGATTTTGTATTAGACTAAAGAACATTGCAACATTTGTTTCTTTAATCTAGTACAAAATCGTCGCAGTCGAAATACAATTAGGCCCATAATAAAATTATGGTTTACAGTTTTGTATTAAACCATTAGTGTAAATGACGAATTTATTGCCTTAAATAAAAAACTAAGAGCTTTACTTTGTAAAATGCAACGCTAATGGCTGACGTAGTTTTTTCATTAAAAAAAAATATAAATCACAAAAACAAATCACACACAAAATTTGTCAAGGCTTTAACGCTGCAGCCACACGTTCAATAAATGACTTTCAATTTCATTACACATATTGTGTGTCAAAATTCCTTGAAATTGATAGCTGTGACACAAATTGATAATCAATTTCATTTTTTAAATGCCACCGACGAAGAAACAACTCAAATTTGTAGCTTCAATCAATGTGTGCTGTGACCAGCCGTTCAAATTGAAAACTAACTTACCATTTAAATGGATAGGTGAATTTGAAACCAATCTAGTTTTCAGTTTAAAAAGCTTGATTGTGTTTGTGAAAAAAGTGTGAGTGTATTGAAAATTGAATGGAATTGAAAGTCAAAAATTGAACGTGTGGCCCCCAAGTAACCATACGTCTATACCTGATATATTTTTATCATGACAAATGTCAATTCCATGAAGAAAAAAGAGCTAACATAAAAATAATCATTTTTCAATATAAAGTTTGACTTTTGTTATGATAAAAATATATCAGGTGTATACGTAGGGTAAGAGCCAATTTCAACAACGTATTTAAAAATCAATTCATACTCAAAAGTCATTTTTTATACTAAAATTAATGAAAATCGAAATTCAAATATGAATTGAGATCTAAATAGCAATGGTGGAAAAGGTGTTGAGTATTGTTGCGTTTTACAAAATAAGGCCCTTGGTTGTGTTGCTTCTTCTGAGTGCACATTATGACATTTTGTGTCACAGTAATACTTTGTATTAGTGCCAAAGTTTTGCCATTTCCAATATTTTTCCTTGTGTGGTATTGGGTTACAAACCAAAAACATAATGTGAACGGCATTGCACACGACAAAATTACAACAAAAGATATTGCATAAATCTAAACTTGAATTTTATTAAACAGTTTTAAATTTTGCATGTTATCCATTTACGTCAATCTTAAATATTATCTCTAGTTAAAGAACCAATGACTAAATAACGACATACTCGTAGTAACATACTCTTGTGTGCTTGAATAAGTATTCGTAGCAAAAGCTCATTAAATATCTGATTTTGTGGTTCGTTATGACATTTGAAAAGTGCTAGGCACTCTTTTTTTAACAAATTCTATGTACACGTGCTTTTAACTAACAATGTCACATTTTCAGGTTGATGTGTGTGAACATAATGTTTTCATGCAGGCGTAAATATGATGGAAAGGGTACTCCCGCTTCTCAAACATTTACTCAAAGATGTACACTGTTAATATTAGCACGTGAGTGTATATGAAGATGGGTGAGTTTGTCAGCATTATTAAATGTCATATTTTTAATATTAATTTTCAAATCAACAATGTTTTATTTTGGCGCATAATATTGTACATAGCCGAACATGAAGTAATAGAAGCATTATTGGTAAAGCAGACAACACAAATTTTTTTTTTTTTTCAAAATTCCTTGATATAAGGGGCTAAGGTTCTATTCACATACATATTACGTAACGCTACGTGGGGCGAAGGGATTTTTTAATGCTTAAAGAAAATGCTTGATGTAAATTAAGTAAAACACACATATTGTTACCTTAATATGGAAAGGCCCGAACTCATTATATTTTTGAAATCGAGATTTTTGTATTTTTCGATACAATAGATGTTCTTCTATCGAAATATACAAAAAACTCGATCTCAAAAACAATGAACTAGGGCCTTTCTATATTAAGGTAACGATATATTCCCTGAAGAAGTAACAAATTGTCGCAACGAAATATTGAAAATAATATGCAATTGTTAATTCTTTATATAAAAAACAGATCTCAAGCTCAATAAATAAAAATAAAGTTAGAAATCAAGAAGTTCGAAGAAATTTCAACAATAAGTTAAACAGACTTTGAAAAAAAAAACGAATTAACGAGAAGACCGGAATGTATGGAATTATTGCGATTTAACGCGATGTTTTCAAGGGACCAACAATTTGTTACGAATTGTCGAGATTTTCGATTTAAAGGGATACGAATTATCGGGACTGTACTGTATTTTCTTTTAACTTAATGTTGCTTGTGTTATTTCCAAATGTGAAACTTGTTAGAGGTTTTATGAATGTGAAAGAAATTGAATTTTGTTTTTCTTGTTAAAAGCAAGAATCCTTTTAAGGAAAAACACAACAAAAATATTTTACCAAATGTAAACAAATAATAAAAATGTCCAAGTAATTCCTATTAATTTTCCATTGTATTTGCATGTGCTTATGAAATTTTTCCATGGTAGTATCGGGCAACCTTTCAAGAAGCTTTTCTCGCAATGAATGCTGTGCCAAAGATAAATTTTGATTTTATATACCCACATCCGAAATGTTCATTGACATTTAAACAGCAACCGTAATTACAGAGGTCGGCTCATGAAAAAAATTAATTTTATGATATTATTACAAAAAAATATCTACATATACTTAAATGTAGATACTTGGTTATTTGTTATACTCACACATGTACGAGTGCATGCATCGTACACACTCCTTGCTTCCTATACAACGTTGCTCGAAAGAAATGTTAATGAACTCTACCCTGAATGTTCATTAAAACATGTCAATAAGAAAGCGAAAGCAATGAGCAGAAATCAAACCTACTTCACGTAGTCCTTATAAAATTAGACACCAGTCCTTAACAAGAAAATTTACATTGTTGGTAAAACAAAATTTTTTTAAATTAATAATTTGTTCACGCAATAAGCTTAAATGAAGTTTAATATGATGTGGTGAAGGAAAAATGTATGTAAGGTTAAATAAATATCCACCAAAAATATTAATTTTTTTTTGTTATTTTATTGGTGTAAAGAAAAAAGATGAAAATATGTACAATAAAAATAAAAGAAAATAAGTATCTTATTTGACAAAAAAATATGTTTACTGTTTATTATTTTTCTAAAAAGAAATGCAAATGACTTGAAGTGAAACAGAAAGATAATTCCAAATTACACTATGCAACAAATGAAGAATTTTGGAAAAACCCACGGACTAGACATATATATAGGTTCGATAGTGCTACCAAGGGGTAAATAAAACGCTACACTCAGTTTGGCGATTTTGGTGACCAACTTTTTTTTATCGGCCTCCGAAAGATTTCGAAGATCAGTGCGCCCTCGAAAAATTAAACTATTCATTTATTTCTATTAACCTTAGCTCCCTATTATCGTTCTCAACTGAACTCAATGTGGTTGTCTGAGAGTAAACCCAAGTTACACATTGATATTGGCACTCACAACTTAAACAACGGTTGAGTCATAACATTTTCCAGTAAAAACTGGTTGTGATTCACAATGCTAAAAAATAATTGGGTTGTGTGTAAAAGCTTTGTTGACTCTTAGACGACCAAAGTGAGTTGAGCTGAGAACCGCAATAAGGGCATTATTCTTTTTTATTATTTCCATACTCCAGCTCTAAAAACGAATATGATGCAACAGTTTTCGGAACAATTTTTATGTAAGATAACAACGTAGTTTTTTAATGAACTTTATTGCACGAAACTTTTTGTATTTAGTAATTTCACTGCTAGAGAGGAGAGTGATATATAAAAAAATACGGAGCATTAATCTCTGAAGAATTTTTGACAAATTTTTTCATCTGATTTGCTTGTCCAAGTCTCCTATTGACAAATGAAAAAAAAATCATGCAACTAATTTTATGAAAAATTCGTAATGTAAATTAGCTAAACGAGACAAATTATAGGTGAACTGAGGCAAATCCTGGTGACCCATCATTGATATTTTAATTCTATTAGTTTTTTTTTAAATACAAATCTACAAAATTTCAAACCGCTAAGTCCGATGATGGCATAATATTTAATTAATTTTGAATGTAAGAACGTTTGACTATATCAAGCATAAATGATTTATATAAATTTTTGCTGGGCTAAATATTTAACAGACTTTATAATAAAAATTATTAAGGCTTCATAAAGAGTTTATATCACAGATTTTCATACAAAATTATTCTTAGTTTTATAAATAAATCCTCTAATACAAAATGTTTAAAAAACAAATTTCCATACACAATTTCTTCTGTAAATCTTTTATAAACCTAAATTATTTTTTATAAAGAAGGCCTTTAAAGTTTGTTTTGTTGATTAAAGACTTAAAAGACTTAAGTTTTTAAATTCGTATTCAGTAAAATAAAATTTTATTTTTCTCTTAAGTTGTGCGTAAATTGAAAACTTCAAACACGTTTTCAGGCAAACTATTTTTTTTGAGTTATGACGTTGTTTTTTTTTTTTAAATAAATTAGCGATATTTTTAAATATAAATGGAAAAATTTTGAGATTTCCCTTCATATCGAATAACATAATTTGCCCCCAGCTTGAACTTTTCATTTGAATTTAAAAAAAATGCCTAGGAAACCTATAGATAGCTTACTTGTTTATATTTACAGTGAATATTTATTAAAATAAGAAATAAAAAGAAAAAGTAAGTATTCACAATGAATATGCAACCAAAAATACTTCAAAAAAAATACAGCTCCCTAAATACAGATGTAAAAAAATTTATACTTAATTTATTTATTATTCAATGAAATCATTGAATTTTATTCACCAACCAAATTATTTATTCAAAATGAAAATTGATGATGTTTTCTTGTAAGTGTGTAATTACACACGTACATACTTACATATGTACATACATATGTATGTGTGTATGTATGTATGTACATGCTCGTGCGTACCAGCCATTAAGGAAAACTTTTAAATTTAACCTCAAAGTTAATATTTATGACGCAGAGTTGCTTTTGTGCTTTCACAGTCTCAAAAGAAATAAATTGATAATGAATTTTAGTTAAAGGTTTTCATAAATTTCGGCAAAAAAAAAATCATATAAATTATATAGGGCTGAGTGTGTTGAGGTTACCCAGCCATTGTATTCAGCTAACATCAGGTGTTGTAGACTTTTCAAAGTTTATTACTTTTCATTGTTATTTTACACAAAATCGATTTTAGAAAATATTTGTAAAACTGAAAAAACTTTTTGTTGGTTTTGCGAAATCCATACATACATACATATATACTTTATGGAAAAGGCCTTCCTTTTACTTCCTCTTTTTGCTTAAATGTAGGTTGCTTTTGTTTCTTCTAACCCTGTAGTGTAGTTCATAATTTCATTAAACAAATATTATTTTCTTTATTTAAAGGCTGCTGATTTGGCAAATTAATTGTTTTATTACATCATATTTCTCACAAAAAAAAAATGTAATAGAAAATAGGTAAAATGTTTTATTGAAAAATTGTTTCGATGTAAAAAAGCAGATGCTTAATGTCTTTTGGCAAATTCGTAATTAATGTACGCAGTTTTTAATTGGTTATTGGTTGTACTCGTACCTAGTTTAGAGGGAAAAAAATCAGTATGTTTTCTGCCTTTAAGAGTTTTTCATTGAAAAAATCTAACACACAATTCATACATCAATAAAATATATCGCTCCTCTATTGCAAGAGAGACATAACTCAAAAATGCTAGTTTTGCAGCAAAAATATTGCATATAATTGCATGTGGCAATAAAAGAGCAATATAATTTATGTATATATGTATTTCCAAAAATTTAAATACTCTGGTGCGAATGGGGTGTATGCATCTACATATTTATACTAGAGATATTATTGTGAGCATCTTTGTATGCTCAATCATGACCGCTTTTTTTCGTATGAACGCTTGCTCATGTTAGTGAAAAGAAAACCAATTGCGATCGCACAACTTTAGTTTAAAATAAAATTATTTCCTTAATTTGAAACAGTGTGCTATTACACAAACACAGAAAGAAATATCTCTCCTATAAACACCTTTAATTGAAAAGAACAAAAATTAACTAAAAATTTGATTGTATCAATTAAAATTTTCTCATAATTAATTTTTCAAACAAAAGCTTAATTGACACAATTATTTTTTTTTACTTAATAACTTTTACGCAATTAAATTTTTAATCAAAAGTTTAATTGACTGCGCAAAATTTTTAATTGATTTTTTTAAATTAATTACTAATTGGAAAAAAAGTTTTTTGGGAATTTTGCGAAGCTCATCGCTGGTAATTTAAAACCTACGAGTATTAAACATACATGTATATGGTATGTGTGTATATATAATATCTTAACACGCGTTTGTATTATTATAAAGTTCATTCACTCTGACCTCACTCTGACCTCAGATAGTCTTTTAAAAAATAACAAATTGTGATAACCACGCTTGATTACAGCTGTGCTATGGAGTGATAACTTGTTTGTTTGTAAACCTTTTTGCAAATTAATCGGTTTCCATTTTGCGCCTCAGATAAAGTTTCTTCCAGTAGGGACTTTCGAACTTTTGATAGTTGACAGCGGACATATTGTTCAAGCTACATCTGTCGAATCAGCTGTCATTTATCCAGTCGGTATTGCCAAATAACCACCACGGGCTGGTATGGTTAGGTAAGGTTGGGTTGACTAGAGGAGCCATTACGCCCATGTCAGGAGACATACACATAAGGAAGCATACGCCTGTTGTACATTCTCATGTGAATAACAAAAATTAATTTTAAAAATAAATACACCCGACTACGCCCAACTTAGAACCGTTAAATATCCTAAATGGTCATTCGAAATGAAAAATCAAAAGAGAAATCTAAAGATGATTTTAAAATACCTGTCGAATGCGTATCATTATATCATTGATTATTTACAAAATGGCGTCTATTGGCCGCCATATTGAAATTTGACTATTGACACTGCCAGGATTAAGAAAAATCGATTAGATGATTGATAAAAAATCAGTATCACTGACGTAGTCCCTCAATGTGGATAATGTCCGGTAAGGTGTCATCCCCCCCCCAAAAAAAAAAAAAAACGCAGTCTCGGTTGGGTGAAAGCTGGATAATGTCTCAATATCCTCCATGCATGAAAGCTACAACTCCGGTCAACTTTTCCAGCTCGGGCTTATTTAGTTTCAACTGCTCCCTTGTTTTGTGTTCGTCCGGCTCGCCCCATAGAACCTTAGTTAGATTACCCACACTAACGCTATTCCATCGTGTCCTGTGGGCCATCTTCGCCCAATTTTGTAACTCAATCTTCGCTGTCTAGAAAGGTTTTGCATTAATGAAAGCTACGGTCTGTCTGTTTGCATCAATCAAAGTTCTGGCCTTATTCGCCAGTCCATTTGCACGGTCATTACCAATTACGCCGTAGTGGAACTGCACCCATACATAGTGTTCAACAGCAATGGCAAAATATAAAATTTCCATATCAAAATTAGTATTCTGTTCGGGCAACGATCCATGAGCTTCAATGCCAATGGTGAATGGCTACCAACTTATTTTTTGCCAGCATTGCCTCACACATAATGCCGCATGGGACATTCTGCTGGAGCGAGGTCATCTCACGTGGGTGTAATGCGAACTAGACATTTCGGCTAGCGCCACCCACCGAAACCGCGGCGAACATTTGCACGATGCTATAATTCATACATAATAGCATCGATAGGCCTTTCAAACAAATAAAAAACCTCGCTGATGTCACATACCACACACACACACACACAGACACACACTTTGTTTTGTTTAGGTGAGTGCTGACCACCGAGAGAAATGTATTTGTGTATGTGTATTCATTTGTATAAGAAAACGATTGCAATTCGGCACTCTAAAAGCCGGGGCACAATGACTCCGTCATGCGTTAAACTTTGCCTTTTCCAACTGACAGCTAAGTTGAAATACATAGTTTCTGATGAGGTCTGTTACATTCAGTACGTGTCCGTTAACGCAAAGTACAAAATTTTGTCAACTTTTAACTTTTTGTGTACGTTGAGTAGTTTGACAGATATTGGTTGATTTTTTTGGTATTTTCTGATTTAGGTTTTTGTGTTTTGTGGCAGCAAAAATAAAATTAAACAAAGAAATAAAGGAAATGAACACAAAAAGTTGAATTTAATAAATAAAATGGAGAATTGACCTATTGAAGCTGTTCAAATGGTTCCGTCAATAAAGTACTCATTGTGCCAACCTTCTCCGTCGTTACGTTAATGTCAGTTAAAAAAGGCGAAGTTTAACGTATGACGGATTGTGCCCCGGCCTTAATGCCACTTTGGCCACGCGTGCTTTAGATTTAAAGATAGGAAGCGTTTAATGAAACACCCTTTATAAAATGGTTGTGTGTTTCGTTTCTTGCAAAAAATCGAAAATGTTATAAAACGTTACATTAGCATTTTTCATAAAAGGTTCAAAAGCTGTTATTTATTATATTTACATTATGCCTAAACGTGCAAAAAAAAATACATCTGTATGCTTATTAATGCTAAAAATAATAATTTTTCTTTTATTGTATACTTTTGACAATAAAATATTTATGTGAGAAAAATATACATACGTAAATATATGTACATATCAAGGACTAAGCGCTAAAATAACGTTTTACAGGAGAAGTTTTTTTCTAATTTATTTTCCAATATACATATTCAGAACTAGCCGGGTCGGTCCGTGCGCTTCGCCACACCCATCCTTAGATGGAGTTAATATATATTTTGTATACACGTTATGACTTGTCACTGAACTATCTTCCAGAAACCCAATCGGTGCAGAATAACATAAATGATATACATATAATTGTCATTCCGACATTTAACTTTCTATTTATTTTATTCCCTTTTTTGGAATTCGAACTAACAACCTTTGGCATGACACGCTAGCAAAAGACCCACTCGAAGACAGGGGCACTCATATTTCAAAGGCATAAATACCAATTAATCTAAAGCTAATATCCAATTAATCTAATTGCAGGGAACAATTCAGATAATATTTATACTATTTGATAGTTCTGAGATCCAGCCACATGTAACTTGTTCAGTGCCGTTTACTACAATACTAGACCGAATATAAGGACACTGAATTTCGAATATGTAACATGATATGTTTTTTTCGCCGTACGCTCCCCTCTAATTTTGGTAACAGCCCCTTTTTTTATCATGTCATGGGACGAGTATGTTTAGATCATTTGGCACTAAATTTTACGCAGGATATGAATAAATATGTGAGTAATGAGGGATAAATACCTTTTAGTAGAATGATATGTGTGTACATGTGTGGGTGTTGTTAATTGAGGGTGATAGATAGGAAACCAATAAATGATAGAGTAATAACGCAGGTAAATAAGTAGGTGTGTTTTCAGCGTGAAGTGATTGTTTTTAAATTTTGATTATGCAGTTTAGACGATATAAATTCACATATATATACATACATACCAGTCGTTAAGCAGCTCTGGGTTGAGGAACATCTCTCGCGTCATCGTAATTATTTCTTAAGTGCGGTCAGGCTTGTGCATGTTGTTTGGCCTTCGAGAGTTTTTCGTCTCGCTCGCACTGGTTGACTGATCTGCCACGGATAACCGTATAATCTTGCGGTTTTTTCTGGAATTTCTTTAACAACCACGTTGCTACTTCCTATGTGAAGGCATAGGTCGTGTACAGTCAGTCACAAAAACTTTTAAAATACTGTTAATACCATCTTGGGCATATGGTCTAGTTACTCCGCCCATACTTGTGCAACACCATATTATACAAATTTACTTTGTATATATAATATGTACTAAATAAATAAATAAATAAATAAATATACATACATACATATACATACATATATACATACATGTGTACTAGTGATGAGCGATAACGTAATTTTTTAATAACGTCGCTCCTTGTGAACGTGATTTCGAAATCGCTGTTCTTTTAAACTGTGACTGTGATCACAGTTTAGCAGTATTTTGTTTGTAGCAGTTCTGTTATTTTGAGAAAAACTAATAAGAAGAGCAGCAGTGAAATTAAGCAGTGACTGTGATCACGGTTTAACACATTTCAGTTATTCTGCTTTAAAAGTATTTATTAGTATTGGTATTTTGATAAATACTAATAAGAAAATCGACAAGAACAAACAATTAGCAATCAACCCCATCAACAGGGCTGCCAGATAAAATTATCGAAAAATCGTCGAAATCCGATAAACTATAAAATAATCGTCATTTTATTCTCGAAAAATCGTCAAGAAAATCGGGCAAATCAAAATGATTTTCTTAACGTGTATACTAGGCCGGGTCGATTAGTATGCATAGAAAAAATTTAAAAAATCGTTTAGTAAAAACAAAATCTACATACCGCTACCTTAATATAAAAATGCCCTAACTCATTATATTTTTGAAATCGTTATTTTTACGTTTTTCGATACATTAGATTTCCTCTTTCGAAAAATACAAAAAAATCGATTTCTAAAAAATAATTCTAAGAAAATTTTGGAAAGAAACCTTGGGTGTAAAATCAAACCCTATACCGCACATCTCTACATGAAATTTATTTCCTCTTCATGAGCTTCTTGTTTGGCTACTGCCTGCCTTATTTGAAGACATTGACCTTAAAGATGAAAATGTTGATAAATTTACGGGTGTGTTAGAAAATAAAAACCAGATTGACTATCTTATTTATAAAAAAATAAAAGACTTATGAAATAAATTTTGTATGTAAAAGTGTTTTATAATCTTCCTATAAATTAAAAATATTTTTTATGAATGAGGCCTAAAGACCTGTTTACAAAAAGGAATCATCTAGATTCTACTTGAATGCCTGCGTGAGGAGGAAAGCCACTTAAGCCAAGGCCTTTAGTGTTAGGTTTATAATTCAAATGTAGGAATTATTTATTAAATCGATTAGAATTCAAAGCTTATGAGTTACTTGTTAGACAACGTAGTAACCGTTTGCTTGTTTCAGAATAAGTGAAGTTATGAAAATCTTATGAAGTATGAAGTATTACTGCAAGGCAATTTAAAAAAGAATTTAATATTTTGTGGAACCTAGAGATCGCCATTTTAAAGTTTTCGTTAGATATTCGGCATTTACGGATATTAAAGTATGACACATCGATTTTTTGTTTCAAGAGAACCAAGTGCCCTGTGAAGCACTAACCACAAGTGTCCCGTTCTAATGTCACGTACGTCTTTTTATAAAAAAATATTTTTCATTGTCAATTATTACCCTACGTCTACACCTGATATATTTTTATCATAATAAAAGTCAAACTTTATATTGAAAAATTATTTTTTTTATATATTTTATGATTTGAACAGGCTAAAGTTCTTATCGCTTTGTAATCCAAATTACATGTGATAATTACACGGTGTTACAGTGAAAAAAAAACTTGGAAAACGACCTAGCGTGAGTTGTAGGTCTTGTTGAGTACATTACAAATTGTGTCAAAAAATTTTTGAAACACCCTCAAATTCAGAAGTTATTCTGAAAATACCGTTTTCGGTGATGTTCGTCAACTTATCGAACTGTAGCTAAGTCAGTTTTTGTTAGATCTAAATTTGTATAATGTTTTTAGAAAAATAACAGATTACGCTTTACAACGATGTGTATATCTTGATATATTTGTAAATTTTGAGCATTGTTTTTGTTAAGAATATCCAAAAAAAATTATAAAATTTATAAATTTTTTTCATTTGAGTAGCTTTTCATAGCTTATTTTTATATGTAAGCTTATAAAAGTTTATACTAATGTATAAAGCAAATTTAGTTCTCAACAAAATATGGTTTTAATTTTTCAAATCGGATAAAAATTGTAAAAGTTATTCAACTTTTCATTAACGCCCTTTTTTAGCATTTTCTCCCCCAGCGCCAACAATTTTAATAAAAACACAACGAAATAAACAAATTTATCAATTTAATTATGCAAATTATTTTGTTTTTTTTAGTAATCTTACAGTTATTTTTTTTTTTTTTTTTTTTTTTTTTGTATATACTTAAAGCCTTATACATAACAAAAAGCTTTATGCCAGTTAGCATAAGTGGCAAAATTGACTATATGTCTTAACGAGTTTCAAACTAATTATTTGACATTGGAAATCGGTGCATAATGTAGTTTTCACCCACTATTAAATCCTAGTTTGAATTTTAATGTAAAATTGTATGGCAAAACTTGTTAAGACCATGTTTAGTTTTGTCGCTTATGCCAGTTTCTCGTTATGTATAATGCTGTTAATAAGTAAAGTTATTATATTCAGTAATGCAGAAATAAATACACTCTTATTTATTATCAATTTGCCTTAATTTGAAAAAATTAAACTGGAAGATAATACAGACGATTGGGGGTTGTCCTATTTTTTTTAATCATTAAAAAAGTTTAGAATGTTCTTATGTGCAATTTTATGTTATATATGTATATTTGGATAAACACATAAAATAATCGAATTTAATACGAGTACCAACACAATGTCAAAGTTTGGTGAAGGTTATTTTTTATAGAAAAATGTAAAAAAGTGTAACTAGGTTAAAATTGTTGCCATGTGAAGTTCTATTAATATTTATTTTAATTAAAATAAGAAACTTTGTAGATTTGTAATCATTATGCAGTGTGTGATATGCATAATAATTGTTTTTTATATTTGCGGTTTATTTGGTGACTTCAATTCTACTGGAATACCTGCGCGAAGCGGACAGCCACGCAAACGATGCCTTCAAAACAGCTTTTGACTGCTAATACAGTTCTATCAAATGGTATGAACCCGAAAGTACTTGTACAAGCTGTTTCAGTGTACTTAAGAAAATTAAGTCTGAAGAGTTTATAAGCCACTCATTACCATTATCTTTCTCAATGATTTAGCATCATAGAATATTCCATAAAGCATAGGACTGTCATTTGTGTGAAGTGCTTACCAAAAAAGTCTGCAATCGCAATATTTGTAGTTTAGAAAAAGTTTAATAACTTTTGCAAATATAAATCGATTGTAACAAATAATGTCTAATTTTTTTCTGTATAAAATTTCCTTTAAGGTTATGTACAAAAAATAAAAGGTCTTCATAGAAAAAAATTAAAATAACTATTGTTGAGTTTGAAAAATTACGTAAAAAATCAAAAAAAAAATCGAAATGTTTGATAAAAACTTATCCAATTTCTTGGAACATACAATTAATGCATACAGTTTTTTTTTGCCTTTCCAAAACTATTTAAAATTTTTAAATTTGTCGAAAAATGTGTGAGTTAGAGGTACTAAAGTACTACGACCCACCCTAAAACAATTTTTTCAAAATAACTCGAATTTTTGAGGGTGTTTCAAAATCTTTGAAAACGTTTTTTGTATGTCCTCACCAAGGCCTACAACTCCCACTAGGTCACTTTTCAAGTTCTGACAAAAAGTGTTTTTTTGTAACACCGTGTTATTAATGAACAAATAACATCAAATTTAGTTTTAAATATTCTGACAAACATTAAGTTGAACGGAACAACTAGCCGTTCTCGAAGGCCACTAAACCTTCATCATCAGCGTTCTTCTGTGTTTGGTCCAGTGTGTGTGGTGTCAGTTGATGTAGATTTTTGCAAATGGAATATGAGAATTGTTTTGTTTCTCTAAATTTACAACAGTCTTACCATTGTCGTTTGTTCTTTACTAATTATGCACATGTTAGTTAATTTGCTTATTTTTTGTTCTACTTAAGACAAACTTTTTTTAGTTTGTTACTATTAAGTATATTTTTTATTTTAATTTTTCCCACAAGCCCATGACTATTAATTTTAGTTAATTTAATTATTATTTTTCGAACTTCATTTGTTTCTATATTTTATGATTTGAACATATGAAGTTCGAAAAATAATAATTAAATTAACTATAATTTTTTTTTATGTTAGCTCTTGTTTTCTACATGGAATTTGACATTTGTCATGATGAAAATATCTCAGGTGCCCAGCAAAAAATTTCAAAAAAGGTAATTGAGTTTGGAATTAAGCATTTCTGGTGGAAGCTGTTCCTTACTGGATTACCAACTTAATGATTTTAACAAGGCGTGAGACTAAAATAATCGATTCTTGAGAAGTACTTACCTTTTTTATTTGGAAACTTGTTCACATAATCTATTTAATCTAAAAAAATCATTCTCTTCATTTAGCAACTTGTACATAATTTTTTTACATTTTAGGTAATGAGATTTGTAAGCGAGTAATGAAATTTGGCAATCAGAAAAGTAAGTCATTATATCGCAAGTAGTTCTGATGGTAATGTGTAATTTTTTGCTGGGTGTAGACGTGGGGTTACACATATGTAAATATCGTCACCTTAATATTTTATTTTATGATTATTTTTTTTTTAATCGAGATTTTTTCATATTTCGATACAGTAGATGTTCTTCTACAGAAATATACAAAAAACTCGATTTAAAAATACAGTGAGGTAGGGCCTTTCCATATTAAGGTAACAGGTAATACTGCAGAAAATTTGGTGACAATTGGTCCAAACTTACTCGACCTATGATTCGTCCTATAATGTTAATTGCTCCCCCCCCCCCCACCCCAAATGTGACTATGGAACCAGTCTCGTAACTATACTTAGATATTAACCTAAGCTGAATTGGTATTTATACTTTTGAAATATGGGTGGCCATGTGGTTGAGTTTTTAGTATGCAAGTCTGTCATGTACGAGGTTGTCGGTTCGAATCTCCAAAAAATTTCAGATTAAAAATAAAATGTCATTGTATTTGTAGCAATAAAAAACTTTATAAGCGTTAATTTTTACAGTTAAATTTCGGAATGACATTTATATATAATTTATATTATGCTACACCGAATAGGTCCCTATGGGATAGTTCAGTGACAATTCACAAGGTACATACAAAGTATCAATTAACCCCATCCTAGGCCATCTCCATGCAAAAGTGACTGGTACGTTTCATAGGAAGTGCTAGAACTCGGACTGGCCCCTATCACTTGGGGACCGGTCACGTGACCAGTCTTGCGTCAGTTCGATTTCCTGCAGGGAAGTTACCCATTGTGGCAACGAAATATTGGAAATAAAAAAAATTGTTAGTTCTTTATTAAAACAAAAAACAAGATCTCAAGCTTAGTCAATAAAAATAAAATTAAAAACAATGAAATCGAAGAAAATTCAGCACTAATAATTAAAAAATTGTGAGTATGTAATATACTACATACAAATATTGGAAACTACTTAGTCTTCACAAATTGTTTCATTGTTTTCCACTTTTCTAACTGCATTTTATTTCTTTTTAGCGTATTTTATTCTTTATTTATTTATTTCATTTTTCCTCTTCTCCATTTGCAATTACAAGTTTAATGATTTATTTATTTAGTTTCAGGTTTCCTTTGTGTTTATTTAACAACAACTGCAGTACATTTAGTACATTCGTTTTGTTTTTCTACATTAGTTTTTCTTGTAATCATTTCTTTATCCTTTTTTGTTAACAGCGCAAGCTAAGTCCTTTGTTTTATTTTTAGTTTTTATTTATTTAAGGCGCAGTTTATAAACATTCCTTGCTTTTCAAACATTTGGACTTCTAACTCTTCTAACTTATTTTTAAAAACAGCCAAATAAAACAATAAACTTAATTTATTCACTTAAAGCAGATACATTTAATTTGCTTAGAACAGAAAAGGTGTAAACTGTTTCCAATTTACAATACTAATAAAAAAGTTTTAGATAGTTTATAAATTTTTTTTTCTTAAAATGTTCTTTACAATACGTGCGACGTGTGTAAAATGTACACTAGAATTTTACATTATTTTTTAAAGTAAGAACTAATGAGTTCAAAGATTAATCGGAAGAATTTGTCAAAAAGCGCCTTTATTTTGCTGGCACTTATATAATAACAACCATTTTTGAATACTTTCTGAACAAATTTTTAATCTACCTTTTCGACCTCTCTCTTATTTAAAAATTTTTTAAGCTTTATATCTTTATATTTATTATTTTGATATTTATGAATTTTTTTAACCAATTGCTACGAAAATTCTTGTGTTTACTTCTTAATAAAACTAAATATATAGTATAATTCCAGAGAAATGGAAATGGTGTAACTGTAACAATGTGTTCTCGGTACGTTGTAACTAAAGCACATTTAACTTAAAGTGTTTATGGAGTAATAATTTTCAATAAAGTGACTGAATATGACGATAAAAACATGTTTAAGTTTACTGCAAAAAAAGTATAGCAGGCACTTGTTACACTCGGTTACGACGGTTACTATACATAAGTGTAATAATTCGACTTGTGTTCAATCGTTCTCGTTCTAATTAAAAATTGGTTTGAGCTCATTTAATGTGCATACACTTTTATGCTCTGACTTGTATACAAAAGCTTACTGTAGTTGAAAACAGTTTTGGTACTATAGTAATAATAACGAAATAAACTAGTAATTTATTAATAATAGTTTCTTTAAGTGCTCTGGAGACATTCAAATAAACCCGTCACTCAGTGAGTGTTGAATGTTGTAGACTTGTCGCTTAACAGTAGACGTACAAATAAACACGTCAATCACCAGTTGAAGCACAGCAACAATATGATGCGAACCGGATTATGGAAAATAATTGATAAATGTAGCAGAAATACAATAACAAAAATTAAAAATTTTAAAACCCCCAACATCTAGAAGAGATGTGATATCTTCCAAACAGCTGGACCAATTTTCTTCAAACATAATCAAAAAATTAAATCAATCAAACTAAATCAAAATCGGTCCAGCAGCGGACTTGTACAAACAGACACACACTATAAAATTATAAAATTATAACACGACCTTTTTTTGATTGGGGCTTAAGAAGAAAAGTAAATGTGAATTAGCATTATTTGACAAGCTAAAAAAATAACAAAAAAAATTATCTTGACCTTAAAATGCGTTGTTTTTTTGCTCTCCTGAAAGATTATTATTTTATCACTTACTTATTTTTGCGTTTTTTCGGTTTTGGCGATTTTTTTAAGTTTTGGCTTTTTTTTTTAGTTTTGACACTTTATTTTCTTGTTTTGGCGATTTTTTTCGGTTTTTGGCTTTTTTCATTTCGGTGATTTTTTTTTATATTTTTGGTGATTTTGTTCATTTTTGCGATTTTTTTTTCATTTTGGCGTTTTTTTCATTTTGGCGATTTTTTCGAATTTGGCGATTTATTTTAGTGTTAGATTTTTTTTAATTTTGGCGATTTTTTTTAATTTTGGCGATTTTTTTTAATTTTTGGCGATTTTTTTTAGCGATTTTATAATTTTCGGTTTTTTTAGTTTTACCGTTTTTGAAAATTTCAAGTGTTTGCCTCTTACGGTTTCCAAGATATCGCAAATTGTTTTAATTTAATTAAAATTTTTTTAAATTTTAGTGTTAATTGTTGTAGTCTGTATAAAAATACACTAATTTTACAAATTTCAAGTTTCAATATACATGTGTTCCTACAATTGTATGTATATTACATGGGATTTTAAAATTTTTCGTTGCTAGTTTTGGAACACCCTTTAATTTTTAATTCTCATGTATTTGTTGTTGTAGCGGCCAAGGTTCTACATACTCTGTCGAAATTTCAGGTCCGTAGCTCTTACGGTTCCTGAGAAAATACCGTGTGACGGACAGACGGACAGCGTAGCGAAAACAATAGGGTTCCTTTTCACCTTTGGTTCCTTAGCAGACCATAAGCCAGCCAGCGATGTTTGACTGAGAAGTGAAACCTGAAGTATGGCTGAAAGAAAATTTGTGTAGTTACCAACTTGAAATAGAGCCCGATTAATCAATTATTCCGAATTAAAATTTGCATAATTGTAGATATTATTGAAATTACTAAGTTGTCACACGTTTACTTCATGGCAACGCTCACATTAAGAACAGTAACCCTATATATAATAACCCTATATATATATATATATATATATATATATATATATATATATATATATATATATATAATATATATATATATATATGTTAGACAACAAATTAGTTTTTCGTATGAAATAACTTTTCCTCAAATCCACTCAAATATCAAGTTCAATATACTGAAAACTTTTTTCTTTATCAATAAAAAGTAATCTGTTAAAAATCAAAGTGAAGCATTTTCATCCAAAAGCAAGTTTCTAAAGAAATACAAATTAACGTATATTTGTTTGGCATATCAGCGCTATCTTTGAGATTTATTACATTAAGTGTCATAATACTCAACAATTCATACGCAAACAAAATTTCAAGTAAAAGAAAATTAAAATAACACATGCTGACACACAAAAATACAAAAAAAAAAAAAGCCAGCAAGCTTCAGCACTGTATTTGCAAATGGAAAATTTAATAGAATCGACAATAACATGAAATAATGAATGACGAATGATGACTTCACTTTAAACTGGTTTTGAAGACCACGTTTTTTTTGCAGCTGGCAACACAACTGGAACTCGCTGGCTATCCATAATCGAGTGTTGGATATATCTACGCGTATAATATACGCCGTATATAATATTAATGGGTCGAATATGGATAGTAAGTGAACTTCAGTTGCGTTGACATTTGCCAAAAACTTCATGAAGATGACACTGGAAAAAAACAGTTGCTGTCAACAAAAAAAAGAAAAAATGTGATTGCCGGATGTCATTTAACTGTTTATTGGTATATTTTGCCTTCTACCTACCGAGAATGTTTGGGTTGCAGAATGACCAGCGAACTGTTGTTTGTTTGCTATCCGTAAGTCCTGATTCACACACATCAGGTCTGAGTCGTCAAGTCTTGAGTTTTTAGGAGAGAGAGGAAAAGAGAATGGAAAGGGGTACAGACTTGACCAGTCAAGTTTGCTTTTTCATTTTGTTTTGTCATTCGTAATACTCTACTACAACACAAATTGATGAGACTTGATGAAACAAACTTGACGGTGTGTATGAACGTAAATGCAGGTTCAAAAGAAAATTGAACAAAAAGTGATCAGCTAAACCTGATGTGTGTGAATCAGGACTAATAGACCCTTGAATATTTAATTTTTATTTGTTTCCGCAAAATGATAATTCAGTTTCAAAGTTCCTGGCAACATTATTGTATCACCGAGCATTTTAATTAATCCGTACAATTAAAGTGCTTATACAATAAAATGTTAAATTGCTCTTTTGCTGTTATTAACATACTCTTAAAAATTTGTTCGATGTTGCAAGGTTTGAATGCTCATGTTCGTTCGCTTTTGCACTTTAAATGCCAATAAAATGGCATGTGGAAAATTCAAAAGGAAAACTTGCAGTCATTCTTGTGCATGCTTTCTATCACACAACTATTGCCAGAAAGCCTCAAAGTAGACGGTTAAAATATACAGTTGTATTAGAAATAAACACTTGTCTACTTACGTTTATCGATCCTTGACCGCGAAAATATCTTAAGAGCGTTAACAAATATTAAACTTCATTGTAACAATTTTCAAACAAAAAAACACAAATTATTAACTTGCAGCAAAGGCTCGATACAAGCTAATTGATGACATTTTAGTCTATTAATCTGGAGGTACTGGTTCAATTACCGCCAAACTGGACAAACAATAAATTAATTTAATTCATATAATTCACAAATAAGTCTTAAGCAAATTAAAAGCAATAAAAACATTTAGAACAGTTTTTCAACTCAAATAAAACCTAAAAAATTAATACACAATTCGAATTGAAACAAAAATCATTGAACTACAAAAATGACTTTTATATCGTTGTTCAAACACGAATAGAATTGTAAACCCTGAAGACAAAAATTATGAATGATTTTTTTTTATTTTGCTTAGATTTCTCCATCTGCTTTTGCCTTTGTTTTTTTTTCGTCAGCTTTGCATTTCTGAAAAGCAGCAGATATTATAGAAAATATATTTAAAAAAACAGCTTGAGCAAAGTTTCTTCGTAGTTTGGGTTTTAGTTAAGGGTGGAGGAAAATAAATACAAAATGCTTTTAGCTGCAAAAACTATTTGAAATTGTACTTTAATGGAATTGATATAGTTTGTTTGACTTGCTGATAAAGATAAACAAATAACAAAAAGGAAACAGGAAAAAGAATCCCTATTTTCAAAAGCATGTTTGGCAAATAAAGCGAAACCATAGAACAGGGTTATTATGATTTTCTTTTTTTTATAAATTTTTATAATTTTATGATAAATTTTGAAAAAGTAAATAAATAATGATCTATTAAAAAGGCATTACTTTTTCGACCTTTATCCTTGTAATAAAACGATTTTCCACGTTGTCTGTAGATTTTATAGTTTATCACTAATTGGATGTGGTAATAATAATAATAAAATAACCTCCTTAAGAAGCAAAGAAAGTGGATGTCATAGTTTCAGTTTCCATAAGCCTTGCTGGGATCTTCAGCACAGGTATCAGCAGCTTTTAGCAGGGCAGTTTAACGTCAAATTTCGCAATAAAAAACAAGAGTTCTAAATCAATTAACATTTCAACTCTTAGTAGTAAACAAAAGAGATTGAGGGTGGCGTTAGCTTAAGTAGTTAGCACGTTGAATACCAAACTGAAGGTTGTGGGTTGGAGTCCGGGATTCGACAGTTATGAACCAAGAACACCACGCATTTTTCTTTTGTGCAGGAAAGTTCAAGTGATGAAAGCTAAGACACTGGCCACTGAACTACACCGGCTTTAGCGGATACTTATCCTAATATAACATCAGCGGAAGGAGGGCGTCCTTCGTCGGTATTGTGTAGCAGAATCATCGGCGAAGTAAAATAAACAATAAAATGGCTACTAAGCACAACCTAGAAAATTTTAATACGCCTCATTGACACCAGAGGCGCTGCAACGCTGCATTATTTAAAATAATGGGATTTTGTTACAACGACTTGAGTTGATTTGAAGCAAACAGTAATTACAAATGGAAAAAATTAAAATTAAATTTATAACCCAATTTGAGAAAATAGTGGAAAACTATACTAATTTTAATGAACAATGGAAAGAAATTGGAAAATTGTTAAATTCACTTGGCCTGCCGATTAATTAGGAGATGGATGGCAAGAGGCATGGAAATAATGTGCGTATATAATACTGCAATATAACGAGACTTGAAGTTTAAAGTTAAAAAAATAAAGCTGAATTCCTTGCTATCTACTGCAGTTTCAAAACAAAAAGTTTAGGAAGTAAGTCTAGTTCAAAAATGCAACTAATAAATTGCGAAGGCAAAATATATTTTACCGGCAGAATTTTTGTGGTTTATATGGAGTCTGGATTTATCTGGTATGTAGTCACTTCTCCGCCATCTTGTTATAAAATGAAATGATGCCAATGGCGACGTTAACGTCAGCAACTGAAATTTGTATAAATTTTGAATGTTCCGTCTCAGGTATATAATACAAACATATATATTTGCTCTTGGGCCCAATATAAGCATTTGAAAAAGTGGATTTTCCAGCTAGTAAAACATAAAATTTAATTTTATAAGTCTAGTTCTAGAACCTTGCATACAAAAAAAAAATGTTAAGCACTTAAAAAATTCGGCGTTAAGCTGCTGCGCTGCGGCTGAAAATATTTGTCCTTCAAAAAATTTTTAGCCGGCTTATTGCTCTGCGCGCTTCTACTATTCAAAGAAATTATTAAAATTTTGGGAGTTCATTAGGTTCGATTACCATCATTGACTCCCTGGTTTGCAGCATTTGAGATAAATAAGTGAAATTAACTATTTAGAAAATACAGCTACAGTTTTCTCGGAATATATAACAAGAAAAATAAGATTCTGCTTTATTTGATCTTTATGAAACACTAAGCTTTAATCCATTTTTAATATTTTTTTTAATTCTATGAAAATGAATTAATTCTATGACTTCACTCAAGTTTTATTTTTTTTCTCAATTTTTTTTTTTGCCTAAAGTTGCTAAATTACATTACAATAGGTTAAATCATTTTAATTACTTTACCTTTTCATGTTTTCAATATGATTCTCTAATACATTAGATAGTTATAAATCTAACAAATCATAATTTGTAATCTCTTTTACTAGTTATTTAAATAAGAATCTTTATGATTGGTTTATTTAATAAATTACACAGAACGTATAAATTTAATCCTAACTAAGATACTTTTATTATATGTATGTGTATATTTGTGTACATTATACCTTTATCAAATTTTCAAATGAAATTAAAGTACGTACAATTTGTTCCAAATATCTACAAATGCAAAATATTTTAAGGAAACCCTTGAAAAAAAATAAATAAAAAACTTAAAAGAAATGTAAGGGGGTGGATCAAGTGGCAAATCTTCTTAAGACGCCAAAAACTTTGGTTCTTTGCCCCTTAACAACAACGTTGTACGTGCTCAGCATTAACTAAGAATCATAACAATTGATTTGTGTATTTTTTTTATAAAAATAATATAAAGTTGAAAGCCTTTAAAAACTTTATTTGTATTTGAGATATTTGCGTGCCGTTCATATTATTATTAAAGTCGATACTTTGGCCGATGAAGAGCTTTTTCTTATGCCATTTAGTCAGCTTTGCTTATAGAATTGAGCAGCCCCCGGTCGGTCGTCAGAGCTTCACCAGAGTGGCAGCAGACACCAAGTCTCTGGTGGATGAAGTTGACGGTTACCCCCTGTAACCCTGACGGTTACGCGGACGGTCGACATGAGTACAAAAATTATAAAAACACTCATTTTTTGAGTGATTTTCATAAAAATTTTCAAGATTAGTCGCCTGCCTGACTTCTGTAAACAAGGTATTAGAAAGAATTAACTATGTGCATGCCGTGTAGCAAGTGTATTCGCTTCACTTTCCCCTTAGTCCTCCCCTAATAAAAAATATAGAAAGGTCCTAATCAAGATTCTTGCATTTTTCAATGCATTATATGTTCTTCTATAGAAATATATCAAAAAATAATAAGTTAGGGCCTTTCTAACTAAGGTAACGATATGTTATATTAACGTGGACTTATTACAAAATTTCTTTCAGTGTACACTTGTACACTGTATATTCAGAGGTTCCATTCGTGTGGCTCACAGCCGGCTTACAGCCGCCGCCGATCTAATTCTCATTGACAAAGCCGCCGCCGATGCATGCGGCTGACATCGGCTTGTTCTCGTCAGCGGTGCTTACACAACTAGATGGCTGAGCCGAATTTTGCAAATTAATAATTTTTTTTTTAATCTATATTCATATTTTTATATATTTTAAGTTATATTTTTATAAGTTATATTATTATCAATTTCAATGTTTAAACCTGACTGACGCAGTTTTGCATACGTGTATGTACAAAGTTAAAAATATGCAGTACTGCCAACTAGCTATTTTATGAACAAATTGTATGTACATACATGTAAAAATAATAAAAGCGTTTTAAGTACAAATTTTCTTGATTGATAAAAATACAACATATCGCTCATTTACTCAAACAACTTCATAACTCACAAAAATCGCTTGACAGAAAAAGAGTTTATATTTTTCAATTTACGCACAACTTAATGAGAAACAAATTATTTTTCTTTTCGGAATTGTGTACACAAGATGTTCGCATGAAATTTTCACACAATATGAAGAATGATATGAGGATAAATTCTGCATCATTAACTCAAAACTTCCAGTTTTTGAGTTATGACATTTTTTGAGTAAATGAGACTTGCAAATTTTGTGCAAATTTGCTGCAACTTGAAGTTATAACTAAGTTGTTAAAACAAATGCTGCACTAACAATTATAAAAAAAGTATTAACTTCAGCAATCTACACATAACACTAACTTGAAGTTAAAGTTAGTAATTCTGTCTTTTCTTTCATTAATATTTTATCTACAAACATACATCTTCTTACATACATATGTATGTACATATCAAGGCCTACATACATACATGCGAAACATTACAAAATAATCTGCTCCTGCCGGCTAGCCGCCGCCGCCGGTATATATTGCCTCAGCCGCCGCCGCCCCCGCCGCCGACAATTTTGTGACGAATGGAACCTCTGTGTATGTTTTTCTCTGTAAATTTTTGTATTCGTGTATTATTTGTAATGATGCAATAACTATAACTCGCTATAACTCCAGTGGAATTTTATGCTTTGAAAATGAATAAATTTGTTAAAGAAAGAAACGTTAATTATTTTTTGGCTTGGAGAATTGGTTATCATTAGAAAGCAAAAAGCAATAAAAAATTTAAACAAAAATACCTTAAGAAAACAAACATCAAAATCTAATGCTTTAAACTACCCTTGTAAGCTCACACGTTTTTTGAATAATAATTTAAATGTTCATAATTTTATGTTCGCAACAAATTCCTTCGGGTCCAATAATTTCAAGCTCATTTTCAAACACATATCTTTTGAACAATCATGCACATGTTGTTAAAACGAGAACATTAACGAGAATGGTTACATTTTAACAAGTTTTGGGACAAAATATTTTAATAAGTTAAACATTTTCTTAAATATGTATTTAAAATTTATTTATGTCTTTAAATTTGAATTTGTAACCTGAATAAATTTAAAATGTTTTAATGTGTTTTAACACAAACTTGTCGTTCCTTAAATTCAATATTTTTAACTGTAATAAAAAACACTACAAAATACATTTCGTATAAACTTCAAACCCACCAAGTTGTTGAAAAACTAAAACTTTTATCCCCTGTTTCTATTGCCGCCACTTGAAAGCAGCATAAAATCTACACCAATAAAAGTTTGTTGTTCATCTGAATTCTGAAGCCAAAAAATAAAAATGAATTGCAAATAAAACAAAATATTCATTGCTCTATTCGCGATTTTATATCCTCCAGCCAGTTTTAATAGCTCCATAAAATGTTGAACATTTTCATATACATACATTCAATTTTTTTTTATTAAAGTCCTTTTTACACACTTAAATTGTTGGTATTTAACACTTGAAGAAGAAAAATAATGATGTCATGAGAAAAAAAAAGGAAAAATTTAGAGATTTTTTGTAGACTTAATTTAACTAAATAAAGTAAATTAAAATGAAAATTCTGTTTTGGTTGTGTTATCAATTGTATATTTTATTTTTTAAATTATATTTTATACTAGCTGAGCCCGGCAAGCGTTTTCGTACCCTCAATAATTTATTTTTTAACTCCAAATTCCTCCACCCTGTGATCACTTGTTGGGTTAAAAACAAACCAAAAACCTACCCGGTATTGACTCGAACCTGTGCTGAAAATTTTAGCTCCACAGCTCTTATAGTTCCAGAGATCATGCGTTAGGAACAAACACACACTACGATTTTATATACATAATATATATATAGATATTTTATTGTTTAATTAAGTTTTTTTTAGCACAGAAACAGAAATATGATAAACCATCGACTTATTTTGTCTGTGTATCAAAACAAACAAAAAACAGCTGTTTTAGCATAGCAAACCTTTGCACTTCTTAGTAAGACGAAGATCTATGTTATATCTGCAATATTTGCACCAGTACTTAGCAACGAAAAGTTATTTAGGCTATATTGAATGAAGACATTCAAAATATTAAAAAGATACATTAAATTCTTAATTAAACTAAATTAAACAATTGAATGCCAGTTTTATTTAACTAATGAAATATTTATTTATTAGACTTAAAATTATAATCTTGTATTACATGTTGAAGGCAATGACAAAATTATCCTATGATGTTCATAGATATTTTTCAATTGCACTGTTTATGACAAACTTACAAAAATCAATAGCGGTATTCGATGTTCGATGCAAATGGTTTGTATAAGTGTAAATGCAAAAAATTTTGCTTTTCTTTAAATTTCAGCAACAAAGTACACAAACAATCCAAAGAAAAGCTATGATATTTTACATTTACACTTACGCAAGACCATTTGCATCAAACACTGAATACCGCCATTCTCTAAACGAACAGTTTTTCTTCAGTGCAACAGTATTTTTATACTGCCTACACATTTCTTCAGCATTGTCCTCATATTTTTTTAAGGTTTCGTTGAAATCCCAACAATTTTGTCCGACACAAATATGTTTTCGTTTACAAATTTTTGCTACAGGATTATTGCAATCAATAGGATAAAATCAATTTTTTTTAATTTTTATTTTAATATCTAAAAACAATAGCACAAAGTGCCTTTTACACCCCACTTTTTAGCATCTATTTTTTCCCCTTAACAGAATTTTTATTTCCCTGAACCTTTCTCATGCATTTGATATTTAAACACTCTCTGTGCTGTTTATGACAGAATGTAGGAAAGTGTGTGTGCGCGTGTGTGTTCCTGTATTTAAACAAATATGGTCTGTAAACAATTCTTGAACCACATGAAATTCATAGTTTAAACAAACTCTTTCAAGGAATTAAAAGAAGAGGCAAATTCTTCATGTTAAGTTTTAGCATGTAAAAAAATATTGAAAAGAAAATTGAAGTGAACTCATGTGTGAGGGAAATTCACTCAGAATCAATATACATATGTAAGTATATACATACGCATTTACATATGTACGTATGTGTATACATACATATGTAAATAGTTACGAAAAAAAAGTTCTCAAAGCAGCTTTGAAATAAAAATCCTACTGAAATTCTCGTAAACGAAATGCAAAAAAATCATAATGACAAAAAATTATAGTGACAAATTGTGTTTGCATCAAGTGTCCAAATATTTGATAGATTAATGATAATAGTTAGATTTGGGCAACCATCACGTTAATATTTTTGATTGTGAGCATACGATATGTTTTAAGATGCAAAACAGGACTGCAATGCATGTTGCGTATTTTTATGGAATACTTTTCACATTTCAGCGCTTTTTATTTGTAAAGTAGCGTTTTATTTGTGAAATTTTTGATGTGGCAATATGCTAATTTGACAATGAGTAAATGCAAACGAACTATAATGAGTGACTTGTCGTCAGTCGATCGAGTTGTCGATCGACATCGTGGGTTAGGCTGTTAGTCTTTCTCGGATAGTAAAACAGAACTTTTTATGATAATAATATTTATGTACACTAAGAGAAAAATGACGATCTAATTTTTAAAAATAAAATTCTCAATTTTAAGCATAAATTCTTAATTTATAGAATGTATTCTTAAAATCAAGAACGTGGCCGTAAACTTCAATCACTCATTCCTAATTCTTAATTTTAAGATTATATTCTTAAGAATATGATCCTAATTTAAGCCTTTTATTAAGAACAAAATTTTATTCAAGATTACAATCTTAAATGCGGTCTTAAAGAAACTTAAGATTTGTCCCAAATCACACTGTGCAAGTCTTATTGCTAAGCTGATTAGTTTCAGGGAGAGAGAGACGAGGGGAACAGCAACGTTTCTATTCCCCCCGTCTCTCTCTCCTAATAAACTAATCAGCTTAGCAATAAGACTTGCATAGTGTAAATAGCGACTTAAGATTAATGTCATTTAAGGAGAACGATCTTTTGTAATAAATAGTTTTCATAACTTTTTTACAACGATTGCACTGGTGATAATAAAAAAAATACATACATACATACATACTAGGTATACAGCCTCAATGTCTTCAACAAATAAGGATTTCACAATTGAATAATGAGTTATTAAAATCGGAACAAATCAAGTTCAGGGGCACCTGATAAAAATTAAAAGAAAGTATCCTATCCTATAGAAAATTGAAAGATAAGATAAAAAATTAAATAAAAAAATTTGCGGCGAGGCTTAATTTATGAGTTATGAGCCTCTGAAATTGTAGTACAAAATTGTGATTATATGGTGTATTCCAACCAATGTGATTTGTTTCGCCTAATGACAAGACAACAGGTTTAGGCCATACGAATTTTCTCCACCATGGTATTTCGACCGGGCTTAACGATTTTTTCCACCATAGTGTTTCTGCAAAGTTTTCTTGCCTAATAACGTTTTCCTGCACTGTAGGCCTTCGGCCTTCGCGGATTTTCTTCACCGCGGTGTTTCCCTACACGGCGCAGCCTAATAAAGATTTTCTGCTTCATAAAATTTTCTTTAATTTTACCATTTCATGAAAAGTATTATCAAAAGCTTTGAAATGATACCAATATTGGTCATATTCGTTGGAAAACACCGTATAATCACACTATTGTACTAGAATTTCAGAGGCCTCGCTTAGTTTTCTATAGGATAGGATACTTTTTTAATTTTTGGGAGGTGCCCCTAAACTCGTTTTAAGCCTTGCTAAGTTTATGTTCTAAAATATTTCGAAGACAGTTAGTTGTGCATATCGTGCCATAACCATCAAAAAAGCTTAAGCGGTAATGAAATATAAAAACAATCAGTTTTCTACCAAGCGCGCTGAAAAATTAAAAAAAAAAAAGTTCAGTGAAGTGCGACTTGGACTCGCGTGCGAAGGGTTCCGTACGCACCACAAAGTACACAGAGATGTCACGAGACGGAAGATAAAAGCGAATTCTGGACGTCTCGTTCACACAGTACCCGTGTCTTCTTTAAGCTTCTTTCGTAGTTGCGTTGATTTAATGTTTTTGCAATTTATACTTTGTGTCCTTATTCGCTATGCGATTTTTGAAATTAAAAGGTTAATATTAATATTTATGAATGAAAAAGCTTAAAGTTAAATCAGAAATTATCTGAAAACAAATCTTAATCACTTTTTTAATACTAATAATCATTTTCACACTCTGTTTTTTTAATTCAATACAAAAAATTCCTTAGTTTAATTTTGTACAAATGTTCACTTGTTGAAATGTATTTTCATTTTATTCTTTGTGGTCTCATTCGCTATGTACTTTTTGGAAGTAAATGGTAAAAATTAATATTTATTAATGAAAATGCTTAAAATGAAGTCTGTAATTATTTGGAAACTAATTTTAATCACTTTTTTAACACTAATAACCTTTTACACGTTGTTTTTTTTTAATTCAACACTTCAAAAACTTTCATTTAAATTTGTAAAAATGTTCTTTTGTTCATTTCACGAAGTACACATTTTCTCTTGTTTGTTTTGATTATATTGTTAACAACTTAATAACAAATATACTACAGTTGTCCCGTGGCATAGCTGATTTTAGCTTTTTTCATCACTCACTTTCTTCACCTCTGTATAGTTTGTGGTACGCACATTAGATATGCAATTCAATACGAACTTTAGCCTATAAAAAATATAGTTTTGGCACTTTTTCGTTTTTGGGTTTTTTTCGGTTTTGACACTTTCTTCTCGTTTTGGCGATTTTTTTTTTAATTTTGGCGATTTTTTTTTTCATATAAACAATTTTTTTTAGTTTTGGGGCCTTTTCGCGTTTTGGCGATTTTTTTCGGTTTTTGGTGTTTTTTTTCATTTTAGCTATTTTTTTTCATTTGGGCGATTTTTTCTAATTTGGCGATTTATTTTAGTGTTAGAATTTTTTTTAATTTTGGCGATTTTCTTTAAATTTTTGGCGATTTTTTTGGGTTTGGCGATTTTATAATTTTGGGATTTTTTAGTTTTACCGTTTTTGAAAATTTCAAGAGTTTGCCTCTTACGGGTTTCAAGATACAGCAAGTTGTCAAAATACATAATCAAAATTGAATTAACTGATAGAACACCCTTTAATTTAAATTTTTTTAAATTTTAGTGTTAATTGTTGTAGTCTGTATAAAAATAAAGTAATTTTACAAATTTCAAGTGTCAATACACATATGTACATACATATGTATGTATGTACTAGTGATGCACGAATATTCGTATTCGTATTCGAATTGCCGAATATTCGGCCATTTTTCATGCGAATACGAAGCATTCGTATTCGTCAAATTCAGGCGAATACGAATATTTTTCCAAAAAAATTAAATAAATAAATGCATAAATCCTAAACTAAATTTAAATAAATGGATAAAAATATTAGTTTGTACGAATCCATTAATTTTTTTATAGAAATTTGTGCTTTGTATCATTTTCAAATATTATTAATTGATGATCATTAAAATTTTGGGTAGTTTTTATTAACTTTAAAGTACGCCAACAGGAGTATGAAATTTTTTTTTTCATAACAATTTTTTAATATTTCATATTGCAGGCGTAAATAGAGCCATAATTTAATGTCTATAAATTTCACATGAAATATTCTTATTCGTATTCGCGAATAACGTTTCAAATATTCGTATTCGCATTCGTATTCGCGAACATCAAAAATTGACATTCTTTACATCACTACTATGTACATACAATTGTATGCATATTACATGGGATTTTAACATTTTTCGTTGCTCGTTTTGGAACACCCTTTAATTTTTAAATCTCATGTATTTGTTGTTGTTGCGGTTAAGGTTCTACATACTCTGTCCAAATTTCCGGTCCGTAGCTCTTACGGTTCCTGAGAAAATAGCCTGTGACGGACAGACGGACAGCGTAGCAAAAACAATAGGGTTCCTTTTCATCTTTGGTGTACGGAACCCTAAAAATCAGGTTGATTGTTTACAAAATATCAGTCTTGTTTATAAAAGTTATTAAGGCTTCATAAAGGGGTTTTAAGACAAATTTTCATAAACAAATTTTCTTATTAAGCCTTTATAAAGCCTTAATAATTTTTATAAATAAGTCTGTATGTATGTACTCGTATATTTTTGTATATTCTTATTGAAAATTTCGAAATAGCTTGTTTTACATCGCCACCTGAAACACAGAAGGACGCTACAACAGTAACATACATACGCATATAAAAGACTTAAAAATTCGTAGAATAAGAACTTTATTTAATTTAAAACTAAAATGTTCAGCTTTTATTTTATAAACAAAAGTTTTCTTTTTTTTTCTATTCAAAATTAAATGTTTCATCATTCGATTTGTTTAATACGACCTTTTGTATTTTAAGTGGCGATACTTACAAATAGCAGCAATACAAAATAATAAAGACCTTTTTTCGGTCAAAAGAAGAAACAAAAAGAAGAAATATAAAAAGAGAGCCAGTAAGTGTTTATTAATTATTATTTATATTTCCCCAAAACATTTGCAAGATTGATCGTAATATTTTCTTCTGGACGATAGCCTGACAGGATGATCAAATATATTTTTATAAAATTTCAAATTCATATTTAATTTGTAGGATTGTTTGCATATTTATTTTTATTTTATTTTATTTTTTGTAATAGAAAAAGCTCGAGGATTAAAAGGTAATAAATAAACAATGCTCCAAATCCAATATTATTTAATTAATTAATTTCAATATAAAGTAATCTGTAATTGCTTTGAAAGCCTACATACATATGTATTTCTTTATTTAATATTTCGGTGACTTGAAAATACATTTCAAGCAATATAACTTTCTATATATTATCCGGAAACAAAGAACGACATACTTAATGCAAAGAAAACAAACTAGAACCGATGTTTTTTGTAACAAAATACAACTCACTAAAGAGTCACATACACATATGTATGTATGGACTGTACGTGCACGAGATCTTGTTACAAATTAATGGAGGGATGGTTTAACAGTTAATCTCAATATATGTATTTCAGCTATCGTCAGAAAACAAACCAATCGTAAGAACATTTATAAACTATTGTTGTATTAATTATAAATAACGAAATATGGGGCGACCGTTAGAGATTTTTTAAGGTTATATGACGCTCATTTACTAAAACAACGTCATAACTCAAAAGAAAAAACAGTTTGCAAGTTTCCAATTTACACACAACTTAATGGGAAAAGAAAATTTAATTTTACTTTCGAGAGTTGAGTAAAGAAGATATTTGTATGAAATTTTAACGATATGATATGAGGATTAATTCTGCATCATTAACTCAAAAATTCCGTTCAGTTTTTTGAGTTATGACATTGTTTATTTATCCAAAGCGATATATAAAATTTTTTGGATATATTGTTTTCCTTTAGCCAATAGGACTTATGAATAAAAGCTTTTTCATATTTTCCCGACGTTTTGTCAAATTAATGTTTATTGTGTTCAAAATTCGCTCATTTAAATAAAAGGACATAAACATTGAACATAATATTGAAAACGTTTGTGTAGTAGAGACCGGCGTAAAAGGTCTTTAAATGTAAATACGTCATAATTTTTAAATGTATTCACGTTGCATGTATTATACTAAACCAATAATAAATGCTGTCGTACTATAAGCGAAGCACGATGGATGTATTGGTGTACATGTATATCAATGTTAACAAGCGATCTCACAAGGACAGCTTGTTTGTAACAAACACTCAAAGGAAGTACTGTTGATTAGTGTATGCTTGTTATTTTTCATATTGTACGTTTAAGTGTGTGTGTAATATGTAGATGGTAAGCTATTATGTGATTAACCGCATACAACTAATGTTAATGCATGTGTGTGCCTTTGCATGTGCGCAGAAAAATAACAAATCATACACACATACCATGACGTTTGTACACGCGCTCAGGCGTAGAAAAAAGCAAGTATCACAAATTCTTCCGTCACGAAGTGTTTTCTTCTTTACTCTTATACCTACAATACGCAAACAAATTTCTTGCAAACAGTGTTGTTAACGTTTGTTTTATAAGATTTCGCTGTAGTAAAGCATTTGAAAAATCCCTCATGTTTTGAAAGTTCTTATAAGATGTCTTATGCAGGAGACTATTGTGCAGACATAAATTTACTTATTATATTATTCTCTTACTAAACTATATAAAAATTAAACAAATATTGATAGTTTTGGTGTACACAGAGGTTATACACCAATCTTTGTCAAAAGTAATTTAAGCACGTCTGTTCTTATTTTGACAAGAGGTTATATTTTTTTAACAAATATTGTTGTAATGAATTCATGAACACAATGTTCTTGTATTGACAACAATTGTTCTTACTTGGCTTTTTTCGTTGTTTATTTGATAACGGTGCGATCCGGTTTTGTGTTCATTAATTTCTTGATTTGACAAATTTCTTTCTTTAATCGAGATTTTTCGATAACTTTTATCTTTTCGTTCGCAAATTGACAACGTTCATTCCTTATTTGAAAACATATGGAATTTTTATTTTTACGATCGTAATTTGACGGCGTTTTGCTCTAATTCAACAACAGTTGCCCAAAAATTAAGAACGTTTGATTTTTAATTTAATACCAATTATGGATTTTTTTTATATATTTCAATTAATTAAACACACGGTCAATTTTGTGCAAATATAATCTTTTTAACGTTTTTAGCACAAAATTGACAGTATGCTTCATTAATTAAAATGTATAATATAATGAGGGCAATCATAAATAAAATTTCCCGAGAAGTTTTTCCCGGACAACAAATTGAAACAATAGCAAATAATAGGAAAAACAAAAAAAAAATCTAATTGAAAAAGGGACAAATTTCCAATTAAAGCTATTGTCAATAAAAAATTGTGGAAAAATATTAGAACACTTGATTCCCTCTGTGTACAATTAAATTAGCTTTAAATATTTGTAGCACTGTAGTATACAATTTCGTCAGCTATTTTGCATCAAAATTCTGCTCATGGCGCTTAAATTGTCTGTATATTCCCTTGTATAATTTTTTATTTTCAATTTTGTTGAATCCTTAGCGGCGGCATATCGGAAAGCTTGTTGAGGGCTCAGCAACACAGGGTAACATGTTCATTGTACTTACATATGTAAATACAAAAAAAAAACTGACAATTTAAACTTCGGAGTTTAAATAGAAAATAGCCCAATAAATTAAAACCTATGGTGTAATTGTGTAGATTGCTAAATTAAAAGGTTAAGGGACAAAAAATACCGTTGTCATAGTAATATTTAGTTAAAATTCGTTGCGTTACTTATATTTAGCATAATAACACCTAAATACCAAAATTCAATGAATTAACTGAAATAACAGCGAAGATAATTTAAAAAAACCTTCTCCTGTAAAGTTTTGTTTTTGTTACTTAAGCTTTTTGTGCGGTTATGACTCGATATAGGACTTTAATATTATGTCTAATGTTGCTATATTTTTTTTATTGAAATAGATTAATACCTAAAAAAAACATAAACTACAATTTTATAAGAGCCTGTTTCGCCAATTCTATTTAAATATCAATTCATATTTAATAGTTGGTGTTGATTGAAAATTGTACATGAAAAACAACTTTGAAATACGAATTGATATTTAAATAGAATTACTGAAATAGGCTCTAAACTACTGGAAAGTGTGCAAAAATTGCATTTTAATTAAAAAAAATGCAAGCTTTCATAAGTCTTATAAGCTAAAAGAAAACAAAAAAAATTTTCATAATTTTTTTCGCGCTATCACCCTGAAGTAACTAAATCCTATAGTACACGGAATGTAAAAAGCCACATGCATATGTGGCGATGACGTCACGGACATTTACAGCATGTTGGTTGCTTTTTTTAAAATTACTAGTAGTGGCTACATGCCGCAAAATTTTGATACAAAATTTTGTTCCGAAATACAAATGTGACATATTTAGCCGAATTGAACACATTTTCTGAGGCAGCAAATCTGTAAGCATGTGAATATTTGCATGTACATGTGTTACTAGTACACGGCATGTAGCAAATTTAGCTTTGTGATGACGTCAAAATTACGTCAGAACCACATGCGCATGTGGTTTTTTACATGCCGTGTACTATAGGCTTAAGACGAGACTTCTAGCATCAACAGCATTAACAGCCTTCGAGATGTTTGTAGGGTGATATTAATATTATTTACAAAAATCTGTCTCTCCTCCGCTGTACTTTACTTTAGCGCCTGTAAAGCTAACAAAATCTGGTGACAGGAATTATTTTTTTTTTTTTTGGAAAATAAATTTAAATTTTTTAAACAATCGACCTGCTATTTTCTGCTGATTCAGTTCACCTGGTATAAAGCTGGCATTAGCCAAAATCAAGACAAGACAGGTAGACACATTAACTTTACAGTGCAATAAGATCTCAATAAACAACTTTTTAGAACATATGAACTTCCTGGGAATGATTCTTAACACCGTTTAAGTAGCCGCAAAAGTGAAAAATTTCCCGAAATTTTTTTAATTTCGTTTGTTTGGAAATTTTTCACTTTTGCGGCTACCTAAGCGGTGTTACGAATCATTCATTCTTTCATTTCATTGGATCTTGAAGATGAAGTTTTTTTGATTTTATTTGTTCACAATTGTTCTTTATGGCAAGAACTACAATGAGAAAATGCAAAAATTACACCGAGGCCCACATCTTTGGGGGCCCATAAAAAAGTAGATGACTTGGGGGGAAAAACTGGGAGACACGGGTCTTTGTTTTTTGGTCTTTTATCACGTAGTCCATGACTTAAAAAATTACACACAGTGAAATAAAACAATAATAACGTGATTATTATTTACATTCTTTCCAAACATTTGTCTATTTTAGTAATAACTAGCTACACCCGGTGTGCTTCGCTACCCCCATCGTGTTGTCGAATGAGTAAATATTTTGTAAATAAACCGAAAACTCTGATTTTTTAATGCAAAATTTCGAAAGTTTTAAAATTTTGATATTGGATCATTATTAACAGGTTTTTTGTAAATATCTTCGGAACTAAATAAACGATTTAAGAGTTTGATATCTCGTTTTGAAAAACATGACAACAGCTTTCAAAAAAAATTAAATAAAATAAAAAAAAGCAAAAAAAAATTAATATATACATATGGCATTGGTGGTGCAATATGAAAAATGGATTTTGCCACGCCCCTGAAGATTCCCTGAAAATTTCATCAAAATCGACCCAGCCGTTTTGGAGTCCATACGTTACATACATACATACATACACACATTCTCTTTTACATATGTATGTATGATGTGGACAACATCTGAGCATCGAATGAGACCGATCCCATACCCCAAAAGTGTTCCCTCCCAGAGATATGCGCGTTTTATGATGTGATGTGTATTTAAATCTTTAAAATGGCTCTCCTGAACAAAACCGGTTTTTACCCTTAGGTCCCTTTCTATTTTGCGCGTCACATATACAGTTTTTGTTACATAAAATAAAATTGGAACAAATAATTTACTGGAACAGTAAAAAATATTTACTGAAACTAAATTATATTTCAAAACACACGTTTGTTTGAAAATTTTTTGGGAATGATTTTTTCTGTGCAGTGAAATAAAACAATAACAATGTGATTATTATTTACATTCTTTCCAAAGATTTGTCTATTTTAGTAATAATTTTTTTGAAATAAAATTAATTCTTTACATTATAAACAAACATCTAAATACAATAAGATTTTTATATTCTTTCAATTGTTAATAACAATTTTTAAACTATCTGTGTGTTAAATTTTTTTTTAATGTACATACGAGTATATTGTTAATAAAAATTTTTATTAAAAAAAATAATTCTTAAAAATCTATGTATGTACATATATAGTATATAAAATCGTGTTTTTGTGCGTAAAGCATGATCTCTGAAACTATAAGGGCTGTGTAGCCTAAATTTCCAACACAGCTTCGGGTCAATACCCGGTCGTTTTGTTTTGTTTTTGACCCAACTGAGGGAGGCAAGACAACATTTGTCGGGCTGAGCTAGTATTTAATAAAAATAAACGAACGCATGATTGTATGTATGTAAATGTTTTTAAAGGTTTTTTTTTTGTTGTTGTTTGAAATTAGGAACATCAAGCTGGACAATAATAAATTAATAAAAATTTGTTTTAATAAATGAAGGTCCTTATTGTGGGTATGTAATTGTATGTGGGGCTCTGCCATTTTGTCGTAGGATAAGGTAATTCAGTCGCTTCCAGCCTCCATATATGTATACATACATATGTATAATATAGCATGTTTCTATATAGAATGGTCCCGTTTGATTCGTACGGCTTTGTAGGTTATAGGTTCGACCGGTGCGGTATCGACGTGTATAGCCTCTTAGATTGCATACCGAAACTGAAAAGTTTAATACACGATGCGTATCAAAATTTCATAAAACTTCTTGATTAATGATGTTTATTTATATGTATGTATCTATATACATGTTTATGCAAATATATGTATGTACAGTACAACTTCGACAATACGGACACATATAGTTCTAGGCTCGTTCGGATTAACGAGTTGTCCGGACTACAGCAGTTGAAAATATTAAAATAATCTATGATTTAAATACATAGATACATACATATATATATACATACTATGATATATAAGAAGACAAAGTTATTTTGTGCTGACTAACTTTGTTGAGGTGGTTGATTTGTGCCTTTTGCTCTAGTCTCTCTTATTCTCCTCAGCCCACTGAATGCAAATTGGAAATGCTTTCTTTGCATCTGCATTAGATATCTTTGTTTTTGCATCCATTTCTACTTTTTTTAATGTCATAAATCGTTGATTTAGGAACATGGAAATTTTCGACAACCTGCCTAATAGTTTTTCCCTCATCAAGTCATTTTAAAATATCACACTTCTAATGTAAGGTTAGTATTTTATGTTTGCGTTTATTATTTAAAAATATGGCACTTCGAATGGAATTAAACAAACACGTATGCGAAATAATGAACCGAAACTGAAGCATTAACAGTGAAAAATGTAAATCAAATTACGAATAACAAAACAAAACAAAAATTCCCGTTAACTCGCATGTTTTGCTTGGATTTTAGTTTTAGTTCTTGCATAAAAAAAAATTTGTCCGGATTGTGGAGGTAAAAACTTTAAATTGTCCGAAATGTAGAAGCGTCCGAATTACTGGAGTGACCGGACTGGCGCATGTCCGGACTATCGAAGTTGTACTGTATATGTATGTAAATGTAGTTTTAAACGGGGCTAAACAAGCGGTTTTTTGATCAAAAATGCGTCAAAAACGCCAATTAAGAAATACGTGTGCAATATACATATGTGACGCGCAAAATAGAAAGGGACCTAAGGGTAAAAACCGGTTTTGTTCAGGAGAGCCATTTTAAAGATTTAAATACGTGTATCTTTGGTGTACACGCGCATATCTCTGGGAGGGAACACTTGGGGCATGGGATCGGTCTCATTCGCTGTTCAGATGTTGTCCACATAAAAAAAAAAAAAAAAAAAAAAGTGAAAATTTATTTTTTTTTACCATTAGATCCCTTTCTCTATGCGCTGTCAGATATGTACATACTTACTACATATGTATAGAGTAAAGCGATTTCAATTGAAAGTTTATTTGTACCGTCGAATTTTTTTTTATAAACAAAATTATATTAAACAAAATAAGAAGAAAAAATAAACAATAGAGAAATAAAATTAACGTAATGTTTTACCAAGACTCTGCATGCTAAGGTTTTGCAAGCTTCTCGCTTATAAGCGAGAATCAGCACACTGTATTTTGAAACGAAAGAAAATTCTTTAGAATTTCTATGTTATTCAAACATAGTCAATACAGCAACATATTTTCGGTTCGACCCGCGCTTGTTTTTTATTTTATTTATATTTTATGTTCCGATTAGAACCAAAAATGTTAAAGGCAAATGGAGAAGAAAACCAGGTTATCCCAAGTTTAGAAGCTTCCTTCGGGAGCTACAAACGATCTATTACATATATCTTTGTATAGGAAGTAGGAGTTATAAAGATCCACTTCAATAGTTTTTTGTGGTATAAATCTTACTGAAAACTTGTGGCCTTGACAATAGAAAATACTGCAAATTAATTGTAAGCGATACAGTGTTCTTCAGCCTTGAGCTGCCTTACGACTGAGACACGCATTTTATACGATATTTTCTCTTTAACTTCTTTAATTTTTATGTAATGTCCTTAAAATCGTTAAAACTAGCGAGAAAAACGCTAAGTAATCATCCTTGCTTGTAAGAATTGTAGCCAGGGGCCGCAAATACGAATATTTTCCTAACTTTAACTTTATTTTCTAAGCAAAATAAAACTCAAAAAATAGATTTTATTGTTTAATTAAAAAATAAAACTCAAAAAGAAATTTTTATTTCCTAAGCAAAAAATAAAAACCAAAAAATAATTTTTATTTCCTGATGAATAAATAAAACTCAATATATGTATGTATATGTATATAACTTCTGGGCAAAAAATATAAATTGAACGGTGCCTTTTATTTTCTGAGGAACAAATGAAACTAAGAAAATAATTTTTATTTTCTACGTGAAAAATAAAACTCAAGAAGTAATGATTAACAATAAATTTTTAAAATAAACTTATAAGTGTTACGGTCCCTGGTTGAAAAGAAAATATGTATGTAAATGTACAAAAAGTATAAAACAACATTTACTTACATGTAAATATATATGTACATATGTATGTATGTATGCACACATTTTGTTTATTACACAACCCAACAAACATGAAGTTTGAATTAAGATTACAAGCATCAATCATAATTCCTCAACTATTGTCTTCTTTGCTTATTTTCGCTGTAAGTATTCTTATTTTATAAAATATAGTTTTGTAATGGCTGAATTTGTTACAAAGGACAAAACAACATTACAAATAAAAGTAAGTAATGAGCAAAAAAACTCAGTCTACCTAGGGGTCTACTCTGTAATTCGAAGCGAAAGGAAATGCTTTCGAATTTGTATGTTGATAACACGAGCAACTAGTTGAGGAATTATGATTGATACTCATAATCTTAATTCAAACAAACGTATCTTCATGTTTGTTGGGTTGTGTTTTGTAATAAAGAAAATATGTACATATTTACATATGCATACATATATTTACATCTACATTGCTGTTGTATCATACTTATTTTATTTTGTTTTCAACCAGGGACCGTAACAGTTATAATTTATATTTTAAAAATGTCTTGTTAATCATTATTTCTTGAGTTTTATTTTTCGCTTAGAAAATAGAAGTTATTTTCTGAGTTTTATTTGATCCTCAGAAAATAAAAAAGTTATTTCATCAGGAAATAAAAATTATTTTTTTGATTTTTATTTTTTGCTTAGGAAATAAAAATTACTTCTTGAGTTTTATTTTTTAATTAAACATGAGTTTTTGAATTAAACAATAACCACCTGTTTGTGCAAGACCTTTGATTTAGAAATCTTGGCGTTTCTGTAATAGATTAAAGAAAAGTTGTACAAGTTTAATTTAATCTATTACAAAAACGCCATGATTTCTAACTCAAACGTCTTACACAAACAGGGGGTAAAAGTTATTTTTTTTTTTAGTTTTATCTTGCTTAGAAAATAACAGTTATATTTTTGTTGCTTAGAAATAATTAATTTTAAACTATAGAAAGACCATTGTTTGCGTTAAAACTAATAATTATCGATTTAAGATCCAGTTTATTAATAGAGTCCATACAAAACTCTTATTTGTTAAAGTTTTTTATTTTATTTTTTGTATAGAAAACAACAATTACTTTTTGAATTTATTTTTCTGTGATCAGAAAAAATTTATTTTTTAACTGCAGAAATACACTGGCACAAAACTCTTATTTGTTATATTAAATTATTTATTTTTTATATTTTATTCAGTTTAAAAATTACATTTTTTAAACAAAAAAAGAAGAAAAAAAGTTATTTTTTGATTTTTATTTATTCCTGAGGAACTAAGAATATATTTTTGGAGTTTGATTAGGAAATATGTACTTACTCGCACTTTTCGAATTTAATTTTTTTTGCTTAAAAAAGGTAATTTTAAAATTGAGTAAAATATGCAAAAAAAAAATTTGATTTAACTAAAAAGATTTTTGCATGGACTATAGTGATAAATTCGATATTAAATCGGTTAATATTAATTTTAACGCAGAAAATGCTCTTTCTGCAGTTTAAAAATTAAGTTTTTTTAAGCAAAAAAATCAAAATTAATTGTTATTTTCAATGCAAACTGGTAAAAAAATATAATTTAATTTAACAAATAAGAGTTTTTAATTAAAGTCTTTCTGCAGTGTAAAAATAAATTTTTTCTAAGCAAAAAAATAAAATCAATTCAAAAAGAAATTGTTACTTTCTATGAAAAAAATAAAAAAACTAACAAATAAGATTTTTTAGGGGTAATATAAATTTTAACGCAGAAAATTCTCTTTCTATTTATTTAAAAAATTTTTTTTTTCTAAGCAAAAAAATTAAAAAGTAGTTGTTATTTTCTAAGTAAAATAAACTCAAAAAAAAAATAACTTTTATTGTTAAAAAAAAATTAAATTCAAAAAGTAATTTTTGTTTCCTAAGCAAAAAAATAAAAATCAAATAATAATTTTTAATTCCTGATGAATAAATAACACTCAATATAACTTTTATTTTTCTAAGCGAAAAATAAAAATCAAGAAATAATGATTAACAAGAAATTCTTAAAATAAAAGTTATTGTTTTACGGTCCCTGGTTGAAAAGAAAACAAACATACAAAAAGTATAAAGCAACAGCTACGTACATGTAAATATATATGTACATATGTACATATTTTGTTTATTACAAAACACAACCCAACAAACATTAAATCAATCGTTTGCTTAAATTAAAATTACGAGTATCAATCATAATTCCTCAACTATTATTGCCTTCGTTGTTTATTTTCGCTGTAAATATTTTAATTTTATAAATTATAGTTGTAATGGCTGAATTTATAACAAAGGAATAAGCAATATTACAAAAAAAGTAAGTAAGTGAAATATTTTTATGAACACGGCAGCTATTGTTTTACACCAAGATGATTTGTTTTCACTACATTTTAATCTTTAACGTTTTCATTTGTATTTAAAATTAATAAAATCTAAAATATTGAACATAAATTCTCTAAAAATTATTAAGATATAATGCATATATGTATAATACACATGTAACTATACATAATTATACTTACATAATTAGTTAAATACATAAGCTTTTTCTTAGATTTTCTTTCAATTACTTTAATTTTTACTTCGTTAAACATATAATTATAGTATTTTTATTTTGAAATTCATGTAGAAACATAAATTTATTATCTTCCTTAAACATCTTATTAAAACGTATGTATAAATGTTTGCTGGGATATTTTGTTTAATTTGTTACATTTTGTTCATTTGTTACAAAATTTTTGTCTACGTTGAAAGTCTCATTTAGTTAATAATATTATTGGCATAAGTAATTCAGTTTTGCACACAATCATTAGCAATTTTCCGCTTGATGGAAAGTTGCTCACCGACTGATGAAGCCGCAAGGAGACATCGTCGGGGTTTTTGGAACAGTGCTTTGACTATGGTTGGAGCACTGTGACAAATCGATGGACTCCGAATAGAAATATTCGTAGAGTCGCCGACTGGTGTTCCCGCAAGGAGGCGTCAGTCGGATCTTTTGGACAGTGTTTCGACTGTAGTTGGAGCACTGTGAATAAATTGCAGTGTTGGGTATTGGGTTTCTGTTGGGACATGTGGCTTTGGCTACTTGTTTTTAACAGCGGTTTGTGGGTGACTGTTATATTAAACAGTCAGCTGAAAGCCGCTGTTAACAACAGTGCAATTGAAGTGGCTTTTTCAACAACAGCTGGTCTACCTAGACTGCATTTACACAGTAATGAACAATAAATTTAAAAAAAATATTTTTATAGCCCTGAAAATTTGTGACGTCAGACGTCATTCACGTTCAACTGCATTTTTGTGGGCTGTAATTTTTTAATCGTCGCGTGATCGATTGAGGGTGGCTACGCGATCCCCCTAATCAATAATGGGAGGCCGAATCTGTAATCTAGGAGGTTATACAACCCTAAAATGTAGTCTAGGGAGCCGCCCGGGTCGAATCTACAGCCTACAAGGCCGTACCAATCAAATCCGCTTCAACTGGACCTGAAATATGTCCTTTTTGGACCACTATATACAGAAACAGGCAATATAGGAGGCTATATGCGTCGAAACTGTAATCCAGGATACCGTACGGGTCGAATTTATAACCTACGAGGTCGTAGGAGTCAAATACGCTTCAGGAGGACCTGAAATATGTCCTTTTTGGACCAATTTAAACATAAATAGGCTATAAATACACCCAGAAAGCGACTGAATTACCTCAAAATCATATTGAGGCACATTGTTCCTAATTTCCACAAAAAAAAACGTTTAAAAACATTTACATACTATCTTGCGTTCGTTTATTTTTATTAAATATATACAAATGTTTTATTTTAAAAGCTTATATAAAAAAACTCACTGGTTTGGCAATTTTGCTCGTTTTCCGTTTCAATACAATTATGATTAAATATTAAAGATAAAAAATATACTCGAAATATATAACAAAAATAGAACGTACATACATAATAATTATATAAATTACAAATTAAACTATTTTCTTGAGCTTTCGGTCAGTTTATATTTTGAGTTTATTATTTTCAATATTTCGTTAACCTTCGGTTAACTTCGAAGGTTAACGAAATATTGAAAATAATAAACTCAAAATATAAACTGACCGAAAGCTCAAGAAAATAGTTTAATTTAAAATATAAAAAAGGTCGAAAAATTAGATAAAAATATTTTATATAAATTACATTACACTAAAATGAAAGTTCATGTAACGAAGTGCTAGTAGTAACATTCATTGCTCATGTCTAAGGTACCACTGGCTTCACGTGCTGTTGTCGCTCCCAATGTCGAAAGACAACCGCTATTTGAGATGGGTTTTTTGGCGTTGGCGGCGTCGCTGTTGAAGGGCGCATTAGAAATGATGAACTTAGCGCCGTTAAAGGATTAAACGAATGATTTGGTGTGACACGGGCGTTATAGATGTTGGATGTAGAACTGATTTTTGATGATATTTGATTTATGGAAATTAAGATAAGGCGGATGCAAAGGATGCTGGTTGAGAAATTGAATAGGTGGTGTTAGGGAGCCAATTTGTGAGACAATCGGCATGTGATTTAGCGGAAAACTGCGATAACTAATCGTTTTCTCTATTTGCCAAACGAAAACGTTGTGAACCATGACGACTCCACAAAAAATAATATCGATTCCAATCAAAACACTTGTAATTATGGCAGGTGTGGAATGGGAGTCATTAAACGTATAAAAAATGATTCCTAAAAATAAATTTAAAAGTAAAAATATTTGTCACAAATTATTAAAACAAAAATTTTAATCGACAGGAAATGAAGTACAACTTTAAATAACGAAAATTAAAAATTTTAAGAATCTCTGAAGTAAACAGACCAAATGGCTGGACCGATATTAGATCAAGTCACATTTTAAACGAAAATAAACCAAATTGAAATCGGTCTAGCCGTTTGGGAGCTAAAGACACACAGATCCAACTGTATATGTCTAGAAAATGTGATATCTTCTAAGCCGCTGGGCCGATTTTCTTCAAACATAGCTAAGAACACTCTCGATCAAGTCACCTTTCAAAATCGGTCCAGTCGTTTGGTCTGTACGTGGACTCGCACATACACACACTACAAACTTATAAACCACCTGTTTTTTAATTCTAAATGGAAAAATTGTGAATTACAAAAGCAAAAATAAATAAAAATTATCATATTCCATACAAAGTTTAATTAAAAATTAAATTAAAAAAATTGGTGGTTAGCCTTAGTTTCCAGTAATGGGGGTTTAAAGTTCGAGTACAAAATTGCGATTATATGGTATACTTTCCATCGAATGCAGTAACTATTGGTGTGATTTAAAAGCTCTGGAGAATTAATTTAAAGAATTATAGAAATTTGTTCGTCACTATGGCATTTTCCAAAACGACGCTGCTTCCTATATATTTTTTGTACTCGTATCTGGCCTTTGGCCGGGCTTGTATTTTCTCCACTATTGCTTTTCCCAAAACGTCGCTGCTTACTAAAATCTCTCTGCACAGCTCTTAATTGAAACCATTATTGATTGACCAGATACATTCAGAAATTCAATTCACAATCATAGTTTTATGTGCAAATTAAAGGCCCATAACTCGTAAAATATTGGTAGCCGCCAATTTTTTATTTAATTTTCAAATGATATAAAAAAGGATGTTATCAATTCGTCCGTATTTTTTCTTATTATTTTTGAATTGTCCATCGGATGCGATAATTTTTATTTGTTTTTGAGAGGACTAGACCCAATTTTATCCAAGATTTTTCAACGCTTGGTGTTGCTGATTTTTAATCCCCGACCCAAAAAAGGGGTGTTACAAGTTTGTAGTGTGTGTCTGTGCATTTGTGTCTATGTACGAGTCCTCGTACAGATCAAACGGCTGGACAGATTTTGATTTGGTTTTTTCTGTTTGAAAGGTGACTTGATCGAAAGTGTTCTTAGCTATAATTGAAAAAAATCGGTCCAGCCATTTAAAAGATATCAAATATTTTCTGGATATATGGGGTTTTTTAATTTTTAATTTTTGTTTATAATATATATATGCACATACATTTATGTATGTACATATTAGAGTGGCATTGAAAATTACACTTTTGATTTTCATAAAAGCCGCCTTGTGAGTTATGTGAGTCAAAATAACACTTATTTTCTCACAGATACATATTTCAAAGTTATTTTAACAGAAATTTGGAAAGTTATCAAGTGAAACTTTAAAAATACTTTATAACCAAAACATTAACCCTTATACACTTTGGAACCAAAATAGCACAATGAAAATATATTGCCAAATTTGAAGATATACCGGTATGTTCTGCTTTCCACGTGAAATTAAAACGAGTGGAATTGCCATAAAATTGTTGTTGGAAATATGTGATTATAACAATAATGCTATAGCAATTCCAATTCTTTTAATATCACGTGGAATGCAGAACATACCCGATAAAGTTTTTGATTGGGTCATTGTTAATCAATTGCAATTGGTTTGTCAAATATTTTTAAATTTTAAATTAGAAATTATTTTGATGTATCGAGGCCTATTTTCGATTTAATCGTAAGCAATATGTAGTAAAAAATTAACTTTTTTATTGAATATAAAACTTTAGTTCAGAATTATCAAAATGCCAAAATTGTTAATAACTTTTCAAATACGAACTCTAAAATTTTATCGTATGCGACAATTTACGTACAAAAACATATTTGTATATTTAAAAAAAAAATCTTCCCCTGAAAACTGTAATTTTTGTCGCTTACGATTAATTCGAATATAAGGCTCGATATATTTTTTAATTTGTGTATGCTTGTGGCCCATGGGACAGCAAAGAGTTAATTTTTCCAACAGACAAATTTTGGATACAATTTAACAAAAGAGCACCTTCGCAGATTTTCAGAAGAATCAGTGCAAAATCCGCCAATCATCTAATGAATTGTTGACAAATAAGCCAATTTCGCAATATTTGAACTTTAACCCCAGTGGGGCACGGGTTATAGTAGTATATAAGTTTTAGACTAATGCCCGTTATTTCAACACAAATATATCTATTAGTGTACAGATTATCAATAGTGTAAGTTAAATTTTACAAGGCCAACTCGTAGGAAAAAAACCTTAGGTAAATTATCTGTATGTAGAATAGAAAATAATTTGCCTTAGGCTTTTACGAAAATCCAAAGTTTATATTTTTCATACATTCTAATGCATATGTGCCCATAATTATGAAATTATGACTTAATTATGACTAATATTATATTTCTTGTATCGAAATATTTAGTAGATTACATTTGAACAAATCAAAATATGTTTTTATAATATTAAGCAATATTTTAATTTAGAGTTGTCTAGTCTCGATTAACATAAATTTATTTAATATTTGTTACATATTTATTGATTAATACCTTAATTAATAAAGTTTACATTAACAATTTTTTCATGAAATTTCATGGATTTTGTTGCTAATTGCAGCGTTATAAAACATAATTTTATATAAAAAAGGACGTAGGATAAATCTCTGATTCATTTTTGGCACATTTTTTGATATGAGTTCCTCCTCTAGGACTCCTATAGGCAAATGAAAAATTTTCATGCAACTAATTTCATGACAAAAATTGCTTAATGTAAATTAGGTACTATTTAATATTTCGAAGCAAAAATTCATATAACTCAGACCAAGCACTTTCATAATTAAGGGCATATAAATAATACATATCGCTACCTTAATATAAAAGGACCCTATCACATAATTTTTTTTTTTTTTTGAAATATTTCGATACAAGAACATCTAATGTATCTATCGCCTTTAGGGTTTTTATATATTAAGGGCCTAATTGTGTAAAACGCAACGCCAAGCGTTGTCAAATTTTATATGGAAAAAATTTCAATTACAAAAACAAAATACATACACAATTTATCAACGCCAAGCGTTGCGTTTTACAAAATTAGGCCCTAATTTAACAATATGTATATCTTTTTTGATTGTTGGAACAGGGCCAGGTACATATATGTACATATCGCTGTTAACAAGTAGAAAGTTCCTAACTCAAATAACTGTAGCTTTACAGGAAAAGGTGAAAACATAATAAATAGTGTAAGTGCTTGTAAAACTGATTTGTAAAACTCCTTGTAAAAGAGTTATTTTTGAAACAATTGTAATAAATTTTTGTGACGAGGTGTATTTGTGTGAAATGTATAGAAATCGCTGAAAACTCAATTTCGTGAAAAATACGAGTTAGGATCTTTCTACTTGTTAGCAGCGATATGATTATATATTTGGGATTTAATGTAAAATATAATAAATTTTATGGGTTTAATAAACTTACTGTATTATGTATAATGAAGAACTGAAATGAAGATGGTCTTGCCGGGTTTAGCCATACAATTTTACATAAAAGTCACGCTAAGATGTAAGCATGAGTTAGATAAAATTACATAATGCGCCGATTTGTAATGTCAACGATCGATTTCTTGATGCATTTTTAGGCCAAGCTCGAATTATGTATTCATTTTTAAAAACACACTAGAAGATAAAATATAAACAATAATACATAATAATAATAATAAAACTGTTAAAAGTTAATTTATCAAAATTTAAACTGTACAACAGTGAAAAACCCACACGGTCTTGACACTATAGATTCGATAGTACTACCAAAGGGTAGTAAAACCCCATGCTCAGTTTGGCGATTTTGGCGTTAAATTTTTTTATGGTCCTCCAAAGATTTCGAAAATCAGTGCGCCCTCATAAAATGGTGTCATCAGACTTGATGATGCGCTTAATTATATACATATGTATATGGCAATAATGTAGCTAAGAGTATACTAAATAAATATTATTGACATTTTAAGTCAAAAAAATTATTTCTTTGTGAACTTTTTTTGCGAAAAAAATGAAAAAACATTTTTTGTTTACTTTTTTCAGAATAACTAACAGGGACTCTTAATTTTTTGCTAACAATATTTGGCAAAGTTGTAGCTACAGTAAAGCTGAACAACATTTGTGAACAGATCAATACAATCTGAATGCGACTAGGCACCTTAATAGCTCATACAGACCACTTTTTACCCAAACAATTTTCGTTTTTTATTCGTTTTTTCTTTTTCCGAAGAAATTATTTTTTGGCTTAAGATGTTAACAAGATTTGTTTGGTAAAATCTTAACTATATTATTGCCATATACAGTTAAACGCTATCACCAAGTTTGAATAAGCTGTTATCAAAAAACTGATGACACCATTTTTTGCGCTTAAAAAAAATTTATCACCAAACTGAGTATAGAGGGTTTTACTACCCTTTGGTAATACTATCCAGTCCGAGTGTTTTTCCAAAATTCTTCACTTGTTGCATAGTGTTATTAAAAAAAACTAATAAAAATAAATTTGAAAGTGATTGACAAAACGACTATGGAAAAAATATCACATATTTTATCGTTTAAAATCGTTTTAGTATCTACATAAATCGTTTCTCGTTTACATACCTGATTAAATGCCTTTTTTTTTTTGTTTGTTAATAATTTTTTAAGCAGAGATCTAACATTCTGTTGAACAGTTGGAGGAAAATTATATCAGACTTGAGACTTTCTGTTTCATCAAGTGTTTAGTTTTCTTGCAGTTGCGCAGCTTTGTGTGTGTCCTTTTCTATATACATATGTATGTATGCATGTAAGCAGGATCTGTAATATGGACGTTTTTTTTCACTTCCTTAACACTAATTAATTCAAAAGTGTGTTAGACTACTTAATTTGTAAGTTTAGGTTTTTCTTAAATGTATTTATATAAGAAAGAAACATGCAAACACGTTTCGCGCTATAACGTATTCAAACGTTCGTTTGGTTTTGTGTTTCGACCTCACACACTGCCGTCTTAAAGCCATGTGACCGATGATGGTCATGTCTTACCACCACCATGTTTACGGATTCTTCATTTGTATTTGTGCACAAGCTCGCAACAGCACCATTCGTACAGCGTTCATTCATTTGTTTCGTGATATTTGAGGATTTATCTGTGGCTGTTGTGGCTGTGGATGTTGATGTTGATGTGCCACCAGATGAAGAGCCACAGGCGCTATTGTGTACTGTAGTGGGAGTCAAAAATTTGCAGTTACTATTTTGAATGGGTGTTGAAGTCTTTGGCATTGTCAAATTTCGAGAGCTTTTACGTTTATGTGTGAAAACACTGTGTTCGTTGATCAGTTGAGCTTCGACTTCTTGGCGATTCATGCAGGTAAAGGCGCGACTAAAGGATTTGCGGAAATTGTCGCTTAGGAAAGCATACAAAATGGGATTCATGGCCGAGTTGGAATAGGGCAGGCAGCCAAACAGCAAAAAGAGTAGAATTTCAAATCGTGACAATTCTCGTTGTCCCAAGAAGGCACTAATCAATGAAACTTGCGAAATCCAATGTGGCAGCCAACACAATATGTACACCGTAATGACAGTCAGCACTAATCTGGTTACTTTACGATGCGAACGTTTCTTTTCCTTGGATTTGTGTTTCAGCTGTACAGAGTGCAATTTGCGTATAACTAAATAGTAAAAGACCAAAATGAAGCACAGTGGTGTGGCAAAACCCAATAGAAATGTGTAAAGTATGAAGGTGGTGCCCGAGTGCTTCTTGTAAACCTCTGGCCAATCAATGTTGCAGGAGAAATTTACGCCATCTTCCTGGCGCACGGTGCTGGCAAACAATATTACAGGCAGCATTAAAACAGCCGAAGTAAACCAGGCCAAAATCGAAACTAATTTAGCAATACGCAAGGTTCGATATTTTGGAGATTCTATGGGATGACACACTGCTATGTATCTGTCGGCAGCCATTATTAGCAGAAATATGGACGAGGTAAATTGTGTTATCGAAGTGCTGACCATGTACGCCTTGCACATGTAATTACCAAACTTCCAGCTGCAAATACGCATGGTGTAGAGCAGAAACGGTATGCCAATAAGAAAACATTCGTCGGCAATGGCCAAATTTAAAATGTAAATATTGGTGACAGTTTGCATTTTGGAAAATCTCAAAACCACCCAAATGACAAGTGTGTTGCCAAAGAGACCGACCACACACACAAGTGAATAGAGGAGAATGGTGGAAATGTGTGACAATGTGTTGTTGTTGGCCAAACAGTCTTCATGAAATGTGAATAAATTTCCATCCGAATGGTTTAGCGATAAAGTAGTAGAAAATGAACTTTCGCTTCCGTTTTGATCGGGTGAAGCTTTCGTTCTCGTATAATCGTTGTGGCTATTTACGACATCCGTTAGATTAAACCATTCTATGTTGCTGGTATTAGACCATGAGATAAATATTTCACTCAATTCATTCCCAGTTGTAGTTGTTGCAGTAGACTTTTTATTTTCGTTCTCTGCAGCCGGCTTATTTTCGATTTCCTTTACTTTACCAGCTTTGCGTACATGTCGAGTTACTTCGAAATGAGTTTCCGTAACAAATACATTTGTGATATTGTTTGTAGCTGGAATAGTTGCACCGAAAGTAGCAGCAGTAGTATTAGTAGTAGTAGCAGTATTGGTGGTGATGATGATGTTGGTGGCATTGTTATGGCTTGTGGCAGCAACGTTTAATATTGGTTTCATTGTTGTGATGTTGTAGTTACTGCTTCCATTACTGCTGATTGCCTGCGTTAAACTGCACCGACTAAATAAGTTTGTAGCAATGACGACGATAAGCCACCACCACAAATGCGGTAATTGTTGTCTGTTAGCATGTTTTGTGGTCCTAATTCTTGTTGCCTCCACCATCGTGGGTTGGATCGTTTCCTTCATTTCGTTGGCAGTCTTCCTTCGACGCGTTGTTCTTGTTAATATTGTTTCTGTATGACAAGACATTTCCAAGATTGACACATATTGTTTGGTAATTTATGTATGTAAGGGAAGGTAAGTTGTTGTTCTTACAACAATAACATTGTTGTTAAATTCAACTCTTTGTTGCAATCATCCTAGTTGTTTTCCTTGTTGCAGTGTCCTGTAGGACACATTGCTGCCTGAAATAAACAAAAGAAAAGTTAATTAGTTTTACAGGAAGCGGAAGTTTAAATAAACAAAAAGTTACTACATAATGGTTGTTTTTTATTGAGGTATAGAACTTTAAGTTGGCCTCATTTTTTAACTGGCGGCCATTTTGTCAGCTGTCAAGTGATTAATATTTAGTTTGGTTTGCCATTTCATCATGAACAGGTTGACAAAAGAACAACGCTTGCAAATCGTGCAAATTTATTTCGAAAATAATGGTTCAGTTCGCGAAGTTTACCGCAAGCTCCGTCCATTTTATGGTCGACATAATCGTCCATCAGAGCAATTAATTCGGTTAACCATGGATCGTTTTCGCACTACGTTTACTCTATGTGATAATACGCATCCGCAGAGACGTCGAACAGTGCGCACCGAAGAAACAATTGCCGCTGTAGAGCAAAGTGTTGAAGAGGACCCGAATGAATCGATTCGCCACCGTGCACAGCAATTGGAGCCGACTAACCGACTATTTTGTTCCCGAATTGGATGGCATGAATGTGGATGAGTTGTGGTTCCAACAAGACGGCGCTACATGCCACACAGCGCACGTCACAATCGATTTATTGAAGGACTTGGAAGCCAACATTCGTGGCGTTATTGCCAACATACGGCCCCATATGCTCGAAAAAGTGGTTGAAAATTGGACCTGTAAAATTGGCTTTATTCGAGTTCGAATAGTTCGAAGTTTTGCATTTGCAAAAAAAAAAAAAAAATGTATTTTTGTAAAAAAAAAATATAATAAAAAATATTAAAAATAAAGGTTTGCAACTAGTTATTAATCTTTTTAATTAAACATATGATGAAGGAGGGAGAATGGGAAACAAATTATGGAGTATAACAATCATTTTCAATTACGTTTGGCCAGGAAAAACTCTACTATAATGTAGAACAATTTGAAAAATAACCCTCCAATTCTGGTACCATCCGCCACCATCAGAAGCAGCATATGTATGTATGTTAAATGGCAAAACTAGAAGTACTCTCAATGATTTCGTTAGCAATTACAGCCACTGCGTATACTTCTCCGTGATAACACGCAGCGGCTGTGGTGATTGCTCACAGCCCTTTACACTTACTTGATAAGGAAATCATCTATTAAACCACGTGGGGTTAGAATGGTCAGTTCGCTAAAGGGGTGCTGTTGGCGGAAGTATTTAGTGCGTCAACCACAAAGAACATGACGATGTTCGAGAGCCCGAGTCCAAACACCGGATTTTTCTGATATGCGTTAGTGTCTATGCTAATGTATATCGTATATCCTTCGTCGATATTTGTAGCAATTAATCGCTTGCGAAGTACAATAACTAGTGGAAGGGCTACATGGCTCAAATTAATACGTTTACTTAACACCAGATGCGCTGCAAAAATGCATAAAAAAATTAACAAAACGCACAATAGCAGAGTTGTAAGAAGCGAAAAAATTAATTAAGCTTTTCTCTCTATCTATTTGTCACTTCACTATCTGTACTTGTAATATCCTTTTCTTACTCTCAGGTAACACGAAGAGGCTTATATTTCGAAGCAACTGAGCTGAAAACTTACGTTATCTTCGCAGAAACTTGAGAACCTAACCTAACATAGCCTAGAACGGTTAGTGGCTGGTCGGACCCGGTCATCCAGTTACCATTATAGGTGCTGTTGCTATTCAACAGATGCTTCTTCTGATGGTGGGGATGTTTTGCAGGGCTTTTTTTATCGTATCGTAGGTAAAACTATGTTCAAATATTTCAACCTTATTTTAAAATTACAACGCTGGTGAGGGGGTGGGGGGTGTGGTGGCGAACGTTTAAGGAACTATGCTAGTTTTTTCATCTTACATTTAACCAACGTAAGTGCAATATTTTGTAGATTATAATGTGCAGTGCAACGATTCCTAACTTATTTTATTCTGGGAACGTACCAACCTAGTATATCTCGGCCGTGCTCGTCGTTGGGGTGTGTTCTGTGTTCCCAAGAAATCAAAGGTTTAAGATACTGAAATCGTTATGAGAGATTATATTTACTTTAGGTAGCAAAATAGAAATAGCGATTCATAAAATAAAACAAAAAATAAAAGACGCGGTTGGTAAATCGAGAATAACTTGAGATGAAATTGGCTATACTCGTTTCATGCCCACCCACCATGCTGACACAAAATGGTTTGTAGTTTGTCAGCCCGATACAAATTAAATAAAGATGTACCTATACCATACCCTATACTTCACCTTTCACATTTTAAAGTATTTAATAGTGCAGTTTTTACGTTACATTAACAATATTTAAATAAAATTAATGTAACTAATATAATGTGAAATTTAAGTTAATGGTATGATCATTATTAATTTAGTGTGTGTATCACCTTGATTATTTAAGGTTTTTTTTATATTAAAAAAAATTAAATGTTATAAACGTAAAAAAAAATTATATTGTCCCAGCTAAAAAAATATGTATGGAGCATATATGATATTCCGAACCATAGTTCGGATCCGAAAAATTAGGGTATATGGGCATATATTATTATATATATTCATTCATTTTCATACATGTACAGCGGTCAAAACAAGTATTCGACATATACCAACATTTTTTTGTTTTCATCAAGAAAAAACTACTGTATAATTTCACAAAAAGAACTTGGAAAGCGATTTATTGAGGAACTTCAAATTGTATTCAATAAAAAAAATTAGATTATTTAAGTAAATAATATAAAAATTTCATCAAATTAAAATAAGTTAAGAAATTGAAACAAAAAAAGTATTCGACATTGGTAATATTCTTATAATACAAACTATGTACACTTGTTTTGGAAGCAAATTGTCTTTCCTTGGCGACGTGTGGCTTCTTTTAAACGATCTGGTATAGATTAGTCCAGGATTTGTTCATATTCTGGACCGATTTTTCATTACTCGTCTAAGGACTTTTTTCATTTCATTTTTGCTTGTAAGGTTACTTTTTCTTATTATTTTTTTCGAAATGACCCCAAAGGTATTCAATAGGTTCAAGATCTGGGCACTGTGGTTGTGTTTTTATTATTTTCGGGCAGTATATAAAGGGTCCGCCATCTAACGTTTTTTTTCAACTAGTGCTTATTTCGTGAATGGTAACACTTAGCTCATGTCTGATTTGACAGATAATTAGTTTTATCCTTCCGCTGAACGAGCCAACTGACCATCAATGCGTTTTCGCTTCGCTAAGTGGGCCTGCGATCGACTTACAGAAGATGCCGATTTTGCCAAAAAAAAAATCATATTTTCTTTGGCGAGTATGCAAACAAGCAAAATTGTCGCATTTGGGGCACAGAAAACCCGCAGGCATACATTGAAAAGCCGACGCACCCAAAACGAGTCACTGTTTGGTGCGGATTTTGGTCCAGAGGCATAATTGGGCCATTTTTTTTTCGAAAATGAGCAAGGAGTGGCCGTTAAAGTCAATGGCGATCGTTATCGAATTTTTGTTCACAAAAATTGAAGAGGAGGATATTGGCAACATTTGGTTTCAACAGGACGGCGCTACGTGCCACACAGCCGAAGCTTCAGTAGTTTTTTTATAGCATTTTCAAAAAAAAAAAGTTATCTGGCGGACCCTTTATAAGCCAAAGCCTTGTATTGATAGCACAATGCTTGGGATCGTTGTCTTTATAAAACTGAAATCCATCCAACAGTCCCAATTTTTCTATGCCATCTGCAAATTTTGCTTCAGTAGGTCAATATAACGTGGATGATCCATTATTCAATTAATGGATGGGCAATTTCCCATACAAAATGCCAGTCCCAAAAATCAGAATAACCACAGATCAATTATATTTCTTATTCTTCAGTACACGCACTAATTCAAACGATTCAATAAAAATTTTCAATCAAATGAATTTTTGTTTTAAAACAAATTCAAAGCAACCTACATGAAAATAAAAATTTTAAGCAAAAGCAATTTCAAAAAAAAAAAAATACCAAAGTATTAAAATTCAAAGTGCAAATCAGAATAAATGTTAAAAGTAAAGAAAAGTTCCATATTTATTTGTTGCCATCGTAGCAGTTATTATTCCATATAAAAAAATAAGATGTCAGAATAGACTTATTGGGAGCTTAACAATTTTCAACGTGATTTATCTCGCCAAATATCAAAAATTAAAAGTATAGTAGAATAGTTTTTAAAATCTGTGAATTTTTGGCAAAACATTTTATTTTTGAACTGCTTTTTCTTCTGAACTTCGAAGTAATTTTGTAATATAAATTAAATAATTTTCATTTATACAGTAATTCCCGCTTAATTGATCTCTTAAATAACTCCCAAAGCTTTGCAATTGTTTTAATTAATCAATTAACAAATTATGCTCTTGCGGCAAAAATCATGCGTTTGTTTTTTAATAAATTAAGCGAAAATTATTGTATAATTTTTGCTTCAAACTGAAAAATTATTAAAAGCTTATAAAATTTTTTTTAACAGCGGGAAATGGTTGTTGTTAACGTTCTAGAATAAGTTAAATTTTCCTATATTCTTCACATTATTTTCGATATTGCTACGCATGTTGTCTAAATTTGAATGCAACTTTTCCAATTCGCTATTAATTTGTTTATTGGAAGCTTCCAGATCAAAATCCTTTGCATTTGCATCGCTAAAAGAGACGAAGGCACCGTTGGCATAGGAGCTAATGTATTGGCGAATTTCGTTGTGGGGATCAACTGCTGATGAAGAATTCTTTTGTAATAAAATTGTTTTCTTTTTGGAGTAGCAAATATTAACACGTTTAAGAACTGAGGGATTTTCTTCATTTGATTTCGAAACGAAACAACGAGCAGTATTCGGAGGACATTCTATCATATCACAAGTCCATTTATCTACATAAATAAAATTTTATAATTTTTAGTTAAAATAAATAACAGAGCCCTTTACCATTGTCTTTCTCAATTCGTATGTCTCCTATCTGAGAAATAGAGCGGGCTTTTACATACACTGCCACGAGTACACTCAAAATAAAAAATGTTATATTTTTATTCAAAACCATTTTGCTTTTCTATAGAATCAATTGCGAACTGTGTTGTTTTGCAGATTCAAAACAATACTATAACGACTTGTTTGCTTCCAAAGACTTTTCAGTTTAGTGCCGTTTATAAATGGAACATTAAATTAAAATAATAAAGAGCGAAACAATTTTAAAAATAATTATTATTTCACACCGTTTTTTTTTTCTTTTAATAATATTGCGATAAAAAATGCTCAGTCAGTCTTGGGATACTGGGACAGAGGGAAGTGGGATGGGGATGTGTGTTCAGTGCTCACAAACTATTACTATTTAATTGCACTTCAAATTTAATAGGTTCCAACAAAAACATTTTGTTAAGATTTTTCAATAGCTGAGGTACTTGTGAGTACTCGTATACGAGTATTAATCACAAAATTATCTGATTTTCGATCAAGCAGAAATTCAAAATAACGAATTGATAATATATGTAAGACAATTTTAAATATTTACTACTCCATAAAAATAAATTTGTGTATTTTTTTCCAAATTATGCTAAATAAGCTTTAAATTTAAAATAGTGGAATTCTATATTCGTATTGAATTTAAACCATTTTAAATATACTGGGATTTTAAACATATAGTAAGTGTCAGAGACCTTTCACAGCGGGAAAAATAAAGTATCATTTTCCAAAGCAAGACAATGCATTCCTTTAGAAGCCAGAGGGTAAATTTATAAGACACAATAATTACACATTGATTAACATATGCATTACCGCATCTGCAGAAGAAGGAATGTATTGTTTTTGTTTGTGACTAGTGTTATGAATTATAGAATTCATTCCTCGGACGTATTAAAATAATTCATTACTTTCCTAGGACATGTTCTGTGTTAACAAGAATGAATTCTGGAATGAAAAAGTATATATGTTGTGCATTATCTTCTCTTTATAATTTGTTAAAAGAAAAGATAAATTCGTTATTTCTTGCTGTCTTTATGCAGCTTTGTTTGAAAGAAAAAAAAAAGAATCAGAATTATCGGAGAACTAAAATAACTAGTGAAAGTAATACGTCTACTTAACACCAGAGACGCTGCATTGATGCTATAAAAATTTACAAAACTCACAATAGCAGAGTTGCAAAAATACTAAAGAAATTAATTAAGCTTCTCTCCTCTCTATCTATTTGTCACTTCACCATCTGTACTTGGACTATCCCTTTCCTACTCTCAGCTAACACAAAGCTTCCTGTTATTTGGACCTAACCTAACATAGGCTAGAACGGTTAGTGCTTGCTCGGACGCGGTCATCCAATTACCATTCTTGGTGCTGGTGCTATTGAACAGATGTCTCTTCTGATGGAGGGGATGTCTTACGTGCTTTTTATCGTATGTTAGGTAAAGCTAAATATGTTCAAAGATTTCAACTTTTGTGTTCTTTTCAAATTACAACGGGGCGGTAGCGAACATTTAAGGAACTATGTATTGTAGTTTACAATTCAACTCTTACATTTAACTAATGTAAGTGCAATATTATGTCGTTCTAAGAGAACAATGTGCAGTTATTATTCCTTATAAAAAAATAGGATATCAGAATAGACTTATTGGGAGCTTAAAAATTTTCAACGCTTTTGTGTGCTTTATCTCACCAAATACCAAAAATTAGAAGAAGAAAAAATACTTTTTTCAAATCTGCAAAATTTTAATTTTGAATTTCTTTCTGCTGAACTTGAAGTTATTTTGTAATATAAATAAAAAATTTTTATTTTTACAGCAGTTTCCGCTGTAAAAAAAAGTTGACTTCCATTTAACCGATTTACCCGCTTAAATAACTCCTAAAGCTTGCAATTGCAATTGGATCAATTAACAAATTATGATACAAATGATTTTCCCAGTTAATTGCTACAAAAAAGTGCGTTTTTTAGAAATCAGTTAAGCGAAAATTACTGTAAGTTTTTGTCTCAAAGTGAAAATTATTAAAAGTTAAAAAAAAAAAATTGTGAGAACTTTAACGCTAATAATTAAATTTTCCTATATTCTTCACATTATTTTCGATATTTCTACGCATTTGTTCTAAATTTGCATGCAAATTTTCCATTTGCTTATTCATTTGTTTATGAAAAGCTTCCACATCAAAATCTTTTGCACTAGCATCGCTAGAAGAGTAGACGCCACCGTTGGCATATGAATTAATGTATTGGCGTATTGCGCTGTGGGGATCAACTGGTGATGAAGAATCCTTTTGTGCCAAAATTGTATTATCTTGGGAGTAGCAAATATTAACACGCTTAAGAACTGAAGGTTTTTCTTCATTTGATTTCGAAACGAAACAACGAGCAGTATTCGGAGGACATTCTATCATATCACAAGTCCATTTATCTACATAAATAAAATTTTATAATTTTTAGTTAAAATAAATAACAGAGCCCTTTACCATTGTCTTTCTCAATTCTTATGTCTCCCATCTGAGAAATAGAGCGGGCTTGTGCATGCACAGCCACGAGTACACTCAAAATAAGAAATTTTATATTTTTATACAAAATCATTTTGCTATAGAAACAACTGCGAACTGTTGTTTTACAAATTCAAAACAATACTATAACGATTTGTTTGCTTCCAAAGACTTTTCAGTTCAGTGCCGTTTATAAATAATAAAGCTCAACACAGTTTTAAAAATAAGTAATTATTAATTTACAACCTATATATAATTCATTTAAAAAGGCATATGCAAAATATTGCGATAAAAAAATGCTCAATCAAATTTGGAATACTGTGATAGAGAGAGGGAAGTTGAATGGGTTATCATTGTTCACAAACGACTACTAATTGCACTTCAAATTTAATAAGTCCAAATAATAATTATAAAATTATCTGATTTTCCATCAAGCAGAAATTTAAAATAACGAATTGACAATATAAGACAAGTTAAAATATTTACTGCGCTTTAAAAATAAATTTGTGTTTTTTTTTTGAAGATTAAGTTGAGTAAGTTTTAAATATCAACTGCGTTATTCATAAAAAATATTTCAGGTTTATTAAGCGCTTATTTGACATATTTTTATGGGAAATTTGTCAAATAAACCTGTAATAAACCTAAAATATTTTTTATGAATAAGGCAGCAAATGTTTTTAATATAAAATAGTCATGTCCATATTAGATTTATAAAATATGTTAAGTACAGGCCGATGCATGCTCACGCAATTTTCAAATCACATTAGCCATTTTTTTTTGTAATTCAACAGTTTCAATTTGCGAATGAAGCCTTTCATATATCTGACTATGGGAGTAATTATAGTTACAAATAGATGACAGTTTTTGTTTTTCAATAGCTATCAATAATTTAACACGTAGTTCAATTTAAATTTGCTCACAATTTCCGAAATATTTTTTGCACATTAAAAACAGTAAATCCCAAAAGTCTTCTTCTATACACAATATACGAGAGCGGGTCAATAAGACCGTGATTTTTTAATTTCCACTTCTGTCAGCAAGCCACTGTCAGTTGGCTCCAGCCACAATTTTAACAAACTGCTTTACTTGCTCGTAGTTTGTGTTTGAAAGCCGTTGATAGCTATAAAAAACCGGCGATTTTGATAACAAGCTGATTCGATCAGGTTTTTTTTCAGTTTTCGAACAATGTTCGATATCGAATACCATATTTTCAAGCTGAAAAAAAGTCATCGAATCAGCTCGTTATCGAAAGCGACAATTAGAAATCAGGCTACCGCCTGAATTGAGAAATATAAGAAAATAATTTAACTTTATACGATCATTAAGCATTCCCCCTTATCGTGGTTGGAGTATTTCAACTTCGAATACGACGTTTTTGTAATAGATTATAAATAGAACACCTCAACATGTTTTCTTTAATCTAGGACAAAATTTAATAAAGCCCATTATTTTTTCCGGAAAAAGTTATTACCTAAACTAAGGCTAGACTTGCTAAATACTACATATCGTGCCTTAATCGCTAAAAAAAAAAGCTAAGCGACATAATTTTCGAACTTGATTTTTTTTTACCAAAATCGATTATTAGCGATCGGAAACAATAAATTTTTGTTAAAAAAAAATCGATGATCAAAAAATGTGTCGGTCAAGCTTTTTTGCCGCTTATGGCACGATATGTATGTAGACTCTTCACCATCAATTTCAATGGTAAAAAAAAGTTGTTTACTGAACTTCGTTGTGGCAGTACAAGCACGGGTGATGCCGAAGGATCCGGACTGGTGATCGACTCGGTTTTTCAACCGGTTTTAAAACCCGGTTTGTTCACAATACGGTTGTCGGTTTTTTCAAAATGTTGATTTTTTCGAATGTCGAATAGTTCGATTTTTTTTTACAATTTAAAAACCGGCTGAGTCGAATACTTTTCGATTTGTACATTTTGCGTGTTTTGTTGATTTTCGTAAGTATTTTTTTTTTAGTGTAAATTCTCTAAGTTTTTTTTTGGAGCATGGCAACATTTACAGAAACATAAAATTTAAGAGAAATTATTTTATGAGGTAATAGCAGAGGCGAATTTAATTGGCCTTGTGGTGTGCAGTGGATGTCAAAATACAGTCGCAAAAAGTGTTTCTTAGTTTTGTTGACATTTTGCTTCATATTTTATATATGTGTAGATATCCACCTTGTCCATACATTCATATGTATATACCATTAAAAATAAACTCTACATACACCCATAATTTTTTGGGGTTTTTAGTAAACTTGGAAAGAAATTCAAAAAAGTATGCCAATATTTAGGGTGCTAATAAACATGTTTATACAACAAATAAAAAATTTAAAAATAATTATGAAAACAACAACATAACAGACCATATTTGGATGCCATTTGTTGACGGCTTGGTATCGGAAATTACAGCATTTCCAAACAAGTTGACGACATCAAACATTTTGCACGTATTTTTTCATGTATTTCATGACTGTATGTAGATCTTTTTTCCTAGGTATTTTGAATATTTTTGCTACTGTAGGTGTTATTATAATTATTTTTTGTATAAACATATTTATTAGCACCCTAAATATTGACATATTTAATTTTTTTAATTTCTTCCCAAGTTTCCACAAACCCTAAAAATGGTGGTTGTATGTAGAGTTTATTCGTTAATGGTATATTATATATAAATATTTATGTACTATACATAAGTATATGAAGTTAATTTTTATGTTTTACCTTTAATTTTTGTATTGTTTTATATTATTTACATGAACTGTTAACCCTTTATTTATACAGCAATTTAAAATCAAAACTTTTGTATAATAATTTTCTTACTTAAAAAAACCGGTTGACCGGTTTTTCCTGAATTGTAAAAACCGAAACCGGGTTTTTCATAATTTCAAATATTCGAACTATTCAAAAGCCGGTTTCTGGAAAAAGTCGAATAATCGATCACCCTAATCCGGACCCACAGTTGAGGTTTCTACACCCAAAACAACAAAGATTGTGGAAGCCATATGCATCCCATATACTCGTAGTTACATAAGTGGTTTCAATTTTGAATGTTCACTTGGATATGAGATAGATTTCCGCAAGATGGGTTCTGCTCAAAAATTACGCATAATGGGCACACAAAATGTATTTTTTCCATATTCTTGTCAAGTCACGCGATAGTGTCTGCTATCAATGGCTACCAAACAGAAACTAATTGACACATCTTGTCCAAGTTTTGAAACATTCAAAACTTGGACTTGTCGCCTGACATTACGGACTTACTGATGTGTTCAGTTAATTCAGTTAATAACTTTTTTCAATACTTTTCTTTTTAGATTCATTCATGGATTCAATATCTGATGGATATTCCAAATACAAGCGGCGAAAACAGTCAACTGGGCTGTCGAGGATACTTGATATGATTTGATATCTCAAAGCGAAGTGATACGACTATGCGTCATTAGAATGTCTCCAAAGGATTTTTAACATTGGTCACCTACGCATATTATGCATTATTAATCCACTCTCAGCAGACTTAACCTTTATATATATGTATCTTATATATATATATCTTATGACTGAACTGCAAATTAAATCTATACATTTCAATTTATATTCAAATAAATGTGTTCATTAGATTTATGTATATACAACAGCAAGCAATAAACGTTGAATGTAATAGAATTTATGATTGTGCCATAATCCTCTTTAATAATAGCATTATTAATCCTATTAAAATTTCTTTGCAGAACCTTCAAGGAATCGAAATACATATTTATGTACTCACATACATACACATACTTAGTGACAGTGTAAGTACTCGTAAGTATGGGACTTTCGACCATGATTATTTTAAGATTGCCTCACTGTATCTATGGGCAATTAGTTATAATCAGATTACTTTGTGTTAATTAACCCCAAAGAAATACAATTGCACTACATAGTAACAATAAGTATTGCAATTAATGTTTTATTATAAATTTAAATATATTATAATTTTGCAAGAGATAGGCTGAAATAATCTACAATAAATTAATTTTTAATTCCATTACTAATGCAAAGGAGACAGACAATTTCACTTTTCGATTCTGTTTTATTTAACGGAATCTAAATTATTTTTAAATTTTTGGCCAATAATAAATTTTAAGGAATGTTATTCCGCCAACTTTTGTAAAACATCAAATTGCATCATTGCAAGTCTTCTGGGAGCCGTAGAACTATGTACAATTAAATAATAAATTTTTAGTGGGCGTGCCCCCTACTAGTTTTTTAAATACAAGATTGTGTCACTTTCAGATCTCAGGGTGTGAGTCGAGTTTCGCAAAAATCGTTTGAGTAGAAACACGTGAAATATAATATTAAATTTAATGGACATGGTTCCGCCCACCTTTTAAACACAAGATGATGTCGCTCCAAGAGCCCAAACTGTTTGCCAAGTTTCGTGGGAATCGATAAGTAGAAGTACATATCCTTACTATAATATATTTATAAATGCCCCAACTCACTTATTTTTTTTGAAATCGAGATTTTTGCATTTTTCGATAATTATATGTTCTTCTAATGGTATATACAAAAATTCGATTTCAAAAATATAATGAGTGAGGGGCCTTTTTATATACACGTATCGATATAATTTAACATTCAACTTTAATGGGCGTTTGCGCGCCCACTTTTTTTAATGCAAGATCGTGTCATTTTCAGAGCACGTTACACAAAAAAAAAATTACATAGAACTTATTTACATAGAATTTATTTCTTTATTCATTTCAGTCACTCTATTTAAAACACTTAGTCATGCCGTTTTTATTACATTATCAAAGTTATAAATAATGATGTTATTTTTAAGTTAAACATGTATACTCGCAATAATTTAAATAAAGCAGTCTATTCTGTAATGTTCTAACTTTACTTTAAAATTTATAAAAGCATACTTACAAATTAAATGTACTTAGCAACTGACTAAATATTTTAATGGAGTGACTTATACCATTTTCCAAACATATTACATATCGTTAATATTAGAATGAATCGGCACAAAGCTCTGGCCATTGGGTGATGTAAGAAAATTCGAAGATATACATATTAAACGATAACAGACATATTTATATATTTCCAATATAAATATGTACACACAAAATGAACGTGTGTATATCTGTATGTTCTCTAAACTATGTATATAATTTTCTATATTACTCGTAAGAAAGGGAAAAACCAATATGCAATAATCTTGACATTAATAATAATAAATACATGTACATATATCGTTACTTTATTATGGAAAGGCCCGAACCCATTTTTTTAAATCGACTTTTTTGTATATTTCGATAGAAGAACATCTGTCTAATGTATTGAAAAGTGCAAAAATCTCGATTTCAAAAAAAAATTAGTTAGGGCCTTTCTATATTAACGATAACGATATACAATTGATTAATATATAATATATATATATTAATATATTTTCTAATACACATTCTGTTTATTTATAAATATTTTTTAAACCGCTAAATAACTATTAAAAGCCAAAGTTATCGCATAAAATTTCATCACAGTTTGCAATCAAATTTCGTTTGAACGATTTTTAAACACGCTTTGGTTGGTTTGGTTGCATAAATATGGTTTAAATGTTAGTGAAATTACTTTTCACTGCTGTAAATATGTTGAATGAATCTACAAATGAATACCACAAATAATAATGACTTTATTTGATTCGATAATAAAGTCAATGGTCACTTTTAACTGGGATTAGTTTAATGCATGTTTGTGCATAAGTGAACACTAATACAAATGTGCATGTGTAGTGTTGCTTAATTACACAACTACAAATGTAAATATGTATATTTAGAAAAAAAACCCTACTACAGCAGTTTTGACGTCAAAGTAATCCTCAAGGACTTAATTTCAATGCTATCATACCTTAGTCCCAAAACACACTGTGCAAGTCTTATTGCTAAGCTGATTAGTTTCATGGAGAGAGAGACGAGGGGAACAGCAACGTTTCTTTTCCCCCGTCTCTCTCTCCTAATAAACTAATCAGCTTAGCAATAAGACTTGCATAGTGTAAATAGGGACTTAGTAAACTAATGCATTAAACACATAGACCACAGCAGGCTACACAACAACACGACTACAAATGCTGTCGACTGTTATCGTTGCCGTGTAGTCGGTCATAATAAGCAGCTGATATTTAAGTATAAATGCATATGGTGCCACTATCAAATGCTTCACAACCGCCCCTATCGTGAATAACAAGTAGAATTTTGGTTCCCGCGAAGTTTTCATTCCCGTAATTTTTTTCTCCACTATCAGTCCCAGTGAATTTTAAAAAGAGAAGAAGATTTGTAAAGCTTAATAATGAATTGAAAATTAAACAAATTTGAGGCCCACAACAAAGAAATATAAATTTTGGGTTTCAAATGAAATTTTTTTTAACGGTAAAATTGAGTTTTTAATTATTCTAGGTGCAGTGAGATAAATTTCTTTAGAACAGCATCGCCGTAAAATTTACTGCATGTGAACTAAAAAGATTCATAGTCTAACAGATGGTGCAGGGAATTATTGATAAGAATCGTGATCTTATTCAAAAAATAAGGATTTATAAACTTTAATATTTAATTGGAAGGAATACATTGAAACTACGATATGTATTAACTTCGTTCGCCTGCAAAAATAAAGTGAACTAAACACAGGGAAAAGTGAAAAAATCCCCGTGAAAAACATTTCCATGAAAAAGGGAAAACATTTCTAGGGTGAATAAAATTAATTATTTGAAAATAATATATGAATTTTGAGATGTTCTTTCAATAATATTAAGCTATCATGTATTTCACGTTTCGTGTTGTAGTGACTGCACGTCAAAGCAATCGTTTTCCATACAAACGTGTGTATTCTATTTTTGTCTGATTGTACTCGGTAGCCTGCAGTAGTCTATGTATTAAATGCTTAGTGTAGTCTGTGGAGCATCAATTAGGTCCCTTTTAAAAACTATACGAAAAAAAGATAAAATCTAATTCAAACTGCAAGCTTCAAAATTTTGGAAGGAAGCACGCAGTTGGCTTTGCATGTGCACTGCGTACGTGTATTGTGTGTTGCATGTGTAATGTCTGTTCACACATTTGGCAAATGTTTACAATTTAATTAGACCACCGTGGCGCATTATGATAGTTGGCATTTGAACTTGCATGTATTTGCGATAATAATATTAAACACATCATAATATACATGTTAATTCTGTGAAGGGCTGCGATTCATCGAAACACTGCGGGAATATGTTATTAAAACAAACAAAAAAAATTGTTATGTATATAACTACGTATTTATGTTTATAAAAAAAAATTCAGTATAGTTTAGATATGGATATTCCAATATTCTTGAGGAACGCTCGCCTCAAATCCCTTCGGAAAATGCATACTTTGGATGTCAAAAAAATATACTTTAAATGATTGTGTGCTGTTGAAACCACCTGACATAAATTCGCCTTGTTGCTATGTCTTCCTCCAAGTCCTCAATTAGCTATGAAAAATTTACACTTTAAGCGGCTCACCCACTTGCAATATAATTGTGCAATTTTTCGTATTGTACAATAATATCGCCAATGTGTATGTCATATTCGAAGGTGGCACAATATATTGGCAAATACCAAAAGACTTTTGGTTTTTATTGTAAAGGGTGTTTTTTATTGAGGTATAGAACTTTAAGTTGGCATCACTTTTTTAACTGGCGGCCATTTTGTCAGCTGTCAAGTGATTAATATGTAGTTTGGTTTGCCATTTCATCATGAACAGGTTGACAAAAGAACAACGCTTGCAAATCGTGCAAATTTATTTCGAAAATAATGGTTCAGTTCGCGAAGTTTACCGCAAGCTCCGTCCATTTTATGGTCGACATAATCGTCCATCAGAGCAATTAATCCGGTTAACCATGGATCGTTTTCGCACTACGTTTACTCTATGTGATAATACGCATCCGCAGAGACGTCGAACAGTGCGCACCGAAGAAACAATTGCCGCTGTAGAGCAAAGTGTTGAAGAGGACCCGAATGAATCGATTCGCCACCGTGCACACCAATTGGAGCCGACTAACCGACTATTTTGTTCCCGAATTGGATGGCATGAATGTGGATGAGTTGTGGTTCCAACAAGACGGCGCTACATGCCACACAGCGCACGTCACAATCGATTTATTGAAGGAAACATTCGATGAGCGCATAATTTCGCGGAATGGACCTGTCAATTGGCCACCAAGATCGTGTGATTTGACACCATTGGATTATTTTCTTTGGGGATATGTGAGGTCGCTCGTCTACGCCAACAAACCAGAAACGTTAGGGGACTTGGAAGCCAACATTCGTGGCGTTATTGCCAACATACGGCCCCATATGCTCGAAAAAGTGGTTGAAAATTGGACCTGTAGAATTGGCTTTATTCGAGCCAGCCGCGGCGGCCACATGCCCGAAGTTATATTTAAACAATAATGGCATAAAATTATCCTTCCAATAAAGCCAAATTGATGGACATTAAAACGATTTTCTTGTGTTTTATTTTAATTCGAAGTTCTATACCTCTCAAAAAAAAAAACACCCGATACAATCAAGACAATTGTGTAATGTGGTAGCATCATTGATCAATGTTGTTTACTTTTTCACTGTCAGGAAAATTGGGCAATATTTTCTTTGAAAATATTATGCCATTTATTGCATAGTATAGGTCAAAACGACAATAATATGCACAACACCATATGCAATAATATTGTATAATGGATGGGCCGCTTTAGATGTCAAAAAAATATACTGAAGGATATTAATACCTAAACGGTGAAAATAGTCACCTGGACTGTTGAGATTATCTAATATGAATTCGCTTTGGCCTCCTTAAACTTATAAATATGCCAAAGCAAGGCAAATCCACATCAGGTGGCTATTTTCGCCGCTTCTAATTTGAATATGAGTTATGCATGCATTTTTCAAAGTAAATTGAGTACTTGGCTCAATTCGCTTTGAGAAATTTATACTTTTAATGCCAAAAAAAAAGTCCTGAAAATGTGTGTTGAAATCCAACGTATATTCGAATTACAAGCGGCGAAAATTGTCACCTGATCATTTGCTACCAGTGATGCCAACTTTTTTGACTCTAAAAGCACATCAAAATTTAAAGAGCACTAAAAAGTGTAATTTTGATATCTAAAAAGCGTAAAAAGCACTTTCGTGAAAAACGAGTGAAGATCCATTACTTGAATTAATGTGAAGTTTAATAATGCTTAAAATTTTCTAAGCTATTCTCTATTTAAGTAATATATATTCGACGAAAAAATAAATACGCCAAGTATTTATTAAAATAATTTTAAGAAATGCACAAATTTCTTAAAAGCACTACTTAGTGCTTTTTCTTAGTTTGGCACTAACGCTGAAAATTTGGCGTTTTGAGTCTTCAAAAAGCACTAAAAAAATAAACTATTTTCAATACACACAATGCTTAAAAACATCAAGTGTACTAAATAAAGCAATCCATGGCCATAAATACAAATAATTTTTATTGGATTATGGCAGAGTAATTAAATAGAATATTTATTATAAATAAAAACAAAAGATTTATTTGAAGTATCTGCATTGATAAAAAAAAAATACTGCGTAATATTGTACATTCCTTGAAATTGTGCGATAAAATATTTGCAGCATAAACATCACGGTCGCTGCCGTCACCACCTCTCATTATTAACAATAGAAATGTTGCTACGAGGATGCTCCTCAACACTCTTTACCCTATGCATAATCAATTTTATTTATACTTCTTTTCGCCCATTCTCAAATTAAAAATATTATGGCCATAAAACACAATTCACTACATTCATTCGAATCCATAGGAAACCAGTAACAGGCAAAAGAGTTTAGATTTTTCCTCGTTTATGTGTTCGTTTTTATCGTATCGGCATACGCATAATTGCGGCATACTTTATGGCTGATACTATAAACAATTGTTATTATCTGTTAAAAACAACCATAACCCAACGCAAAAACGAACCAAACAACCAACCATCCAAACAACCACATGTGGCAAAAAGGCTAAAACCAAGCAAAAGCAAACAAACACTCTGTTACCAAAACAATATTAACAAAGGAAGGCTTTTGACCTTTCACATTAAAGTAGTAAACCGAAACTCACACTCCTTTCTGTACATCAAACATGTAATAAATAGTGAACAAACAATCAACACACTTTGTTGGGAGAAAGAACACCACTCGTACTAAGTATTTTATGTACATACGTACATAAATTAATTTAATACACGAAGGTTATATGATAAGTGAAAGACCTTAACCTAAAAGAGCTAAAATTGCGGGAATAATAATATGCAAGGCATTATTTTTTTAACTTTTAATCTAACAATAACAACAACCACAACTCTTGCTTTTTTAATTGTCTCTGTTGAAAGGAAATAATTAAATCCCTAATGAAAAATTTGTACATTACATTGCAGAAGCAATTTTATAGTACAAAAAGCTTTTGTTTTAATTATCACGGTATAAAGCGTTAATGAAATAACAAAATAACAAGGCTATCAGTGCAAACGTTAACAACCGAATAAATTTATTTTAATTTCCCGTTTTTTAACCCCCGACTAAAAAAAGGGATGTTATAAGTTTGTAGTGTGTGTCTGTGTATCTGTCCGCGTCCACGTACATTCCAAACGGCTGGATAGATTTTCATTTAGTTTTTTCTGTTTGAAAGATGACTTGATCGAGAGGGTTCTTAGCTATGTTTGAAGAAAATCGGTCCAGCCGTTTAGAAAATATAACATCTTTTCTGAAAAAAAGTCGGGGGGTTTTTAAAATTTTTAATTTTTGTTAAAATCGGTCCAGCCGTTTGGGCTGTACGTGGACACGGACAGACACACACTACAAACTTATAACACCCCTTAAAAAAGAAAAATATGTTCTTAAAACATCAATAACACAAATTCTTCATAAAACAACTTGTCGATACCAAAAATTTTTCTATAAAAATTTTTCGGTGACAGAACTCTTCCCTAAAATCTTCTATAGAAAATTTGTGAGTGATATTAAATTTTTCGAAATAAACTTTGTAGATGAAAAAGTTTTTCTATAAAACATTTGTCCTTGGCAGTTTTTTATAAAACATTTGGCGATGACAAAATTTTTCTATAAAAAAAATGTCTGTTGCAAAATTTCTCTTTAAAAAAATTGTTTATGACAAAATTTTTCTATTAAAAAAATGGTCGGTGAAAAAATTTTCCTTTATAAAATTTGCTAATGACAAAATTTTTCTACAGAAAATTTTTTTATAAAAAATTGTTATGACAAAATTTTTTTTTTAAGAAAATTTTTCTATAGATTTTTCGTTGACATAATTTTTGTACAAAAAACTTGTCCATGACAAAAATTTAAAAATTGTCAATAGAAAATTTGTTGATGACAAAATTTTTCTATAGAAAATTATTTCATGACAAACTTTTCCTATAGAAAATTTTTTGATGACAAAATTTTTCTATAAAAAATTGTCGATGACTTAAATTTTTCTGTAAAAGAATTTTTCGATGACAAAATTTTTCTATTAAAAAAATTGTTTATGGCAAAATCTTTCTATCAAAAATTAATATTCTAAAACGCTATCTTCATAAAGAGAAAGTAGGTGAAATAGGCCGAGTATTTCCACGATAAACCCTCCGAGCGCCCTCCTACGTCGGTATTGTCTGTCAGAATTATCGGCGAAGTAAAATTGTCGGTGGTAAAATTTTTCTATATAAAATTTGCTAATGACAAAATTTTTCGATGGCAAAATTTTTTTAAGACAATTTTTCTATAGATTTTTCGCTGACAATTTTTCTATGGAAAAATTTTTTGTCCATGACAAAAATTTCAAAATTTTTTTTTATTAAATTTGTTGATGACAAATTTTTTCGATAAAAAAATTGTCGATGACAAAATTTTTCTATAAAACAAATGCCGATGACAAAATTTTTCTACAAAAATTTGATGAAATTTGTCAATGACAAAATTTTACAAATTTTTTCAGTAGCAAAGTTGTTGAGAAAATTTTCCTATAGAAAATCTGTCAATGGCGAACAAACATATGTATGTTTTTTTTTAATTACTCTAGTAAGGCCACACCATTGGTATATTCGGGAATGATTCTATGATCAAAAATTTGTTGCACAGTGTCAAAAGTAATTTTCTTTCTTTTGAGGCAAATTATGTTTCACTTTACCTTAAATATAGAACAAAGTGTAACGATAATTCAGCTAACTCATTTTAATTATTTTTACAAATTATAAAAAAAAACTTTTGTTTAAGAACTACATATTCTCTATTATTGTTGGATCATCAATTAGTCTTGTTAAACAATCGAGAGCATTATATTACAAAAACGAATATGCATTGTAGTTTATAATAGTTTATAAAAATGTATTTCCAATGAAATACAAAGCTATATTCCTCCAAGAGGTATTATCAATAATTAAATGGGGATGATAACCTTTTAGGAATTATAATGGGAATAGGTATTTGTGTAAATATATACGAATAAGTACATGTGTATAAAATAAATATTGAATTTATATTTTGAACTTACTCATATACATACTGCCCTAGGTTCTTGAAAAGGCGACTACATGAGACCGTGTATAATTCTCATTAAACTCAAAATACCTTAAGTGTCGCTTGTAGCTAATGTGGAATAAAAGAAATTGTTTTTTGTATAAGTATTTTACTTTTGAAATCATTTCTGTTTTGTTATACTCGTATTGCAGTGTGACTATGATTAATGGACGAATTAGGAAAAGAAAAAAATAATTTTAAGCTTCATCATTAATGAAAAATTGGTAAAAACGCAAAAAGGAAAAAGAAAAATGCTTAGTAATAGCAAAAAGGAAATGGTCAGACGTAAGTTTTTTGCAATTTGTATTTGTATGTGTTTCTTCTGTTGATAAGAATCGTCATCATGTAGTCGTAATAAATTCTATATGTTTATTGTAGTTAATTTATAATAACCCTTGCGTTCCTTCGATGTGGTATAGTCAAGCAAACGAGTGACCACGTTCATACTACAGACAGCAGGTAGATGTGGCATAACCCGCTCATTACCAGCAGTCAATGCAGATAACGAGACTATTCCATATATAAGAGTATACACGTAAAGTATACTCCATAAAGGACCAGGATTTATCATTTGCATTACATCCGGCTAAGCCCGAAACTGGAATAGCTATGGACCACTCGAACACAATGTTTAAGTGTCTCACAAAAACGATCATAATCGATTGAACACGATCACTTGGGACAATGATGCAAATAGTCTGTTTCATCTACAGTAGGCCACCTAATCCAATGTTACTCGTATCTGCAGGCTTGTAGCTACAAGTACCATCGACAGTAATCGCTGGTTTAATTTTTAATTTTCGACTCTCTACTTTTAACCAAATTTGATGGGTTAAAGATTTATTTTACCCCAAAAATGATTTCTAGTTTTAAAAAATTTAATTTTTATTTTCTATACTTTTTTTCTATATTCTAAAAGTAAAATGGGAATAAAGTACATTTTCGCACTTACTCATAATCTAATGCAGTCTTTTGTGTAAAATTTTCTTTTCGTTTATTTTTGTTTTCTGTTTTTTTTTTCGCAGTGGATATACTCGTACATTATTCTAAGCACTTAATGGTTTTTTTAGAATATGTACAACGTTTAAATATAGAATATTTATGAGAAAGAACAAAATTGTGTTTCGTCTGCTGTAAGTTCTTTCTTTTGTAACACTTCGTTCGATGCATGATTTTCTTTTTACATGATGACAAAGTGATACGAGCGGAAATTGACTTGACTTGCAGTACGTGGCAATGCTAGGAATGCTTTAAAATAATATTACTTATGCAAGATTCATATGCCGTCATAGGAGTAGAGAAAAATTATCGAAGCCATGGTTTATGATCATAAACTATTGCTTTAAGAATGCTGAAGGTTTTTTCGCTCGTATTCATATTCTTAGTAAGGTTTAGTTATAAGCCAAAAATCTCACAACTAGATCAAGATCTCAATAAGCACTTAACTATGTACATATTTCTTTAGGACTTCAGAACAGAAAAACAGTGAGAAAAATTCCATTCAAATGAAGGGGAAAAAACGAATTCGCAAACAAGATTGTGCAGGAGGTCTGTAAGTTTTATTGCTTTCAATCAGCTGTTGGTGTGACGTAAAACATACCTTTGTGTTTTATTTTTTTTTTCTACATCAAAGGTTCAAATAAACAGTGAAAAATATAAATAAAAAATAAATTATAACATTAACTGAGGTATGCAGTAAAAAATTACAGTAATAATAAGACAAAATCGTGCACAATAAGCTTTCTTAATTTTCCTTCGGATCCTAGAACGAAAAAATTTTTATGGCCGCGATAGTAAAAGTAATGTAAAGACATCGTAAATCCGTATGGAAAAATCCAAACTTAAGGGTGGTCTGAACAAATCAACTTGAATTTAAACATCGAAATATCATCCAAGAAACGATGGTGTCCTAACAGACTGTGAAAATGTTTAAAACGATGGTACTTCCGAAAAGTTTCTATGCCATACGTATCAATCATCCAAGGGGTCCGTGTAAAGTCCCGAAAAAATTGTGTTTTTAAAATAATTTACATTTGTACGATTCCACGTAGATACCAGGGCCCATTTCTCGAAACTACAAATTACAATTGTACAATTAAAATACACACAAAACAACAATAAAATTTGTAATTTTTTTACTGGGAATGGTTTGGAAAATATTGCGGACTATATTTAAAGGGTGTCCCAACACAAGATTTAAATTTGGCGCCACTCGAAGTGTCATTGTTTGACATTTGAACAATTGTTATTGTTTGCTAGTAGAAGGTACGAGGTTAGTAAAAATGGAACGCTACACGAATGAACAACGCATTCTCATTGTGAAATTGTTTTACAAAAATGGTGAAAGTTTTGCGGCTACAGTTCACAAATTTGCGATCAATTTGGGGGTCACAATAATGCTCCAAAAGAGTCAACTGTAAATAGATTAATGGATAAATTTGCCGAAACTGGGTCTGTTAGTGATTTAAAGTCAACAACCCGCCTTCAACCAGGTCGATCGACCGAAAATGTCGCAGCTGCACGTGATGATGTCGCTCAAACGCAGGTCAAGCGCAAACAGTCAATGGTGTTCGGTATCGTGAAATGATAACCATTTTTTTCGTGCCTAGAATTGAAGAAATGAATGTGGAGGGCATGTGGTTTCAACAAGACGGCGCCACATGTCATACAGCCAGAGAAACAATTCAATTGCTACATCAGTCATTTCCCGGTCGTGTTATTTCGCGTTTTGGAGACCAGAATTGGTCGCCTAGATCGTGCGATTTAACACCATTAGACTTTTTTCTTTGGGATTTTTTGAAGTCGATGGTTTACGCGAATAAGCCGACGACGACTCAAGCCTTAAAAGAGGAAATTGGACTCTGCATTAATAAAATACCGCAGCATTTATGCAAAACGGCCATTGAAAATTTCATTAAAAGATCGCGTGTGTGCCAGCAAAGCCGCGGCGGCCATCTGCCCGATATGTTGTTCCACACATAACTTCATTTTGTCTACTTTACGATATAATAAAGTTTCACAATTTTTTTTCTTTAATATCTGTGTTTTATTTAAAATTTAAATCTTGCGTTCTTGTTGGGACACCCTTTATATATATTTTCTAGGTTTTGCGTTTTATTTTCTTTAAAATATTTTTTTTAATTGGTCAACACATATGATATATGTATATCTCATACTATTTCCATAACATAAAAGAAGACTACATACTTTGATGACGTCATGCACAATAGAAAATTATCTTGAATGGCGGAATGCGTTATCTGTGAATTCATGAATTCGTAGCATTAAAACTACCAAATATGGCCAAGCAAAAAATTACAGAATTTTCCCTTTATTAAATTTTGAAATTTGCTTCTAGAAAAGCTTGTACCTTTTTATTGAAAAAGAAACAAGAAGTGAAACGAGGGAGTCATCCATAATTATGTAAGTCGTTGCTAAGAATAATTTAAATTATTGCGCACAAAGCAATAGTTCTTTTTTTATTTGATGGCTCTGTACAAATGATGCTGATTAATAACCACAGAAGAAAAAAACTTCTACTACATTCATTCATTTAAAATAGCTTTGTTTGTCTTTGATCTCATAATAGTATTATGTTACAAAGCTAATTCTGTATAAACCTTTATAGCAGCCATTCATTTTGAAAATGAGGCAAGTCTATTTAAAAAAAAATTAAGATAATGGCATTTACACATTAAAATTCTATGGGAAAAAAATTTACAAAAACGGACTTGTCTCACTTTCACGTAACATAAATTGGCTAACTTGCATATGATGCAGCTCCTCACTAAATCGACTGCCAACAAAACAACATAAGATTGCATACACCCACACACACACATACGAAACTTTCAGAAAAAAAATCATTTCCTTACATTTAATATATGCTGACCATAAATTAGAAAAAATTTTAGGTATCAATATTAAATATATGTTTGTAGTATGTTGTTCTTAAAATACCCAGCAAAAAATTTCAAAAAAAGTAATCGAGTTTGGAATTAAGCATTTTTGGTGGAAGCACTTCCCTACTGGATTACCAACTTAATGATTTTAACAAGGCGTGAGACTAAAATAATCGATTCTTGAGAAGTACTTACATTTTTTTATTTGTCAACATTTCACGTAATCTATTTCGTCTAAAAAAAATCATTATATGGCAAGTAGTTCTAATGGTAATGTGTAATTTTTTGCTGGGTACTGTTTAGAAATTTATGAGAGCGAAAAAAATCTGTTTAGTGTTTCATACTATAAGAAATTATCGTTTATGGCAGTTGTATACAATTTGTACATTAATAATTCACTTTAAAAAAAGAACAGAAAATATGGAAAAACAACATTTTAATCGGTGCTCTACATGTTTTTATGGGATGTTGCATGCGAGAAGCAAAATACTATTTATTGATAGTTGTGTTACAACTACATAAATAAATTGAAGTCCTAACAAATTTCATGGCATGTATGTACATATGTACGTAAGTACAATATGCTTATAATAATAATTACAAATTAAAATGAAACTTAATTTAACAAACGTAGTAACTTATTTTATTCAGTTAAACACACAAACTTTGGCTGATAACCAACAGGCCCTAACTTATACCGACCCCTTAAGGCTACGACTCACTATCAAGGCGAATTCATACCAGGTGATCTCAATTCAGCAGCTGATGACCAGCTGTTAATTTCTCTGGTGTCAAATCAAAGCAAAACTCTCGGAAATTTTCCGACAGCTAAAAATTTTACACTCACAAATATGCAAGGCAAACATGCAGAGACAATCCTGATCTAATGAATTCTGGTTCTCTTTTAAAAATTTTCATATTTATTTTTGTAAGCCGTTCGATTGTGTAGGATAATAAGTCAAGTCAGGTTAATTTCCAGGTAATATCAAGATTACAAAAATACAACAATGAAAAAAAAACAACATGGCTTTTTAGTTGATTCAAAATGTCAAAAATAGAATTTGTTTAACAAAATAAAAATTATAAAGTTGAAAAAATTTCTCCACGGCAGCTACCACTAGTGCCACCAGATTAGGGGATTTCGCCTCTAATTTGGGGACAGAATTTCGTGGGGAGGCATTTGGGGACTTTTCATTTTGAGCTCTAGCAATTTGAATTTTCTTTTGAAAAAGAAAAATGACTTGAAAGTTTTGATAGTGCAATTGTTCTACGCACGGTTCTACCTTATTTATTGTGTCACGCATAAAAAAACTATGCATTTGTGATTCCCAGAAAATATGAAAAACTTTGAACTTTTTAAAAATTTGCAATTTAAGAACATTACAAAACATAGATTTGATTCGGCGTATGGAATTTTGAAAAATGTTATAGATCCAAAAGTGGCATTGAGCGTATGTATATGAAAACTAATGGAATAAAATCGCTTAGTCCCTGTCCATACTTGCAATTTTTGTTGCAGCAATTCTTGAGCTTATAGGTGAGAGAGGTGAGAAGATTGGGGAAGGGTACACAGTTTCATGTGCTCGGCAATTCTCTTTTGAATTGAAATTCTTAATTGTTAATTTCAAGTTTTTAGTTGTATTTGACGTTTTTTATAATTTTATTTCTTCAGTTGTATGAAAAACAAAAAAAATATAACAAAAAGTAAATATAATTGTTAATTTTTGAAGGAAATTTGTGGTGTAATAATTTTCTTTAATGCATAATTGCAATATTAGAATTTCGTAATGTGGACACTTGTGCAATTTGAGAGCAGAATTTTAAGAAATTGCAGCAACAAAAATTGTAAGTCTGGACGAGGACTTATATTGACTGGCGGAAACAAACAAAACAAAGTTTTCCTAAAGACATATTTGGCTTTTGGGAAATAGTATATCAGTACGAAGATAATACCGGAAATTACTTCTTTCGTGAAATTGCAGCTGCTGTGTTCAACCTGTTGATAGTGCCAATAAGTAATGCGTTTGTGGAGAGAATATTTTCATGCATGAACACTACCAAACCAAAACCAAATTAAGGAATAATCTGCAATATGAAATGTTAGAATATTTAATAAGAATAAAATCACATTTTAATATTTATAAGATCTGCTGCCAAAAATTTGAGCTTCTTGAAGAAAAAAAAGTTCAAATCGGAAAATATGTACAAGCGAGTTGTAGAGGACGGAGACGAACTTGATGTCTATGAAGTTTTGGATTGGGAAATTATTTAGAATATTTCGATTGCAAAAATGTAAATTCGTATTCACCCGTGTCGTGAATAAAATGTGAAATTTTTGTTTCCATGAAATTTTCATTCCACACGAAGGGAAATTTGCAATTGTGAATTTCATGGGAACGTTTTTTCCCGCTATCAATGCGTAGTGAATGTAAAGAATCGGGAAAAAGACTTGTAAAGCTTCAAAATTAATTGAAAATCAAACAAATTAAGTTTAATAATAAGAAATACACATATTTCGGGATTCAAATGAAATGTTATAGATTGTAAGGTTGTGTTTTTAATTATTTTAGGCGCCGTGCAAATTTTTTTTAGCATACCACAACCATAAAATTTACTGCATGTCAACCTAAGAGATTCATGTTCAATGAAAATAGGTATTCCATGGAATTATTGTTATTAATCGTAGACATTATTTATTGATCTTGCCCTAAAAATAATTATTTAAAGTATTAATATATAATTGCAAGTATAGTATTGAAATTACGCAGTGTATTAATTCAGTTCGCCTGCAAAAATAAAGTGAACAAAACGAAGTGAAAAGTGAAAAAATCCATGAGAAAAAAATTATTTACGATAAGAGGAATCAAGAAAGGGAACACATTTTAGGGCAAAAATTATTCACGATTGCAATATGGGGAAAAGGGAAAATATTTCGACGGAAAAACTGTTCACGATAGGGGTGATTATTTTTTTGCTATTATCTTCTTCAGATTGTTTACTTCGACTGACTCTAATCGAATCAAAACAATGGTTTTTCATCCTAAATTTGTTTGATATTCTAATTTCAAAAACTAATACTCTTTAATTTATGTACATTCTAAAATTAAACATTAATATTATTATTAATACATAAACTTGAAAGTGCCTTTTTGTTAATTGTTACATAAGTTTTTACACACATACATATATAAAAATATATGCATGTACAATTGAATTTTATGTACGCTTTAAGTTAATAAAAACATTAAAAAAATAAAAATAAAAAATTTGGTCAATCGTACTGAAAAAAGTACAATTTTTCTTGAAACTTTGTGAACATCTTATTTGGCATCCCTGCGCATAGGACTTAATAATCGTTTTTATGAATGATATATTTTTGGGGACAAGAGTCAAAATTTTTCTGGCAGCACTGGCTACCACTAACAAAATCTGCAACGTTTAGCACTTTCCCCAATTTTTTTTTTATAGTTTTTTCATATTTTTAAATTTGGTTGTAATGAATTTTTTAAATAAAATATTTTTCATGATGAAATATTTTTAACGTTTTTTTTTTCAATTTCTTTTTTATAAAAATTTTTTGAAGTTTCCGATCTACTTTAATTTGAAAAAAAATAGTAATGAATCTCACGTCACGTCAATACAATACCAAAAAAGTTGGCGCCTGTCTACCCGTTGTCGTAAACAACTGATTGCTATTGACAGCCTTATGCTATTTTCTAGACCTTAGGGAATACGAATAGACTGTCAATATGTAGTATAAAAACTTTATCGAGAGCGAGTAGAAAAAAACCAACTTTTTAGTATTTCCCCTTTATTTCAGTTGTCAACATTGACGTCACTTCAATACAATGCCAAAAAATTGGGGCTTGTCTACTACTCTTGAGAACAATTAATTTGCATTTTTCTCGTTGTGATTATTTTTCATGCATTCACCCATATGTCTTGTTAATGCACTTAACAGCCATGCCCTTTCTCCTCGTCTGTTTCTAATGCAACATTTGCATTTCAACAGTATATTTTACGATTTTTTTCTCTGCTGCAAAAGAAAACGTAATACACCTCAATTTGTTCTGCTTAATATTTTATGTGCATCTTGCTTTATTTTCTTTATTTTTATTTTTTCTACAAGTTTTGAACTTTATATGCACATTAGAATCACAGAACGTCTTGATATATGTATGTGCGAGCTTGTCAACATGTAGTATTTGTTTTCACTGCAAAAAAGCATATTTTATACAGAGATAAATTGAATTTGTGATATTTAACAAATGTTTAAGCAAAACTTACAACAACATTCATAGTAAACATGATGAAATGTTGAAGTTTTGAAAAACTACTAAAAATAAATGGATTTCTGTTTTTGTATTTCTAAACTAAGCTTATTTATATCTACACGAGAGAGAATTTGGTAGCAAATCAAAGCAATTAAAAGGGACATTACAGTCAAGTTGTTTTTATTTTTATTTATTTCTTCTTGCATAATCCCATTTCCTGCAAGTTGGACAAAAGGATGCTAAGTTAAAAAAAGGAATGTCAGAATATATGTATACATACAAACATGATATGAGTTCTGTTACTTTGTCACTGGGAAACATACAAGGAGACAGTGTGAAGAAGTTATAAATTCTGAATGCTGTGGTGAAACAGCTTTCAATTATATATTATGATTATGTATGGGGATATGATGTTTATACTTTAGTTGTTAAGTAACAACAACATGATCAACATAAATGGATGTTTTAATACAACATGATCACGAGATTTTTACATGGGATTTTTTGTGTGTTTTCGATTATATTTATTTTCACAGACATAATTTGGAACCCTTTAGTACCTCTTCACACAGTAAAAAACTTGCGATTAATTTTAATACCAAGACGGTATTATATAACAAACTCAACAAAGGATTACATTTATCCCAGAATAGCATGCGTAAAAATAAATTTTGGTTTTACGAGTACATATCTGTGCCAATAAATAATAATGGCTTAAGTCGAAATTTCATGTTTTGAGATATTAAGGGTTTTGTCTAAAATTAATTGTGTTTGGTTTTTATATAAAATTTTTAGCCTCCGTAAAAGATGCACATTTATGTAGAACAAAACTGTTAATTTTATAAAAAAAAATGAAAACGTTTTATTAGTTAATATTCGCTGTTTTTTAGTTAAGATGTTATGAAAAAATCCATTGTTAGAAAAATAAAAATTAAAGTGCACTTAAGCTATTATATTGAAAGGCAAAATAATTTTTATTGATGGTAAGTCGAGATAAGTGCTTTAGGTTAAATTGAAAAATGCGTAAAACCTGAAACTTTTTTTTAAAAGCTTAGTTAAATATACATAAGTTTTTTTTTTTAATGAAGAATAATTTGGATGCGATGTTAGTTATTGAACTTAACTGCCAGTTTATATAAGCCATGTAAAAATTCTCGGCTGTCTATTTATAATGAAAACAAAAACAAATTTTGAGTGCTTTGTTTTTGTTTTCAATATAAATAGGCATACGAGAATTTTCACATGGCTTCTATGAACTGGCAGTAAGTGTATACAAGTTTTTATGCTCAAATATTTTAATATTGATGTAGCTACCGAAATAAAATTAATTTGAGATAAGATGTTATGGCTTTCGTATTATTTTCCAAGAAGACTTAAGTTAAAATATAAATGCGTATAGTTTTATTAATAATGACATTTTTTAATTGAAATTTAGTTGAGTGATAGATCTCGAAGAAGAGAATAAGAATATGTAATAAAAAAGCACTTATGTCAACTTAAGCCATTATTATTTATTGCCACAGATATAATTTCAAATTTTAATTCCAAAATAGTTTTTAATTAAAACCGTTGAGTACAAAAAAAGAAAAAAATTAAGCACAAGTTTTTACTGTGTGGGAAACAAATGGGGATATGAGAACATATTGAAATCCTACATAAGTTACCAAAGCACAAACAGTAAGGAAGGAAAAAAGCGGTAATCGATGATGAAATAAAAGCTTTTGCAAAAATTTGAACTTTCCACTTCAGAAAATTTTTCTGGATTTTTAATAAGTTATGCCGAGTTTACATTATAAAATTGTTTATGAAATTTTGAGTACGAAACTTTTTCTATTTGCTTAAAGCAGCGCCGAACAGTGACACATTTCGCGAGAAGGAGGTCAAAACTCTATAATTTTTTATCCAATTAGAATTTTTTAATATAGACACTTTAAACTTAAATTTTATATATCGATGGCTTAATATAAAAAGGGGCGCAACTCGAATTTTTGATATTTTACAGGAGAAGGAAAAAACTGAATAAAAACTAAAACAGGGTGTTTTCGTAAATGCATCACTGCTCTGCATCATACGTGCAAACTTTTATTTAAAATGCAATACAAGTTCGCTGATAATCTGTTTTAGTAGTAATCATGTTTGTACACCATATTTAACATTTATTTGTGCGTTATCTACTCCAGTAAACCAGTTTAGAACATTTAAACTTCCATTTACAGCGCAGTGATGCATTTAAGAACAGACCCACATTTAAAAATAGTTTTTTTTAAGTGGCCATAAATCCTTTATTTTTAAGTGTTGCTTTCGTAGTTCTTTGAGGAGGACTTAATTAATTTTCTGGCTACCAGAAAACGTTTAAAACGCGATTTAGAAAAAAAAAATTGAGATACATCCTTTTTTATATTAGGCCCATTAGCTCTAAATTCGAGCTTTAGCACAGTAAGTTTATAAGCAGGGAAACCGCAAATGTGCAATTGCATATTTTTCCTTGTGTGCCGTATTAATGACGAGATAAGATATTTATACGTTTCAAAACTTTTTAGGAAGTTTGACATCGATTTGTAAGTGCATATTTTTGCATATTTTACTCTTTAAGGCATATTTTTAAACGTTTCAGTCTTACACGCATATTTTTAGCATTTTTCCGAGTTTTTAGATAATGTTTGACGCTTTTAAAGCATATTTTGATACTTTGTAGAATGCATTTATTTTCTATTTCGACATCTAAATCTCATTTCCCGTGTTCTATGCATGTGGTGCACATATTTAGATTATTTATTGCGCCATAGTATGTAATTTTACAAGCAAAATTTGACTACCATTATGAAGTCAGATTATATCGGGTGTTTTTTTAAGAGGTATAGAACTTCGAATTGAAATAAAACACAAGAAAATCGTTTTAATGTCCATCAATTTGGCTTTATTGGAAGGATAATTTTATGCCATTAATGTTTAAATATGATTTCGGGCATGTGGCCGCCGCGGCTGGCTCGAATAAAGCCAATTCTACAGGTCCAATTTTCAACCACTTTTTCGAGCATATGGGGCCGTATGTTGGCAATAACGCCACGAATGTTGGCTTCCAAGTCCCCTAACGTTTCTGGTTTGTTGGCGTAGACGAGCGACTTCACATATCCCCAAAGAAAATAATCCAATGGTGTCAAATCACACGATCTTGGTGGCCAATTGATAGGTCCATTTCGCGAAATTATGCGCTCATCGAATGTTTCCTTCAATAAATCGATTGTGACGTGCGCTGTGTGGCATGTAGCGCCGTCTTGTTGGAACCACAACTCATCCACATTCATGCCATCCAATTCGGGAACAAAATAGTCGGTTAGTCGGCTCCAATTGCTGTGCACGGTGGCGAATCGATTCATTCGGGTCCTCTTCAACACTTTGCTCTACAGCGGCAATTGTTTCTTCGGTGCGCACTGTTCGATGTCTCTGCGATTGCGTATTATCACACAGAGTAAACGTAGTGCGAAAACGATCCATGGTTAACCGAATTAATTGCTCTGATGGACGATTATGTCGACCATAAAATGGACGGAGCTTGCGGTAAACTTCGCGAACTGAACCATTATTTTCGAAATAAATTTGCACGATTTGCAAGCGTTGTTCTTTTGTCAACCTGTTCATGATGAAATGGCAAACCAAACTAAATATTAATCACTTGACAGCTGACAAAATGGCCGCCAGTTAAAAAAGTGATGCCAACTTAAAGTTCTATACCTCAATAAAAAACACCCTTTATATAAAGCAGAGATTCCTGAGTAGAGAAACTAAGTCGAATAATATTTTCTTTTGTAGCTCCTGAATAGTTATGGAGCTGCGGCAGGTTGTAAAAAATTTCAGGCGTGTAAATTTGTTCAAGCATAAATTCATATTAGAAAATTTAAAAAAAAGACTGCAAGGCGTTTTTTTACTTATTTTATATGCAAATGTTATTGACTTGTTGAATTAAATATATACATACTTTCATTTTAAATTAAACCAATTTACATTATTTTTAAGAGCAAGAGTTTTTAGTGCATATTTCTGGTTTTACTTGCTATAAGAATTTGAAAAGTGGCTTTTAAATTTAAGGCACAAATAAGAGCACTAATTTGCAAATGGGGTGACTTTACATTGTATTTTATAAAAACTAACATAAAACAAAAAAAAACATACAAATTTATTATGCTGGTTTTTTTTTAGTTTTTGAATATACTCGTTAAAATTTTTTGAAAATGTAAAACGATTTATATTATCCCCGATACAAATAACCTGTTTTCTCCTACTTCACAAATCCGTTGAGATTATAATTTTTTGCTTTATTGGGAAGGAATTTTTTCTTTTATATTAATAGGCAGATTTTAAAAAAATATTTATTCCATACAAATTTCAAAACGAAATAACAAAAATTAAAAATATTAAAAACCCCCGAACATATCTAGAGAAGATGCAATATATTCTAAGCGGCTGGACCGATTTTTTCAAACATAGCTAAGAACACTCTCGATCAAGTAACGTTTCAAACAGGAAAAACTAAATCAAAATCGGTCCAGCCGTTTGGTCTGTATACTCGTACAGATACACAGACACACGCTACAAACTTATAATACCCCTTTTTTAGTCGGGGGGTTAAAAAGCGTTTTTATTTACAAAATCTAGCCTCAAATTTAAATATTTTTTATTGCTATTTTTCCCAAAATTAATTTTCAACTTGTTAAGTAAAATATTAATTGTTTCTCAAAAATGCATTGAAATTAATAATTATTAGATTATAATCTAAACCCTCAATAATAAATTTCAATGTATTTTCAAGAAACAATGAATATTTTATTAAACTAGTTAAATATTAATTTTGGGAAAAAGTGCTATAAAAATATTTGAACTCAATTTAATTTTTTTAATTAATTTTAATGTCTTTAGTATTTTTTTTTAGTGCAAAGTTTAACGCAGACAAAATTTAGTAGCAAACAACCCAATAACTTACCCTACTTATCACATCTTAAAATTAAAATCACTTTTAATACTTTATCCTTAAGAACTGACATTCATAGAGAGAAACAGACACATTTCATTTTCAAATTAATAGACCATCATGTTAAAAACTTTTATCTATGTGTTCAGAATAAAAAAAATGTGAGCTAAAATAATTTCTTCAGATTTTTGCTGTTGCTCAATTTCATGCAACACATGACATTGCTTTGCAGTACGTGATGTGTTAGTTAAAGGGAAAATATATTTTCGTTTTTCTTTTTTTTTTTGTTTTTGTTTTTTTTTTCTTTTATTTGATGTTTGCTTAAATGGTGTCACAGAAAATTGAGATAAGAAAAATAAATAGGAAAAACAATCCAAACAATTACACTTATAACATACTTTAACAATTTTTAATGATAATGAAATTGTGGAAAAAACTAGTTACCTTGTTTATCCAAAAAAATTTATTAAAAATATGTAGTTCGAAAATTTAATTTTCTAGAAAATTTCAATTGTCTTATTAAAGATTTTATATGTATTCTTTATCACTATGTGTTGTTTTTGTTTAATTTAATTTTTCTTTTTCTGTTAACATATTATTATTTTTATTATTATGTATAAATATTTTTATTTTTCTATTTGAAGAACGCTGTGCACGTTTCGATGTTTTTTTGTCAACTATTTAATGTTTTACCGGCGAAATTGCGTTTTGTTGTGTTGTATGCGACGAGTGCCGTCTGGCTTCCTTTTGCATTTGCAAGTTGCATGAACTTTTCCCATGCATTTCCAATATCACACAAACAAACAACTCGAATGAAAAAATACATGTTGCTCTTGTATATTTAGTTGTGCAGATTGCACACGACAATCACACACACACACACACACACACACACACACACACACACACACACTCATACGCACTCACAACACCATCAACATCAAGCCATTCAACAGAAATAAAAATCCTTCCAATACTGTAAAAAACCCCTTAACAGAGCTCTGTTAAGAGAAAGAGCTTTGCGCAACTGTTACGAAGAAGACGTTTATGTGTTACAGTAGGATTTTCTTTCAATTAATTGGACACTTAAAATGGAAAAAACTTCCCCATTTTATTGGCAATATACGTAAGTAAACTTTAATTAGGTTCATAAAAATAACTTTGGGACTTATGACTAAAGGCAAAGAATGCTTGCTATTTTTAGTTTTTACTTCCTTTTGAATAAAATTTAAAAAGAAAATACATTTTACATGTGCCAGCAAGCCTGTCGTCGTCATTGGCTTTTATGTGCAAAATTTTAACTTGTAATTAGTGGCGGCAATTTAAGTCCAAGTAATGACACAAGAGTATTTAACCAATTAACATTCTTTTACTGCTTTTAACTTTAAAAAATTTCAGATAAACACTTATGCATGTCTTGGGCTAAATGTATTTTTTTTACAATACATCTATACATACATATGTCATAAATATTTAATACACAAAAAGCTCATTATGAAAATTGAATTCTTTTCTCTGACATACAAAAAGATTAATTTATATTTTGTGTTTAAATTGCAAGACAAGTGTCAGAATTTTGCAATTGTGTTTTTGTGGGAAAAAGCAACCTACTTAAAATTTTATAAAATAAAAAATTATTTATTTCATAAAAATTTAAGAAAATCATGCTTTTAGTATAGAAAAGTAATTTGAAATTTGATATGTATGAATTAATTTGAAGATAACATAAAAAAATTATAAAAAAAATGATGGGCTAAGTATATTGGAAGGCGTACTTCCGTAAAATACGAATAACAGTAAGCAGACTGAGTAGAATAGATATTGGAAGTGTTTTATTTCTAGTTTAGGAATTGAATTACAAAAAAAACTATTGCCCTTTGGTGTGTTTTATGAAAAATTTTTAAATAGATTTTAAGATTTATAATTTTATTGAGTAAAAAGATCAGACCTTCACATATTATTTTTGAGCTTTTTATTCAAATGTATAAATTAAAAACTTTTTGTAACATACGATGACCAATCAATTTGTATTTCAGACCGTTGTGGTTCGACTTTTCCTTATATTTTGAGCTACTTACGATCTACACAACTACCTAAAGAAATAAAGAAAAATTTATGCCCCTATCACGGTTTTCAACTTTTAAAATAGTTTAACTGGGATTGACAAATTTGCATTGCCATTCTCAAACAAATCAACAGTTGCCCTTTTAGCTGTGTATTTTGGTATTGTCATTCACAACTCTGTGTAAGTTTGGCTGAGAAAAACGTTGAGTATACACACAACTGCTTTTTAGTAGTTGGGTCTGTGGTTGGGTTTATCTTGTAACAAGTTGGTGTGATACAAAAAACATTACTGCCTTCTCTCAAACTTGACATTTTAAGTTGGTAACGCGATGATAATTTCAGCTAAAAAAAGTTTTGCTTCATAATCCTAAAACGAAGTTTGGCCGTGTGTAAGTTTGGTCGACTTTTAGACGAGAACCATGATAAGAGCCTTAAGTTTTCTTTGAAAAAAAAATCTTAATTGCTCAATATCGTACGTGACAAAAATTACACATATTTCATTTCTATGGAATTGCCCACCTGTAACAATTCCAGTTTTTGACAAAATTCCCATAGAAATATGTCAAATAAGCCCTTAATAAATCTAAAATATTTTTTATGAATACCAGTTACAGTAAGTAAACCTTGGAGTGCAATTTAATTTATTTTCATAATGAAATAATTTTATAAATAGCTCCCCCTATGAGATAATTGTAGTATTTAATATCAAGCAACCCACCCACAATTTCACCATATGTAATTGAATTATTTTGTTAATTAAAATTTTTTTTAATATTATTCCAATTTAAATGGTCATAATTAGTTAGTATTTCTTTTCCTTTAACACAAACTCTTCACACTTGAAAATTATTTTCTACTTTTTAATTCGATTTGCTATTGAAGCGAGTTTTTTAGTTCTTTTTTTTTTAACAATAATTTATTATTATTTATTATTGTCATATAGCGGCGAATCACTATAGAACAGAGTGTGAATAAATGAATACACTAAGATTTTTGTTGTTAACAGTTTCGTCCTTGTTCGTAAAAATTTACTTAATCTTATGACGAATACAAAAGTATTGGAAAACTATACGAACGAGCATGAATGCATTCGATTATTCCTACTCTAAAATGATAAATTGTGTTGATTCGAACAAAAATACAACTTTCAAACATTTGGCGACACAACATAAAAAAAAACTTCCTGTTGTTGCAAGGCATTTTAAGATTCTTGTCGACCAAACTAAAAAAAAAATTATAGCACTCCAATTTGAACTGAATAATTGTGGCCATAACATTTTTGACACACAGCTGTCAATCAATACCAATCAGTCGTTGAATGAGATAAAAAGAAAAATATATTAAATGTATCTCTCTATGTGTGTCCAAACACAGACGCGCTTTTTTCACACAAAGAATTTATTTTCGTAGATTCATGCCATAAACAATTTTTCTGATATTTTTAAAGTAAAAAAAAAAAAAAATGAATGAGATAATAAAGTCAGCATATGGAGAGTCTTTTATGAAGTGAAAACTTTGTTTGCATTATTTTAATTTTAATTTTGACAAAGATGCGTTATTTTAAATTGAAATTTCTGAAATATTAATTGCCTTGTTCATAATCGAAATATTGTATGGTTGACCCTGGAGGCCTTCCCCGGAACTTCCCCCTCATTTCAATCTCAAAGCGCTCGAAATCTCTCTAACCGATTTAAATTGAATTCGCTGTATTCAACTCAGTTTCTCAAGTGCAAAATAGTAAATAAATCCTGAAAATCGATTTGACAAGAGCTTTTGGAGTTATTAAAAGAAAACGTTTTTTCTTTAATTTTTCCTCAAAAATATTTATTTCATTTAATCAGTCGATTAACCAAATTTGCATTGGTGTTTTTTTTTAGTTTTAGATTCGATCGGTTTGTAGTGTAAAATTTATTTGAAAGAACCTTTTTATCAAAATTCAAGAAACCGAAACACCAAGTCTAAGTGAGAGGTCAATGTCTTTGGAATGCCTTAAATTTCCGATCGATGAAGCGATTCTGTTATGAAAGGTTTCCATACATACATACACACACACAATAAATACTTATACGTATGAATGATAGGGACATTATAATACAAATAGTATTAGATTAGGTTCCCATGAAGTCAAAACCTGGAGATCTGGGGGAAAATGATGGCATTAGACATCGAACAAATTTTCATAAAATTTTAATTTCTTTTGTATTGAAATTTCGATCGATATCGAATGCCGTAATTTGATGTAATTTTCGAAAACCAGGGTGAAATCACCCAGCGGGAAAACTCAGAAGAACTTCTTACCTCAGACCGTATAGAAGGACTTCTCAGGATTTTTTATGCTTCAATTACTATTCTTATATAACTGCTAAATAATGCCTCATAGCAGGTTTCGACTCTTTCGCATAAAAGATAAGATAAACATTCCACACTCCCTTTTATAAGAAGGGAGCAGAGAATTAGTAAAAATTTTTTACCAATGCAAAAGCAAAATCCCTAATTTGAAAGCCTTTCAAAACCGCTGGAGAGAAAAGCGAGAGTGGAAGTCCTACCCCACAGTGACAATGCAGGTAAAAAAGATATGAGTGTGGAATGGAGCGAACAGGCCTTGTACATACAAAATAATGAGTACAGAGGCCATCTAGAAGGCATATTTATTTTATTTATTTCCCGCTGGGCAGTAACTTTTTATTTTTTAAAGCGGAAAGTCAAAAAATGTTTGTGAATATGCCCTTGATTTTATTTGTGTAATAGAATATCCTTTAAGATCTCCAAAATCATATTACAATAATTAAATAATATGCTTTGAATAATTACATATATTAATTTTTTCTGAAGTCACGCACACTCACGAGACAAAGTGTTTCTCTCTTTTAAATGCTCAAAGTCACGCACATTTAAGAATGACTTATTTCAATAACGTGAGTTAGAGTATGACAAACGTGGATATTTGCTCGGTCACTCTTGCTCACAACAAAGTATATTCCTGCAGGGTGTGACCCTTACTCATGCATTGTACTATAGTTAGGTTCTCGACCACTGCACTGAAAGAAAAACCCCTTTCATTAATACAACGAAAATTTTCATTAATAAAATGAGACATTATATTATATTGATGCAATTTTCATCAATGGAATGAAACCTTTCTAATGATTAGTATTTTACATTCCTTAGTATTATTAATGTTACGAAATAGTTTAAATTCGGGTAAAAAAAACTTAAATACAATTAAATTAAATTAAAAAAATTTCACTTCCTAACGAATAAAAAATCTATTTATTTCTCTATGAAAGGACAAAAGAGCTGCCTTTATTTTAATTTAATTTCCCACACTCAAGAAACGCATTCCAATAATAAAGTTTCATTATTATTTCGTGACATCTGTGCTGGAATATCAGTGCGGTCGTAGTAGATTCGATTCCCAGCAAAGAGTCTGGTCTGTTTCATTACAACGGGTGAAGATCTGTGTTACTATGCTCGTCAAAATAAGTTACTACATACGAGTAATTTTTAACATTATATAATATTTAAATAAATGTTTATATCTGAAGAAATAATTTCTATCAGTTGTTTATTTAAACTTTAAAGAGTGATACGCGAAGTGTTTGGATCAAGGCAGCTGAATCAGGTTCTAAACAAAATTACAACACAAATAAAAACACATTTTGTTGGTAGAAACAACTAGAGTAGTGTCAAAATCTCTTACTGATTTTCCGATCTGTGTTTTTAACAACACACACATTGACATAAACTTTAGTCAGCTTGTAGACAAGATATGACAATTTTCTGACATGTAAACATTGCTTAACTGGGCTGATTGGCCCCATGATTTTCTCATTTTGCTTAGTTTAACTTTTCCTCGACACTGTTAATTATTAACAAAATGAGTTTTTAAAATTTTGTGAAATTTTTAAAGTGTTTGAGCGTTCGTTCTGTCTAGCAAAGAACAATAAAAAAAAACTATGAAAAAAAAAAACAATTTTTCATTATTAATACAGACATGCTCATAGAATTTGGTTGCAGTGCACAAAATTGTGGTTGATTGGTTGGAACAAAAGCAAAGCAACAAAAATTACATATTTTAAATTCGTAAATTGAAAATCCATAGTTTATTTTTAAGATTGAAATGCATTGTTTGGTACTACGAGTACTATACATCATACATATGTACATAAGTGTATCTATTCGCACAAATTCACGATATACATACATACAAACATACATAGATTTCTATAAATACGGATGAATAAATTTATAAGAATTGCAAAATTTATATCGCTGCCACACATTTCGTCGCGCAACCTGGCCACACTTTGTAAAAAAAAAGAAGCCACACACAAAGGATTGTTCATTTGATGATTTATTTATATGTGTGTTTTTGTGGCAACATGGTTGTATGGGTTTGTTGTAAAACCGTATTGATGTTGCAACACAAAGTGATACGAAATTGTATCTCTTCTGTTAATTTATTCATTGCTGCTGCTGTCACTGCCGCTGTTACTCACTTTAACTCGAATTGTTTGTCGAATTCGTTTCAATTAATCTTTCGCGTTTGTAGTTCGACTCTTTATTAACTATTGTGGGTGTGTATTTGCATGTGTACTTTTACAAATTTTTTGTATTTGGGTATGCGGGTGAGTAAATAAGTGTATTTTCAAATATAACGGTACTTTTGTGTGCGTGTGGTTTGCGTGTGTGTGGGTGTTTGTTGAAGTCTAATGAAAACACGTAAATTTGTTTGCATGCACATTTTTTTCGATATTTGTTTTTTATAGTCTTGTAATAAAAAATGTCTGCAAGCTATGAAAATTTGTTGATGCTTTTCTTCTTATTATTCTTCTTCTTCATTATTCATTTCTGATAATCAAAACAATTTCAAGAGCAACTGAAAACAGTACGAGAAGCAAGTGTGTAAAAGCATACGTCAGTTACAAACAAACAAAAAAAAAAAAAAAAAAGTTCATCATTTCGTTTTTGTTGAACCAAAGATATCGAAAATAAAAAAAAGTTTTTTCCTGTTTCCATTATTCATTCTCTAGAAAATTTAAAGTAAATCGCCCGTAACACAAGACACATGTACATATATGATTTTATGTTGATGGATTTATCAAAAAGAAATATGAAATAAGTTATTCCACTGGTTGAGGATAGTATTTGAAATACAGTGAAGTTCGGTTATAACGAACTCTGGGGTACCTGGAAATTTTGTTTGTTATAATTGAAAGAAAGTCTCATAATACAATCCGTAAACAAATTTTTGTTTTTGAAACATACTTTCATTAAATTTATGAAAATTAGCAGGCACTTATGCCGTTTTACGCCAAGAGAATAGCTGTTTAAAACACACCAGGCAGACAATAACTTGCGATTTTTGTTCGTTATAAGCGTACAACTGTTATAAGTGAAAATTCGTTATGAAGGGATTTCATTTATAAGTAAGTATTAATGCAAAACCGTTGAGACTGGAAAAGTGGTTCGTGATACACAATAATTCATTAGAACCGATATTCGTTATAACCGATCTCCACTGTGAATACACACATATACATACATATGTATGTATATATATATATTAGAGTGGCCGTTTTTTTATTTCTTATATTCTCTCCGCCCAAATCAGTTCAGTTTTACGTAAAAAAAGTTGTGTTTTAGGGGGTGCGGCCGCCCTTCAAAGTTGGCCTTCAAGACCATTTTCAATGTAAAAAAATTTTTTTACAAGAATATGATATATGGTAATATTTTAGCTCTTCAAGTCTAGCCCAAATATATAAGGTAATATTTTAGCTCTTCAAGTCTACAACATTAGCCTCAGCTACCCCAGCAAATGTAATCGCCTATTGACATTTAACATTAGCTTGTCATTGAAAATCCACCACTAGACTGTAGCACTACTGATAAGTAGTTCTTTTGGGACCACATGGAGACATTGGCAGCAAAGATTCACTAGTAAATTTTAGGCGCTCTAGTCTACAATATCGATATCTCCTCGCTCGTTGTCAATAGTAAAATTATATTGATTCTCTAGAGACATTGTCAATAGTGCTACTGACTAGGTGTACCCCAGCCAATGTAATCGCCTATTGACATATAACATAGGGTTGTCATTGAAAATCTACAAGTAGACTTTAGCACTATTGAGAAGGTATTTCTTTTATGACGATATTGAGATATTTGAACCAAAGATTCACTAGTAGGTTTTAGCGATGCTCGTCTACATATATTTATTTAATATTATTGCATAGCATAATAAAAAAGACAATATCAATAGAAATACACTACAACTGTTGTCTCCAACGTATCTCTACTCTTGCATAAAAGGAAAGTTGTCGACATTTTAACTAGTGCAATTGTCGCTGGAGAAAGAGTATTGACATAGAGACATATGATTCTAGGCTGACTAGAGGGAAGAAAATTAAAAAAGAAATACATTGAATAAATGGCCTTGAGGGTCAACTTGGAGGGTCGGACGCACCCCCTAAAACACAACTTATCGCTATGAATTTTTTTTTTGTATTTTTTTTACATAAGCCTGAACCGATTTTGGGGTTAGAATATAACAAATCAAAAAAAAAAAATTCTGCAACTAACGGCCACTGTAATGTATATACTTGGGTATGTACTCGTATTTATTGAAACTTTATGCAAAATTTAAAAAAAAATCGTACACCTTTTATCACTGAAATTCTCTCACAATAACTTATTTAAATTTACCACCTGCACAAGGCCAGACATAAATACATACTCATATAATTTTTTTTTTAATTAGCAGAAAGCAGTGATTTGTAAAAAGTACAAATAATCCGCATTATTTTTCTAATATCTCGTTTTTTACCTACGACCACAAAATTTGCCTTCTAATTATTAAAATCTTCATTCAGAATTCATGAATATTAATCTGTGACCTCACTCGTTTGTAGACAGACTAATTTATGCGAAAGCTTATTGAAATTTATGCAATAATTAGAACATTTATTTGCATTTAAAAGAATATAGGTAAACTAAACTTCACCAAATATTGTTTCAACTAATTAACATATCAACTGTTCTTGGAAAAACTGCATTCCCAATGAACTAAACACTGAAAACTTATATACACATTGTAGTTTAAAGGACTTCTTATATTTATTCTGCTGGAAATAATTTGCCAACTAATAACTTAAATGTTAGTATTCGGTTTATTAAAACATTGCGCAAAAAATCTGCTGTTGAAATATTTATTCATTCATCCTAAAATATTTGTGAGGGTTGGAAATTTTTGCTTTCTTTTGTTTTTGTCTCTGCACCCGGCCGTTCCTGAAATAGTTACGCAGCTCAGAATATAAATGAAGTGAGTGCTACAATACCAGATTCTTTTCCAAACGGCATTGAAAATTCCTAATTTGCAGATGAAATTTTAGGAAAGTTTTTTTTTTAATTTAGCAGACAGACAGACAAAACTTCAAAATGTAGAAAATAAGTAAAAAATTTAAATTGAATTCATTTACTTATTAAATTTTTTCTTGAGGAATGTTTTAGCATAGAAATAAATAACATTTCCTAAAATTATTCAATAAAGATGTTCGAGCAGAACTTTATTATAATTAAAAAAAAATAAAAATTTATAACAAGAAGACGTTGCATTTAAGAATGTAAATGTGGAAAAGTGCAAAGCATAATATGCCATTTTCCATAATTATATTCTTTCATATACAATATTAAATTCTTTTAAGCAAATAAAACGAAATATATTAAGAAGGATTTAACTTGATTAAAAGAAATATCTTTATACTCAACGCTGATTAAACTAAATGGGAAGTCTAGTGTGTAGTGTGCTAGACTACTAGTCTCTAGTCTGTTTTATTGAAACGGGCGAAGGTCTTTATTACTATACTCGTCAAAATAAGTTATTACAGTAGAATCCCGATAATTCTAAACCCGTTAAATCGGAAATCTCAATTATTTGCAACGCTGGTCCCTTAAAAAACGCAATAGATCCATAAGTACATTTCGTTAAACACTTTACTTTAAGAATTTACTTAAGTACTATGGAAAATTTATTTAGAAGTGTGTGAAAAAGATTTGAAGTTGTGAGGAGTTAAAGTTCTGTTCTTGTCAAAAATACGGCTTTGAAAGAATAAAACGTTTGCGTGTTTTTAAGGCTTTAATCTTCATAACAGGCTTTGCTTGTCTTTCAGCTTTGGAATTGTCTGACAAGGAAACTCAATTGGTAGCTGCTGAAAATATAATTATACCTCAAATTTATCTTGCAATTTCTTTATGTAATCACACATACACAAACATACATACATAAAGGGTGTTTTTTATTGAGGTATAGAACTTTAAGTTGGCATCACTTTTTTAACTGGCGGCCATTTTGTCAGCTGTCAAGTGATTAATATTTAGTTTGGTTTGCCATTTCATCATGAACAGGTTGACAAAAGAACAACGCTTGCAAATCGTGCAAATTTATTTCGAAAATAATGGTTCAGTTCGCGAAGTTTACCGCAAGCTCCGTCCATTTTATGGTCGACATAATCGTCCATCAGAGCAATTAATTCGGTTAACCATGGATCGTTTTCGCACTACGTTTACTCTATGTGATAATACGCATCCGCAGAGACGTCGAACAGTGCGCACCGAAGAAACAATTGCCGCTGTAGACCAAAGTGTTGAAGAGGACCCGAATGAATCGATTCGCCACCGTGCACAGCAATTGGAGCCGACTAACCGACTATTTTGTTCCCGAATTGGATGGCATGAATGTGGATGAGTTGTGGTTCCAACAAGACGGCGCTACATGCCACACAGCGCACGTCACAATCGATTTATTGAAGGAAACATTCGATGAGCGCATAATTTCGCGGAATGGACCTGTCAATTGGCCACCAAGATCGTGTGATTTGACACCATTGGATTATTTTCTTTGGGGATATGTGAAGTCGCTCGTCTACGCCAACAAATCAGAAACGTTAGGGGACTTGGAAGCCAACATTCGTGGCGTTATTGCCAACATACGGCCCCATATGATCGAAAAAGTGGTTGAAAATTGGACCTGTAGAATTGGCTTTATTCGAGCCAGCCGCGGCGGCCACATGCCCGAAATCATACTTAAACATTAATGGCATAAAATTATCCTTCCAATAAAGCCAAATTGATGGACATTAAAACGATTTTCTTGTGTTTTATTTCAATTCAAAGTTCTATACCTCTTAAAAAACACCCTATATAATATAATTTCTAGCTTGTAAGCTTTGCAAACTTTAAAAGAGAATGTAAAAAAACATGCCAAAAAGCCTTTAAAACACTGCAGGAGTGAGTCTCAGCATTTTATTTCTTTACATTTAAAAAATTTTAAAATTTTATTTCTACTTAACAACTGTTATAAACTGTAATAAAATTCATATGGCGAAAAAATAACTTTAAAAAAACTTATGACTTTTACAGACATTATTTTTTCACTTTTTTTTGTCAAAAACATTAAAAAAAATATGCGTACGCAGGCATATCGAGTCATAACCGCACAAAAAGCTTAAGTAACAAAATCAAAACTTTACAGGAAAAGGTTTTTTTTTAAATTATCTTCGCTGTTATTTCAGTTAATTCATTAAATTTTGGTATTAAGGTGTTATTCACCCTTATTCCAGTTGTCGGCATCGATGTCACTTTAACACAATACCAAAAAATTGGGGCATGTGTACTCGTTCTCAAGAACAATTTTGTGCAACTGACAATCTATTTCCGTTCCCTAAGGTCTACAAAATAGCATAAACCTGCCAACAGGAGTCAGTTGTTTTCGACAACGGGTACACAAGCCCCAATTTTTTAGTATTGTGTTAAAGTGACGTCGATGCCGACAATTAGAATAAGGGCGATTATGCCAAATACAAGTAACGCAACGAATTTTAACTAAATATTTCTATGATAATGGCATTTTTTGTCCCTTAAGCTTTTTTTGCTGTCTCCCTGACAACCTAATGTGTATATTTTTGTGTTGGTTAAGCTAAAAAAAAACATTTTTTAAGAAGGAGTAAACATCAGTTTTTACGTAAACTTGTCTCCAATTTGCTTAATTATTGGCTTCTTGATCGGCTCCATGTAGTGAATCTTGTACAGACTTATCACTTTTCAAATTAAAGAGGTCGCTATTAAATTTTTTGTGTATAGTTTTACAGATGGAAAGAATTTTCAAGCCCATATACTCTGTGAATAAATCTTTAATAAATTGCTACGTACCTAATCTGAACTGGCGACTATCTCAGTTTTTTTGTCTGGATCCCGTAATAAAATTTAAATCATAATAAACTGTTCCAGAGTTATCAAAATAATCATATTTAAGACTTTTGAATGATTTTTCTTTTCAAGCTGGGAAACATAGCCTTTAAAGCAATGGTAGCTCACTTCAATACAATCATATTTTTAGGTATAGAGTTGAATAATGGACTTTATCGTGATTCGCGTATTTCGAATTCGACTAAAAAAATTTGGTTCTAGATTAAAAAATACTTTATTTATTTACTTTTATTTTTTTGTAGAAAGAATTCTAATGATATGTTCGTGGATTTACATAATATTTGTATACAAATATATACGCAGATTTTTTTGCACCAAAATATGTTTCCTCTATCGTCTATATATGCACATCTTACCTTATTAAATAATGAAAATGAATTATAATTATTGCTATCCAATTTTTATCGAGAGCCGTTGAAAAAAGTCTGTCCGAAAAAAACTTAGTTTCATCCCATTAAAGGACTATGATAGGCCATATTTAGGGGAAAATTATGTGGAAGAAAGATGTTACGGTATTCATTCTTAACAAAAATGGTTATTAAAATTTTCCGAAAATAGCCGCATTTTAAAAGTTATGGTGCCAAAAGTGTTTATAGCCAGGATAGGTTATTTTTTAAGTGAAAAATGCAATGCGCATGGCCGGTAGGTACGCGAGGTATCAGTGCAATTTTTAGACACATGTGATTTTTTATGGCCAGTCTATCAGAAACTGCCGGTGGAGCGAATAATATAAATACTTTGGGCAATTTGGGTGGTCTAATGTGTATTCAAGTTTTTTAGATGTGGGTGCGTGTGCTATCAGAATAGGCTGTTCCATGTTGAAGTCGTCTCTAGTTAATTATTTTAAAAATAAGTAAATATTAACAATGTAAAAAATGCAGAATAAATTATTCAACTATTGCTAATATCGAAAATAAAATATTTGAATCAAGTTGGTTAGTCGAAAAATTGCAATAGACCAAAAAATAAGTAAACTATTTTTCTTTTACAAAACAAATATGTATGTCTGTAACATTGTATGTGTGCATATACGTCGTCCGATGTCGGTGAAGGGTATATAATATTCGAATATTCCGAATATAGCACTCTTACTTGCTTTATTTTCAAAAGGAAATTTTAGCTTAAGTAACATGTTGCTGTTACAAAAACTGTAAACAAAAAATACTGTGTACTTAAGCTTAAATTGTTTTTGCTATAAAATTGAAACGGTATATCCTATGGTTGTAAAATTTTGACATATAATGGCAATGATAACAAGTTAATGATTTTTATAAAAAAACGCATTTCGAAAATCATGTTGGTTGAGCTTCTTTGGCGGTAATGGCTCGATATTTACATACATACGAGGGCGGTTCTAAAACTAAGCGACACAACAAAGAAATCCCGAGAAGTTCCTTCCTTTTCAACATAACCTCATTTTAGCTCGATACACATTTCCTAGCGACATACAATAGCTTCGTATACTATTTATAGTAAGAACTGTCTAAATCCTCATCGCTTAAACGTTCCAATAAGTTAGCATAATGCTAGCCTTTGATTGTTTTTCTTTTTTGAACATAAGCAATAAGCACAGCCTAAAAAGCAGACGCCATGATCTTGCCTGCAGTTTGAACTGTCTTCGGCTTCTTTTGACACGATTCTCCCATTCCAATCCACTGCTTTGCCTGCTCCTTTGTCTCAGGTGTTAAGTTGTAGATCCCTGTCTGTCTCATCTATGGTTACCAATCGGTGGAAGAACTCGGCCTTATTGTGATGAAACATCGCCAAACACTCTATTGAAACGTCTTCACGATGTTTTTTGCTCTGTGTTGAGAAAATCGCTTTTTTAAATTCCTATAATTTCGTCCAGCTCACGCATCTTCAACCGATGATCATCCAATACCATTTGCTTTTCTTAACCAATATTTTACAGTCGTAAACGAAGAAGCAGACTCCACCAGAGTAGAATCTAGCTCGGCTTTAATATTGGTTGGTAGAGTTGTGTCCAACAGCTCTTTTGAACTAAAATGAGCTGTTAGACACAAGTCCGGTCAAAAAAGTCAATGTAAATTAAATGGGTTTAAAACAACTTCTGAATCGAACGCAAACTAACTACATCAAAAAGAGCTAGCTGTTGGACACAACTCTATTGGTTGGAGTAGGGCTTTTCAAATGAAAGTATGGAATTACATAACTATAACTCATTTTTAACATATTGCTCATTTACTAAAACAACGTCATAACTCCAAAAAAAACTTGTTTGCCAGAAAACGAATTTAAAGTTTTCAGTTTACACACAACTTAATGGAAAAAATTATTTTTCTCTCAAGAGTTTAGTAAACAAGATATTTGTAAGAAATTTTTTACACAATACGAAAAACGGTATGAGGATTAATTCTGCATCATTAACTAAAAATTTCTATTTCTTGAGTTATAACGTTGTTTGAGTAAATGAGCGATATTTTAAAAATTCACTGATTTCCCTGTTTTATTTTTTATGGCTACAAAAACAAAACTACAAAGAATGTGGCGCCCTGAAACTTGAAACACATGTTTTATAAGGTTGCCACCTTTCACCAAAGTAATTTTTTTCAAACTACTGCCGGAATCTTTCTATGTACATATATGTCAGGTCGGCTAGTTTTGGAGCCTCCATCGTATGTTTTCATCAGTTCTAGTGAATAAAAAGTAAACACATCAAGCTGTTTTCTTTCCTTGACAGTAGGTGGATTCTAGTGTTTTGCAAATGTATTTGAATTGTAGAAATATGAAATATTTTATATGCAGGATTTCTTGTGAATTTTACATGTTTGTCATGACAGTTTTGCATTAAAAATAGAAATTCTGAGAACATTAAAACTTTGTTGTTTTATTTAGGCGTATAATCATTGAGGTGTAACAAGAAAAACCTGTGTGAAAAAATAAGAAAGGCAACTGTGTTGAAAGAATATATTACTCGTAAGAGATATAATTAATACACACATACATAAATACACCTACATATGTACATATGGGTAATTCCAGAAAAAGGTCAACCAAAACAAATTTTTTTTTTGCTTTTTTTTTTAATAATAAAGCTGAAAGGTCTATACTTTGTAAACGTAAAAAGCATTTTTAACTTTTGAAATGTTTTGACTGAAATATGCGACTGTAATAAAATATTTTTTTAACGATTATTTAAAGTAATACTTGTAAGTATTATTTTTTGTAATTTATAAATTTTCTACTAACAAAAACCCCAGCAAAAAATAAATTCGGTACAAGTAAACACAAAAAGAAGCGCTTCGAAAGCGCACAAAAGTAAACAGTACATCTCCTCTGCCTTACGAGGTTGCAATAACGTAAGCGAATGACGAAATTTAACACAAACACTACGAAGTTGGTTGGCTGTTTTTACTCAAATTCTCAAAGTCCTCTCTCGCTGACCTGGATACAAATTTTGATGCGAATGAAATTATTACTTCGAGTTTTTATTTTTTAATTGAATTGTGTACGAAAATAAATATTTGCTTCGGTAGTTCAGTTTGTTAGTGTTCTAGCCTAACATACGGAAATCCTGGGATGGACTCCTGATTCAACGCGCGAACAAAAAGTATTTGATTTGATATTGTATTCAATATATAATATATATATATATATATATATATATATATATATATATATATATATAAAATATAAAAACAAAATAAAGCATTTTAAGTTAATCTAAGAGTAGATATAAAATTCTGATCTAAAGAGCAAATTTTTTTATTGTATACTTATGAAAAAAAAGCATGAAGTATGGGCTTCTTTCTGCACATCCTATATGCATTCATAAATTTGTTGGCGATTATTATGGCTATTTTTCAAAAAAATTGAACTTCAAAGTGTTTCTAGTTCAGGAAAATTAGTTTGTTGAAGGAGTAGTTTCAAAAATAAATTCTGCCAAAACTCGTCTGCAAGAAGTTATAATAATTTAATTTGAATGATTTTTTTTATATCAATTATAGTCATTAATGCGTTTTGTATTTGGATGTGAAAAATTTATAAGAAATTATTTTTGGCGATTTTATTTATAATTTTGGCGTTTTTTTTTTTTTTTTTTTTTTTGATAAATTTTGATACATACGATCATTTCATAAAGTTTATTATCAAATATTTACAAAGAAAAACTACATAAAACTGATTTTTGGCGACTTTGGCGATTTTTCAAATCAATTTGGCGAAATATGTCGGAAAAAATCTGACAACCCTGCTACCAAGTTGGACATCACGAACAAAAATCATCGGATACCGAAGAAGGTTGGTAAGAGAGAGTTGTGCTCTCCCTCCCTTACCAAAAAAAATTAAAACAAAATTTTCATATTTCATGAATCTACCTACACATACGAGTATGTAAAAAATTCTTCATAAATTTCGCTGAATTATGTATATTTGTATAAGTGCACAAAAATAACTTCTTTTTTGTCGCGTCCGTTTCTCTCTGACATTTGCTTATATAATTTTACTATATTATTGATATCGCCCAAATTTTTTTTAAATATACTACTCCTTCATTGGTTTAAAGCACTTAAGATATATATTGGATCTTTCCATTCCTTTCTTGTTTTATGCTCAACTAAAAAGTTTACGAATGTCACTTCCGTCGCCTGGGAATTGCCCATATGTATGTATGTATCATATTTTTTCTTTTTCAATTTCCCAAATTGTTGTATGAAATTTGACAACAAAAAAAAAGTGGTCCGAGTTGTTACTCTGGCAATGTATCAGTTCTTTTGGGTTAAAGTGTGAAGTGTACACCAAAGTGGAACATTATTAGATTCAACACATGAAGCATGACAATGTGTTCAAATGTATTTATTCAAGTTATTGAAACTTTTTCCAAAGAAAAAAAAACAAAAATAAAATGAAACAAGAAGAAAGAAAGAACCCTTATGATGACTAGTTAAATTACACATTTGTTGTAATAACTAGATAAATATATGTATTCATGATGAAGCTTGAAAAAGTCAGTATAATTTTAACCCCAAAAGTGAATATTTTCATTTAGTTACGTAATTTCTATTTTTTTTTTTTTTTTTTTTTTTTTTTTTTGCTTAAAGCATTCTTAGGTTTCGAAAGTAATATGTATTCTTTCTCTTTTATTAGTTATTGTCAGTTAGTGAATGACTTGGAGCATATTATCATTATCACCTTTTCCAAACACACTTTCAACTTTACTATGACAACATTTTTGCTTTTAGTGTGAATGTACTCGTAACTTGTAGCAAGTGTGTAAGAGTGCTAAAAGTTAAAGCTATAAATAACAATTTAAAAATAATATCAAATACGTTTCATATTTATTTATGAGCTATATTAGAAGATACATATCGTTAGCTGAAATGCAAAATTTAAAAACTGCACTTTATTGGACGGACTTGTGAACTTTGACAGTTCATATGTGCCATAGTGTGTTTTTTTTTTTTAAGATAAGTAACACTCAGGCAATTAATTTTTTTTATTTAACGAGAGGCAATCATCGAAATACTCTGACGGTGGGACTTGCCAGAAGTGTGAGACTTTAAAACGCTAAGCCATAGGTTAAAAAGATTTTTCATTGTAATATATTAATTATTATAAAAAATTTAATACCCTATTGACGTTCTATTGTGAATCACAACTAATTTTTACTTGAAAAAGTTAAGGCACAAGACAACATCAACCATTATTTAAGTTGTGAAGGTTAGTTTAGTTAGGTTAGCATGCTGCTGGTAAGGAAGGGAGAAATTTCGAGTCCACCTTACTTGGGTCCAATACAATGATCTCTTTGTGCTAGCTGTGAATTGAAGAGAAGATAGTGAGAGAGGGTGATAGAGAAGGGATTGTGATAGAGAAGACATGTGTTGGAGCAAGAGATAGAGGAAAGCGTCATTCTTTTTTTACAACTCTGCTTTTTTGCACGTTTTTAATGATGCAGTGTTGCAGCGCCTCTGGTGTCAATGAGGCGTATTAAATTTTGAAACTGTGCTTAATAACCATTTTATTGGTTATTTTACTTCGCCGATGATTCTGCTACACAATACCGACGAATGAGGGCGCTCCCATGTTACATTAGGATTAGCATCCGCTGAAGCCAGTGTAGTTTAGTGACCAGTGTATTATGCCTACATCTCTAGAACTTTTCCTACAACAACTGATACAAAGAATACTAATGCACATTAGAATAATTTGTGGTGTTGTTATTTTAATGACTTCGTAGACCGCGATCGAACACAGGACCTTCGGTTTTGTAGTCAACATCAGCCAACGCATAAATGGTAATGTCAATGTGGAAGATGTGCTACCAATGTGAGTTGAGTTGATGACGGCAATAGGGGCTTTAATTAAAATTTCCCGTAAATCTTTCGTAATCTGTAAGAATTTTTTTTTTTTTTTTTGAAATGACACAATACATTTATAAAATTATACTGGAAAGTCAAGACCATGCTTCAGAGTAAGACATTAACAATCAAACAGATTAGACTTCCAGCAAAAATTTTGCTGATAAGCAAATTATGCAAAAAAACTACTTATTCAAAAAAATAATTGGTGTCCTTCTAAATATTCAGTTACTTTTTCCCTGAAATATGTACTATTTTCTATGTACTTATTTTCTGCTTACGTTTTCAGTCATACATTCTGTTACTACAAAGAAACTTTTCGAAGGATTACTTTCAGAGAATTTAATACCTGCACATATGTACATAATGAAATAAATAAGTACCACTCATTACATTGTAATCCATTAATAAACTACTGCTACACGTTACGGAAATTCCTTAAAGTTTTAGCGAATTATGAAATTCCAACAATATACATAAATTATTTATTTAATTTAAAAACATTTTCCCACATTTCTATTTGTGGAGATACGCGTTTTAAAACCACAAGTTAAATGACATGACATATTTAACAGAAATTTATCAACATATTAATATTTCATAAGAAAGAAGCTTGTAATTTTTTTAATAATTTTTCTGTACCATTTCACACCCACTTTAGCATGATCTTTATTTTTCTTTTGAGGGAATTTCCTCTCACTCAATCTGCTCAGGGGGTGGTTTCAAGTGGTAAGAACTTTTATCATTTTAATATTTTTTTTTATTTTTGTATTTAGTTGATTTTTTTTGGTTATTAAAACTCATGCCAAATGTTGGCTTTGCTATGACAACTTTGTTCCTTTTTTCTTTTCAACAGCTTTTAAAACAGCAATTTAACATTAACTTGATAATTGTTTTAATGATATCAAATATGCAGCTTAAAGTTAATTGAAAGACAAATTTAGCCATTTATGTATTAAGTACAATATGCAGTTTGTCGTTTTTTTTTTTTTTTTTTTTTTTTTTTTTTTTTTTGTTGCATCATAATCAGTTTTTCTTTCACTCTACAAGAATTCGGGGAAAATACACGTAACGTGAAAGAGTCGTAAAATTCTACGAGTTTTTAAATGGAACTTTATTTTCATAATTTTAGTGTTATTTAAGACAAAGAAATATTTGGATGAAAACAAAAACAAGAACAATCTTTAGCAGTTTATAACTTCAATTGTCATAAGTTTTAATGAACTTGCAACAAAAAAAAAAAACATGACTACTGAAAATGAAATTTTTTCTTTATGTATATAAAGGGTCCGCCTTGAACGAATTTTTGTTCACAAAAATTGAAGAGGAGGATATTGGCAACATTTGGTTTCAACAGGACGGCGCTGCGTGCCACACAGCCGAAGCTACACTCGGCTTTTTTCAAAAAAAAGTTATCTGGCGTACCCTTTATATTTCAAACCAAAGCAAAAAGTTTCAATAGTTCTTTTGTTTAGTTTTTAACAAAAATACTAACTGCTTAAAACACTTTATTTAATTTTTTAAACAGTTTTATTTTACCCCTTTAACTTATGAATATCCTCTAACAATTCCTAACAATTTATCTTTTTATGTTTTTGAAAAAACAAATTCATAAGCACTTGTTAAATGTTGCCAGAAGAAAATAACGAAAAATTGCTGGTTATTGAAGAAAACATGCAAAATCATGATTTTTGAGGAAAAAAAAGCAATAGTAACAGATGAATAGAGATTTCAATGATTGTATCTTTTTTAGAGAGAGATATTTTAATGTTAGAAAGTAAATTGCTGTGTAATGCAGGGTATACACGATACTTAATTTTGTACTTGGCGTAGTATGAGTTGTAGTACGCTTTTTAAGATACACGTTACTACAGATCATACTAATTCATTTGAATGAAAATTTTTAAGGTAATACCCACGCGGATAAATGAATAATGTGGTGGATTTATTAATTAAAAGTGAACTGCAGTGGAAAAGAATGAAAAAAATAATGCAAAAAGAAAAGAGGCATGTTGTAGAGAATGATTAAAATAATATTTTATTTTCTTTTTTTAATTAAAATATCCTCTACATAAACCTAATTTTAAAATTGAGTCGCAGAGACACTACGTTTTCTAAATCATTTCCTCATAAAACTAATTTTGCTGTACAACAGCATGATACACAATACTTATTATCGTACTTATCGAAGCTCGGCCCACAAAAATCAAAAATTTTTGATTTTCGTACTAAAAAGTATACTTCATAAGTACGACAGCATAATACACGTTACTAATTTCATAATTGTACGATTTATCGTACGATTTGTAGTATCGTGTATACTCACTATAAGACATCCCAGCTAAAAAAAAAATTATATATAATCCACATATTTTTAATATATGAATGTATATAACTATATATGAATATGTATGAATTCATGTATGGATATATGTATATGGGATTATACATTGCAAAACTATTATATATGAACTAATATATGTACTAATATATGAAATGTATTGTAATATATGAGCTCATATATGGAAATTTCATTATGAAGCTCTTCATATGTGGATCCATATATAGAATTAAGATTTAATATATGGAGCCATATAAGAATGTATGCATACATGATATCTGACATAAGATCGTTTTTTTAATCAAAAAATCTTGGTATTTTATCACTGGTGAATTGAAAATCCATTAGAAAATACATACGGTATGCAAAGTTTATATGCGTACAGCCTCAACCTTTAAAAGAGAAAAACTTTTGTTACAAAAAAACCATTTTTGTATGATTTTATACATTGTGGCCCAATTTAATATATCAAATAATCAAAAGGATAATTCAGTCATTAATTTTATAGAAAATAACAGAATTCTCTCGATAAGAAACAAAGTTCATATTATTGCAAAAAATTATATTGAAAACTATTGTTAGACGGACAATTTTTTCTTTTATAATTAATTGCATTATTTTTTAATCTGATTTCTTAAATTAAATTTTATGTACGAATATGATTTTTGTGGTTTTTTAAATAATTGATTCACCTTTTGAATAAAAATGATGAATGAAATGACTTTTAGCTCGTTTTTCACTATTTGTCTAAACAAATGTTTCATTAAATACAACTTCCCTGTTCAAAATCTAAAAAAAAGTAATTTTAGTAATTTAATTTATTGCACAGCAGTGCGCCTTTGTGAATCAAGAGAATATGAATATGAACTTTGCATACTGTAGAGGAAATATTAACACATACATGTATGAAAATGTATGAATATATATAATCATATATGCCCATATACCCTCATTTTTCGGATCCGAGCCATATATGGGATATCATATATGGTCCATACATATTTTTTTAGCTGGGATATTATATTTATTATCATACTTCTTACTACAATACGTAACCAGCAAAAAATTACACATTACCATGAGAAGCTTAATTCCAAACCCGATTACCTTTTTTGAAATTTTTTGCTGGGTATCTACAGTCAAGGACTTAAGTCATGCATAACCAAAATTTCAGAAAATCGCTAATTCAAGAGTATTAGAAAAGTTTTTATGTGTGTATGAGATACTGGTAGTACCGATAGGTCATTCAAACGAATGAAAAATTTAGATTAAACGAGCGCAGGTCAATAACGTGGCTTTTTAACTTCGAGCCTCTTAATTGAAAGGGCAACACTCTTCCAGTAAACTGGCAGCCATGATACAATAATACAGGTAGCCGCGAATCTACAACAAATGTACAACAAATAAAACAACAGTGATTTTTATTGCTGTTTTGCGATTACAAGAGAGACAACCAAGAGAAAACAATATACATGTATTTGCGTTTTCTCTTGGCTTTGTAAAGCATGTTTGTATTAGTACAGTTTTAATAGGCACTGTGCGCGTGTGTTGGTAAAACATAAACACCATTTGGCAGATCAAATCACGAAACAAGCAAAACAGCTGGCTCTTCGCGGTTACCTGTATAATTGTATCATGCTGGCAGCTATCAATTGATCCTGTCAACTTTGAGCAAGCTGAGTCATTTAGTTGGTGTTTGACAGCCACGACGGTGGGCCAATAAGTTCATGACTTTTTGAATGAAACAGGTTTTTGAATAAAAAAAATCATTTCAGTTTTCAAAGTAATTTTCTTTGTCGAATATTTAAGTTTTTTTTTTATACCTTCTAAAAATCAGGTTTATCGAGGCCATTGAAATAGGAAATTTTTTATGAGATTATTTCATCGTTGGAGTCAAATCTCTTTTCACGGATCCAATTATTCAGGTTTAGGAGATATAAGTAAATAATTATAAGAGAGAGAGGGAGAGAGCGAGCAATTCGTAGCCCAACTCATACATAAAACAAACAGAATAAATGCCTAAGAAAACTTTTGCATTAAAAATGGCTAAATTGGCAACACTGCCACTTGCACAATCATGTGCCCATGAGTATCCCGTCCATATGTTCTTTCTTCCTATGTTGCGAAATAGCATTTGCCATTGTAGATTTTCTGTTTTACTTAATAAAGTTAATAAACTTTATTCCGTACAATGGATTGACCTTGACTTAGGATTTAACGTAAATAACGAGGGCTGTGCGGGAACAATCAGGTCTGTGTCTGACTATAATTTCGACAATTTTTATTTTTTCAAAAGTAAAATATTAAACATCTCGCCCAAAGAAATATATGACTTAGATTACTTTCATAATTAAGGGCATACATATTAAAGTACTTGAATATGCGTACCCACCTCTCTATTCCACTTTCACCACTGACCTAAAAAATAAAGACTTTCTGCAGAAAAAATTTCATCATCTAAATGTTTTTTTATTTTGCATTGAAAAAATTTTTTTCCAGTATTTTCTATTAAGTCGGATCATATCTCATACCAACCTCGTAAGTTTTTACAATTTTTATATCATAAGTTCCAAAATAGTTTTCATTGTAGAAATACACACATTCATTCATGCATATGAAAGCCAAGTTATGATAAAAATGCCCCTGGCTATATAGAATTTTGGCTTTTTAGAAAGTTTGTGCTCCTTTTCACAAATTTCTCAAACAAAAAAGAAGAAATCTTTCAAACATAATGAAGAAACAAAACTGCTTGCACTTTTTAAGTTAAAGTAGCAATTGAAAAGTAAAATAGTAGTAAGGGAAATGAAGCTCAAATCAAATTAAAACTTTTTATAAGATGAGTGAGTGCAATTTTGTTAACATTTTTCTATAAATATTTATAGGATCTTGGTTGAAACACATACACAGAAGTATAGGGTGTTTTTTTCAGGGGTATAGAACTTCGAATTGAAATAAAACACAAGAAAATCGTTTTAATGTCCATCAATTTGGCTTTATTGGAAGGATAATCTTATGCCATTAATGTTTAAATATGATTTCGGGCATGTGGCCGCCGCGGCTGGCTCGAATAAAGCCAATTCTACAGGTCCAATTTTCAACCACTTTTTCGAGCATATGGGGCCGTATGTTGGCAATAACGCCACGAATGTTGGCTTCCAAGTCCCCTAACGTTTCTGGTTTGTTGGCGTAGACGAGCGACTTCACATATCCCCAAAGAAAATAATCCAATGGTGTCAAATCACACGATCTTGGTGGCCAATTGACAGGTCCATTCCGCGAAATTATGCGCTCATCGAATGTTTCCTTCAATAAATCGATTGTGACGTGCGCTGTGTGCATGTAGCCCCGTCTTGTTGGAACCTCAACTCATCCACATTCATGCCATCCAATTCGGGAACAAAATAGTCGGTTAGTCGGCTCCAATTGGTGTGCACGGTGGCGAATCGATTCATTCGGGTCCTCTTCAACACTTTGCTCTACAGCGGCAATTGTTTCTTCGGTGCGCACTGTTCGACATCTCTGCGGATGCGTATTATCACATAGAGTAAACGTAGTGCGAAAACGATCCATGGTTAACCGAATTAATTACTCTGACGGACGATTATGTCGACCATAAAATGGACAGAGCTTGCGGTAAACTTCGCGAACTGAACCATTATTTTCGAAATAAATTTGCACGATTTGCAAGCGTTGTTCTTTTGTCAACCTGTTCATGATGAAATGGCAAACCAAACTAAATATTAATCACTTGACAGCTGACAAAATGGCCGCCAGTTAAAAAAGTGATGCCAAATTAAAGTTCTATACCTCAATAAAAAACACCCTTTATGTAAATTTATTTGTTTTGTTCAATGCAATTTTATTTACATTTTTAAAGTAACTTTTATGTTATTCTAAGAGCCTATTTCACCGATTCTATTTGAATATCCATTCATATTTAAAAGTCGTTTGCTTCGTCAAATATTTGGTCATCTGACTTTATCTTAACGAGAAAACTTTATTATAAAAATATCTTTAATGACAGATAGCAAGTAGATCATAAAGAAAATAGTTTTCACTTTCAAGTTCTAGAGATATAACATTGTTTATTCCTTAAGTATGACGATGGGAGCTATGGACTAAAGATACAAGTCCATGGATATTTTCTACATAAACTAGCAATAAATACGTATAGTCATATCATACGCTTAAATTTTTAAAAATACATATATTCTATATTTGTTTTTATATTTTTGCGTTCATTTCTTCAGTTGGAATGAAAATTGCAAAAAAAAAGAAGTGGTAATTATTCAAGGATTTTATTTATTTGTCTTTTTTTAGGATTCAAGGTCTTTAAAGTATTCTATACTAAAAATACCGAAAGTATGTGTATGAACTTTCCCATAGTTCATCAAAATTATGTAAATATTCACTGCCAAAAATATTTAATGAACCATAATGCTGATTATAGATTCATAACAAAAGCTTTTTACATTTTAGCGTGTTTGGAATAGTCAAACACAAACATATATGTATGTACTACATATGCACACACATACATACATATTGATTTTCTAATAACACTGTTCAACAAATTAAAACTTTTTCCAAAACAAATGGGTTATAATGCCTGATTTCGGTAGGAGAAACTAAAAAAGTTATGCTTTTATCGGCATTTTGAAAGTTTACATCGGGGTCTTATATAAAGAAGAGAAATTCAAGTTTCATCCTTTTATAGATTCTTGTGATAAATCGAAAATCATGTAACCCCTGCATTTTACTTATGAAATGTGTTCGGAACTTTTGTGTAAAATTTTACGAGGAGCTTTTTTTATCTGTTCTGAATTAACCGGAAAAAGGTACCCTTGCATGGGGACATCCCGAAACAAAATGTTCCACCAAAAAAAATTTGCAATAAAAATTAGTATGAGTCTCTTAATACCGCACAGCTCGAAGCTAAAGTTGATACTATAAGCTGATTCAAAACTTGAAGTCCGTTGAGGGTTAATTTCTGTCATATTCACACTTGCTCTTTTATTTAAAATCTTGCGAATAACATTATTGTAGTAATTTTTAAAAATCTATAAGAGTTAGATTTTTGCAGTTGGGTATTTTTCGTCCCTTTTAGAAAAAGAGTGAAATATGTAAGTACCTTTAAAGTTCAATCAGATGTGTCATATCATATTGCCATATCCATATACATATTTGATTCACCACAAACAGCTGTTTATGTTTTGATTCTTTTATTCATTTCAAATGTGCAATAACAAATATGTCTAACCAGTGAAAAGCTGTTTATCGTATGGCGAAAAATCAAAATTCAATTGGTTGCTAAGGTTATGGCGAGTCACCTATAATCAAATACAGTGTAGCCCATAAGTTTGGTTCGTACAGCTGTTTTGTATCGTTATAGTTATGGCACGTTTAATTTAACCTTTAAACAGGGTGGTACCGTTTAAAATGATCAACAAAAATGTTCGGCATAAATTATACTATGAGTCTTTCAATACATCCAAGCTCGAAATTCAACTCTAACAACAGATATAAGTCGAAACGTTAAATTCCAATAGGGTTAGTTAAGTACTAATTTGCAATTTGTGGCAATTTGTGTTAAAAAGTCCCACAAATTTTTATTTTACCGATTTAAGTTAAATCTTGATCTCTGTATGTTAGAATTTTATGGCGCATATTTTTATGGAACATTTTGACCGATTGCGTTTCAGTTTAAGTGGATTTATTTGACACCTTCTTTGCGAGAGGGAAAAAAATACCCATGCGGGAAGAGTTGCAGGTTTAAATTTAAATTAAAAAATTTTCCTCGTAAGAGTTTACATAGAAGTGGTGAATACATTTTATACCTAAACTGCAAGTGTGAATATGTAAGAAGTTAACCCTTAAACGATCTTCAAGTTTTGACTAGCTACTACCTTCAAAGTTTAAATTCGAACTTTGCTATATTCAAAGACTTAAACATAAGAATTCTACGGCGAATATGTCTCCGTTTAAGGGTAGTTCTTTATAATTTTTTTTTTCTAAAGGGGCAGAAAAGAACCACACGAAGAGTTAGAAAGTGAAAATGTTCCCTGTAGCCCTAAAATACAAAGGTTACATGGTTTTCGATTCGCCTCAAGAATGTGAAAAGCTGAGTATTTAAAGCCCGCTTTAAACTTGACTCTGACATAAGCTTTCCAAAAGTCGGTATAATGGTTAGACTCCTTTTATTTTTCTGTGATGTACAGTGTAATAATGAAACACTGGTAAGAGAAATAGCTGAATATTAATACGAATACGACAAAGACGTTTATATTCTATTGTTGCGTTCGTATGTGAGGATTTTCATACCATCATGATGGTGTTTTCTCCAGCAAACATGACTTGATGAAAATGTTTGACATGCTTTATTAATTTATAATTTATTTTTTCCATATGCACGCATACTTATGTAGATGCATAACATCACATCCACCTAAATAAAAGTTTGCATATGCATTGCGCTTAATATGTAAGTATGTGCATATTTTTGTGTATATATATATATATATATATATATATATATATATATATATGCATATGTGTGAGTGTTTTCATTTTGGTATTATATAAAATGGGGTCAAACTTAGTCAGGGCCGGTTTGATTAGATGATTTGAGAAGGCAAGAAAATACGAGTACTTGTTTCCCCAGGACTCTTACAGATTATTTAAATTCTTCATTTCACTCAGAAGATTTGCTTAATTCTATCTTTAAGTGATGTTGATGGGACATGTCGTCTAATTTTTTACTAAGTACCAATATTTTCGCAATTCTCCGTTCAAAATTTTTAAATTTGTGTTGCATAAATTTCTGTTTTTTTTTCATAAAACTACTTATACCGTATTTTGCATTTTTTTAACTCAAATTTATCTACGACTTTCCTTGAAAACGCTTCTGTAGAAATACACAAACATTTGTTACGGAGAAATGGAAAACATGGAAACAAAAAAGATTTTATCAAGACAATAAATTTCAGAAAATTTCTGTACACAAATTGCTTTACACTTTTTTCTTACAACACCAGCAGTCGAAACGGTAACAATGGATTTGGATAAAATGTATAAAAATATTACAAAATTTTTAAGAAAATTTAAAAAAAATTTTAAAATTTTTTAGAATTTTTGCTTTAATTTTTCTTCAATTTTTAACTTTAATAAATTGTATTACGAATTGAAATTTTGATATTTTATTTTATTACATAATCAAGAAGAATTGCTAGAATTCTTTTAGGAATAATGTTTATTTTTCTTAAGTGCCTACGTAATTGCATGTATTTATGTTGAGAAGGTTTATTTTTGTACACAGAAAGATTTATCCTTTCATTTTCAGCGAAACTGTTGTATGTTACAGAATCACAATTACTGCACTTAATGAGCGTGAGAATTGTGCTGTGACACAGTCAACTATCATTTCTATAAGAAAAGTGCGATGTGATACATTCATCCATCTTTATAATATTATAACAGTATGCCGTCTCACATTCAGCCATCTTTTCTATAAGAAAAGTGTGCTGTGACACAGTTCCCCATCTTTTTCTAAGAACAATGTGTTCTCTCAAAAGAAAAATATAAAAAATATTTTCCCTTTTCACCAAATTGCAATCGTGAATAATTTTTTCCTAGGAATGTTTTCCCTTTTTTAGATTTCCCTTATCATGAATAATATTTTTACGGGGATTTTTTCCTAGGTTTTGTTCACTTTTGTTTCTTCGAATTATGTAAATACTAGATATACCAAACGGACGACACACTCGTCCGTATTCTAGAATCAAAGAAAATGTATCTAAACGTCATAAAAAAATTCATTAAAACACAGCCACACACAAACTTACATACATACATATGCAAGCATAATTAAATAATACATGAAATTAAAAAAACATAAACAAAATCCCTTCAACCTAATTCAATTTATTCAACTCTCTTCCTTTAAGTATTATGGCTTTGATACAACAACAAATAAGAGAAAAACAATTGTAAGGTCAAGAGAAATACTACAAACACACACAACACACTCATGTTTTGTTTCTTTTTTTACTTAGCTAATAAATGCGTGTGTAATATGTGTGCATGTAGTAGTAGCAACTTTAAACGCTTATAGCTCCCAAAATACTAAACCGATTTCAATAAAATATAAAACCATATAAATCTTTTTAAAATCGGTGCAGTGGTACCAGCGTAAAAGGGATTACAAAAAACATGTTCGCCTATTAATTATATAGATTAAAAGCTATAAAAATTTAAACCCACTTGGGTGTTTCACCCAGCTGAATTAAGACTTTTCATGGTAAACTTTGCGTGTCTAAAAGGAGTCTTATTTTTAGGACAAGATAAGTAAATAATGTTTGATAACAATAATTCCCTGCAACGCCTTTTTTCATCGAGTATGAATCTCTTTGGTTGATGGGAATGAAAATTTTCCCTTATTATTCACGACAAATTATTTGCAGGTTTCTTTCTTCCTTCAGATTTTTTAAATTTAACTAAATTATTTATTAGCTTTTAGTTTCTAATTACACGAGTATACAACATTAAAAATTTTTTCCGTGTACTTTAATACATATTTCTAATATCTGGCTCTTTAAAAATAACAGAGAGCAAAAAATGCCGCATTTCTTAACATTTTGCATACAGTGCAAAAGTGTCTCAGGTTATCATGTTGCTGTCACTCAAACTTTGCCACATTTGTGGATGCCTTTTCATCGCTTAGACATTTAAAGAAATCAACGAAACAAAAACACAAGTATTTCGTGACGTGGAGTATCTGAATAATACATACACAACGAAATGTTTGTTAGAATTACAAATTATTTAAAAATAAATAATACACATTTTTTTAAATAAACACAAAATGCTAAAGTATCATCAATTTTACTTAAACGAATTATTTAGACATATTTTTATACATGTGTACCATATTTTTTTTTAGGTTTATGAATAAATTTGCAAATATTAAAAAGTATGAAAAATAAGACAAAAAAACTCTTGATGAAAATTAGATTCACAACGAAGACTTCTTTAAGAAAATTGCTGTATTTATGTACAAGAAGTGAACTGTGGGAAGGGGAAAGAAAACCTGCAAAGTTCCTTCTATGTACTCGTACCTCAAATATTTATTAAAATTCAATTTCTTAATTTACATTGATCGTTCCTTTTAAATTATTAATTGATGCGATAACTGTTTGTAATTAAAATCATTAGTTATTTTCATCACTAAGCAACTTGAAAATATGATTTGAACTTTATGCCAGCATCAGAAACAGAACGAATTTACAACAATGAACATAAACAATGATTCCAATTTAATTTACAAAAGTAAATTTAAAAAGCATTCATTCTGTGAAGGACTACTTAACATTTTTTGTGCTCAAATTTTTTAAGATAAAACCAATTTTCCCACAGGAGTTAAGCACTCTTGCTTTAGCTTTTATTTGAATTTGTAAACAGTTCATGTTTGGCACAAACAAATTTTCAAACCTCATGTGGTTGAAGCTGTAGAAGAGAAAAATAATCCGACGATTAGCACCGACATCTACATATGTATGTACTTATGTACATACAAACATTGCCAGCAGCCAAGGAAGGAATACAATATCATTAAAAAAACATGCTGATAAATTAGCTCAGCGTAAGAAATATGCTGCATCCAACATATTATGAAGTGAGAGCTCGAGGAAGTTAACAAAAAGTCATTAAAAAATGAAGGAATAGTATAATAATTACCATCAAATATTTTGAGGACTTTTAAGACTACCTTCATGTACATACATATGAACATCTTGAAAAGCGCATGATATATGAACACTTATACCCATTTATTTGTACCTTGGGTAAATGTTTTAAGCTAAAATTACTTGTTTATGGCTGTCACCGTTATTTGTGGCAAAATTAAAAATGCAACAGCCAATTCAGAAAACATACACATGTATGTTGTACGAGTACGCCCGTAACAACTATACAGCATACAGATTCTATCTGTTACAAGTACTACTAAGCACTGGCACCTGTTACAAGTATGTATGTACATATTATTTGCTGTAGTTTGGGTAGTTTAAACCAAAGTGTAAATTACAGCATTTATTTTGACATAAACTGTGTAGTTGTGCATTAACTGCATGCAACATATTCATACATGCAGGCACTTTTGCACAAAAATGCAACAGGAGTTTAAGACACAAATAGGTATGTAGAGATTATAATTTTCCTAAATACTAGTATAAATGCGAGGTGTAAATATTTGTTTAAAATTTATTAGTTCTACAACTAAAGGTATGTATGTATATGTATAAAGGAGAATTTACATACGGGTATTTCCACAGATAAATTCACTTCTGTCAGATCACGTCGCCATAATTATTTTAGAATCATGATTCTCAATTGCGTTTGTTTTTCTTTACATTATGTAATGGAAGTGGAATTGACTGTGGAATGGACGGCATTGTCACATATATCGAGCTATAACCGCACAAAACGCTTAAGTAACAAAAACAAAATTTTACAGGAGAAGGTTTTTTTTAATTATCTTCGCTCTCATTTAAGTTAATTCATTGAATTTTAGTATTTAGGTGTTATTCTGCTAAATATAAGTAACGCATCGAATTTTAACGAAATATTACCATAATAACGGTATTTTTTTCCCTTAAGCTTTTTTTGCTGTCTCCCTGATAACCTCCTGTGTATATTTTTGTGTTGGTTAAGCTAAAAAATTTTTTTAAGAAAAAGTAAATATCAGTTTTTTTACCTAAACTTGTCTCCAAATTGCTAAATTATTATTTTTTTGATCGACGCCATGTAGTGAATCTTCTACAGACTTATTACTTTTCGAATTAAAAAGTTCGCTATTAAATTTGTTGTGTATAGTTTTACCGACGGAAAGTATTTCCAAGTCACTATACTTTTGTGAATACATTTTTAATAAATTGCTACGTGCCGGAACTGAACTGGCGACTATTTCAGTTTTTCGCCAGGACCGTGTAATCAAATTTAAATCATAATAAATTGTTGCAAAGTTATCCAAATAACCATATTTAAGACTTATAGGTGATTTTTTTTCAATTGGAGAACATAGCCTTTAAAACAATGGTAACTCACTTCAATACAATCATATTTTTTTGATTAGGCGTAGAATTGAATTGAATGGGCCAAATCGTGATTCGCGTATTTTGACTTCGACTACAAAAATGTTGTTCTAGATTAAAAATACTGTATTTATTTATTTTTATTTTTTTTTTTTGTTGGAAGAATTCTAATGACTTGTTCGTGAAGTTACATAATATATACAAGTATGTATGTACGCAGATTTTTTGTGCGAAAATATATTTTCCTCTATCGTCTAAATTTGTGTGTAGTTTTGTTGAGATATACTCAATGGGTCACGAGCTGTAGGATAATTTCCAAATACATAACAAAGCTTATAATAAACTGGTATGTGATGTTTTTTCATACTTATGTTATTAGATGATACATATTTGGTCAAAATGTAATGAGGCTATATAGTATGTATACAGATCTTAATTTATAAAATTATAAAAACGAATTATAATTATCACTACCCATTTTTTTTAGCGCAAGCCGTTGAAAAAGTATTTCCAAAAACAAATTAGTTTCATAACATAGTTTCATCTTATTAAAGGGCCATGATAGGTCATTTTTAAGGGAAAATTATGTAGAGGAAAGATGTTGTGGTATTTATTCTAAACAAAAATGGATACAAAAGTTTTTCAGAAAAACGCCGCATTTAAAAGTTATGATGTCAAAAGTGTTTATATTTAGAGATGTGCACGTGAGTGTTTTCTGATTCACGACACGCACGCTCACGCAGAAAAATATTTTACTCACGCACGAACGATTTTGAAAATTTTCACGATTACGCACGCTCACGAATAAAATATTTTTAATCACGCACGAGTGCTTTACAACTTATCACGATAACGCACGCTCACGAAAAAGTATATGTATAATATAATTTTCATGTTTTTTGGGTTGAAAAATAGGTTCTTACATATACATATGTATATACATATCTATGTATATATGTATGCTCGTGCTTTTGTAAAATTTACAATGTAAATTAAAATAAAGCAAAGTTAATTGAATATAGTTTTAAAAATTCGTATTCGCGGATATCATTTTAAATATTCAAATTCGAATTCTAGTATATCAAAAATTGACATTCCGCACATGTATGTATGTATGCATACGTAATATAAATGTGAAGGTAAGACGTATGATCAATTAAATAAATGATAATCAAATATATGAGAAAAGCATATTAAATGAGAAAACATACAAATTACTAAAATTTTTCTGTTACGTAACAAAGACTCCCCCACCCCCACAAGCTAATCGCTTTGCGAATTGTGTTTGTGTTAAAAAAACTGACTCTTTAAAAAAAAACAAGTCATAACAAAACTCGAACCCCACCCCTCCCCCCCACCAGCGTTAAGTAATATATGGACAAAAAACATCCAAAACGCTATGGAAATAGTTTAAAACAAACTTACTACCATAAGCCTCAAGCTTAGAAAAGTGTTGTGCATACTCTTGTGAAAGGTTTATTAACAATTATTTTATAAAGAAAATTGAACTCTTGCGATAATATTGCTATCCTATAGTATACAACAAGCTTATAATTCTAAATTATAGAATATGCTTCCAGGAAAATAGTTTTCTAAACATGTTTATAGTAGGCATATTTAAAATTAAAATTTATATTCCAATATAATAATTACTATTTTTTAAATGTACATTTTTGTAGAAACTCCACTTAACTTTAGGACACTGAACTAATTAAACAAGACAAAAAATTACGACTTGAACAAATAATATAAAATTCACGCGTTCAAAATAACTGCTCATCATAAACAACAAAAAAACTTGCAAACAGTGATACCACTTACAAAAAAGTGTTTAAGTGATAAGCTTATCCTCCATTGAAGTTATATTTAGCTTATGGAGTGGTTTATTGGGAATGTTTAAAAAAAATTGTTCAGAGAAACTACCGAAATGTCTTAACGAATTCGGTACGACAAGTCTGACTTCAGAAAAAGTCGAAACATTTTGTTTGGGGGTATTCATTATGTTTGTAAGCTCATACTACCATACATATTACTATACATATGTATATGCATTTATTATTATAAAATAATTTATTTCAAATGATTGAATACAGTTACATATGTACCTATGCAGGAATGTTATCTCGTGAGAGCGTGATAATTCGTGCGTGATTATTAAAAAAAGCTCACGCACGATCACGCACGAGTAAATTTTTTTCAGTCACGCTCAAGCACACACGCGTGATTAGTTATAATATTTGATAACGAATCACGTGAATCACGCGTGACACGATAAAATCACGACATTTGCACATCTCTAGTTTATATCCAAGATAGGTTATTTTTTAGGTGAAAAATGCAATGTGCGTGATCGGTATGCACGCTATTAGTGCAATTTTAACACATATCAGATTTTTATGGCCGGTCTATCAGAAACTGCCGGTGGAGCGAATAAAATAAATACTTTCCGCAATTTGTATGGTCTAATAATGTGCATTCAAGTTTTTTATATGTGGGTGAATAAATTGCTATCAGAAAAGGCTGATTTAGTTAATTATTTTAAAAATAGATCATGTATGTAATATTGTATGTATGCATATACTTCATACCAAGTCGATGGAGGGTATGTTATATACGGCTAATCCGAATATTATATCATACTTGGTTTATTTTCAAAAGGAAATTTTAGCTTAAGCAACAAGTTGCTGTTACAAAAACTGTAAACAAAAAATAATTTGTACTTAAGCTTAAATTGTTTTTGCTATAAAATTGGAACGGTATATCCTATGGTAATAAAATTTGGACAGATAAAAAAACGCATTTCGAAAATCATGTTGGTTAAACTTCTTTGGCGGTAATGGATCGATATATATTGCATAAATATTTCAGCTATGTATATATATATATATATATATAAAGGTTCTTTCATTACCACTTCCTATCTTTAAATTTAAATGAGAAAATGTATGTTAGAGATCAATGACACTTGCTCCTATGCCTGTTGAAACCAAGTGTCTTTGGCGTCCATATCATCCAATTCTGGTCAAAATAAATTGGCAATCATCGACCTATAGCGCTCGCCATTGACGGTGATGGCCTGGCCAAAGTAATATGAACTGATGATATCGTATCCAATATATGGCCCTTTTCACAATGTACAATTAAATGGTAAAATGGACTTTAACGGCAAGTTTTGTATGAAAACATATCAGTTAAAGTTCACGTTAACTCTGATACATTGTAAAAAAGGAACGATAAACATCTCTTTTCACTTGGGCTTATAAAGGCCATCCTTAAGGAGTCTCCTGCATACGCCATCGCAAATAAACGAAACGCGGCCATTTTAGCAACATTTACTTGTCGCACATCAAGGAAACTTTTGAAAGCTTAATGCAACAAAAAGGTATTTGTATCCGTAAAAAAGGAAACTTTTGCATGAATATTTTAAACCACTTTCGTTTAAGAAATATGAACTGAAAATTAATTATAAAATTCTAGTGAAAAGCTACTCACAATCGCAATTGTAATCTAAAGCAGATTTATGTAAACGGTGACCAAAGATACTTTAATGCAAAAGACTATGGAGTACAATCTTACTACCAAGGCTACATAATTTCAAAAAATTATTAATTTACAATATTTTTAATTCCAAATTAAGACTCACATTTTTTCATTTATAATAATTTTTATGTATAATAACAAAAATTAAAAATTTTAAAAATCCCCGACTTTTTTCAGAAAAGATGTTATATCTTCTAAACGGCTGGACCGATTTTTCAAACATAGCTAAGAACCCTCTCGATCAAGTCATCTTTCAAACAGAAAAAACTAAATGAAAATCGGTCCAGCCGTTTGGCCTGTACGTGGACACAGACAGACACACAGATGCACAGATACACAGACACACAGACACACAACAACAAACTTATAACACCCCTTTTTTTAGTCGGGGGTTAAAAAATAGAATTAGGTTTCCGTATTTTTACGTTTGAACGTTTTCTTTTTCATTCAGATTTCTTTCAATTCTATCTATATATATATAAATATATATAGTATATACATATAATAGTAGCTAAGAATGCATATATGTATGTATATTCAATCATTGTGGAAAAAAACTTTCATTTTAAAATAATTTACTTTCCATTAAAGCGTATAAATATTTTCTTTGATTGGAAAGCTACAAAGAAAAGAATATGCATAATAAATCAAGTTTGAGCTTGTAAAATATACGAACAGTGTGCTACTAACAGTTGTAGCTGTCGTATTAGCTGTTAACTAAAATGTAAATTTTACTTAGCATCTTGTTAGCATAAATTGTAATGTGTAAAAAAATAAAATTTAAATTCATTTTGACAACTATTGGCAATTTTTCTGGAAGCAATACTATAAAAACAAACAAAAAATATACCAACAATTTTTTTATAAAATATATAAACAGACAAATTAGCATTTCATTAACAAGACATAAGCGAGTATTTTCGAATGAATTTAAAGCATTTTTATATCTTATTTTATATAAAAAGTAAATAGAAAAATTAGCATTTCATTAGCAAGATAGAAGCGAGTATTTTCGAATGAATTTAAATAATTTTTGTGGCTAATTTTATTAATTTTAAATAAAATGTAAATACATAGAAAAGTTAGCATTTTATTAGCAGTACATAAGAAAGAGTTTTCGAATGAATTTAAAGCATTTTTTCATGCTTAATTTGATTTATTTTCTACAAAATATGAATGAAAAATTAGCATTTCATTACCAAGACACAAGTGAGTTTTTCGAATGAATACAAATTTTATATATTATTAAAAAAAGAAATAGACAAATTAGCATTTCGTGGAGAAAGTAATCACCCTTATTCCAGTTGTAGACATCGACGTCACTTTAAACACAAATCAAAAAAATTGGGCTTGTGTACCCGTTGTCGAAAACAACTGACGCCTGTTGGCAGGTTTATACTATTTTCTAGACCTTAGGGAACGGAAATAGATTGTCTGTTGCACAAAACTGTTCTCGAGAGAAAGTAAACAAAGCCCCAATATTTTGGTATTGTGTTAAAGTGACGTCGATGCCGACAACTGGAATTAAGTTATTTTTCAATGAATTTAAAATATGTTGCATGCCTAATTTTATTTATTTTATATAAAATATAAATAGAAAATTTAGCAAGTCATTAGCAGGATATAAGAGAGTATTTTTTAATGAATTTAAAACATTTTTTCATGCCTAATATTTTCTACATAAAATGTGAATAGAAAAATTAGTATTTCATTATCAGCACATAATCGAGTATTTTGAACGATGTCTAATGTCTAATTTTCCGACATTCAAGCTACAAATATTTGAGTTTGATGGAGGTTTTTATATGTTATGTAGTCTTGAAAATTTCAAAGATCTATTAATTTTTTTAAAAGTTCCATACAACATCCTAAAGGGTTTTGAAAGTTCGTTGTGAGTCAACAAACTGAGCATTCAACTCGTATTCTCAATTTTTTTTTTGTAAATAATGCTTTCGACTTATTCAACAAATAACTAGTCCGTTGCAACTATCACCATTGCACAAAAACACCCACACACACACACAAATAAATTAGAATTCAAGTAAAATCATGTTTACACGACAAGTAAAACGTCATATGGATTGGTACACATGCGAATGTGTGCTAATTTAATATTTTTTGTGCATGATTTAATCGATCAAAAATGTACGAGTATTATTAAATGGTTTGCCAACGAAGGAATTTTGTCATTTATGCAGAGAGTTTCTGCTGAGGAAGTCAGGAACCAAAGATAACAGTTAAATGATAATTTTTCAAGTTTTCCTGCTATATTCCAGGAGAAAGTAACAAATGAAGTTGTATAAAATTTATTTAACATGTGAAAAATATTTAACGTGTAAACACAGTTTAAATAAATCAAAAAAAAAACAGTTATAAAAACATATTTCCAGAAATTGCAATTTTACAGCAAATAAAATAAAACTAAAAGAAAAATTATAAAACCAACATGGAGCAATACGCCATTTTTGCTACAATTTACATTAAAATTTTGCTACATTTTTGAGTCCATAAAAATTCAAATAATAACTGCATACCTTTCAGGCAAATACTCGTATAATCAAATTTTAAATAAACGTTATTTTATTCTGCTACTCGTATCTGTGTTTTTCTGTAAATATTTTGCATTATTAGTTTGAAATAAAAATGTACAGCACGTTTTGTTTACCACCAGACTAAAAATCATATGCACATACATACATGTGAATTTTTTTTAAAGACTTGTTTTGATTTTAATTTCATTTAAATCGCCTGAATGACAGAAAATGTAAAACAATTTAATGATACTTTAGTATTTAAACTCGCGTGTGTCTACAAAACTTGCATATGTTTGTATTAAAATTTATAACAAATGCTTATTGAAAGCTGTTTGTGTAAAATAATTATGTAAATTTGATTTCGAGTGCTTATCAAAATATGCACAAGCAAAAAAAAAAAAAATAAAAAATAAAAAAAAAAGATTATACATACAAACGTTTTTCACCATTCACGAGAATTTGTTTATTTCCTTTAAACACATACATATACACATGCGTTATTAAAAATAATTTGAGTTTTAAAATCACAGCTATCATGAACATTTTTATGCTCGAAATAGTTTCCTTCTTCCAGAAAATCGTGAATAATTTTTTCCTATAAATGTTTAGCCTTTTTCAATTCCTCTTATCATGAATAATCACCCTTATTCTATTTGGCGTCGGCAACATAACACGACGTCGTTTTTAATGTTTTTTAGCAAATCGGTATTACCGTAGATAGTATTGCCATTTATCGATGACTGTCAACATATGTTTGGTATTCTGTAAGAAAAATTGATGTCGATGTTGCCGTTCATTTTGTCGTCAGTGTTTTTGATGTCGTGTTCTGTTGTTTGCATGCCTCAACGAATTTGAAAAATAATTTAAATAGTAAAAAAGTAAAAAAGTACATACATATGTACATATTTATTTGAAAAAATTTTTTAAAAAAGTGAAAAATATAATATGGAAAAAATTAATATTACCAACACCAACCAATTTGAAAAGCTTGTGGAAGAGTTGAAAAAATTCCTTCTTTTGCTAGAGGATTCCGCAGGGATAGTGTTCCTAATTATTTCAAGGTACAGTGGGAAAGTGTTGCAACTGCACTAAATTCCCTCGGTCCACCAATTCGTGGATGGCAAAATGTAAGGTAAATAGTGTGTTGGGAAAGTATACTGTATGATAAAATTATTTTTACAGATCTGGCGGGACTTGAAGTTTAAGTTAAAAAAAGGTTGCAAACAGTGCTGAGTGTGTAGCAACTGGAGGCGGGGTATATAAACAATTATCACTGAGCCCCTTTGGAGGAAGCTCCAATACCCAATAAACGTTGATCTGATCCCTTTTGTTTCAAAAATTAGGCTCTATTGTATCCCATACATACATGCCTTAATGATGTTTTGTTCAGCCGAAAATAACTTTAATGATGAAAATTACTCATTATTTCCCAAAAAAAATTACAGAATTTATCACTTACTTTTCCTTGGGTAACTGGTAATGCATGACTTTTGTCTGAGAAATCTTATTTTCCCTATTAAATTTTTTTATTTTCATCGTCCCAATAGGAAAGAAAAACGTTTTATTTTAATTTATTTACAAAGCTTTTACTTATTCAAAAACACTTTTACCAAAAATAGTAAACAAAATGTATCAGCTGACTCAAATATTGGATATGTGCATTGTATTTATCGATAAACAGGCAACGTCGTCATAATACAAAGTTAGCATTGATGTTGTGTTAAATTGATGTTGTTTCAAAATTGACGACGATGTTGCCGAAGCCAAATAGAATAAGGGTGGTTATGTTATTCACAATTGAGTTAACAAAAAACAAAAATTTTTAATGAATTTGTTTTTCAAATTCTAATGTGTTGTTTTTCGTTGTTTGTTTAATTTTTTTTTACAAATTGGTTTTTTATTAAATTTTAATTTAAAGACGTTTGGGATGAGTCGAACCGGCAATAGACTAACTAATAGACTAACGTACTTACCACTCAGCTAAAGAGCAAATCTTTATTACCTACGCAAATAATGAATACACGCAAAACATGAGTTCTTATGTTTCTTCTGCATGGCGCATTTCGTTGATACAATCTAAAAATAACTTTGTTGATCAAAAAAAACAAGCCACGACGTTTTTCGGCTTCTTGTCGGAATTTACACGTATACAACACCAACAATCAAAATAAACAACAACATCAGCACATGATCACGTTGAGTCAATCAACAAGCAAGATAAACACCAACACAAACAAAGTAATTTAAATGATATTTTAAAATACGCAGTATTGATAATATAATATTTAAGTTAATGCCAAATATTATTGAAATTAAAAATTTTATTCAACAACATGGTTTTGTTGAACATAAATCTTGTATATTTTTTTCTGTGTATACGAAACTTTTTTGGAAATGGAATATGTGAATTGTTTTGATTCATCGTATTTCAATTTGGACCAAACACAGAAGAACGCTGATGATGTAGGTTTAGTGGCCTTCGAAAACGGCTAGCTGTTCCGTTCAACTATGTGTTGTCAGAATATTTACAACTAACTTTAGTGTTATTTGTTCATTAATAATTATCACATGTAATTTGGCTTAAAAAGCGATACGAACGTTAGCCTGTTCAAATCATAAATATAGTATACTAATTTTACTTTTAGAGCTATCTTATCTTATCTTATCTTAATGTTTCTTTGAAGGACGTTTGCTACGAAAATGAAATACCATGAACTTTTATTTTCACGGAACTGACAAATAAACCTATCTGGTATTTCTAATACGAGTAATTTTTGCAAATAACAGATTTAGATATTTGAAACAAAAAGTAATGAAAAGAAATAGAACTTAATAAAACTTCTCGTATTCTTTTTTTGTAAGAAAATAATGTATGTAAGTTGATATTAATGTTCACTAGTAGCCCCTGTTTCCGAGACTTAAAGTTACAGAAAATGTTCGAATCGGCACAGGAACTGCCGGGTAACTTTATTTCATGGTTGTTATTGAAATAATTATAGTATACAAAAATCCATTTTTGGAGCAGAATAATTTGTCATATCGTATTTTAAAAAATTTTACAAATGGCTTGGGCTCATTACTAGAGGAAAAATTTAATATTTGATTGACAGAACATACAAGAGTATTAAGGCTTTATTCATAAAAAATATTTTTGATTTCTAAAAGATTTATAAAACAGTTTTTCATAAAAAATTTGTTTTATAAACATTTTATAAAAGAAAACAACTTTTTATAATAAGTTTAAAAGCCTCGAACAAAAATCTTTACAAAACATGCATCTTTATTCGATTTTGCATATATTTTATTTTCCAAAAAATAAAATAAATGGAAATACAATAAAATTAATTTATCGACTGTAAATCAATAATTGTACAATACTTCAGGGAATCACATAAATTAATCAAATATTTTAATTCTATATTCTTTTTCAACTCTTATGAAAAATACGGACGGAAACTGAGCTCGATTAGGAAAAAATAAAAAATAAAATAATTTCCATACAAAAGTTGTTTTGTAAACCTTTTGTAAACCAGTTTAGAATTATGAATCCTTGAAAAGGATATGATAATACTTCCATAAATATGCATTAAATTTTGATTAAATGCATAAGTGTGTTTTTCCAGAATTTAATAGCTTTAAATCTCTGTTGCCAGATAATAAATGAAAATCGAAATGCTGTAATTTTAGCTTTAAATTTGAAATAAAAATTATTTAAACTGTTGATAGTAAATAGAAAACTTTAATTTTTTTGTCAGAATATTTACAATTAACTTTGGTGTTATTTGTTCATTAATAATTGAGGAACTGGCGAAAAAACTAGACATGTCCTCAGCTAATTATTTTTTTTTTTAATTTTTTTACTCTCCAATTACACATCTATGAAGTCATGAAATATTTTCATGCAAAACCAGTTCGATCCTACCTTTAAAAAAATAACGAAAATTGACTTTTTCTTGCTTGTCCCTATCTGAAAAGTTCAGTAATTTGTCTGTCCTTTAAAAAACAGTTAAGGGGAGCAGTCTGGTTATGTTCGCCAGCTCCTCAATTATCACATGTAATTTGGCTTACAAAGGCGATACGAACTTTAGCCTAATCATACACATATATGTATAGAAAACTTTATGTTTATTTTTTATTTGGAATTAGACAATCCCGTCGAACTGTCTGCAAGAACTGCAAGACATTTTAATTAAAGGGTAAAACCCCATTAACAAAATGGAGTAATTAGTTCCAGAAACCTAAAAATGTATTCAGGGACTCTCGCTACTCAACTAAGCTGCCTGGGGATTGTTCAAGAAACTCTTTGAGGTCTGGTGCGCTTATGTACAAAAATGTCCCCTTGCATGCCGAATTGACAGAGGCTGACAAGGGCGAGCGCATTGCAATCAGCCTTTGGTAAATACAGTAGCATTCAAATCACACAATAAGAAATTACCCGCACATTAAGCAAAACTCTGGTATTTAATAACAATATGTCAACACTGGTTAAAGCAATAAAATTTTAAATTGTCTGTCATTTTTTGACGGTTTTAGCTGAGTGTAAAATTGGTTTGAAATAAATTGTTTTCTTTTACAAAATTAATTAGCAACATAAAATGAAAGACAAGTAGTCACTTCAGAAAACTAAACATCGTTCTTCATTTAATTTTTTTTTCATTATTGTAAATTTATTTATTTTTTTCATCATCTTTTTAATTTTTATATACCAAACCGCCCTTGTTTATTTTATTTCTTTTTCCAAATAGTATTTTAACATTTATAAATTTTAGCTTTTTTTTCAAATTATATTGGTATGAAACACTTGAAAAACAATTTGACATTTTCTTGCTTGTTTGTTTTTCACTTGTCGGCCGGCCATAATAGGGCGGCATTTTGATGGATGTTTATTAACAAACATTATTCTACTTGACATGTTTAAAGACTGCCTGCCTGCCGATGGCTCATAGAGAAATACAAAAAAGAAAAGACCTTCAAATCCTTAAAATAAAACCATAAACAAGTGATAAATCGAAAAATGTTATGAACACCATATTTTATATGTTATACAAATATACATATGTATGTGTATATATGTATGTACATGTGAATGTATGTTTGCAAGTACATATGTGTGAAATGGAATTTCGTTATACAACACATACAAAAAACACGTACATACATATGTATACCATAAACGTTGGATGGCAGTTAAAAGATTTGGAAACGTTACAATCATCTTATACGTATGTATGTGAGTGCATAAGTATGTATTTATTTATTTTTGTAATCTTAAGAACTGTCTAAATAGAACTATAAGATAGATATGGTTCGTTTATTTACAGCTGATTAAATTTGGGATACTAAAAATAAAATTTTGTATTTATGTATTATTATATTTTTGCACATTATGAGAGGCGGAATAATTGAAATTGAACAGACGGGGAGGGGATACTTATGAAATAAATAGAAACTAAACACAACAACAGAAACGAACGAAAAAAAACTTAAATGATTTAGGGCCATTATTACAACTTAAAGTTAGTTAAAAGTAGGATTTTATCGGACATATAAAAAGGTTTCCATTATTGAAAATTGGATTTAACTTACCAGGTAGGATAAACTTGCCTGTAATTTATCGCTAACTTTAGGTTAAAGTAAAATTTTGCAAATGATAAAGTTTTTACACGTCCAATAAAATCCTACTTTTAACTAACTTTAAGTTATAATAATGGCCCTTAATCGAATTTGTGAAGTGCTCTTCCCCCGTAAGTTCTTTATTTTTTTTTTTAAATGTTATGAACACAATAACAAATTATATATTAACTTATTTTGACGATGATAATGTAACACATGAGAGACTTTCGTGGGAATCGAAACACACCCGCACTGATAGCCATGCAACTAGGGTTTGCAAATAATCGCAGATTTCCATAATCGCGATTACGATTAAAAAATATGAGATTAATCGCGATTATCGGTTAATCTCGATTAATCAAGAAAAATACTATTGTATTTTTTTCTAAAATCATGCGTAGTAGTCGAACTGTATGGGTTTAGCCAAAAAATTTAATTATTTTATCTTGAGTTCGCGTTTTAATTAATTTTTCAGCATTTAAAAGGAAGTTCGTAAATCAGAACTTATGAGTATCAAAAACAGTACGAGTTGTGGGAAATCAGTCTTAACATTTTCTATGACGAATTATATTTCTACTTTTTTAATTTATTTTTTATTCAAATTTATATCCATACCTGATGAATTTATATCATAATGAATGAACAAGTTCATATAAAAACCAGTATTTTGTATACCATTTTTTCTTTATACGAAGTTGTTTATTCACCATGATATAAATTCATCAGGTGCGGACACTTACTATTAACTATACCCTTTTTTTCATATTATTATGTTTTTTGTAATAATGCAAGATTCCAAGATAAATCAAACTGCACATACCTGCCCAACGATTGAAAAATATTTGTATCAACCGTAATGAAATTTTTGAAATGTTACGTTTTTGAAATAAAATTAGAATAATATAAATTTTGAACAATATATGTGGTTAAGTCTACTGATGATTTGTTACAGTAACAATGAAATGCATATAGACAACGCTGAGCCGCCAGCAAATAAATTTCAAATTAAAGTAAAATTCTGGCAATGTGTCGAATAATAAATTTCTTAAATATTAGAATATAATAAAATAAAATAATAAATTTAATAAGTGTTTAATTTGGATTTTATTTATAATATTGCCTTATAATACTTTTATTGTATTAAGGTCTAAGGAAATAAAATAGATACACATCGATTATAAATCGTTTCTTGTGTTTTGTATACGTTTCTGAGCCTTCTTGCTTATTCTATTGGAATTTGCAAAAAGCTTATGTAAATTCTCAAATGCTTTTTGAAAGTATGGTTGAAGTCTACTGATGATTTGTTAAAACGCCAATGAAATACATGCATATAGTCATGTTTATTCCAAATGTATATATTTTGTATTTAAATAAATTTTAATTTAAATTTTTCATGGGTTGCATTTGCCCTTAATGCAAATTTGACATAAATTCTTTCCTTAAAAAAGGGAAAAATTTTTAATCGTAATCGAGCGATTAATGGGTTGTTCGATTACGATCACGATTAAAAGGTGCGATTAACCGCGATTACGATTATAATCGCTGTGCAAACCCAAACTACCTACTTGCTTTTTCGTTTCCTCATCTTATTTCCTTTTCAAAGAATTTTACAAATCATACTTTCTTAAAATATTTTTTTCACATTAAGATAAAATATTTGTTAATCAAATAAAAGTGAAAACTCTATTAGAATTTTATAAAAATATCTGTTCCTTTTCCTGAAAAAAAGATATAAAAAATGACCCTTAAAATAATATCCATCCATATCCTTAAAATTTGATCATATAATAATTATATGTTGCAGCCTTAAGACAAATCTTAAATTTTATTATTATAAAGTACTATTGCTTAATAAATTACTCATCATAAAGATGATTGATTAGTTCAGTGGAATTATTTTTCGATGAAGAGAAAGCAGTAAAAAATGTGACATCTATAGACGGCAATTGAGGGAATTAGAATTGCCGCCTCTACTGTGAGTAAATGTTATTGCTTAATCCTTTCGTTCCTTTTGGGACAATACGTCCCATTCGGGATTTTCACTGGGCTTGCGAGTATATGTCCCATTCATATTATTCCCAGAAGAAAAATATAGAATTTGAGCATATTTTTTTATCACTAAGGGGACAAATTGTCCCATTCGCACCGAAAATCTGGATGGGACAAATGCCCAAAAAATCCTATTGGGATGAAATATCCCAAGGAAGTCTACTGATGATTTGACAATGCTTAACCACCAGCAAATAAATTTAAATTTTTTGCCTTGAAAATTATGCATTAACTAAAAAAATTTTCATTGTCAATATTATTGCAATTTCAAAACTTAAATTAACAGCTGTTAGTTTCCGGTTGTCATACATAATAGTATTTTAGCATATGACAACGCAACTAAAGTTCGGTTCATAACCAACAGCTGTTAATCTGTTGCCAAATTGAAATTGAACTAAATTCGAAATGAATTGTTTTTTTCTTTTTAATACACTAACTGACCTCAAATATATCAAAATTATTTATTGTTGTGAGTGTGATACGTAAAATTCGGCCTCGGCTTTCGGTTAGGCTGAATTAACACATTGAGTGCCGTCATACACAATAAAAATATATTTGTAAGGTGCCAATTTGTAATAACAGGTGTAAATTAATATTTTTGTGATAAAAAAATTAATTTGTGAAAATCGTTTTTGGTATATGTGCGTTATTTGTACCCTTATATGTGTGATAGCCGGTACACAGGTGCCAAGTGTATTGCCGGGAGTGACACTGTTATTATTTGATTATATAGTGCCGCAGAAAATATATTGAATTGAATTCAGAAGTAGCTGCACACAGCCCCCAGTACACATGGCACTCTAATGAAATTTAAGTGTATACGGCCGACAGTGCACACGGCACTCAGCATATTAACGCTTTGGTCAGACAACATTAGTTTTACGTTTTAACATTTCATTACTACTTCATTCATTTGAAATCAGCTGTTTCTTGCTGCAAATTCAAAATCAATATTTGACTTAAAGTTTATTGTGGTTCACATGAACAAACCACAAAAAAAATGGTCTATAATAAGTAACCAGTTGGTAACACGTGGCCTAAGTTTTATTTATATACAAGTAGTATGGACAGTTTAGAAGAACAATAAAACTTTTAAACTGCTGTCCAAAACATTATTCCTATTATTTCTCTTCCTCATTCAATCAACCACTTACTCACTCATCCACACAGAAATTGAAAACATTCACAAGTTATTTGATTATAGGGACAACGAAATAATGTATTTCTTCGCATATAAAAAGGATCTATGTACTTCGTTTCATCTTGAATCATTTATTTCTCTTATTTTTATTTATTTTACGTTTATGTACTTTTATGGTAGTATACCCTTTTAAAAATGCTCATACTTTATTGTCAGTCAGCTGCTCAAAATCGTCATCTCATGCTTTGGCACTGTTCGTAATTTTGTTTTATGGTCAAATAAAATACAAAAGCTTTAGTAAAGGACAACAACCACAATAACCAGAGCCAAAGTCATAAAAATATGTTCGCTAGACATAAAAATATTTATGATCTTTATACAAACATACATATATTTGTCATTTTAATGCTTAAAGAACAACGCAATTCATGAAGTTCTTTGTTCGTTTCGGTTTTTCAATTGTATTTTATGATTGATTTGAAGAAAAAATAATTTAATTTTTTTTCCATTATACAAATAAATGGAAAAAAACAAATATTTGAATGTGGAAATTGATAAGTGAGAAAAAGAATGATAGATAAATGGTAGTGAATTGATACAAAAACAATATGTTTACTTTAAACTAATAAGTATGGAGTTAAATAAAAATGATAAATTTTAATTAAAGTTTAAAAGAAATGTCTATCTTTTTAACTCAAGAAACGAAAATCTTTAGTTTCAATTTATTTTCTTAGGGCAAAGCCTCAAAACATAATTTTAATTGTATTCTTCTAATAAAGTTGAAAACCGTAAGTGAAAATATAAATTACATTTAAGTAAATTGATCTATTTAGATCTATTTAATTACAAAAACAAAAAAATATATGTATGTATATGTATACTAGCTGACCCGGCAAATGTTGTTTTCAAGTTATAAAATTATTATTAATTAGTTTGTATGGCGGGTGTCCCTTCACCCCGTTCTATTCTATCAATTTTTTTTAGCTACTTCGCACTTTGCTCTCAAAATAGTCCATACCAAATTTGAATAATCTGACTCCTATAGCTTTCAAGATATAAGATATTTCGTTGGTATGGGCGTGGCACAGCCCTACTTAGGGGTACGAAAAATAGATTACGACCTATTCTCAGACCAACCGAATACACATATTGATACAAAATTTCATAAAAACCGATCAAGCCGTTTCGGATGAGTTCAATTTCAAATACCGTGATACGAAAATTTTATATATGTTATAGATAACTCAATTAAGAAATAAATCATCCCTGCTACTCCTAATCGATTTGCAAATTTTATACACGTTAAAGGCTCAAGTCTTTAATCTATAATTCTGTCTTCTTCAATTTTAGTATATTCTGCTATTTTGTAGCACACACAATAACTAAATATACATACATATGTATGTATATAAAAGTTTAAATTTTTATGTTCTTTCCAGTTTTATACTTTTAACACAATGACACTACAGAAAACTGTACGATGCAAGAGTTTTCTTGAACCATTGAACGAAAAATGGTTGGAAGAGGATGAGATTCATGCATGCCCCTCTTTTCTTTCTTTAATACATCAAAGTGTCAAGTTTAACATAAAGTCTGTTGTTTATGAATTTTTAACATTTTACATATTTACTTACCAACTTAACAATGCGTATGAGTAGAACTTTTGCTGTTGAAGGATCCTTGCTTTATGTGGCGTTTCCTTGCAATTTGCACACACTACATCAAGTATAAAGATTACATAATGCTTCGAAAAGTTTATTACATAGACCATAATCTAAAAAATAAAAATTAAAAATTCCAAATACGTTAAGGACTAACCCTCTTATGCAAAAATAATAATTTGAGTTTGAAGTGTACGTTAAGACAAAATTTCCATACAAATTTTTATTAAAGCACACTTGAAGTACAAACATAATTTTGTTTTAACGTACACTTCAAATTAAAATTTTTGGGTAAAAGTCCAATAAGTATTGTTAAATAAAAATATATTTTTAACTAATTCCACGCTTAATTTAATATCCTAAATCAAAGCCTCATTTAACAATTTTTTTTTTTAATTTTTTAACTCCAACTTTTAATTTTCAGTAGCATATCAATAATTCAGCTTGTAACACGCGTTCTTTTACCCTAAAGTTGTATCCACTTTGTTGCTGGTTTTTCTTATTCTTTTAACTTTTCTTATTACATTAAGTGTAAACAAACTTTGTGCAAATGAAAAAAAATTGTCACAAGAAAACTTAAATATTAAAGTAGAATATAAATGTACGCATGAGTATGGGGAGGTCTATGCAAAAAAAAAGCAAGCAACACTTCCATCATAAATCACTTTATGTAAATTGACAAAAAGTTCAATTACGAAAATCTGACTGAAAATTTCTTAGGCTGCTTTGTTTTAGAGAAATAAAAAAAAATTCTCCTATTCTAATCCTACGGAAATAAACGAATAAGGCGGGGAGGGGAAAATCAAAAGTAACTGCTTTGTTTTTGACATTTATAAATAAGAATGATAAATTTTATTTTAGGTATACGTCCATTAATGAGAAGGAAAATACATATTCATAATTTATTGGCTTATTTTATCTATTTAAAAATCGATAGAAACAAAATATTAAGGATAATTTATTTTCTTTATAATCCATTTTTAATCCAGTACCGTATGTCATGGTTGCAATGAACTATGTAGATTATGTTTCACTAGAAACTTTCAAGATTTGTTTGAATTTAGCAAAAGTTTTAAAATGATTTTGTTGATTTTCTAGAAAGCAATTGTCGTTTCATAGAATCCTGGCAGTGGTTTTCAGAAAATAGAAATAAAAGTTTATAAGCCGCAATCAACAACACCAGCTGAAAAAATTTTTGGCTTGATTAAGTGATCTTACTGAAGTGATCTTACCGAACTAATCGTTTTAGTTATTTTAACAGAAATTTTCAGGACAACCTTGAATAAAAATCCGCGAGAAATTTCTCCAATTACTGATATATTTTTTATTTTTTGTTTGTTTTCCCTATTACTTGCTATTGTTTGAAATTGCTCCCCGGGCAAAATTTCTCGCGGAATTTCATTTCTGATTGTTCCAAGCGGTGTTGAATATCACAGAAGTTAGGCATCTTATATACATTTAGGACCGGTCCCACGATGTCGACAACGATCGTCTAGTCGCGCAGTTACATTCAAAAAAATTATTTTAAAATTTTCAAAATTTAAAAAATTTTAAAATTTAAACTAAAAATTTTTAGTTTTTAATACAAATTTTTAATTAAATTTGAAATTTCAAATCGATTAATCTTTCGAAAAAATATAATACACAAAATAAATAGAAGAAAATTATGTATTTCCAATTTTTTTTTTTCAACTTTTGCGGCATTGTCTGAAACACGATTGCTTTCTTAAACGTAATTTTAAAAGGGTATACTATTGCAACTAAAATAAGATTTAAATCATTAAAATAGGTCAGGAACTGATAAACTTAAATATTTTTTAAAGAAAATTTTAACATGAAGAATTTTTGATTGATGGTAAAGCATTTCGTTTCTGATTAATAAATTGAGATTTAAATCAATAAGTTCTTGAAAATGCTGAAGTTATAAAAGAAAACCTTTAAAATGTTATTCGAGAATTATGTACGCAAACATAACTTTTAATTTAATTTTATTTTATTAATAAATCAACCTTTTTCGTTTATGTAAAATTCTTCTTTTTTCTATATTTATATTTTGGATTTCCAAGGTCATTTTTGTCTTCTTTGATGTAAATAAAATATTATTAATTAATTTTTAAATTTAATCCTACGTTTCGCTGGCATTTTCCAACTTCTTCAGGGATTCTTTAAAATATCACAGGCGGTTAATTATTCTTTAAATCGTTGTTGTTAAATGTTTAAGCTTTTTAATTCACAACAAACATTCATGCATGCCGAAGCAAATTATTTACCTAAAAAAACAAAAATAAGGCATACGTATTGCGTATACTTAATATTAGCACACTACGTTAATCATACGTCAGAACAATGAACTACATATAATGTGCAATCAGTGTTACCGTTGCGCGACAAAAATAACATTTTACAACTCTCAATATCAGCTCATTTACATCTGGACGAAATCTTATAGATTTCAGTCAAAATCATTCTGCAAATCTATGTCGTTTGCATCTATCTATATTTGAAATATCGCAGGATTTCGTTTGTATAATAAAAACAGTTGATTACAATGTTGTTTTAAAACAATTTTTATAGAAAATGTACAAAAACTAAAGGGCATATGCATTTAATTACATTGCTATGCATTGTGCAAATAAAAACTAAAATTCGAACTCATGCTAGTGCGTGACCAATGCAGTTTTTAATGTCAATTTTAAGTATTTATGCACCATAAAATCGTATTATTTTACAACAAATAATTTTTGTATATGAAGTTTGACGTTTAAATTTTGTACAGGCTGTTGTATTACCAACTTTTACTTTTACAAAGTAGTATTTTTTAGTATATTAGGCAGTAAAACATATGTGGATCTATTATAAGATTTTAAGAGATTTTGGAAAAATATATAGCGACGATCAACCGAATTTCGCCAGAAATTTTGCATGTAGGAAATCTTTATCAGGTCTAAAATCACGGTAAATGTGTGACCAGCGTTAACGTTGTGCGACTAAGAACATTTTGTCTTTCACCCTTCCCCCCTCCCCTTCCTTTTGTTTTTTTTTTTTTGACTGCCTTCCCACTTTAAATCCCATTTGTGCTTCTTTTTGGCTAACCTTGTGGAAAGCAATATCCGTCCATTGTGATTTGGCTAAACAAACTGAATAAATTGCAGCCAATTTTAAATATGTAGCTTCAATAAGAGCTGTTAACTGTCAAAGTTCGCAAATCTCTATTGGAAGACTCTTTAATTATATCGCCATATACACACATACATATGTACATTAAATAAGCCAGATTATATCATTTGGTAATAAAATCAGAACTACAACAATTTACTTGAAGTTGACTCGGTTATACGAAAGAAAAAGGACAACATTTAAGATATATCTATCATTAACAAACTGCCACTCAAATACAGTACAATAGTTTTATATTGAGACAACTATGTACATACATACATATTTATGTTGTTGAAAAGACGTGCTTGTATCTGCGTTCAGACCACAAAACCATTATGCTTTTGTGGTAACACACAGACACACACAAACGAAATTGTAGCAAATTGATAATCGATCTCAATCATTGCATTTTATATCCATACATATATTTGACATTAATTGTATGATTTAAGTGGAATAATTACACTTTGTTTTGTAAAAGCAGTAGTCTGTTTTGTAATTTGAAATCGAAGATATTTTCAATATTCTTCGTTCCATTATGCTCGAAAAAAATATTAAATTTATAATCTATAAATTTTTGCGAAACAACAGCTGTCATATTTGAAGAGAATTATCTAAAACTAAAAGAGATTTTCACAATAAAATGGAATAATTAATGCATTTATTTTTAAAATACATACAAAATAATTCCGCCATCACTGAATGCAATTCATTCCAAAATAAACTCTTCTTATTTAATACAACATATGCAACACACATTTTACTAACAACAACACATACAGACAGTCATATGTAAAGGGTATTTTTTATGAAGTATAAAACTTGAAGTTGGCAACACTTTTTTAACTGGCGGCCATTTTGTCCGCTATCAAGTGATTTGTTTAGTTTGACATTTTAACATGACGCCTGAAAAACGCTTCCAAATTGTGCAAATTTATTTTGAAAATCATCATCGAAATAAGTATCGCGCACTACCCCTATTTTACGATTAATATAATCGACCATCAGAGCAATTAATTCGATTAACTATGCTGTATAGAGTAGCGTAGAGGAAGACCCGAATCAGTCTATCCGCCATCGTATCCTACTTTTTCGTTCATCAATTGAACAACCAACAACATTTCATACAGATCGTTCCACAATTGATTTATTGCACGAAACGTTTGGTAACCGCATAGTTTCACCTTTCGGATCGATGAATTGGCCTCCAAGTCATAGAAAATTGGACCTCCAGGTTAGACTACGTCCGAACCAGTCGGGGGGTCATATGCCAAGTCATGACAGAAGATTATCTTTCGAATAAAGTTAATTTCATGGCAATTTAAAAATTCATCTTTGTTTTATTCCCTTTCAAAGTTCTATACATCTATAAAAAAAAACCACCCTTTACATGCGTACATACTAGAGAGCTGCGTAAACAGTCTTGAAATGTAAAAACGTCATGATTTTTAAATGTATTCACGTCGCATGTGTTATACTAAACTAATAATAAATGCTGTCGTGCTATAAGCGAAGCACGATGGATGTATTGGTGTGTATATCAGTTGCAACAAGCGATGTCGCAAGACAGCTTGTTTGTAACAAACACTCAAAAGAAGTACTGTTGATTAGTGTATGCTTGTTATTTTTCATATTGTACGTTTGAGTGTGTGTGTGTAATATGTAGATGGTAAGCTATTATGTGGTTAACCGCATACAACTAATGTTAATGCATATGTGTACCTTTGCATGTGCGCAGAAAAATAAAAAAATCATACACACATACATGCATGACGTTTGTACACGCGCTTACGCGTAGAAATAAGCAAGTATCACAAATTCTTCCGTCACGAAGTGTTTTCTTCTTTACTCTTATACCTACAATACTCAAACAAATTTCTTGCAAACAATGTTGTTAACGTTTCGCTGTAGTAAAGCATTTGAAAAATCCATCATGTCTTGAAAGTTCTTATCAGATGTCTTGTGCAGGAGACTAATAAATACGTATTGAATCAAATATATGTAGCTGTCTGCATCCATGGGTACTTCACAATCTGCTGTATATTAAATAAATCATTTATTTATATTCGAGATAGAAAACCATAAAACAGAAATTTTTTTGGCCATTTGTTGAAACCCTCAAGGCATGATTCAGTGCGCTTCGCTACCACATGTAGTCAAAAAAATAAGGACAAAAAGAAAGGAAATGCATATAAAGTTTTTTTTTAATACCAATAAATGGGAATTTACTTTGTGTAGTGTGTTCCCATTTCCCCGTAACCCTGCACAATTGTAGATTTATTTTCCAGTTCATTTTTTTGAAAACAATATATGATGATGCCAGTATTCTCGATTAAATAGATGTACAAAAATAAAACAAATATGTCAAGGATTATGTCAAAAATTAAAACAAAAAATATTTTATACACCAGCCACAGAAATTCATATCATGAAGTTTGATAGAGATGTATTGAAAGGAAATAGAAATTATAAAACTCTATAAATATTTACGCAAGTATTGGAATAATAGTAATGCAGAATTTCTAAAAATAAAATACTAGCAAAAATGTATTGTTTTCTTTTCAATGGAAGATAATTTGAAAATGCATACTTTGTGGATGTTCAAAACAAACAAAGTCCTTGTAGGTCGTAAGAGCCAAAGGCTACTGCTTCCTTTCAATTGTTAATTAATTCTAATGAAAATTTGTTTCTAGCAGATAATAGGAATTGTTTTAAAAAAGTTCTTTTAGAAAACCTTTTCTGTTGGCAAATATTCAGTTCATCATTTGTTTTATTTAAATAATGCTTGCTTGCACCGTAGACATCATCCATTTTAATTAAGAAACAATTATTGTACAAGTTCAATGTAAATCGGGCAACGTGCAACAAAAGATTAAGGAAATGAAATAAATAGGATTGCAAGGATACGTCTGAGTTTTCCTGTACATACGAGTATGTACGTATGTATTTGTTTGTAAGTACTATAAAACAGGTTGCTCATCATGATTAATTTTGTAATAAAGAACAACACAACTGTTGAGTTGTTCGAAACTTTGACTTTAGTTTTGCATATATAAGGGGAAAAGTCGAGCAGTTTTTCTTATTTATTTCTTTGCACTTACTAAGTTCATTGTTTTGTTGGTATGTACGAGTATTGACAAATATCAATTTCCTTTTTTAACATTCAACTTGACAATCATTTGCTTCGGTCTTTTCCACATTTACTTTTTATTAGAACCTTGAACTTTTTTCCAATTAAAAATTCTTGTTGCATCTGTTTTATGGAAGAACACGAAAAAATGAGAAGAAAAAATAAAGAAAAATTGCGCAAATTTAAAGGAACACATCTTTATTTACTACTTTCACCATAAAGAAAGTGTGTTCGTGCGAATCAATAGATATATATATTTATATATATATTTTTTAATGGAAACTGAAAGGGATTTAAGTTAAAGTTTAAAGTAAATAAAATTAAGCAACATTGTTAAATATGGCTGTGAGTTTAAAAAATAAAAATTTTTAAGAGTAACTTTAAGTGCTTTTGTAAGAAGAACCATTTGAGGAGTGAGTATCTTTAGAAAAAGTTTCTTTGTAATAAGTGAAAAAGTATCGAAAAATATTTTTAATAACAAAAATTTAAAATTTAAAAAACCCCCGAATACATCTAGAAAAGTTTTTTCCTTCCCGGGGAATAAGCAAATACGGGAGAGAGTAAAAAGTGGATCAGCTTTTTAATATGTACATATTTTTCAGCAATAGAAATTTAATAAAAATTTTATGTTTTCATTGCCAATAAGTCCTAGTTTACACTATGCAAGTCTTATTGCTAAGCTGATTAGCTTGAGGGAGAGAGCGACGAGGGGAACAGAAACGTTTCTTTGCCCCTCGTATCTCTCTCCTAAGAAACTAATCAGCTTAGCAATAAGACTTGCATAGTGTAAACTAGGACTAAGATTGTGTGGTAATATAAATAAAAAATAAAATAAACAGTGTAACCATTCACAGGCATGAAGAATAACTTTGTGCAGAGAAAGCGGAGCGAAAATGGATCCAAGTAGGTGCAGATGCAAATAGATCAAACTTCCAAGGACAAAGGAAATCATAAATTTTATAAAGTTTTTTAATCGGACTTGATAATATTTGAAGGAAACAAATCTTCCATTTACCTCTTATGTGAACTTAAAGCAGGCGTGCAAAATCGAGTGTTTTAGTATTTTTTTCTGAATGAAGAAGTAGTTCATGTTTTTAAGTACGTCTGAGCAGCCCCCGTATTATGTAACTCGCTAAAGCTAAAGCTAAATTCTATCGCTAAAATGCTGATGCTGAACAAATAGAAAATTTAAAAATTTTTGGCAATAACATAAAACACTAAAATTTAGGGGAATTACATTTTTAAGCTATTGCCTGATTTAGCAATACTCGTTTGAACATTGTATTCGTAGCTGAAAATTGATAAATCGACTTTCAAGATTTTTAGCGTTAGAAATTTAGCTTTAGCGAGTTACAGAATACGGGGGCAGAGCTTGGAAAAAATGCCTAAAGCAGGAGGAATACATAACATTCCGTTGCTTATATAAACTTCTTTTTTAAATAAATGTTTATACAATTGTTTTACATTGCTTATTAATTTGATTTTTACATTTTTGCATTAGTCCCTTTCAAAATGTTTAGGGAGAAAACTCTCAAAAAATTCTCCCTCTCCCTCATATTTAGAATACCTACTTTTTTCCCGGCGAAATTTTAATTCATAACAGGAGGAATGGGAATAGGTAAAAAACTCCCGGGGAATTGTTATTCAAAATTGGCCTGGATATCTTCTAAATAGCTGGAACGATTTTCTTCAAACATAGCTAAGAACACTTTCGATCAAGACAACTTTCGAACAGAAAAAAACTAAATCGAAATCGGTCCAGCCGTTTTATATGTACGTGGACTAGCACAGACACACAGTTATACAGATACACAGACACACACTACAAACATATGTATAGGGTGTTTTTTTAAGAGGTATAGAACTTTGAATTGAAATAAAACACAAGAAAATCGTTTTAATGTCCATCAATTTGGCTTTATTGGAAGGATAATTTTATACCATTAATGTTTAAATATGATTTCGGGCATGTGGCCGCCGCGGCTGGCTCGAATAAAGCCAATTCTACAGGTCCAATTTTCAACCACTTTTTCGAGCATATGGGGCCGTATGTTGGCAATAACGCCACGAATGTTGGCTTCCAAGTCCCCTAACGTTTCTGGTTTGTTGGCGTAGACGAGCGACTTCACATATCCCCAAAGAAAATAATCCAATGGTTTCAAATCACACGATCTTGGTGGCCAATTGACAGGTCCATTCCGCGAAATTATGCGCTCATCGAATGTTTCCTTCAATAAATCGATTGTGACGTACGCTGTGTGGCATGTAGTGCCGTCTTGTTGGAACCACAACTCATCCACATTCATGCCATCCAATTCGGGAACAAAATAGTCGGTTAGTCGGCTCCAATTGCTTTGCACGGTGGCGAATCGATTCATTCGGGTCCTCTTCAACACTTTGCTCTACAGCGGCAATTGTTTCTTCGGTGCGCACTGTTCGACGTCTCTGCGGATGCGTATTATCACATAGAGTAAACGTAGTGCGAAAACAATCCATGGTTAACCGAATTAATTGCTCTGATGGACGATTATGTCGACCATAAAATGGACGGAGCTTGCGGTAAACTTCGCGAACTGAACCATTATTTTCGAAATAAATTTGTACGATTTGCAAGCGTTGTTGTTTTGTCAACCTGTTCATGACGAAATGGCAAACCAAACTAAATATTAATCACTTGACAGCTGACAAAACGGCCGCCAGTTAAAAAAGTGATGCCAACTTAAAGTTCTATACCTCAATAAAAAACACCCTTTATAACCCCACTGTTTTGGTCGGGGGTTAAAAATATACTTTCACAAAAGATATTCTTCAGCCTAATCATAAATAAAACTTGTCTGCCGCAAAAGGTGGAAATATGTATGTTTTCATGGAATTGATGATACGAAATTAAAAGCCATGTGAGTGAAAAATTTATTCGGAAATTTTAACATGTACAATTTTCATGATAAGGGTGAAAAGGTACTTTTTAAAACAGAAACTTAGCAATATTTGAAAAAGCACCTCATGAAAAAAGTACCTTTCGAAAATTTAGGTTAGATTTAAAGGTAGCTGGAAGTGAAAATTAGTTTCAGCTCACTTAAGTGCTGAAAATTCATATATTTTCCCACATTCTAGTACCACGTATACAAATAATAATAATAATAAATTCTTAGCACTCAACAGCACAAATCATTGGCATTGAAATATATTGACATTAAGCTACACTTTTCCGCTGACCAAAAACATAAAGTTCAATAACTTACAAATGCAAGTAAATTATTACCTTTAAAATATTAAACAATATTGAATAAAGTTCTTAAATTTTGGCAGTTTGCTCTTGATGCTGGTCAAAATATTGTTATAAATGTACTGGGCCAATAAGAAAGTATTGTGATTTTATGGAGTGAAAAAATTAAAAAAAAAAGTTATATTCAAAATACTTCTTGTTTACCAACATAAAGCTTCATTTAATTAGAATTATGCTAAGAGCATTTGCTTTTTAAGGCTTTCTTTCTGTTATTATAAAAAGCTTTCTTAATAACTTTTTACTGTTAAATGGAAAGCATTTTTGTGCTTTCAATAGTGTTGTTTTCATTCAAATCAAATCATTTCAATTTCGTTTTACCATTTCCTAAGGTTGAATACAAGTAGATATTTCGTTTATATCATTTTTTATAAAACTGCAAGGCAGAAAATAAGCTTATTTTAGCGTTTCTAGTGTGATAATAATTTAATTATTTTTTCTTGACTTAACTTAAAAAAATGCTGGAAAAAAATTAAAAAATTCAGTAAAATGATTCTTTGACTCGTAACGGCGCGGCTGGCGGCTAGTTTTTTCAACAAGCCGAGCCGCCGCCGAACCACTCGGCTTATGCTTAGTACTCAGCCGATATTATTTTGTCTTATTTTTTATACTCTTTGAATTATGTTTAATATTGTGTCTATTCCACTTGCTTATAGTTTTTATTTATATTTCGTATTGAATATGATAGTCTGAGTCCCTGAAAACTGGTTGATATTGCTTCCACATAGAGAGAATGTGTATGTGAACGGTATGCCCCGGTTCACACACTTCAACTTTTGTTGATCAACTCGTAATTCAGTTGTAAGAGAGACGGAGGAAAAAGTACAAATATCTCTTTTTTTCTTACAGCTTTGTATGAACCGGGACTAACGTAGCTGCGGCAACACTTACGTTTTCTATTGGAGTCCCTTCCCAAATCCATGCACGTTTACATAGACTTTTTTGTTGCAGCAGTCAGGCGACTTTTTATAATTTGATCAAAGCTTTTTATTCGTTCATCCGTAGCACTGTTGCAATAAATGAAATTTTATGTAAAGTCTAGTTTCTATGGTTTAACAAATTATTTAGGAAGTTATTTCTATTGGCACTTAGGACATCAATTATTGCAATATTCAAACTATTGCCTTTGCAAAGTAAGCTTTGCGTGTGAAAAAGGGGTATTTTCTAGAAACATACTGGGTTCAAAAAAAAAATTATATGCTTAAACAAATCGGCGTTAAGCCGTTCAGCCGCCGCCGCCGAAAATATTTCTTTCAGCCGCCGAAATTTTTTGGTCGGCTTGCTACTCTGTTCTGCACGGCTCTTGTTTTTTTTTTTTTTGGGGTGGGGGGCAATTTCTTTCTGTTTTTGGCATTTTTTTAGCCTTGACGCTTTTTTAGTTTTGGTGATTTTTTCAGTATTGACGGCTGTTTTACTTTTGGTGTTTTTTTTCGTTCTGGCGATTTTTTGCTTTGAATACGTATTTTTAGTCTTAGCGATTTTATTAGTTTTGGCGATTTTTTCGGATTTTGGCGTTTTTTTTCTGTTCTCGAGACAACAGCATGTGACAGACGGACATAGGAGTGAAAACAATACGATTCCTTTTCACCTTAGGTGTACGGAACCCAAAAAATATCTGTTTTTTATTTCTTTATTTTTTTTTTCAAGAAATTTTTTTCTTTGCGTATTTTTTGTGCTTGTGGTTTTTTACTTCTTTCCATACACCAAATTATAAAAAAAGGTACCCTATTATTTTTGCTACCACGTCCGTCTGTCTGCCGGTCACAGGCTGTTTCCTCGAGAACCTCGAGAACATGTAAAACTTTGGCCGATATAACAAAAAAAATTGCCAAAACGAAAAACGCCAAAATTAAAAAAATAAAACCGCCAAAATAAAAAAAAAAACAAAAATTAAAAAGCGTCAAAGCTAAAAAATCTATAAAAACCGAAAAAAGTTTGTCGTGGACGTAATTTTTTAAAAAAAATATCTTCATCAGGTAATATTTCCATTATATAAGCTTAATTAAGTTCGTATAGTATTGAATATGTAGTGTCCGTACGGAATCCTTCGTGTGCGAGTCAAAGTCGCACTTTACTGAATTTATTTTTACTAGGATCGCCCGCTGGTGTAAAGTAGACCACTTGACACGTATGTAAACATGTGTGTACATGTTTGTTTAAAACAAAAATCAAACATAGTTGTTTTTTCATGCACTTTTATGCTAATAATTTTGAATAAAGATTTATATTGTGCATATTTACACAAAAATACCTTTTAAACCATATATGTTTCACCAATGTTCGTGGACGATAAGATACTTAAAAGTGTACGAGAAAAAAATGTGTGCTGTATTTATATATAAGATTTTATGTATTATGTTTTTAACAAGCACTAGCATATTACAAAACAAAAATGTATATCGTTATTGCACTGTTGAATTTGTTGTTCTCCTGCTACCTCCTGGTTAAATACCTCTTGGTCGAAACGAAACGAATAACATATTTCATAAAAATACACGCAATCTGACAAGTAATCGAATGAGTTACAAATACAAATTTCAAATATCTATATTCAAGCATATTTCGTATAGAAAGATATACATATATACAGGGTGGGCCAAAAGAAACCAAGGGGTGTAAAAGTTTAATAACTTTTTTGTTTATTAATTTTTTTTTTATTTTTTCTTTCAGATTATATAGACAACACTTGGAGAATTTATAATGGAGAGGTTCACAACTGAACAGAGAATCAGAACAATAGAATTTTATTATTTAAACCAGAGATCAATTATTTTAACGCAAAGAGCATATCGTCGACATTTTAACGTCAGAATTTCGCCCTCTGAAGCGATGATTCGTTGCTTAGTTAATCGTCATCACCAACATGGCAGCGTAAGAGATTTGCCTCTAACCGGTAGACCACGTTTAAGTCGCACTGCGGAAAATATTGAACAAGTACAGCAAAGTGTTAACGAAGCACCAGAAACATCTGGCAGAAGGCGTTCTGCTCAGCTAGAAATGTCTCGTACGTCACTACGGCGCATTTTAAAAAAAGATTTACAGTTATACCCATATAAGGTGCAATTGGTCCAAGAATTAAAACCCGCAGATCATCGGCAACGTCTAAATTTTGCAGTTAAATTTCAAGAGTTGGCCAGAAATGAAATCAACTTTATTGAAAATTTGATTATGAGTGATGAGGCTCATTTTCATTTGAATGGCTTTGTTAATAAGCAGAACTGTAGGTTCTGGGGCTCTCAAAATCCAAGAGCCATTCATCAACGCCAATTGCGCCCCATCAGGTGTACAGTATGGTGTGGGATCACATCTGAAAATGTCATTGGGCCCTACTTCTTCGAGAATGAAGATGGAAGTGCTGTAACCGTAAATGGAGAGCGGTATCGGTTTATGATAAAAAATTTTTTACGTCCTGCTCTTGAAAACAGACCTGGTATGTGGTTTCAGCAGATCGGAGCCACTGCCCATACTGCCCGAGACACAATGGCACTTTTAAATCAAATTTTTGGAGAGCGAATAATTTCTCGAAATTCGGAAATTATTTGGCCAGCGCGATCGCCAGATTTGACAGCACCCGACTATTTTCTTTGGGGTTTTTTGAAGGAGCGAGTGTATGTGAACAAGCCACAGACAATCCTTGAACTCAAGGCAAACATTGTTGCAGAAATTCGAACGCTACAGCCACAAGTTTTGAAAGATGTTATGGAAAATGCTCTAAAAAGAGCCCATCAGTGCGAAGCTGAAAACGGTGGTCATTTAAGAGACATCATTTTTCATACTTAGTGTAAAAAAATTTCCATTTTGTATATTATATAATCTGAAAGAAAAAATAAAAAAAAGTTAATAAACAAAAAAGTTATTAAACTTTTACACCCCTTGGTTTCTTTTGGCCCACCCTGTACATATACGAATATGTAAGTAATTTCGAAGCACTTCAATTTCGTAAAGCTTGTAATAAATACAACCCGCTTCCTTCATTAGTGACTTATATGGCCACAGTACGAAAAGGGATTGCATTTTTTTACGCGTTTCAATAAAACCAAAAATGAACACAAATTTATCTTTTTTTTTTAATCCAGGCAAATTTGCTACTGTGTAGTTTTATTTTATAATAATAAATAATATTTGTATTATTTAAATGTTTAATAAAAAATACGTATGTACATACATGCACTTTTTCATTCGTTTTATTTCCATGAATTGATTTTTTTTCTTTTATTAATTGTCTTAATTACCAAAAAATATACTTGATTTTATTATTAAAATTGAAATCTTAGTTTTATTTTTAGTTTAGTTTTTCTTTTTAAATGATGCATGTGTTGTTGTAACCTAATTTTATTTTAGATTGTTTTAACATGAAAAAAATATTATTTTTTCCACAAATATCACAATACATCTCTAGAAATATTAAAAATCTATTTTAAAGAAAATGCAATTTTGACATTTGTGATTTATGTACATTATTCCTTCAGTCAAAATTAGTAAAATGGCACAAAAACAACAATATGAAAAAGAAAAACAATACCAAAATTAAAAAATTAAAACAACCGTACGACAAAAACAAACAAACAAAAAAGGCAGAAGCAAAACTAACAAAAAAAAAATCAATTGTGAGGGATGAATGAACTTATAGGCTAACAAAACGATTGATTATACATCATATTATGCTTAACAATAATGGCTAGACAATAGTTCCCTATTTTGCAATTAAATATGTATATTTATTTCTTTTTATTTAATTTCTCTAGAAATTATGGTGTTGTAAAGCGTTAAAGTTTATTTATTATTAATTTTTATTTGTTGTTATTGCTGTTGCTGTTGCTGTTTGTTGTTTGTTGTTTGTTGTTTGCTGTTTGCTGTTTCCCACATACAATACGCCTTGGTTTAAACGAAGAAGAAAAAACCGAGATAAAATTATATTTTATTTGGGTTTTGGTTGGTTTGATTGGTTTTGTTTGTTCTTTACTTGACAACAATCATGCGCAGCGCGTATTCATTCCAATTGTGTATGTGTGCATATGATTGTGGGTTAAAACGTACACATAAACCCTCACAGAAGCGCAAACGGCCCATTACTTTATTTTTTAAGTAGCAATAGACCCACCTTACCACCACCTCCTAGGTTTCATTATACTTAAGACCACAATTTCGTGAGCGCTATGTGTAGATTTGAAATAGTATTAAAATACTCAAAATAGTGCAAATGAAGCAAATCAAAACGGGCAAGATCACTATGAAACGAAATGATCTAGTTTTAAGATATAAAATAACACGGTTAATTTTCAATTATTTTGTTTATGTTCTTTTTTTATAGTGGAATACCTTCTGTGCCCCAAAGCTGGATGTCAGAGATTCAAATCAATTTCGGCCTCCAGATCAATATGATTCATTGAATTTTCAGAACTATTGAATATTTGATTATCATTTGTGCTTTCCCCGTTCACATTTCCAGCTGCAATCCGGTCTTGTTTCGCTTTACCTAACATCCAAGAAAATACTTTTTCGAAAATCTATTTATTAATTATCAAAGTGCGAATGGGAAAACTAATTGTTTGCTTATGAAAATGAAACAGAAATGTTTTTGTTTTTGTTAGTCTGTAAGTTGTGCATATAAGTTAATTTTTGGACACTGTACACTTTCACTTTGTTTTTAATTATGATTTTGATTTTGAATTTTTTTCTCTTTTTTTTTAAATCCAATTGAAATAGTAAAACAAACACTTTACTCGACGACTTCATATTCATCGAGATGTAACATTAAAGTATAGAGTTTATAATAGCCCAATTCACAATCTTGTGCAAATCGTCTTGCATCGTTGCATGTGCAAAATGGTATAGTATATTGATAATCACCACTAAGAACTGTTAAGTGGTGAGTAGAATATACTACACAATTTTTGCACATGCAACGATGCAAGACCATTTACACAAGATTGTGAATTGGGCTAATATGTCTGAGGTGAGCAAGACGCAAGTGTGTTGTATGAATAATGATAAGTGCAGTAGACTGATGTTTATGTACAAAAGTAGACGTTCGTTCACCGATTAGAACAATTTATCACTCTAGCCCAATTCACAATAGCCCAATTCACAATCTTGTGCAAAATTGTATTTTAGCCCAATTCACAATCTTGTGCAAATGGTCTTGCATTGTTGCATGTGCAAAATAGTATAGCATATTCATATTCACCACTTAACAATTCTTAGTGGTGAGTATCACTATACTATACCACTTTGCACATGCAACGATGCAAGACCATTTGCACAAGATTGTGAATTGGGCTATTATATTATACTCACCACTTAACAATTCTTAGTGGTGAGTATCAATATACTATACCACTTTGCATCGTTGCATGTGCAAAATGGTATACTCACCATTTAACAGTTCTTAGTGGTGAGTACCAATATACTATACCATTTTGCACATGCAACGATGCAAGACAATTTGCACAAGATTGTGAATTGGGCTCATAACAAATTTATATACATAATTGTATTTGTAACTCATGGAATTACCAGTTGTGGAACTAAACAATATACCTAACAAATAAAGGACGACATAATGGACAATTGTTAAAATCGGTTGTATTCTGCATAACAATTCCCTGGGAACTTTTTCCCTATATCTTGTTCGTCTATTAAAAACGAAAATCATACATTAAAACAACGGGAAATAAAATGGCTGGCTTAGAAAATTCGAAATTTTCTCTCACGAATGGTTAGTCACGCCATCATTCTATTCTCAAAAAAAGTTAATTCACCGGCAGTTAATTTCTGATAAATATTTAGAATTGGGCTGAATATACATATGTATGTATTTATGGTTTTCATGAATAACAACCTATGACAGATTTTCCTTATTTCGAGTTATACATATTTCAAATAGTTTTTAGGTGTCGAATTTTTTTTTTTACATATGGATTAATATCGTTTTTTTTTCTTCTCTAAAACAATAACACACCTTTTACCTTTTTGCAATAGAATTATTTTCAAAAAGAACTCTTTTTGGCTCTCCTGAAAAATTTAATTTTTGTGCATACGCTTTTATTCATGAAAACTACTGATATACAGTGCACTCGAGATAACGTGAATATCGCAAATGTGAACACCGATTAATGTAAAAAAAAATTTTTTTTTTGTTGGTTGGTTTTTTTTTAATCGATTTCTTAAGGATGAACGTTTGAAAGCTCTGTAATTTTAACAACACAAATCAATGCCCTTAAGCTACAAAAAGTTAAAACGTTAAAATTGTGTGTTAGTTAGTTCCGGGAATTCCATTTTTATTATAGATATATATGTAATTATATTTATTAGCTTTGTAACTTGAACAATAAAAATTAATGCGCTTAGTTACAAGAAAGTTCCGGGAATCCCCTTTTTACATGAATTTCATTTAGTATTTTAATGTGTATTAAAATGTGTTCTAATAAAGCAAAATTTCAGAGAATCACGTGCTTTGCTGCGCAAATACTTCACGTACACATATGCTTAAAATTTTAATGATTTGGAAAGGCAAAAAATGCAAGACGTCTTAAGAACTTCAACTGCCCTATTTAATACAAAAGTTCCAAATCAGCCTGAATGAGTTCAACTATTTTGAACAATTATGTTTTCCTATATTTAATATATATTTAATTTTATTTTTATTTTTTAATATTATATAAATTGCTAAAGGTATTCACATCAGTTTTTTTCTTGTTGGAAAAATGGGAAAATGTAAATTTTTTACAACAAACACAGGAAACAAAATTCCACCTAAAGTTGAGTTTTTAATTCAACTTTTGGTGAATTTTTTTCCCTGTGTTTGTTGTAAAAAAATTACATTTTTCCATTTTTCCAACAAGAAAAAAACTGAGGTGAATACCTTTGCTATTTCGAAATTGAGTAGAATTTTAACTTTCAGAAATGTAAGTGCAGTTTCTGTAACTTGTGAAAAGTTGTCGCATCGAGAAAAATTAAATAATTATTTGAGTTATCCTATTTCACTCGAGGCCCTTCATATAAAAACTTAAATAAACTTACAAAAATATCAATATAGTTTTTTTCTTATTCACAGATTCATAACAATTTTTTCGATTCGAAAAATTCTCACTTTCGTTACATAAATGAGACACAGGTTTTTACGAATAATAAAAAAAAAATTCCAATATACAGAAAATATATATTAAGAGAGTTTCCAGTTTAGCATGAAATCACCAAGTATAATTAAGGTACATAAGTTTATTTAGGTATAAATAAAGCTAATGTTGTAAATTTTGTCTTCTGAAAATTGCAATACATTTTATAAATTCTTGCTATTGATACACTACAGTAATATATCTAGCATATACATTTATGTATGTCAATTTTTTTTTTTCAAAAATATTAAATTCTTTAAAAACAAACTTTTCAAACGAATGTCTTCAAATGTACAAATTGTTGAATAGCATGATGATGTTCAGTTTAGTGATATGCGTGCAATTTCTATACAAACCACCGTTTCATGTTTTATATATTAAATTTACTAGAAACAAATCGATATCATTAGATTATGACACACTTTCCCAAAAAGATAAATAAACAATTGTTTTTCTTTCTTTTACATACATACACACACATCGCTCATTTACTGCAATAGTGTGATAACTTTAAAAATCCAGTTTTTAGTTAATAATGTAGAATAATTCGGCAGTTCGCATTTTATCTTGTGTAAAAATTTCATATAAACAGCTTGCACTACCACCTTCTGAGAGAAGAATATTCAATTATATTTTTTTTTATTGAGTTGTATTTTTTTCAGTTGTGACATTATTGAAGTTAAATAAGCGATATGTATGTAATATATAAAAAACCAAAAAAAAAAAAAGCTAACGTAAACAAATAATGAATGAAAATTATTATAAATTTTGACGAGGACTAAATAAAGTATTTTGTAAAATATATGTCCTCAAAATAAAAAAGAAATAAGCAAATAAGAAAATATTACTCACCGCCTGTGAAACAAAGGCAGCCTTCGTCATCACTGCGTGAATCACGTCTTGAGTTTTTCAGCTCCTTGTTCATTTCGTTAATGCAACGTTGATAGTAGTCATAATCCTTCAAATACCACACGGGTGGCCATCTGTGTTCACGCAAGTATTCTTGATTATCTTGGTGCAAGGCACGAAGGCCTTTAATTGAATGCCGACAAATAACGTTATAGTTGACGCACAAATAAGACATGCACCATTCTGCCAATTGATCTGCATTATGCAGCTATATATAAAGATATAATAAAGATAAAGAAATAAATTCTTTCTTCAACAAATTCAAAAATGTTTACCTTAACCGGCTCTAAGAGTTTGAGACAGTGATCCACCGTCTCATTAGTTTCCTTTTGTGAAATCATTGTAAGATCCTCTATGACTCGACATTCAACTAAATTCAACAAACGCGGCAGACACAAACGATTGGCCAATTCCAAAAGATTAAGACATTTAGCAGCCGAAATGTGTGGTATTTCGTCGGTATATAAATAGCAAAGTAATTTATGGAATGTATAAATAGTCACGCCAGGAAATACAATCTAAATAAATTAAAAATAAACAAAACGTATTCAGACTGAGTAAATACAGATGTAAGTGTTATGTGCAAATGATCTTTACCACACTAGAATGAGCCTCACGAAAATCACCAGCCAACATGGCTCGCATTACGTCACATCGGGCTACCAATATGGCACGATGTGCTCTCATTTGGCCATCGTCTAACTCAAATGTTATATCGGTAAAGCAGCCATCTCCCAAGCAATGTTTTTCCATATTTTCTTTAATGCTCTGAAAAAATATTTATGTAGGTATGTATATAAATACATATATTCAATCAAAAAAAAACTAAATAAATTGTTTGCTGGAATTTAAAAATACTACTCACAAGACATATATGAGAACTAAGATCATCATTGATGCTGGGCACGATATTTTGTGTCTTGGTAAGTAATTTTGTTAATTGAGGCAGTTCCAGCAAATCGGCAGTTTGTTCAATTTCCTGAAAAAATAAACGCTTTCAATTATTAAAATATCTGAATAAAAGGAACTTGCTAATGGAATAAAAAAATTTTTACACCATAAAGAAACAACTTTTAATAAAACATAATACAAGTGAGTCATATACTGACCTGTAAATTATTCAATTCTTTTTCAATAGTGCCTGTGTAAATAAATTTGAGGCAATGATGCAATGCTTGTGTGGTTATCACTTTGGTAAGTGTTAAAATTGTTTGATTAATAAGATTGCCCCGTCCATTATCCACTTGAATAATGCGTATATTTTGAAAAACTGTATGATGCAGATCTTTGTAAAGCTCAGTTGGTTTCTTTGTCTCAATTAAGGGCAAAGCTTGATAACTTGAACGTCGTTTTATTTGCTCCCACATCCTATAAACAAAAGATATACATATTAATATTTATAAGGCAAAAAAAAAATTTTTTTTTTTTTTTTGTATCACGGATGCTGTCGGCATAGAGTATAAACCTGCTAACTTATTTCAAACAAATTTTCCAGGAGAGACAAAAAGCTAATTAACAGCGTAAAAAATTAGCATAACAAATTAGTTTTTTCAACATTTGAATTAAATTACATATTTTGGCCAGTCCATGCCTCTTTCGGCCGACATTAAAAAAAGTTATAAGAAGTGGATTTAGCAGGTTTGCACTCGAAGTCGGCGATATTTACCTTTGTGCACGAGATTCATTGCGTATTAAGCACTCGGTATCATCGTTGAAATCTGCTGTTGTTGCTTCACCAAATGTTGAACTTATCTAGGGGTAAATTTGCAAAACTATAACCACAAGCAAACAAGTTATTAGTCATTCACATTCATACCATACTCGACTCACTGCTACTGCGGCCGCCCATATCCGTTATTTCGGTATTTAAAATACGATTGAAAACATTCGAAGCAGCAGCAAGCATAAATTTGTGTACGGGAAATTTAATTGTGCCAACAACCAGTATAAGATCGGTATAGTTTTGAGCAAGCAACATATTGTACATGTCCTGGCGAAAATTGCCCACCACTACTGTCATTTCTGGCGGTGGTGGTTTGGGCGGACGAAATGGCGCTTGTAGCAAAGGCTTCTGCACCTTCTTTAGATTTGTCATCCAGAAGCGTTGTTGCCTTCGAGCAATTAAAGCTGAACGTATGGCATTTTCAAAAACTTCATTCACACCAAAATATGTAAATACGCTTGCTTCGTAGTAGGCCACGCCCAGTTCTCGGGCAACGGCACGAGCTTCGTCCGGCATCACCAAATCACTTTTAAGTGCAGCTCTATAGAATATGCATAAATGAAAAACAAATAATTTTCTGAGGATTAGATTTCCGCTTACCTTACAAATGTGCTTCTCTCACCAAAATATGAGAGATAAGTCTCATCGCGATACATGTAACGCAAGTCGTTTTTACAGCCCACCAATATAACGGGAACATCAGGGCAAAATCTTCGTATTTCCGGATACCACATGGCTTTGCAATTCCTGAGAGAAATCGGACTGGCAATGGAAAAACATAGCAAAACGACATCAGACCTATAAAAAAAAGTTATTTTGAAATACATACATACATATATCATTTTTTAAAACGTAATTAAGGGTACAGAAATGCAACAGAGAAAATAGTTCAATGAATTTCTTGATGATTTAAGTAAATAAAGTTGATATATAAAGCGAAATTGTATTTACAAACAAAATGTTTTTATATTTACATGAGCAAACATTTGAGTTTCAAATTAAAAATCAGAAGTTTTTGTTGCTTATCGCTTTCAATAATGGATAGCAAATTAACTATTTTCATTTATAAGATTAAAAACAGACTGATATAACATATATGAGCCATTCGTTTGTAAAGTGAGACAAGCCAGATTTTGCAAATTTCTTACAAATAAAATTTATGGCAATGAGGAAAAAGTGCTGGCCTTATTTTGCTGTTTTGTAGGAGAGTACTTTAACTTTTCCATGTCGATTTTGAGGAGTTTATCTTTTTTACACTTAAATAGAGAAATTGGTGTCCATTTACATTTTTTAGGAAAACATCGTGCTACACACATTCATTTCAAATATACTAAAGTATAACCGAAATTAGCACACAATTCTTGAAGTATTGCCCTGCGGTACTTTTAAATATGAAGACTACAGGGTGACATTAATTCAAATTCTGGTTATTTTAATTTTTTTAATTGACTTGCCTCACTTTGCAAATGAATGGTTCATAATATAATATTAAAGTGAAAAAATCTTTGCTCATTAGTATATTTTCCACACATACCGGCCATAAGCAAAGCGTCTATCTTTATCATGATCACCAAATGTGTCCCACAGCCGCAGAGACACATTGACACCATCAACTACCTCCCAAGAGCGTTCAAGTACCTTAAATTATAGGAAAATATATTAAAACTAATACGCACACACATATTCACAGACATCTGTATATACAAATTCAAAATTAAATCAATATTGTTACAAGTACTATAGTCATCTTTAACATCTTACGTCTTTATATATGCGATATTGGTCTATGGCCCAAACAGTGGGCACATGAGTGGATAATAATTGTGAAAGGGAAACATGTTTATTGCATGCACGAGCACATATTAAACGCGTCTTGCCTACGGCTGTATCACCAACAAGGACACACTTAACAAGTTCCTGATGCGGTTGTTCGTTATCCATGTTTCCATTGGTAAATGCAAAATACGTTTTATTCCTATACACTGTTTACCTACAATTAGATTGAAAAAAGGGGGTAACAGAGAGTGGTATGTGCATGTATGGATTTAGCAAAAGTTAAGCGTACTTAATTATAAAAATACTTATTTATTTTATAATAAAGCAATACATATTATAAGTGATGTACATATGTATGTATGTATTTAAATGCATGTAATACTCATATGTATAATAACAGTCATATTATTGATTTATATTTTGCAAAATATGTATGAACAATTCATGCAAAATTAGCATACATACATTCATACATATGTACATATTAGTAAATACAAGTATAATGCTAAAATATAAAGTATAAAAATTGAATAACTTTAATTTTTTTTCTACTGACATGTTGATTATAAATCAATTAATAAATTTAAGGATAATATTCCTTAGGGCTATTATTACTTTGTCTGCCCAATATATGTATAGCTTTGCATTATTACAACTTCCGTTTTTTATTGTTATTATTATTAATGTTAATAACGTTTAATGAATAAAAAAATAATAAATGAAGGTTTTTTAATGCAACGATATTTATCGGTCCGACAAAATCCTACCTTTAACTAACGCATGTACGTCTGTATGTTTCTATGTTTTATATATATGTATGTACATATGTACATATTTACATTTGTATATACATACATACATACCCTGTAGGAAGTTTCAATAGTAAAACAGTACTTATTCACTGTTGACTTTGTCACCAGTAATACCAAGGCCTTAACTACGAAAGACGAATTATAGTACCTCAGTGGTCGTTTTTTTGCTATAGATTTTTAGACAGACGAATTATAGTACCTCATAGATCTTTTGGAACCATAGTACCATAGTACATAGAACCATACATTTAAGTAGTTCCAGTCAACTCTTTTGATACTTTTTTGGAGCAAATAAAATAAAAATCTTAATATGCAGACGCTCCATTGACAATGTCCCCAAAAAGTCATCTAAACAATTGACTAAAAGTGGTGACATGGATTCTCCTATCCCATAACCTTCCTAAAGGGCATGTACAATAGAAAATTTATAAAATTTCACATTTATTTTTAATACCTATTAAGATTTTGATTAAACAGCAACAAAGATCGAAAAATATCCCATAAAATAAACGTGTGGTACCTATTAATACTTTGCGGAAAATTTCAGTTCTTTGTTAGACAATTCTCAAGAAATAGGTAATTACATATCGTTACCTTAATATAGAAAGGCCCTAACTAATTATTTTTTTAATCGAGATTATTCTATATTTCGATAGAATAACATCTAATGTATCTAAAAATGCGTAAATCACGATTTCAAAAATATAATGAGTTAGGGCCTTTCTATATTAAAGTAAGGATCTGTATCTATGTGTGTTTGGCTCATTCGACTGAACAACATCACAACTCAAAATATGCGATTAATGTGTTAATAATGCGGAATTAATAAATATGTATATATAGGTATATAAATAAATATAATAATTCATACAAATATCTTGTGCACTAAATAATTGAAAAAAAATTAATTTTCTTTTTCCACTAAGTTGTGTGTAAATTAAAAATTATTTATGGCGTTGTTCAATTAAGTGAGCGATATGTGTGTAGGGATGTGTAAGTTATAATATACTGTGTAAAGTCGTATGTTGTACTTACATGAGTATAATTAAGTATAATAAGAAATTGAGATGATTTCTTAAAAAGATTTCTCAATATGAATTGCTAAAAATTCCCTTACATACCTATTTACGTTTCGAAAGTCAATTAAAAATGACTTAATGGGAACGAAGCTCTAAAAAAACTGTAAAATAAAAACGCAGCAAATGCACAAACATGTTCATTGTTGCTGGAAACAAAAATATGACTTCAGGTGTTGTGTGCATGTGTGTGCGTTTGTGTACTAGTGTGTGAGTAATTTTAATCTTATTATTAATCTTATTATTATGCTTGTTTTCTTATTATTTTCCAATTAGTAGAATATTTTATTACTTTTAGAAAAACTATTTCACAAAAAGAATGCCTTGTTGTATTAACACTTTCGTTTTGTTTGGCTTAATGCAGCTAAAAAATAAATTCAGGAACTTAGAACTTTAACTCCAGTGCTTGTTTTCTATTTTTAATATTTTAATTATGGTTTTAAAAAATTTTTTAATGTTAAAACGCACCAATAATAACTGCACTTTTCTTACTTTGAAAATTTCCTTGTGTCGTATTCTTTATTGATTTTCTCCATCTAATGCATCTGAACTTCGAAGCGTTTTCACTTTATCACTTTTAACAATAGAAACTTTAAACTTTTATTTAATTTTTTGTTTTATTTTCTCTCTAAATTGTTCCACTTGTAACAATGATTCTATTAATGTCTTTTCAACGATTTAATATATTTTTCATAAAGTTTTTCCTCTACTAGAATACGTAGTTCTTCTTTTGTTCAACAATTCTGATTAAAAGCAATTTTCTTATTTTTTATTCACTCTTGTGTTCCAACACAGAGATGATAATACCTTATTTTAATTATAGTACCAAAATTGAGACTAAGAAGTACTTTTCGAAAACTGTCATGCTATAAGAAAATTTACATGAAAGCGTTATATAAATAATTGAATTTTGAAATTAATATATAATAATATATAAATATAATATATTTAAAATTTACTATAACAGAGCTTATAATAATTTTTAGGTATTATGAAATAACATTATTGCCAATGGATGTATTTTGCCATACATTTGTTCCTTTTCATGTAACCGCATGGTATCTTTTGCAACACTCGTACATATGGACATGCTTTGACATATGTAATAGTGTTCGTCTTTTAGTAGTCTTCTTCTGCAGCCACACGTTCAACAAATGGCTTTCAATTTCATTACACATTTTGTGTCAAAATTGTTTGAAATTGATAGCTGTCATGATACAATTATAACAGGTACCAGAGATCAGATTGAATGCCTAATTTTGCTGTTTTGAATGCAATCACAAAAAACCTGCATATTGTTGTCAATCCACAACATTTAAAAAAAAACAACGCATGGCACAATCAAAAGAGATGAGTGTGGCGAATTTTATTGCCTGCATTGCTTGTTTTATATAAATGTTCACTGGTCTTGTCAAAAGCAGCGAATACTCAGTGAATGGTGCGAATACTTTTTATTGTGATTGAACACAACGTAATCTTGTATAAAACGTACATATGTATGCTCTTACATTGGTATTCAATGTATGTATGTACTTATGTATTATGCAAAGATCAACGAATACTCCAGTGAATGGTATGAAAGAAATACATTCTTTCATGCTGCATCATTTCATTTCGCTGCTTGTATTATAACGGCATTGCAATAATAGAGTGTGTCAGAGCAATCAACAAAAACAACGAATTATAGCAAGGCAACTACATTTGTTATTGTTGTCGAATAAATGCATGGCGAAAGCAACGAATTTATGAATAGTTAGCAAATGTGAATGGTCTCACTCTGTTCACTGACAGGTACATGCACAAGCCCAGCCCACCAGTTGTCAAACTTTGTTTACAAGCTGCGAAAATGTTAGTGTATGTGTGTGAATAAAATGATTACAGTGTTGCCAATGAATTTACACATCGCTGTCTCTCCAATTACACATCGAAGAAAATTACACTACACATCTTTTGTGTAAGTAAAAATTAAAACAAAAATAAATAAAAATAGAACCCAAAGTAGAATTACACACAGATTATACAAGAATTTAATTACATGGCCTACACATGTGAGTAGAAATTACACACTGTCTAACTACACAAAGATTGGCAACACTGAATAACTATAATCATGCAGGAATGACGCGTCTGCAATTGTACTTTAGTTACCCTGTAATTGTTATTTTTAAAAACAAAAGGCATCTGTTTCTGACAATTATTCGTTTGTTTATACCAACAAAGTGAATGTGTTTTTTGGTGTTGTAATTTTGTTGTAGTCGTGCATGTACCTAGTATAATTGTACCATGATAGCTGTGACACAAATTGATAATCAATTTTCTTTTTTAAATGCCACCGACGAAGAAACAACTCAAATTTGTAGCTTCAATCAATGTGTGCTGTGACCAGCCGTTCAAATTGAAAACTAAATTGCCATTTAAATGGATAGGTGAATTTGAAATCAATCTAGTTTTCAATTTAAAAAGTTTGATTTTGCTAGTGAAAAAAGTGTGAGTGTATTGCAAATTGAATGGAATTGAAAGTCAAAAATTGAACGTGTGGCCCCCAAATTAACCGCTGCCGTATTTCAAATGGAATGACCCAAAGTGTATTAATACCAAGTGCACATTAAACAAATAAAACAATTATGCCACTTGGTATTAATGTACTTCGGAATGGCACAATATATGTATTTATAAAATTAAAATATGTACTGTTATCATAGGTTTGTAGCAATACTGAACGAATGAACGAGTTGGACCCTCTATAATCGTATCGCTATAATAAATATAACGAAAATGTATCGACTTTGTTATTCAGTAACATATTTTAACGATATTCGCTGTCGGTAGCGATTATCGTTAAAAAAAGTTAGTGTTCGCACTTCAGATACAATGTGACCTCACTTCAGCTGCTAGTTTCATTGGTGTCAAAATCATACAAAATACATATGTATTCGTAAAATTTTTGACAGCTTGTAATTTTACACTAACATAATTACCAGTTTTTTTCAGTACTGCATTTCATATCAAAATGAGTTGTCCTTCTCAAATTCGCCTTAATATAAATAATAGCTCAGCTTTGTTAATAACATACAAATTCGAAAGCAGTTCCTTTCGTTTCGAAATAATGTCAATAACATACAAATTCGAAAGCAACTCCCCGAAAATCGAAATACATACATAATATTGTATTCTGTGATAATATGACAAGCAAGACTGCATCCTAGCTCACACTGAAAAATTGAGGAAACAGTACGTTTTATATCAAATAAAATCAAATAGTTTCAAATAGAGTAAATCATTTATTTAATAGAAACACATAAATGTTTCGCTTTATTCAAACATCAATAGATGTAAATAAACAAATTTTGTGCAATAATAAACATTGATAGAGGATAAGAAAAATAAACAAATAAATTTTGAACATAAACGAATTTTTACCAAATAACAATAAATAAATTACGTAGTAAAAATAAATATTTGACTAAATCAGTTGCATTTTTGAATAGGAACAGGGACAAGACGATACAAAGTGCATTGAAGCATGATAGCTTTAAAATCCTCCCGAGGCTGCTCTTAGCTCATCCATCAACGAGGGGGGCACTGATAATGAAGCGGTAGCTATGAGAGAACTGCCTGGTACCTTATGGCTGTAAGAAGTTAAAAAATTCTGTAATTCGGATCGTAAACCTTCAACGTTACTCTCAAGATTCTGTAAATTTGGCACACATTGATTGCTACGTTGTATTAAATCCAAGATTTCACTAGTTGAGGGTCTTTTAGTGACTATAGACGATTGTTGTATTAACTACAAAAAATATATATAAATAATTTTCATGAGTATAATATCTTCAGTATTTTTCTACCTTTTTGTAATCATCTATAAGATTTGAAACCTCGTAATTCGTGCCATTATTTTGGGAAGATTTTCCTAAATCAGACAGCTCAAATTTTTTTCGTTCAAAGGCCAAAGTGTCCTTTAATTCCTTTAAGAAAGTAATTTTAAAATGGTATTAGAATAACTTCCCTATAAACTTGTCAACTTACTTTGATGGTATTTTGACCTTGTTCGTATTTTAAACGCATGTCCTCCAAACTTCTTTTGGTATTTTGTAAGTCCTGGAGTTCTTCTTTAGTCTTCAGCTGTTCTTCACTTAACAAAGCCGTTTTTTCTTCGTTGGACTTGAGGGATTTTTTAAGACTTTTCAGATTGCTAAGCAATGAGTGTATATGATCATCATATCTTAACATTTTACGTTGATATTCTGCCTCCAATACTTTGGTCAATATACGCAAATGATCTTCACTGATATTTTGTTCCAACACTTCCGTACTTTCAACAGACGTTTGTGCCGAAATGTCAATTACTTTAACCAAATTAAAATCAGGCATTAAGATGGCTTCCCTTTTATTATCTCTGAGATCCTTAGCTTGATCTTCCAACTCCCTGATGTAGTCTAATAAATCATCCTTTTCCTCTATTATTTTACTTACTCTAGATTTTAATTCTCGTATTTCTTTTTTATATTCTGCTACTTCTGTTGCAAAGTCTTCGTTGATGTCTTGTTGAAATCTACTGTTTCGTTTTTCTAATTGTTGATTTACATGTTTTTGTTGTTCGATTTCCTTTTGACAATCTTGAAGAAGCTGCTTCATCACATTGATTTCTTGTTGGAATGTTAGTTTTAGTTGCTCTTTTTCTTGTTGTCTTTTTATTTCCAGAAGTGCTGTAAGTTCTTCAAGTTTCCTTAATTCCTCATTCTGATCTGCAAATACTTGATTTAGTTCTTCCAATTCCATGCGTTTTAATTCTAGCTCTTTGCGTGTTTTCTCTTCCAAAGTATGAGCGTCGTTTAAAGAATTTACTACATCCTCCCAATCTTTCTGGTACTTTTGCAAATTTTGGACTTTATTATTTTGCAAATCCATCATTTGGTTTAATAACACTAAACGTTCTTCTTTTTTATAAGCTTCTTGTTCTTGAAAAATTCGATGCTCTTGCTGAAGTTGTAAAATTTGTTGCTTGAGTTCTTTTACCTCAAAGTTTTCTTTTACATTATTTTCCTGCAGTAAACATTGTATGGCTTGATTTTGTGCAGGTCTTCCTTTCACTTTTAACTCGTCCAAGGATTGCCTAAGTTCCTGTAATTTCTGTGTTTCCTTTGTAAGCTTTTCATTTAATTCAGACTTATTGGTTTGTTCCCGGCATAATTGCTCCTTGAGTTTTGCATTTTCCAATTGTAATTCTGTCAATTCTGCGTCATTGCCTTCCACTGTTCTCAACCTTTTTTCCATTTTATAAAGTTTGCCGTCATTTATCAAAAGATGTTCTTGCAGATTTGCTGCCATTTTTATATGATTTTCAAAGCTATCTTTCATATCTGCATATTTTTGTGTTCTGTCATTTATGTCTTCCTTAATTTGAAGTGTTAATGCTTCTGTTTCTATTGCACTTAATTTCTGTTTGAGAATGTTGTTCTCTGTGACTAGTTTTTCTATGCTATCGTTTGAATTTCGAAAAAGATGCTGCCTTTCTCTAAGAAAAATGCCCAATTTGTCAAGGTTTTCTTGCAGTTTATTCCCTTGCAGAGATAAATTAATGAAGTCAATATTCGTTCCTGTACAGTTATATTCTTCGTTTAAGGTTTGCGGGAATTGATCAGTTTTTACATGTTGTTTACAATCTTTCACTAAATCAATATTTTTTTGCAGTTTTTCACATTTTTGTTGAAGCTCTAAAAAGTCTTTATCTTCTGTATCCAGCTGTTCCGGATCTAATATTAAATAAAGAAATAGCATTTTGTTAATTTTTAAAATGTTAAGTTTATCGTAAAGTATTCTTACCGTTCCTGGTTTGCTGAAACTGTTCGGACGACCTCTCTTCATGTTTTTCCTCATTAATATTTGTTTCTAAATCTTTTATAAAATTTTTCATATGCTCAGAGTCTTGCTTAAGTTGCGAGTTTCCTTTAAAAACTCTATCAAATTCCTTTTCTAAATTGCGTATTTTATTACTTAACTCCGTAGTTTCTTGTAGGTACTCCTTAAGTTTTTTTCGCAAATGTTCAATTTCTTGCCGATCCTTATCGTTTTGAAATTTCACCTTTCCCTGTTCAACTTGCAAAAGCTCGAGTTGAAGTTGTGTCTTTTTGTATAATCCTTGTACTTTTTCAAACTGTTCTTGGGTAGATATTAAGGCTTCCTTTACTCTCGCAAGATCGTGTTCCTGCTCAACGGTCCTTTTGTAAGCGTTCTCTTTATCTTTGACAAGTTGGTCCATGGTTGTGTGTAATTCGTCCAGCTGTTTGTTCTTGTGCTCCTCTGAAGTCCTGAGCTCTTGTAACTCTAAACGGTAGGCCTCGAGGGAAAAATTTAACTGATCTATTGTTCTTTGTTGTAACTCATTTTGCTGCTGAAGATCTTTCATTTCTTCCAATTCATCTTCCATTGCATGTAACCTTTCTTTTAAGTTAATTATAACTACTGTTTTAGCATGAATTTCGCTTTGGTACTTCATACTTAGTTCATGTACTTGATCCAAATCTTGTTCCTTCTCTATTTTATGAGTGTAATGCTGCTGAATGTGCTCTATTTCATCTTCCTTAATACTAAGCAATTGCCGTTGAATATCTAATTGTTCTTTCAAGTCAACGATTGATTTTTGCAAGTTCATTTTCTCTTGTAAAACCATTAAAACTTTGTTATCACTTTGTTTTAAATTTTCTTCTAAGTTCAAACGTTTCTTGGCAAATTGCGAACACTTTTTAGTAATGAGTTTATTATCGAATTCCAAGTTTGCCAATAGACGCTGTAGTTCTACAACTTTTTCATCCTTTTCCTCAGTCAAGCACCTCAGGTCGTCAAGAAGAGAACGCTTTTGCTTACGCAGCACTGAGATCAACTGTTGTTGATCTTTAATTAAGGCCAGTTGTTGCTCTTTTTCGAATACGAGCACATTTTCTTCAAGGTTTTCTTCATCGTCCAGGTGTATAGCATGATATTCATGGGAGTCTCGGTTTCGTTTTTCTAGTTCTCTTTCCAGCTCATTGCACTGTTCATACAATCTCACACATTCTTTCTGCAAACGTTGATTTTCCTGCATAAATTTCCTCTCCTGAGTATAAATTCTTTCCAAATCATCTAACCTGGTAGATTTCTGTTGCTTCAATTCTTGTTTATACCATTGTTCGGACTTTGTTAATCTTTCCAATTCACTGCGTAATTTACGCACATCATGCAGGGCCAGTCGCAGCCGTTCATCTCTGTTTTGGTGACTGCATTCTGTATCAGATTCCAATTGCAAGCTGCAGTCACTGGTATTACAGCTGCAGGTGTATAGACCCGAGTCACTTGTTACAAAAGGAAAGATTTGCTTTGAACTTTGCTGCGACTGTTGGGAAGCATTTGAGAATGTACGAGCCCTAACGCCCGAACAACTACTGAGTTCATCAGCATCTAAATTCATTGCTGTGAATGCTGTGGTGCAGTATATTCATACCATTGGAAAGATAGCTAACAGTTTATAGAAATAAATAAGTGGAGAATAATGTTGTACATATTTTTATACCATGATCTCATAGCAATACTAACAATTTTTGTTTTTCAGCTAAAAGCTGATTGCTATTCTTTATAACTTTAAATTTATTTTTAATGCAACACTATTTCTTTCGATTAACACAAAAATACTTGTATAAATAACTTACATATGTATTATATTTATTATTATTTTACATTTTCTCTACCAGAAATTTTTTTCTTGATTTTCACTGTTTTGATATTTTTTTTACCTAAACAATATGCCAAACGATTTGACATTCCAAGTGCGCAATGAAATGAAATGGAATGGAGCGGGACAAACAATTAAATCTATTCACAATAGTTAATGTATAAATGATATGGATGTTAGTATAACACTTTTAACATTCATTAACAGTTCACCATTTCACAGCTCCAACTGGCGATTATAACCATTAGCCCAATTCACAAACTTGTGCAAATGGTCTTGCATCGTAGCATGTGCAAAATGGATAGTATATTTATACTCACCACTTAACAATTCTTAGTGGTGAGTATCAATATACTATACCATTTTGCAAATGCTACGATGCAAGGCCAATTGCACAAGATTGTGAATTGGGCTATTGTATTCTTCAACCATTTGTGTGGGTATTGTTTAAAGATTTGGTTCCACAAAAATAAACTTTTCGTAAGTTCTGCAAAGCTGAATTCATTCTACAACTTTTGACAGTAATCCAGAGTGGAACGAATCTGTGTCAATATGTAATAATCGCTGAAATGCAAAAGCACGTAACTACACCTTTTTAAATTTCATAAGAGAGATATAATATGTACTAAAATTTATTCTAGTGAGTATAAAGCATGCTTTTAGTTTCGTGTGATCCTTTCTTTGCATATGTAGCATTTTAATCACTGTGTGATGTACTATTGACTTATTTTTGTTAAGGTTATTTTCAATTTCAGTTTGTGCTAAATTTCACGCAATATTAGTTAAAAATAACGGTTAATCAAAACATTATTTGTTTTGCCTGGCCTTCAGTGTTAGTATACTTTTGTAATTTTTTGTTTTTCAAAATTTGGTTAATGCCGTTACTAAAAAATTTTTGTGTGTACTGGGAATTTAATCATATGTTCATGCTCAAAATAGTTGAAAAAAAATTAACGCGGTATTTAAAATCGTTGAAATTGCCTTTCCCGACTTTCGATGTCAGCCCTGTGTGTACATATGTACATTAGGGTGGCCGTTATTTTCTTTTTTTGATTTCTTCTACTCTCGGTTCAGTTTTACGTAAAAAAATACAAAAAAATTTCATACCGATAAGTTGTGTTTTTTTTTTTTTTGGTTTAGTTTTATTTGTACTATATGTATACGTATGAAATAATTTATTGTACATGCTTAAAATAAAAAATTTCCATATAAATAAAATTTTGTTACATAAAATTGTTGGTATTTTGTTGGTTATTTTCCTCATTATTTTCTAAAATATTAATTTAAGCAAAAAACTTTCTTTGAGACTAATGTTGTTAACTCAAAGAGCTAAAATTTTGCCATATATCATATTCTTGTAAAATGATTTTTTAAAAAGATAGTCATATGCAAAAAAATGCATTGGAAAATGGGCTTGAAGGCCAACTTTGAGTGCCGGACGCACCCCCTGAAACGCAACTTATCGGTATAAAATTTTTTTGTATTTTTTTACATAAAACTAAACTGATTTGGGGGGTAAGAGTAGAAGAAACCAAAATAAAAAAAGCCTCCATACAATTAACGGCCACTCTAACCCAGCGGTAAAACTCAGAAGACCTTCTTGGTGCAGGCCTTATTAAAGAAATCTTTCACATAAAATATACGATACACATTCCACACTCGCTTCTATGAGAAGGGAGAAGGGAAGGATTAACATGTTTTGTTTTGTTTTTTACCAAAGCAAAAACAAAATCTATTAGTTTGAAGGCCTTCCCGAATCTCTGGCGAAAGAAGCAAGAACAGAAGGCCTGCTCCGCAATGACAACGCGTGTAAAAAAGATATGGGTATGGAATGGAGCGAGCATGCCTTCTACATCCAAAAGAAGACGTACAGTGTCCTTCTAGAAGGCATCCCTACTCCTTCTAGTTCCCGCTGGGAATGTATTTGCATATATGTATATGTATGCATTTGCATTTGCGCACATGCACGTATATAGTTTTAATAAAACCTAAGGAATTTTAAGTGATAATTTAAACCAATTTACCAACATTAACATAACAAGCACGTACCCACCCTTAAACCACATATTTGATGGCTACATAATAAAATAAATTCAGAAAAGTGCGACTCTGACTCGCGCACGAAGGGTTCCGTACGAACACTAGATATGTAATTTAATACAAACTTCATCCTATATAATATATAGTTTTGGCATTTTTTCGTTTTTGGGGTCTTTTCGGTTTTTGCGGTTTTTCGGCGGTTTTTGCGTTTTTTCGGTTTTGGCGATTTTCTTAAGTTTTGGCTCTTTTTTTAGCTTTGACACTTTATTTTCTTGTTTTGGCGATTTTTTTTTTGGTTTTTGGCGTTTTTTCATTTTGGCGATTTTTTTATTTTTCACGATTTTTTTCATTTTTGCGATTTTTTTATATAAAATTTTTTTTTAGTTTTGGCGACATTTTCGCGTTTTGGCGGTTTTTTTCGATTTTTGGCGTTTTTTTTTCATTTTGGTGAATTTTTCGAATTTGGCGATTTATTTTAGTGTTAGAAATTTTTTTCTAATTTTGGCGATTTTTTTTTAATTTTTGGAGATTTTTTTTGGTTTGGCGATTTTATAATTTTCGGTTTTTTTAGTTTTACCGTTTTTGAAAATTTCAAGTGTTTGCCTCTTACGGTTTCCAAGATATAGCAAACTGTCAAAATTACATAGTTAAAATTGTATTAACTGATGGACCACCCTTTAATTTAAATTTTTTTAAATTGTAGTGTTAATTGTTGTAGTCTGTATAAAAATACACTAATTTTACAAATTTCAAGTTTCAATATACATATGTTCATACAATTGTATGTATATTATGTGGGATTTTAACATTTTTCGTTGCTCGTTTTGGAACACCCTTTAATTTTTAATTCTCATGTCTCTGTTATTGTAGCGGCCAAGGTTCTACATACTCTGTCCAAATTTCAGGCCAGTAGCTCTTACGGTTCCTGAGAAAATACCGTGTGACGGACAGACGGACAGCGAAGCGAAAACAATAGGGTTCCCTTTCACCTTTGGTGTACGGAACCCTAAAAACAACAAAAAATTCTATTAAAGGTGCTGGAAAAACTGAAAAGTTTACTATATGGTTTAAACTATTATGTACAAGTGCTTGTGAGTATAAAGTAAGCAACAATTGTCAATATATGTATGTATGTATATAATATATATCGTTCCATAACCACCAAAATAGTTTAAGCGACATAATTTTCGAATTTAAATTTTTGACCAAAATAATCGTAAATAGTCGATTTTGGAAAAAAACGGAGTCCAAAAAATGTGTCGCTTAAGCTATTTTAGCGGTTATGTCTCGATATGTACATGTACATATAGATTTGCAAGAGGTAAAATTTAGGGGAGAATAATAGTAATTTAAATGTTATTTTTTAACAGTGTATCTACTCTTATACTAATGATAAATTATATCTCTCTCTCTCTACTCTCTATCATAACTAACCTTCCTTAAAAACAGCTTAACGGTGACTCTGCAAACAAAAGCTTTAAAATTGTGAGTGTGTGTGTATGTGTGACACGGGCAAGCAAACAACGTACGAGTGCAAGAGTTTTTATTTAAGTGTTTGGTTAACGGGAAAATCATTGGGACTTCAGTAAAACAAAACTTCTGCTCAAAATATTAGTTTGTTGCTTTCACTCCTGTATGCAAGTCGCTTTTATTTTGATATGAACGGATTGAATAAATTCAAATTTAACGGCTGCTTATTATTTTATACACATATAAAAATTAATAAATAATTTATTTTTTTAATAATTAAAAAAAAATTTAAAAATTTTTTCGGAGATTTTTAACTAATCCAAGCATTTGTTATTAAAACAATATCAAATACATTTATTTATATGTTCGTACAAACATTTAACAATTGTTTAACTAGAAATTAGCATATAGTGGGTAAAACCGTTTGATTTTTTTTGTGTGTAGTGTGTGTGTGTGTGTGTGTGTGTGAGTTTGTAATGTGTTAATTTATTTATATGGATTAAAATGCGTAAGTTTTGCTATTGTATGCGTGCACGGAAATATTGCGTTTATTTAAATAAAAAAAGAAACAATAAAAATGTTACAAGTCTATATGTGTATAAAAAATGTAATTTAAAAAATAACTCGAAACGTGCAAGAAACACACCAATCGATACCATTTGGTGTTTAACTAGTCATAAAAATTTGTGTTTAACAGATTTGTATTGATGATAAATAAATATTGAACGAATCTATGAATATAACATACATATATAATATAAAATTTATAGTGAAATAAAATAGAAAGCAATATGTGCCACTTTCAACAATTCAACAATGAAATATCAAATATTTATGGAGATTTATACACATATACAATTCTTTTTTTTTTTTTAATAAGTAAATAATATCGATAATTAAGACTGTTTATACAGACTGAGCTTTTAAAACATAATGCACGGTAAAACTAATATATAATGTACTAAGCCCTATAGAACTATAAATTGTAAAAATAAATTTTGTTTGTTTCAAAGACTAATATGTGATTTCGTGGCTGTTCTTGACTAAAAAAAATTCTGGACTTTCTGATCTTATGTCAAGAATAACACGAACAATGTTGGCCTCTAAAGAGTCAACTGATGCCACCGTCTAAGCCGTACCATACCGTAAATTTTTCCGGATTTAAGGGTTTGTGGCGTCTGTTGTGGGTTGGTTCCACAAGCCTCTTCAGGCAAAAATTACCCTCATCACTGAACAAAATTTTGCGATAAAACATCGTCTATAATTTGCTGGAATTTATGACTGATTTTCAAAGTAAAACTGTATAATTTGGTAGCATTGTTCAAACATCAATTTATTGAGTTTATAACGATCATAAATATTAAAAAAGTGAGCACAGCATGACAGTTTCCAGCGAAAAAAAAATGAAGTACTTCAAAGAGATTATATTTTTCACGCCTTCTTAATAATTGATGAAGTGAATTAATGTTTACGGCTTTCCTAAATCCGAAAAAATTCATCATTCAAGTAATTTTTTTAACCTATGAAAAAAACGTCTTCGAGTTAGAGAATATTTATTGGTTCGATTCATTCGTTTTAATTCCCACACAAACACATGATCTCTAATGACATGCTAATGTAAAACTCATGCATGTTTCCCATAAATCGTACTAGTTTATGATTACTTGAGCCCATGATTCAAACCCATTTTTGGAATTTTTTTTTTTGCTGTAACCATTTTGCACAAAAACTTTTCATAAATTCAATCAGACTTTAAAAACCCTTTATTAAAACCCCTTATTCTCCAATTCTATCAAATAGTTTTTATTAAGCAACGAAATTGACAGATCGCTACAAAATATGAACTTTTCTTAAGGATGATTTTGAAGTAAAAAACCGCAGTGCATAAAATTAAAATCTATTTTATTTTTTTTTTTAAATTTTTGACACTCTTTCTCTTTCTGATGTTGCTATAGTTTTTGAATAATTGGCGGTGTTCACAACATTATTTTAAACAAAAAAGATGATCTTGAAGTTCAAAAATTTTTGTCATAAAATATAAAAGTTTAAAAAATATATCAAATATGTCTGCGAATGTATAAAATATTAATAATTTTTATGTTTTTAGTTACTGCTATTACAAAATATTTAACACAAAAATTAATTTTGATTTAAATTGCACAACAAGACCTATTTTGTAATGTCTCTTGACAACATTGTACAATAACCATTTCAAGGTACGAGTACATCAATCACTAACGGCCCTTTTCACAATGCTCAATCGAAACCTAACAGTGTCTTTAACGGCAGGTTTTTGTATAAAGAACTTGCAGTTAAAGTTCACGTTAACTCTTAATCCTACATTGTGAAAATTGCTCTAAACATTATTTTTCTATTTTTTGAACTACTTAACTAAAAGTTATTTAAATTGTTTAGGATTTTGTATGTATCTATCGCATGTGTGTCACAAAACACACAGAAGTGTCACGAGACGGAAGATACGGGAATTTTTCTGTTTGTCTCGTTTTCCCTCAAATTTTGTCGTCGTTTTTGTTTTGCTACGTCTTTCTAGTGCAATAAATTTTTATTAGCTGTGTTAATTGGTAAGTAGTAATACACTACAGTATCAAATACACTATGCTCATCTCTTTTTTCCACGAATTTTAACAAAAACCTGATTGGAGCTTTTTTTTACCTGTCACTTTCTTCACTTCTGTGTATTCTGTGTGTGTGTAGGTAGCTTTTGTTTACTTTTACATATATTTTAAGAAATATTGCGCCATATGGGGACAAATCAAGAAAACGAGATTGCGCAGTCAGCCGTGCAAAAAATTTTCTACTGCGCATCTATGTCAATATAGAGTACACACGTGTGTTTGTTGTAAAAAGTGTGTGAGAGAGAGACCACATTCCACAAACAAATTTACATATGTATTTGTTTACAACAAAATTCTACATCTACGTTACAGACAGAAAATAAAATAACGGATCTGGGCAATGCGAAATCTTGTTTTCTTGATTCATGGTCTACGGATATCTTAATATAAATTTTTACTCGTTTTCATACTAATTACCTCAATAATTTTAATATGGATTCTTTGGAATCAATGCAAATGTAGTTCCCTAAAAATGACTTTCACTTCTGTTTTACTGGGTGAACGTTCAGTCAGTCAAAACGCGAAAAAAAATTTTAGCCCCAAACTAAAAAAGGCGCAAGCCTAGCACTTTTTACAATAATCTTTCAGCCCTTTTAGCCCCTTTTTAGTTTTTGCTCGATATGGCTACATTTAAACTTTTGCGAACTTTTTCTTCCTTTAATCTAGCAAAATAAAATGAGTAAAAAGTCGATATTGCTTTACAAATTTAAAAACGAAGAATAATATAGAGTAATCTTTTATTTTTTCCAAATTTTTTATGCCTTGAAAGCTATTCAGTACAGCCTAAAACAGATAATGTATGTTTTTGGTAGAGCGAGAAATCGAAACTTTATTTAATAACGGCCAATTTTAAATGTATCTACTTATGTAAACATACATATGTATATATATTTCTATTATATATGTATGTATATGCTAACTATTTAATATACGTATGTACATACCTTATTGAAATATAATATGAAATGTAAATGAAAATATACAATATTGAAGCTCTAAAGCTATGTATGTGTTGATCTCATGATAGTTATTTATATTCTAATAAATTACTTTACAAAAATTGATTTGATGTTTTTATTTTCAACAGAAACATTTTAATACTAGCCCCTCTTCGCGCTTTTACGAAAAATTTTACTATTTTTTTTTATTTTTGAATATTTTTTCAATTCAGCCCTTTCTAGCCCTTTTTTCAAAAATGTTTACGCGTTTTGAGTCTCAAAAGGTGGCATCACTGGACGTACATACATACCTACATACATACATACATTAATATCTACATGCGATGAGCAACTAGCTGGAATATAATATTTGGATTAGGAGTTTACTAGAACGAAGTTTACGTTTAGCAAGACAATTTGTTAAGTTTGATCACGCAAACTTTGGTTTAATGCCACCACCACCACCACCACCTTTGCAAAAATTGACGAGGATTTAATAAAAATATTTTTAATTTTTATTTACTTGTATTTTATATTTTATACACAATTTTTCATTATGCAATTGTGCCAGTCTCAACTTAGAACCCAATGCTTTTTTGCTTTTTTGAATCGAAAAATATACATATATACATACATATACGAAGAGGGATTTATAAAAGAATCCTCCTATTTCTCATACCAACATACAACTGTTGCTGTTGAAATATTTGTTTTGGGTAAGGCAAAATCATGTCATGGCAACCTGTTAGCCACCAAAAAACCCGAATTTAAATTTTTTCTTTCAAAGATGACGTACATACATACATAATATGTCTATTGAATTTATCGAAATGAATTCTCACTTGTGCTTTGGAATTGAATCAAATTCGATAATAAATCGTGGACAGTTTGTTTTCATGCTTATCAAAAATGTATCTAACTAAGATTGGAAATAATGTAAAAATCCCTCCTACACGAACGTTAAAAAAAACAAACAGTTTTACATGACAATTCCCACAAATCAAGTTTTGTTCGAAATAACATTTTTTTACAATTAAATATTGTTTGTCAAATGCTGCAACAACAATTACAAATTAAACTGTAGCTTATTTTAATGTGTAACAAAGAGTTTTGTTCGTTTTACTAAAGCAGTACCTGGATTCAGTAACTTTTATTACGATAATCGTATCGCTATAATAAATATAACGATATTTTATCGAATTTGCTATTCAGTAACATATTTTAACGATATTCGCTGTCGGTTGGATAAAAATAAAATTAAATCACAAGATCAAATTAATTGAATTTTTCTTTATTATTCTTTGTGCTTTTCGCTTATTTTCACATTTTCTATATAGAGATACCATATATTATTGAATTAAATGGTGAGCAAGATAAAGCTGGAGACTATCGTAAAAAATAAATTACGGAATCACATTATCGTTACCGCAAGCGAATAAATATGTCGATAAATATTACGATTTTCGGTTCGCAAAAAGTTACAGAATCCAGGTACAGGCCAGAGTATTTGGTGGTATAATAAGCTCCACTATAATGAATATTTGCTTAAGATTTTTGTGAATCTTTATCGTGTATTTGTGTATCAAATACACTTTTGGTTTTTTAATTGTGAACACCCTCTGTGTTGTGTATTAATGTATTTCGTATTTTTAATGAAAAAAGAAGAACAAGCTAACTACATACAAATTCTCTCAGAGAGCCTCTCTTTGAATACAACATTTTAAAAACATATGAAATAAAAGTGTAATAGTGTATTTAATTTTTATATGAAAATTTCATACAACATTTAATTTAAAAATTAAATAACTAAAATTAAAAAATTTTACAGCCAAACCCACGATATCGAACGTTGTCGTTCGCAATCATTTTTAACGACAAACAGCTTATTTGGGACCCACTAAACTTGTTCAGCACGACAAGTCGATCGACAATGAATGCGAACGATGACGTAACCATTTTCATACAAATTTGGTACCCACTATGGAAATTCAAAAGCCAACAAATTTCAAAATCAGTCACTTGGTTTGTGCTTGTCGACAAAACAAAAAAGTAGGTACACATAAACACCAAATTTTTAAACAAATTTACATTTATGAAAATCAACCCATCTAGCATTTTTCTGAAAAATCGCCTTGCTGAGTCTTTTTAGATCACTATTCGTGATCAAAAACTGATTAATCACTTACACGTTCAAAAAAGGACTCGAAAAAGATTCGCGCTAATAGGTAAAAATAGTTCGATTTAAAATACAATAACAAATTGTATAGCAATCGCAAATTAATCATCCAGATGTGTAAAATGTGACTATTATTTCCGTTTGTTATTATCATATTTCGCTTACCTGGAAGACTGAAAAATGCTTAATCAAAAACAAATCATGCAGGTGTTTTAAAACTGATTATAATTATGTATTTTATGATCATATTTTACGCAGATAGATGATTAAACACTACTTGATATTTTATTTTTAAGTATAACGTGGCAATCTTTACGTATAATGTCAAAAACTTTATTTTTATTTTTTCATTTATAAAAGTTAAATCGATTATGAAATTAAATTATGAAACAGAATAAGTCTGCAGCTTCAGGAAAAATCGATTTCAAATTAACAGAGCCCATAATAAAATTAACGGCAGTAACTTCCACTGCTCTCTGATTTATGTTATATTTTCTTTCTGCTTATTTTTCTTTACAAAATGTATGCAATTTATTGAAAGTGTGGTAGCATAAGAAAAAACGCTGTCAAAATAAAATAGATTCTGTCTCTGGACTGCTTTCTGTAACTTCCTTTTGGTGTCAATTTATATGGAAAATGTGTTTGTGCCGTTATTCTGTTGGACCATTAAACATAGGACTCAGAAAGCTGACTAAAAAATACTCGAAGAAAAGTCAAATACGATTAGAATTGCGACTGATAAATGACTCAAATAACAGTCATAAATGACAATAAAAAGACTCATAAACTGACTGATAAATTTCTCAAATATGACTCGTAAGCGATTAGAAACATGGCTGAAAGACAACTCGAAAAAGAGTAAAAAATGAAGCGAAATAAGATTAATAAATGATCAGAAAACGATTCGAAAAAGACCTTAAATACTACTAGAAAAGGGGTCGAAAATTACTCTAAACTAATATAGAAAAAGACTCATAAATGACTTATAAAGAAGAATCGCGGGTAGTCACGTTTTTCTACCGACAAAAGTATAATTTATGATCAGAAAATTAGCGCATATTCTAGCTTTTTAATCGCGCAGAGGAGTCAAAAAAGACTCGAATTCGATTGAAAATTTTGAAAATTGCTGGCTGGGAAAAATAAAACTGTTAACGTTTTTTGCGTTTATTTTATTTATTTAACTGACAAACATACATTTTTGTCACATAATTCTTTTTGAATTACATACATACATACATACATACATAGATACATACATACATACATATGTATGTATGAATGTGTATACGTGCAATTTATCTAACCAATTCTTCTAAAACACTCTCAATTAGGCACATTACTTTTTCCACTTCAATAGATTGCTTGTCCCATTGGTGCTACTCCCTCCCATTCTTCATTACAATCCGCTTGCATTATTTTAGGAGTATATACACATTTCAACTGATATATTTATTTATATTTCATACACAAAATTTTGAAAATAACTTTTTAATTTTTTTGTATTGTCTTATGTTTATCATTGTTTTTATTTTTATTATTTATTTGTACAAACTTTAATTAGCATAGAGTTGCATTTTTTATGGAATACTTTTCACATTTCAGCACTTTTATTTGTAAAGTAGCGTTTTATTTGTGAAATTTTTGATGTGGCAATATGCTAATTTGACAATGAGTAAATGCATTACGTTAACAACGCAAAGCCTGACGACCGACAAGTCGATAGTTAAAACGAACTATAATGAGTGACTTGTCGTCAGTCGATCGGGTTGTCGATCGACATCGTGGGTTAGGCTGTTAAAAAGCCCCGAATATTTCTAGAAAATGTGAGATATCTTCTAAGCGGCTGGAACGATTTTATTAAAACATAGCTAAGAACCTTCTCGATCACTTCCTCTTTCAAAAAAAAAAAAAAAAACTAAATCAAAATATGTCCAGCCGGTTGGTCTGTAAATGCACTTGTACAGTCACACAGATACACAGACACACACATACAGATACACATAACACCCCTTTTTTTGGATGGGGGTTAAAAAAGGAAATTTAGGGATAATATAATAATAATTTGCCACAATTTTTTCCATGAGGAAAAATTAAAAAAAGAAATATTCTAACATGTTAACGCTTATTATCGACGCGTCACGTTGTAGAAAACGCGTTGTTGCAATAAGACAACTGCGTATACGTGATTTTGAAGTACATTTATCATACGTCCTAGAATCTTCTAAGTACATTTATAAGCACAGTGGACCACGGATGGAAATCATGGTACAATTGTACTTTTTATGGTACATTTTGACCTTGTTGGTACCGTGGTACTACCGCGAGTTATTTGGTACAATTTAAAAATGTCAATGTTTCACTATATGCCACGCGCAAAATAGAAAGGGACGTAAGGTTAAAAACCTGTTTTGCTCAGGAGAGCCATTTTAAAGATTTAAATACGTGTATCTTTGGTGTACCATCACATCATAAAACGCGCATATCTCTGGTAGGGGGCACTTTTGGGGCATGGGATCGGTCTCATTCGATGCTCAGATGTTGGCCACATTAAAAAAAAAAAGAAAGTGAAAATTGATTTTTTTTTTACCCTTAGGTCCCTTTCTCTATGCGCTGTCACATATGGTAACATTAATTTTGCCTATGTTCTCTTTAATTTTTTTGCGTGTGTTTTATTTTAATCTCTAATATAATAGTCGAATCTACGAACGTACCTTTATGAATGTAATTTTTAATATTTTTTTTTTATATTATTATTTATTGTATACTGAATTTTTATACACATTTTTGTTAAGTTTCTGTTTTTATTAATAAATATTAAAAAAAAAATGGTACCGTCATGGTCTAAAAAGTACATTTTGTTTTCATAGTTGATACAAAATCCAAGAAGTCATTTTCCTTCCCTGCAGTGGACGTCCAATAGTAGGAACTAGTGATGTAACGAATGTCAGTTTTTGATATTCGCGAATACGAATACGAATACGAATATTTGAAATGATATTCGCGAATATGAATACGAATATTTCATGTGAAATTTATAGTCATTAAATTAGGGATCTATTTACGCCAGCAATATGAAATATTAGAAAATTGTTATGAAAAAGAACTTCATACTCCTGCTGGCGTACTTAAAGTTTATAAAAACTACCCAAAATTTGAATGATCGTCAGTAAATAATATTTGAAAATGATACAAAGCACAAATTTCTATAAAAAATTTAATGGATTTGTACAAACTAATATTTTTATCCATTTATTTAAATTTCGTTTAGGATTTATGTATTTATTTTTTTTTTTTTTGGAAAAATATTCGAATTCGTATTCGCCTGAATTTGACGAATACGAATGCTTCGTATTCGTATTAAAAATGGCCGAATATTCGGCAATTCGAATGCGAATACGAATATTCGTGCATCACTAGTAGGAACTATATATTGTCAGGTCTTTTCCTACTGTTGCAGAATTCTTATTATTGAACTACAGTTTCTTCTGCCATTTATATAAAATTCAAGAGATGCAGATGGTTTAATTTAAATTTGTTTCTTGTTTAAAAAAATAATAAAAATATTAATTCAATTCAGTACATCGCATTAACGCTGTATGCGTTATCTAATCATCTAATTGTACAATATTGTATTTTTGTTCTTAAAAATCTTCGTGCAAAAGTGTGTTCTAAATATACGATTGAATTTTATATGTATTTCAAATAGTTGTATCGAGGATAGGTCTGAGAAAAATATTAGTAATTACACATCGTCAGAAAAGTTTTTATGAAATTTAAGAAACTTACAATTTATCTGCAAACTCTCAACTGGAGTATAACATTTTCTTTGTGAAAAAAATGCATTATTGGTTTTCTGAAACTTTCCAGTTGGTAGTCTATAGCGAGATTTCTGTGAACCTGTTGCAGCTATCTAAAAATGTAGCGCCTTCTGTATGCAAATGGTTGAATGATAATTAACCCATACTTGCTACAAGTTTCATATAGAGATTTTCCACTTTCACTAGCTTCTATAATTTTAAACTTATCTTATAAAGAAGATAAAAAACAATTATAATCACTATAAAATTTCGCAGCAACTGGCTAGTTTTCGGGCAACTGCCAATGATTTGGAAGATATTATATTAAAATTATAGTCATTTTTCAAAAACAGCACACTTACATATTCGTATTATCGAATAGCAAGATTTTTTTTATTCGTGCTATAGAAGAGTGATTGAAAAAAATTTGCTTTTCGTTCTTTGGAAATTCATGTAAACGGTAGTACATATTACTGGACGCCCACTGTATATATTTGCAGATAAAAATAAAAAAGAAAAAAATATGTGTGTATGTACCTTTAAGATAATTAAATAACATAGAGGGGACACCATATCGTAAATTTTCTTTCTCAACAACTGCCTGCCTGTCGGCTTACCCTTGGTGGTAGGGGGCAAACAAACATCAAAATTACTTTAAGTGCTTAAATACCATCATTAAGTTTACTAAAACTTTTCACTTAGTATAATGCTTCTGCTTCATTGCTTTAAGTTTAGTTACAATATACTGATGGAATTTTCAGATAAAATATTCATGCTGATTATAAAGGTCCTGGCGAATATTCGTCTACGGCAATTGAACTCGGTTCAGAATAAATTCTAAGGGCCTTATTCGTAATAAATATTTTTGATCCATAAACGATTTGTTTTCTTAAAAAAACTGTTTTATAAAAACAAGCAAATGCATTAAGTGCATGTATGCATGTGTGTATGTATAGGATGTCTCTAAGAAGTTTAGATTTGGAGGACCGATTAAAACATAAGTAAGCTCTTTATCAAAATAACGTTTATTATTTATTTAAATACACAATAAGGGCATTTCTTTTTTCTTAAAAAAATAATCACCCTTATCGTGAATAAAATCACGCTCGCATTTTGTTGCCTGTTCACAAAGTCGCTCTCTATATTATATTTAGCACACGTAGCAACTTCAAAAAATTATTCCCCCCTATCATGAATGATTTTTTCATTAGAATTTGTTCGTTGCCATTTTAATAGTAATTGTTCACTTTGATTTGAAGCGGCGAACTGTAAATTATAAAATGTAAGCAACGTCAGTATTTTTTATATACATAATATAATATCAATAATTTAATTTTAAGGTGTAATTGAGCATATAAAAAGCAAATTGAAACATTATTGCAAGGGATGCGGGAAAATCTGTCATCGATAGCTGGAGATTACACCAAAGATTCTAAGAAAATTTAAAGAAAATTTGAGCAGAGATGATGTTCTATTCTTGTGATGGATAACATCCACAGATATGCACTTCCATAGCATCCAGAAATTCTGTAAGCACTTCGCTGCCACCTCGCAGTCTCTGCCCACAGCTTTTTGATATCCACCTTTAGCGAAAAACCAACAAGATAAACATTTCTAAAGGTTTTGAGGTATCTGAACTTTCTACTAATATTTCTCTGCTTTAATTCCAGTTAATTTTCTTGTTTAATAAACATTTTATTTTGATTCAAACAATTTAATTTTTACATTTTTAAAATCTCTGTAGTTACGAACAAAAACTACTGTTGCGAAATTTATGATAACAATTGTTGTTCGGGGGAAATGAAAAATAATGTCAGCTTTTTTTGTCGCGATAAGTGTGAATATTGTCTAAGTGTAAGCCCTAGCGAGTAGTAAGTAAATTTTTTATGAGGGTTCGACTCCCTGGTGGCAGCCATTTTCGTTTAAAAGTGTCGAGGAAGTCGGTTTCTTGGAACAAGAAAGCGAATTTCTTATTGAGGCATATGACTTGCCTTTAGATGTGTAGTGCCGTACAATTCAAAGATGTAAAATTACAATATTACAATAATATCAACCGAAATTTAAAATATTTTTAGTTTTCAGTTTGTTATTTTCAAAATTTAGTGAAATTAATTAAAAGAAATCTAACTTGGGCTATTATATTGACTCTACTAAATTTAACAAGTTGACAACTGATTATTCCGAATCACAGAGTTATGAAATGGTGAAAAAAATAATCACATTCAAAATTGTCGACATTCATAAAAAGCAATATTTAGTTAATCGTTAGTTGTTTGCTTATTGTAAAGAAAATATTGTAATTGGTGCTTTTATTGTGATCGGCACTGTATATTTTTTAATAATCTGGAACAAAAGTCTATTTAAGAAAATATTCATGGATAATATAAAACTCACTGAGAGTCAACTCTACTTAAATCGTACCGAACAAAAGATGTTCTATAAATATTAATGTTTGAGTATGAGTGTATGTGTGTGCTTACAATTTTTAGAACTAAGATGAAAGAACTATGTACATAAATAATGAATGTTTTACACTAAATAAGAGAAAAAACTTGAAAACTTTTTGATAAACAAAAGCATAACCAGTTTGAATAACAACAATAAGGAATTCATTAAGACCGTTACACTCGAAAAATCATGACGAAAATATATACACATTAATGAAATGAAACCAAGCTACAAAGTAAACTGTTTAAATCTAATTGATTTTCTTGTGGCTTGGCACAGCATCTCTATACTTAAACATGAAAATTATTAGTAGCTGTTCCATTGAATTTTGAATCGTATCCCTAGAAGACTTTGCTATAAAATGCGAACTTGCTGAAGGGATTTCTTCTAGTGAAATTTTTTATACAAAAAATCTTGTGACAAGCAAAAAAAACTTAATCTTTCTCCAACTAATTAAATCCACTTTGTGTTGTTGTTGTTTAAAACCCTATTTCACCTTTAGAACTTTTTGTTTAACACATTTTTTATGAGTGCACTGCAGGCAAAATAGTGACGTCATTGACATGACAACAAAAACATATTAATAATGCAAAACCTTACAAAAATAACTGCATACAAGCAAAACAACAATAGCACGAGTAAAACACACAAGAAACACAAAATTGTAGCATATACTGAGCGATTAAGAAAAGATACTCAGCGAACACAAATTCAAACGATTAATTATAATTATTATTTTTTTATTTGCCATGAAAAAAATTAAATAAATTCTAGAATCTTTCGCAAGATTCAATGAAATCTGCAATAATAAAACAAATAAAAATTTAACATAATATACTTAGTTGTTCTAAGAAATTTGCGGGCAAAGGTGTCCTGATGATCTGAATTAGTAACAGTGAAATGCACAAAGGATCCAGCTAACCCCTCCAAAGCATTTTTAAGAAACAATAAATATTTTACTGAAAAATACCTAATTTATATTAAGCATAAAAATACTACAACTTAAATCGTAAGTCACTAACAAAACACAAAAAATAGTAATGATTAACATACAAATATACGAATAACAAATTATTTACAAGGAGTTAACTTGCCTAGAAATTTTTTATAGAAATTATTCACACAATTTAAAGATTTTTATATAAATTTTCTAAAAAAAGTTGGCTGCTAGCATAACAAACTACATATTAATTAAGCAATAAAAAAAGAATCAAAATGAATTTTGACTTAATTTTAGTTTTCAACAACCTTTGAACTCCCTAGAAATACATAAATTAGGGGTAAAGTTTTAAAATTTTTTATTTATATACAAAAGAAAAATTTTAAATTCTTAATTAATTAAATTAATTAAATAAATATTAAAATTAATTATATTAAAATTAAATTTAATTGCAGTACAATAATACTTTTGAGTTTAATATTAAGCACACATGTTTGCTGGGTAAATAAAAGAGAACACTTGTGTTGCCATTCATTACGGTAGATCTGTATGTATTAGTATTCATACCGTAGCAACAACTACACACAAAACATACATACAACTGACAACACAGAAACTGCATTAACGAGCAAACAAGCAAAAATATTTAACAACTTTTGAACAAGTACTAACGACTACAGAAAAACTACAACCAGAGCAACAACTAAGTTATAAATAAAATAAAAAAAAAAATTGTATCAAATGCTGAAGCAGAGCGAAGGAATTAAAAGCAGGCTGGCACGCAGTCAGGTAGCCAGGCATTCAGGGTCGTTAATTTTTTTTTTATTTTTTTCATTAAGCAAAAGGTTACCTTATGGTTAAACTAAAACTAAACAAAAGATTTGTTTCTTAATTCAACTTTTAGGAAAACTAAAATAGAATTTTAACGGAAATAAAATTCATTTATTTTCTTTGTGTGCAACGGGAGGCAAAATACAAAAAGAGAAACACAAAAAGAAAATTTATGCAAGTTAACTGATAGCGCTTTTGGCATAATACAATTGAATTTTCCTCTAGCCAGCAGCGTTCACTTTGGAAAATATTTATCAGCATATTGATTTGAATTTAAAAGCAATTGTGTTTTCTTAGTGCTATTTACACTTTATACATAAATAAATCTGGAATAAACCTAGAGGTTATATGTAAACAATAGTGGTAAACTATCCGTATACCAGTTTGGTCGAAAAGAGAAAAAGTACCAAAATTACCAATTTTTCCGGTTTTTTAGCGTTTTAGTGGAACAAAGACAATGTTCCACAAATTCTTTTTAAACACTAAATAGAGCAAAAATGTAGGTCAATCCATTGAACTTGTTGTGTGAAAATTTGGCTTGTTTTTATGGCTAAGCAATTGTCTATATGCATTTCGTTCCCGCTTTTGGAACTTATCAGTAGACTTAACTCAAAAAAAATTCGAATTTAGGTAACAAACTTCATATATTCATAGTAAGACTCTTAATACTATATTGAGAATCACAATATACAAACATAATAAGTTTAAAAGCGGAAAACAAAAATCTTTTCGAAACAAGCAACTTTATTCGATTGTGCATCTATTTTATTTTCCACCACGAAATGCATTAGCAAAAAAACAAGCCAAATTTTTAAATTAAATAAATAAGGACAATATGTCAAATAAATATACATACTTCGGTATTTCATGAATTTTTTGTGTCTTATTTCCAAAAAAAAAAATAAATTCTATACCTCTAAAAAAGACACCCACCCCTTGTACTGGAATTATATCGTTTTGACATGAATCTCTAGTTCAGGTATTGAGTTACAACAAAACTATTGACATTTTTGCAAAATGGTTACATAAATTTTAAAATTTTACATTTTAAAATCTATAAATCAGAAAACTCGAAAAGTGGAATTGTTATTTTTTTTAATACAAATACAAAAGGGCACTAATGCACAACAAAAAAATGCGTGGTGTTGTTATTTAATTACTTTTGGATACCGGGCTCGAATCCAGGACCTTCGGTTTTGTAGTCAACGTTGCTAACTACTTCAGCAAAATAAAATTTTCTTTTTACATTAATCTGTGTCCAAATTAGAAACTTTGAACTCGTTTTCTGGCAAACTAGTTTTTTTGAGTTATGACGTTGTTTGAGCGATATGTATTGATATCTAGTTTTTCTGAGATTGATTTATTTTGTTATTTATTTTTTATTCGAAATTAGGTAGATATAATTGATTGTTGAGATTTCCATTGCTGTAACACAAAATCTTCACATTTAAAACTAGTTTAGTTCGGTTTGTTATTAAAGCGTGCTTTTTTTAGTTTTTTTTAACTATAATATAACTATTATTTTAGTAGGATTTCAGAAAATGTTTAAATGGGTTTGAGGAATAAAAGGAGAGTTCCAAAAAGTCATAAATTTATAAAACAATTGTTAATAGTACTTGTACAACCCACAAGGGATCTTACACCTAAACATTACAAAACAACAAAATTTATTAATTTTTGTTTTATAAAATAAAAACAATAAGTTGTATTCCAAAAACATTTTAGCAAAAAAAAAAAAAAAAAAAAAAACAACATTCAAGAGAAATCACTGAACTGTAACAAAGATAGAAAACAAGGTGCAAAAAGTTTCCAAGCTCATAATTTTAAAACGTAACAAATAAAAAGAAAATCAACAAATATCGAACAACAACAACTAACAAATGATGTGTACTTCTAAATGCGATACAAGAGTATGTATGCATAAGACTGAAAAGTATACAGATTGTGTGTGAAAAGAATTTGAATATACACACACATTCACACTATACCAAACGCATACACACACGCACACACTCATACTTTTTATTCAAATTGTTTGTATTTCGTAGCACTTTACAAGTATACAGGTGTTCTTTAATTTAAAAAAATCCCAACAATAAACAAAGAAATCCAGTAGACAGACAGAAAGACGAACTAAAAATCATTTGCTAAGAAGTTAAAGAGATAAACATGACAATGATGATATGATGGCAATGACGATGATGGGGATGGAGAGATCGAGATGTTGATACCAGGCATTCACAGTTTTAAATATGATTAATAATACAAGAAGAAGAAGAAGAAAATTAAACGACGTATAGAAAAGAATGCATAACATTTATAGAAGTGAATGAACATACAAACAAATAAACAAGGATAAAACATGTTGCGCGGTAAGTGAAATTTAATATGAAAGAAATTAAACAAAATTTTTATTGAACATTTTTGTTTAGCCATTTAAACGCGGGAAGTGTTTTTGGCGGTTAATTTCAATTTCTTTACTGTGTATATATATAACCATATATATTTAATAATAATAATAATAATATTTTTATGACATTCTTCTATTCTAAGACTCAACTACGCCTTTCACATATGATACGTTTTTTTCTTCTTTGTGTTGCCTTTGTCGCTATTCACACTATGCCTTTTTAGCCTGCCTTGTATTGACAATTTTCTTTTGAAACCCCTACACGTTTAATGCTGAGAATACGAAAGAGGCAAAGAGAAATGTATGTCATAAATCCCCTCGAATTTTCATTTCGTGCCTTTTGTTCTACACCGCAAGCTTCTCACCCCCTCTCACCAATAAACTAAAAAAGCCTGCCTGCACAGGCAAGCAGAAAAGGCACAGTGTAAATTGCGTCTTTGAAATTTTTATCAACTGAAAGCTTCATATGTATGTATGTATGTACAAATATTTCAGTTCTTTTAAATTTTTTTTCTTATCTGTTATCACCACTGACCTTTTTTATTTAATTTAATTGTTCACATATTTATTGTTGAGATCAAAAGAAAATAATTTACCCAATACGATTTTAAGAAAAGTATTTATCTCTAAAGTTCAAAGTATAAAGAAAACAAAGATAATTTCACAAACAAAAGGTCAAAAAGCTAAGTTTCATTTTCAATTTGCTTGGCCATTTGTTTGGTTGTTTTATGGTTTCGATATGCCACTCCTAGAGCTCTTACATTTGCTTTAAAAAAATTACCTGCCATAATATTTCTCAGCCATTAGCTTTTCTTTCTGCAATTGTTTTCATTACAAAAGGATTGCATGTGGCTAAAAGTAAGCAAACAGAAAAGGTGTATTAACCTGTCATAAATTATTTATATGAACATATGTATGTACTCGTATGTAAGTGTTGGGTATTAAATTTTTTGTAAGCTTTTTTCTTGCCTCCTGTGGTCCTGCCCTAAAATGCATCACAAAATGCAAAGTCTTCGATTAAAATTTAAGACCAATGTATGCTTTGAAGTTGCATAAAATTTATGAATATAGCAAACATTTTCTACAGAAAATTGTTTTCTTTGCATATTTAAGAAGATCAAATAATTACTCTTACATAAGGCTTGTGCTTAGTTATATTTTAATCCCCTTTTAATTATGCTTTTAACCCTAATTTCTTTGTTTATGGTCTCCCTTTTGGTATGCAGGAATAAGAAACTGAATATTAAATGCGCATACAAGTAATTGCAAGAAAATGCCCAGAAGTATCACTTGAATATAATACTTTGGTTAAGTGTTAGAAAAGCACAGCCACTATTCTAATTAGTTCAGCAATATTTTTATGAGTTATAAATTTTAGCACAACATGATTAGTAATGCAATAATAATAAATTGGATTAAATTAAAAAAAAATACCTTATTTTTTAAATTTATATAAAAACCAAAATGAATTTAATATAAGATATGTACACATATACATACATGCTGGACTTATTTCTCATATTCAGTACATGTATTATGAAAGTTTTTCATATTTTGAAGCAAAAAATAAACTTTTAAGAAAAAAATTTATATATATATATATATATATATTCTGGCTTAACATATAAAAACTTTTAATATGAGCAATAAAATATGATTTTTATTGTACTGCGTTATTGTTATTAAACAATAAAACTCAAACAACAACAATGACAATGTTTACTCAGAATATTTTCTTTGTGTGCACACTGTTTCCTGGGGATGTGTTGACAAACACAAATTGAACTTACAAACAACATCTAAGAAAAGTATTATAAATACGATAGAGTATACGAGTATACGAGTATATTAAGATTAAGATTAAATATGATGTTCAAGTAAAAGAGGTTCAGTTTCACACAAATACATACGCACACACACATTAGTCTCCTTCTCTCAATTCAAGTTTTATCTTAAAATATTAATTTGTATCATACCTTCAGGTTAACAATGCAATGTGTACGAGTTGTACAAGGCAAATGCTTCAATACAAAAAAGTACAAATGTACAGGGTGGGCCAAAAGAAACCAAGGGGTGTAAAAGTTTAATAACTTTTTTGTTTATTATTTTTTTTTTATTTTTTCTTTCAGATTATATAGACAACACTTGGAGAATTTATAATGGAGAGGTTCACAACTGAACAGAGAACCAGAACAATAGAATTTTATTATTTAAACCAGAGATCAATTATTTTAACGCAAAGAGCATATCGTCGACATTTTAACGTCAGAATTTCGCCCTCTGAAGCGATGATTCGTTGCTTAGTTAATCGTCATCACCAACATGGCAGCGTAAGAGATTTGCCTCGAACCGGTAGACCACGTTTAAGTCGCACTGCGGAAAATATTGAACGAGTACAGCAAAGTGTTAACGAAGCACCAGAAACATCTGGCAGAAGGCGTTCTGCTCAGCTAGAAATGTCTCGTACGTCACTACGGCGCATTTTAAAAAAAGATTTACAGTTATACCCATATAAGGTGCAATTGGTCCAAGAATTAAAACCCGCAGATCATCGGCAACGTCTAAATTTTGCAAAATTTTGAAATTCGGAAATTATTTGGCCAGCGCGATCGCCAGATTTGACAGCACCCGACTATTTCCTTTGGGGTTTTTTGAAGGAGCGAGTGTATGTGAACAAGCCAGAGACAATCCTTGAACTCAAGGCAAACATTGTTGCAGAAATTCGAACGCTACAGCCACAAGTTTTGAAAGATGTTATGGAAAATGCTCTAAAAAGAGCCTATCAGTGCGAAGCTGAAAACGGTGGTCATTTAAGAGACATCATTTTTCATACTTAGTGTAAAAAAATTTCCATTTTGTATATTATATAATCTGAAAGAAAAAATAAAAAAAAGTTAATAATCAAAAAAGTTATTAAACTTTTACACCCCTTGGTTTCTTTTGGCCCACCCTGTATAAGCATTTCTCAAGATTGTAAGAAATATAAATAAAAACTTGACTTGACTCGTTGTTTTTTTCTTTGTGGTTGAACTCAAGCATTTTATTTCCATGATTTATTTTATTTCCGCACACATCATTGAATTTAATGGGAAATTTAATTAGATTAATTTTAGTTATATTCCCTCAACACAAACACTTAGTATCTTTTTGATTTATTGGCCAGAAGTAGAAAAGAAAGATAAAACAAATGTTAAAAATTTAATAAATGATTCCGTTAAAGGTTTGATTTAGTTAAAAGCTCAAAAATTTAATTTCTAACATCAAAGTAATTTTGACATTTGGTATGCTAAATATATTTGGGTTATTATACAGCGTTCCAATAAGACGTTTAGTTTTCAATAGCCCGCCGTCATTTTATCAATTGTCATTAGTCAACCTGTAACTACTTGAGCGTGACAAGTAAAAACTACGTCATTAATAATAATTGAGACTGCTGTATTCGGCTGTGACGAATCTTATATACCCTTCATTTACCTACTATGTAGTATATACATATGTACATGCATAAATACATACATATTTATTTTGTGGAAAAAATTCTTTTTTGCCTATTGCAGCAAAGTGATCTATTGCTATTTTTAACCCCCCACTAAAAAAAGGGGTGTTATAAGTTTAAAGTGTGTGTCTGTGTATCTGTGTGTCTGTCCGTGTCCACGTACAGGCCAAACGGCTGGACCGATTTTCATTTAGTTTTTTCTGTTTGAAAGATGACTTGATCGAGAGGGTTCTTAGTTATGTTTGAAGAAAATCGGTCCAGCCGTTTAGAAGATATAACATCTTTTCTGAAAAAAGTTGGGAGTTTTTAAAATTTTTAATTTTTGTTATTTGACTAAAGAATTTGTTTCAAAGAATATTTTATCCTGCATTTAATACATTTTCTTTTTTTTAACAAATGATTATAAATTAATTAATTAAAGAGGATTTTAGCAGAGTTCAGCCCTTTCCGATGGCAATCTATGCAGCCACAAATTGCAAAGAGAAATTGAAAGAACAAATAAAATGCAGCTGTAAGGAAATTGTTTGTTAATAAAATCACAAACGGCGTCAAAGTGATAACTTTCATTTCAGTTGAACTGGAAACGGATATTTTTTTATATATTAAATGCTGATATTCAAACCAATTTTCTTTATTATTTTAAACAAGAGAAACAAAAAAAAGTCAATTTACTGTATAAAGCATTTTAAGCAAAAAGAATTTTGAATTTCTTTCTTTTTCTCTCACTGAAGTATAAGAATGAAGATAAGTTCTGTAAGTCTATTGTAATTTGTTATTGTTGCATTTTTTATTTGCTTTTTGTCATAAGGTAAAATGAGTAAATGAAGAATACGTTACACAAGAGGATAAAATACTTAAAGCGATTTAAACTGTGTATAAAAGAAGAATACAAATGCTTAAGCATTTATGCATGCACAATATAAATTTACAGCAGTGTGCCAAGTAGTTCTGAAGGTATGCAGGCACTTTTAGAACTGCTGATGAAGTCAACTACACCAATCTGAGTATGTGCTTCACCAAAAAAAAAAAAAATTATCGCGTAGTGCGCAGTATAGGACGCTACGCTCGAATCCTATCAAATTGAATAATGTGCTACGAACTTCGAAAATTTATTAAGTGTTTTTTTGTAATTTTTTATTTTTAAAAAGTTTAAATACATTTTTATTTGCACTGAACAAAAAAAAACATAATAAATAAACGGAATAAAAAATTTAAACAAACATTGACTGCCACAATTTTCTCCCTAAACTACGGTACGTGGCACTTCGGGGCAAAATAATATTTTCATTAGTTCTTATGGAGACTATCGCACTAATTGGCAACTGAACTACGCGACACTACGAGGCGACGTTTTTTGCTTCGTTTGTCAACTTTAATAATTTCAAAAAATATCGAATTTGCTTCCTAAACTACGGGACGCGGCACGACGTTACCTTTTAGCATTTGCCTAACAGAAAGCTTCGAGAAGAATTTAAAAAATGCCGAAGTATATTTATTTGACGTTAAGCAGACGTTGGTCAACTTTATCGCGATCAATCAACTTAGTAGCGTATTTAAGTTAAAGCTTAGTGCGATATGATCCATAAGAGTCAGTGAAAATAATATTTTGTTGCGTCGCCTCGCTCAGTGTGGTCTTACCTTAAAGATCTCAAGCAATGCGTGTCTATGGCATTTAGCTATTTAACTATTTGTAGGATTAATTTTATTTCTACCTGGCCATGAGTACGTTGCATAACAAATACAAACAAAGAGAATTGCAAATATAAATAGATGCAAAAACTCTTTTACACACATGAAAACATCTAGAGGCAGAGGTACTGATATAAATTACAGTTTCGAAGAAAATTATGATAAAAATCAAATACAAAATGTAATACAAAGTCTTACAGAACAATAACTGGAAACTCTGTTGCTAGTTCTCTGAAATAATAATACGTTTTGACACTTGCACAGAAAAGTGTGGAGTAATTGTGAGCTGTTACAGTTCTTATTGTTTTAAACTTTAAAGAAATTAATTTAAAAGTTATTATTAATGGAATTTCTATAAGAAAAACTAGTCATGTTTTCAATGTTACTTGTGAAACTCATCACCAAAATGATGATATAAGGTTGTTGGGTATTTTTTTTCAATTTGTTTTGCACTTGACTGTCGCAGAAAACTACTTTACCGTGCCATCACTTGAAAGTGACATAAAGTGGAAAAATATATAACTAACGAGCTGTTGCTTTTTGACTAAATGCATTTATTTCTTTTTCCTCGTTTGCTAAAACAATCATGATGAAACTATGCACAAAGTAGAACGCAATACATACGTGTTTGGTTGTTGTAGGGTTTTGCTTGCGTTAAAGCGAACATGAAACTTTTTGATATTTCTGTATGTGTGTGTGTGTGTAAAAATATATAAATAGTATTGCATCCATTAGGAGATAAGTTGAAGTATTGCATACAACTACGGATAATATATTTTTACATGACAAAGTAGCAAATATTTTACTTGCTACTCTCTTAGTACGTAACTTTGGTTTTCTTGTTATCTCAAATGCAAATCTTCAGTAGATGTTGCAAACAAATTACAAGCCTAATAGAGACTATCTGCAGCATTTAAATAATTCCTTAATAAACCAACAACCTTTTAGCTGAAATACTGAAAAAGTCGCCCGGATAATAATAATACTGAAATGCACTTTAATATTTTTACTATGCCTTTAAATCCTTTAATGTATTTATAATTTGCTTAATCTAAATAAAATTGAAAATATTGAATTTTTTTAGTATTAAAATACGCAGTAAATTTATGCTGCAGCTCACGTAATTGTAGTTTAATGGCAAATTAAAAAAAAATAAGCTAGAAAATACAAAATTACACTCACTTATAATTTAATTGTAAAAATAAAAGTAGTTAAGTCAACATGTAAAATGTTGTAGTTAAAGACAAATACTATTTTAAAAAAAGCTTCACCAGCGCATAAAACTTCATTTTGAATCAAGAATAATGGAAAGGAATAGTTTGGTTATAGAAAAATTAATGAAAAAACTATTCATTTAATGTATTGTATTTGTAACCTTCAATTTTTGTGTCAATTCTTCTTACATAAAAAGAATTTTGCTTGTTTCATCATCTTTCATATTTTCAAAGTTTGTACAAAAGTTGTGTGACAAGTTTTCCTCAAGTCTGTTTCTTTATTCAATTATTAGATTTAATTTTTGCAGTAATTTTAAGTGAAAAAAAGTGTTGTTTTTGTACCAATGTACAATTATTAATAAATAAGAACACTTTATTTGTTTAACACAATGTTAAATAAACCACTGCTAGAATACCACGATATTAACTCTTGGCAGATGCCTAACAGAAAACTTTCAGAAGAATTTAAAAAATACCGAAATATATTTATTTGACGATAAGCAACACTGACACTCCTGCTGGAAGTGTCTAAATGATGCATTTTCTGCAACGGCCTAAAATAAGTGGTATAATAAGCAAACAGGACCCCAATGTTACTTAGTTTCTCACGAACAAAATAAATGTGGGATATAGTGGCAGTTGTCATTCGTTTTGGTACCCACGAGAAAAATATGGGACTGCCATATACTGACTATTTTTCAGGATGTCTACACCATTTCCAGTTGTATTTCAGAAGTTTCCAATTGTTTTTCGTTTTTCAGAAATTTCTAAATATGTTTCAGAAGTTTCTAATTATCGTTCAGAAGTTTCTAATTATATTTCAGAAGTTTCTATTTATATTTCAGAAATTTCTAAATATGTTTCAGAAGTTTCTAATTATAGTTCAGAAGTTTCTAATTACACTTCAGAAGTTTCCAATTATGTTTTAGAATTTTCTAATTGCATTTCAGAAAATTCTAATTGCTTTTCAGAAATTTCTAATTGTTTTTTAGAAATTTCTAATTGCATTTCCGAATTTTCAAATTACATTTCAGAAACTTCCAATTGTATTTTAGAATTTTCCATTTGTATTTCAGAAATTTCTAAATGTATTTCAGACTGTTATGTGGACATATTATTTTTGTGCACCTACATTTTATAAAATCTAATCATTTCTAAGTATTATATGTTAACATATTTTCAATAATATATATATACGTATATTGTGCGAAAACCAAGTAACCTATACTTTTTTGTTGATATTATTAAAAATATATCAATAATCATTTTCTATTTATACATAAATAATATATGTATGTACATATATGGTGTTGCAAGTGCTGTATTGAATAATATACATAGTAAAATATTGTACATAAATACATTTAACATTTCAAATCAGATTAATTGATTTGGTCGATCTTTTGCATATACATATGTACATACATATACATGTATGTATGTAAATTTTTACATATGAATGTATGTATGTAGTTCACAATAAAGTGGTATAATTCCTACACATATTGTTTATTTAAAAAAAAAAACCAAACTTTTATGCAGAATAGTATATATAAATATCTGAAATAAAAATGGAAAATTCTGAAATACAATTGGAAGTTTCTGAAATGTAATTTCAAGTGAGTCGAGCACTTTCTCTTTACTCGGCATCTTGTTCAACTAACCTAACCTAATAAGTAGAAAGTATAACTGTTTGTGTCTTTCGTCTGTATCGGCTTATAAGTTTGTGTGGTTGTATATTTCTATAACAAGCAGAAGTTTATATTATTGTTGTTGTTATGTTTTTAATGTTTACTTTTTTTTTTTTTTTTTTTTTTTAAACAATTCCAACAATTATATAATTATTTTTTATCTTCTGCATTTTAAAATCAATTCAGATTTAAATTAAGATTAAAGAAAACCCAAACACAATTCGCAAAGCGATTAGCTTGTCTGCGAAAAACACCCAGGGTCTATTGTGGGAATCGAACCCACGACCTCCGGACTGAGAGGCTAGCATCGCTGCCAATCAGCCACAGGGGCACCCCCACTCAGCCACAGGGGCACTTCAACATGGTAGCGTATTTTTGTGTGCTTTTGTATTTATGTCCTTTAGCTAGTAGACAGTATACTAGTCTAGTAGTCAGAGGGTCGCTGGCCGGGATGGAACCTGCAGTTTTATGTTTTTTTTTTATTAAAAAAAAAGTATTTTTATTTTTTATCAATTTTTTTTTAATTATTTTATTAGATGAGTGTCACTGTGATATTCATTTCAATATGTACATTTTTAGCTAACGTTTCCTACTCAAATCCATCTGTGGAATTAATTTATCTCCTGTAACAAGTTTAACTACTTTTATATGATCGAACTATGGCAAAAAAATCACTTTCCAAAAAATACTTTCTTAAAGAAATGATAATTTCTAGTTAAAAAAGTTTAATTTTGAGTTAAAAAGTTTAATGCCAAATTCAATTCATTGAGTTAATTAATAATAATGGCTTAACCATTGATATGCGTATGTACATTAGGGATATAACTTTTAAAATTTTTTTTAAAATATCGAAATTGGCATACATACCACAGTCAGATAGAGCATAAAAAACTATAAGGGATCGTATATTAATTTTTTCGCTAAGGTCAAAAAAGTTCACACACCAACCGCGATGGATTTTTGTTTGTTTTTGGCTAAGAAAAATTAATAATATGTTTATTTAAAACAAAAAATAAATAAAAAACACCGTATAAAATTATGAATATTCAATGTTGCATTAAGAAGGCCTCTAAAAAATTTTAGATTATGTAAAATAATATTTTTGTTAGTTCAAGTCCGTGCTTTAAGTGTTTAAAAAAACCAATTGGTGCGTGAAAATGAGAGAGAATATGAGAAAAATTACAAAAGATTATGATTTTCGTGATTACTAGGACATGGTTGACCTCATGTTACTATGCCAAAATACTGGTTATACCCCTAATGTACATATCGCGCCATAACCGCCAAAAAAGCTTAAGCGACATAATTTTCGAAATTCAATTTTTTACCAAAATTGATTATTTGCGATCATAAATAGTCGATTTTCGTCAAAAAAAACCAAGTCCAAAAAATGTGTCGCTTAAGCTATTTTAGCGGTTATGGCTCGATATGTATGTATGATTTTATATGGAATTGATTAAACTTAATTATTAGTTAACTAAAGACTGTGAATTTGGACATAAGAAAAACTTTATTTTAAGCAGAAGTTACAAATAAAGCTACGGTCACACTTGTCAAACATTTGCCCAAAAAAGTAGAATTTTATCATAAAATTCTGTTACTTATTAATTATAACAATTTTAATTTGCAACTCAAACTTGCTGCCAATAATAAAAATAAAAATTAAATTTAAGTATGTAAATAATAGTGGCTGCGATATCACTTTTATACATACATATTAATATACGCAATATAAATTATTTTATTTTTATGCATTTATTATATTATTAAATAAATGACTACAAAGAAGTGTGCAAATGGTGTGAAAATACAGATATTTGTATATAAAGGGTGTTTTTTATTGGGGTATAGAACTTTAAGTTGGCATCACTTTTTTAACTGGCGGCCATTTTGTCAACTGTCAAGTGATTAATATTTAGTTTGGTTTGCCATTTCATCATGAACAGGTTGACAAAAGAACAACGCTTGCAAATCGTGCAAATTTATTTCGAAAATAATGGTTCAGTTCGCGAAGTTTACCGCAAGCTCCGTCCATTTTATGGTCGACATAATCGTCCATCAGAGCAATTAATTCGGTTAACCATGGATCGTTTTCGCACTACGTTTACTCTATGTGATGATACGCATCCGCAGAAACGTCGAACAGTGCGCACCGAAGAAACAATTGCCGCTGTAGAGCAAAGTGTTGAAGAGGACCCGAATGAATCGATTCGCCACCGTGCACAGCAATTGGAGCCGACTAACCGACTATTTTGTTCCCGAATTGGATGGCATGAATGTGGATGAGTTGTGGTTCCAACAAGACGGCGCTACATGCCACACAGCGCACGTCACAATCGATTTATTGAAGGAAACATTCGCTGAGCGCATAATTTCGCGGAATGGACCTGTCAATTGACCACCAAGATCGTGTGATTTGACACCATTGGATTATTTTCTTTGGGGATATGTGAAGTCACTCGTCTACGCCAACAAACCAGAAACGTTAGGGGACTTGGAAGCCAACATTCGTGGCGTTATTGCCAACATACGGCCCCATATGCTCGAAAAAGTGGTTGAAAATTGGACCTGTAGAATTGGCTTTATTCGAGCCAGCCGCGGCGGCCACATGCCAGAAATCATATTCAAACATTAATGGCATAAAATTATCCTTCCAATTAAGCCAAATTGATGGACATTAAAACGATTTTCTTGCGTTTTATTTCAATTCAAAGTTCTATACCTCTTAAAAAAAACACCCTATACTAAAAAGCAATAGACATACATATATGCACATGTATCTGGTATTAATTCTACCAAATAGTTTTTGTACCATGGATGCTCTTTCCCATTCTAGTCTATTTTTTTTTATTATTTCTTTTATTGTTTGTATATTAAAATTTTTATGTGTGAAAGCACAAATTTGCAGCATATTTATTTAATTGGTGCAAATAGAAATTTTATGATAAATAAAACTTTTGGAAATAACAAACATTTAACATATTAACAAGACCATTGAAAAACAAACAAAAAGCGAAAATCATATGGCAGGGAGGAAGGAAGCCCTCAGGAAATAAAACTGGGAAAATAAAAATAGAATAATTCAGTGACAGTGAATTTTGTGCGATTATACTTAAATATGCTACACAAAAAATATTGCATACTTATAGGAGAGTCCATGTAATATACATACTTTTGGGAATACACTGCGATCGATATTAATACATATGCCAAAAATATTGCATACTTTTCAGGGCTTATATGTATGTAGACGAATTTTGTGTTTATTTAAAATGTTTTTTTTTTGTCAGAACAGCCTAGTTATATAAATCAATATAATGCATATATATTTTCTCACTTTTCACTCTTAATGTCACTTGTACTTTATTCATTTTTTCACATTTTACATCTCAACAATGGCAGACCAAGCAACAAAATAATACAAAAATATCTGTGAAATGTGTCAATAGGGCTGGAAGGAAATGAAATGCGAACGAATACCATTGCACAATAAATCGTAAATGTCACACTGTTATAGAAAGCATTTATACAAACTGCGGGAATTTTTTTTTACTTTCACTTGTTCTCTTTATTTGCAAAACCAATATTTTTTAAACGACAGCACATTTTTTGTTTTGCTGTTCAGCAAACCATTTTCATGCAACAATTTTAATAATGCATAAAAAGCTGACCAAAATATGTGTTGCATCCAATGGCATACAAGTATTCAAACATGTTCATTATTAATATGAAAATGAGTCACAAACCAAAAAAATAAAAATATAAAATTATATACATATTAGTCTCCTGCACAAGATATCTTATAAGAACTTTTAAGACATGAGGGATTTTTCAAATGCTTTGCTACAGCGAAATCTTATAAAACAAACGTTAACAACACTGTTTGTAAGAAATTTATTTGAGTATTGTAGGTATAAGAGTAAAGAAGAAAACACTTCGTGACGGAAGAATTTGTAATACTAACTTCTTTCTACGCATAAGCGCGTGTACAAACGTCATGCATGTATGTGTGTAGGATCTTTTATTTTTCTGCGCACATGCAAAGGCACACACATGCATTAACATTAGTTGTATGCGGTTAATCACATAATAGCTTACCATCTACATATCACACACACACTCAAACGTACAATATGAAAAATAACAAGCATATACTAATCAACAGTACTTCTTTTGAGTGTTTGTTACAAACAAGCTGTCTTGGCGACATCGCTTGTTAACACTGATATACACATACACCAATACATCAATCGTGCTTCGGTTATAGTACGACAGCATTTATTATTGGTTTAGTATAATACATGCGACGTGAATACATTTAAAAATCATGACGTTTTTACATTTCAAGACTGTTTACGCAGGCCTCTAATACATATAACAAACCAAATGTTTTTTTTTTTTAATGCATGTTTTTTATTTATTGTATCTTCAAATATGAACTAACAATAAGTATTCAAATCTTAAATCTATAAAAAAAATTATTATTAGGCCCGACCAATGTCGGACATAAGCTCAGTGATAGTTATTAATAATACATAAGTAGTGATAAGCAACAAAAAGAAAAAAGTGTTTTCGCAGCTTCATCATCTAGATTGTTGAATATTAGAGCCCGTGTATCTCTCTTTTTTAAGCGGATGTGTCCAGTAAAGTTCAAAATACTACGAGCAAGCGGATTAAAATGTGACTCGAGTTTTGTTAGATATTTGCCTGCGTATTTTGCGATTTCTTCAGTCACTAGTGGCATATTCAAATCACGATGTATATTTGAATTTTTGATGTACCATGGAGCCGATGTTATCATGTGTAAAATTTTATTTTGCCTTCGTTGAATTTTCTCTACATTTGAAGCTGAAGCAGTGCCCCATAGCTGAATTCCGTAGCACCATATTGGCTTTAAAAGCGACTTGTATATTAAAAGTTTGCAGTCTAGGCTGAGTGTTGAATTTCTACCAATCAGCCAATGTACCTGAGTTAATTTAAGTTTCATTTGAGTTAACTTAAAGTCAATGTGGTGTTTCCATGTAAGTCGTCGATCAAGGTGTATACCAAGATATTTCACATGTGAATGTTGAGGAACAACTTGATTGTTAATCCGAATGGGGGAGCAAGTATCTCTTCTTAGGGTGAACGTTATATGGACACACTTTTGTTCATTGACTTTAATTCTCCATAAGTTTAACCAAAGCTCCATCTGACTAATGTGTTCCTAGAGTTTGCGGGATGCCTCATCAGGGTTTTCGTGCATACTAAGGCAGGCTGTATCGTCGGCAAATGTGGAAGTATGGATACTACTGCTCACAGACATATCACAAGTATAAATCAAATATAAAACTGGTCCCAGTATACTGCCCTGTTGCACACCGGATGAAATAGTTTCAGGCCTACTCGTAAAGTCTCCTTCCACAACAGTGAACTTACGGGAAATAATGTAACTTTCCAAAATATTTAAAATGTTTATTGGTAAGTAAGTCTTCAATTTTAAAATTAGGCCTTCATGCCACACTTTATCAAATGCCTGGGAAACGTCAATAAAGAGCGCAGAACAATACTTTTTTTCCTCAAAAGTTCTTCTTATAAATTGAACCAATCTGTGAGTTTGTTCAATGGTGCTATGCTGACTTCTAAAACCAAATTGATGGTCTGGTATGCACCCACTATTAATTAGAATTGGGGACAATTTTGTTTTGAGGGGTTTTTCGAAAAGCTTTGACATAGTTGATAGTAGACTTATTGGCCTATATGACTCAGCCTTGGATAGATCTTTGCCCGGCTTTGGAATCATTTTAACCTTGGCAAGCTTCCAGCTGTGTGGATAATACTCCAGTCGTAAAATGGCATTAAATATGAATAATAGGATTCTCATTGCAATACGAGGCAAGTTCATCAGCATCTGGTTACTAATTCCATCCATACCCGGAGCTTTCTTCGGGTTGAGTTCGGCAATTATTTTTTGTAAATCACGCGTCTTAAACTTTATGTGTTGAGGGGGTAGAGCGACTACATTCGGCAAATCAGCAACACCAGTACATATGTTTGGCGTAAAAACGAATTTTAAGTGCTCAGCAAATATTTTACCTTTTTCAGTATCGCTTCTTGCCCAACTTCCGGTAGATGTGCGTAGAGGTGGCTTATACTCAATGGGTGTTTTAAGCTTTCTAGCAGCGCGCCACAAAGAGTAATTAGACGCTGGTGTGACATCAAGACTTTCCAGATAATTTTTAAGAGATGCAGTTTTTTCAGATGCAAGCAACTCTTGTAGTCGTTTAGTGCACTCTTTAAATCTGATTTTATTTTGTGGTGATCTGTGCTGTTGCATTTCCCTTCTAGCTCTTCTTTTTTCACGTACGAGACGTTCAATGTCTGTAGAATAAATTTTATTAAACCCAGTCTGCGGATGGGAGATAGTGGCATGTTCAGCAGCCTGTTTAATATTCTCGCTGAGATTAGCAATGTTAGATTCAATATCATCGGATGTTCTAAGCGTAATGTTTTCCGTACAATGACTACTGAGATATTTTTTGAACCCCAGCCAATTAACACGATTGATCATCTTCACATATGGGTCAGGTAAGTTACTTCTTAATGGACTACAAATTGTAATGATCGTCGGAGAGTGATCGGATGAGAGATCAAGAGAAGCTTGAACTTGAATTAAATCCCTAGAGATATTTTTTATGACGCCAAAATCTATAACATCCGGAATTTTTTGTATGTCAGTAGGCCAATAAGTGGGCTCCCCACTCGAAGTAACACCCAAGCCCATTTTTGAAATAGTGTTGAAAAATGCTCGACCTCTGGAGGTAATAAGATGCGAACCCCAGAACGTATGCTTAGCATTGTAGTCGCCAGCTGCTACAAAACAAGGTCCAAGAGATTTGTAGAAATCTTCATATTGATTCTCAGTGATTGAAAATCTGGGAGGGGAGTAAATTGATGATATAAAAAAATTTGTACAAAAACTTTCAATGCCAATATTTGTTGCTTGTAGGTGTTCTTCACAAATGTTATCATGAACATAGTGCTTGAGTCTTGACTTTATTAGAATTGCTGATCCACCGCAAGCCCTTCCTCTAGGGTCCTTTGTATCATATATAGTGTAGCCATAAATTTTAAAAAGACTTCTCGAAGTCAAATGAGTCTCAGATACTAACATTATATCAAATGTTTCTGGTTTAAAGAAAAACTCAATAGCTTAAGCGAAAATATTAAGCAAAACTTGATAATTTTTTTATAATAAAACTCTTAGAAGAAGGTTCTGTCTGTTTAATATTACATTTTCATATACTCGTATTTTCTTCTCATTTTAAATATTTATACTGCAGTCTAAAACGTATTTCTCTTTGATTTATGTTGCTTAGCCCCATTTTATTTAGAGCTTAAAATGCCTCAAGCACATATTGGAATACTTTTTTTTAATAAAAAAAATTTACTCCTGGCAAAAATAATAAAAATACAAGAACTTAAATATGTATATGTGTATGTATGTGTGTATGCGTATACTTTCTTCATATTAGAACTTAAATCTGTATGTCTGTATGTTTGTGTATACTTTCTTCATATCAAAGTAACAGTAAAGAACTTGGGTTTTCATACACAAAAGGCATGAAAATTAATCCTTAAGGGACATTTTTGTATTAAGCTACATCATTTTAATATTGTTGCGTTTCCGTTTTACATAATAAAGAATTAAAGTGTTCATGTCAGTTACAGTTTAACTGTTAATATATTATAACTCAACATTTTTGAAACACACTAACTGTCGTATTCACAAAAATATAACTTTGTTTTACAAAAGGTTTACAAATTTTGTAAAACAATTTGTATGTTGAATCTTTTGTCAATCTAAATTAATTAAAAGATACAAATATGCAATGCACGTTTTTTGTGCAAAAATTTATATGAAATGAAATCAACTTTCGCAATATTTCCAATTTGTCCCATGACTTTTTTGCGTTACTGTATGTTTGGATTGAATTATCATAAACTTCAAGTGCCATAATAGGTACTTATTATTTGCTCTTTTTAACAATTTTTATTTTTATTATATATTTCTTGTTGCTGCAACAAACTCACTCACATACAGTAGGAAACCAAGAAAATCTCTCTTCGCCACTCTTCGTCCGTCTGACCGACAGTACCCCTGCAAAAACCACACACATTTGAACACAGAAAAAAAAACGGAAGGAAACTTCTTTTCTTGTTTGTATGTATATTTGAGTAGATGTGGCTCATAAGGGCGTTTCGAAAATTTAAAAAGGTTTATGTAGATATTTGTAAAACACGTTCTCTTTTTTAAACCTGCTAAAAGTTGCAAGTGTTTTATAGAGTTCGTTATGACCCTCCTTATAAAATTTATGTAAATTTCTTACTTTCATTTCTAACAACTTCAACTACAACTAAGAGGGCTTGCATTTGAACTAATTGTGTGTGCTCCACTTTTAGCCAAAATGATTGCAGTTAGTGGAGACTCACGTACATATCATAAAAAAATTAAGATATACGAATAAATAAATAATAGAATTATAAACTGTACATTTTTTAGGATGTGTATGTTTAAAGTATAATTTCGCTTGTATGCCAAGACTTTCGCTAAAAATTTTGGGTTGTGATATTAAATCATTATTCTTAGTTTAATTTTAATTAGTGGTTTTGTAAATTTATACGAAATTAGTATCTTCTTTTATAATTTATTTTATATCTTATGTTGTAGATTTTATTATAATGTGTAATATTAATCGAATCAAAAATTTATATAACGCAGAATGAGAGATAATTACAAAAACTTAATAATACAAAATGCTTAAAAATTGTTCCTTGAAGTAAAATTAAAAACATAATCATGCTTTAGAGATGGTAAAATTGAGCTAACATTATAAAAATAAAAGCTTTCAGCAAATTGTAATACGATGAATCAAAACAATTCACATATTCCATTTGCAATAAAGGCTGAGAAATCTACATCCACTGACACCACACACAGTGGACCAAACACAAAGAACGCTGATGATGGAGGTGTAGTGGCCTTCGAAAACAGCTGGTTGTTCCGTTCTACTACGTGTTTGTCAGAATATTTACATTAACTTTGGTGTTATTTGTTCATTAATAATTATCACATGTAATTTGGCTGAAAAAGCGATACGAACTTTAACCTAATGAAATCATACATCATCATGCTTTGTTTGCTTCAACGTAAGTGTCATTTCATTTAAGAATCCAATAATCAGCGATAGCAACAGCTGTTTTTGAACTAGTTCGTTTTGTTGAACACAAGTCCGATCAAAAACTTCAATGTAAATCAGGGATGGCATTGAGAATTTTCAAATTGTACCAACAACTTTAAAAAATTGTACTTTTTTTACCTTAATTGTACTAAAAGATTTTTTTAATTTAAATTACATATTTTTATTTGTTTTTATTGAAATAATCGACTTTGTTCCGGCTACCAAATCAAATATTTTTATCTAATTCTTCGAGCTTTTTTTATATGTTAAATTAAACTATTTTCTTGAGCTTTTGGGCAGTTTATATTTTGAAAATTGTAAACAATTATTTATAATTTGAAAGAAAAAATGAAAAAGAAAAAAATTAGGCTACCAAATCGTTTTCACAAATTTGTTTGTAAGTTGGGATGTTAAAGCACATGGTTACACCTGTTTAAGTTGAAATTTAAAATATACAGATTAATAGCGTGTGCTCTATCATCCGAATTTAGAAGAAAAATTATTTTGCAATGGACGAGTTCGCATTTTTGGATTTTTTTCGCTATGTTTTGCTTTCACAAGACTGTTTTCAAGTGAAAAGAATATGAGTTTCATTGTTTTGAATTTGAATAGACTTGGGTAGACTTGGGTCGAACTCGTTCACTAGTTCATTTTTGCCACAAACCAATGATCAAACCCATGTAATTTAAATGGGTTTGATCAGTGGTTTGTGGCAAAAATGAACTAGTGAACGAGTTCGACCCAAGTCTAGACTTGGGTCAAACTCATTCAGTCAGTCGTTTTTGACACAAACCAATGATCAAACTCATTGAAATTACATGGGTTTGATCATAGGTTTGTGTCAAAAACGACCGACTATTGTTAACAAAAAAACTCAAATCACTAAAAATCATAGTAAATGATGGAGTATATTTGAAAATTTACTATCCACCCCACCTCTCTGGTAGACTGGGCTCGAACTTATTATACAAAAACCTTTGATCAAGCCCATTTAAATTACATGGGTTCGATCATATGTTTGGGTCTGTGACTAGAGTTGTGTCCAACAGCTTTTTTTTTTGAACTAGTTTGAGAGCGTTCGAATCCAAAGTTGTTTCAAACCCATTTAATTTACATTGATGTGTTTGATCGGACGTGTGTGACACATACATCATTAAAATACTAGTCTTGAGTCGAACTCATTCAGATGGTCGTTTTTGTAATACAAACCCTTAATCGAACCTTTTTATATTACGGGGATTCGATGATAGGTTTATGTTAAAAAAAGCTACGGAATGAGTTCAACCCAAGTCTAAAAAATATGTACTCTTAATAAACTCTTAATAAACACTCAATACAAAAAAAACTTTTTGCACATTTATGAAAAATTTTTGAAATATCATAAAAAGATGAAAGTGGAAGTTCCCAAGGGCGAGGAATACCGATTCAAAACTACTCATGTGACTAGTTCTCAGGTGAAATAGTCAGCCTCTAATTTGTGTGAAAGAGGCCGGTTACTTTTAGATATCCTTGTTATAGCGTGCTCGGTAAAAGTTATATGAGTAACAAGTGTGCTCGCGTGTGCAGTCTACATCCTATATGTAAATTCATTAAGACCAGATAGGTGATTTTCCCCCTAAATGGAGATTTCAGCTCTCATTTGGGGACAGTTTCGTAGGTAGAGATTTGGGGAATTTTAAATAAACTTGTTAGCTTTTCTTTATGCAGTAGCCATAACCAAAACCAAAATTTAATTGGTTCATATGGTTATGGCTATGGCGTTATGGCGGGTCACCTATAATCAAATACAGTGTTGCCCTTTAGTTTGGTTAGAACAGCTGTTTTGTATGGTTATGGTTGTGGCACGTCTAATTTAAGCTTTAAGCAAATAACTCAACTATTTGCATACAAAATTTCTACTTTAATGTTCATTTATGAATATATAACTTGGTGTTTTGTGCTCTTTTCACAACTTATAGTACAAGCTTCGTCAAAGTAGGGTTATCACTGCCATTTTCTCACCGCAACTAATTTTTTGCAGTAGACACCTTGTTTGATATAATAACCTGTAAATATTTTTCCAGTTGTATTTGCTTTTTTATAATTATTTTTCTAATTTTATTATAAAAATAGATAAAACCAACATTTATTTTTCTTTATTACTCTAAAGCACGAAGTACAATGCTTTAATACAGATATACAAATGCTTATTGTATTCCTTTGTGATTGTATCATTTACATACACACACGGAGTGTTGAATTTGAAAAGGGAAAAGGAAATAAAAGCCGTCATTATAATAGAATAAGGCGCTGGTTATTTAATGCCATTGATTGCAGTTTTTACTTTTGTTTAAAAATATAAAAATAATTGCGCTCTTTCTACAATAATTTTTAATAGCAACAAGCTTCTTAACACACAAAATAAATATTTATGTATGTATAAAAAAATCACTGAAATTAGTTAACAAATGTGTGCTTAATATTAACAAGAAATCTATTTCGATTTAACTCCCTTGAGAGAATATCGTGTAACAATATTACACAACTGAATGATTTCGGTATTAATTATTAATTTGTATGACTATTATATGCACTTACATATGTACATATGTATATATATATATATATATATATATATATATATATATATATATATATATATATATATATATATGATTAAAAATGCGAAATATTCAATTATATATACATATATTGTTTGATTTGCAGCGCAAATACATTTCATAGACTTCAACCTAAATTTTATTAAATACTCTAATAAAAACTGTGATATGTTTAAAATTTAAACTTTAAATTAAAATACATGTGAGAAAATGTCATGAAATTCCTTTTCCTTAAAAGAAAATTTCATGTCGACAATGTCAAAAACCTAAATCAAAGCAAAGCAAAAAACCAAATGATAGCTGTCAAACTACTCAAAGTACGTTAAGGATTGACAAACTTTAGAAATTTGCATTAACGGCGACGTACGAAATGGGACAAAGCCCATAAGAAAACGTGTATTTCACGGCAATTTATATGTGCCTCTTGGCATTATAAACAAACAAACTACAAAATCGTCTGTCATAGAAGGGACGTTAAACAATTTTCTTAAGTTTTAGAATTCGTTTTTTAAATAATTTTGCCTATTAAAATAGATTTTGAAGAGCATATTTTGTGCACATTATATATTTCAATACGGTTCAACAAATATCACTTTTTCCTCCTGATTTCTTTCTGATTGCGTGTAATTATTTTAAAAGCTTTTCTTATCCTTATGATTTTCTCTTTTTTATCTTTAATAGTTTGCTAAGAAAAATTTTGCTTTTAATACTTTTATCTATGGAATATTTTAGTGAAAGGAGCAGACAAGAGAGAAAAAAAAAACAAAACGAAATGACCTTTGATTGCAGATATTTTAATAACATTAGTGAAATAAAAATCAACATATCAAGGTCAAAGAAAGTTAGAGAATTAAAGAACAGTAGTAACACATATCTTTTTAAGTGGTGAAAAAAAAACTATGTTGTTAATTTAATGGTAGTAAATTTTCAACAAATTGTGATACAATGAATCATGGCAATTCACGTATTGCAATTGCATGAAGTGTGCAAAGGTGTGTACACACCTGAAAGGCAAAATCACGTAAAAAATTCAAAATCCAATTTTTAATTAATTATTGGGTATTACGAGTATATCAAAACACATTTCCCTACAAATATTCATGACAATCAGCCGAATTGAAAATGTAAATAAAGAAACTTGACTTCACTCACTTGAAAAATAGTGTCTACACACAGAAAAATATATAACCTTGTATTTAAAAAATATTTAAGGTTGTAGTGGCTGCAGCGGTAAGCACGTTGACTACCACCAGATGAGTTCGACTTCAAATCTTGGCCGGGGAAGCCAACACACAATCATTTTTTCTGATATCTATGCCAATACACACAATAACTACATTAAATTAAATTCATGTTGTTTTAACATGGCTCTTTGTGTTATTTTAGTATCGAATTGACGTTGCTCCAATTTGAAAAAACTTTGATTCAGCACGATTTTTCATTTCGATTTAACAGTATGGGAATGTTAATTCAACATGAATTAAAGTTATTTCATAAGGAATTTTTTTTGGAAGATTACTTACTGTAAATCATGCTGAATTAACATGAAATAAATATCAAGCAAAGTTATTGCCGACCAAAAAATAACCTTCTTTACGTAGATTTTAATGTGAATTTTTTTGTAGTTTTTTGCTGTCTCTTATAAAATTTAAAAAAGTGTAGTTACAAGATTTTACCTTTCAGATAGCAATATATTCCTTGATTTTTAAGTTTTTGTTGAAAAGAATTTTCATAATCTTCTTAGGTTTTTAGTTTCTTAATTAATCTATCACCAACCACTTTTAATTTTTTTTAATTTCAAAGAAAAATATACATAAACGTTAAATAGGAATTTCTGCATTTATTTAGAGTTGATTTTACATGTACTTTTTGCCCATTTCTTTTAATCTGGCAATGCTATACAGAATTGCCAATACTTTGCAGAATTTTTTCCGACAATTTTGCACTTACTTTGAACTTAATAATTTTGCATCATTTGTACAAAATAATTTTCTATTTTTTCGGCTTTTTACAAACGTAAAGAGCTCTTATGATTTTTTCTTTCTTCTCTCCATCAAACTCAAGATTTTTCAGAGTAAATGAGAGCTGATCTCCTACAAACTATACACTTTGTAAAGTAAACTTTGCTTGTGGAAAAGCCATCTTAGAACTTTAGCTTACGCAACAGTGCAGCTTTTGACGTGAATACCTCTAATGTTTGGATAATTTTCTAGAGTATAAGAATATTAGTGTACTAATATATCAAGTCAGTTCACTTGTCCAAAATATATGTGATAGCCATCATGAATGAATTTAACTTATTTAAACATTTTTGTTCCTACTGTTATCCTGTTGAGTCTAAGAAAACTTCTTACAATTATAAAACTTTTCCAACTTTATTTCTAGACAAAACACAAGATTTTTTATTTAACCCACATCTTGATAAAAACAAAAAACTTATTTTTCTCTTGCTTTTCGTCAAGTTGTTGTGAAGTTGTAAGATGGGAAATTAAATCGTTAACTGGCACTTTTTACTTTTGGTCTTCATTGAATTTATAAGAGGATGTAAAAAGTTGTTTTTTACTCTTACTGCCACTTTTTTACTTTTAATTTATTTGTTGTTGTTTGTTAAGTGACTTTATTTAGAAACTCAAAGTTGCCATGTACGAGTATGAAAAAAGAAACATTTAAGCAAATCGTATCTTTTAGAGAAACCGTAATTCTGACAAGTTCTGATAACTCAAAAAAGTAACGAACCTACTTTAAGGCTTGCATTCGTGGAAACGCTGGCATTTCCCTAGTGATAGTCAGTGTTACACTTACTTGCTGCATGACCTTCTTAAATAAGTTAGCAACGGATATATCTGTTACTCAGCCTGAAGCATGAGTGTAATCCGAAACGAATTGGGTGAATATTGATTGCTCCTCTTTCAACCTAACCTAAACTACCTAGCCTGAGAGAATAAACAGTCCCAGTCCTCCAGCCCTGGTTTTACTACGCAAAAATATTACTTAAATTACGCCCTATAACATCGGTTTTCTGGCAGTGGAATTTTCGTCGAAATCGGTTCAGTCAGACATATAGACAAAGAAAAAAATTTTGCTTTTTGACATTTGAATTTTATTTGTTTTTTTAGATGATTTTAAAACATTTTAAAGCTTTTGTTTATTAAGGGAAACATGTTTTGCAATTAATTAAATTCATTAATTTTATTACTGAATATGAATTTTAAATATTTTTAAATTCCCTTTCCATTGAAAGTACTCACTCGTAGTATAACCACAGCAACTTTGGGTTACAAAGTTCTCGAATTTTAAAACACAATTTAAAATAATCTTTGGCAACCTTGTTCTGAAACAATTTATTTTCAATTTTGTTCCTTTTTTCTTCTTCTTATAATTTGTAGAGCTCTTTCGTGAGCGCTGCATAGAAAAAGTGTGCAGTAAGTTGGTCCAATTATCGTTAAGTTGGTTGTATTATTTGCAATAGTTATAGTGTTATACCATTTTTTTATTTTTTTATATTTTTGTCCGGTAAATTACCCACTTAAAGTTAAGTAAGTGGCAACAACAGAAACAAATATATTTTTTTATTTTCTACGTAATTTGTTACTTAAGCACTTTAGTGCGTTTCTATAGCGAAATTAAATAATGAATGAACCGTTTTCCGCATAATTTATAATATCTTAAGGGCATACTTTTATAAGGATAGTCATTTTTAATGTATTCAAAAGCAAATAATATCACATTAACTTTCGACCAAATACCCATTAGCTATTCCCTAAACAAACATATAAAACACTTGTCTAAGCTAATACTATAAATAGATACTACTTGTTTAATTAATTTTCATCGTCTTGCTTTTAAATATATTCCCAAAAATATGCTGCAAATGCTTTTAATTTTTTAGCTACATATCATATTCAAGCTTATGTGCGCAACAGTGCTGGGAAAAGTATTATGTAATGGGTAACGGGTATCGAGTATTTTCAACATATATATATATATATTTTTAATTTTTTTTTTTGCTCAAGAGTCAAAAGCATTTAGTCTACACTTTCAGAGTTGTATTTTCTTGAGCGAAGTTGAATGCAAGATTTAAAATACATATCGAGCCATTACCGCCAAATAAGCTTAACCAACATGATTTTCGAAATGCGTTTTTTTATAAAAATCATTAATTTGTTATCATTGCCATTATATGTCAAAATTTTACAACCATAGGATATATCGTTTCAATTGTATAGCAAAAACAATTTAAGCTTAAGTAAAAATTATTTTTTGTTTACTGTTTTTGTAACAGCAACATGTTACTTAAGCTAAAATTTCCTTTTGAAAATAAAGCAAGTAAGAGTGCTATATTCGTATTAGCCGAATATTATATACCCTTCACCGACATCGGACGACGTATATGCATACATACAATGTTAAATACATGCATATTTGTTTTGTAAAAGAAAAATAGTTTACTTATTTATTTTGCATTTTTTGCATTGTTAATATTTTTCTATTTTTAAAATAATTAACTACAGACGACTTCAACATGGAACAAACTATTCTGATAGCACACACCCACATCTAAAGAACTTAAATACACATTTGACCACCCAAATTGCCCAAAGTATTTATATTATTCGCTCCACCGGCAGTTTCTGATAGACTGGCCATAAAAAATCACGTGTCTAAAAATTGCACTGATACCTCGCGTACCTACCGGCCATGCGCATTGCATTTTTCACTTAAAAAATAACCTATCCTGGCTATAAACACTTTTGGCACCATAACTTTTAAAATGCGGCGATTTTCGGAAAATTTTAATAACCATTTTTGTTAAGAATGAATACCGCAACATCTTTCTTCCACATAATTTTCCCCTAAATATGGCCTATCATAGTCCTTTAATGGGATGAAACCAAGTTTATTCGGACAGACTTTTTTCAACGGCTCCCGCTAAAAATTGGGTAGCAATAGTTATAATTCGTTTTCATTATTTTATAAGGTTAGATGTGTATATATAGACGATAGAGGAAACCATATTTTCGTGCAAAAAAATCTGCGTATATACATACTTGTCCAAAAAATATGATTGCATTGAAGTGAGTTACCATTGTTTTAAAGGCTATGTTTCCAAAAAAAGAAGAAAAGAAAAATCATCCATATGTCTTAAATATGGTTATTTTGATAACTCTGAAACAGTTTATAATGATTTAAATTTGATTACGCGATCCAGGCAAAAACACTGAGATATTCGCCAGTTCAGTTTAGGTACGTAGCAATTTATTAAAAATTTATTCACAGAGTATATGAACTTGAAAATTCTTTCTATCAGTAAAACTATGCACAAAAAATTTAATAGAGAACTCTTTAATTTGAAAAGTGATAAGTCTGTAGAAGATTCACTGCATGGAGCCGATCGAGAAGCCAATAATTAAGCAATTTGGAGACAAGTTAACGTAAAAAGCTGATATTTACTTCTTCTTAAATTTTTTTTAGCTTAACCAACACAAAAATATACACAACCTAATGTCAGGGAGACAGCAAAGAAAGCTTAAGGGACAAAAAATACCGTTATCATAGTAATATTTACTTAAAATTCGTTGCGTTACTTATATTTAGCATAATAACACCTAAATACCAAAATTCGATGAATTAACTGAAACAACAGCGAAGATAATTAAAAAAAACCTTCTCCTGTAAAGTTTTGTTTTTGTTACTTAAGCTTTTTGTGCGGTTATGACTCGATATGTGTTATTTAAAAATGCGGTACCATACAGTCAGAAAGAAATACATTTTTCTTTTATCGAAACAGAAGTATAACCAGAGGCTTTTAAGCTAAATTAGACGTGCGATAGCCATAATACCATAGCCACAACCAAACCAAAATTCAATTGGTTTCTATGGCAATGGCTATGGCGTTATAGTGAGTCACCTATAATCAAATACAGTGTTGCCCATAAGTTTGGTTCGAACAGCTCTTTTCTATGGTTATGATTATGTCACGTCTAATTTAAGCTTAAAAAAAGCCGTTAAAGTTAGCGAGTACTCAAAAGAAAAGTATTGCCAGCACTAATACGTAAATGTTTAATTTTTGCTGTCTCAATGCTTTATTTTGCTGACTTACAGTATTTCGTTTTATTTTCAATATCATTATCTTTTTTCTTAGTTTCTTTACAAAGTTTCTGTCACGTTTTTGCTATTAAATTTAAACAGTAAACAGAAGAAAAAGTTTGTACAATAAATTGCGGGATATTAAACAGAATATATTATATGTACATACATACATACATGCATACGTTTTTTCTTTTAACCACAAACATGAAACTAAATTTCCATTAGAAGTAAACAAAAACAGAATTACTGCAAATCTAATAGGCTGATTTGTTTATTCAATGTTGTGAAAAACAATAAAGTGAAAGCAAATTAAAAACATACACAACAAGTAAATGGCATATTGAAGGCAGAATGTTAAATTAATTATTTTTTAAGTAAACAGAAAAAGTGATTTAAAAAATAGTAAAACGATGACGAGGAAAAAATAGAAAGATTTTACTGCTTTTACAGATGATTTAAGAATGGATGTAGACTTCTTAGTTGGAATTTAAAAAAAAAATCGAAAACCACATACTTGTACGAAGAGAATATGACAAGTAAAAATTTCAAAAATAAAAAAATCAGATTGCAACCAACTTTAAATTGTGCAGAATCTTAAGAGAAACCTAAAGATGATTTTCAAATACCTGTCGAGTGATACACATTTTGATATAGTTCGCTGACACTTCTAGGATTTAAAAAAATAGATTGACAGAAGAATCATCAAAATCGGTCCACGCATACATACACTGGCTAATAAACAGAAAACCCTTTATTGTGTGGCGCAGTCGGGTAAAAAGGGGCATAAGAGCTTTACATTTTTAAATTGATAAATAGCATTTAAATTACATGGGTTTGATCATAGGTTTGTGTTTAAAATGCCTGACTGAATGAGTTTGACCCTAGTGTATATCGACCATGAAACTATTTCAATTATGTAGTTATTCAACTTGTTTTTTTTTTTCTTTTAATTTTTTTAAGCTTACTTTTTATCATTTAAATGAAAAATGATAAGAGAAATTCAAAGATTATTTTCAAATGCCTGTACAATGATATCAATTTTAATATGGTTTGCCTACTTTTAATTTTTTTTTTTTCTTTTTCACAAAGTGATGTCTGTTTGCTGTTATATTGAATTTCAATTGTTTAAATATCTTTGACACTCGCAAGATTAAGACAAATCTTTGGACGGAAGAATCATTAAAATCGGCCCACGCGTTTGGGCTCTGCAGTGGTGCAAGGCAACACACATGTCCGCACCCAGAAAAAATTGCTGCTTTCAACAAGCGTTTTTTGTAAGGGAGACAATGTTACAGAATCACTTGCTGTTGCGTGTGAATAAGGCATTTTTTTTTTGTTATAGATGAGCCAGCTAGAAACTATGAATAAAGCTATGATTTTTTTTGCCTTAGTAAAGTGCTTTACAGAAGTAATAATATATAATTTTTGTGAGAGCCCGCCTTACGTTAGTTCAGAAGCATTTTTCGAAGCTTTTGTTATCAAGTAAGCAATACATTGCTTCGCTCAGTTGTTAGCGCTTCCAAATCAGAAATTTATATTTGCTGGGCACTGTATGCAGATAGACTGATAAGCACAATAACCTGCAGTATCCTTCATGCATGTAATTTACAATACAATTTTCCCGTTTACACTACACGCATACTTACATAATGAATTATCGTTAAAAAACCATCAAAAATCAATTGCCTACTGCTAGGCTGAAAACTAATGTAATTATAATTTTGTAAGCCAGGTTGTGTGTGTAAGTAATCAATAAGTAATAATTAACTTTTATATAATGGGGAATAAATTTTTTATTTAATATAATATCAAAGAACAATTTTGTTCAAATAAAAATAAATAATATACAATATCTCATTATTTTGTACGAACATTAGCATTTTATGCTTTATTTGATTGTTTAAGGACTTTTAAGCAAATATGTACATATGTATGTACATGTCTGATTTTTATAATTTGGATAAACATACAGAGAAATTGGGTTTCAACGAACTTTGTGTGATGGTACAGTTGTTTCAAAAGCATATTCCTCTATAACTGAAGTTATCAGCAATTGAAAAAAAATTACAAAGCAAAAATAATTAAGCTTTGCATATTTTTAATTGTTTATTTTTGAGCTGAATTCTGGGGGGTTCCAAAAGAAAACTGTCCGAATTTCTATGTTATTAACCTCTATTCACCTCTATCGTAAATAAAATGTGACATTTTTGTACCCATGAAATTTTCCATCCGCATGAAGGGGAATTTACTATCGTTCATGGGAACGTTTGTTCCCGCTATCAACACGTAATGAATGTAAAAAACGGGAAGAAGATTTGTAAGGCATCAAAACTAATTGAAAATCATGTAAAATTTAAGTTTGATATTAAGAAATACACAAATATTGGGGTTTTTTTACCGTGGAAAAATAATTCTTAAGTATACCATCGCCATAAAATTCACTGCATATGAACGAAAGAAGTTCATTTATTGCATATGAACCAAAGAAGTTCATATTCATTAAAAAATGTGTTTTAGGGAACTGTTGTTATTAATCGTGGACATTAAAATAAAAAATGATTTTTTGTAACTTTTAATATTTAATTAGAAATTACGCGATTCAGTTCGCTTGCAAAAAAAAAAAAAGTGAACGAAACCAAAGGAAAAAATTTAAAAATAACCTTGAAAAATATTCCTTATCGCGAATCTCAAAGGAATTAATTCTAGGGAATAATTTTTTTATTCCCATGAACAATAAATTGACATTGCTAATTGTTAGGGAATGAAATAAACATCTGTTTCAAGTCGAACATGATAAAATGGTAATTTGGTGTGATGTTATTTTTTACGCATGTCTTTATAATTTTCTTAATAAATTGCAATGCAGCAAAATGAATAGCATTTCGCCCCGATTTATGTTATTACAACAAAAAAAAAAACTTATTGGAAAAATAACGGGACGAAATTTGAGAGATAATTCAAAACCACTGTTTATCCTTTTAAAAATAAAACCAAACAACTAAAAATTATTTTAAAAAAACAACACATAAAACTACTCACACGATTCACGATTGCAAGGAAAATAACGATAGGAGTGATTATCCATGATAAGGGAAATAAAAAGAGGAACACATTTCTAGGGGAAAATTATTCACAATTGCAATCTGGGGAAAGGGAAATATTTCGTTTCGAATTAGATGAGTTCGTTATATGTCAAAATTCGCTACAACCAGAGTTCGCCATAAGCATACAAATTTATATAAAATATTAATGAAAAATGTTTGGGACTTGAGAAGTTGCTTGATGTGTGCATTAAACGCGAACTCCACTTCATTTACATTCAACTCAAACATATTGTTCAGATAAAATAGCTTGCTTAGTTGAAGACGTAACAAACTGTTTAATATTCTTCTTTAAGAAAATAAATTCAAAGCCAAAATATATTTAAAAAGTACTCTATAAAGCGATATTTTATTTATTAAAAAAATTGCTTTTAAAATATAGTTTTTTCCGAAAGCTACTTCACTTTAATTACTTTCGTTGCTACCAAAATGCCGTATTCTCTTCTCAGAGAACATTAACACCTGCACGAAATTTATTAAATTTGAAGTCTTTATCAAAATCTATACTGTTTGCACCTAGTTTTTTTTTATATTTGTCAATATTTCTTATCCCGAACAAAAACCATTAACTGAAAATTTTCCTACACTGCAACCAAAAAACTGTAAAGTAGCAAATTCACACACCTCTTTGAGTACAGAGACTTATACGTCATTTACAACTGCACAAAATCTGCTAGGTTTTAATCAAAATCTTTATGAAAATCTATACCGTTTACACTAAGGGCCTAATTTTGTAAAACGCAACGCTTGGCGTTGATAAATTTTGTGTGTATTTTGTTATTGTTATTTAAATTTTTTTCATATAAAATTTGACAACGCTTGGCGTTGCGTTTTACAAAATTAGGCCCTAAGTGTTTTTGACATTTATCAAAATGTTTTTATCCAAAACAACATCCATTAACTAAAAAATTTACAGAACTACAACCAAACAACTGCAGTGTAGCCAATTCACACACCTTTTTAAGCAGACCGTATCTAATTCACTCATCTTTTTTTATAAATATGTTGTACAGGGTACATGGTGAAAAGTTTCAGTAATAAGAGCAAAAAATTTAATTTTTTTTCTTTATTTTTTTTCGCAAACCTATTTTGAAGAAATGTGTTTTGAGAAAATAGTCTTGCCAACAAGTAGTTTTTAAACAATGAACTTCTTGAAAATGGTACTTTCTGAAAGGTACTTTTTTTCTTTACAAAATTATTTTCCTCAAAAACGATACTTTCTTATAAAATGAACTTGAATAAAAAATATACTTGCTTAAAGAATTTGCGTTCTTAGAAAAAGGTAACCTCATATGTATAAGAAGTAAGTCTTTATTTACATATGTACATGTATACATATATACATATGTATGGCAAAAAGAAAACTATTCAACTTTTTTCAACAACTTTATTATACAACGTGCGCCATTAAGATTTTCGATACCTGAACACCTTGACCTTTTGTTTGCATTCCTGTTTCTCTGTGTTTAAAAGAGGAACATAAACCAAAAATTCTGATTTCTTCATTGTATTATACATAACGCTCGGTTACTTGCACAACGTCATAACTCAGAAACTTCGACTTTTAAGTAAATAATGCAGAATTAATTCTCATATCATTAATGACATTGTGTAAAAAATTTTCGGTGTACTCAAGTCTTGAGAGAAAAATAAAATTATCTTTTTCCATTGAGTTGTGTGTAAATTGAAAATTATGATTTTATTCAAGTAAACCAGCGATATGTATTTCACATCGAAAACTTTCAATTATATTGTAATAAAAAGCGCTTGCGACCAACACTCTAATAACACTGAATTTGTATGACCCAGACGGAATTCAGAAAGATTTTAGTATAAGTTTGGGAATTATTTGGCTGTTAATATTCAATCAAAAACAATAGCCTTGAAACTAACGTTTTGGATAAAAAACATTTTTGCCTACTAACAATCAAATACCTTGAATTAAATTTAGATTTCGTTTGGCAATTTCCTACTACGTCTATGCAAGGGTAAGTGTAGGAGGAGTGCTTGTTTATACACTTACACACACATATGTATATGTATATTGTAAATGTTTTTCGCTTGTATATGTTTTAAGTATCCTTTCCATGAGACATACGTATGTACATGCCATATACCAGACCATATTTAACAAACTCATTAATTTGTCACACATTTATTTTTTTATAAGAAACGCAAACTTTATTGTGGTGAGAACTTAAACACAAAAGAAACAAATAATTTATTATATGTATGTATATATAACACATAAACACTTTTTCACTTTTGTATTTTTCCCAAAAAAAAAAATAAAAAATTAAATGAAAAGTATCAAGGACACTTAAAATCAAACAAAAACCACAAAATACGACAACAAAAAATATGCAAAATAAAAGTTGATAATTTTATTAAAACAAAGATTGTGAGAAAACGTCAATCTTTAAGAATTTTCTTATATCTTCTTTAATTTTAATATATAATGGTAAAACAGCAAGCATTTTTCCTTTCTACGTTAAGCAATACCAATCTGTTTGCTGTTTGCCTACTTAACTGTCCTTACGTTCGCTTTAACTGCCAATAAAAAAAAGTCAACACAAAGTTATTACATCATATTAAATGTTTGGTGGTTGATTACACAAACGAAACTATAATATAAAAAATGCAATTTTTATTGCCACTTACAAACACTTTTAATGTCGTTTAATATCCTTGCACATACATGTCTATGCCTGCACTGTTGTGAATATGCATGTATACAAATATACAAACTTACTGGATGACTGAATGACTGACTGGCTGGCTGGTTGTCTTTAAGGTTAATCACATTAAATAGCTGACTCAAATGGCACACCTTGACAATGAATGTCAACAAACACGTTACAACAGTCAATGGCAAACAACAACAATAAACAACAACATTGACATCGGCAGTCGTTAAAAATGAAAGCAGCAGTCTTCAAAATTTTATTTTTCCTTTATTGCTTTCTCAACCACATTTTATGGAGCAGAAATTAAATTAAAGCACACGAAGATGAACAAAAAGGGAGCAAATCAGTAGTTTCTCCTTAAAATCAGCAACTAAATGTATTTTCTATAGTTATATAAACTACTAGTGCAGATTGATATTAAAGTTAAACTTTAATAAGTTGGTTAATGCAAGTAAAACAGTAACTTCTGAATATTAAATGAAGGCATCTCAGCATAAATATGACTTTAATAACTTTCAACTTTAATTAAAAAAAAATATGAGAATTGATTTACTTCGCAGACCATCCCTGCAACTTCCTGGTCTGATACACTTTTTGAGTCTATAAAAATCAGTATAGATATTCTCCGATTTTACAAAGATTCTAAAGTTATTAGAGAAAAAACGATTTTTTCGAAATCGTTCGTCATCTCAAACGAATCGTCTGATTTTAGTCAAGTTGGCAGCACACGGCATTTCTTTTTGAAGTTAAGAGCTTATCAGAAAATACTGATTTGAATTTATCCTGTTATAGGGCATTTACACCTGCACAAAGTCTAAGAGATTTTAATTAAAATCTTTGTGAAAATCCTCACCGTTTAAACTAAGTTTTTTTGACATTTATCCAAAATAAAACCCATTAACTGAAATATCCCAAAAACTACAACTAATCAACTGCAATGTAGCCAATTCACACACCTTCTTAAGCACACACGTTTTTAAGCAGACCGCATCTAATTCAATCATCTTTTATATAAATATGTTGTACAGGGTAGTACAAATAAAATAAAAATATTAGATTTTTATTCGATTTCCTACAAATCTACTGACAAAATAGATTTTAGGCCCAACTATAATATGAATAAGCTAGCTTAAGCAACTGTGCGGTTACATATAAAACGCATGGGGCAAACTATAATGTACTTAACAAACTTTTCGTCAAGTTTCGTCAAATGTCATTTGCTTAAGTAAAGTGCCAAACTGAACGCACATTCCGTAAGGAAACAACTGTTTGTACATCTTTTAAACTCAAACAAGCAGCAGCAGAAAATATTCAATGATTTTAAATATTTTTTTATTGTTTCTTATTTTAAACTCGGAAAATAAAGCAAAACTTTTATTTTCATTGTTTGTTTTACAATACACATATACACACATACACATGTATTTACTTATGTATATTCACTGTTGTACTTTTTAGTAGGTAAAACAAATAAAACAAGTAATAAGGTGATGAATATATTTATATGTGAATTTTTAATAGATTAGGACATTCTTTCAAGTTAGTTTGATTGAATTGCATTCATTTAGGAGTTATGAGAAGAAACAAAATTACTACAAAATTATTGACAATACCTAGATGTGCAGCTGTGGCTAAAGAATACTTAAGTGCATGTAAGTACATTATGGCCACCTAAAAGTCACATCTGAATTGTTTAAGCATTTGACAGACTTATCGTTCAATTCTGACATTAGCTTAAGCCAGCTTATTCATATTATAGTTGGGCCTTTTGTTTTGTATGGGAAATCAAGTAAAAAGCAGTTAGATTTAGCTCGAAGTACTAGATTTCGATATAATGTAAATGCATTATTAAGTATACTTTGACAAAATCTAGTGACGAAGTAGTTTTAGTTTTGTATGGGAAAATATTAGATTTTGCCCGAAATCTCGTAAGTACTAGATTTTGCACTATTAGTAGTTTGAAATTTAAAAAAAAAAACATTTTGTAAAAGTTATATTTTCGAAATCTACCGAACCGAATCCATTCATTAACTTTCGACGTCTTAAAGCTGGAATTCACTATCCTACACAATCGTATGACTTTTGAGTAACTACAACCTTGGCATGATGGGGTTTATGAAAATTTACAAAAGCTACAATGATTCATTAAATCAGGGTTGTATTTTTTTATAAGCACTTACGATTGTGTAGGAGAGTTAGTACCAGCTAGAGTTTGGGAATAAGGAATTCCTGCGTGGGATATTAATGAGAATTTTCCGTCAGAACGGAAATAAAATATATAATATATATAAATATATAGACTTTTGTGACATTCAAATTTATAAAATGTCGGTAAGTGACAGTAAAATTTACGAGCATTTTGATTCATATAAGAAATGTGTTAATCATGTTTCAAACCTTCAAAGTTTTTATTTACATATGTATGTGACACGGAAGTTAAAAGGGAAAAACGACTGTGAAGTTAACAAGTTGCTTTTGATTCGCTTGTACGCTTTTATGGCTTGAAACTCATTACCCGGAAGGTTTTCGGGGTCGCTGATTACTAGTATGATTCTGCTATTAGATCTTTAAAAATTCCAAATTACGGATCCAATATGGCGGACTATTTTTTGCAATATTATTGGATTTGCTTCAAACTCGTCACTCAGGGGTTTTTGCGGTAGCCTGATTATGAGTCTAAGCTCAGGCTTTCAAAATTCAAAATGTCGGAATTTTTATTAAGAATTGAACAGTTTAGTGCTAACTAAATTCTATTTATCAGTTCGATTGTGATTTAGAAGTGTTATAAAAGTGGAAAAAATAAAATAGTAAAAATAAGGAAGTTTTTCCTATTTTTACTTTTTTTATCAAAAGTGTATTTTGAAGCTAATTTATGACAAAACTAATGCAGTCAGAAAGCTGCATTAGAAAGAGATCTCTTTTTTGCTGGGGAGTGTTGTCTGCTATGTAGGTAAATTCCTCCCCCTTTCGTTTCTCACAAATAATTATTGGTTTGCAATATGAACTGAATAAGTGACTCACCTATATATATAATGTTGATGTCTATAATCCTTAATTTTATATGAAATAAGTTTTCGTTTGCTCCGATGAAATCCATAACTCCTGGACTAACACCACGTCGTACTCTCACTTCCCGAAAATGAGGAGAATCCCAGCAGATTTTTATAACAGCAAGTGTGTAAACACTAGAATGCAAAAGAAAGATTCATAATATTGTATGTGTTAACAAATAAAAGATTAGAAAAATATTAATAATAAAATTAGGTATGTGTAATAAGAGTATAATATAATAATAACCTGCGGCCAAACATCTGTATTACACTAATATAATCATTAAATTTCCCTTAATTACTTTCATCAAACACATAAGCAGTTAAACATTCGAAACCCTCCCAACCATTAATTTAAGTGATATAATTAAAATGCCTGTTGATTTAAAACCATCATCGTTTATCTACTACTCTGTTCTATTTTAATTGCAGTTAAATATTTGCACGCGCTCATTTCCAATTGATAAACGCCTAAAGGGTAACTAACAAGAGACTGGGGATGAAAAGCTACAATAGAAAGGATTTGATTTTTAGATATGCAGGTAAATACATATGTATCACAATTGCACATTTATTTATTAACCATTAAACACGTCTATCGAAAAATATATAAATAAATGTTGATGCTTATAAAAGTTTTTATAAAAAAAAATTATCTCTAATAATGAACTTAAAAATTAGTGAATATAGCTGTTCAAAAATTGTATAAATTTGGTAAATTTTTGTTTAAATATATACGGCCTTATGTATAATCAAAAATTGGCATGAAGTTAACATACATAAGTGACAAAATTGAACTACGTTTTGACACAAAACATACAGAAGTGTCACTAGACGGAAGATACGCATATTTTTCTGTTTGTCTCGTTTTCCCTCAAATTTTGTCGTTGTTTTTGTTTTGCTACGTCTTTCTAGTGCAATAAATTTTTATTAGCTGTGTTAATTGGTAACTAGTAATACACTACAGTATCAAATACACTATGCTTTTCTCTTTTTTCCACGAATTTTAACAAAAAACCTGATTGGAGCTTTTTTTACCTGTCACTTTCTTCACTTCTGTGTATTCTGTGGTTTTGACGAGTTCCTCTATGCAATTTGACATAAAAAATCATCGCATAATGTAGTTTTAACACACAATTACATCCAAGCATGAGTTTTAATGTAAAATTGTATGGTAAAACATGATAAGACCATGTTCAATTTTGCCACTTATGCTAACTTCATGCCAATTTTTGATTATACATAAGGCCGATAGTTTCTGGCTAGCACTTTTTGCCAAAATTCCACAACTCTGCGGTGGCAGTCAAATTAAATATATTTCTGTTGGCGACAATGAGCAAATACAGTGTTGCCAATACAATAAAAAATGTTGAATGATACAATATGCAAAGCTACTTTGGCTTATTTGTAGAAACACCCAGAGTCTACGGCAGGAATCGAACCTGCGACCCACCTACTAGACACCACTGAAATTTTTTTCTACTTGATTATCAGGGGCTGATTGATGATGCTGCTGCCGTCTCCAAAATAATTAAGCAGCTGGCTACGAGGCGACAAATGCTGCTAGCGGTATTTGAAGTCGTACGTTCGGGCCTGTACGGAAATGCTTCACTTCTCTTTATTCAGTAGTAGTCACGTTTGTACCTCATATACATATGTCATTTATTTGTGCGTCAGCGAAGCAATTTAGGACATTTTAATTTCCATTTGTATCGCAGTAATGCAATTCCGAACGGGACCTTCGTGTAGCCTGCTGTTTATGTGTTTAATGCATCAGTTGCTGATAAAGTTAAAACTTTAAATTCGCTTTCTGTAAAATAAACTGTTTGCGTTATACAGGGTGGCGCAGAATGAGCTATATGGTTTGAATTCACTATAACTTTTTTAGTTATTATTCCTTCTTTGCTTTTTCAGCATTTTATGTAGAAGACCTGGGGAATTAATTATGAATCATTACACCATCTATCAACGTACAAAAATAATTGAATTTTATTTTTCAAACCAACAGTCTATTGTGTTGACACAGCGTGAATATCGTCGTCATTTTAATGTGCACATTGCACCCACAGTTATCTTTGGGGATATTTGAAAGAAAGAGTGTACGTTAACAAACCAAGAACCATACTCCAACTAAAAACCAACATTCGAAATGAAATTATGGCCATTACACCCGAAATTTTGCGAAAAGTTATAGAAAATATGAGATGTATACTCTTTTTCGCTAAAAAGAGCCCGTATTTACGAAGCAGAAAATGGACATCACTTGCAGGATATCATTTTTCAAGGCTAATTGTAAAAAATTCCCAATAATATACTGTATTAAGAAAAAAAAAACTATAATAATCGCATAAATAAAAAAGTTATAAACCATTTAAACTATATTTATTTATTTATTTATTTATTTATTTATTTCAGTTGGAGTAACATTAAAAAGCCACCTTTGGCCAAAACAATAATATTACAGACTAATTCACAATGGTTATTTATCTTCAGCCTTAAAAATTAGAAAGTAATGATGATATTTGAAAATAATAAATGATACATAAAATATCAAAGAATAAAAAAAAGAAATAAAAATAAAATAAAGAAAGAAAAAAAAATATGTATAACATTTAAGGCTCCCCAGCCAGGTTTCTCTATTTACTGAAATATATGTGAGTCCAGTGTAATGACAATACTTGAAATTGTATTATTATATATATATACACATACACACACACACACACACACACACATATATATATATATATATATATATATATATATATATATATATATATATATATATATATATATATATATATATATATATATATATATACATACCCTCTAGCCAGCCTAGAACAATATGTCTCTATGTCAATACTCTTTCTCCAGGGACAATTACACTAGTTAAAATGTCGACAACTTTCCTTTTATGTGCGAGTAAAGATACGTTAGAGACAACAGTTCTAGTGTATTTCTGGTGATATTGTCAATGAACGCGTCAATAGATTGTTTTTCTTTTTTATTATGCTATGCAATAATATTAAACAAATATATGTAGACGAGGGTTGCTAAAATCTACTAGTGAAACTTGGGTTCAAATATCTCCATATGGTCGTAAAAGAACTACCTTCTCAATAGTGCTTAAGTCTACTGGTAGATTTTCAATGACAACCCTGTTTTATATGTCAATAGGCGATTACATTGGCTAGGGTGCACCTAGTCAGTAGCACTATTGACAATGTCACTAGAAAATCACTATAAATTTACTATTGACGAGCGAAGAAATATCGATATTGTAGACTAGTCCCAAAAGAACTACTTAGTCAGTAGTGCTACAGTCTAGTGGTGGATTTTCAATGACAAGCTAATGTTAAATGTCAATAGATGATTACATTGGCTGGGGTACACCTGGTCAGTAGTACTGCTGACAATGTAACTAGTAAATCACTACAATTTCACTATTCGCACTTTCTGCAGGGTACATACATATACACATATACATATACACACATGCACATACATATGCACATACATAATACACTTGTTATAGCTTAAGCAATAAAAACTTTAAATTAAAAATTGCAGCAATACTTAAAATCTTTCAATTTGTCACACACACAAACGAGTGGATTTTTCTCTTAAAAATATTTATTGAGTCTGAAAAATTTCTTAACTTAGAGGGAAGACTATTCCAAAGTCTAGCCACTCTTACATGAAACGATCGTTCAAAGACAGAAATATAAATACGAGGTATAAGGATCTTGACATTTCTTGTTGATCTGCTGAAATTGAAAACATGACGCAAGTTATATGGTACAGAGTTTAAAATAAGTTTATAAAAAAAGAATAGTAATCTAAAGTTAACAAATTTCCGAAAACTACACCCTAGGAACTTAACCACATACGGCGTTATATGTTCTCTCAGCTTAACGATGAAAATAAACCTAACGACCATATTGAAAACTCTTTCCAATTTGTGGAAATTTGTCGAGTTAATTCCAGACACCACCTCCAAGCAGTAACATATCCGCGACATTAGAAGCGCAACCGCCACCTTTTTTTTAATACCGTATGGTAAATAAATATCTGAATTATAAAGTCTGCGCAAAGTAAAAATAATTTTTCCAGCCATTTCATTTATGTGATGACAAAACTCAAGCTTATCATCTATAAGAACTCCTAAACAACGTAAGCGATCAACGTATTGTATTATTAGATCATTCATTGGCTGATTAGTTTCAGGGAGAGAAAGACGATAATAAACTAATCAGCTTAGCAATAAGACTTGCATAGTGTAAATAGGGACTTAGTAGTCATTTTATCGGTTATTTTACTTCGCCGATCATTTTGCTACACAACGAAGGAGGGTGCTCTGATGTTACATTAGGATTATTATCTACTGAAGTCGGTATAGTTCTGTGATCAGTGACTATGCCGTCATCATTAAGTTGTATGTAAATTGAAAACTTCAAATTCATTTTCTGGCAAACTGGTTTTTGAGTTAAGATGTTGTTTGAGTAAATGAGCGATATGTATTAGTGTCCTGCACAAGATATCTTATAAGAACTTTCCAGACATGAGGGATTTTTCAAATGCTTTACTACAGCGAAATCTCATAAAACAAACGTTAACAACACTGTTTGCAAGAAATTTGTTTCAGTATTGTAGGTATAAGAGTAAAGAAGAAAACACTTCGTGACAGAAGAATTTGTGATACTTGCTTCTTTCTACGCATGAGCGCGTGTACAAACGTCATGCATGTATGTGTGTATGATCTTTTATTTTTCTGCGCACATGCAAAGGCACACACATGCATTAACATTAGTTGTATGCGGTTAATCACATAATAGCTTATCATCTACATATTACACACACACTCAAATGCACAATATGAAAAATAACAAGCATATACTAACCAACAGTACTTCTTTTGAGTGTTTGTTACAAACAAGCTGTCTTGGCGACATCGCTTGTTAACACTGATATACACGTACACCAATACATCCATCGTGCCTCGCTTATAGTACGACAGCATTTATTATTGGTTTAGTATAATACATGCGACGTGAATACATTTAAAAATCATGACGTATTTACATTTAAAGACTGTTTACGCAGGTCTGTAATATGTATATGAAATGAAGTGATCAGGCCTTGTTCATCCACATTACAGAGTACAGAGGCCTTCTAGAATGCATCCATAGTCCCGCTGTGTAGATGTATGCACATAAAGCATTTAAAATTTTATTATCTGAAAGTAACCACCATCATTGTGTTGCACAAAAAAAAAACTATTTATTTTACATTTCATAACCATCGAACCAATCTATTATGCATTAATAAAAAATACATACAAAATGCAACGCATTGGTAGCAACGATTTAACATAGTATTATACATAGTATGTATGTATTGCCATGTGTTGCATTGAACCAAAACTACATACAGACACACACACCCGCACTCACACAAATATATGCTTTTTATATCGATGTCAAATAAAAGAAAAGCAACACAAAAACTTTCTATATCATTCTCAAACAATAATTTTTCATTTGTACGGGAGAATGAAATGTAGCGTAAAACTGGTTAAAAAAGCACTTTATGGCCAGAAGAGAAAATTCCAAAAAAAAAAGAAACAAGAAAATTGGTAACGATAAAATAAATCGCTTCAAATTGTTTGGGGTGATAAAATTTTATTTTAAAGGTGCATTGAACAAAACTTTTATTTTTCTTGTTACTCGTAGATTTGTACGTAAACAAATCCATATCTTTAAAGTTTGATACTTAAGCTGAATTAAAAAAGTTTAAAAATGTCTTTTGCAAGCAGGACATTAAATGTTATAACTCACTCCCACTCAGTTATTATATGGCTCATTTACTTGAACAACGTCATAACTCAGAAAGTGCGAGTTTTTAATTAATAATGCAGAATTAATCCTCTTATCGTTAATCACATTGTGTAAAAATTTTATACAAATATTTTAATATAGTATATGGGAATTTCAACAGAAAAGTCCACCTTTTGTCACGTTACGTTACTTGGTTACATAGCATATTTTTATATGCTTTTTTGCATGTTGGTGTAGAGCAGAATTAGCTCCACATTTATTAAGAGACAGCAAAAAAGCAAATGCAAGCTTAATTGCTTGGTGACGCAACGTTACAGAAGTTGGTTTTTATGTGGAAATATTCATATTCAACTCTTAAGAAAATAATAAGTTTCTTTTTCCATTAATTTCTGTGTAAATTGAAAACTTTAAACTCGTTTTATGCAAAACTATTTTTTGGAGTTATGACGTTATTCAACTAAATTAGCGATTTTTTTGTTTTTTCCAAAAGCTCTCAAATCCTTTCAAATTCGCTTTGGAACAAACAAAAATGTATAAAATGTTTCAGTTAAAAAAAAATACTAAAAATCTGTTTTTATTTGCCAATTTCCAATATATTTGGACCTGTTCTACAAAAACAGTTTATATAAAATCGGACGATTATAGAAAATTAACTCCTATAATAGACATTTTTTCAGATTTTTTTCTTTAATTTTTCTATTATATAGAGCCTCAAATATCATATCGGAAAGAAAATTATCTTATGCTATTTTAAACACGTCTGCAGGGCCATCATTAACTTTGGAAATCGTACGATTTCAAATCGATTCGATTTACAGAACGGGAGCGATTGCATAGTTTTAAAGACTACCTGCCGTGTGCTAAAAAAAATAATTTGTGTTGAAGAGTATGTTGAAACAAATTTTAACCTTTTTAGAATACGGCCGTTTAAATTTAGCGTTTCTAAACAAAACTGAACGCATGACGCATGATTAATGCATATTTGGCACATCAAGTATCGTTACCTTAATATAGAAAGGCCCTAACTCATTTTTTTAAACTGAGTTCTTATTGTGCGATACAGGAATTAGGACGTGATTTTCGTAACAAAAATAATAAAAAAAAACACTAATTATTAAATTGACTGTACCTGGTCAAAAAAATACTTGCGTGGCAACACTCTATACTTAAATAGCTGTTGTTGTTATTTACATTTATTTTCTTTTTACATACTCTTACAAATACAATTTGAAGCTGAAAAAAAGTCAGCCAATGTATTAATGGTAAAGTAAGAAAATAAAAAACATGTTGATTATTGAGTTCTTGTTTCAACTTTGTTATTTGTTTTAAGCTTCTCATTTGTTTAAATGAAAGTTTATAACATAATAACTCTAAGAAACTTTGGGTAAAGGTTCCCTGATGATCTGCTTTAGCAACAGTGAAATGCGCATAGGATCCAGCTGAACCCCTCAATAATCAATTTCAATGTATTTTTAATAAAAAAATATTTTACTTAATAAGTAAAATATTAATTTGGGATTATTAGTGCGTTTAAAAAATTTTAAACTTAAATTTTAACAATTCCCATAAAAAACACTAAAATATAATCGACACTATTACAGTTATAAGCAGAGTACGAAAGTACACGAAAAAAATTTGTTTGATTTTGTTATGTTTCGTTCTTTGAAGTGTGTGAACAACAAAAAACAATGAGAACGATTGCTCAATTTTGGTTTGTATATTTTTTGCACATGAGCACAAATCAGAGAACACAGCAGATCGGCTGTAAGACGGCTAACATCCACAACCGGCCACAAACAATACACAAATTTAATCGTACGCCGTTAGAAAAGAAAATAATGGGAAATAAATTTAAACGTGTTGAAATATTTGCGGCGAATTTGACATCAGCATATAATATAATTTTATTGCATTGTTATTTAACACATTATGATATATATAGCTAAGCAGCATAGCTATAACCGGGTGTCCTAGGACACCTCTATTTCTTTTGTATGTTTCGATAGAACATCGAAAAATGCAAAAAATTCCCGGGCCTTTCTATATTAAGGTAACGATACGATATGATGTTGAACAAGAAAACGCGACGTGTGTGAACCAGGTCGCACTCTGATATGATTAATATGCAAAAACATCTTACACTTTACAGACTAACTGCCAGTTCATAGAAGCCATGTAAAAATTCTCGCTTGTCTTTTTATATTGAAAACAAAAACAAATTTTGAGAGCTTTGTTTTTGTTTTCAATATAAATAAGCAGACGAGAGTTTTCACATGGCTTATATAAACTGGCAGTAAGTATTCAATCAAAATTTAAACAGGCAGTTTATATAAAATACATTCATATTACATAATAAATAAGAGAATTTGTGATTTTGATGAGTTTTAACAGATTGCAATTTATATTATTAAAATTTGTTTTCCTCTCTTTTTGTAGAAACAAGAAAAAAGACGCGAATTGCGCCTGAAACGATTTTGGCGTTCGCCGAAAACAACTTCATCAGAAGACTCTACCGGATACGAAAGTCCAACTCGTGCAAAGGTGGCAAATGATGTTCAACGTTTCAATCATCTGCACTACACCAGTCTGGCTCAAAGCGCACCCCCGCCTGAGGCCGACATAGAATTTTTGGGTGGCGCTGCCGGTGCTGGGGACAGACCATTGCCCAAAGTTCAGCCATCTATAGTGGCAGGTGGTAGCCTAAATAATAAACCAACATGTTCGCTGCCTCTACTACAAGTGTGGCCCAGTCAGGTGAGATCTTCAACATGAACACTAACACTGTTTAAACAACAAAACAATTCACATGTTCTTTAAAATACAAAAAAAGCATTGACAAAAAACACTAAGCGAAAATTAGAATTAGTTTACATAAGTTTTTCTTAATCACATCTAACATACAACTACAAACATCTTATTTGTTTGATTTATATAAAAAATAATTTAGTTATAAAAATTTGTTTGTTGCTCTTTTCTGTCGTCTCCGTATTTATGTTGGCATAAACCACAAAAAATAAAACAAAACTTCCACACCAAATATCTTATTGAATATTATAACACATCGTCGTTTGCAATGGAATGCTTTTGTAAATGTGTAAAATTTTACAAAACCAAACAAAATTGTTTGCAAAATATGTACCAATGTTTGTTGTTGCGTGTTGTTAAAGCCGCTCTTAAGGCAGGAAGGTTTTATACAAATTCGTCGTAACAGCGGTCCGGAAGGTCAAAGGGTAGGCTTTTTTACTCCAAACCTCGTAACAATAAATTTCAAATAACACAAAAGAAAAAAATTATTTATTTTCCAATTTTTAGTTTTCCTTCATTAAATTTTTTCTAGAAATTTACCTTTTGAAACTACCAAAGTCTTGTTGCATGTTTTACTTTTTTTACTTACTAATTGCTTTTTTATCTCTTAAAACTCCTTTTTTAATATTTTCAAACTCCCAAACTTATATTTATGTATGGCAGCACTAACAAAAAACAAATGTTGCTTAATTATTGCAAGTTTTTTTTTACGAATAAGAGTGTAAATTTAAAAAGAAATATTTTATGACCTCCCGACCCCTACCCCAGCATTATACATATAAATATGAACTACTTTTGGACCTCCTTTTCCAGCTTTTATTTAACTATTTTGTATATACAGGGTGGGGGTTTGAATTCCTTATAGCTTTTTCATTATGATTTTATTTTTTCTTTTAGCATTTTGTAAAGAAGACTTGGGAAATTTAAAATGGAACAGTGTACAATTTAACAACGATATCTTACACCAGTGATGGAAACGGCGACACCGTGTTCATTTTCAAAAAAAAGAAAAAAAAATATGAGCTAATTATCCTTTTCGATGAAACACCGCACCAAATGGTGGGCATAATTCTCGCTACTACTCTTGGATTTTCCGTAGCCCATGTCCTGCAGTTTTGCCTATTAACAAATCCATTTAATTGGAAATGAGGATAATTAAATTATGAATAAAACACGATTTTTTCTGGGTTTTGAAGAAAATAAATTGATGGTAATCTGTCTGTTTTAATTGTTGGACAAATTCCCCAAGTCTTTTGTACAAAATACTGAAAAGAAAAATTAAATAAAAAATTTTAATAAAAACGTTATAAGGGGTTCAATCCCCTTCGGCCATTCGGGGCCACCCTGTATTTGTGTATTTATTAGGGTGATCGACTCGGTTTTTCAACCGGTTTTAAAACCCGGTTTTTTCACAATTTCAAAATTTTGATTTTTCGAATGCCGAATAGTCCGGTTTTTTTACAATTTAAAAACCGGCTGAGTCGAATACTTTTCGATTTGTACACTTTGCGTCTTTTGTTGATTTTCGTAAGTATTTTTTTAGTGTAAAAGCTCTAAGCTCTTTTTGAGATGGCAACATTTACTGAAACATGAAATTTAAGATAAATTATTTTATGAGGTAATAGCAGAGGCGAATTTAATTAGCCTTATGGTGTGCAATAGATTCCAAAATACAGTTGCAAAAAGTGTTTTTTAGTTTTGTTGCCATTTTGCTTCATATTTTATATAGAGGTAGATATCCACCTTGTCCATACATTCATATGTATATACCATTAAGGAATAAACTCTACATACACCCATTAATTTTGGGGTTTGAGGTAACTTGGGAAAAAATTCAAAAAATTAATTATGCCAATATTTAGAGTGCTAATAAATATGTTTATAAAAAAACTAAAAAATAAAAAATAATTATAGTTAATAACAACAGCATAACAGACCACATTTATTGACGGCTTGGTACCAGAAATCAGAGAATTTTCGAACAATTTGACGACATCAAACATTTTGCACGTATTTATTTCTTGTATTTTATGATTGTATGTATACTTTTTTCCTATGTATTTTGAATATTTTTGCTAATGTAGGTGTTATTATAATTATTTTTTATTTGTATATTTAATTTTTTGAATTTCTTCCCAAGTTTCCACAAACCTTAAGGATGATGGTTGTAGGTAGATTTTATTCCTCAACTGTATATTATATATAAATATTTATGTACTATACATAAGTATATGAAGTTAATTTTTATGTAATACCTTTAATTTTTGTATTGTTTTATAGTATTTACATGAACTATTAACTCTGTTTTTTAATAAAGCAATTTAAAATCAAAACTTTTGTATAATAATTTTCTTAGTTAAAAAAACCGGTTGACCGGTTTTTCCTAAATTGTAAAAACCGAAACCGTGTTTTTCATAATTTCAAATATTCGAACTATTCGAAAACCGGTTTCTGGAAAAAGTCGAATAATCGATCACCCTAGTATTTATGTATGTTTAAGTAAACACAAACACTCAATCCCACCTGCCCATTAATGTACGTTCTTTGTTTTTTTTTTAAACTTGTATGCTACATACACACATACACACATACATATGTATTTATGTATTTTTCTCTTAATTACACAATTCATTTATCATGCACTTTTTTCGCCCAATTGTATTCTCTTCCTTTGAAAACGACAAGTGGGAATTTTGGAATTAATGTACAACTATTGTCTTTTTTTATTTATTGTTGTGATTGCAGGATTCCCCCAGGGGAGAGGCTGATGGCCAATCATTTGTTTTCCCTGCCATTGCTGAGACAAGCACCAGCATCAGCAACGGCGGTGGTGGCAACAGCACAAGCACTACTAGTGTGGGAACAACATTGACTACCAGCATATCAGGCAATAGCTGCACAACAGGCAATTATTTGACACTCAGCACTGGAGATCGCCGTAATTCACTATACTGTGATACTTTGCATGCCGGCGATTCTGGTATTGACTCGGTGCAGGCCTCACCATCGCCCAATGCATTCCCACCAGCGCCAGGCTCTTCAGTTCTAATGAGTATAAGCGGTAATGGACCCAATATTGTAGATTGTGGTGCCATAAGTTCATGCAACGTTTCACCTGCCACGACGCCCACACAAGGATCGCCCAACTTATCGCTCAGAGGCCATAAGATGGGTGCGCGAGCCAGCATTAGCATAGGAGCAGCTAATTGCCGGCGTAAATCCAGTGCTCTGCTGCATCCCGATCATGCAAGATTGTTTGCGCTAAGAATGAAACATTCGGCGGCTCTGGAACGAGCCCAAACATCACCCGATCAAACATCGATCGAGGATGCGACTGAGTTCCATGACAATGGTCTGGCTATGAATTTGCGTCTCTGTTCTGCCTCGTCGTCGACGACATCGTCGCTTACCTCCGTGGCCGCCGTTAGCTTAGGCGGAGGTGTGACGGCACACCAGGCCTCCTCCTCCTCCTCCTCTGCGGCTGCAGCAGCAGCCTTAGCAGCTGCCGTTGGTGCGGGGGCGCAGCAGCGAGTCTCCGATCCGTGGCTACAGCCGCAATCAGATCGCGAACGTGATGCACGTCACGAACGTCGTCGCTCCTCGACCATGACTGCCCGTTACTCTGTCTTCGATGCACTAGATTTGGAATATGCACTATTGCGTGCAGCCGCACGCGGCTCTGTGGGACCCTATTCGCTCAGCGAGTCGATACACAAATTAACCTTCACACAGTCTCTGGCGTTTCCAGCTTTAGCACGCGGACTGGCCTCCAAACGCAGACGTTCAAATACGCGCACGAGTTCTCGCCCTCTCAATCCAAATGAGTCTGGTCTAAATATCTGCGCCAAAGTAATGACTGCAGTCATATTAGTGGCTATTTCATTTATGGTATTTCTGATAGTCTACAAGTTTGTGCGTACGTGAGGTCTACTCCTGGCCCCGACAGATTTTCCCGTCACATATCAAAATGCTTATTCACTAACAGCCAAAAGTGTACTAACGGGAAATAATGGCTCAAAGCCATTGTCGGGGTTCAGGAGAGTGTTGGGTTTAAAAGATAGAGATTGAAAAATAAAAATTTTAAAAAAACCGAATAGGCAGCAAAAAATTCAATGTTCTATTGTGATATAATCCAAAAAATAAAGAAATATGTATAAAAACCCAAATTCTAAATGAAACCTACAACTGAATTTGTTTATGTGTTAACAAAGCTCATTCGAAATTAAATATAAGCTGAAAATGAAAATGAAGAAAACTTAATTGAAGATACATATATCAAAATACTTTTAAATTGCATTTCTCAAAAAAAAAAAAAAAAAGAATTAAATCAAAATCAACCAAGTGTTTTTGTTAAAATCTCAATTCGCTTAAATGTAAATAGGTAATCTTTTAAATGCAACCCTTAAAAGCTTTAGGATTTGTTATTATTTATTATTGCTTTTTATAATTACCCTCATGAAAGGTTTCTCTTTTCAATTTCAGTAGCAAAATTTTTCCTTAATATTATAAATGTGAAAGTGTGTTTATTTGTTTGTTTACTTGCTACGCTTCGCGCCCAAACCACTAAACCGACTTTGAAAGTTCTTTCACCAATGGAAAGCTACATTACCAGCGCCAAACCTCACCTATTTTTTATCCAGTTCGGAACCGGATTTTTTGTATTTAGTTCGGGTTTTTTCCGGAAAACATATTTTTGGGCTGGTTAGGGCAATTTTAGTTTCCGGTTGCATTGCTTAACCAGATTTGAAACCGGTTTTTATTCTATATTTTAACTTTTTTATCGACTTTTTATCGGTTTTTTACGCTAGCAAATAACAAAACATTCATAAATTTTGTGTATAGTTTACAAAATATCTGATAAACGCGAGAGGAGCCACGGGTAAAAGCTAGTACAGATTTTCATATTTACGTATTTCCATAAGGAATTTTGAACAGAGAAATAATTTGGTTGTTTTTGTTATTTTACACTGAAATGAAATACATACTACTTTTACTATTATTTAAAAAAAGAAACATCAGAAATCTCTTTGCTTTAAATTACTTCTATCACCAAAGCACTTTTTCGCATGATCCAAAACAAAATTATCCAAAAATTTTCCTGTGTAATTATACACACAAGCAAACAAATTATGAACTTCTTTATTTTAATCAAATAATGTAATGTATCAAGCGAATTGAATTAACAGGTGATAGCAAGGCGAATTCAAAAAAGTGATCAATATCGCCTGAAATGAGATCAGCTGGGGCTGGGCTTTGCAACAATGAATCTTGAAGTGTTCATCAATTTCAGTGTTCACTTTGATAATTTGTGCATTTGCAATGGTGAGAATATGTTATTTAGACGGTTATAGTGAAAACTATTGTTAAAAATTTGGTGCGGTGAATTGTGAACACTTCAAAATTCATCGCTACTGTATGGTACGTATACGCATTGAGTAATAGCAATTCTACAAAATTACAACAGCGATATCGCAATATGTTAAAAATATAAGGCATACTCGCCTCGATTCGACTTGAAAGCTTCGTACTTTGGATGTTAAAAAAATGTAATTCAAAATGTGTATTGACCAGAGAATGACAATGAGTACACAAAAAAAATATACATAAGCAAATAGTCTTAATTTTAATAACTGCGCATAATCCTAATTGTAGCGCAAACAATTTGTACGCTCACATATTTTCTCTCAAGCAACTATGACTATAGCCGATTCCAACATAAAATAGCATCCCTACTAAGTTTATGAGAAAAACTAAAATACACTACAACTCAAAGTAAAAAGCCACATGCGTATCAAGCGCATTGACTTTCGCTCATACTTGTAGTCTAAGTATATTTATACTAAGGCTATGGATATTTCATCGGGCAAAAAAAAATTACGCATGTTACTCGGGATATTTATTCATCATTCGCCACTGTATACAATCATTTGTGTAAATAAAATGGAATGAAAAATGTGCCGGGGTATGTGTGGCTGTTTGAAAATATGCTTTATGTGTGTGTATGTGTGTAAATAAAATAGCCCTGTATATACGTATGTGTAGCTGATTAGCAGTCAAAGTGTTTTTATACTCATGCGTATGATTGTAGATCATACAGTCTATAAATTTTAATGTTGTCGTTTGTGCTGCGTAATTTGAAAAATGTGCATAATGTATTCAATGTATTTTTAATAAAAAAATATTTTACTTAATAAGTAAAATATTAATTTGGGATTATTAGTGCGTTTAAAAATTTTAAACTTAAATTGTAACAATTCCCATAAATATAGTTTTTGGATGTTTATAGTTAAACGTATTCGGTTTAAAATTAATGCGTGCGCTTACATATGAGCGTGTTTTTTTTTATTTTTGGCTCTACGCATTTATAGTTGCTCAACGGCTAATACTCAGAGTACTTACATATAACGATAGTTTTGCCATTCTCTGATATTGACACGTAAGAGATATTCAACTTACAAGTGGCGAAAATATTCATCTGATCGATTGCGACCCACCTACTATGGATTCGTCTTGACTATTACCTGGTGAGTGAATTTGCCTTGATATTGCTTTAGCAGGTGTATTCTTAACTATCCAATCCCACACAAAATATTAACTAACATTTGTTTCACATTTATAAGACGAAAATGTTTCGTTGTAGAGAATTCAGTTTTTATGGAGAAAACTTCTATTGCATGAAGCAGCAAATTTTGCAATAATAATGTTTTCAATTAGAAATTTAGCATTTCTAGCACACTTTACTTTAATTTATCTATATTATTTTAAATTACCAAATTCGACTTATTTCAAAAACGTTCTACTTTTTATATTTTATCTACTAAAGTGCCTACGTAATAAACAATCTCAATACTTATGTATTCCTAAGCTTTGAACTGTGTACATATGTTTGTCTATAAAGCCTACAATAAACTTAATACTAGACTTTAAGTGCTACAATAAACTGTGCTAAAACATTGAAATAAAAAATTGCTGAGATTTTACTTAATAAAATACATTTCTAGATAAATAAAATATAACATAAGGAAGACTTAATTATGCAGCCATTAATTACATAAATTATCTGAAAAACATGCATAAAACGAATAGCGCATATTCATAGTGAAAACAAAGTATGTATACTTTAAAAATTTTAAAACCAGTATTACCATACAAAATACTGGTTCTAAACTTTTAAAGTATAATTTGCGCGCCAATAGCTTTACATATTTGTTTATATTTTGTCAAACCATAATTAACAAGGTATTAGATAACTACCTACATAAATACATATCTTTAAATGTAAATTATTTAAATGTACATACATATGTATATATATACATATATGTATACACATATCGTTGCTTTATTGCAACATAGTCATATCTCTAATATCAATTTTTATTTCATGGAAAAGTTTCACACATAACGCTCTTGAAGGAAATCTTTGTTCTCATTGAGTTGTAAGTAAAGTGAGTAAATTGAAAACTTTGTAAGCTCATTTTCAATTTGGAATTATAACTATGTTGCAATAAAGAAGCGATATGTTTTAAAGCAATTGTCAATAATTTAATTTATTTAGTTATTGTATTTATAACTACAGGTTTTATATTCTGTATTAATGTAACTATACAAAAGAGTTAATTAATAAGTTTTATGATAAAAATTTTTCGCTCGAACGTTTAAATAAAGGATGTCCCAACAAGAACGCAAGATTTAAATTTTAAATAAAACACAGATATTAAAAAAAAATCGTGAAATTTTATTATATCGTAAAGTAGACGGAATGAGGTTATGTATGGAACAACATATCGGGGAGATGGCCGCCGCTGCTTTGCTGGCACACACGCGATCTTTTAATGAAATTTTCAATGACCGTTTTGCATAAATGCTGCGGTATTTCATTAATGCAGCGTGCAATTTCCTCTTTTAAGGCTTGAGTCGTCGTCGACTTATTCGCGTAAACCATCGACTTCAAAAAACCCCAAAGAAAAAAGTCTAATGGTGTTAAATCGCACGATCTAGGCGGCCAATTCTGGTCTCCAAAATGCGAAATAACACGACCGGGATATGACTGATGCAGCAATTGAATTGTTTCTCTTTCTGTATGACATGTGGCGCCGTCTTGTTGAAACCACGTGCACTCCACATTCATTTCTTCAATTCTAGGCATGAAAAAACTGGTTATCATTTCACGATACCGAACACCATTGACTTTGCGCTTGGCCTGCCTCATTTTCATAAAAAAAGGTCCAATGATTCCTCCAGCCCAAAATCCACACCACACAGTGACACATTGAGGATGCATTTGCTTCTCGTGAATCACTCGAGGATTTTCCTCACCCCAAATGCGATAATTCTGCCTATTGACGAAGCCATCAAATTGATCGCAATTTACGAACTGTAGCCGCAAAACTTTCACCATTTTGGTAAAACAATTTCACAATGAGAATGCGTTGTTCATTCGTGTAGCGCTCCATTTTTACTAACCTCGTACCTTCTACTAGCAAACAATAACAATTGTTCAAATGTCAAACAATGACACTTCGAATGACGCCAAATTTAAATCTTGCGTTCTTGTTGGGACACCCTTTACTTTACTTTCTATTCCGTTACGATTCATATGTACGAGATTTACATCATGGCATTTCCCCCTGAGCTTTTCTTTAAGCCTTTTTTTGCCACCCCTACTAACGCCTGTTTAGTCCATTCGACCATAAAAAGTCTGGTACTCTGTTCAACATTTCAATTGAAATGCTGTCAAAATACATATACAAATACGGGTATAGACCTTACAGGCCATTTCAAATTTACTACATACAATACACTTTCTAACTCTATAAAATCAGGGAATATTTAAAATAGATTTGAAGACATTTTCGAAAATGTTTGTCAACGATATCTCTCGAACGAATAACCAGGGCTCAAATCGTCACATCCATGATGGTATCGACAATCGTGCAAAAACAAATTAGGTGATGCGTCAATCGTATAAGCTGAATGGCATTTCAGTACGTTCACGTACGTCATAATCCAAAAATGGTGTTCACGGGTGTGACGATTCGACCCCTGATTTTAGTCAAATTTACCTGTCTTTTTGAGGTTAAGTGCCGATTAGATTTGAACTTGATCTGATTGATAGTTTAAAATTTGTTTAAGTTTTGTGAAAATTTTATTTTCGAAAAAATTCAAAATCTATCTCAACATCTTTCGAATGTGGCAAATTTGCTTCCGATCGGTTGAACCGTTCATTCACAAGCACATATGTACGTACATACATCTATGCGGACATTACTGCGAATCGACTCCCAGGACCTCAAAACGTCGAAATATAATAAAATATATATAATATAATATATATATATATATATATATATAATATATATATATATAATATATAATATAATAAAATCAGTAACTTTCTATTGTTCATGAAAAAAATATTGCAGAAGTAGTACACTGTTCATGTTTAAGGGGGGGGCGAAATATTAGCGAGGGTCGATCTTAACTTTTACCTCTATGAGCAATTCAGAGAGAGTTGTGAAGCTTTTTGTAGGTTTTGCCTCGTTTTTCCCTAGTTTTGACCCCGATGAGCACCCATTTATACCCATCCCACCCCCATAATTTTTAGGCCTATGCATTTTTTCTAAACTTTGCTGTAAATGTGCAAGAATTTGTTATTGAATTACATATAATTTATTTAATATGAAATAAATATTTTTATCCTTTGAACAATTTCCTCTCAAAATTCTAGTTTCAGCAACAAAAATCATGGGATGTTTAAAGTTATTGTAATTTTGAAGTAAAATACATAATAATTATAACGGAAATTTTGGCAATTTTTTATATTAATTAGGTATAATTTAATATTAATTGATAATTTACGAAAAATTATAAAATACATAAATGTACTTACGCATTAATATAATTACGTAATTATGTACTTAATTAATTAGCATGTTTAATTTAATTACAAATTCGCTAATAAACATTTTTTAAATATATTAACATACATATCGATGGTCACAAGTAGAAATGCCCTAACTCGTATTTTCAAGAAATTTAGTTTTTCAGTGATTACAATACATTTCACACAAATACATCTCGTCACAAAAATTTATTGCAATAGTGTAAAAAATAATGTTCTTACAAGCAGTTTTACAAAGCAGTTTTTATAAGCAGTGGTACCGTTTCTATTATGTGTTTACCTTCTCCTGTAAAGTTACAGTTATTTGAGTTAGGACCTTTCTACTCTAAGTATGTATATGTGGTAAAATGTAATAATCGCTTAAGTCAACTTAATAAAATTTAACTTTATTATTATAAGGATCACACGAAAATCGACTTAAGCGATTTTTCCATACTGTCATAGATACTTACATGTAATTATGTATGTATAAATTTAATCTATGTTGTAGTATGGATGATAAAAAAATTATTGTTACTTTAAATTACACAAAGAACAAAACTTTTAATTATATTAATAAAACAAATATAGATTTGAATATTAAAAATATTTATGTTTTTCAATGACTTACAAGCAGCAATACCAGAGGTAAGTCCCAAACTCTGAATCAGATGTTAGCTGAATCAACCCTCAAATAGAATTTTATTCAATTGTGTAATATCGCCCTATGGTGAGTAGATAAAAACGTATACAAGCTCTAATTGTTATGGAATATCATGAGACAAATTGTAATATTGGTATTCAGCACTTGAATCACACTTTTGTATGAACATTTCAGAGTACTGGGGCCAGCACCACAGAATACACAGAAGTGAAGAAAGTGACAGGTAAAAAAAGCTCGAATCAGGTTTTTGTTAAAATTCGTGGAAAAAAAGAGAAAAGCATAGTGTATTTGATACTGTAGTGTATTACTACTTACCAATTAACACAGCTAATAAAAATATATTGCACTAGAAAGACGTAGCAAAACAAAAACGACGACAAAATTTGAGGGAAAACGAGACAAACAGAAAAATACCCGTATCTTCCGTCTCGTGACACTTCTGTATGTTTTGTGCCAGCACCCGCAACGATGAATTTTGAAACGCTCACGAATTTGACAGTAAACATTTTCTCACTAGAAAAGTTCGGAAATTCGTGAGTAATTCCGAATACATATATGGTTTTCGCGAGAACCGTAAGAGCTACGGAGCTGAAATTTGAAAACTTTGGCCGCTACAAAATATATGATAGTTAACAATCAAAGGGTGTTCTAAAGCGAGCAATGAAACATGTTGAAATCCTAATGTAATATAGATACAATTATATGTAGACACTCGAAATTTTCAAAGTTAGTGTTTTTTATGCAGACTACACCAATTATCACTGAAATTTAAATAATGTAAATTAAAGGGTAGTCTATTAGTCAATTTAATTTTGACTATATAATTTTGACAACACTTGAAATTTTCAAAAACGATAAAACTAGAAACCCAAAATTAAAAAAAACGCCTAAACGAAAAAATCACCAAAAACCGAAATTTCCAAAAGAGAAAAAAAACACCAAAACTAAAAAATTGCTAAAACTAAAATAAATCTCCAAACCCCGAAAAAATGTCAATACTAAAAAAAAGCTTAAGCAAAAAAAAAAAACGCCAAAAACCGAAAAAATCCCAATAACGAAAATAAGCACAAAATCTAAGAAAAAGAAATTGTTTAAAAAATTTCTATATCAGATAAGATATTCGATTATATAGGCTAAAGATCACATATTATTACATATCGCTCATTAACACAAAACTTTTTTTTTAATTATGACGTTCTTTGAGTAAATGAGCGCTATGTAGTGTCCGTACGCAACAATTCGTGTGCAAGTCAAAGTCACACTTTACTGAATTTATTTTATTTTGTACCTTCTTATTTTCATTAAGGGCTTTATTTTATAAAACGCAACGCTAAGCGTTGACAAATTTTATATGGAAAATATGTAATTTACAAAAACAGAATACATATAAAATTTGTTAACGCTTAGCATTGCGTTTTATAAAATTAAGCCTTACATTTTTTTATGAATTTCTATATTTTGATAATGAAATGATTTCAATAGAATAACTAAATTTTGAACTTCCAACTGTAAAATAGAGCCTCTCATAATTTCATAGATGTCATGAGAAAACATATTTTTTAAATTAAATTGCTGAGCCTATCAATATACAAAATCTAATCAGCTCTAAGGCTCTAAAAACAACATCGACAGCCGCAAATATTTGTATATGCTAAAATATCCCATCCTTTCAAGAGATATGGTTATCAAAAAATTTAAAGTGTTTCTTTTAATAACTTCGAAAGTTTTGATTATTATTATTCGAAGTTCAAAGTTCTTGTCAAATAGACTTTCTATGCTTTATGGACTTGAAAAACTGTGTTTCAAAAGGCTGAAGTGATGGAGAATTTATAAATTTTCGACCGCTTTGGGGCTGCTCTCAGCGAAGACTTTCGAGGATTTCCTGTAAGGACAACCGTTTCCTGTGTTTTTTTTTCTTCATGACACATTATAACTTTTAATAATTTACATGCAATATGCATACACATATGTACATACATACATATGTATTTAACCTCGCATGTCTATCAATACTTTTAATATCTGTAATTACATTTGGTTATTGATTAATTATTTTGTTTTCTTTTCTCTCCACATACACTATTTTAAAATTGAAATTTCGTTACCTGACATTGTAATGTGTTTGGCTTTAGCACAGGTAATGTTTCAAAAGGATCACCGCCATTTATGAATTTTGCGATGGAATTTTTTTGCAGATGAAAAAAGGCAGGTAAAACAAGGATATACATATGTACATATATATGTATTTATTTCTGTGAAATTAGCATAATTTTATTACACATAAATATGTACATGTGCAAACGATTGTGTTTTATTACTAGCGAGCGTATTTTCCGCACACACCAATATTTTAATTACTCTTTTGATATGTACATAGTATGTATTGAATAGACTAAAATTCATATTTCGAATATAATTATTTAGGACAGGATGGAGCAGGTACCTACTAAATTAGTTTTAACATTCTCATTCTTAGTTTTCAAAGTGAATTTTATTTTGAAAATATGAAATACGCGCCAGTACCATACGACTGCTCACATGGTGCACACGTATTTACTATATCGATCTTCACCTCTGGATGAATTCATATTCACCATTTTTTTGCTAACTCCATGTGTAATCTACACACTTACAAATTTATTATGGGTTTTCATTGATGAATGGTTAGATGGGGAAGAGGAAGATGTTTATGAAGATGAATATGTAGAGGAGGTACAATTCGAAGTGTTGTTAAGTCCATTGTCTTATATTTATTTAGTGTTTTTTAACTGATTCATAACAAAAAAAAAAAAAAAAATGGAAGTCGATGAAATCGAATCCTTTCAACAGCAAGCTTTGGAGATAGCACCATTTGGTACTGATTTCGATCCCTCCAAGCAGCCACAAAATGGTGAAGAATATTTAATGCATATGTTATACGAACGTAAACAATGTCCGGTTATTGTTGTCAAGAGACCCACAAAATTGCAGTTGAGCACAGAAAACGCGTCACATTCGTTACATGAACAAGAGGTAAGTAAAATATTGTTACAAGTTAATTTCATATGGAAATTGTAAATGAAATTGCTTATTTCAGTTGAGTTGCAATGTCGGTTTACCCGATGCCAATCTTTTGCCCACCATTGAATGGAAGAACATACAATCATGTAATTTTATTAGAACTCGCTCCAAGATAATGATGTTGCGCCGCCACTTGTCAAATTATAATTACGACAACTCCCTAGAACCACCTATGATAACTGATGATATGGCCTGGCTCAAGTTTTGTCAACAACATCAACCACTTTTGAGCTTAATATTACGCTTCGAACAACGTATACTAGAACAACTGTTAGTAATGATTGCGGATTGGCTAAAGGGAGAAATGAAGGACAATTCATCAAATATTTTGCCTGTAGCAGGAACTTCCTCATCGACTTCGATAGCCAATTCAGTAGCGATTTTGGATCTAGCTAGCAGTGACCAATGGTTGGGTGATTGGCTGTATGGTGTATTAGCTTGTCTTCATTTACCGTTGGAACCAGATGTGCACAGTACGTTGAGAGATATAGCCAGAACTTGTATGCAATTAAGGAATCATCTTCAATCTGACGAGTTTGAGAAAGCCATACCCTACAATTTATTTATCTATTTAATTGGAAAAATATTTGACCAACTCGATCTATTAGAATATGTTTAAGCATTGTTTTGTAAGAAAATACTTTTTATAAAAAAAAATTTATCAAAGTTCAAATAATTACATATTGCAAATTTTGCCACACAATTTGTCAACACGTTTTTATTTCTTTCAAAAACGCATGTCTTAGAAATGTTACTGTTGCTTAAGCAACAACAAATTGGATACCAAAACATTAAAACATATTTTTATTGTTGGAAAAATCCCCAATAAACCCAACGCTTAGAAAACTAGACGGGCAAACATTTAAAGATGAACTCGCAGCGATTCCAAGTCAAAATTGATTTAAAACTTGAAGCAGTTAGTTAAATTTTTCAAAATCATTATCTTTGCTATAATAATGATTATGTATGTACATTTTCTAAAAAGGTTACGTGTCCTGGAGTTTGGCTTTGCAGTCATGGCTATTTAGAGATGACTATAAAAGTTTTGGGTTACTTTTTCCGAACTGGTTGTATGGAACCTTACTTTCCGTTATTGTGCCATGATCATTTTAAAATGGAAGGTTATTTTAAAAACGTTCAATCCTTAAACCAGCTAATGAAAAATTTGTCTAGAGAATATTTGGAAATTACAATGTGGCAAAATAGCCGAAGGTTGGCTTACTATGAAGGGGTATTAATGGATTTATTACAATATGTGGAGCCTAAACTACAATGCCGCCATACAAATACTAGACAATTGTTAATGAAAACTACACCGGCATTTCCGGTAAACTTTACTAGTTTTTTATATATGTATATTAATTAATTATCTACTTAATTATGTACATTAGAGCGGCTCACAGAAAAAAAGTTTTTGTTATCCCTCTCAAATTAAAGATCGGTCTTTTTAATGAGGATTCCCAAAACATTTGAGGTGTCTAGAGATGGACCGCATCTAAAAAAGGTGAATTTTTATAGTTTTTTTTTTGCAATTTCGTATTTTCTCCCTAGACAACATATTAACTTTAATCTGGGAGAAGTAAAATAAAATTTTTTTGTGAGCCTCTAATGTACATACATATGTATGTACATACATATCGTTGCCTTAATATAGAAAGACGCTAACTCACTATTTTAAAAAATCCAGTTTTTTAAATAAAAGAACATCTAATTTATCGAAAAATACCAAAATTTAGATTTCAAAAAAAAATTAGTTAGGTACTTTATGTATTAAGGTAACGATATATACATACATACATATCGACGGTCCCATTCCATAACATGCTAAGTCGACATAACATGTTATGCTGGGGATAGCATTTCTGAATTCATCGTTTATTAACTTAGATTCTGTAAAATTTTGAAAGTAATTGGACTATTCAATCAAAAGTCATGAGCAAAAATGTATTTAGCATAATTTGTCAATTTTAAAAAACCTAATTTTTTAAATGTTTTAAGTACACATGTCCCTTTTCACACTGTGATGATTAGGGATTACCGTGAACTTTAACTGACAGTTATTCATACAAAACTTGCCGTTAAAGTCCCTGTTAGCTTTTAATTGTACATTGTGAAAAGGGCCTTTAGCATGATAAGTTTTGAATTAAGTAGCCAAAAAAAAATTAATTTAAATTTTACTCCAAAATAAAACATGCAGTGTACTTAGATGACCATTTTAGGTGAGAAAAATCTAAATAAGGACTATGTAATAGATTTGTGATTCTAAGCCACTTTTAACTATGATCTATGACAAATTTATAAAGTTCAAATAAACTAAAAAAATTCTATTGCAATTATTATATGATTACAAAAAGTCACAAGTTTCTATATCATAACATTTCCGAGATATCATCAATAAACTTTGAAGGCGTTTATCTCAAAACTATATTTTTGGACTTAGCATGTTTTAGAATGGAGCCGTCGATATGAACATATATACATACATATGTACTATATATACGATCTTAAAGATTAGCATGTTTTAGAATGGAGCCGTCGATATGAACATATCGCTCATTTGCTTCAATAGTGGCATAACTCAAAAAATGAGTTTTTTGAGTTAATAATGCAGAAAGATGCGGCATTTTGTATTTTATCTTGTGTGAAAATTTCATATAAATAGCTTGTACCATCACCTCCTGAGAGAAGAATTTTTTTTCATTTCTCCATTGAGTTGTATGCAAAATAAAAACTTAAAACGCGTTTTCTGCAAAACTGGTTTTTTTGAGTTGTGCCACTATTGAAGTAAATGAGCGATATGTACTATATATACGATCTTAAATATACTTTTGCAATTGTTTAGGGTATTATTGCTCCTAAAGTTGAACTAACATCAAATTTTTTCATAAAAGACAACATTTTAAATTTGTGTAATATGTATATCTGAAGACTTAAGAACATGCTCAAAAATCTTAAGAAAACCTCAAAGCATTCAGAAACCAATTGCAAAATACATAAAATATCAAAAGCCCTGTACAGTGAACACTGCTGGATCAGAGGATTTACGAAATACACACCACAGCATACGGAAAAAACAGAAAACTGTCTGTCATACTAGAGATTTAAAGGACACAAGTGAATCTTTACACACAAAACCTCAAGGTCGTCGTGTTTCTATAGCGTCAAGGTACATAAGTAAAACAGTTTGGAACAAAAAATTGTAAACTTGTATTTCTTTCTTTGCAGCTGTTCTTCAGACAACACTCATACATCTGAAGGTATATGTGACATTGAACATGATAGTCTTCAGGGGAAATTGTTTGAGCATAATCATGAACAAATTTGTGAACTCTGTCGTTTATATAAAGAAGTATTTTTAATATAAATTTAAAAAAAAATCAAAACGTGAGATTTGAAAAATGTTTACTTTCGCAATTTTCTAAATTCTGAAAATACAAATTTACAGCTTACAGAACAGGATGTCGGTGCAGAGGTAAGAGTCAAATTCTCTGCTAGCTAATTACACACATATGTAAATGTAATTGACCATAGATATTTATTATCAACTTTAAGAAAATTAACACAATGTCAACAGTATCTAGTAGAATTCTGATTCTGATTTTGATTTTATTTTCCTTTCCTCTAATTCAGAATTCAAATTATATTTGATTTCTCATTAATGTTTATGAATATGTATACATACATATATGTATGTGCATGTAATTGAAATTTCATAAAGTTTATAGCTTAAAATAAGTACTAATTTATATAAAAACACTACAGTTAAGAATACTACGTAATTCTTAGTGCTCTATACCTTTTAATCTCCATAAACACTTTAAAGCACCAGCTTTTAGGAGCAAATTTGAACAATTACAATTTAATGACATCCCATTCATCGTCCATGTAGTGTAATATGGGCTTCTCATGTATTTTATCGCCAAAAACTTCTTGGAGAATTTCCACAACTTTCTCCTGTATGGACGATACCTGGTTGCGTGGACAATAATCGTCTTCAGCCGAACATGCCATTGTAATTATGACTGGGGGATGAGGTAGATTTTTAAGAAATTCTTTAAATTGTTTATAATATACTTCCAGTTCAGATTCGGTGCTAATGTGATGAGGAAGGCCATTAGTATCAGTAGTGCTGCCAGAATCGAATATCAATAACCAGTCGATCTCTTCATCCGTATAAACTTTCTGTAGTGAATCCGCCAATTTCTCTATTTTTTCAAAAACTTCTTGCGACACTATCTCAGTAGAAGGCCTCTTCAAACCTTCAAAAGTTCTCTTTTCCTCCAAATATTCAAATATACTCTTTAATCCTTCCAACTGCTGCTTTCTTTTTTCGGTAGTGCCTATAACATTTGCCTCAGTGGCACTATCAAAGTGGAATATCTCACTTAGCTGAACATAGCAGTTGGCATCTTTATAAATTTCCAAAAATGGATTGGAAGTGCTAAAGAAATCCAGATCGATATCTAATATATAATTGCTGGCATCTGCAGCCGACAAGATTTCTTTAGGATTTGGAAGTTCTTCTGTATCAGCATTGACAACTTGTAACTCCAAGTCTCTGGCCTGTTCCAGTTCTGACCTCTGACAATAGTTTCCCTCCGAAATAAAGTAGTCCAAGCAACAGTCCACACTTATTTTGTTATCTTTATGGCCAACTTTAAAATTGTATTTTCCCACCGGCATTTGATTACACCACGAGTTTTTAACCCATATAACACGATTAAAGTGCCCGGCATAACATGCAGGCATTATCCAGTTTTCAATACTCAGCTCAGCTAGCATAGTATCTTTATCAAATGCAGCACTAGCAGGTATTTCACGAGATATCACCATATCCGGATGGGAATCAAAATGCAGCAAAGTATTATTTTCCAAAGGCAAATGTCTGCTAGCCAAACAACGATAGATGAATTCCAACACATCATTGTGATAGTCGACAATGAAAATAGGAATACGTTTGAATCGTCTCAAACCTACAGTGGAGGTCACTAAATCCTCCTGTTGACCATCATCCGATGACGATTTCGTTATCGTCCCACTTTTTTCCCCTGTACTTTCGGCTAATTTACTGCGTTTGCTAACTGGCCCCTCACTGTCTTCCGAACTTTCTGGCTCATTAAAACTTTCACTTTTTGTCGGTTTGACAGTCTTCCCTGCTTCCACTTCATTGAATTCTTTTGTTTTGTCATCCAAACTTTCCATATTTCTTGTTTTTTATCTTTACTTTCAGTCTATTATATTAACTATTTTTATTTTCTAATTGTTTTCGATTAACTCGCGCGCTATTAAATCTTGAACCCGCCAGACAATGAAAAACATTCGTCTTTGCCAAAAAGATATAAAAAAATATTACACAAACAGCAGGTAAACGAACTCATTAACAGTGTTGCCGAAATAAAAAAAACACAAATAAGCAATAAAAATCGGATAGTCACGGACGTGTTGCAAATAGTTTATCGAAAAAGAAACATGACAATATTACATATATACATATTTATGTACATATGTACATATAGATATATGTTTGAATTATCCCTTTACCTGTTCATATATAAAATTGTTGCTGCATGCATTCGTCCAGAATTTATATTTTGTGTAGAGTGATTTTTAAACAGATAAATTTACTTCGTTAGCAAGGAAACGCATGTCCACAAGGTTCCTTCGGTGGTACTCAAAATAATTTCAAAATGTATAGATGTAATGTATTTAGCCAAAATATATGTTCAGTACATCCACACTTTTAATTATTTTTTTTTAATTCTAAATATCTAATGAACTCTAATATAAAATAATTTGGCACCAATATTAGAAACCCGAACAAATCGATTTGCATTGTTTTTCTTAAAAAATCACATTTTATCTAGATTATTAGTGAAATTGGAACTGTTATTATGCTTCACAGAATTCTGAATATTGGGAGAACTATGTATGTGCTACTTTTGTTGCTACTCTAGTCATATGTGATATTTTACACCAACGTTATACACGTTGCTGGCCACACTCATATTAGTGTGCTAGCAGGACACTGATAAGAAGTACTCGCACATCTACACATAGCCAACTGACATTATTCAAAAATTACTGAAAATGGTTCCATTAAAACAGCCGATTTAAATTGCTCTACTAATATATTACAACGTTATTAATAAAAACTATTAAGGCTTTATAAAGGCTTAACAGGAAAAATTTTTTATAAAAATTTGTTTTAAAACCCCTTAATAGATTTCTTATATAAGACTTTAATTTTTACTAATATATTGATTATTATTTGACATTTGTCAAATAAAACTGAACACTGAACCAAAAAAACATTTTTATAACAAGAATTTGGGGTTTCGTTTTATAAAAAAAAATTCCACATGGAAATTTCTAAACATGTGAACAGTTTGTTCCAAAAACATCATACGATTGCGAAGTATTTTGACAATTCTTGGAGAAAATTATTCACAAAGATTTGTCTGTCGGAAAAGTAGAAATATATAAGTTTTTAAATATAATAGAATTGCTGGTACGAATTTGAAATCCGTATGAACGAAAAGTTTTATTCGGAAATTTTCACATTGTGGAATTCATGACAAGGCTGATTATTTGAATTAACATATACAATTTACACACAAGTTTTGGCAGTAACAAAATCGCCGGTTTTTATGATGTAGTTAGATATTGGCTTGCGAGTACTTCGCATGAATGCACTTATACTTTGCTTCTTGTTATATATGAATGCTACTAATTATGAAATAAAACACTCAGAAATTATTAACATAACATGCCGTGACATTAACACTAACTAACATCATGTTATATATAATCTCGACCATCAAGAAATTTCATGTATACTTGAATAAAAATTCAGTTAATTTATGGCTTGATTATTGATGGCAACCGGATGCGTTGCCTTTGTTAGTATTATATATAATGAGTTTCTCCCCACTAATTAGAACTTAAATTTTTACTCATTTTCCGCCGTTGCCAAAATGCCGCCCCTACTATTACATACATACATCCATGTAAATATTTATGTATCTCATTCAACCGATTAATTTTAGATACGAGTAGTACGCTAAATATCGAAAACTATACCACAAAACATGTATTATGTGACTATACGATTGGGTTCACACAATGCAATTTTTGTGTGTGATGTATGATGGGCCCCCTATACATTATATGTTCCTCTCTCTTCCATAAACTCTAAAGTTGCTCAACTAAAATTGCTGTGTGTGATCCTAGTCTACACAATATAAAAAAACTGAGTGGAGATTCAGCAAATATATTTACTTAAGAAATAATTTACTCACTCATTGTACAATTTTAACAAGGGATCGCAAATAGCGATTATTTTCCAAATCTAAACTTCAAAAATCACAGTAATAGAGAAGTGATACGGGCACAAGGAATATACCAAGATACTCCATGTTAAATGGACTACCTATACATGCAATTACTTTTATTATTTTTTTTTTATTAAAAAATTCAAATTTACTGATTATTTTTTGATTTTTATTTATTCATCAGAAAATAACAGTTATTTCTTGATTTTAATTTTTCTGCTCAAAAAATAATAATTTTGCAAATGAATAAACTATAAAAAAAGTAAATTTAATTTAAGGGCCTGTCCCACGATGTCACCAACGCTCGACTTGTCGTAAAGTTACATTGGAAACAACAACAAAAAGGTATGTTATGGAAAACGATCGTTTTCAAAATGATTTCAAAACAATCGTTTTGAAAAGGTATCATTTCTACATCATACATATCATTTCTACATTTTAAAAATTAAGTAAAATATTAAAAACAAAAAAGTAACTGTTATTTTCTGAGGAATAAATAAAAATCAAGAAATATCTAATATTTTCTAAGGAATGAATAAAAATCAAGAAATAATGATTAAAAAGTAATTTTTAAAATAAAAGTTATAACCGTTACGGTCCCTGATTTTAAAAGAATAAATAGTTTGATTTCGGCTTGCTTGGGATATGATTTCATTTTAGACTTATAGATTCTTCACAAGCGTTCCTAAGATTTTCTGGAAGATTTATTTTTGCTTTAATATTTTTAATGCAAAAATTTACACACCCTTATTTACATACACACATGCATACATACATATGTACCTTATATTTTTGCTTGTATGCACGTATGTATGTATGTATGTAGTACATCCACCGTGCATGGAAATGAAAATCTGAGAAGAGTGGAATTTCACCACCAATATTTCAAATGTTCATAAGGTGGTGATGAAAAAGCTTTTTGCAATGATATACTACATAAATAGATGTACATACACACATAATAAGTAGGTATAATGTAAACACGTAGGCGTTTTGGACAGCGTTGTCAACTCGGTGCTTTTCGCACCGTTTTTAGTGCTATTTGAAATTTTCGACGCGAAAATTTTTGAAGTTAGTGCTCGGTGCTTTTTTAAACAAATTTTTGGTGCTTTTTATTTCTTGGCGGTGGCACTAAGCCCAAAATTCAAAAAGAATTTTCCTTATATAATATATATATATATATATATATATATATATATTGAAAAAGTCTAACATTTAAAAAAAACATAAGCACTGAAGTTAAATGGAACATTTCAAAATATTCTAATAAGATTGTACGAAACTTGGTTGATGAAATACGTTCATTTTATTCTCAAACTTTCACATTTTAAGCATAAATAATGGAAACAGTGTTTTGCCACACGACAAAGAAGACATAATGCAAGTATAGTCTAATAGCGAAATATTTTCTACTATATACTGTAAATAGAGAATAATTCACTTAATGCAATGGAGAAACTTTGAGTTCGCTATCGAGTTTTAGGCAGACATAAACTCTTATAACGATTCATTTGAACGAGCATTATCGAAATTGCATTCCCATCAAGCTTCAATGTTTAAACGCAGAAGTTGATCACGTTTTTACCTTTATTACTTTATTTAAAGTCTCAAATACATAAAAAATTGTCTTTACATTTGGCTTTCTATAAAAGCGGTTTGAAACGAGAAAATTGTGTTGCTAATAGAGCTGCCGTTTTAGGTTACATATTTATAACCTACTTCGTTCCTTTTTTCTAAAATAATAGTACATATAATTTAAGTTTATATAACTTGGTTAACTTGCAAATTACTTTTTTTTTAATTTTGTAACTTTGTTATTATATTGCGTTTCCTGTGAAAGAATGTTTCCACAGCATTGTTTAATAAAAATCAAATTTTGAAAGTCTTGACTTTAAAAAAATTTACTACTACTCCCATCGATATCAAAATCTAATCAGCAAGTCAAAAAGACTTGCCAATTGCTGCTAATTTGACTAATTTCAGATGATTTGTTTCTTCGTTGACGAAAAAAATTAAATATTTTATAATAACTTAAAAAGGTTTCGCCAAATACAAAAAAAAAATAATTTAGTGCTTTTTTACTTAAATTACGCGTTTTTTTTCCTGGTTTCAGTGCTTTTTGAAATTTAAAAGTTGACAACGCTGGTTTTGGACATACTACTTCAACTCAAACCCAATGAAGACACCACCACGTTAAAAACAAGCAAAATAAAACAAGAAAAAAACTTTCATTCATAATTTAGACATGCTATTGAGAGTAGTACAAACATACATATGTATGTATGTAGATAAATACATACATATGTATACATACGCCTTACACCCACTCAAATTACAAACTACTATCACAAGTTTTGAACACAAAGTACATAGTATTTTTTGATTTGTGTTGTGCTTCTCTTAAATTTTGTTCCATTTCAACCAAATTTTTTAAACATACATATGTACATACATACATACATAAATACATATCTACATTAGGGCTAAATTTGTATCGTCAAAAATCGTACCACAAATAAAAAATGTACATAGAATTCTAAGAAAGTTTTCATAACAAGCCATAGGCCTAAAATCCAAATCTATTCCGCTAAAATCGACAAGATTTTATTTTTTGAATTGGTTCTAGTCTGCGAGATACGAGAGACGATACCTTTATGTTCAAAACAACATTCACTTATGTTCAAAACAACTTCAACCTAGTCCGACATTTCCCACTTGACCAAGACTTTCGTTAATAATATCGATTTCAAATATATCTCGAACACTTATCGCTTGAAACTATCGTGAATGACTCTCAAAAACTAATCGAAAAAAGTTTACCTGTCGCTCGGTTTTCATTTCAAACAACATTTGATTTCGAAGGTTTGTTAGCAGTATCAAAAGTTCGATATTGGAACTAATTTCGATATCTCAAAAAGGCAGCAGAAAAAGTATTTTTTTAAATTATTATCTTTAGTTTTTAATTTATTTTTTCATTTGTTAGGTTACACTTTGTTTAGATTCGCGAACAAATATAGAACAATTTTGTTTCGAAATTTCTTCGCTTTAGTGAACATTCGTTTATATCGAATCTCAGTCCAAGTGGGTTGACCCACCTTAATGTGTATGTATGCATATGCTGGTATGTATACCCATATGCATGCATGTATATGTGTACCCTGTCGGAAAATCACTATTCGACTACAAACATAATTAATTTGTAATTAACTTTTCTTAGACTAACTAAAAGCTAACCACAATGTTATCCATAATTCCTAAGTCGAGTAAGTAATCGGATTTAGAGAGAGCCAATAAAAAATAAATTTACTCTCAGCTAATTTGAAACTAATTTCAATTTTATATTAATATTTCAGTGTTATTATTTTAGATGATACCTTAGCTGAGTGGTAGCGCGTTTGACTATACAACGTGTGATACAAAGTTCGAACTTCGAGCCGTAGCAACATCTTTTTGAAAATTTACTGACTACCAGGTGGCTTAAATAAAGTCAACTTTAAGTTAGTTGAAAAGTAGTGCAGAGTGGGACTACCGCCTAGGACATCGGACTTTTAAAATAGTAAATTGTTTCATTGGAAAGTAATACAAGTCTCAATCAGCAGTTGTGAAATAGTTTAAAGTTAACTGAGTTTCCGGCATGGTATGTACATACATATGTATTTATGTATGTATGTACACAGAAAAAAATATCATCGAAATTCAACCAACAAAACAAATTGTTAACATTTAATTTAAAAATTAACAATCATCATTGTTGGTATAACAAATTTTAATTTTTGTAGTCAATTAAATTACTCAACAAAATTATTTGTTAAATTATATCGTAATGGAATGCGCACATTTAGAAGAAACAAGAAATCATATTTTGTGTGTATTCATCATTTGCGTATTAAATGAAGTGTTGGGGTCTTATGCAAAAAAACTTAATAAAGCTTTGCCAAGCAATGTTAAGTAAAGTTGTATTCTAAAAAAATTATTGTATAAAAAATTCTAAAGTAGGCACCCACGTTTGTTAAGACGACTTTAAGTTGATATTTCCAAAATGCGTATTTTGTACCTCAAATATTTTTACTAATATAGCACATACTGATTCATGTTACATCTGAAAATGAAGCTAGAAGTGGCTGCTCTTATCTTAAATTTATTATTTCTGTCATGTAATGGGAAGCATCACCAAATTATCCAACTGCTTCAAAATACATAGCAAAATCCATAAAAAAATATTGAAATAAATAAAATTATACAAGAATGTTTTAGTGATGTACATACAATCAAAACAAATCGAAAAAAGCTGGATATTCAAATACTCGTTTCATTCGAATAAAACAAATTGTGATAATTTTTCACATTTTTTTACTTTTACTTCATGGTTGTGTTTATCTGTTTTCCTATTAAGTCAGAAGCTCATATTTTTTAAATTAGGTTGCTTTACTTCAAGATAATAAAAATTTATTTAATAAAATAAAAAAAATATTTGAATACCCGAATGAAATTGTATTCAATTTTGTACATCATAAGCTGTGAAGTGGTTGTTGAACACGGTGGTGTTACCAGTATTTATTATTAAATCACAAAATATTTAAAGTTGTCTTTTGCATATGATTTTTTAATAAAGCTATGTTAGCCTTAAAGTGCTTATCAACTACTATGAACTTTAAAGCTAAAGTAAAATATTTTTTTGCATAAGGGGGTTGGTCTTTAGCTGAGAGGTAAGTGAGTCAGTTTATTAGTGTTGATGTTGCCAGTTCAACTCCGCCCAAAGACATTGAGTGTTTTTCGCAGACAAGCAAAAAAATCGTTTAGAGGATTGTGATTGTGTATAAAAAGCTTGTTAATAAAACAATTATGATACATAAAATCAACAATTCACATTGTTAATATAACAATAACTTTAATTGAAATAACATTGAAATCTAACAAAAATAAATGTTGAAAAAAAGAAATAATTTTCAACAAATTATTTGTTGATATATTTGATTGAAAATATTTTTCAGATTTTCCTTCAACTTACAATTTCGTTAATTGTATTTACAAAAATCGTTGCAAGTTCAAAATCAATTAATTATTTAATTGATATAACAAAAAAATTAATTGTATTTACAAATCATACTTTTCTGTGTATATGGTGTCTTCCTTAAAAAATTTTGTTTTCATTAACTTTTTTTTCTTTTGTATAAATATTTATCCCTGAAGGAAACGTGGGGTTAAGGGTCCCCAAGTCACCACTTTTGTCCATTATTTTTGTGACATTGTCACCAGAGCGTCTATTAGTATTGTTATTAATGCATAGAAAACATTTTTTCAGATACACACAACTATGCTTCTTCTTGTTTTATTGGATTGTCGAAAACAAAAGTGATGTGAAGCAAAATTTAAGTGTTTATAAAAATTAGTTTAATAAATCAAATTAAAAGGTGAATTTAAATGTATTGAACAATAATTAAAAAAATACACAAAAAGAATTTGCAAAAAAGATATAAAATAACAATCCATATTGTATAATAATATATAACAAAAATTAAAAATTTTAAAAACCCCCGACTTTTTTCAGAAAAAATGTTATATCTTCTAAACGGCTAGACCGATTTTCTTCAAACATAGCTAAGAACCCTCTCGATCAAGTCATCTTTCAAACACAACAAACTAAATGAAAATCGGTCCAGACGTTTGGCCTGTACGTGGACACGGACAGACACACAGATACATAGATACACAGGTACACAGACACACAGACACACACTACAAACTTATAACACCCTTTTTTAAGTCGGGGGTTCAAAATAGAAAATGTTAAAATTAAAAAATTTTAAGCGAAAGTGCCAATTATGGAAATTGTTTTACCCTGTGGAAAATTTTGTTTTGTTTGTTGTTCAGTTAAGGATTTGTCATACTTGCAGATTCATTCGTAAGTGTTTGCCTTTACTAATTCAGCGAAACATAAAATTTTTGATTAACATATGTGTATTTATTTAATAGAAATAGCAAACAAAATCCCTAAATGACTTAATCCCGGTTATTGTATGTTTTTTAATTATAAGTTCCATTTTTTATATATTTGTTTAATAAAATACCAAAATGTGAACAAAATACGCAATTTCATTATCAAAGGAGTGTACTAGAATAACTAAAATATGCTAGTGGCTATCTGCTTCCAATGTCTTCATATGGTCCCTAAAGAACTATCTAATCAGTAGTTCCAATGTCAGTACTTGCTTTTCAATGACACGCACATGTTATATGTCTATAGCAAAAAGCATTGAGTGGGGTATAATTAGTCAGTAGTACTGGCGAAAAAGCCAATAGCGAATCAGTACTGATTCACTAGTGATATTTCCTGCAGGGTATACTAAATATCCATACATTTACACTTTCAAGGCAAAATATAAACATATGCATATATACACGTATATGTACATATATGTATACATGTAATATACATATATATATATTTCTGTGGAAGTATCCATATACGTACATACAAACATATGTATGTTTGTACCTATGTATGTACATATGTATAAATTTATTAATTAATTAATACTTTGTTTTGGATAAACACAATAAATAGCGGCGTGAAAGATATATTAATCGAAAGGGGTATCAAATTGGTCTGAAAGCGAAAAACAAAACTCGCTTAGAATGTGAATGCATCAACAAACGCATAATGAAAAAGACCATATCTTGTTATAAATTAAATTACAACAAATGGTTTAAATTATGAACTTACATTTCAAATTTCGTTTAACTGATGTTGCGATGATCATAAAACTAGCAACTGCAAAGCCGACTAATTGAAATTGAGTCATCCACATATCCACATATCGTGTATTGGCCTGCAACCGGAAATGACACCATATTTGTTGTCAATTGAATTTAAAAACAACAAATTAAACTTTCTCTGTAAAAAGAGATAGAAATACATCTACATACATATGTATATGTACTATAGCATTGCACAGATGCATCTGTTTGCACCAGTTTTGCGTGTTTTTTGGTTCTTGTATGAAAAAATATGTTATTTAGTGTTTCTTTTACTAGGTCCTGATTCACACACATCAGGTTTAGCTGATCAGTTTTGGTTCAATTTTCTTTTGAACCTGCATTTACGTTCATACACACCGTCAAGTTTGTTTCATCAAGTCTCATCAATTTTTGTTGTATTCGAGTATTACGAATGACAAAACAAAACGAAAAAGAAAACTTGACTGGTACGGTCAAGTCTGTACCCCTTTCCATTCTCTTTTCCTCTCTCTCCTAAAAACTCAAGACTTGACGACTCAGGCCTGACGTGTGTGAATCAGGACTAGTTGTAAATGTTGATTTTTAAAGCAGTTATTGTATGGTTGTGCAATGACCAAATGAGAAAAACATATTTGTATGTATTTGTTTTTCTATAAAAAATAAGATACATACATAAAACTGGTTTTAACATAAGTACCAAGGCAAATTCATGACAGGTAAAGTTAATACTACAACAAAATACAAACAATAAAAACAATATGGTATTTTGTTGTTGCCTTGGAGGCTCGTATGTCAAAAGCAGCTGAGTGAAGTTACTCAAGCAGAGATCTAGGCCATGATGGCTAACAACCGGCTGAGCCGAGCCGGCGATAATTTTAGTCAGCTACGCCGCCGCTGGAAAAAGTTTGGTTTATGTTGCCTGAAAAACAGCCGCCGATTCTTCATGTACAATATAATCTAATAATTATTTTATTTATTTAAAAATATTTATTATTTGACATATTTTCATAAGTTTATTTTAATTGATATGTATTTGATAGTGGCTAAGTATTGTCTACATATTTCATTGGTGCTTTGCAAAATCATCAGTAGACTTCAACCATATATTTTGAACAGTTACAAGCCTCTTATCTTATGAACAGACTTTCAAAAACTATTTAAGAATTCACAAATAATAATATATTTGAAAATCACAAAAGAAAAGTAAGCGTAGTAGGCTTAGAAACTTTAACAAAATATATGGTTGAAGTCTACTAATGATTTGGAAAAGCACCAACCAAATATATAGACAATGCTAAACCACCACCAAATAAATTTCAATGAAAATAAACTTCTGACAATATGTCGAATAATAAATTTCTTAAATGTTAAATTTCAGATTTTATTTTTCATTTTGCCTCATAAATACTTTTATTGCTATCCAATGGATTTTTAATTGTATAAAGGTGTAGAAAAATAAAATATATTCATATCGAATATAAACTTTTTGCTGGGTTTTGTTAAAGTTCTTCTACGCTTGTTTTTCTTTTGTAATTTTCAAAAATATTATTATTTGTGAACTCTCAAATAGTTTTTGACACAGGAATTTTTGAAAGTCTGTGTATAAGATAAGAGGTTTGTGACTGTTCAAAATATGTGGTTAAAGTATACTGATGATTTGGCAAAGCACCAATGAAATATATAGATAATGCTTAAATACCAGCACGTAAATATCTACTTTATTTATTTTTTTAATTCTTTTTTTGATTATCAGCTTCTGCCGACAATTTTTCCAAGAGCTGGCGCCGCCGAAAAAATTGTCAGGCGCAGGTCTCTATATATAAACAACTTTTGACATACGAGCCAACAGTTATATGAATTCGCCTTGAATTAGGAACAAAAAAAATAGATCAGCTGTGTTTTCAACTTTACCTGTTATGAATTTGCCTTGATAAGTACCACATGGTGTGTTGAAAAAAAAAATCCATGGTTGATGAACGAATGAATGAAAGTAAAATTTCACATACACATTTAAGTAAATGATACATGTACATGAAACACATGCATGTGTAATTACTCTCAGAGCAAAATTGTCTCTCTCTCTCTCTGTATACTTGGCTCAGCCATGCCAACTTGGTGCTTTTGGCACTATTTTCAGTGCTTTTTGAAGACTCAAAATGCCAAATTTTGAGCCGTAGTGCCAAACTAAGAAAAAGCACTAAGTAGTGCTTTTAATAAATTTGTGTATTTCCTAAAATTACTTTAATAAAAACTTGGTGTATTTATTTTTTCAGTGTAAAGCATACCTTTTTTGTCTGATATGTTTCATTAAAGATGATACTATTCTCAAAATAGATATTTTCTTAGAAAATATTAATCATTATTAAACTTCACTCGTTTGAATCTTCTTTCGTTTTGCAGGTTAGTGCTTTTTGCGCTTTTTAGATCTTATAATTACGCTTTTTAGTGCTTTTTTTAAAAGTAAGATGTGCTTTCAGAGTCAAAAAAGTTGGCATCACTGCTTGGCTGCGCCACAAAATAACATAACGAACGTCTACACATACATCTGTCCATCATGTATTTTGTTTGGGCAAAAACAGATCAAACAGTTGCTCAGCAGCAATACAATAAGCAATTGTTATTTGTTTTAATTGTATTTTAATTTGGAAAAGCACGCACACACAATAACTATTATACTAGTTCTGTCGCTCACATTACAATTATATGGTACATACCATGGTATATTTGTTTTGGCTATACAAACGAGTATACAAATGCAACCCTATAATATGTACATATGTGAGTGGCACAATGTACAACAATAATTGTACGAAAATATAACGCTCATTTACTTCAATAGTGTCATAACTCAAAAAAATAATGCAGAATAATTCGTTATTTTGTATTATATCTTTTATCTAAAATTGCATATTACTAGCTTGTACAACCCCACCCCTGACAGTTCATGTCTTCATTCACTTGGAAACTTAAAAAAAAGCGTTTTCTGCAAAATGATTTTTTTTTTGAGTTGTGACACTATTGCAGTAAATGAGCGATACGTAGATATATTTCACTGAAATTGTACTATTGCTGTTTTTTTGTTTTGTTTTGTTTTATTTGTATTGTATTTATCCAATTGTGGATTGTATGTAAATAGTTTCGTATTTAACCTTAGTTAGCCTTTAGCAATTAATTTCATTCAACTAAATTGAAGACCATATCATACAAACATACATATGTATGTATGTGTGCATATCGTTGCAGAAAATGCAAAATGCTCTGAAGTTGGTTTGCCATTTAGCATAACCGAAACATAATTCAGAAACTAGTTTAAAAAAAATTAAAAAATTAAATTTAAATAAGACCAAGTGTGTTTGAGATATTATCGACATTTTTTAGTCGTTTGAAAGGCCTATCGATGCTATCATGTTTGGAATATATCATTGTGCAAATGTCTGCCGCGGCTTTGTTGGGAGGCGCGCATCCAAAATGTCCAATTTTCCATGACTCTGGCGCATAAACCATCGTGAATTTTACCCTTGGTATGGGTTATGTTGGCTTTCAGGGCCGCTGTGGTTTGTGAAATATTTGCATAGACCAGGGAGTTAAGAAAACCTTTCAAGAAAAAGTTTTACGATACCGGTGGACAGTTCACATTAACTCCACATGAAATGATCAAGCTATCAAATCACCCGTGCAGAATATCCAATGTGACAGATGTGTTTCAGATTAACGAGAGTACCTTCCTTTGCGGCCTAATCTCACGAAGTTGAGTAATGCACCGTTAGAAAGCATCATGTGGCTTACTAAGAACACATAGCTTGCAATATACGAACATAGTTATAGCTGCACATAGTTATACAAGTACCTTGCCGAGGTACTTAGAGCTATCTAAACTCTTGCTGCTAAAGCATTGTCAAGCAGCTTCTGTTGCATGGCAACAGCACTTATAATAGTAGTTATATGGCTGAAGGTAGGTGTGGTTGCTCACACCCACCGCGATTTCTCCAAGTGAATTCCTCACCAATTACCGTCACAGCGTTACCACTCATATTGGAGCCAGACGAATGCCCGAGTCGAACACAATCCAGTACTTAAATTTGTGGACATCATCTATTAAACCCAGTGGGGTTAGACGAAATCTACCTTTCAGTAAAGGACCAAGCCGATACATTGCACGCATTCAACTCCTAGAGCAGCTCTGCCGTCGGGCCATCGGCACCCGTGGTACCAGTTTTCAGCCAGTGGTTATACCTCGAACTTCCACCCCGAAGATGCAATGGGCCAAGCTGGCGGAAAGCTGCTCGAACAATTTGCAATCATTTGCACGTGTTGCTAAACGTTATCATCCGTTCATGATGATTTCCCACAACAGGCTGAATAACTGACAGTCAATTCGACTTATGATATATTTTCAACAACATAGCTGCTATCAGCTGTCTCAAGTCCCAACTGGAAAACCTTTTATTTACTCCATATAAACAATATGGCTATTAAAGCTAAATAAATACATACTTATGTTTTATATAATTTTTTTGTCTTCGCAAAATTAATATTGCTACTCAAAAATTATTAGATTGTTTTACGATATTTTAACATAAATTTTTTTATTTGCTATACTCGTAATAATCTAAATATAGTATTATTTTTCATTTTGTTTAAATGAAAGCAGCCATTCATTCACACATCTGTGTTCACCTGTATGATGAAAAAAAAAGGAAAAAAGTGTACATATGTAAATAAAAAAGTGATTTCTGAATTCTTTGAATCTTTCTATTATTTTTCATTTTTAACCCCCGACTAAAAAAAGAGGTGTTATAAGTTTGTAGTGTGTGTCTGTGTTTCTGTGTTTCTGTGTACCTGTGTGTCTGTGTATCCGTGTCCACGTACAGGCCAAACGGCTGGACCGATTTTCATTTAGTTTTTTCTGTTTGAAAGATGACTTGATCGAGAGGGTTCTTAGCTATGTTTGAAGAAAATCGGTCCAGCCGTTTAGAAGATATAACATCTTGTCTGAAAAAAGTCGGGGGTTTTTAAAATTTTTAGTTTTTGTTATCTAAATTATTTAGACGCCACGTCACAGTCGGAGAGGAACATGTGTTGAAAATAGTATTTTTGTGTGAGTAAATTGGCGTTATCAATCACAGTTTAATCAATTATTGAAAGCAGATTTTTATACTTGAAATTACTAGTTATACTGCAACAAATAAATACCCCAGCCGGATCTATGTATTTGAATGTGATAAACTTAAAAGCTAGCGAACAGATTTTCATATGCATGCACAGTTTTCTTCAATAAATGTTGAATTAATGTCTGAAGTATGGAATGATTTTTGAGGATGTCGAAAAAAATCGAGCCTAAAACATATTTCGTATTGGTTCAATTCGTATTTTTATTTGCCTGTGTTTCAGAATATTAAGCTCTTAAATAATTGGGGGATTCAAACGGTAGTCTTAAGTGTCATAGTGTTGTAATGTTTTAAAATTTTTATTTGAAAGAAAAAACAAAAGCAAAACCATTTACATATATTAAAATAATGTTATTTTTTTTAGTTTTGCTTGTTTTATGGTTAAGCATTCTCTATATGCATTTCGTTCCCGCTTATGGAACTCGTCAGTAGACTTCAGCCCAAAAATATTTTGAATTTAACTAAAAACAGTTAAGACTACTTCCCGCTATCTAAAATAGGAATCGAGTTTTCTTCAAATATCATCCACTTGAGCTTATGAAACCCACTTGACCTGAGATTCGATAAAAAACGAATGCTCACTAAAGCGAAAATATTTCGAAACAAAATTGTTCGATATTTGTTCGCAATCTAAAAAAAATCGAATCTTCGCTAAAGCTTCGAACATTGAACTTCTCTCGATAGTTTTTCGAATGTGTGACGGTAGCCGAGTGGAAGTGTGCTAGCCTGTTAATCTAGACTCTAGAGGTACCAAGTTCGAGCCATGACAGCACTGCAAGTTAAGAAATAAAATAAAAACACATACCTACTTACTTATGTGCAATAATGGAACAGAAAAAAATTTGCTACGATTGCCTAGTCTATTAGAATGGAGGTACCCATGTTCAAATCCAAAGCGTATTAAAAAAATAAATAAAACAAGTAATTAAAATAAATTAATAAACAAAATTACTTTTTACTTTTTGAGCTGCATTTTTGCCATATCGAAATTAATTCGATAATCTCTCACTTTTGATATTGCTAGCGAAACTTCGATATCGAATGTTTTTTGGGACAAAACTGAGCGACAGGTGAATTTTTTTCGATTAATTTTTGAGTGTCACTCTCGATAGTTTTACACGATAAATGTTCGCGATATATTCGAAATTGATATCAATAACGAAAGTCTTATTATTCCCTATTAGAGACCTACGTAAACAGTCTTTAAATGTAAATACGTCATGATTTTTAAATGTATTCACGTCGCATGTATTATACTAAACCAATAATAAATGCTGTCGTACTATAAGCGAAGAACGATGGATGTATTGGTGTACGTGTATATTAGTGTTAACAAGCGATGTCGCCAAGACAGCTTGTTTGTAACAAACACTCAAAAGAAGTACTGTTGATTAGTATATGCTTGTTATTTTTCATATTGTACGTTTGAGTGTGTGTGCAATATGTAGATGGTAAGCTATTATGTGATTAACCGCATACAACTAATGTTAATGCATGTGTGTGCCTTTGCATGTGCACAGAAAAATAAAAGATCATACACACATACATGCATGACGTTTGTACACGCGCTTATGTGTAGAAAGAAGCAAGTATCACAAACGTTTGTTTTATAAGATTTCGCTGTAGTAAAGCATTTGAAAAATCCCTCATGTCTTGAAAGTTCTTATAAGATATCTTGTGCAGGACATTATTCCCTATGTACTCGCATGTATATGTAAGTGTGCGTATTCCATATTTTTTTTATTAAAGATCTAAACCGGTAGAGCTGCAAAACTATCGATAGTACTATCGATAGTATCGATAGTTTTGTTGTATATGAAATATCGATAGTTTTTTCCACTATCGATACTATCGGCAAAAAAAAACAAGTAATTAAAAGAGTAAAAATAATCTAAATCAGTAAACAGTAGCCGGCAGCTTTGAAGCAAATTATCCGTAGTTGATTTATGCTTTTGTACAGCGACGGAAAAGTTGGTACAATTGTATAATTTTAGCGCTATTTGAATGCCAAAAGTACCGTAGCACCGCAATGACCCATTTAGCACTACTGGAATCTCTTTATATTATATTACATGCCAAAAATAGCATTAAAATATATTAACCCCCTTATGCAAAAAATAATGCGTGCTTGAAATGTACATCAAAAAAAATTTCCATAGAAAAACCGGTTTTAACGTTCACTTATTTTTTTTGCACAAGGGGGTTAATCTTTAGCTCGAAGGTATTAGAAAATGAAGTAAATCAAACGATGTTTTCCGGTACTTAAAGAATTGCTGGTGGAATGTTATTTATTCCAAATTCATCTGCAAATGTGGAAATTTTATTTTCCTACCAAGGAGAGAAGCCGACTATTTGCATCGACTGTGAACAATCGAAAAAAAAAGGTTATAAACGTAGTATATCGTAAATGTTACTTTTATATTCAGATCCCAGCAACTAATATTCTTTGTGCACCTTCTGGCGTTTTGTTAATTGATTTTTAGTTAATTAAAAAGTACAAGTATTAAAAAAATCTAAATAAAGAATTAGGTACAATCATACTGAAAAAATTTAAATTTTTTTGAAAGTTAGTACAATTTGTAAATATGACATCGCATCCCTGCTTCCGTATACATAAGTACTTAAATACATATGTATGTATATGAATTTATTTATAAATCCAAGTATTATTCGACAAATAGTAGTCACAAGTATCTTAATAAATTCAACATCGTCGACACAAAGATAAATTTTGGTGGTACTGATATCGCGACGGCCGCCAATCGTCTCTTACGATAAAAATTTACAGTTAGTGTCTTAAAAGTTATCAACAATTTTCGCATTTTGATAATTCTAAACCATGGAAAACCATAAAATTTTAAGTTCAATAAAAAAGTATATTTTCGATAATATGTCCCGCTTACGATAAAATCGAAAATGTTGAGGACTCTGTTTTTTTTTCGAGTCAAATGTAGTTTATGTTGCAACTTATACTATCGATAGTATCGATAGTTTTATATAAAACTATCGAAACTATCGAGTGGAGCGACTATCGATAGTTTTGCAGCTCTATAAACCGGAAATATTTTGTGAATTGCTCAAAAATTTATAACAGTCTACATACTTTAATTTATTTTCAGACAAATGAATTTGCACCATTAAATAGTAATTATTTTTCTTTGAAATTAATTGCTAATAAGTGTGTATTTTATTTCTATCTTGTTGAAAACAATAAATATCTATTATTTTGCAACTCTGGTGTAAACACAAAAAATACACTAGCCAACAAGGTTTTGGACTGGAGCAATGAAATATATATCTTTCCTAGGGTAATTTGGTGGGCTGAATTCGAATCTGTAATTGGTTTTTCTCTTATCACATCAGGTTTTCGAGATACAAAAAAAAAGTTTTTATATTTTATTTATTTTATATTTCTTATTATTTCTATGGTTATTTTATGAAGATTTAAGGCTCAGTTAGCCGACTGTAATGTAATGTAACTTCAACAGTAGGAAACAGCTGATCGATATTGTTATGTGAAAAGTAATGAAAATGGTTATAGAGATGGAATGTAACGTAACCTAATTTTCACACAAAAATCGTCGGTTGGTTATTGGTTTGCGGTACAGTATATTCAAAATACATTTGGGGTATTCAAATGCTACTCATAAATTAACACGTTTTAAAGTTATAAAACGAAAATATATGACTGCTGTGAGCAACCCCTTATAATTTACAATTATAAATATTGTACTTATTTGTATTTTGGTTTTAACACCTTGTACATTTCTTACTCTCTCTCTCTCTCAATTCCTTTGGTAAACTCTCACGTATTTCTACATGTAGTCAGGGTTGTCAGATTTTTTCCGACCTATTTCGCCAAATTGATTTTAAAAATCGCCAAAAGTCGCCAAAATTCATTTTTATGTGGCTTTTCATAGTAAATATTTGATAATAAATTTGTTTTTATATAACACTTTTTTAATATAAATTTTTATAAAATGATCGTGTCAAAATTTATCAGAAAATCACCAAAATTAGAAATGAAATCGCCAAAAATTATTTCTTGTAAATTTTTCTCATCCAAATTCAAAACGCATTAATGACTATAATTAATATAAGAAAAAACATCAAAATCAAATTGTTTTAACTTCTAGCAGACGAGTTTTGGTAGGATTAATTTTTGAAACTACTCCTTCAATAAACTAATTTTCCTGAATTAGAAAAATTTTAAAGTTCAATTTTGTTGAAAAATAGCCATAATAATCGCCATCAAATTTATTTACCGCCAGTAAAATCGCCAACAAATTTATTTATCGCCAAAAAAAATCGCCATGTCGCCAAACCAAAAATTGGTCGCCAAACAAGTTGAAAAATCGCCACGTTTGGCGAGAAATCGCCATATCTGACAGCCCTGCATGTAGTTATGACAAACAATAAACATAGCTGAGAAAGTCTTATTACTTTATGACCTTTTTGTTTGAGCCACAACAACAATTTTTTTAAACTATGTTAAAATGTTAACACATTATGACACTTAAGACACCCTTGTGAATACCCCAATTGTGTCTGCAACAAACCAATAACCAGCCGACGAAATGTCAATCAGCTATTTCCTACGTTGCGGTTACTTTACATTAAAGTCGGCTAACTGAACCCTTAGAACGAATGTGGGCTTCACTCAAATTAGAGTGTCAGTATTGAATGTTTTACAGTATTGCCAGCATGTGATAAAAAATTAACAAGACGTGATAGCCCAATTTTTATGCCCGATTCGAATTCAGCGTACCCAGATTAGTTAAAAAACATGCTGCGTTTCTGCAGTCAATTTTTTTTCCAAATTTGTAGACCAGTGTTATCGTTCAATTTAATGGTATTGAGCAATTCGGAACATTCGACTTTTATTTCTTATTTGATAGTTCAGTTGAAAAAGATTTTATTTTTTTTCTCATTCTATTTCAAAATGTATGCATGAATGTTTACATGTTTTGTTTTTCGGATATTATGAGTGATTGTATTGCTTAATTTTTTTGTTTTCAAGAATTTTATAACAATTCCAAGGAATTCTTCCTATGTAGGCCGACAAAAGCCAAAAACATAAATAAATATGTAAATACATATGTACATATCTCCATATGTATTTTTATATAAATGTAAAAGGAAAAAGAGGAAATTTGCGTATGTTGGGCAAAACTTATACATTTCCGTTTTGCCTTTAGTGAAAACGAAAGACAATCAGACGAATGGACGGACAGACAAGCGGACGTTATATGTATGCAAGTATGTATTTGAAGGCACTCAATGTGGGACTTAAATTGATTGTTGTTGACGTACATACATATGTATTTGTTTTATTTTCAGTGACACTTACAATCACACCAGTGCCATGATATTAATACTTTTAGCGGAAATTTGTAGGCGAATGAGAGAGGACTGAGTTAAATCAAGTAAGCAAAAATAGAATTACACATATCGAGTAGGTATATCTAGCTAGTTGTTATTAATTAATTCGAAGGAAAAAAGTTCTTTGCTACTAACACAATAAATACACAAGGTACAGAAAGCCGAATTTACTACAACAACTCAGCGTTTTACGGTGGGCTATTTGACAATAAGTCAAAGGAATACAGGGGGGTTATTATGTAATTCGATTCGAAACGGAAACTGTTCGAATTTGTATGTTATTAACATTACATTCGAACACATTTCCGTTTCGAATCGAACTACACAATAACCCCACAGACTAATACACAAATACGAAATACGATTACACCCCCCTACACAAATAGACATACAACATACACACATAATTTGACAAAATATTTCTGTAGTCTCGGCTGCTGCATAACAAACCTTTTTAATAAGACTTGACAATACACAGTAAAAGATTAACTAACCCCCTTCTGCAAAAAATAACGTGGGCTTAAAGTGTACGTTAAAACCGGCTTTTTTACGGAAAGTTTGTTGTCATGTACTCTGCAGCACACGTTATTTTATTTTTAATGTTTTTTTTTTTTTGAAAGAGAAGTAACACTCAGGCAATGAATGCCTACTACTATTGCTAGTTGTTAAATTTTTTAGGAAAGGGATAGTGATAGAGAAGACAACTGGTGAAGGAAGAGATAGAAGAAAGCTTCATCCTTTTACAACTCTGCTTTTTGCACGCTTTTTTAATAATGCAGTGTTGCAGCGCCTTTGGTGTTAAATGAGGCGTACTAAATTTTTTAAGCTGTGTTTAGTAGCTATTTTATTGGTTATTTTACTTCGCCGATGATTTTGCTACACAATACCAACGAAAGAGGGCGCTCTGATGTTACATTAGGATTAGTATCTGCTGAACCCGGTGTAGTTCAGCGAGCAGTGTTTATGCCTTCATCACTTAAACGTTCCTACAACAACTGACCCAAAGCGACACTAATGCATGCTATTTAATGAATGTTGGATACCGTTCGAGCAACGAAACATGTTGAAATCCTAATGTAATATACAAACAATTAAATACAGACTAGTGATGTAATAATACAAATATTTGAAGTGATATTCGCGAATATAAATTAGGGTTCTATTTACGCCTGCAATATGAAATATTAAAAAATTGTTATAAAAAGAACTTCATACTCCTGTTAGCGTACTTTAAAGTTAATAAAAACTACCTAACATTTTAATGATCGTCATTAAATAGCATTTGAAAATGATAAAAAGCACAAATTTCTATAAAAACTTTATGAAAATTTATTTTTACCCATTTATTTAAATTTCGTTTAGGATTTATGTATTTATTTATTTAATTTTTTTCCTAAAAATATTCGTATTCGTATTCGCATGAATTTGACGAATACAAATGCGAATACGAATATTTAAAAATGGCCGAATATTCGGCAATTCGAATACGAATACGAATATTCGTGCATCACTAATACAGACACTTCAAATTTACAAAGTTTATGATTTTTTTGCAGACTTCACCAATTAAAATTCAAAAACGCTAAAACTAAAAAAAAGCCCAACAAATCGCCAAAACAAAAAAAATACCACAACTAAAAAAATCGTAAAGCTAAAATTAATCGGCAAAAACCGAAAAAATCGTTAAAAACCGAAAAAAAGTTTACCGGGTATTTACAATTTTTTTAAACATGTCTACATTAGGTAAGATTATATAGGCTGAAATTCGTATATTATTACATACATATGTAGTGTCCGCCCTTTACTGAGTTTATTTTAATCTAATTTGCTTGCACTTGAGCGCCTTGTATCAGCGAATTTAAATTTGGCAATAGTTGGTAATTGCAACTTTTATTTTTCCACAGCAAAAAATATATTTTGTAATTCTAAATATTTTAACTATTGGTCGAAATTTTCAATTTATGATTTGCGTATGGACTTGTTTGTCTATTTCGAGTCCACAGTAAAAAGTTGTTCGCCGTATGTATTTTTTTGCGTGCCACTGTGGTTGCTTAATTTTCCACATGTTTTTTTGAAAGCTCGTTTATTAATTTAAAACAATTAACCTGCAACTTCCATTTTTTTTAAAGAAGATTTGAATTGTATTAGCATCACCATAATAACTAATAAATTAGAAAGGTAATTAAAATATGAAATTTATTCTTAAAATGAACTAAATTTTAATTTCACTGTGTATTCCTTTCCCTTCTGCATTTGGTCATTTTGTTTTTATTGCTTTTGTAACTATAAAAATGTCAAAAACTTCCGTTCAAAATAAATTTGCATATCAATATTTAAAAGGCCGCCAAATCGTGCCACCAATAAAATATGTATGTATGTTTATAATGATGTTGTTGTTGCTGCGATGATGGTATCTACATACTCGTACATACATATACTCGTATTTTCATTCAAAAACGTTTTTAATTTTTACTACAAATCTCCACTGGTGCATAGAGTGCACGAGTAGGTATGTTTGTAGTACTGCAAGCACATTTTTGCAACGCTTTTTTAAGTTTTGTAAATCATGAAATAAAATAAAAATAAGTAAGGCAAACCCAAGAAGAAGAAGCGGTTTTTAAATACTCGCATTTCAGCATTTATTTACACCTAAATAAATATATTAAAGAAGGTACATGGAGAAAAATTATGGCGCTAAATTAAGTCCAGAGGATCAGAATATTTCTAGTCAACTTGCCATAAAAATATTTAAAAAAAACAGCTTAAATTAAATAAAAACATGCTCGGCGGCTGATTGTTAATATAAAAGATTAGAGAATTATTAAGCGAAAAACTTATTTAGTTTTAACCCCATAATTTCTGTGTGTGTATTTTTTCCAAGAGATGGATGATGACCGAACGAATGAATGAATGAATGAGTAACTGAATGGTAGGTCGTTCGTTCGTTCGTTGTAAGAGCTAACATTTATGAATACAAATGGACAGCTTTAACCCACTCGAATACTCACTCACCGATTGTTTCAGTAAGTCAGTCACTTAGCCAGTGAGTAAGTAAGTCATGTATTTACTTTTCGGCCAACTCATTTTTTTATTGAATTGCGACTGGCATGTAGGTATGCAAAAATTTAAGCTAAACAATTTTTTTTGTATTTTATAAATGAGAACAAGAAACACTTATTTCAGATCATTCAAAGTATTTAATCGAGAGGAAACAGAAATACATAAAATTTAAATGCATTTCCGATTAATGTTTATTGTTTAAATATAAATGTATAATAAAAGACTTGTTCTGCTTTAAAAAACAGCAATATCTTATAATATTAAGTGACGCGGCCTTCAAGTAGTAAAAATTGATAGAAGGAAGAGCTTTACCAAAAAAACACCTTAAGCAGTTATCAATGTATGATAAAGCAATATTAGCAAAAATCATTAGTGAAGATTTTATGCAAAATAATTTAATGAAAAAAAATATAATTAGAAGTATCATATTAGGTGTCGCAGTGCCGGTCTTTGGACCGGATCTTCCCCCTATTCTATTCTATCATAAGATAAGTTGAGGACCTATGATCATCATAGGGAGCCAATGGAACCAATAAGGAAAAAAGCTTAAGTAATATTTTAAGGCTCCATTACCCGACTGTAGAAATCGCAGATGTAAGGTAAATGTAATGTAAATGTAAGCGTTTGAGCGCTTATAGAACGCTTAAAAACGTGTCATGTGTTTTCGAAACAAACAAAAAACTTCTTTGTGCACACATACATACACGCTAATTGCTTTGTGTCAAACGCGAAAGTTCATATAAATATGTATAATATTTAAATTCATGGAAATCATTTTGATTGAAATGTACATACATATGTATACGGACATACATACGAGTATGTATGTATGCATTAGAACTTTTAAGTAAATAATATATAGAATAGTAATGATTTAATTAATCCAAGATTTGTTTTAATAATTTCGCTGAAACTATTTTAATTTACTTTCTTTTGATGGCAAGTTTTAGCCTGTTGGAAAAAACTAATTGAGTTTTTGAAATAACACACCTTTTAGAACGAAAATGCGCCTAGAGGATTTGGAAATTATTATTATTTTATTTAAATGAACTCAATTATAATAATTGTAATATCAGCTGTAACGCTCAACAGTAATATTTGTCATTGTACATTACCAGAGCAGATTTTGGGTAACTTCATCGGAAAGACGAAGTATTTAGCTATTTAATTTCCAGGAATGTGTATGCTTGCAGTAGCACCTCAATCAAATCTTCACTTTCTCGTTTTATCCTTTTCTTATTAATGTTCGTACCTACTCATAATAATTTAGTTTTATTCACAAACAGTGTACATATGTATATTTTTTAACAAAAATAAATACATATGTATGTACATATACAGGACTTTTTGTTTGCTGGGTGTTTATCAGTATAAAAAATCATATAAAATGGAAAACAGCTGTTCGAAACATTGATGAGAGTTCAACATCTTCACATTATTTTTGATTGCATGGAAAAAGTACCAAAATTATTTAAATGGTATTAAATCATTATTTTATACTTACAATGAGTTTGACATTTAGTGAAATTACAATTTCAGCTTCATACCCGTATATACATACATACTTACATTACAACGTATTATAATTATAAAAAATATTTATATTTTTATTATCATTATAATTATTATGATTATACGTACCTATTTTTATTTTTATTGGAATTATTTTTAAATAAAAATAGTTTTTTGTACGCTTGAATGTTCGTACGCACATATGTATGTATATTTTACATATTCACACATACATATGTGCATGTACATATCTGTATGTATATTAAAAAAAATAAACACATACGATTGGTAGTCTCTGGTTAGATTTTATAAAAAAAACTTTGCTAGAAAACTAAATTTATTATATATGCCATGTATGTATACAAATTAACCACTCAAAAGCTTAAACTATTAAAAGAAACAAAAGTACCCAATCAGGGCTATTGTGCCACACTCTCATTCAATATATGTAAATACATCCCATCACTGTCTACAAATGTCAAGTAACTTCGTCATGAAATTCTATTTTCTGCAGGTTCAGACGTTACATTTACGTGCCATTTCAGTCAGGTAAAGGCTCAGTTAGCCGACTGTAATGTAATGTAACTGTAACGTAGAAAACAGCTGATTGATATTTTTATATGAAAAGTAGGTTACGTTACATTACATCTCTATAACCATTTTCATTACTTTTCACATAACAAAATCGATCAGCTGTTTCTTACTGTTGCAGTTACTTTACATTACAGTCGGCCAACTGAGCCCTAAGCATTAGCATTGCTTTTCATGCAACAGATTCGAACAGCTGACACATTTACATTTACAGTTCTACATTTACAGTCGGGTAATTCTGCCTTTACTGTTTTGCAGGAGAGCACTTTTAAGCTTTCAAGTCGATTTTAAGTCCCAAATCACACTTTGCAAGTCTTATTGCTAAGCTGATTAGTTTCAGGGAGAGAGAGACAAGGGGAACAGTAACGTTTCTTTTCCCCCGTCTCTCTCTCCTAATAAACTAATCAGCTTAGCAATAAGACTTGCATAGTGTAAATAGGGACTAAGAAATTTATTTTTTTGCAGTTAAATTCGAAAATTCTCTGTTAACCTTTACTTTTTTAAAGCAAACATCGTTCTACACACTATAAGTAATATATTTAAGTTGACATATACCAAAGCATAACTTAAATTAAGCTATTATTCCAAGTGAGATTAGAAGTCTAAAAAAAGTAAGTCGCAAGTCATAGTGCTATAACTTCTTGAAAAATCACACAAATTAATTGAAATATTGACCTGAGGCACTTTCAAATATGCAGACTAAGGAGGTACTATTAACTCAAAATCAGCTTATTTTGACTTAAGCACTTTTTCCTTTTTACCATAGATATACATATATATATATATATATATATATATATATATATATATATATACATATATATATATATATATATATATATATACATATATATATATATATATATATATATATATATATATATGTGTGTGTATATATCATATACCAATATATTTATATATTTATCGAAAGTCTTTTCGAAAAACACGAAGTGTGACATTTTATACTTTTTTAGCGAACAATGCATTCGCTCTACCAAAGCGTTGACTTGGGGGGGATAAACTGTAGTTCGGAAATGCTTGTATCCCGTAATACGAGAGAATTCATTAAATAATGTTGATTCGAACTGTCTGCCACGGTCTGTTGTAATCGCGCTGGGTATTCCAAATCGCGCTATATAACCATGTGAAAATACTTGGGCTACTGCCTCACTAGTTATGTTCTTCAATGAAAATGCAGCTGGCAACCGAGTGAATCGGTCCACACAGGTCAGTCAATCAGTATTCCAGTTGACGACATCGACGTCCAAACACCAAAAAATTGGGGCTCGTGTACCCATTGTCGAAAAGAACTCCTGTGAGCAGGTTTATGATGTTTTTTAGACCTTAGGGAAAGGAAATAGATTGTCAGTAGCACAAAATTGTTCTCGAGAACGAGTAAACAACCCCAAATTTTTTTGGTATTATGTTAAAGTGACGTCGATGGCGACAACTGGACTAAGTGTGAATATATTTGTTCATTAGAAGTTGACAGCGGACCTATCATATATATCTTTATATGTCTGAATCGCTCCGATACATTAAAACGTTGCAATACACTTTTATTGTGTCTTACTATTTTACATCTCGGACAAGATATACGGGCCTTAGCTACAAATATCTTTTTTCATATCCTTCCACACGAATCGCTCATTGATCATTTTTATAGTTGCCTTTTTTCAAGAGGGGACATCGATTTAAATACTCTGCTCTCTGAAGTATGACATAATATATGATCGTACACCAAGCAAGGCATTGAGAATTTTAAAATTGTACCAACAACTTTCAAAATTGCACTTTTTTGACCTTAATTGTACTAAAAGATTTTTTTTAGTTCAAATTATTATTATTGAAATAATCAACTTTGTTCTAACTACCGAATCGTTTTGACAAATTTGTTTGTAAGTTGGGATGTTAAAAAATATACAAGTTAATAGCATTTGCTCTAGCATCCGAATTTAGAAAAAAAATATTTGGAAAAGAACAAGTTCACATTTTTTTATTTTCTCGATGCGTTTTGCTTTCACAGGACTGTTTTCAAGTAAAAATAATATGAGTTGCATGGTTCAAAAGTGGAACTGGGGAGATTCCTTAAATGTACTTAATTAGTCATTGATGTACTATTGTACTTTCCGAGTTTAAATAGTACCAAAAAAGGTACAATTGTACCAACTTTGACATCCCTGTCGTACACTATTGTTCGAAACATCACACCATACTGTGGACTGAGAGCACAGCGTTTTGGTTAAAGACTGGTATTTATCTTAGCGTCGTCAATTTCTATACTAAAGGGCGAGCAAATTTAATGTTAGGCAGCAAATTGGCTGAAAAATACACTTCTTTGACTTCTTCTTTGACAAATTCAGTTTTATTGATACCAATATAAAGTAGAAATATGGGAATTAATAATGGAATATGATGTCGGGCAAATGTCTACATTTAGCACGTCGGCAGACGTTTGCTGTTTTCAGAATATTTTGAACCACATTTTGCAACAAAGCTTCGCTTATCTCGTCAATTCAGCACAAAATTTTATCTTTCAGTGCGTCAGCTGTTTGTGGTTTGTTCACGTAAGCCCGGTCTTTCAAATTAAAGTTCACAAATTTCACAATTAACATTTTTTGTTCAAGAGTTTAGCGTTCCATGGTTAAAATTTTCCAACTTTTTACTCTATAAATGTCAAAGGATGACAGCTCAATTCTTGACATTTCATCAATTGACAGCCAATTTACTTCCTAACATCAAATTTGCCCACCCAAAATCTATTTTTAATGTTTTTTTATTTTTAAAGTCGATTTTCTCATCGCCGATTGATGAAGACGCAAGGAGACGTCAGTCGGAATTTTTTGGAACAGTGCTTTCACTTTCAATTTATTTATAACAAAAAGTAACGGCCTGTACCACGATGTCGATAGAAAACTTTCGATCGATTATTTATATTGGAAACAAAAACAAATTTTATTATTTTATTGTAGTTTTCAATACAATTTGTCAATCGAACATTTTCTGTCGACACTGTGGCTGTCCCATAAAACAAATTTGTTGTTCTCAAAATTTATATAAAAATGGTCTGCTAACATTTCAAAATTCCAGTAAATAATTTTTTATTATCGGCTTCTCATTACGATTTAATTCTTTTTAGCATCTAACCTCCCCACACTCTAACCGATTGACATATAAAACAAAAAAATATACTTAAATATTTATGCATACATACACACATACGAGTATCAACGTTCATATTAAAAATTGTAGTAACTGATGAATGAAATCTAGTCGCAAGTGTAAAGCCCACAAGTCTTGGTTGGAATCGATTTTTTTATATATATTTTGCTTAATTTTTATATTATTTTCTTTTTTTTTGCCCAAATCATGTTAGGAATTTAAATAAATAAGAGTGCGTGGGCATTTCATCAGCGTATTATGAACTCATTTAGAAATCAGCACAAATTACTGACGTTGCTTCTTATTAACTTTTAAAATAACACTAACGAGATACATACATACAATCATATATTGAATAAGGTATTCGATCGAATGTATTTTAAGTTTTATCTACACCCTCTTCTTACAACAAAAACTTGTAAAGAAATGCACTTATTCTACCTCACACCAACAACAACAACAACAACAACATGTCACCCATCCAACATGAACTTGAACTGCAAAAATATTTATACGAGTAAAATTATCAAAATGGTTTATTACATGACAAGGTCATGCAAAAGTATTTTTAAGCATAATACAACTTCACTCATAGCAAGTAAGCACACACATACATGTACATACATACATACATACATACGTATATACATACTTACATACTAGTAGTATATTTAAAAATCATGTATGTAAGTATATCAATGTTCATTTCAAGTAGTTTATGCTATTTAGTTAATTCACAGATGGGTTTGTAGGATTTTCGTATAATTTGCATAAACAATTTTGATATTTTTAATTGACTTAAAAGAAAACAAGAGGTTCTCAACTCGATTTGCATGCTTGTTATTTCGGAACACCATCATTTGTTGACTGATTTGAAAGAAAAAAAATTGGGAGGGGTTACAGATGCTGTTTATTAGAACTATTGGAATAAGGTTAGGTTATGTTAGGAAGGGTGGTGCTTTACCGCACCTCCACTCGGAGACCCAATTGGGTACATTGTGAATCCCTTCTGTTGCCCAAGAAAAAGTAATATTCTCCCTCCCATTTGCAGCCAGAAGTAACCTTATTATCCATCACTAAGCCACCGAATTCCCATAATAAAGCCCCTGATGTCCTCTAGTTTACACTTCCCGACATCAGTAATGCTTTCATGGAAACGTCTGCTCAGCCATCTAAGCCTATGACGTTGCGGCTTCGGACAATGACAGATAATATGTTCAATAGTTTCTGGTTCCTCTTCATCCCCGCACATCCTACAAAAATCTGGAGTGCCAGTCTCCCAAATGCTGGTTCTTACTCTGACCGAGCAGTGACCTGTCAACACGCCTATCATGATTCGCATCGCCTTCCTATTCACGTCCAGTAGTAGTTTAGATCTTCCTGAGTCTAGTTTTGTCCAAAAACCCCTCGAGACTCTACAATCCTCCCTACTTCGCCATGAAATGTTGGTCTTGCTTTCTACCCAATCACTGAGTTCTTTATAGTAATGACCTATCGGTAATTTCACCGATCTGTCCGACATTCCCTCATGCAACGCCGACCCTATTCTTGCCAGCTCATCGGCAATTTCATTTCCCTCAACACTGCTGTGGCCAGGAACCCAACATAGTCTGACACTGTACTTTTCCATAAGCAAGTTGAGGGCCTTCCTACAGTCACTAACAAGTTTCGATTTGACATTGTGTCCCTTCAAAGCTTTTAGCTCTGCCTGGCTGTCGACGTAGAAGGTTACCTTCTCACCTTCAGCTACATTCCTGGCCACCAGCTCGGTGGCTCCAGGGATCGCCGAGATCTCAGCCTGGAAAACACTGCATTCGTTCGGCAGTCTGAAAGAACTACGAATGTACGTTCCCGAGATATAGACTCTAGCCCCTGTGCCTTCCCCCATTTTTGATCCGTCTGTAAAGACTGCACTATTGGAATAATGTTGTACACATTTGAAAACATGGGCGGAAATCAATCGATTCTAACAAAACTTTTCATCTCGGGTCGATTTTTTCAAGAAACCCAATATCCAGGCCTTAGGAGTGACGAGCAGGGTCTCGAGGACATCACTTAAAAGGCTTAGCTTGACGAAATCCGAAATAACATTGGGTATGAATAAATATGTTCTTAAAGTCCTAATAGGAGTTTTGACTGGTCACTGCTCACTGCTCACTTAGAGCAAGTAGATTCCCCGAGCAACTAAAATATATCGCAAAGTGTAGTCCCGACTATATCATCGGGTTCGCCACGAGGATCAGATGGCTTAACAGGTAGCATGTATCTCCACTCCCATCTTATCTGGAGAAGGTAGTACGTTTTCGTCAGAAGAGATTCAAAATGGACTTGTGGAAGTGAAAGCACTAACCATCCAAAACTAGCACACATATTAGGTTCTGGCCATGACACAAATTTAGGATTTTCTTTTCAGTTATTTTCAATAAGTTCGGTCAGTGGAATATAACTTTTAGAAAACAAAATAAATTGAACATAAACACAAAAAGCATGAAGGTGACAATTTTCTGAAAAAATTTAAAATATGCATTAAAAAGTTGAAATCTAAAGCTAAGTCCTCGAATGAATTTTGGTTTTTCTTTAACTTCCGCTATCAAAAATATGAGTTACTGATTTCACCCTAATTTTCGATGATCGAGGGTTCATCAGATCTCCACATTTTGAGGTCACGTGAAACTATTCTGACTATTTTTGAGTGTGTGTGTGGGTGTGTATGTATGTCCTCTTTCACACAGGTCAGGTTTGACTCGTCAAGTCCTGAGTTTTTAGGAGAAAGGGGAAATAGAATGGAGGGGGCTACAGACTTGACCGTACCAGTCAAGTTTGTTTTTTCGTGTTTTATCATTCGTAATACTCTACGACAACGCAAATTCATGAAACATGATGAAACAAACTTGACGGTGTTTATGAACTCAAATGCAGATTCAAAAGAAAATTGAACAAAAATTGATCAGGTAAACTTGACGTTTGTGAAAGAGGACTATGTAAACTTTTCACAACTTGACGAGGTCTTCGAATCAAATTTACGGCATTTCAAAGACATTGACTTCATTTAAGTAATTTATTATTCGATATATTGTCAGAAGTTTATTTTAATTTGAAATTAATTTGCTAGCGGTTCGGCGTTGTCTATATACATTGCATTGTTGCTGTTACAAATCATTAGTAGACTTCAACCACACATTTTGAACAGTCATAAGACTTTCAAAAACTATTTGAGAATACACAAATAATAATATTTTTAAAAATCACAAAAGAAAAACTTATACAAAACCCAGCAAATAATTTATATTCGATACAATTAGAAATCCATTGGATAACAATAAAAGTAATTATAAGGCAAAATGAAAAATAAAATCTAAATTCAACATTTAAGATGATTTGTTACAGCAACAATGAAATGCATATAGACAACGCTGAACCGCCAGCAAATAAATTTCAGACATTGACTTCAGTTAGATTTCATGATATAATGAATGAACCGATTCTACTAGGTATTCGCTAGACTTTGAGAATTTTCGTGTGCAGGAGCACACGATTGCCACAATGCATCAATTGTTGGTATATTTTATATGCCAATCATGTGATTTCACAATTTATTGTCCCATACGCCAATCGAGAACAATATTGTGCTGATTTGCCGCAATCAAATGCAACTCTGATGCGGTAATCATGTGAACGGTTGATGCGCCCATAAAAATTAAGAAAATGCACAGATATTGGTGCATTTTCTTAATTGTGTTCTCGTGCGGCAATCAAAGTAGAAAAATACGCGAAAATTTCTTAAATTAATTTAGTTTGTCGTGTGGGCTAATTGTTTTCGCAAGTAGCGTAAATTTAAACTTAATTTACTTTAAAAGTAATTATAACTTATTTGAAGAAAAAATTTGAGCACAAAATATATAGAAAGCAGAATAAATTGTCTTTCTTTTTAACTACTAAACCATTTTCACGTATAAAATAAAACACAAAGAACTAAATTCCTTTTTTTTTAAGAAAGCCATTTACACGTAAAACAAAACAAACTGAAGGCCACCACAACAGCTGTTTGTTTGTGTTGCCGCAACTTAGAACAACCGTATGACTGGTGTGGGGCAATTATTGCCAAAAATTAATTTTTCGCCAATCTGCGGCCATCAAATTTTTATAAAATTGGGCAATCATGTGACTGAAGCGTATTTGATTGGGACAATTTATTTATTGTGCAACAATTCAGCACAATAAAAATTTTGTAAAATTGGTGCATTGCGACAATCGTATGATGCTACCTTTAAACAAAATAACATAAAATAAAACTTCGAATAATAGCTTTACTTTAATATCTCGAGTACCGAGAGATATCGCTGTAGAAAAAAAATATATGGCTTTGTAAAATTTGGAGCTGAAAATTAGCGAAAAGTTTCAGGGATGGCCTGCAAGGTCAACCGTATCCCATTTCTTTTTTATGAAAAATGTCCTACAATTTGGGAAATTATTAAAAATCATAACCAAGACTTTTATATAAAATATACATCATATTTATATAAAAGTTGCGTGAATTAGCTACGCTCCAAAAAAAATTTCTATTGAAGGTGTGTGAATGAGCTAAATAGGCACTTTTTGGCTACAAATTGTAGACAAAGGATTTTATCTTATCCAAAGCTTAGTGTAAACGATACTGATTTCGATAACGACTTCAAATCAAATTTACTAGATTTTGAGACAATGTAAATGCAGTATTATACAATAGTTTGAAAAATATTGAAAAAATGTGTTGGATATAATGTTTGAAACAAAATCATAAAGCAAATACACGAACCTTCTAGCATAGGCAATAAATAATAATTCTTTTAAAGAATCACAACTTCTGCTTTTTTTCGTCCATAGAAAAGACGATACAATCGTCGAACAGAATGAGGGCATTAATTAAATTCATAGAACATTTTTTTCTCGACTCCCAGGAATTGAAAATAAAAAATACAATCAAGAACGACGAAACATTAAGATTTTTAGACACAAGTATGCACTGAAGGAAAATGAATGAAAGTATTTTAAAGCAGGTCATTCAAAAACCCACAAAGCCCACACAATTAGTAAAATCACTAGTTAAAAACAAATTTTGAAAAGTTTTTTCAAGTCCCATTTCCGTTTTAATTTCTCAGTATTAAATTAATTCTATACATATTTTGACATATTAGGTACATATGAGTGTAGGTGTAAAACAACTATGACAAATAAAAGTATAGGAAAACTAATGTTATTTTGGCATAATTTTCAAAAGAAACGAAAAATTTGTACACTGAGGGAAAAATGACGTTGCAAAACCAACAACGTTTGTGGTCAATTTGGCACCCTACGTTTTCGATTTTTTTTAACCACACTGGTTTTCAATTCGTTAACGAACGTGTACAAATTGACAACCGTATGTTGTCAAATATTGGTATTTGACAATGCACATTTTCAACTAGTTACCGATCGTGTTCAATTTGACAACACATTGTTGTCAAATTTTAGGTTTTGACAACGCGGGTGTCAACTTGTAAACGAACGTGTTCAAAATGACAACGCTTTGTTGTCAAATTTTAAGTTTTGACAACGCGGGTGTCAATTTGTAAACAAATGTGTGCAAATTGACAACGCTTTGTTGTCAATTCTTACTCGTTTGTTGTCGGCTATGTTTTTTTTATTATTTTTTTGTTACCGAAGGTGAAAGGAAGCATGTTTTGGAAAACTAGTAAGGAAATTAATAATAATATGCCAGAAAATAATTTGCTGGAGCTTTTAAAAGTTAATGGTGAGTTCATGGTGGTCAGTGACACGTGCACTCCCATCTCCGATGCTGAAGACACTGAGGATAATAAACTTGAGCAATTCTTAAAAACATAAATATGGAATCCGTTCTTGAATATTTGAAAGGTAAGTAAATCAAACCTTTTATTTGCAAAAATAATTATTTATGCCTATTTTTAATTTTAAGCATAACACAACATTTCGGAGCTTGCCATATTAAAAAAGGAAGATTTGAAGCAAGCAGTTCCACCATTAGGGCTACGTGTGGAATTCAGAGAAAAGCTCTTTGCGTGGAAAAAAAACTGAGGTTCACTAAAACAGGACAAAACTTTTTTAATACTAGTTATTGAATTTTTAACTCTACCAATATATCCAATGATTAATGGAAAAATTTATTTTAGAGTTAAGTTAATTTAAATTGTTGTATGTCTGTATATAATTAAATTTTAATTATTTAATAAAACAAGTTTTAAAAAAGAAACCATGGATTTTAGTATCTATTTTTATGTGAATAGATTAGGAAAGGAACGGAAATTTACTTCCAAATAGGCAACGATCGGTGTCAAATTGACAACAGCATGGTGTCACATTGACAACGGTATGGTGTCATATTGACAACGGTATGGTGTCAATTTTACCACATTTGTGCTCGATTTGAAAACGATTGTGTTGTCAATATTTCGTTGTCAGATTGACAACGGCGTGTACAACTTGACCACAAACGTTGTTGATACACTTTTGACACCGAATGTGGTAATTTTGAGCACGTATGGTGTCATTTTTTCTCTGGGTGTATGTACATACATACATGCACACTTTCAAACGGATATACTCAGGTACTTACATACATACATATGCATATTGTATTTATGCATACCTATCCATTTGAAGTATAAAAAATAAATAACCTAGCCAGAGAAGTCAGGAATATGTAATATGTGCTCTAAAATAAATTAGTAGAATCGTGGGATTCCGTTCAAGTCCGAATACTATTAACAGGTATGTATCCAATTACAATGCTAGATCCAGTGATAAGTCGTACTAGATCCAACAAGTTGCGTTAAAGTATCGCATGAAGTCACCTATACCAATCTGTGATACCTCCGATAGTTCATCTAGTATGTAAGTGTTTTCTTAAAAAAAAATATATCGCTTAAGACTGTAATTCACTATTCTACACAATCGAGTGACTTTTTAGAAAATAGAGCACTGGCATGACGGAGTTCATGAAAATTTTCAAAAAACAATAACAATTTATGAGATGAGGGTTATATTTTTTCGTAGGTCGTGCGAGAAGATATAATGAAAAATGTATTTTGGCGACCCATACATTCGTCAAACAAATTCGAAACTGCCTTGCAAAAATTTTTTATATTCCGTGGTGCGAGACACTCCAATGTACATACATATCGTTACCTTGCTATAGAAAGGCTCTAACTCATTATTTTTTTTTTTTAATGAGCATAGGTATTTGATATTTTATTCTATTACAGAATAAAAACTCTATTAAGTCATTTTATTTCATGCTAAAAATGTTTGCAAGAAAGAATGAGGGATGCAGAATGCATGTTGTTGTTTGATGTACGAGGTGTGTTCAAAAATAAGTATAGGAGAAAATAATAATGTAATTAAGTGCAACTGTGCGCTTTTCACAAAGTTTTGCAGAGTAATTGTCGAAAAGTTGTATGCATCAAGCAGGGTAAATAATGCCGAGTGCACACTAGATTTAATTCCGAGCTTTCTGGGCAAATTTCGGTAATATGAGAACAAGCTATAATTTCTCTCAATAATACAAAAAATTTACAAAAGCACGGGAACAAGAAAAACCAAAAATGTTACCATAAAAGCCAACGTCAATGCTTGGATGTATGTAAATACCCTGTCGGAGAATGTGTGGTTGACTACAAAAATAGTTAACTTATAGTTAACTTTTCTTAGACTGACTAAAAGCTAGCTGCAAAGTCATCCAGAACAAACCCAACATTAATTCTAAAGTTGAGTACGTAATCGAATTTGGTGAGAACCAACAAAATTTATTCTCAGCTACTTTGAAACTCATTTCAGTTTTATATTAACATTTTGCTGTTGTTATTTTAGATGGCAGCTTAACCGAGTGGTAGCGCGTTGAGTACACAACGTGTGATGTTACATGTTCGAGCCCCAGAAACATTTTTTTTAATTTACTGACTACCAGGTGATTTAAAAAAGTCAACTTGAAGCTAGCTTAAAGTAGTTCCTAGTGAGACAATTGACTACCGCCTAGGACATCGCAATGTTAAAATAGTCAGTTGATTACATTGCAAAATAATCCAAGTGTAGTAAGTACTAGTTGCGAAATAGTTAGCTTAAAGTTAGTTTAAAGTTAGCCAAATTTCCGATAGGGTACCTTCTTATGTACATACACACGCATGCGTTTACTTACATGATGTTGCATATCGAATGTTTTGTTTCTTAATTTGATATAAAAACCCATAAAATTTAGTTCACCACTAGTTTATAAACCTTTTTGATACAACTTTTCAATGGTTTTAGTGTTTAGGAAAATTTCATTTCACTTTGTTATTGGTTATTTTTCAAACAGCTGATTGTTTTTCGGCTTTTCCAAACTAGTCCAAAGAAAAATTACGGGCTGTTTCGTGCAAGAAGAATAACATTACTATTTGAAAAGCTCCCTTACTTGCCCAAACTTTGAGTAAGGGAACAGTTTTCGGTAACTTTAGGTTCCCGTGTATACTGGTGGCATTGCTTTCCATATAAAAACATAATGGAAACGGCGATGCACACATTTTGAAAATGACACAACAAAATGACAACACAAGAAATGCTAGATGTGTACTAGGCATAAGTACTATGTAATTGTCATTTAAATTCTCCGTTATAAACGTATAAACAAAAAATCAGCTGATGACTAAGCTCGCTTATAAGAGTACCTGTTTCATATGCCTTCCTGACAACACAAAATGACAGCAAAAGATATGCCAAATATGTAATCAGCATTACTCTAATAAAAAAATACATTTTTGGTTGGATTATTTGACTGACTACATACATATGTATGTACATGTATGTCTGTCGGCTAAACGGTGATTTTGTCGAAATGATTAATTCAAGAAGGGGTGTACTTATTTATACGGAAGAATAGGGCTGTGTACTTGCTTACATATACATATACAGTGGAATCTCCCTTAACGGACACTTTCCATAAGCGGACACCCACTTTAGACGGACACTTTTGACAGGTCCCGACAGCTCCATAAGCAAAGCATTGCTTTCTCTTGAGTCCCATTGTGCGGACACATTTCAATTGTCCCTTCGGTGTCCGCTCAAGAGAGATTCCACTGTACATATTTATATATCGATGGCTTAATATAAAAAAGGCCTAACTCGAATTTTCGATATTTTACAGGAGAAAAAAAATAAAGCATTTACATGCAGAAATAATTTTTAAAGTTGCCATAAGTCCTTGATTTTAAACTGTAACGTACTAAGATCTTCAAGGAGGATGCAATTATACGTTGTCGCCCAGAAAACATTAAAAACACGATTTCGAAAAAAATTGAGTTAGGCCCTTTTTATATTAAGCCTTCGATATGTATATAAGCATGCACATATGTATGTATGTATGTATGAGTACACATTTTGAGCATGTGTGCATATTGTAACTACTACATAAACAGATTTTTTTCACTTCATGTCCTGCGTGGGTTTTTCATTCATGAATTTAAGTTAACTTGCTCTTGGCCAATATTTATTATATAGAAATTACATACATATGTATGTATGTATGTAACTACTATATACAGATACACTAATGCAAAAAAAAATATACACATACATACATACATTTATTTACATACCTGAATTTGTGGAAGCATATTTATAAAAACAATAGTGGTATTCACACCGAACTTGTTAATTTGTTACTCGGTAGTTTGTTAAAGTTACCAACTGTGAAAGACCCCCTTTTTAAAACTTTGTTAGTCTGGTAACTTTCGTAGTAAAACAGCTGATTTATTGTTCTGACACAATTTATTATTCTGAAAAAAATAAAACATGCCACGAGAAAGTGTAAAAGAAACAATTGTAAACCATTTAATTACTCATGCTTAGAAATGTATCACAAATGACTTTTTTATTATATTTATTTAGAAACTGCAACAGCTGATTGTGAGTTACCAACTAACAGCTATTTTATCACAGGTGCCGTGTCGTTAATTTTTAAAATGCTAATCCGGTAGCGCGTTAAATATACAAAAACAAAATGCGTGTAAAAAAGTAACGATTAGCGACTAACAAACTAACAAGCTCGATGTGAAAACCCCTAATAGGCTTATCTATGCCCACGCTGTTCAAAACCAGGAACCCGAGTGCCGAACATCAATCGGCTTCTTATACAAATGAATACACACATACGCGAATACATTAATCTCAGTGTTCTCCCAGTGGCCAGCCTTGGTCTATGCATGTAGGTATGTATCTAAGTATATCTATTTATCTACTCACACATGCATATAAATTTCCCATTATAATAAATAATAAAATTTAAACAATCAAAAAAAGAACATTCTTAATATGAAAGTTTACTTACCTTTTTCTTGTTGGAAATTCTATTCTTTATTTTTTCTTTACTTTTATTAATTTGTTTAGTGTTTTGTTTATTTTGGTGCACAATTTTTGTAAACACGATAAGAATTTTTTAGTCGCCCACTTTGACGTTTATTGTGACTCAAATCGTGTTGTACAAACCCAAATAAAGTGACATCTGTTACGTTTTTTAATAAAAATCGTCAACACTAGTGTTCTAAAACCCTAAAAAATAAATAATGCTAACATGTGAGCGCTTTTTATTGACGAGTCGTGTTCTACAAAAAGGCTGTAAATTTCAAGGATATTTTTATCAATGTACAAGCAGAAAGAAGAGCAAACCGAAGTCTACATGCAAAAAGCTACATATGTATGTGTAAACCGTCTTTTCTTTATAAGGCAAACATTCCGCTAAACCATTGTATTAGATTTGGAGCGACACTCATTCAAATACAACTAAAATTTTAAGAAAATTAGTCCGATATTGAATGCCATTATTTAGCAGATCCACATATTATGTATGAAGAACCTAGAAATATAAATATGTAGTTTATTTTTCTAATTACATGTGTAAGATATACACATATTATCTGCAGTAAACCTTTTGTTACATACATACATATTTACCTTTCTGTCTGATCATTTTAAACTATATAAATTTTAACTGCAGTAAAACCGAGGTAGGTATATTAATATTCTTTGAGTAAAATTATTTAAAAAAATGATTTTTAATGATAACAAAGTTTTTTTTGTCGACTTGAAGATTTTTGAAAATAAAATATGGCAACACTGTGGACAAAATCAAAAGCGACTTCCTTCAGGGTATGTATATGAACACACATACACATGTAAATATGTATGAATACTTTCCTACTTGATGACTGCACTAGCTCCCGGCTGCTCACATTCCTATCTTTTTTTACTATTCTAGAAGGCATTAAATACACATACATACACACATACATATATATGTACATATGTAAATAATATAAGTACATACAACTTACTTTACGAGCAAAACACGGACAAACAATAACTTTTGTAGAGTTTAAAACAAGGATACAGGTTCTGCGCAGGCGGCAAAATTAAGGCAACATTTTTACTATTCTACACATACCTATCTACACACACATGCATACATATCCATCCATACATAAATGCATATCTATGCATGCGTGTATGTTTCTATGAGTAAGTGGTGAACATTTTTGTTGCTTATTTTGTAGACTAAAGCGAACACGCGCTTGTATTTGTATTTTATATCCTTGAAATAAGTTCACCTTGTTTATGGCTGACACCAACATGGTGTACTAGCTAAACTGCTGAGGTCTCTGTTTTAGTTAAGCATGTTGTTTTTATTTCGTTGGGGTTTTTCCTTTTTTGCGATACTTTTGCTTTTGAAGTATCAGGGTCATGGATATAAATTTAAATTTGTTTTTGGGTCTCCAAAGCAGAGAAAACGTTGTATTTTTAAAGGATTACAGTTCCATTAGGGTTTTTTTAGAGAGTGGTCCAACAAAAAAAAAAAAAACAGAACTGCGAGAATATTCTTGTACATACATACATACATATGAATGAATGTTAGTATGAAGTAATATTATGAAAGTAAAGTAAGTCCTAGTTTACACTACTAAGAAACGTTTCTTTTCCTCTCGTCTCTCCTATACAAACTAATCAGCTTAGCAATAAGACTTGCATAGTATAAACTAGGACTTACAGAAACTAGAAATGAGGATAAATGCATTGTACATACCTAAAGATAGTATTTAGGCATGGACCTAGCTACATATGTACATACACATGCCTGCATGAATGTATGTATGTAGGTATCTACATGCAAATCCCGCTTTAATGAACGATATAATGTCATGTCGAAAAATTCGTTACTTCGCAAACTTTTTTAACGCCCTTTTCACAATGCATGGTTAAGAGTTAACGTGAATTTTAACTGCAAGTTCTCCGTAAAAAACTTGCTGTTAAAGTCCATGTTATCTTTTAACCAGACATTTTCACAATGTGCGCAAATGTTATTTTTATTATTGACCCTTTTTCCAGTTGTCGACATCGACGTCACTGTAACACAATACAAAAAAATTGGTACGAGTATTGTTATTGCATGCGACTAGTCCATACATGCATGTAAAGACTAGTCAAAAGAGGAGTTTGAAATGGTCCAATTTTGCATTACATCGGACTTACCCCAAAACTAACCCATATGGAATAGGTTTAGCATACAATACAATTACAATTTGTAAGCGCATAAAAAGAACGATCATAATCGTTTAAACACGTGCAGCATTGAATGATTGCATGAAAACGACATGATCTATGACTGCATTACATGGGACCATGATGCAACTAGTCTGTTTCATCTAGATTGGACTACGTAGTCTAATATTATTTGCAGGGTTGCTTCTTTACTTATATGTATACCTAAAATAACTGAAACAAATGTCTTATAAACAGTGTTCTTCAGTGTTTGTTTTTTAAAACTTCGGTACGGAAAATCATTGTGAAATCCCTCATGCTTGAGAGTTCTTTTAAATCTACGCTGGCAAAAGTAGCACCGGTTACTTATACAAACGAATACACAACTCGAATACATTTCTATCGGTCGCCAGCATTGTTTTAAATGAATTTACACAGGGCTCTATTATGTACATATATGTACATAAGTGTATATACAGTACCTGATATATCTAATTTACTTGAACATCATAACTTAAAATATGCGATTTAGTTAATAATTAAGGATTAACCCTCATGCCGTTATTCACATTGTGTAAAAATTGCTTACAAAAATACATGTGTGTGTGTATAGTAAGGCTGAGTTTACATCTAGCATTTCTTGTGTGTCATTTGCCCAGAAAAGCGTAACCAACTAATTACCAATGAAACACTGTTTGATTCAGACATGTATTTATTGATTTAAAAAGTTTGCAATCATGCTGGATTCTATAAAATTGTCTATTAGTTATGTATAAAACTATTTAACTTAATAAATACATTCCTGAATCTAAAAGTTTTTCATTAGTAATTAGTGGTTACGTTTTTTTCGCGAATACGAATAATTTAAACGATATTCGCGAGTACGAATACGAATATTTTATATGAAATTTATAGACATTAAATTAGGGTTCTATTTACGCCTGCAATATGAAATATTAAAAAAATGTATTGTAATAAAAACTACCCAAAATTTTAATGATCGTCAGTAAATAATACAGTCAAATCCCGATAATTCGTACCCCGATAAATCGTAATTCCCGATAATTCATAATAAACTGTCGGTCCCTTGAGAAAATCTCGTTAATTCGTAAAATTTCCATACATTTTGGTCCAGTCGCTAATTCGTATTTTTTTTTTCATATAAAATATACGAAATTGACGAATACGAATATTTAAAAATGGTCGCATATTCGGCAATTCGAATACGAATATTCATGCATCACTAGTTCATACATATCGTTGGTTTCAGGTAGAAAGGCCCTAACTCAAATAATTGTGACTTTACAGGAGAAGGTAAAAACATTTATATAAACTATACAACCGATTTATACAACTGCTTGTAAAAATATTATTTTTACACTATTGCAATACATTTTTATGACGGGGTGTATTTGTGTGAAAGGTATTGGAATCACTGAAAAACTAAATTTTGTAAAAATACGTTAGGGCCTTTCTACTTAAGGCTTAAGGTTTATTAAGCGCTTATTTGACATATTTATATGGGAAATGTGTCAAATAAACCTCTAATAAACCTAAAATATTTTTTATGAATTAGACCGTAAGTAACTATCTACATATGTACATAATATATATTATATAGATAGATACATATGTGCATTAATGTCCTGCAAAAGACCATTTATAAGACCTTTCAAGACATGAGAGATTTTTCAAATGCTTTACTACAAAGAAATATTCTAAAACAAACGCTAAACAATACTGTTGGCAAGGCAAACGACTGAAATAAATGTTTTGCCAACAGTGTTGTTTAGCGTTTGTTTTTGAATATTTCTGACTAGCGGCGGCAAAGCGGTTTCATGTAGGCGGGACGTGCCGGCACTTGAAAAAGTTAAGCAGTTAAAAATATTCTAGGTAAATAACAGATAAAATGTAAGAAAAGATATTACAAAAACGTTAAAAAATTACGTCAACGAAATATAATTCCATACGATTCACTTATTCAAAATTTTGAGCAGATATACATATGAAAAAACATTACATCAATGAAGACACGCTATCGGCGGCGAAACAGCCGACTTCGAAATTTGGTTTGGTTGAAAGTGCAACCCTGATCTAATGAAAAGTATTATCGTTTAGAAAATTTTCTAAAAACCTTATGCCCCTATCGCGGTTCTCAACTAAATTCAGTTTGGTCGTCTAAGAGTAGACCATGGGTGAACATCATGTAGCAAATTTTTGCAAATCGAATTCACACGTATTCTTATTCGCTTTCATTTTGTCTTATCTGTCAGTGATGCCAACTATTTTGGATCTAAGAGCACATCAAATTTAAAAAAAAGCACTAAAAGCGTAATTTTGAGATCTAAAAAGCGTAAAAAGCACTAACGTAGAAAACGTGTGAAGGTTCAAACGAAATAAGTTTAATAATGCTTAATAAGTTCTAAGCTGTTCTCTATTTAATGCAATATATCAGACGAAAAAGGTATGCTTTACACTGAAAAAATAAATACACCAAGTTTTTATTAAAGTAATTAAAGTAATTGTAAAAAACTGCATAAATTTCTTAAAAGCACTACTTAGTGCTTTTTCATAATTTGGCACTAACGCTCAAATTTTGGCGTTTTGAGTCTTCAAAAAGCACTAAAAATAGTGCCAAAAGCACTAAGTTGGCATCGCTGTTATCTGAGACAAATTTTTGCTTATCTTTTTACTCATTTTTCTCAAACGCACTGCGAGAAATTTATTGTGTATGATGTTTATGTTAAAAAATGTTTTTGCTTACGTGAAAATTAAAAATTGTTTTCTCTTACAAATTGGTTTTTCGTAGTTTTAAACTCAGAATTTAAGTGAATAATAATGTTTATTTATTATTTTTTGTTGAAACGGTTTTCTAGAAAAAAATTTTTTCATAAAAAATCATATAAGAATTACTTTTATTAATTGTTTCTGCCTGTGTGTTTATCTTTTTCGCTCACTTACACAACCTTAAATTTATCTTGGTCACCCATGGAGTAGACCAAACTTACACACGACCAAACTGTGTTTTAGTATTATGAACCACAACTGTTTTTTAGTTAAAATTATCATCGCGCTGCCAACTTAAAATATTTAGTTTGACACGAAAAAAACACAAAGTTTTAGAAAAAGTATTGTTTTTAGTGTTTTAGTTCAAAGAAATCATACCAAATGGATACAAATACATATGTGTAGATTTATTTTATGACAACGGAAACGAAGTCGCAATTGTAGATGTGCTACGTATCAGAAGAAAAATTCGTGATGATTCCAACCTTCTTGAACTACCCAATGCAAGGTAAGGAATAATCAAAATAGGGAACGAATTCTTTAAAAAAAAGTTTTGAATGTTTTTAGTTATTCCGGCAGAACAAAGAAACGTTTCGTTATTTGTTGTATCACCAAAAACCATATTTAAAGATATCTTTCTACCTATGTACATATGTGCCCGCTATACCACCGATAATGAAATTGTTAAAAAACAAATATTTCTAATTACGATTTTTCCACTTTATCTGCTTTTTATATCGCACCAATAAATAAAAAAACCCAACCACAGACAAATGACAGTACCAAAATACAACTGAAAAGTCAACTGTTAATTTAGTGGAGAATGGCAATGCAAATTTATCAATCCCAACCAAATTATTTTAAAAGTTGAAAACCGTGGTAGGGGCATTAATTTTAAGTAAATAACATTTTGAATTCTTTCCCGATATTTTATTTTATTCACTCAAATATAATATGCCGACAATAGGATCATAATACGCCGAAAACTGGAAAATTAGTGCCGACTATTGGCAAATCTGCTCTTCTCCAGAAAATCTGCAAATTTGTCAGTTTTAATGAAAATTAAAAAAAATAACATAAATTAATTATGTATAATAATTTTCCAGTAAATATACATATTACTTGTATGTATGTCCTTAAAAAAATCAAGTCTTAAACTGCCGACTTCTGGTACACTTACCCTATTCCAACTTAGCTGTCAGTCGAAAAAGGCGAAGTTTAACGTATGACGAATTCATTGAGTCTGCAGGTAAAAACTTTCAATAGAATAGATATGTACCTACATACATATATGTATGTATATATAGTATGTACATATGTACATATGTATGTATCTAGCGCATACATAGTACATAGGCATTTAGAAATTTTTATCTTATCTTTCCGATTTTCAGAAAATTCCCACTTATTTGCACTTGTTGCTTTTGTTTGACACACAACTGTATATATATTGGAAGTAAATAAAGTGATTTTTATTATTTTCAAACAACAGAAACTTCAAACACCCCCATAACTGCTAAACTAGCAACAATAACCGCAGAGAATATCGCAGCTTATATATATACATATTTATTTATAATTCTATATATGACTATTATATACATATATATGTATGTAATTCATATGTATTTACATATCTATGCAAGTATTTATTTTGTTTGTTGAAAAGGTTTCTGATTTTGGTATACTTAGCTGAACAGTATTTGAATGAATCGGCACGCATACTGATACATAAATGAAAATATCAATGAACTTATTCGAAAAGAGAGAAAAACAAATTAATTGAGAATATCCATGATGTGCAAAGCAGTGATGGAAATTGGAAATCTTGATTTTGTGCCAAATCTGCTTTTAAATAGTGCCAAAATCACTTAAATAGTGCCAAACCACTTTTTATATAATTTTAATGTTGTCACTTGATGTTCATTTAAACTATGGTTCTCGAATGATAATTTATTGTGTTTTTAACTAGAAAAATGTACGAATATTACAAAAAAACAGTGTAAAATTAGTTTTATATACACAAGCCCTATTTTCGATTTAATCGTGAGCGACATGTAGTAAAAAAATTAACTTTTTGTTATCAAAATTGCAAAATTGTTGATAGCTTTTAAATACAGGCTGTAAAATTTATTGTAAACGACAATTTACGTATGTACCTACCCGTAAAACATATTTGAATATTTTAAGAAAAGTTTCTCCTAAATCGAAAATAATACTCGATACGTATGCATCATATATTAATAATTTGTACTTATTTACAAAAAATACAAATACAAAAACATTTTTTACTCTAATGGACATACTTAATGACTAAAATAACCCTACAGTTTTTCTTATTAGATGTACCTATATACATACTTACGGTCTAATTCATAAAAAATATTTTAGGTTTATTACAGGTTTATTTGACAAAATTTCCCATAGAAATATGTCAAATAAGCGCTTAATAAACCTGAAATATTTTTTATGAATAAGACAGTTAGTGACAATTATATAATTATAGTTTGTGATTTTTTTGTGGTTAATATACTGTCGAGTTGTACAAATTCATGCACGTTAAAAATATTAATAATCATTAGCTATTTATTTTAATCAAACAAAGATTCTGTCGATATATTAGAATTTGTATTGCTTTTTTGGTTCATCATTTTATATGCATTACGATTATAGCAAGATATATTGTTAGACTTCAAAAATCTTTACCATTTGCTAAAGATGCTAATTTTGAACTAAAAATATACCTTCCACGTTTGATGAAGAGTAGAGAATAAAAAGAATACCCTGACCGATTCGATAAATATTGCTTAAAAATTATTCATTTAAACTTTTGTTTACGTCTCCATGTCTTTCAAAAACTCACTCATACTTAAGCTCTTGAATTTTTTAAATCTTCAAAGTCTAATATGGATTTGTATTCACTTTTAATTTCTTCACGTATTTTATTTCGTTTAGAAGCATTTTTTTTAATCAAAAGGAACAGTATTATTTGTGTCTCTACTTAGAACATATTCTGACGCACACTTTGGAAAGCAATTCAAATAATAGTGCTTGAAGTTATATTTCGTTTTCAAGTATGACACAAAAAATATATAAGAAGACTTTAATTCTACAACTTTATGCTGGGAAAATTAGTTTTTGATTATTACACAGAAAAAACTAAATTTCATTTTCAGTAACCAAATTCGTTGAATCAGTAAATATTTTATTTGAATTTGGTCCTACAAATAATTTTGTAAATTCTGGTAAAAATTTAAATTAATCACAGTTCGGAACCGAATAGTTGTCAGCCTCAAATCTTGCTAAGTTTTCATTTCTTAAAAACGTAAAAAATACAAGAAGAGTACTTATTATTTCAAAAAGAACCTTTTCCATATTTAGTGGACGAAAAGTGCCAGAAAAGGAGCGAGAGTGCCACAGTGCCAGGCAACATCAAATAGTGCCAAAAATGGCACATTTCCCATCACTGCACTTTGCATTGCAAAGAGGAGAAAAAAGAGCGTAAATAATAAAAGCATTTACATTTGAATGTGTGCTTCATAAAAATGTGTACATGAATACGGATGCCGTGCATACAAACACATTCAATAGATATTACAAAACAATCTCCACACAAATTGAATGAATAGAATGCATGGAGAGTTTTTTTCTTATTGAATAGTGCTCAGACCTTCATACAATTACACTTTTGTGCATGGCTGCCAGATACTTCTTCTCGTCCTGTACAAATTGAAACACAAAGCATTCTCGAAAAATCCCCCATGATTGTAGATATGTAATCACACGTTACGCTACACAAATTCTATTACCCCATTTAAAAACGCAAAGTTTACTTTGCATAGTCTTAATTCAGCTTCTTAATTCTCTCAGCCAAATTAAGACTTTTCAAAGTAAACTTTCTGTGTCTAAACGGGTATTATCAGTTTTTAAGCGCAACTGAGCCATTACAACACTTTAAGTGCAATTAATTAACAATTTTTAAAAAATTAAAAGATGCATTCCCAGTTTTTAATATAAAAAACTGCAAGTGAATTAATTGATTTAGAAAGACTTCGTGAAGTAGTTTTATTTACATATGTACATATTTAAATATATGCTATTATTACAAATTTTGCAAAACTACGTTTCATACATACCCACATATGTACATATGTATGTACATAGATATCATCGCCCCAGAATTGGTTTAGCCCATACACCACAAATTTGGAGTGGAGAAAAACGACAAAGGTTTACATGAATTTTCGCAAAATATACCCGATAGATTTCTTTTGTATTTGCATCACTGCTTCCGACATACATATGTTTTGAAGAAAAACTAAAATTTTTGTGAATTTTCAAGAATGAAGTGTGAATGAAATGCGGCCAGGCATTTTGTTGTTGTCTTGCTTTCGAGAATTTTGCAGCTGTCGCATTGTTAATTTTTTTCCACGATTAATTGCGGTTCTTTCTGGAATTTTTCATTGGCATATGCAATCATTTTGTTTGTTATGAACATATATTTATGTTTAACTGTTCGTGATTGTTATACTTTTGATGATTTGGTCAACCGCTTTGATTGTGACTATTATAACCACACTTTTTGATGGCTTGCGTAACAAAAAGAAAATTGATGTAGCTTTTAAATATTGGACACCGACGTATTGAATATTAAAGCAGTGAACTGAACGGAATTGGCAATTTGTTAAAAAACTGGTGGATACGAAATAGAATACTTAAATAAAGGCAATTTGTTCAAGAACCAAATAGAATACTCAAATAGGGGCAATTTGTTGAAGAACCTGGTGGAGACCAAATAGAATACTCAAATAAGGGCAATTTGTTGAAGAACCTGGTGGATACCAAATAGAATACTCAAGGGCAGTTTGTTGGAGAATTTGGTGGAGATACAAATATAGCTCAAATTATGCTCTAGGAGTGGACTCTAGGATTCTCTGCTTCCTGTGTGAAGGCATGGATCGAATGAGGCCTTGAGAAAGCTTCTATTTGTTGAAGAACCTGGCACTTTGCTCCTGGCAACTAGCCATAAACTAAAAAACCCAAAAAAATAAATGAATGAAGATAGAAGTTAATATTACTTCAACATAAAAGAAAAGATACGTTTCGTACCGCATGCGCAATATATTTTCAAAAAGTAGCTTTTTGTGCTCCATACGTATACTTTACTGCAGTAAGTTTAGAATTTTGTTGTTTTGTTTATTTTTTATTTTTTGTTATTCTCAGAAATAAGCCGACGCCGTAATGCTTTAAACTATCGATCTTTTTTGTATGAAGAGTTTGGCGCAATCGCCAAATATTGGCGTGTACTGCAAAAACAATACTTATTAAACCTATAAAGGCTCAATCAGACGTAACATAACCATATCCATATATATACTCATATTACGACATTGATATCTACATATACTAACCATTTATTTTTTAAAGTGACACAAGTCATTTCAATGATATATAGTCAAATGCTCAAATTATGAAATTTTTAAATACTTCTTATTTTATTTCAAACGGTACAGAGTAGACCCATAATTTCATATAAAACACATAAATATTTAATATAAAGACATTGCTTAGCAAGAATTTATATAAAAAAATCTAAAAAACCTGACTGCGACCAATTTTGAACCGTTAAATATCCTAAATGGTCATTCGAAATGAAAAATCATAGGAGAAAACTGCAGATGCTTTTAAAATGCCTTTGGCCGTCAAACTAAATTTTGATAATTGATATATCTTTAGTGACACTCCGGAAATTAAGACAAATCGATTGACGTAAAAATGATCAGAATCGGTCAAAGCGTTCGGTTTATACATTTACCGCAGCCAATGAACACACACACATATATACATATGCACACATACATAGAATAACAAACACAATACCCTTCGTCTGTTAAAAATTTAATAACCTTTATGCCTGGCTAAATATTTTTTAATGAATGGATTTATGGCACTCTCAAAATAAACGGCTAATAGGTATAGCGCTATTGAAATCAAACTTTTCATCAAGAAAAATTTCATAAATTTGTTTTCTAAAACTGAAGTATGGCAGCCCTAGATATAGTATGTATACCCACACATACGTACAAAATATTTATATATACATGGGAATAGTTTTAGTTGCTGGTGAGAGAAACAAGTATTTAGTATATATACATATATATGTACCTATTCTTTGTTGCTTTTGATAAGGGCTTTTGAGATTGAAATATTAAAAGGAAAGAAAAATTATTGTACATACCTGCCAAAGTAACGTTTACATTTTATAATGAGCAGCTCAGTCAGCAAAACAAGCAGCTCAGTCATCAAAATAGCAACAACAACATAATGTGCACTCTCAAAACTCTACACTCATTTTTTTACCCATGTAAAAAAAAACTCAGAAATCAAGCTTGAACACCACATTCATCTACAGAATATTTGATTGTTTAAAAATTATTGGATGAAATTCACTTTACTCGTGGCTGTAGTCGTTAACGGTTTGCTTTTTCCTTGTGCTCTTATTCAAAACGAATGGTAACACTCTAGTGGTGTGCCTTGGAACTAAAAAGAAAAAAAAAAACAAAAATTAATAAATTTTAAAGTCAACAAAATTTAATATGTAAAGAAGTTCTAATTACCGAAAATTATTTTATTCATAATTTGTTTATTTATGAATTTTGCACATTACTAGTTGTTATACTATTAACCATATATGGCCCATAAGGGCTCGGTTTAATCTAATCAAATAAATAAATAAAAATAAATAAATAAAATAAGACAAAACTATTCAAATTGGATGATAAAAATAGTGTTTTATTTTGATTATAAAGTAAAAACTGTGAGTTTCTTTCAAAAAGCATAAAATAAAAAATCTCCAAATAAAAGTAAGGAAAAAATTTAGTACTGCACCCAACTACTGCAACAAAATAAATAAATACATACAGATGTACAAAATTTTATATATGTACATATATGCATACATACATCGGTAACAAAAAATATACATACATACCTTTACTAAAAATTAAAAAAAAAATTAACAACAGTGTTTTAAAAAATTAAACTTATTTTATGAATTGTTTAATAAATAAAAAAATTCATCTACTTTAAATATTGTTAAGGTATTACACATAAAATTTGCGAAAAATGTTCCCTATACTTAAAAAAGGATAGAAAAAAAAATACCAAAAAGCCATGAGTAATGTCAAGTTGGGACACAAACAACTAAAAAGAACTAAATAAGAAAAACACAAAATAGGTACAAAATATTAAAAAAATACATAAATACATACAGTATGTATGTATGTATGTACAAAGCAAATAAGCAAATGAATGCGCTAAACCCAACAACGGCAACAACTACATAAATAATGTTTGTTGTCGTCATTTACCTCTGTTCGCTCTATATATAATTTTTGTTATTGTTTAGAAATTAGAAAATGACAAATGGTTGATGAATTTCGTAAGATACAATAATGTGCTATATAATAAACTTAAATGTCGTACAAAAATAATGAAAATATACTACATTATATTAAAACAGCATCATTAACAATTTTACACCCAAAAATTTACGGCATTCCAAAGTAAAAACAAAAAACAAATAAAACGAGTCTTTTTTGTCTCCTTCATCAGAAAAGTAAAAAAAAACAAGATGCCTGAAACGGAATATGAATTTATTAGCAAAGAATGGTTGCAATCTGAATTGCGCACCGTCTCAGGTTCCTCTTCGTTGCGCGATACCAAAGATTTAATAATATTAGATTGCCGCAGCTCAAATGAATTTAGCGAGTGCCATATACGGTCAGCTGTTAATTTTTCCATACCTAGCATAATGTTGAGACGTTTAGCCGCTGGTAAAATCGATCTATTGTCCACCATCAAATCGCCCGATCTTAAAGAACGCATCCAAAGTGGTTACAAAGTTTGTTTATTTGTGCTTTACAATGATGTGGCTGGCGGTGGCTTACAAACTACCAACAACAACAATAGTGATTCATCAGCTGCTCCTAATCTTTTGTTATCCTCAGAACAAACTTCCTCTATGAATGTGTTAAGTGGGCTTAATGTTGGTGGCTCTGCTCTGGGCAGTCCAGATTCAACCATAAATATTTTACACAAACGTTTGAAACAAGATGGTTGCCGCGTGGTCGCATTGCAAGGTAAGTTTTACATCGTCACTTGTTACATAAATTAGGTCAGTCAAACATAATCATATACATATGTACATATGCATGTAGGTACACATGCATTATCTGTTTAAACTTTAAAGTTAATATTTAAGGTTATTGACTTCTTATCATAATGTATACGCTTTGCTTGAATATATATGTATGTATGTATGTACTATGTATTATACATACATACATATGTATTTGCTTTCTTTAAATCTTTTTGGCTTATGAGTGCCAGACAAACTGGGAATAAAAATTATTATAAATTATGTCTATACACACATATCGTTAGGTAAAATTCAAAAAAAAAAAAAAGCGTAACTAACAAAGATTTTATGTACAGGAGAAAGCAAAAAACTTGTAAGTCCCCTCTTTTTTGTTAATAAAAGTAGTGTTGTTTAATGGCATTCGATTTTGAATTTTTTTTAGTTACGCTTTTTTGCATTTTAGCTAACGATATGTACATACATAACATATGTATGCATATACATACATCCATTCATACATATTTATATTATTGGAACCATTTTAATGGGCCGCTATAGGTACATTTCTTTACCTTAATATAGAAAGGACCCAACTCACTGTTTTTTTTTAAATCGGGTTTTTTGTATATTTCGATAGATGAACATCTAATGAATCGAAAAATGCAAAACTCGATTTTTAAAAAATAATGAGTAAGGAACTTTCTATATTAAGGTAACGATATGTATGTATTTCAAATATTTACATAACTTTAACTTCTAGATATGAAAGAATACAAATTAAACGAGTGTAAATTTCACTTATACCTACATACATCGAGCCCTATTTTCGATTTAATCGTAAGCGACATGTAGTAAAAATTTTACTTTTTTATTCAAATTAAAATTTTATGGGCCTACACATAGTTTAGATCTATAAAAATTCGAAAATTGTTGATAACTTTTAAGATACTGACTGTTTGTCGTAAGCGACAATTTACGTATGTAAAACATGTTTGACTATTTAAAAAAAACCTTCGCCTGAAAACTTTAATTTTTGTCGCTTACGATTAAATGCAAAATAAGGCTATATATGTATGTATGTATATTAAATACATATGTATGTATATATGTCGCTGCTGCCCACAGAGAGAAAACCGAGAGAAATGTATAACCGTATGTGCATTCATTTGTACAAAAAGCCGATTGATGTTCGGCACTCTGGCGCTTCTCTGGCCAGCAGTGATATATATGTATACTAAAATCCACATTTGAAAAATATTTGAGAATACAATTTGAGAAAGCTGAGAATAAATGAATTTCTCAATTTGAGAATTATGTACCTATTCCCCTTTTTGTTGAGAATGCTATGTTTTCAAGTTATGTATAAATCAAATCATTTGACGTTTGAGAAAGTTTTTTCTTTCAAATCATTCTCAATTCTAAATCAAACCTGAGTACTTGCTGAGTTTGAGTTTGAATCAATTGTATTTGTCATAGAAATATTATAAAATAGTATTTCATTTCCAAATTACAATTCTTAATTATGGAAATACATTTCAGAAATATGACTACTTTTGTGTGCTCCAATTAGAAGGTGTTAATTTGATAGATATGCACATAAATACATGATTTCATCAGGTTGATAGTACATCTCACAAGTGAATGAAACAATTGACAAAATAAATAAATAAAGCGTCTGTTATCTGGACATCACGTGCAGTGGTACGAAATAATGCATTTTTATTTTGAGTGTACTACTTTCACATGCTTAATCTTTTCATTAGTGTCAATATATTTTATTTTTAGTGTATACTTGTGAATGTAGTAGATATATTTGTCAAATTATTTGCGTATCTTACCTTCTACAATAATGGAAATATACAAATTCTATTTATTTTTAATCTACAAAATATGAAAAATAGCAACCAAAGAGCTAAAGCACAATCTGTCTTTATCAATGGAAAATACACATACATACATATGTATGTATGTATCTATCTATATTAATTATGCACCCAGTACTATTTTAACACGGATATTTTTGCACGGATTGAAATAACACAGTTGACACAGTTTTTCCATGCTTTTTACATGGACATTTTTTATGGTTAGAGCATTTTCATACTATGTAATAGAAAATTTTAATTATTTATTCAAGTCCCTTAAAATATACGTATGTACATGTATGTGGTTTTCCATATTTTAAAATTATATTTTTAGGAAAATATTTTAATATTTTATTTTTATTTGAAGTTTTTTTTTTTAGTTTTTGGTCTTGTTAAAACCAACTTAAAACCATTTTTTAGTTGGTTTTAAGTAGGTTTTATGAAATATAACCTTGTTGTCGCCAAGTCAAAATGACCGGAAGCAGCTGATAATGTTTATGCCAGTGAATCAATAGATAGCGATTGAAAGGTTTTCAACTTAAATAATTTTTTTGGACGGAAAACAACGAAAATATTTTCATTGGCCTTTGGGAAATGACAGTAGACGATATGACTGACATCCATCTGCCGGTTAAAAAAGTTTTAGCTTTTAATGTATTTGTACATTTTTATAAATAATAACTTGATGTCCACTTTGTATAAGTAGTTCCATAATTTTAAAAATATAAAATAAGTTTTTTTAGAGTACGTAAAATTTCCGAGTTTTTCATGCAAACAACAGCTGTTCTATAGTTTGTCAAATAAGTGTTATAAAAATCAGAAAAAATATTTATACAGATTTATTTTGTTTTCAACAAATTTATTAGACAACCTATTGTTTAAAACCTCAATTGATCAAACTTGCAGTGTGAATGTGAAATCAGATTTTTATGGTTTCAACGTTAAAGCCAGGATTTAACTATAAGGAAGGTTAACATTGTATAAAGAACACAATTCTTCTGTTTTGTAGAATGATGGTCTAATTCATAAAAAAATATTTAAGTTTTATTAAAGGTTTATTTGACAAATTTTCCATAGAAACATGTCAAATAAACGTTTAATAAACCTGAAATATTTTTTATGAATAAGGCAGTTACAATATTAAATTTATGCATGGGGGTATTTAAATATAATATATTTATATGTATGTATGTATGTATATAGTACATCTGTGAATATGTATTGTGTACGCTTTGGCTGACTTTATATCCAAGATTTTTTTATCTGGCCTGTAAAATCGGGATTAGGTGTACTTTTAATAAATAATTGAATAAACTTGCGAAAGTAATTTTTGTCTGTAGTAAAAGCACAAACACACTGTATTGCTCCACTCACATTAAAGGTAACAAAAGGTTGAGTGAGGGACTCGGAACATACAACGTCCGCTTAATGAAACTGTTAAAGGGGAAGGAAGCGTGCTTCAAATAGTTACCCTGTTATCTCTGCTCTTTTTAATTTTTTTTACAAACACAATTCACTGCCATTCATAACACAGTGAAATACTTTTTAATAGCTTTATTTTTGTTTGTTCTGTTTCACTTGGCAGATAAAGTTGTAGCCGCCCTATTCGTATATCAATTCATTCATATTGAAAAGTAATGATTAATAAAAAAAAGTAATGAAAGAATAAAAAATGACACAACACACTCATTTCTTTTTGCAGCGGAAGAACAACAAGAATAAGTGAAAAAAATTAAACATACATACATACATATGTACATTTATATGAGGTGCAGATATTAATTTACTTGCACTGCTATTGCATTAACTGATAAGTCAAGAAACGAATATAGAAAAATTATGTTCGAAGAAATCTAGTCCATTAAAAATCATCATCACACGGACAGATGTGCGATAGCTTTCCGTGAGCACCTGCCATTACGGCCTTATCTCACGGGTGCCAAAGCACCGGGTGTGGGTTAGACGCCAGACCAACGCCCCTATGCACCCTATTAGAATGAACCTATGAATCTTTGAATATAGTTATCCCTGTACTATATTCAATTACCTTGCTGAGGTAATTTGAGCTATCTAAACTCTGCTGCTATGTCCGTGCCCATAGCAGCTTCTGTTGAATGGCAACAGCACCTAGAATAGTGTCTGGCTGACCGCGTCAGACCAATCACTAGCATTGATTTCACACTGGGAAGCCAAGACTATTCTCCCAGCGATTTTGGTAGCAACCACAGCCACCACGATAATTCTGCGGCTTCCACGCTAAGGTGTTGTGTATACACCCATAGCGAGGTCCCCAAGAGAATTCCTCAACCATTGCCGGCACAGCTCAACCACTCATCCATAATGAACGCATGCCTGTGTCGCCAAATAACCAGTGCCTACTCCACACATACCAAAATCATCCCTTTAACCCCTTGGGGTATAACCCATTGGGGTAGGACGAACTCGGCATTTTAGCAAAGGAAACTGACGACCGCTGCTACATGCACTCAAAACTTCAAAGCAGCTCGGCTGTCGGGCAACCGGCACCCGTGGCACCAGAAGTAGCCTCTGGTTAGACCTCGAAGTTCCACCACAAGGGCTTCACCTCTATCGTCTTTTGAACTCAGGGGCAGTTCTAGGTGACGCTGCACCTAATTGACATCAACAGGACCTGTCTTCCTTTTGTTATAAATATGTGCACATCCGTTACTCTGTTTATATTCAGAGATTGGGTAGTTACACATAAGTTCTATGGGTAATGTACCAAAGGTACGTCAATGGAAAAAGCCACATCACCCCAGCTGGGGCCCCGGGGTTGCCACACCCGTAGTCCATAACAGACTCTCCTGGGGGGCATCACACGGACAGGAAGATTATTACATAACACATTAATCTTGGTAAAAAATTCAAAGTTTAGTGAGTTATTTTCAATTTTCATTTGTCTAACTTTAGGCTAATAATAAATGAAACTTATTTGTTTATAACATTACAAATATAAACTTTACACTAGCTTCTTTTGCAGAGCACGATTTGAAGACAAAAATTGGTACTGCAATTCATTGTACAAATTTTAGTTTGTGATTGGTTTGTAGTCAAATTTTATATGATTTAATTTCGAGATTTCAGCTTGGTGTGTCAAAACCTTTTCAAACTAAAAAACCACAGAAGCTCTCCCTCCTATAATGCATACTGTCTAAACTACATATGTAGCTGATGCAACAATCAAACATTCTATCGATAAATATTGGATGACATTATTATGTAAATATTGAATAATAAAGTGTTAAATTTAATTTGATTGCTTTGGAAAAAAAATATGCGGGTGGTTGAACACTTTCTCAACGCCTTCACGAGTTTAAACATTTTTAGAAGTCAGTCTTCCTCCTCCTACTTCTAAGTTTGCAGTATTTAGTTTCTTCTAGAATAAAAAAATTAAATTACAAAAAAAACCGACTCAGTATTTAAATTAAAATCAACCAGATGCTATTAATTTACATGTCATTGCATTGTATGAGCTATTTTTCATTTGATTTCTTATTTGTTTTTAACTACAACTGCGGCAACAAGATATACAGTGTTTTTACGCATTTCACATTTTAAAATAGCAAAACAAAAAAATTTATAATAAAAATTAAAGCATATTTATATGCCAGACCAGGCCGGAGCAGAACATCATCCAATACATGCATGCAACCAGTTTATACTTTTCCATATTTTTTGTTTTTTTTTTTGCATACATAAATTTATTTTTTTTATAAGTTCATAATGTGTTCCTTTATTTCTTTCTGGGACTACTTTAATTAATAAAATGCAACCACAATTTAAATTAAGATGATGTTGATTATGACTGTGAAGACGATGATGAGAATGAGAATGATATTATTACTCATTCACATCTTGCACTTGCATTCGTTGCATGAGTACTTGTGTGATTTTCAGTTTATTGCATTTTTTTTATTATTTGTGGTTCAATCGTTGTGAGTTTGTCTGTTTGTTTATTCGTCTGTCCTGTCGTTCGTCTGGGATATTGATGAAAAAAAAAAACACACACACTATCATAATGCTGCTGTAAATAGAATTTTATTGCAATTATACGAGTAACTTCCGTTCTGTAAATTCTAATAATTTCAAATTTGTAAACTTTAAATTGTCTGTATACAAGTATTTGTATTTATTTATGCTCACTTAAATAATATTCTGATAAGTAAAAGAACTCAAAAATAAATTTAATTTTAATTCTACAGTTTTTGCGCGATTGCCATACAGATATTCGATTAAAGATTTTTTTTTGTCACCAGAAAACTAGAGAGAGATTTCTGCGTAAATTAATCTACATATTATCTGGCAAATCAAACACAACTTAGTATAATACATCGACATTGAAAACATGGTAAGCTTCCAAAATGTCCATTGATCTATCTGCGAACAAAGTGTATTTTGGAAGTCAGTCCGTCATTTATCACTTAAGTCATTTCACATATTGCATGAAATATTACATAAATTCTATATTCGATTCCTTATGCAGAATTTCCGCCCAAGAAATCTCCAATATACAATCACTTAGTGGCAGTGTAAATTTATAAGAATGTTAAAAATGCGTCGCACTTCCCCATGAACGGCTGGTCCTGCTCAACACCCAAATACTGAGTTCTCTGTACTAATGACAGACCTGTCACACATTCCCTCATCTAACGCCGACCCTATTCTTGTCAGCCCATCGTTAATTTCATTTCCCTCAACACTGCTGTGGCCAGGAACCCAGTATATGTGACATAAGCAAGTTGAGGGCTCTCCTACCGTCACTAACTAATTTTGATTTGACATTGTGTCCCTTCAAAGCTTTTAGCGCTGCCTGACTTAGAAGGCTGCCTCCTCGCCTTCAGCCGCGTTGTGACGTTTACCAAGAACTATAAAAAAGATCACAATGATAAAGTCAGAATCGTTAAATTTACTGAATCGTTCAACTGAACTATTCGTTCATGCACAACACAACCCTAAACTGAACTGTTTCAGCATCATCTACATATATGTATGTATATTAAAATTGCGTTCATTAACTTAAGTAGACTGGCATGTCAGTCATACAGGTCAATACGACATTGCGATGAAAACCCTTTTATTTCGTTTCCCATTCTCATCTCTCTCATTTTCATCAATTTCCTTTTCTACTTTTCACTTAAGTAGTATTTAATGTCAATAACCGCTTAGTTTTAGTTATAGGTCTAAATAAAAACTGCAGCAAACGAACGCCAATGGCTCCTTAGTTATGATGGCCAGGCCAGTAGTAGTAGTTTCAATATTATACGAATATAAACCTCATCATCATTCTCGATAGCAGAATCGTGAGGTCGGGAGTGCTTGTGTGTGTGAGTGCTTAAGTGCGTTTAGCTCTTGCTTTATATTTTATTTTCTTTTTGCTGCCTGCTCCATATGATGAACAGCATCTTAATATGTCGGCACATGCGGATATTATGCAGTTTTGTTGTTGTTTGTTTTTTTTTGGAAGCTTCTTTCCTGTACGATCCTTGAGCTGCATTACGTGTTTTTAGCTTTATATGAACGATAGCATGTAAGCATATACATACATACATATGTATGTATGTACATATGTATATTTGTTATTACCCTCTAGTCAGCCTAGGACCATATATCTCTATGTCAATACTCTTTCTCCAGCGACAATTGCACTAGTTAAAATGTCGACAACTTTCCTTTTGTGTGCGAGTAAAGATACGTTAGAGACAATAGTTCTAGTGTATTTCTGGTGATATTGTCAATGAACGCGTCAATAGATTGTTTTTCTTTTTTATTACTCTGTGCAATAATATTAAATAAATATATGTAGACGAATGTTACTTAAATCTACTAGTGAAACTTTTGTTCAAATATCAGTAGCACTATTGACAATGTCACTAGAAAATCACTATAAATTTACTATTGACAACGAGCGAGGAAATATCGATATTGTAGACTAGACCCTCTAAAATTTACTAGTGATTCTTTGGTGTCAATGTCTCCATGTGGTCCCAAAAGAATTACTTAGTCAGTAGTCCTACAGTCTAGTGGTGCATTTTCAATGACAAGCTAATGTTAAATGTCAATAGATGATTACATTGGCTGGGGTACACCTGGTCAGTAGTACTACTGACAATGTCACTAGTAAATCACTACAATTTCACTATTCGCACTTTCTGCAGGGTACTGTCACTCTGTTTGTGCGCTTGATATTTACGCATCAACAGGTCGTTGTTTGTTGTTTTCTCAAACATATTCATACATTCCTTTTCTGTGGACTGGGTTTATTTCACATTCTTTTTCTTATACAACTTGCACCACCAACCACCTCCACTTCTTCACCATTATCTACAAACATGCGGCCAAACAACATAATAATATATACATATGTACATATACAAATGTTTGTGTATGTACAAATGTTTATATGAAAATCAGGTTTGTGTAAAAAATGTAAAATGTACCAAAGAATGGGAAAAGTTAACTGATAGCTTTTAATTGTAACTATGGGTTTTTATATAGTTTTTTTTTTATTTTAATAAAATCGTTTCTATTAACATTAAAAAAATGTTTCATACCACTAATATCAGGGAAAATTTCGGAACGCTAAATCGGTATAAGGTGTTATCCTTGACTCCAAGGTAAATTTGAATTGCTGTTAAAAAAAAATAGCAAATTGATAGTAATATTGTATGCTTTCACGGAAGATCGAAGCTAAAAAGGTTAGAATCAAATTTATTTTCCATCCCCTACTGTTTTACAGTGCTCCGTCCGCAAAATTTCATTTAAGTGTGGTAGATTTTGTAAATTCAAAAAATTTTTCGTTTTGTAATTTGTATGGAAAAATATTTTTTGAAATGAATTTCCGTTATTTTTCATACAAATTTGAATCGTTTACGCTACATTTACACATGAAAGTACTTTCTTGAAATTTCTGTATACATATTATGAATAAAAAATTTAATCAAATAAATGACTCATGAAAATTTCTTGTTAATTTTCATAGGAAAGTGAAAGTTCATTTTAAAAATGTCGTCGAAAAGTAGAGTTGCAAAAAATTGTTTTGTTCACTTCTTAATTAGAGTTACCCAGAACATCACCTACACAAATTTATGAGGCAATAAATTGGGAATAAATATTATTGTTAATATTGTAATAATATTATTGTTTTCAAAAGGCATGAAGTATCTTCTCCATGTATATTTGAACATGAGATATCGTCCCTACCACGTCAAACTATCCAATATGCAAAATTAGTATTTTAGATTCGTTATCTTGGTACACTAATTTTTACGATATGCCTCGTTTCAAAATGCTGAAATTCTCACGGACGATAGATAACCCAATAAGAAATTTTTTAAGCCTTTTACATGCCGACCACACGAGCAATAATCTTGGCAATTATTGCCATGGCAACTGTCAAATTCGATTGCCGACACAAGATATTAGCGTGTGGACCGTATGAATATGTGTTCAAATATATATTCAGCAACAAATGTTAAAATACATTGCTGAGCAACAATCTCTTAACACATGCTGTCAAATACAAATTATATTAAATTTTTTTCAACGTAAAAATAGAAAACAAAAGTTTTAACTATATAAAACCAATAAAAGTTTAATTTAAAATTAGAAAAGAATAAAATTATTGACAATTTATGTGAATAAACAGCAAATATATTTGAATATACGTGTTCACCACCTCCAAATACATTGTTGAACACAAGCAATCTGACGTCATCATTCTGCCGGCGTTATTGCTTGTGTTAAGATACATCAAATTGCTGGTGTGGTCGTAGTGTTAGGAACACACTTTAAATTTATAATTGATGGGTCTTCGCACTCTTCTTAAAAGTTCAAATTTGCATATTAGATAGTTTGACGTGGTAGGGACGATATTATAATTCTTTAAATATTTATACAAAATAAGGATAATTTATAATAACTATTTACAAAAATTTGATTGTATTGCTACTTTCTTGCAACTAGTTTCATGTGTAAATAATTGCGTTCGCGTACTTAAAAGTTTTTAAAAATTTTTACTGAACTTTACTGCATTTTACTAAATTGCGTTCGTTTACCCAAAATACAGTAAATGAGAACACAAATTGAGAGAGTAAAGTGACAGTTCTTAACTGAGTGTTTTGCAAATTTTTACTGCAGAAATTTGTCGTAGTAAAGTTTAGTAAGATAAGAACATATGATTCAAAATGTAAAAAAATGAAAAGTAAGCAATTGAAAAGTGTAAAAATTTGAGAAATTGTGAAAGTCATTAAAGAATAATTCATTTATAAATCATAGTAATAATAGCTGTTAATATTCATATTTTGTAATATATTTTATTACACCTTTTGTTTTGCAATTCATTTTAATTACTCAGAGTTGTAAAACTGTAAAGTATCTGGGTATTTAGTATTGCACTTGCTTTTAAAGTAATCAGTAACATTAACAAATAGTCATGTATTTTTTATTAATTTATCTAACAACAAAACAAGGAAATCAAAAAGAAATTAATTACAAATATTACATGAAACAAATTACAGAATTTATTCTTGGATTGTCCGTGTTATAAAAATATTGTATCGAGTACCAATAATTAAAAGAGTTGAATAGTCAAAAGGTTATATATTTTTCAACACTATGTGGAGTTAGAGTCAGCTGTTTCTTTAATCTTACTAATTTTTACTATTTTTCAGTTCGCGTACTTTTTTTGGCTATCGATCTTTTTGAGAGTAAATTTTAAAATTTTTGCAGTAACTACTCATTTACTGCATTTTACTGCAAACGTAAACGAACACACTTAATGGTAGGTTAGAAACGAAATTTTTTTACAAAATCTGGCTATTAAACAAACTCCTAAAATTGATATACAACCTACAGAGGCACTACTCCATTTCTACTATTAAAAATTGTACATATTAACAAATAAATATTATTTTTAAGCAGACAATTAGCATTGCTAAAAAAATTTGGAAATTACTGATTCTATCGCAAATTTGGGGAAATCGAGTTGTCGGTTGAGTTCCTGGAAGTCAATACTAACTATATTCGCAATGATCTCCGTATGGATGTATGTATGTGTGTCCGTCGTGTTTGTGTGAACATCTCATAACTCAAGGAACGGAAGCAAATTTACTGCTTTCGAAACATGTTGAGCTCTTTTAGAGGTCGTAAGATAGTGAATGCATTTTGTTCGGTAGATTTCGAAGATTTTGGAGAATATAATTAAAAAAACTGTTTTTTTTTTTAATTTTAAACTACTAAAGGCCGTGATACACTATCCTATACAATCACACGATTTACTAAAAAAATACAAACCTGGTATGATGAAGTCTATGAACATTTTCAAAAAAGAAAACAATTCATCAGATCAGGGTTATATTTTTGAGTAAATCGTTCGATTGTGTAGTAGAGTAAGGCATGGCTCTGAGCAGATCAAGTTCGAAACCTAATCTGTTCTTTAACACAAAAAGAAACATCGATTGCTGCCAACTTGACCAAAATCGCGTGATTCGTTCGAGAAATATCGTATACCAAAAATCGATTAAGTTGTTTAACCAATTGTTACGTTAGAAGTCTGATTGACCAACGGTTCGTCATCGGTTGAATAAAAAATAAATAAAAAATTAATTTTTATTCAACTAACGTACAAATATTCGCTATCAAATTGATGCGTGTGATGGCGATTACTTCTTTCGTTTTTCATTTTGAGGTTTTGAGATCAACATCGTGCGAAGTAAACAATAAGTGTGAAAAATAGTATAAAAATACTCGTGTGTATGTATGTTTTTATTTTTTTTATCTTCCTCCATCAAAATTAAAAAAAAAGTAAAAGTAATTTCTTAATAAAGTTTGATGAAAAATTGGTCGAAAAATTGCAACCTTTGCAGTGAACGATCAACTGGTATATGCAACTCAATTATACGACCAGTTGCAGCATGTAGGGGTCGCATAATAACTTAACTGATTTTTATAGACTTAAATGTTGTATCGGATACCAAAATCTGTAAAATGGTACGAGAACTATCATTGTCGAAAATTTATGAAAATAGGGTTTGGTTTCCGCTATTTCTTATCAAATAGATTTCCGATACACATTAATTTTTTTTCAACTTAAAAACTGTCGGGAAGATCCATATATCCTATAGGATCATCCGGACAAGGTCAACCGATTATAATATTTTAAGACCATAATCAAAATAAATCATGATGAATAATTAGAAGAAGAGGACATAGTAAAGTAGAAAGCTTTAATGACAAAAGGCATTCTGAGTAACATTGGATAGTATTGGACTTACAACTAACAGTAAAACAAAGTTTACGACCATCTGACATCTTAATTAAATGAGAATAAAACATTAAAGAGTACTTGTAGATATAATGGTCATAAAACTTAATCTTAAACGACTCCTCCAAAATTGAGTCGGACAAAGTGTAGGATGTTTTCTACAAGATCTTAAATCTTATAATTTCGCAGAGACTTATCAACTAAAGAACACTTAACCTCATTCAAACTGTACTCACAGATATTCTTACTGTGTACTGGCGCGATAGATCTGATGACCATGCGTATGGGTATCCCTCGTGAAGTTAATTGTAAAAAAAGATGGGATACAAAAAGGGAGGAAAGTATAAACTTTACACTTTGAGGACTTTGAAGTATACACCTTCAGTAATCTTACCAAATTAAAATTATGTTTAGAGATAGAAGAATATTAGTTAAATGCACCACAAAGAGATACTGGATCTCCGAGTTAGGTCGCTACAGAGTGACCAACTCATTTAACTTTATATAGCAAAACATTTTTTGTAAAAAATAATAATTTTCAAAAACAATTTCATTAAAGTTATGTGGGTTATTTTGTAAGTTTTGGAGGTTCTGAAACTATATTCAAGTGTAATGCATAAAACAATAGAAAACTGTTGACAGTGCAACTAGATATACAAAAATCTTTCTTTTTTGTAAAACAAAATTATGGGATTATAAATTAACTTGAAAAAAGAATCCATCTTAAGATGCTCGCATAGTACAAAAAAAAAGTACCACATGCTTCCATCATGTTACCCAATTCTGGTGTTGTGCAAATATTGCATGCAGTCTCCTCCACGTAATTTTCTATACTTATTTTTGTTGTCGTTATTCTGTTGTTCATTTATTTCTCTGTGCCGTACGTTTCTGTGCTTTTGCAGATTTTTTTCTCTCCTTTCCTTTTATAGTTATAAAGAACGTACGACGACAATGGCGTTGCTTAGGAATTTTTAGTTCATATCTTTTCATTAGCTTTTTTCCTTTTTTTAATTTTCAGAATTTAACTGATTTTTCTTGAGTTGCTCGTCTGTAGAATGGCCTCTTTCTCAATACCTTTTAAGCTTATTGTATTTTTTTTATACAAGATTATAGTTTTTATGTTTCTTGCATTGAATTTAGTTCATGTCATCTCTTTTTGGTTAAAGCAAGATGGTGTTGGTTGTTATTTTTCTTTTATATAAATATTATTAATTTTTCCAGCATAGCAATTATTTATTTTTATTTTTTGAATGGAAGAGAAAGCCTAAACTCAAACTTCAGTTTTGCAAATACATATATACTTTACTCAGTTCTTATAAAAGTGTGCATAAAGTGCATATACATACATACATATGTATGTATGTACATATTTATTTACTTATTATAATTCTAATATCCGAATAGTGGCTAAATTAACTTTATTTATTAAATGTAAAACAAAACTCAATTTTTTTCAATCAAGCTCATTATAAGCACTCTTAAATGTGGTTAACCTAAAAACAAAAAAGCAGCAACAATCGTAACAAGAAATTGTAAAAAAAACCCACACAATGCTTTTAAAATAACAAATAGCAAATAAAAACCTGTCATCGTAACGCCTAAATATTCATAAATCACCCAACACTTACAAAAATTTGCCCCATTCTAAATATTGTGTAACATGTTGTTTTATATTTGCAATAAAAACTCATAGTTACAAAGGAGTACATATCGGTCAACTTATGTTGATATATGCACATTATAGCGACACACTTTTTATGAAGATGAAAAATTTGATTTTAAGAGGGGTAACTTAAATTAAATATCGATTTTTTGAAAGGTGATTCCCAAAACATATGAGGGGTCTACAGATGACTATTCGTAAACGGGCCGTATCTAAAAAAGTTATATTTTTTAGTTTTTATATTTTCAGGCCATCCCTGAAACTTCCCGCCAAATACAGATTTTCGTCAAATTTGCGGCATCCTTGAAGTTTATAAAAATCAGTGAAAATCTAAAATCGAATCGACGTAAACTTTTGAAGTTACTATAAAAAAGAGGATTTTTTCGAAAATTTGTGCACATACATACATACATATAGATAATATAGATTCTATATGGACATCATCGCGAGTCTACTCTTAGGACCTCAAAACTTAGGAATGTGATGAAAACTGGGGTGAAATCAGTAACTATAACGGAAAATTAAAAAAAAACAAGTGAAGCCCAGTTGAACAGATGAATCTCATTTTTAATTTTCCTTTTTTATTTTACAAAACAAGTACCCCTTTTAGACACGGAAAGTTTACTTTGCAAAGTCTTAATTCAGCTGAGAGAAAGACAGAAAGAGATAATATTCCTTCCTCTGCCTTTGACACAGCTGAATTAAGACTAGGGGTATTTCCGTGTCTAAAAAGTGTAAAAGCCAAGTGAAAAAGTAAAATGAAATACATACATGCATACGTTCATACATGCGTACATACATATGTATGTATTTTTGGACGTACATACATATCATTATAATAATATAGAAAGTCCCTAACTCATTATTATTTTTTTAATAGAAATTTTGGCATTTTTCGATACATCAGATGGATTTTCTTCTATCGAAATATAAAATATCGATTAAAAAATAATTAGGGCCTTTATTATATATGAGTATTAAGGAAACGATATATAAATACATATACATATGTACGTACAGTAGTTTTCGCTTATAGTCACATTTAAAATTGCACAGGAATTGTGGACTATATCGCTAATGTGACTATAAGCCTAATTTTTTTATATGCCACGCAGAGGTATATAAAAGAATTTCCATACAATCCAATTATGTCAATTACAAAACAATGTTGTATTTAAAAGGCACATTTGTGTGGCCCTTTATGCAACAATGTTTTGTTCTAAAGACATATTCTTCTACTAAACAGTAGATGGAGGTTGAAATTTAGATTTACTTTTTGGTTTATGACTTAAATAAATAACTAAAAAAATCTGTTGGAAATTTTTTTGACTATAACGCGAGTTGTTTGCATACAATTTGGATTTTGACTACCACAAAGTTGGTGCATATATATCAAATATGACTATATAGTAGTAAATGGACTATATCGTCAACTTTTTGAATGAAATTAAGTTCAAAAGTCACAAAAAACATTAAATGTGGACTATATCATTAATGTGACAATAAGCGGTAGTGACTATAAACGAAAACTACTGTATTTATGTAAATATGTACTACGAGTAGATGATAAGTACCTATCTCTCACTTTTTAAATAAGTCTAATCGATTACATTTTCAGTTGAACATCCCACAGTTTTTCTTTGAAATAATAAATGCTTAAAATGCTGATTTCTTAACACTTTAAAATAAATTTAATAAATGATCGTTAAAATCTAAAAAGAGAAAAATATACAAAAGCATGCATTATTATGTTAACACACATGATACTTAACTTAAATACGACAAACCATCTAAATACTGAAAAAACTGACAAAAAAATCAAAAATAACATCAATGGCGACAACAACAACAACGAGCAAATTGCAACAATAAGCGGTGTTGTTGGCGATTTCCGGTCGTTTTGTACTACGGTCAAACGAAAGAAGAATAATGAATAACAGACTCCAATATCTAAGAATTACAATGCATGTACATATGTATGTATGTATGTATGGATGTGTGTGTGCGCAAATGTATGCATGTATGAGCGAGCATTATTACTATAGTAAAAGAGACAGACAAGCAAGCTCAAGAACAACAAAGATGAAGCTTAGTTAAAAAGCGGACGTATAGAATAAATTAAGTGACTGTGAAGAATTACAATATGAACTTTTTTCTTTATCTTTTCTCTTTCAGTTTTTTTTAGTATATTTGTTACAATAGTGGGCGTTTTTTATATCTCTGGTTACAAACATACATACATATGTATGTATGTACATTGTACATATAAATTAAATAAAGAATTTAAAGGAATTTCAACTTTTATTAAATATGGGACAGACATCCGAGCGCGGTTACTATTTAGTTGTTTGCTTGGCTGCGTTATGAATTACGAGAATTATGACTTTTTCCATTTTTATTTTTTTTTTTTGTTTAGCAAACAATTCTTTTTGTTGTTCATTATTACTTAGTAATCTTGTCTTTTTCTAAGCTTCCTGTATAAATAAAAGAAAACTAAATGGGGAACAATTCTTCGAAATGTATGTACATATAACGGGTGTTTTTTTTAGAGGTATAGAGCTTCGAATTGAAATAAAACACGAAAATCATTTTAATGTCCATCAATTTGGCTTTATTGGAAGGATAATTTTATGTCATTAATGTTTAAATATGATTTCGGGCATGTGGCCGCCGCGGCTGGCTCGAATAAAGCCAATTCTACAGGTCCAATTTTCAACCACTTTTTCGAGCATATGGGGCCGTATGTTGGCAATAACGCCACGAATGTTGGCTTCCAAGTCCCCTAACGTTTCTGGTTTGTTGGCGTAGACGAGCGACTTCACATATCCTCAAAGAAAATAATCCAATGGTGTCAAATCACACGATCTTGGTGGCCAATTGACAGGTCCATTCCGCGAAATTATGCGCTCATCGAATGTTTCCTTCAATAAATCGATTGTGACGTGCGCTGTGTGGCATGTAGCGCCGTCTTGTTGGAACCACAACTCATCCACATTCATGCCATCCAATTCGGGAACAAAATAGTCGGTTATCATGGCTCTATACCGGTCTCCATTAACGGTAACTGACTCTCCAGCATTATTTCGGAAGAAGTATGGCCCAATGACTCCACCACCCCATAGAGCACACCAAACAGTCAGTTTTTGTGGATGTAATGGCGTCTCAAGGGTCTCATGTGGATTCTCTTCACTCCAAATGCGGCAATTTTGCTTGTTGACGTAGCCATTCAACCAAAAATGAGCCTCATCACTGAACAAAATTTTGCGATGAAAATCAGCATCGAGATCAATCAATCTCATTTTCGGCCCATACACCAAAATCACGACGCATTGCATGGTCTCGCGGCTTTAATTCTTGCACAAGCTGGATCTTGTAAGGTCGCAAGCCAAGATCTTTGCGCAAAATCTTCCATAAAGTTGATGGACAAAGCTCCAATTGCTGTGCACGGTGGCGAATCGATTCATTCGGGTCCTCTTCAACACTTTGCTCTACAGCGGCAATTGTTTCTTCGGCGCGCACTGTTCGACGTCTCTGCGGATGCGTATTATCACATAGAGTAAACGTAGTGCGAAAACGATCCATGGTTAACCGAATTAATTGCTCTGATGGACGATTATGTCGACCATAAAATGGACGGAGCTTGCGGTAAACTTCGCGAACTGAACCATTATTTTCGAAATAAATTTGCACGATTTGCAAGCGTTGTTCTTTTGTCAACCTGTTCATGATGAAATGGCAAACCAAACTAAATATTAATCACTTGACAGCTGACAAAATGGCCGCCAGTTAAAAAAGTGATGCCAACTTAAAGTTCTATACCTCAATAAAAAACACCCATTACATATATACATTAGAGTGGCCGTTAGTTGTATGGAGATTTTTTTTATTTCTTTCATACGGAATTTCAGGTTCTCATACAAAATGTATGTAAAACAAATTACGGAAATTCTGGTTGGTAAATTTCATAAAGAAGTACACGGAATTTTTAAATTCATTGCCTATCTTAGGGATGTTATAAATGTAAGTATAGAGTCTATGCCACAAAACATACAGAAGTGTCACGAGACGGAAGATACGGGTATTTTTCAGTTTGTCTAGTTTTCCCTCAAATTTTGTCGTCGGTTTTGTTTTGCTACGTCTTTCTAGTGCAATATATTTTTATTAGCTGTGTTAATTGGTAAGTAGTAATACACTACAGTATCAAATATACTATGCTTTTCTCTTTCTTCCATGAATTTTAACAAAAACCTGATTGGAGCTTTTTTTACCTGTCACTTTTTTCATTTCTGTGTCTATACTATAGACTGTTTTCAGTCAAGTTGCGTTTTAGGGGTGCGTCCGGCCCTCAAAGTTGGCCTTCAAGCCCATTTTTCAATGTAATTTTTTGCATATGACTATCTTTTTAAAAAATCGTAGAAGAAATAAAAAAAATAAATAACGGCCACCCTAATGTACATACATATATAATTTTTGTGTTTTTTTTTTGTGTTGTAAATTCAAAAATAAACGATTTTGTGTGTATGCAAACATAATCAGGGCTATCATAAATAAAATTCCACGTGAAATTTTTCACGGGGAATAATTCCAACTTATAGTAAGTAATAGGGAAAACAAAAAGTTCTAACTGGAAAAGGGAGAAATTTCACGTGGAATTTTATTCATGATAGCCCTGCATAAAGGTATTCAATCAGTTTTTTTTTTCTTGTTGGAAAAATGGAAACATTTAATTTTTTTTTACAAAAAAACAGGGAAAAAATTCAAAAGTTGAATTTAAAAACTCAACTTTAGGTGGAATTTTTTTCCTGTGTTTCTTGTAAAAAATTTACTTTTTTCCATTTTTCCAACAAGAAAAAAACTGATGTGAATACCTTTAATAATAAAAATAAATATGTAGTAATAATAATAAAAATAAATAAATGTAAATTTACAAACGTGAAATTCCGTAAGAAATCCGTACTGAGCTTTAGGGGGTGCGTCCGCCCCTCAAAGTTGGCTCTCAAGCCCATTTATTCAATGCAATTTTTTGTTTGTTTTTTTTTTGTCTAGTTTTCTTTTGACTATATGTATATGTATGAAATAATTTAATAGATATACATAAGCTCTTATTGTACATGCTTAATATAAATAACTTCCATATATATACATACATATATATTTTGGCATATAAAATTTTTGGTATTTTGTTGGTTATTTTCTTCATTATTTTCTAAAATATTAATTATATATATTATATTAATTAACCTAGGGTTTACACGTGCAAGTGCAAGTTCGACAAACTCAATCCACTCAAACTCTTTTACTAACACATCTACACTTTCGGCACTTGCAGCCTACTTCCAACTCAACTGCCAAGGAATTTTACAAGACAGTGACTTGTTGAACTTGTAGCAAGTAAATGGAAAGTTAGTTACAGTGTTGCCCTATTAATAGTTTAGCACAAATTAACTGGATTTCAGTGTAGTGTTAAGTGAGATTTTACTCATTTTAAATACATTTAAAAGCTAATTTAATAATTTTTTTTTAAATATTCATAAATCGAGCAGTTTATTAATTTTTTAGACATAAATAACATTGAAACAATACGAATAAAGTTCAACACTATCTGGTTCCCTTAAAATTAAAATTTTTATGTTATGGACAACTCGGCACTAAAAGGCAAACATGCAAGTTGCAAGACAGTCGGGCATTTGTGAGAAATTTTCGTTGATAATACGTACACAGAGCTTGCATGCAAAGCATTTGCATATGTAAACGCAGGGTAAAAGAGCTAAATGCCATATATCATATCGTTGTAAAATGTTTTTTTTTAAAGATAGCCATATATATGCAAACAAATTACATTGAAAATAGGCTTGAAGGCCAACTTTGAGGCGGACGCACCCCTTAAAACACAACTTATCACCATGAAATTTTTTTGTATTATTTTGACATAAAACTGAACCAATATAAGAAATAAAAAAACAAAATAACAGCCACTCTAATGTACATACATATATATGTACGTACGAACGTATGTTTTTTTGTTTCAACCATCTCTTTGAGTGTAAAATTTATTAAATATAGGTATGTCGAATGTATGTGTTTGTATTGCATATGATTTCGTAAAATATTTATATTTAATATTCTTAGCACATTTCTTAAATAGCAACTACTATACATATGTAGGTATAACCAAACTACTCGTTGTATGTAATATATTTATTTTTTTATGCAAATTAGTCCGCATTAAGCCGCGTATACCTATGAAAACAAAAATACATATTTCTTCCAAAACTTAATACACCCACACAAAACAAAAAATAATAATAGGTAATAAATAAAATAAAAGAAAAAAAAAACAACCAGTATTAACTGCAATTTTTGACTTGAAATACACATGTACATACATACATATGTATGTAAATAAAATATTGAAAAGGCAAAAAAAAAATATTGAGCAGTTCATAAATGGATTTTAAATGTCTACATACATACATAGATACATACATATGTATGTACGTAAATAAATGTCTATGCCCTAATTCTGTTCGACAATTGCGTCGCCTGGTCTATGGACGATTCTTTAAAAAAATTATAAGCCTGACCCACGATATCGACAACGTTCGATTTGTCGCACACTTACATTTGAAACAACAATAAAATATTAAAATTTGTTTTTGTTTGTCGACATCTTGGGTTTGGCCCTATAATTTATTGTCCATGCTGGAAGGTTCGAGTACGCTTTTGTACTCGTACTTTCGAGATTTCGGGCAAAATCTAGTCATTTCCCATACAAAACAATGTCTATATATTTACGTACTTCATTCATCACTAAATTTGGTCAAAATCTACTTAACACTGCAATTACACATGCCACTAGTGGCATGCCAGTGTTGTGTACGTATTATCGACGAAAAATTGTTCGAAAAAGTCGAATCTCTTGCCATTTGCTTTGCTGTTTACACATGCCATTGCCACTGCATTTTAAAAATGTCGTCGAAGCGAGCTGGCTCAGTCTCGCTTCCATTTTTACTTTTCCTTTTGTTTATAGAATAGAGTTACCTAGTACGTCACAAAGGCACATTATTGAGGAAACTATTAACACTTATTATTATTATTATTATTTTAATAATATTAGTTCTTTATAATTAACAAACTCCAGTTTTTCATACACAAATCAAGTTATAAATCATAATAACGCATTTAACAAGCTGAAATATTAATTTAATTTTCACAGTAATCCAATAAATTTGCATCAAATGTATAACAGGGTAACACTTTTCTTCGTTTTGACATTCAATGGCATGCAACTGCTGCCACTGGGGCTGCCATTGCGAAAAATTTGAGTGTGTTGGTGAAAAATCGTGAGTGTATTGAGTTTTTCGAAATGGCATGCCACTATAGTGGCATGTGTAAATGGTATGTTAAATCAAGTAGAACTTCAAGCCACCCATGCATTTGCAATATAATTGTGCAATTTTGCGCGTTGTACAATAATATCGCTAATGTGTATGTCATACACAATATATACATATATTGGGCAACCAAAAGAAATGTGTTTGCAACATTGTATGTACAATATTTTTTTCCGCAAAATTGATGCCAATCATTACAGAAAATTTTTGTGCAGGGAAAACTAAATTTATTATATAAATTATTATAAGCTTTTATTTAGTTTCACCTGTCCCGTTGTCTGTCTGTAATAAAATCTTGCAAATTAAATTCGATCCACTTCCCGGTTTCCGATTGAGCTGAAATTAGCATGCATATATAAATCGGATGACAATGCAATATTAATATGACATAGAGCTGATCTGATGATGGCGGATAATTTTTTTTGGATATTTTTAATAACATAAAAAACAACTGTTTAGTATAATACGTTAAAAGCTTGTTTTTCATTACTACTTGTTATTATGTTAATACGTATGTACATTCTAATAATATTCACCCTTATTCCAGTTGTCGATATCGACGGTATTTTAACACAATATCAAAAAATTGCATATAGAATATGCACTATATCCAGGCTGCCCAGAGAAGCGCCAGAGTAACGAACACCAATCGGCTTTTTATACAAATGAATACACATACACTTATACATTTCTCTCGGTTTTCTCTATGTGGGCAGCTCTGCACTATATGTACATGTATGTATGTATTTATTAGAGACCTGCGTACAGTCTTTAAATGTAAATATGTCATGATTTTCAAATGTATTCACGTCGCATGTATTATACTAAACCAATAATAAATGCTGTCGTACTATAAGTACGGTGACCATCCGTTCTGTATTATACATAACAGTTCTGTATTTGAGAGTTCTGTTCTGTATAAATTATTCCTTAGTCATATTTTAGACTTGGCAGTTTTTCTTGAAGCAGTTATCTTCAATTCTCTTTTAAAACTGCTCGTTTGTTTAGACTCAGACGGTTTCGTGTTCAATTTTCCTATTGTTTTAATGCTGCGAATGAAATAACAAAAGAGAATTGAAGTAACTTTTCTGTACAAGCAAGTCAGTACCCCTCTTCTTTCTTCTTTCCTCTCTCTCCCATAAACTCAGACTTGCTTCAAGAAAAACTGCCGTGTCTAAAACATGAGTTAGGAAATAACGTTGAAATGTTCTGTATTTTATTTACTGTTCAGTATTTGTTCTGTATTTCCATGACTCAAACTGCATTTAAAAAATTAACGCAGCTCCTGCAACAATACTATTTTAATCAACATTGAAAAAGGGCTTGATATATCAACTATGCAAATGCCGCAGTTCTATAAAAATACAGAAACAACATGAGTTTTCTTTCCTTAATTTTTTTTCCTTGAGATCGTGAATATGAATATCTTATTTTTTAAATCTTATTTTTGCCGATACCGCTTCAGGAGCCTGGCTTTTCTTCGTTCATTGTCAAGCTACTTTATTTCATGATTATATAACGCAGATTGAGTCCAACAAAATATGTATGACTGAGGTCTCTCTCATTATTAATGAACTGAAGTTTAAAATCCCACAACGTAGAAAGGAAATACCTATTTTTTATTTTTTTGTTATTGAATACTTAAATCAATGGTATACTGCCTACCAAGAAGTTGAAACTCCTACGTTAAATCCAGTTTTATTTTCATTATGGATAAAAGAAATGAGTTAAACATAAATGACACCGAATTATTTGATGAATTAACTATTGTTAAAAGATACACCTCTTTAGAAAAATTAATGGAATAGAATGAGAATCAAAAATCTGCAGAAGAGCGGTGGGTAAAAATTTTTAAACATTTTAAATAAAGAGACAAGTTTCCAAAATAAGTTGAAAGTTGTCGAACTCAGTTTATGTTTAACTGGTTTCAATGCTCCAACAGAAAGAGTATTTTCTGTTTTAAATAATATATGGACCAGTGAAAAATCTTAAATGAAGATGGATACTATCAAAGCTTTTTTAATTACTAAATCAAACTATGATTTAAATTGTACTGAGTTTTAAGAATATTTAAAAGGAAATCAATATTTGGTAAAACAAATTTATTCCACATTCAAATATCAAAATTAGTTTTTTTGTATCTAAATCTAAAACTTTTTTAATACTCTTGATATGTAACGAGTAAATATTAATTTTATAGTTTTTACAACTTATGTAGTAATAATGTCCAGAAACTATGTATGTAGCTATTAATTTTTTGTACTGGGGTCTACTGTGTAATTCGAATGGAAAGAAAATACTTTCGAATTTGTATGTTTATAACGTGTACATTCGAAAGCATTTTCTTTCATTTAGAATCACAGATTTGACCACCTGATATACATAGATACATATAAATGCATTCATATGTATATTAGCGTTATGATTACATTGTTATGTTACTTTTTGAATTTTTCTTTTTGTTAATTTTTCCTTTAATTTTGTTGTTATCAAAAAAATAAAAATTTAATAAATCCTTCATGGATTGAATATGTTTAATATATCTGTAAGCTTGTTTGTACTCTAGTTGCTGTTTGTTAAATATTTCCTTGTTCTGTATTTTGATTTAAAAATTATGGTCACCGTAACTATAAGCGAAGCACGATGGATGTATTGGTGTACAGGTATATCAGTGTTAACAACCCTGCAGTCAGACTGAGGCCAAGTGTCTCTATGTCAACACTAAAATTCTAGTAGTAGTTACATTGTCTACAATTTCTCTTCTATACGTCAGTATAAAAGAAATAGAGAAAACATATGTGGTGTATTTCTGGTGGATTTTGCAACAACTTGTCAATATACATAAATTTGTATGTACGTAAGGTATAGAAATGTACCAGTAAATGTCTGGTTGGTATGTCTTTATGTTCCCATAAGAACTATGAATTCACTACCTAGTCAATTGTTTTAGTGTTACTAGTAGATTTTCAATGACAAGCACATGCTAAATGTCTATAGCACAAAGTATTGTATGGGGAATAATTGTAGAGTAGTACTGGTGACAAAGTCAAAAGCGACTCAGTACATTTTCACTATTCGCACTTTCTGCAGGGAAGCGATGTCGCCAAGACAGCTTGTTTGTAACAAACACTCAAAAGAAGTACTGTTGATTAGTGTATGCTTGTTATTTTTCATATTGTACGTTTGAGTGTGTGTGTAATATGTAGATGGAAAGCTATTATGTGATTAACCGAATACAACTAATGTTAATGCATGTGTGTGAATTTGCATGTCCTCAGAAAAATAAAAGATCATACACACATACATGCATGACGTTTGTACACGCGCTCATGCGTAGAAAGAAGCAAGTATCACAAATTCTTCCGTCACGAAGTGTTTTCTTCTTTACTCTTAAGGCCGGGGCACAATGAATCCGTCATGCCTTAAACTTCGCCCTTTTCAACTGACAGCTAAGTTGAAATACATGGTTTCTTATGAGGTCTGTTACATTCAGTACGTGTCCGTCAACGCAAAGTGCAAAATTTCGTCAACTTTTAACTTTTTGTGTACGTTGAGTAGATTGACAGATATTGGTTGGGTTTTTTGGTATGTTCTGATATAGATTTTTGTGTTTTGTTGTAGAAAAAATAAAATTAAACCAAAGAAATAAACGAAATAAATACAAAAAGTTAAATTTAATAAATAAAATGGAGAATCGAACTATTGAAGCTGTTCAAATGCTTCCGTCAATAAAGTACTCATTGTGCCAACCTTCTCCGTCGCTGCGTTAATGTCATTTGAAAAAGGCGAAGTTCAACGTATGACGTATTCATTGTTCCCCGACCTTTATACCTACAATACTCAAACAAATTTCTTGCAAACAGTGTTGTTAACGTTTGTTTTATAAGATTTCGCTGTAGTAAAGCATTTGAAAAATCATTCGTCTTGAAATTTCTTATAAGATGTCTTGTGCAGGACACTAGTATTTATGGCATTACATTTATTGCACATCCATTCATTGATAATTTATAACACCAAAAAAAGCTTGTTGCTTTTTGTTCCTGTTTAATGAATCATTAATAAATACAAAAGTTTTTGTGTGTAAATAAAATTAATGATGACTTTTCGGCGGGTATTGTTTGTTGCCCCTATTAGTTTATTGGATACATACCTATGAAGGTATACTTAATGTACATATGTACATACTACATAAGCACGTATACATACATACATATGTATTTATGTACGTATAAAATAATTTGTGTCTATTTTGTTTAATCATTCTGTTTGTTTATTTTTTAGCTGCTGTTGTGTATAAAAAAATAAAAAAAAGTAAGCTACAAGTACGTATGTATGTACATACATACATACATTCATAGATACATTGGGTGCTCGTCGTATTTGGCATTTATTGTTTATTTTTTTTATTCATTTCATTGAAGACTTGTTCCGTTTCATACCTACATACCTACAATATTTTATATTGTATGCACACAGTAGGTACATATGTAAGTGTGTATATAGTATGTATAGGTATGTATGTACGTACGTACATAAATTCAATCATCCCCATGCATCATTTGTAAAAATATGTATGCATGAATGTACATACATATGTATGCATGTATGAAGCATTAACAACAGCTTTCTTTCATTTAATGAAACATTTCAAAATATGCACATGAGACTATTTATAGTGTTCATAGTCGTTGAAAGATGAAGCATGAAAAGTTATGACTCATAGAAGTTGTTATACAAAGATATGTACATCCATACAAAATTTCATACATATGTACGAATGAATACACTTGCTTTTATTAGAAAGACATAAATTCTAATTGGAAATAACTTTTTCTGCTTCCTGGTGAAAATAAGGATACAAAATAATATTTTGTATATCAATTATGCGCGCATGCTCTTCTGTCACACTTCTAGTAAAGTTACCAACGAATTATTAAATGCATTAAAAAATGCACCTAATCCCGTGCGTCTTATCATTTTTTTGTTTATTTACATTTCAATTCGGTTCCAGCCCCTATAAGCATTATTGGGACTAGTTGACAAGTGTTCTAAATAGTGCTAAGTACAAATTTCTAAATTTTACGTACCTATAATTTATAGTGACCTAAACCAAAAAAAATCTATGTATATGTGTTTATGTGCACTACATGTTGTATTGTATACATAAATAAAAAATTGGGATGGCAAGAATGAAATCTACGTAAAATTTTAAGAATATATTTTCAAGAAACTATGTACAGAAAAAATGTTTGAGCAAATCTAACCAATTTTGATAACTAAACCTGCTCCAAACAAAAAAATTGGCTAAACTAACTAACTAATAGTACAAAACAGTTAAAAAAAATGTAATCCAAAAATTTTATGAAGTGAAATATAATAAAAAATTATAAAAATAACCTGTCGTAAGCGACATGATACAAGAAAATAAATTTTTATTGAAATTAAAATTTTAGATATTTTAGATCATCATCAAAATGGCAAAATTGTTGATAACTTTTGAAATACAGGCTGTAAAATTGTATCTTAAGTGACAATTTATGTATGTAAAATATTTTTGAATATTATGAAAAAAAAAACCCTCTTTTGAAAGCTTTAATTTTTGTCGCTTATGATTAAATCGAAAATAATTCTCGATATGAATTGGTTGTCTATTTTATTTAATACTTTTCAATCCTAAAACAAACTTGATGTTTTAATATCAAGCTTTTTTATAATTTACCTCATATAGAAGTTGAACACAGGCTGTCAAATGCATCTGAAATGCACATGAAACGACGAGACTTAAAATGTTAAGAGCATAAAGCGAATTGAAGGAGATATATTTTAGCTAAAAACGATAGTGCATTAACAATTTCCATTATCTCGACAGTTTGTGAAACCTGTAATGCTGTATGTGGGATTTTTACAACCAACCTACTTTGTTCTTCCATAATAATAATTTTGCTTGTTGTATAACTTATTTTCCTTGAATTAATTTAAATTTTTCAGACCATTAAACCATTTCTGCTAATTTTCTAAACTTCAAAAAACTTAGGCATATGCAGACTTTTTTCCTCCACTATACATATGTGCCCAAATATTAATTAATCACTTCATTTTGATTGATAGTTTCATTTTTGTTGTTTTGAACAAATGCTGTTTATACAACACAAAAACACTTAAAGTAGAAGAGGCCTGGCTGTATTATAAAGAGATATTAAATTATGTATTTGAAGAAAGTAATTTCAATAAAAATAAAAGATAAAGTCTATTTCTATTTTCCACACATAAATATGTACATATGTACGTACATATTGCTCATTTACTCAAAGAACGTCATAATTCAAAACATGGAATTTTTGAGTTAGTGATGTAGAATTAATCCTCATATCGTTCTTCATATTGTGTAAAAATTTCATATAAATATCTTGTTCACTCAACTCGTGAGAGGAAAATAAAATTTTATTTTTCCATTAAGTTGTGTGTAAATTGAAAACTTCAAACACGTTTTCTGGCAAACTGGTTTTTTTTTTTGAGTTATGACGTTCTTTGAGTGAATGAGCTATATGTATGGTATAAACATACATATGTACCAGAAAAGACAATGAATACAAAAGAAAAAAAATGTGGATACTCTAGCACATGTGGAATATTTTTTATACTTCTACATATTGATACCCATTCATTCCCATACTTGCGTACACCCTTGCGCAATTTATTTCATGTCTTTATATGGATTAGAGGCCAGCGTAAACAATCTTGAAATGTAAATGCGTCTTGTTTTTAAATGTATTCTCGTGGCATGTATTATACTAAAACAATAATAAATGCTGTCGAATAATAAGCGAAGCACGATGGATGCATTGATATTCGTGTATATGAGTGTTTACAAGCAATGTAAATAAGTAGTGTCTTCAGATGTAGATGGTAAGCTATGTACATATGATGTTTGTGTTTAAGGGAGGTTTTTTTAAAACAAGCGCACACAACTAATGTCAATGCCTGTCTGCATTTGTATGTGCGCAGAAAAATAAAAGGGCATACACACAGCGTGTCTGCGTATGTACATGCATGCCGTTTGTGTACGCGCCCATGCGTAGGAAGAAGCAAGCACATCACAGATTCTTTTGTCACGAAGTATTTTCTTCTTTACTTCTATACCTGCAATAACTGAAGCAAATGTCTTGTTAAGCGTTTGTTTTAAAAGAATTCGCTGAAGTAAAGCATTTGAAAATCCCTCGTCTTGAAAGTTCTTTTAAATGGTCTTTTGCGGGGGTCTAATGTGTATGTATGTATATACTTATATCTTCACTCATCCTTCTTTATACTCTGGCATACCTACGCATACCTATAGGTATACCCAAGGCACATTAATCAGGTACCCGCGATTCTACAACAAGTATTACAACAGCAACAACCACATGTACTTTGTTGGTATAAATTACCTTCTTATTTTTCAAAACAGGGTAGCATCGTCAGATTGTATGTTTCTTATAGGAAATGTCAAACACCATACAAAACTGAATATTCGAATGGAGTTTATGGGTACCCAAATAAAAGCATGCTTTTAGGCTTATACCCACACAATCCAAATTTGACATTCAGATTGGTATAATGACATTAGTCACCTGGTGTAGTGTTGCCACCTGATAAATGCACCTTGGGTATACCATTGATTTCAGTGTTACCAATGAAGAATTCGAAAATTACACATGACTGTATCCCAGTTTTCAAGGGTTTCGAAAACAATTACTATTTATATTGAAATGAATTTTACGAATTTCAAATATGTATGTATTTATTTGAGGCATTATTTCAATTCGATTTTTTCATTACAAATCAAATAACAAAAATTAAAAATTTTAAAAACCTCAGACTTTTTTCAGAAAAGATGTTATATCCTCTAAACGGCTGGACCGATTTTCTTCAAACATAGCTAAGAACCCTCTCGATCAAGTCATCTTTCAAACAGAAAAAACTAAATGAAAAACGGTCCAGCCGTTTGGACTGTACGTGGACACGGACAGACACGCAGATACACAGACACACACTAAAAGGTTGCATTTGTATACTCGTTTGTATATCCAAAACAAATATACCATGGTATGTACCATATAATTGTAGTGTGAGCGACAGAACTAGTATACGAGTTATTGTGTGTGCGTGCTTTTCCAAATTAAAATACAATTAAAACAAATAACAATTGCTTATTGTATTGCTGCTGAGCAACTGTTTGATCTGTTTTTGCCCAAAAATACATATTGTAATACAAACATATGAAAATAACCATTGTTGAAACAAATACATGATGGGCAGATGTATGCGCGGACGTTCGTTATGTTATTTTGTGGCGCAGCCAAGTATAAAGAGAGAGAGAGAGACAATTTTGCTCTGAGAGTAATTACACATGCATGTGTTTCATGTACATGTATCATTTACTTACATGTGTATGTGAAATTTTGCTTTCATTCATCAACCATGGATTTTTTTTCAACACACCATGTGGTCAGCGTTACCGTTGAAAAATTTCAAAAAGTGGCACAAAAAGTGGATTTTCAAAAAAAAAAGTGGCACCAAAAGGGCATTTCTAAGATAAAAGGGGCAACTTTAAAATCAAAGAAAATTAAAGAAACAAACAACCTATTTTTATTAAAAACAAACAATAAAAACAAATTTCTCATGTATAAAAAGTACATTAATTTTATGAGAACTCATATAAGTTTATTCTTACGTCTTATTTGTAAGTAAAAATTCCAACTTGTGGCAGAATTAGGTTTTACTTTCTGTTCTGTTACGAATCAACTGACTCTTTTTTGCTCTTAGAAATCTCACGCAAGTCGTTAGTTTTTCTATTTCTTTCTGTTATGTTACGGTTTAACCTGTGAAAATCCCACAAAATTTAAATAATTCTAAGTGACAGCATAAATAAAATAATAATTGTGATTATGCTTTTAAAATTGAAAAAATTTAATTTTTATCAGAAAAACATAAAATTGTTTTGAAACATAAAAATAGTCGAACTCATCACTTCAGCGGAAAACTGTGGCCGTTCTGTTCAGAAACCGGTGATAAGCTATAACATAAAATGTAACTATTAAAATTTAGAAACAGAATTTTGCAATTGTTTATTTGACGACTGTGAATATATTTCTATAACACCGGCTAGTTGAGTATTTGCAAATACAGTTTTTACTTACAAATAAGACGAGTATAAACGTAGTATAGATAGCTAAAAAAATAATAAAATCTATGATAATAATGAAACACTATTCAAAATGTGGCATTTGATTTGGAAATTTCGTTCTTAAGATTTACAAAAAATTAAAAAAATACATTAATAAATTTTTGGCACCTTTTGGGGCATATCACTTTTTTTACTTAAAAACCAGTATAATTCAAAAAATTTACTTAATCATTTAAAGTTTTGATAAAAAATTTTAAAATTCGATTCTGAAGAGGATTATGATTATATATTTATGGTATTATTGTTATGCATAATGCATATTTATTAATTACTTTAAATATCAATTCTTTTGAAATTGTACATTTATTAATAATTTCTTCACTTGCAATCCATTCTTTCAAATCGTTTTGAAATAAATGTAAGGCAGACAGCATGGACAGACAAGTGTCTACTTTCTGTATATTTGAAATATTTTTAGCAATGCTAATTTAAGTTTACGCTTTATGTTTTTTTTGGTAATTTTTTTTATAACGATGAAATAAGGTATAACTCACTGACTTTGCAACTGCTGAATCTGGGTATATTTTTGCGTTTAATTTGGCCAATTTGTCCATTGACTTAAACAAGTAGTTGCAACTTATCATCAGGAATAGTCACTTTCCTCCGAAAATAAGTTTTTTTTTGTGGTAAAAACTGGGATATTTTTATATTATTTGCTTTTGAGAGTTGGCCACGTGTTTGGCTGTTTTAGTTTGCTTAAATTGAGCGATTTCAACTCGATCGGTTTACAGAACAGCCTTTTAAAAATATGTACTTTAATTAAATTTGGCTTTCACAATAGCTGTCGAAAATACAGTTAGAATTATCAAGTATGAGTGTGCAATTGTACTCGTATATTTAAAAATCTTACACAAATGAAAAGATTCATTCCAAGATGTATGTTTTTATATTAAGTTTGACACATAGGAAATAACATCTTGTTTAATGTGGTAGAATCTGTAAGAATCTGCGTACATTTATTATCAAAATAAAAACGAAAGTTGACTTTATACGAAAAGGGGCAAAAAGGGCACAAAATAACGCAAATGATACTAAAAGGGGATTTAAAAGTAAGGGGCATAAAAAGTGGCAAGGCAGTTGAAAAAAGGGGCAAAATGCGACTTTAGTCGCACAACGGTAACGCTGCATGTGGTACATATGTTAAAACCAGTTTTATGTATCTTATTTGTTATAGAAAAACAAATACATACAAACGTATTTTTCTCATTTGGTCATTGCCCAACCATACAATAACTGCTTAAAAAAATCAACATTTACAACTAGTAAAAGAAACGCTAAATAACATATTTTTTCATACAAGAACCAAAAAACACGCAAAACTAGTGCAAACAGATGTATCTGTGCAATGCTATAACACACACTACAAACTTATAACATCCATTTTTTTAGCCGGAGGTTAAAAAGAGATCATTTAAATGTAAAAACAAAACAGATGTATTGGCTACTTGGATCAAGATCAGCACTTAGCCTTGAAAATAAAATTAAAATATATAAGGCAATATTGAAACCAGTTTGGACTTATGACATTCAACTATGGGGTACTTCAAGCAATTCTAATATAGAAATTTTACAAAGATATCAATCTAAAACTCTTAGAATGATAGTCAATGCACCATGGTTTGTAACAAATAAACAAATTCATAAAGACCTCCAAATTCCCTTTATTCACGATGAAATAAATAAATTTAGCTCTAGATACTTAAATCGTCTTAGTAATCACTTCAATACGTTAGCAATAGCTCTTCTTGATGAAACAGGTGAAGTTAGGAAACTGAAATGGTTTCACATATTAAATTTACCTTGTAGGAAATAGTAATAATAATATTGTTGGATATTTCCCTTTATATCAACTCTGCATATTACTTGTTTATTTACCTATGTATTTATCTTCTTATATTATCATAATTATCTATTAAAGATGGTTCTCTAGATAAGCGTCTATTGTACTTTTGCTTTATAATTTCATTCTTAATAAAACATTTGAATCAACAGGTTATGGGCCCAGAGGCTAAAGTTTTGAATTTTAATTAAAGAATAAAAAAAAATTTATAAGTACCAAAGTGTTTATTAAACTGTATGATGATGAGTTCGTCAATGTTGCAGATAGACAAATTAGACGTTGGTAACTACGACACATGGTGCGTGCAGATGAAGTGCGTATTGGTGCACTCAGATTTGTGGGGAGTAACGAATGGAAGCGTAGTGAAACCTACGGCAGCAGCTGACGCCCAAAAATGGTCTCAAAATAATGGAAAAGCCTTGGCTATGATTATGCTTTCGGTAAAAACTTCACAGCTAAGCTACATAAAAAATTGTACAACAGCGCTAGAAGCGTGGGATAAGCTGGAACAAGTTTACAAACCAAGAGGACCATTAAGGAAAGTAAGTTTATATAAAAAATTGCTAAATCTTCGAAAGCTCGAGTCAACGACGATGACGGAGTACTTAAATACTTTTGCGGAAACGTCAGAGAAATTGTCCGAGGTGGGTATAGAAATGGCTGAAGAGTTGTTGGTCATAATTTTGTTATCAAGCTTGGCGCGGTCCAAACCGAACATAAAAAACTCCAACAACAACAACAACAGCGGCACCAGTAGCAGAAAGTTTAAATGTTTTAACTGTGGTAAGCGTGGGCATTTCGCAAGAAATTGTAAGAGCGCAACAAAAAATAAAGATGAAGCGAAAGAGCAACATCGTTCTTTTGCCATGCTTGCGGCTAGCAACACTAATACGTTTAACAAGGATTCTTGGTGCGTCGACAGCGGCGCTACGTCTCATATGTGCTGCAAACGTCAGTTATTTTCAAATTTCGTGGAAACAAAAGAAAGAATAATGCTTGCTTGTGACAGTTTCATAGAAGCAGAAGGTAAAGGGGATGTGAGAATAAATTCTCAAGATGGGTACATAACCTTGCGTGATGTTCTGTATGTTCCTAAAATGGTAGGAAATTTCATATCGGTTGGTAAAGCCACAGAACATGGTTTTAAAGTTCAGTTCGAGCATGCTGCAGTAAAAATATGGAATAAAATGGGTGAAGTTATTTTGAAGGCGGAAAACATGAATTTATTTGTATTTTCAGAAAATTTCAATTCAAGTTTTTACATAGGGAAAGAAGAATACGTACGTTGGCACAACAGATATGGACACCTCAATTTTAGAAGCCTTGCTGAATTAATAAGTACAAAAGCAGTTAATGGTATTAATTTAAAGGCGATACCAAAAGATGCAAATTGTATTACCTGTATGAAATCGAAAATTTGTTCGAAGCCGTTTCTGCCTACAGGCCACCGTAGATCAAATAATCTGTTGGATTTAATCCATACTGATGTCTGCGGACCTATGAACAAACCATCGCTTGCCGGATCTCGCTACTTTGTTACTTTTATCGACGATCATTCTAGACAAATATTTGTATATTTTATGAAAAACAAGAACGAGGTATTTGAGAAATTTAAAATTTTTAAATGTTTTGTTGAAAATCAACTTGACCGAAAAATTAAGTGCTTATGAAGTGACAACGGGAGAGAATATGTGAATTCCCAATTTGACAACTTTTTAGAAGATAATGGAATACAAAGGCAGCTGACTGTCCCCTACACTCCACAACAGAATGGAATTGCGGAACGTGCTAATAGAACTATTGTGGAAATGGCACGCAGTATGATTGAATACTCAGGGACAGGTGAAACACTATGGGCAGAAGCTGTAAACACCGCTGTATATATTAGAAATCGCTCTTTAACCAAAGTGTTAGTAGATAAGACTCCTTTCGAAATATGGTGTGGTCGAAAACCAAATGTTTCACATTTTCGTATTTTTGGCTCAAAAGTTGTGGCCTTAGAGAAGACCAAATCAAAAAAGTTTTCAGCGAAGGGAAAAGAATATATTTTTGTTGGATACTCTTCTACAGCTAAAGCATACCGATTGTTTGACGAAAAAGAAAGAAAAATTGTAGATAAGAGAGATGTTATATTTTGTGAGAACATTTTGAAGCCTGACAAGACAACAGACCTGGTAGATTGGACAGATGCTGATAATAGTATGCCGAATGAACATGATGTTGAAATAGTGGATGGTTCAAATAATGGTGAGTCTGATGAAGAATATGAATCTAGTTCAGAAATTGGGTTTTTGGGATTTGATTCCGATGGCAGCAACGAAATTGTGCAACAACAAAAAAACTCAAATAAAGGTAAAACTCCGGGTAGACCTGAAATCGTTCGTTCGGGTAAAGTTGGTCGCCCGAGAAAAATACGCAATAGTTTTAATTTGGTTTGCGAAGTACCAATTCCACAAACGTTTCGAGAGGCTGTTGCATGTAGGTATTCAAGCAAATGGAGAGATGCAATGGACAAAGAATATTCTTCACTACGGGAAAACAATACTTGGAGTACAGTTGACCTCCCTCCCGGTAAGAAAGCCATAGGTAGTAGATGGGTATACAGTCTTAAGAAGGATGGAGATGGTAAGGTAATACGTTTTAAATCCCGATTAGTTGCCAAAGGCTGTAGCCAGGAATTCGGCATCAATTATAAAGAAACCTTTTCGCCCGTTTTACGATATTCAAGTATTAGAATGATATTTGCCTTAGCTGCAGAAAAGGAACTACACTTGCACCATATTGATATTTCAACGGCATATTTGAATAGTACGTTGGAAGAAGAGGTTTATATGAAGCAGCCAGACGGATTTATAGATGCAAGATATCCAGATCGAGTTTTGTGCTTAAATAAGGCGATTTACGGACTGAAGCAGTTCGGGCGGTCCTGGAATACAACACTTGATGGTGCGATTCGTAGTATGGGCTTTGAGCCTTGTAAAAGTGAGCCGTGTATTTACGTAAAAATCGAGAATGAAAAATTTAACTTCATTGCGGTATACGTAGACGACATACTGATTGCCTGTTCACAAGAAAATGACTTGAAAAATATTAAAGACATATTTTCCAAAAAATTTAAACTGGTTGATAACGGCAAAGTAAAACATTTTTTGGGGATGGAAATTGAACGTGAGGGAGTTATTGGCAGTATTAAAGTGGGACACTCCCAATACATCAAAAAACTTTTGCTGGAATATGGTATGGAGGAATGTAGACCAGCTTCTACACCTTTGGATCCAGGTTTTCAAATTTCCTGTAACATAAAAAATTGTAAACAAATAAATATTAATTGGTACCAATCAGTGATCGGAACTCTAATGTACCTGGCGGTAACTACGAGGCCGGACATTTTGCATTCTGTTTGTAAGCTTGCACAGAGGAATCAAGACCCGCATATTGAACATGAAAAAGCCGTCAGACACATATTACGTTATTTGAACTCGACAAAAAATATGAAATTACGTTACTACAAAGCCAACAAGCAGCCTGTGGGTTTCGTTGATGCCGATTGGGCCAGTTGCTCAGAAGACAGAAAATCTTACACAGGCTTTACGTTTTTCTTAGCTGGATGTGTTTTTAGCTGGGAGAGTAAAAAACAGTCGAATATTGCTCTCAGCAGCACAGAGGCTGAATTTGTGGCCTTATCAACTGCGGCTAAAGAGGCAATATATTTGAGAAGACTTTTGAAAGAGATTGGTTGTTACCCTGATGACAGCCCGATGGTACTTTATGGTGACAATATTGGCGCACAACACTTGGCAAAAAACCCTATATATCACGGAAGGTGCAAACACATAGATGTTAAGTATCAACACGTAAGAGAGGTCATCAAGGATAAACAAATTGAGATGCGTTACATATCGACCGATAATATGACTGCTGACATATTAACCAAAAACTTAACCAAGATAAAGCACGGAAAATTTGTAAAAAAAATCTAGGATTGATTTCCAATGACTAATGTAAAAGAAAGAATATTGATTTTTCATGTATGAAAGTGAAATGCAGAATTGAGGGGGCGTGTTGGATATTTCCCTTTATATCAACTCTGCATATTACTTGTTTATTTACCTATGTATTTATCTTCTTATATTATCATAATTATCTATTAAAGATGGTTCTCTAGATAAGCGTCTATTGTACTTTTGCTTTATAATTTCATTCTTAATAAAACATTTGAATCAACAAATATTAATATTTATATTTCAAAAATTGGCTTGTTTTTATGGTTAAGCAATTGTCTATATGCATTTCGTACCCGCTTGTGGAACTCGTCAGTAGACTTCAACCCAAAAAATTTTTGAATTTAGTTAACAAACTCCGTATGTTTATAGTAAGACTATTAATACTATATTGAGAATCACAATATACAAACATAATAAGTTTCAAAACTGCAAACAAAAATCTTTACAAAACAAGCATCTTTATTCAACTGTGCATCTATTTTATTTTTCCACTTCAGTATTTCATGTATTAATATTTATATGTAAATATAATATTAGGTTTAGTTTATTAAGCTTACTGAAGCTTAGTAACATCTGTTAATTAGTTTTTGTTTTTATCAAATTTACTTATTAGGTCCGTTTGTTTACCCCAAAATTTGTGCAATTTTGTGCAAATTTGTACTGGATTTTACTGAAATGCGTTCGTTTACACACAAAAATTGTAAAAGAGAGTGCCAATTGAGAGAGTAAATTGACCGTTGTCGACTGAGAGTCTGCAAATTTTTACTGGACAAATTTTTGCCAGTAAAATCCAGTAGACGAGAAAAACATATGATTCAATAAAATAAACAAAAGTAAGCAAATACAAAGTATAATTTTTTTTTAATAAAAGCATTTAAAAGAAGAAAAGTTGAAGTAAAAGTTCAACAAAACAAATCTAAAAATTTTTATGTTCAAGATGAAACAAATTAAAGAATAATAATCGTTAAATATATCAGTTTTCAAATTAAATTTAATTATGTTATTTACTTTAGTTTTTTAGAGATGTAAGGTTTATGTATATGTGAATACTTATTTCTGCATACTATTCAGGGTACCGAGTTTCAGAAATCAAATATTGATGTATTTTCCTATGCCATTTACCCAGAAAAAATAAAACTAAAAACCAAATACAAGCTTAAGCTTTCACACAACTTCTATTTGTAGAAATATGTATGTATATATCGCTCCAAATTTATAATTATAAAAATGCATGCATGCATCAATTAGATACCAAAAAAAATTTGTATTTGATGGGTTTCAAAAACAACAAAAACTTACAGCAATATTGTCAGCTGTTTTGATTAATCTGCAAATTTTTGCAATTTTTCCGTTCGCGTACTTTTTTATGCAAGAGACATTCTTGAGAGTAAAATTTTCAAATTTATTGGAAAAGTAAACAAACGGACCTATTGTAAAATAGATTGTAAATAAATACATTAAAAAAAAATCTTTTTCATCTAATGTACATACATATGTACATACGCACAAATATCGATAGTTTTTCATTTCACCAAAATGACAACGAATTCTATAGTTCTATAGTTTCTATAGTTTTTATGTTTTTTAACGTTCAGAAAATAATACTTCCCACATTTAAGGAATGCCTATTTAAACCCCATAAATTTTTCATACAAAATTTTCCTAAAATGGATTCCAAATTAATTTTTTTTTTTTGGAATATGGGGGAAAATGACTAGCTTTAAGGAACAGAGACAAAAGTAATACATATGTACGTACGAGTATATGATGCCAGTATTAAGTGCTGATGGATGGGCTCATATTGAACTACATAATCAAATTCCCTACATACAAATTATTTATATTTTACTCAAAATATGTTACAAAAAATACTTTGAGAAATTCCTTTAAAGGTAAAAATAATAATTCCACATACATATATATGTATGTAGTTTATGTTGAAATGATTAAGAAATTTTTTAATTTTATTTATACCTAGTAAAGAAATACATATATATGTATGTACATTATGAAATTATTTATAAACACATTTAAGTTATTAAATTTCTCATAAACAAAATAATGAATTTTTTTTACAAGTTAAGGTATGAGTAGACTTCCATAGAAATGAAAAATGTGTTTAATAAAACCAATTCACAAATAGAAATAATAAGTAATCAATCCGTTCGTTTAAATTGGAAGTGAAAAATCAAAGAACAAAACTTTTTCTATTTCACCATATTTCATAAAGGATTTGTAATTTTTTAATTTGAAAAGTGTGTATAATAAATGCATACAAATACATATTTACAGTAGAATCACAATAAAGTGAACGCAGAAAAAAATGTGTAACAATTTCTTTGAAACTTTTCACAGAGTTTTGCACAATATTTATTTACGTTATTTTTTATGTTTTTTATTCATTGATGACAAAAATATAAATATTTTTAACTTATGACGTCATTAAGCCATTAAGATTTTTATTGAAGATAAGAAAATAAAAATAAAACGTAAACAACAACACACAAGAGGCAAACAGGAAAGTTATTAGTTTTATTTCACAAAAGAAATCCAGTTTAAGAGAAAATAAAAAGAAGATTTATTTGCGTTTGACAAAAAAGTCTACACATACACACATATTTTTATAAAAACTTTTTGTTTTAAAATTTATGAAGGTCGTTTTATGAACTCTCGTCAATGAATTGAAAAATAAACGATCAAGCATTTTAACGACGAAGAGGTGCAAACTACACATGATTTTTTTTAAATGAAAAATCAAACCTTAACAAACATGTGATTTTTAAACATTACAGGCGGATGAATGCGTACTTGAAATTCTAGATGTAGCTTCTCATATCTTACATTTTCCCCCTCTAATGTGGAAAAAAAAGTTGAGTGCATATGGGCATTTCCACAGTCACGTTACGTCACCAAGCAATTAAGCTTGTAATTTATCTTCCCCCTTCTTCAAAAAACCCGAAAGTTTTGCAGCAAATGTTTTCTAGTGTGGACGAGAACTAAAGTAACGTGAGAAAAAGTGAACATTTCTGTGGAAAGCCCATATAAATATAGGTACATACATACTATAGCATTGCACAGATACATCTGTTTGCACTAGTTTTGCCTGTTTTTTGGTTCTGGTATGAACAAATATGTTATTTATCGTTTTCTGTTACTAGTTGTAAATGTTGATTTTTTAAGCAATTATTGTATGGTTGGGCAATGAGCAAATGAAAACAACACATTTATTTTTTTTTGTTTTTCTAAGGTAAATAAGATACATAAAACTGCTTTTACCATAAGTGCCTTATGATGTGTTGAGCAAAAATGTAATTGGCTGATGAATGAATGAATGAAAGCAAATTGCACATACATACATATGTAAGTAAATGGTACATGTACATGAAACACATGCATTTGTAATTACTCTCAGAGCAAAATTGTCTCTTTCTCTCTCTATACTTTGGCTGCGCCACAAAATAACATAACGAACGTCCGCACATACATCTGCACATCATGTATTTGTTTCAATAGTGGTTTTTTCATATATTTGTATTAACATATGTATTTTTTGAGCAAAAACAGATCAAACAGTTGCTCAGCAGCAATACAATAAGCAATTGTTATTTGTTTTCAATTGTATTTTAATTTGGAAAAGCACGCACACACAATAACTCTTATACTAGTTCTGTCGCTCACACTACAATTATATGGTATATTTGTTTTGGCTATACAAACGAGTATACAAATGCAACCCTTTAATACATGCATACATGCTTAATAAAAAAAAACCTCATTTTGAAAATCTCACTGTTCACTGTTATTTGCCCGAAACTGGTGAAATCCTCAATCAAACCCATCAATCAAAACTATTCACTTGATTTTAGTTAAAAGCATTTCCTGTTATTTCAACAGAAATAAAAATTTTAAAATTTTACAAAATATGTGCATACCTATCTAAAACAATTAAATCTCTATTTTTTATTTATTTACTATTCCTCGCTTCTAATAATGTTGAAATAATAATGAAAAAAAAAAAAATAACTTAATTTTTCTTTTCTGATCAAAACACAACTCCAGTACATACAAAAAAAATGTATGCAAGATTTTTCGTCTGTTTGAAAGAAACAAATTTTTATGAATGAATTATAAAAAGGCGGTTAAAAACAACTCATGCAATTCCATATTTCGTGATTTTTTGTGTTCTCTTTTATGGTTTGTTTTTTTTTTATTATTTCTTCTTACTGGTTGACTGTCTTCTGGGTTAGTTATTTCCGCCTCTTTCCCCATCGTCATCATCATCACACACAACATGACACAATCGTATGTAGAGAACAAATATGAGAGGTGTAGTAAAAAAAAAAAAATGAAAGAAAATAACTCAACTATAACGAAACATTTCATTCAACAATTTTGCTTGTCTTCTTCTTCTTTTGTACAAAAATAATTAACTTACCTAACATTTATTATTTTGATTATTATTATTAGTTTATTGTTGGAGAGATTGTTGCAAAGATACCAATTAAAGAAGAAAAAAATCTCATGCATGGAAAATGGGTTTGTTTTTTTTTTCATATTACGAGTACATACTTAGCTATTTATTTTTCCCCTAATTTATTATAAAAATAAAAAAAGTTCTACATAAATACGTAAGTATGTAGTTATTATGTGTACTTTAAATTTACTGAGGAGTAAAAATATTTCATTCATAAAATAATAGTTTTAGTTTATATAAAGCTGTCTGTCTTTACACTATTTGAGTATTCGCCTGATTTCAATAGCTAAAAGTCTGAAATACGATGGTGGGTCATTAACTCGGTGAGTTTTTGAAGAAACACAAGTTTGTGCTCTATACAATTAGTCCAACGTTTCTCCAATTTTTGTTATCCCCTACGAAAAATATGATTTTTCGAGGTCATCAAAATCGACATTTGCTTTTGACATGATTCGTCGTTGGATTCAAATATCTTTCCGCCGGGCAATTTCTTCAAGTTTGGAAACATATAATAATCACTTAGCCATAGAGGGAGCTATTCGTAGCCCAATTCATGGATTTTTGCCATGGAAACTGCACATGGCTTAGTGATCGATTGTGAGCAAAAGCGGCACCCATCTTGTTGAAAGCTTTCTCATAGAAATTTAAACCACTGAGCCATGTGAGATGCCTATTGCTTCCACAATCTCTCTCACTTTCAATCTCCGATCGGCTAAAACCATATCATGATTTTTTTTTCAATTGTTTCGGATGTAGATACCTTAACTGGGCGACAGGAATGTTCGGCTTGAGCGGCCACAACGAAGTTCACTAAACCCCTTTTTTACAATTGAAATTGATGATGAAGGGTCCCATATATTTATCAAGCTTAGCAAAAAAATTTCTTCATAAAAAAAATTCACATTCAACTTTTTAAAAATTTAATGAATTACAAAGTTTATTAATTGACTCAATTACATTTTTAATTGATTTTTGTTTTTATTTTGAAATAAAGTTGTTTATTGCAGGAATTTTTTTGTACCCTGAATTATCCATACGGTGGCCACTTGTTGGCCTATGTTGAAAATTCCTTACAGTTCCAAAGGCCATACATAGCATACATATGTATGTATGTACGTAAATAAGAGTACATATTACTATTTCAAATCAAACTTTGCTTAAGCAAAAAAAAAAAAAAAAAAAATTAATACTTTGCAAGTGAAATCGTTTGGCTCAATGATTCTGCTGATAAGTGTAATTAAAAGAATTAATTGAGCAAGCCTGAGTGCTTGAAGTAAATTCAAATTTAAAACATTTAGCTTTAATATAAATTTTTTACATAATTCTTATCTGTAAACATGAATAAATTAATCGAGCGTCGGTCGTATGATTTTTTTTCCATATTTCCCTTCATTTAACTAATCGAGTTTTGGAACTGGTTTTGTATTTCCGAATGTTGGTTTTTAGAATCACTTGGAATTTCTTTATCTTATACATAAATAATGCAATATATTAAATAACCAAACTCTGCCAGCGGGTGCCATGCGGTTGTGAATATTCAAATCTTTCAAGCAGAAAAATTAACTCTCATAAATGAATGAATGAATGGAACTTATGGAACGAAGTGAACAAACGTAATGTGTGTCCATACATATGTATATAAATAAATAAAATTAAAAAATACATTACACCAAACTGGAGTGACTGGCAGGCATGACGCTAAAGTATGGGAAAGAAAGTTGCAGAGTAAGATGAGATATTTTATTCCTACGCTTTGTTAGTTAAGCACAAAAATCCAATATACACATACATTAGGTATTTGAATAGTCGCTGCAGCGACTGAATGAATGACTTGACTGACTAAGTTCACATACTGCACATGTTTGTATCAAGTGCAGTATGTGTTGGATTATATACTTACATACCTAAGGCCGGGTTTACATCTGTGTCATGTGCAAAAAAAAAAAAAAAACATTACTAATGAAAAACTGTTTGATTCAGACATTTAAACAGTTTCCAATCATGTTGGTTTCTATAAAATTGTCTATTAGTTATGTATGAAGCTGTTTAACTTATAAATATGTACGTGTCTGAATCAAACAGTTTTTGATTAGTAATTAGTGGTTATGCTTTTTTGGGCACATGGCACAGATGAAATGCCAGATGTAAGCTCAGCCTAGGTATCTAGTACATATGTACATATGTATATTTTATCTTTAAGCTACACGGCACAGCAGAATCATATTTCAAAAAAAAAAAAAAAAAAAATTCACTATCTAATTGTTTGTTAGAGCAGCAGCGGCAGGAATAACAAAAAACGTATTACAAAACCCAACGAAAGCGGTAGTCAATTGTCGGTCGAACGGTCAGTCGGTCGCTTTTATGTAGATTTATTGGAATGAATATGATGTGATGTCAGCAAAAGTAGCAAAAGCAACATTTAAAACTACAAAAACGCACAATGTACGATTTACAATTGAAAAACCCAACAACAATGACACCAAAAAATATTTACATCCGCTAAATATGAAACTTTTACAATAAATTTGAACAGAAACAAAGCTACTAATAATACGACGTAAGAAAATAGATATGTATCGTTATCTTAATACGAAAAGGCCCTAACTCATTTTTTAATATTTTACAGGAGGAGGAAAAAACTAAATAAAAAAAGATGCAATATTGATACAAAATTTTTTTAAACGCAATTTTTATTTAAAACACTTTACATAAGCACATAATATTGCGTTTAAAAAAATTTTGTATCAATATTGCATCTTTTTTTATTTAGTTTTTTTCTCCTCCTGTAAAATATTAAAAAATGAGTTAGGGCGTTTTCGTATTAAGTTAACGGTATGTACATATGTATGTATTAGTGATGTAACGAATGTCAATTTTTGATATTCGCGAACACGAATGCGAATACGAATATTTGAAACGATATTCGCGAATACGAATACGAATATTTCATGTGAAATTTATAGACATTAAGTAAGGGCTATCTATATTTATTCCTGCAATATGAAAGATTAAAAAATTGTTATAAAAAAGAAATTCATACTCTCCTGTTGGCTTACTTTAAAGTTAATAAAAACTACCCAAAATTTTAATGATCGTCAGTAAATAATATTTGAAAATGATACAAAGCACAAATTTCTAACTAATATTTTTATCCATTTATTTAAATTTAGTTTAGGATTTATGCATTTATTTATTGAATTTTTTTGGAAAAATATTCGTATTCGCCTGAATTTTACGAATACGAATGCTTCGTATTCGCATTAAAAATGGCCGAATATTCAGCAATTCGAATACTAATTCGAATATTCGTGCATCACTAGTATGTATGTATGTACATGCACGTTTATTTTATATAGACTTTTTTACCTTTTTGAAACTAATAAACCGATAATTGTTTTAACAAAATATGGAAATCTATATATTGGATTGGGGGTTAACAGGTGGTTTTTGCTATAAAACAATACATTCATACATTTATTATATGGAGTGCATGACATGCAACATAATTAGTATACATTTGCATATAAATAGGCTGAAAATTCCTATCTTAAGCCTGGTACGGAGTAGAGATGGGCGCGTGTCGTGTTATTTTTCGTGACACGAACACGCACGATTCAACACGTAGTGTTCGTGTCAGAAAACCTGATTTCGTGCGTGTTCGTTTCGTATCGTGTTCAGCAAAATTGACACGAAACAAAATCGTAGCAACAGAGAAATGCGCATAGGACCCAGCTAAACCCCTCAATAATCAACTTCAATGTATTTTTAATAAAAAAAAACATTTTACTTAATAAGTAAAATATTAATATGGGACTTAAGCTGTGCAATTGAGCATTTATTAAACAACAACTTATTGGTTTTTGTTGCTTCCTTGAGGCATTTTTAGATACACACACACACTTTTTATTTTTATAGAAATATACATATTTACATATTTAATATAAAAACTGCTTGAAATTTTATTTTTTTATTTTTATTATATTAATTTTTTTGACATTTCATTCAAATTTACTTAACTGTTTGCGCAAAAGAGGTTCATGAAACAAGTCTCGCAAGTTTGCCCAATTGCACAAATGGCAATTTTAAGAGTTCTCATGAAAACTCTTACTGATTCAAAACTATTTTTTTGTTATTGTATTTGATTTCGTGCGTGTTGTGCAGTTTCGTGTTGGGACAAATTTTTGGCGTGCGTGTTTCGTACGTGTTGAATATCATGGTATTCGTGTTCGTGCGTGTCGTGTTGGAAAAATTCGACACGCGCCCATCTCTAGTACGGAGTTCTTACGGAAATTCAGGTTCTCATACAAACTGCATGTAAAAAAAATTGCGGAAATTCAGGTATATAGGTAAATTCCATAAAATTTCCATTTGCTGGTACGGACTTTCAAAAGAAAAGTACACGGAATTTTTGAAATTTATTGAGTATCTTAGGTATGTTATAAAAATAAGTGGAGACTTTTTTCAGTAAACTGAAACAAAAATGAATGTTCATACAATTGTTCGGTCACGGAATTTTTGACATTTCTAATTTTCATCAAATTTTATTTAATTTTTGTGTTTTGTAAATTCAAAAACAAATGAATTTTTGTGTAGAAATACTGTCTGTCCCACGCGGGTGCGAGTAAACAAGATCCAATTTTTTGGTATTGTGTTAAAGTGATGCCGATGTCGACAACTGGAATAAGGGGTAATATAAAATACCGTTATGACTGTCTCAAATACATGCGTCATTTGTATCGTATCGTCATCGGTTTTTGTCACTCCTCAACACTTCGAATTTTTTAAGTTGTGACTGTTTATGATTTAGTGTGCGATATATAGATATCACGAAAGCCTATAATTAAAATCTACATATTTACATACATATGTACATATTTATGTATGTGGATGTATGTATGTACTAGGGATGCCAATCGGGATCGATTTTTGGAAATCCCGGGATTCGGGATTTTGTAATCCCGATTCCGGGATTTTCTTGATCACGGGATTTTCGAGATTTCGGGATCTAAATATTTTTCGTAAAATAAATTATTTTTTTTTAAATAAATATTACTCTAATAACAATTTAATGCATTTTAAAATGTTTTATGTTCATAATTTATCATTGCACAATTGTCTCTAAAGTGACCAATTTTCTAATACGAGTATGAAATAAAAATCAAAAGAATATTTCTCATCTATTTTTAAGTTGATTAATCACATTTGATTTTAGAGAATTTATAGTGAAAACAATAACTAAATATGAAAACTTGTTTTTGTTTTCAATATAAATGTTTTTCTATTATCTAAACCAAAACGAATATATATATCGGTGGACTTTTAGCACTACCGCTTAAGTTGATTTACGAAAATTTTTAGATTCACTTTCATACAAATAAGTTGCAAAAACAATATTGTTTTGTTAAAAATATATCATCTACTAACGTTTTTTTAATTGCGATTGATCAACAACAAGTACCCTCTACGGTTGTTACATATACCAAGCATTGTCTCTTTTCTTATCGATTTCTTCAGGACTATTACAACCATAATAGGCCTGAACATGTCGAAAAATTAAAAGTAATGTATAAACAATTCTAATCAAATTCGATTAATTACGTCTAATGATTTTTATAAGTACATACATAGATTAAAAGTTTGCCTGAACACTTGAACATTATTTTTGCTCTACTGAAAAATTTTAAATTTGTACATAAGTCGTTTTCTACAAGTTCAACAGATACATATGTATTCCTACGTTCGCTAATTATTATTATTATTATTAGTGTGCTGACCTTCTACTCTACAACCCGAATAAAACTATAATTGGTTCGAACTCATTCAGTCGGTTGTTTTTTACACAAACCTATGTAACTTAAATGGGTTTGATCAAAGTTTTGTGTCACTTGCCTTGTATCGATTCTACTTCAATTGTAAGGAGCTGTCAATAGTATTCAATTGTTACCGACAAGTAGATAAGTGCTAATTTTTTTTAGCGTTGAGGAGTCGACATACAGATAGTTATACACTGCAATTATGAATAAATTTCCGCAAGAAATTTCTCCCTTTTCCAATTAGATTTTTTTGTTTTCCCTATTATTTGCTACTGTTTGAACTTATTCCCCGGGAAAAATTTCTCGTGGAATTTGAATTATAATTGCCCTCATAATATAGAATAAGACGGAATTAATTTATCAAACTTATGAATTTTTCAAATGTTATTTCCCTTCTAAAGGTAATATGTTTTTTTTTGTTTTCAAAATAATTCTAAAATGTACATATATTGTAGCACCTTTGATGAAAATAACCGTAAGAAAGTAGTTCATTTATTTTTCCTTGTTATTAATTTATAAGAAATATGTGACGAATAGTCATTAAATTTTTACATCTGTACGTATAAAATTGTATGGGACTTTTAAATATTATAAAAAATACCTTAAAATCAACGAAAATTTGAATTTATAAAGTTTTTATATAAAAATTGCTAAGAAATCCCGAAAATGAAATCGCGGGATTGAATTTTACAAATCCCGGAATTCGGGATTTGCCAAATCCCGGGATTTCCGGGTTCGGGATTTCCCGTTTGGCATCCCTAGTATGTACATACTTACAAAAAAGTGCCCAACGGAATTACATACATATGTATATTTAAATTTTTTCTGTTTATTTACAGATGGTTTCTGCAGTTTTCGCCAAACATTTCCTGAATGGTGTGAAGACAGTAGTTTACAAACTAAAGAATTGGAATCTAGTCGTAGTAGCCAGGCAGATCAACTAATGGGCTTGAGGTAAGTACAAATATGTACATACATATGTATAGGTCTAGCAAATAATAAATTCACAAAGTTACACCATATGAAATATAATTTTAAATGAAGCTTGCTTGAAAGTAATTCTTTTAAAAAATACATGTATGTATAACATTTTAACAGATCTCTCCGGATTTCAACACCACATTCCGACTCAGCTTGTAGTAGTTCAGCTGAATCATCAGATTGTGAAGGTACGTCACATCACAATTTCAACGAGGCGCCCGTGGAAATAATACCTGGACTATTTTTAGGCAATGTCATGCACAGTTGTGATGCAAGAGCGCTACAAAAATACAACATAAAAGTGAGTAAAAAATGGCTTCTATGATTTTTGTTTATTTTCATCTCATTACGTAGAGTTTATTTAATTAATATTGAATTTCATTTTCCAGTATGTTTTAAATGTAACGAAAGATCTTCCAAATGTCTTCGAAGCTTCAGGTGATATTCAGTATTTGCAAATACCAATTACTGATCACTATTCACAAGATTTGGCAATGCATTTTCCAGCTGCCATACAATTTATAGGTAAGTTGTATTCGTGCTTAAAAAATGCTAATGAATTTTGTTTAATTTTCATTTACTTCACAGAAGAAGCTCGTTCCAAAAATTCGGCCGTGCTGGTTCACTGCCTGGCTGGTGTCTCCCGTTCTGTAACAGTAACGTTGGCCTACTTAATGCATACCCGAGCTTTAAATCTTAATGATGCATTTACTCTAGTGCGCAATCGCAAACCTGATGTATCGCCTAATTTTCATTTTATGCAACAATTACATTCATTTGAACGTCAATTGCGTTTGAATACCAATGAAGCGATGGATCAAAGCGGCAGTGGCGGTGGTGTTGGCATTGGCGGTTCTGCAACAAGTTCAGATATTTCCATGGGTCCCTGTGCATCATCGAAATTTTCTTGCAACTGCATAACCACAGATTGTAAGTGTATACAGTCCGGCGGTTATATAGCACAATTGGCCAAAGCCGCCACTGGCATATCACCTGATTCCGGCATTGAATTTGATCGATGGACACCGTCTTCGGACACAGGACTTAAATGAGATCAACTTGTAGGAAAAAGTTTTGTACTGCCACCGAATATAAATGAGCTACCGCAAACCTTAAATGCTGACAATATGTCGCCCGCTTCAACTAACTCTTCATCTACCTCAACTACTACCACAGTCGAAGCTGTCTCAGTAGTTGAAGTTAGTAAAGGCAATTAAACGAAGAGTAAGTAGTATTGTTAGGGAACTCATCAGGTGGAATTTAATATCCCAACAACAAGCGCAAAGCGATTAAATAGAGGTACAAAACCTTTTCCTACTTTTTGTTACATCATCTTGTTTTTTTTATTGAACGTTTTTGTCTCTCTTTTAAAAAAAAACAAAGGCACAAATTTTAAGTCCCTCCTTCCCGCTTCAAAAACCACTTTTTTTAAACAAAAAAAAAAAAAAAAATAATATATATATATATATATATATATATATATATATATATATATATATATATATATATATATATATATATATATATATATATATATATATATATATATATATATATATATATATATATATATATATGTATATATTAACAAAATGTTTTAGTTTAAATATGTTATACTATATTATATTAAATAGTTATTGTATCCCCTCGAAAACACGCTTGAATAATGGGGGAAACATCTACTACATTAATTACATTAATATTGAATGAAATGTATTTTAGTTTCTAAGTTCCAACATTTATGCAAACATAATTAAGATGAAATCTTATATAGAATTTTATGTGTATTGAATTGTTATAAAAAAGAAAAACAAAATAATTAAACTAATTTAAGTCAACAACAATAAAAGAGTTCTAACACTTGAAGTATGAAATAAACGTATGTATGTACATCATCAACATTTATGCAAAATATTGAAAAAATGTATTAATTTATGTACATACATATGCATGTATGTACATATGTATGTATGTACAACATATATACATTAAACATTATTAAGTCATTTATTATTATATTAAAAACAAAAACTACATGAATTATATGCAAATTCAAATTTTTAAATGAAAAGAAAATAGCCATTTATACTTCAATATCAAAAATACTGTAATAGTCCTTAACAAATATATTGAGCGCAATTGCGAGTGTCGTATTTCGACTTCGACGATTTTGTACTAGAATAAAGAATAAATTTTGCAATATTCTTTATGCTGAGTACACACATTTCGCATTTGTTTTATTGCCAAATGTGTGCTATACCGTTAACATTCTGTGTTTTGTTTGTAACGCAATGCCATACATAAAATATCAGAAATGACAAACGTTGCCGATAGGACCTAGTTAGGATGAGGCAAAATGCACCAAAGGAAATGTAAAATTTGTACTCAGGATTAAACTAGTACAAAATCGTTGTAGTCGAAGGCGAAATATGACACTCGTAACTAGGCCCATTATATTAAAAGGAAAGGAAAAACAACGTTTATATAAAAATAATATGCAAAGAATTTATGAAGAAAAATAAACAAATCAAGAAATATTTTCAAAGAAAATAGAACATTTTTTTATCTCTTCCAAAAACTTAGAGACAAGTTAATAGTCCTAAAACAAATGCAAGAAAGAATGTGTGAAGAAAAATAAACAAAACAAGAAATATTTGCAAAAGTTCACGTCCTCTTAATTACCAAGTTCGGTATATGTGATCAAACAAAAAGTTGTGTATCAATTCAACTAAACTTTAACGAAAATTAATTTGAATATCATGTACATGATACTCAAATTTCTAAATATTGTGGAAACTTAATGTAATTTTAAATTGCTTTCTAAAACCGCAACACGTTTAAGTTCACGAGTGAACACTTTGATAGCGGAATACTTTCTTTATTGGAAGAATAGCATCTATATTATTATTTTAACATTTGTAGTGATTTTTAATTGGATTAGCAATCACTATCGATTATTGAATGTTATGAGATGCAGTAATGAGGCAAGACATGACGTCTAATGCATGTACATACATGCTGGCAAACCAGCACCACGCTAGATCCGAAATACTGATTGTTTTGGGTAAACATTTCCTTTCGGAAGGCCATATTCATATCAAAAGAAATATCTTTTAAATAAAGTAAATTTTATAAATATTGAAAATATATTTTCGGCGTTCTGTTCCAAATTTTAGAATATTGCACTAGTTTCTCTTAAACCTTCGGACTTGCGATGGCAGAGAATTTTTCGCATGCACAGTAAATTCAACTGACCGAGGTCATTGGAAAACTCATAGCTATTTATTTCTGGATTAAGTGAAAGAGGCGATTCTATTGCTGCTATGATTCTCGATTTTATATTTATTTCTGCGGCATAACAGTGATAATGATATAATCTCACCAGAATTCCATTTAGTTCTCCTTTGAGAACAGTAGTTTCCCAAGTTTCTGAGGTATTTTATGCATCTCGGCGAACTTTATAGTACAGCTGGTTCAAATCGCTACTGGATTGCTTGGCCCTTTTCGACTGTCTTCTTCTTTCTACTCCATCAGCCTTATTCTCCGCTACTTTTTCCTATTTCTTGTTCTCCTATTTAAAAAAAAATCATTAACAAATTTTCAAGTTAAACAAAACAACTAGAAATAAAATTCGAAATTCTCCCACTTTTGAACTGAATTAAGAATTTGCAAAGTAAACTTTGCGTGTCTAAAAGGGATATTAGAATAGGATTTTATTCTCAGAAGAATTAAAATTACATACATATACCCCTTTTAGACACGCAAATACCCCTTTTAGACACGCAAATTTTACTTTGCAGTCTTAATTCAGCTGTGTGAGAGACAGAGGGAGCAATACTGTCTCTTTCTGTCTTTCTACCAGCTGAATTAAGACTTTGCAAAGTAAACTTTCCGTGTGTCGAAAGTTTACTTTGCAAATTCTTAATTCAGTTGTGTGAAAGACAGAGGGAGGAATTCTATCTGTTTCTGTCTTTCTCCCAGCTGAATTAAGACTTTGCAAAGTAAACTTTCCGTGTCTAAGGGGAGTATATTTCACACAGCTGAATTAAAACTTTTACCCCTTTTACACACGGAAAGTTTACTTTGCAAAGTCTTAATTCAGCTGGGAGAAAGACAGAAAGAGAAAGTATTTTTACCTCTGTCTTTCACACAGCTGAATTAAGACTTTGCAAAGTAAACTTTCGATGTGTAAATGAGGTGTTTGCAAAATAAACTTTCCGTATTTAAAGGGGTATTACGATTATTTTCCAGTTGTTTTATTTTACCTAAAAGTTTGTAAATGATTTTTTAAATAAATATATTCTCAGATCTCAATTCTATCAAGAATAGAAACTAAAGAGACTGTAATATCCAAGATTTCCCTTATCTTGTTTTTTTATCGATCTCCAATAATATCAGTAATTTCGCATTAAGTTCGAACGTGCGGACTATTGTGTTTTTTTAAAGAACTTTCCACCCCAAATTATTATGTTCGCTTCCAACTTTTCGTAAAAATACATACGAGTATGTACATATGTATGTATATGGAAAAGTTATACTTTTAACTCTATAATTAAAACTAAGTTGAATAAATGCGGATAAATTTCATATTTTTGATTAGTTATTAATTTGTACAGATTCGGTCAAGTTAATCAGTGAGTAGCTTCCAACTTAATCATTGTATAATATTGACAAAATTTCACTTGAACTTTCCAAGCATCTCCTCCATACGTTGTCCCAATTAAACGAATTTTATAAAATTACAGCTATCAAATAGTTTACTATTTATGTAACAAATTGTTTACAAGATTCCAAGAATCGGTTTTCCTGCATATGTACATTTTGTTTTGAATGGAATCTTTGGCAAAACCCCCGTTTGACATCCATGGTAAGTTCAAAATGTATGTATGTATATATGTATTTTGTAAAACCTCGAATATTTAAAAGTTTTAGCTTCATAATAATTTTAAAAATCTAAACTCTCCAAAAATTATGTTATAAGTGAGAATTACCAATAACTATCTTGATTACGTATAAAAATCGTTTTATATACAAAAACTGGCCAATAAGGAAGTTATAAAGAAATTGTGTTTTAAAAATAATTTTTTAGCTAGTTCTTACAAAATTTACTAGTATTAACATTTTTTGTGCAAATACAAAACAGAACTCTGGCAACTGAAACTTTATCAAGACAAAAAAAATTTAATTACCTTCAAAATATTCCTATTATTAAGCAAGTGAAAAAATATTCATGTAGGAATTTTACAAAAGTATATAACAAAAATTTTAAAAACCCCCGACTTTTTTCAGAAAAGATGTTATATCTTCTTCAAACATAGCTAAAAACCCTCTCGATCAAGTCATCTTTCAAACAGAAAAAACTAAATTAAAATCGGTCCAGCCGTTTGGCCTGTACGTGGACACGGACAGACACACAGATACACAGACACACACTACAAACTTATAACACCCCTATTTTTAGTCGGGGGTTAATAAAATATAAAACATGAAATAAATCAGGATGTTTGGAAAATTATAAAAAGGCTGTGTAAAAAAAAATAAAACAATTTTTTTTGTTAAATAATACCCAAATTCACAGTCTTTGGTTAACTTATGACTTTTGTTTAAATAACTGTTTGATTGTGGATGACAACCGAACTCCAGTTGCGCATTCCCAAAGGAGTAGTTTATTTTTTAATTTAATTTTTATTTTAACTCTTTTTTTGCTTTAAAAACAGAAGAAAATGTGGTTGCCAATATCATTGAAAGTTGGCCACTAAAGTGAATAGATGTTACAGCCCATTTACACGGAGAGTTTACTTTGCAAAGTCTTAATTCAGCTGTGTGAATGACAGGATGGAATACTATCTCTTTCTGTCTTTCTCCCAGCTGAATTAAGACTTTGCAAAGTAAACTTTCCGTGTGTAAAAGGGTATTATTTGTCACTTGCCATACGTAATGGATGGAACACAACTGAAGTTCGGTTCTTATATCAATGTTTAAATTATCGGGGGGTCTACTCTGTAATTCGAAAAGAAAAAATATTCGAATTTAGATGTTATTAAGATACGAATTCGAAAGTGTTTTCTTTCGATTCGCATTACAGAGTAGAACCCCTATATTAGTTAACCCAAGTCTGCGAATTTTTGCATTAGTAAGTATATCAGTTCAGAATACTAAAACACTATATATGTATGTATATCTAGATGGTTAAAAACAAAAATTAAGTAAAAAAAAATAATAAATTTAAACTGGTTGAAGCTGTTTAAAAAATAAACGTGAACAGCTCAATCGAAAAGTTTTTTTTTTCAATGTATTTATTTACAATCTATTTTACAATAATAAGTAAATTTGATAAAAAAAGACAATTTAACAGTTGTTATTAAGCTTCAGCAAGCTTAATAAACTAAACCTAATATTATATTTACATATATCAATCGAAAAGTGAAGAAATATTTATAAGTTTAACTTAATTGTACTTGATGTTTAAAATGTTTCAAACATTTTTTTAAGATTATAAAGAAAAAGATTAGAAAAACAAATAAAAAACTTAAAAATGTATAAATGTTAAGAGAAAATCTTTTGCATATTTGTAAAACTTGTAAAAGAAGTAATAAAGAAATCTTGAAGAAACAAATTGTAAGTACGAGTGTGATTTTTCTTAAACTTACCATCCAGTAACTACAAATATCATTTTTTACTTCAAGTCGATTTCATTAAAATGGCCAATGTTCTGTATTCCATATTTATGAAAACAATATATTATAATGGCGAGAATTTTGATTCGCTATGGAATACAGAACGGTGGATATAATTTTTATTAAAAAATGAGAATATTTTCAATATTGCGCTATTAAAATGAAAAAAAAATGCACTTGTTCAATATCATTTTAAGCCTTACATAACTAATTTCTACTGAAAACATTAGAAAACATCCAAAGTAAATGCATTTCTGTTAAAGCCTTAAACATTATTTTAGTCTTTTTAATGACTACCTAGTATTGTCATTGTAAGGATTTTATTAATGTATATTGCCGTTTATTTATAAACCCTTGTTGAAATACACTTTGCTAGGTACTTTACCATTGGAAGCATGTTTCATATTCTCATAAAGTTCTGGTTCGAAACGTTGCATTGTAGAGGTATTTAAAGAACTAACAGACAAATTAGTTTTTCATGAAAAAAATTATATTTTGGGGCGTAATTTGAAAGGAAAATACCATGTTTGTGGAAATAAGGCACAGGCTGTTGGTACCATGAAAAGAAGGCTAGTAAAAATAAAAAAATATATTTTATATCTCCAGTCTATGTTCGACTTTTGAGAAGAGGATAAAGCATGAATGATGTTGAAAATCAAAAATAAAAGCACTTTACAGAGATAAGTGGGAATAATGCAAGAATATGAACAGTGAGTAAATAGATTGTTAATGGGAAATGAAAAACGAAAAACACCAGAATTAAAAAAAAAATATTTTTTGTTGAAACAAATTGCCTAATAATTTAAAAGGTTAAATAGCAAATTTCGCTGTATAGGATGAATTAAAAATATTAAGCAGAAATAAATCATTTAAATCATATAAAAATCGTTAAAAATGGCGCAGAACAAAAAATTTTATTAAAAGGAATATTAATAATATGAATAATAAGGAAAAAGGAAAATAAAATAAAATGGTACTTACAAACATCCTACTAGAGCAGTCTGGAATGGAGCATTCAGCCACTTTACTTTTCTATAAATTGATAGTTTCTCAACACGTTCCATAATCAAAGGTAATACCAACATTCCGGGAGCAGCCATAGCTATGCGAGAAAATACAACTTGACTAATGCCTTTAACAGCTGCTATGCGACTTTTGCCTACATCGTTGCCGTTTTCATCTTTAACCTCGATACCATGTATTATTTCATTTTGACGCATTAAAGGTATATTAACACAGTTAGCCGCAGCCACAGCAGCAAATGGCACAAATCGCTGGAATTAAAAAAGAAAAAGCTTTGCGTTACTTCCAAAAATGTGTTATTAAGAAATCTTACCGTACCTGAAATATAGGAGATGCTCTCTTACTCCAGTAGTTCTTGCAACCTATGGCCGCTACTAGAGCGGATGTTGTTGCTGAGACATATGCCACGCCCAGCTGTGTTACGGACGTCGGTGAATTAGCATTACGATTTGTGTAATTGACAACAGCATTGAAAGACTGATTGATAAATTGCCATAAAACCACAGCTGGCACAGTTCGATAAAATGCCAACATACCACCCGTAATCAACATGCCACCGGGTACCTACAACAAGCACATTTCATTTTATTTAAATTTTAATTTAATTTATTTGTGTATACATATAGTTAATTATTTTTATATGTCTCTATATATAAATACCCTAGTAAATAATAGAAAACATTTGGCAGCGTTTCAAAATTGCAAACACTGGCATTTATTTACATATGTATGTACGTCATATTCAATGGCACGCAATCACGAGACTTTTCAATCGTGCCTCTTTTTTATTAATGTTGCGATGCCAAAATAAAGCAACAACAACATAAATCCCTAAATAAAAGTGCTATTAACTCATTTTATATTTAATTTTGAATATTATTTAGAAATACATATCGCACTCAATCAAGTTTATCAACTCAAAATTTTAAAATTTTCAGTAGAGATGAAAAACTGTTTGTGGTTACATTAACAATTTGATTATTTTTACCTTGAATAAAGGCTCAAATCAAAATAATAAATTTTCTTAGGAAAATATAGGATACATTTAAATAAATGTCCACTTTTGTATTAATTCAAAATAATAACTTTTTTTGATCTAAAGGTAGTCAGTCATTGGACTATCACAAAAATGGTCTCAAATGCGCTTTTAGAGATGAAAGAGTAATCGGAATACGTTGAAATGTTTACAGTAGTATTGATGTTGTTAGTTGATTTCTTGCAAAAGGTGAAATTTAAAAAATTTCGAGTTAATACCCTCTTGTTGATCAAGTGCGATATGTACATATTAGTGATGTAACGAATGTCAATTTTTGATATTCGCGAATACGAATGCGAATACGAATATTTGAAACGATATTCGCGAATACGAATACGAATATTTCATGTGAAATTTATAGACAATATGAAATATTAAAAAATTGTTATGAAAAGAAACTTCATACTCCTATTAGCGTACTTTAAAGTTAATAAAAACTACCCAAAATTTTAATGATCGTCAGTAAATAATATATGAAAATGATACAAAGCACAAATTAATGGATTCGTACAAACTAATATTTTTTATCCATTTATTTAAATTTAGTTTAGGATTTATGCATTTATTTATTTAATTTTTTTGGAAAAATATTCGTATTCGCCTGAATTTGACGAATACGAATGCTTCGTATTCGCGTTAAAAATACCTGAATATTAGGAAATTCGAATACGAATACGAATATTCGTGCATCACTAGTACATATGTACATACATACATATTAAGGGTTTTCATATGAACTCTTAAAATTCCCATTTGTGCAATTGGGCAAATATGCGAGACTTGTTTCATGAAGCCCCTTTTCAACTTTTGCGCAAACAGTTAAGTAAATTTGAATGAAATGTCAAAAAAATTAATATAATAAAAATAAAAAAATAAAATTTCAAGCAGTTTTTTAATTAAATACGTATTTATATATTTCTCTAAAAATAAATCGTGGGTGTGTGTATCTAAAAATGCCCCAAGAAAGCAAAAAACCAAAGAGTTCTTGTTTAATAAATGCACAATTGCACAGCTTAAGTTTACGAGTGAAAATTGTTGGGTAAAGTTAACAGGTTTGTGTAAATAAATTTCCATACAATTTTTGGACATTTTATTTACGAGAGTGTAAAAATGCACAATTGCAAAGTTTGCGAGAATTTTGAACATTCTCATGAAAACCCTTATTATTTTATCACCTAATTCACACGAAGACTTTCACCTAATTCACACGAAAACTTTTATGAAGTCTATTTTTTGACGTCACTTTTTGTTTGTTAGCGAACGGTGTAGAGAAGAAAGAGGGGTAGAAAAAATTACTCGATTTCTGTTTTCCATGGTTTTTTTTCATATTTCTCATTACATTGCTCTTGTTGTTATTGTTGTTACGTTTTAATGTTACTCTTCTATCTTATTGTATTTTTTTATTCTTGCTCTTCTAACTTATTGGCTATATGGGTGAAGAGAAGTAAAATTAGACGTCCAAAGAAAAAACATCGTATGAATGCAAGGAATTTTTGGTAGCAACTTCAAAAGAGAATTAAGAAAAATAGACGTCCTAAATTTCACCGTGTGAATTAGCACAAGGTATTAAATTTTGGGTGTTCTGCTAAAACAACGAAATAACTGAAAGGGAAAAGTATATTAAACAAAGCAGATAATCACTAGATAATATTCGGTACTATATTAAGAAATAAAAAATAAAAATTATCGTTCATTTATTATTTTATAATTTATATTGGAAACAACAATAAATTAATAAAATTTGTTTTTGTTTTCAATAAGTAAATAGGTACATATGTAAGTAATATTACTATAATGTTGAAGAGTCCGAATGCGGCATTTAAACTTGGCATGAAAAACTAAACAATACTAATTTCATGACAGTTTGTTAAATCGTAATACGCGTTTAACGAATTTCGCGCAACATTTTCATTTCTCAAAATGAATCGAAATTGTATATATTTTTTAAACTTTCCAATTTCAAAGATTACCATTCCTCAATCCGATAGTTAACTTTATTGCTATGTAGCTCTATTTGTCAATTCGTGCAGTATAATTTAATACTTGCAATTTCTCACATCTATCACTCCTAGTATTTGATATATGTATATTGTACATACATAGGTACTCGTACATAGCCAATTGTTTAATTAATTTTTAATCACTTAACAAAAGACAACTTTTGCCCTAAATTATATAGGTAAAATGTACATATTTTTACTACACAACATCTGTACAAATGTGCATGCATATGTGTGCCTGTATCTACTCACTTGAAAACTCATTCGACCGCAAAAGTTTTGTAGCTCCCCTGTATCCGGATGAAAAGCTGAATTGTATAATTTCATAGCATATTTGACTTCATTAGAAGAAGTGCCTGCTGGCTCTTGGTTTTTACGATAGGCTTCCAATAGTTCCTTGGCCTGGATAAGTTTGTTACTGGGAAGAATGACCGTACGAGGATCGGTCATCCAAGCAAAATGCCTAAAACGGCCGGCAAATGTAGATAAATCATACAGTGGTTTGTCAACATCTATACGTTCCATATACAAATCTGCCAAGGAATTTCAAAATTTGGAAAAAAAGTATTTTTCACTTGCCCAAATAAATAATATTTAGTAAATGTATGAATGAATGTATGCACATACACATGTGAGTATACATACGTCTGTGAATATTTCTTTCCATTCAAATTAGGCCATCTTATTTACAAACTTATCTACATATAAAGGGTGTTTTTTTTAGAGGTATAGAACTTCGAATTAAATAATACTCAAGAAAATCGTTTTAATGTCCATCAATTTGGCTTTATTGGAAGGATAATTTTATGCCATTAATGTTTAAATATGATTTCGGGCATGTGGCCGCCGCGGCTGGCTCGAATAAAGCCAATTCTACAGGTCCAATTTTCAACCACTTTTTCGAGCATATGGGGCCGTATGTTGGCAATAACGCCACGAATGTTGGCTTCCAAGTCCCCTAACGTTTCTGGTTTGTTGGCGTAGACGAGCGACTTCACATATCCCCAAAGAAAATAATCCAATGGTGTCAAATCACACGATCTTGGTGGCCAATTGACAGGCCCATTCCGCGAAATTATGCGCTCATCGAATGTTTCCTTCAATAAATCGATTGTGACGTGCGCTGTGTGGCATGTAGCGCCGTCTTGTTGGAACCACAACTCATCCACATTCATGCCATCCAATTCGGGAACAAAATAGTCGGTTATCATGGCTCTATACCGGTCTCCATTAACGGTAACTAACTCTCCAGCATTATTTCGGAAGAAGTATGACCCAATGACTCCACCAGCCCATAGAGCACACCAAACAGTCAGTTTTTGTGGATGTAATGGCGTCTCAAGGGTCTCATGTGGATTCTCTTCACTCAAAATTCGGCAATTTTGCTTGTTGACGTAGCCATTCAACCAAAAATGAGCCTCATCACTGAACAAAATTTTGCGATGAAAATCAGCATCGAGATCAATCTCATTTTCGGCCCATACACCAAAATCACGACGCATTGCATGGTCTCGCGGCTTTAATTATTGCACAAGCTGGATCTTATAAGGTCGCAAGCCAAGATCTTTGCGCAAAATCTTCCATAAAGTTGATGGACAAAGCTCTAATTGCTGTGCACGGTGGCGAATCGATTCATTCGGGTCCTCTTCAACACTTTGCTCTACAGCGGCAATTGTTTCTGAATCCACTGTTCGACGTCTCTGCGGATGCGTATTATCACATAGAGTAAACGTAGTGCGAAAACGATCCATGGTTAACCGAATTAATTGCTCTGATGGACGATTATGTCGACCATAAAATGGACGGAGCTTGCGGTAAACTTCGCGAACTGAACCATTATTTTCGAAATAAATTTGCACGATTTGCAAGCGTTGTTCTTTTGTCAACCTGTTCATGATGAAATGGCAAACCAAACTAAATATTAATCACTTGACAGCTGACAAAATGGCCGCCAGTTAAAAAAGTGATTCCAACTTAAATTTCTATACCTCAATAAAAAACACCCATTACATACATATGTATGTATGTGCATCTGAATGCATGCAAATACATGCCCACACGTACATGAGTATAGAAATGTGCAAGTACTTACTTTGCATTTTATTGGGATTTAAATACAATTTAGTACGTTGGTAGGTATAACTTTTGCCAAGGAATTTATAGCCACTGGATTCGAATAATTACGTAATTGAATGTGTTTTCTTTTTATTAAGCAAGATGGTGGCGTTTTTGTGTTGCATATACCGGTGGCCTTGTCTGCTGCCTCGCACTGATTTTATTTATCAATTGAACTTTTTATGTATGTACCTATGTACATACTTTTTTCAGCAGCAAAAAAGAAAAGAAAGCAAACAATACAAATTAATAATTTACTTTAAGTATTAACACCTGCTATGTTCCATTTAATAGACTCTTCTTTCCATTCACAGGTATTTAGTTTTTGTAACTGTAGTTAGTTTGTTGTAAAAAGCTTTGGCTGTTGTCCAAAATTCTTTTTGACTTAATGACTGTGTTTAAGTTTCTGATTTAAGAAGAGTGCTTTATTGATATAAAAAATTTAAAATATATTCTATATATCCGCTAAAACTTACATTTTGTTGCTGGCTTTCCAGTTTAAACAGTTACTTTGCTTTTTCTATTTTCCATAACATACTTCTGACTGCTATTTAACTTCTTTATTTTAAAGCGCATGCTTGTAATAACCTGCTGTTTAAAATAAAAGAGCTGCCAGCTTTCCTGCACTCTAATGCTTGAAAAATACATATTGTTTGACATAAGCAATCCAGTACATATGGCTCGCTCCTTTATTTGAAAACTTGTAACTTATTTTTTGCAAAGCTAGCTTTTGTTGAGTTATGCCTCTGTTGCAATAAATGAGTGATTTGTGGTTTGGTTTATTGTAATCACAACATTTTTATATACATATACATACATATGTGTATTAAGCCAAAAATTCAGTCAGTCGCAGCTCAAAAATATAGCCATAAGCGTAAGAGCGGCAAAAGAATGGACTTCTACTAGAAAGTCTGCAGCCGCTACATAGCTAAACTTATAGCATACATCATGTATGCTGTTCACATATTCTCCAATAATGTTGTGATTGAAACGCGACCTGGTTCTGAAACTAAGTTTCCGGTAAAAGTTAGATATATGTACGTTACCGTTACAACTACAAAATGTGCGATTTTATAGTCACACTCCGATAATCCTGGCAACCCTTTAACACAGCAGTTGTGTCTTTGACATTTGTTTACATTTTTGTGTGTTTTTGATACGAATTTAATAAATGGAGGGTTGTTAATTTTGTTTTGGTTTTTCTCCATGTCTTACAATTAATATTTTATCATACAAGAAAGCACATTACTTTGTTGCAGAAAGATATATCAAAAAATTAACATACATATATAAAACTGTACTGTACATATGTAAAACTGTAAATTATAATTGGATTAAAAGAAATTAAAGGGAAAAGGTTGATCAAAGTTTACAATTGGGAACAAAAACCGGACTTTCAACTTTTAAGGCTGTCTATACACCTATACGTCACAATATATTCATAAAATAGAGGAATGTTGGTGGACTATAAACTTTAATTCCAATCTTTGTAGCATAAAAATGACAAAAGTTTTCACGACATGGTGGTGTTCACAGGTAATATTGTATCTACTTATATCAACCCCCACACAAAATCAAGGAGCCCATATATTGGCCGTGTTGCCTAGTGTATGGAAATCTCATTATCTTCTTGGCCATTATCTACTCTCCCAATTAGTAGAGCAGATGAATCATACGGTGACCTTAATAAGTCCCTATGAAATGGATGATTTGGAAGGAAGTACAGCTAATGAAAATTTTCGAGAAATAAAAGTAGAAGGTTTGCTCAACAATTGGATCGAAATGGGTTTGTCATTTAACGTAGAGGAAATGCATGCAAAATCTACTATGGAACATTTTACACGTCTAATGTATGCTACTACTAGTAATACAGATGGTATATTACAAAATACCAATGTTCGTGAACTACTGCAGGCACCGCAAAATTTTGATTTGCTAATAGTGGACTTATTTTTAAGCGACGCATTGTTAGGGTAAGTATATATATATATATATATATATATATATATATATATATATAAGTATATATATATATATATAAGTATATATATATATATATATATATACTTAGGGTAAGTATATAAATATATATATATATATATATATATATATATATATATATATATATATATATATATATATATATATATACATATATATATATACATATATATTATTCTTCTAACTTTCTTTCCTAGTTTGTCTTTTTACTATCAAATACCCACTGTTGTTCTTAGTCCCAGTGGTTCGAATACATGGCTTAACCAACGTTTTGGGAATCCCCAAAATGCTGCATTGGATCCTAGTAATTTCTTGCCATATGAAAAAAATATGACATTTTTACAGCGATGCGTCAATACTCTGATGGCGATGTTCGAGAAGCTCACTTATTCATTTTTTCATATGATCTCTCAGCAAGCTGTTTATACTAAACATTTTGAACCACTATGTCAACTTGCCACATGGTGCAAAGAACTACCCCATCATAACGAATTGACTGAAAATCTGTCTTTGGCTTTGATAAATACACATCCAGTATTGCAATATCCTCGAGCGTTTTTACCAAACATGATGAGTATAGCTGGTTTTCATATAAAAACTTCAAAAAAGGATTTGGAATTGCCAAATGTATGTCCGAAATTTAATTTTTTTTTGTAGAATGCACGTGAATTTAAAGATATTTTTTTAGCATATAACACAATTTATTGAAGGAGCAACAAAAGGAGTAATTTTCATGAGTTTCGGTGCTAATATATATGATTTTCCTATCGAGAAAATGGAATTATTTCTTGACGCTTTCGAAACACTGCCTGAAATGCGATTCATAATTAAATATGATGATCAGCGACCCTTGCCCACTACTCTTAATTTTTCTTCTCAAATAATGATAAATAGCTGGTGGCCTCAGCAGGCTCTATTAGGTAAGTTATGCAAATGCATAATGATTGTTTTGTAAAAAAAATTCATTCTTTCTACTTAGCTCATGACAACGTCAAAATTTTTATAACTTCTGGTGGCTTTATGAGTGTAACTGAAGCTCTTTATTTTGAAAAGACGATTTTTGCAATACCCATTACTCCAGAACAGTACGTGTTATGCAAAAAACTCGGCAAACAAAATGCTGCGTATGTACTCCATTACAATGAATTGAGCTATGATCAAATAATTTATGCCATTAAACATATATTGGGAGACAAATTAAATTATCAGCAATCTTTAAAGGTGTTAAAAAGTCAATTAATACAAAATTTAGATAGTGTCGATCATCTGACAAGAACTTTAAACGCTATTGAGATGACAATACGTACAAAAGGCTTAAATTACCTCAAGTCTCATTCTCATCATTTGAATTTTTGGAATTCTATACTGTTAGATGTTATGTTCTTTTTAATTGTGGCCCTACTAGCAATTCTTGCCATACCGTTTCTATTAACTTGCTGCATTTTAAAGAGATCGTACCTAAATCAAATCAAATTCAATTTACTTAATCAACAAAATCATCGATATCATTACAATGAATTTGTATCGAAAGCAACACATCAAAGGAATTGCACTAAAGCGAAATACCAACGCTCTGAAAATGAAGATCAAGAGGTTGATGATTCCCCAGTGTGGCAAGCAAGGCGTAGATCTTCCAATCCAGATTTGCAAGAAAAAGGAAAGAGACTTTCTTCGAATAGTTCGTCGTGCTGTAATTGTTCAGTTACATCGTCCTCTGCACCTATAACACCACTATCCAGAAGAGAATTCAATCAGGTTTTTGGAGACAGCGACAAAGATAATATAAACTAAAGTTCTTATAATTTTTTGTTTTTGTAAAGTCTTTAGACAATATTTAATTGTTTATAAATATATAAATATGTATGTAAAACTAAGTGTATTTTGTGCAGTTTGTGAATTTTTATGATATATACTCGTACATCCTTACATACGTACTAGAAAATGAACACTCAAGCATCACTACTATCTTTATGTATTATATACGAATTTAATAATAATTATTGGAATATTAAAACGTGTTTTGTGTTACTTTAAAAGCCGTCTTATTTCTCATTAGAAACGTAAAAGTCGACTGACGTGGTCTGGTAATTATTATCGATTAGGAAATGCAAAATGTTTAGGAAATTAATTTATTATTCACATACATAGACTTACCCATCAGTCCTGTTAATGACAAACTCCAAATATATAAAATCTAACATCTTCCGTTGTAGTGTATCACTTTTCTGAACGACGTTGAAGTCTTTGAAGTCCAGGTCACAAACCGTCTGCTATGATATTGTTAAGAACTTGATTGTAACAAAGAATATTTTACTTTGTTTTATCCATTAAAGATATTAACTGAAAATCCAATGGTATAGTTTCTGTTTATAGTGCACAAGATACTGTAATACACATTTATTAAGAATTTCTAACTTCGAGTATGATTTCATTTATTAAAGACCAAATTTAATTATAACTTCCTTATTTTAATTTTTCTTAAGATTCAATAGAGATCATACACTTTTTAAAGGATTTTTAGCGAAAAGACTTCCTTAATTTACCCGGACGAATTTCATTTTTCTTAAGATTCAATAGAGATAAAACCACAGAATACAGAATATACTTCTTGATAAAACACTTTTTCAGCGCGAATACTTCCGAAAACTAAAAGAAGAAGCCCAAATTTCCGCCAAAGTTAAAGAGATGCCAGACTAGTTAGCATCAAAACATTTGAAGCAATTTCAGACAAAATTCATATTAAACTTGAATACCTGTAATTATAAATACACCTTGCTTTCATCGAAACAGAGCTGCCATTTGTAACAGAGTAGTTCATGTAAATAATACCACAAAATCCGGCTGTTCTAGTGGATTCCATCTATTTTGTGAATTTCCTTTATAACTTAATTTAATTTAACCTAATTTATTTCATTACACGAAAACCTAGCCTTATGGCCTCAATCGGTTTTCACTATAAATACTACTACTACTACTAGCAGCTGTCATCTCTTAACTTTATTCCATATTTTCTGTTTGTTTCTAATTTATACCATATTTAATTCCTTATATACATACATATAGATACATATGTATGTACTAAGTATGTATACATACACATGTAAGTATACATGCATACATACATATGTACGTACGCACTAGAAAATTAACACTCAAGCATCACTACTATTTTCAATGTATTATATTCGAATTTAATAATTCTAATTAGAATATTTAAACGTACTTTCTGTTATTTTAAAAAGGTGTCTTATTTCTCATTAAAAAAACGAAACTCGACGAACGTGGTCTGATAATTCAGGAGCTGGCGAACAAAACTAGACATGTCTTCAGTACATGATTTTTTTCGGGTTCTCCAAGCACACATCTATGATGCCACGAAATATTTTCATTCAAAACCAGTTCGATCCTAGATTGAAAAATAAATAAAAGTGACTTTTCCTTGCTAGATAGAGACATCTAGGTAGTTCAGTTATTTGCCACTCCTGTAAAAAACAGTTAACGGGACTAGTCTGGTTTTCTTCGCCAGCTTCTCAATTATTATCGATTGAATAAAACCCTTAGGAAATGTAAAACGTTTACGAAATGCATTTATTATTTACATACATATACTTAACCCTCAGTTCTTTTTTAATGATAACAAATCTAACCATCTTCCGTTGCAGTGTTTCACACGTTCAAGTCTTTGGCGTGAATGTCGCACATCGCAGGTCACAAAGCTGTCTGCTATGATATTATTAAGAACTTCGTTGTAACAAAGAAAATTTTACTTTGTGTTTTCCATTAAAGATATTATGATATTAATATCCAATGGTATAGTTTCTGGTTGTAGTTCACAAGATACATAGATTCACATTTATTAAGGATTTCCCACTTGAAGTGTGATTTCATTTATTAAAGACCAAATTTAATCATCACTTCCCTAATTTATGCGGACTATTTTTATTGTTCTCGATTTTCAATAGACATAAAACTCTTCTGAAAGGACTTTTAGCGCTAATACTTCCTTAAATTACCCGGACGAATTTAATTTTTCTTAAGATTCAATAGAGATAAAACACTTTAAAGGAATTTTAGCGCTATACTACCGAAAAGTAAAAGAAGAAAAACAAAAAGACCGAATTTCCGGCAAAGTTAAAGAGATGCCAGACTAGTTAGCATACGTGTATATATGGTGCATAAAAAAATATGTTTCATAAACCACAGATATAGCCTAACCTGTGTCATAAACTCTATACAGTATGGGTAAAGGTCTATTTATTATATACCTTGATGAGAATATTTATCGTCCATTTTTAAACTTCTTTACAACGTGCTTATGAAAAATTCATTTTCAAACTTGAATATGTTCATCAAAACAGAGCTGCCACTTGTAGCAGGATAGTTCATGTCAGTGTTACCATATGTGAAGATTTATCTTATTTTTGAAGTTTTTAGACATGTTAAAACGACAAAAAAGATATTTTATCTTAAAATTTAAAAATTTTACTTTTGTTACTTTTAATATATTATTGAGGGATTTTTTGACCAAACTAATTACAAATTTTCTGATTTGCTTCATATTCTATACATTAAATATTTTGTGTTATTTGGCTTTATTTTTAATAGTTCACAGGAAACAAAATAAATTTTAACTCATTTCCATTCAATAAAATAACAAGAAAGATTTTTGGTCACAAAAAGTTTTTTTTTGCTCGACTTGAAGATTTTTGAACAAATAAATATGGCAGCACTGGTTCATGTATAAATTCTTGACTTGCAGCTGGTTGCAGTACCTCAAACGCCAGCTGTCTTAGTGGATTCTATTTATCTTGTGGATTAAATGACGTTTAGGACGCTGTCATCTCGTAACACTTTTCCATATTCCAATTATCTTCTTTGAACACATTTTATGTGATCATATTAAAAAATTCCAAAACGATTACAATCTTTATAAAAGAAGAGGTACAAAAGCAACATGTTGCGTGCTCCAATCGGTGTTTTACAGCGCATAGCTATTTCTGAAAGCAAAACTGGACAAACGGCATTTGCTTTGGAATTTGTGAGATGGAGGCGTAAGCCTCGTTGGCTTCCCACTGCCAAGAGTAAAATGTTCCGAGTACCCGAGAGAAAACAACAAACACCAGAAGAAAAAGCAGAATTATTACGTTTACACAATAACTACAAGTTAGTTTTTCTCATATAAGCGTAAGGTACAGATAAAAAGCAAACAAATCGTATTTAATTTTTTAGAACCCAGCTGAGATCGGTGCGACAATATTTACGAGAAGAAAATCAACGGTTGGACGAAACTTCGACAGCTGGTCACTTTGTTTTGACTGCCGAACAAGAAGAGGCTGAACTCCAACGTTGCTTACTTGCCAATGAAAAATGGAACAGGGAAATAGCCTGTATACGAGAGGAACGTTTGGCAAGGGAAAGAAAAGAAAGAGCTGAATATGTACAAGAATGTTTGAGAAATGCCCGGGAACGTGAGGAGGAGAGAATGGAGAAAATCGAGGCGTTAGTGAAAAAAGAAAAGGTATGTATGCGGTTTATATAACATTTGCTTTTTATCATAATTTCTTCTTCCTGGCAACAGGAGTTATCGAAAACATTTATTACCCGGGAAAGTCTTGAAAATGCTATCGAACACGCTTTGGCGAATCCCGTTGATTACAACTTTGCAATAGATTTGCGTGGCAACATTTATTGCGGACGAACCAACACTCCAGGAAATACTACTGGTGGCCAAAAACTTCCAACATCATCGGATGGAGAAGACCGCTTAGAGGCCCAAAATTAAAAAATGTTTGTATATTACATTTAAGCCTAGACTATTTTATTGTTTGAAATTAAAAATATTTATTTCCTATTTTTTTTCAATACAAAGGAACCAAAACTAAAACATAACGCCAATATTAAAAAGTAATGTTTTTTATTATAATCGGCCACTATCATACAGAGAAATAAAAAGCTTGTACATAAATTGAATGTACAATGCTACAGCTGTTGATCACTTATTAACTGATGTTTAATTAGTTGCTCCCAATCTGGCGTTGCTGTTATTTTAGCCCGTATGGGACCTAAATTAATCATATTTCCGCTGCGTTCATCCCGATTGCAACTAATAGACATTAGATCCTAAAATATATAGAAAATTTCAAAAACAAGCATATAATTGATGCACATGAAAATCACCTGTAAGAATCCTGTTTCCATTCCTATATCAAGGTCAAAGTAGGTTTCACCCAAAACTAACTTCGTTTTACCCGATTTAAAGCGTATCAAACGCCCAACTTGTCCCTCCTCCATTTTCTTTAATACGTTATCTTTAATTGGCTTTTTCTTTCTGTCGGTAAAATTTACTGGCTTATTAGTGTCCGCTGTGGTAGATGTTGAAGGATTTACAGTACTTTCTTGTAATTCAGGATCTTCTTCTACACAGGGTAAAGTGTCTGGTAGCTAAATTTAATTAATTAAAACAAGTGCAATTGCCTTTTATTAGAAACCTTCACTTACTTGCATTAAAAATATTTGTGGTTGTGAATTGTCCAGCAGTTCTGTCAATGACTGGGGATAACGTGGTATCGGCTGACTTTGTTGGTCAATTTCTTGAGCTACATGCAGGGCTTGCATATGAGATGCAATGGCTACAGCGTCTGCTTGGAAAAGATTTATTTTTCATTATCACGTATATTTTTTGGACTTTATTAAATATCGTTAAATAGCTTCCAGACTTTTCTGATACACCAAAACAATTACCTTCTTTTGAGTTAGCTGATTCCTCTTCAATATCCACTGATTCTAATTTAATCTCAGGTTTAATATATTTCCATTTAGCTTACGAGTTTATAGTGCCAATATTAAAATTTATTTTTATTAAAAAGACGTAAATGGAATTAGTGTGCCGGGTACAATGAAACAATTTTATTATGAATTTTGTTGTTGGAAATTGAGAATTTACTTAAAGTGGCAACAAACGAACAATTTTCACTTCTTTTTTCCATAAAAATTTAATATGGGAGCTTATGGAACTCAGCTGGGATAAATGTTATTTACATTCCAGCTAATATTCTTCTTTCCTAAATATATGATATACTTTGCTGATTAATGCTTACCTTGATTTAACTGAACAGGCATCCTATCCAAATCAGTCTTTAGATCTGTTTCATCATCGTCAATAATATCATCAAGGGATTTGAGAATATCAACTTCTTTTGCCAATACGTCCTTTATATCAATTTTTTTTTCACTTTTCAACAATGTTGGCTTTCTCATAGCCGAAGGGGCGTCCTCTACATCTCGACTATAACCTGAGGATCTGGATGCCTGACGTATATTTACAGCGCCTGCTCCTTCCGAAAAAACACCTGTCGTTTGTATAAGTGATGTTGAACCTCCACGTCCTCCTCTTGGGCTTCCTCTGGCACCACGCCCTCGACCTCTTCCTCTACTGATTGTAGTGTCTTTAGAAGTTTTCACATTTCTTTGAAGAAAAAAACATTATTTTTTTATTTCGTTGCCAATCAATAGTTTCTCAATCTACATACGTATTTTTGTTTCTCACAACATTTAGGTTCGGTAAAAATACTTTTTTGTTTCCAGCTACACCACTTGTTCCTCTTCCACCCAGGGTCAAATCCCTCGCAGGTGTTAGGGACGACAGTTTTGTTCCATTGGGAACAAGCGTTGTGGCAGACACTTCACGTTTAATTGATGACTTAGTTACCGTCGTATCAACAGATGCCGCCGGGATATTCACAGAATTTTTAGTGGCAGCCATGTTTGCATTATTAGAAGGTAGACGAGAATTATCTTAGCTTTCTGTTGTATTCCAATCCAAACTTTATAAAGTTCATGGGAAGTCGTAATTAAAAATATAATCCAGTTCTTTCTTTAAAAATATTTGACCATAATTAATCCATAGCAGAAACGTCTTTGAAAGAACATCATCTTGGTGTAAAACTAATAGTTGCAAAAAAAAGGAGTTTTGCATGAACAATGCGAATTAACCAACACTAAAACAGATGTTAAGATTTTTTGCAATGAACAAATGCTGCAAGGGTGGCTCAATGAGATAGTTTACACAAGAACAATTTTTAAGTCGCACACCTTTTGCTCTCTTCCAAATTACACGAGACTAATTCATCTGACATAAAATGTATATGTGTATTTATTGTTTTTTATATTTATTTAACATTTGCTGTTAATTTTTGTGTGTATTGGTTTTGAGATGCTAATGTGGGGTTGTAGCTGGTTGAAAAATTATGCCAAACATAAAACCATTCTCCTTACGCTACAGTTACACGACCAAGATTTGCTTTCAAGATTTTCACACATGCTGTTTGTCAAAAGTCGTTTAGATTGAAAGCTGTGACGTAGGCTGCACGCAATTTCTAAGCAAATTTATTTTCAATATCCCTTTGATAAAAAAAAACAGCTTAAGACAACAAAACTTCATGACTTCTATATAGGCCTATAAGTCGCAACACATCATTATCACAGAATACACAGAATTGAAGAAAGTGACAGGTAAAAAAGCTCCAATCAGGTTTTTGTTAAAATTCATGGAAGAAAGAGAAAAGCATAGTGTATTTTATACTCTAGTGTATTACTACTTACCAATTAACACAGCTAATAAAAATGTATTGCACTAGAAAGACGTAGCAAAACAAAACCGACGACAAAATTTGAGGGAAAACGAGACAAACTGAAAAATACCCGTATCTTCCGTCTCGTGACACTTCTGTATATTTTGTGATCATTATACTTTTTATTTTTGTTTCCAAACATATTTATTTAAGTGTAATTAAAGTTTTTCGATGGAATATAACATTATTTGTAATAAAAGAATACAAAAATACTATGTCGGCAGAAAATTTGAAAAGAAAAACGAAAAGTGTGCTCATTGAAATTGCTGTCAGTTGTTTTTTTGCCTATAAATTGAACACACAATTGGAAAGAAAATTTAAAGTCAAAGTTGAATCAAATTCTAAAAGTATGAATGTATTAGTAAAAAAGTGTGAATGTATTAAAATTTGAAAGGCATAACTTGATCGTGTAACCCTCAAGTTACCGAATTTGTCTACAAACTGCCATATTATGTCAGCATAATTATGCCCGTATAAATCAGCGCAATGGAGCAGATGATGTTATATCTACTGGATATATGGTGAGCACAACTTTGGGAAGGGCAATTGTCATATTGCATATACATACATATCTGTCGTGTGCCACATATTATGAAATCAATGTTTTAACATATTGCCGAGCAAAAATGTTAAGACACACGATGCCAAAGTACATATACACATGTAAAATATATGATATATATGCAAAAACGTCACTATGTATGTGAACTAAAACTTCAACTTTATATTATATAGATCATCTATGCCACCATTTAATATATGTTTTAACGGAAAGTTTTAATGCCGAAGTTATTGGTTTGTGTTAAGAAATAAACAATACTCGTCAGGGCGTAGTGTGACCAAAATTTGTGATTTTTTTTCGGAGCCCTTCTAATAAAAACCCAACATGTGCAAAAGTAAACGACGAAAACATGGTTGTATTTCACTGTAACATCTATTGAGTGAGCTTGAGAGACTTTTATTTTATACTCGAAACTTGAAAAGAGCGGATGTGCGTGACGGGTAACGAAGCAAAATCTATGTATATAAAAAAATTGTAAAATGCACACAAGTGCAAATTAAATCAGTTTTTAAATAAATTGTAATTCAAGTAATTATTAAAAATATTATCGAAAAAATAACTGTTAATGGAAAATGCAATAAAATGATGTTCTAATGAAAGTGAAGAAAAGTGAAATTTTTAGCAAAAAGTGTGTATGTGTTAAATTTCAGTCGCAGACTTTTTCTACTTCAAATCAACTCAACGCAGGAGTGGCAGGCAAAACAACAACAAAAAATCATACATACACAAGCCACATTTTGTGGAAGATATGAAAACAAAGCAAAAAAATGCAAAGGCAAAAGTTTAAAGTGAAATTTAATTTAAACAGCAACAAAATGAAATGAACGTCATTATTATTAATTAACAAATCCACTCACACACGTCCATATAAAAAAAGAGAAAAAAGAACCTTAAATGTGTGCTTTTTGTTTATTTCCAATAAATAACGACTCTTCTTGTTAAACAAAATAAAATCCCCAAAAAAATAAAAAAGGTACAGAAAAAAGCGAGAACAATTGAAATTTTGTACGAAACTGGATCTTAAATGTGTGTATTCGTAAAATATATCACAAACAAATAGAAAATGGATGATAACATAAAAATCGAAACCTATAAAGAAAGCATTCCAAGAATAACATGTTTAAAATAAATAATACAATTTAGAAGTAAATATTTTCCTAATTTTGTTTCTATTTTATAAGGAAGATTCTTCCAAAGTAATTAATTGAAAATTTCCAGAGACTTGTAGAAGACCGAAGGTATAGATAATAAAATATAAAACGCCTAACCCACTAAAATAACACAATGGCTAGCTGGGCTGAACGAGTTCATAGACGTGCTGCAGATTTCAGCAACGTGGTCACATCTTGCGGCCATCCCGGTTCATCTGCGCCTACATATCCCTACCGTTTGGAAAAAGTTAAATTTGGTGTACCTTTAGAAGAGGTGTGTAAAAATGGTAACATTCCCGGGCCTTTGTTGGTTCTCATATTGAAACTAAACAAAGAGTCCCCAAATCGTCGTGATGTTTTTCGGGCACCCGGGCATCAAGGCGCCATGAAAAAACTAATACATTTCCTTCAAGCTGGCCGCTTGGTTAATGTTGATAATTATTCGGTTTATACAATAGCTAGTGTGCTGAAAAAATTTTTACGCAAAATTCCAAACGGAGTTTTCGGGCGCTCTGGAGAAGAGGAATTATTTGCAATTATTGAACTTTCCAACGAATCAGAACAAATAGACCGTTTACACAAGTAAGTGACAATTTGCTAAGTTTAACTTTCACCTTTTTTTTTGGTACATAGAAAAATATGTTTATTTTAGAATCCTGATAGGTTTTTGAGGTTTTTATATGTAATGATTTTTCTTCTTTAGACAAGTTGTCTTAAAAACTAGTAGGTAAAATTTCATTCTTTATCCGGGGTGTTCCTACACACATACAGACATATGTATGTATGAATGTATGTACATATGTACGTAACAGCTACGTAGTTATAAAAACATAATTGGTTTAGAAAAGAGAAATTGTTTGGTATGAAGAAAAGCGACATCACACTGAAAACTAGAAGCGCCTACGTGTCTTTAGATTTCAATATTTAGTGTATGGTAGGTTTAATATGTTTGCAGTGCAGATGTTGTCCTCGAAAACAAATACAACTGGATAAAAACTAATGCTACCTATGTTCATTTTCCAGTATTTCTTGCTTTGTAAGCTTCACATTTTTATGTTATTTTGTTTCTACAAGCAAATCTGTGCATTTGTTGCAAGTTTACATACATACTTGTTTATGTATGTACATACTTAGTATCAAATTGATAGATAGATGTTTATTTGTCTTTCTTTCATATTCATTTGTCTTTATTTGAAATTATATTTACAAATAAAACTTGTTGTATTATATTATTTGTTGAATACTTGTTTACGCGTGGATTGCATTTGTAGCAAACTTGAACGTTCCTTGCAATTCTCTATGTATCTGCGCTTTTGATCATAACTTTTTCAGTTTAGAAAACAAAATAAAATTGAGCAAGAATTAAAAAGCAAAACTATTAAATCTTCACATACAATATGTGCGTACATTTGCAATTGAAGAATCGAAAGTGCCATAATTGAAATTTCATATACACATGATAAATATTTTAAGTTTAGCAGTACTCAAACTTCGATCGAAGAAAAACCCCAAAAAGTATATTCAATAGCAAAATACACGGTGCGCACCAATTGTGCTACAATAAGAAATTCAAATAACCTTTTCTATCAATATAGGTATTTTATTAATTTTTTTATTGTATATAAAATTTAATTTAAATTTATATATGTAACTAATTGTTTTTGGAAATGATAGACCTTAAATGATATCCATGGTCATTCACGCATATGCGGCACATATCAATCGATTCAATATTTTTTGGAAAAATTCCAAGCAAATCGATCCACTCGATGATTTATTTTGAAATGAAATGAAATAAAAATGAAATGATTTATTTTGCTTGTAATACCAAAAATACTCAGAGAATTTCCGCCAAAATCCCGCCTAAATTCCCTTTGAATGGAAATAAAGGACTGGAAAGCATGGTACCGCAGTATTTTAGAGTATCCCAAGCATTAATTTAATAAAACCAAGTAGTATACATACATACATATCGTTGGTCTCGAGTAGAAAGGCCCTAACTCAAATAATTGTAACTTTACAGTACCAACTGCATATAGAACTGCTTTGTTCAACTGCTTGTAAAAACGTTAATTTTTAGACTAGTGCAATAAATTTTTGCAACGAGGTGTGAAATATATTGGAATCAGTGAAAACCTCAATTTCGTAAAAAATACGAGTTAGGACCTTTCTACTTGAGACCATCGATATATCGCACATATACTTCAATAGTGGCATAACTCAAAAAACCAGTTTTGCAGAAAACGCGTTTTAAGTTTTCAATTTTCATACAACTCAATGGAGAAATGAAAAAAATTCTTCTCTCAGGAGGTGACGGTACAACCTATTTATATGAAATTTTTACACAAGATAAAATACGAAATGCCGCATCTTTCTGCATTATTAACTCAAAAAACTCATTTTTTGAGTTATGCCACTATTGAAGTATATGTGCGATATGCATGTATATATCGCTCATATACTCAAAGAACGTCATAATACACAAAAATGGTATTTTTGAGATAGTTATGCAGAATTAATCCTCATATCGTTTTCATATGGTGTAAAAATTTCAAACAAATATCTTCTTTCCTCAACTCCTGAGAGAAAAATTAATTTTTTTTCCATTAAGTTTTGTGTAAATTGAAAACTTCAACACGTTTTCTGGCAAACTGGGTTTTTTTTTTGAGTTATGACGTTCTTTGAGTAAATGAGCGATATGTACATATATAAATTTAACGGACACGCATATAAAATAAATTAATTTTGTATATATGTTTTGTCTTAATCTTTTTTACCTGCGATTTGTGTTTATTTTTATCTGAGTTTTTGAAGAGGTTTTTATTATTTTCATGAATATACGTAAACACTGCAATTAGAGCAGAACATTTGTAATCAACAAGTATTTTATTACTATAATTAATTACAGACAAACGTGCATACAAAACATACGAATATGTTTGCTTTCTCGATTACTTAAAATTTTGTTCAAAGACATCAAACCCTACAAATACATTTTTATTGAATTAAAGCACCAAATCCTTTAGGATTATGAAACGTAAGGTACATAATTAAAAAAATATATAAATGATATTGCATTGAAAAAAGAAGAATAAAGAAAAATAAACTCTTCATCTATGGAAGTGCGCCACATATTTCAAGAACTTGCAAAAGCTACTAAGTTTATTCATATCAGGATTGTATATCCTGACAAGGTTCATATTTCATATTAATTTAATGAATGTATTACATGTGGCCTCAAGGCCAATAAAAAAAATATATTACAAGTAATTATTATACTATGGGAATTTATAATTCACAACTAATTAACTAATCAATAAATTTACAACCAATAATATAATATTCCTAACATCTTAACAAATACCACGAAAATCCTAATGTTAAAACTTAAGGATTGGCCAAGAAACTTATTTTCTTCTGTTTGAAAGAGCAAAATCTATTGTCCATATTTTGAGAAAAGAAAACCTCATAGTTAAACGAGAAACATTTAAAGTTAACATTTTATTGTAAAAATTTAATTAATTAATTATTAATAATAGCAGTCTTGTGTTTAAGAGAGAGAAGGGGAAAAAACATCATTAACAGAGGTATGTTGGCATAATAACATATGTATGTACTTCTGTTAGAGGTAGAGGTAATCAGATGAAGTTGAGCTTGCAGAATACACTATACATTGTATTTGTTAAGTTTTTTATCTAAAATAAATTGTAAATTTTTTCAAGGATAATTTAATATCCCAGGATAACAGAAATACATCGGCGGCTAGAAATTTTAGGAATTGCTGTATTTCGTGCCCTTTTATGAAATTCAGAAAAATTTCAAGATTGCTCTGAAGTTTCAAATTGGAAGTTCAAGGAAAGATGAATCCCAGCAAAACAGAGATACGTGGGCGATTAGAAATTTTTGGAATTTGTAAATTTCAGAAAATGTTTAGTATATGGTTAATTTTCAAATTTGAAATTTCACAGAAGGATGAATTTCTAATAGTAGTACTAAATAAAAAAGTTGGAAATCATCTAAACCTGAGATTGATTTATTCTAAAAAAATATTCCCCCGTATCGTGGTTAGCCTATTTCGACTTCGATTAAGACGTTTTTGTAATAGACTAAAGAACATCGCAACATTTTTTCTTTAATCTAAGACTAAAATGTCGTAGCCGTAGTTGAAATACGCCAACCAAGATAAGGACTAATGTTCAATTTACTCTCGTTAAGAAAAAATTAAGTAATAGAATAGATATGACATTTTGAAATTATAGTAATACGTGTGCATAATATACATACATATTTCTGTATCTCTATTTTTGTTGTAGGCAACAATTTTTTTCAACTATTGTTGTGGTTAAACTTTTCACCATTAATGGTTTTTTGTATGAGTGCTCATGTGTAAAAAAAAAGTTTAATGAACGAAGTGATGATGAATCCAGCAACAAATACGACGACAAATTTTTTGTAAACATGAATGAATTTTTTATCTTATTTACGTACATACATAACGTTTTTGTGTTGTTAATTGTTACTGTTGTGGATGTGTGGCAACAACAAAAATTTAAACAAAATTAAAAATGGTTAAAATTATTAGGGAAATTGTTTTTGGCTGAAAATTTCGTTAGAAAAAAATAGCATAAAGTGTAAAAAATAGTAGGGAAGTGGCGAAAGTAGGTTTAGCGAATGCGAAACCGAATAATAATTTTTGATTTTTGCGAAAGAGAATGCGAATACAACTTACTACAATACATTCAAAAATCATTTGAAATATCATATGTATGTATGTACATACATACATATGTATGAGAACATGAAAATTTTCGTGTTCTTGACGTTTTTTAATTGTATATTTCCACTATAAATACTTTTAAATGTTGCTTTTTTAATTTTCAATTACAAAAACAAGAGCTTTGTAATCGATATGGAATCAATTACAAAATGTAATGTATCTATATGAGAGCTGGCCACCGAGAGAAACGGGAGAGTGCCGAACATCAATCGGCTTTTTATACAAATGAATACACATACGCTCTCGGTTTTCTCTCTGTGGGCAGCATTGACGTATGTGCATTCATTTGTATAAGAATCCGATAGATGTTCGGCACTCTGGTGCTACTTTGTATATATTCATACACATACATATGTATGTAGACATACATACACATGTGTACATACATATGCGCATACTAATTATGATCTATTTTTAACAGTAAACACTCATAATATTTGTCATTTATGCCATTTCATTTACTGCAATGTTTTGTATTCTCAATTCTCGTATTAAAGATACGTTTTGGAATTTTGTAGTCGGAAGTTAAAATATATTCATAGCTATTTATTCAAACATACTACATATCGTCACCTTAAATTCAAAAGACCGTAACTGACAACAAATTTATTTATTTTATTTATTTATTTATTTATTTGTTTAGTAATATCAATACAATGTAAGCCTTCATGGCCAATATAAAATGTATTGTAAGGAGAAAATATAACTATGTAAGTATTTACAAGGATGAATTAGTATTATATAAATAAGTTTAGTATATGAAGATAAATTATTTGATATAAATTTATTATGATTAGGTTTGGCTCCCCAGCCATATGAGTATTGAAGGAAAAGTATGGATAAAAAAGGGTTGTTACAAAAAAAAAAAGAGATTTCCTATAGCCAAAGATAACTTGCATGTGAGAATGTCCTTCAGATGAAAATAAACTAGTATGCAGTAACATAATTAGCAGCTAAAACCGATTTACATTAAAATAAGTTAACAGTTTCTTCCTGTAACTAGGATAAGAATAAGAAAACAGTTTAAGATCATTTGGAAGTGGACTCCATACATGATGGATTCTTTTAAAAAACGATCGATCGGAAATTGAAAGATGTCCAAGAGGAACAGAGATTTGAGTATTGCGTGTAGAGTTAGTAAAAGAAAATTCATTTGCAAGTAGTAAAGGTCGTCCGGATTTCATAATTTTATAAAAGTGAAGTAACAGTCGTACACTCAAATAGTCGTCAAATTTACATTTTAAGAATACGGGTATGAGATCATGAGTACGACCGTGTTCCTGAATTCTAATATTAAACACATACCGAATTATCTTTTTAACAATTCCTTTAATAATATTTATGTTATATGTCCAAGTACCAGAAAAGACTTCGAGGCAATAGTTAATACGAGACATGATAAGGGAATTAGCTAAGCGAAATCTTATGTGCTTAGGTGTATATGCTCTCAATGCGTAAAGTCTCCTCAAAATCTGGCAACTTTTGTTTGCTATAGAATTTATGTGGTCGTTAAAATTAAGTTTACTATCTAATATAACACCAAGACATTTGAGCTTATCGACGAAATCAATAGGCTGTCCATTTATAAAAACTCGCGGTTGAGGAGGGAGATAGCGATTAGATAAGAAAAAATTTAAAGCCTTCGTTTTTCGTGGATTTATCTCAAGAGAGTTTGTAAGCATCCGAGAGGATATGGTGTTTAAATGGTCGTTCAAGCAAGTCTCAAAATTCCTGACACTACCATCATCGGTAAACAATAGAAAGATATCGTCAGCAAACACGAAAGATTGACAAAAATTGTTACTTAGAAACGAGACACAGTCATTAAGATAGATAAGAAAAAATATTGGACCTAAAACTGAGCCTTGGGGAACACCAGAAGTGACACTACCAATACTAGAGTCAAAGCCGTTTAAAGAGACATATTGTGACCGATCAGAGAGGTAGGAGTGTATTAATTTGAACGCAGATTTGGAAAAATTAAAATATCTGTTTAGTTTGTATAAAAGAAAATTATGATTTATTCGGTCAAAAGCTTTAGTAAGATCCAGAGAAACTAAGGTACAATTTTTACATGTATCTATTTTTTTATGATGGATTCTGAAAGAGAGAGAAGTAAAGAAGTGGTGTTAAGATTTCGCTGGAAAGCATATTGGCTTTGATGAATCAGTGAGAATTTCTCACAATGTGTTAGTATTTGCAGTTTCATAATATTCTCGAGAATTTTGGACATTGATGGTAAAATACTAATTGGTCTTAAATTGTCAATGTCGAAACGTCCATTCTTTGGAATAGGCACGACACGTCCTAGTTTCCAAGCGACCGGAAATTTAGAACAGGTAAATATAGTGTTTATGATATGAAGAAGAGCAGAGGATATGAGAGGAAAAATTATTTTAATGAATTTAATGGGAATTTTATCATGACCGGCAGCATTTGATTTAATGGAATTTAAAACGATAAAGATATCGTGTTCAGTTACTGGAGTGAAGGAGAACGAATAATGAACATCCGCTGGGTTGTCAAAGTCAATGGGTGCTATAAAGTTCGGGTTGAGATTACTCAAAAACGTTCTAGCAATCACTTCCACATTCAAATCATTTTGTTCAGCATTTTCCGAGCCACTACAGCCTAATCTACGTATACCGTTCCATATCTGACTATTATTTTTACCTGCAAATAGACTTTCACCAAATTTACGACGGGCCTTTCTAATTATGGATTTGGTTTTATTTCTTAGCTCGATTAGTACGATTACTAAGGTACACTGCATAAGCTCGATCCCGTAAACATCTGGCCTGAGATATGTCTCTCGAATTCATCCATGAGCAATCGCTTGAGTTAGATCGGATACGGGTGGTGGGAACAAAATCATGGAGCCCATGCACTAAGCTATCCAAGACAGATAGTTGTAGATCAGGATCATTAGTATTATATATAGGAGATATATCAAACTCCATAAAAACTGATTTATACCGGCAAAATTTGAGCGGTTGTAGTCCTTAAATTCAACATAGGTGTTTCTTATTTGGGGTGAAAAACTGATTGAAATGTAAATAAGGCTATGGTAAGAAGAAAAGAACGGATAGTATAGCTGATTATGGTAAACAACATTTGAAAGCGGGCTTAAAATGAAATAATCTAATAGAGACGTCCTATTATTAGGAAGGAATAAATGCGTGGGTAGGCAATTATGTACACAATGAAGGCCACATCTGAAAATAAGACTGCGTAGATTATTGGTCTTGACTTGGTCAAAAAGATTGTAATTAAAACCACCGATTATGATAATATTGGAAAAACGAACAAATAGATCAGTATGAACACTTTCAAAAGCATTAATATCACCGCCAGGCAGATAAACTACACCAACTAGAGCCGAAGAATCTTTACCAAAAACTTCTATAAAAAGGGATTCACAGACGCCATATTGCTTGCCACGAAAGACAATTCGATAACGAAGTTTGTTAGATATGTATAGACACACGCCCCCTGCCCTTAATGGACCATCATTTCTATTAGAATCCATAATGCGATCGTTTCTTACAAGATCAAAACCCTGAAGGGCCAAAGAATCTGATAGTAAGTGAGGCTTAAACCAGGTTTCAGTAACTCCGATTACGTCAAGATTAGAGTCATGAAAAACATCTTTAAATTCATCTAGCTTTGTGCTTGAAATTGAAGGGCATAAGCTTTGAGCGTTTATGTGACCAATGTTCAAAACACCGGGTGAAGACGAGAAACAATTCTTGAGAATAGAGTTATCAAAGGCTATAGGACCAAGATTTTCATTAAGTGCCATAGAAGACCAAACAATACACATATATAAAGGGGAGCCAGTAAGTAATTATAATACTAAATAAAAGAGGAATTAAAAATATAATTAATATTGAGATCGAGTTCATTTTTTATGTTTTATGTTTCTGATTTACCATCTTGATAAAAAATAAAAGAAGATTATTTACAAAAACTATGCATGTCATAAATAGAAGCTATGATTATTTGCAATTACAAAAAGAAAAAAATTAATTAAAAAATTAAAGAAATTAAAAAGATTTGTCGATTTCTCAGTTTACACTTGTTTTGAATTGTTTAACTCATACATGTTGGTATGATACCCAATTTAATACAATTAAGAAAATCATAACTTTTGTGTAGACGTTAACAAGATTTAAAGAATACTCCTATTTAAATCTGTACATACATTTTCTTTTTTTTTAACAACAAATATGAACAAGGATAAAATGCCCAAACATTGCATTATGCAAAAAAAGAAGCTATGGCCAAAAGAAATGTTGTTGGATGAATTAGACAAAAAGATAAAGAAAATACTTTAATACAAGATACTAAATACTTAAATACAAGATACCAGTATAGAAATAGGGTGTCCAACCCGTTGCAGGTTTATATTGGATCCAGTTGAAAGAGACTGATGCATTCATGATAATTGAAGGTTTTTGTATTTCCATTTAGCAATTCGATCTTAGCCTGTAGCATTTCTCGATTTATAATGCTGTATCCGTTTATTTTTTTGTCTTTTCTTAATTTCCAGCAGAATGTTTGCATCTTATTTGCAAGGGATGAATAGTTGTCATTTAAGTACACTCGGGTAACGGTGGAACCACCAATTATATCAGAGGCTTTTAGTGTTTTATGTTTAAAGTACTCAGACATCACCTTATCACGTTTGGCGATTTGATCAAATTTAATTAGAATGGCATTTCCTTTTTTTATAAACATAGCATTAGTGATTTCGCCGGCTATCAGCTCTACTTGAAAATTTCGACATAAAGATTGAACAACTGCGTTTAAATCAGTTAAGTTGGTCGGAAGGCCACTGACAACTACATCAGCCCTATTTAAACGGTGCTGAAGTGCATGATTTTGCAGTTTGAGATCATAAAATTTATTTTTATAAGCGGTATCATTGGAGGTAACTAACGATTTACAGCTTGCCAATTCATCTTTAATTTCCTTTATACTGTTTAATAGTTCAGCCCTAACCTCACTCACAACCGAGTCAACTTTACTTTTTAATTCGGACTGTTCAGCCTTCAATGCGTCAATTGAGCTTCTTAGGTCGGCGAATTCTTTACGTAATTCGTTTCTGAAGGCATTATCAGAGTTATCAGGGGGGTTTTCCATACACCCTTTGCAGGTATATGCGATGTTGCGATTTTTGTCCAATGCAGTGAAAAGGGCCATAGAAACTTCTTCGCAGTCTGCGTGGAACCACTTGTCGCAACATCAGCAAAGCAGGCAGCGGGTTCCGGAAGTGTTAAGCAAGCATACACCACAAGGGAATATCATTTTAATTTTTTTTTGATTTTAGAATTTATGCCAGTAATAAAATTTGTGGGAACAACAATGCAAGAGTAACACTTGTAAAAATTTGTTTTGTTATTTGTAGAGTTTATATTTAATTTTTATATATTTTTTTTATGGCGACTAGTAATATGTTTAAAAAAACTACATGTGACAACAATTTATCAAGATATGCATAGATTAAAATATTTCTTTGATTAAATTAATTTATTTTTCACAAGATGGCAGAAATTTTCACGTTTACCACAACATAGTGCTACCAAGTTAAGTCAATAAGAAGTTTAAGTTTAAGTTTTTTTTAATAATAATAATGATGATTCATAATGATGTAAATAAAAATTTTGTTAACAGAATTCAAAAGGTCCTAACTGCATTACTTTTAAATTAAAAAAAAAATAGAAATTTCAAGTACATATTTATGTTATTTTATCTTATTTTTTTATCTATTTCATTATTCAAAGTCATATAAAGCCTAAAAGGCCAAATTTACAAAATATATATTTCTTAGGGCCAATTTCACCAACTTATTTAAATATAAATTCATATTTAAATGTAATTTTTCCATACAAAAATTTACGAAAATCGACATTTAAATATGAATTTATATTTAAATAGAGTTGGTGAAATTGGCCCTTAGTATTAACAATGCCCATGTATTTAAAATTAAGATACATTAATTACAAAAACATAAATTTTTTATAAAAAAATTATAAATATTCACTATAAAAATAAAATTTTTTAATTATAAACAGTAATCTTATATTGGTCCCCCAACCATAGTGTTCAACAAAAATAATTACCATCAAAGAATCTAAAAAGGCAGTAAATATATTGATAGTCCAGATCAATAGCAATACTAGTAAGATAAGTTAATTAAATTAGGGGATTCAAACTTTAGTCATAATGTTTTAAAATTTTTTTTGAAAGAATTGATTTTTATATTAAAATAACTTAAAACATTATGACACTGTGACAATTAAGACTACCGCTCGAATTCACCAATTGTGCTTTGAACTCGTTTTTAGGTTTTTTATTCATGTTTTTTTATGATTTTTTTTTTTTAAATAGTTGTAGTGAATTTTGTATATTTTACATTCAAAACAAAATAAATACCAAGTAGGAAACATATTTGACAAAATATATATTTTATTGTTACTTTTATTGAAAAAGATAATGTACTTAAGGATTTTTTTTTTCAGAAAAAGGATATTCACAAGGTCCTAACTACCATTAAGAAGAACGAGTATTTTCTAAACTTAGTTTTTAAATTAATAATTAAATAGTCTTACATTTTACCCTTCTACTTTAAAAGTATAAAATGTACAGTTATGGCTTTTTGGATTTTAGGTGACTATATTTATATACATACATACATATATATGTGTATATTTTGTCTGCATATGATTTGGAAAATTAAAATTTTATTGTTTTTATGCCCAACTGATAAATTGGAAAATAATTTCTGGGTTTGTATGAAAACAACAAAATGAGAAGTATGTAAAAGCAGTTGATGCAAAAAATAAAATAATAAAATTATTTTTATAGTATGTGATAATACCAAATTTGAACTTTTAAGAAATATATATTGGAAGTTCAATAAACTGGATATTAATATATATGTACATATTTATGAATGTACATTTGTACAACAGGTTTCTGAAAAATGACCTTTTAGTTTATACAATATGCAGTAATGCAAAAAATATGTATTTATACATATCTACATATATATTTATATGCAGCTATGTATATAAATACATATGTAACATATATGTACATATGTATGTATATGTATTAATATAATATTCTTATCTTACAAAAAAAAAGAGCTTCTTTAGATTAAAGCGACTCACATTTCATTAGTTAGGCAACATGTACTGAAAAACATGTGAATGAAAAAGAAATTAAATAAAATAAAAACAATGACGTTTGAACGATGAACGAAATTAGAATTTTATAGCATGTGCATGTAATCTATAAAGATTTGAAAACTAAGGTTTGTGAAACGGGAAATTCCGCGAAATTTTTAACTTAATTCTCGAATTAGCTTCTTTGAAAAAAATAGTTTGGATTTTATTTTTTTTATTATTAGCTACCCAACTGATTCAAATGCATTACAAGTTCTACACTCTCGATTTGAAAATGCAAAATTAAATTAAAATACATTTCTGAAATTTAAAAGTAAATTGGAATAAGGGATAAAATATCAAGGCTTATTTTCGATTTTATCGTAAGCGACAAAAATTAAATTTTTCAGGGGAAGGTTTTTTAAAAATTTTAAAATTTCAAACTTCAAATATGTTTTTTTTACGTAAAATGTCGCTAAAAATATTACGATAAAATTTTACAGCCCGTGTCTTAAAAGCTATCAAAAATTTTGGCATTTTGATAATTCTAAACTATGGGTAGGCCCATAAAATTTCAATTTCAATAAAAGTCTATTTTCGATAACATGTCGCTTACGATAAAATCGAATATAAGGCTTGATATATAAGTGAAGTTTGGTACTCTGTTGTCATTAATTGTAATTATATTAAATTTTAATCTTTTTAATTATTGCCAATGTTACCAGATTTCAATAAAAATAACTATCCCTGAAGATGTTGGAAAATCCCAATGAAACGTCGGATACATTAAAACTGAAATAAAAAAACGTCATTTATAGATACAATATCTATAAAACTACACTAATTCATATTAAAAATAAGGTCGACAAATTACATACAAATACAAAATTGTATACATATTTCATTTCTTGTAAATTAATTAAATTTTCACCTATAAACAATATTTTTTTAATGCAACTTGCGAAGCACTTAGCTTGTCTGCGGAAAACACCCATCGTCTATGGTGGGAATCGAATAATAATAATAATAATAATAACATTTTCCACTCGAATTAATTAAAGCAATTAACAATTTCATTGAATCAGTTACAAATTTAATTGAATCAATTAAGAATTTAATTAAATCAATTGAAAATTAAATTGAATCAATTAAATTCTTAATTGAAAATTTTAATTGGTGAACATTTTTTTCTGTGAATGCGATTTACTTTTTTCCATTTAACTGCAAAAAGATTGGGAAGTCACAAAATTTAAATGCAATTCATACTGTTTTAAAAATTTCTTTTCAGAAATTTCAAAAATTAAATTATTACATATGTATGTATGTAATACACACAATTGTAATACCTACATACAATTTCATATTTTTATTTGATCATGAGTCAATATGAATACAAATGCAAAGAGTTTGATTGTTGCAGCAACGAAATGAATCTATGGATGTGTGCTTAACCCACAACATACAACTTTTTTGAACTTACATACATACATATGTATTTACATGTCGCTAATTTACCAAAACAACTTGATAACTCAAAAAATTGGATTTTTGAGTCAATGATTCAAAATTAATCCTCATATCGTTATTCATACTGTGTAAAAATTTTATACAAATATCTTGTTTACTCAACTCTTGAGTCAAAAATAATTTGCGTGTAAATTGAAAACTTTTGAGTTATGACGTTGTTTTAGTAAATGACCGTTACTTACTTAAGTAGAGAGCAACATCAGAAGTATGAAAATAACCAAATTAAACAAAAAAAAACTTTATTCAATATCAAATAATGGACACATACAAATGCACATTTGTACATACATTATACATACGTACTAGTGATGCACGTATATTCGTATTCGAATTGCCGAATATTCGGCCATTTTCAATGCGAATACGAAGCATTCGTATTCGTCAAATTCAAAATAAATAAATACATAAATCCTAAACTAAATTTAAATAAATGGATAAAATATTAGTTTGTACGAATCCATTAAATTTTTTATAGAAATTTGTGCTTTGTATCATTTTCAAATATTGTTTACTGACGATCATTAAAATTTTGGGTAGTTTTTATTAACTGTAAAGTAAGCCAACAGGAGTATGAAGTTCTTTTTCATAAAAATTTTTTAATATTTCAATATTATTTATTCAATAATATTTCAAATAGAGCCCAGATTTAATATCTATAAATTTCACATGAAATATTCGTATTCGTATTCGCGAATATCGTTTCAAATATTCGTATTCGCATTCGTATTCGCGAATATCAAAAATCGACATTCGTTACATCACTAATACGTACATATGTGAAAAAAATATATTTTGTATCTGTTCAATGGTTATTTGTGACGTATATTTCAGATTTTACAATTTGAAAATAAATGCTTATACAGTTCTTTTGTTTATTTTACTTTTAGTTTCTTACGTTTCTTCACTCTGCAAAAATATAAAATTGGAAAAATGAATAAGACCAATGTTTTATTTATATCTTTTTGCTTACAATTTGATGATGCTGATATTTTATTGTTGGTATAACATTATCACACACGTGCGTTTGTAGTTGTTGCAAATAGAAGAATTTTTTAACCGACTCCAAAAAAGCAATAGGTTAGCAAATCGGCTGTATTTTTGTCCAGATTTTCATATATCAGTTTTTAGACTGGTTGTACAAATCCTTTTTTCCCCTCCTTTCCAAGTTGGCACACAACTTGGAATCTCACAATCTTGTTATTTGTTTTTATATTTCTAAATATTTTCAAACTTGAAAATTACATGAAAAAAAGCTTGAATTGAACTTCGTTTCCAAGTGCTTGAATTTTAATTTTTTGAGTGCTTATTGGGTTATCTAAGAATTCGGCTAAATTTTTGTATTTTATTTTTTAAGTTTTATTTTTTTTCTAAAAGCAAGTGTTTAAGTTTAGTTATTCATTTTGTTTTTTAAATAATTTATTTCAAAATTTAATCATGAATTTGTGTGGTTTTATAGATATTGTATCTATTCAGGCTTTCAAGGTCATTCAATTTCTTTAAAATGTAATAAAAGACGTATTTTTATTTCATTTTTAATGTATCCGACGTTTCGTTGGGATTTTCCAACATCTTCAGGGATAATTATTTTTATTGAAATATATTTTATCTTTTATTCCAATTTACTTTTAAGATTTTGCGATGTATTTTGAAGAGACATAAAATGTATAAAATAAAAATAAAATATCACAGCCTTTTCTTAACTGTGATATTAGAAGTTAAGAAAATACTGTGATATTTTATTTTTATTTTATTTATATTTGCAATTATTTTTTACGTTATGTGTTTTATGTCGCTTAAGCTTTTTGGCGGTTATTGCACGAAATGTTAAAGAACTATAATTATACTGGGATAAAGATTAAAAAAAAACTCTCATAAAAATTTTCGGCTAATGATTTTAGGATAAACATGTCCTGGCTGCAATTTCACAAACTAAAAAATTTATTAAAATTGCCGGTTGCTTCGCTACATAACAAAATAAGGTAAACCTGCTCACAAATTAAAAAAGGGAAATATATATTTGGGGGATTCAAACGGTGGTCTTAAGTGTCATAATGTTTACAAATTTTGGTTAAAAAAAAAAACAATTACATACCATGTACATATATTAACATAATTTAAAACATTATGATAAACGCTAAAGACCACCGTTTGAATCCATAATTTTTTGTATCGACAATGATAAGATAATAAAAATATTTTAATACAAAAAAAAAAAAAAAAAAAAAAAATTACAAACGCAACTAAAACTCTCTTCAACATAATAAAAGGATATTATTATTATGTATTATTATTATTATTTTTTATTTTGATAGCGAGTAAAAGCAATGCACAAAGTACGTTTTCATGTTTTGTTACACATTTGACTAAAGGTACGGTCACACTTGGCAAACATTTGCCCAAAAAAGCGTAACCACTCAATGTTTGTGAAAAACCATTTGATTCAGACAAGTGTTTCTTAAGTTAAACAGTTTCATAAACAACTAATAGACAACGTCATTGATTCCAACATTATTGGAAACTATTTAAATTAACAAACACGTATCTGAATTGAAAGCTTTTTCATTAATATTTTGTGGTCACGTTTTTTGAGCAAATATTTGCCCAAGTGTGACAAGCTATTCAATCAAATAATGCTTTTTTATCTACTTACATATACATGTGTGGTTGGTAGTTTACTTTCACATGAACAATTCATCACTTACAAATTTCTGTGGCAATACACTGTCACATACGAGTACTATCAAGTTATACCGCCAGTTACGAATCCATAAAGAAAAAACGTGAAAAAACGTGACCATCTATTTATTACCAGTTAAGTTAAGTAATTTTATTTAACTCTTATTATAACTTTCGTGTAAAACTTAAGCAATTGTGGTTTCGTACATGGTTTTGCATTTACAATATGTAGAGATGTGGCCATTGCCCAAGTGATTGGCGGCATAAAAACAATTTGTCTTCGTTAGCGTCCAAAATTTTCATAATTCAAAAATTCAAAATATTTTTCTTGATTGATTTTCCTTTACACTCACGTGATATGAAAAGCCACTTATTATTCCATTTCCAATAAATGTATGATACATAATTATTGTAAAGTGGAACTTCACCTCTTAATTCATACATAAAAGAAAGTAGATTTTGAATTTTCCTTTCAAGAGGTCTATTAACATTTTGTAATTAAAAAGAAAAAATATTATTAATAACTCTTTAGTTAAAACTTTTTTAAAATTAATTGTCTAAATTAAAGTATGGTTGTAATTGTTTTACCCACTGAGCTTTTCCCTTGTTTGCTAAACTTGCTGCTTTACTTGGCTAATGTATCCAGAGTGTAATTAATTGTAAAAATGAGCATTGTTTCAGACAGTTGTAAATAAAGTGCACTTTGTTTCATTTTTATTTTAGATGCAGAGAAAGATAAAAATTGTGCATCAACAATATTCATGCATTGTTTATGATGAAACTATGCACAAATACACATGTGGCATTTTAATTCCATTTTTTTAAATATTTATATGTACATATTTTATAATTTATGTGTGTACGTGTGTGTCTGTCTGTAATGACCTAAGGGTTATGGTCACTCAAATAACTTGCCTGCATTATTTCAAATGACATCATTGTGACAATTACTCTTACGAAAAAAGGGAAACTGGCTACTAAACGGTTTTAAAGCAGAATCTAGTTTTAAGTGTGTCTGTCCTAAAAGCTGACAGATTGGCAGGAAATTGTCAAAGTCTTATCAGATAGGAAAAATCTCTTCATTTTGTGTAATTTACTTCATTATGGCAATATTTTACCATTTTTGAAAAATGTTTGCGGTAAAAATACGACCTTGCTAAAACCGCGCAAAGAATCAACACAAGCATAAAATAATGGCCAATAATTTTCTGTGCACGACTTCTTTCATCAATTTTGGTTCCACTTTTTAGTTGGCGCCAGAAATTACAAATATCATTAATTTAAAAATTATATCGATAGCCTATATTCAAAATACGTCAACACAAAAAAGTTAACTTTTCAATAGAGCGAAAAAACTAGTTAATTCGCTCATTATTGTAAAAATAAATGAAGTGCCTTCCATAATATGGTTTAAATATGCTTGCTAATTTAAAAATATTTTATTTTACACTGGTTTGCGTATTTTTGTGAGATAGCATATTTTAGTCGATCAAAAGACAAATATTTGTTTAGAGTTAGCATATTTTGCCGGAAAAAATATGATTATTTGAGTATATATTTTTTTAATCAATTTGTGAAATCTTTTACTCAATACTAGATATAAGAACTGACAAGCTATAAGAAAAAACTTAAATTACCATAAAAAAATAACTTAAGCCTGGCTGAAAGCCTCTTCCATCTCGAATTGGTCAGCTTTAGCACTTTCTAACTAACTCTCTAGTGTAACAGGGTCACTCCAAACTATCAATTTCGAAAGCTTATGTCAATGTTTCTATTTGATTAACAGTTTAAAAGTTATACATACATTACAATTTTTTTATCGGAACCCCCTTGATTTAATTAAGTCGAAAGCTGTTGGCTTTGGTGATTTTGCTCTTAAATTTATTAAATTTTTAATGCCAGTAATTGGTAAATATGTTCTGCACTTAGTTAATACTATTCTTACATCCTCCAAATTTCCTTTGCTGTGGAAGGTTGCTAAAATTGTTCCTATCAAGAAGAATAATAGTATTAGTTGTGTTGATGATTTGAGACCCATTTCAATATTACCTATTTTGTCGAAAATTATTGAACATCTTATTAAAATACAGCTTATTAAACATGTTGATGGAAATAACTTTTTAGATGATTTTTGAATTTTGAGAGTCATATTAACTCCGTAGTTTCGAGAGTTAACTTTGTGTTACGTAAACTATATAGCTTGGATTTGCTTTTACCTTTCCACATTAAGAAACGCGTTGTTTATGGGTTAATTATGCCTTTATTTTTATATGCTCTGGAAGTTTATTCTGGAAGTTTGGGTTATATATTCAAGAAGATTCGCTTAGTTTTTAATAGAGTTATCAGGTATCTTTATTCACTTAGATTGCGTCAAGATGTTTCATCGTATGTTTTAGATTTTTTAGGTTTGTCATTTGCAGATTTTGTTAAATTTCGTAATTTATTACACTTCTATAAGACATTTAAGTTGCAAGTACCTATATTCCTTGTTGACTTATTTAGTTCTGTAGATCACGTAGAAATAGGCAAATTAGGATACCAAGTTTAACTACAATATTGGAGTGTTCATATAATGTAAGAGTAGCTAGGGCATATAATGTATTACCATCTGATTTAAAAGTATTTAATTTATCTGTGGAAACTTTCAAAAGAAAGCTTTTTCTACATATGCGTCAAAATAGCGTATTGTTGTAGTTTTATTTTTATTTTTATTTTTTCCTTCTTTTTTTTACCTTTTTGGGGTGTTAATATTAATGGTTTATAGGCAGTATACCTTGGACCACTGACTGACGCCAGCTTTCATACCTCTATTTCCTTCATCTTGGGATGACGGTCTTCCAGCTAATAACTTGTGTTTTATTATTTATTTTTATTTTTTATTTTTATTATCACTATTATGAATGTATTTATTAATTCAATTGTTTTACACTTTGTTTAGTATACATTCATATTTATATAATTTTGGTTACTACGTTAAGGATTTTTTATTTATTATCTGTTATATTATTATTATATTGGTTAAATATTTATAAATATTTTTACATATAAAACTATTGTAGTGGTACCTTTTGTAGTAGTATTAGTGAAAACTGATTATGGCCATGAGGCTAGGTTTTCGTGTTATGAATGAATAAATTAAATTAAATTAATATATTAAAAGTGACCATATCTCAAAAACTAGCCATAAGATATCAAAATCCTTCCAGAATCGTGTTCAGCATGGTAAATGCAATAAGATACATGGTAGATTTATAATAAATTACTAATTTTTTAAAAATATTGGAAATTTACATGGGAGTTAGCGTTTATTTTCACCAAAATAAATTATACTTTGAGATAGCAGAAAAAATAGAAAAATTGATATAAAACGGGGAAAATCTTTTTTTTTGATTCGAAATTTATATTATAGATGAATATTGCATAGGGGAGCTATTTGCCATCGGAAATTCATTTTGATCAAATTTGAGATGACGTGTTTTGAATATAGGCTGTCTATATATATAGAGATAGACAACTCATATAATATAACCCAAATTTATAAAATAAGGTATATATGGCACATTCCATACCAGATCGGACGGTTTGAAATTTTTTTTTCATATTCCGAATTTTGTGATATTTTCAGTTGCTCTCAAAACAGCCTTCTTAGCAAATCTCTAGGTTTTTTTGATTAATCATTTTAAAGATATAAAATTTTCAAAAAATCACTTGTTTAGTTTCCTGTTCATAACTTCATTAATGTTTCAAAATGTTTTTTTAACTGACTTCAAAAAAGGAGGAGGTTATCAATTCGTCTGTATTTTTTTTAAATAGCTCGGTACATTTTAAACCGATTGGAAAAATTATTTTTTTCTTTGAGAGGGTATACCCTCCCATTAATTCCATTGTAAAAAAAGTCGGCGGGGACACGCCTACAAATTTTTATATTCGATTGTGATATTCTACTTATTTGATTGCTGCGAAACCTAGCAAACAACTTTGGTTCTTGTAATTACATACTTTTAAAGTTGAAAAATGGGTTCCAAAGTAGAGCTCCAAAATAGACACAATCTTTCATTAAAAAAAATGGACGGAGTCACGCCCATTAAAATTTAATATTTTATTTTAATTGGTGCTATTTTACCCATTTTTACAAAACTTTACACAAACCCTGAACTCTGAAAAACACACAATCATGCATTTAAAGAAATGAACGGAGGCACGGCCATTAAAATTTAATTTTATATTTTGCACACATCTTCTTAGCCAACATATTTTTTTTTTTTTGTTTCAAAGTGTGTTTGATTAAGATTTTTGGATTTGAAATTTTAGAAAGTATCTTTGCCTGTCCTGTAAATAGTTAACGGGACTTAGTCTGGTTTTGTTCGCCATTTATTGATAATGAAAAAATTTCTTAAAAAATTCTTACCTAATTGAACTACATTTTTTTTCTTCAAATTTAAAAAAGTATTAGTTTTTATGGAAGACTCCACTACCGGATCGGCTTTAAAATTGCGGGAAGGAGGTCGAAGGACGGGATACACTCATTTTCAAAAACACGATTTAAAATTTCAAATCCAAAAATCTTAATCAAAAACACTTGGAATATTTTTTTTTCTAAAAAAATCTAAGAAATTATGTTTTTACAAATTTAATATATTTTGAACGCGTAATTAAAAATAAAAAATTAAAATTCAGCAGGAATACTCTTTTGAAGGGATACTAAAAAATATCACAAAATTGGAAAATTCCAAAAAATAAAAATTTTGAAACCGTTCGGTTTGGCATGGAATGCTCCATATGTTTACATACATACATTTATACTAGAGTTGTTCATAGTTGTTCCTTTTGCTTGTGCCTTTTTGTTCCCAACAACAAAAAGAACTAGTTCGTTCTTTTCGTTCAGTTGTTCTTTTCGGTCAGTTGTTCAGTGAACAACAGAACAGAGATTGTAGTTGTCGAATCCTCTTCAATGTTTTCTTCTTAGTTCTTATTAGTGACCTTATTAGTTGCGTAGTTTTTACAAGTAAATGGTTAAAATAAATATTGTTGATTGAAAATACTTAAAATGAAGTCAGTGATCATTTGAAAGAAAATTTTAATCACTTTTTTAATACTGATTCATATTCAACACAACAATTTTTTTTTTTAATTTATTAAAAAAGTTTATTGTTCATCAGTATTTTTATTTGCACTTTGTGTTCTCATTCGCAAGTAAGTAAAAGGTAAAAATGAATATTTTTGAACGAAAATTTTTTAAATGAAATCCGTAACCAACTTTTTATCACTTTTTTAATTCTAATAATTTTTTTCACAATCTGTTTTTTAATTCAATACTACAAATTATTTCTATTAATTTTGTGAAACTTGAAATATACAAGTGAAATATACAAGTTTCACTAAGTATACATTTTCTGTTGTTTGTTTTGATTATTCTGCTAAAATTTTGCATGTGTATTGGTCAGGAACAGAGAATAAGATAAACAAAACGAAATAAAGACCAAAAACAAACGAAGGAACAAAACGAACGAAAGAACAAGAAAGACCAAAAGAACAAGAAAGGCCAAAAGAACAAGAAAGACCAAAAGAACAAAAAGGAACAACTAGACTGAACTAGTTCACATCGTTCACTTATGGGAATAGTTCAATTGAACTAGTTCGTTCTTTTACAGCACAAGTCTAATCTATACATATGTATCTATATACAAACATTTATTTATTTCTTTATTAACTTGAGAGTTTTATTTAAGAATTAAAATGATGAGAAATGTTTGAATATAAAACTTGTTATCTAAAATTAAATCAGTTTAATATTGTTTTCGATATTCCCTTTGGCATATCGGACAAACAATTTTTTGGATACCTATTGGCATTGAGAGGACTGATTGTTGTGAAATTACAGAAATTGCAACTTAATACATGTTGAGTTATTTCGTAGAATTCTGCTTATAATGAATGGGTGGTCAATGCTGAGTAAGATTTTTAATGTTTCAATTTATTTATTTATATTTGTTTCTTAAGTAAACAGTTCATTTGGAGAATATTATTAAGGAAATATGTACATATGTATGTAGTTTTGGAAATACATACATATGACAATAAAAACAAAAAATTGAGACAGTTTAAAACGTACTTGCTGCACTAACGAATTCTTTATTAGAGTAAATAAAAATATTATTCTTTTTTTAAATCTCGAACACTATTGTGCTTATATACTTACATATATACTACTTATATGTAATCTGTCATGTTTCCTCATATCGTTTTTTAGGGTTCCGTACACAAAAGGTGAAAAGGAACCCTATTGTTTTCGCTATGCTGTCCGTCTGGCCACCTGTCCGTCACAGGCTATTTTCTCAGGAACTGTAAGAGCTACGGACCTGAAATTTGGATAGAGTATGTAGAACCTTGACCTGTTGTAGCGGCCATGAGAGTTAGAAATTAAAGGGTGTTCCAAAACGAGCAACGAAAAATTTTAAAATCGCATGTAATATACATACAATTGTATGTACATATCGTCATGTGAGAACTTAAGTGTCCAATACGCCACTATAAAGAATTGGATATTGGACACTTAAGTTCTCGCATGACGATATGTATCTTGACACTTGAAATTTGTAAAATTAGTGTATTTTTATACAGACTACTAATACTAAAATTTAAAAAATCTAAATTAAAAGGTGTTCTATCAGTTAATGCAATTTTGACTGTGTAATTTTGACAACTTGCTGTATCTTGGAAACCGTAAGAGGCAAACTCCAGAAATTTTCAAAAACGGTAAAACTAAAAAATTCCAAAATTCTCAATCGCCTATCCGAAAAAATCGCTAAAAATTTAAAAAAAATCGCCAAAACGAAAAAAAACGCCAACATTAAAAAAAAAATTTCTAACATTAAAATAAATCGCCAAATCCGAAAAAATCGCGAAAATTAAAAAAATAGACAAAACTAAAAAAGCGCAAAAACTTTAAAAAAATCGCCAAAACCGAAAAAACGCCAATACTAAAGAAAAAAAAACCGAAAAAAACGAAAAAAATGCCAACACTATATTTTATATAGTGTCCGTACGGAACCCTTCGTGCACGGGTCAAAGTCGCACTTCACTGAATTTATTTAAACATATTTACGCCCAGTTAAATAAATAATATGAAGTAACCCTGCAAATAATATTAGACTACGTTTTCTAATCTAGATGAAACAGACTAGTTATATCATGGTCCATTGTAATGTAGTAATGGATCATATCGTTTTCATACAATCATTCAATGCTGCACGATAAGTGTTCGTGTTTAAACGATTATGATCGTTATTCTTATGCACTTACAAATTGTATGTGAGTAGTCTATAACTGTTCCATATGGGGTAGTATTGGGGATTTATTTAGTGCTATTGCAATGCAAACAATATTGGAGTACGTGATCCAATCTAGATGAAACAGACTAGTTACATCATGGTCCCATGTAATGCAGTCATGGATCATGTCGTTTTCATACAAGCATTCAATGCTGTACGATAAGTGTTAGTGTTTAAACGATTATGATCGTTCTTCTTAGGCACTCACAACTTGTATGCGAGTAGTCTATAACTATTCCATATGGAGTAGTTTTGGGGTTAGTCCGATGTAATGCAAAGTTGGACCATGTGGTCCAACCCTAGGACATCGAAATGTTAAATCGACCACTTTTTTTCATATATTTGGAGTAGTTTTGTGGTACTCCTACTCCTCTTTGGACTAGTCTTAAATACCTACATACATATATTTATATGTATATAAGGTAAATTTCTATGTATAACTATATGGACATATGTATGTATGTATTTATTTTTAAAAGTATTTAAAAGTGCTTTTAAATACTTGTAAAAACAAACAGGTTGCACTGCACAATTTTCATTCACATTTATGTACATATCGCACTTGTTGTTCTAAAACAGGTCAATTTAAAATATAAAAATTTTTAGAAGAGGCAAATATTTTAATTATCACATTCTTTTATATCAAAAAGAGGGATACAAGTGCATTTTTTTTTGGCGAAAAAGTAGAGAAATTGATTTCAGATATTTACAGTGAATAAAGTGAAAATTACAAAATTTTTAGTGACCCCCTTTAGAGGAACAAGTGCGATATGTATGTATGTACGAGTACGTATTCATTAATAATTTATAATTTATTATACATGCATACATACATATGTACATTTGTATATTGTTTTCATTTATTTGTTAATAACAAGTTAATGGTTGAGTTGTTTTAAAAGTAATTATTGTAGGTATTATAAAATACAATTTTTATTGTACAATCGAATGTTGTTGCTTCCCTGTCGGAGAATGTGTGGTTGACTACAAAAATATTTAACTTATAGTTAACTTTTCTTAGACTGACTTAAAGCTAACTGCAATGACATCCAGAACAAACCCAAAATTAATTCTTAAGTTGAGTACGTAATCGAATTTGATGAGAGCCAACAAATTTATTCTCAGCTACTTTGAAACTCATTTCAGTTTTATATTAACATTTTTCTGTTGTTATTTGAGATGGTACCTTAGCTGAGTGGTAGCATGTTGAGTACACAGCGTGTGATGATACATGTTCGATCCCCAGAAATTTTTTTTTACTTTACTGACTACCAAATGATTTAAAATAATCAACTTTAAGTTAGCTGAAAATAATGCAGAGTGAGACTATTGACTACCGCCTAGGACATCGCAGTGTTAAAATAGTCATTTGATTACATTAAAAGTAATCCAAGTGTCAGTCAGTACTAGTTGCGAAATAGTTAGCTTAAAGTTAGTTTAAAGTTAACGTAATTTCCGACAGGGTTCGTACTCAATTACATACATACATATGTATGTATGTATACATGTATTTACACATGTACGTATGTATGTACATATGTATGTGTGTTATGTATTCAGTCGTTTTACTGCTTCTGCTATAATTTTTTTCTTTAATTTTGAATTAATTTGTAATAATTTAATAGCTTAGCTATAGTTTATTTTCTTTTCATATTTATTTATTTGTTGTACTATTTTTATTGATGTTCTTTTTTTAAATATTTCTTATTATTTATAACTTGTTCTCCTTTTAAACATTCTTGATTGAGCATGTTTTACTTTAGTTGTTGAGAGTAAAAGTGCGTTTTAATTATTGATTTTCTTATTGATTCCTGTGTGTTTGTAAAATCAGGATATTCTCTTTTATTCGTGATCATACATATGTACATACATACATACATACACATGTGACGCGAAAAATAGAAAGGGACCTAAGGGTAAAAACCTGTTTTGTTCAGGAGAGCCATTTTAAAGATTTAAATACGTGTATCTTTGGTGTACCATCACTGAATAAAACGGGCATATCTCTGGGAGGGAACACTTTTGGGGCATGGGATCGGTCTCATTCGATGCTCAGATGTTGTCCACATCAAAAAAAAAAAAAAAAAAAGTGAAAATTGATTTTTTTACCCTTAGGTCCCTTTCTCTATGCGCTGTCACATATGTAAATAAAAATATTTTTCACGTCTTTTGTAGTAGTGAATATGTTTATCTTAATTTTTATGCTTGCAGAAAATTAAATTAATTTAAGCAGGGAGTTAAAGTAATGAAAGCTTCTGCAGGAAAGCCATTAAATTATGTAAGTCGCAATATTAGTGAAAGTACGTGTCTATTTTTCACAGTATTAACATAAAAAACAATTAATTCAAACACACTTATTCGAAGAAGATTAATATAATGCGGTCTAGCTTTATTTTCTAACGATCTGACCCTTTTCTTCCTCAGCGAATCAAACCTAGTGGAAAATAAAAACAGCAAAGCATGCTATTAAACTAGATCTACAGTATGTCTCAATTGTATTTGTGAATTTTTTAGAAACTCTTAAAAAATATGACTTAGTCAAAAAATCTTACTTCGAGTTCTATGAGAGAAATGACCACTGAGGCCAAACTCTTCTTCCACAGCGAATTAAACCTAGTAGTAAATAAAGACAACTCTTAATATATTATTGAGAATTACAGAACTATAATCATAGTAAGCTAAGAAACTTAAAAAAAAAACAATAAATAATATTCAGCATGTGTTGCTTATTTTGTATTATATATTTGTATTGTATTTTATATTACTTTTGATATAAGTTTGCATTCCTTGCATTATCTGGTTTTGTAAACAATTATAAGTTTATTGATATACATATGTTTCTATGTATATACTTGTGTACGTATAAATAACTCGCAGAAAACCATGGTGATTTTTTAATCTTTGGGTAAATAATGAATAGAAAATAGAAAACAATAAATAGATAAGCTAAATGAAGGATAGATAGTTAGTATTTTGATTTTTAAACATGTACGTATGTATGTATATGTACATATATTGTATTTGCAAATAGAAAATCAAAGTGAAACCTCATAAAATAAAGAATGAAATGTGCTGGCCTATCAGAAGGTGGGTCCCAACCTAGACGCTGCTCTGCTTTTGCTACAGTGTGGTCTTTGATCTTGATATGTAATTATATTTTTATTATTTACTATGTAAATAAAAAGCACTTAAACCATTCATTAATTTTTTTTGGAAATGCCATTGTGTTTTGTATTAATGTCCTCTCCATCTATTTTACATATCCTAATTTTATATCTGGGAATCTACTAATTAACTTATAAAAGTTTTTAATATTTTATTAATTTCATGTCCAAGATTTTATTAAAGAACAATTTTAGTTGTAGTATCTATTTAGTTAGTTTTTTTATTTATAATTTATTTTTATTTATCAATTTATGCATTCGTGCTGAGGTGACTCTTGTAGTATCAATTTGCATAAATAGATTTGAATTAAAGATGAAAATGAGAAATGATTTCAAAGCTCCCATTTCTTTTGTTCCATTTTATGTTGAATAATAAATAGTTAATTTATGCATTGAAGTTAGAAAATTAAATAAATACTTACATGCATAGATGAAAAAATAATAATAATATCACATAATGGGCCTTATCGTGGTTGGCGATTTTCGACTTCAAATTCGACCATTTGTAGCTGATTAATGAAAACAAGCTACATTTTTCTTTAATCTAGTACAATACGCCTGACTCTCGCCGCAAAATCGCCAATCACAATAAGGGGGATTATTTCGTAAAATAAGCTCGGAGATACGTACATACATATGTACGTATTGATGTATGTATGTACATATTTTTATACAATTTGTATAATACAAAATCAAATTGTTTTTTTTTTTACAAAAAACCTATATAAAGCATTTAAGATAAAATACTATACTACGGGTAAAATTACGCTGAAATTAGTTCATTAATATGTCGGTATTGCGAAGATGGCATCTTGTGTTGAAATTGGAAGTCAGTCTGGTCAGTTTGACATGTACAAGTTCGAAGCCGGCAAGATTATGTAGACGACGAGTGGAATAGTGCCACGGTAGGTTGTATACCATTTTTAGGAGTTTGTTTTGAGCCACCTGAAGCTTGCCCAAATGACATTTTGCGGACGAGCACCAGACTGGAGCACTGTAGAACAGTACGGGATGAAAAATTGATTTTATTATAAGTTTTTTATTTTCAATGTTTAGCTTGGTTCTTCTCTTTATAAAAGGATATAATATTACAATTAACTTGTTCATTTTGTTAACAACGTACGGTATGTGACAATTAAAATTTAGCTTGGCGTCAAGGATAACGCCTAAATATTTTACTTGGTTGTCCCAAGGTATGTCAAGATTCATGAATCGCAACGAACACTGGGGAATAAAGCATTCCTTACGCTTTCTTGTGAAGTAAATAGCATGGGTTTTTTCAATATTTATCGCAATTTTCCATTTGTTAAAGTAAGATTTAAGCTCTGTAAGGGCAAATTGAAGATTGGAAATTATACCAGCTGCAAGAGTACTCGAGCATAGGACTGAAGTATCGTCCTATTCGTCAATCGTTATGGATTATTCGAATTTGCTAGGCCGCATAAAAAAAGACAGTTGAAAATTCCGGCAATGTTTTTTAAACAATTTTTTTAAAATTTAAATATTTTTATTTGTACGTCTGGGGAGCCACTAAATGGAATATACATAAATAAATGTAATATAATTGATCTCAATTTAACGTTAATAAATAAATAAATAAATAATTAATAATAATTAATAAATAAATAAATAATTAAAAATCTAAAAATGTCTAAATAAATAATTTGTAAGTGAATATTGTGAATGTGATTTGTTTATATACATATTTAAATTTATTCCAGCAACAAACCTTGTAATATATGAATGAATGAATTAAGCCAAACGGGAAACACAGGACACTGCGACCAAAGTAGATCAATTGTATCCCATGCCTGGTGCTAGAGCGCCTCTCAGGATCCTCCTTCAGAATATGCTCTGAAGTTTCATCTTCGTAATCACAAAATCTGCACATGCTGTTACTCTCAATGCCAAGTCTGTCAATATAACAACGTATTATTCTGCAACGAAAAGAAAAAATATATTTGTTATTATCACAATAATTAACAATATTTAACTGTAAAAGTATGTTTTAAAATTCCTACTAAAACATTTTTTAGAAATTAAACATTTTAATATGGTGACTACCCTAATGATTGAAGATGGAGTCTAGGTGTGTTCTGAACAAATGTTGGGGCAACAAAAATATCGGGTGTCGGTCATATATTTGACTCCTCTAGGGGCGACGGCGGGTAATTCTATAAAAACTTAATATTTTGTATGGGAGCCCCCTTAAGTAGTGAAGTATATTCATTAAAAATTTAGGGGGAAGATATTAGTGTGGTTTGGTCTTAAATTTTACTCCTCTAGGGGCAACTCAGGAACAGTGGTGAAGCTTTTTGTGAAATTTTCCTCGTTTTTCCCTAGTTTTGACCCCGAAATCAAAAAGTCCTCCCCTATGTACGAGTATGTACATGTGAGATGTTTATTATGAAAGTGGTATACGTTTTTCCTGTTTTTGATCAACTTAAGTAACAATTGTTATAAATATAGTTTATAGGACAATTTCAGTTTTTTTATGGATGCGAACGAAATCGTGGGAAGATGCTACCCTGCAAATAATATTGGAGTACGTGGTCCAATCTAGATGAAAAAGACTAGTTACATACATCATGGTCGATGTAATGTAGTCATGGATCATGTCGTTTTCATACAAGCATTCAATGCTGTACGATAAGTGTTCGTGTTTAAACGATTATGATCATTCTTCTTAGGCACTCACAACTTGTATGCGAGTAGTCTATAACTATTATATATAGTTTTGGGGTTAGTCCGATGTAATGCAAAGTTGGACCATGTGGTCCAACCCTAGGACATCGCAATGTTAAATCGACCACCTTTTTTTCATATATTTGGAGTAGTTTTGTGGTACTCCTACTCCTCTTTGGACTAGTCTTTACATGCATATATGGACTTTTCGCATTATTTGCATGGTAGTATTAAATATACATATACATATACATACATACACACATACATATCTGCATTCTGCTAGTGTTTGTCTAAAAATTAAATAATCGATTTGTTAATTAAAAATTGTCAAATGCTCCCTTGACTTTGTCAAGATGGGATCCTTTTTTCTAACTCAACAATTTCAGATATAAAATATACATACATATTTAATTTTCCAAAGCAAAAAGTCCAATTCATCTATCTTTTGCGCGATATCTGTTATAATATAGAGTCTGCACTTTTAATTATCTAGAGTGATATGAATGAAAGTGTTCATTGTAGCTGCATTTTCATATCTGGTAACATACATAATACATACATACATATGTACCCAGCAAAAAAAGTGAGGAAAAAGAAGTAGAAAAAACACCACATCTACTGAATCAAAACACTTCAAATTTAGGTTAAAAACCAATGAATTTTACATTGACGTGTCATTGGAAGGAACTGATTTGCTTTTGACATTTTTTAAACTCAATGAAAATCCCGAAATTCGGGAGTGAAAATAATTCACTTCACAAAAGTAGTTAAAAAGTGCTTTTTATTCAGTGATTAAAATCACTTGTATATGGTTTGAAAAGAAAACAGGTTAAATTATTTAATTTTTTGTTATTTTAATCCATTGCTATTTTTAATAATGCAAATTTTTTGATTTGAAAAGACTTAAATGTAATAAAAAAGACTTGTATTTGGCTTGAGCCAAAAAAGTAATGAATTTGCTGAAAACAAAGTAGTGATTTAAAATTCCATTTAATAATATGTGGTTAAAAATAAATTATTTAACATTTAAAAATATGCATTAGATACTTTCGAAGTAATTTAAAAGTGTTTCGTAAGGAAGTACTCATTTTATTTTTTGCTGGCTATGTTTGCATTTTGAAATGATTGGGCCAAATCTGCAGTCGTTTGTTATTCATTAAATAACAAAACAATTGCTACTATTTACGAGCAATCGTTATTTTCTCTACATTTTATATAAAATGGTTTTATGTGAGTGAATCATAAGTTGCTATATAACCATAATGAATGAAAAGATGTTTTATAATGATTCAACATTCATTGAGCTACCAATTGATAAGAAATCGTACACGCAAGTATTTTTATTTACTTACTTACCTTAAGGTCATATTTTAATATTTATTGTTTATGTGAAATTGTATTAAAATTTGTATTTTCTCTTTGAATTGCAGATTAATACAATCACTGCCAAAATATACACAACATTTACTAGTTTTACTATTTGGTACATTCCGCGTTATTGCTAGCAATGCAGTTCATGCTGCTACCGGCATGACTAGCGAAGCTTTGGGTGTTTCCGTTGCACCGAGTTTCTTTCAATCGTGTGTTAGTGATGGAAAAACTGCACGAATGGAAGATGTGCTTAAATTTAAGGTAAAAAGGCAATTCAATCAATTTGTATAATTTTAAATAAATTTATTCTTTAGCTGTACTTCACTGATTGATTGATTGATTATATTTTTCGTCTCATTTTTTAGGTGGCTACAAAAATTATGAAACATATAATTGATAAATTTGCCACTTACGACTTGTTCGGTCGTGAAAATTATGAATATTATGCCCGCGTTACAGGTCGCATATTAAAAGTACAAGATGAGTGGATATGTAGTTTTCAATATCCACCACCACCTCGAGGAAAACAGGCTCAACAAAAATATGCATGTAAGGAAAATTTAAAAACTGGTATTTTAATTTAAAAAAAACGCTTCAAACTTAAAATTTGTTCAATAAACTAAATTAAAGAATCTGCCCAAGTTAAACGAACGTTTTATAATCAATTTTTGTTTTGTTTTTCCTATGAATATTTTTATACAGTACAACATTCATTGGAAGCGGAAAAAACATGGTTGCAATGTCAATGCGAACGCTGGGGCTTACGTGAGTACATTTTAATTGTTTTCTTTTTTAATGTATTTATTATTTCATTTATTTTTCCTCTCTTCCGTTTTTATCACAATGAAATTATCTTTTCATTAAAACTTGGATATTGTGGTTAACTTATTTATATTTCTATACTTATGTGCAAGAATTAAAACTTGCAAGATAATTGGTATAAATAATAACAATTAAATTAAATTGTGACTAATTGAAAAATTGTCTACAGCTGCTTGAAGCTTCCTCATTGTATCAACTTAACCAAACATTTCCGCCAATTTCCCTTATTGTCAATTACTCATTAACTATTATTGATCACTTAATCGCAACATTTCATTAGCAAAAAAAAAAAAAAAAAAAAAAAACATTTTCTTTAACTAAAGCAAATTCAAATATTGGGGGTGTTTATTATCAAAATATCAAACTACTTTAAATGACTGTCAGTTTTATTATGATTTTTTATTTTACCGTTAAAATTGCATATTGTTAAATACTTATACATATCTACTCAATACTTAATTACTTCTTAAGTTTTTTTTAATGAAAAAAAAAAAAAAAATAGAAATTAAATTTTGTTTTAAACCTAATTTGCTTATCAAATATTTCTCTCTCTCTCTCTCTTTCTTTCCTTTGAAAATACGAAAAAAAAACTTAAATGAAATCTCTGTTGTGTAATGCTGTTGTAAATTTTTTAAATCCAAAATTAAAATATTACGGCACCGCATGTTTATTTAATAAAAACAAAAAACACACACAACAACCAACAACAACAGTTGCGCAAGAAGAATCACGCTCTACTCCTGCCTTGCTAACAAGCTCAAGCTCTGCTTTGGATAACAGTGTTGTATCATTGGGCGTAACACCCGAACATTCATTCATGGAATCATGTGCTCGACTATCTATTTCTTTAGAAGGTCCTGGTCTGTTTGCATTGACCTCATCACCATTACCGGGACGCAAACGCGATCTTCATGCAGATGACGATGATGATGATATAAACGAAGACGACTACAACAACGACAATGATGATGACAATGAGGGCGATGACGATGAAGACGACAACGATAATAATCAGTTTAACGAGCACTTGCAGCCACAGCAATATTTCTCTCAACAAGCAGAAGATGACGAAGATGAAGAATTTGTCAACGAATTAGATGTTCCCATTGGAGGCGGCAATGAAAATATCGAAAACCAATCATATAAAGCTAATTTTCGTATTTGCAAAATGCCGTCCGCATCAAATATTAAGCAGCCATGTAAATTTAAATCCCGAACACTTGCTTCTGCCAACGAACAAACTAGTGGTGGTAGCGGTGTGATAGTGGAGGGTGACAACACTCTGACCGACAGCCAAGATGAATTGGACGATGAAATGACGAGTGTGGTCAAGAGACGTTATAAGCAAAATAAAAAGAAATCCATTGCAAATAATACAGCACAGCAAAGAGTACAACAGCAACAACAGAGACGTTTGCGAACATCCGCAATGACACCATCTGTCACAAGTTGCATCAATTCAAAGACTTTCGATATCAAAAATTGTGACTCGGTTACGAACGATTACGAATATATAGCAAAACCAAAACTGGCAGCAAACTCTGCATCAAGTATAACACTAAAAGGACTGAGTGTGGATACGTCTTCACTCCTTCAGAAGAGTCGGGTATGCGGTCGTTGTAAAAGAGGCATAAGACATTCGTCTTCGTGTTCCTCGTCTACGGCCTCTGGTGGTGGTGCTAATGGCACCAACAGCACTGGCATGACCATGGAAGAGTTAAGAGCTGTTAATCGTTATGCTGAAAGTACTAAAAGTCTCTCCTACTTGCCACAGGTGAGGGATGAATACTTGCTTGCTTCAAGGATTTCGGTATAAATTCCTTTTTTTATTATTTATTTTTTTATTAATATTATTACTACTTCTTTTTTATAGATAGTTGTTTAGTAAATTTAGATTTTATTTACGGTTTTTTAATACAATACCTTTTTTTATAAAAAATAAGAGCTTTAATTTAAGCCAAGAATGTGTACACTTAATGTGAGCATGAGATTCTCTCTGAATAACTTAAATTTTTTTACAGTTTTCTTTTCGTCCAATGCTCTTGCTGTTTCGTCATCTCAAAAAGCTCTCACACATTATTAGCAGTTTAGTTTTGATTTTTGATAATTTATCAAATATAACAACTAATCATTTGAAAACATAAGAACAAAAACAAACGTACAAATATTATTTTACTAAATGAAAGAAAAAAAGAAAACAACGCCTCCACTATAAAGAAGCATAAATTCAAAAACACTCCTTCCTGTACTCATATACTACATACATACATACTCGTATAATCAACACTTACGTACATTTTCACATAATATTGTAATAATTCATGGAAATTTCAATGAAACTTTTGTAGAGTTTCTAAATTTTTATTTGAAATTGTTCATTTCACTATTTTTACCTGAATATTTTTTGTTTTGTTTATTTAAGCACTTAAATTCCTTTTGTTTTAATTTTATTTTTGGTTTGTAAAACAATTTTTGGCAAAATTCGTGTTATAGTTTAACTATCATTTCAAAAATGTTTTCTCTTTTTAATTTACTTAATTTGTGTTTTATACTTGAAATTGAATAAAAGAAATTGTATTTTATAAGTTATTTTGTTTCTTTTTACGCATATAATACCATGTTCGCACTCATGGTTTTAAACGTGTTTAACGCCTCATTCGTGTTTAAGAGCTTAAACACGACGATTTTAAGATGTTTTACCATACATTGACTTGTTTTGTTAAACATCTCAAATGAAGTGTTTAAGATTAAAACAATTCCTTAAACACGATAATTTAGTATGTTCAGTCCGTTTTTTGATAACTCTGGCAACTTTGTGTTGTTATTAAATGCGTCACGTCAAAAATTATTTGGTAAACAAGTAATTAGTTCAAAAATACTCAAATATTTACAAGAACATTTGTTGTTTGAAAATAATAAACCAATAAAAAAAGCATAATTGTTCGTAATTTTGTACAAATTCAATAATTTATTGACAAAACGTCAACCTTAAACATCTCAAATGTAATGTGAACGGTTGTGTTTAGTTTTTTAAAACACTTGCCTTAAACACGTTTAAGACCATAAGTGTGAATGAACATAGTATAAATAAAGTAAATACAAAAAAAAAAAAAAATATATATATATATAAAAAGTAGGACTCGGTTCTTCTGGTTTCTGTGAGTCCCAATTTATACGATATCAGCTCAGCTTAGCTTCACTATTGTTGGCATTTAGTCATTTTCGCTTAACTTGACTAAAAGAGTTTGACAACTCGCCTCGCCTTCTTTAATATTATCTACATATGTAGTTGCATTTAAGCAAAACAAATTATCGTGTAAATTGGTTCCATAAACTATAAAACTGTATGTACTACATACATACATATATATGTATACATATAAATATGTACATTTTCTTAACAGTAAAAGAGCCAGAACAACGATTTTTTTTTTTATTTAAATAGCATTTCATAAACTAATATTGTTTGCCTTCTAATGTAAATGATAATTAGTAACGACTTCTGCAAAACAAAAATTAATAATTTCTTGCAATGAATATTAAAAATTTTTAATACTAATATTTGTTTTGCCATCAAAACAAAAATGTATATACATATTAATTCCTAAAGTTCATACAGAGACTCTTTATTAATTTATTACTAACTTTAGCTTTTAAATAATCCGATATTTAATTTTTGTATTATTATTATTATTTTTTATTTGTTTTATAAATTAAATAAAATTACTTTTTTTATTTTAAATTGAACACATCAAATGTTTTTAATTGGTTTTTAAGTTGATATTTTGTTTGTAATTCGATCTTTTGATTTTCAGCACGATTCTCCTTTTTTAACATTTTCATTTTGTTTTTATACTTTATTAAAACTAAATCGAACTACATAGAATAACATGGAGTGTCTTTTTTTTGAATTGGAATCTTAATGTACTGCTTTAAAGAATACAAACTGGCCTGCTGTCCTGAAACTTAATAAACAGATTTTATTTGCGAGTAGTATGAGGTGACTTGATGATTGTTATCGCTGAAATTAAGTCAAAAAGAGCTTTTTACCTTATTTTCAATATAGAATATATTGCTATTGTAATGAAATTTTTTTTGTAGTGTAAAATATTTTGTGATTTTCTCAGTGCTATTAGCAAATCCATATTATATACATACATATATATTTTCCGTAGATTCTTTACTATAATATAAATTTATTGCTTTTCTTCTTTTAACTTTATCTTACCACCACTTTTTCCATTATATAAAAACACTTAATCATTATTGTACTTTGCTTTTGACTGTATCATCTGCTGTAGCTTTATATTTTTATTTATCTCTGTTTTATATAATCCTTAAAACCAAAGGGAAAATATGTATGTTTTAAAGGTGTTTGCCACAAAAAAAATTAACTTTAATTTTAAGTTATATACGAAAATGTTTTTAAAACAGAGTTTATCAAAGCTTATTAAAATAAAAGAATAAAAATAGAGTATTTCGAAAAAAAAGCTTAACAAAGATACATACATATGTATGTATAATAATAATGCTCTAGCTTCATATTTTGCTATATTAATTTTTTATTTCGAATATTTTATTGACGTTTCGATTTGAAAGAAATTAATCTAATAACATTGGCAAATAAAATTTAGCTTCCTATTTTGTAAAACGAAAAAAGAAATATGAAAAAAATATATATTAAAAAACCGAATGCAATACAAAACTTGTTTTACAAAAAGGCCCTTAATTTTTATGTGAAAATAGAAAGATGTTGGCCCTAATTAGTAGTGTTGTATATAAACTTCGCCTACGGAACACAACATTCGTTATTAGTCCAATTAATTCTAGATTATTTTAAACATTAAATTTTGTTCAATGTCAAACAAAAATTTTAACTTCGATTTTTTGGCTTGCTCCTACTTCCAAGGTTTGCAAAATGTGTGAAAACGCGTTTTTGAAAAAATTTTCATACCGTCCAAAATACGAATATTTTTATTGTTAATAAATAAGGTTGCTTTAATAAGAATGTGCAATAAAGCAATAAATTTTTACCAGTAGAAAACATTAAAAAAATTCGATATCATTTAACTCTATCGAAATATATCAAATACACATCGAGCCATAATCGCCACAAAAGCTTAACCGTCAGGCACATGTTTTGGACATCGTTTTTTTACGCAAATCAATTATTTACGTTCGCAAATAATCGATTTTGGTCAAAAATTAAGTTCGAAAATTATGCCGCTTAAGCTTTTTTGTCGGTTATGGCACGATATTTATGTATCTCTGTATATACATATGTATCTAGATATGTATGTAGGAATTTTCAATAGAGTTGTTGTAGTAAAATCTTTAAAATATTTTATTTTACTCTCCATTTATGTCTCCTCATATGTTAGTCTTCTTGATGATACTTTCATTTGCTTTCTTTCTCTTTTTTCTCAATTTCCTTTTTAAAGTATTTAACAAATTTTATTATTGTTAAAATCCTTTTTACTAAGTTATTTATGATTCTTTTTGTTTTTGTTTTTTGTTTTTGGTATAAAAAATCCCCGTTTATAAAATTTTTTTAAAAATGAACAAAATGTTTTTCTAAAAAAAAACAACAAAACATGAATACATACCTACAATTCAAATAAACATCATGCTATGATAATGGATTTATTTAACACAAAACGAAACAAAATAAATAAAATCTCCTGATGTGTGCTTGAATTTTGGCAATCCACATACATACGTACATAACATCATATCAAATAAAAAATTAAAAACAATTGCATAAAAATATAAATGTTAAATTAAAATAAAATCATTAAACAACATCAAATATGACATCATTCTTTAAATACCAATTAAAATTTCACAAAACGATGACAGGTCCATGAACGTCAAACTGCTCGCATGCGTACACGATCCGAATGGTTTTTAGGTCCCAAAGATGGTGATATATTGTGCATACCACCCAACGCCTGCAGTAATTGTTGTCTATCGGCTGAAAATTTACAAAAGGCAGCGAATTATTTAGGTGGTGGTAGTACCAGAGACATGAGGCGTATGATGGAACATCACTACTCTGTCAATCAGAAATCGCAAGAACAACAACAGCATCAGATAAACGAAGCTGTCAACTCTTCACTACATATTTACTGCAAACAACGCCAACAACAGCAGCGGCATTATCAGCAATTACTAATGCAACGGCAAAGTTTCCATATGTCACCCGAGCACATGGATACTGACGAAAGTTTCTCGTCGTATGCCACCGGTAGCAATAGCATAGACCAACAAATGAATTTACATTCCATGCAACAGCAATTGTCAGCAATACAACAACAACAACAACATCAACAACAAACGCACCAGCAACAACATAAACCACAAGCACAATTTAACACACGCCAAGCCCAAGAAGGTCAAGGATTATTTTTGGACACAAACTATGGTAGATATGATTTTGATGATAAAGATATATTAATTACAACTCCAATTGATAATAATTTTAATTGCCATAACAACAACAATAACAAAGAAAACAATAACCACGATGGTTACACTTTAAGTAATCGTCAACATTTAATGAAAACTACCACTTCTACTTCTTCTACAATCTCCAACGAAAATACATTACATCCAGTTCCTACACATACTGTTACACAATTGCCATTATCCACCACATCATCTGCAGTGCCATCTACATTATCACTTTATCATTTGCATGCTAACAACAACAACAATCCCATACAAAATAAACCGAACAAATTAACGCTCCAACACAGTGCCTCTCAATATTATTCAACTGAATCCAGTTTAAACAGGCATGCTATTGATAATTACGAGGATGAGTTTGAGGAAGAACCATCTTGCTCTTCTAGCCTAATACTGCCCTCTAAATTAGCATATCAAAGCCCTCGCCAACAACATCAACAAAAGCAAAATGAACGGCGAGAGCGAGAAGAACATGAACAGAAATCATACAACAATCATAACATGCATCATAACATCACATTAAACTCCACTATTGCTAATACAATTACGACCACTGCCAAAACTACTAACTCTACTATGGCCGCCATTGGCGCTGAAGATGCGGTTGACGTCGTCATTTCCAACGACATAGCTGATATTGATTGCATCCCTTCTAACCACTATCGCCATTCAACTCCTAAGTTGCGCCGTCGCCAGCTGCGCCAACAGCATCCAGCTCTACGGCGTCAACGTTTATCCTCCTCTTCCTCCTTGTATCATTCATTCAATGCTACGTTGCAAGCACCCATGTCATCTGCTAATCTGGGCACTGTTAATCGATTTAACGCTCATAACAGCACATTGAATGCCATTTCCAATTATGAGAGTCAATCGACAATATCGAGTAGTGGCGGTGGTGGTGGTGGTACTGCTGGTAGTGGTAGAAATAGTAATTTTGTTAGTATTATATTCAATGTTTTAGACTTTCTATTTTAATTTATCTAACGTTTCCCTTGTATAAATGTTTATTTTTAACCCCCGACTAAAAAAAGGAGTGTTATAAGTTTGTAGTGTGTGTCTGTGTATCTGTGTGTCTGTCCGTGTCCACGTACAGGCCAAACGGCTGGACCGATTTTCATTTAGTTTTTTCTGTTTGAAAGATGACTTGATCGAGAAGGTTCTTAGCTATGTTTGAAGAAAATCGGTCCAGCCGTTTAGAAGATATAACATCTTTTCTGAAAAAAGTCGGGGGTTTTTTAAATTTTAAATTTTTGTTATATTTTAAAAAAATATTTTTTATTAGTCCATGTTATTCAATACTAACTATAATAAAAAAAATCAATACACCGTTTTAGGTGTTTATTTCACATAAAAATTATTTATATATACATATGGATATGTATGTATATATTTTAATTTTATGTTAAATGTTGCATTAATTGTCCGTCTGTGTTTTTCAAATTATTATTATTCAGTTTATTTTGAATCTTTTGTTTAATTTTAGTCAACATAATTAAGAAATATATGCGCCGCCATTTCTTTGATATTATTATTTTATTTTTAAGTTTATAAAAATATGTAATAGAAATTTAACTTTTGTTTTTTGTAAAATAGACGAATCGTTGAAGCAATTATTTAATTATGTAGTTTGAAAATCTGGCCTGCAAAAAATTTAAATATTTATTATATACGTACAATTATAAATTAATAGACCTGGTAGTAAATGTATTCGAACAATATCGAAGTCCGTAAAAATTCCGCTAATCGGTTTAGACTGGACCTGCAAATGCAGCCGCTTGTAGTATTTGCTAGCAGTTCTGAGCTAAATTTTAACAAGTTTTATACAAACTTTTAAAACATTTTAAAGATAATTTTGAAATTTGTTAGAAGAAATTGTGTACTGTATGTAAGGACATATAGGGTAGTTTCAGAAAAGCTAATAACTAAAATACATAGCAATAATTTTGTAAATACTAATATTAGAATTTGTGGCTTTTATGTTACGTACATGTAAATATACATTTTATTACACTCAAACCTTTTTTATGCGGTTTTCGAAGCAGAATTTTAAATGTCATAAAACTGACATTACCCAACTGAATTTGTATAAAAATTGTTTTATTTTTGATTGAATTGTATTTGGGGGCTTTTTATGTATTAAAGTGTGTTTTCGCATGCATAAGTCATGTTTTAGACATAGCAGTGTTTCTTGAAGCAAGTCTGAGTTTGTGGGATAAATTTATAAATTTTATTTCTTTAGCATCCTTTGAATTTATATTCTTAATATTATGTTGTATACATATATGTGTACATATGTATATATTGTTTTGCTCCTTATTTATTAAAAATAAATGGATCCCTTAAAAGAAATACATACATTCATATTTGCTACATATTTTTTTTTGTGCGGTTTTGGTTAAATTTTGACAGTGTGATTTGAAGTTATGCGGTTTTTGAAGCAGGAACGTGTCTATCCCTTTTGTGTAGAAGTAGTACCCTTTTTTATGCGTTTCTTTTAATGCGGTTTCCTTTGGAACGCATCTACCTCATAAAAAAAGGTTTGAGAGTATTTCAGTCCGGGTTAATTCTAAAATTAAATAAAGTAGAAGAAAAACTTTGCTAGATGTAGAAAATAATTAAAATTTTTCCTCATTTCAACAATGATAATCACATAATTAAATTAATTTATTTTAAATATTGTATGTATATTTTTGTGTATGTTAATTTTCATTTTATTTTTTTTTTTATACATGTGTAAAAAATATTAATTGTATAATAAATGAACTTTGTAAAATCAATTGGTTTTGTAAAACTTTGTGTTTTTTGTGTTTTTTTTTTATAACATTGATTTGTTGTATATCGTTATCCTTGTTTTATTACTTTTTTGTCTTTTAATTTGTAATTGTAATCGCTTTAAGTGTATGTCCCAAAGAAAATCGTCAATATCACCTCAAAAAATAAAAAAACTTTCACATTATCCTTTTTGTTAAAGGACTACATAATTAACTTTCTACATTAAACAAAAACCAACAAAATAATTTAAATGCAGTTTTTCTTAAAACCCGATATTTTAGAACTGTAATAAAGAAAGAAAAAAAAAGACATGATCCTAAATCTATTTTATGTATATTTTTCTCGTTTTTCTTTTCTTTATGGATTTTCCTTAATCGTTGATTTCTGTAACCCAAAATTTCCTAATACTTTTGGTTAATTTGTGTTGTACCGAATTCCAAAATTGCAATCAAACATAAAAAAAATCCTCAACAACTTGTGTATATAAAATAATGCCATTAAATTTCATCGTCGAACATGAATTTTTAAAGTTGGCAACATCCGTTTAAGTAATAGCGCCGAATCTGTACAGTATCCGACTAGAAGGCCCTCAACACGCCGCATTCTTTTGGGGGCTAATATACCAAGACAATATCCCTTACGTTCCTCGCTAAGACGTCATAAGGAGAGGCAAAAGGGTACTAATAGTAACAACAACAACGCTAGCTCTTCAAACTCCAGCACACGTCCCAAATCAAGTGCGTGCACACTTATTTCAGGAGAAAGTTTTTTAAGCAACTCTAATTCGGAGGGTCAGTCATCGACCAGCAATGAATGTTGCTCCATGGAATCGTATATAACATTTAAACCCCCTCGACTATAAGTTTCCTAAGTATTATTTGTATATAAATTAATTAAGATTTTTATTATAAGTTACCATTTTTAATAAACTAAATATGTAAGTAATTTAATTTCAAGAACAAAATAAAAGTCTGATTTTTAAGTTTTGTTGAAACAATATTTATTATATAATTAATATAAGTTTGAAAATGATATTTCAATTATTTGTAAGATTGTGAGAATGGACAAAAGCCAAAATTAACTTTTTTGAAATTTCATTAAAAAAATTGTGACAATGACAATTTTTGCAACAACTGAAGTTTTCTTCATTTGTGAACACTTTCCAAAAAGCCATCACATTTTTATAAATACGAGTACACTCTTGGAGTGTGGAGAACTGTTTTGTACATGAGTTTTCAAATAAATGTTTGACTAACCTAACCCTCTTCTCAAATTTTGAATATTTTGTCATACATATATATTCTGACTTATCGTGCTTGGCGTATTTCAAATACGACTGCGACTGTTAAAAACTGTTAAAGTCTTCTTTAATCTATTACCAAACAGTCGTAGTCGTATTTGAAATACGCTAACCACGATAAGGCAGATTATTTTAAAACAGCTGTTAAATTGAAAGAAAAATTGAATGAAGTGTTGAAAAAAAGTCCAACTGGTATTCAATTCCCAAATGTATGAGTGAGGTAGTAAAAAACTGGGAATGTATTGAACTTTGAAACAAAAATTGAAGCAAAAATTTAACGTGTAACCTCCAAGTAAAATAGTGTTTTATTTTCAACTTTTCTTGAATACTCTTATTACAAAAAATTTCCTTAACTGAAACAATCGTAAACTAATTTAAAAAATCAAAATTTCTTTTTAAAAATCCATTAAAAATTAAATCCAAAACTAATAACTTATTCCAAGTGAAATAGCATTTATTTATACAATTGAAAAATCTTTCCAAACAATTTAATACATAATTATAAGTAGATTTATATACATTATTGAATATAAAAAAGTCATATTACATACTGTCTATGTCTAAATTATCTAACTAAAGTGAAAATATAACGTAGTATTAAAAAAATATTTTTCAAAATTCAGCTTTTCAAACATGTGTACAAAAAATAAATGGTACGAATAATTTGCGTATTAAAATTATAATTAAGTTGCAAAAAAATAACACCAAATATTTTTAAAACAAATCTAGCTTTTAGTTTCAAAAGGTAAATAAATCATAAAATAAAAATTAGCAAGTATTGCGGCGTAACTCAATAATGATTTTTAAATGTCGAGACTTTTCTAAATTTTCTTCTTAATATGTATATTCAGAATTTAATAAAACTAAAGCTTGAATGACATTTAAGTTTAATTTTATTATGTACTTGAAAAAAAAAAACAAATAAATTAAAAGGTTGTTACAATTTTAATATTTTTGTTTTATAACTATTTTTTTATATAAATAACAGAGTTTTTTTATACAAACTCAATTTTACATTTCAGCATTATATACTTAAATATATTGTATGCTATTTTCCCTAGTTATTTTTAATCCGGAAATTGTAAATCAATCAAGTTCCAGTTGAAATATTAAGTTAATTTGACATGGAGGTTGATTATTGAAAAATTGGGATTAGAATAATGTGTAATAAATAATTTATTTATTAATATGTACATAAAGAGAAATTTGAATTTTCAGTAAAGAATATTGCATGTAATATGTATACATACATACTTAATAATAATTATAAACCAAAAGAAACAATTCCTTAAAACTACTGAATGTTAGATGAAAAAGAAGAATCAAATAAATTCATTGAAATTACTTGCGTACATGTGCTATTTGTTTTAAACTACATTCTGCAAATTACCGCACTCGATATTGATCGAAATTAAGTGGAAATATTTTTAAATTTCGTTCGCTACCGAATGCCGTAATTTCCCGCTAATATTAATCTCCTTTGCTTTTGCTTCACAAAATGTTTATGCAGTGTTGATAAACAATTTGAACGTTATTTGTGTTTTATAGGTTAATCAACACTTGTTTATTTGTTAACTTTTAAGGTTTTTACATCTTACTCCATTGAACAATTGTACTGTGGTGTTCAAAGTGTATACAAATCTAAAAATTAATTGCCGTTTTGGTAAAAAAAATACTACATGAATAGTTATCCTGTTAAAATATAAAACAAAAAACAATGAGACTTTTAATAAAAACAGATAATCATTAAGCATAATAAAATTTTTATAAATAAAATAACTCGGGGAAAAAACGATCATAACGGGAACGAGTACCCATATCTGTCCAAACGCCATACTAATGATTATACATACAAATATATATGTATGTACATATTGTGAAAAGCAAAGGAGTTATAACTCTATGATGATGCTTATTATTAGCAGTTCAGAAAGGTTTTCAATGAAATGCAATCGTTGGAACTTCCATGGCACGTCGACGCATTAACAAAGGCATTTAATATTATCCTCGTCTGTAAATTGACAAACAACGCCACATCCAATTTTTGATGTGTATGTACTTATTCGAATACATATTCTGTTATAAAATAATTATTTTGGGGAGGGACAATCTCGAAAAATGAGTGTATCAAATGTGAAGTCACATATGAAAGAAAAACATTGGTGCGATCTTTACTCAATGGTGCCATGACAAAACCTTTGTTCTGCGAAGCAGCCCTATAGAAGACATACGCCAAATATGATGTGACGGATTTGCTTGCCTTCAAATGAAAATAAAGAGGTAAGATAATAATGGATGCTGTTTTATCCTTGAATGAACAATTCTAGAATATAATGAAATAAATAATAACAAATAAACCGCCCATCTCTCGACAATCGAGAAGGCACGGAGTAATCTCAAATCATTAAAAAAATTAAATAGCTCAAAAATTTAAGAAATTGAAAAAATTACTTCAAGTAGGTACTAAATATGAAGTGAATTTTAGTGAAACTAAAATGTGCCAGAAAATAGCAAAAAGTTACTCAAAAACTTCATTTTTCAAAAGAAAATCGTTCAATGAGACTTCTGATTTACCTAGTATAAAAGAAAATTTTATAGTATTTACTCTTTTTTATTTATTTATCTGCAATACAAGAAGCCTTTAAGGCCAATAGCGTATTGACTCAATACTTCATAAATTAATAGAAGCAGATAAACTATTTCGTTCCATTAGTTTATTAAACTAGATATACCAAACGGACGACACACTCGTCCGTATTCTAGAATCAAAATGTAAATAATTTAAGATTTAAAGAAAATGTACCTGTCTAAACTTCATAAAAAATTCATTAAAACACAGCCGCACACAAACTTACGTACATATGCAAGCATAACTAAATAATACATGAAATTAAAAAAAAACATAAACAAAATCCATTCAACCATTCTCTTTATTCAATTCTCTTCTTTTCAGTATTATGGCTTTCATACAACAAATAAGAGAAAAAAAATTGTTAGATCAAGAGAAATACTACAAACACACACACACACACTCATGTTTTGTTTCTTTTTTACTTGTAAGCTAATAAATGCGTGTGTAATATGTGTGCATGTAGTATTAGCAACTTTAAACGCTTATAGCTCCCAAAATACTAAAACGATTTCAATAAAATATAGATTCTGCACATCTGTACAGAAAATCTTTTAAAACCATATAAATCTTTTTAAAATCGGTGTAGTGGTACCAGCTTAAAAGGGATTACAAAAAACATGTTCGCCTATTAATTATATAGAAGAAGATAGATATTCCCAGCGGGAACTAGAAGGAGTAGGGATGCCTTCTAGAAGGCCTCTGTACGCCTTCTTTTGGATGTAGAAGGCCTGCTTGCTCCATTCCATACTCATATCTTTTTTACAAGCGTTGTCATTGCGGAGCAGGCCTTCTGTTCTTGCTTCTTTCGCCAGAGATTCTGGAAGGCCTTCAAACTAATAGATTTTGATTTTGCTTTGGTAAAAAAACCAAACAAAACATGTTACTCCTTCTCTTCTCCCTTCTCATAGAAGCGAGTGTGGAATGTGTATCGTATATTTTATGCGAAAGAGTCCTTTAATAAGGCCTGCACCAAGAAGGTCTTCTGAGTTTTACCGCTGGGTTCTTACATAGGTACGTATATGTACATGCTAAAATATTTGTTATATGTTATGTACATAAACATTCTAAATAAATAAATATTAAAAAAGTGAAAATATTAACAAGTACATCAACTGCTGGTTTTTATAAAACACAAGAGAATTTTGTCGAAGGAAAGTTCTATTACGTTTTATAAAAACATTCAGTAAATATAAAATTTTCAAAACACCATGGTAACTATTTTTAACCGACTTCAAAAAAGGAGGAGGTTAACAATTCGACTCTATTTTTTTTTTTTTTTTTTTTTTTTTTGTAAATAAATATTTCCCTGTTTCCACAACCTGGAAAGAACTAATTTTTTGGGGTGATTTTCATAAAAATTTTCTGGACGAGTCGCCTGCTTGACTTGAAGCAGTGATTGTAATTTTTAAACTCATATTTAACAGCTTGAAAACAAAGATTTGAAACTCAAAAATAATTACCAAGTTCTTTAAAATGTTTAATGTTAGTTAAAATTTTAAGTTTTATCCCATTTATTTTTTTATCATTCAAGTGTTATGATGCTTTGTTAGCTGAAGAATTATTGAAGTAGGGAAACTGAACCCAATCTGTAATATAGAAATTATTAAAAATGAATTGATGTTTTTATTTATAAAAACTAGTTACAGATTCATCTCTGGTCTTAAGTAGTCCATCTTTATTTTTGTTTTAACGTTTCGAGTGTATATTTTCAATTGTACAAATTTTTATCTACCAATATCCCATTTTCGATTAGAAAACTTTCCACATCGGAAGGAAAGAAATCGTCGGACAAGTCATCAGTTACTCGAATGAAATTACCTATGACTGCTTGAGCCTTATAGACTAATAACGCAGGCAGGCCTTTAGTGCGGAAATCCCTACTCATTCCCGCAATTGAACTATTTATTTTGGCAAATTTGACAGTGGGATATTCATTGGCCAAACTATCCAAGCATTTATTTAGTGTAGCACATGCACTTGTATTCCCATCATATATGTGTATTATAACTGTAGTATGTTTATTTGCTTTCTCAACACAGTTGAGAAATTCTTCATGTGAGGTCAGATTAAGTACTCTGCCAAATTGCTCGCTGTGACCACATTGACGCAACATTTCGGACATTCTTTGTTTTTGAAATTGTTGCAAAAAATCTTCAGACATTAGTTCGGCCAGCTCCGCATCTAATTCTTCTTGCTTTTTGCGTTCCTCTTCCTCTTGAGCCGTAGTGGTTGTCATTGTTAATTTTTTGACCAACTCAATGCGCTGCCTTTCACTTTCTTCGCGTTTTTCGGCTTGAAGCTTCTTAAATCTTTGCCAGTCTTCTACAACACCTTTTGGTCCTGTATTTGTAGACCCTTGATTGGCATAACCGCCAGAAGGCGGTGGTGGACAAATGTTGGGGTCCTCAAACCCTTGTGGACCTTGTTTAGAAGTAGCTTTTCTGGAGCCCTCTTCTCCATCTTCGGAATCTTCAGGTTCACCTTCATCACTACTACAGTAGTAATCCGGCTTTTCTCCCATTAATTTGTCTTCCAAAGTAGCCATTCTTGTATTTTTTAGCTGGAAATTACTTTTAATTGAATTAGCAAGTTCTTTTTAACACAATTATTAACAGGGAATGAATTTGTATACATAAATATGTATGTGTGTGTATGTAGCCAAAGTAAACATTTTAATGCAGAGATGTCAAAATATGGAAAAGTGATACTATATACATAAAAGCACAACGCTGTGGGGTACTCGCATTTCAGTTAAGATGGTTTGGGAACAAACTAATTAAAATAACATAACGGTTTCTGAATTTTAAATTTGTAAATTGTGTGTATTTTGTATAATTTTAAATACTTGTTCTAAGTTATTTGGAACTTGAAAGTCATATAAACGCAGTTGCAAGCTCTTGAAGTCAGCCTTTTCTAACTGAAAAATATACATATATGTACATATGTATGTATATATGATTGTAATAAAATATGAAAATAGGTAATGCCAGAGGTCTCACCTCATCACATGAATCTGTACAGAAGGGATCTTCTAGAGCCAAGCGTTCAGCAAAAGCCACTATGCCACACCATAATCGAAAATTTATTTTGTGATCTTCTTTATACAACTCGTGATAGTTTATTAACTCTAACACTCTGCTAATGTTCTCTTCAGTGCCGTAAAATTCCAAAACATCTTCCAAAGCCTGATAAAGATGCTTAATATTCATATAGCGTTCTTGATAAATGGGTGAAGCTAGATTTATCTCCGCTTGTTGATGTTGGCTCTCATGCTCAGGAAAGGGTTGGAAATATTTAAGAAAAATTCTCTTAAAGATTTGTTTTCGTTGGCGCGAAACCCAAACATAATTGCTTAAGTAGTGTATGACAGACATATCTACAGGAAAAAGTTGAAACTGTTCGAGAAAATAAATTAATAGGAATATGTGATGATAATACCTTCCATAGATTTTATGTCCATTGGCACGTCAAATCTTGTAGCTGATTTTGAAAGTTTTCTTGGCATTTTTTCACATATCACATTTAGTTTTTCCAGCTCCTTAGCAACGTCATTAGGATCCCTGTGTTTAAGAGGTAAGTATTTGTAGACCTCTTGGTAGGCTCTATGAAGCTGTAATATAAAATCAAAAATAAATAAATTATTCCTTAAGATTTTAATAGCTTATTAGCTTATATATGTTTGTACATACATATGTATCAAATGTGTTTTCTATAAGATCTACGTCCACTTTGGTCTTTAGGGCCTGAAAAGCTTCATCAGTCAGAAAGCTGTCTCTTAATAAAACCCCTTCACTTGCTCTTTTCTCTTGGCTGGGCAAAAGACTAACGACATTCGGTACTAAACTGGGGCGAGAACTAGGATTTAAAGAATCCGGTCCTATATTGGCAACCTGAGTTTCCGGATCTTGACTTAAGTGAAAAATGTTGGCTGAAGCTAAAACATTTTTTTTTAATAAATTGAATATTTATCATTCACTTTATACATACCAGCTACCGACTTGATTTTCTTTCTGCGTTTACCTCGTCGTACATTTCCATCCCCAAAATCCTTTTCATTAATGCAGGTTTGTATAACTTTCTTAACCTCATCTCCACCCTCACCAAATTCTTCTGGTATTGCGGCAATTGCTAGAGACGATTTAGGCCTCTGCTGTTCTTCTGACTTTTGTTTCCTACTATTCTTTTCTTCTATAGCACCAGCACTGCGCGTCTGTTGATCACTGTCAACGAAGCCACCCCCACTCGATAGGTCGGAGCAATGTTTCCAATACAATGTCTCCTGCGAATGAGATCTTCTTAAATCCAATATTATTTTCTTACGTTTTATCATATCGTTCTTCCCCAACTCTGGTGTAACACAACGACGATTATTGAGAAATGAACCGGTGCTAGTACGTGTATGTATGCTGGTCACAGTGGGCGTGGGTGTAAGAGGTCGAGAGTCGGTATCGGTATAGCGACGAAACAAGTCTTCAGGTATGTTATCGGGAAGATCATTGGGTGAGAATGCTTTTTCAGTCAGTACTTCCTGTACATGTTGGATATTTTTACCCTCTATACACTGTAAAATAATTATTTTACTCAGATTTAGTAAAAGTTTTTCTTTTATTCTCACCAATGAGTGTTTACATCGACTTATAATTTGTTTAACTTCTGCTGGCGCCGGATGGTTGCACAAAACTGAACATCCCTTGGCAAACGGATTAAACAAGCCACCAAATGGCCTTAAGGACAAAGGCACGGGTAAAGCTTCAAAGCTTTGAACCAAATTTACGTTGTTGCATTTCTGAAAGCGGATGAAGAGGTACAGATGTATCAATTTGTATTCTTTTACATTTCTAATATTATATTTCTACTTTGGTACTAAATTTTCTGCCTGGTTTGGAAGTTGGTACTAAGCCAGTCCTACTTGTGTAATTCATTTAATTGCGTTTGAAATAAGTTATTTTAATTAATTGAAGTTTGGAAAATTTACAAATTTTATTTAACTCTAAACAAATTCTGGTTGCTAAGGCCGTGGACTTGCACCCTGTTTCCACAACTGCGCCATGTATGAAAATCACTCAAACAAATGAATATGTACTTTTCATATAAATTTTCTACTCAAGACGGCCGTCCGAGTTGTAAAAACAGGGGGTTAGACAAATTTGTGAGTTTATATGTATGTAAGTATGTTAAGGGAAGTTATGTTCTGGGAAATGTAAAAAAAATAACTTGGAAGTATTTTATGTATGTATATTAGAGCGCCCGTTAATTGTATGTTTTACATAAAACTGAAATCAGTTCAGTTTTATGTAAAAACAAATACAAAAAAATTTCATGCCGATAAGTTGCGTTTTAGGGGGTGCGTCCGGCCCTCAAAGTTGGCCTTCAAGCCCAATTTTCAATGTAATTTTTTGCATATGACTATCTTTTAAAAAAATCATTTTACAAGAATATGACAAATGGCAAGATTTTAGTTCTTCGAGTAAACAACATTAGTCTCAAAGAAAGATTTTCGGTAAAATTAATATTTTAAAAAATAATAAGGAAAGTAACCAACAAAATACCAACAATTTTATGTAACAAAATTATATTTATATGGAAATTTTTTATTTTAATCATGTACAATAAGAGCTTATATATATTAAATTATTTCATACATATACATACATACATATAGTCAAAATAAAACTAAACCAAAAAAAAAATTACATTGAATATATGGGCTTGAGGGCCGGACGCACCCCTAAAACACAACTTATCGGTATGAAATTTTTTTGTATTTTTTTTACATAAAACTGAACCGATTTGGGGGGTGAGAGTAGAAATCAAAAATAAAATAAAATAACGGCCCCCGTAATGTATATATGTATTTCGAAATTATTTTCTAGTCTTACGTTAGTAATGAAGTAAAAATTGTTTGTTCAAGGAATGGATATTATTTTTACAAAATAAGATAAAAACGTATGTACATAGTATATATTTCTTTGATTTGAAAACTGATTTTGACATACTGTACATTTCACAGGATTCCAGAATTTAATTACCCAATCAAGTCATATCAAATTTAATTTGCAATACAATATTTAGTATGTTTAATTTATAGCTTATTAAAATACCTGTTTGTAACAAAAAAATCAAGATCATCGTGGTGATGGTTGCTGTAATAAATATGTACATAGATGATATTGTTCACCCAAACACACATATACATATGTACGTATGTAAATCTATTTTGATGCAAATTCTTTGTGGTTATTGCATCTATTTGATGATTGGGTTTAGTCTATTTGAGTGCGATTAATTAAAATGGCTAATGATAATTTACATATCTCTGTTCGCTTTTATGCGCCTTTTCTTGTTCACATTTCTACATGGCCAAAAGCCAAAATTAACGGTATCGTTCTTTGCTTTCTCTCATATGTCTGGCCATCGTTAATTTTGGGGAACACAATTGACAAGATTTATTGCAATTGATAAAAACGCACTGCATTGTGCATTTGACCTGCTAAAGAGCAGGTCCCTAGAAAATACTCTAAAATAAATTGTGGCAAAAAATAACAATTAAAAAATTGCATAAGTTGAAAAAAGAGAAAAAAGAAAAATATTTAAAATAAAATGCCGAACAAGAAAAACCCTAGAATACGTAATAGAGCGCGCAACAAAGCAAATCGTTTGAAGTTATTAGAAAATCAAAATAGTAATAAAGAAGAATTACAACAAAAACAACCTCAAATAGAGTTGAATAACTGTAGAGAAGATGATGGGGATGATGATGATGTGGATATGCCTGACCTGATGGATGAAAAAACGGAAAAAACTGACCACTTAAATTCAATTGATATTAATGCAGAAAAGGAACCGGATCCTATAAAAGTTTTGCAAAACTTAATGAATAGTAAATTTTTGAAAAATGGTTCTAATAAAGATTTTGCTTTTAAAACAGAAACGACATATAATTCAAAGCCGAAATCTACGAATAGTGCTAATGGAAAATTAAAAAAATCCAAAGAAAAAGTTACAGAAAGTGAAAGTCCAGCTAATGCGGGTGAAAAAAATGAATTTATACAAAACTTACAAAAGAAAGTGGAAGCCATGACCTCCCAAGGTAAATATAAATCTTTATGAGAAAGTGAAAATGGCGAGGTTGATTGAGTTTATCAAAAAAATAACGCTTTCCACTAATACTAGAAATAAAGAGGAAAAACATTATAATTAAAACCTTTTAAAGTGTATTAAAACAAATAGATGATCAGTATAATTTAGTCGCTACTGTGCCAAATAGTTAACGAAAACTCTACGAAAATTCTGTGTTATTATAGGATTTTTAATCAGACTAGTTTAAATGTTTCGCTTGTCATGATATCTCTTCATATTCTAGCGCACTGATTAGCGATCACCATGAAGTTTCAAACATAATTTTGTTTCGTTTTAAATATACTGTATTTGTTTTTGTCATTGGTGAAATGAGAACATTTGCCATCAACAAGAAAAAGTATAAAAAAACTTTAAAAACTCTTAATGTTGTCATTTCAAAATTGTTTGCTTACGCCTATTTTCGAAATAAACTCAAAATAGAAGCATTATGTTTCTTTTTTCCTTTTATCCATTATTATGTAGTATTAAAACTTCTCATTTAGGCGACGAAAATGTAGCCAACACGTTAATGGAAAATTTCCAAAAAATATTTGACCAAGCACCTGTAACCGATATTGAAACCAGTGATGAAGGAGAAGAATATATTGAATATATTTATAAACCTAGGAAATACTTTCTGGTGGCTTTGTGTAATGTAAAAAAAAACTAAGATAGCAAAAGTATCACTTGTATTTCAATAAACTTTTCTTTTATTTATGCAAACCAAAAACAACAACAACAATAATAAAGTTATGCAAAACTGACTTGTGTAAATTTTCCCAATCAATTGAATGTTTAATATGCCATATGACATATTATTGCAGTTTGGAACACATGCAAAACGATGCAGAACATCGAAAATTATGCTGCGCGCTGCAACAAGTTGCCAAAGACTCGTGTGGTGAGTATGAGTTTTATTAGTAATAAATTATCTATTTAAACGGAAATTTATTAATTTGAATTTTATTGGGAATGCCAATATAAATATGTATGTAACTACCGATTAAAAGTATTCGGCATTAGCATCGTTTTCGTTATTCGGCCAGGACTCTATGTTAATATGAAAAAATTTAATTAAGCAAAATATAGTGGATTTTGCAATTTTGCTCTCAATTTTGTCTCACTCAACTTTTGTATAAGAAAAGTGTGATGGCACAGTCAGCTTTTCTATCACGAAAGTGTACTATGATGTCGCAGTAAAGTTTTCTATAAGAAAAGTGTGCTGCGTTGACACAGTTAACTTTTCCACAAGAAAAGTGTGCTGTGATGACACATTAAACTTTTTTATAAGAAAAGTGTGCTGTGTTGACACATTCAACTTTTCAATAAGAAAAGTGTGGTCTGTTGACACATTCAACTTTTCTATAAGAAAAGTGTGATGTGATGACACAGTCAACTTTTCTATAAGAAAAGTGTGCTGTGATGACACAGTCATTTAATTTGAATTTAACTAAAAATGATTAAATAAGGAATTTTGCTGTTCGAATTGTATTAATAAATATTTTATTTTGTATTTGTATTTAGAATTATTAAAAATTGCTTGCTATTATCTATTTTATTATGTACTGCTGGTGAAAATCACCAATCATAATCCCCCCACCACCCCCCCCCTTTTAGAATTATTTTTTAGCTCCGCCAAAATAATACACGTTTTTTTAACAGAATTTCCTTCTTGACTTAAACCACATTAGGAATAAATAATTTTTGTAAACTTGGCCATCGGTCGGACACTAAAAGTTAATTGTTAATTTACAGCATGGCTGACAAGCAATAAAACGCATTACATGCATGTACATATGTATTTATGTATGTATGTATATGTATATACTTACATACATATGTATGTATATCTGAATTATAAAGACATTTAAATTTTTTGGCACCTTTTCAAATGATATGTTCATTCATTAAAAATAATGTTCTTGGTTTAATATTAATTTTCTTGAGCAAATTGCAATTAAATTTTTTTAAATGGAGACTTGCATTTTTCGATACATTAGATGTTCTTCTACCAATATATACAAGCAACTTGATTTCAAAAAAATAATGAGTTAGGTAGGGCCTTTCTATGTTAAGGTAACGATATATGTACATGTACATACATACATACATATGTATTTCATTCAATAAGAATTGAAATTACTGAAATTAAGCCCGATTAAGAAATTATTTCTGATTAAAATTCACTACAGTTCAATTCAAAAATCTAAAAATGTCCCATTTTTGACTTAAATTAACCGATTTTTTTTATTTTGAGTTATGCCCCTGTTGCAGTAAAGGAGCGATATGTGTCAACAAAATTTTTTTTTATGATTTTAAAATTATTTACACAGATGGTCACATCTTTAGAAACTGTTCAACCATGGGAGCTGATAATTTTCGTTCATATCGCATTGTTACTATACGAAAAGTTGAATCCGTCTTGAAACGATCCTTGACTGCCACAGAACAGGAAGTCATACTATTCCCACGTCTCTGCAATAATGTTCAATGTCGTGAATATCGTTTTGATAAATTACACGTTTGTTCGGAGTGCGGTATGATTGCATACTGTCTAGAACATCCAGAGCATATGAATCCCGAAGATCATACCAAATGGTGTAAATCATACCAGCTGTTTAAAGAATTGGTACAGTTTCAAGAAAAATTCGGTCGGTTGGATCCAGCTTTGCCAACAAAGATTTTAAGAGAAATACCAATGACTTGTTTGAATACAAAGCAAATTTTCAACATTCTAGGCTATGGTAAGAAGCAAACCTTTAACTGAAATCAAGTCACAAATCCTATAAAAATCTTGTAAAGCTTCAAAAATTTTATATACTTTTAAAACTTTCTTTTTCAGATCTTCCTGAGAACGCTGAATATGCCAGTTTAACACAGATATCAACAGGACCTTTGACGGCTTGGTATGCCTTGAAATTAGCTGATCAATTAACAAATCATGAAAGCTTAACCATACATTTAATAGGTAAATCAAACATTTTTTGCTTCTTAAGTTTGAAAAAGTGAGATGACAATGGTTTTATTCTTTTAAGGCGCTGAAATAGAGTTCGAAGTTGATGTTCTACAAAAATGGGAGTTATTCTTTTTACATATAAATCCCAGTGTAAAAAACCTTAACATTGTATTTGTGGGCCCTGAATTGAATCCCAACAATATATCTTTCGAACAATTGCAAAAAACCAAGTAAGTTTTGAATATCTGAGATTGCATTCTATTTTATAAATCTTGATATAAATGTGTATGTATTATATATTTTTTTAGATGCTGTTCTTTTTGTCGTAAATCAAATCGCAATGTGCAATATTTCTTTAAAGCATACATATATCATGAATATTGCCGATCGGACACATTCTTAGCTCCCAGTTTAAGTGAGTAAACTTTTATCTTTTAATTTCCATAGCATTTTGTTTGTTAAACTTTATGGTTTTATTAAAATCGGAAATATTGCATCTTTCCTTTCCTGGCTTTACGTGCGGTTGTTTATTTATTAAAATGTGAATGTGCATGTTTGAAATCCTCTTTTCCCCTTGGCCGAGTTGTTTATTTTTTTTACTCATTTCACGGTGTATTGAAAACGTTTAACATTCTCTTCTAGTATGCTTTTTCAATGCCGGCCTATATCGCTTCACTGGCTACAACATGGAAGATACTTGGCCTGAAACAATTTTAGCTGCTTCAAGTCTTCATGTACCCATAGTTGTGACGGCCTACACCGAATATGAAAGCCCTATGGATTTGAAGCGCTTTACTGAAGAGTGTCAGCGCAAGTTGCGTCTAATACAACCACCTACACAAAATCCATTTGCATCTGTTAAACCAGAACGCAATTTTATATCGGATGATGAAGCTCCCCTTATGTTTAAGAACTACTACTGTTTTGTGGTGGAATAATTTTTTTTTTTTTAATATTTATTTTACTTTTTAATTTAAAAATACAACAATTAACGTACATAACGTACGCCTTAGTTTTGGATTAAAATTTTTCTGCAATTCTAATATCAATAGGATTTTTAAGCCTACGTGGTTGTTTCAACAGTTCACTTTCATCCATGGGTTCAATGATTTTACCCTTTTGAGTTATAACCGAAGGTCTAGTTAGCATGCGGAAGGCAGTCTCGGTAACAAAATTTCGTCCCAATGGTGCTCTTATGCTGGCTTCATAATCCTTTAGGGATGTAAAAGGAAAAGGTACATCGGACACGAGATGTTTTCTGAATTGCTTACTGGACTCCTCATTTATATACAGACCATCTTTATTGTCATCTCGTCTTTTCTCTTTAGGTGCTAATTTCAACAGCAAGCGTTTGTTACGTTTTTCTGTTTGCTCTTTAGAAATACCAGCTCCAGCCCAAGACCCCCAACCAGGCATGGACAGTTGTATTTCGTTATCTTTAACTTCAGAGTCTTTCAACTTGCTTTTACTGAAATCAGCCACAATGTCATCATCTTCAAAGGCTTGAGCTATGGTCATTTGTTGTTCGCCATTAGTATCAAGTGCATCTTCGTCATCCATATCAACATCATCTAAAGCTTCATTAATTGTGTCATAACGACTTTTGTGCTGTTTTAACTTAACAACTGCTAGTTTCGTAGGATCTATGGTATCGCTGAGTGTACTAGGAGCATTTTCCTTAATTTTATTTTCATCCGATACTTTAGCCCTTTCTAGGGCTTCATTATTAATTTTACCACTACTTGCCATCTTTTCATCACGTTCATTAGTAAGTTCTTCATCTATTATGGGTCTTTTAGTTTCACTTTTAAACGCTAAATCCTTAAGATTCTTTAAAGCATCAGCGGACTTGTTTAAACATTTTACCGTGTTTTGCTTCGCGGTCTTCAACTGTTTGGATTTATCATTAATGATTTCCAATTTTTTGCTTAGATTTTCTTTTATTATTTCCTCTTGAGCATCGAAAATATCATCTAAAGATTTATTTGCAGCAACTGGGTTTAATTCCTCTACCAGCCAACCATTTTCAAATTTTGCATTAGTCTTTAAATGTTTTGAAGGTTTTAAAGTTTTGCTCTTTATTTTCTTGGTTTTAACTGTTCTCGGGCTTTTGCCGAATTTTTTTGACTTATTTTCAGTAGCCTGATCCTCATTTTTATAATTTACTTCATTTGCTTCTCTAGCCTGTTCATCCTCCAGCAATAGTTTTTTATATTCTTGCATTAATTTTTCATTATCATTTCTCTCTAGCCAGTATTTGCGCCAATTGGCACCTCTTTCATCTTCCTCGGTAGGTGCTTTATTAGAATTCTTACCCACTTTAGTCCAGGGATTAAAAGGATCATACTCGTCGTCTCCACACTTCATTGATGACTTATTTGGATCCATTTCAACCTGCTTGTTTTCCTCTTCATTTTCATTATCAGAATCATGATCGACTTTCTCAGTCAATTGTCGACTAATTTGCAATTGCTCTGATAAATCTTTGCGTACATCTTTATCGTATTTGGCTCTTACTTGCAAATTCTTTGCCCAAGTACCGGTGTTTTTGTGTCTCAAACTGGCCCGTTCCAACACGCGGGATTTCTCTAGAGCATTGAGTTTTTCTAGGGCAGCTTCAGGATTCGTTTTTTGCAATAATTCAAACTGTTTGATTTGTTCTTGCATCTTCTGACGTTTTAATAATTTGTGATATTTCTTCGATTTGATTTTGTTTTGCAAACGGGCTTTAGCAGATTTTTGTGATTCTCGCATTTTTAAATATGCCAACTCCCTACGCTTGGCCATAAGCTCTTCTTTTGTCATTTTCTTTTTTAGCAGCTCCTCCTCTCGTTTTTCCAAGTCTTTGGGGTCATCGGTATCACCCGATTGTTCCCGTTTTAATTTGGCGTATTTGCTTTCCAGTTCTTCCATTTGTATCATCAAGTCGCTTTTAATCGACTGTTCCAAAGGTTTGCGTTTGAGAGAAGTGTTAACATAAATTGTTTCACCTTTCAGTGGAAAAACCTGAATATATGTATATATGATTATAATTGAAACATGTTGCTTGCGCAATTATTTTATATTTACCTGAGTTTCTGCAGATCTATTTTTAGTTACTACAGCGTCCCATTTAGACAATTTCTTTTTAACATTTTCATAACCTATGGTACGTTTTATTCTCTCAGCTGCAGGTTTCTCCAGAGGTTTATCTAACACTTTTTTCGTAGTCGCGACGTTTTTCAACTCCTTACCAGCATTTAAATGTCTTTCAGTATCTTTCAACACCTCGACTATATCATTAATTCCCACAGGATGGGACTTTTCCACAACAGCCTTTCCCTTTACCAATTGAAATTCGTCTTGATGCAATTTAGGTTCATCGCGTGTTGATTTTCTTATGTGTTGAGTTTTGCCCAAACTACTGATTGCCTGCAGTAGTTGGTTATGAGATTTTGCATTAAATCGGTCCTCATCATCACTCATAATGTTCAATTTATTTTTTACCACAAGAATTTAACAATAGCAAATACCACGTTATGGGAAAATCTATTTGACAGCTATTTGTTGACGAATGAGAATGTAGAGAATAAAACAAAAATAACTACTCTTCTATTTGATTATTTGTATTTTGGAACTTAAATTCAGTTGACAGCATTGATTTTCGGCTTGCTATCAGTTTTAGCTGAATTGTATTTTCGCGAAAAAATCGAGACGCTTGCAGAAGTTGGAAAAAAATAAAAATTTGATTGGTTAAAGATATTAAAATTAATTTAAAGTGATAAAAATGTATGAATTAAAAACACTTTTACCGCAATTTGATATAAAAGTGCCCAATTGTATGTATGAAATGAAAAATGTAAGTTTGTCGACAAACGCTGTGGAAAATGTTTCAGGTGCTGCGGCAGCCAGTAATAATGATGTGAGTTTTTGAAGAATCATTTTTTTTCTATTCATACTTTTATTTTAAAACATTGGCATAATTTTATATTGTTTAAAATGGTAATATTTAAAGGGTTTTTTTAATTTAAAAAACGGTAAAGCCACGCCTGCAAACTCCGCATCTGCTGTTAGCACGTGTTGTCCTCTAGATTTGGATAAACTGGGTTTACAAATACAACAACTACTTAAGGTTAATTTTAATATTTTTTTGTGTTTAAAATTGCATTTTATTTTTATTCATATATAGATATTTAGGTATACTAATTAACTAACATTTATATCTATATCTTAACACTTACATATGGACTTACATACATATGTTTGGCATTAGCGGCGTGGCTTAAACGAGGAAGTTATTACCAATTTCTAACCCACTAATGCAGCATTATTTCATCATACCTTAAAGTTTTCTTTGGAATGCATTAATACATATTCGCTACACATTAGATGTTATTAATATGTGATCACTCTTTTTATAAGTTATTTTTGGAAATTTGTCATAGTATTACATACATACATACATATGTATGTATGTGCATGTGTTCTAAATAGTTGATGTAAATATGCTTTCCATTTAATTGTCTTGTTCATGGTATTATTAGGACAATTAAAATCGCTAATGCTTGATTTCGTTTTTTATATTTAGTTATACTGATAGGTATAAAGTATAGAGTTGTGTCGTCCAAGAGCTCCTTTCAAAAGCAATTGCAAATTCATTTGATTCACATTGCTATTTTTGCCCTAACAAAAACGTAAAGAAAAGTAGTTTTGTTACTTATGTATCAAACATCACATTTTTGTTGTAAAAACTCATGAATAGTTGATTTTATGAAAAGAAGAAAGTACTGCAGACTAATATGATTAAAAGTAGTTAATAAAAAGCAAATTTTGCAAAGTAATTTAAATAAAATGATATTTAGATCAAAAATTTGGATATAAAAGCGATTAGAGAAAACTGTCTCAATGGCAACTCTACTCTTGCACAAATTATGTTTTGCTTATAATTCTCTAGTTAAAAGATATTAAGATTATTAGTGACAAATACTGCATTTGGAGAAATGAATTTGAAGGTACATGCATATTAGATTTAAGTATTTTTTATTTTAATTTTATAAAATTTAACTAGACTAACCTAAAAAGTAAATATTTTACACTGAAATTAAGATGGAAAAATTCTATAATCTTTTAATAGATTTCTAGTGATGATGCCCAAATTGTCGCCTTGAGACAAGAGAAGGTAATGCAGCAATTGAATGATTTAAAAGCGCAGCTGGCCGGTATACGATCCACTTTAGGCTTATGCCCAAAAGACCAAAAAGACACAAGCTTTATTAATAATAATAAGAATAATGGTGGACTTAAAGAGGTATTTATCGTCTATATTTGCAATTGTGTTGACGCTGAAATACATAAAATTATCTCAAAAGGAGACTCTACACGATGTGGTCATAAATGGCCATCCAAATTTTATACCCTATGCTTTGTTGGCAGTTAAAAATGCGTGGAAAGACTTATTTACCATAAATGTGAAAACCTTTACTCATTCAACAATGAACGATATTGGCAAAGATGCTAAAGTATTTGAAAATGCTTTGAAATCATTGCCAATTAACCCGAAATTACGGAAAATAAACATCACCTTAATTTGGAAAAATTGTAAGTTTATTATGCACACCCAGATAATTAGAAACACTTAAATTTAAATTTTTTGTCGACAACCAAAATTTACTGCCATGGTAAATAGAATTTTCTTAAGATTATAAAAACATAATAACAAAAGTTTAACGCAAAAGTACTTTTAAAATCCTTTTCCATAAAAAAGACAAAAAAAATTAAAACTTTAATTTATATGAAGCGTACTATGGATTATACAGGCGAAAATAATTTTAATATGGACGGCCTTTTAGACTACAATTATTATTTTCACAGATTATCAAGATAAAAAGAAGAGCTATTTCTAAATTGCCATCACAGCAGATATAGTGAATTTCTGGTGAAGTTGTTTTAAAATGTGGGAGTTGTTATTCTAATCTAACAACAAATAACAAAAACAAAAAATTTTAAAAACCCCCGACTTTTTTCAGAAAAGATGTTATATCTTCTAAACGGCTGGACCGATTTTCTTCAAACATAGCTAAGAACACTCTCGATCAAGTCATCTTTCAAAAAGAAAAAACTAAATGAAAATCGGTCCGTCCAGCCGTTTGCCCTGTACGTGGGCACGGACAGACACACAGATACACAGACACACACTACAAACTTATTTTTAGTCGGGGGTTAAAAAGGAAAAGGACTTTAAAATATTATTGAAACAAACGTTTATTTTTCATTGCTGACGTTTTTTGTCTCATCTACTAAATACTCTTTCCGATGGATGTTTTGTAAAAAAAAAAAATTAAAAAGATATGGCGTAATTAAAATAGAAATTTAAGTGATTCTAACAATCTAAACTATAGTGTTGCACTATATATTTATTGCATTCACATTTCAGGTGAACATACTGAAATGATAAGTTCGCCCACAATGTATGTTCCTATTTATGGTGAAGTGAATATTATTCGTTATTTGGGTAGAGTTGGTCCCACTGAGTATCGCTACGAAGACTCTCCTATATGCAATGAAATCGATGCCGTGCTGGACATTTGCTATCAATTTTTACGTTGCACCACTTCCAAAAATAAGGCTAATATGATTCGAATCTTAAATAATCGCCTCCAGAAGCAACAATACTTTGGTGGTGATAAAATGTCTATTGCTGACATTGGTGTACACAGTTCATTGCGGCGTATGCATTCTAATAACGATAAAGATCTTACACCTGCGCTCAGTGAGTGGCGCAAGAGAGTGGAAAAGTATACTTTGATATAAATGATTTCCACAAAAAATACATGAGTTATTAAAAAAGATAAGTTAAAAAGTCGAACAAAAAGCAAAATAATTTTACAAAATGTAAGTATAAATATTATTTTTCGTGTTTTTTCAGGCTTGGTTAACACTGGGAAAACGGTTATTTAAATTGTTTTCCATAAAAAAATATTGTATTAAAAACAGTGGGTCTACTCTGTAATTCGAAACTAAATAAAATGCATTCGAACTTACGTGTTATTAACATACAAATTCGAAAGAAATTTATTTCGTTTCGAATTACACAGCAGACAACCAGATTTTTTTTTTAAATATGGAAATAGTTTCCAGTATAACCAACTTTGTGCTTGAAAATTCTTAAAATCGTAAGATTTTAACTTCCTTGCGTTTGGAGAGATTTTAACAGATACTTTTGTTTTATTTATTTATTTTCGGAGGCTTGGATATCATCAAACTTTTAATCAAGAAATTTATCATGAATCAAATCAAAAATCAAGAAAATTTATCAAGAATCAGGAACACTTTTCAAAATCAATTCATAAACAGAAATCAAATACATACAACATAAAGATATTGCATCCTTCTAAAGGTAAGTGCCCATTATTCCTCAATTATTCCAAGTAGCAAAAAAAAAAAAACAACTTGTTTTTTTTTTTTTTTTTTTTTAGAAAATTTGTATATGCTTTTATAAAGTTTTATTGTTTTCGCCGCTTTTTATATTTTTTCTTAACATAAGTCTTGAAGATTCTTAAAGAACGTCAAGACAGACTATATGCTCACATTTTGTGAACATGTCGAATCTAAAACTATTTAAAGTGATAAACTCACTTTATATATATATATATATATATATATATTCATACATCAGTCTAGTAAAAAGATACAAAAAGAAAAAATATATAAGATATGTATATAAAAACAATAAACGATTAACATTAAAATGTTGTTAAAGTAAAAAAGTTAACAATTTAAGTTTTCCACACTGGTACTTAGTGTTAAAATGTATTGTAACATATTGTCGATTTGCACTTGACCAACTAGATTTGAAAAGAATAAATCTTCAATGGAGTCTGACTCAAAGGCACTCAAAGGCATTAAATTAAGGATTAAGTTATTAAAACGGTCCTCCGCTTCATAAGCGGGTAAATTTTTAGACACAATTAGTTTCCGTAAACTTCTCACAGCATATTGTTGAACTCGATGGGCATAGTTGCGAACAGATTGTTCTTTGCGTCTCAAAAACGCATGTGGAGTGAATAGGCAAGCCAGACGTAAGTACGCATATTCCATATCAGATGGTTCCAAGGCTTGTATCGTCTGTATGAACGAATTGAAATGTCCTATGTGTTCACTTAGCTTTTTAATTCTATGTGGATCGATTTTTTCAACATCAGCTAGTTGACGTACATTATGGATAAGAGTGTTGATGATGGTACCTTGCGAAAGCTTTCGCACTTGAGCAACAGCAAGAGCCAACAGGGAGGGCCAAGCATTGCGCAACAGAATAATCTGATATCGTTGGGATAATTCAACGAATGCTTGCACTTTACGCAACCAAACAACTGTGAGGAATATAATCCGCGAACCGGATTCGCAAACATAATGTACATTGAAATATGATGACACCAAATTGGGAGTTTGTAAATTAAAACTTGCATTGTTCGGCGATATTAAATCATTTTCAAATATGTTTTCATTGATCACGAACTCTCTTTGATTACGCTGCTCATCTACACCCACACAGTCTCCTACAAATTCTTCTTCATTGCCGCTAGTTTCTTCATCATCGTTTACCTCATTTTTGATAAGTACACCGTTTCCTTCGTTGCTCAATTGACTCTCCAGCTGTTGTTTAATAGGTTGCAGAATTTGCAGTGCTTTGTCGATGACACGTCTATCTATAGAATTTTGTATAAGACTCAAAGCTCCTATTGGATTAGGTGTTAATGAATCCATGTTAAAATTTATATTTTGGCTATTATTGTTTATTACGCTTTTTGCAAAATTCCGTAATCCCATTGTTATTGCGTAATCAATAGGCTCCTGGCTATTGTTACTGTTATTAGAAGCTACATTCGCATAGTTGCGTAAACCGTCTGTGTCTATACAGTCGCCTTCATCGTCATCTTCATCGGCTTCGTTGTCTAGTATATGTTGTTGGGGTTCAGGTGAATAGACTGTTTTTGCTGCGTTTGGAGAGACTTGATTTGTTAAGTGTGGCTGTTGCTGATGCAGTTGTTGTTGTTGTTGTTGTTGCTGCTGTTGAACTTGTTGAGCTTGTTGAACTAGAAAACAAACTAAATTGTAATGTTTTACTAACACTTACACATCAACTTACTTAAAGTCTGTGTTAATTCTGCAAAATTTAAACCAAATATATCTGGAGCAGGTAAATTACTCGTATCCAGAGTAAAAGCTGCAGCTGTATTTGAGGCTGCAGCCGCCGCCGCCGCTGCTGCTGCTGCTGCTGCCGCACTCAAGTTATGATTAAATATTGCAGATGATGCGGATTTTGATCTCTGTTGAAATTGTTGACTAGTATTAGTTGATTTTAATGAAGGCAGCCCACAACTACTTCCACTAAGAACTGAAAGAGATTGTGCACTTGCATGCCCTGTAGAAGTTGAAGCATTTATGTCCTTTTTATCCACAATGGGCTTTCTTTCGTGTTGTACGGCTATTGGCAGGGATGGAAATATAAATTCATTTATATTTAAATGCTTTTAAAAATAATTTTAGATTATAGAACACTAAATGTTAGTACATACATATGTATATAAAATGAGCATGCATCTTAACATCTATAATACTACATATTGAAAGAAAAAAGTTAAAAGCAAAATTTCAGTGGGAATATAATTAAGCACATATTCAAAAAGAGGAGATTATTCACTTCGAATTTCTTTTTATAATTTTAGTTTTTTTTTCATCACGTTTCAATCATGTCAATTAATTTGAATTTTATGAAAATTTTTAGTTTCTCTGCTGATTTTATAAACCCACTTCAAAAAATTAATTTCAGATTTATATTTAGGTGAGCTAAAAAATGAAATTGCAAAAAAATTGAACATTCCAAACAAGATTTTCTAAATTAAACAAAAACTCTTTTTGCTAAAATGTTTGTCGACATTATTAAATGAAAATTACAATCACTTCTCATGCCGCTGGCCAAACATTTTTGTAACCGGCAAAATTGGCAACGATTGCGATGGTGTTTGGTAACCTCGCAATTCATTGTTCCACGGCACTGATATCCCAATTGTTTGCGAATCGAGCGTTTAAAGAAGCCTTTGCATCCTTCACAACTGATGGCTCCATAGTGGCGACCGGAGGCACGATCTCCGCATACCAAGCATAATTCCACGTTCATATTGCTGGACGTTGACGGATTACTTTTGACACTAACGCCACCTACACTGCTTGTTGGACGCATATTATGATTCACAAATAACATGCTATCTACAATATAAGGAATTAATAAAAATACATATATTCAAGACGAATTCAATATGTATAAAAATAACAATAAATCTCAAAGCCTTGAGTCTCACCTTCAGCTTGAAAACTACTTGTGTCCATTGTTGGACCCTCTCTACTCCGTTCTCCACCTCGATTTGGGTGTTAATGCTGTTCACCTTTTTCTCGTCCACTTGGCTATTGTATATGGTGTTGCTGTACGTTTTTTTATTGTAATTATTATTATTTCTCTTCAAATATGTGTGGTACTCAGTTGTTGAACAATTAAAAAAAATATACACGTTCGCTCATATGCATACATAAGTAGTATATTGCTCTTGCCGTTGTTGTGCTAACTTAAATTCTTGACCTTTTTCTTTTCCCCCCTCAAGCGTGAAAAAAGTAGCAGAGACAGCTTGCTCTGCTCTGTGCAGGCAGCCAAGTAAAGCAAGCACTTGTTTTCTAGTTCAGCCACTTAGTACTCCATTAAAAATAATAAACACATACATACAAACGCACACTATCATAGAAATTGTTGCTTCACTTGGCTGGTATTCTTTTTTCACCGTGTTTTTCTGGTGCCTCTAACTCGAGGTCAATCACTTGTGTATTTTCTTTTTAATGTCGCCTTATCGGTATTTGTTTATTAAAAAAAAAGAAATTGCTTTCTTTTAAACACTTTGCACTATAATTTTTATTATTTGTTTCTTGCATATTATTTTATGCTCTTATTTAGTTTCAACATTAAAAACTGTTTAAATCAGCACATTTTTTTTCCTAAATGCGACATTGACAAGTAAGAATCTTTTTTCACAATGAATGGTAGAAGAAAAGAAAACATACGGAGTATATACAACACTGAGTGTGTGCGTGGGGAATGTTAAATTAACAAGTACTTGCCGTGGTGAATATGTCTTCTTGTTAAGTTGAGTAACCCAAAATAAAACAGATGGATAACTTGGTCGTTTTGTTTTGCTTAAAAAAGATGTGATTACAACAATTGTAATTGTTAAACAAAATATAAGTGCACTAGTTGAAGATTATTTAGAAATGGACGCAATGCATATAAATTTTCTTTAAACACAAACACGCAGCGAATGTGCGAGTTGATCTCTATACATTGTTACAAATTGATATTTTCTATTGATATTGATTTTCTCTCTTTCGTATTTGAGAACATTTACATTTCGGGTTTTGCCCCTGCTACGTGGATACGTTGTAAAATCTATGCGCGCATGTGGCTCTGACATAATTTTGACGTCATCTTAAGATACATTGGCCAAATGCCGTGTATTAGTAAAATATGTATATGTGGACATTTACATCTTTGCAAATATACTGCCTCTGGAAATATGTCTGCTCGCCTAAATGTGTAACATTTTATGCCCTTTAGCCACTACTACTTGTTTATTAAAAATTTAACCAACGCCGACAATTCTCGTGATATAGCTACATGCGCATGTAGATTTCCGTATCGTGTAATTTAAAGCCTATAGTACACAGCATGTAAAAAGCCACCACCAAAATACAAATGTGACACATGTAGCCGAATCGAACACATTTTCTGAGAAAGCAAATCTGTAACCATATGAATATCTACATGTACGTATCGTCGGTTGGTTTCTGGTTTGATGTATGAACCATTTAAAAAAAATTTAGTTATTGATTGATTATATGTATATGAACAATGCGTCCTCTTTCCAAATTCGTTATCAGTTTTCTGATATCTTGAATATATTAGGAGATATAGAGCTTCAATATTGCGTCATTTCCACAATTGTTGGACATTGTAAAATCTGTTTTACGGCAATCGACAAATTTTTGCACATGTGACAAAAGTATTAATATTGTTATTCGCATCTGTTATAATGCATATCAATGCATATTCTACTTAAAGAACGTGAATCAAAGCAAAGTACACAAATTTAATTATGCTGTTATGTTTTAATCAAATGAATTGATATATATATTTTTCCTCTATTTAACCTACTTGAATAAGTAGTGAACAATATTGTTGTTATGATTGTGGCATGCGTTGACAAAAATTTTTGTCATTTTAAGTCCTAATAACTTTTCATGTTGGAAGTAAAAAGTTGATCAACTTTAAGTTTGAATAAAAAACATATGTATCTATTACTTTTATTATTAAACCAACAATTTTATCGTGTATTTTTATAAAACTAATGAACTAAGCATTCTTCATCGATTTTCTCGAAAACACATTTTTGTTCCATACATCAAACCAGAAACTAATCGACAATATGTTACTAGTACACGGCATGTAACCACGTGATGACATCAAAATTACACCAGAGCCACATGTGCTTGTGGTTTTTTATATGACGTGTACTAAAATAGGCTTAAGAGTTTTTCGAAGACACATTTAAAACACCAATGACTGTAGCACGGGCAACAACCTAAATGTAAAAAGCGTCCTTTACAATCAACTCTGTAATACAAATTCAAAAATCCTGAGATTTCATACTCTCTTTTCTTCTATTATGCTCAGTGTTACCATATGACATGTTTTGAAGTTTTTATACATGTGAAAACGACAAAAAAAAAGATTTCTTATCTAAAAATTAGATGTTTAAAAATTTTACTTTTGGTACTTTTAATATATTATTGGGGGATATTTTGACTAAAGTACTTAAAAATTTTCTGATTTGCTTCATAATGATCTTACAAATAAATATTCTATACAGTAAATATTTTGTGTTTGGCTTTACTTTTAATATTTCACAAGAAACAAAATAAATTTTAACTCATTTTTATTCAATCAAATAACAAAAAAGGTTTTTGGTAACAAAAAAAGTTTTTTTTCTCGACTTGAAGATTTTTGAAAAATAAATATGGTAACACTGATTATGATTAAAATATATGCCTTTTATTAGCAACTGTAAGAAGAAAAAAATTCGGCGGGAACAAAGTAGAAAGAAGGAAAACAAAGTTAGTTTTTTCCATTGAAACTGATATATAGAAGTTTTTTTTAGAAAAATATAGTGTTTTTCGGAAATTGTGTTAAAAAATATTAAAAAAATGAGTTTAATATAGGCAGCAGTGTGCAAATATATTGTATGTGAAAGCGGAGAAGTTTTTCACATGAGTCGGTGCATCCGATATTTTTCCAGTAGTTTTGATGGCAGTTTTTAGTTTTTTAGGGAATTGTGTTAAAAAAAATATAAAAAAAATGTGTTTAATATAAGCAGCAGTGTGCGAATATATTGTTTGTGAAGACGAAGAAGTTTTTCACATGAGTCGGTGCATCCGATATCTGCTGCCTGGAATTTGTGCTTTTTAGGTGCAAAGATGCTTCAATGATTGCTGATCTGCCATTTGTGGTACATTTATCTACATACATTCAAATTGCTTTCTAAAAAATATCCAAAGTAAGTAACTTACTAGTAGCAATACTCGTTTTTATATATGTATTTAATAATTTTGAAATTTATAAAAAAAAAATGTAACAAATAATTTAAAACAAAAAATGCAACTAACATGCCGATAATTTCCGTGACGTCATAGCTACACGCGTGGATTTTCGAAGATACATTAAAAATACCAATGATTGTAGCACGGACAAAAACCTAAATGTAAAAAAGCGTCCTCTACAATCAACTCAGTAATAAAAATGTTGCCTGAGATTTCCTACTCTTTTTTTTTCTTCTATCTTCTATTATGATTAAAATATGAGCCTTTCATTAGCAACTCTAGGAATACAAAAATTTGGCGGGAAGAAAGTAGAAAGAAAGAAAGTAAAGTTCTTTCCCAGTAGTTTTGATGGCAGTTTGTGGTAAAATATGTGACGCGCAAAATAGAAAGGGACCGACCTAAGGGTAAAAACAGGTTTTGTTCAGGAGAGCCATTTTAAAGATTTAAATACGTGTGTCTTTGGTGTACCATCACATCATAAAACGCGCATATCTCTGGGAGGGAACACTTTTGGGGCATGGGATCGGTCTCATTCGATGCTCATATGTTGTCCACATCAAAAAAAAAAAAGTGAAAATTGATTTTTTACCCTTAGGTCCCTTTCTCTATGCGCTGTCACATATACTGTTTTTTCAGAAATTGTGTTAAAAAATTATAAAAAAATGTGTCTTTAATATAAGAAGTGTGCAAATATGTATATTTCATGTGAAAGCGAAGAAGTTTTTTACATGAGTCGGTGCATCCGATGCATATGCGATATTTTTCCAATAGTTTTGATGGCAGTTTGTAGAAAATATTTTTTTTTTTTTGTGGGAAATTATGTTAAAAATGATAAAAAAAATGTTTGTTTAATATAAGCAGCAATGTGCAAACATATTGTTTGTGAAAACGAAGAAGTTTTTCGCATGAGTCGGTGCATTCGATATTTGCTGCCAGGAATTTTGTGCTTTTTCGGTGCAAAGATGCCTCAATGCTGGTCTGCCGTTTGTGGTACTTTTATCTACATTCAAATTGCTTTCTAAAAATATCCAAAGTAAGTAACTTACATACATATATTAAACCTGTACTTGTGAAATTTATAAAAAAAAATGTGACAGTCTATACAATCAATAACATTGTGCAACAGTAAAATATCCATACCAGAGAACTGTATGAGTTGATTCACTTTCGCGTCCACTCACTTTTACAATGCTTTTGTTATTTTTTTTAACATCAATATATAAATGATATTACCTCTCTAACAACTGACTGTCATTAACTCACTCTCTTTTTTTTTGGTGCTGTTATTAAAAATCAATAAAAATTCTTACTGTTGTTTGATTGTTTTGTATAGCAATCAAATAACTTACAAAAGCATGTTGACTAGATGAAGTCTTAAGTTAATAAAACATGTCGTATTAATTAATGGTTTTTCTCGTATCAAAACAATTTATAAAATAAAATGGGGCTAGGTATTTTTAATCCCCGACCAAACAAAGGGATGTTATTAGTTTGTAGTGTGTATCTGTGTGTCCCCTGCAGTCAGACTGGGCCCAAGTATCTCTATTTCAACACTAAAATTCTAGTAGTAGTTACATTTTCTACAATTTCCCTTCTATTCGTCAGTATAAAAGAAAGAGAGAAAACAGATGGATGGTGGATTTTGCAACAACTTGTCAATATACATAAATTTGTATGTACGTAAGGTATATAAATGTACCAGTAAATGTCTGGTTGGTATGTCTATGAATTCACTACCTAGTCAATTGTTTTAGTGTTACTAACTAAGTAGATTTTCAATGACAAGCACATGCTAAATGTCTATAGCACAAAGTATTGTATGGGGATTAATTGTAGAGTAGTACTGGTGACAAAGTCAAAAGCGACACAGTACATTTTCACCATCGACATTTCCTTCAGGGTCTGTACAAGTACACGTACAGACCAAATGGCTGGACCGATTTTGATTTTGTTTTTCCTGTTGAAAGGTTAGTTGATCGAGAGTGTTCTTAGCTATGTTTGAAAAAATCGGTCCAGCAGCTTGGAAGATATCGCATCTTTTCTAGATATGTTCGGGGGTTTTTTAAATGTTTAATTTTTTTATATTTTATAGTATTACATTAAACTATATTTGTCAGAAGGGGTTCTTAAGAAGTATTCGAAACAATCATACTGATTCATTGCTTTAGTGATTCATATGAATGAATAGAGATTGCAAGCAGTGGCATGCATTTATTAATAACACTCTCATTGATATGAATCATGCAATAGCATCATTCATTATTTTAATGTTAAGTGATAGCTAAATATTCATTTTAGAAGATGCAAAATTATCCCGTTTGATTCGTAATCATGCATATCACTGATCCGTAACGGTCTTTGCGGTATATGTAGGTTCGATTCTACTACCAAAAGGTAGTACAACCCTGTACCCAGTTTGGCGATTTTCGAAAATCAGTGCTTCCTCAAAAAATGGTGTCTTGAGTTTTTGGCCAATTCAAACTTGGTCAGCTCTAAACTATGTATGGCAATAATGTAAGAGTATAACAAACAAATCTTGTTCACATCTTATACCAAAAAAATAATTTCTTCGCGCACTTTTTTTTTTGCAAAAATAAAGGAAACAAGTTCTTCCAAATTTTTACAGAATAACTTACAGCGACTCCTAATTTTTTGCTCACAATATTTGACAAACGTGCTTAGGTACCCTAAGTCCCGGTTCACACACTTCAACTTTTAATTCAGCTGGTAGAAAAAATGGATATTTGTATTTCTTTCTCCGTCTTTCTTACAGCTGAATTACGAGTTGATCAAGAAAAGCTGAAGTGTGTGAAGCGGGACTAATAGCTCATACAGACCACTTTTTACCTCAAAAATTTTAGTTTTTCAAATCTTCTGCAAAAAAGTCTCATAAAAAATTAAAAAAAAACCAAGCTGAAAAAATGACATTTGCAAAGTAATGCACTAAAAAGGCCGAAAGAAGATCGAGAATAGAAAACAAAATTAAAGTAAAATGAACAATGTAAACTTTACTTTGCAGATTATAAAACGAAAACTAATAGAGCTGTGCCAAATCGTTCTTTTCAGTGACCGGTCATTTTCGTTCAATTAGCAAAAAATTGACCCGTTCGTTCAATCGTTCACTTTTGAACGACAGTGTGAAACAATGCTATTTTGTAAGAATATTAAAATCGGTTGTATGTATATACGAGTATTTAAATAATGCGGATGAATGAATTGAAGAATTTATTAAAAAAAAGTATATTTAAATTCATTTTATAAATAATTTCTTGTTCTTTCGACTAGAATATTGTACATTTTATTTTGGCTTAATATTTAGTTTAATATTAAGATTAAGAAAGGTACTTTTTATCGTTATTTATATATCAAAAGCGCATCAATGTTTGAATGTTACTTCTCAAAGTTTAAGTTAAAATTTTGTCCTCAAAAATATTTTACCGGAAACAAAAAAAGTATCTCGAGCACTACAAATTCAGTTTAGATTACGGTAATGAAATGTATGTATAAACATAGATACATATATACAGTTAAGGTCTAACATCTTTACTTTGTAAAAACACTTTATAAAAAACACTAGTAAAAATACTTATTGTGAAAAGACTGTTAAATCAATTTATAAAAAGAATGATGGCAGTGCCACAGCGATGTTAAATAGAATTTAGTATACACGTACCTAAACCTTTTAAAACACAAAAACTCAACTCAAACAAAAAGACATAACATAAATAGCAAACATTAACGAAAGCAAATTTGACATAAAATACTTGAAACACAACCTGAATGAAGGAAAACATTGAGCGGTACACTACTGATCCAAAAGCGTTCAGTAAAATCACCGGATCCGTTCGTTCAATTAAGTGATTCATTCAATTTAACCCGTTCGTTCATGAGCTGCACAGCTCTAAAAACTAACCCCCTGACCCACGATATCGACAACATTCGACTTGTCGCACACTTACATTTGAAACAACAACAAAATATTAAACTTTTGTTTGTTTTTGTTTTGTTTTGTTTTGTTATTGTCGACATCGTGTGTTTGGCTTTAAGCATTTATCATTTCAGCTCATAATATAGTATACGTAGTCAGTTAAAACGAATTAGAGTTTGTTTGCTTTGTTTATAGTTTATTTCAATTTCGTTTTCTACTCTCAATCTTGTTTCGGCCTTCTAAGTGCATTACTTTTAAATTGTCTTTTTTGTAATCGGGTAAAAATAACGATGCAAAACGTTTTTTTTTTTAACGATAGGTTTATCATTCGTACGAATGAGCTTGTGCATTGAAAATATTTTGAAATTTGTTGTAAAATTATACAGTCGGGCATTTGAAGAACGAAATATCGTCATTCATTTTTTTTGAAGATAATAAAGCATAGATAAACGAATATCAAGTAAACAACTAGTGAAATAAGTTAAATAAGAGGAATTGAAAAAAAGCTTAAATGATCCATTTCCTCTGCTCCAAAATTTACCACAATTGCTAAAAAGTACCTTTTAAAATAAGTTCATAAAAAACAATAGGAAGAGTGCTTAGGAAAAACAATTTGAAATGGCCGAAAGAAGATCTTTAAGAATTTGCACTAAGCATATTGCTTAGAATTTTTCATTTTGCTTATATAAATTTATACATATGTATGTATGTACATATGTCACATAGTCCAACGTTTTACTGATCCTTTTCACGCACGAAAGCAAATTTAAATTGTTAAGCCGTTACTAGGTGTGGGTTAAGCATAATGAAGAAGCCTTCAATTTGTAGAAGGTAATTATAATGGATACACAGAGAAGATAGTGCCTACTAAATACCTCATAAACTAGAACAAAATTAATAAGAAATCTCTATGTTTTTTTTTCAATACGGAAATCTTATTAATTTCATAGAGAAAACCTTTTTGAAAAAATCAAGAAGAAATCTTCTAGTTTTTATGAGGTTATCTTATTGATTTTTTTAATAAGGTTTTCTTCTTGATTTTATGAGGCAACCTCATAAAAAGAAAAAAATTTTATGTCTTTATTCTTTGTGCTTTGCTTATGTATTTTCATTTGAATTCTATACCATATACTTATGTTGTATATAGTATATGTAGATGTTATTTATTTATACATACTTACATACATACATACATATTATATTGTATTCTTAATTACCCTCTAGTCAACCTAGAAGCATATGTCTCTATGTCAATACTCTTTCTCCAGCGACAATTGCACTAGTTAAAATGTCGACAACTTTCCTTTTATGCGCGAGTAGAGATACGTTAGAGACGACAGTTCCAGTGTATTTCTGGTGATATTGTCAATGAACGCGTCAATAGTTTGTTTTTCTTTTTTATTATGTTGTGCAATAATATTAATTAAATATATGTAGACGAGGGTCACTAAAACCTGCGAGTGAATCTTCGGTTCAAATATTTCCATAAGGTCATAAAAGAACTACCTTCTCAACAGTGCTAAAGTCTACTGATAGATTTTGAATGACAACCCTATGTTATTTGTCAATAGGCATTTGCATTGGCTGTGGTGTACACCTAGTCAGTAGCACTATTGACAATGTCGCTAGAAAATCACTAAGTTTACTATTGACAACGAGAGAGGATATATCGATATTGTAGACTAGAGCCCCTAAAATTTACTAGTGAATCTTTGGTGCCAATGTCTCCATGTGGTCCCGAAAGAACTACTACACTGAAAAGAAAATCATTCATTCAGAGAATGAAACGGTTTCATTAAATGTTCTGCATTATATTAATGAAACTTTTCATTAATACAATGATCAATTTCATTGTATGCATCGTTACATTGTTTAAACGAATTTTCTTTTTGGCGAATTTGAGGCAAATATAAATAAGTTCCAAAAATTTTATTTTCTTACTGTATTCAGTTTGTCAAACTTAAATAAATAAAAAGTTATTTTCTTAAAATATATTTTCTATTTCTTAATTTCCCAATCCTTTTAATTTCAAAGCAGTATGGTCATCATAAATGCAATGAAATCATTTCATTTATACAATGTAATATTCTTCATTGTATAGCAGATATCTCTCTCTTTCTCTTTTTTTTATCCATTCGCGTCCCTCACCACTATACAAACGCAAGAAGGTTGTGCTTGATTTGTTAAGATTTTTGTTTGATTCTTTTAAACTTATGTTTGTGTATTGTGATTCTCAACAACATATTAACGGCCTGGCCCATGATGTCGACAAGAAATTATCTGTCGCTTAGTTATATTGAAAACAAAAACAAAATAAGAAAATTTGTTTTTGTTTGCAATATAAGTAAGCGATCGATAGTTTCTTGTCGACATCGTGGGCCAGTCCGTAAGAGTTTTACTATTTATAAACATGCAAGTTTTTCGGCTTACTTAAACATTATTTGGGTTGAACTCTACTGATGAGTTCCTTAAATTTTAAATGTTTTACGTTAATAAATACATACATATGCTTATATATTAAGTACATATGTATTTCTATATATTAAATAAAATAAAAAAAATCCATATATCTTTTATTAAGTAGGTGGTTTGGAAGGGATATGATTTCATGTTTTTAATAGAAAATTTTCATTATTTACTGCTTATATTTCATTATATAAAGGGTGTTTTTTATTGAGGTATAGAACTTTAAGTTGGCATCACTTTTTTAACTGGCGGCCATTTTGTCAGCTGTCAAGTGATTAATATTTAGTTTGGTTTGCCATTTCATCATAAACAGGTTGACAAAAGAACAACGCTTGCAAATCGTGCAAATTTATTTCGAAAATAATGGTTCAGTTCGCGAAGTTTACCGCAAGCTCCGTCCATTTTATGGTCGACATAATCGTCCATCAGAGCAATTAATTCGGTTAACCATGGATCGTTTTCGCACTACGTTTACTCTATGTGATAATACGCATCCGCAGAGACGTCGAACAGTGCGCACCGAAGAAACAATTGCCGCTGTAGAGCAAAGTGTTGAAGAGGACCCGAATGAATCGATTCGCCACCGTGCACAGCAATTGGAGCCGACTAACCGACTATTTTGTTCCCGAATTGGATGGCATGAATGTGGATGAGTTGTGGTTCCAACAAGCGGCGCTACATGCCACACAGCGCACGTCACAATCGATTTATTGAAGGAAACATTCGATGAGCGCATAATTTCGCGGAATGGACCTGTCAATTGGCCACCAAGATCGTGTGATTTGACACCATTGGATTATTTTCTTTGGGGATATGTGAAGTCGCTAGTCTACGCCAACAAACCAGAAACGTTAGGGGACTTGGAAGCCAACATTCGTGGCGTTATTGCTAACATACGGCCCCATATGCTCGAAAAAGTGGTTGAAAATTGGACCTGTAGAATTGGCTTTATTCGAGCCAGCCGCGGCGGCCACATGCCCGAAATCATATTTAAACATTAATGGCATAAAATTATCCTTCCAATAAAGCCAAATTGATGGACATTAAAACGATTTTCTTGTGTTTTATTTCAATTCGAAGTTCTATACCCCTGAAAAAAACACCCTATATATGAAATTTTCTTTATATTAATGAATAAACTTCATTTATAGTATGTAAAAACTTCATTAAATCAATGAAACAACTACATTATATTCATGAAAAAGTTTCGTTGAACTAATGAAATAGTTTCATTCTATTTATGATATACCGCCAAAATTAACTTCATAAATACAATGAATCATTCTTCATTGATCCAATGATCATTAGCTGACTTTTAATGAAACATTTCATTAATGCAATGAAGAATTTCATTGTCTTAATGAAGGTTTTCCTTTCAGTGTAAGTTAATAGTGCTATAGTATAGAGGTGGATTTTCAATGACAAGCTAATGTTAAATGTCAATAGATGATACCATTGGCTGGGGTACACCTGGTCAGTAGTACTACTGACATCACTAGTAAATCACTACAATTTCACTATTCGCACTTTCTGCAGGGTAACTAACTCACCATACATACATATTATTACTTGAAAGGAGACAAGTATTGAAACCAGCAAACTTCTGACTGATAGAGAAACACTCTAACCAATATGCTAACAAGCAGTCTGAATAACCATTGAAATAATTGCGCAAACATGCTTATACAAAAACGGAAAAGATCATGAAAAAAATTGTCTGTATGTCTATTTATAGATATGAAATAACAAGACACCTCATAAAATCAAGAAGATTTCCTTATTAAAAAAATCAATAAGATGCTTAACACATAATCATATAGGAACCTAATAAAATCAAGAAGAAAACCTTATTGAAAAAATCAATAAGATAGCCTACTAAAATCAAGAAGAAAATTTTTTTAAAAAAATCAATAAAGCAACCTCATAAAATCAATAAGAAATCTCTATAGTTACAATTTATAACAAAACCTCATAGAATCAAGAGGATTTTCTCTATGGATTGTTTTTTTGGTGCCAAAAATAACGGAAATTAAGTAAAAAAAAGTTGTGAATAAAAAGATTTCTTCTTGATTTTATGTGGTTTTCTTCTTGATAAAATTAATAAGATTTACCACATAAAAACAATAAGGAATCTCTATGAAAAAATCTTCGCTTCTTTTTGCTGGGATACCCCTTAGCCTACAAACGTTTCATAGAGAAAATCTTCTTGATTCTATGAGGCAGTTTTTTCTCTGTGCAAAATCATGTTATATCTTGTCATTCGGAAAACTTATGTTAAGGAAAGCCTTTGCCGTTAGTGCTTTATAGTAAAAGATTTATTATTATTATTTTGATTGTAAATAAAATAAAAAATAATAATATTAATATTCAATTGTTTTCATGTTGATATAAAAGTTAACAAATATAAAAAATCGTAAATTGTCATCATGATGTTCGTTGATTAAATGTGCATACGTAGATACACGAAAATGAGTTCAATTAAAATTTAATGCGTCAATGATTTTAAACAAGATTTTTTTTCATTAGGTGGGGGACAAATTCTTTTTTATAACAATTAAAATTTATATATGTATGTATTTGTCAATATGTGGGTGTATTCATGAGCACTTTATGCACATAATATCCCTGTAGGAAGTCTCAACAGTGAAACAGTACTGATTCACTATTAAGTTTCTCAGCTTTACTAGTCTGACGAATTATACCCGAGACAATGCTTTCTGCTATAGACATTAAGGAACTAATCAGATTTGGGCAGTAATGATTACATTTTGTAATTTTAATTAATGTTGTAATTGAAAAAAAAACACAATTACATTTACAATTACGTGTGACTGTAATTGAAAAATATTCAATTACAATTACATTTAAATTGCAATCGAGAAAAATCAATTACAATTACATGTAATTGGAATAATAAATCTTTAATAAAGTAAAGATGTAGGTAGAAAATGTATGTAATAATTAATTTTTTTTTTTATTAATTGGAAAAATTTTCAATTACTGTTAATAATTCTATTACCATAATCAAATATGTGATATGTTACATATCGTTAGATAAAAAGCAAAAAAGAAATAAAACCATTTTACCAAAATTGTTATCTGTTAAAATCACCCCAGTTCCAGTTCTCAACATCGACGTCACGTCAATGCAATATCCGAAAACTTGGGGCCAGTCTACCCATTGTCGAAAAAACACTGTTATTGACAGGCTCATGCTATTTCCTAGACCTTAGGGAACAGAAATAGCCAATTACATATATTTGGTAATTTTAATTTAAAATTTAAAAATTAAACTAAAAATTAATTAATTAAATTAAAATGTATACGCTCCGTTGACAATGCCGCCAAATTATCAGCAAACTAGTCGACAAAAGTGCTGTTTTGGGGACACTTAATAAGAATTTTCCTACTGGGGTTTATCTATGTGTGCAATGTGCGTAAAATTTCAGTTTAATCGTTTTCCAATTATGTATTTTCCTTTACAAACAAAACTTATTGCTAATTCTTTAAAAAATAAGATTAATGTCCCTTTTCACAATGTATGATTAAGAGTTAAAGTGAACTTTAACTGACAGTTCTTCATACAAAACTTGCCGTTAAAGTCTCTTTTAGCTTTTAATTGTACATTGTGAAAAGGGCCGTAACAATTACAAATTATTACATTCACACCCAAGAAAGGTGTCTGCTATTTATTTATGAATTACATTATTCATTCCTCTGACAATAATTCCCTAACTTATTCTTGTAAAAAAAAAGAAACTTAAATTAATTTTGTACTTTAATCAATTCAAATTCATTTCGAGAAAATTAAAAAAAAAGAAAAACAAACAAACCAAAAAAAAAACAAAAAAAAATTCAAAAACAATGAAAAAACAATTTATGACATAAAAATCAATGAATCACAAGTTGGTGGCGGAAAATATGTACACGATGCACATGGAATTTTTAAAAAGGTGTCGGTCGGTCGGCCTGCTGTTCATGTAGATCTAATTGCCCAGCAAAAGTACTGGCAATAAAAAAAAAATGTAAAAAAAATCAAACATGACACAAACATAAGTGGTTAAAAGGACACAAATTAAATCTATAAAAAAAAAGTAAAAAACTTTGAGTGAACGTCACAGCAAGCAAAATCATTGGCCTTAATCATTGAATTTGTTCCGAGTTTGTGTGTCGGAGTGCGGAAACAATGTTCACTCCTCACAAACATCGCCAAAGTGGTAACAGTGGCAGCAGCAAAGAAAAACATTTTTTTTATATTTAAAGTACGTGTGGTTACCTGGATTTTAAATGCAGAGTGTACCTTATTATACCCTACACCATAGGTGGAATAAATTTACATATAAGTTTGTCGTTTGCTTTGTAATTTTGTATACTAAAGGCGAAAGGAACCCTATTGTTTTCGCTAAGATGTCCGACACAGAATATGTAAAACAACAATTATATGGCAGTTAAAAATTAAAGGGTATTATAAAGTGAGCAAGGAAACATGTAATATGCACTGTTATAAAACTTTTCAACACTGAAATTTAAAAAATGAAAATTAAAGGGTATTCTAACAGTTAATGTTATTTTGACTATGTACTTTTGAAAACTTGCTCTATCTTGGAAACCATAAAAGGCAAACTTAAAATTTTCAAAAATGCTAAAACTAAAAAATTCCATAATGAAAAAATCGCCAAAACCAAAAAAAATCGCCCTAACGAAAAAAATCGCCAAAACGAAAAAAAATCGCCAAAACGAAAAAACGTCAAAACAAAAAAAAATCCCTAAAACTAAAATAAATCACCAAAAAAAAAAACCCCAAAGCTAAAACAACGCCCAAACCAAAAAAAAAACGGCAAAAACAAAAAAAATCGCCAAAACTAAGAAAAAACCAAAACTAAAAAAAAATTTAAAAAAAACCGAAAAAACTTTACCAGGTAATAAAAAATCCCAAACTGAAAAAATCGCCAAAACGAAAAAATCGCCGAAAACCGAAAAAATTGCTAAAAGGAATAAAGCGCAAAAACAAAAAAATTCCTAAAACTAAATAGATCGCCAAAACCGAAAAACGCTAAAGCTAAAACAACGCCCAAACTAAAAAATCGTCAAAACCGAAAAAAATTTCAAAAAAATCGCAAAAACTAAGAAAATCAACAAAACTAACAAAATTGAAAAAAAAACCGAAAAAGAATTTAAAAAAAAATGTTACTCCAAGGAAGCTATTCGATTATATAGGCTAAAGATCGTATAGTGTTACGTACATACATACATATGTATGTAGTGTGCTAGTCACGATGGGTTCTTTATGGCACTTTACTGAATTAAACATATCGCTTATTTACTCAAAGAACGTCATAACTCAATAAATGCAATTTTTGAGTTAATGATGCAGAATTAATCCTCATATCGTTTTTCATATTGTGTAAAAATTTCATAAAAATTATCTTGTTTACTCAACTCTTGAAAGCAAAATAAAATTTTCTTTTTCCATTAAGTGGGTGTGTAAATTGAAAACTTTAAGCTCGTTTTCTGGCAAATAAATTTTTTTTTTTTGAGTTATGACGTTGTTTGAGTAAATGAGCGCGATATGTATGTACTAGGGATGAGCGATCCCGTGATTTTTTTTAACAATGTTGCTCCTTGTGAACGTGATTTCTAAATCGCTATTCTTTTAAACTGTGACTGTGATCACGAGTTGAGTAAACAAGATATTCGTTTGAAATTTTTACACAATATGAAGAACGATATGAGGATTAATTGTGCATCACTAACTAAAAAATTAAATTTTTTGAATTTATTACATTGCGTAAATACTATATGCATACATACATACATTCGAAGTCGAAATACGCCAATCACGATAAGGCCCAATGTATGTATATAGCATGTAGCAGATGAGTAGAGTATATATGATTCGTCGCTACCGATTCTTCATTTTATGATTTGATTTTATAATTTTTTTTTGCTTGCACTCTGCATTTTGATTTCTGTTGTTTATTCCTTTCAACAACAAACATTTATTTACATACATTTGTACTCTTGGCTTCTGTTATAAAAAAGAATGACATTTTACTTGTTCGCATGAAAAATTATCAAAATAAAAAAACAGTAGCATACTTTTTTGGTTTTTTTGTTTCTCTGTGTTGCGCTACATATTTTTGTGTAGTTATTGTAATTATTTTATTATTATTTACATATGAAAGTAATCTTGTAACACGCACATAAGGCTGTCATAATGTAATGAATTTGCATATAATTATTTATTCCAAAATATCGCTTAGTTTTCTAAATAATTCAGAAATGGGTCAAGAGAGAGGGTTCAATTCCGGTATTTATTCTGGGAAGGTTCCCTCAAACTTTCCATATGTATTGTATGGACACCTGCACCCACTCAAAGACTCCGAATTAATAAAAATGTTGCATACTTTTTTGGTTTCTGTTTTTTTTTTTTGCTGGACTTTATCATGAAAGGAAGATTGCAGAAGTGTGTGTTGCTGTTGGTATTTTCAAACAATAATTGCATTTGTGTGGGGAGATTGTTTGCAAGAGTGTGTGTGTGTGTGTGTGTGTGTGTAAGTGTTTTATTTTTCTGTTGCATGAAAATAAAAGAGAATTTAAATAAACCATTTAGTATTCAAAACACATTGTTAAACTTAACTGAACTGACTGACGCTGGCTGCTGGCGTGTGATGCTCATTTACGGTTGTTATAGTGATTTTCTGCTGTTTTTTTTTTCATTTTATTATTGCGTTTTTATGTAGCTTTTTTTGCGCCGTATTTATTGCTAAAAACAGACATTAAAAAACGCATTCAAGAGATAAAAATGAAGCACAATTGAATTTTGTTTTAAGTTTTTTTTTTAGAATTTTTATTTCATATTTAATTTCATACATATATTATTTTTCAACTAAAAGATGACCCCCTTAAATATTTTCTTTATTTAGATAAATAAAAAAATAGCATTAATGGTTTTTGTAGCTTGTTGTTCTTTTATCGTTTGTGAAATTTACAACTTCATAAGAAAATTATCATGAAAATAATAAGCTTTCTATGACTCGACTTTCCCACTCGTAACCATAATACAAGTACATATAATGAAAATTGCCCAAAAAGAAAGAAAATAGAACATTTATTTAATAAGATTACACCACAAAGCAAGGACTCTTATAAAAAGATACTCATAATTACAAGAAAAACCCCAAGAAACAAGAAAAAAACCGTTTATTAGCTACTTAAGTTGTATTTTGTGTGTTGCGGTTGTACAGCAAATATTGCCTGCCACTACAACCACCCCCAGCCCAGCAACGACCTACAGCTACAGCTATAAAAGGAAGAGTGTGATGAGTAAAATCATAATAACAAAAAAAAAAAAAAAAAAAAAAGATGCAACCAGAAAAAATGTGCTAAAAATCTTTTGAAACAATAAAAAAAAACGTTCACGTCACTTTTTTTTAAACAGCAAATAAGCAAACACCACTTACCCTTAAAGTAGGCTTTACAAATTTTTTAACGAACGTTTTATATTTATGTGCGTTCCATAACAGTAAATCTTACCCATAACTGTAAAGTAAGAGTATAAACGTTTATAGCTCTACATATGGGACACAATTAATTCGGCTTGACTCATAACACATGTGTTTTCGTGGGTGTTTACTAGTGTTGTTAATTATTCGCCTTTTATATTTGTTCGAATAAAATTTCATGATTTTTTTCTTGTTCGAACAGACGAATAACTTTGTACTTTTGTTCGAATATTCGAACGAACAAAGAATAAAAAAATATATTCGAATAATCTTAAAAAAGTTTGCAAGAAACGACACGTATGTGTATTAGTTTAATTTTTTTATTAACAAATGAAAAATTATTCATTACACACGAAAACCATATGATTTCAATAACAGATTTAGAAATATTAATAACAAAACTTAAAAATGTTAAGAACCTTTGCCACAGTTGACGCTGTAGTATAAGTTAAGAACTCTATGTTCCACTAATACTATTGAAGTAGCAAAATCGCAAAAAAGAAGAGAGTAAATTAATATATAGAAAATTTAAGATAACTTCCAATCGACTAGACCGATTTTCATCAAGTATAAATTCGAAGATATACGATCATGTCACCTTTTAAACGAAAAAAACAAAGACACACAGATCTAACAGTATATATGAATATCTGAAAACGATGTGATACCTTCTAAGCGGCTGGATCGATTTTCTTTGAACATAGCTAAGAACACTTTCGATCAAATCACCTTTCAAACAGAAAAAACTAAACCAAAATCGGTCCAGCCGTTTGGTCTGTACGTGGACTCGTAAAAACAAACAGATACACAGACTCACACTACAAACTTATAATTTTTTTTTCTCTTTTTGTGACGTATTTTAAAAAGTTATTTAGTATTTAATGCTTTTTTTACGTCGTTCAATAATTAGATTTTTAACGTTTTTGATTAGAGAAAATCAGTTTTTTTATAATCTCTTTATTAGAAATTGTAAGACACTTTCTAATTCCATGAAAGAAGCATTACCTTTTCCCAAAAAGAAAAAAGACATATGTACATACAAACAAAGCTTACACAAGTATTTATAATTTGGATTAATTTGAATACTTAATATCATATTGTTAACAAATTAAAAAGTAATAAAATGTAAAATACTTTTTATATAAAGTAATTAAGGAAATTGTTCGAATATTCGAATATTCGACAAAAATGATTCGAATAATTTTTTATTCTAAATTGAATATTTTTGTTCGTTCGAACAAAAATGATAAAAAGTTGTTCGAATATTCGAACAATTTTTGTTCGAATGACAACACTAGTGTTTACATCAATTTTCCTTTTTTTTATCTACTTTTCTTTTATCGAGATTTGTTTTTCTAATAATCGCGTTAAGCTGCATAAATTTACATGATTTGCTATTTTTTTCATTTGTCGTTTTAATGCAAATTTATAGGTTATAAAGAAATCGTATTATGTTACATATTTTTTTTCTCGCAAACTTTTTATCTACATATATTCATTGCATATGCAGTTTATTTAGACGAGACATTTTAAGCAGATGGCGAAAAAGAGATAGAACGTTAATACAGTTGATTTAAAGGAAAATTCTTGTTAGTTAGTCATGTGAAATAACGGTTGTAGTTGACGAAATAATAATAATATAATAATTTTAGTATGTCTATGTCCTCAGGCGAAGTATGTATATGTAAGCCGCATTAATAGTTTTCAAATGTAATGTTAGTTTCAAAGATGTAATATGTACATATACAGTGATTTGTATGTATGGTATTAGCAAATATAGAAAGTTTCGTGCAACAAATTTAATATGCACCTTAGAGTTTCTTTTCCAGGACTTTTTTATTTCCCTGGAAAGCGGGAATGACTTTTCAATATTCAGAGAAATTTCTTCCTTTTCCAATTAGATTTTTTTTGTTTTGCCTATTACTTACTATTGTTTGAAATTGTTCCTCATTGAAGTGCCTGAAGTAATTTTTTTTTATTAATTTAAAATCGTATTACATTTTTTTGAATTAAAAAAAATGTTATTTTGAAAATAGTACTTTTAGCACAGAATAAGCATTAATAGAATCGTTTAATAGGCTGTTTCTAATTTCATTTAAAATAAGCCCCATCAATGAAAACGCTTATATATTTTATGATTTAAACAGGCTAAAGTTCGTATCGCTTTGTAAGTCAAATTAAATGTGATAATTATTAATGAACAAATAACACCAAAGTTAGTTGTAAATATTCTGACAACACATAGTTGAACGGAACAGCCAGCCGGTTTCGAAGGCCACTAAACCTTCATCATCAGCGTTCTTTTGTGTTTGGTCCACTGTGTGTGGTGTCAGTTGATGTAGATTTCTGCTTTATATACTTAGCATTTTATTGCAAATGGAATATGTGAATTGTTTTGATTCATCGTACATATTTCAATTTGCTGAAAGATTTTTTGTAATGAAAGCTCACTTTACCATCTCTAAGTTTACAACAGTCTTAACATTGTCGTTTGTTCTTTACTAGTTATACACATGTTAGTTAATTTGCTTATTTTTTATTCTACTTAAGACAAACTTTTTTGGTTTGTTAACTATTAAGTATATTTTTTATTTTAATTTTTGCCACAAGCCCATGACTATTAATTTTAGTTAATTTAATTATTATTTTTCGAACTTCAATTGTTTGCCTTGTAAGCCAAATTACATGTGATACGATGGTTGTTAAGCTCGAGGTCGTTTTACTAAATTGTAACTAATTTTTTCGATATTTCATTAACAGTTTGTTAACATCGTAAGGATATAAGCAATTGTCAACTCTTCTCTATCAGCCCAATTATGAATAACAATTCCCCGGGAGTTTTCCCCTATTCCTTCTATTATGAATTAAATTTTCCCCGGGGAAAAAGTAATGATTCTAAATATGAGGGAGAGGTAGAATTTTTTGGGAGTTTTCTCCCCAACAAACATTTTTAAGAAAACTAATGCAAAAATGTAAAAATCAAATGAAATGTTGTAAAACATTGGTATAAGTATTTATTTAGAACATGTTATATTTCCCTTCTGTTTTAGATATTTTTATCCAAGCCCTGTGCACAGGCACTTCAAAATCAGGAACAACTTGTGCCTTCAGAAAAATACCGAAACACTCAACTCTGCACGCCACCTTTAAGTTCGCATAACAGGTAAATGGAAGATTTGTTTCCTTGTAATATTATTAAGACCGTTAACAAAAACTTACAAAATTTACAATTTGTACATGCAGTCCTTGGAAATTAAATCCATTTGCATCTGCACCTGGCTTAGTTTTCGCTCACTTTCTCAGCTCAAAGTTATTCCCCATGCCTGTGAATGATCACACTGTTTATTTTATTTTTTAATAAAGCAAACACAGATATTAATATGTAAACATTAAACAGCTGATCCAGATTTCAATCTCTCCCTTATTTGCTTATTTTCCGGCTATTTAGAATAGGAGAATTATTCCCCGGGAACAAATGATAGGGAAGGAAAACAAACCAGGGGAAAATTTATAATTGGGCTATATGTATATGAAATCAACTTTTTAGAAAGAAGTGGGAACAAAACAAATATGGGTCTTTTATTTATATACACATTTCTATATTTACTTTTATTAATTGCACTAGAACCCAATTTTGAACGTCGCGTTCGGCTTTTGGCAAATAAGGGCTCGAAAGTTTCAGAGATTTTTGAAATTGTGTGCTTTTGGTAAAAGGCCTTACAGAAAACCCATTATAAGACATTTAGTGCCAATTTTTGACTTGATAATTAAACTTTAATTATTTTTAAGTTCTATTTAAATACGAAAATAAAAAAAATAAAATTATATACTTAAATGCCCTATCTTGGGTATTTAAATTCTATTTAAGGCTCCTATTATGATTTACAACTAAATGGATAGTTTAGTTGTAGTTGTAAAACTTTTATTATGTATTACAACTTTTTTCATCATGAGACAACTGATTTTTACCAGTTGTATTTTGGTTTTTATTTCGAGTTTTGTATTAGCTTTGCTTCATTACTCCAGACGCCAACCAATACCATTTGTCAACCAATATTGTTGCAACGTTCATAAAACATCAAATCTAGAAAGAAGAATAGAAGGCCAAAACTAAAACTATTTTAAATGTTTTGTGATGGCAACTATGGTTTCAAAAAAACATAGCTTAGATGAAAACCTTTTCTTTTCGAACATTGTTTCGAATACCACTAAAATTAGTTGTAATTCAGAATGCTAAAAAACAGTTAAGTTGTTTTAAGGTTAAGTTGTTGCAATTTCAACGAAACTCAGTTGAGTTGTAAACCGTAATAGGGGCATAAGTTTTATAAGCATACCATAGGTTTTTGGTGCGTGTGTGTGTTTACGGAAAGCATACACATGGAACATCATGTGGTCGTACTAAAAAGAATTTCGTTTAATTTTCATAAATATAAAACATATACAATACATAGTTTCATATCATGGAATAAATAAATAAACAAAATGCATTCTGATGCTTGTTAGGTTTCATAAAATGAGTTTTTATGCATTTATAATTTTCTATATGTTGATAACCTAACTTTCTTATTTATATTAAACAGCTGTTGTTCGGAAAGCTTTTCATAATATTTGGAAAATTTTTAGTGCTGCCGTACTTTCAACGTAATTCAATTTACTACTGAAAAAATGAAATCGTATTTAAATAACATTTAAATATAAATAAATATTAGCTAATTACGCACTTAAATATTAAGTTAAAAAAACTAAGGGTTAAATTTTCTTTCTTACTAGAATATTTTTCCAATATTGTATGTGTATTTTATGATTTTTTGGGCTTCCACTCCAATTTTAGGAATTTTGCCCAAGTGGCGTGTGAATAAGGCCACTAGTACATTTATCTTTCACATGAGTTATATCTTCATTTCTTTTCGAAAATTAATTCACAGAAGTACTTACAAAATCTACTGCTGTCGTCATAAAATGAATAACGATACTCATCACGAAATATGTGCGTACAAACTAAATTTGCCTCAAAAAAAAAAAAAAAAAAACAAAAATCCCGAGAAAAATTTCCCCGGATTTCTTTCTCGGGAAAAAAATTCCGGGAAATCCCGTATAAATAATACTAATGCGCATACATGTTATGTATTGATTAACAATTGTTTTCCACCATCATAATTTTCTGGCAACACTGGTCACAACGGAAAGTTTTCCGGCAAATCCATGTTCCGCGATGTTGATTTATATTGGTTCCAACTAAGGAAACAATTTTCTAATGTAATCTCATTGTACTTTTAGGGAAACAAGAAATTCTTTCAAATCGTTTAGCATGACTAAACTGGAAACAAATATCACGATTTGTTTACATCCGTTACATAGCTGCTACATACATACATACATATGCATGTATGTATGTATTTCAAGGCAAGTATTACTTAGAGGAATATCAATAACAAGCATAATTTATCTGGCAATAATGCAGCAAATTATCCCACCATTTAATAAGGGTGATAAAAGTTCAACATAAATTTATTTTAACAATTTTTCTGCTCCCTTTTGAAAAGAAACACTTCTGTGTTTCTGTCACCTGTAAGCAAACAAAGAGAACAGGAATAAAAAAAGTTCTTAAAAATTTAACACGGTTTAGATACTAGTGAAAAGTAAATAAAGCTAAACAAAAGGCAAGCTGAGTTACACAAAAGGAAATCTCTTTTTTTTTTAACAAGGAGGACTACATTATAAATTTGTAACCTATAAAATATTTTATTTGTTGGTTTTCATTACATTCAATTACCATTTAAAGATATTGGGAGTAGTAAGTAATTTAAACAAATTGCACATTTAAAATTATAAAGCATTTTATTTTTATTTGTTGCTTATTTGAGTAAAGGTTTGATTTTCCCTTAATCCGGAATATATGCATTTTCAGTATGTCAGTTACCCATCTCTGGCAAAATAAAATTTTGCCACTCCTAGTTTTTTTTTGTATACTGCGTCGCCATTTTAAGTCCGATCTAAAAGGTTTGATTACAGTGGTTAATGGTTTTGAAAACAGCTTCAATTTTTTCCCTTGATGATTTCTAAGTTCGATATCAAATTCTAGATACGTTTTTTGATATTTAGGATGCATACTTCCCTTCAATTTTGTCCAAGCAAAATGCCGCCCCCTTTTCTAAAGTCCGATCACAACATGTTGCATATCGTTGTTGTTGGTCTAATCCTTATTGAGAGAGACTATTTGTCAAAAGCCTGATAATTGATTTTTACGTCAATTATCAATTAATTGTTGTACTAAATTGATTGAGGCCAATTATCGACTTATTGCTCACTGAAGCTCGTTTTAATTCAATTTCCTCCTGAATAACAGCAAAAGCATTTTTTTGTCGTATTTAATTGCGTTTAAACGAAAATTTTAATTAACTTTTACTTTTGCACCGCCCACCCTCCTCCTTAAAACTTTGTAATTTTTTTTTATATTTGTTTTGTTTCCTGGACATATTTTTCCATAAATTTTTAACGTATCTTTTCTTATCTCTAAGCTAATAAAATCCTTAAGACAGTTAAATAGAAAAAATAGAAGACAAAAAAAATAAACTTTAACACTTCAACACTTCTTAGGTTTTGTCATGGCTGATGGTTTTATAGCAACAGGATGTCTTGAATGCTTTTTTATTAGATTTTTTCCTTTTTTTCTGCTTTGTAGCAGATTTTCGTTCGTTTTTTTTATACGCTTATAAAATATACTTTATTTGGAAGACTTCTTTCTCCTTTATCAACACACGCCATCATCTCTTTTAAGTCGAAGTAAGAAGGAATGCAGGCAAAAAAAAAAAAAAAAAAAAAGAATTCATATTTACTAAATAAGAAATAAAATGTTGAGAAAAAATCTACCAAAAAAGTAAAGAAATTTTTTGTATAAAAAAAATTACAATAACTGACCAACGTCGAGGGTTAGTTGTTTTTTTTTAATTTTTTTCTTCACTACAGGAAGGGGCCACATAATCTGATGGTTTTACCGCCACTTGTTTGAACTTTGTTCTAAGACAGTTATAACCTTAAAATGTCTTTATTTGAAAACACCAAAAATGAAAATATAAAAAAGGTTTCCTCTTGTGAAAGATTGAAGTTCTGAAAAAAGTTGACCCGTTTTTTATGTTGCATATTGTTAAATGAAAATAATAAGAGAAGTGTAATGCTTGTTGTCGTCTAGCCACTTGGAATATATTCATATTAACATAAGTATCATCACCTTCTTCCCTCCCACCCCTGGTCGTATGTAATCATTGTTGGCTGTGAAATGTACAAGGCCAATAATCCTTAAGGATTTTAAATTTAAATTAAATTTGCATCAAATAAAAAATAAAATTATTTTCTTTAAATTTCATTGACTTGTTCAAGTTGCAGATAAAATAGGTTCCTTTAGCATTGCAAAAAAAAAACATTTCTCTGCTCCAAGCGAATTTGAATTTTTTTTTAAATTTTTCATATGCATATGTATACTAAAATTTTATATCATAAAATTGTTTTTATCAAAATCCGATTGTATATGACACATACGACTCAAAGCGATATTCTTCGTCATAAGTCTCTGAGATACCCACACATACTCGTATCATACAAATTTGATACCGAATAACGATGATATTGTCTGCTAGGACTCACTAACACGAGGACCCCTAACAGACAAAATCAACTTCAGTCATCCATGACATTTTCGACACCAAAGAAAACTTCGGCAGCTGTATTCGATGACTTAACATTGTCAGCGTTTGTCACGATGAAGCATTATGACTCTCGCCAGTGGGTACATCCATACCAGTGATTGGCAATGAATCATGTTTTCGCTGTTCATACTGATTCATACAATTTTAAATATAAGTGAGTAGACATCATTTAAAATCAACTACTCTGATTTACGTACACTCACAATAATATTGATTTATAGGTATAGGTTGCAATAAATATGAACGCAAATCACCTCAGTTTCATTTATAATATCAAAAAAATACTTATACTACTTATACATTTATTCAGCTCATTCAACTCATCCATATAGTACAACTACAACTACAACAGTATAAAGTGTATAAAAAAGACATTTGTAGCCTCATAATGAGTATTTTAATGTTCGTATACGAAGTTGGCTTTGCCATACAAGACTTATTTTGAATCGTCTATAAACATTGAGTTCAGGAGAGTCGAAATCAACAACATTATAAATCTTGCTAAGTATGAGTGCGATGAGAACTTCAAACTTTCAAGTGAATATGATTCACAGACAACATTGCAATAAGTATGAGTGCGCATGAGTACAAGAAATTATAAATCATGATTCACCTCTACGCACGTTTCCACTACTCATTGCGCTTCTCTGATCCATACAGACATAATCACGAAAATTAGCAGGATCGCAATACGTTGAAATATGATGAAAACTCGCAAAAACTTCCTATAGCGGGAAGTTAAAAGTGTATGTACATGAACCGGATCTTATCTCATCTTTCTACTACTGTGTACAAAAATTCAGACCTGTATGATGATTTTACACTAATAAAAAAGAACTGAACAGAAACAAAACAAAAAACTGAAGATTAATACTGAGAAATTTAATTTTTTAGCACATTTGTCCCTTTGGTTTTTAAGCCCTTATACATACATATATATATATATATATATATATATATATATATATATATATATATATATATATATATATAAACAAACAAAATTTAATTAAACCACCGGCGATAATTTTCCATGGCGTTACGAACGTATTCAAAACTTTGGCTAAATTATTTTCTTCAATTACAAACGTCAGAAATTTAATCATTTGAGAAAAAGGAGAAAGAAAAATATTGGTAAAATTTATTATTCAAACTGCCATCAAACGTTTAGTCAAAAATAATTTTTTTTCGTCTTCCTTTTATTTATTACCACATGTGACTTTATTGTGCCAAGTCAACTCTCGCCTGCCAATAAAAAGCCAATTGTAGTTGATAATTTTTTTTTGGTTTGCTGCTATCACTTGCTTTTATTTTTAGTATTGACCAGAGATGATAAAGTTGGTACAATAATACCATTTTAGGTACAATTCATACCTCTACCGTGACTTGTTTGGTAATATTCAAATATTTTTCCAATTTATTCACCCTTAGTTATTACAGTGGTCAACTTCGACGTCTCGTCGACACAGTAAAAAAAATTAATTCCTGTCTACCCGTTGTCGAAAACAAGTGGACTGTTATTGAAAGGCTGATGCTATTTTTTAAATCTTGGAACATATTTTATGCTAATAGCATAAAATTGTTCTCGAGAGTCAGTAAATAAGCCTCAATTTGGGGTATTATATCGACGTCACGTCGACGTTGACGTTGACTACTGGAATAAGGGTGATTGTTTTTTAACCGACTTAAAAAAGAAAGTTATCAATTGTCAAAAAATTTTTAGACCGATTTTAGCCTTTTTTTTTTGTCTAAAATTGCTTAACTTCTATTTGCTTCCATTGCCAACAAAGTAGGCGGGAAAACGCCTATGTATATTCTCTTATCGGATCGCTATGAAACTTAGCACACACCTCAATGTTTCATAATGACACAATCTCGAACTATAAAAAATGGGCGGAGATAACTCCTACTAAAATTTATTATACTTTTATCACGTGATTCTACTTAACCGATTCCTAACCGAGCTCTAAAAATTACATGATTTTACATCTAAAAAGTGGGCGGGGCAAGCCCAGTATTAAATTATTTGTACTTCTACTTTTCCGATTCCCACGAAATTGGGCAAACAGTATAAGCTCTTGGAATGGCATAATATTGTGCTTAAAAAAGTGGGTGGGGCCACGCCCATTAAAACTTAGATACTATTATATTTCACGTGCTTCTACTAAGAAAACTGGCTGGGACCATTAATATTTGCAAAAGTGGGAGTGAATACGCCCCCAAACATTTTTAATTGGTTATAAAAACATAAAAATAAAGATTTAAAAATAAATTTAACCGGCTTCAAAAAGTGGGTTGAATTTTGTTTTTAAGAGATTTTTCTATAGAAAAGTGTCCTGTAACAAAGTCGACTTTTCTTTGAGAAAAGTGTGTTGTGACTGACACAGTTGACTTTACTATAAGAAAAGTGTGTTGTAAAGAAGTGAATTTTAATTGATAAAAAAAAAATATTTAATAAAAACTTTACAATTAGAGTAGCAAAAGTACTATTTTAGAAGCTTTTTAGTACGAAATTAATCTTCTTATTTGTTTTCTTTGGTGTTGATCATAAGTTGTCAGCAATTTCTAATCTATACTTTTTAGTCGACCGAAGCTATGTACAGACGGTTGTCAGATCTTACAATATTGCCAGTAAAATGTGCTAAAAATTTCTTACAACCGTGTGAACTGGCAATTTTTGTCAGACGACGTTGCCAGAAAAAGCATTGTCAGTCCATTGCAAGACTAGCAACTGACAACATATTGTCAGACATCTTACAATCGTGTGAACACATTGTAAAATTATTGCCAGATATTTGTCAGACATCTTAATATTGTCAGATGTGCGAAGTTCATGCATCTGACAATGGCGTCATTGTAAGATAATTCTTTCTATGGGCAACACTGCACACGCTTGATTTTAAAGAAAAAGTTTATAATAAAAGATATGCAGACAAAATCATTGCAATTGCTTCTTTATGGTCCATAATTATTTATACTTTCACTTTTTACATTTAACACAAACACAAACGATAAACATTTAACAATGGCCAACAAATGGTTTAAGTCTGGCAACGCATAACAACAGATCGAACAATTTGTGCATATGACAACCGTGTGAACTGACAATTTTTCTACTGACGATTTTGTCAGATGAATTTATTGTCATACAACCGTCTAGCAATAAATTGTAAGATTTTCTGACATCCGTGTGAACTGACAAGAAATATTGCGCTGGCAATTTTCGATTGCCAGTACATTGTCAGCACATTGCCAGATCTGACAATATTGTAAGATCTGACAATCGTCTGTACATAGCTTGACGACCTAGTTTTCATATTTTTCAATGATCGCCATTCATTGAAAAAAACTTGCGTGAAAAATATTATAAAAAAATACAATCAGTGATGTTTGTATTTTTTTTTTGCGTCTTTTTATGATCACTAATTATTTTTAGTTAATGGTCTTTAAAATTATTGCACGTGCATGCATATGTGTGTGTATGTATGCACATATCGTTATATAAAATTTAAAAGGCCTTAACTCGAAAATGAAACTTCGAAAATGTTTTTTTTTACATTTTACCCATATATGACCATCTCTTGAACTTTTTATCCCCTACAAGCTAAAGCTTGGCCTTTAAGCTTCATTTTGAAAGCTTCGCATCGAATATAAAATTTGTAATATTCAATTGATAAAGACAAATTTCTATGATTTTCTTAATAAATTTAATTAAACAACATTGTTTGTCTTTTTTTTTTTGTACTTTGTTCTTCCTTTTGTTTAACAGAATTAAATAAGATCTAAATGTTTCTTTTTGTTGCCTTAAACAATTGCTAAAAGAAAAAATATAACCATTAACACCTTGAAGTCCCTTACCATCAGCCCTTTTGTACGATTGCCGCGAAAAATGTAATAACTTTCATTTTGCCTCTTTTGTAAGCATTTTATTGCAACGAATTCCTTAATTCTCTGTGTTATTATTTTGTGTTGCAGAAAATTTCAAGTATTTTATGTTTTCTTTTATGCTTTGTTAATTTATTTAACTTTGTGCTTGCGAGATAAGCAAAGTGTGAGTGAGCATCATCTTCATGTCTTTTAAAAATGTCTCTTTTTGTAGCCAATTTATTGCTTAACGACCGCATGCCACTTGATTTGCTGCAGCCACTTCCCTCCGCCCCAACCCCCTGCTCAAAGCTAATTTAAATAAGAATATTTTGTTTTTCTTTAAGGTTTTAATTAAAAATTTTTTGTATTGTACTTCCAAAAAGAGTCTAATAAAATTTTATTAAACATTTTTTTTATATATTTTGCCTCAAAAATCATTAAGGGAGATAAAGATAGATGAGAGAGAGGCACGCAGCCAAAAAAGACACAAATCTTTTGAAGGTTTCTTTAATGGTTATTATTTTTGGTGGTTTCCGTTGTAATTTTTGACACACTTTTGTCATTTTAATTTGATGATTTGAATGAGTGTAAAAATTAAATGTTTTCTGTACAAAAATGCGTATTTCAGACTTTACATAGATAAAATGGTTTTTTTGATAATGTCACAACTCTCCAGCATTTGTGCTTCATTGATGACTAAAGGTGGGGCAAAGCGTATAATATCGCCATGTGTGGGCTTGGCCAGCAAACCACTGTCCTTCAATCTCAAGCACACTTCCCAGGCATCATGTTCTGTTGCGATATCAGTAGATATAAAAAAAAAACTTTTTCTTATATTCTCTAATACTCACTTGAATTAATGACAATGGCATTCAAGAGACCCTTTCCTCTCACCACTGACACTACATCTTTGGGTAAGGTCGATAATTCCTTTCTCAAAAGTGCACCCATTTTATCGGCATTTTCGGCCATGTTTTCCTCTTGCAAAACTTCTAAAGCAGCCATGGCTACTTTGCAGCCCAAAGGATTGCCACCGTAAGTAGAACCATGCTCGCCGGGCTTAATGCACAGCATAATTTCATCGCTGCATAGAACAGCAGAGACGGGATACAAACCACCCGACAAAGCTTTGCCCAAAATCAAAATGTCGGGCTTTACCTCTTCGTGGTCGACGGCCAACATGCGACCGGTACGTGCCAAACCGGTTTGTACTTCATCAGCAATCCAGAGCACATTATATTTTGAGCACAATTCACGCACCTTTTTCAAATAGCCGGGATCGGGTACCACAACACCCGCTTCGCCCTGAATAGGTTCTACCATAAAGGCGCAGACATTGGGGTCTTGAAAAGATTTCTATATACATATATGTATGTATATATCTTGGTTTTATATCTACTCTGTACAATGTTTGTCTAAAATTTACCTCTAGTTCTTGCGTGTCATTGTATTTGATAATCTCAAAACCGGGCATAAATGGGCCAAAACCTTCATAACTAGTAGGATCGGTAGATGATGATATTGCTGCTAACGTTCTGCCCCAGAAATTGTTTTCAGCAAAGACAATCTAAAAGATTTGGGAGAAAAAAATTAAATAAAATATAGATAAACCAGAATATATATTTATTTATGTATAGAATATAACAGCCTATTCCACGATATCGAAAAAAATCGTTCGTTCAACAAAACAAAACGAAATCACATTTATGTATGTAGTTTTTTTTTTTTTTTGAATAGGACCAGCACTCAGGGTATAATGCAATGTGCTAGAACTAGGAAAATGGGTTATAGAACAGGGGAGGAGGATAGAGGGAGTAGTGTCTGCGAACATTCGATTTAAACTTTCTCACGCTGGCAGTGACAGGAAAGAAAAGTAGTTGGTTCCACTTACGAACAGTTCGGCTAAAAAAGCAATTCTCTCTGTAATGCGTTGGCCAATCGACCACAAAGGGATATGCTCTAAATAAGGCACGTGTTGTGCGTATACATACATACATGTGCGGGTTTCGGGAACAAGTTCCCTAATTTCATTAGAACACATTCCGTTGTAGTAACGATAGACCTTGCGTCGATGCTCTAATGAATCAATAGAGTTGGATACCCTACTGTCACCGATGAGCTTCTTCGCCCTCTCCTCTGTACGCTGTCGAGCAGCCCCAAAATAGTCTTTTGCACCGTTTCAAAAATCCGAGGCACTTGAATGCGTCTTTTGCAACTTGAAAAATGTGTTCAGTCCAACGAACATGATACTGGATTTTCATGCCATGAACAAGCTTCTGATTCCTCAATATTTATGCCCCCCCCCCCCCTAGTTACAGAGGCAGCAGCATTTCAGGTCGGTTTATTGTTGTTTTCATCATATACACTCCGTTAACATAGGATAGCCTCACTTGAAATTTTAGAGAATAGTAGACATTTTCGCGATTCCTTAATTAAATAGAAAATATGTTTTTAAGTCATTCTTAAGAGAAAACTCTGTTGCTTTATTGACAAAAATTCCAAATGGGTCAGTAAACATTAAATGGACTTTCATAATAGTTTTCGTAAACAGCATGAGAAATTTTAATATTTCAGTGTTAACATAGATTAGCCTCAGTGATGAATTTTCAATTGATCTTTGATGTTTATGCCAAAATACCTTTAAGTGCAAAGAAAAACGTTTTATTTGCACCAAAAAAAAGTATTAGGAAAAAGCCGTCGCTTAGTTCCACGGAAATCGCAAAACTTGAGACGCATCACGAGCTAGGGCTTTCTAACTGCGCTATTGGCGGAAAGCTTCGTCGCAGACCAAAAGTTATAAGCAATTACTTGAAGAATCCATCAGAGTACTCCAAATGGTACAAAGGAAAGACTTATAAGAAGTTTTCACCTCAATATAGATGCAAAATTCTCTAAATGGTCTCGAATTCATCTGTGAGTTTAAGTAGAATTAGAGCTGCAGTCGGAGTTAGCGTCAGTAAAATAACTATTCATAATGTTATACAAACCACGGAGTACTTGAAGCATCTAAATCATCAAAAAAAGCCACCATTGTAAGACGTACATAAGCAACACAGACTAAAGTTTGGGAAAGACCACATGACGTAGGTGGTACATCAAGGTCATCAAACGAACGATTGAAAAAATAAATTTCTTCAGACGAAAGGCCTTTCTTCTTCCTGATATTATGAAAATAGTAAGTAACTATACCCATCTGGAATAGCGATATTAAAACACTTTTATTCAGAAAAAAATACTTTCTTCCAATAGTTCGTTTCATGTCCTTGATGCACCATCTACGTCATGTGGTCTTTCCCAAACTTTAATCTGTGTTGCTTATGTACGTCTTACAATGGTGGCTTTTTTTGATGATTTAGATGCTTCAAGTTTTGCGATTTCCGTGGAACTAAGCGACGGCTTTTTCCTAATACTTTTTTTTTGTGCAAATAAAAGGTTTTTCTATTGCACTTTGTTGCGATTTTCTCCCTGCACCATTTTTTTTATTAACTTTCTGTTCTTAGCAAATACATTAGTTCAATCATTTCCAACGTAAAATTGGTTGCTGGGTAAGCATGCAAATGAATCTACTATGTACATAAGTACATACATACATACTTATTTACTGTAATATATGTAATGTATGTACATTTTTCTACCATGCTACAAGCTAAATTTTCGTGAGAAGATGAGAGGCTTAAACATATTTATGTGCATATGCATATTTATTAGCAAATATATTTACATAGGTATGTATGTATGGTTAAGCTGAGTGTTATACTCTAAAACCATCACTTGTATGGTAATACATTTGTCTTTCTTCAGCTTAAGGAATTAATGAATAATTCCATTGTCATTAAAATCTCCTTGAGAATTGAATTGCGCAATTAGATACGGTATTAAATATTACGATTGATATGCTGTGATCATTATCTGAATATTCTCGAGAGTGTTAACTGGCATTTGTTCGCCCTTGTAAAGTGAAGTAAAGTTAATAAAACCAGTCTCATAAAATACATCTTTTAAAAAAACTTTAACATAATTTCATCAAAGCCTGTAAAAAATTAACAAAAGCAACGAAAATTCAAAGATTGTGCAGTGTTTTTTTTTTGAAGACATTACTACCTGTGCGAAGGAAAGCCATTTAAATTCCACATAATGTGCCAGGAATAGCGTGGTATTGTTAAGCGCCACCACAAACAGCTTTATCCACTGCTTGAAGTTCTTCAGGACAAGCACACGTCCGTTTTGTGTATATATATATACAGCTTACGAGTGAAAAGTTGCGTAATCCCCAGCAAAGATTCTGTTCGTGCAGATTCCCAATTAAATATGATCAAACAGAGCCTCAACAATATCACCAAGCCAACATTAATTCCACTGCGACTGTGTTGTTCCACAGAAATATAACTTTTCCCACAAATCTTCAACCATTAATTTTTATATTATCAAATCACCAACTTTGTCTAATTTTGTCTTCTCTTAATCTAAATTAAAATGCCTAAAATTATAATCATTAATCTCTGTAAGAGAATTTTATAAAAAAAAACCTTTTTCTAATACCTAATATTTTCAAATTTTACAACACTTAATCTTATTAAATTTACATACTAAATATTTCCAACTTATATATACACTACCTTATACTTAAACCACATAATTCAATTATCATAAGAACGAATTTTTTCTTAAAGTGTGTTACGTTAACCATGAATTAGGCAGAAATTTAAGTACGTACGAGCTAAATTATCTTATTAACATCAAACAGTAACTTAACATTTTTTGTGAGTGTAAAATTTGTTTTATCATTTATTTCGATAAACTACAATTACTAATCATTATTTACAAGCAGCAAAGCACGAACAACAACAACACTTATTGATTGCTGGGCCCAACGTATCAACGAAGTGAAATGGAACATCGATTGTTATTGTAAGTGATGATTCTCTTTTTATAGTAACTATTTTTATTATTATTTTTGGTCTGATTCATATCGTCCCTTTTATCCAAATTGCAAAACTCAAACCGAAAATTCACACTTTAAAATTTGTCATTTTTATTAATATTTATTATTACGCTCACAAACTTCGTTGAGTGACTATAGAATGTCATTTTTTTCCATATGCATTATACTTTAACTTTTTTCTATATCGAATAAACGTTTGTTATTTTTTTTAGTACAAAAATGAATATCTAATTTTCTCATTAAGGGAAGGATGACTGTGGAAGGAACTGTGAGTATGATTTAGGAGTTCGTGTCTATTTTAGGGACAGATTTCAAATTCAGAGTATTAAGTCTGTCGCAGGTGTCTTTTTTTAAAGGTGTTTGGGAGGGAACAATGTACTCAACATGGCATGCTATCTGGCCATCGTTTCATTTGTTTACGTAGATATTTCTTCTTATCTTGCATACTTTGTGGGTATGAGAGTATGCTATGTGCTTACACGTCATAATACGGGTTAAGAACCAACGACACAACGACGAGCTAGCTGACCAACATTTTCATGCCCCTTAACCATGTTTTTTTTTTGAGCGGTTATGTTCTTTCAATATATAAGAAATTGTAGCAGTTTTTTTTTCGAAAAACTTAACCGGCGTGTAACACATATGGCGCCCAACGATAAAGCCTCAGTGAGGCTGATGAATGGCTGTAAAAAGCTAAACTGGAAGACAATATCTTTAAATTATGTATATATCAGTTGGTTTAAATTCAGAGTAAATTTCGTATTAACAGCGCTACTCCAATCAATAACTTGTTGTGTAAGTCATAGTTTTATAGATAAGAAAATCAGTAAAGCTATTCGCGACATGGTAAGGTTAGAAAAAAAAGTAATTTTACCAACTTACATCTGTTTTAAGAGGTCGAATTTCAAAATATTATTGTTTTGACCTTAGTGCACTCATTATAGCAAAAGTAATGTGATTTAAACTATGACCAAGTCCCTTTTAATTACAATTTAAAGTAGTTAATGGTGCGGGTCACTATTTTTTTTCTTCAAGAAGATGAATCGCATTGATTTTATAAAAAAGTAGATCCGTTATTCTGTTGTAAACAGAAACACGTTGCACTTTTTTATAAAAAAAAAGACATGACACTTTAGAATTAATTCTTATGTATTCTTTTCCATAGTCATCTTTCTCATATGTAAATCAAATCGTTAATTATTTTAAATTGAATCGTTGTTTACCACTTTGATAGTGCTGAAACAAAAATTTCGTGAAATATATTAAAGATACTTTATTTATAATTATTTCTTTTACATTAACTTACGATTTACAAATTTTATTTTTACTATTTACTTAAATTTTCTTTATTAATATTAGCGTATACATTCATACATGTATTTTATTTTTTTGGTTTTGACATATCCATGATTTATTTTCTCCGTTTTTGCATTGTGTACATTTTAATAATATTTTTCTGGGCAGAACAAATTTTTATTTACATAATTATATTTTTTTTGACATCGTCGTAAAATATCGCAACCAAATACTTATTTCTGTATTCACTTATTTCACTTTTGTATAACTGTAATGAATACGAGAAATACGGGTCGTAGCAACAGTAACAATAATAGTATCCGAGGTCGAAGTGGTAGAAGTGGTTCTGCTTCCAAAAATAATATTTCAATAGAGTTGTGGGACGCTATTCCTGAAACAAGGGCAAAAGTCATTCATTCTCCCTTAGCGAAAACAAACGACTGCACTTTAAAGAGTTCCGATCTGAATAGCTCAAACTCATCTTCCTCTGCAACGTCAGGTTTTAAAGCCTCAGAAAAAAGTGGAAGTGTAAACACTTTAAATTCTCCCGGTGCCTCTACATCGACCCAAAACCAGGAGAAAAGAGCTCTAAGCAACAATACTTTACCTTCTACCATGCCTTTTGGAGACATAGATCTAATGGAGCAACAAGAACTGTCTGCACAGGCACAAGTTTTTGTTCCGCTACATGGAAGGGAATCAAGCTCAGCGCCAAATCAAGTGGCAAATACACAATGCGAGCCAATCATGAGTCAAAATAATAACGACAATACTCCTTTCGACTCGTTAATTACCTTCATGGAGCAATCGCTTAGAAATACTAGAGAAGAATTTAGGAGGGAGCTCGGCTCCATAAGAGATAACATTTCCCAGATGAGTACTACAAATCAAATAAACCCTTTAAGACCACCGGATATACAACATAGTAGCGTAAATGCAAATACACCGCCATTAAATACGAATAGGTCAAACAATCAAGTATTGTCACATAATGATGAGAACGTAAAGTTAGAAAAATGGAAAATTTCTTACGATGGACTGGGATCAGTTTCCGACTTTCTTTTCAAGGTGGAGACACTTTGTTCTCGTTCTAACTGCTCAAATGAACACTTGCTCTCTAATTTTCACGTCCTTTTAGAAGGCAAAGCTGAAAATTGGTACTGGCTTTTTACAAAGCAAAATAGAAATGCCACATACCCAATGTTACGTCATTCACTCATAAAAGAGTTTGGCAATCTAGAGTCGGACCATGACATTTTATTGAAAATGTCCTCACGTAAGCAATTGTTTAAGGAGTCATATGATGATTTCCATTCTTCAATTGTATTGATGAATGATAGACTTCAAAACCCTCTTCCAGATGCGAATCTTATTGAAATTTTAAAGAAAAATCTAAATTCAAACTTACGCTTTTTATTATTTAATGCCGATTGCAGGGATGTTAACCAATTTCGAGACACGGCCCGAAAGGCTGAAAACATTATAAAAGACAGTAAATTTCAAAATCCTACCGGGCTGCCCCGAAACGTAAATGAACTTGAGATTTCATCATCAGAACCTGAAGATAGTGACATCTTAGACCCTCAGATTGAGGCGATAAATTTAATGCAAAGAAGATCCAAGTATAATTACTCTGGAATCCAATGTTGGAATTGTTCGTCGTATGGGCATTCTTATATTTACTGCTCAGAAGAGATAAAAACCCCCTTTTGTTTTAAATGTGGTAGAAGAGGCGTTTTGACACCACAATGTCCGAACAATCATAATCAGGAAAACAAGAAAACGGGCGAGGTGGTTACCGGGGACACTCGTCCATCGCACAAGACTCCGAGTTTAAATTAAATTTCAAAGACTTAAAATTTTTTAATAACCAAACTGAAAATCCAGAATCATATAAAACGATATCTATTTCCACACAAACTGATTTACCTAGCATTAGTTCTACCTTGTCTATAATAAAAAAACCGAATATCAAAATCATAAAATGCAGACTACGATATAAAAAACGTAAGAATTTTAAACAAATTTTGGAAGCAACCATTATTCATTGCCATGATGACAGGCCGTTTGCCAAAGTAAAGATATTTGATGAATATTTAATTGGTCTCTTAGACTCAGGGGCAAATGTGTCCGTTTTGGGAAAGGGCTGTGTGGAATTCTTGAAGAAAATAAACGTATCTTATAAATCTATAAAATCTTCAGTTAAAACCGCCAACAACGCCAGACAAGAAGTTATTGGCTTCTGTACGTTGCCGATATTATATAAATCTGTCACCAAATATATCACCTTTTATTTAGTTCCTTCATTAGGTCAGGAGGCATATTTTGGAATAGATTTTTGGAAGGAATTTTCTTTAGCACCAGAAATAGTGTCCCATACCTCGCCATATATTTCGGAAATATTGTATGATCAAAGTGAGAACGAGAATTTTCATAGCTTAACTCCAGAAGAAAAGTTAATTTTCGAAAGGACAGTTCAAGAATTTCCATCGTATGAGAAACTTGGGTTGGGTTGCACTGACCTGCTGCAACATCACATTGATACTGGTGATGCAGAACCAATTAAGTGCAGACATTATCCTCTCTCGCCGCCAAGACAAGAAGAGGCATACGAGGAAATAGAAAGACTACTGAAAATGGGAGTCATTGAAGAATCGAACTCACCTTGGTGCTCCCCGGCCGTATTGGTAAGAAAACCAGGGAAAGTGAGACTGTGTATAGATTGCAGGAAGGTCAATGCAGTAACGAAAAAGGATTCTTATCCGCTCCCTCACATCAACGGCTTGCTAAGTAGGTTAAAGGATACGTTTTTTATTAGCGGGATTGACTTAAAAGATGCGTTTCTGCAAATAAAATTAACAGAATCATCAAAAGAAAAGACTGCATTTGCGATTCCAGGCAAACCCCTATACCACTACAAGTATATGACATTTGGGCTTTGCAATGGTCCTCAGACCATGAGCCGCCTCATGGACAAAGTCATTCCTTCGCGTCTTCGAGAAAATGTATTTATTTATCTCGATGATTTACTTGTGTGTAGCCCAGATTTCCAGACCCATATGAAGATTTTGTCGCAAGTCGCAAATTACTTAAAAGCAGCAAAATTGACTATAAATGTAAGCAAAAGTAAATTTTGCCAAAAGGAAATCAGATACCTAGGCTACATCGTGGGGAAAGGCTGCCTAAAAGTAGATCCAGGTAAGGTGCAATCCATTGTAGCTTTTCCCGTGCCTAAAACACCCAAACAGTTGCGTAGGTTTATCGGCATGACCAACTGGTATAGATCCTTCATAAAAGACTTCTCCGATCTCGCTGGACCACTGACTAATTGCTTAAGAAAATCACAAAAACCCTTTTCTTTAACAGATTCAGCTCTAACATCTTTTGAAAATCTTAAATCAGCCCTTTCTAGTGCACCTGTCTTAGCTCAGCCTAATTTTCAAAAACTGTTTATTATACAGTGTGATGCTTCTAAAGTTGGGGTCGGTGGGGTTTTACTTCAATATGACGATCTTGGAAAAGAACACCCAATCGCCTATGTCTCCCAGAAATTGAACAAATCGCAGACCAATTATACTGTTACAGAATTGGAATGCCTTGCAGCGATAGTATGTGTTAAGAAGTTTCGTCCGTATATCGACGGTCTTCCCTTTAAAATTATAACTGACCATTCCTCTCTTAAATGGCTCATGTCGCAAAAGGACTTGAGTGGCCGGTTAGCCCGGTGGAGCCTTCAGCTTCAAAGATTTGATTTCATCATTGAACATCGAAAAGGATCCCTGAATGTGGTACCGGATTGTCTTTCAAGAATGAATGCTGATGAGTTAGTGCTGAAAGACATGCATTTCGAAGTCGATTTACTGTCTCCAGAGTTTAATAGCGAGGAATATTGCAAACTTAGAGAAACTATTCTTAAAAACAAAAATTTATTACCAGATCTTCAAATAGCTGGAAACCATGTGCTAAAGCGTATAAAATTTAGACAAGGTGATGAAGACGACGAGTTATGGCGTCTTTGGATACCAAAATCTCTTTCAAAAGAGGTAATAAAGATGGCTCATGACACAAGTATTTCAGGCCATGGTGGTATCGCTAAGACCCTTGCTAGAATAAGACAGAAATATTTCTGGCCCAAAATGGCAAATGATGTTAAAAATTTTATCGAAAACTGCGATATTTGTAAGTGTGTAAAGTCTACAAATAAAATCACAAGGCCACTAATGGGAGATCAATTTTACACAAAGCGGCCATTCGAAAGGCTCTATTGTGACTTTCTTGGGCCATATCCGGTTACAAAAGCCAAAAATTCTACCATTTTCATTTGCCTCGACCATTTCACTAAGTATATATTTTTAAAACCCTTAAAATCGGCTACATCTGCAAATGTTATTTCGTATTTTCAAACAGAAATTTTTCCAACGTTCGGCGTTCCTAAATATATCCATAGTGATAATGGGAAACAGTTTCTTTCAAAAGAAATGTGTAGTTTTTTTAAGGCATACGACATAAAGCATGTTACTACGGGTTTTTATGCACCACATTCAAACGCTTCCGAGCGAGCTAACCGTGAAATAGTTACCAAATTAAGATGTTTTTTAAAAGATTATAAGGAACATTCAGATTGGGATAAATTTATTCCACAGATTTTATCAATATTAAGAAGCGACCATCATTCTGCGATTAAATGTTCTCCTTATTACGCCACATTTGGCCAAAACATGATCCAACATGGTTCGGCTTACCAAATTCTAGAGAAATTAGGATGCAATAGTGGCGAAGATTTTAACGTGCAAAGTAACACTGATAAATTGTGCAGAATACGAGAGGAAATAAAGAAAAACTTGAACAAAGCACACGAAAAGGCAACCAAAACTTATAATTTGAGGAGTAGAGCAATAGAATTTAATATAGGTCAGACCGTTTACAGGAAAAACCATACTCTTAGCAACACTTCAAAACGCATAAATCGAAAATTCATGCCTAAATTCATCAAATGTAAAATTATTGAAAAAATTGGTAAGAATCTTTATAAAACACAAGATTTTAAAGGAAAGCACATCGGCAAATACCATACATCTGATTTGAGGACTTAAAATTTACCCGGCTTGTGGGTCGTGCCCCACGTCTAATGCCAACGAAAGCAAAAGTAAAAAAAAAAAAAACATATTCGCTACCATGGCAATAAAAATTAAGGAAAATAAAATCATTTTACTGTTCTTCCATAAATTTAAACATTTTTGGACCGAAGCAGTTTTGTTGCGATTTTCTCCCTGCACCATTTTTTTTATTAACTTTCTGTTCTTAGCAAATACATTAGTTCAATCATTTCCAACGTAAAATTGGTTGCTGGGTAAGCATGCAAATGAATCTACTATGTACATAAGTACATACATACATACTTATTTACTGTAATATATGTAATGTATGTACATTTTTCTACCATGCTACAAGCTAAATTTTCGTGAGAAGATGAGAGGCTTAAACATATTTATGTGCATATGCATATTTATTAGCAAATATATTTACATAGGTATGTATGTATGGTTAAGCTGAGTGTTATACTCTAAAACCATCACTTGTATGGTAATACATTTGTCTTTCTTCAGCTTAAGGAATTAATGAATAATTCCATTGTCATTAAAATCTCCTTGAGAATTGAATTGCGCAATTAGATACGGTATTAAATATTACGATTGATATGCTGTGATCATTATCTGAATATTCTCGAGAGTGTTAACTGGCATTTGTTCGCCCTTGTAAAGTGAAGTAAAGTTAATAAAACCAGTCTCATAAAATACATCTTTTAAAAAAACTTTAACATAATTTCATCAAAGCCTGTAAAAAATTAACAAAAGCAACGAAAATTCAAAGATTGTGCAGTGTTTTTTTTTTGAAGACATTACTACCTGTGCGAAGGAAAGCCATTTAAATTCCACATAATGTGCCAGGAATAGCGTGGTATTGTTAAGCGCCACCACAAACAGCTTTATCCACTGCTTGAAGTTCTTCAGGACAAGCACACGTCCGTTTTGTGTATATATATATACAGCTTACGAGTGAAAAGTTGCGTAATCCCCAGCAAAGATTCTGTTCGTGCAGATTCCCAATTAAATATGATCAAACAGAGCCTCAACAATATCACCAAGCCAACATTAATTCCACTGCGACTGTGTTGTTCCACAGAAATATAACTTTTCCCACAAATCTTCAACCATTAATTTTTATATTATCAAATCACCAACTTTGTCTAATTTTGTCTTCTCTTAATCTAAATTAAAATGCCTAAAATTATAATCATTAATCTCTGTAAGAGAATTTTATAAAAAAAAACCTTTTTCTAATACCTAATATTTTCAAATTTTACAACACTTAATCTTATTAAATTTACATACTAAATATTTCCAACTTATATATACACTACCTTATACTTAAACCACATAATTCAATTATCATAAGAACGAATTTTTTCTTAAAGTGTGTTACGTTAACCATGAATTAGGCAGAAATTTAAGTACGTACGAGCTAAATTATCTTATTAACATCAAACAGTAACTTAACATTTTTTGTGAGTGTAAAATTTGTTTTATCATTTATTTCGATAAACTACAATTACTAATCATTATTTACAAGCAGCAAAGCACGAACAACAACAACACTTATTGATTGCTGGGCCCAACGTATCAACGAAGTGAAATGGAACATCGATTGTTATTGTAAGTGATGATTCTCTTTTTATAGTAACTATTTTTATTATTATTTTTGGTCTGATTCATATCGTCCCTTTTATCCAAATTGCAAAACTCAAACCGAAAATTCACACTTTAAAATTTGTCATTTTTATTAATATTTATTATTACGCTCACAAACTTCGTTGAGTGACTATAGAATGTCATTTTTTTCCATATGCATTATACTTTAACTTTTTTCTATATCGAATAAACGTTTGTTATTTTTTTTAGTACAAAAATGAATATCTAATTTTCTCATTAAGGGAAGGATGACTGTGGAAGGAACTGTGAGTATGATTTAGGAGTTCGTGTCTATTTTAGGGACAGATTTCAAATTCAGAGTATTAAGTCTGTCGCAGGTGTCTTTTTTTAAAGGTGTTTGGGAGGGAACAATGTACTCAACATGGCATGCTATCTCGCCATCGTTTCATTTGTTTACGTAGATATTTCTTCTTATCTTGCATACTTTGTGGGTATGAGAGTATGCTATGTGCTTACACGTCATAATACGGGTTAAGAACCAACGACACAACGACGAGCTAGCTGACCAACATTTTCATGCCCCTTAACCATGTTTTTTTTTGAGCGGTTATGTTCTTTCAATATATAAGAAATTGTAGCAGTTTTTTTTTCGAAAAACTTAACCGGCGTGTAACAACTTAAAGGTATTTTAGCATAAACATCAAAGATCAATTGAAAATTCATCACTGAATTCTCATGCTGTTTACGAAAACTATTCAGGTATGTGATGAAAAACGATTTAGACACAAAACCAATTTGAAAACGATAAAAGGTGTGATGTGTTTTCTATAGTCGTTTTGTCAATAATTTTAAAATTTGATTTTAATGGTTTTTCCAAAGTTTTTTGATAAATTTCTTTTCATAGCTCTATTATATGGTTTATATTTTATCTTCTAGTGTGATTTTTAGAAGTAAGCAGTGTGAAATTTATACACAAAATCGATCGGAATTCATCACACCTTTTCAAAACGAAATCGATTGAAATCGATTTAAAAACGATCGTTTTTCATCACATACCTAATTATGAAAGTCCATTTAATGTTTACTGACCCATTTGGAATTTTTGTCAATAAAGCAACAGAGTTTTTTCTCTTAAGAATGACTTAAAAACATATTTTCTGTTTAATTAAGGAATCGCGAAAATGTCTACTATTCTCTAAAATTTCAAGTGAGGCTATCCTATGTTAACGGAGTGTATGTATATGTAAATTGTCGAACGAATGTTTTATTTCGATATCATGGAGCCAACTCGTAAAATTTATTAAAAACAAAAAATGTATAAATATTAATTTCTTTTTTAATTTTAAAAAATATTAATACATAAAAAATAAATACCCATTATGAAGAGGGGGTAGCAGTTCGCAAGCAAACTGAAAAGATACATATTTATACGTGTATGTTATTAAGGAACATGCTACGGGACAGCAATGTTTCTTTAAAATTTTCTTAAAACTCACTTTCGCTTGATTTTTCGGAACGTTCTTTTTCGTATAAGCCCATTTGCGGGCCAATTTGCAGGCTGTCTCACCACCCTCTACGCCAGTATTCATCGGCAGCACTTTGTCATATTTGAAAAGTTTGGCCACATATTCCTCATATTGTCCCAAGACGTCAGAGTAGAAAGCACTAAAAAGGTATATAAAAAATACATACTTACAAAATACAACCTTAATGTAAAAAAGTCCTAACTCATTATTTTTTTTTAAATCGAGTTTTTTTGTATATTTCTATAAAGGAACATCTAATTTATCGAAAAATGCGAGAATCTCGTTTAAAAAAAATGAGTTAGGGCCTTTCTATATTAAAGTAACGTTATATACCTTGCGAATCACTTAAATAAGGAATTTAAATTTACCAACCATATGTTCTGGGTATTACAATGCTTTGGACTTTTAAACTCCATATCGTCAATTAAAATCCAAAAGGCCGTATCAACCATAAAATTCAAAATGTACTTTTTGAATGGTTATGATCTGATTAAACAAAATACATATTTCCTTCAATAACACCGATTTTATTCATTATTGGACCTAATTTTGTAAAACGCAACGCTTAGCGTTGACAAATTTTATATGTATTTTGTTTTTGTAATTTACAATTTTCCCATACAAAATTTTTTGAACGATAAGCGTTACGTTTTACAAAATTAGGTCCAAGGTTTTTTGCTTCTCCTGTAAAAAAGTAAAAAGTGTACTTAGGGCCTTTTGGATTGAAGGTGACAATATTCTTAATACCTACCCCGCTGTTTCCACAACACGGACGGACGACTTGAAAAAAATTTATATGAAAAACGCTCATATCGTTGGTCTGAAGTAGAAAGGCCCTAAATCAAATAATTGTAACTTTACAGGAGCAGGTAAAAACTGCTTGTTCTTGCGTTATTTTTTACACTATGGCAATAAATTTTTGTGTCGGGGTGTATTTGTGTGAAATGTATTGGAATCACTGGAAAACTAAATTTCGTACAAAATACGACTCAGGGCTTTCTACGTAAAACCATTTTCTACACGAGTCGCCTGTCTGACTTGTGGAAATGGGGGTTAATTTGGTGAAAATTGTGAATGAATTTTGTTTTTCATTTAAAGAAAATTTTTATTTTTTGTTTTTTAATTTAACTAGAATAAATTACGAGTTTTCATGGTGGAAAGCTTTGAATATTTAAAAAAAATCGATTAGGAATTGTGCGGCAAAGCGATCCTATAGTCTAGTGATATTGAGGCATTTTTTATTTTATCCTTTTAATACTACTTTTTATCAAATTGCTTTAAGCATTCATATATTTTCTAACAAGCCACTCAGAAATGTTGAATTTTCTACATCTTCCTCACAAAATTCACTGATTTACAGCTCTGCAAGTGTAAGTTGGGGCGTTGTCGTGTTGGTAGCTCCATGGCATGGGTCCAAATAATTTTTTAATTAGTGGAAACGCGCCTTCTAATATCCTTTTGTGCGATGATTCACTAATTTTTTTCCATTTCAAATACCAATCTAGCACCATAGCTACTGGATAAAGTTGCCATGCATAATATTAATTACAATTTCGGTTGCGGTGCCACATAACGCACCTGAAGTTCGGCTGCCATCCGTAATCGAGCCATAATTTTATAGGATACGTTAGGTAAGGAGCCATTGCGCTAATTTTATACATTTTGAGTGAAAGTTTTGTGATTAAAAAAAATTTACAGTATGGCCCACGATGTCGACAAGAAAGTTTCTGGCCCTTATTATGAGTTGCATTCGATTTTCGATCTTCGATTTTCGAAAATCGAATGTTTTGAATTTATTATAAGCATCGAAAATTTCGTTGACAAACGAATTTTCTATCGAACAGAATTTAGCTTTCGATGAAAAAATTTTTATAAACGACTGTTTTTTATTTTTTATATATACTTGTGGAAAATTTTAAAAATCACTGAGTGATATTCATAATAAGGACATTCTTTGTCGAATGCTCGTCATAATACCAAATGCAAATTCGTTCGATCACTACTTTCGACTACAGTTGAAGATCGAAAGTTGCTCATAATAAGGGCCTCTATCTCTTACTTAGTCCCTGTCCAGTTTTGCAATTTTTTTGCAGCAATTCTTGAGTTTATTGGTGAGAGGGGTGAGAAGATTGGGGAGGGGTACACAGTTTCATGTGCTCTGCAATTCTCTTTTGATTTGAAATTCGTAATTGTTAATTTCAAGTTGTAAGTTGTATTTGACGTTTTTTTATAATTTTATTTCTTCAGTTGTATGAAAAACAGAAAATATATTAAAAAGTAAATAGAATTGTTAATTTTTCAGAGAAATTTGTTGTGTAATAGAATATTTTAATACATAATTGCAAAACTAGAATTTCCTAATGTGGACACTTCTGCAATTTCAAAGCAGAAACGAAATAAGAAAATTTGTGTTTGTTTTCAACATAAGTAAGCGATAGAAAGTTTCTTGTCGACGTCGTGGGCCTGCTCCTTAATATCGAGGTCCAGATAGATACAACCTTTATTTTCACTACTTACAGGAAGAAATTTTTTTATTTTTTATTTTTTATTTTTAAAGAGAAGTAACACTTTACCTTCTTTAGGAAAGGTATAGTGATAGAGAAGAAAGGTGGTGAAGGAAGAGATAGAGGAAAGCTTCATTCTATTACAACTCTGCTTTTTGTACATTTTTAATAAGGCAGTGTTCATGGTACAATTATACTAGGTACATGCACAACTACAACAAAATTACAACACCAAAAAACACATTCATTTTGTTGTTATAAACAAACGAATAATTGTCAGAAACACATGCCTTTTGTTTTTAAAAATAACAATTACAGGGTAACTAAAGTACAATTACAGACGCGGCATTCATGAATGACTATAGTCATTCAGTGCTGCCAATAGGTGTGTAATTACACAGAGTGTGCAATTACTCTCATTTGTAGGCCATGTAATTACATTCATGTATAATCTGTGTGTAATTCTACTTTGGCTTGTATTTTTATTTATTTTTGTTTTAATTTTAACCTACACAAAAGATGTGTAGTGTAATTTTCTTTAACATATAATTGGAAACACAGCAACACTGTAATCATTTTATGCACACACATACACTAACATTTTTGCAGCTTGTAAACAAAGTTTGACAACTGTAGGTATTGTATACATTAACAGGCTGGGCTTGTGCATGTACCTGTTATAATTGTATCATGGCAGTGTTGCAGGGCTTCTAATGTCAATGAGGAGTGTTAAATTTTCGAATCTGTGTTTAGTAGCCATTTTATTTATTATTTTGCTTCTCCAATGATTTTGCTACACAATACCGACCAAGGAGGGCGCTATGATGTGACATTATAATTAGTATCCGCTGAAGTCGCTGTAGTTCAGTGACCACCACCAGACACTGATTTTTATAGGCCTAAAAAATGTACCGGTTACAAAATCTGTAAAATCGTGAAAGATACATATAGTTGTCGCAAATTTGCGAAAAACATTTTTTGTATTTTATTACTCCATAAAATATTGCAAAAATCGATTTTCGATACACATTAATTTTTTTGGACTTGGAAAGTGGTGGGAAGTTTCAGGGTCAACCGATTCTCATATAGTTACATATTTTTCATAAAACAATATGTTAAAAAAAGAAGCTTTGAAAAAATTACATTTGAAAAAGTATCTTTTAAAAAAATTAATGAAAAAATATTTGAAAGTATGGCTTTTTGAAATGATGTATTAGCGTAGATGCCATACATACATACTTATATTACATACATACATTCCATACGTACGTGCGTTTATACGCACGTATTAACATACATTTGTGCATACATATCTAGCACATATTTAAAAAAAATTTCCATTGCGAATTACGTATATTGCGTTATTAATTGTTATGACGCCACTTATCTTGAGAGGCCAATGGCATTTGTTATAACCAGTTTGGCGAATGTGCCAACAACCGATACAGATAAGTAACATTAACATTTGACTCTATAGTAAAAATAATACAAAGAATAAAGAAATTTATTATCTATAAATTTCTTATCGCGCCTCTGCTGTTGTAAACCATTACCCCCAAAAAAAAAATGAAATCTTAAAATATTTCTTCTTAGTGGAAATTTTTTCTTTCTTGTACGCTAAGGCTTATTTTTAATATGCTCTAATTAAACGCTTATCTTCATTTAATTGAGACACGATTTACAAAGAAAAAAATTTCCATTGATATAATGAGAACATTTACATTTGAAAATACATGAATTGCTTACCGTGAAGTCAAAGTCAATTTGGAAGCTTGCTCAACCAGAGCTTTTACGATTTTGGGATGACCATGACCTTGATTGACAGCCGAATAAGCGCTCAAGTAATCAAAGTAACGTTTGCCCTCGACATCCCAAACAAAAACTCCCTCACCTTTTGACAATGCCACTGGTAGGGGGTGATAATTGTGAGCGCCGTATTTATTTTCGAGTTCAAAAACATCTTGCGATGACAACTCTCTGGCGCTGTGGTTGTTGTTGTGCCTGCTGGAAGCGGCGGCAGTGATATTTTTGGCGCAGATACGGGGTGCCAATCTTGTTGTCAATTTGGAAAACATTTTTTTTTTTAATTTCTATAACAAAAAATTTCTGCTTTTTTAGTATCTACTCGTACTTGTGACAAACATTTAGTTACAAATTTCCCAATGTGTTTTTTAAGGTTGATTAAAAAAAAAGCTAAAGCACACACCCTCAAAATTAAAATATTTATTTACCTTTCAAATTTTTTTCTTTACGATTAAAATTCCAAATATAAAATTAAATTTTACGTCACTTTATAAGTCGCTTGTTTTAAATTCTTAAAATACAATCTGTTGCTGGAGACGTTGCGTGTTTTTCACGAGACAATTAAACAAAGACTGAAATTTAAAGTAGTCAACTAGTAAATATGCATTTAAGTACAAACATACATACGTATAATTATATATGTACATATCGCCCATTTAGTTGCAAAATGTCATAAGTCAAAAAACTAGTTTTACAGAAAACGAGCTTAAAGTTTTCAATTTACAAAACTTAAGTTTTGATTTTTCTGTCAAGAATTTAGTATACATTATCAGCTTATTTATAAAACTTAGGCTTTATAAAAATATTTTATTTTTTTAAAACAAATTTTCATAACATTTTTTTTATTAAAAAGCCTTTATAAAGCCTTAATAATTTTTATAAGGCTGCACATTTCTATAAATTTTTTAACATTATTTTTTTTATGAATAACGATGTAAAGAATAATTCTGCAAAAACCGCATATTTTGAGTTATGACTTTGTTCAAGTAAATGAGCGATATGTATGTATGTATATGTATATTTGTGTAAATCAATTGAACTGTTATCTCTGGAGTGCGAGAATTTGTCAAAGAAATTTTGCTCAAAATTCGAGAGCAAAATAAATTTCTAAATTAACTTATCAATTTGTTAAAAGTTTAATAAAAATTAATTGGCCACACATTAATTTATAAAACTCTTTCGAGCTCTTTTTCATTATTGGTTTGGTAAATGATACTCTACTTTTAGACAGCCAAAGTTAAATTTTCAAAGTCTTGTGCATTAAACACATTGACGACAGCAAACTACCGACTACAAATGCCGATAGCAACAATGAAACGGAAACGGCAGCGACATCGTAAGCATCTGTTATTGAGTAATATATTCAGGCAAATCCCTTTATAACGAACGATATAATGTCAGGCCCATTCGTTATACCGAAAAATTCGTTATATCGCAAAGTTTTTTTCAAGTGTTACTTTAACTATTATTATTGTAGACAAAGTACAACACAAACAAAAGAATGAAGGATTTATTTTTTCAAATAAACTACCAAATAGAAACTAACGGTATCACATTTTGCTTTATATCGGATTTTCGTTAAAGCGAGATTCGTCATACTGAGATTTGCCTGTACATACATACGAGTACATATTTCAGAGGGTGCCGCTTTCAAATATTTCACAATTCTAAAAATTAAAATTACTTATTTAAAATATACTTATATCACGTAAAAATGTAAAATGAAATCAAACTATGTATTTCTTTATATGAATTTTAAGCTGTTCTTTCGGTTAAATAATATCCAATAGTTTGAAGCTATCATTCATTTAAAATTTTGTGTTATATTGGCGGCTGTGTAGTCGTGTTGTCATGAAAATAATTATTTTAATATGCAAATGTATTCTATTTTTGATAGGTTGTAGTCGGCAGCCTGCTGTCGTGAATGTGTTTAATCCGTTAAGTTTAAAAAAAAGTGGCGAAGTGATGGGGGTTTGAGCGTACGGGCTGTCTTATACTCGCAAATTCGTTTTCTGTTCTTCGTTCGCTTCTTTTGTTTTTATTTTAGTTTCTTTGTGCATAGCCAAAATTTGTCAAAATAAACAGACTTTCAAAGTGAATTAAAAATTTTTCAAAGTAAAGTTTGCTTGTCTAAGAGTAGTCTTAGGAATTGTTCAAGGATATCGAAAGTATACGTCCGCCTTACAATTTGCATTGAAAACAAATACAAATTTTCTTATTTTGTTGTTGTTTTCAATATAAATTATAAAACGAAATTGTTCTTTCGAATTATTTAAAAATAACTAAAACTGCATAAAACCGGATTCTTTGAAATGTCTCATTGTGAACCTGTTGATGCAATGGTAACACTGGCTGCCATACTTATTCTCCTCTGCCTTGTTTTTATTTACCTTTTTTTTGTTAACAATGTTGCCAACTTTGCAAATAAAACAACTTTTTGGTTAAATTTACTGTTAGTATTTTTGTGTTTTCATATTTCTTTATTATTTTTATTTTTTTCAATCGATTTAAAATGATTTTTTTTAGTACTTGTTTTAATTAAATTATAAATAACAATTATTTAGTATGTATTAGAGTTTAATTACATGTCTAGCATAAATTTAGTTTAAATAAAAATTTATCTAAAAAAGGGCAAAAAAACATTAACATATTGAAACAAAAAGATAAAAAAAATGTTTTATATTACAGTATTTAAAATCATAAAAGTTTCAATCAAATGCAAGACCATTCATTGTTGTTCTTGCTATTTAAACAATTTTTTAAAAATGTTGTTAAATAGGCCATTAATGTCTTACTTATGCAGAAATGTTTCAATTAAATATAGCATTTACACCAGAGTTTCGTTTAATATAATTTTAAACTATATAATGCGACGGTCTCTATGATATAATAAGTTTTGGTGCACACGTTCTTTCAAATTAAATTTTTTTATATAATATATTTTTTTCTGCATTTAAATATTGTTATTAATAGATATTTACTAATTTAAAATTTTGTTAATTTTTTACATATAATTTTCTTTTACTTCTAAATTTCTATAAATTCCTAAAATTTAACTTTCATTTTGTATGGCCGTATCGATTTGCGGTTGTTGTATTTGCGGTTTATGCTCCGAACTTATTTCACATTCTTGATTGTTGTGTTTGTTGTTGTTGTTATTATTATTATTTTGTTGCATTAACTGTTGTGCCTGGTGTGGCAAGTCTTTATTCAAGCGATAGCTGCTCATGACATTGGCACAACTTTGATGAAAATAAAAGTTACGACCACGCAGAAAGCTGTCGGACGTTAGATCCTTTATACCTGTCTTGAAGATATAGACACGATATTGATTTATATTATAGTTAAGAGTTCAGTTAATTAGTTTAAAAAAAAAAATGTGTGACAAAAATGTTGTTGTATAAAAAAAATTGACTATTTCCAAATTGAGTAAGAGAACTTAAAAAAATCATAAACAACTTAAAATTACCTTACAAATGAAACATTTGTTTTCATCTTTGTCGGGTTTTTTATCCGAACTATTTCCCACCTTTGAGTCCAACTGTGTTAATCCCGCCATTATCACATGTCCAGGCGGCGAATCAGTATCCATTTGTTGTTGCTGTTGATGGCACTTATTCCTTAAATCCTCAAAAGCTGTGTATTTGGACGTATTATTGTTGTTATTGTTGTTATGAGCATGATCCACACTGCTTTCGGTACTGGTCACTTGAGGCTCTGATCGCGGTCTTTCCTCCACAGGCGAGGGATTGTCTAAGATTCTAATATAAAAAAATATATATAACTTATTTGGTCTTCTTATTTCTTTTCTTCTAAATATATGTATGTAACTTGCCTGCTACTGCCCACTGTTGCCTCTTCATATTTACGTTTTTTGTTATAAGAACTCATTTTAATCGAGTCATCATCATCCACGACAACATCTTCATCGCTATCATTGTTACACGTCTCCATTGACATGTCTTTCGCCTGACGTTCTTCATGGCAAGAGTCCGCATTGTAATAATGATGAGTGGTCGATGAAAGCTCGCTAACATTTTTCACTATAAATTAAAAACTTCATATGTAACATATTTTATAAGAAATATTTTTAAATTGTGTGTGAATAATCAATATTTGTTTCTTCGAAATATTCCCCTTAACCCTGATGTCCCATTTGTCAATGAATTCTTTTTATTATTTCCAGGGCAAGATCAGTAAATAATGTTCAGGATTCTTTATACTTTTTACCTAAAGTGCTCACTTATTTGATTCAAACGTTCTCACTGGCCAATAATATTTAAAAACAATTCATTTAAATCCTAAAGTTCATAATTCCTTATTTTTATACTTAAATTCATTTAATTTTTAATTGATCTTTAAGCCTTTTCCATATTCTTCCATTTTTTACATTCACTGGAAACTGATAGCGGGAATAAAATTTCACTTGAAATTCGAGATAGGCGGAGAATAATAAAAAATTGTTTTTTGTGATTAAATTAGCAACAAAAAAAATTATTTTAAATCACACAAATAAACACAAATATATATATATATATATATATATATATATATATATAAATGTATTTAACTCAATTAAACTTTTGTTTGAACACTTAATTAATTACAAAGTTTAACTGACTCAATTTCAATTTTAATTAATTTTTGGTTATATTTTCAATTAAAGTTTCTATTGCAGGAATATTTTTTTCTGTGTACTAAAATTTCGCCCAAGGCTAGTTCCATTTTAGCTTAAGTTGACTTAAGCAGCTTTTCCTTTTTTCTACAGAAGTAATGAAATAAATACAATCCGATTATTATTAGTTTTCAATAAAAAAAAGGAAGTTCTGTGAAAATATGGTAACTTTGTTGTGAGAATAAGAATCTCAAAATGAGAGCACAAGACCCCAAAATTATAAAAAGCCCATAACGAAATGACCGTATTAAGCCTGTTCCATCACTAAGGGTAGTTAGAATATTTTATGGTTGGGGTTGTTAGGTTATGTTGAAAAATAGGGGCAACCATTGTTGACCCAATCCCATTGGGGAATTACACTGAATCCCCTCTGGGATTGTGTGCTCTAGTTTTAAAAATAAGGTGGGAGGGGGGAGCTCCCAATCAAAACCTATTAAACTTTGTCAATTTAAGAACCTAGTTTCCTTAATATATTTTCTTAAGTTTTTCCAATCTGAATCATGATAATCATATTCATATTCAGTAACAGGTGGCCTTATTAGCGCAGCTGATCGTCAGCTAACTTTACCCCATCCGTCAAACTATCTATTAAATAAGCATAAAATCTTAACCTGAACTGTCAACATACAAACAAAAATAATTCTACAACAATTTTGTATGTTTGTTGTTGTAATGATAAGGCTACTTGGTATTAATACACTTTGGCATTATGAACCAGTGTTTCTTCATTCTCTACATGTATCATGTCAGCCAAATGATTCTTTAACTCTGTATGACCGATTATTTTATCTTATTACCTACCAGAGATATGTCCATGTATTGAATTACTTGATGCGTGCGCTTCAGTCCAATTTGTTGTACTGCCAGAACTGCTATTGCTGTTCGTGCTGGTTGTGGCCACATTTGTGCTGATATCATCCTCTCCTGTTGTTACCATTCCACCATTGTCTTTGTTCATAATACAGGTTGTTCTATACAAAATGCCATCCAATTTTCCCGGTTGACTGTTGCTATTGTGTAAATTGGCACCAATAGTTGAACCACCACTACCTCCCACACCATTCGAACTGCTATGGCTGCTACTATGGCTGCTGCTGCCGCTTAAAGCGGGCACATGGGCGTGATGCACTTGCGAGTGTTGTTGCTGCTGATGATGATGATGTAGTTCTGAACCTGAACCTGAATCGGGTACATCGTCATTGCATGATTCAACATCGACCGTTTCAATTTCTTCTGGTAGCTTATGATTATCATCATCAGGTAATATTTTACCCGTCTCAATGGCATATTTACGTTTCGTACAAATGGGGCAAGAATTGCAAAACATATTTTCCATGAAATACATATCGCCGTATTTTCGTTTCCGAACTTTAATTCTTAAGCGATTTTGGCGATTATTGCGTATGCGTTGGAAAGTCTAAAAAAAATCGAGTTAAGTTTATGTAAATTGTTAATGCATAGAAATTGTCTGGCTGCATATTGAATCTTCTAAAGCTTTTTTATGGAGGTCTTATCAGCCCTGTTGAAGATTCTAGTGGAATTTGACAATGATTCTCTCTATTAATTTTCTCTAATTTGAATAAAAAATATGATGATTTTTGGAGCGCAAATTATTGCTTTAAATTTTAATAAGAACATATTATTAAAGTGAACTTTTTTGCTAAAAATTGCAAATAGAACCGTTTTAGCTTTGAATAAATTTTATCAAAAATTTATGAAAGTGAATTTTTTGTAAACAGTTTTTTAAAGTGCCGCCTTAAAGGCTAGGACTCATATCTTAAAAAATCGTACCACATTTGAAAGGTGCAACCATGTATCTGGATTCAGTAACTTTTTCCGAACCGAAAATCATAATATTTATCGATATATTTATTAGTTTGCCGTAAAGATAATGTGATTCTGTAGTTTCTTTTTAACGATAATATATATCTGTATTTTACTCACCATTTAATTGTATATAATGTGGCATCTCTGCATACAAAATGTCAAAATGAGCGAAAAGCGCGAAGAAGAATAAAAGAAAAATTGAATTAATTTGAGCTTGTGATTTTACTTTTTTTACTTCAACCGATATTAAAGGCGAATAAGATTATCGTAATAAAAGACACTGAATCCAGGTACTGATCTAATGAATTCTTGTTGTCTTTTGAAAGTTTTCATAATGCTCCGTTTTCACGAGCAATAAATAATTTTGGCAATTATTGCAGTGGCAACTGTCAAATTCGATTGCCGACACAAGATATTTGCGTGTGGACCGTATGATATGTGTTCAAATATATATTCAGAAACAAATTAAGACTGCTGACTTTTATGACAAATATTGAAATAGATAATGATAGGCAATTTTTAATAATTCTATGAATGTCAGTCCTGGGAGTTACCTCTACAATGCGAAACGGCCAAATTTGAAAGTATTTCTCTTTTGTTTCGAGTTATAGAGTAGACTCCAAGATGACAATTTAACCGAGAAAATTTATAGCTAATTTTCATAATATATAGCTTTGATAAAGCCTCAAGTTTAAGTCTGGAGTTAATATCTTTAAAAATGTTGAAATATTAAAAAAAAAATTCTTTGTTTCATTCATCCCTCGTAAGCTGACACATATCTATGCAGCATATTCTTTTATAACCCATATCTCTACTGTGTAACTAGTTCTTACATATGCAATACCTTATTTGTAAATTGTAAAATTCACTTACCTCCCATCTATTGTGGCTGGTTCTTATGGCATTCTCTTGCGAAGGACAGGGCGGGGCAAACATGTAGGTGGCTTGTAAATTCGATCTCTCCATGCCAGAACTTAGTTTATACAAACGATCTAGTTCGGTAAGAAAATGCGAATTCCATTCTTCTGGCGACAGCTTAATGCCGCACACCGGACAAATATCGGGCACATGACCGGGCGGTGGCCGCAAGGTAGCGTGTGCTGCTAAACCCAAATTATGTGTCATATTGGCAGCAGCTAACAAACTGCTATTTGGGTGATGATGATGATGATGATGAGCAGCTATCGAAGACAAGTGGTGGGCATGGTGGGGGTGAGGATGGGGGTGATGATGTAAATGTGAGTTGGTAGCAGAGGTGGCAGCCTGGCTGGAAGCTATTGAGGCAACGGCAGCTGCGGCTGCTGCTGAAACTGCGGCCATAGAGGAGGCACATGATGTTGACGGCTTGTCGCTTCTGTGGGCATCTATAAATCAAGAAATAAATTGCCAGTTCAAAGTTAATCATTACAATAAAACGAATCACATAATCTAATTCATCCCCCTGAAGCACATAATTTAAATTCCTTAACACTTTGTAAGACAAATATCATGCTATAGCATTTCGAAAATGTTTAAAGAGTTTTATATGATTTTATATGTGCGCTTAAATTTCTGTAAACCCATAAATAACTATTCGCTTTAATTTAATGCAGGAATTTTATTTGATTTTTATTTGTTTTAAGCCATTTCAATAACAAAGTGGTTATAAATAGAAGAGAAAATATAAAATACATTGCATTGAAAATGGAATAAATGTAAAATTTTTAATTGGTTTCTAAATATTTCTAGCACGTACAATATTTTACATGCCATTTAACTCAACAAAGTGATAATTTATTGTATTATTTTTTTTTTTTTAATAAAAAAAATCTTTGAGTTTAAAGGACTTTGCATTCTGAAACATTTTATTAATGTTGCCATTTCAAATCTCAGCATGCATGAATGAGATTTTTTTTTCTTCTTTTTTTAACTGAAATTATAATTGGCCACTGACAGTAGCATTTCAATGAAATGCGACAGAGAAAAAAAAACCAGTAACCAACACATTTCAACAAATATGTAAATAAAATGAAATTCTTTTTGAAACACTGGCCACAAACGTGACCTTAACATTAGCCAAATTATGAAATATTAAACAGTGGAAGCTTTAATTTAAATTTATATTTATTTATATATAAAATAAAAGTTCCTTAGAGCCATCCTGCTGCTACAAATAATGGTTTCGATTTCAGTGTTTACGACAGTTCACTGTAAACATTAATATTCGCTATTAGACGAATACATATTATTATTTATTATTTTAAATAAATATAACAAGGAACAAAATGAAAAAAAAAACATTTCATATTCGAAATTTCATTGCCAGACGACACACATGACTATTATTTTGGTTAACCAATTAAAACAAAAACAAGTTAAAACAAACTCACACACAAAAACACATCCATATCCAAAAAAAAGTGTAACCAAATTATTATAAAATTTATATGCATACACATGCATGTGTACATATATATGTATTTATGTATGTGTGTGTGTATTTTTAAACCAAATAATATTTTGGCAGCACTCTTTCTTTTATAACGGCAAATTTGTTTACACATGGTTGATTTAATAATAAAACCATTTAGCAATGAACAATAATTATATGTAACAACAAAATCATGAATCTCTTCCATATAGAAATTTCCCTTTTTGGAGGGGGGAGGGAGGGGTTTAAAGGGAAGTTATTAAAACTGCAATGGATACTAATGTTCAAATCAATTTTGCAGTGTGTAATTTTCCCAAAAACATAATTACAAACAATACATTACATACCTGCATATGTATGTACATATAAATGTTTGTATGTATGTATTTATGTATGTGTTGTTTTGGAAGCCGCGTGTCCTATCAACCGTGTAATATGAATTTTAATATAAAAATTCCACAAACTTATCAATCATATGGTAATTATTCTATAGTGGTGTACAGTTTGTTGAAAGAGGAAGCATTTGGGATTTGTAGCAATTTTAGTTTTAGGGTGTTTTTATTGTTGTTGTTGCTGTTTTCATTTGACAAATGGCTGGACTCTGCCTTTCTATGCCACTAATCGACATTGAAAATGGCCAAAACTACTTTAATTTATTATTTTCTTTATAAAAAATAAATAAATATTGAAATTGTTTGTACAAAAAACTAAAGGGGCTATTACACACTGAGTATGTTGGCCGTCTGTTAGCTATTTATTATAAGCGAGTTATTGGAAAATTAGTATAAATAAAAAAAACCGAAGAGAAAATTAAAAATTTTATATATTAAATTTTTATTGTAGTAAACGTCGCCCTTTTATTTGCCATAACTCGGGCATACATACAATAGAATACACACAATTCAATAAGTCTTGTTTTAGACTTGGCAGGTTTTCTTGAAACAGTTATTCTCTTTTAAAACTTCACGTTTGTTTACACTCAGACGGTTTGTTGTTAAATTTTTCTAGTGTTTTAAGCTTAAATTAGACGTGACATAGCCATAATGCCATAGCCATAACCAAACCAAAATTCAATTGGTTTCTATGGTGAGAGTTATGGCGTTATGGCGAGTCACGTATAATCGAATACAGTGTTGCCCATTAGTGTGGTTCGAACGGCTGTTCTCTATGGATATGGTTATGTCACGTCTGATTGAGCCTTTAACGCTACGTATGAAATAACAAGGGAGAATTGAAGTAAATTTTCTCTACAAGCAAGTCAGTACCCCTCATCTTTCTTCTTTCCTCTCGCTCCCATAAACTCAGACTTGATATCAGAAAAACTGCCGAGTCTAAAACATGAGTAAATTATTCTAAAAACTTCCGCTCCTCAGTTGCACACATTTTCTGTTGAAATTTTTCTTTTTCATAAATTTTTAAAAACTCGACAACGCATATTTTTGCCATATTACAAGAGCAAATATATTTTTCCAACATAAATATTCGACAACATGCTCGATTTGTATAAAACCCGTTACCATTTTCAGTTGTCAACGTTGCCGTTATTTTGGTCTCAACGTTCACTTTGATTCAACGTCAACATCAATTCAATAACAACTTATCGTTATACAGCGTTGCCAAATCTGCAGATTAATCGGTTTTTTTTTGCAGTTTATGCTGTTGAGCCTTTATAATGGGGTTTTTAAAATAAATTTCATACAAAATTTTTCTTATTAACCCTAGATAATTTTTATAAATAAGGCTGTTAGTGTTTAGTTTTTATTTTTTTCTTGTGAGTTCTAATGAAATTTGGAAAATACAAATTAATAGTATGTGGTCTAGCATCCGAATAAAGAATAAAACAATTTTGAAATTGACGATTTAAAACTTTTAGATTGTAGGGTATGAATTTTAGTGGGGTTTTAGATAACTTTTCTTCGCCGGGTGTCCCAAAATAAAAACACCTTGGATACACTTTTTCTTTATTGACAGCTTAATCAATAACTTTTGCGTAGAATCATTTCTCATACATAATCACAGTGGGGCTTATTTGTTTATATTTCTTTTACTGTGATTATACTGGCCCATTGTAGAGTAGAAAAACAATAGTTTTAAAGACAAACACAGGTAGTCTATAATAAAACTGTGTAATAAACTGTGGTTATGCTGAAAAGAGGACACAAACTCCCTCATTCCGGCTGATCGTTAGCGATATAATGGCTCCCACCGTCCTCCTTTTCTCTTTCCCATTATTGGAGAAACCAAAAAAGCATTATGTACTGTTGAATTTAAAATTTTTGCTTGATTAGACCATTACTACCTAAACTAAAACCTATTCGATAAACTGGTCACGCCATGAAACTAGTAAATTTTATTTGTTCTCTTAGGCCTCTGCAATCAGAGTCCCTAAGACATTCCAAGCCCGGTACTTTGTCTGTATGGAAAATTTCTCTTCTAAGCTGACTAAACGCGGGACAATGACACAGGTAGTGCCTCGACCTCATATTCTTGTGGTCGGTTATTATGCTAACCAGTCTCCTGAGATAGTTGGTCCATTGAATCTGACTTCTCTCGAATCGGATTATCCCTGCGAATTCTGGTTACTCTTCTTATAGCAACTAAAATTTATATAGTTTCCCATCTTTTTACATAAGTTCAATGTATATGAAAGTCGTTTTTATTTTTATTTTTGCCACCCATCCAGAAATAATTTTTATCACTAAATATATAACATTTCAAAGAATGCTTAAAAAAGTCATTGATATATAAGAGTGAATTTTGAAGAAGGCTAATTTGATGTGTCGGCTGGGGTTTTTTGATCCCAATTCTTGACAAAATTTAAATTAGCTTTTATTTGTAATATACAAGCAAACATTGCATTTGTATTTATATTTTTTTTTTTGCAATATGAAGAGCTTTTGAAAACATCTCTTATGTAAACAATTACTAACCAGCGTAATTAAGTGCATTTTTATTGAAAAACCATACACAATAATCTCTATATGTAACATTTTGTTATATGTATTGTCTAAGAATGCATTGCACGTACTTGCAACATGTTGCGCGTTAAGCCTTTTTTTGTGAAAAAAAAAATTATTTCTTTCCTCACTTAATATGGTAAATCCTTTGAAAATTTCATAAAATCATTAAATAAAAGCTTAGCACGCGACATTTAAAACACTTTATCACAAAAATATATCCACTTGTAAAAACTCCCTCCCTCCCATCAATCATCTTCCCATAAATATAACCCGTACGTATGTACGTACTCGTTCATATTTAAAAGAACAAATATTCGTGTAGACAAATGCTCATCTCATCATCCTCTTAACATATGGTGGTTTCTGTTCTTCGCCGCTGAGTGGCAAAGGGTTGACGTTGTGTTGTGTTCACAAAACAATTTTATTTATTGTTGTGTTGGCTGGCGTCAAAGACTTTTTGACTTTTGGCGTTTGTGTGCCTGTGTGGCATGCAACAAACAGCAAGAAGAGCTGCAACAACCACTCTGGTGGTTTTGTTTATTTGTGTAACATTGGCAACATTTTTTGTTTATTGCTTTTGATGTTTATATTTTGAAAAGCGAAGAACGTGAAAGTACAATTCATTATTTCTGCCTTTCCTTGCTCTCGTGTATCAGCCATATGTTTGCAGCTTTATAACTTGGAAATTGTTATAGTTTTCATTTTCTAACAAAAACAATATGTACGAGTATGAGTACATATGTATGCATGCCATACAAAATCATAATTCATAAGATTTATTTACAAAAACATTCGTCTAATTGCACAAATGCTCTTTAATGCCATCCTTTCGATTTGAAGTGTATTTGTGTGTGTGTGTGTGTGCGTGTGTGAGTGGATGTGGTCGCGGAGGACAGGGAGAGAGAGAGAGATGTTACAGTTTCTTTCACAAGTTTTCAATATTAATTGCGGTATATAGTTTTTAACACAAGTGTTACCAAATGGTTGTTTTAATATTTTTTTTCGGTTTGCCGTTTGGCCTAAGCTAATTATAAAAATATTTATCATGTTTAAATTGCAGTTTTATGCAGTATGTCATAAATTAGTTTCTTTAGGGGGGTGGGGGGGGGAGTAAAATAAAAAGAAATGCATTTCGGGCAATGCCAATAATAGAAAAAGAATAATGATTTTATTCATCAAATCAAATCGAAGCATATAATATTTAAACTAATAAACCAATTGAATTGAAAATCAACTCTGAAACTAAAAAAACAACATCAACTACTCCAAGTTTGATTAAAATAAATTGATTTGTTCGCGAGAGAAAATTTTCGAAAAAAAACGCTTTATTTTAATAATTCCAAAATAGATTTTCTGGATTCATATCTGTGGCAAAAAGGAAAAAGTGCTTAAGTCGAGATAAGCTGATTTTGACTTTTTGGTACCACCGTAATCTGAATATTCGAAAGTACCCCTGGTCAAAATCTCAATTAGTTTGTGTGATTTTTAAGGAAGTTATAGCGCTATGACTTACCACTTATCTTTTTAAGACTTCTAATCTCATTTGGAATAAGAGCTTAATTTAGGTTATACTTTGGTATATATCAACTTAAATATATTACTTATAATGTGTAGAACGATGTTTGCTTTAAAAAAGCAAAAGTTAACAGAGAATTTTTGAATTTAACTGCAAAAGAAATAAATTTCTTAAAATTGACTGCAAAACAGTAAAGTATGACTTAAGCACTTTTTCTTTATTGCCACAGCTTTCATATGATTTAAATTTTGTCAAATGGCTCGAGAGATATCGTTGTGAAAAGTTTGGATTTATTTTCATAATACACCAGATTTTCCAGATCTTTGAAATGAGGCGTGAAGTTCCAAAGTCAATCGTATCCCTTATTTTTATTTAATTATATCTTGGTAGAATTTGGTGACAAATGATCTAAACGTACACGTCCTATGACTTGAGAAAATTGGTGAGTTGCCAAAAGTAGGGAGTAGTGTATGATGAAAAAAGACATGTGGTGTAAACACCGATGCCAATTTGGTGCCTTTGGAACTACTTTTAGTGCTTTTTGAAGACTCAAAACGTCAAATTTTGAGCGTTAGTTAGCACTAAGTAGTGCTTTTAAGAAATTTGTGTATTTCTTAAAATTATTTTAATAAATAATTGGCGTATATATTTTTTCAGTGTAAATCATACCTTTTTCGTCTGATATATTTAATTAAAGATGAAACTGTTACCGAAAAAGAGTATAGCCTAGAAAATATTAAACATTATTTAACTTCACTCGTTTGAATCTTCACTCGTTGTTCACGTTAGTGCTTTTTACGCTTTTTAGATCTAAAAATTACGTTTTTTAGAGTTTTTTTTAAATTTTGATGTGCTTTTAGAGTCAAAAAAGTCGACGTTGTAGGACAGGCCCTTAGACGCAATTTACACTGTGCCTTTTCTACTTGCCTGTACAGGCAGGCTTTTTTTAGTTTATTGGTGAGAGGGAGTGAGAAGCTTGCTGGGTAGAACAAAAGGCACAAAATGAAAATTCGAGGGGATTTATGACATTTCTCTTTGCCTTTTTCGTACTCTCAGCATTAAACGCCAAAAAGGCATGAATAAAAAAGACTTAATGTAAATGTGTGTGACTTTTCGTAGGGGATTTAAAAGAAAATTGTCAATACAAGGCAGGCTCAAAAGGCATAGTGTGAAATTTCTCTTACTGCCAGTTCATAGAAGCCATGTGAAAATTCTCGTCTGGCTATTTATAGTATATTTTGTTTTCATTATAAATAGACAGCCGAGAATTTTTACATGGCTTCTATAAACTGGCAGTTAATCTTCAGTTAATTTAAAGGGACTCCGTCTACACAGAAAAAATTTTATTTTAATTCAATTACTAAATTCAAAAAATCTTATTTTTACTGAAATAATATTAAGGTTCATTTGAAAATTGAATACTTTTTCAGCCCATAACATCTTCAACATAAATAAGTGTGAAGATGTTCAGCAGAAAATTCAGGTGTTCAAAGAATGTAATTTATGTTTCTTGCAAGTGATGCAAAATATATCTAATTTGGAACGAAATAAATTAAAGCTTCTACCTATGTAAATAAAATTAGGGAACAGCATCACAAAAAAAAAAGAACATCGATATTGTAACAAAAAATTCCTTGAGATGTAAGTTTGTGTATTCAAATATATGTATGTGCAGTTTTTCTGTAATTCTAAACAGTTTTATTAAATAAATTCCTTAAAATTGACGTTATCAAATTCATTTATTTTGTTTTATGTATTTCGAATAGAAAAAAAATTCTTAAAGTTCTTTCTATTTCTAAAACGAAAATTAAAAAAAAAATCACTTGAAGTTCTGACACAAGTGGTTGACTGTCAAACTAACAAGTGAAGCGTATAAATTAAGCAAAAGAAAAATGGAAAAAAAATTAAATTTGTAACGAAATAAATAAACATATCGTCAAAGATGTTTATCTCGTCAAATAAAACCTTTTCATTGCAATTTTTTTCTAAAAATTTTATCAGCAAATATTTGCCAACATGCAAATTTTTTTTTCATACTCGCCCAACAACCACCCTTTTTTTTCCTAAATACTTGAATTTTATTAAACACTCAACTTACGCCTTAAATCTCTGGGATCGGATGTATTACTGCGCGGACTTTCACCCTTCTCACCATCGTAATCGTTTGAGCCTTCTAAGGATTCATGTGATGTGCAAGTGGGGCTGGCTGAATCAGTGCGAAAAGAATCGTTTCCATTAAAAAGATTCTAAAAGAAAAAGGAGTATAAAATATTTTAAAAGTTAAATTATTTTATTCTATTTTTTAAGTTTTGTAAGAAACATGAATTATTGTTTTACTTGCTTACCTGATCTAATGAAATGCCGATATATTTTGGTGGGGAAAACGCCGATGGCAATTGAAAGTTTGATAATACCGACGGCTTGCCTAATGCCGCCCTCTCGCTGGCAAAATAACTAGCCGCCGCTGCTGTGCCATTGGCCAACATGCCATGATGATTTAAGGTTTGCAGGAGATGAGGATGGAAACTGTGTAGCAAATGTGAGCCATAACTGCCGACTAGTGACATGTTGTGGAGATCTTTGGCGTCAGGTAACTGGAAAAAAGGATTCTTTTCTTAAAAATATGACAACATAATCCTGTTCTATTTGCTAATAACGATTCAATATGCCAGTTGTAATGGTCAGTTGTGTATTATTTCGATAATCTAGAAGTGGGACAGACATATGTACATATGTACGTTCAAACAATTTTCTTTAACATTTATTGAAAAGGGTTGAAGGGCAGCTTGCTTTAGGATTATGACAGAACTAAACTTCAGATGTTTGTTGTTTAATCAGCCGCAAACCAAAGTAATCTATTTTATATGTATATTAAAAATAAACATACATATTTAAATGTGTAAAATAAAATATTTAATGTAATGTCTTCAAAATTAGTACGAATTTAAAAAAGTTTGTGTTCGTTGTTGCTGCTTAAGCACGTTTGTTGGTTTTTGAAAAAATTTCTAGGCCAACTATTTTTGTAATTCTCAATAATTTGTTGGGAGTTTTTCTGTAACCATTGGGTAGTGAAAAAAGACAACAACACTTCCGACAACAACACTACGCATTTTTCTGATGAGCATTAGTGTTCATTTATATCAGTTTTTATAGGAAAGTTCAAGTGATGAAGGCATAGACACTGGTCACTGAACTAGACCGGCTTCAGCGGTTAGGTTAGGTTACGTTGAAAAGAGGAGCCATTACGCTCATGTCCGGGGACATATACATAAGCCAGTCAATGCCTGTTGTGCGCTCTCATGTAAGTTAATAAACGAACCCCACTTTTATAGGAACTCAGCATCGTTCACGTAGTCCCTCAAACTTGTCCAGTCAATACCTCTAAAGTGGGTAGTGCCCGGTAAGGTGTCATCCCCAAAATAACGGGAGCTCGGCTTGGCGAAAGCTGGACAATGACAAAGGAAGTGCTGCAATGTCTCCATGTCCTCCATGCTGGCCTGCATTCATTGTCATTCATGACTCCAATCCAGTACAAAAGCGCTCGTAGATTAGAGTGCCCCGCTAAGATGCCAGTCAACTTTCCTAGCTCGGATTTGTTTATATTCAACAGTACCTTTGTTTTAACTTCGTCCCATAGAACCTTGGTTAGATTACCCACAGTATCCATCGTGTCTTGTGGGCCTTGAAAGGCTTTGCATTAATTAGAGTTACTGTCCGTAACGTTCTGGCCTTTTTCGCCAGTTCATTTGCAAGATTATTTCCTGCTACGACTCCATACAAGACGATTACGCAGTAAATCCTTTATCATGTTCTTGCAATCCAAAACGTTCCTATAGTTTACTCTTTCGGTTTTTTATTTTCGGTAAATATATTCAAACTGATCAATTTTATAACCTCAGTGATAGCACGAACCTCCGCCTGGAAGACTGTATTATGGTTAGGCAAGCGGGATTAAATCTCGGTCTCCGGTTCCTCTGTGAAGAAACCTAGGCCCGTTCTTTCCCTTAGCTTCGAGCCATCCGTGTAGAAGCAAACGCCAACGGGTGTTTTTGACTTTGTCGCTGACCGGACTCGAATCCAGGACCTTAGGTGTTGCAGTCAACGCGCTAACTACTTCAGGCGTAGTCTTTTTTTTTTGAAATCTGTCAAGTAGTTAAAGGTTGAGTGATGACTATTGCTAAAAATGCAGACTGTTTAAAACGAAATGCGTTATTGGAACACCATGTAATTTGTATCCTTTATTTATTTAACGATATGAATTATTTAGAAACCCCAAATTTATTTAACAAGTGCTAATTTTTAAGCAACCCATAGACCAAAGAAAATTGTTATGTTTAACATTTGTTTAACGCACTAATAGATAATCCCAAATGAATTATTTTACTTAATCAATAAAATATTTTTATTAATAACAAAAATTAAAAATTTTAAAAACCCCCGACTTTTTTCAGAAAAGATGTTATATCTTCTAAACGGCTGGACCGATTTAAGAACCCTCTCGATCAAGTCATCTTTAAAACAGAAAAAACTAAATGAAAATCGGTCCAACCGTTTGGCCTGTACGTGGACACAGACAGACACACAGATACACAGACACACAGAAACACACTACAAACTTATAACACCCCTTTTTTTAGTCGGGGGTTAAAAATACATTTAAATTGATTATTGATATTATTCCGACAAATATTACACTGTTTTGTGCCAGTTAATTTGAATTTAAGTTTTACAGTGACCTCTCGGTAATGTGAACTTCCAATATAATGAACTATCCAGTAATGTGAACACCTATTTTTTACTGATAATAGTTGCACATTGAATTAATGTACTTAATATTATTTTTTTTAGTAAACATTTACTGCCTTATTCATAAAAAATATATCAGGTTTATTAAGCGCTTATTTGACATTTCTATGGAAAATTTTGTCAAATAAACTTGTAATAAACCAAAAATATTTTTTATGAATTAGACCGTTAATATAAAAAGTGAATTTTAAATTAAAAAAAAATCGTTAAGTTTGCAATAAATTGTATTTTATGTTAAAAATACCAAGAGTTTCAATATTTTGTAACCGTTTTTAGGCAAAAACCATAACATGACACCACAAATTTTTACAATCGAAAATGTGAACAAATTCGATATTGTGAACTACCTTGGTTTTTATTAGTTCACATTATCGCGAGTTCACTGTATAAGTAAATTTTTCAATTGAAATAGAATACGTGAATTGCTTTGGTTCAGCGTATCACAATTTACTGAAAGCCAACCTCAAATTTAGCAATAATTATAATAGTACTTTTCGTTGCCATTTGTTTCTTTTGACTATTTTATTACAAAAAAGGAATTTAAAGATGTCAAGTGATTAATTATGATCATTTTAGTAAGATTAATAAAGAAGCATTAAATTTATTTTGGTTTTCACTTTCGCCCAAAATTTTATTTCTGGGGCACCCGGGTGATTTATCAGTCACATGCTTGATTATTTATGTACAGGGTGGGCCAAAAGAAACCAAGGGGTGTAAAAGTTTAATAACTTTTTTCTTTATTAATTTTTTTTTTATTTTTTCTTTCAGATTATATAGACAACACTTGGAGAATTTATAATGGAGAGGTTCACAACTGAACAGAGAACCAGAACAATAGAATTTTATTATTTAAACCAGAGATCAATTATTTTAACGCAAAGAGCATATCGTCGACATTTTAACGTCATTTGAATGGCTTTGTTAATAAGCAGAATTGTAGGTTCTGGGGTTTTCAAAATCCAAGAGCCATTCATCAACGCCAATTGCACCCCATCAGGTGTACAGTATGGTGTGGGATCACATCTGAAAATGTCATTGGGCCCTACTTCTTCGAGAATGAAGATGGAAGTGCTGTAACCGTAAATGGAGAGCGGTATCGGTTTATGATAGAAAATTTTTTACGTCCTGCTCTTGAAAACAGACCTGGTATGTGATTTCAGCAGGACGGAGCCACTGCCCATACTGCCCGAGACACAATGGCACTTTTAAGTCAAATTTTTGGAGTGCGAATAATTTCTCGAAATTCGGAAATTATTTGGCCAATATATTCAAACTGATCAATTTTATAACCTCAGTGATAGCACGAACCTCCGCCTGGAAGACTGTATTATGGTTAGGCAAGCGGGATTAAATCTCGGTCTCCGGTTCCTCTGTGAAGAAACCTAGGCCCGTTCTTTCCCTTAGCTTCGAGCCATCCGTGTAGAAGCAAACGCCAACGGGTGTTTGTTCTAGGGTTCGATTACAACCAGGAATGTCTTTCGGGTATCAATGTCGCGAATTCAGTTATAACCGTAGTCTCACGTACCCGGTCGGACATATCCAAAGTCTGGTCGTATCCGGTGTGTGGTATGTTGTCTTGTCCGATCCATTCCCCCATCACTTGCGGACGTTTTGTAGCAAGAGCTGCTTCGTATCTAATACGAATGTCTATAGGTTGGACATAAAGAATGGTCTCCAATGCCCTAGTGGATGTAGTTCTCATAGCACCACTTATTTATCCTGATGTAACATCAATAAAATGGCTACTACACACAGCTTAAAAATTTAATACGCCTCATTGACACCAGAGGCGCTGCAATACTGCATTATTAATAGAAACGTGCAAAAAGCAGAGTTTTAAAAGAATGAAGCTTTCCTCTATCTCTTGCTTCACCACCTGTCTTCTCTATCATGATCCATTTCTCTGCCCAAGTAGATACCCATCAAAAAATTACGCATTACCATCAGAACTACTTGCCATATAGTGACTTACTTTTCTGATTACCAAATTTCATTACTCGCTTACAAATCACATTACCTAAAACTTAAAAAAGTGATGTACAACTTGCTAAATGAGAGGAATGATTCTTTAAGATTAAATCGATTACGTGAACAAGTTGCCAAGTAAAAAAAGTAAGTACTTCTCAAGATTCGATTATTTTAGTCTCACCACTTGTTAAAATCATTAAATTGGTGGTCCAGTAAAGAATAGCTTCCATCTAAAATGCTTAATTCCAAACCCGATTACATTTTTTGAAATTTTTGCTGGGTAGACATGGGTGCTGACGAAGTGCGTGGCTGGATAGAAAAAAATGCATTTCCCCCAGTTAAAAAGTCTAGTTTAATTTTTCTCCCCTTTAGAAATTCAAATTAATTAATAAAAATATTTTATTCAATAAGAATGGAAAGTACTTAACTTAAGGCCGATTACAGGTACGGTCACACTTGTCAAACACTCGCCCCCAAAAGCGTAACCAACAAACACTAATGAAAAAAAGTTTTGATCCTGACACTTGTTTAAACAGTTTCGAACACAAAAAATGAACTTGACAAACTTTTGTCTGAATTTAAAGATTTTTCATTACCTTTTAGTGGTTACGCTTTATTGGGCAAATGTTTTGACAAGTGTGACCGTACCTTAAGAAAGTATTCCTGATTGCAATTGATTTATTTGAGATCACACGACATGTGTGTATTTTGCGGTCGGAAATTTCAGATTAAAAAAACATTTCAAGTTACCAAGTTCGATGTGAAGTTCACTGTTTATACTTTACCATATATATATTTTTTTTTAAATATATACTTTCTTATAAAATTGTGTATCTTTTTTAAAACTACAGTTCAGCTACATACATACTTCTTTTTATTTGTTAAAGACATTGAAAATCAAATTTTAAACTTTCCTGATGTTCGTAAATGTGAAAAATCAAGTTTCCACATTAAAATGAATTTTCGTTTAAAAAAAATCACAAAATTCAACACACATGCACCATCATTATTTATGTATAATACGACAGCGATATAAAATGTATTATAAGGATTTGAAAATTGTCGTTATTACAACAACAAAATATCACTAAACGATTATCATCAATGTAAACACATCACTGAATTTTATCGTTGTGAAAGTGGGTGAAAGTTTATTTATTTATTTTTATTTTGCATTTTTTTGCGAAAGTCTTTTCCCAAAGAAAAACGAAGAAGGGTGCGTACTGTGGCTGATGTTATTTGGGTTAGAAATGTAATTTCTACATCGTAAATGTACATGTGGGTGGCTGTGACAAAATACTTGCCACTAAACGTATCATTTACACACAAATGATGATATGATGATATGTGTACATACATACATGTATACATGTATGTATGTATGTATGTATGTATGTATGTATGTAAGTGCAGCATGTCACGAGCGGGGGCTTTAACAACAGTGATTGCGTTTTCTTCTTCTTTCTTTTCATGCATGAACAATAATTGATGTTGTTGTTTTTTTTTCAAAGATTTTATGGGAGAAGTCTGCTTAAGAAAATCTGCATATATTTTTAAGAAATTACATATTTCGAAATCATCAAATTTTACTAGAAATTAATATAAAGAAAATTAGTTTTTTTCTGCTAAAAATAATTTTCATTATTGTTGGTGTTAAATAGTCGATGTGAGTAGAAAGAACCCTGTTTCCATAGCAAAATTAGCATAAATTTTAGAAGAAAAAAAAAATTATTTTAAATCATAAAATTATGTTTGCAAATAATGTAAGAAAATTGAGTTCTTAAAAATACGAGTATGCAGTAATTTAAGTGTTAAATCGTTGACAATAAATTAACACTTATCACACATGTTGTCAACACAAGTTCAACAAAGGGGGTAGTAAAATGTGGGAGAAACAACAGAAAGGGGAGCAAAATTGAGACCTTTTTAAATATATGTAACTGTATCACAGACATCAATTACTCACACAGTTTAAATACCAATAACACACACACGCACTCTCTCTCTCTCTCTCTCTGTACATGTACATACATACATACATATGTACATATACTGTACAACTGTAAATCTGCTGGTAGTAGAAATAATTTGTTTTTTTTTCTCCGTTACAATATAAATGTGGAAAAAGGGGGAAAGAGTTTGACTGCCTGAGGGCTCTATTATGTCAACAGCAAAACAAAAGGTTCCTGTTGTGTTTTGTTTAAGCTGCTAATGAGCATACATATATCACTGATAAAACAGCCCATCCTTGCATTTAGGCAGAGAGTGTTAGTGCGAAAATGTTAAAACCGCATAACAAATGGAGTTTATCACAAGTTAAACTTTTTGCATTTGTTTTATTGTTGTGAGCCGCACTTGGTAAAAGTGGTTTCCTTTTTGTTTCCTATGAAAAAAAAAATTATAATTATTTGTAACAACATGATATAACTTTGTTAGTCGGCCAAAAGAAAAATATTTTTGAGAAGTTTTGAAGTGGGTAACCACTTTTTTTACAAACAGTTTTGTTTGAAGTTGGCAATGAATGATCTTTAATATTTTCAATAATGTTAATAATTAAGTTAGAAAATTTTGAACAACCACGCTAGCGGAGCTTGTGATTTAACACCTTTAGGGGGTTTCTCTAGGACTACGTGAGAGATTAGGTTTATGGCAATGACTTACAATCGATTCAAGACCTCAAAGATAGAATTTCTGAAGTTACCGATGACATAAACCCGCTGTGTAGTCTGGGTGTGACCGCAAACATTTTAAACTTTCTGTAGTGAATTTGAATAATTTCAATGCGTTGTTGAAGCGTGTAACTTTACATTTTTTAGGCAATGAATGCCTACTACTATTACTAGGTGTTACCTTTTTTAAGAAAGGGATAATGATATATAGAAGACAGGTGGTGAATGAAGAGATAGAGGGAAGCTTCATTCTTTTACAGCTCTGCTTTTTGCACATTTTCAATAAGGCAGTGTTGCAGTGCCTCTGGTGTCTATGAGGCGTATTAAATTTTCAAAGCAGTGTTTAGTAGCCATTTTATTGGTTATTTTACTTCACCGATGATTCTGCTACACAATACCGACGAAGAATTGCGCTCTGGGTGTAACATTAGTGTTAGTATCTGCTGAAGTGCCCTCATAACTTGGGCTTTCCTACAACAACTGATATAAATGGACTAACGCACAACAGAAAAATGCGTGGTGTTGTTATTTAATGACTTTGTCGCTGACCGGACTCGAATCCAGGACCTTAGGTGTTGCAGTCAACGCGCTAACTACTTCAGGCGTAGTTTTTTTTTTTTGAAATCTGTCAAGTAGTTATAGGTTGAGTGATGACTATTGCTAAAAAGGCAGACTGTTTAAAACGAAATGCGTTATTGGAACGCCATGTAATTTGTATCCTTTATTTATTTAACGATTTGAATTATTTAGAAACCCCAAATTTATTTAACAAGTGCTAATTTTTAAGCAACCCATAGACCAAAGAAAATTGTTATGTTTAACATTTGTTTAACGCACTAATAGATAATCCCAAATGAATTATTTTACTTAATCAATAAAATATTTTTATTAATAACAAAAATTAAAAATTTTAAAAACCCCCGACTTTTTTCAGAAAAGATGTTATATCTTCTAAACGGCTGGACCGATTTAAGAACCCTCTCGATCAAGTCATCTTTAAAACAGAAAAAACTAAATGAAAATCGGTCCAACCGTTTGGCCTGTACGTGGACACAGACAGACACACAGATACACAGACACACAGACACACACTACAAACTTATAACACCCCTTTTTTTAGTCGGGGGTTAAAAATACATTTAAATTGATTATTGATATTATTCCGACAAATATTACACTGTTTTGTGCCAGTTAATTTGAATTTAAGTTTTACAGTGACCTCTCGGTAATGTGAACTTCCAATATAATGAACTATCCAGTAATGTGAACACCTATTTTTTACTGATAATAGTTGCACATTGAATTAATGTACTTAATATTATTTTTTTTAGTAAACATTTACTGCCTTATTCATAAAAAATATATCAGGTTTATTAAGCGCTTATTTGACATTTCTATGGAAAATTTTGTCAAATAAACTTGTAATAAACCAAAAATATTTTTTATGAATTAGACCGTTAATATAAAAAGTGAATTTTAAATTAAAAAAAAAAATCGTTAAGTTTGCAATAAATTGTATTTTATGTTAAAAATACCAAGAGTTTCAATATTTTGTAACCGTTTTTAGGCAAAAACCATAACATGACACCACAAATTTTTACAATCGAAAATGTGAACAAATTCGATATTGTGAACTACCTTGGTTTTTATTAGTTCACATTATCGCGAGTTCACTGTATAAGTAAATTTTTCAATTGAAATAGAATACGTGAATTGCTTTGGTTCAGCGTATCACAATTTACTGAAAGCCAACCTCAAATTTAGCAATAATTATAATAGTACTTTTCGTTGCCATTTGTTTCTTTTGACTATTTTATTACAAAAAAGGAATTTAAAGATGTCAAGTGATTAATTATGATCATTTTAGTAAGATTAATAAAGAAGCATTAAATTTATTTTGGTTTTCACTTTCGCCCAAAATTTTATTTCTGGGGCACCCGGGTGATTTATCAGTCACATGCTTGATTATTTATGTACAGGGTGGGCCAAAAGAAACCAAGGGGTGTAAAAGTTTAATAACTTTTTTCTTTATTAATTTTTTTTTTATTTTTTCTGTCAGATTATATAGACAACACTTGGAGAATTTATAATGGAGAGGTTCACAACTGAACAGAGAACCAGAACAATAGAATTTTATTATTTAAACCAGAGATCAATTATTTTAACGCAAAGAGCATATCGTCGACATTTTAACGTCATTTGAATGGCTTTGTTAATAAGCAGAATTGTAGGTTCTGGGGTTTTCAAAATCCAAGAGCCATTCATCAACGCCAATTGCACCCCATCAGGTGTACAGTATGGTGTGGGATCACATCTGAAAATGTCATTGGGCCCTACTTCTTCGAGAATGAAGATGGAAGTGCTGTAACCGTAAATGGAGAGCGGTATCGGTTTATGATAGAAAATTTTTTACGTCCTGCTCTTGAAAACAGACCTGGTATGTGATTTCAGCAGGACGGAGCCACTGCCCATACTGCCCGAGACACAATGGCACTTTTAAGTCAAATTTTTGGAGTGCGAATAATTTCTCGAAATTCGGAAATTATTTGGCCAGCGCGATCGCCAGATTTGACAGCACCCGACTATTTTCTTTGGGGTTTTTTGAAGGAGCGAGTGTATGTTAACAAGCCAGAGACAATCCTTGAACTCAAGGCAAACATTGTTGCAGAAATTCGAACGCTACAGCCACAAGTTTTGAAAGATGTTATGGAAAATGCTCTAAAAAGAGCCCACCAGTGCGAAGCTGAGAACGGTGGTCATTTAAGAAATTTCCATTTTGTATATTATATAATCTGAAAGAAAAAATAAAAAAAAAGTTATTAAACTTTTACACCCCTTGGTTTCTTTTGGCCCATCCTGTATATGCACAGTCGGCTCTTGATAATTTGAAAGGAGTTTCAGTTTTCAGTTTTTCGATAACATAAATTGTTTGCCAGATACCTTGAAAAAGTCTGCATCGTACGACCAAACTTTTATTTAGAATGCAATACAAATTCGCTGGTGATATTTTTTTAGTAGTAGCCATGTTTGTACCTCACATTTGACATTTATTTGAGCGTTATCTACTTTAGCACTTTAGGACGTGAGAATTTCCATTTGCAGCTCAGTGATGCATTAATGAACAGGCCCATTGTGAATGTGTTAGTGTTTTTGAAAAACCAAAAAATTAAATCTATCGCTTTAGTTTCCATGCAATTCCTTTAGGCTTTGTAACAAGCACAAGTGATGATTTCTTCAGCCCAATTACAGGTTCATTGGACAAAAGCTCATTAACGTTGGTCACTCAAAAAAAAAAATCACGGATTTTGAAAATTTTCTGTGAACATTATGAATTTCAAATTATCGAGAGTCTACTATATTTACTTGTATAATATATCATTGTCATCTCATCATCAATGACAGTTATAAAAGTCATAATTATTTGTTTTTTGTTTCAGATGCAAATTAGAAAATTTGGATTATTTTATTAGCTTCTATTATTGTTTACATTTTTGACAATCTTTATGAAAGATTTATTGCACTTCAGTGTAATTCATTTGTTAAACAATTGTAACATTAGCAGGTGTCCTCAACTATAACCACGCTACTCCTCCCATTTGGTGGTGTGTGCGTTTTTTTATTATTCTGTAATTGTGTGCAACATTGATTTTCTGCTTTCGGCTTGTACTTATTTGGCGTTAAATTGTCGTCAGTAATGAATGCCACACGAGGGTGGTTCAAGTCCATTCAAATTTGTATATGCTTTATCTTTGTTTTATGACAAATATTTGTCTATTGTTTACATTTGCTGTTATTAGTGTTTTAATACGATTTTCTTATTAAAGGAGGGTGTTGTTGTTTTTTTTTTTTTTTTTTTTGTTTCTTGTTGTTGCCTGATTTATATATATTAAAAAGCCAAATATTGAGAGCAGCTAGTTTTGCTGGGGCAATAGTCAAAAAGGGTGGGACTAACACTGAATTTAAGTGATTTGCATATTTTGCAGTAGAAGTTAAAATTATTAATACTTTGAATCAACAATGCACAATTGATGTCAGCGACTACTTTAAATACACATACATGCATACATGCATATTTACGTGCGAGTGAGTCTGTCATACTCTCAGCTGTGTTTAGTTATCATTATAATTGCTAATTTGTGTTGTAACTTGAGCGCATTTATTTATACAATAATATATTCATATTCCTAGTAAGAAATTTATTAATATTATGGTTAATAAATCTTCAGCTGGGTAATTTATTTCTCTATATTTTTTTTCTCTCTCTTTTAATATTTCATTCATCTATCAGATAATATCTATTGACGACAACGACGGTCGGTAGTTTATAATCATTTTAAACAAATCTTGTTTGTTCCTCTATTTCATTCACAAGATTTATGTGTTTTTTATTAAACATTGTCATTTGAAATTAAATTGCTAAATAACAATTTGAATTTACAATTTAAGTTCAACGGCAGCAGCGAAAAACAGCAAGCAAATTGATTTTTTACCAGCAATTGTCTATTTAAGGTTTCAACAACTTACGAGTAATATATGTGTAATGCAATGCTGCCCACAGAGAAAAAACCGAGTGAAATGTATAAGCGTATGTGCATTCATTTGTACAAAAAGCCGATTGATGTTCGGCACTCTGGCGCTTCTGTGGCCAGCAGTGGTGTAATGTAATATGTATGTATTTATGTTTGTGTGTTTTTTTTTGGAAAATTTATTTCTTAACCAATGTCTTTGACCATGTTGCACAAGTTGTCTGTCTGGCCTAACATGCAAAAAGGAAAAACCCTGCTTAATGTTATTTATGTATTTTTACTAAATTAATATTATATTGTCAACATTTTTCATACGAGGTTTATGCTCGTATTATTTATTTTATTTATTTACCTTGTGTTTTGGTTGTTGGCTTGTTCTTAGCGAAAATGTATGTTTTCATGCTGAATTATTACAACATTAATATTGCAGAGAAAAAAAGAAACTATTAATGCCATAGCTCATATAAAAAGAGTAGGAAATTAAAGTCATAACTTAAGTGTAATGAAATTAATGTTCTTTTATTGCGAGCATACGTACATATCATAATCACATCATTTGTATGTTTGTATATACATCGTATGCATGTGTGTTTAATAGAATAAACGTATGTTGTAATATGTATATTGTTTTGGTAAGAAATTCTCGTAAGCTGTAGCGCTCCTTGTAAGGTGTGCAGGTGTGTTCGCATATTTTTCATACGAGTAATCAATAAATTTATTGTGAAATGTTTCGGAATTCTTTAGCATACATACTCGTAAACCGTATAAGTATGTTTGACTACATTCGAGTATTAACTTCCAATAAAAAAATTATTAAAAGAAAAAACACTGAAAGATGTTAGCCATAGATTTTATACCCCCGTCCTTGATGAGACCTAAGTTCGGCAATCCTAGCACCAGATGTTAATGTGTTAACTGCATGTATTTGTTTTTTAACCCCCGACTAAAAAAAGGGGTGTTATAAGTTTGGAGTGTGTATCTGTGTTTCTGTGTATCTGTGTGTCTGTCTGTGTCCACGTACAGGCCAAACGGCTGGACCGATTTTCATTTAGTTTTTTTTTCTGTTTGAAAGATGACTTGATCGAGAGGGTTCTTAGCTATGTTTGAAGAAAATCGGTCCAGCCGTTTAGAAGATATAACATCTTTTCTGAAAAAAGTCGGGGGTTTTTAAAATTTTTAATTTTTGTTATTTAAACTCATATTAGGAAATCAATGTTTTAAAATACTGCTGAGGAACAATGAGCCTTATCGTGGTTGGCGTTTTTCGACTTCAAATTCGACGATTTGTAGTTGATTAAAGAAAACAAGGTGACTTTCGCCGCAAAATCGCCAATGACAATAAACGGGGTTGTCAAGACATACGCTGTCAAAATACCTATAAAATAAATAATGCGTATTGTAAAACACTTACTTTGTATGTAAACGAAAACTTAAATTTTGTATTTTAACATTTTACGTGATGCCACCCTTTGAAATAAGTTTTAACATGAATTCTTTTGTGACACCATTCTGCCGAATGGTGTCTTACTACAAGTAAGACAAGACAATTGTTTATACCATAATTGTTTAATTGTTGTAATTGTAATACGAGTATTAGGAGCACAAATACACTCGGTCTATTTTTTTATATAAAATTTGTATTTATCTTAAAATACCAAAAAAAAAGTAAGTTCAGTAAAGTACGACTTTGACTCGGGTTCAGCACGGACACTACAACATATCGTTACCTTAATACAGAAAGGCCCTAACTCATAATTTTTTTTGAAATCGAGTTTCTTGTATATTTCGATATAAGAACATCTATCGTATCGAAAAATGCAAAAATCTCGATTTAGAAAAATGAGTTAGGACCTTTCTATACTAAAGTACACAGAAAGAAAAAAGCCGTACTAAATTCAAGTTTTTTCTACTTACTTTTAGTACGAATCGTACTTAAAAATTTGAGTACGAATAGCACTAACATTTACTTAAAACAAACCAAAAATGGGATTACTTTGAAAACCAATCCTGGAGTTTCTTAAATTGAGTATGAAGTGCTTAAATTATGTAAAAAAATATGAATCAAGTAAAAGGTTCTTAAATTTAGTAAAAAAAAAACTTATTTAAAGTACGGCTGTGTACTTACTTTATACACATATGAAAAGAAAAATAAAAATACTTTTGAACAAAAAAATTTCAAGTTCATTATTGTGCTTGTGATTGACATTCAATATAATGAGAAAATCAATACATTTAAATAAAAATTATTATGTATATAATATTTGTATTTCTAACGGAAAATATTTTATTTAAAAGTGAGTAACAGCGGTGGATTTTTAATACTCGTGTGAAAAAGTTTGTTTTTAATAATATAAAAGTGAAAAAATAAAACTATATATAATAAATAAATAAATAAAATAAAAAGTGAAAGCAAAGGAAAACTACTAAAGGTTCTGAGGGGCTTAGATTGCGGAGCTGTTTCTCAATATTTAAGGCGTAAGTAAAAATATGAGTTTTTTTTTATCGATTATGCGTGTTGTATTTAACAAGTGCCGTTGCACACACGGCAATTTTAGTCGAGCAACTTTTTAGTTCATCGGCGAGAGAGGAAAATATGATACTTCCCATCTTCATTATCTTCTCTTTCATCTTCCATAATCCCAAAATTTGCTCAACTGAAATTGTCGTCTGTGAACCCAATATATAATTGCTATCGCTTCAGTCTTTGCAAATAATAAAAAAAAAAAAAAAATACACACTTTGCTAGCATTATGAAAATGTCCGTAAAAGATGTATATATAGAAGTATATTTTAATCTGTAGTTTTTTTATATTTTATAAATATACATACATACATATGTACATAATTTCTCTTTGATAATTATTTTTATTTCTATATTTGTGATTTGAACGGGCTAAAGTTCGTATCGCTTTTTTAAGCCAAATTACATGTGATAATTATTAATGAACAAATAACACCAAAGTCTGTTGTAAATATTCTGACTAACAACACATAGTTGAACGGAACAGCCAGCCGTTGAGCTTACAATACAAAAAAGCTTTCAGCAAATTGAAATACGATGAATCAAAACAATTCACATATTCCATTTGCAATAAAATGCTAAGTATATAAAGCAGAAATCTACATCAACTGACACCACACACAGTGGACCAAACACAAAAGAACGCTGATGATGAAGGTTTAGTGGCCTTCGAAAACGGCTGGCTGTTCCGTTCAGCTATGTGTTGTTAGTCAGAATATTTACAACAGACTTTGGTGTTATTTGTTCATTAATAATTATCACATGTAATTTGGCTTAAAAAAGCGATACGAACTTTAGCCCGTTCAAATCACAAATATAGAAACAAATGGAGTTCGAATAATAATTAAAATTAACTAAAAATTATTTTTATTTTTTGCTCAACTCGCTGTAAGACCGGACTCAGAAATATGTTATCGCTCTAGGTGAGCAAGAACACCTAGCTTCTTAATGACATAGTTTCGCTTAGAGCACTGATGGGGTTGCACTTTTGGAGCGATGACGATTATAAATGTAATCAATTTAGAAACGTGGGCATTAGTTGAGAGCAAAATAGATAATTATTCATTGATGACAAAGAGGCAGTATTGTGCAGGGCAAGTTCCTATTATTATTTATTAAAACAGCATTCAACAAACTGCTAAAATAACCTATGTATATAAGTTTAAAATCTATAATTTTTTCCTTCCGCAGAACTTTAATTTTGGTCTCATTTAGCATTCTTCCATAATAATTTTCTGCCGAAACATGTAACAGAGCGACGTAAAGGAAGCAATGCTCGTTTTTGGTCTTCGCATGGAGTTTGGTGAAAACCTTTTCAAGTGGAATAAACTAATTAAAACAAATAAAATATTAATATGGACAGTAAAAAGTTAACTAAAAAATATACAAGTTTTATTTAAGCTTTGGGTCCTTTTTATAAATAATTGGTAACAATATTTATTACTTTATCGATAGCTTCTACACAACGTTGCAGCGAAATATCGATAAAATAATATATATTTTTATCAACTATTTACAAAAAGGACCTAAAGCTTAACTAAAACTTGTATATATTAAACTAAAATGTCGAATAAATTATTATAACGTTAATTAAAAAATAAATTAAATCTTTTTATTCAATAAATCAAGTTAGGATTTCTTAAAACAGGTGCATTTAGAGATTAATTCAATCTAATTTTTTCTTAAATGAATCTCGTTTTTGGATTATTTCAAATACGGATTCGGCACTAAATCAACCCCATTTTTAGATTAATTCAATCTGAGATTTTCCTTAATCAATCTCGTTTTAGGATTATTTCAAGTACGGATTCGCGATTAAGTACACTAGAAAATTCTTGAATCAAGCGCATTTTGAATTTGATTCAATCTCAGGTTTTCTGAAATCAATCCTGTTTTCGGTTTATTTCAAGTACGGATTCAGGATTAGGTATGTATAAAATTAAGTATTTAGCACTTGAATTATCCGTACTTGAATCAAGCCTTCTATACTTGATTTAAGTAAATCCGTACTTACTTATGACATCGCTTTGGATTGATTTAAGTACGGATAGATTGATTTTTATTTTTAGTGTAACGATATGTAATACTGTACGAACTTCAGCCTATATAATCGAATATCTTAACTAAAAGAAATTTTTTTGGGGTTGTTTTTAGTCTTAGCGCTTGCTTCGTATTGCAGTTTTTTAGGCGTATGGCGTTTTTTAGGTTAAGTGATTTTTAGCTTTGGTGCTTTTTGCGTTTTGTTTTTCGGTTGTGTTTTAGTTTTAGCGATTTTTTTTTTCGTTTTGCCTTTTTTTTTTTGGCGATTTTTTTTCGCTTGCTGGCGTTTTTTTTTAGTTGTTTGGCCACCTTTTTACTTTTGGTGACTTTTTGTATTTTAGCGATTTATTTTGTTTTTGATAATATTTTTCATTTAAGCGTTTATTTTTAATTTTGGCCATTTTTCGTTTCTAAATTTTTTGATTTCGAATATTTTTAGTTTTAGCGTTTTCAAAAATTTCAAGAGTTTGCCTCTTACAGTTTCCAAGACACAGCAAGATGCCAAAATTACATACATATCGTACATTTACTTCAATAGTGGCATAACTCAAAAAATGACTTTTTTGAGTTAATAATGCAGAGATGCGGCATTTCGTATTTTATCTTGTGAAAAAATTTCATATAAATAGCTTGTACCATCACCTCCTGAGAGAAGAATTTTTTTTCATTTCTCCATTGAGTTGTATGCAAATTGAAAACTTAAAACGCGTTTTCTGCAAAACTGGTTTTTTTGAGTTATGCCACTATTGAAGTAAATGTGCGATATGTAGTTAAAAACCGAGGTGTATATAATCAGGCGGCAGCGCTACTTCAGCTGATAATTTTTTGTTCTACATATGTGCTTTGTATCTGAGGAATGTAAAAACCTTCGTTTTGTTTTGGGTGCAATTGGGTGCAATTATTTTTGTTCTTTTGGAGTGCTTCAGTTCTTTACACAGTTATGGTTGTATAGCTGTATAACGCATTTACCTGTATAATTACACCATGGTCATTCAAATTTTTCTTTAAATTTCAGTCTGCATAAAAATACACCAGCTTTGAAAGTTTCAGGTGTCTATATATAATTGTGGCCTTAATTAAGAAAGTGATCTAAGTCATATGCATTTTTGCTTCGAAATATTAAATAAATCGTAAGAAAAACTTCCAATAATATTTAAAAGATAGTAAATAAATTTATATTAATCGAGATTGAGTTCAACACTAAATTAATGTGTTGCATAATATAAAAATATTTTTTTATTTGTTCAAATGTAATCTACTAAATATCCCGAAAAAAAATGACTTATACCACTTTCATAATTAAGGTCACAATTGTCTGCATATTACATTACGATTTCAAAAGTTTTCGTTGCTCGGTTTAGGACATCCTTTAATTTTTAACTGTCATATATTTGTTGTTGTAGTTGCCAAAGCTTCACATAATCTGTGAAAACTTCAGGTCCACAGCTCTTAAGGTTCCTTTCACCTTTGGTGTACGTTTGAAAGCAAATATTTTTAAATCGTCTGGTAATTAGCAGTTTTGACAGACAAGCGAAGTTAAATATGGATAAGTCACAGAACCGTTAAGTCAAATCTAAAAAAAACATGCTGTGTGAAAGTGGCTTAAAAAGCAATTAAGAGCATAAAATATTGCTTAAGTTGATTTAATATTTTTTATGTTTCATTTTTGCTCAAGTGTCAAACTGATTTATTAATTTATTACAAAAATAACGAAAATTGCGAACAACATATTTTTAATGTGCAATGTGCAACACTTGCAACTGTATTTTTATTCGGCCGAAAGCTGCTGCTGGTCTTTTTTTTCACAGACTCAAGGGCCGTAGATAATTTTACAATCAGCAATAAGCCACGGTTTCTTATTGTTGGTTTTCAAAGTCTATTGTTGCCAGCTTTATGGCCGCAATGTAAACATAAACAGCGTTGCCATGCTAAAGAAACCAGTTTTCGCTGCTGTTAAGCAGTGTTCTACATTAAAGCAAGAAAAACAAAAACAAGAGGTTTCAACGACTTCATTATTTTTTTAATTGTTTTGAAAACTTAACAAAAAAGAAGAAGAAAAAAACAAGGCGTGATTAAAACATGCAGTCAATTTAATCTGTCATATTTTCTAGTTATTAAATATTTAATTGGTGCAACTTTCAACGAGATTGCACAAAGTAAAACAGTAGAGTGTTTGTTACCCTTCACTTCACTTAATTTCACTTCAATTTGAGTTACTTACAGATTCTTTTTTTTTTTTTTTTTTTTTGTTCCATCTACACTTTTAAGACATATTGTTGTTGATGCCTTCTTTAACATATTTTCCACATACAAATATTTTATACTCCATTTTCTTGCTTTTGCTGTTTTATTTAAAAATTCGAAAAATATTTTTCATCATTTGTAGCATCAGCGTCATGATCATTGATCATGTTTTATGATGACAGACATATACTAAGCGCTCGCTGCATGCGCAATATAAAGACTTTTCGCGCTTGAGACGCATCATAAAAACAAAAGAAAAGAAAAATAATAAATTCTTTATTTTGTTTGTTTGTTTGTTTGTTTGTTTCCTTTGCAAAGAAAGAAACTTGAATAGTCCTGAAAAGTACAATCACATACAAACATACATATGTATGTACATACATAAGTAGTATTCGATTGAAAACGTCTTTTAAATACAAAATCATAAATTGTTCAGAACCGCAAAAATCTACACACAATAGCGGCGTACACTTAGTGATGTATAGAATGTGGCAGGTAATCGAATCCGAATCGCACGGAAATGTTTTCGAATTGTAATGTTAATAACAGACAAATTACACAACAGTTTTATTTTCAAATCGAATTGCATAATAATCCTCCAGTATCCTTTATTTCCATTCCAATCGATCTATATTATTTTCCATTGTCAGGTTCAAAGTAAAAACAAATTGTATTTGGTGCTGCACGTAATACTTGTACTTCAAACTTTTAAAGAAAATGAATTAACCTTAATATAGTATTTTTAACACTTCTTTGTGAAGGCATATCATCATTGGCATATTGTCTAGTCACCCGTGCGTCCATATTCTGCAAATTTACTTTGTAGAATATTTATCAATAAATAAATATTTTCAACATTTTAGCTCAAATGTTTGAAACTGCAAATGGGCTTTTTAAAGTCATGAAATGTTACCTAATTTTTTAATTTTAGTTAACATCCATACCTAGACAAATTCTTAAGTTGTGTTTTGAAAAATAATATTGATTGTCCACAAAATAAAATTAAAAATTAAATATGGAGATAAAACTGCTAGATTGAATTTAAAATGGATAAAATGCCATTAGTTATCAAAATACAGCCAACTTCACTACTTAACGCGAGCGCTGTGAAAATAGTGATTTCCAATTTGCAAAGCGTTGCCGCCGGGTTGTTTCGATTCATACAAATTGTATGATCATTAGAATTTTTTACAGCTCAAAAACGCTTGCGAATTTTGTTTAGGTATGGCTGTAATACAGCATTTTGCAGGAAGTTGACTCCTGTGTCACTTATCAAAAGCTTTAAAAGCACTACATTGTGATCACCAAGAAAAAAATTTGAAGATGACATAAAGAGCGATTTTCATATTTTTTTTTTTTTTGCCGAACACATTTTATTTTTTAACATATCGCTCATTTATTCAAAGAACGTCATAACTCCAAACATGGAATTTTTTCATACAAATATCTTGTTTGTGTGTAAATTGAAAACTTTTTTAAACTCAATTTATGGCAAACTGGTGTTTTTGAGTTATGACGTTGTTTGAGTAAATGAGCGATATGAATAAACTATGACTTAAAAGTAGAGATGTGCAAATGTCGTGATTTTATCGTGTCACGCGTGATTCACGTGATTCGTGATCAAATATTATAACTAATCACGCGTGAGTGCGTGAGCGTGACTGAAAAAAATTTACTCGTGCGTGAGCTTTTTGTTTAATAATCAGGAAGGAATTCTCACGCTCTCACGAGATAACATTCCTGCATAGGTACATATGTAACTGTATTCAATCATTTGAAATAAATTATTTTATAATAATAAATGCATATATGTATGTATAGTAATATGTATGGTAGTATGAGCTTACAAACACAATGAATACCCCCAAACAAAATGTTTCGACTTTTTCTGAAGTCAGACTTGTCGTAAAGAATTCGAACTTTGATTTTTGAATACATAAGTAAAAGTCTGTGAAAATTTTTTTAAATAAATATGTATGTATATGTTGATAAAAAAAAAGTATTATATGAAGCGGTACTCTGCTATAAAAGCAAATAGAAATCATAACTACAAGTTGTTACGTGTTCGTACCGACTTATCGTAACGAATTCGTACTCACATATCGTTACGAAGTCGTGTCAACCATTTCATACAAAAATTGTTATGATTTCGGTAATATTTCGGTGCCGAAATCGAAAGATTTTGTCGACCAATCGTTACGAAATCTTTACGAATTCGGAGCATTTTGTTTGATGGGTACATACACCTTTGTAAGTATGTATGTATGTTTCTTAGATACCCTGTAGGAAGTATCAATTGAGAAACACTACTGATTCAACAGTGCCTTTGTCAACAATACTATTGACGAATTGTACCGCAGAAAATGTTTTTTGATTTAGGGGCCGTCCATATATTACGTAACGCTGTAGGGGGAGGGGTGGGGTTCGAGTTTTCTTATGATTTGTTATGGCGAGGGTGGGGGGAGTCTTTGAAAATGTTACGTAACAGAAAAATTTTAGTAATTTGTATCTTTTCTCATTTAATATGCTTGCTGCTCGTTTATTTGATTATCATTTATTTAATTGATCATACGTCCTACCTTCACATTTATATTGTGTATGTATACATACATACATGTGCGGAATGTCAATTTTTGATATACGAGAATTCGAATAAGAATATTTAAAATGATATCCGCGAATACGAATATTTAAAACGATATTAAATTAACTTTGCTTTATTTTAATTTAGATTGTAAATTTTACAAAAACACGAGCATACATATATACATAGATATGTATATCGTCACCTAAAATCCAAAAGGCCGTAAGTACACTTTTTACTATTTTACAGGAGAAGCAAAAAATATCATAAATTTATTCTATTTACATGTATGTTAGATGCCAAATTGAATAATGAATAAAATCGGTATTTTTAAACATATGTGAGTAAAATTTTAGGAAAATATGTATTTTGGTTAATCACATCATAATCAATCAAAAAGTCTATTTTGAATTTTTTGGTTGTTACGGCCTTTTGAGTTTTAGGTGACGATATGTAACAACCTATTTTTCAACCAAAAAAACATGAAAATTATATTATACATATACTTTTTCGTGAGCGTGCGTTATCGTGATAAGTTGTAAACCACTCGTGCGTGATTAAAATTTTTTTATTCGTGAGCGTGCGTGATCGTGAAAATTTTCAAAATCATTCGTGCGTGAAATTGCGTGAGTAAAATATTTTTCTGCGTGAGCGTGCGTGTCGTGAGTCAGAAAACACTCACGTGCACATCTCTACTTAAAAGCTTCTTAAACGTTGGTCAATTTCATTGATCGACCATTGCCTATTTTTTTTTTTAGTTGACGTATGATTATTATATAATTTAAATATAAAAAAAATACTCATACGCCTGTTATACAGAAACTAGTGAAAGGTAAATAAAATTTAAACTTTTTTGAAGCTTTTATGTTATTATTTTAACTAAAATTTTTGACATACGTATTATATATCAAATAATAGTTAATTAATTGCCTTTAAATGTTGGTCACAGTTTGGTCATACATAAAAAATAATAGGTTCGCGGCAATAATTTTTTTTCGAATTTCTGAATTTAATTTTATGAGTTCAGCTATCGAACATGTTCTGAAAATCACGATGATTTTAAATCACGCGGTTTCAAAAACAAACTATTAATCTTAAATTTTGCTACTATATTTTTTGAGTGTCTCTACAAACAGAATAGCATTGGACCCAACTGGGTATCCGAGTGGAGGTGCGTTATAGCACCACCCTTCCTAACCCAACAGGTTTCTACATAACTTAGCACACACTTGTTCAAAAAAGTGGACAGAGTCATTGTTTTGCACTTCCTCCCAGCCGATGATTGCTTGGGACTATGTCCAATAATATTTTATTATGAAATAAAATCCTCAATTTGCGGTGCAGGACCTAGTGTATTTTAATTTCCTTGTTCTGTATGATTCTTAAGCGCAAAATCTTAAACTTTTTGCAAGTTGTAAAATATATACTTGAAATAGATTTAGCTCAAGTGGATTACTGCACCCCGATTCCATAAACTCGTAATTACACAATAGAAAGCTTTTTGTAAATACATATATCTAAGCGAAAACCTTCTGCAAATAATCACGTACTGGAATGAATATCCAAGGTGTTAAAAACATCTCTCAATTGTTTTCTGAATCTGTTTCAGTGAGCTTTCATCTTTATCTAAAAATTCGCCGTAGGCATATATTGATTTTATTTCAAATTCTACTCAATTGGCAAACGTATTTTTGTGATACGAGTATTTTCTAATTTTTAACCGATTTCAAAATTTCGTTCAGTCTCAGCTGATTCAATATTTCGAACAATCACAGTAAGTAAGTGAAATTCACAATGGCGACGTTATTCTTCGAATGCGCGTCAAAATACCAAATGAAAATTCGTTCGATCAGCATTTTCGACTACAGTCGAAGAACGAAAGTTATTGAAATAATTTAATTTTTGTGTGTACAGAGAACATTATAAGTTAAAAATAAAATTTTAAGGCTTTTTTTTTTAATTATTATTAAGGCTTTATAAAGGCTTACTAAGGAAAATTTTGTATGAAAATCTGTTTTATTAACCCTTTATTAAGCCTTGAAAATTTTTATAAATAAGGCTGCTAATTTTTATATAAACATGACTTATGGGCGTTATAACTTAAGTCATAATAAATAGTCCATGTCCATAAATAGAAAAGAAATTCAATTTATTTATAAGCCACGTATTGCCATTCTCAACTCGACTCAGTTTGGTTGTCTGAGAGTCAAACTAACTTACATATTGGTATTGCCGTTCACAACTTTGGTTAAGTTTATAGTTGTCTTGTGCCATAATGTTTTCAAGTAAATTGTTGTGATTCGCATTACTCAAATATAATTGGATTGTGTCAAAGTTGGGTTGACGCTCAGACAACCAACAAACTGAGCTGACTTGAGAACTGCAATAGGGAAGGCAATTACTGATTAACGGCCCTTTTCACAATGTACAATTAAAAGCTAACAGAGACTTTAACGACAAGTTTTGTATGAAAAACTGTCAGTTAAAGTTCACGTTAACTCTTAATCATACATTCCGACTTCAATATGTCAGAAATAAATTATATATGTATATCTATATCAGAACGATTATTTTGGCAACAACAAGGCAAAATGGCGACAATGACCAAATATAGTGCTGCCAAATTTAATAGAAATGTGGAATTAATGAAAGCTTAAAACTATTGTATATTATTTAATAGAACGTCCCCAAAATTCATGTAACATTTCTAAACTTTTAAGTAATAAAAGTACAATTTTAAAACAATAACTTTATTTTCATAAATTTGAAATATTTAAAAATGGCACCACTGAAATATGTATTCAAACTTGAATATCAGCTGTTTGTGATGCTGCCGGCGACAACTGCAGCTATCGGCATTTGAAGTCGTGTAAGTGTAGCCTGCTGTGTAAAGTAGAAATAATTCCTCCTTAGATTTAAATGATTTAGCGACATATTCTTCAAAGAGAAGTAACACATACAACTTTCAAATTTACCAGCTGATATTTTATTGCAGAAACAACTTACGCCATCTATTAATGCTTTTGTGGTGTTGTTGAACTTCCATATGTCTCGAATACTACTTTTGATATTAATTCTAACACTGAAGTTTAACATCTCTAATAACACAACACCAAGACAGTCACAAACGTGTATTATTATGCATTGTGATCTCTTAGTGATCAACTACTTGAAAGCGTAAAAACCCACCGTTTAATGTCAATCCTAGTATGTTTGTGTCGATACAAGACTTCTGTATATATTTTCTAAATTCTGGCCGAAAATGGAACAGAAGAATGTGGGTTATGGTCAGAGGAACATATGTGAGTAAGTGTGTTTGTAAATTCGCATCCATCTATATCTATTCTCATTGGGTGTGCTGATTTATTGCGGTCAAATAAAATGCTACCATAAGCGCTAAGTTTTAAGTTCGAAAAAAAAAATAAAAAAAAGTTAAAGAAAAAATGTTATCCATTCAATATCTACTCGTACTACACTACGGCTGTTTATAAGTGTATTCAAAAAAAAAGTATTGTTTTGTCTCCAGCAACAGTTGTATCTTTAACTGCTTTCGTTGGATGTTTTTTTATATTTTTTATTTGTTAAGGCAGCAGCAGCAGTAAAGACAAGTTTATGGCGCATAAATAAATTTGTGAGTTTTTGTGTTCTATTGATCGGTTGCAAGGTGAAATTTGTAGAGTAATCATAAATATGTATGTTAATATTAAATGTAGACTCGTCTTCTTTTACTCGTTTTAGTTGGAACTTTGTCAATCTTTATAATCGCATGTGATCAGTGCGACTTCGATTTTGTTGTATTTTTTTATTTAAAAGACAAACTGTTTTCGTTTTTGTTTTTCATTTCCGATTAAATTGAATTGACTCTTTGGAATTTAAGTGGGGACTGATTAAAAGCCTTTTTTTAGATATTTGATATATGCCGCTGGATTTTTAGGAAATTCTGCTATTATATAAAAAAAAACTTGAGCTTTTATAAAAAAAATTATATTAGGAATAAAAGTCATAAATAGTCTAAAAAATAATGCAAAAAATCATTCTGTTGATGATATACATGTGTACATATATATAATTGCTGTAGGAAAAGCTGAAGTGATGAGGGCATCGACACTGGTCACTGAAGCCGGTGTAGGCTTCAGCGGATACTAATCCTAATGTAACTTCAGAGCGCCCTCCTTCGTCGGCATTGTGTAGCAGAATCATCGGTGAAGTAAAATAACCAATAAAATGGCTACTAAACACACCTTTAAAAATCTTAATGCGCCTCATTGACACCAGAGGCGCTGCAAGAGGTAGAGTTGTAAAAGATCGAAGCTTTTCTCTATCTCTCAACCACCACCTGTCTTTACTATGACTATTCCTTTCTTATAGAAGGTAACATTTAGCAATAGTAGTAGGCATTCATTCTTCCTATTGACCTGCTGGCACTCAGGCTTAACACAACCGCCGCATGAAACCATCCACTGTTGGAACTATTCTTAATTGCACTCCAAAGTCCTCCTTCATAAGATAATTTCGATAATCTTTAATCACTACTCCTTATCAAAACAAGGAGACCTACACGGAGGGCTCGAATCCCGGAATGAGAGTTAGCGGGTTTGTCAACTTTGTGGAATTCAGAACGATAATATATTTTAGACTTCCGGCTATAGCAGAATTATATACTCATTCTGCAATCAAGGCCTTTACGGATGGGTACATTACATCCAATATTGATCTATAATGTCGCATATCAGTAAGCGTGTTGGCGGGGCATTACTCTTTCATATGCAAGGGGGCAGACTTGCTTTGGAATTGCTATATTGACAATAACTGCTATCTCCCACTCTCATCTTACTGCGGACGAATTGAAGCTGTTCTACAATGAAACAATCTCCTCTATAGAGGGAACTCTCTGGTTTCATCTCAACGTTAAAAGAATTAAGCAACTTCTAAACTTCCTAAGATTTTTGTTGTGAAACCTCAAGGCCACGGTTACGGTTTAGTGTAATTTCGAAACTCACGGAACTCAGAATATGTACTTTTTGTCCATCTGTACCGCTCTGGAGGATAAACGCCTAGGCCTTCGGGGTAAAGGTCTTTCAGTAGCCTACCCGAGATATCAGAAATCAAACTGAGATATATAAGTTCCTACATCAGGAGCAGAGGTTGGTTTTCTCGCTGACTCTCCAAAGGCGTTTAATAAAGTTACTGATTTTATCCCAATTTTCGAAAATCGAGTTTTCATCATGCTTCGAAATTGTGTGTGTGTGTGTGTGTAATTTTCACAGAATTGTTTATTCAACAAAACACTTAGCCGATCAAGTTCAAAATCTAATTAGCTGTTAGCCTCGAAGAGACTTGTCGATTGCCGCCAATTTAAATCACTCTTTTCCAATAACTTTAAAAAAAACGTCTTCGTCAAATCTATAATGCATATAGACTGATTTTATACAGCCCAATTATAAATATTACCCGGGAAATAATTCCCACGGAATAACTAAACAGATTGAGCTAAAAATGAAAATTTGAGAGAGAACTTCGAATTTTCGAAGTCAGGTATTTAATTTCCTTTTGTTTTATTTTAACTGAAAGCTTGCAAATGACTTTTTATAATTGGAAAACAATGAATAGGAAATAAACACTTGGGGAGATGTTATTCAGAATAAGGCTGATAAATACAAAAGAATTCTTTTCGTTTCGAATTACAGAGTACAGGCCCTGGTCTAGTTAAAATTTTGTTTGAGGATCCCTGTGCGATTTTTCAAATTGGGCTGACGGGCAATTGAATCTTATTTGAAGGTTTTAAGCTTTCTTTATCTTCATCAAACAAGAATCGCTTATATAGGGTGTTTTTTCAGAGGTATAGAACTTCGAATTGAAATAAAACACAAGAAAATCGTTTTAATGTCCATCAATTTGGCTTTATTGGAAGGATAATTTTATGCCATTAATGTTTAAATATGATTTCGGGCATGTGGCCGCCGCGGCTGGCTCGAATAAAGCCAATTCTACAGGTCCAATTTTCAACCACTTTTTCGAGCATATGGGGCCGTATGTTGGCAATAACGCCACGAATGTTGGCTTCCAAGTCCCCTAACGTTTCTGGTTTGTTGGTGTAGACGAGCGACTTCACATATCCCCAAAGAAAATAATCCAATGGTGTCAAATCACACGATCTTGGTGGCCAATTGACAGGTCCATTCCGCGAAATTATGCGCTCATCGAATGTTTCCTTCAATAAATCGATTGTGACGTGCGCTGTGTGGCATGTAGCGCCGTCTTGTTGGAACCACAACTCATCCACATTCATGCCATCCAATTCGGGAACAAAATAGTCGGTTAGTCGGCTCCAATTGCTGTGCACGGTGGCGAATCGATTCATTCGGGTCCTCTTCAACACTTTGCTCTACAGCGGCAATTGTTTCTTCGGTGCGCACTGTTCGACGTCTCTGCGGATGCGTATTATCACATAGAGTAAACGTAGTGCGAAAACGATCCATGGTTAACCGAATTAATTGCTCTGATGGACGATTAGGTCGACCATAAAATGGACGGAGCTTGCGGTAAACTTCGCGAACTGAACCATTATTTTCGAAATAAATTTGCACGATTTGCAAGCGTTGTTCTTTTGTCAACCTGTTCATGATGAAATGGCAAACCAAACTAAATATTAATCACTTGACAGCTGACAAAATGGCCGCCAGTTAAAAAAGTAATGCCAACTTAAAGTTCTATACCTCAATAAAAAACACCCTTTATTTATGTCCAGTCATCACAAATGACAACTTTAAGAGTTTGTTTGAGAACTGATGACTTACGTTTAAGCATTTTTGTAACTTTGTGGCTATTTGAAGATTGAAACGGAATTTTTGTTTTCATTGTAAGTAAGCTATATAAAGTTTCTCGTCTATTATGCCGTCGGTTAAATCATGAGTACTTTTTCTATTAGCAAAAAAAAAAAAAAAAAAAAAATGGAAATCTAAATGGAATCCCATACTTACCCGTGAAGGAAATGGACGTTGGCCTCTTAAAGCCTCATGCAAACCGGAAGCAGCCTCCGATAAAACAACCAATGCTTGTGAAGGTATATGACTGCTACCAAAGGCGTTACTTTCCATAATATAAGAAAATGTTCCAATTTATGGGAACACGATTTTGTTTTTCGCACAAATTTTTTTCAAATAAAAAAAACTTTGTTAATTTTTATTTTCAACACTAGCAAAACATTTGTGGTTTTTTTAGGATTTATATAGATTTTGGATCAAAGAAATTTTTTGCTTTTAAACAATTACACTTAAGTTCGCATTTTTATTTTATTTTATTACAAACTATTTTATTTAGAAATAATTTTCTTAAAAAAAGATCTATTATTTTTTTAACATTTATGGCTTTTTTTCACTAATTTTTGTTAAATCTCACGTGACCTGTCACAATTGTCAAACCGCTGTTACATGAATGCCATGCAATTGCATATAATTACTGCACATAACTCCAATACACACATTTGACAAGCAGCCATCCAGTCACTCAGTCATTCACTCACTTACTAGGTATAGTAGCTTCTATTTGAGAGTAATTGCAATAGTGTAGTGCTGCAGTGTAGTACCAGCCAGTTAATTAAATTAGCAATTACTTTAATCGTTTTATTTTTTTGTTTTTTTTTTCTTTTACTGCCACTGTTTTCTGTTTTTGTTATTGTCGTGTTAGTGTGTGTGTGTGTGTGTGTATGTTGTAAGCAATTATGATGATAAGTTTCTGTATATATGTACATATATTTTTTTTACTTGATTAATTTTTCATAGACTCCGTAGTAAAGTAGAAGCAACACCCGCACGTACGTAAAATCAGTACAAAACTAAAGTTTCTACTAATGTTAACCAAATGGTGCTGCTTTACGCTGCTGCTGCTGCTGCAACTGCTGCTTCATCCATCCAGTGTTACAAACAAGGCTGGCACGAGGACTTGTTTGGGGATACACACACACACACTCTAACGTGTGCTGAAGAAAATCAAACAAACAAATACTACAACAAAGAAAGAACCCGTTTCCATTTTAAAACACTTGCGCAATAAACACTGCTCAACACTGTTTATGTGCTGTTGTTGCTGCTGTTGTCGTGTCGTACATAGCAATGTTTATTAGTTTGAATGAATTGCAAAGAGCAAATGCTTATATATGTATGTTTATATGTGTGTGTTGTGTTGTTCTACCATACATTAACAGTTGTGTAGTGTGCTGTGTTTTTCATATGAGCCCGCCTCCCTTTAGTCTTTACGCACATTTGATTGGTGCGCACCGAACCGGTTTATTGCAGGCCCGACACGGGCAACATTGGATTTTTATTTAGTGCTACAAAATTTTCTTACATTCAAACTTACTTACATACATGGTGCATGCATATGTGCCTTTGTGTGTGTGTGCATGTAACAGTTATATACTGACCAGACGTAAGTGCACACCACACTTACTCACTCCCATCCATATTCATTATGGACTCAACTCTACTGGTACTTTTGATTGTTGTTGTTTTTTTTGTTCATGTGCACTTCTCTTTAGTTTTTTTTTATACATTCCTCGCCTGTTTGTTAGTTTGTTTATTTTTATGTGTTCATAAGCTGATTTGTAAGTTTGTTTTTGTTGCTGCTGTATAACAAAGTGACAGTTGTAACCATATGTTTTTTTTATATATTTTTTTTTCAATACAATATTATGCAGCTACTTTGCTGGCCGTGTGTCCCTGTTGCTGGTGTTGTGCTCGTAGTTTCGTCGAGTGAGTTAAGTACACTTTAGTAATTTACAACATGTTCACAACTCTTTTTGTTGTTGCTTTTGCCTTTACTGCTGGTGGTGGTGTTGTTGTTGTTATGTTATGTGTCCTATTCCAAAATGGTTGGCAGCACAGATGTTTAATGTTTTCTTCTTCTTGCTTCTTTCCTTGTCGATTAAATAAGAACTGTGTATGGGTATGTATGTGTTGGATACCATGTTACCATGTTCCTTTCCATCCAGCGCCATATCTAACTTCACATACATACATATATATTATATAGTTAGATATCTTTTTTTTTTTTTTTGCTCAACTTGATTAAAATCTTTTTTTTTCTTCTTAACTATCCTTTGTTCACTACTGGCAAAGTTGTTGGAGAAATGTATTCTTTTTATGCCACCTGGTACATAAATATACATACATAAGCTTATTTTTTATTTACATATAATCATATATTCTTTGAAATGAACATAGGAAATTTAAACAAAAAAAAATATCCTGAAATTTTAGAAAATCAAAATCGGTGTTTTCAAACGAAACGGTCACATTGGTGAAATATATGACGAAATTCATCAAATATTTGCTTGCCGTAGTGTGACCACAAAATATTTTAGATTGGTAAAGATGCAAAAAAAAACAGCTTGTTTTTTTGAAAACAAAATTATTTTCCATCAAACAAAAATGCATACAATAATAACACAGTGTGCCCACTTTGCTTCAAACATTTTATAAATTTTTTACGAGTCAAATATTTGATCTTGACAATTTTTTTTTTTAAGAACAAACAGTGCGAAATAACAGCTGTTGCGTGAGTAAAACGAAATCACAAACATCTGAACTAAAAGTGTTTAGTACTTAATAGTAATTTAGATAGAAATAAATATATTATTATATATGTACACGCTGTATAGTACCACTAAGAAGGAATTTTCAGAAAATTACATGATAAGGGAATAAAAATTGGGTAAAACTGGTAAATTTGGTAACACTACTCGGGTCGAGGGTAGACGTAAAATTAAAAAACAACAATGAAAAAAAACAAGCGGACATATGCTTGATACTTTTTTCAAATTTCGTGGTAACACATTTACATTTACATTTCCAAAGTACTTTTTGGCCTCGTATTAGAGGCCTGCGTAAACAGCCTTGAAATGTACATACATGTCTTGTTTTTTAAATGTATTGTTGTAGCATATACGAGTATTATACTAAACCAATAACAAATTATCTCGTTTAATAAGCTAAGCACTATGGATGTATTGGTGTTCGTGTATATGATTGTTTACAAGCGATGTCCCGAAGACTTCTTGTTCGTAATAAACAATCAAAAGAAGTAGTTTTGATGCGTGTAGGCTTGTTATTTTGCATATTGTACGTTTGAGTGTGTATGTAAGATGTAGATGGTAAGCTATTCAACCTTATCGGGAATAAAAGTTCACGTGAAAAGTGTTCCCTTTCCCTGAAATTGTGATCGCCAACGTTTGCGTTGTTGTTGTGTTGGTATATTATTTTCTAATTTTGTTCATAATTTTTTTTGTTCACGGGAAATATTTTACGTGAAAAAACTGTTCGCCTTTTATTCGCGATAAACGTGATTATGTTTGGCTTTAAGAGCAGGTTTTTTAAAGCAAGCGCACACGACTAGTGTCAATGCATGTGTGCGTTTGTATGTGCGCAGAAAAATAAAATATCATGCGCCCATGCGTAGGAATAAGCAAGCATCACAAATTATTTCGTCACGAAGTATTATTTTCTTCTATACCTGTAATAACTGTAACAAATGCCTTGCAAACAGTGTTGTTTAGCGATTGTTTTAGAAGACTTCGTAGTAAAGTAGACTGTAGTAAAGCATTTTAAAAATCCCTCATGCGTTGAAAGTTCTTTTAAATAGTCTTTTGCAGGGGTCTAATATGTATAAAAGGTAACAACTGTAAGCTCTGTTTTATACTTGCTCGATTTCAAACTATTTTCATCAACAGTCACAATTCAAAATTATCAAAATGGTTTTGTGTTTTCACTGAACAAACCTCTAACAACCACGAAAATTTCTTTTGCAACACGGTCTTCATAAACACTGTCAAGTACCGCTATACCTATTTTTATATTACATACTTGCGTTATTCGGCCATTAAAAAATCTTGAACATGTGAGACTTTTTGAGTCGTCGCTGTTTATGATGTGTGTGCGATATATGTATAAGGAAAAAATTAGATTAGAAAAATTGGGCCTTTTTTAGGGGATAAAAAATGTACCAAAAGAGTTGAATACGGAAAAATTTACTTGATCCAAAATTATATTAACCACATGTATTATTTATATTACATGCATTAAAAAAGTATTTTTTTTTTCAAAAAGTACTATTTTCAAAAAGCACCTTCTCCTAAAAGTAAGTTTTCCTATGTCTCAACTTTATAAAAAAAACTCTCATTGTTTTAGATTAACTGATTTTTTTGCGTAATTATTTTCGTATTTACCCTTTTCTATCGCCTTTGAAAACCCAAAATTTTCTTAAATAATTTTGTATTGATTGGAGGGAGCTAATTTTTTATTTATATATTTTAAATTTAACATTGATATGATGAGTTGTTATGTGTTTTGGAATTTTTCAAACAACAATTAGATCCGTACCCAGTATAGCTATAATAAATATAACGAAAATGTATCGTCTTTGCTATTCAGTAAAATATTTTGACGATATTCGCTGTAGGTTGGAGAAAAAAAATTAAGTCATAAGATCAAATTGATTGAGTTTTTCTATTATTATTATTCTTTGAGCTTTTCGCTAGTTTTCACATTTTCTATACAAAGATACCACATGATATTGAATTAAATGATGAGCAATATAAAGAAATTACGGAATAACATTATTGTTAACCCAAGCGAATAAATATGTCGATAAATATTACGATTTTTGGATCGCAAATAATTACAGAATCCAGGTAAAGGGATGTATTTCATCCGAATTGTTAATACTTGTATTATGTTGTAAAATGGCCTCAAAAATCAGTTTATTAGGTCAGGATTGCATTTTGCAGCTTTAATAGACGTGTTGTTATTGCTACGTATTATTATAACAGCTGAATTGAAAAGAAAATAATTTTCAAAACTCTGCCTTCGCATCTAACTCAAAATTAAAAAAAAAAATATTTTTACGATTGACGTATTCAGGAAATAAATTAATTTTCTCTTAATAACTTTATTAAAAACAAAAAGAATTTATTATAATATCTACTGAATAGTGTAGTGCTGGATACTCCATAAATTATCACTACTTTTAAAAAGAGACAATAATAAACAATGTTTATCTTCACTAAATAATAAATATACTTGACAAACATTTTCCAAATAATGACCAACGCCCACCTACTCTCTGAAATAGCAAAAAATATATGTATGTGTGTATGTACATACATATACATATGTATTATGTATTAAATGATGCTTTGTACAATATTTTAGGGCTTCCGAACTTTAGATTCTTAAAAGCGGGGATTTTGTCGCCACACTATACATGCATATGTAAATCCTTTTCAAAAAAATTTCTGTGTGATTATTAGTGGAAACCCTACCATCATAAACAAATACATATATATGCATATGAGCTGTTCATTTTGAAAGTGAGTTAAGTCCATTTAAAAGAAAAATCAAGTTAATAGTATTGATATGAAATGGACTTGCCTCACTTTCAAAATGAAAGGCCCTTAATTATGAAAGTGGTCTAAGTCATCTGCATTTTCGTTTCGAAATATTAAATGAATTTTAAAAAAACTTCAACAAATATTTAGGGCCTAATTTTGTAAAACGCAACGCTTAGCGTTGACAAATTTTATATGTATTTTGTTTTTGTAATTTACAATTTTCCCATACCAAATTTTTGAATGCTAAGCGTTGCGTTTTACAATACAATATATAATAAATATTATATATTTTCATATTAACCGAGACTAGAAAAGCTCTAAATTACATAAATTCAGTAAAGTGCGTTTTTTCGGTTTTGGCGATTTTTTTCAGTTTTTGGAGTTTTTTTATTTTGGCGGTTTTTTTCATTTCGGCGATCTATTTTAGTTTTAGAATTTTTTTTAATATGGTGATTTTTCGATTTGGCGATTTTTTTCGGTTTTTGGCGATTTTTTTTGAGTTTGGCGATTTTGGGATTTTTTAGTTTTAACGTTTTTGAAAATTTCAAGAGTTTGCCTCTTACGGTTTCCAAGATACACAGCAAGTTGTCAAAATTACATTAACTGATAGAACGCCCTTCAATTTAGATTTCTTTAAATTTTAGTCTTAATTATTATAGTCTGTATAAAAACACACTAACTTTACAAATTTCAAGTGTCCATATACATACAATTGTATGTATATAGACACTTTTCGTTGCTCGTTTTGGAACACCCTTTAAGTTTTGACTCTCATGTATTTGTTGTTGTAGCGGTAAAAGTTCTACATACTCTTTCAGGTCCATATCTCTTACGGTTCTCGAGAAAATAGCCTGTGACGGACAGCGTAGCGAAAACAATAGGCTTCCTCTTCACCTTTGGTGTACGGAACCCTAAAAATTGCATAATATAAAAATATTTTTTGATTTTTTCAAATGCAGTCTACTAAATACGAGTATCTCAACCAAAGAAATATATATGACTTATACCACTTTCATAATTAAGGGTACATATGTTGTATAAAAGATGTGTTTATATGTATCTTTAGTAGATATAATGTAGAGACAATCAAATAAAAATTTAATTTTGTGCCAAAATATAAGATGTGGAAAAAAAAACGTTTACACTCTTAAACAAAAAGTTCAAACAATACTAAAAGAAAAATGGCAGAGAATATAAATAAAGCAAATCTACTAAAAATAACAAGACATCCCAACAAACATGTTTAGATAGAAAGTACCAGTAACAAATAAATTTTGAAATTTAATTTAATTTTTAAACTTTATTTTTTTACCAAAATAGATCATATGCGATCGTAAATAGTCGATTTTCGTAAACGAAGTCTAAAAAATGTGTCGCCTAAGCTATTTTAGCGGTTATGGCTTGAATATTTGTTCGCCAAAAGGAAATTATTTTTTTTTTATACATATATACACGAAAAGAAAAGATATGGTTGTAGAATGGTTGAGAAAACAATATTATGTTCTCTGAAACAAATGTGTGGTCGTCGAAAACTAGTTATTGTTATTTTAAACATTTATTTCGTTACTATAAACAGAGTAATGTTTGAATTTAATAATTACATTATCACATCCATAAAAAAGGTTAGAGTTAAACAATATAGTTTTGTTAAAAATTTATGACTACAACATAATTTGTATTATTATTTAAAAATAATATGATGTAAATAACAATATAATGTTGTCCAAAACCATACTATGTTAAGTTTTTAAAAAAATCTTTTTCAGAAACATCTGTCAGTTCAGTATTTCGTTTTTAAGCTATCGGTAGTGCACGGGTGGTGTTAAATAAATGAATAAATAAATAAAGAATAAACAAAAGGGTAGACCAATAAAATTATATAAACATTTGTGTATCTCTTTATACAGGCATGTCTGTATGTCGTGTAAGTATACATTTCTATATATGTATACATTTTATTTCACCAATATTAATTTATTTTTATTCGAATTTAACGCACAGCTGTTTCTACAATAAATATATGATTAAACAATAAAATAGTATTATTATATTAAATAATACTGTGGTCGTATTTAACAATATTAATATAATATAAGAACATGGTATGGTGAGTCTCAATTATATTTTAGTCACATCTAACAATAGTGTTGTCATATTTATAATACTAAGATTAGGTGTAACAATGTTCATTGTTTTTGTAGATAATATTATTATTAACTCAGATAATAATATTATTAAAATTTACTTTTCTATTAACAATAATACGATTTGACTGCAACCATATAATTCAATCATAGTATGTTGCTGTTTGATTATGGTTACCTCAACCATATTTTTTCTTTGCGTGTAGAGAATGTTTTTGTTCGCTGGGTGTTTGTATAGTCTCCATATGACAAACTGCAAATGTAGTCTTAGTTTCAGTTTAGAGCTTTCTTTAGTTCTCTTGCTCATTCATTCATTGTATGCGAGGCTTTACTACATCCCACTGTCTATGTACATTTTTTACTTATGTACTGTAGAAATTTATATAAATGAACACGTTAATAAAACATCTACTCCCACCATTTGTTTAAACGGAGAAATAATTCTGTCCGTCTGTCTGACTGTCTGTCTATTATAGACTTAGGAAAAATTAGAAAGGGCGTAACTTGGCTTCATGCACAAACTCATTTTAGTATACTCGTACTACACTACAAAAAAGGTATGACACTGATGATGAGAAACAATTTTTTTTTTTTGTTTTGGGAAAAACAACTCCTACCAAGTCTAGGCTTCTTTCTAACTCTTGTATTTTTACAAATGAAAATCATGCGCACTTCAATGCGTTTCTGTTTCTGAAAAAAAAATATACAACAAAGTTTTAAGATACAAAAGCAATCATCAGATATAAAGTTTACTACACAATTTAATAAAAAAAAATTGTAAACATTATAAATCTTACTGGGAATGTTGAGTTCTAATGAGCAAAAACTTGGCAAAAATGTTGTTGAACATTGTTGTAAAATTTACTAACAAACCAATTAAATGCAATTTAAAAGTTTAAAGTTTTACAATTTCAAGTGCGTTTTACAAAAAAAAAAAAATAAAAATACAAAGTCACACACCGAAAGCAACATGACGTGTAGTGATGTCTGAAGTGTAACATGGGATACACTACTTTATTTTTTTTTTAAGTTCAAAACTACAGTAATTGTTATTTACTTATATTGCGTTTTAATCTAACAAACTTTATTAAAGTTTTAAATTGAAATTTGATGTGAACTCGCTGGCGAGAAAAATTTATTTCTAGCAAGGGTATGCAAAATCACAAAATTTTTTTCGTGCAAATGGTGATAATTCTGCTGTTGATAATTTTTATAGTTTGGAAAATGTGTACAAAATTCTTTTTCAATTAAAGAAAAATTTGAAAATTATCATAATTATCAGTTACTTTTGTAGATGATTGCAAGGAGGGATTTTGACTTAAGTTGTTCTAAAAAAATTTAGACTTTTATTATACAATCTGTTTAGATCACAATAATAATACTTGTTAACTTCCCTACCAGATATAAGTGTCCTGCAAATAATACGTCTAGTCCATACATGCATGCAAAGACTAGCCCAAAGAGGAGTAGGAATACTCCAAAACTACTCCAAATATATTACAAAAAAAGTGGTCGATTTAGCATTGCGATGTCCTAAGGTTGGACCACATGATCGAATTTTGCATTACATCTGACTAACCCCAAAACTAGCCCATATGGACAGACTACTCGCATACAATTAGTAAGTGCCTAAGAAGAACGATCATAATCGTTTAAACACGAACACTTATCGTGCAGCATTGAATTTTTGTATGAAAACGACCATGATGTAACTAGTTTGTTTCATCTAGATTGGACCACGTGGTCTAATATTATTTGCAGGGTGAGCGAAACTAATGCATATAAATTTTTTCTGCACAACCACATTTGAAAAGAAAACATATACACACGTACACGGTTGCCAGAAATGCAGATTTATCTGAATTTTGCAGATTTTTACCCTCCAAAAAGACGAAATGGAGATTTGAAGATTTTTGGCCTAAAAACGCAGATTTTTCAACTCCAAATTGTTTACATATTTCCTAATACTTCTACTACTTCTTGTTTTTTTTTTATGTGTGAACGACTCATAGTTTAGAGAGTTACAATTTTTTAACTTAGAAGACATCACTAGAGAAAAAGAAGAAGTAACTTTGGCAAGTTTCTGAAAACAAATATCTGATATAAAACGAGCTTATTCTGATAACGATTTTGCAGCCCTAAGTTAATTCAAAATGTAATGCCTTCAGCACATTCATTTGCAAATGTCGAAAGAATTTTTAGTCAAGTGAACTTGAATAAAAAAACAAAACTTCGAAGTACTTTGGATATTTATGCAACAAATTAAATGACTTTTTGTATAATATTTTATACATCCGAATTCTTTTCTCATTCATTTTATATTATTTGCACATGACTATAAAGAATTTTTATGTTTTTGTTGGTCATATGTATTTCGTTTCTCCTAAGGAAAGACGCGGTTCCCACATGCAAAGTTTACTTTGCAGTCTTGAGTTTGTAGGATAGAAAAGAAAAGATATCTTATTCAATATTCTTTTTTCTTCATCAAACTAAAGACTTTGCAATGTAAACTTCGCGTGTGGAAAACCCGCCAAACTCATCAGGAGACTTCAACCAAAGTGGCATGGCAGCTAATTGTAAAAAGCTAATGAGAAAATAACAATGGGTTCAAAATCAAAGATTTTTGCTTGAATCTTTTAAGCTTATCCTGCCGCATTCATAAAAAATAGTTTTGGTTTACAAAAGGTTTACAAAACAAACTTTATACGGAAGTTTGTGTGAAACGTTTTGTACTCCAAAATAATTTTTATGAATAACGGCCCTTATTACGAGTATCGTATTACGACTTCGACTAGTTGATTTTAACTTAGATCGAAGAAAAAATATTGCAATGTTCTTTACTCTATTAAAAAATCGTCGTAGTCAAAGTCGTAATACGGCACTCGTAATAAGACCCATTATCTATTACGTTTGTGCACCTAATTCTTACTAACATGTTGAAAGTCGTTCAATAGACATATGAAACTTTTTACCTTATTTCAAACATTTATTGGTTGAAGTCTGCTGAGGAGTTTCTTACCCCCCGTCTAGACTGGCAATAAATATGTTGGCAATATAGCAATACCGCCGGCAGAATAGTGGAACAATATTGCTTATTGCTTTACTTATGTTATGGCTATGGGAAATCGTAGCCACAATATGGAAAAAGTCAACAGGGAAGGTGCAGGATAAAAATATAATTCACTTGTAAATATCTGGTTAATCGAACAATTTTTTATTTTAAAAAACTTATAATAATACAAATTACTTCACTACTTTTCCTTTTTTAATATGCATACACATGTATATTTTATAAATTTCAATAATGTTATCGAAATGCCAAATACAATACAGAAAAGTCGAACATAAATTAACACCGAGTTTGACATTTCACGTTCGCAATAATTGTCAACGAAAAACTGTTGACAATTATTGCCACAATTATTGCAAGTACTGGCAATGAGCTGCTGTCTACATTGGCAATATCAATAATTTTACATTTGCTGCAATATATGTTAATGATTTTATTGCCAGTCTAGACGGGGGGTTAAGCAGAAACGAAACACCCATTCTTCATACATTAAAGGCCTATGAACATAAAAAATAAAATGTGCTTGAAAGCTATTTTACGAAAATAACCAAATTTTCTACAAAATACATAAAATAGATTCTAATCCGAGTTTAAATTTTATGAATATGGATTAATGAAAAAATATTTATATTACACATGTTTATGTAGTTTTTTTTTGAATAAAATATAAAACAATTTGTTTTAAAAATTGCTTTCAAGATTTTTTGAAGATTTTAAAAATAAAATGCAGATTTTGAAGATTTTTTCGCGAAAAATTGTTAAATTTTGCAGATTTTATTCTTAGAAATTCTGGCAACACTGCACACGTAGTATATTGCTACCTTAATATAGAAAGGCCCTAACTCATTATTTTTTCGAAATCAAGATTTTAGCATTTTTCGATACATCAGAGATGTTCTATCGAAATATACAAAAAAACTCGATTTCCAAAAATAATGCGTTGGGGCCTTTCTATATTAAGGTAACGATATATTCTTTGCAAATTCATCAAATTCACGCACATCACATTTTTCATTTTGGCTTTAATAATGTGATATATGTGAACCTTGTTCTAGGCAATGATAGATATATTCGTCATGACTACCGATCAAATGACTGTAAGTGCTATAAAATATTTAAAGACTCTTCATAAAACAAACATTTATACTCATATTGTAAATAAAATCTTAAGCGTTTTTGGCGAGGTCGAACATTTTTTGAAATGATGTCGTTTATGTCCCACGATGTCACCAGAAATTCGTTCGATCGACAAATTGCAAACAACAATAACATAAGAAAATTTGTTATTGTTTTCAATATAAGTATTCGATCGAACGATTTCTGGTGACATCGTGGGACAGGTCGTTTTATTTTATTATAAAAGAAAGAAAAAAACTCAAGAACGAAAACACCATTAGCCGGTAAAAAAAGTTTGTTTGAGCCGCAGTCTTTTTAACCAACTTCAGGTTGCATTGTTCTTCTGATTCTTACTTCGTAACTGCGCCGTTTATTAGCCTAGTTGAGTTACTTTTTTTTTTTTTTTTTTTTTTTTTTTTTTTTTTTTGAGAGGACATAGCCGCCCACTAAAGTTTAAACTCTAGTTTTATGTACTTCTAATCATTGGAGCCATACAAAACCTTGCACATACGTTTTGTATGATAATGATGACACAATCTGGTGTTTGGGAAAAGTGGACGGAGCCACTCGTACTCAATTTATTCTTACGAAATTTATTACACATTTTACGCGTTTGCAATGGCGCAATAATACGTTGGAAAAAGTTGGTGCTACCACGCCCCTAAAATTGAACAATCTATTTAACAACTTCGCACTTATGTTACGTTCTTAGGATGCTGCCTGCCGTCCTCGAAATTTTGTGTATAAAAATGTTTATTAAAGAGAAATTAAATTAATTTAAACTTAAAAAAAGTTGTATCTGCAAGAAATCACTGCAGACTAACGCTTCTCGTAGTGAATGGTTTTTTAAACCGAGAACAGTATTTATTTTATTTGTCTTAACTCGATTACCTAAGCAACTACTAGTACTGGCTTCACACACGACAATTTTTGTATGACAACTTTTTAGCTCATGAAAGAGAGAGAAAAGTATGAAGAATCTCCACTTCATTATTTTCTTCTCTATTCACCATGAACTCATAAATTATTTAACAAAAATTGCTGTGTGTGAATCAGTTTTAAGATTTAGGCCCTAATTATCTAAATCATGTCAGCAAAGTGATTTTGACATGAAAACAAAATAAAAATTTAAAAAAAAAATTAAAAATCGTTTTTTTTTTACAAATTCAGGCTCCGTTTGGCCTTTCATAAGTTCTCGAATTTACATATATGAAAACAAACAGAAATTAAATTTTTCAATTTCAATTTTTTTGCTTCCACGTAAAAATGGACGTGCTTTAGACAATTAGCCCTTCAATTTTAAGTCTGCTTCATATTTACCTTGCTATAAATTTTTTCCCCAAAATTTAATTTATTGATTCAAATATGAACAAAATAATTTTGTTTTATTCTTAATTTCTCGGCATTAAGCCATTATATCGCATGTAGGGAGTTCTTGAATTCGTTTTGGTTCTATTAAAATACAAATTTGCTTTTAATATATTTTTCTTTGTAATTTTCTTACAGAATTAACAACTAGTACTGGGAATATGGTTTTGTGTTTTTTTAATCTTTTTTTTTTTCTTTCTTATCGTCTATACAAAGTCTGGTTTTATATTTCAGTACATAAATGCTTGTTGTTTTATTAAGTCTTATTATTTAAGTTTTTATTTTGTTCATGAACGCTTCAAGATGGCCATCATTTATGGCGTCTTGACAAGTAACAACTCTTTTTTTTTCTTACATATATGTAGCTTTTTTTATATCATTATTTTTTATTATATGTTTAGTTAAAAAAGTAAGAGAAATATTTTATTTACTTTGGTTTAAGTCATGTTAACAACACATACACGCAGGATATTAAATATAACTCAAGGCATGTTTATATGTATATGTACATATGTATGTATGAATGTAGGCATGTATTTATGTGTGTACATATGTATGTATGTTGGCTCAAGTCCTCAGATAGACTTTGTGTTGGCTTTATTTTATTAACAAATTTTAAATCGAAGAGAGGAAAGCATATTTGTTTTTATGTTATATAGTACATAGTATTAAATTCCATGTGTATGCACGAACATATAGTCCACACATGCATACATATGTATGTACATACACAAGTATATTTAAAATAGCTTCATTGTGCTATTAAAATAATGTGAAATTTGCTTTGTTTTAAATTTAACCCTGGCTAATTTTGATTTTTGCAATTTTCCGTTACATGAAATCTAACTTGCTTGTAAATTTAACTTTACAAAACATTTAATTTTTATTAAAGAAGTTATTGCAGCATATAAAATGCAACACAGACACGGCTAATAGCCTGCAACAGCGTAACCGTGTCATTAGCAACATTTCAAACGTTGCAAGTGGCAATTGCTTTGATAATAAAAAAGCTAAAATTTGGTGTCAACATGTCAACACAATTTTGCAATTTTGAAATTTCTTGCTATTTTCCATTTTTGTTGTTGTCTCTTTTTCAAATTGCCAAACGAAATCTGGCCATAGAATTAAATTTTAGAACTCTTCTGCTAAATACGCTTCGTTACGGTTCATAAACACATTTCATGCACAGCAAATAAAAATTTTTTGTTTCAATGCAAAACAGAAAATAAAAGAAAATCATCAGAGTCATCTTTCGAATTTGATTTGAAACTGACTGAACGTAAATGTTAATCGGAATTGTTATAAAATTATACACAATTTGTAATAATAATAAAATATCAAGAGTCATTATAAACATCATTATGCGATTAAAAAAATGCGAAACATTCAAATGGCAACTACTCATTCTTATCGAGTAAGTGGCAACATATGGTAACACCTTTCAAATAGAAAAACAACAAAATTTGTAACATAAACAGCCCCATCACACAAACACACACACACACTGGCACACACACACACACCCACACGCTGCATAACACATCAAAGATGTGCCTTGAGGTGGAATGTAAACAAATGGTGAAAGAAATTGGACAGAGAGAAAGTGTTGTGTATGTATGTAAGTAAGTGGTGGGGGAATATACATAAGCCTAATATGCAAACGTCAGAAAAAGATTAAGAGGCCAATGATGCCAACTAGCAGGCAGTCAGTCAGGCAGGCTGCCAATTTGCTTTAACCCCTTAAATTAGTTACGAGTATGTAATTTGTATAAAGAAAACATTTTGTGTTTGTGTGAAAAGCAGGAAGTTTTTATTATTTTTGCTTGCTGCACTTATTGTTGTTATGTTATTTATAAATATGTATGTATGTATGTATGTATGTATGACTTTCTACAGCAAACAAATTGATTTTGTCTTTCAATATAGAATATAATTTTAACAACAACAAAGAACAAACAATATCATCAATTTTGCCCACAATACTCGTATGAAAATTGGGGTAAAGAGAACAATAAAAAAATTTAATTTTAAATTAAAAGATGCGTACATTTTCAGCCATAAACACTCGTTACTTGTCGAAAAAAATTTCTTTTTTTTTTGGGAAATTTTTATGATAATTTACTGTGATATTTAAATGGGGGGAAGTCGTACTCCTGTAACAAATATGTATGTGACATTTATAGTGTCATTGATATCATAAGTTAAAAAAAAAAAAAAAAAAAAAAAAAAAACCCTTTACCTGACAAAAATACAACCCTTCTATTCTAAATACTCGTACAATATTGAATACTTCAATTAGTTTTATCTATTCAATAAATGCGTGACAAATTCGTTAAGTGTAACACTTAAGCTAATTAAATATTACAACACTTAATTACAGCAATTAAACTGTTGGAATATTAAATACTTTAACATAACAAAGTTAAAGTTTTTGTTGTAACAAATATTTTGCTATCATGATTAGCTAAATTTTACACTTTCCATTTAAACGGGTACGGTAACTGTTTGTTTGTTTGTTTGGCTTAATGTCTGTCTGCACTGCCTTGCGAGGTTTGTTGGCTTCTTGTACATACACATATAAAGTTTCTCATTGGGTTAAGCCCTTTATAAAAAAAATAAAACAAATGTTGGCAATCAAGACTTGAAAGTATTTATAATGCTCGTAGTAAAGTAAGTTGTCAAAGTAAGGGGAAATTACTGTTCATATAGCAAATTAAATTTAAATATTTAAAGACATTACATTTCATTTGCAATGTTTGTAGCCTTTTAATGTAAAAAAATGCTAAAGACAATCCTAAACTTGTAGAGAAAATTCCAAATTTCGTCCTTTTATTCAGAACAAATATGCTTTGTTTTTATTAATTGCTCTTATGCTTTTGGCAAAGCTTTGAAACATTTTGAAATTAAGCATTAAATGACATTGTTTAACCACCAATTAATCAACCACACCATGTGTTGATGCAACATATTGTTTTTATATATTTATTTATATTTTCGCTTCTATTGAAAAGTTAAAAGTTGTAGACATTTTGTTTTTATCCTTTACCGTAAATAATCATAAAACCAGTTATTTCATTTAGCCTAGAAAATATTTATGCTGCAATCTGTTTGTAATGAATTATTTAATCTGTGATCAAGATAAATTTCAATTTAATAAGCTTTAAATTTTAAATGGCACAATATTTTGTAGACACACTTTTTTTCAAAGTAAAAAGTGAAAAGTGTTTCTATTTTACACATAGAATAATTTTTGTTTTTGGTTTCATTATGCGGGAATTAGGCAGGCCAGGGGAAGGTGATATTGCAGCTTTTCTAATATAATTTTTTTTATAAAGAGAAGTAACACAAGGGCAATGAATGCCTACTACTATTACTAGTTATTACCTTTTTTAGGAAATGGATAGTGATAGAGAAGACAGGTGGTGAAGGAAGAGATAGAGGAAAGCTTCGATCCTTTACAACTCTACTTTTTGCACGTTTTTGTTAATAATGCAGTGTTGCAGTGCCTCTCACCAATGCCTGTCACCATTTTATTGGTTATTTTACTTCGCCGATGATTCTGCTACACAACGAAGGAGGGCGTTCTGATGTCACAATAGGATTAGTAGCTGCTGAAGTCGGTATAGTTCAGTGATCAGTGACTATGCCTTCATCACTTGAACTTTCCTACAACAACTGATATAAAGGGACACTAAAAGTAGAATTAGTAAAATCGTATCATTCTACTTTACAGCTTTCCGTATCGTTCAACTTTGTGTACAAGTTATAGAAAATGTAACAGTTTGCACAGCACATTTTTTTTGTCTGGCATTTAATGCGGCGTTTTTGACATACAGAAAAATCTGTTTTCTGCAGATTCCTACGTCAGCAGTGCTACCACCACATATTTTATAACTAGTAACATGCATTGTATATGGTACGGTTTTTGTCAGCTGACACGCAACATCACGATACGATTTTACTAATTCTACCTTAATGCACATCAGAAAAATGCGTGGTGTTGTTATTCAATGACTGTTGGATACACGGATTGAACCCAGTACCTTGGGTTTTGTAGTCAACGTGCTAACTACCTAGCAAAAAATTTCAAAAAAGGTAATCGAGTTTGGAATTAAGCATTTTTGGTGGAAGCACTTCCCTACTGGATTACCAACTTAATGATTTTAACAAGGCGTGAGACTAAAATATTCGATTCTTGAGAAGTACTTACATTTTTTTATTTGTCAACATTTCACGTAATCTATTTCGTCAAAAAAATCATTCTCTTCATTTAGCAACTTGCACGTAATTTTTTGTAATTTTAGGTAATGTGATTTGTAAGCGAGTAATGAAAATTGGCAATCAGAAAAGTAAGTCATTACTTGCCATATAGTTCTAATGGTAATGTGTAATTTTTTGCTGGGTACTTCAGCCAACGACACCACTGACATGGTTTTAAAAACTGTTAATTTTAACGTTAAACCCACTTGTTAAAACTTGGTTTTGCCATACAGGTTTACTTAAAACCTTTTTTGAATTGTTTTTAAGTGGGTTTTATGAAATACAACCTTGTTTTCGTTGTATTAAAATCAGTGCTGCCAAGTTATAATGACGAGAAGCAGCTGATAATGTGTTGCCAGTTAATTAGAATAGATACCGATTAAATCTTAAAAACTAATGCAGCTACAATAATAATCAAAAAATTCAGAAAAGAAAAATAAACTTTAGAATGGAAAACAACAAAAATATTTTCACTAGCCTCTGTGAAGAGAAAATAGACTATATGAATGACATCCATCCGCACATAAAAAAAATTAGTTTATAATGTATTTATGTGTGTATTAAATTTAAATATTATCAATCACTTCTAAGCACCTTGCGGATATCCGAGTTGCAAGAAATCACTTACAGAACGTTTTTTAATTTCGCTGTCAAGAAGAAAATGGTTTATATAAAGTGGACAAATTACTTTTCAAATCTGTTCACAAAACGGCTACGAACGGCACAAACAGTAGATGTCCCAATTACAAAAATTTTAGCAACAGTGCATATGCCCGATTGCATTAAGAATGGCGAAATTATCCATTGCTGTTTTAAACGCAAGAGCATTTTTTTCTATCAAAATTTGCTTACTTTACAAATTATCTAATAATCTCTATTTTAGAGCGCATTTTAAAATTTCTTAGTTTTACATAGAGTCTGTTTAGATGAAGGGTGATATAGCTGCGAAACGTCGCGTGCGACTCGTTTGTGAGGTAGAAGTGAAGAGATGCTTGCGGAATAGTGTAAGTCGCACGTAATGGGAATTGAAGCGATAATTTTAATAATAATTTTAATGAATATGGTAACGCTGGTTATGGTATGTACTAGCAGTGTTGCCAATTAGACTTATTTTCTTATGGTATTGGGAAATTATACAAATTATAAGCAAATATATTAGGAAGAGAAGAGGAATTCTGTTGTATTTGGTGGTAAATTAAAAAAAAAGTAAAAGAATTACCTGATTTACATTAAGCAGCGCTATAGAAGAAAGTGACATATGTATACAAAATAACTTAGCATGAATCTTTGAAAATTTTTGGTAACGTGTTTGATCTGATTTGCTTCCCCAGGCCTCTTATTGCCAAATGAAAATATTTTCATGCAACTGATTTCATGAAAAATGCTTAATGAAAGTAAATTATGTCGACATATTAATCCTACATTTCCCAATCAAAAAATTATGCAGTTCCTTTATGGCAAGACTGCTACAAATGAACGGATAAAGAGCATTGATCAAATTAATATCAAAAAGTCCTCTGACTACTGCCATGGTCGGCAACGTATACCATTACATTTTACGATTGTATGGGTTATACTTTCAGCACAAACCGGTAATGCCAGTGAAATTTCGTTTCATTTCCCTAATTTGAAATTTTAAATCTAGAAAAGGCAAACTTGATTTTATTATAGTGAGATGAAACACTCAAGTTTTGTTTGTAAATAAATGCATCTTTTGTTGTTGCTACGTCAATGTAATAGTGAGTAAAAAGATGGTTTTGTACAAAATTTTCTTAAAATAATTTAAATATATATGTACTTGAAAATGCCTTAGCATGTCACGTTTTTTCATGCATGACAACGCACGTTGACAAGCCAAACCTTCTGGTTTGCCATAATAATTTTCTGAAAATATAAATTTTAGTAAATTCTCATCACACATATTTTCTTATTGTTGGGAAAAAAAATTTCTCTGGCAACGCTGATTCTTAAGAGTATGATACCTCGTTTATACGCAAATCTTATTTGCAAATAAAACTATTTGCAAATACTGAACTCACCGTTTATACGTAGATAGAATACATTACTATCTGTGAATGATATTGCCACACATTTTAAAATTTGTATTAAATTTCTTACAAAACAAAAATAATTGGCAACATTTTACACTTTATTTGCAAATAGTGCGCTATTTGCAAATAGTTTTCGTGAGTTATTAACTTACAATAAAAAAATTATACGGCAACACTTTCCAGTTTTATTTGCAAATAAGAAGTGCGTATAAACGGGATATGAGATACACACAACTTGTTCTCAACAATGCGTGTGTATAAATACGTAATAGAAGAGTATATTAAAAGGCGCGATGCCCTTATTTTGTCGACCAGGGGTTTACTACTGCGAAAAAAAGGTATACATGTAAACGCGAGTGGATTTAAGAAGGGACTCCAAAAGAGAACGTAAGCGTTGTCGCAGCTACGTCACTCTTCATCTAAACAAGCTCATGCAAACACAAACAGCTGTAGTACAGTTTGTCAAATAAGTACTATAATATTGCTACAGAAGATTTATTTTATTTTGAACAAATTTATTAGACAAAACCTTTGTATCAAAACCTAAATTCACTAAATTTGTAGTGTGAACGCAAAATCAGCTGTTTATGGTTTTGACGTTAAAGCCAGGTGTCGAATCGTCACATCTGTGAACGTATAACTCGTCACGTAAAAACGCCATTTTCGGATTATGACCTACGTGAATGTACTGAAATCCCATTCAGCTCATCACTTAATTTGTTTTCGTACGATTGTCGATACGAAGACGGATGTGACGATTTGAGGCCAGGTTTTAACTTTTAAGTGCGAAAACACTAATAAATAATCCCCCTTATTGTGCTTGGCGATTTTGCGTCAAAAGTCAGGTGTTTTGTACTAGATTAACGAAAAATGTAGTTTTTTTTTCTTTAATCAACTACAATTAGTCGAATTTGAAGTTGAAAAACGCCAACAACGATAAAGGAGAATATTATGATATTTAAATAAAATATTAATTAAATATTAAAACATTATAACAATATGACTGATAGATAGCACACCTTGTGAATTTCCCCTATTCCCTATTGTATGTTCATATTGTATAGAGTGATGTGGCTTTCGTCTTATTCATTGCCATCTCTATAGGTTTTTCGTTTCCCTGAGTTCTATTCAAAATGACTGCCAGTAAAGCATGTTCACACAAATACTTAGATAATTTCTGTGCATTTGATTTCCTGTTGAATTTCTTACTTAAAATTAAGTAAAACTTTGTTTTATATTTTTTTTAACGAAAATACTATAAGCCCCAGAAAATTTCAATAGTTTAGCATAAATATTTGACTTTTCCTTGGGTTTAAAGGATAAAGACGACAAATGCCAACACTTCAGCTTTTATACGTTTTTGTTTTTAGTTTTTTTCTAAGGACATTTTGTAAGGTTCTTAGCTTGTCCTTGTACGACCACAAATATTGTGTAAGCACTTGGATAAAGATTTGTCTACAAGTAAATATAAAATGTTTGAATAATTTATGCATGATGTAAGTGTGTTTGTGTGTGGGTGTGTTTTAAATGTGTTACCATTTTTGTTATAAACTTAACTAAAGTAGTGTAAAAATGTTTTGTGTCGTCAGAAAGTTTATTGAGGTCGAACTAATCGAGATGACTTCGATAAATACTTTGGCCACAAAATGTTTATAAATTTGCTGCCACACATACAATAGACCAACAGGCCAACAAATTGTCGACAATAGATAATTTAGCGTTAAATAACCAAAAAGACAATGTGGTAAATAAGTGGACAGTAATGGTGGTTGCTGTAGAAGAGGAGGAGGAGGAGGAGAGAGAGGATCTGGGAAGGGCTTTTGTTGGCAGCATAAAGGATTAACTGATAACAGCAAATGTCAATTAGTAAGTCATTTAGTTAATTTGTGAGGATTTAGTTATTTGAAATGCTTGCAAGTTGAACTTATTGGGCCGGGAGAAAGAAAGCTGGCTTGATACATATATCTATATGTATATACATATAAAAAATCATCTACAATGACATGTGTATGTGCTTGTGGGGTTCTTTTTTGTATGTTTTATTTTTATATGTGAAGTATGTGAAGTCTTAAAAGTGTTTAATAAACAAGGCATGTGTGCAAAAATATGGCAAAAACAAAATAAACTTTTATAATAAAGTCCAAATGAGTGATATGTAAAACTTTTTCTTTATTTTCTTTTTTTTTTTTGACTAATACTTGTTTTTTGTTCTGCATACGTTGGCTATTTACTGCAACTTGTGTGCGTGTGTTATTAAATGAAATGATGTGTCATGATTTAGATAATATTGTGTGATAGATGTTTGTGTTTGTTGAAAAAAAAAGTTTAAATTACATGATGTTTATTTAATGTTTAAAAATAAGTTCACACATGCCACACACACTTATAGTTGTTCACGACGAATTTTTTAAAATCGACATTGAAGCAAAGTAAATGGCGGAGATAATTTTTAAAAACTTGTAAGAAAAAAATATGGGATATTGAATTTTTTCTTAACATGATTTTTCAGTGCATCCGTCTCATAGTGTGCCAGCCAGCTTTATGACAAACCATATATCAAATAACGGGTGTTTTTTATAAAGGAATAAAACTTTAATATGGCAACACTTTTTTTTAACTGGCGGCCATTTTGTCAGCTGTCAAGTTATTTATGTTTAGTTTGGTTTGGCATTTCAACATGGACAGAAATTTTGCAATTTTATTTTGAAAATCATGGTTCTGTTCGAAATACGTATCGCGCACTAGGGCCATTTTAACGTCAACATAATCGTCCATCAGAGCAATTAAATTGATTAACTGTGCAACGTTTTCCTACTACGTTTACTTTAAATGATAATACGCATCATCCACAGAGACGTCGTACAGTGCGTACAGAAGAAGTCATTGTTTCTGTATAGCGCAGCGTAGAGGAAGACACGAATCAGTCTACCCGCCATGATTACTGACTTCTTCGTTCATCAATTGAACAAACATGATGTGCAGAAGCTGTGGTTTCAACAGGACTGCGCAACATGTCACACAGCTCGTGCCACAATTGATTTATTGAAGGAAATATTTGGTAACCGCATAGTTTCACGTTTCGGACCCGTGAATTGGCCACCAAGATCCTGCGATTTAACGCCGCTAAACTATTTTTTGGTGGGGATGTATGAAGCCTACGATTGACCACTTGGAGGACAACATTCGCCGCGTTATTGCCAATACACGACCACAAATGTTGGAAAAAGTTATCGAAAATTTGACCTCCAGATTAGACTACGTCCGAGCCAGTCGGTGGCGGTTATATGCCAGAATTTATATCAAAATTATAAAGCCAGAAGATTGATCTTTCGTATAAAGTAAATTTCATGTCAATTTAAAAAAATTCATCTTTATTTTATTCCATTTCAAAGTTCTATACCTCTATAAAAAACACCACGTAACCACATAACACTTTTAGTTTAATAAATTTCCTTAATACGATTTTATAACTTTGTAACTTTTCTAAACAACAAGGAGATGAAAAAGTCACATGTGTTGTGACATTGTAGCAAGCAGACTCGTCTCGTCGATGGCTGCATGCAAACTTTATTTATTAATATCTATTTAATAGGTCTTCTTCTTTTTAGGCACATTTAGCAACAAAAACAATAACAACAACAACAAACTACAGTTGTCATCAAATGGCTGCATAAGTTCGTAACAAAATTGATGATGTCGTGATGCCCATAGACAGACATGCCACTGCGGTCTTTATTATTTAACATTATTTCACTTATTACAACCAACTAAGTGACTGACCGACCTTATGTCATTGTTGACAGATTATCAACATACATGCACATTATTGAGGAAAGACAATACGAAATTATGCTTGTTTGCATTTGTTTGTGTGTGTGTAGCACATAGTTGGTCATACTAATTTATATGCAACATTGTTTTTTGCTTATCTCATTATTAAAATTCTGCACGGTTAGAGAATAGCCAACAAAACACACTCTGACTCTTTGTGTTATTGATGAAGCGTTAATCAAAAAGTTTTTATTTCACTCTCGTTTACAAACTGACCGCAAAGTTAAATATTTAGAAGTGTGATAAAAAGTAGCAAGTGTGTGATAGATCTGCAAAAAAAAAAAAAAAAGAAAAACGTAAAATCTGAAAATGTTATGCATGACAACTTAAGCCAATTTAAGTCTGCAGCAACTTTAAGGGAGGGTTTGGTTATCCCTGCACCATCTCCACCCCCCTAGACAAGCGATTTCACTCACATTCATTCATTCATTCGTTTCCTCGTTCTTCTGCGAATGAACGAACATCAAAAAATTGTAAATCCCGTTAAAATTGCATTTTTGTTAAACTTGTCATACATTCTGTCATATTGTTGTTTTTTTTTTGGAAGTTGAATGAAAAAAAAATAAAAGAAAACCTTCGTCGCACAGAAATAGTCAAAAACAAAAACAAAAAAAAAAAAACAATACCCATTTCAACTAAAAAATAGACAAACACACAAATACCAAAAATCCTTTTCAATAGTTACCACAAAAAAAAAAAAAAAAAGAACAAATTATCTTTGGTTCTAATGCAGAGTGTTAAAACATTTAAATCATCAGAAATGATTTATAGTGTTGTTTTCTATTCCGCATTCGCAGCATTTTATTTGGAACCCAGGGGGGAGGGGGGAAATGTAATTCGATTCGAATAGGAAAATTAAACAATTCCTACAAATTTAAAAATTTAAAATTTATATTCAAACATTTGAATATTTTTCTGCCCCCTTACCAAGAACAAAAAGGCTTTAAAGCGCTTGTATTTTTTCCAATGATTTTTATAGGCGAAGTAAAAAAATATGCATAATGATGTAAAAACGAGTATTTTTAAATGAAATCATCTTATTTTTATCCAATTGTAATAAATTCAGTACAGTGCGACCTTGACTGGCAGCACACGAAGGGTTCCGTACGGGCACTAAATATTTAATACTATAAAAACTTTTTAGTTTTGGCGATTTTTTTTTATTAATCCCTTTTTTAATTTTACTATTTACAATTTTTTTTAGTATTGATGATTTTTTTCAATTTGCCAATATTTTTACAATAGATATTTTTGGTTTTGGCGCTTTTTGCCATTTTGACGGTTTTTTGGTTTTTTTGCGTTCATAGGTTTTTGGGCATTTTTTGTATTTGGCGATTTTTTGTTTGGCGGTTTTTTAGCTTTTTACGTTTTTTTAGGTTCTTGGCGATTTTTTCGGTTTTTGGGTACTTTTTCGTATTGTCGCTATTTTTAGTTTTGGCACTTTTTTCATTATTGATTTCTAGCGATTTTTTTAGTTCTTGCACTTTTTTCACTTTGGCGATTCTTTTAGTTTTTGGCGACATTTTTACTCCTGTTGATTTTTTAGTATTGATCCCTTTTTTAATTTTACAATTTACAATTTTTTTTTAGTATTGATGATTTTTTTTAATTTTGGCGTTCTTTTTGACGATTTTTGTTTTGTGTTTTACAATACATATTTTTGGATTTGGTTCTTTTTTCATTTTGGCGTTTTTTTTTTGGTTTTTTTGCGTTTTTTTTAGGTTTTTGGCGGTTTTTCGGTTTTTGGGAATTTTTTCGTGTTTGGAGATTTTTTGTTTTTGCGATTTTTTGTTTGTTTTTTTTACAACATATTTTTAGTTTTAGCGATTTTTTAGTTTTGACACTTTTTTTTCATTTTGACAATTTTTTAGTTTTTGGCGACCTTTTTACTTACTCCTGGTGATTTTTTTTATCATTTAAGCTATTTATTTTATTTGTGAAAATTTTCTTCATTTAAGCGATTTTTTCAGTTTAACCGATTTTTTTTACGACCATTTTACTTTTGGTATTTTTTTTGCATTTTGAGCGATTTATATTATTTTTGATGATATTTTTCATTTAAGCGTTTTTGCCCAACTGTGCGATGCAAAGAAGGGTATTTTGTTTGTCAGCCTATGTGTGTATGTATGTGTGTGTTCCTTTGCGACACCTGGACCTATTTTGATAAATCGTACATCAATCGATTTGCCTTAATCCTGGGAGTGTCAGTAAAGATATGACAGTATATGGCGACCAACAGACGCCATTTTGTAAACACGAAAAAAAAATAAAAAGTCGGCGAAGTATATAAAAATGAGTATCATTCGACAAGTATATTAAAATCATCTTTAGGTTTCTCTTATGATTTTTAACTTCGAATGACCATTTAGGATATTTAACGGTTCAAAGTTGGTGGCAAACTCGTGTCTACAGTAGCCTGGCAGGTCCTAATGCTCTGAAATACCATGCTCCTGTTACATAACTTCTGATGATGACAAATTATGTTACTGGTATTTCAGAACGCTTATCGTATCGGTTGGCGCACTCTTTTTTTTCATGCTAATCGATATCCAAATAGCATTTGTGCGAAAAATCATTGAATAAAGCTCTTTGGGTTCGATTTGCAACATTACTCGTTTGTGCATTGAAAGCTAACCACCATAAATTATTACATTCTTTTACACTACTGTTGTACACTTAAAAAAAAAGTAATTTTCTTTGCCAATTTCCTATATTTATATATCGCTTTTATTTTATTATAAATCATATAATTTTTGGGTTGTTATTTTATTGTTCTTTCCTTTGTTCCTCCTACACTTGTTCATCGCACTGTTGTTATCCATTTGCTGTGGATTATGCGGGTACTTTTTGTAGTAATTTTTATATCTTTTTTGGCAAATTGTTGCCATTGCAAAGCAATTATTCATACATTGGAATAAAAACCCACAAACGACCAAAGATAGATATATTTATGTGGATTTACTAGTTTTAACAAAAGGGTGGGGTTGGGTTGCAAAAAAGTAAACACATGATGCTGCCTGTTACTTGTTTTACAACGGTACATTACAAGTGTATTATTCCAAGTTACATGGAAAATTTGTTAAAAACAAAAAAAAATTATTCGTAAATTCTTTTAATTCTTTGGTTTTTTTATATCTAATATTTTGGTATAGACAAGTGTCGTTTTAGCGTTTGCCTGGAAAAGGAAGGGGACGAAAGAGTTTGGTTTATGCAACACGGCAACGCTGTGGCCAGAGTTGCTATAAATCACCTTCAAAGTCTTTGAAAATTAATTTATATTGAAGAGTCAAAATGGCGCCGCTGTTTGTGGTTAACTTAGTGGCTTTTAAATTTCCAACCAAACCACTTTTATTTGCTCTTGTTCTTTTTATAAAAAAAAAATCACACTTCTTGTATGTGTTGAATTAAATTTAAAATAATTAATTCCCCATGGCCGACACTTTTTTTTACAAAACTATTTGTTCCCTTTTGCCGTTGGGGATTGAAAATTTGTTTCAAAGTTTCAAAGCATGATATTTTGCATGTAGCCGAACGAACTGCAAGAGAAATTTTCATAATTTTGCATTTCGCAACAACTGCAATGCAATATTGGTTGCAGCATAAAATAATATAATATATGTATTGTATTGTATATCTAGTGTGTTTAGACATGTTACCACTGTCACTTTGCAAGTCCATTGTATGTAAAATTTGATGTTGTTCTCTTGCTTATCTTTTTCTTTTGTTGTTGCATGTTAAATACATGTTGTTGACTATGGTCAGTTTGTTTTACTTAAGAAAGAGACTTCTTCTAGAACTTGTTGTTTTTGCTTGGTCCATCTTACTACTACTACTACTACTACTACAATGAAAAAAGTGACAAGTTATACGAAAAGCAAAAAAAAAAAAAAAAAAAAAATAATGTGCATAAAGAAAAAGAAAATTCCTTAACAGTAAAAAAATGCAATATTTATATTGTAGTCAGATTGGAAAGGAAAAATCTTGAATAAGCTGTGATTCTCAAACTGTTTGAGTTTAACTCGCGAAATTGTGCCATTTTAAATTTATATTTAGCGGGTTTGAAGTCTAACCAGCAGGCGCATCGTCCTTAAAATCTCGCAATCTCGCAATATTACTGGGAATCTGAAAATAAAAATATAAACCTACGAATATGTTTTTTAGAAAGTTCCAAATGTTACGCCAATCAAACCAACTTTGGTTCATATTTAAACTATATATAAATTGGCACGATTGATAGAATGTTTTACATAGCCTTAAGGCAGGTATTCACTGTCCTACATTTTCGAATGACCTTTGAGCAAATCAATCATGATCTACTAGAGTTTATGACAACTCGCTAGATCAGAGTTGCATTTTCTCGAAAGTCGTTCGATCATCTAGGACAGTGAATACGCCAGCCTTTAGTTGATATAGTTTTTATTGCACCACAAATGCTGATACAGCAGTGCTTCTGTATTACATGGACTCCAGCAGCAGAAATTTTAGCACGCTCATATATCTTTAAATGTGACCTTCTCCGAGAAAAGGGACCTAGTGTGTGAAAATTAAGTTTTGAGAAAAACCCATTTAAAGAATAACCCCCTTATGCAAAAAAATATTTTACTTTAGCTTTAAAGTTCATATTAGTTGCCAAGCACTTTAAGGCTAACATAGCTTTGTTAAGAAATCATTTGCAAAAGACAACTTTAATTGTTTTGTTATCTAATAATGAATACTGGTAACACCACCGTGTTCAACAACCACTTCACAGCTTATGATGTACAAAATCGAATACAATTTCATTCGGGTATTCAAATAATTTTTTATTTTATTAAATAAATTTTCATTATCTTGAAGTAAAGCAACCTAATTTAAAAAATATGAACTTCTGACATGGTAATAAAACAGATAAACACAACTATGAAGTAAAAGTAAAAAAAATTTAAAAATTATCACAATTTGTTTTATTCGAATGAAACGAGTATTTGAATATCCAGCTTTTTCGATTTGTTTTGATTGTATGTACATCACTAAAACATTTTTGTATAATTGTATTTATTTTAATATTTTTTTATGGATTTTGCTATGTATTTCGAAGCAGTTGGATAATTTGGTGATGCTTCCCATTACATGACAGAAATAATAAATTTAAGATAAGAGCAGGCACTTCTAGCTTCATTTTCAGATGTAACATGAATCAGTATGTGCTATATTAGTAAAAATATTTGAGGTACAAAATACACATTTTGGAAATATCAACTTAAAGTAGTCTTAACAAACGTGGGTGCCTACTTTAGAATTTTTATACAATAATTTTTTTAGAATACAACTTTACTTAACATTGCTTGGCAAAGCTTTATTAAGTTTTTTGCATAAGACCCTAAAATTTTAATGTTCTCATTTTTATTGATTTTCCCAGGTCCCTTTTCTCGGAGAAGGTTACATATATATAATTCTACTGTACGTGTGTATGTCACTGAACTACTAAACGGCTGGACCGATTTGAATGAATTTTTTTGTATGCGTTTGGGTGGCGCCCCGGCAGATGGTGTTGCAGTCGGTATCTAGGTTATTTATCTATACTGTATATAAATATATTTATTCCTTTTACTCCTGCAAGAATCATAGGGTCGTTTTTAAATTTTACGGTTTCGGTAATCAGGGTTTATTTAAGACAAGTGACTGATTGGGCCAAATCAGTCCGATCCCAGTTTTTGGGGGTGACAACATTGCCTCTAGGCGTGCAGTGGCTGCGCTGGGATTTAATCTATGTGGCTAATAGGATTATACCGTTCATGGTCCGTTCCATTCCATTTTATATACACAAATGTAGCCACACGGTGGCTAATGATGAATAAATATCCCGAGTATCATGCGTATATTTTTTTATCCGACTAAATATCCATACTCTGAGTATAAGCTTACTCAGACTTTAAGCATGACAGAAAGTTATTTATTAGTTTTTCGCATAAACGAAGCAGAGATGCACTTGTATGTTGAAATTGCCTATAGTCCCAACTATTTGCTTGAGAGCAAATATCGTCGCTGTTTTAACTAACTGACCTAACTAACATTTTAAAAATTTAACAGGAGAACAGCTTTTATGGTTGTTTGCATATACATATTTTTTGAGTACTCATTGTCATTCTCTGTTTGGAACCTCTGCTTAATATTATTATGAATTTTTTATCATCTACATATGTCTTAAGAATCAAAAACTATTTATATGCAAATCGATTTGAATTATTCTCGGAAATGCTGCTTCTGAAGATTATAACCGAGAGCAGACGATGACGATGACTACGAGACGACGAGAGGCATTTGAGCTTTCATGTTCCATTTATTTTTAAACGGCGGTTGCTGTTGTGTGTAAGTATGTTGGCAATGTTTGTCTTGGTTGGTTGGCCGTGATCAATATTATACAGGTGTTCGATAATAATTTTTCAAAAATTTTGTTTAAGACGATGTGTGTTGCTGCCACGCCACGGTTGGGTACTTGCATCAGTTTGTAACACAGTAGCCAATGCCGCCTTAGTAGGAGTTTTGTCTTTGTTTTATTTATTTTTTTTTCTTAAAGGAAGATATTGCATATTGTTTTTTATAGATTGTGCTCCAGTTTGTCTGTAGTTTCATGTAGTATGTGATTTATGCAAACAATTCCTTTATGCCTGCTGTTGCTGCTGCCGCTGTTGAATCTACATTTTGTGCTTGTTTGGCTTCATTGAGTAAATAAGCTTTATGTTCTTTAGCTCTTATGTATGTATGTATGTATGTCTGTTTTTTTATGATGTTATAAGTTTGCCAAAAAAATTCTTCAACAATGGCAATAAAAATATTTGCATTTTCGAACTTTTTTCTCTTCTTATGCAAATTTTTTCAAGCAAAACAAAAAAGGAAAAAGAAGAAAGACTTCTTTCTAAAAACACATCTTCGGTGATATGTTTTTTTTTTTACTTCTTATATATTAAGTTAAAAGCCACACTTTACTTTTAGCACTATTGCTGCTTTTTAATAATCTTCTATAACATTTAATTACTAATGAACTTTGTAAACTCATGATGTGTTTCCTTCGTTCCCTTTTGTTTGAAGGAAAAAATCGTTGATTTTTCTTCCCCTAAAACTGCGTTAAAAGATTTAAAATATAATTTAAATACTTAAACGAAGTTTGTTTGGGCTTCATAAACACCCTTTTCCCATAAATATAAAAAGTATATTTATTCTTCTTATCTATGCGTTTTTGTATTTTTTTCTTTTAGCTTTTTATTTTTAACATTTTTTCAAGCGTAAATTGTTCACAATTTTTTTCCTTCTTTTTTATTTCAATTACTTATTTTTCCTAATTTTTTTTCCCAAGCAAAGCATTTTGTTAGTAGATTAACAACAATTTTTTTTTGTTTGTTTCACACTTTGAAGTTTGATCCGTAAAATAATTTTCATATCCGTCTAGAGCCGTTACAATTTTCGCTCTTTTTTTATTCATTTCATTTTGTGTTTATCAAGTGTCACAGGTGCTGCCAACTATAAAATCTGTAACTTTAAACCCCCAAAGAGAGGTGGAGGGGAGGGAGAAATTAACAATATATTGAGTTTAATTCGTAGAGAACTAAAGGTTTTTTTATTTAATAAAATTAAAAGATGTTTTTTTTTCTTGAAAAAAAAATGATAATACAAATGCAAGTTAAATTGAGTGTTTTACCATTTCTTAAGATTTTTTTTAATTTTTTACCAACAACCAAATTCAAATTCATCCCAAGCAGGGAAAAGTTCAAACGTTTGTGCAATTAAACGGCTTTATGCTTACTTAATTAGTAATACATAAAATACCAATTGTAATTCCTCTAGAATTTTTCATCTTGTTGTGATGGTACGAAACAAGAATTTTATTTAAAAAAAATATATTTTTTAATTTAAATTTTTCTTGTTTCTTTTATTTTTCAAGTGTCGCTGTTGGTGAAAAAAATTCATTTAAAATTCCTTGGTGAAATTAGCAAAGCTAACAAGCTAAAATTTCATTCATTCATTATCAACCATCATCGACTTCACTGCACACAGTGTGCATACATTCATACCTTTGCCAGCTATTATTATTTTTTTGGTCATTTGATAGAAATGTACATATGGGAGAAAATATCCTCTAAAAGAAAATGATGAGTAGACGTATCACCACGCAATTTTGTAATAAATCTGTAACGGTAAACCGATTTGTTACCGTATACAGTTGTGTCTACACTAGCATTGCATTTGATTGAATTGACTTTAGTTCGATAAAAAGTTTTTAGGCCGGAGCAAAAGCTCAACTTTCAATGTGTGACATGTAATACTAGGAGGTATTGAAACCCTGAAAGGACTTTTTGGAAAGTTACTTTAAGAAATGTACGTTCCCAAAAGTATAAATTATTACTTTCTTTATAAAAAAATCATATGAAGAATTACCCAGTAAAAGAGATAATCCCAAGAAGTCGTGCAAATGTAAAATTTGCGCTCCGGAATAGTGGATTTTCGTTGCAAAAGAAAATCTCTTTTACGATTCCTAATCACCGAAAATTTTCCTTTTTGGCGTTCTATTCCCAACCCGTTTCTTTCACAAATAAAATGTAGAATTTTTGTTCCCATGGAATTTTCATTCCCCATGCAGGGACATTGGGACATTTACTATCCCGAATTTAATGGGAATGTTTCTCCCCGCTATCAATGCGTAGTGAATGTAAAAAAACGGGAAGGAGATTTGTAAAGCTTTAAAATTAATTGAAAATCAGACAAATTTAAGTTTGAAATTTACTGCATGTGAAGGAAGGAGGTTCATATCGTTAGCTAAAATGCAAAAAGGTGTAACTAACAAAAAAATTCAAAATTGAGTTCTTGATTGATTATTACGAATGCCATTAAATTACATGTCTAGACAAAATTTTACACTTCTGCTATCAAAAATTACGCTTTTATTAACAAATAAGAAGGGGATTTAACTACAAGTTTGATTATTTTTATTTTAGTTTTTTGCTTCTCCTGTAAAATTATATTCTTGTTAGTACGCCTTTTTGCATTTTAAAAAGGTATTGCAGGGAATTGTCATTATTAATCGTGATGTCGCTCTCAAAATAATTATTTATAACTTTTAATATTTAATTGGAAGCATAATATTGATATTACGCGATATACGATCATTAATTAATTCAGTTCGCCTGCAAAAATAAAGTGCACAAAACCAAGGGAGAAGTGAAGAAATCCATGTGAAAAGTATTATTCATGATCAAAAAAGGGAACACATTTCAAGGGAAAAGTTGTTCAGGGTTGCAATTTGGGGAAAAAGGAAAATATTTCGAGGGAAAAATATTGACGACAGGTGTAATTTTTTCATGTAAATTACAGTATCTAACTAGTTACAAATTTTAGATGAAAATCAGTTTATAAATTTCATTAAAAAATTTTTTTTTTGTTTTAAAAAGCATTGTGTGTATTTTCTGAATTATAAATTTTTGTATGACTGATATACATTTTTAACTGCTTTTCTACTATTATAAGCATATCTTTAATATATATTCTTTGGAAGAAATAAAAATGTAGTTCCTTAAAAAATAACAAATTATTTAAAAACGCTTGCTTAAATATACGATGTCTATTACTAAGGCCAGCGCTAGTAGTTAGAATATCACTAAATACAGTTCAAAAAAATCTCTCTTCTATTCTGCTCAAGTCAGCATACAATTCAAAAACTTTGGTCTAAAAAGGATTCTTGGAAAAAAGTAGTTTATTTTTAAAATAAAACTGTGTAACATTATTTTTTTTTTGCAGCAATTAGAGTATACATCCATTAATGTAGACAAAAAAAAAAAAACAATCAGACTGCGTACTTGATTTTTAATTTTTTAATCTTTGGCCCTGACTGCGCGACGCAAAGAAAAGTATTGTGTTTATCAGCCTATGTGTGTATGAATGTGTGTTCCTTTGCGGCACTATATAAACCGAACGCGCTGACCCATTTTGATGACTTTTAAATCAATCGATTTGTCTTAATCCTGGGAGTGTCACTAAAATATGGCGGCCAACAGACGCCATTTCGTAAATACGAAAAAAATAAAAAGTCAGCGAACTACAAATGGGTATCATTCGACAGGTATTTTAAAATCATCTTTAGGTTTCTTTAGGTTTCTCTTATGATTTTTCATTTCGAATGACCAGTTAGGGTATTTAACGATTCGAAGTTGTTCGCAGTCGGGTTTTTTTGATTTTTTATTTGAATTCGAGCGATTAGTTTCCTCTCGCCGAGGTTTTCTTTCGACATAGTGGAAAAGGCAGTATAAGTTGTAGCCTTAAGTCAAATCTAAAACACTTTGAAATTTTATGATTCTATTTCTCTTAGTTCGAAAGCTTTTATGGCTTTTCTCACGTCAGAAATTTGTTTCGCATTTCTGCCAAAAAGAAAAATATAATTTTAAGTTACTAAAACATATTAAATACTGTGCAATTGTATTTCTCTTTAGAAAACTATCAGTGTGAACGCTGTCTTTTACAGTTAAATGATTTGTGTTTAATATTTGTTTTTGTTTTTTGCTCACTTTAAATTTTTTTATTTTTTTTTTTTGCATATTACCGTTTAGTATGAGTGAAAAGTATTACGTATTCTGAAAGTTAACGAACTAAAAATAATACGTTTGATATTATTTTGCATAATCCCAATGAAAACATTCATTGAAAAACCAAATATTCCACACTAACCAACCAAAGAAGAACCAATATCGTCATTGCCTTCGTCTCTTTTTCAGGTTCTTTATACACCACCACCAGCAGCAGCCAGCCAGCCAACAGTTTGTTTAACGGCTGATTGTTCCACTGCTGTGGCTGGAATCAAGAGAATACTGACAAAAAATAAAAAAAGAAATAGGAAAGCAATATTCCTTTTGCAATTTTATAATAAATACACCATGTTAATGAAAAATTCATTAAGTTTTTTTGTTTGAGCTGAAAATGGGAGTGTTTGTACAACATTTCTTTAGTTGATAAAAATTAACCAAAAATATTGTACAAACATACACATGCACATGCACAAGCGAGTACTTTCAAGCCTATAAAAAATGCATTCAAAATATAAAACAAAGTATAATAATAATTTTTGGTACATTAATAACCAATAAGTTGCTTGCAGCTGTCCACAGACTCCAGTTACGGATAAATAAAATATACCTACAACACTATCATTGTTGTTGTTGTTGTTGTTGTTAATACTGGCTGTATCGTCTTAATTGTTCAGATGGTTAAGACCAGCAGCAGAAAATATTAACAAAATGCATGTGTGAATGTATGTGGAATGCATGTATGAATGTGCATATGTGGAATGCATGTATGTATAGTATACGTATGTATGTTTGTGTATTTATGTTAGTAAGTGTATTTTAAATCATGTTCATATATTGACATAAATTAAAAATGGCTTAAAAAACATCATGGCTAACCAAATATGGTGTTTATTAAACGTCAACAAACGACAACTGTTGTCTACTGATTTATGATGTTTGCAATTTGATTTTTTCTCTCTCATTTTTGTTTGCTTCTTTTTGCCATTTGAAAACATTGCAAAAATAAATTACTATAAAGAAAACGAAAAAAAAGTGGAAACTGAGTACAAAAATTTTTCATTAAAAAAGCAAAATAATAAATAGTTCGGCTGCTATTGATACCAATTATGACTTTAATATGTTTAAACAAAAGCAAAGCTTTGCTTTTTAATCTGTTTCATTATGTATTTTACTTTAGTCAATGTGAAAGTTAAAATTTAATGATATAAATGAATATGCCTTTGAAAAGTTTAAAACTTTAATTGATATTAAAGCACTTTACTTTTATGGCTTGAACTTCATTTGCATTGTCATCTGGCAACGCAACTTAAATTAAAAAAAAATAAAAAATTGTATTATGTACGGCAACTTTCTCCAGTATCTGGATTCAGTAACTTGTTGCAAAACGAATATCGTAATATTTATCAATAGTATATTTATTCGTTTGCAGTAACTATAACGTCATTCTGCAATTTTTATTTTACGATACTCACCATTCAATTCTATTCATGTGGCATCTCTGCATTTTGACATTTTGCAAAATAAGCGAAAATCGCGAAGAAGAATAAAAATAACTAAATGAATTTGAAGTTTTGAATATACTTTTGATACTTCAACCGACAGGCAATATCGTTAAAATATGTTACTGGATAACAAATTCGATAAGCTTTCGTCATAATTGCTATTATCGTAATAAAAGTTACTGAATCCAGGTACAGTTGCCTAAAAGTTGTCGAAAATATGATCATGACAGTTGGGTGGGTAACTGAAAATAATGTAAAGAAAACTTCAAAATATAAGAATTATAAGGGCTGGAAAGAAAATTGTGATGCAAAATTTGCTTAAAAATTACTTATCATTACAAAAGTTTACATCTGTTAGACGCCTTTACTATGACGAAATGTTATTGCTGAAACTAATTTTTAACTAAAGATTTTCTTTTTAGACGCCATAAAGCATATTTTCGCCTTCCCAAAAAAGGAGTAGTTGGTTTAATTTAATTTGAATTTTTTGTTAAATTTACGAAATTTTTTCTGTAAAAATTACGCATCCAAAATTTACCATTGCCAATATTATTGCAATTTGGCAACTGAAATTAACAGCTGTTAGTTGTCAGTTGCCATACGTAATGTCATTTTAGGAACTGGCAACGCCACTGTAGTTAACTTGCCATCCGTAATCGAGCTATTAATCACTAAAAATTTTGTGAATACATTTTATTACGAATTATTGCGACTTTCTTTATTTATAAAATTGTTATTGCTATAAGACTACATTTATTTTCAAATACATACTTACAACTACAATTCGAATTTAACAAAGTCATGATAACATGTAGTAATGGCAAAGCAACAAAATAAAAAAATATGTTCAATATTGAGCTCTAGTTTCAACAATGATATTAGTTGGACTTGTCATTTGTTTAAATGAAAGTTCAACATAATATCTCAAGTTGTTTTGAGAAATTTTAGAGTAAAGGTTGCCTGATGGTCTGCATTAGCAACAGAGAAATTCGCATAGGAACTAGCTAAACCCTCAACAATAAATTTCATTGAGGGCCGATATCCAAAAAAATAAACAAATAAAAAATTCAAGTTAAAAAGCGTTCACCACCAACTTTTAATCGCAGAATTTCCATAAACACAAAACAAACTTACAAATTGTACACTTGCCATTTTTCCTTAACATAGCCGTGAACATGTTTTGCAAAATAAGGTTGTGCTCGTATTATCATATAGCATTTACTACGTCTTTTCAATATGATTATGTGAAATGTCACATTAATAACCGCAAGTACAAGTTATAACAGTAAAATTAAAATAATAATTCATTGCAATAATTTAGCATTTTCGGTGGTATGGTACTACGCATGCCGCGCATACATCATATATTTTACCTAATAATAATTGTTATTATTATGTGTAATACAATAATAAAATCACACACGCACACGAATACTCCTACCAAGCAAAGTAACCCACATAAGTATGCTGCGGGAAAAAAATAAAAATCAAATACATACACACTTACACATGATTAAATTTATTTGCAAAAGGTAGGCAAACTTACTTTACTGTTTGTGTGAAGAGCAAAAAAAAAAAAAAAAAAAGAAAGACTACAACAACAACACTAGCATGCATATGTAAGCACAGAGACCCTTTTCATAAGCATAACGGTAAAATCAGAATATTCTCAAGAAAGAAATTCAATGTTATTAATGAAAGCACGAGTATGGAATGATTTTATTAATTTCGCCTTTTAAAGGCCACACACACATCTCATATGCATTCATACTTACATACATACATACATACATATGTTTACATGCATGTGTAGAAAGGAATGTGTTTGTTTACTTTGGTAACCAAAGCAAACAGACTGAGTGAGAATACATACATATGTATGTATGTATGTATGTACATACGTAAGATGAAGTATTTTTGTTGAAAATTTATGTTCTGAGTAGTGGGTGGTAATTTTATTATTAGTTTTTTGTTTTCATTTTTGCAAGTTAATTTTTCACATATTTCTTAGCTAAGTTGTTTTAAGCTTGATAAATGTTCCAAGTTTCAAAAAAGAAAAGAAAAGTAGCAAATTAAAAATTACGAAAAAAAATTTGCAGAAAATAAAGAAAAATAGCAAATTGAAAATTAAGAAAAATTAAATTAGGTATTACGACAATCTTTACAGAATGCAATCACGTCTACAATCGTTAACGATTTTACTATTTAGGCTTATAGCACACGAATGTCATACTTTCTTTGAAACAATGTAAGCATTTACATTTCTTTTTTGGTATACATATACATATGTAACGCGATTCTACACGTCAGAAACGTTAAACCAACGCAATCAACATTACAATCGATGTTTAAAATCAAATCTTTAAAAAAAACTAATATTATTTATATGAAAATTTCAGTCAAAAGATTTTAAATATAATTGGCGGATTAAAACGGAAGTTTAAGTGTGATAGTGTCACAATGTTTTCAAATTGTTCTTTTAGAGAAAAAAAACCATAAGCGTAAACAATTATATAAAAAATAAAAAAAATTATATATTTGATCAATGAATTTTGTCATTAACAACGAGCTAACGTAAGAATTCATTGTTTTAATCAAGAATTTCATGCATATAATGAAAAATTTTCATACATATAATGAATAATTATTAATAATGCTACTTAATTAGCTGAATGAATGTTTTTTTTTCTTAGTGTTGTATTGTGCTTCATACGACGAATTTATACAGGGAATTTCTACCGACGAATTTGTCGCATTGGGCGAAATTCGTCATTCGTCCCAGTTGTGTTTTTAGCATAATGCTGGATTTTAACTTTTGACAAATATAATGCTGCGTTTTTATTTCTTATTTTATAAGAATAACGCCAAGTTAGTCTTTACCCACACTGATCAAATGTCGCGAACAATTTTAAAAGTAATAAGTTTTTCCCATTTTTTCTTTCCTGGTAGAACATACATACATACATACATACACACAAATGTAAATATGTAACAGTTTCATTGTTGTCGCCATAAAACAAGCCATGACAATAACATTGACGATTTATGTTTATGTTGACAATCAATGTTTCAACATACAACTACCGACTACAAACAAATGTACGTTTTTGCATGTCGTCTATAGCTGCTATTTTCTTTTACTTATTTGCGTTTCCTCGCCCAAAGATGTGAGTGACCATCAAGGACAGTCTACAAAACTGACGTACAGCTTTAGCTTTTATTGTTTAATAAAAAAAATTTTCACTTGGTGACACAAAATTGACAGACAGTTTAAAAGTAGCAGCAAACGGCCATAGAAAAGAAAAAAAATCGTGCCGAACTTTTATAGACCCCAAATAGCCTCTAACTACATACTTATCTACATAACCTAAGCTTGAGGGTTTTTGCTAAATGAAATTAAAACTGTCCCTAGAAAAAATCAAAACACTTGTTATTTAGCAGATAGATGACGGACACGTATGTAGCTTTTTCTAATACCGCCAAAGTAATATATATTTTTTTTAATCAAACTTATACTCACTCGTATGAGAAAAAAAAAACAAAACGCCAAAAAAGAACAAAAAATAAATAAAAGGTCGATAGTTTATTGCTTAACTTGAGCATAATTTTAATTTTTGCTTTTATGGATTTTACTCCAAGTGTATGATGTCTGTCTACATTGATGATATTTTTCTTTGGAAGTCATCATTCTCATATAATAACTCGTCGCGTCGCGTCCAAAACATGGGAATGTTGTAAATTTTGTGTGTGGATTTCACTGAAAAAATTATATATGGCATGTAGGATTGTTGATTTGATTCTTTTTTTTACCTTTTGGCCGTTACCCTACAGCAGGCAATCGAAAATGTTCGTAGCCATAAATATTTAATTTAAAAAAATATAAAATTAATATTTTTGCTATAAAGAATAATCAGAAATAATTTCTTACTCGGGCTTAAGTTCAGTAATTTCAATTCTTATTGAATGAAATATTTTTATTAATTAATTAATAATAATAAAGAAGAGAAGAAACTCACATTAATCAATAAAAATATTTCATTCAATAAGAATTGAAATTACTGAACTTAAGCCCAAATAAGAAATTATTTCTGATTAAAATTCACTACAGTTCAACTAAATCTAAAAATGTCTCACATAAAGAATAATTTTATTATTCTCAAGAGATTTTTGGTTCAACTTGCAAAAATTTTGATTTGAAATCATATTAAATTTACAAGAAATAATATGTTGTTTAAGGGAGTTGGTGTTTATTTGCTTAATTACACTGTTGTGCTAAGTTGTATGACTTGTTTTTGTGTTGTTGTTGTTGTTTTTAGTGATGCTCGTAAATAGCCGACAAACTTCGCAGTAGTAGTAGTAGGCAGTGTCGGAGGGTGGCAGGTTCGAATCCTGGATATAAGACAAAATAGCTTTGCAGTTTGTTTTTTTTTTTTATTTAAATATAACTTTTCAAATACATTTTATGTTAAATGTACAATCAAGTAATGTTTAATTAAAATTTTATTCATGATGGTAGATATTTAGGGTCTTATTCATTCAAAATTTTATAAAACAGTTTTACATACAAAATTTGTTTTATAAACCCTTTCCGAGTTCAAATCTTGGCCGAAGAAGTCAATTATATACATATAAACATTTTCCTGTTGCTTCTGTCAATATACACACCAGAGAACAGCAATGAGTAGTGCAAAAGTGAGTAGATAGAGTTGAATCGTGACATATAATTTCTTGTACTTATGCTCAATGTTGTCTATGAATCAGATTCACTCTGAAAATTTGAAGTGCGCATCGAACTCATACTTAGCAACATTTATGACCTTGTTGATTTCGACTCTGATTAACTCAATACCTATGGACGATGCAAAATAAGTATGATTCACAATGCGAACTTCGCATATGAACATTAAAGTTCTCATTATAAGGTTATGTGTTTCTCCGTTTTTTTTTTTTTTTTTTTTTGCAGGAATTGAAAAACAACCCTATTTACTACTATTGTATACTACTTGCAAACTGTTTAATGATTAAAGTTTTAAATAAACACACATGCATGAGTTGTGTGGGCTGAATCAATGTGAGTAGTATAAGTATTTTCCTGAAGAAATCAAACTTGAGGTGGTTTATGGGTGTGAGTGTGGTATGACTATGATGTCGACGTCGCATTCATATTTATTTCAATCTATGCTTATAAAGCAATTTCATCGTGAGTATGAGTAAATCAGAGTAGTTGAGTTTAAATAATGTCTACTTACTTACATATGTATGTATATTTAAAATTTCATGAGTCAGTATGAATAGCGAAAAACTAATTATTTGCCGATCACTGATACACAAGTAAATAATTAATAAAATACAATGGCTACATTAAGTTAAATTCATGTTGTTTCAACTTGAAATAACTTTGATTCGACATGGTTCTTCGCGTTATTTCAGTATTGAAATTGCGTTGTTCCGACTTCAAATAACTTTGATTCAACATGATTCTTCATTTTGATTTGACAGTACGGTAATGTTAAATCAACTTGAAATAAAGTTGTTTCAAAAGGAAATTATTATTTTTTAAATCATGTTAAATTAACATGAAACACATGTAAAACAAAATCATTGCCGAAAATGGTTAAATTAACCTTGTTTACGTAGACTTTACAACTGAACAAAATTTATTGCTCACGTCAGGAAATGCAATGTTTAGTTTTAGTTATGCTATTTTATATGGAGTTTGACGGATGAAGCAAAGTCAGCTGGTGATCAGCTGTGCTGGTACTAAATAAGCTTTGAGTCATTACAGCATTCGAAATGCCCCTTGTGAACTAATCTTACAATTCAAAATAAAAATTTAGCGTACAGCATTTATAGGTCGTCTTCATCCCTTTAAATAATGTTATTTACCTTTTCCTTCTTTGTGGTGTAGTTCAAACTCAATTTGCGCTAATAAATCGCCTAAAATTTTGACAGTTTCGTGTGTTTCAGCTCATACATATAAAAATGTATAGTAATCACTAATATTTTCTTTGGGCCAGTTTAAGTTTTATGGTACTCGCTCGTATCGCCGTCATCGTCATCAGCATCAGCATCATCATTATCATCCTTAAACACATTGTCGTCGTTCATCGTTGTTCATCAGATTCTTTTAGCAAAATTTTGCAAGTAAATATTTGTATGTTGTATAGTTGTATGTTTGTATGTATGAAAAAGTGTTTGTGTATCTTTGTATTGTATATTGATTTTGGACAAGGTTTTAAGAGTTTAAGCATTTATCATTATTTGTTTATATACGAGTGTTTAACATTCCAATAAAACATTGAATGCCACTATGTATGTACGTATGTATGTATGTATGTTTGTACACATATAGGACTATTGTTTCTTGTTGTTTAAGCAGAATGATGAAATGCGGGGAAGTAGGAAGGGATGATGGAAAGTACAACATTTATATCTAGAACATGGTAAGTTGTTGAAGCCTTTTTTTTTTTTTTTTTTTGGTAAGCGAAGGAACATTTTGTATTTTTGTATTGTATTTAGATTTTTATTTTGTGTCGTCCGTTTGTCTGTCATTGTTGTTTGTTTGTTTGTTTGTTTTCGCTTCAGAAGAAATAGGTAGTCCTTTTTTTCTTCTTCTCTCTTGTACTAAAACGGTAGCCAGTAAGTAGCATGCAACAAACAGCAAGAGCAGTTGTTTTATATTTTTGCTGCCGACTGCTTGTAGTCGTATTTGTATTTGATATTGTAATTGTTTTTGGCTTTTGAATGGTTTTGAATGATGTCAACATGTTTGGACTTTACAAAATAAAATACCTTCAATGTAAATTTATGTTGTTGCTGGCTGTGTTGTACATTTTGATTTCTTTAATTCATTGTTTTACGGATGTTTGTATGTACATATGTTTGTGTGGATGTTGCTGCTGCAGTTGCTGGTTGGTCGTAGTTGGGAATCATTTTCAGCAATAAAAAGATTGAACTTTGTTTATTCACAGAAACGATTTAATGTGAATAATTTTTGTGCTATTGTTGGCTTTTGTTTGTACTTTTTAAAATGTGATAGGCACAATATGAAATTCAATAAATACATACTTATATACTATATGACGACTATATGACTTTTTTTTTTTTTGGTGAGTCCAAAACCGAACAAGTAAATATGGATCAATAAAATCCTTGTAGGAACGACGGGAACCTATATATAATAAAATCAATACAATTCGAAATACTGTAAAGTTTGCTTGGGAAATGTGAATGCATATCAATCCCAGCGTAAAATGGTGCTTCGCTGGAAGCACCTATGTAAGTGCTCTTTTGGTATGCAAGCGCTTACCCGATGCATTAAATTTTGCATGATTTTTATATGGGATTTCTCGCGTAGAAGCTCTGCCACGTCGATCTAAAATGTGATTCTTTCATGCCTGTCGGAGTGACCTGAACTCAGCAAAAATATTCTTCTACTTAAAAAATTTGCTCTTTATTTTTTTTACTTTTTTTAATTTTTGTTCGCGCGTTGAATCAGGAGTCGATCCCAGGATTTCCGTATGTTAGGCTAGAACACTACCCACTGAACTACCGAAGCACGTATTTATTTTCGTGCACAATTCAATTTTATATACAGGTAAGCGAGAAAGGATGATCTATAAAAAAATTTGAGAGTTTGAATATAAACAGCCGACTGACTTCGTGGTGTTTGTGCTAAATTTCGTCATTCGCTTACGTTATTGCATCCTCGTGAGGCAGAGGGGATGTACTGTGTGCTTTTCCGCGCTTCCGAAGCGCTTATTTTTCTGTTATATTAAACTACACCTTCCAAAATGTTTTTATGGAAGGGATTTAAGAAACCAAAATAGAAAAAAAAATCAAAAGAGACTTAATAATAAGCAATTTAGAAGCAATTGCTTCGAAATCTCGATTAATTTTTTGCTGGGATTGGTTAGATTTTTTTCCTTTCAAATATCATATTGAAGTTATAGAGTAACTAAGTGACTTAAATAATTTATATTCTTTAACACTTTCATTGCCCACTACTGAGGTGTTGTGGTAATGTTTTTATACGTTCTGAAATTGTTTGAAAAGACGTTTGACGGAGATTCTGAATTACATATACATAGTGTTCCCATAATATGTTTAATTTTCAATAGCCTACAATTAATAGCTATCATGACTCAACATGACAGATAGCAAGTAAAAAGCACGTCATCAATAAATGATCAAATTATTAAAATTCACTATAAAATTGGTGAACATTTCGTGGTCACATTTCGCTAAATCTAGAGCGTGTCTGTGTATCTGTCTCTGCACGAGTCAACTTACAGACCAAACTTCTAGACCGATTTTGATTTAGTTTTTTTTTTTTTTTTTTGTTTGAAGGTGACTTGATCTTAGCTATGTTTGAAGAAAATTGGTCCAGCAGTTAGAAGATATCACATATTTTCTAAACACATCGGGCCAGTAGTTAAAAAATTTGGTGGCGAAATTTGTGCTGCTAGGACAAATTATTGATATAAAGAATCGATCTCGTGCAAGTCGCTGAAGAACAACTGAAAATTTTGTTGTTGTATCCCATTGTGTTTGGAATTCGGCATTCCATAAATGATATTACACGGTATTTTGCCAAAAAAGAACTCCCGCTTACCGAACATCAACAACGACGTGTTGTGGTTGATTGGGTTCTTGAAATGCATCAAACTAATTTGGAATTTCATTAAAAAAACATCATATTGAGTGATGGAGTTAACAATCAGAATTTTCGGTATTTGGGTCTCGGAAAACCCAAGAATCATTGTTGAAAAGCCTCTCCAGTCTCCAGCGTGTGACTCTTTGGTGCTTTCATTGGACCTTTTTTTGTCGGAAATGACCCTGGAGCAACTATTAAGGTGAAGGTATTGCGCTATCGAACGATGATTAATGATTTTTGGAAGATATTGATGTGGACAATGTTTTTTTTTTCAACAAGACGGCGCTGCGAGCCACGTAAGCAACGATACCATCGCAATTTTCCTTAAAAAGTTTCCTGACTATGTGATTTTTCGAAGAGGCGATCGTAATTGGTTACTGACATCTTGTAGTTTAACACCTTTAGGCATTTTTCTTTGGGGTTTCGTGAAAGATTCCAGTGACCTACAATCGATTTAAGACTTCAAAGTTGGAATCCGTGAAGTTATCGACGGCATATGCATACATGTGCGAATCGGTGATGGGAAATTTTATGAAGAGAACATGGTCCTGCAAGCGCACCCTTGGCGGATATTCCCTTTATTGTGGTTAGCGTATTTAGACTTTGACTACGACAGTTGGGGTGTTTTTTAATCTATTACATAAACGTCGTAGTCGAACTCGAAATACGTCAAACGCGATAAGGGAGATTGTTTCATATTGTTAACGTCACACGCATAGGCGTAGAAAGGCCGTTCTGGGGAGGGCATTGCTCTCCCCAGGATGGTTGCTTTTGTTGCTGTTGTTCCTCCTAGAATTATTGAAAATTTCTCGTAATTATTTTTTTAACTCGTAAGAATCACCAGGCATAATTTCCACCCCCTCCCTTCCAACCCAAGAAAAAATATTTCTAGCTGCACAAATTTGTACACCCCTTCTTTACAATTAAATAGACATCAGACGATTTCGCTTAAAAATACTCGTTATTTTTACAGAGAAAAAGTAAACTTGTTATTGGTAGACTTTTTATTTGAAAATAAATTATTTAGCTCACATTTCCTTGAGGCCGTGATACACTATTCTACACAATCCTGTGAGTTTTGAAAAAATACAAACCGGGTATTATGGAGTCTATGAACATTTTCAAAGGACAATAACACTTTATCAGATCAGGATTGTATTTTTTCGTAGGTCGTGGGATTGTGCAGGATAGTGAGTCATGGGCGCTGTGAAATAAGGTCCAATAAAATTAAAGAATTTTTAATTTTGAGTTATTTCATAGTGCTTGATTCGTGGCCTTTAACAATATTACACAGCCGGACAAATTTTTTTCCAAACAAGCAAGTACATTGGAGATGAATTTTCAACTGAGCTTAAGTGAATATCAAGTTTTGGATAAATTATTTTTTCATATACAGGTTCTTTCCGCTTAATTGATCTTCATTTAATATATTTAGTTAAAAAGTTATGTAATTGCGTCAACGAATCGAATAACATAATAAATAAATTATTTGACCATTGTGCGCTTGAAAAACTATACATTTTTGAAAAGTCAATTAAACGGAAGTTACTGTACATATACCACGAATAAACATAATTCAACCTTTTTTTTCTTATCTAAAATTTAATATTTAAAAAACTAATAACACATAGTGTGAACGTTCCTTCCTTTCTACTTTATTAATTCAGCGCTTGTTTTCTTTGACGTTTTTGTTTGTTGGGCATTTTTTTTTCCTTCTTTGTGATACACGCACAAAATGACAACTTTATTAAATTAAATTAAATATTGGAATTCTATCGCATACTTCAACATATACACACAATACGCCTAACAAAAAAAAAGTGCTTTAATGAAATTCCATGATCACACATCATTAACTGGACAAAAAACTAAAGTCCCATACAAAAAGCGTCAAAAAGGATGTGGCAATAGTTGCCAGAAAAAACTGTCTGCAACTTCTATATACAACAATCCAACAGGCAGACATACATACAAACGAGTAGAAACCAATTGATTCGACTCATTACAATTATCGTTAGCGCTGTGAAGGGAGAAAAAAGGATTCTACTGATCAAAGAAAAAAAAAAAAGAAGCAACAAAATAAACTTATGATCAAATCATGTTTTGAGACGCGACTATTGTTGCACCTTCTGGTATGACAAACACGACAAAACATGTCCATACAGCAGCGCAGCAGTTTTTAATATAACACAGACTCTAGAGACCAGCCAAGATGATGATCACAATGATGATAATACTCGTAGCGGGCAAAGCACTGGACTGTTTGTTAAGCAGAGTGTTTGTTGCAAGCAGTTGTTGTTGTTGGTAGATCGCATGCACATACAAGTGTTTTCCTTTTCACTGTTTTGGGAGTTGGATAATTTTGATGACGATATTTTTATGTTGTCATGAAAATTTAATTGAAATTCCAAAAAAGGAGAGTTTGGTAGCAGTTTGAACTGAGAAATAAAAAATAAGATGATGAAGACGTCATCATGTCTACTCAAACAAAAGAGGACGTAAGTAAAAGTTTTTTGTTTTAAGGGCTTTTTTTTTTTTTTTTTTTTTTTTTTGTTTTTTTTGTTGTAGTTGTGGTACCTTTTTCGGCCATAATTTCAGAAATTGGTTTTTATTGACTTCCCGTCATTTAAGAAGCGATCAATTTTCTTTAAAAAGAAACTGTCACAAAAAACTCTTAATATTGAATTGCTTAAAAGTGATCGTTTTGTGCCAAAAAGCTAAAAATAAAATGAAAGAAAAAAAACTCAAGTTCGCAGAAACTAAAGAAGATGTCATGTGTCAACAGCAGTTAAGTTTTGGTAATTTAAAAAAAACAGCAAAATCTTGAGTTGATGACAAATAAAAAAGTTATGATTTTTTTAAAGAGTTTACAAAAATAAAAACAAAATATCGGCGGCTTAAATCTCAGAAGTTTTAAGTTGAGGTGATAGTTTTTTTATGTTGGACGAAGCAACTACTTACTCTACAGAAAATTGGAGGAAATTTAAGTCTTGTATCAAAAATGTATGAAATCTAAATCTAAGCAATTTTCTGAATTAAGTCCTAGTTTACGCCATGTAAGTCTTATTTCCAAGCTGATTAGTTTGTTAGGAGAGAGAAAGAGTCGAGGGGAACAGAAACATATAATACATGTAATAATATACGAGCTATATAACCATTTTTTAAAAAATGGTAACAGTCCGGTAAACTTTTTACGTTTTTTAGGTTTGGCGGTATTTCTTAGTTTTGGCGCTTTTTTCACCTTTCCGATTTTTTCCGGTTTTTGGCTTTTTTAGTTTTGGCTTCTTTTCCGTTTTGGCTATTTTTTCGTTTTTGGCGATTTATTTTAGTTTTAGCGATTTTTAGTGTTGGCACTTTTTTCGTTTTGGCGATTTTTTTTCGGTTTTTGTAAATTTTTTCGGTTGTTTTTTTTTTTAGTTAATATAATTTTTTTTTATACAATAAACTTTTATACATTTATTGAATAAATTAAAGATTGACAAACTTTTAAAAGAATCATATGGTTAAATATTTTTTATGAAATTAGTTGCATCAAATTTATTTTATTTTTTTAATAGTAGAAGCAAAATAAATCAAATAAATTCAGTAAAGTGCGACTTTTACTAGCAAACGAAGGGCTCCCTACGGCGCTTGTTTCTTTTTGGTATTTTTTTCGGTTTTTGGAGATTTGACGTTTTTTTTTATTTTTGGCTTATTTTATCTTTTTTTAAAATTTTTTGGTGACCTGGTTTCCTTTTTTTAATTCTAGCGATTTATTTTATTTTTGGTGATATATTTCATTTAAGTTTTTTTTTTAATTTTTTTCAGTTTAAGCGATTAGCGATTTAGTTATGGAGTTTTTTCTTTTCTGTGATTTTCCGCTTTTGACGATTGTTTTTAGTTATTTTGGCAATATTTTTACTTTTGCTGATTTTTTACATTTTAACCACAAATTTTATTTTTATTATACATCTTTTCTATATTTATGATTTTAACAGGCTAAAGTTCATATCGCTTTTTAAGCCAAATTACATGTGATAATTATTAATGAACAAATAACACAAAAGTTGTTTGTTTGTTTGTGTTGTTAATAAGTACAACACATAGTTGAACGGAACAGCCAGCCGTTTTCGAAGGCCATTAAACCTTCATCATCAGCGTTCTTTTGTGTTTGGTCCACTGTGTGTGGTGTCAGTATATGTAGGTTTCTGCTTTATATACGAAACTTTTTTGCAAAGGGAATATGTGAATTGTTTTGATTCATCGTATTTCAATTTGCTGAAAGCTTTTTTGTATTGTAAGCTCAATTTTACCATCTCTATATTTACAACAGTCTTACCATTATCGTTTTGTTCTTTACTAATTATACACATGTTAGTTAATTTGCTTATTTCTTTTCATTTAGGCGATTTTTCGTTTCGGCATTTTTTTAATTTTGTATTTTTTTTAGTTTAAGCGTTTTTGAAAATTTCAAGAGTTTCTTTACAGTTTCCCAGATACAGCAAAGTGGTTAAAATTCCATTAACTAAAAGAATATCCTTTAATTTTTATTTTATTTAATTTCAGTGTTAATTGGTGTAGTCTGAAAGAAAGAGAAACACGTTACAGTACACTCTAAATGATTTTGATTGATGGTACCCTTTTACCTAATTTACATTATAAAATCTAATGAAATTTGTTGCACGAACCTTCTTCTATTTGTTAATATGTAGTAGTGATAAAATTTGACGTAGCGTTATATATTGATTCCTATGGTTTCAAGGTGGAACAAAGGGCCACAAGTGAAAATGTGGTAAGTTAAATTTAAGATGAATTCGGTTTTAGCTAACCGCATCCGATTCTGGTACCGGGGTTGCCGGTAATCGCCACGTCATCTAAGGATCATTGTCAAATCGGATATTTGCTGAGATCGTTGAATAATGTATCCGAGACTCTCCCCTTAAACCCGCTAAGCTGTTGTCCGGGACTGCTTATCGCAGCTACCCAGCATATCTGCTGGGCGTTCCACTATCAGCAACCTGCGCACGAGTCCGGTATAGTTTCAGCTGATGCTCTCGATGCAGTTAAGTATCATTGAAACTGTAGTTACAAAAGTTTGCTGATACTCATCCGCCAGGCATAGCATTAGTCTCTGATATATTTTTGGTAACTTTTTAGTTTATCTGATATGTTCTCTACTCCTATTGGCAAATTAATTTTTTTCAGTTTCATAATGTAAAGTCGGTCTTTTAATAGTCAGGCGAGGAGTGAAACACACCCCAAATAATATTTTCAATCCAATGATTCAATTTGTTCTCAATAGCGTACAGCAAGAATTCGACGAGTCTTAAACATTTTAATTGACAAATAAAAAACCCTAGCAAACAATTTCGCCTTGTCATTTATTAAAGAGTTTTTTTTTTGCTGATTATTAACGATACGACGAAGGTGATTATGATGAAGATGTCTTTCCTTTTGTTTGATGTCCTAAGTTTCCAGCACATGTGCGTTAACCAAGAGTCAGTCAGTTGCAACAAGCTGCACAGTTACAGCAGAGTGTGTAAATGTTCGTTAAAGTTAAAGTTTGTTTTTTTACATTTTAATGGCAATGTGGTGTAACTCGGTGGCAATTTTCACGCGTTGTTCACAGCAAGTGGTCCCGCCAGTAAACAGCCGAGAAACCACAGGACACATTTAAAAAACTAACTTGAAAGAAATGCTAACTTTAAAATACTTTAAGAAGCAAATAAAATATTCTGCTTTAAAGGTTCTTTTAGAAGGTGTGAAAATTTTTAAATTGGAAACCCCCTACAAACCAAGAATTATTTAAGCAATTAGATTTCTCTAACATTATTTGCCTTCCTTCTTCCTCTTCAATATCTTGTTTTAATCTAATGTATGACATTGATTAAATAGATTTGGAGTTTGTGCAACAGAATATAAGCATTAAATCCATATGTTGCAACAGCAAGTATATTTTTAACTTGGTGTGAAAATTTTTTGGGGGGATTGTGTAAGAAATAATACTTAACTTAATTATCAGGAATGTTAAAACCTTAACACTTCCAGCTGGCTGGCTGACTAACCTTCTAAGTGAAGGCAAATTTTAACTGACCAAGCAAGTGTTAGTACTTGCTCGTAGTTGAGTTACTGCGTGATTTGCGGTTGGGAGTTGAAATGTCATTCAGTCGTCGTCAGTCAATGCAGCATGACGAATTGAGTTTTTGTTGTGCCTTTTACAATGAATAGGTTTTTAATGATAAAATTTGTCTGGTTGTTGTTAATTTTACTATTACACAAAAGTCTACAGCACATTTACCCACATATGGAAAATATCATTATATCATGGGTGCATATGTACATGCATACATATGTATGTACACATGTACCAGAGAACAGCAATGAGTAGTAAAAAAGTGAGTAGAGTTGAGTGAGTTATTGTACTTATGCGCACTCATACTCATTGAAATGTTATCTATGAATCATATTCACTCCAAAGTTTGAAGTGCGCATCGAATTCATACTTAGCAACATTTATGATGTTGTTTATTTCGACTCTCCTTAACTCAATGCCTATGGACGATGCAAAATAAGTATGATTCACAATGCGAACTTCGCATATAAACATTAAAGTTCTTACTATGAGATTATGTGCTTCTCCGTTTTTTTTTGTTTTTTTCTATGAATTGAAAAACAACCCTATTTATTACTATTGAATACTACTTGCAAACTATTTAATGACTAAACTTTTAAATAAACAGTTTAGTGAGGGAGCTGAATCAATGTGAGTAGTATAAGTATTTTCCTGAAATTAGAAAATAAACTGAGGTGGTTTATGACTGTGAGTGTAGTATGACTATGATGTCGACGTCGCATTCATATTTATTTCAATATCATCGTGATTATGCGTAAATCAGAGAAGTTGAGTTTAAATGATGTCTACTCACTTATATTTAAAGTTCCATGAATCAGTATGAATAGCGAAAAAACCATTCATTGCCGATCACTGACACGTACATATGCATATATGTATGTATGTATGTATGTATGTACGTATAAATGCGAGTGCAACCCCGTGTAATGTTGCTGGCGAAATTTATATTTTGCTACGCATTATGAGATTTTATTAGAATTGTGTTTGTGCTTTTGTGCAATTCATATCATTACACTTTGAAATTTATTTATTTTTTTTCATTATCTTGCCTCATATGTTTTTGGTGGCACGTGTGTATTGGTGTATGTTTAAATTCCTCATATGTATATTTATGCCATATCCGTTTCCTATTTGATTTTTATTAAACATTTTTTTTCTTGTTAAAGATTTATGCTTTAAATGGCCTTATCGCATTTTAAAGATCTGCTGTTTTAAAATATTTTGTGTCATCAGTGAACAAAGTAAAAGGCAATTGGATGGAAGACTCAAAAAAAGAAATTTAAGTTATTGCTTAAGATTTAGATATTATTTTTTTTTTTTATCATATGATAGGAACACATACACAAGTAATTCGTACGTACGTACATATCGCATTTGCTCCCATAAAAGAGTTCAACTCGAAATTTACAAAATCTGAGTAGAGGCAAAACCTTTTTTTTTGGCGAAAGAGTGGAAAAGGAGTGATAGATATAACCACTGTATATTGTTTTCTTGCAAAAAGTGAAAATTACAAAATTTTGAGTTGACCCTCTGTAGACAAGTGCGATATGTATGTTTGTCTATATACATACATATGTATCATTATCGAGTTTTTTGTATACTTCGATAGAAGAACATCTCATGTATCGAAACACGCAAAAATCTCGATTTAAAAAAAAATGAGTTAGGGCCTTTCCACATTAAAGTAACGAAATGTATATACAAAAGTAATTTTTATTTCCTATTTTCATAGCTGAAATTCTCTAAATTTATTTTATTGAACAAATACGCAACTTAAATAAATAGTTTAAAAAGTTATGTACATTAGCATTGTTAAAAAATACGAGGGCCGGCTAATAAGTGGGTGAGATTTTGATATATCCGTCCCTTAACTGAAAGAGTAACACTGCTTCTGGCAACAGGCAACTGTCCGTTGACTCCGGTGAAAATGTTAAAAAGGTATGTACCTGTTTTAAAATGGACTTATAATAAAAGTGGCTTTCAAAGGTACTTTGTTTTGATGTACTGTTCTAAATGGTACTTTTTTAAAGAGTCTTTTCGAAAGCACTTCCCCTAACGGTATCTTCCAACAGATGCTTTTTCAAAAGGTACTTTTATCAAAAGATACTTTTATCTAAAGGTACTTTTTTCAACATGTATATTTTTCAAAAGGTACTTTTCCAAATGGTACTTTTTTAAAAAGTTTCGTTCTTAAAAGGTACATTTGAAGAAAATACTTTTCGAATACACTTTCCCAAAATGATTTTTTTCAAAAAGTACGTTTCCAATGCATACTACGTATTTGAAAAGATAATTTTCTAATGCGTACTTTTTTAAGAGGTACTTTTTAAAAAGTTTCGTTTTTAAAAAATACTTTTTCAAATGCATTTTTTTAAGGTGCCTTTTCAAAAGGCACTTTTCCAAAGCGTACCATTTTCAAAAGGTACTTTTTGAAAAGGTACGTTTTTAAAAGATAGTTTTTCAAATACATTTTCTTTAAAGGTACTTTTTCAAAAGGTACTTTTTCAAAAGGTACTTTTCCAAAGCGCGCCATTTTCAAAAGGTACTTTTTGAAAAGGTACGTTTTTAAAAGATACTTCTTTCAAATACATTTTCTCTAAAGGTACTTTTCCAAAGCGTACCATTTATACGGTACCAATATACGTTCTTAAAAGAGACTAAAAAAATAATTTTTTCAGTTACAATTTCTCAAATGGTACTTTTTTAAAGACTTTTTTGAAATACTTTTGTGAAATGTATTGTTTTGTCATATGCACCTTTTGAAAAGGGAATTAATTCATAAATGTGTTTTCTACAGGTTATAATTTTAAAAAATTCTTAAGCTTTTGATACATTATAAAAATGTCCTTCGAAGCCAGGACTTATAAGTTATTTATTTATCTACTTATTATTTTAGCCTCCAACTTGAAAACTATGTTTATGACTATAAAAAAAAACTCATTGAAGCATTGTGTAATAAAGATATTTTTTATTGCGAACCACATTATTGCACAATATTTCAAACAGAATTGACCAAATTTTACCGTTGCTATCTTTTATTTTGTAGCCAAAATTACATTTTGTAAATCCTTTGCTCTTCACTTTTAGCAATCCTCCAGCCCCCTCAGATTACATTCTAAGCGCTTTATTACTCACTCTTATCTGTTTGGCGATAAGTGATAGAAAGAAATCTATTTATTTTATAAAAACTAAGCTCTTAAATATGTGTAAACGAGTACAACAAACAAATGTTTAGTGTGAAAAGTACTTAACACACATGTGGCTTGTCGCACATAAATATGCGACAAGACTGTGTTATGCACCCGCTGCTCTCTTCACCGGCAATTTGGTAAAATGTATCCTGACAACTTTGTTTAAAGTACAAATATGTACATACGTAACATACTGTAAATATAGAGAATATATTTTGCTTTACAAACAGCAACAACTATTAGAGACATTTTTGCCGACCAACCAACCACTGAAACTATGTAAGTGTCAGTGTTGCCATGGGTGCAAAAACAAGTGGTTTTTAGCTTATCAATAGAGCGAGAAGTTTTTGTATATAAGAATTTTACAACAAATTCTCAAAAAAAAACTTAAAACATTTTTCGAAAAAAGCTAAAAAAAAATTTATATGTTTATAGAAAACCTTTCAAAATGTTATTGAGAATTACTTACATAAATATGAATAGCTGAAAGAAACCTAAAGCAAAACCTTTGAATGCATGCCTCTTGTCCATATCAACATTCTCAGTGTCGTAACCTATTAAATGATCAGGAGACAGCCAGATAGCCTTGTGTATATCAGGATATGGAAATCTGGTATTACTGATCAACATAACCATTTTGACACCAATAAATCTAAATTCAAAAATACGAGTAAATACGTTCTTTCAGTGAGCTTCAATTTATTAGATAACGATTCTAAAGGCAGAATTAGTTTGTACAACAGCACGTACATATGTTCTGAATCAGCTGTTTTGTTTCTGTTCAGTTGAAAATTTGTATGTATGGTTAGTTTTTCCTTTTTCGTTGTGTTCTGTTGAGGACAAATCTGTAGAAAATAGAATTCAACGTTAAGTGACAGCCAAAAGTGTGTATGTATTGGTGTGTTGTGATATTTTGTGTACAAGTGTAATCAATTCCATAGGTTGCCAGCTGATTTTTTCACAAAGTAATTGCAAAATATTTTATGCAGAAAAGAACGGCACAGAACAGCAACACAAAGTAAAGACTTATGAAGCCTTAACAGAGGAATGCTAATTAAATAATGTATACGGGAACTTGCAAAAATGTCCCTTCCGTTCTTAAGTAATTACACAAAAAGTGGCAACCTTGTTAAGTCAGCAACTACCCCTCACACTCTTTTTTTATTCAGCAACCAGAAAAAGGATAATAATTGTGTCGTTGCCACCATCACCGTGGTCTGCATTGTCGCAATGCCCGTCGATTACATGAGAAAAAGTAAATTTTTCAAATGTTTTTCCCTGGTTTATGGTGCGTTTTGAATTGTTGTTTTTGGTTTTAAATATCCACGATGGAATTTCTTTAGACCTCTTTTGAGTATACAGCAAGTAGGTTTGAAGTAGGTAAAAGCAGGCAGAGAAATACTCTAAATAAAGAAAGCATGTATTTAAAATAAAAAAAGGATTATTTTGCTGTAGCACAAATCTTAACAAGAATAAAGATCTTACAAACTATACATTTTATTTAAAAAGAAGATGAAGTAGATATTTCTCTGAAATAGACTTCGATTAACATTTAACTATTTTTTTTATAGAGAAGTAACACTCAGTCAATGAATGCCTACTATTATTACTAGGTGTTACCTTTTTTAGAAAAGGGATAGTGATAAAGAAGGCAGGTGGTGAAGGAAGAGATAGAGGAAAGCTTCTTTATTTTTTACAACTGCTTTTTTCACGTTTTTTTCATGCAGTATTGCAGCGCCTCTGGTGTCAATGAGGTGTATTAAATTTTGTTTAAGCTGTGCTTAGTAGCCATAGGTTATTTCACTTCACCGATGATTCTGCTACACAATACCAGTTTCTATGTCTTCATCACTTGAACTTTAATACAACAGCAGGTACAAAGGGACAAAAAAATTCGTGGTGTTGTTATTTAGTGACTGTCGTAGACCGGGCTCGAGCCCAGGATCTTCGGTTTTCTAGTCAGCATGCTAACTACTTCAGCCAACGCCACAGATTCTAATAAAATATATTCCACAAGTCTCCATGTAAAATTTAGTGAAGTATTTTGGTGTAAATATTACATCATAAACAAAAAATTCTATTTCCATTCAATTTCTCTAATACATCGTAGAACTAAAAATTCCATCCATTTCGAAGTAGATTTTATTTCCCAACATCATCGCATATTTATTGTTTCCTTTATTTTTTATTTTAGCATTTTTCAGTGTTAGTTTCCAAACTATTGTCACCACAATCCTTTAGTACATTTTATTCTTCTGCACCATTTGCGATTTTTTAAAGCGTAACAACCTCATACATTTTTGTAAATTGAGCGATTAACATCCATCCCTTTTGTTATTTATTTTCTAACATCATGTAGTTTTTTCCCCATCCTGTTTTTTTCTAGTATTTTTTGCCTAACATTACAAAAAGTGTTTAAATTTATCAAAAATATGTAAAATTTAAAAGTTAGTGGGAAATAGTTAAAAGAAATAAAGCAAATGCACTAATTTTTCTTATTGGTATTGTTTAGTCAGGGCAAATAAAATTAGGTCAAATTATATGTTTAGCTTTCATGAATAACAGTGTCACTTTTTCTAAGGAAAGCCAGGGGCAAGGTACAGCACTCGATATCTTACGAAATTTTAAGATGTTTCAATGAAGTTTAAATGGAAATATTTTATAATTTCGATCGATATTGAATGACATACTTTGCCTCGGTTTGAATTAAGGATGCCAATCGTTGGATACCAGTTCCGAAATTCCTGGAATATCCCTGGTATTTGGTATTTTTACAGACTCCCTGGGATTAGGAATTTCAAAATACCGAAATGCCGGCATTGAAAAATCCAGCACCGCTTGGCATCTCCATCTTGAATGTGTGGACTCGGTATATGAAACTTTTTGGCTTATTTGCTTCACAAGCATGTGATTAATAGTGATGAAAGCGATTTGGTTTCAATAACTGAAAATTTACAAGAGTCGAGTTAAGCGGTTATTATCGAAATCATTAGAACTATTTGTTGCTGTGTGCCTTATGATCACACGAAGCTGTTATAGTATGTTTCCACCGGCATGATTTCGTCAAAACATGGTGATTTGAGCAAATCATGTTAATTTAGATATGATTTACCATACATTTCACATTTTTGTGATTTGGCCACCTCAAAGTAGTTGATTTATTTTAAGTTATGCCGAAAATACTATTTTTCGAAATGGATATATCTATGCAACCAACCCTGCGTTGCTTTTCAAATTGCAAACTCCATCCCTGGGTCATCCATCTGTTGTGATTGACAATTTAAAAAAAATGGCATGAATGAATATTTCCCACCTTATAATGTAATAGTACGTTTCCATTATGAGCAAATTAAGTTGATTTGAGAAAATCATGTCGAAGTGTTTCCATTATGTGTTGTAAGTGTTTCTGTGTTCGAATTTTCGAAATAAATTTGACGTTTGAATTGTTTATTTATTTTTATAACCTAAAAGAAGCACACAAATTTGTTTAATAATAATTTGGAACAGCAAAATAAATAAAACATATACATAAGAATGGAAAACAACATTGACAATAACTTGCTTTTTTTAAATTAATTTTTCCTTTTTATAAGCAAATAGAATCTGCCATTTTAATTCGTACTTAAATGTCACTTTTTTGGATTTGTAAGTCATCAATAATGAATGACCCAGAGTTGCTTTTGCAATAATAGCAGCAGCGCAGTGTTGTATTGACAAATTCGACTTAATTTGTAGAAAATTAAGTCATTTGAGATAATTTGCTCATATGAAAAATGTATGGCAAATCACTTCGCAAATTACTTAATTTGGGCAAATCAAATGTTTTGAACTAAATCACGTATATGGAAACGTACTATAAGGGCGTGTGCCAAACGGTAGAAAAGTACTATGGCAAAAAATATTTGCCTGTGGGGAAAAATTTTCATTTTTCTGCTGTGCCAAATGATATCTTTTTTGACAATGTAAATTTTTGACAAATTCGCTTTAGCATAGAAAGAAGCTGATGAAAAAATTGCTGCAGCGGCGAAGCAAAATATTTGACCACAATGCATTTTTCACAGTCTAAATACATTTAAGAGTCGTAAAAATCTATGTATTGGGCGACGGCTCGAAGCGACGGCGGTGGTTTTACCTTTTATGATACCATGCTTCTTATTTGCTACTTGTCAAAAAGTTATCTGTCGTGTCAAAAATTCTACTAGCCCCCAGGGCTAGTGAAATTTTATTCACCTAAGAAGTGTCAAAAATTGCTACCGTTTGGCACAGGCCCTAAGTACATAAATTGACTATGAAAAGTAATTTACTTAAATCTACTTGACTTAAAGCCGTTGGAAACATACTATTAGATATATATTTATTTATTTTAGAATATTTTATGAGATCTACTGCATATTCAGTTTTAACAGCATATTTTTTAAGAACCATGTTTCAGAGGTTTTCGCTTGGTATTTCCTAATGCAGGTGTTCCCACCCAATTCCTGTTCACTCACCCCTTGTAAAAATTTTTTGTCGCGGAACTCCTTTGAAGTCTAGGATGTACAATATTTTATTATGTTAAATAAAAATGCAAAAAAGTGAAAAAAATTTTTTTTTTTTTTCAAAATTTGATATATGTTTTTAAAAATATACCGTTTTCATATAAATATGTAAAGCCAAATTTTAAATAATCTTAAAAATAATATGTCTCTTCTTTGGCATGTTTAAGCTTCAGTTTACATTCTATCAAACTAAATGATCTGGCAATCAGCTGTTTTTAATAGCGATGACAATAACAAAAAATATATAAAAAATGTGGAATAAAAATAAAAACTTATATTATTTTTAAGATCACTGTTTTTTCGGCTCCGTACGCGGAGCACTTGGATGATTGATACTGACCCTTCATTTGAAAAAAAAAAATTAATTGATCATTTAATTGTTCAATCGAACTTTTGTTTGAAAATTTAATTACTTAAAAGTTTAATTAAAAAATTAATGGAGTGAATAAAGCTTTTGTTTAAAAATTTAATTATTCAAAAAATTTAATTGATACAATTAAAATTTTTAATGATGTTTTCAGTTAAAGGTGTTGATTAGAAAAAAAATATTTCTCTGCAAACATGTTGAAATTTTTTTTATAATTTATTTAAATTATTAAAAATATCATAAAATAATAAATTCAGTAAAGTGCGACTCTGACTCGCGCACGAAGGGTTCCGTACGAACACTGGATATGTAATTTAATACAAACTTCATCCTATATAATATATAGTTTTGGCATTTTTTTTTCGTTTTTGTGATCTTTTCGGTTTTTTTGTTTTGGCGGTTTTTGCGTTTTTTCAGTTTTGGCGATTTTTTTCAGTTTTGGCTCTTTTTTTAGTTTTAACACTTTATTTTCTTGTTTTGGCGATTTTTTCGGTTGGCGTTTTTTCATTTTGACGATTTTTTTATTTTTGGCGATTTTTTCATTTTTGCGATTTTTTTTATTCAAATTTTTTTTTTAGTTTTGGCGATTTTTTTTAGATTTTTGTCGTTTTTTTATTTTGGCGATTTATTTTAGTGTTAGAAATTTTTTTTTGGCATTTCTTTTTCGTTTTTGTGATCTTTTCGTTTTTTTTTTTTGTTTTGGCGGTTTTTTGCGTTTTTTCAGTTTTGGCGATTTTTTTCAGTTTTGGCTCTTTTTTTAGTTTTAACACTTTATTTTCTTGTTTTGGCGATTTTTTTCGGTTTTTGGCGTTTTTTCATTTTGACGATTTTTTTATTTTTGGCGATTTTTTCATTTTTGCAATATTTTTTATTCAAATTTTTTTTTAGTTTTGGCGACATTTTCGCGTTTTGGCGATTTTTTTCGATTTTTGGCGTTTTTTTATTTTGACGTTTTTTCATTTTGGCGATTTTTTCGAATTTGGCGATTTATTTTATTGTTAGATTTTTTTTTAATTTTGGCGATTGTTTTCGTTTTGGCGATTTTTTTTTTTAATTTTTGGCAATTTTTTTTTTGGTTTGGCGATTTTATAATTTTCGGTTTTTTTTAGTCTTACCGTTTTTGAAAATTTCAAGTGTTTGCTTCTTACGGTTTCCAAGATATAGCAAGTTGTCAAAATTACATAGTCAAAATTGCATTAACTGATGGACCTTTAATTTTAATTTTTTTAAATTTTAGTGTTAATTGTTGTAGTCTGTATAAAAATACAATAATTTTACAAATTTCAAGTTTCAATATACAATTGTATGTATATTACATGGGATTTTAAAATTTTTCGTTGCTCGTTTTGGAACACCCTTTAATTTTTAATTCTCATGTATTTGTTGTTGTAGCGGCCAAGGTTCTTCATACTGTGTCCAAATTTCAGGTCCGTAGATCTTACGGTTCCTGAGAAAATACCGTGTGACGGACAGCGTAATGAAAATAATAGGGTTCCTTTTCACCTTTGGTGTACGGAACCCTAAAAAGAACAGCAAATATCTCTTTATTTGTGTAATCAATGTTGTTGCGATTTTGTTTAAAAATTGCTTAAATTAACAGGGGGCTCCCTCTATCTCTTTTTACAAAGCACGTTTTTTTTTAAATAATATTTTAGATAATTTTTTATAATTTTTTTTCTATATATATATATATATAATTAAGTATTGTTTCGCTGTTACATTTACATTTAACTATATATATATAAAGGGTGTTTTTTTTAGAGGTATAGAACTTTGAATTGAAATAAACCACAAGAAAATCATTTTAATGTCCATCAATTTAGCTTTTTTGGAAGGATAATTTTATGCCATTAATGTTTAAATATGACTTCGGGCATGTGGCCGCCGCGGCTGGCTCGAATAAAGCCAATTCTACAGGTCCAATTTTCAACCACTTTTTCGAGCATATGGGGCCGTATGTTGGCAATAACGCCACGAATGTTGGCTTCCAAGTCCCCTAACGTTTGTGGTTTGTTGGCGTAGACGAGCGACTTCACATATCCCCAAAGAAAATAATCCAATGGTGTCAAATCACACGATCTTGGTGGCCAATTGACAGGTCCATTCCGCGAAATTATGCGCTCATCGAATGTTTCCTTCAATAAATCGATTGTGACGTGCGCTGTGTGGCATGTAGCGCCGTCTTGTTGGAACCACAACTCATCCACATTCATGCCATCCAATTCGGGAACAAAATAGTCGGTTATCATGGCTCTATACCGGTCTCCATTAACGGTAACTGACTCTCCAGCATTATTTCGGAAGAAGTATGGCCCAATGACTCCACCACCCCATAGAGCACACCAAACAGTCAGTTTTTGTGGATGTAATGGCGTCTCAAGGGTCTCATGTGGATTCTCTTCACTCCAAATGCGGCAATTTTGCTTGTTGACGTAGCCATTCAACCAAAAATGAGCCTCATCACTGAACAAAATTTTGCGATGAAAATCAGCATCGAGATCAATCTCATTTTCGGCCCATACACCAAAATCACGACGCATTGCATGGTCTCGCGGCTTTAATTCTTGCACAAGCTGGATCTTGTAAGGTCGCAAGCCAAGATCTTTGCGCAAAATCTTCCATAAAGTTGATGGACAAAGCTCCAATTGCTGTGCACGGTGGCGAATCGATTCATTCGGGTCCTCTTCAACACTTTGCTCTACAGCGGCAATTGTTTCTTCGGTGCGCACTGTTCGACGTCTCTGCGGATGCGTATTATCACATAGAGTAAACGTAGTGCGAAAACGATCCATGGTTAACCGAATTAATTGCTCTGATGGACGATTATGTCGACCATAAAATGGACGGAGCTTGCGGTAAACTTCGCGAACTGAACCATTATTTTCGAAATAAATTTGCACGATTTGCAAGCGTTGTTCTTTTGTCAACCTGTTCATGATAAAATGGCAAACCAAACTAAATGTTAATCATTTGGCAGCTGACAAAATGGCCGCCAGTTAAAAAAGTGATGCCAACTTAAAGTTCTATAGCTCAATAAAAAACACCCATTATATATATATATATATATATATATATATAATTAAGTATTGTTTCGCTGTTACATTTACATATATGATAACGACTTTTTTAATTATATCTTTCTTCTTTTTTTGCAGCGATCTTTGAAACGAATATCGGTAAGTCGATTTTGTACAATAAAATTTTATCCCATTTAAGATTATTCCAAGTATTTCATAAAATTTCTCCTTGCTATCTTATTCATTTTCTTATTTACTATCAAGAAATTAAAACTTTCAAAAATATTTTTTTATTTAATATAAAAAGAAAATCCATATAATTTCGTTTGTGAGCGGAAACTATTTTCGCGCCTGGTTGAACTAATTTTATATTAATGTTCAACATTATATATAGTAATAGAATTTTTATAAAGCAAAAAAGCAAAAAAAAAAAAATCAGCATCATTATCAGCCTCAACCACGACAAAATTTGTAGCAGCAGTTGCTGCATTAGATTGTCGCTTCTAAATGAAAACTAAGTGTGACACAAATGTTTCTGATGTTTATTTTTTATTTTGAGTGAGTGATAGAAGGAAAGAAAAAAGTAGAGAAATGATATTGGCCTCAAGCTACGGGTAAATGTGCAATTTTCTTTTAACACTTTATATTTTAATATTTTGCTTGTTATAAATATATTATTTTTTTACTATAAAAGCTTTGAGGCCTTAGGAAAGGATTTGTTATTATTAAATTTTGTAAAATTTTAACTTAATGGAAAAACATTTTGGTTTATATACTTAAGTGCAACAAGGTATATTATGTACATACATATACATACTATAGCATTGCACAGATACATCTGTTTGCACTAGTTTTGAACAAATATGTTATTTATCGTTTTCTGTTACTAGTTGTAAATGTTGATTTTTCAAGCAATTATTGTATGGTTGGGCAATGAGCAAATGAAAACAACACATTTATTTTTTTTTTTTTTGTTTTTCTAAGGCAAATAAGATACATAAAACTGCTTTTACCATTATTATGTGTTGAGAAAAAATATAATTGGCTGATGAATGAATGAATGAAAGCAAAATTGCACATACATATGTAAGTAAACTATACATGTACATGAATGAAACACATGCATTTGTAATTACTCTCAGAGCAAAATTGTCTCTTTCTCTCTCTATACTTTGGCTGCGCCACAAAATAACATAACGAACGTCCGCACATACATCTGCACATCATGTATTTGTTTCAATAGTGGTTTTTTCATATATTTGTATTACAATATGTATTTTTTGAGCAAAAACAGATCAAACAGTTGCTCAGCAGCAATACAATAAGCAATTGTTATTTGTTTTCAATTGTATTTTAATTTGGAAATAACTCGTATACTAGTTCTGTCGCTCACACTACAATTATATGGTACATACCATGGTATATTTGTTTTGGCTATACAAACGAGTATACAAATGCAACCCTTTAATACATACGCATATAAAAATGCATGTAAAACAGCTATCACACACGAGAACAATTGTGGTGGCATAACATGCCAGTTTGTAGGTGAGAGAGACGAAGAGAGTGCTATTGTGTTGGCATAATTTTTCAACCGGGCACAACCCCGCATCATCGCACACAGGGACGAATTGAAAATTTAGTGCGACAAAATTATTTACTTCATATGGACTCAATAAATTTTAATAAAACTAGGTACCTCAAGGATTTTGGAGTCCTTGATTACTAATCTGATGTCAGTTTTTAAAAATTTAAAATTGCGGATCCAATATGGCGGACAATTTTTGAAAAATTTATCGAATTGGCTTTAAACTCATTACACGGGGTTTTTTGGGGTCGCTGATTACGAATCCTATATTATTTTTGACAAATTCAAAATGGCGGATCCAATATGGCGTACAAATCTTAAAAAATTTATCGAATTCGCTTAAAACTTATTGCACGGGAATCGTATGTACTACCTTAGGAAAATATGCTCTATTTATTGAAGGGGGAAACGGGGGGACCACCACTTGACTTTTTTATACTTACTAGTAGTTGTGATTTTTAACGTATAAGGAAAAGTCGTGGAACTGTTTGGAACGTTTTTTATAGCTCCAGCTAAAGTAAATTTTTCAATATATTTCATAATATAAATAGTATAATATATCTACACTACTTATTATTGTTGTTTTAATAATAACTGCAAATTAAATTAGATACCGATGCTTAAAAATATATTTAAAAAACTTTAAACTGTAAATTTACAAAAAAAAAAAAAAAATGTCGAGTGGAGCAACACTAAACGCTATAGATGCTGTTGACAGGTATAAGTGCATTTAACAGATAATAATACTTTGCACGCACTTACAGACTAAAGCGATGCGTTAAAAAAAATAAATACTTATAGGTTGATTGCGTACTGTTATAAAGAACATATTAAGTGCAATATTGGTTAAATTTAACAAAATAAAAAATTCAATTTTTGTCGTCCTAATTCGGTCATTTGTCCCTGTGTGCATCGGCACAAAACCAATACACACACAACTCAAAAAACAGCAAATGTTAAAAGAATACAAAAAACACTACTACACACAAAGCTGTGTGTACGTATACATTTTTATGCCAGATTAATTAGTCTCGTGTGCTCTAAAAAGAACAAAAATTGTGCCGGCATAAAAATTACTCTTGTGTGTGATACCCCAAAGGCTACAATAGGGACGTTAAGCGCTGCGCGATTAAAGATAAACATGATGTTGTTTTGCTTTGAAAAACTCTCATAACTCTAGTTGTTATTTTTTCACTGGTTTTACTTGATTTAATGATGGCTTTATGTAGCAATAGAAGAAAAAGGTCTAACATAATTTTTTATAAGTGAATTATTCCCAGGTAGTGGGATACACACACACACACACACACGCATACATGTGCATAAATATAAATACACGCACATTTATTGCTTATGCAGGCTCAAAAAGTCCACAGAATCCAATAGAAATCGACGATATAAAATACATACATAAATGTTTGTTTGCCTGCATTAGCAGAGTTAGGAAATATAGTGCAACTTTGAATATAACAGAGACGTAGCGCTAAAATTTCTTTAACAATTTGCAATGCACTGTTAAAAAAAATCCTATAAAAACTACGCTCAATTGCGAAAATGTGTTTGTTGCATACATGGTGTTCAGAAAGAGAAACGGATTCACTTGCATACGAGTATGCATATATGTATAGGGTGTTTTTTTAGAGGTATAGAACTTTGAATTGAAATAAAACACAAGAAAATCGTTTTAATGTCCATCAATTTGGCTTTATTGGAAGGATAATTTTATGCCATTATTGTTTAAATATGATGTCGGGCATGTGGCCGCCGCGGCTGGCTCGAATAAAGCCAATTCTACAGGTCCAATTTTCAACCACTTTTTCGAGCATATGGGGCCGTATGTTGGCAATAACGCCACGAATGTTGGCTTCCAAGTCCCCTAACGTTTCTGGTTTGTTGGCGTAGACGAGCGACTTCACATATCCGCAAAGAAAATAATCCAATGGTGTCAAATCACACGATCTTCGTGGCCAATTGACAGGTCCATTCCGAATAACCGAATTAATTGCTCTGATGGACGATTATGTCGACCATAAAATGGACGGAGCTTGCGGTAAACTTCGCGAACTGAACCATTATTTTCGAAATAAATTTGCACGATTTGCAAGCGTTGTTCTTTTGTCAACCTGTTCATGATGAAATGGCAAACCAAACTAAATATTAATCACTTGACAGCTGACAAAATGGCCGCCAGTTAAAAAAGTGATGCCAACGTAAGGTTCTATACCTCAATAAAAAACACCCTTTACGTATGTGTGTGTGTCATCTGCCACAGATGCAGCTAGCTAGCTACTGCTTTTCTTTATTTGTCTTTCCAATAGTTGTTATTGCCCTGAAGCTGTGCTTCCTTGTCATGACTGTAAATCACCATATAACCAAAGCCAACCCAAAACAACTTCTGGATCTTTTGCTGCAACTACGGCTATTTGGTTTCATGTACATACGTACTTGTCCTTATTTGAACACTGCAATAAAAATGTTTTATTCATGGGCTTAGCGCTCGCTTGAGTTGTTCACTATGCTAATTTTGTTGTTTTTGTTGTTTGTTTTGTGTGTTTTTTTTTTTTTTTTGGTTCCCTGTTTGGATCTTATAACATACATATCTTCACGTTTATATCTCGTTTAAATCATGACCGACAGAGTCTTTCTTCTAGTTTTACTGTAATGTAGGGGCAAGGAGATGCCGACCGATCCAGTTGTCTCTGCAAGTGGCATAAGCGGCATTTGTTTTACTTTTCACGTTATTACAATAATATATAGTAAAAGACTGTTTAGTTTTTAAAAATGTTGGATACATTTTTTTTCAATTAAATTTGTGAAGCAATTTTAGATGTTATCGATTTAATTAATTAAGTTTTCAAAATAAATTTCCAGAAAATTATGATGGGAGAATGCTAAACCGGTCAAAACTATCTGTTAAAATGTTCCATGAACGAGAGAGGAAAATGAGATAAGTCCTATTCTCCTTTCTCTTTCATAAGCTCAAAACTTGCTGAACTAAAATTGCCGTGTGTGGTGAACCTAGTATAACCAGCCCCATTGTCAAATTTAGCATATTTTTTCTATCCTACACAATCGCACGAAAAAATACAACCCTGATCTGATGAATTGTTATTGTATTTTGAAAATTTTCATAGACTCCATCATACCAGGGTTGAATATTCTCAAAACCGCACGATTGTGTGGGATAGTGTATCGCAGCAAACATAAACAAAACATGTAAATTTTAAATTTAGCATTCTATTTTTTCTTCTATAGAACATTTAGCAGATAGTTTTGACCGATTTAGCATTCTCATATCATCATCATTTTCTGGCAACACTGACCATCCCAATTATGTACATTCCCAGGAAATTCATTTCCCTACTTCTATTCTAAACAGCTGGAAGTCATTTTTGTTTTGTTTCAGCTTTTACACTACAAATTTGCAAATATTGAAAAAAATACATATGGGTATTTCTACGAGAAAAGTCAGCTTTTAGTCGCGTGCGACAGCATGCAATTACGCTTATATTTCAGAACAATGTGACTCGATTTTTCTTAAAATTTTACCTAATGTAGACGTATTGACGGCCTACACAAATATTTAAAGAAGATAAAAATAGTTTCGTTTTCTTAAAAAAAAACACATATTTGTTTGGTGTCGCACGCTACAAAAAGTTGACATTCCTGTTAAAATGCGAATATGTACATATAAAGTGAATTAATTCTAATATTTGTACATTTTATCAATAAATAATTGCTCAATTCACAAGCTTGCTGTATCCTGTAGAGTTGTGTTTGAAAGGACAGTTACAACCAAAATTTCTCAAAACAAAATCAAGTAATTGGTAAAATGTTTTTGTTTTTGAGATTTTGTTTGAAATTGTCTTTTCAAATCTAACTTTAAACGATACAACAATGCTTCCATGCAGCGGTTAATAGAGCTATATATTTTTTGTTTGTTTTCTCCTTCCTCACTTCCGGCATTTTTTTTTTAAGGAAACGCTCTTTTAAAATGTCATGTAACAGAAAAAAAATTTAAGTTTAAATTTTTTTAAACGCACTAATAATCCCAAATTAATATTTTACATATTAAGTAAAATATTTTTTTTTGTTAAAAATACATTGAAATTGATTATTGAGGGGTTTAGCTGTGGATAAATGCGCTACGTACCTTTACTTGAAAACTGAATGTCAAATAAATGTACTTCCGTTTTTCTTATATATTCGTACTATATAATTATAACTTTTTGGCATGGTGGAATTATTCCCAGACTTGTCATCACATGGGGGACGATTCTCCCATTTTCGAAGTGTGTTTAGAGAATAAGAGAAAATAGAAAAGAAAACAATTTCCCGGGGAGATTTTGTTTAGAGTATGGGAATAGAGAAAAAATACTCCCAACGAATTGTTATTCATAATCGGGTTGAACATGAGTCTGTTGTAAGATTTACCATTGCATTAATACTTACTAGAAGCCTGCGTAAACAGTCTTGAAATGTTTTTAAATGTATTCCCGTGGCATGTATTATACTAAACCAATAATAAATGATGTATGGATGTATTTATGTTTGTGTATTTGAGTGTTTACAAGCGATGTCACGAAGACTTCTTGTTCGTAAAAAAACACTCAAAAGAAGTAGTGTTGATGCGTATGCACAGAAAAATAAAAGATCATACACACAACGTGTGTACGTGTGTACATACATGACGTTTTTATACGCGCCCATGCGTATGAAGAAGTAATCATTACAAATTCTTCCGTCGCGAAATATTTTATTCTTTACTCCTATAATATATATATTGAAAAAATACCATTACCTTCTTGTCCTTCTCATTTGAAGGGTCTATAAAAGTCTCTGTTATCCCTATTTTTTATTTGGTTCTCTTTTAATTTTATTGCAGTTGTTTTCACAACTTTTATCAATTGAGGAGAAAAATGTTGTGTAAACATATTGTCTTTGCCGCCACTAGAGAGCAATAAAAAATCGTGAGTATAACAAATCTTATGCTACTTAATCTGATTTGGCCACGAAAATAGTAAGAAAACAAGCTGCAAACAAAAAAATGCAAATCAAATCAAATTTTTATGATTACATTTGTTTATTGATGATTAGTCAGTCAAGTCAAACAACACCAACATCAGATAAGATTGTCAAACGGAGACAAAAAAAAAAAAACATGTTCAATTGAATTTTTACATGTTGCTACAACATACATATTACATTTGTATAATGCGGCATTTCAAAATATTTATTTATGTTACATGTAAGCCGTTTGTATGAAAAGTTGTCTATGTTCGTTTTTTTTTGTTACATAATTTAAAAGATTTTTCATTGAATATGATTTTTTACAGCTCTTCTTCGTGAAGTTTCTTCCTTAATTTTAAGAATCCTTTGAATCATTTTAGATTAGCATTGAGAATGAAAATAATTAATTCCAATTTTATAAGGGCCCATTCACATATTACGTAAAGCTCTTTTGGGATTTTTTTAACTTATACCTGGTTTACATTAAGCATATTTTCATGAAATTTCATGAAATTTGTTGCACGCAACTTTTTCTATTTGCTAATTGCAGCGCTATAAAAGAGAATGTTATATAAAAAATGGCGCAGAATGAATCTCTGATGCATTTTTGACAACTTTTTTGATATAAGTTGATCCTCCAGGTCTCCTATTGACAAATAAAAAATTTTCATGCAACTAATTTCATGAAAAAAAAATGCTTAATGTAAATTAGGTATTAGTTTTAAATGATCGATTTGTTTCAAAAAATTAATTTCGAAAATTATGTCGCTTAAGCGATTATAGTACATACATATATCGTGACATAACCGCCAAAACAGCTCAAGCGACATAATTTTCGAAATTAAATTTTTGACCAAAATCAATTATTATTCGATTTTCGTCAAAAAAAAAAAACGAAGTCCAAAAAATGTTTTAGCGGTTATGGCTGGATGTGTATGTATGATATGTATGTATTTATATTTGTTCAATTCTATTTATGTCTTGATTAGAGATGGCAACTGAACTTCAATTGCGTTGCCAATTCACAACGCAGCTGAAAACTAGTGTTATGCATGGCAACTTTCTCCTGTTGCCTGACTAACCGCTATCGAAAACACAATTATGACAGATTGGCAACTGAAAATTATGTAAACAAAGTGTTAAAAAAATTGTTAAGTAAAAATGCTTACAATAAATATGATCAGTTTGTTTGTGGTACTTAATAGACAATACGAATCCGTTAGAATTAAAGCCTACTGTGAGTAGATGTTATTGCTAAAATTTTTTTTTAACAAACCAATCCTTTTTTTCCCGACTGTGCGACGCAAATAAGGTTATTGTGTTTATTAGCCTGTGTATGTATGTGTGTTTCTTTGCGGCACTATATATGTAAACCGAACGCGTGGACCGATTTTGATGATTCTTACATCAATCGATTTTGTCCTGGTAGTGTCACTGAAGATATGACAGCAGTCTCAATGCCTCAATATGGCGACCGACAGACGCCGTTTTATAAATACAAAAAAATAAAATGTCGCGAAGTATATCAAAATTGGTATCATTCGACAGGTATCTTAAAAAAGTTTCTTATATGATTTTTAATTTCGAAAGATCATTTAGGATATTTGACGGTTCAAAGTTGGTCGCAGACAGGTTTTTTTTAAATTATTTGAATTACAACTGGTTTTAGTTTGAAGCACTTCCCAATATAGTTTTTTAATTGTTTTTTGATTTTGCCACCTAAACGGTAAAAGTATGCAGCAAATAAAAATTTAGGTTGCGAGTATTATTGCAACTGAAATTAACAGCTGTTAGTTGTCATAATTAATAGCATTTTGGCAACTGGCAATGCTACTAAATTTCGGTTGTCATACATTATAGGCCATTAACTACATATCCACATAAATTTGTATATTCCTACTACTTAGGTATATTAAATTTTTATTTCCATTTTGCTCCACTTGAATTTATTTATTTAAATAAATTTTGTTTTAAAATTTATGTAAATTATCCTTCAAATCTAAATGATGAATTGCAGATTGTTTATTTTATTTCTTAATGGCAGATACATACATACATACATACATTTAAATCTTCCTACACAAGTAAATTGCAATAAAATTTACTAAAACCACTTGAATTTAAACAATAGAATTTAAATTAGTAGCGAAGAGAGAGGTAGCAGCGCCAACCACACCTAAAAACGAATCAGGAAGAAACTTAGCACAAACGTCACAAAATACGTACATACGTACATATGTATGTAGCTACTCTTACATTTCTAAAGTTAAAAAAAAAGAAAATCAATCAAGCGCTGAAGTAATGCATCACTAGACACAGAAAACAATTGTACTGCTGCAACCAACAAAAACAAACAAAATGGCAACTGAAGAGCTAGCGAAAATTCCCATGAAATTTTTCCTTTAATATTAAGCACACTCTCATTTAGATAAACACATTCTGCTATATTTGATTTCATTGGAAACAGTTGTTTTTCTTTTGCTGTTGACTTAAAAGAAGTAAAAAAAAGGAAATACATGCCTTGAAATACCTCCTGCCCCCAAACCTCCTCACCCTCCATTGCTCACACTTGCAATATGTACGCATTAAAAGGAGTATGAATATTATTGTTTACATTGCTTTTGTAATTTGTATGTCTCTTTCATTCCCACTTTATATCCTTCAACCGTATTGGCTGTTGCCTCTCGGCCAATAAGAGGTCATCATGTTTCTTTATCTCTTTCTTATGGACTTTAGTTTTTGTATGGAGGCAAAGAAGAAACATAATAAATTAGTTGATTTGTGTAGTGCTGTTATGTCCGTCTACGGAGGAAAAAAGTCTATAAGAAAACAATTGTAAATTAAGAGTATCCGCTTGTAGAGTGTGTGTGTGTGTGTGTGTGTGTGTGTTTGAATGCATGGGTATGTGCGAAGTACTAGTATATATGTATGTAGTAGACAAGTCAACTTATTCCTGGAAGTTATTTCTCCTTAGTTTACGTAGTTATGGTGTTTATTTATTTCATATTCTGGTTTATTTTTCATCCTTGATTTTCATTTTTCATACTATTTGACAAGTGAGTTTTTTTTTGTATCTTCTTAAGAGCTGCAATTAACTGAAATTGGGCTTGTGAACACAGGATACGGAAATACAGAGTTTGAAAGGAATTAATTGATTAGTCGAAAAATATTTGGATGTTCAATAATAAAACTAGTACCTACCTATTTCCTTTAGAAAATTCACATAAAAAGTTAACGGCCTGTCCCACGATGCCGACAGATAGCATTCGATCGATAACTTTATTGAAAACGTGCACTTCAAAAACGTGAACTACTTCTGCTTTTAGAAAAAATTTTGCACGCTTCCTTAATTTCACTTTGAACTTTATAAAATTTACAATGTGCTTTGTACGTACATACAGTCATTAAAAATTTAATCCATTTGCATCTGCAACTGGCTAAGTTTTCGCTTCACTTCCACAGCATAAGGTTATTCCACATGCTTGTAAATGCTTACTTTGTTAATTATTATTTATTTATTTATTTATTATGCATATTGTACAAAGTAAATTTGCATAATATGGTGTTGCACAAATATGGGCGGTGTAACTAGACCATATGCCCAAGATGGTATTAACAGTATTTTAAAATGTTTTGTGACTGACTGTACACGACCTATGCCTTCACATAGGAAGTAGCAACGTGGTTGTTAAAGAAATTCCACAAAAAACCGCAAGATTATACGGTTATCCGTGGCAGATCAGTCAACCAGTGCGAGCGAGACGAAAAACTCTCGAAGGCCAAACAACATACACAAGCCTGACCACACTTAAGAAATAATTACGATGACGCGAGAGATGTTCCTCAACCCAGAGCTGCTTTACGACTGTTAATTATTATTATTATTTTATTTAAACAAAAGCAGATATTGGTATTAATACACAATCTTATTGACAATGAAAACATGAAATTTGTATTAAATTCCTATTATTGAACTCTTGCGTTAATGCAGAATAAAATGTAAACATTAAACAGCTGATCCAGTTTTTCCCTCTCCTTTATTTGCTGTTTCCACGGTTATTTAGAATAGGAGTTTTTTCCGGGATTGATGGGAAGAGAAAAAACTCCTCCGGATAATTTATAATTGGGCTATTGTTTAAAATAAAATTCTTTACTTAATTGTTATTGTTAATTGTTTAAATAATTTAAACATACATATATGTATACATAATCAGTTTAACGTCTTTTGTATAAAATTGACGCCGTGCTTAATTAATTAAAATCTATAAAAAAATATACCTACTACAAAAAAGTCGAATAAAAACTATTGCCAACAAAAATATTCCTTATTTAATTGATTCGCAGTGTACATAGATATTGAGGTAGTTTAGACGAGAACAATTCTTACACGAGACTAATTCATCTGGCGCAAAATGTATACGTATACACAGCTTTGTGTGTGTGTTAGCGTTTTTAGTATTCATTTAACATTTGTTGTTTTTTAAGTTGTGTGTGTATTGGTTTTATGCTGCTAATGCGGGTTCTATCTAGCTGGTTGATAAGTTATGCCAACCGCAAAACCACTCTCTTTGCGTCTCTCACCAACAAACTGGCATGTTACGCCAGCACAATTATGCCCGTGTAAATCAGCGCATTTAGACGAATATTCATGTCAGTTGCAAGGTTTTCAGATATAGCGATTTCTCGCCAGACGCGGATATTTTTCAACTTGTTTGGCGTCTAGATTTTCAATTTGTTTTCATGGCGATTTTTCTTGCGATAAATATGTATGTAAATTTATTCGGAATTTTTTGGCTATTTTTTTTAACAAAGTTGAACTTCAAAATTTTTGTAACTAAAAAAATTAGTTTGTTGAAGGAAGAGTAGTTTCAAAAATAAATCCTAACAAAACTCTCCTGCAAGAAATTAAAAGAGTTTGATTTTGGTGATCTTTCTTATATTAATTAATGCGTTTTGAATTTGGCTGCGAAAAATTGACAAGAAATAATTTGTAAAGTAGCTCTGAGCTGAAGATCAGCTCTCGTTTCGTTGTAATTATTTTTTTAGTGCGATCAGGCTTGTGTGTGATGTTTGGCCTTCGAGAGTTTTGCGTCCCACTCGCACTTGTCAACTCTTTCAACTATATGTACGTTGTGGTATTTTTCATTAGCAAGTGCAAAAGTTTTCAATAAGATTTATATCACAAAACAAACTCTAGGAGTTCATCTTGGAAACTCTTACTTCCCATACGAAGGTATAGGTCGTTGACAGCTCCTACACGTAACTCACGCTGGCTGGGTCCATAGCCATAATGCCATAGCCATAACCAAACCAAAATTCAATTTGTTTCTATGGCAATGGCTATGGCGTTATGGCGAGTCACCTATAATCGAATGCAGTGTTGCCCATGACTTTGGTCCGAACGGCTGTTTTCTATGGTTATGGTTATGGCACGTCTGATTGCACCTTTTGGCTATGTGCTTATACTTTTGACTGGTAGTTTAAAATTCTTGTTGTATGTAGTATTACCATACTGAGAAATCAAATAGTGGCAACACTTTCTGTGCAAAACTCAATGTTATTAACACAGTTTGATTTTTTGTGGTAAGAAGAAGAAGAAACTGTCTAGTTTTATTATTAGCAAGTAAATTATTAAAAATTGATATATAAAAAATATATATGTATCTATATTTATTAATGTGTTTTTGAATTATTTTATTATATAATTTCTTATGTTGTCAGTATTAATGTAAGGTTAAAGCAAAAAGTAGCATGTAAAACCATATAATCGACTACCCAAAAACCACAGGTTTTGGATTGAGGTTAATTTAATCTCTAATCTTGAACTCAATACATGTGGAAATTCATGAGTGAGTATTAATTAACAAGAAAAAGTGTAAGAAAACTTATTGGAATGTGCAAATGTTCAGTCAGGTATGTGAAGGAAATCCATTTTAAAAACGATTTTAGAAACAAATCGATTTAATCACCCTTATCGGGAATAAAAGTTCACGTGAAAAGTGTTCCCTTTCCCTAAAATTGTGATCGCCAATGTTTGCGTTGTTCTTGTGTTAGTATACTATTTTCTAATTTTGTTCACCATATTTTTGTTCACGGGAAATATTTCACGTGAACAAACTGTTCGCCTTTTATTCCCGATAATGGTGAATATATAGAAAAAGTTGTAACGTTCTATTTTGGCTATCTTTCATAAGTGGATTGTTACAAATTTTTCAATCACCCTTATTCCAGTTGTCGGCATCGACGTCACTATAACACAATACCAAAAAATTGGGGCTTGTGTACTTATTGTAGAAAACAACTGACTCCTGTTGGCAAGTTTATGCTTATTTTCTAGAACTCGGGGAACGGAAATTGATTGTCAGTTGCACAAAATTGTTGTTGAGAACGAGTACAGAAGCCCCAAATCTTTGGTATTGTGTTAAAGTGACGTCGATGCCGACAACTGGAATAAAGGTAAATATTTTTAACCGACTTCAAAATAAGGAGGTTATCAATTCGTCTGTATTTTATTATTATAAAAATTATTTTTTCTCAGAGCGTATAGCATCCAATTGGTGCCATTGTAAAAGATTTTTTTATTTGATTTTATGATATTCTACTTATTTGAACTTTTCGTTCTTGTAATTACACAATTTTAAATTTTAAAAATGGGCGGGGCGGAAAAACACACAATCTTGCATATAAAAATGGGCGGAGGCACGCCCATTAAAATATAATTTTATATATCACTTACTTCTTTTCTTAAACAACAGATTTTCAACATTTTTTTTTTGTTTGAAAGAGTTTCTATCAGATCTTTGCATTGAAGTCGGTTTTTTTTCTATATTGTTGTGTGTATTTTACTTCGCTTTTTGAAAGGCTGTAAAGTGCGACTGGTTGGTCCAAAACTCAAACGAGAAGTAGTAAGAAATGCATTACACTTTTCCGATTTGAAGATTCTTTTCGTTCATAATTTGGAATATATTGTCGTTAAAAACACCCACTTCCCTTAAATACAAACTTCTTTTTCACATAAAAATAAAATTTACTAAAATTCAATTTATTTACAAAATATTTCTGTTTTAAGTGTGTACTATATAATTGTAGTTGTGGCTAAATAAAGTATAAAAAGTGTGATGTTCTTATTATTTATTGTACATGCACAACATTTGCATGCATACACACTACGCTGCATATATATATATATATATATATATATATATATATATATATATATATATATATATATATATATGCATACATATGTATGTATGTGCATATTTTTATTGTAACAACATTCAAATTTAGGAGCTTTGTGTGGCCGCATTCGTTGTAATTATAATTAGCCCAATACATATTTTGATCTTAACTTTACAGCTTTTAAAAAAGATTTAGGCTTTAAAATAAATTAAATATACATACATATAATTAATATTAAATAAAGAAAACAATGGAAAAATACGTATAAAACAATAATTGTGATTAATTAAAACTAAGAATTCTTAAAAATAACATTTTGTAAATGTTTTTACAAAATAAAACTAAAAATATTGGCTGAAACAAGTTCCTAAAATTGAGAAAAAAATGTTATTTTTAACAATTTTCTATTTCAAAATTATTAATTAAATTTTAAACTATCGATTGATCCCGTGTGTAATAAGGTGTGCTTGTTTGTTTTTTGGCATTTAAGGTGAAAGTTAATGATTCCGCAAAGAAGTATTTATCACACGCAATATATCAATTTCAAGATCGGTTAAGGCGACTTGCGACAAGTTAGCATTACGTATTTTCATGGCAACAGCTTTGAAAAATGCTCCCACCTCATCATCTTCTGGACTGACAGCGTTTGCATTATTTGTATTGCAAGTGGTGGTACAATTTATGTTATCATGTATGGGCTGGGTGTTGGTAGAAGCTTCTGAAGTTGAAGGGGGTAGAGGCTGTGATGGTTCCGGAAGGTTTGGGATATGTCCAGTCGCAGAACAAATATCCAAAGTTGTTATTGTTGAAGCCAAAGTAATATCGTTACTGTTTGCTAAGAGATTTTGATGCTGATAGGAATTGTTTGTTGTTGTTGGGGTCGATGTGCTACTTAAATTATTATTATTACTGTTCAACATATTGCTCGCCGCCGCATCATTTAAATCTAACGAGGGCATATTGATGGGCTGCGGTTGCTGCTGTTCTTGTAGATTTTTTTGCTGAAGCTGTGTGCGTTCTTCTTTAAATGTCTGAGTTGTAGGTTCCAACGTCGACGTTCCCATATCAGAACTGATATTTGTATTATGATTGCTAAACACTGAAAATCCCTGCTGAGATTTGCGATCTTCCGTTTCTATCTCAATGTCTTCCGTGCCATTGTGTTCATCTGCCACACTGCCACTATCGCCAATAATGTAATTTTCGATATCCATATCATCATAATCTCCAACACTCGCCTCGTTGACACACAGGTTATCGTTATGATCTGTTTGTTGCTGTAGTCTCTGGTTTTCGTTTACTACTGCCATTTGCTGTAAAGGTGATTGCAAGGGTGAGCTACTGCCTTCATCTGTGTCTGGTTCTAGTTTGGTTTTAGAAATTTCCAATAGATTTTTAGTGGAATCAAAGTTGTTGGAAAAAGTTAGACGGGGATTGCAACTGAAATTAGAAATACAAATGCACATTTTGTAAGGTTTATGTATGCACATATATCATTATTATTAACTTACTCTCCTTTGTGCTTTATAAATGCTTGTAAAAAACTCAAAGCTGCATAATGTTTCCATTTTGGCACTGCTTGAATATTATCAAGATCTTTTAAGCGTTTATGTTCGCGTATAAACTGATCACGGAGGGCCTTCCATTTGAGCCGACACTGGCGGACAGTCTTTTTTAATTTGCGTGCAATGTGGCCCCAAACTACGAGTTTGAGTTTAACATTGCGATAATTGGGATTGAAACTGTCGTAGAGCATGTCTTCGTTGCGTACCAAGGCAATAAGCTCTTTCTCAAAATAACTTTCAATATTTAGAAAAGTATGGATGGGGTCCTCATCCTCGTCTTCATTATTTGGTGTAGTTTGTTGCTGGCATAATGGTTGATGGTCATGTTGTTGTTGCTGTTGCCCAGACTGCGGGTGCTGCATTTGCCCCATACAGTCAACCAATACATTGTATAAGACTGCTTCATCTGGTGTCGGCTGTTGGTGCTGTTGATTTTCAGTGTTGTGATGGTGGTTTGGTGTCAGTAAATGTTGAGTATCAGACAATGGGTGATTTTCCATATTTGTATTGTTGGCAGAAGAGTTATTGGACCCCGTAATGTATGTCCAATTATTATCATTTGATTGTTGCAAAACAGATGAAAGTTGATCTTCTGTGAGATTGTTGGAGTCATCACATTTGTTTGATGCAAAATCGCAAGTGAAGTTCAAAGTGGTTGTGCCCTCTATTTTAATGGCATTAAATTTAGACGGTGAATTGTCATCGCCAGCAATATTAACTAAACCATTATTAGAGTTAACTGAAGTGCATGGGAAGTTATTATTGTTGTTATTGTTATTAACGGCAGACGGCAAACGGGGACGATAGCTTTTTAAAAGTTCAATTGTTTTTTTTTACTAAACACTTTCAATTAAGGTTTTAGATATACTTACTTTCTGGCTAAAGCGTATGGTCTAAGGAATTCTAATTCCTTAAAATATTTCCACTTTACATTGGCCTTTGTATTGAATTTTGACCTTTTTAACTCCCGACAATACTGATCTCTCATGGCCTTCCATTTGGCTTTGCATTGTTGTTCTTTTAATAGAAATTCACATCACTTTGCAATTGTTGCAAGCTATTTAATAATAATATTAATATACATACCTGTCCAGCCAATCTGTTCGGAGATTTCTAACCATTTCATATCTTTTCTCTGCATGTTTCTATAGTTTTCATGTTTGGAATTATACAAGGCTTGCTCCTTGGATACCAACGATATTAATAGAATTTCTTTTGCCACTGGCATGCTAACTATATATTCCTCTTGTATTTCCTGGGAAAGATTTGTAATATCACTGAGATTTATCATTTGCTCCTCTACCGGCGAATGATTATAAATATCTAAAACTTTAGGAATTCACAGATACCAAATTTTGTGCGAGCTGTTACAAGAAAAAGTAAAAATTTACCTTGAGCTGCTGCTACGTGGAGTGTTTGATTATTTTGGTTGATTATTGCAGAGCTTAAGGTTAAAGTTTCCATTATACTGTGGTCAGTTTAGTTTAAGCATATCTTTTTATTTATGTACATATGTATATGGTTTCCAGCGCTAACATGCACAAATAATTTGTGTTAAATTTATAATATAAGCAAAGAGAAACACAATTTTCTATTTTCCTTTTTTTCTTGTTACAAAGTTACAAAGTGTTAAAAATGAAATGTCAACTGTTTGACAAGTACATGTCAATAATAACAAATAAAAACAGGGTTGACTAAAATGCTTACAATGAGAGTGGTGAGTTTTGGAACACGAATTTTAGTGCTAAAAATAATTAAAATATTCGCGTTATTTAAATAAATTTATAACTGTTAAACGTTCATATATGTACTGTTAAACGTATACACATGTATACACACGTACATTTGTGGATATTCGGTTGTAATTTAATTTCTGTTTGTGGAACTTAAGCATTACGTTCCAACAGTGTTGTAGTCGAAATTACATGGAATGCGAACAGATTTCTTAGTTTGACATTTCATGCTTTCATTTTTCCGTAGATTTTCTTTGCTGGTTATAAGAAAATAATTATTTTGAGTTAAATATTTAAGAAAAATTAACTAATATGACTGTGTTGAAATTAAGTGAACGTGCATATGCAAAAATGATATTTCATGCTGCCAAATATCCCCACTTGGCTGTAAATGGTGTTTTATTGGCTAGTAAAACTGATGGCGAAATTGTTGATGCCATACCTTTGTTCCATCAATGTTTGTATGTCACTCCTATGGTAGAGATAGCCCTTATGCAGGCAAGTTATATATTTTTTTTCCATAACTACGTGGTTTTGTAAATGCTAAAATTGTTCCCATAACCACAGATCGATGCATATACAGAACGAGAAAATTTGTTAGTGGCAGGTTATTATTGTGCAGCTGAGAATTTCTATGATAATTCCATTGACAAAGCTCCAGCCGCTAAGATTGCTGATAAAATTCAGGAAAATTATAAAAATGCATGTTTTGTGCTTATCGACAACAAATTGATGACATTGGGTCAGGAGATACCAGCTATCAAAGTATTTAGTTGTACCAACGATTCGGGACGTTGGACGAAGGTAGACTTTAAACTTCTACAAACTGAAACTACCTTACAGGCGGTGTCTGCCTTACTAAAGAGGGGAGCGATGAAGGATGTAGTGGACTTTGATAATCACTTGGATAATCCCGAACATGATTGGACAAATCAATTTTTAAATCGTGATTTAAAACAAATCATGGCCATGTATTGAATAGCTAATACATACATAACTATATGTATTAATTTTTGTTTCAGAAACGTAATTTTTAGATATTAGGGTGCAATTTATAGAGTAATGAAAAATATATACATATGTACATAATCAAAGGGCATTTATGAAAAAATTATTAAAGATTGTCGAGAATTTGATAAATAACATTATTGTTGTTATTGTATCACGGGTATTCCTATAAAAAAAGCTTTGTTTATTTCACTATTACTTTTCTCATTGTTTTGTTACAAAGATTCCATTCAACTGTTCAATATACATACCAGTTGTATATTGAATATGGGCGGAGTAACTAGACAATATGCCCAAGATGTTATTAAAAGTATTTTAAAAGGGTTTGTGACTGACTGTACACGACCTATGCCTTCACATAGGAAGTAGCAACGTGGTTGTTAAAGAAATTCCACAAAAAACTGTAAGATTATAAGGTTATTTGTATATTTAAAATCAATATGAAATCATTGCGAAATCTTGACAATATACAGATTTTATTAAAAACTTATTAAAATAAGAAATTCCTTGTTTTTATTTTTATTTGCTAAGTTTTATTTTTTATACACATAATTATCAGGGGTGTTCTGGAATTGTCAGATTAACTCTTAAATTACATACTGCAGACATAACTTCCAAAGCACAACATCTCATAATTCTCGATTTCAAAACTTAACGATTTCCATAACACCTCTGCGTGCTTCAAATGATTTCAAAATAGTCTTGATTTCATTACGTTAATTGTTTAACTGCGCTTAGAGCCACAAACGTACTTGCTGATCCCAGCTGGTAGAAGCCAGACACATGCCATTTGGCGACAAACTTATGCATGTAATACGGTTTTCATGACCTTGCATTATACCTGCACAAAAAGCGAAAACAAAAAAAATCGATATTAATTAGTGTAGTAATTTACAAAGGGTTTCAATTTGTCAAACTACTAACCATTGTGACAAACTTTCATGGTGTCGAAAGAATGAATATTTCCCTCTATACCTGAACACAATAAATAACGTCCACTGGTTGATAATGCTAAAAAATAATATTTTGTTTTTGGTAGACTTCGAGAAAAAGATGTTTTTTGTTTCGTATTTTTATTATTTGATTATGCGAAATTAAGGTCGTATTGGCTCTGTAAGCCAAATTATCTGTGATAAGTTTTAAGGAACAAATAACAACAAAGTTAGTTGTAAATATTCTGACAAACACTAGGGGAACAGAACAACTAGCTGTTTTCAAAGACCGCCACAACTGCATCATCATCAGCGTTCTTGTGCTTGGTCCACTGTGTGTGGTGCAAAGTTTCAGCTTTTTATACTAATTTTTTAGTACAAATGGAATACGTGAATTGTTTTGATTCATCGTATTACAATTTGCTGAAAACTTTTCTAATGAAAGCTCAATTTTACTATCTCTAATTTACAACAGTTTGTTCTTTACTAATATATATTTTCAATATTACTTACCACATGAAGTGAATCCAGTATTTTTCTGTGGCGGCTCATATAACGCTATTTGCTGGTCCGATCGTATATCATATAAACGTGCTGTTTGATCTTCGGATGCCGAAGCAAATCCGTTGCCATTGGGATGATACTAATAATTGTTTGTTCAGTATCAAAAGGAGAGACATTTATTTTGAAAAATTATACTTACACAAACTGAGTTAACATCCATTTCATGTCCGAAAAACATTTGTTTATGCGTCTCTTCGCGCACATCCCATAATTTAGCCGTTTTATCTACGGAACCCGTAATGTACGTATTCATATCGGGCGATAAAGACAAGCCAGCAATATCACCGGCATGACCATTAAAGTCCATAGTCTTGACTCCCTTTTCCAAATCCCAATGGCATCTTTACCAATCAAAGACAGACAGTAATAAAAATAAAAAATATCCAAGGTAGAGTGTAATCTTAACATTTGCTTACATTTTCATATCACCCGATCCGGTTATTAAATGAGTATCATCCAAAAAGCGACAAGAACTTAAGAAACCCTCATAACCCAACAGTTCTCTTGTCATTTTTGCCACACCGGACGCATCGCGATTGTTGACATCGTATACAGTGCATTGATTGTCCATACCGCCACAGGCCACAAAGTTACCGGATGGCGAAAATGCTACTGTCATTACCCAAGCCGAGCGCAAAGGTATAACCTTAAAAACGAAAAATTTTTTGTTAAATGGTCTACGTAATTTTTATGCTGCCGCGTCGTCCGTCTTACCTGTACTTTATTGGCGGTCCAAGTGTCCCATATAATCAGTTTGCCATCTAAGGATCCCGTAACACAGTGTCTGGAATCTCCTGCAAAATGCACCGAATTGACTTTGTTAATGTGTCCCTTTAAAATTTTTTTAGGTGCCAAACGTATTTTTGGTATATCAGACATATCGCCACACTTTTCTTGCAGTGTACAATCGGCTTTGGCTTTTTGATCATCCTGAAAGGAAAATACAGATTTAAATAGTGAACAGTGCAAAGATTTCAGAGTTCTTTTAAATAAAAACATTCTATAGGCAAGTTGACCTTAAATTAATTCTAAACTTTACCACTCAAAAAGAGAAATTGTCAAGGAAATTGCTTTTTAGAATTATGAATATTATTCAAAAAAATGCCATCAAGAGTTGTGAGTTTCTTTTAAAGTATCTGTCTTTATTTGTTTTTTTTCTGCTCGATGTATGCCTTGTTTTCGATTTTATTGTAAGCTATAAAAATTTAAGTTTTCAGTGGAAGCTTTTTTTATAATATTTATCGTAAATATGTTGTACATTCGTAAATTATCGCTTGCGATACAATTTTACAGCCTTTATTTTAAAAGTTATCAACAATTTTGGCATTTTGATAATTCTATAATTATATAAAATTTAAATTTTAATGAATAAATTTATTTTTTAGTTGATTTCGCTTACGATTAAATCGAAAATATGGCTCGAAATTTTATTCAGAAGTTGGGATTGCAGCATAAAAGACAGTTTTGCTCTTCACTGTGTTTTATTTCATTATTCTTTTTGTTTAGTGAAACGGGACAATTTAACAATTCTTGTTTCTTTGCAACTCTTTAAAATAGAGAAATTTTTTCTCTTTAATTTTTTTTTATATATATATTTTTTTGGAATGGTAAAATTAATGGACTTGAGATTTTATTCGGTGTCTATATGTATATGTATTATTATAAATCGTTAGCTAAAATGCAAAAAGGCGTAACTAACAAAAAAATCCAAAATGGAGTTTTTGATTGATTATTATCAGGGAAACCAGAAATATGCTCTAAAAAAGTGTTTTTTTATGAGCATGCAATAAGCACTAAATACCCCAAAATATGCTCTTAAAAATAAAATATATTAGTTTATTTGTAAATGAAAAATATTTTATATGCAAATGTTGTTGAATTTTCGAATTAATAATAAATATAAAGCTTTTAATTTTTTTAAATTCTAAAAGCACGATCACAATTTATTTCAAAATATTTTTATTTAATATATGCTGTCACTTACAATTACTTAACAATTTTCTGATTTTCACAGGTTGAACCGAAATAGAACAGAACGAAACAGAAAAGCTGACGACTTGCATTAAATTTCTATAAACAAAAAAGAGTCAGCTGATTCGTAACAGAACAAATATTAAAAACTAATTCTGCCTTCAGGCAAAAATTAAAAAAAAAAACAAAAAAAAAACAATTAAAAAAACAATTTGGGTTTGAAGTGTACGTTAAAAGAAAATTGCCATACAAATTTTCACTAAAGCAAATAATACAAGTTGATTTTTTTGATACTCCTGTAAAAATTTAGCTTCATCTTCAGAAGTGATCACTATATCAGAATTGAAACTTTGGAACTGTATCTTGGATAAATAAGACAATATTTTTATTTATAATTCTTAATGCAATAAACAACAAATTAATGGGCTAGATTTTTAAATAAAAATCGTTGTCTGTCACATGTAAATAAACTTTTATACATTGAAAATGTTTCTTCAACGTCTATTCGGGGCAGAGTCCATCACAAATAAAAAAAACCAAGTTTTTATTGAAACCAATGTCCGTAATAACCATATTATATAAGAAAAATGTATAAACTACATGGAACATTGGAAATGAGATGGCTTGTAAGCATATTAAAATAAAATTAAAATCTATAAAGTATCAAAATATGCTAAAAGTGTGCATGTGAGACTGAAATATGCAAAAACATGCTTTAAAGGGTAAAATATGCACTAACAAATCGGTGCCAAAATTCATAAAAAGTTCTGAAACGGATAAATATATTATCTCCGCATTAACACGTCACACAAGAAAAAAAACATGCAATTGCATATTAGCGGTTTCCCCGATTATTGTGAATGCCATTAAACCACATGTCTTGACAACATTTTACACTTCTGCGATCAAAAATGACGCTTTTATTAACAAAAAAACAAGGGAACTTTAACTAAAAGTTCGTTTAGTTATTTGCTTCTCCTATAAAATTATTTATTTTGTTAGTTACGCCTTTTTGCATTTTAGCTCACGACATGTAGAATGATTTCTGAATTTCTTTAAGCAAGTTTTAATGATTCACCTGAAATTTTTGTATTAATCCATTAATTTCGTCGTATAATTTTTGAGTTTCTGGATCGACTTTCGGCATTTTAATCTCTTTTTTTTTTAAATCTAATATTAAAAATACTGAATTTATTCCGTTGAAAAAATATGTGTGTATTTTATTTATTTTTTAAGCTTGAAAGTTTTCTTAACAAAATACGTTTCAGCACTAAACTAGTAATTTTTAAAAATCATTATTGTACCATTGTTTTGTTGTTTGACCTAATGTAATTAGCTGTTATTTAATTGGATTTATTTCTATACATTCAAACAGTTTGTACAATTTGTTATCGTCAAGTCAAGATATGTATGTATGTATATAACGTAAACAAAATACGGTCAAATTAATGACTGCAAGTTCATTGTAGTGTTTCAATTATAATAAAAAAATGGATCTATAACACACAGCAGCATATCGAAATTTATGAAATAGAAAGAGAAACCTTTCTTTAAACATTTTAAAAACTTCTCGAAATGTTAGTGAAAATAATAGATCTGCTGCGCCTTCACCAACAATGTCGTGAAATCGCTTTTTAGTTATGTATGTGACAAATAACAATGAAAGTATGAAAGTTTATTTTCATATAATTCGGACATCTTTATTTCCATCGCTCCTCTACTCCGTAGTCGCTCAAAGTGACACCAGGATGCCAAATTTGAATCGGCTTTTCATACAAAGTGATACACATACACGAATTGATTTCTTTGGGTGGCCAGCCCTATTCGCTTTCCTTGCGTCAGAATTTATATTGAGACTCCTCAATTATTTATTTAAGACCTGACTGGCCCGTCTACTTTCAAGCAAAACAAATATATATACTTTTAATTTTTTTAATAATTTTTTTTTATTTTTATATTTTACAAATTGTTGTTTCTTTGTATTTCTTAAAAAAAAATACTAAAATAATAAAAAAATAATAATTTCAGCTGCTTTTGTATTTTTTTTTTTTAAGAAAAGAATAGAATGGAAGCAGCTTTGATGTTTTCCTTTTTGTCTTTTTAATTCTAGACAAAACAAAAAGGAACGAATTCACTTATTATTAAATTAAATTCATAATAATAAAATTTTGGAAAGTGTAAGAGAAATAATAGTAACATAAAAAAGAAGAAGAAGAAGAAGAAGAAGATGGCAAGGAAGAATAAGATCCACAGAAAGAAATTAAGTTTGTAATTTAAATTAAAGTTGAAGATCATTAGTTGTAGATAAGAAAGAGAGAATTAAAGAGATAGAGAGAGAGAGGGAGAGTAGAGCATTGTTCAGTTTCTTTTTGCAAAATTTAGGATTAATAATTAATATTTTGTGAATTATTATTTCGATTTATGTTTGTTTGGTTGTTTGTTTAAATTTTAATAGTTTCTTTTTTTTCTAAATCAGACTCTAGTTGGAACTACTTTAATAACGTAATTCTCGTATGTTTTTTTAGATGTTTATATAAACAAAACTGTGTTCATTTCTATAAAAAATAGAATCCTAACAAAAACTTAAATATTATATAAATAACTTTCTTGCCTAGCTAGCGAGCGAGCGCATCACTTAAACTGAAAAACCATCGCCAGTGGGATCCAAGATCCAGGGGTAGTTGTTAGGACATTCCATACAGGTGAAGAGACGTAGGGTTTCTCCTGGCAATTCTCTGGTAGTTAAGGGGCAGGCGTTAGGCAAAGAGCAGAAAGGTTGACCCTTCACGTCACATTTCTCCTTCCATTCCTGGAAGTCCCGTAATGCATTCAATTCTGTGGGATTTTGCATCCATTGAATGACTTGCAAGTTTGTGACAAAGAAGACATCGTTGCGAGCCAACATTTCTTCAATAAATTTAATCAATTCATCGCGATACTCCTTCTTGGACTTCAACCAAGAGGCGTGGAAGTTGAGACCCAAAGGAGCACGGTTACTATTGTAGTGACGGTTGAAGTTGTGACGCAAAAGTCTAGCGAATTGATCGCCAGAGGCAATGTTGGAGCAAGAATCTACCATATGACAACCGGGCAAGGATTCGTCGAAAGTGGGGTCATCACGACGATCGAGTTCATTCATGACCATTTCCCAAACAGGGTGACTACGCGATGGACAATTATGGGCATTGCCGTTACACTTGTGTGGCATGCGGAAGTACAAGGTGTATGGCCAGATAGGAACGCGGCCCAGAGAGGCAGTAATGGAAGCATCGTAGACGAAAAATTGATCAGCCATCATTTCAAATTGTTTGTTGCCACCAACACGTAAGTAAGGAGCACGCATACCAATAATGGAACCATCAGTAATGTTGGCAAAACGTTCAATGATTAAACGAGCTCCAGCCATCTCTGCCAACCAATCGTCGTAGGTACCACCTGACCAGTAGTTGGGGTCATCCTTATGAGTCAAAGAGAACACAGAAATTTCATGCCCACGACGATGCAAATCTTGCACAGCAGAATAATTTGTATATTTGTGTGAGACAAAGAAGGTACCCTTAATCGAACAGCCATTGGGATTTTGACGCAGACCATTGAATATATCCTCGTACAAATCGATGTTGTCAACATTGACAGCACCGTTAAATGTGATGGTAATCATTTGAGGTACTTGTTGGGGTTCAATGGCACCGGGAATACGGGTACCATCGGCAGAGCAGAAACAATCGGGCAAAGCACATTGAGTAGGATCGCATTCGGGAGCACGGTTGGGATCTTCATCCACAGCTGTATTTCGATAAAAAAAGCAAAAAAAAAATATTTAAAGAATTAAAATTAAAATTTTTTTTTATAAATTGAACTTACAGCAAGCATTTTCGTCCGATTCATCCTTGCAGTCGGGCTTGCCGTTACAGAAAAGCTCCTTATCCAGACATTCACCGTCACCGCAAGATAATTTACCCTCAGGGCAAATAGGTTCATCTGTCTTCAGAATTGGCTTAACCTTGCGTGGCTCTAATTTGTAAATTTAATGAAATAGACAAAAAAATGTCGTCAAAATTAGAAAAATCCGAATTTATCAAAAAGCAAAATTTTGAGAAGCAAACTTAAGATAAAAAAGCGTTATTGAAATATTTTTGGTTATTATAACGTGTTAGTAACGAATAGTTTGAATTGGTTAGTACAGGAGGTTGAGTTATTAAACAATACCAAAACCAAAGTTCCTTATTTCAATTCGGGGGATAATTTTTGTTTCTAAGGTTTAATATTTTGATTGAATAACTCTAAATCTAATCTGTATTGTATTTACACACAAACAAAAAAATAATTATAGAAACATGTGCCCTGTGTCCGTTTCCAAGTTGTTTTGTTTTTGTTACTGTTATTTACTTATTGAAGAGTGTTTGTAAAGCTTGGCCACTTACTTTCTTTTTCATTGCAGTTAGTTACTTTAGCCTTCCAGTCACAAGTTTGTTTCATAATATCGAAGGCCAAACCAGAGGGGCATTGGATTTCTTTTAAACCTGATTTCGTACATCTAGAAACACATAGAAAAAGTTGGAATTGCAGGATGTTTAAGGGTCTTTTCTTTCACTCATTCTTTTGCATATGTATTTATTTTTTGTTTATTTTATAACACACACACAAACACATTGTATGTATGTATAAATGCATTGTGAATTGAATCAAATGAATGCGCAAAAATCCTAAATTGTGTTTTTCACACAAAACTTGTAAGCGTTTGTATGTTTTTTTTTTCAAATTTATTTCTTTTCGCAAAATTTACAAAAACATCTCAAGTTGTAACGGGTGGATGGGCTTTTTGGCAGCTTAGAACTTTGGTTTGAAGGAAGCGGAAATACTGTTTCTTATGTTTTATAGTACAAATATATATAGAGAAAGATAAATATACAGAAATTATTATTACACATACATACATACATATATAGAATAATAATATATACCACAAAAGTACGTTAGTTTAACATTTACAGGCTCAAGGCTCAGTTAGCCGAGTGTAATGTAATGTAACTGTAACGTAGAAAACAGCTGATTGATATTTTTATATGAAAAGTAGGATACGTTGCATTACATCTCTATAACCATTTTCATTACTTTTCACATAACAAAATCGATCAGCTGTTTCTTACTGTTGCAGGTACATTACATTACAGTCGGCTAACTGAGCCTTCAGTCAGCGGACTGAAATGTAATGTAACTGCATGCAACGGTAGGAAACAGCTGATCGATATTATTATCTGAAAAGTAGGTTACGTTGCATTACATTTTAATTATTTTTCACATAACAACATAACAATATGAATCAGCTGTTTAATACCGTTGCAGTTACATTCCATTACAGTGGGCTAACTGAGCCTTAAAACAAATACATATATCTGAATATATATTAATTAAGGAGTGTGAGAGGGAGAGAGAGAGCGAGTGAGAGCCCAAAATATGCACTCAAATCACATAATCATATTCGAAACTAAGCTCACGTCACGTGTACTTGTCATATGGAATGTCATTTATGTATGTAAACTCCTGCATAAAATGTACATACATACATAAATACAAAAGAGAATGACATTTCATATGTCAAATACATGCAATGTAAACATTGTTTAAGTTTGGTTACATCATATTTATGTATAATAATATAATTATTAAATCAAACAGATGCCAGATATTTTTCTCCAAAAGTCTTTTAGATATATACACAAACCATATTTTTAGACACAAAACAGAAGAAAAAGAAGAAAAAAATATAGAAATAGTGGCAAAAGATCCGTAATAATGACCAAGTCTTAGTTAGAAATAGGTGTAAGGTTAACATTTTTCATGGCCAAGTTTAAATATAGTCTTTTCTTTAGGTCTATTTTTTTATATAAATATGTATATGTAAATATAACAAGAATGATTGATGTATATATTTGGAAAATAATAATAATATTAAGATATAATAACACAAAACAATAAAAGGAAGGAAAAAATAACTTTTGCGGAGAATAATTAAACTTACTCTCGTTTTCATCACAGTTTTTAACATTTGTTCTCCAATCACAGGTTTGTCGGAAAATATCAAATGCCAAACCGCCAGAACATTTAATTGGTGCTAAACGAGTTTTACCCGTTTCACCTTTATCACATCTTTATTTGAAATATAAAATTTTAGTTCTTTGATTAAATGGAATTACTGCAATAATTAAGCATTTAATAGTGCAAAAGTAATGAACAATTTCTGTAGTCAAATTTTTATTTTATTTTTTTGTTACAAGTTTTCCAAAAAAAAAAACGACTCTGAAGCATTTACTTCGGATTTAAATTTGATAAAATTCATTCAGATTTACAAAATACAACCCATTTTATTTTCAAACGATATTTGCCATGAAATACAATTTGAATGACAAAATTTGTATGAAATGCTTACAGCCAAACCTATGTAGATTAGAGCGTCAAGCATTGCCTAAGCAGCAGGGTACGTATTTACAGTACATTTAAACGTATAAAATATTATTTGAATCTACTGAAAACGCGTATCCTGCTGCTAACGCAACGCTTAATGCTCTAATTTAGGTTTTTCCTATAAAAGGGTTGAGGAGGGGGGTTGGGGGGGGAATAGTGACTTACCTATAAACTTCACGACAATCGCTTTCAGTTTCCAAACGGAAATATTCATCGGCGGGTCTATCAGTACAAACTTCTTCAACATCGATGCCCTCCAACTTGTCCCTTACTTCTTGACTGTTGGCTAAAAGAAAGAAGAAAACAAAAATAATTTAAAAAATACTAAAGTACCAAAGAAAAAAAATACAAAAACAGTAAACAATTGAAATACATTGATATACAAAAGGGCTTTGCTGCTTTCGCCAGTCGCTTGCAGCCCGATTGTCTGAATACTGATATTATTACATATACATATTTTAGCATCTCTTGAGTTAGTGTGGTGAATTTAATGGTTAAGGTGTTGCCATCTTTGAAATTTATTGATCGCATAATATTAATATTTAATGTGTAAAAGTCTTTTCAACTTTATTAAGCGAGTGTGTGTATATACACATTATGTTTTAAATCTTGCGAAACATTTTGGGGAAAAAAGCTTTAACTCGAAGTTGTTTCAACATGAAAGTGTCATAAAATATATATTGCTTCAGCCATGTTTGTATTTGAAAAGCCGGCTTGCTTATGTAATTGAAATAAATATTTCAAAAAATACAGTGCTGCAATAAAAAATAAAAGGCAAACGAAATTGGCTAGTGCATAAATTAACTTATGTATTTTGGTATACCCAACTGGTTATTAATCGCTTCTCAGTTGCGTATGAAGTAAAAGTATAATAAAGTAAGTCAGATATTCAATAAGCGAATAAGTAAGAGATGTAAAGAAACAAGCAAATTATGAAGCAAGTGGTTTAACCAGTTTTGGAGTTAAAAGTATTGCATAAATCGGCTACCACTGAAACTGCAAGTAGTGGCTCATGTTCTCATACATATTGAGGATATGATATGACAGTTACTTATGTAAATATACTTTTGTGTTTGTATGTAAGAGGGCATTTTGTGAGAACTGCACCTTAAAATTTCTGCATAAATTGTCATGACTGGCTTTAAAACATGATTGTAGAATGTTGTTTGTATAACAAAGCACTTTATATTTGATTTAACGTTAATGTGTACAAATTATTCGTTATGTGGTTATATTGTTTTCTTTTAAAAATGTATCTTAAGTTGTTAACCTTGGTAAGCTTTATTTGAATAATAAAAAAAAAACACCACAATAAGCATAGTTCTCAGAATTAAACGAGATTTGAAAGAAAAAAATAAAATTATTTTTCAATATAAAATATTAAAGGTCAGGTGAAATTGAATAAATTAAGCCTTTCGATTTAATGGAAACTTTTGTGGTAATTAAAGAAAATTAAATTTTATTGACTTTTCAAATTAAATTTAACTATATTCCACTTTGTGTATATCTGTCTTCTCATGTTCGCTGTAACTTTTTATTTATTAAGCGATGCTTATTAAAATGTTTTTTATAATATTTAACACTTTCTTTATAAAATTCACAAACACTTAATTTTTTTAAAATTAATTTATTAAAATATTTATTACACTTACCTAAAGCGCAGCACAGCAGAAATAAACTTAATACAGTGCACACACGCGCCATTGTGCGTATGTGTTTTTTTGAAGACTAGGTGGCTTTTTGACCACAAAAACCTTTAAAGGAGAAAGAAATAACAACAAATTAAACACTTGTCACCAGAAAGCAAAATTTATATAGTAGATACTAACTTTTTCTTATTAAAGTTTAAAACGATCTATAAACGTTAGCTAGCGTACTTGCTCAATACACAGCCACGATTACACTAGGTGTTGGCTGCCAACAGCGAGTTCTATTTATTAAGATTCACAAAACAATTCAAAACAAAGGCTAAAAAATTTGCAGAATGGTGAATAAAAATTGGTAATAAACCACTATAAAATCAAAGCCAACAACTCAATAAACTTGTCTTTAACTCAAATGTACCTTAAGTTTTTATTAAACACAAGAGAGCCGGCCGTCTCAATTCGTGGTATTTATTATAAGTTAAGCATACCAACTCTCTTTACCACTACTTTGATTTTATTTTTAACTTCACAGAGGGGAAAGCTGGTTTCAGCACCAAAAGCTTTATTCACATATTAATATGCATTATTGCATTTAAATTTTATTTCAAAATCCAGTTTTTATATTTGGTATTACCAAAAAAGTGCTCATCTTGAAGTTTATATAACTTAAATAAACACTTCAAAAAGCAAAAAAAAAATATAATCCAAAAATAAATATTAAGCAGAAGGGGGCTTATTTCATCAACCATATTTACTTTGCTTTACTTGTTGTTTGTGTAAAACAAATTCACCACAGCAAATCTTCTGACTTTTACGCTGCTTGTTGTTTAAGTCTTTTGTTTTAAAGTGTATTTTGGTACCAACAATACAACAATACTCGTATCATACAATTTAAATCCAGTTTTTATTTGGTTATTGCTAATTATTCAAATATTAATAACAAATTATGCAAATATTTAAATTTAACTTAAAGATTATAGGGAAATACATTTGTGTATGCACAATTTCGTTTTTCGGATTAAAACATTTAAATATCAAATATTAATGAATTTCTTGCATAAATTTTGAAATAAAATATTAAAACTGAAAATATTATAGCTTCATTTGCATAATGAAAAAAGGGAGCGTCGGCAAAAGTGATAGCATTAAGCAATGATGAAATTGACATTTATTGTCGTGCAGGCGTTGCAGTTTTTATATGTTTCTAAAATAAATAAATATGAAACTCATTTAAATGTCATACATTAAAACTATTAATTTTACTCGAAAAACAAGTCAAAATAATTATGAAAAAACACCTCTCAACATTTTTTTTAAATGTATTTTATGCATATATTTTATCGGCCTGCCAGCCAGCCGGCTTGTGTATGAAGTTATAATGATATTCACCACTGCCTGAGGTGAATTTTAATTATTTGTTTATTTAGCAGTTTTATTATTATTTTATATATAAAAACCGTTGCTTGCTTATAGTTCATTCCAGCAAAAATAATACAAACCTAAGTAAAAAAAATTCAACGATAATGATAATTCACTTTGTTGTGTCATGTGATGATATGACACAAAGTTAAAAAAAAAAATAATATTAATAAATATTTTAATTCAAAGCACGTTTAAAGTTTTTATAACGTGGCAAGCTATTTAAGTTATTCTTTTATTTACCTGTCTCCAGGTATTGACTAGTCTTATCTATGAATCCAAATAACAACCAACTACTCTCCATATGTTTAATTTAATTATTTGTAGCTTGCATTGTATTAAAAACCATAAAGAATATTTCATAGTTGTCATTATAAGGTTAATAAACTTAAAAACAAAAACTTAAATAAGTTATCGTCATATAACATAAAAACAGAATATCAGAAGGCCTGAAAAATAGCATTTACAACTTAAAGATTTTCAAAATTAGATTGTTATATTATATACTTGTTTTCAGTTTTAATGTATGTACGTGCACGCCACATCACGGCTTCCTTTTCGAAAAAATAAAAACCCTATAAAAGATTTAGAATAGCAAAGCATAAAACTTGACAAAAGTATGAACATACGTGAAATTTTTTGAAATCTTGATTCACGGAGGTTTTTGTGTAGATCGAAAAAAAACTGAAGCTTATTTGCTAAACTTTTAGCAAGATTTTGCCTGTTTATATCCAGTAACATGAGATGAAGGATAACACAATTAAGGGTATTTTTTCATATGATTTACAAAATTTTGATGTCTCATTGAAGAAATATTCACCAAGCGCAGTAATTCCATTGCCTTACCATAATCTTAATGCCCTTCTGATACAACTGTATACATATTATTCTATTTTGGTTTAAAGATTTTTAGAATTTGACACGTCGAATCAAAAAGGTTTTTCACTAGTATATAGTGGTTATGTGTCTGAATCCAAAAGGTTTTTCATTAGTATATATTGGTTACGCTTATTTGTGCATATGTTTGCCAAGTGAAATTTTTATGGGATTAGTTTTGATCTTTATGTGTAAATATTTATGTCTTCGCAAATTTTATATGATTTTTTGTAAGTTGCTTGCTATAGGGTGTTTTTTTTTCAGGGGTATAGAACTTTAAATTGAAATAAAACACAAGAAAATCGTTTTAATGTCCATCAATTTGGCTTTATTGGAAGGATAATTTTATGCCATTAATGTTTAAATATGATTTCGGGCATGTGGCCGCCGCGGCTGGCTCGAATAAAGCCAATTCTACAGGTCCAATTTTCAACCACTTTTTCGAGCATATGGGGCCGTATGTTGGCAACAACGCCACGAATGTTGGCTTCCAAGTCCCCTAACGTTTCTGGTTTGTTGGCGTAGACGAGCGACTTCACATATCCCCAAAGAAAATAATCCAATGGTGTCAAATCACACGATCTTGGTGGCCAATTGACAGGTCCATTCCGCGAAATTATGCGCTCATCGAATGTTTCCTTCAATAAATCGATTGTGACGTGCGCTGTGTGGCATGTAGCGCCGTCTTGTTGGAACCACAACTCATCCACATTCATGCCATCCAATTCGGGAACAAAATAGTCGGTTAGTCGGCTCCAATTGCTGTGCACGGTGGCGAATCGATTCATTCGGGTCCTCTTCAACACTTTGCTCTACAGCGGCAATTGTTTCTTCGGTGCGCACTGTTTGACGTCTCTGCGGATGCGTATTATCACATAGAGTAAACGTAGTGCGAAAACGATCCATGGTTAACCGAATTAATTGCTCTGATGGACGATTATGTCGACCATAAAATGGGCGGAGCTTGCGGTAAACTTCGCGAACTGAACCATTAATTTCGAAATAAATTTGCACGATTTGCAAGCGTTGGTCTTTTGTCAACCTGTTCATGATGAAATGGCAAACCAAACTAAATATTAATCACTTGACAGCTGACAAAATGGCCGCCAGTTCAAAAAGTGATGCCAACTTAAAGTTCTATACCTCAATAAAAAACACCCTTTATAATAGATTAATATAGGTTCTATTTTACTCATTGAAAATGATTAATTATGCATACAAAACATATTTTAAACAAATCAAATAAAAATGTGTTATAAAAACTTTAGGCTTTGTTCATAAAAAATATTTTTGATTTATAAAGTGATTTCTAAAACAGATTTCCATACAAAATTTTTTTCTATAAAGCCTTTATAGAAAACTGCCTCTTACGAGGCAGTTTAAATTTGTTCAGCTTTTAAATCGTAAAACATTTGGTTTGAATTTTAAATATAACAAAAAAAAAACTAATGGCTTTCATTAAGTATGTTTCTTGAAAAATATTTTTGTACATTTTTCAAATGGTATTTGCTATTACAATTAAGATTATATCTTAAATAGATAATAAATGATACCCGGAGGGTCACTCCCATTTTAATAATTAATCATTACGAGAAAAAAAAGATATTAAATATGAGAATACCTACCTGTTGAGACGATAGATAATTAAAAAAAGTTTAGACAAAATATTTTATTTATCATGCATATGTACATACAGTATGCAAAATTCATATTCACACACCCTAAATTAAAAAAAAAACCGCCATGTCTTGTAACACAACTTAAATTGTTTTTCTTTTTCTTGAAGAACTATTCTTTGTGTTGTGGCTGAGCAACGTCTATATGGGTTTCGTTTCTGTTGAAGAACTTCATCAGTAGAGTTCAATAAAAAATATATTTGATAAGATATAAAGAGTTTTTCTATAAACATGTGAATGATGATATATGAGTTTCTTAAGAAGAAGCGAAATGCATTAAGACGTAGCTTAACCAACAGCAACAACAAATATTATTTAGAAATAAAACAAATACATTACAGACCTAAAGTCCAATAAATGCATATACTGCAGTATTTTTATATTCAGTCCAATCATAAATGTTCCCTCGGAATTTATTTTTCACGGAAAATAACTTTCTCGAGAATAAAATCCTCCAATCATAAATTCCTTGGGAACGATAAACAATAAATAATAAGTGGCATCACCGTATTACGAAGCGAGGTTGTTTTGCTTATTTGTTGGCATTTTGTTTTCTCTCCCTTTTTTTGGACAAACAAAATTATGAAAATTCAACAACTTGAAATAAATGTGTAAAATAAAGTTTACAAATGACGTATTTGGGGGCATTATTTGTGTTTTTTGAAGTACAAGGAGTATAAAATATTATTTTATTTATGTATATAAATTATGTGTTAAGTGCTTATTATATTTTTATATAAATTCCCTTGTGTTTTGGAAGGGAAATATTTTTAGTGAAAAAAAAAATAAGCTTAGCTGTACTTTTTCCCGTGGAGTTTTTTATTCCCACATTTGGAATAAAACACAAATTCATAATAGAAGAAAAGGGAAAAGTGAAAAAAACTCGCACGGGATTTTTGTTCATAATTGGGCTGATTATTTATTTCTTGTATTAGGAATCTGATTGAATAAAACCTTTTAGTGGAAACACATTTTTAATTAACAGGTGAGTCCAATATTAAAAAAAAATCATATTCGTACTCAAAATTTATTAAAAAAAAATATTAAAACCTCATGCAGTTATATTAGGTGTGTTCATTTACTTTCCTAACAGAAACTTGCAACGAGAGTGCAAGGCAGAAATTTAAATAATTACTTTCCCAGATACGAAAAAGTAAATGAACGCTTTACTTGTAAAAACTTACAAGAACATTTTGTTCATGTTAGAACCATAGATGGAAATCATGATGCAATTGTACTTTTTCCGATGTTTTTTTGGATAATCTTGTTTGATAATATTTTAAATTACAAAATTTTTAAGATCAACATTCTATTTATATGAAGTACTTTACACAGTTTTATGTATTATTTACTATTTTCATGCTTTAATTCTATTCCATTAACAAACACAAAAATGCCTCTTTCCATCTCTGATCACAAGAAAAACAACAAATTAAGAAAATATGCTTTCATTTTACATATGTATGCATATTTTGTTTAATAAAGAAATGCAAATTTTTGAGTTGTCCTTCAGATATCTTTCAAATAATTAATTTGAAAACAAAACATAGAACAGCTGTTCGGATAATTCTTGCAAGTAAAAATTTTAGTAGCAATAATTTTTAGGAATTTTTTTCTCTCAATTTTTTTCTCCCTTTTTTAAATGAACAAACCTATTGTATTATAGTTATAAAAGAAAAAAATATACATTTTTATATAATTTCTTTAATTTTTTTTTCTATTTGAGATATCTGGTGAAATCCTTTAGTTCTATAAAATTGTTGCTTGAAATGTTTAAACGTTGAGTGAGGGTTTACGAATATAAACTTTACATATCCTGTGGTAAAATTTCTCTGTTCCAATATTGACAATATTGCTTCTTGCTATAGGCATTTATTATGAGCTCGTCATTACGAATCCACTAGTGAGCTGAGAACTATTAACTACACAGAAAAAACTAAATTTCATTTTCAGTAACTAAATTCCTTGAATCAGTAAATATTTTATTTGAATACGGTCATACAAATAATTTTGTAAATTCTGATAAAAATTTTGTAAAAATTTAAATTAATCATAGTTCGGCTGAGAGAAAATGTTATTTCAGTATGTTGGTGTTTATCTTGCTTGTTGCTAGGAACAACGTGCTGTTGTGCGGTTGTTGTTTATTTTGATTGATCGTGTATACATGTAAATGTCGAAAAGTATTCGACAAACGTCGTGGCCTGTTTCTTCTCTACACAGTTTTTTGGTACAAATTAATTTAGTGGAACAGTACAGAATATTTACTGAAACTAAGTTTGATTTCAAACAAATATTTGTTTAAAATTTTTTTGGGAATAATTTGTTCTGTGTAAGTAGTTCTTATAGCACCATATACATGGTGATATTGGAACCAGAGATTCACTGGTTCATTTTAATATTTAGAGTCTGAACTCTTGGTATTTTTTACTAGATTTAGTTTTCGATATCTACAATAGTATTGCAAAGACACAAGGCAATAATCTTAGATGAAACACGCCTGTGTATTGTATTTTGTATAGATAAGATGTGTGGACTCTCCGTTGATATGACGATACTTGGACCCCAGGTTTCCTTCGGTGTAAATATATACATGCTGTACATACATGCATATATATTTATAACTAAAGAAAATAAATATTAAAAAAACTTCCCGCAAACAAAATTAAGTTCAAATTTAATATTCTTGAAGTTAAAAGCGCATTTCCTAAGAAGCAGACTGGGAATTACCCAGCCTCTGTGAACTAAATTTATAATTTATTCACCATCGCATCATCGCAAGATGGTTAATCTTTTTTATATCTGCATGTATGTATGTAGATTTTTGTTTGTTTAATTTTTGTTCTGAGAATTATAATTGTTTTTGCCAAATTTTGAAGAAAATATAGCTTTTCTAGCAATATTGTTGTTATTGATATTTAGTTAATACAATATTTTTTATTTTTTTTTTTGTTGTTTAAAAATTTATATGTATTATTTTGTATGTATGTATGTACCTATGTTTCTCCACTGTAACATATGCATATTTCTTTTTTTTTTTTTTTTTTTTTTTTGCAAATCGTATCAATAATGCTTGCGCGCGCACATAAATAACTTTTATCACTGCTCAAGGTGAGCGGCTTTGATATAACGAAACGATTGAAACAAGTCTGGACTTAAACTGCAGAGTGCACGACACGGCATGACACCACAATATTACAAACATACCTATCGATACTATAGCGACGAAATACAAACATCCATACAATTACACATATCTGCCAATACGAATCAAATATCCACATTTTGAATTGTAATCGTAGATGAAAACAAAAAAAAAAAAATAAAAATCTGAAATAAAATTTACCAACAAACTCATATTTTAGACTTGGCAGTTTTTCTTAAAGCAAGTTTGAGTTTATGGGTGAGAGAGGAAAGAAGAAAGAAGAGGGGTACTGACTTGCTTGTACAGAAAATTTACTTCAATTCTCTTTTGTTATTTCATTCGCAGCATTAAAACAATAGGAAAATTGAACAAGAAACCGTCTGAGTGTAAACAAACGAGCAGTTTTAAAAGAGAATTGAAGATAACTGCTTCAAGAAAAACTGCCAAGTCTAAAACAAGACAAAGTGATTTTAAAAATCAAATGTGAATACAAACTACTGCTCGCTTAAGAGGAGAAATAGTAGAGGCCGAAATAGCCGCTCGTGTAATATTTAACAACAGCAGAAGAAGAAACAATCTAATGAAGAAATGAAGAGATAGACAAGGGTAGTGTTTTTTTTTTTTTTGTTGTGGTTAAATTAAATCTGCTATCGCTGCTGTCATGTATCGTGATGGTGTGCCGATGGAATGGTTGCTTTGTTGTTTGTGCAAAATATTAAACAAAACTTGTGTGAGCTGACCACTGAATGCAATTTGAAGTCTTAAGTTTATATTACAATAACCAGTTAAGAGGGTTCAATGCGACCAACTATTTATGTATATATACATAAATTTTTAAAAATATAAATAATTGTGGATATAGAGGCTAGGATTCACTATTCAACACAATTGTATGACTTTTGATAAAATACAACCCTGGTGAAAATTTTCAAAACACAAATTCATTAGATCAGGGTTGTATTTTTTCAATAATCGTCAGATTGTTATGATGGCGAATACTAGCCATAAATTATAGTGAAATAGGTATAGATAAATAGGAAAGAAAATTTATGAGCCCTCCGGAATGACTTTTGGGACCTAATTGAACTTTTTTTTAATATACATATATTGTGCCTTATCTTGGATCCTAAATTAAAAACAAATGTTGCTGTGAGTTTTGAGTGCAAGGACTTCAAGTTCGCTGAGATTGATTTTCGTAGGACACTCTAATAGCTGATAAAGGACTTTTGAGCTTCAGAGGATATTAATCCTACTGTAATATCAAAGAGCCCTCCTTCGTTGTGTAGCAGAATCATCGGCGAAGCAAAATAACCAATAAAATGGCTACTAAACACAGCTTCGAAATGTAATACGTCTTATTGACGCCAAAGGCGCTGCAACACTGTTTTAATTAAGAAAAAGAAAAAAACGCGTAAAAAATCAAACTTGTAAAATAATGAAGCTTTCCTCTATCTCTTCCTTCACCACTTGTCTTCTCTACCACTATCCCTTTCCTAAAGAATATAACACCTAGTAATAGTGTGGGCATTCATTGCCTGAGTGTTAAATCCCTTTAAAAAATATATATATAAAAAAACATCGAATATTCATAAGAGGTTTGTGCCGTTTTTACAAATGAATCCAAAATGAAAATTTATGTCTGCAGATATTTCAGACTTGCGAACAAGTGTAAGGATTTTTAGCGTGATATTCTGCCATGAAGGCCATGAAATCATTGGCCGAAAATGTATTGTCAAGTCAAAAGTAGTTAGTGACTGTAAGAGGGCACTTAAAGGACTGATGAAGAGGTATAGTGTAGGGTTATTCTGGATTCCAAGCCATTGCAATGTTGAAAGAATTGAGACTAACAATGAATTGGCAGGATTGGCATCAGTATTATATGAGGTGGTGGCAGAAGCGTTGGTGAAACCACCGATTAGACACTATTTCAGGAAACTCAATTGGGGTTTTAGAAGGAACAAATATGTAATTCCTGGAGTATCAGTAGGGAGGATTGCTGGCAACATACAACCTATTGCTACGGCTCTTTAAAGCAGTATTGACTAGTCATTCCCCGGTTAGAGGAAGTAGCAGCAGTTGTGAAAGTGGCATCCCGGAGTATAAACTCGAGGATATCAGCGGGTTCGTCATGGGTATCAAATGGTTCAAGCGGCACTGTCCTTCCTAAAGTAACTTCACCTGGCATTATAATGATGAAAAGTGTGTCACGATGCCATAAACAAAGACTCTTGTCATAATCTTGAAGTCACAATGCATCAGCGTTATTGTGAGGATTTCCATCAGTGAAAATGTCTGATGCAAAAATTTTTTATTGAGCAGTTTTAAGTTACTGAATTTTCAAAGAATTAAATCTTCTTTATTCTCAACAACACCACCAAAATCTATTAAATTTATTTTTTTGAAAGTACATTTATGCTGCTGAACTAAATGAGAAACTATATCGCTCCTTTTTTGCAACATAGACACATCTCTAAAAAGAAGTGTGTGCACGCACCTCTTGAGACAAGAAAATATTTTTATATCTTCATTGAATTGTATGTAAATTGAAAGCTTAAAATTTATTTGCTACAAAACTAGATTTTTTGAGTTGTGCCTCTGTTGCAGTAGACGAGCGATATATGGCAACTTTGAAATTTGATATTATTTTTTTAAATCTTACACATTAATTCAACTTTGCAGGTTTTGAAGGGAATAACTTAATTAATTGTTAATCAATATTTTACAGATAATACAGTTTCTTTTATGGTAATAACTGGCTTCAGTAATATCGAATTCAATTTTGATTTTAATTTATTCTTTGCCTTTGTGTCGTATTGGTTTCTTTTTTTTTGCATGTCATTAGCAACATAATTATTAGATAACACCTGCAAATGAGCGGAGACTGCTTAAATAACGTTTTCAATGATATAATTTCCATATATTTTTTGCACATTGAAATTTCGCTGGTTTTTACACTGCCGTACATCTGATTAGGGTTGCTATTTTTTCCGCAAAATATAAAGTTATAAAGTGTTCTATTTTTAACTAATTAGGATTAAAAAAATATGATATTACTATGTAAACATTTTAAAAAAAAATCTCTAAAAATATATTTTTTGAGGAGTACTTATCTGGGGCCTAATTCCTGCACTCGTGATCGGAATTGCATTCGAATAGAAATTAATTTCGATGGCTAGAAATTTTCGGATGATGTCACTCGTTACCAAGCGAATCGAGTTTTTGTTTCAGTGTTGGAAAAAGGCAAATATATTTATATATAAATTCATTTCACAACACTGAATAAATTGTAAGCAAAAGCAAGGTGCATTTATTAGGTGACAGTACTACACCAGATGACTAATGTCTAGGGCGACAATTTCAATGCAAATGCATATTTATTGTCAACACCTTAAAAGCTATTCTGAACAATTTTCTTTGCGTTTCATAAGATTTCCTGTAAAATGGCATGAATTTGTTTTTGCATATTTTGCATATTTTAACAAAAATCTAAGTTCTGTGCATATTTTTGTAATAAGTGCATATTTATTTGCATATGTTCCAAGTTTTTCACAGCTTTAACAATATCAAAAAAAATCCTCCATTTTCTCAAACTTGCACTGAATACTTTAATATCATTTCTGAAATAACCGCCATTTAATACAAGATACAACGTCCATACTATGTACATACACACATACATATGTACATATTTAAATGTTATTCATTATACCAGCTGATGCGGCAATGCCGGTGAAAGTTTATGTAGCCCCCTTTTTAAACACAAGAAAACGCATTTTAAAAAAACGAACGATCGAACATTTTCGATGTACAAAAAATTTCTGCGCCCCAACAGGCACTTTACATATGAAAATTTAAAAAACTGTATTTATTTATACAAAAAAAAATTTATGTTAATACTACTCGTTTAAATGTAAAGATTCTATGAACTGATTTTATTTTTATATTTTAATTTTTTATTTGATTGTGTAGACTGGATTTTATTTTTTGTATGTTATGTTATTTTGTTATGTTTTAATAAATCTAGTAAAAAATTAATTGTTTTTTGTTGCATATTTTTATTTGCGCATATTTTCATTATTTTGGTGCATATTTTGACTTCTATGGTGCATATTATATGCGCATATTTTTAATTTTATAGTGCATGAAATTTGTCGCCCTACTAATGTCATTATACCAATCTAAATGTCAAATTTGGATTGTGTAGGTATAATCCTAAAAGCATGCTTTTATTTGCGTATCCATAAACACCTATCGAATATTCAGTTTTGTATGGTGTTTGACATTTCCTATAAGAAACATGCAATCTGACGATGCTACCCTGTTCTGAAAAGTAAGAAGGTAATTTATACCAACAAAATACATGTGGTTATTGTTTTTGTAATATTTGTTGTAGAAATGCGGTTACCTGATTGATGTGCCTTGAGCAAAAGCATATGTTTGTATATATGTATGTGTGCAAAAACATATGTACTTACGTACATACACACGTATGTGCAGAAAAAAGAAACGAATATACATAAATGTTATTTTCATTTTGATTTAATTGATAACTTAATAATAATAAATTAGTGTAAAGTTAGAGAATAGAGCACTAGCTACATTTTCAATTCTTTTATTGGTTGACCAGAAGCAGTTAATTTGTTATTTAGATGCTCCCAGAGTTGGTTGTTTTTTTTATATTTTATTTTATTTTTTGCCAAGTCAGTGTGTTTTGTTATATTTGAAGTCAATTAGAAATTTTTTAATTTGTATTTTTATATGTACATTTGTGCATTCATTCATTTATAAATAAATAAGTCAAATATTGAACATACATTTTCCTTTTCTTCGCTTTTTCTATGTTAAACATGATTTCGAATGCTTGCGAGTAAAAACACGAACGGTTGCATTCGAATGTATGCACGTTATCGAATGCTGTCATTAGAAATTTTGATATGTGTTATTCGAAACCGAATGCGAAAATCCCAAAAGTTAAAAAACTCGAACATTCGAGTATTAACTCTCTCGCAATCGAATGCGAGAATTAGGCCCCTGAATAGGTTTAACTCTTCCGAATAAATAAAATAAGCCCAGCAATAATCCCAGCAAAAAATTAACATTCAAATCATTAACCTGTGTACTTAAAAAGGTGTGTGAATTGGTATATTGCAGAGTTGTTTGGTTGTAGTTTTGGAAAATTTTCAGTTATATGGCATATACATTGTCTCGAAATCTAAATCTAGCTGCTTTTTACTAGATGTTCCATAAAAAAGAAATCAATTTTGTCAGTAGATTTGTAGGAAATCTAATAAAAATCTAATTTTTTATATTTTTTTTTTACTGCCGTGTACAACAGTCTGCTTAAAAAGGTGTGTGAATTGGCTACATTTCAGTTGTTTGGTTGTAGTTTTGGAAATTTTTCAGTTAATGAGTTTTGCTTTGAATAAAACTGTAAACTGTATAGATTTTCATAAAGAATTTAATTAAAATCTGCTAAATTTTGTCCAGGTGTGAATGCGCTATATTATGTTAATATGACAAAGTCTGATCAGAGATTAAACTCGGACTTTCGAAGGACTTTCAGTTTTAATTAGAGTAAATTAGTCTCTTAAGAGAGATTTTACATACGCAAAGTTTGCTTCGTAAAGTCTCGAGTTTTTAGGAGAGAATGGAAAACGGTAGACTTTGGAAAACTGCAGACTTTGCGTGTCCAAAATCCGTCTAAGTCATAATTAAAAGAAAGAAAACATTATGTATATTTGATTCTGCTTAATAACCCAACACGCATCGTTTTTTAAAACATAACAAAAACATTTAAAATCATTTAGTTCGTAGTAGGCTTCTTTCATTCTGTATCTAATAAGATTGATATTTTTTTGGGCCTATACACCCAAAGAAAAAACAGCTTAAAATTAATAAATTCAATTAATGTTGAAATTTCTTATTTCAGTATGGAAAAATATTAGTTTATATTTATTAATTTTATTTATTTGTAAGCATTTTAATACAATTTGTCTATTATTTTTAAGTTGCAGCTTTTCCCTGAGTGTACGAATGACATTTTGTAGACGTGTGGATATATTTTGATTAATTGCATCATAATCAATCAAACTTGTTAGTTACGGTTGATTAAAAATTTTAATTTGCTTTTGGATAGTCTTATACCGAGTACACACTATGGCATTTTGTGACATCGCAATACTTTGTGCTAGTGGCCACGTTAGTAATTTCCGATATTTTTCGTTGTGTTGCATTGCTTTCCATATAAAAAAAAATAATAATGTGAATGGCGTTGCTCATATTTTCAAAATGACAACACAAGAAATGCCAGATGTGTACTCAGCATTACATTTCGTAACTTTTGGGGACTTTCCAGTGGCCGACTTTTGTCGTCCGTCTGCTTCAAAATATAATTTTCAAAATTAATTTTCTATAAATCAATGTTGGTCACATTTTCATTTATTACATTTTTTGCTTCAACTTTATTTTTCATTCGCTTTACATTACATTTTTCAGCTAAGGAAACTTTTACTTTTGCTTAATAATGTTTTCGTTTTATTATACTTTTTTGCACCTTATTTGCTTGAATATGATATTATATTCACATTACAATACATTTCAAATACATATATCGTAGAAGCAAAATAAAATGCAACAACTTCAGATATAAAATTGAAAACAATTATTAAAGACAAATAACAAAAGAATTTTAAAATTCCTGTGAAACAAAGAAACAAAAAAAAATATTTATTTGAAGGAATGTTATAAAAATTGAATCATTCATTCTATAACAACTTTATAAATAGACAAACTTAATTGCTTTAAAGTAAATGACTTGATTTAGTGCTGGTGTAACTGCAGCAAACATGTCAAACTAACTTTGTTTTATACATTTGTGTATAACACAATTAACGCTCATAAATAAGAATAATAAAAACTAAAATATATGTACATACATACTTGGTTAAATTCTTCCTGCTCTGAAACAGATGTTGTCCTTCTGTTCTTGAAGTTACAATAATGTTGCTCTTGTTTATTTAATTTGTTTCTTTTGAATTAATTTAAATTCTAAAAATATTATAAGAGCTTTTGCATAACAAATGATTTTGTGCGTCATAAGCTATAGATATCTCTCATTTACTTGACAATGTCATAACTCGAAAAATGCAATTCTTGTTGTGTAAAAAAATTTCATACAAATATCTTGAGAGAAACATAAAATATGTATGTATGTATTCCATTAACTTGTGCGTAAATTGAAAACTTTAAAATCGTTTGTTATAAAAGTAGGTTTTTGAGTTATGATGTTGTTCAAGTAAATGAGCGATATGTACATAAATTGCAGAGAATGAATAAATATTTTGTCGTAATAACAAACGTTAGTTTCATATGAAATCATTTATAGAACAAACATGCATAAGCATGTACTTGTAATATATCTTTGTACAGCATATGTATGTATATACAAGAAATGTATCTTAAGCTTAAGCTGCAAGACTTTTCCTCATCTTTAAAAATACTCAAAGTGTTGCAGAAATACTTAAAAAACTTCTCTAAACAATAGTTTCGAAAATTTCTCTGTAGTGTGTTAAATATTCGGCACTGCTCCAAGCCATTTGCTGCCAACTACTAGTAGATTGTACTTAAAACTTCTTGTTTTGTTTTTTGTAATCATATACAGGTTTCATTTTGTTTTATTTTAAAGTATTTAGAATTTAACTACAATTTCAAAAAAGATAACATAATATTTTTTTATATAATTTTGTACAAGTACGAGTATTATTTTGCAATGGTTTTAATCAATCGAATTGAAATTTAATGTAAATTTTATACGCCGCTTAGAATTTGTGTTAAATGGCTTTAAAAATAATTAAAATTTATATTCAAATGGACAGATATTTTTTAAGAAATGATACTCGTATCCATGTATGGCTGTGAGTGTATCTAGAAGATTGGCTTTTTTTTCTTTGTGTACATACATACATATACAATGTTATTTGATTATGTAATATTCATGCCTAAATGATGATTGATCAGTGAAGTGTTTCTGAATTTAAGAATTAGATTTAATTAAAAAATAATGTTAATGACGATAAAAAAAACATTAAAAAGATATTAAAAGTGGCAAACATAATTGATGTGAATATTTGATATAAAAAGTTTTATAAAACCATTTCTTATAGAAAAAGTTGACTGTGTCACAGCGCACTTTTCTTATAGAAAAAGTTGACTGTGTCACAGCGCACTTTTCTTATAGAAAAAGTTGACTGTGTCACAGCACACTTTTCTTAAAGAAAACATTGATTGTGTCACAGCACGCTTTTCTTAAAGAAAACATTGATTGTGTCACAGTACATTTTTCTTATAGTAAAAGTTGACTGTGTCACAGCACACTTTCCATATAGCAAATGTCGACTGTGTCACAGCACACTTTTAATGTAGAAAAAGTTGACTGTGTCACAGCATACTTTTCTTGTAGAAAAAGTTAACTATGCTATAGCGCTCTTTTCTTGTAGAAAACGTTGACTGTATCAGAGCTCACTTTGTTATAGAAAAAACATCGAATCACACTTTTTATTAAAAAAAAATAGATTTTGTTATAAATGTCCTTTTTTTAAAGATTTTGGCTCTTTACTATTATTGTACTTGTGAGATAAAAAATTTTTATTAAACAAAACATAAAATGAAACGCATTAAAAATTATTAGCCCAATTCACAATCTTGTGCAAATGGTCTTTGCATCGTAGCATGTGCAAAATGGTATAGTATATTGATACTCACCATTTAACAATTCTTAGTGGTGAATATCACAGAAATAAAATATGCATTTTTTAGAATTCCGAGGTCGAGCAATGACAAAATTATATAGACATGGGTCTTTTCCGATGGAGCATGGCATAGAATGACATATTTGAAATCTCACATACATACATATGTTACATACATACATATATTTATTGTACCCGCATAAAAATCATATGCATACATACATATGCATGACTCACGAGTCATTGAGTTAATAATAAAATTATTCAACCTTCAATGTTTATTTTTTTGGCTGCATACATTCATTCTTAAACCTAAAGTTATTCTTTTTTGAAAGACGTAGAGATACGCACATATGTATGGTTATCGAATAGTTGACATTGATTGACATTTAATATCATGTGTGTACTTATTTATCTATGTGTATGAATAAATACAATTAATGATTTTTTAAGAAAACAGTTTTGTTGATGACAAATTGCCATTGACTTCCACACATTACTTCTGATGAACGTTTAAATTTCTGCACAATTATTCATAATGCAATTCTCTTTCTTAGTCCTAGGTTACACTATGTAAGTCTTGTTGTTAAGCTGATTAGTTTGTTAAGAGAGAGAGAGAGAGAGAGAGAGAGAGAGAGAGAGGGAGATGATGGGAAAAGAAACGTTTCTCCTTCAAACTAATCAGCTTAGAAATAAGACTTGGATAGTGAAACTAGCTTCTTGACTTCCTCTTTGCACGTTTATGCTTCATCCTGGACTCCTACGATGTTGAGACAACAACAATAAAATAATATGAAAAATAAATATACATTTATGGTAGAAGCTAAAATGCGTATTAATTATATCGACTATTTAGTGCCAAACTGTGATAAGCAGTTGGCGAGTTGGCCTCGCTTTACAAGGCGCTTCCTTCGCCTTAATAATAATAGACCGAGGTCTAGTATGATTTAAACTTTGCGGCATATTCCTACTAAACACAAAAAATAAACTTGAAATTTCGGCATTCGATATTGAACGAAATTTCGAAACATTCCATATACTAGAAGGTTAGGTTAGGTTAGCAGGCTGCTGATAGGGAGGGCTGAAATTTTAGAGTCCAGCTGAATTGGGTACAATGATCCCTTTGTGTTACCTGTGAGTTGAAGATGAAATAGTGAAAGAGTGTGATAGGAAAGGGATAGTGATAGAGGTGACAGGTGGGTGAAGGAAGAGATAGAGGAAAGCTTCATTATTTTTACAACTCGCACGTTTCTTTTTTAATAGTGCAGTGTTGTAGCGCCTCTGGTGTCAAATGAGGAGTATTAAATTTTGAAGCTGTGCTTAGTAGCCATTTTATTGGTTATTTTACTTCGCCGATGATTCTGTTATACAAAAATATTTTACTTACTTGCATACATTGGTTTTAAAAAAAAATCAAATACGACATTTAATAACATTAATGCTTGGGAAATATTTTGAGCATGAAAGTGTCCCTGAATTAACTTGAAGAGTTGCACGGTTATATGGAGCACAAGTGAGCTGAATAATGTTTAACAAATTATTGTCATTACATAAACATTTGTTCGTACAAAGCATGCAAATTTTAAAATTTCATGTGAGTAAATGCTTATCATGATGTTTGTTATTCAAGCATTTGGAAATGGGAGAAAAATAATTTATGACTTGTTTAAATACAAATGATACTAATTGTACAAAATGCTCCATAAATAAAAATCATTTGCATTGTAATATATATATATATATATATATATATATATTTTTTGCTTACACATGAAACAAAACAATTTGCTCGTTCACTCTAATAAAAACTTTTTATTGAGCAAACCAACCATCATCAGCTTTTATTCACACTCGTTATTCATTAAGTTGACAGCACTAAGTTTAATTTATCCCCAAATATGTGAGCTGTAAAATGATGCTGGTGTTGAAGATGATACAAAAGCTGAAGCAGTGGTTAAAGGTGTGTTCCTCGCATTCGCTTTAGGCTAGCATGCATACACACATATGTATGTACATACATACAATCGTGCAATCATTCAGCCAATCATCCATACAATCATGAAATAAAGTAGACAGCAAAATCCAAAAATTATGTAATTTTTGACTTTGCTAAAAGTGTGTGCGTACCTTGAAAGGAAATCTCTTGTGCGTTTTACAGTTCGAAAAAATTAACAAAATTTAATAAAATCGAGTAAAAGTAGTCTGCTGATTGTTCGATTCTCGCTCAACACTACATATAAATACAAACATATGTATGTGTCATCATTATTATTACTCTACACAAATAAGGTTAACTTCATTATTACAAGGGGGGATATTATTTAATGATGCCAAAGCTGATGTATTGCAATAGTTACTTTGGGTTGGTTTATTGGATTAAATTTGCACGTCCCAAGTGTGTGTGTTGTGTGTGTGTGTGTGTGTTAGTTATAAAGTTTGAGGTTGCTATTAAACATTTTTCTGCTGCATTTTTGTACATATAAGTAATTATTTTTTTATGTACTTATGTGGTATTTTTAGTGCTTACATTTTTTATTGTTTCAAGTTTTTATTGATTTCTGTCTTTTCCCAAAAACTTTTATTGAAAACAAACATATACATAAGTACATATCGCTCATTTACTTCAATAGTGTCACAACTCAAAAGGACTAGTTTTGCAAAAAAACACGTTTAAAGTTTCCAATTTACATGCAACTCAATGCGGGCATAAAAAATATTCTTCTCGCAGGAGTTTGGGGTAGCACAAGCGATTTATAAAAAAATTGTACACAAGATAAAATACGAAATGCTGAATTATTCTGCATATTTTGAAGTTATGACACTATTGAATTAAATAAGCGATTTGTATAAAAAAAATTGCATAATTATATCACAGCAAAAAAAGAAAATGGTGCAGGTAAAAAATAGCACACAATTTTGTTTACAATAAAAAAATGAAAAAAGTCGAAACAAAAATTGAAACCATAAATGATATAATAACTTTGTAAATAACACCAAACCATTGCCACCAACAACAACTGCCTACGATCATTGCATGCAGCAGCAGCAACAACAACCACCAACCACCAAATCCGCCGTAGTGCAGCATTCAACATGAAAACTTCTCTTAAATGGTGGCCGTATGGTTGGTTGGTGGCTTTTGTTGCTTGAGTTAATTTGATGTTTTGGAGTTTGTGGTTGTTACTGGTACTTTGGTATTTAGTTCAATATTGTATCCCGAAACAAAACTGGTTCCTCTAAAATTTCAAGTGAAAATGCTGGTGGTACTGCTGACGATGCTTAAAGCAACAACAACAACAAAAACATCGTACATAATAAACTGACAAATAATTTTTAATTTGAATTTTTTATTGAAAACATTTTTGAAAATTAGTTTTATGTCCAAACAACTTCTCAAGAAACTGAACAGAGTGAAAAGTAGGAAAATTTTACCTAATTTTAAACATAAAACAGTGTTAACAAAAATAATTCATGCAAATATTCAGTATTTTAAAGCGAATTAGATTTTAGCTTTCAATTAAAAAAAAAACCCAATGAACCAATCGTGTTTCATTAAATCCAGGGAATGACACATTTGCTCTTACATTTTATATACAAAAAAGTGTGTATACGGTGGCGAATGATGAATAAATATCCCGAGTGTCAGGCGTATATATTTTTTATCCGACTAAATATCCATAGCCTGAGTAAAAGCATACTATGAGAGAGAGTCAATGATTGATATGGATATCAATGGTTGATATGCATGTGCCTTTTCATTTTTAGTTGTAGCGTATTTTAGTTTTTCGCTCTTGTATGTTGGAATAGGCTATAGTCATAGTTGCTTGAAAGAAAAATATGTGACCTCACAAATTGTTTGCGCTACAATTATGATTATACGCGTTTACTAAAATTAAGACTATTTACTTATGTATATTTTTTTTTGAGTACTCGTCATTCGCTTATATGTATGTTTCAGTAATATAACGAATGTCAATATCCGCTGATATTTTTCCAAGTAATGATTTTAAATTTGAAGACGTTTATCTATGAAGAAATTTACACGTTTGAGGAATGAAATATTTAAAGTTTAATTGCTTCAATAGAAAATATTCATTTGGATTTAGTGAATACAAAAACGAATCAGAATATCAATAAATCCACGAAAATTCACGAATGCGAATATAAATAATTGTTACATCACTTTCGCTCTTAAAAGAAGAAAAGAACTCTGTGCAGCAAAGATTATTCAAAGGTATGCAAGTGCATATTAATTATTTCTTCTCACAAATCTTAAAAAAATGTTTCTTCGTATTGGATAAAAAAATAAAGAAAAATACAAATATTCAAGTCAAAGTTTATCGCCTTAAAGCCATCACGTACATATTAAAGGGTTGCATTTGTATACTCGTTTGTATAGCCAAAACAAATATACCATGGTATGTACCATATAATTGTAGTGTGAGCGACAGAACTAGTTAGTATAAGAGTTATTGTGTGTGCGTGCTTTTCCAAATTAAAACAATTGCTTATTGTATTGCTGCTGAGTAACTGTTTGATCTGTTTTTGCTCAAAAAATACATATTGTAATACAAATATATGAAAAAACCACTATTGAAACAAATACATGATGTGCAGATGTATGTGCGGACGTTCGTTATGTTATTTTGTGGCGCAGCCAAAGTATAGAGAGAGAAAGGGACAATTTTGCTCTGAGAGTAATTACAAATGCATGTGTTTCATGTACATGTATCATTTACTTACATATGTATGTTCAATTTTGCTTTCATTCATTCATTCATCAGCCAATTACATTTTTTCTCAACACATCATAAGGCACTTATTTATGGTAAAAGCAGTTTTATGTATCTGATTTGCCTTAGGAAAACAAAAAAAATAAATGTGTTGTTTTCATTTGCTCATTGCCCAACCATACAATAATTGCTTAAAAAATCAACATTTACAACTAGTAACAGAAAACGATAAATAACATATTTGCTCATACCAGAACCAAAAAACAAGCAAAACTAGTGCAAACAGATGTATCTGTGCAATGCTATAGTACATATACGTACGTATGTACCTTCTTCCACCACCATCTACATACTGTAACATCATTATCATAGACATCATCATGATGATCATCATCATCTATTAGCTGCAAGTATATATTTCTAGGTTTTAGATGTAGGTTTATGGCACACACAAACGTGGTATTTTTGCAATAAATATAAAACGAGTGAGTTACTTCTTAAGTACGAGTGTGATTAAATTCTCTTTAGAAATTGTGTAATTCACATAATTTTTATATTTCAATTTAGGGAAAGAAAATTCGCCCAGGAAGAAGCTGTTAACAAAATCTAATAAAATCGTAGGTGATCAAAACATTTTTATATATTAAAATCTTTTTAATAATTCAAAACATTTTAAAAGTTTCGTTAATAAACTTTTTCGGCTGAAAATTTTCGTTTAGGTGGAAATTGATGCAGTTAATACACAGAAAGTAAAAACAAATAGAATTTGCTTTAGAGTTCTCGGCAATTCCCAAAAAAAAATCGCAAGATGGGATTTTTCCATTATTTTTGCTGTATTTTTCTTATCTCTTTGAATGTTAATTTTAATCACTGGAATAATGACGAATTTATTCTGATTTAGGAAAGCTTTAAACACAAAATTCACTTCTTGTAACGATTAAGAAGGCGTGAAAATGGCATCATCTCTACTTCAGTTCGAAAACTTCCGTTTTGTGTGTATGCTTCTTTTGTTTAAATTGACTGTTTTACTTTGTCATAATTTGTCACCTGAAAAATATTTCTAGTGAGTGTTAAAGCTCACATGAGTATGGCTGCATGAAAATAACTTCTGAATGATTGAAATAACTCCACCCTCGTATAAACAATTTCCTAAATTTACACCAATCCCAAAGTTAATTACATTATACTACATGCATAGATACATTATAAAAAAAATATGATGTACTATTGCAAATTATTTGTGCCATAAAAATTATTTGCAATAACTGAAAAAAAAACAAAAGAAGTAAAAAATTCATAATAATAAAAAGATTTGTTTAACGTTGTCTGTCTGTTCTTCTAACTGACTCTCAATGAACGAACACCAATTTAACAGCGATTAATGAGCTCATTTTAATTCAAAGAATTTTTCTATTGCACTGCACTTCAAACTCTACTAACTGGCTGGCATTGCAGCAGTGTACGAGTATTATTATTAATTTCATTCACTGCACGAGAAGGGTGCAGAACAAGCAGTAGCATTTGAATTCTTTGGCGTTTTGCACGATTTTTTTTGTTATTACTTTTTTTTTGCTTATTGGCAATTGGCAACTTCAAATTGAAGTAACTTGACTCAGTACTTTGTTTTTTTTTATGCAGTACTTCATTGTTGTCAATAAACATCCATGCCAGCAGGTCTGTATAAATGTTTGGAAATTGCAATAAAATTATTGTACAAAAGCGTCTGGGCAGGGCAGGGGTGGGAGTGGTATATATATAAGTGTAAATAATTATATTATATGTATGTATATTTTCTTGCTTTATTTTCTTTTTTTAACATTGAGAATATTAAAAATATTTGTTAAGTAGTTATTTTTTTTTATTTGCGTGAAAGAAACTGGTTTAATAATAAAATTTTCAGGAAACACTGCAGCAAATTACCGCCTCAAAAGGTTTTTGAAACACGGAATATGTTGTCATACAAATAGTTTAGTTTAGTTTACTTTATAGAAATCATTTATTGTTTAACCTTGTTTTAAAACTGTTCCTTCTTTATGTAAAAAACAAGTAATTTTGTGGGGTCTAAAGTGTAAGAGTATTTCTGGTAATAATTCATAAGGAAATTGTCTACATTTAAATAAGAGAAATTCAAATACTATAGAAATGAAAAGCCTTCATATAAACACACTTTAGTGAAGTAAATAAACTTCAAAGAATGAATTAACTATGTATTATAGGCTTTTTACACTTACTCACATCTTTGAGGAATGCGTGGAATATGTTGAAAATTGAAAAAACCCTGTTCACATTACAACATCTTTCATCTGTCATGTATTATAATACTATTTTTACGAGTGTGAGCAACTAAAAATTAAATAATAAAATCGGATTTTTAAAATTCAGCAGGAATTGATTTAATTGCTGCTTTTCAGAAGCATAAAAAATTAATGCTACAATATGCAGAATTAGTAGAAATTATGCTAGCGGACGATGATGATGAAGAAATATAACGTACTTTATGCGCAAAGATTTCGCGGCCGAGCAGCTTGTAGACATTTGCAACTACTTTTATGTTATTTATTTCAATTTGGAAAAATATTTACAAGATTTTATTATATACATAGATATACATATGTATATAATAAAATCTTGGAATAGTTACAGATCTTTCTGTGGGTACATATGTGCATACATATGTACATGCACATACATATGCATATATATAGATATACATATGTATGCATGTTTATAGTATGTATGCATGTATGTATATAGCTGTATACATTTTTTTAGTGATGACACTAAAATAATCGAAAGATTTAAATGGAACAAAGTGAGATAGGAACATCTTTTGAAGATGTTGAAAGATGTTGAACATTCAGCCCTGTATAATTCTTATGGGAAGATGTTATCATCTTGCCAAATTGATGAAAGATGAAAGATGTGAGGAAGTGTAAAAATCCTATTGTAAAATGTTTTCTAGTACATAAAAATTAAAGTAGTTTCCTGGAAAAAAGGAACAAATTGTAATGGCAAAAATATAAAACTGAATAAACAACCTAAATGAAATATAAGTGTAATTTAAAAAGTTTATAAAATATACATGAGAATAGGTCGTAATTTAGTTTTTATACCGCTAAGTGGGCTGTGACACGCCCATACGAACGAAATATCTTATATAAGCTATAATAGCAAGTGTCTTCAAATTTGTTATGGACTCTTTTGAGAGCGAGGTGCGAAGTAATTCAAAATATTGGTAGAATAGGTTTAGGGGAAGGGCACCCCAATACAAAGTAAATATAAAAATATTATGTCTTGAAAACTATAGCAAGGGTCTTCAAATATGTTATGAGATTATTTGAAAACAATTAATATAAATATAAATTATAATAAATTTAAAACAATAACAGCCTTATTTATAAAACTTATTAAGGCTTTGTAAAGGCTTTTTAAAACAAATTTTCATAAAAAATTTTTCTTAAAAAGGTCTATAAAGCCTCAATAATTTTTATAAATGAGACTGTAAATGTTTGGTGTTCTGTTATTTTTATATTCCATCATCGTTCATAGCACTTTCTGCCTATATCACTCATATACCACCACATCCTCACACACTTACAATGAGTTAAGGCTCAGTTAGCTGACTGTAATGTAAAGTAACTGCAACGTAGAAAACAGCTGATCGATATTTTTATATGAAAAGTTGGTTACGTTACATTCCATCTCTTAAGACCATTTTCATTACTTTTCACATAACAATATCGATCAGCTGTTTCTTACTGTTGCAGTTACTTTACATTACAGTCGGCTAACTGAGCCTTTAGGCTGAGTTTACATCTGGCTATTCTTGTGTGTCATTTGCACAAAATAGCGTAACTAACTAATTACTAATGAAAAAGTGTTTGATTCAGACATGTATTTATTGATTTAAACAGTTTGCAATCATGCTGTATTCTATAAAATTATAAATTTATAATTATAAATACATGTCTGAATCTAAAAGTTTTTCATTAGTAGTTAGTGGTTACGCTTTTTTCATGCTTGTGTGGCACATGGCACACAGATGGAAACCCGGCCTTAGTTATTATTTTCAGCCCTAGAAATTCCCTAGAAATAATTTATGTAGCAAAACAAAGTTTGCCCGGCAGAGAAACAAGCCGATCAAGAGCCTCCGACGACTTTTAATGCAACTTCAAGCCGCCGCCAATGCATGCGGCTTGCCTTGGGTCAAAATTGCAGCTGGCTAAATTTGTTTTTGTAGTTGCAAATTTGTACATCTTACAAATCATATGAAAGACATCAGGTGTTTGAAATTTTTTTTATAGAAATGTGTTTAAAAAACTTATAAATAGCGGCTGTCAATATCAGCCGGCTCAAGCCGACTTATGAGTCGCCGCCGACTATTTTTTCATAAGACGCAGCCGCCGACTTTTTAAGATGGCTTGTTTCTCTGTTGCCCGGTCATCCAGTTCTTTATAAAGATGTTTTCCGGAGAAGCTTTTTTTACTGCTTAACAGTGGTTGGTATTAAAAAAAATAATTTCATTTGGCTTAATAAATTCCGTCAAGGAGTATTTATTAACAAATAGAACTAAATACGTATGGATAAAGTCACACAGATAATAATACGTACACCCCCGAAATATGCTGTCAGCCAGCAAAAAATTTATGAATTTAAATAATTGACAATACCAAATAAATATTTATTTCGACACTTAAAATCAAAATTAAATATTTCAGATAAAAAACGACAGATAATTGTACCAAAAAGGAAAAAGTGTTTAAGTCGAGATAAACTGATTTTGAGTTAATGACACCCCTGTAATTTCTTATCTTTTTTCAGCTTATAATCTTGTAGGGAATAATAGCTTAATAGAATATAGTATAAGCTTAACGCTTTGGTATATTTCAAATTTAAAGTATTATTTGTAATGTGTAGAATGATGTTTTTCTAAAAAAAATATTTATGATTACCGAACTTCCGAAAGAAACAAATTTCTGAAAATCGATTTGAAAGCTTAAAAGTGCTCTACTGTAAAACAATAAAATATAACTTAAGCACTTTTTCCTTTTTGTCGCAGAAATAATTATTGCACATGTGGTAGTTGGGCATTATTTTGTCTCAACTGATCATTCATTGACAATATGGACACTTTATTTTTTTCAGCCGCTATTAGGTTCCTTGAGTTCCCATTAATTTTTGCACGGTTTTTATACGAAGTTTTTCTTACAAAATTCCAGTAATTTTCGGATTTTCTTAATTTTCTTTATTAACTACTTCACGCACTTCAGTACAAACATTTGCTTTCTCCTTCAATAGTGAGTTTAATTTTTTCCACAGAACACGCAGATCAAAATACTAATAAAGCCTATACAGAAGTTTAACGTTCAATTTATTAAAAAAAAACAACAAAAAATAAAAAAAATTGCAATACCAATTTCTTTTTTCGTCGCAGGTACCCTGTGCACTAGGGCGAGTCGATTTAAAAATTGCTCAAATTACAAGGAAAATCGTATTCTAGGGATCAAAATAAGGAACTTTGCCGAAAGAACCATACATCTAAAATGCATTTTGATGTCCCGACTTTTGATCCGAAGGGTCAAATTTTCTTGAAGGGTCAAATTTTGAAAAATCTCACTTTGACCCATTTAGAGTTCCTTAATCGAGTCAAAATGTATGAGCGACCCCCACTAATTTTGGAGGGCTGACCCACATATGCCAGTGGCATACACCCTGGGGAACCACCCATAGGGGGTTCCCCATACAATCATTTCAAAAAATCACAAATGTTTGTATGTATGTTTTAGCAAGAAAAATTTCTTTGTGTGAATGCAAAAGTAATTTTAAAATATTTCTGCCAAAAAACCGACTTCAATGTAAAAAATCTGATAAAACATTTGCGAAAAAAATTTATTGGATATAAAATTGAATTTTAATGGGCCTATTTTATAAATGCAAGTTTGGGTGTGTTCGTAAATGCATCACTGCTCTGCATCATGCGAGCAAACTTTTATTTAAAATGCAATACAAGTTCGCTGATTATCTGTTTTAGTAGTAATCATGTTTGTACACCATATTTGACATTTATTTGTGCGCTATCTACTCCAGTGAACCAGTTCAAAACATTTAAATTTCCATTTGCAGCGCAGTGATGCATTTACGAACAGACCCTATTTGTGTTTTTCAAAACTCAGGGTGTGTGTTAAGTTTTGTAAAATTCGCTTAAATAAAACCACTTAAAATAATATTTTAAAATTTAATGGGCGTGCCTCCGCCCTATTTTTTTAAATGGAAAAATTGTGTTTATTTTAGAGCTCAAGGTGTGTGGTAAGTTGCGTAAAAATCGGTTAAGTAGAACCATGTGAAATATAACAATAAATTTTAATGGGCGTAGCCCCGCCCATTTTATCAACTTTTAAATTGTGTAATTACAAGAACCAAAGGTGCTTGCTAGATTTCGCAGCAATCAAATAAATAGAATATCATAAAATCAAATAAAAAAAATTGTGGGCGTATCCCCGCCTACTTTTTTACAATGGGAAGCTATACCCTCTCAGACAACAAAAGTTTTAGTTTGTAAAAGGCACTTCCGCCTACAAAAAAATCTGACGCAAATTTTTTTTATTAAAAGTTGCTTCCTCGTTATAAAATAAAAAAAAAATGAAACAATCAAAATTTAATTAATAATCTAGTTTAATTAATAACCTTTTATAATATCAATAAATATGATTTATTAGTACAAATTTTTTCCATAATCATACATGCATAATGTATGTATGTATGTATGCATGTACGCACATTTAAATATTTAATTATCTTCTGTATGTACCCTGCAGTAAGGCTGGGGCCAAGTGTCGCTATATCAACACTAAATTTCTAGTAGTAGTTACATGGTCTACAATTTCCCTTCTATTCGTCAGTATAAAAGAAAGAGAGATAAGAGATATGGTGTATTTTTGGTGGATTTTGCAACAACTTGACAATATAAATAATTTTGTATATACGTAAGGTATAGAAATGTACCAGTAAATGTCTGGTTGGTATGTCTCCATGTTCCCATAAGAACTATTGGTTCGTATTTTATTGTTGTTTTCAATACAAATTGTAATTCGAACGTTTTCTTTCGCAGGTGGGAAATAGGCCATATGAATTCACTACCTAGTCAATTGTTTTAGTGTTACTAGTAGATTTTCAATGACAAGCACATGCTAAATGTCTATAGCATAAAGTATTGTATGGGGAATAATTGTAGAGTAGTACTGGTGACAAAGTCAAAATCGACTCAGTACATTTCCACCACAGGCATTTCCTTCAGGGTATGTATGTATGTATGTATGTATGTATATCTGCATATGTACAATCTATTTTGTCACGAAATCATTGAATAGATTCATCTGCATCTTAAAACTATAATTTCCTTATTAAAAAAAAAATGTTAGTAAATATTTGACATTTGCTTACGCAAAATGTCAAAAATCTTCAACAAATTGGTTTTGTTTTTATTGTTAATTTGTTGTTGTTGTTGCTGTTGGTATTGTCACTGTTGTTTAGCTGGCTGATAAGTTGTTGGTATGCATACATTTTTATTTAATATTTTTTTTCGTTGTTTAACAATTTAGTAACCAAAAAACCAAAATGAAACAAAAAACGGCAAATCAAGTTTTTGTTTTAACAAAAAACATTTTTTTTTCATTTAATAAAACTTGTCTTGAGTTTAAGAGTTTTTTTTAATGTTGGTTGATATGAAAAGAACTTAAAAGCTATAAAGATTTCTTAGAAAAAGACTTGAAACAACTTTAAATAAATTTAGAAATAATAATTTTTAACACTTGCAGCTTAAATAAAATATCAATAAATATAAATACAGAAATTCCATTGAATGGTTATACATTTTGAGCAATTTGTATTCAATGATATAGTGATCTGCAAAATTTTTTTCCCAATATTTTTATGCTTGATTATTATATTATAATAAAAAAATGTGCGGTCTTAATTTGGCCTATAACCAAACTAATATTACATAATTATAAAACTATTAATAGGTTATTAATTCATAAAAAAACTATATGTCTATCTTTCGAGTATAATTATGTTGAGTATTGTCTTTTTGAAGTTTTATTTTATAGTATAACTTTTGCTAAATGTATTTAAATTTTTGGCAAACGTCCGATATTAAGATAATGTATTCAAAAGAGATATGTACATACATATGTATATATAATTTTGAATATATTAATATTTTATAAAACCTTACATAACTTTAAAGTCCAACATAAAATAAAAGTTAAAAATTCAAATGGTTCCACAAATTATTATTATCTTCATTTTCGTATTTTTTTTTATTAAAAGATTCATCATTGGCAGACTACAGTCGCCAATGAATTAATTTTTATTCAAAAAGAAAAAAAAAAGAATACTCTGTATATTAAATTTCGCTGTAACAAATTCGTTAATCTCACTTTTATTTTTTAGCAAGTTACTTAATAATGAATGTATGGCTGTTAGTTAGTTTTTTCCCTTTCTATTAATTTCATTTTCATTTGCTGATTAAATTTTAATTTACATATTATTATTGTTGGTGTATGCTTCAGTAAATTTGCTATTGGAATTAATTAATGTAAATATTCGAATCGATTCGCTAATATTTTTTGCTTTTATTAAAATATTTATCCTAATCAATTATTTATTAGGCATTTTGTTGGTACTTCTCCAAGCACAGAAAAAATTTCCTACGATAAACACGATTAATTAAAAAAACCAAATTTAATTAAAAATGTTATTGAGTCAATTAAACTTTTAACTAAATTAAATTTATAAGCAAAAGTTTAATTTACTCAATTACATTTTTAATTGATTTTTGTTTTTTTTTTCAATTACACATGTTTATTGAAAAAAAAAAATTTTTTTCTGCGTGCTTTTGAAAACTTTGACCAAGTTTTTTTTTTCAAAAACTCGCATTTTTGAAATTGGTTAGATTTTATTTTAACTTTTTATCTCTTTTCATTCATATATTGCCCTTATTTTTCATTGAACTTATTTTGCGAAACTGTAATTTTCTTTGAACTTTTTAAAATAACTGAAAACAAAATTTGAAAACATTGATGATGTTTACAAGGACTTGTTCCTCTAAATTCGAAAAAACTTTTCGATCGTATATTGATTTGAAAACAAAAACAAATTTAAGTTTTTTTTCAATTTAATACAAATGTTCGATCGATTCTATCGTTCTCACTTAGAGGAACAAGATCGCATACTGCCTTTTCTTTTTATCCAAAACTTTTATCCTTTAGCCAGTTAGAACTTGCGAAAGAGTTAAATATCAAACGAACTGTCATACTGCAATATATATATATATATATATATATATACATATATATATATATATATATATATATATAATGGGTGTTTTTTATTGAGGTATAGAACTTTAAGTTGGCATCACTTTTTTAACTGGCGGCCATTTTGTCAGCTGTCAAGTGATTAATATTTAGTTTGGTTTGCCATTTCATCATGAACAGGTTGACAAAAGAACAACGCTTGCAAATCGTGCAAATTTATTTCGAAAATAATGGTTCAGTTCGCGAAGTTTACCGCAAGCTCCGTCCATTTTATGGTCGACATAATCGTCCATCAGAGCAATTAATTCGGTTAACCATGGATCGTTTTCGCACTACGTTTACTCTATGTGATGATACGCATCCGCAGAGACGTCGAACAGTGCGCACCGAAGAAACAATTGCCGCTGTAGAGCAAAGTGTTGAAGAGGACAGCTGACAAAATGGCCGCCAGTTAAAAAAGTGATGCCAACTTAAAGTTCTATACCTCAATAAAAAACACCCTTTATGTAGGTCCCAAAAACGCCAGTTATTGAAACTAAAATATGTATTAAAAATTTTGGTGGCAGTTTTGTTAACACACTAAAATCTAAAAAAACTGGTTATTTAATAGATTTTTATGTTTTTTTTATTCTTTTTGTAAATGAATTATTCAAGTTTTTCTTTTAAAACTTAAGATACAAACATACAACAGTTGGTTGGACTTTTGTTTTTACACAAATAACTAAATGTCGCGTTTTAAATTATACACACAAATACTACTCCCATTAAACAAGAAAATAATAATAAAATAATATTACTCCTACATGTTAATACATGTATGTACGTGTTAATATTTATATTTACATATCATCGTTACCTTAATATAGAAAGGCCCTAGCTCATATTTTTTTTATAAAAAATCGAGAATTTTGCATTTTTGGATACTCTGCATGTTCTTCTATAGAAATATACAAAAAATTCGATTTCAAACAAACTAATGACTTAAGGCCTTTACATATTAAGGTAACGATATGTAACCATTTGGATACCATTACGCGTGATCGTGACTATAGAAATGTTTAGGTATGAGCTTGTGTGAGTGGGCATGTACGAGTGAGTGGAATTTTTATGTGATTGCTACTTCAACTGGAGTTCTTAAAAAAATATAATTTGAAGTTTCTATATAAATTATAACATCTAATAATAAAATATTATTATTGGATGGTATAGCAAGAGGTCGCTGGGTTTCGTGCTCGTTCGTACAAGCCTCGGTGTCCTCTCTGTAATTCGAAAGGAAAGCAAATACGCTAATGACATGTAAATTCGAAAGCATTTTCTTTCGTTTCGAATTACAGACTGGACCCTCTTCTGATGTGCCAGTCAATGGATCATGTTTTTGAGATTTAATTTTCTTAAAAATTATTACTGATGAACATAGGCGTAGCTAGGCCTTTCTGGGGGGTCAATGCCCCCCAGACTTGATTTTGCCCCCCAGGATTTATTACAAATTCTTTTTAAAACATATTCTTTTGTCTGTAATATTAAAAAATTCTATTTTTTATTTATTTTAAAATTACTCATGAAAATCACCAGTATATGTATATGTGTATGTAGCTTTCAACAAATTCTTAATAAAATTGTATTAGTGTACGTAGTTAGTAGCAAGACAAGTTGTTTTAAGGTGTTCTTAAGATTTTCTACTGTCAAATTGTTTGTAACAATAGCCACCAATTTTTATTTAGAGTAAAATTAAAAAAAATAGCGAAAAATTATGATCTGCAAATACCTTGTATATATTCATATACTATATATACTCGTACACACACATGTATGTATGTATGTATGCATATTTATGGTTCAATCGAGGGCTGCCAGATAAAATGATGGAAAAATCACCGAAATCCCGATAAAATATAAAATAATCGTCATTTCATGTCCGAAAAATCGTCAGAAAATCTAACAAATCAAAATTTCCTCTTTAAACATTTATATTTACATATGTTTTATTTTTATTAGAAAACAAAACAAAACAATTCATGTTCATATACAACTTTGTTAGACTAGTGGAAAACTTGTGAAAAATATTCCTAGGTCCAAATTTTGGTATCAGTACTTTTGATGGCCGAAATTTTTGATAGGATATCAACTTACACAGGTCAATATATCGTTGGTCTCAAATGGAAAGGGCCTAACGCAAATAATTGTAACTTTACAGGAGAAGGTAAAACATAATAGAAAGTGTAATATTCAAAATGTAACTTTTTTGTACAACTGCTTGTAAAAGCGATATTTTTTACACTATTGCAATAAATTTTTGTGATGAGGTGTATTAGTGTGAAATTTATTGAAATCACTGAAAAACTCAACTATCGATATGTATGCATGTATATATATGCACATAAAATTTTTTTCAATTGAACACGTATACATACATACTTGCATACATATGTTTGTACTTATTTATGTATGTATGTTCATTCATCGCAACAATATAGTATTGATTCAGAACTTCAATATTGGATGGGAAACTAAATAATAAATGGCAATTTTCTATTTTTATTTATGCACCAACAGATACATTTTTTTTAAATTAAATAATAAATTATTAAGAAATGAAATCATGAATGATGAATGAAATGATTTCTTGCTTGTATCTTTTCAAAATATTGTATTCAAATATAGTATATACATAAATAATTTTTCCATATGAACATATAAACTTGTTGGCAACGAATATTAATTTTATTATTATTTAGTTTATTATTATTAGATTATTATTATTATTATTTAGTTTTTTTCTAACACATACTTTACTTTTTGTCTATATATTGTTTTTGTTTTGAATGTTTTGTTTTTTTAGTTTTAATTATAACTTAATTTTTGTTATTGAAACTGGACTGTTAATTTATGTTTTAACTTAAATAAAAAAAAATGTTAAATAAAAAAAATCTGTATAAATTTTTTTAACCGCACTAATAATCCCAAACCAATATTTTACTTTTTAAATTTTTACTTATTAAGTAAAATATATTTTTTTTAATTTCCAATTTCAATGTATTTTTAATAAAAAATATATATTTAACTTAATAAGTAAAATATTAATATGGGATTATTAGTGCGTTTAAAAAATTTTAAGCTTGAATTTTAATAATTCCCATAAAAAACACTAATTAAAAAAATTGTGTTTTTATATGGGATGTTCCACATGGTAGGCCTCGAACAACGAGCTTCTTTTTAAGTCTGCGGATGCATAAGCACGAGTCTTCTCCTTTATTAGCATTCTTTAAATTAAATATGTAAGTTGAATCCATATTTTAACTGACTTAAAAAAAGAAGAGGTTATCAATTCCTCCGTATTGTTACGTATTGTAGAAAAAGTAGGCAGGGACACGCTCACAATTTTTTTTGTTGTTGATTTTATGATATTCTACTTATTTGATTGCTGCGAAACCTAGCAAATACCTTTTTTGCTTCTTGTAATTACACAAATTTAAAGTTAAAAAAATGGGCGGTGCTACGCCTATTAAATTTTATTAAAGTTAAATTTTATATTTCACATACTTATTCTTAACCGATAGATTTAAAATTTTTTTCTTAAAGAGCTTACTTCTAGTTTGGTCCCATAAATTTTCTTCGAAAATAGTCAGATCAGATCTTTTGCATTGGAATCGGTTTTTTATTGACAAAATTATTTTAATGTATGGGGCTCTCACCAGCTTACTTTGTTGCATATTCGTAAGCGATAGAGAGAGCGAGACATATACTTATATATTCCATACAGAACTTGACATCAATTAAAGACAAGAAGACATGATGTTTTTTTATTGCTTACCGCTAGCAAATATTTGCTGCGCAACTGGCCAATTACACAATTACGTGAGGTAGTTTCGGACACGGCCATATCATAGTGTCGCATGGCTCATAGTGTCATCAGAGTTATTGAATTTCTTCTGAGATACCTATTATCGATCAATAACGATCTCAATTTTCCTAAACATTAAAAATTCCTTTCTTTGTTTCTTTTTCAATTTTTTATTTAATTTTTTTTTGTTTGTGTGTTTGTATAATTACAATTTATATTGGGTTTTTATTTGTTTATTTTTCCTTAATTTATATAAATTGAACGATACAATATGTATTTATTATAAAAAAATATATATATTTAAATATAGTACGTTACAAATAACATAATATTCTACAAATTACAAAAGAAAAACATGTAGTCGTTTGTTTGTTTACTTATTCTTTTTTTTCAACAGTTCTTCCAACGAAATAAATTTGATTTGATTTCATGTTTTATTTTATTTTCTTTTTAATAAATGTAAAATTAACACAGCAATGACTTTCAAACTTTAATAAAAACAAAAAGTTTAAAAGATGCAACTAAAAAAGTCTTGCAAGGTGAGAAATAAAACTTTCATTTTGTAACAATAAAAAAAAAGCAAATTTAAGGAATTTCGAAATTTTTGTTAATAACGTATTTACAAATGAGTAATTGAAACTTGCCGTTACATAAAGAGTGAGAGAGAGAAAGAAAGGAGATAGATAAAAAGAGACAGCTATATATAGATTTAGAGAGAGCGAAAGAGGGAGTGAGAGAGTGAAAGTAATATTGTCAGAAATGGTTTTCGAATTAGAAAAATTTTTGTGCTTAAGGCCTTTTTTGTTGTTGTTATTGTTGTTTATTGTTTGTTTGTATGACTTAGAAGAAACCATCACCGGTTGGATCATTAACCCATGGATAATTATTGGGACATCTTACGCACGTCTGTAGGTTAATGGTTTCTCCGGGAATTTCCTTGGAAGTGAGCTTGCAGGCGTTGGGCACCCAACAGGAAGGCTTGCCTTCAACAGTACACTTCTCCCTCCAGGGTTCGAAGTTCTTAACTTCACTGATGGTGCGTGGGTTCTGCATCCATTGAATAACTTGGGTCATGGTAACAAAGTAGACGTCATTGTGGTTGGCCAAAATTTCATCAATCCAGTACAAGAAGGCATCTAAGAATTCGGGATTATTCTTGAGCCAAGCGGCATGGAAATACAAACCAAGAGGAGCGCGATTTTGATCGTAGTGGCGATCAAAGTTGTGGTTTAAGAAGTTGTAGAACTGGTCGCCTGTCAAAATATTTGAGCACGAGTCAACCATGGCGCAACCAGGCAAATATTCATCATTGGCGGGATCTTCCCGACGATCCAATTCGTTCATAACCATTTCCCAAACAGCATGAGAACGTGTGGGGCAGCTTTGCAAGTTACCGTGGCAGCGATGGGGCATACGGAAGTACATGGTATACGGCCATAGTGGTGGATTGGATAGGGGAGCCGTAATGGTAGAGTCGTATAGGAAGGCCTGTTCTTCCATCATGGTGAATTGATTGTTGCCACCGACACGCAAGTAAGGAGCGCGAACGCCTACAACAGAGTTATCGGTAATGTTGGAGAATTTTTCCATAATTATACGCATGCCAGCCATTTCCTTAGCCCAGTCATCGACTGTGGCATTAGACCAAAAACGTTCTTCATCATTGTGGCTTAATTGAAAAGGAAGAAACAAAAATCAAGACAAATTAAAACAACAAATCATTACAGTTGCAAAGAACTTGAACTGAAATAGAAGTAATTTTTAATTTTTTTAATTTAATGGCTTAAAACTTACGTGATGGAGTGAACAGCAACTTCATGACCCTTGCGATGGGTTTCTTGCACAGCAGAGTAGTTGGTATACTTGTGTGAGATGAAATAAGTGGCCTTAATGTCGCAACCATTAGGATTCTTGCGGCCCTTGAAAATTTCCTTGTACAATTCAATATTGTTGTTGTTAATGGCATCATCAAAGGTAATAGTGATCATCATGGGAACATCCTTAGCGGGCAAATCACCGGGTATGGCGGTACCATCTTCGGAACAGAAACAATCGGGCAAAACACAAACAGCAGGATCACAAGGAGGTGCACGATTGGGATCGTTGTCAATATCTGCACGAAAATAATAATAATAATAAAAATAAAATATGTGTACAGATTCTCGAATGTTTTTTTATCTTTTCTTTTTTCCTTATTGCAACAATTGAGGAAACTGATCTTTATAACTTTGTAAAGCATTCATTCACCATTAAGTTGAATTTTATTGTGCTTTTCTTTACCCAAAACAGTTCGCTGAACTTTTAAATGGTTTTTTAAATGTTTTTATTGGGTATAAGTATATAAGTAAGTGTTTGTAGGTATTTATGTATTTATTTGAACAGTTACACAAAACACTTAAAAAATAACGGTAAAGTAAAGTATTAATAAAACAAAGCTCTTTTGGAAATTTTATTTATTTATTTACAAGGGGCCAATGTAAATGTCATTGAACTTAAATATTTGATATTGAATGTTGGTTGTGTGGCGAAGTTTTTTTTCACACTTCATACGTGCATTGAGGCAAAAATGAATGTACATACAGGTGAAAAAATAAAACAAAGGAAAAAGTAAGAAAATAAATAATTTGATTTGAAAAATTATGCACAGAAAGTAAACATTTGACATACATACATACATACATAAATATGTACATACATACATACATACATATGTATGATGAATACTAATGACAATTACACTCAAATTTCAAAATCTTTTCCAACAATTAGTGATGACGTCACACATTTGAACGTTTCTTTTTGTCATTTTAAAGTCTTGTCACGTTGTTGCTTGAAACTAGAGTTAAATTTAGCGTCCGAATGTGTTGATAACGGTTAACAAATGTTTGAGTTTGACATTTTTAGAAGGCCTTTTTGGCCGGCCAGACTATAAAATATGCCAAATGAGAAAAAAATATTGAACTTTTACTTCAAATGCAAGAGTGTAATTAATGTGGATTTTTTGTTTTGTTTGTATTAATTTTTAAAAAGTTCGCATGACTCTAATTTTTACATACATACATACATACATACTTACATACATATGTATGTGCATGTGTATATACATATGTATGTTAAACGGGTTTTTATGCAGTTACGTTGGCCAGCTTTAAGTTTTTAATTTGTTTTGCGAAAGTTCAAGTTTCTTTTGTTTATTTTTAGTTTATATTATTTGTCTGCAAATTGTATATGTATGTAATTTACAAGCAATTGAATTTATTTTCTTTTGTTATTTGTTCATTTGCGTGATAAGAAATTCAAAATAAATTGCAATCTTTCTCTCAAAAATTTTTGCGGTCGCCTTTTACACCAGGCTGACTTAAGAATTATTTAAGAATTTAAATGCGACATATGTAGATGGTGGTTTCTTTTTTGTTATTCGCCTAATTCCTGATTTTCAGTTTCATTAGTTTTTGATTTAATTAAGTTTATGGAAAGTTTTAACTAAATCCGCAACGAAATATAAACAAGTTTCAATAGCAAGTTAATTTTAAATTCCATTCGGTCTTATATTCTGTTTATAATCTCAACAAATCTGAGCAGCAACAACACCGCCAAAAAACCAACAACTTCAAAAAAAAAAAAAAAACACACACACAGACACGCTGACACGCGTTAAATAACAAAAATGTTTTTCGTTTAAGCCATTAAACAGTTTGCTTGCTGTTGTTGTATTTTTTGTTAAAAAGATTATGTATAAAAGTTAAGTAAACTTTTATTGCATTTCAAGCTTTGAAAAAATGTGTTATGTCATCATCATCACTTGGTATCACATGGATATTAAAAAATAATAACAATTGCAAAATAGTTGTTGTAAATGTGAATACAATTAAAGATTGCAAAACAAGAAGATATAAAATAAGAAATTCCAAAAAAGCAAACAATTCGTTCATATCAATGAAGGCGATAAAATAAATTAAGATAATTAATTAAAAAAAAGAATGAATGGAATCAACTAAAACATTCTTTGATCAGCCTAGAGACCATCTAGTTGCTTGAATTTTGCTACTATTAGTAAGAGTTCAACAAAGGAAGCACATCAAATTTGGGGAAAAAACTCTCTTTATTTCTCAACTTAATCTTCCTTTCCGTTCTCGATAGACGTTTTCCCAGCTATATGTAATATATCCACTGATTTGACTATTACTGTAACTCAGGTGTGAAGTGAGTGGTACACCCATGTCCAATCCATGATTACGAATCGATGCAAAAACTCGCCTTTATTGTGGTACAACATCGCCAAAAACTCTATGTAAAGGTATTCATGACGCTGTTCCATTGTGAGCAAACGCTACAGCCATCTTGCGTACCGCTTTCTCACCTCTTCAATATGTGCTTTCTGAAATGCCCATAATCCCAATAAAGTTTTGTGGATTGTCTTAGTTAGCAGTTTCTGGCGTGGACACCTTAATTGGTCGACCACTGCGGTGTTCGTCTTGGCAGCTCTTACGGCCTTGTTTAAACTATGCCAAGGATTAGACTGCACCTGAGTAAAATCTAGCACTGAGACCTTTCAAATAAAAGTAATGATCGCCAGGACATCAATCTATATTCGGAAACGAATAAAATGCTTGAGTTGCCAAGAATACAGTGTTACCCATTAGTTTGGTTCGAACTGTTGTTTTATATGGTTATGGTTATGGCACGTCTGAAGACTGGTTAGCATAATAACTGGTCACACGGAGATGACGTCTCATCTAGCTCGGATGGGACTGAAACATAGGAACATTGCCTGTGTCAAATTTAATGGATATCGAATGAAGTACATAATTTGTCCTCTGATTTCTTAGCGTGACAGGTTTATCAAGGTTTTTCTGGGCAGAGAGGTATATTGGGGTTACCACGAATCTTCGGGTAGAGCGCACATGACTTATTGGGTATAAGTGTGAAGTGTGATCACGTATAGGATTGGGACAACGTAGTTGCTCCTCTTTTTTTTACCAACCTAACGGACACTTTATTTTTGATGGCTTCAAAAAAAAAAATATGAAACACATGTTTTATAAGATTGCCACTTGTCACAAAAGTAATTTGTTTTCAAGCTACTACCGCCATCTATACGTCACATGTCGCCTTCGTAATTGTCGATATACAAAATTATTGCATAAACCAATATCGAAAATATTTTTGGGCCATCTTAGGAAATTACAAAACAAACATTTGCTTAATTTAATTAAAATGCTGCTGCATTTAATTGCTGTCCATTTGTTGGCATTTAACAATAACAAACTAGTTATGGAAAGAAATATTATTTATGTATAATAAAATAATTTTTTATAATTTTTATTTATGTTTTTTATAATTTAATAATTATATTTATTAAATCTTTCGCTTAAGTGGATTTCATTTTTATTAAATTTTATTGAATTCCTTGGTTAACATAAAAATATTTACTAGTTTATTTATTTACATAAATACATAAATTTTTTAAGACAGCATTTTAAATTTTTTAGTTAATTGAGCATTTTATGTTCAACAATTGTATTTAATTTATGGTTACTGCTCAACTTTGGTGGTGAATTTTAATTTAATTTTTCAGTTTTTTTTCGCAATCTAATTGATTGTTGTTTGCTGTTGTTAAACTGTTGATCAATGTTTTTGTCTTAAGGAATTTGAAGTTGAGAGAAATAGCGAAGCAAAGTATTATTACACCTTGCATTTGTATTAATTATTATTATTCCTTTATGCACGCTTGACTTCAGTTACTAATATTTATAAAGAACCTTCAAAATGTTTTAGTTTTTGTTTATAAATTAAAATCAAAATAAACTCGTGGGCAAAGTTGAAGCTTTAGTAAGTTAAGAAGTGGCAATCGATAGTTGCAATTCTTAAAAATTATTTAAAAAATTTTGTGAGCTCAAATTACATGAATACCAGTGGTATTATTTGTGCTGTTATAGGATGTTTTTTAGAGGTATAGAACTTCGAATTGGAATAAAACACAAGAAAATCGTTTTAATGTCCATCAATTTGGCTTTATTGGAAGGATAATTTTATGCCATTATTGTTTAAATATGATTTCGGGCATGTGGCCGCCGCGGCTGGCTCGAATAAAGCCAATTCTACAGGCCCAATTTTCAACCACTTTTTCGAGCATATGGGGCCGTATGTTGGCAATAACGCCACGAATGTTGGCTTCCAAGTCCCCTAACGTTTCTGGTTTGTTGGCGTAGACGAGCGACTTCACATATCCCCAAAGAAAATAATCCAATGGTGTCAAATCACACGATCTTGGTGGCCAATTGACAGGTCCATTCCGCGAAATTATGCGCTCATCGAATGTTTCCTTCAATAAATCGATTGTGACGTGCGCTGTGTGGCATGTAGCGCCGTCTTGTTGGAACCACAACTCATCCACATTCATGCCATCCAATTCGGGAACAAAATAGTCGGTTAGTCGGCTCCAATTGCTGTGCACGGTGGCGAATCGATTCATTCGGGTCCTCTTCAACACTTTGCTCTACAGCGGCAATTGTTTCTTCGGTGCGCACTGTTCGACGTCTCTGCGGATGCGTATTATCACATAGAGTAAACGTAGTGCGAAAACGATCCATGGTTAACCGAATTAATTGCTCTGATGGACGATTATGTCGACCATAAAATGGACGGAGCTTGCGGTAAACTTCGCGAACTGAACCATTATTTTCGAAATAAATTTGCACGATTTGCAAGCGTTGTTCTTTTGTCAACCTGTTCATGATGAAATGGCAAACCAAACTAAATATTAATCACTTGACAGCTGACAAAATGGCCGCCAGTTAAAAAAGTGATGCCAACTTAAAGTTCTATACCTCAATAAAAAACACCCTTTACATACTTCATTGGTATTCTCGCTGCTTTTGCACTTAAGTCTCATGAAGCTCTAACAATCGCGTCTTCTTTACATTCATGCATTTCTGCAGAAGTTCAATTGGCAGCACAAGTCTGTTCTGTTCTGTCATTAATTGCCGGTTCATATCGAAGCCCAGATGTTTTGCTACTGAACATTTCGTTTTCTCCCTTTTTTGCTTATAAGAATAAACAAAATTATTGATATTCAACAACAGCAACACAAAAAAGTTTACAAATGATTTTATTTATATAAATTTGGTTTTAATCGAGTTTTAATTATCAGTCCAATCGTGAATATTTCCTTGGAATTTATTTCTTACGGAAAATAATTTTCTCGAGAAAAAAATTCCTTTAATCATAAATTCCTTGGGAACAAAAAAAAAAAAAAAGACTAACGAGTGGCATCACCGCATTTCGAAGCCCAGATATTTTGCTTGTTTGTTGACATTTTGTTTTCTCCCCTTTTTAGCGTGCAAGCATAAACAAAATTATTGAAATTCAACAATTTGAAAAATTATAAAAAAAAAGGTTTGCAAATGATATATTTGGGCATTATTTGTGTGTTTCGAACACACGAGAACTATAAAATACTATTTTATTTATATATGTACATTTATTTTTTAATTGAGTGTGAATTATATTTTTTATGTAAACTCCCTTCTGTTTTGCAAAAAGATTTTAGTGAAGAAAAAAAAACAAATTAAAGCGGCTTCATAATATCCCCAGGGAATTATTTTCTCGCCGCATTTGGTGAAAAAGGGAAAATAATAAATTCGTCTAAGGAGAAAAGGGAAGAGCAAACAGACTCGCACAAAATATTTGTTGGTGATTGAGTTGAATGACTAATTAATGGCCTATTTCACAATTGCGAAAGAAAACTTTCGACTGAAAATTTATATTGAAAACAACAACAAACTATGAATTTTGTTTTCAATATAAATTGTAAGTCTAAAGTTTTCTTTCGTAGTTGTGAAATAGGCCATAAGTCTCTCAAAAAATATACATCTAGAGGCGTTTTGAAAGTTTACCTCAGGATCAGACTCTTGAAAATTCGTTCGAAAGTTCCTTGTTTAAAATACCACAAGTCCGAATTTTATAGTTTTACGCTAGTCCCTAACAACATAATTTCATGGCAAATATTTTTGTAGAACGTTGTATCCTTCTTTTAAGGTCACTTCGCCCATTTATTCCAATAGCACAAAAAGAACCATACGGAGGGCAGTTAGAGGGTTAAAATGTTCCACAAAAATATTACTCATAAAATTTTGCAAATGTTTTGTTTAAAACAAAACTATGAGTACTTTGGGATTCAAATAAAAAAATTTCAAATTAAGCAAACTTTTTCGAGGTGTTTGTTATCCGAAATCTGGTGTTTTAGGAAAGCCCGATTTCCACATCACTTTTGATAATCAGGGGTCTAATCGTCTCTTTCGATAACCAGCTAATTCGATGACATTTTTTTTTTTTCATTTTGATATTATGGCATTCGCTATCGAACAGTGTACTCGTAATAATATGATTCGATATCTAATGCCATAATCTCAAACTGAAAAAACGGGATCGAATCATTATCGAAGCGGCCCTGCATCTTTTTCTTTAAAGCAAAACAAAACTGTGTTTAAACATTTTTTGCTTTAAATGTTTCCACTAATTTCTCTTTTACCATACCTTTGGCTATTTTCTTCTTCTTCTTTTTATTAAATTGATTTTTTTTTTTTTTTTTTTTGAAGCCATAATAAGTTTAATGTATCTTGTGTTTCTATTATGTAATCTGCCAAATGTGTTAATTAATATGTACGAGTATTAATTTTTATATTTTAAGATCAAGGTTAACCAGCCATCGCGCTGCAACTTGTTTTGAAGATGCAAAGCATATTAAATATTCACGTTTAAATTTATTTGAAGGGAAAATTATGTTGTTTTTTTTTATTAAAAAAAAAAATATGTAGACTGAGTACAAGGTGGTGTACTGGACTAAATACATTACTTAAACCTGTTCTTTATAAAAGGCAAATCTCTAAAAATAAACTAATATTTTGACTTTTGCCTTAGTTGGAATATACATATCGTTACCTTAATATAGAAAGGGGCTAAGTCATTATATTTTTAAAATCAAGATTTTTAGATTTTTCGATGCATTAGAAATATGCAAAAATCTCGATTTCAAAAAAAAAAAACAAGCTAGAGCCTTTTTATATCAACGTAACGATATGTATGTATGTGTTGGTGTGTCTGTTTGCAGTCTAGGTTTATAATAAACAATTTAAAAACAATATTTGTAGTGTATGTTATTTTTAAAAAATTTCCTATTAAAACTTACCACAAGTGTTTTCATCAGAACCATCTGTACAATCCTTTTCGCCGTTACAGAAAAGACCACGTTCAATACAATTACCATCACCGCAAGCTAAGAAACCATCTTGACATAATGGTTCATCGGTGTGTAACAATGGTTTTATGCGACGTTCCTTGTTCTTCAATTTACAACTCTTGACAGCTTCTTTCCAATCACATGTTTGTTTCTCAATGTCAAAGTATAAACCAGCTGGGCAACGAATGGCTTGAAGACCCTAAAATTTCAAAAGGAAAAGTCTAGTTAAAACAAACTAAAGAGATTTGCACACAACAGTCTCGTTTTAAGGGGGTATGGATTTTTCTATTTAAAAATATTTTTTGTTTAACATTTAAGAAATTTATTATTTGTGAGTGTTAAAAATATGTGGTTGAAGTCTACTGATGATTTGACAAAGCACCAATGAAATATGTATGCACAATGCTTAACCACCAGCAAATGAATTTCAATTATTTTTTTAAAGATTGTTTTATATATATTATAAATAAAACTAATGAAACTATTTTTTAAGCTTTAGGTCAGTAAATTTTATATATTTTTAGTTTTATATCGATATTTCGTTAATCTTTGTTTAACTTCTTCAGGATTATATTTATTTTATTTTTTGGTAATTAGTTTTTGTCTTTTTTCCTTTTAATCAAAAAATTTTTTTCTGATTAAAAGGAAAAAATTTACTGACCTAAAGCTTAAAAAATAGTTTCATTGAACATATAAAAAAGGTCGAAAAATTAGATAAACAATTTAATAAATAAAACTATTTATTTAATTTAGGCTTTTTCCTTTACAATGATATTCATAAACGATTATTAAAGTTAAAATATACTTTAAGCCGGTTTTCTCATACAAAATTCGTACGTTAAACTAACATTAACTTTAACAGTCGTTTATGACTACCGGCGTTAATTTTAATATGTATTATACATATATTAAATTGAGAGTATAATTTCCTGTATTTTTAGTGAAAATAAACAACTTACCGAAGATGTACATTGAATGACATCACGACAATTATCACCTTCACCGGCTACCAAACGGAACCATTCACCAGCATCTTTGTCTTTACACAATTCCTTCTCAAAAGATTCTTCTTTCTTGGGCTCTTCTGTGGTGGCTTGACGTTTGAAACGTTCAGAATGTACGGCAGTAGCTGAAAGTAATTGAAAAGGACATGAAAATTAAAGGTAAGTCAATAAAACAATTTTTTTTATATCAAAAAGTCAATTTAAGGGTATTGGGAGGGAATACTGACTCCCATCTGTGTGTGAGTGTATTTTTTTAATTTAGTTAAATATCAGAATTTTTTTAAAAAGTTTTGTTAAGCGTTTAGAATACCTGAAAGCTTTGAATTAAAACAATTGCAGAGATTTTCTTTAACCGGAAGTGTTTTTCTTAGATTTCTCTTTGCTATTCAAAAGCACTTTTTGCTAATGGTATTTTAGCATTTAAAACAATGTTGTCAGATGAAGGTTTTTGTCTTTGGCAAAACAAACAAACAAATAATAATTATTGTTTGAATAGAGAAAACCGGGTGTAAAGCAGGTAAAAATATTACGTTAACTTCCTGTACAAACGACATTCAATACAATTTACTAAATTTGCTTTTTAAAAAAATTAAGGAAAAATGTGTTACAAAAGACAGGCAAGGCAGCACATGTACTTGTATCTACATAAAAGTATAAATAAATTGTTTTAAAACCAAATTTAATTTAATTAATTCCCAAGTAATTAAAAAATTAATTCAAATAAAAAATAAAATAAAATAAAATAAAAATATTTATACATATAAATTGCTAATAATAAATAAACTAGTGGCATTTAGTTGAATGTGAATTTATTCATTTCAAATAATACTTTGACATTTGGAGACTGAGAATTATTTTGTTGTTGTTGTTGTTGTTGTTGCTTTAGCTTGAATTAGGCAACTTGGCAACAGAGTTAAAGTCAACCAACCAATCAAACAAGCTGCCAGTTTGTTTAAAATAATTTGCATAAAAATTTAAATTAAACACACACACACACATTGACTTTCATTCATATGTATACTTGTTTGTTGTTTAATAGATCTGCATAAAATCTTATAACTTTTAGCTACACAAACTATGGATTTATTTAATTATAAGAAGGTGTTAAAATTATATTGGCAAGTCACTTGTTTTAAAGTCGATGTTTCTAAATTTTTTATTTTTTTTTTACTTCTGTTACCCACATGAAAAGTCGTTCGAACATATAAAAATAATATGTTCAATAACTTGTAAACTATTTCAGGATTTTTTTTTTCATTATTATAATTTGTTGTAATAAACATGTTTTTCTTCCATCTGGCGGTAGTGTTGCATAAGTTGGCCTTTGCCCAAAGTAATTTCTTGAATTAGTGTGGTTTAGATATTATATATTGTAATTGCTCTATGAGATTGAGGATTTTATAGTTTTACTTAAAACGTAAAGAAAAATGCACTTAGTGCAATAAGGAAAACTTTAAAATGAGTGTTTTTTTATTGTTCTGAATTACAATGTGGTTTCTGCAAAACTTACCAGCCGACTATTCTAAAGAAATCGTATCTAATTTTCCAAATGAAATTTCACTGTAATGGGGAAACTAATAAATTTAATATTTTAAATTTGAGCTGTTGATTGAAATAATAATGAGCGTATACGAAAGCCCTAGTTCAATCCCTGGTCAAACTCTTCTGTCATATCAACATAATAGATTTTTCATAGACATAGACTGTAATGCATACTGCAGCGCCCTTCTTCGTCGATATTTGTTGCAATGAATCGCCTGCATAATAACTAATAAAATGTCTACAAAGCTTAAAGTAATGCTTCTACTTAACACCAGAGGCGCTGCAATGATGCTATAAAATAACAACAACAGAGCTGTAAAACTAGTTAATAACTTAATAATGTAATACTTCATCATCTGTCCTCTCTTCACTATTGCTGTCCTAAAGAAGGTAACACATATACTACATATTGTTACCTCAATATAGAAATGCCCTAACTTATAACTTTGTTCAAATCGAATTTTGTTTGCATATATCGTTAGATTTGAAGCTTATCTATCGAAATATGAACAAAAAACTAGATTCAAAAAAAAAAATAATGATTTATGACGTTTCTATATTAAGGTAACTATATAAAGGGTGGGCAAACGATGAAATGTCAAGAATTGAGCTGTTATTCCTTGGCATTTATTTAGTAAAAATTTGGAAAACTTTGACCATGGAAAGCTACACTCATGAACAAAGAATTTTAATTGAGGAATTTGTGAGTTTTAATTTGAAAGACCGGGTTTACGTGAACAAACCAAAAACAACTGAAGCTCTGAAAGATGAAATTCGGCGTTGTATTTTTTTTAAAGAGCGGACGTCTGCCGACGTGCTAGAGGTGGACATTTGCCCGACATCTAGCTGGTTGTTGTTGGTTGACATATTTGCTCAATTCACAATCCATTGTAGGAGTCATAGTTCGTAACATGAGTTGTTGTTTATTTCAATAAAAACATTGGCTCATATTCATAGTCAAAACAACAAAGTATACTTTAAGAGTTTAAAACCAGTATTTTGTATAGTAATACTGGTTTTAAATTCTTAAAGTATACTTTGCTTGCACTATGAATATGCGCCATTGTTTACGTTTGTACGATCTACAACTCGTACAATAGATTAAGAATTGAGCAATTACCTATAGACTTTTGTTGAACTCTTTCAGTATCTCGTTATAGACACAAACCAATAATCTAAACCATGTAATTTTAATGGGCATCATTATAGGTTTGTGTCTAAAATGAGCTACTGAAAGAGTTCCATACAATTAATTGCTTGAGTGTTGCTTCCCTTTAGAAGGTTGCATTGTCTGAAGTAGTTAGCACGTTGAGTACAAAACCGAAGGTCCTGTGTTTGAGTCTGGTCTCTGACAGTCATTAAAAATAACATTTTTAATACTTTTTCTGATATGCATTAGTGTCCTTTTGTATCAGTTTTTGTACGAAAGTTCTAGTGATGCAGGCATAGACACTGGTCACTGAACTACACCGGCTTCAGGGTATGCTAATCCTAATGTAACATCAGAGCGCCCTCCTTCGTGGGTATTGTGTAGCAGAATCAGCGGGGAAGTAATATAACCAATAAAATGGCTACTGCACACCGCTTTAAAAATTTAATACGCCTCATTTACACCAGAGGCGCTTCAGCACTGCATTATTAGAAACGTTCAAAAAAGCAAAGTTGTAAAAGAATGAAGCTTTCCTCTATCTCTTCCTTCGCCACCTGTCTTCTCTATCACTATCGCTTTCCTGTCACCCTCTCTCACTATCTTCTCTTCAACTAACAGGTGGTACTACTCGTTAACAAAAAAAAACAAACAAAAAAAAAACTCAGATTTCGAATATCGAACTCCAGCAAAAATCATATCTTATACAAACTTTACATTAATTTCGCTGAATTATTCGATGAACATTGTAATTATTTTTTTGTTTGTTTTTGAATTCACTTGATTTATAATCCTTTGTTTTATACCAAAAACGATGTTTCGATGTTATCGTCCAATTTAAGAAATTGTAACTACAGATCACACACAACTGAGTGCTAACTACTTCCAAGTTGTTCAATGACAATACAAATGTAATTCGCTTACTAATCACCATCGACCTATAAGAGCTCTACATTCTCGTACTATGGACCAACAATATTATGCTATATAGTGTGAAAAATTTATTTGAGCCTTCATGCAATATTAAAATGAGATCGAACCATTTTTAAAGTGTAAAATTAGTCTTGATTTAAAATTCATTTAACCTCTAGAATATTTTCACTTGATCTTACGAAAGTGAATAAACTAAATTAGACTAAATAATCTTTTCAAGATAAAAATACAATTGTATAAACTTTCCCACCCTTGTCTTCATACGAAATTTTGAAAACAAAGAGAAAAAACTCTTGTGAAGATGTTATAGAAATATTTTTGTTGGACATTACCAACAACAAACATTTGAGCAAGTATTAAAAAATCCACTGACATGCAATTACGCCAATAGGTTGCGTATTAAAAACAAAAAATGTAAACACATGGAACTAAACGTAAAATCAGCAAAAATAATTATGAATGTGTCATGGCGACGGAGCGAATTATGTGACAGAAATGTATATCATTGATGAAAAAAAAAACTGATTGCAGCTGACACCTGGCAATATTCTGTTGCTTCCGAGTCTGCCAGATATATATTTGTAAGAATTAGCAAGTCCTAAATTCCTTCATTTTCTACTGTCTTATAAGGAAAAGGATACTTTAAAAATTATCTATGATATATGTACATACATACATACATATCTTGCCCTGCATAAGGAAAAAGTGTTTAAGTCTAATTTAGTAGTTTTGCAGGAGAGCACTTTAAAACTTTTAAGTTATTATTTTTAGTATATTCATATTTCTATAACAGATTCTATGTTTTTGCACGACCCTATTAATAGAAAATCCTTAGATACAAATTTAATTTTTTTTTTTTTGGTAGAAAGTCAAGTTAAGATTTTCTTCGAAAATAAATTTCCTATTGAAATAAAACAAACAAGTCCAAAGTAATTTTGCTGTGACTTTCCTAAAAATCACAAATACGAAATAAAACTTCGCTCAAGGAGACTTTTCAATTTGTAAATTATAATGATGTCATTATAACAATTTTGTCGTAAGTCGACTTAAGCACTTTTTACTTTTCGCCACAGATAAACTCAATGGTGCATAACAGCGAGTTATTTGTTGCATCGTATCTGTTTTTCAGCTCTTGTCTCAAATGTCAAAGGTGTTCTTGTAATGACTTTTTTGTTTGTCTCTTTTTTTTAATTTTCTTTGAAATTATCTATAAGTGCATTTGTAAGTGTGTGTGCGCTTACGATGCAGATTATGTAAACAAACTTGCATATATATATATATATATATATGTGTGTGTGTGTGTGTGTGTGTGTAAGTAAATAATCTTATGTATCTACATATTTACTAAGTACACATGCCTGTGCGAATGTTTAAATATAACTTTCAAGCCTTTAGGTATTGAGTTATGGTTTTTGTAAAAAAAAAATATTTCTTGTTGTTTTCTGTCTTCACCGTCGTTACTAAATGCATTTAGCAGAGTTAGCGAAAAAAATGAAAGTTGTTTTTCAACATTATCGTCAAAGTTTTCATATATTTCAACAAAAAACTAAAAATTTTAAATGCGTTTTTTGTTTGTGCTCAACTTGTCCTTTTTTGTTGTTGTTATTGGTGCGTTTTGTTATCAAGGTTGTCTGCCATTTAAGAAAATTTACCAAGTTGCATGTTTGCCTAATTTTCTTTAATGTTTTAAACAGTAAAAGGCTTTTTGGGCATTTAAACGTGCAGAAATTAATAAAAAGCAACCGCATGTTAAGGATCAATTTGAGTTTTCAATATAAAAATATAATTTCAATATTTTTCTTAAACTACATTAAAAATAGTTATTTGAAGATTTTAATAAGAAACTTTAATTTAAAAAAACATTAATTTACTAACTAAAGAGTGAAATACTTTGTTAAGCCCGTTTTACTATTTAAAATGTTTGCAAGAAAATTAAAAATATTTCTAGGCTAAAAAGTCCAAAAAAAATATTTTATGTGCTAAAATAGAAATAGGAAGTTTCAAAAATCGAAGGAATTTAAAGCAAAAATGTCGTATTTTTTTAAGTTAAAAGTTTTTTTATTTTTTATAAAATAAAATACAGGAAATTTAATATTTTTTATAAAATATAATTTCAAGACAAATTTTTCAAGATTTAATTATGTTATTTTACAATTTAAAACTAAAAATTCTTTTAAAACTTTAAAGGGTAGATTTTGTAAATGCAAACAATTTTTTGTTTTGAAATTTTGTATGGAAAAAATATTTTTTGAAATTAATTTTCGTTATTTTTCATACAAATTTGAAACGTTCAGAAACGAAATTTTTTACAAAATCTGCTAATAAATTTTAAAATAAATATTTTTATAAATAACAAAATTTCCTTTAATTTCGACTGAAAAATTTTCTTTTAATAAAAAAAAGTATTTTTTATTCATTTGCAAAATTTTACCAAACGGCGAATTTGGTAAAATTAACTTACCTGCTGTAACAGCTACAGCTAAAACGGCCAAAACTACGAAAAGTTTTGCCATATTTGAACTGCTGTTTAAAAAAAACTTCAAATATAAATACAGCGGTTGTTCGTGGTTTGAATTTACACTTGAACTAAATTTTTTGTTTGTCGTGCAAATTGTTAAAAACTGAACTATTTTAAAGTTATAACACACTTATTTATAGGTATGAATTTATTTTGAAATTTTAATACAAACGAAACAATTTTATAAAATTGATCTTAAAGCACAATAGCACTAGCTGCAATTTGTCCTTCCGATCGGTATCAATGTTTCATTTACACTGACACTTTCAAACGCAGCACACAAAAATTTCTCGAACTTCTTTTAAAAGTTAAAGAGTGAACAGCGATTTTCTTCTTCTTTTATTACAAAAAAGACGTATGCAAAAAAATACGTACGATTATAAATATTCAAACCCCACATTAAAGTGGTGAAATACTTAAAACTTGTCTCACTCCAAAGAGGTGAATTTTCGTTGAGCTTATTTTGTTAATGTTTGTAGTACCAAAAGACTTGTCATAGAGCGAGAGAGCAGATTTTGGTATATTTTATGCAAATTTTTATGATCCGTTTGCTTCAACAATCTTGTTATTTTCAAGCTTTTGCTAAATAAGCTACAGTGGCACTTTTTTATATAAATAAATTCACAGAAAAAATAATTAAATTGTTTTTTTCTTATTCTGTATGTATTTAACGACACTTGCTTTTATTCTTTGTTAGTTGAAAATGTACATAACGCGACGTGCCACAAAACACGAGAGAGCCCCTTGCGCACGTCAGCAGGGTTTTTATAATCAAATGCAAGCTTTGTACTGTCAGGGGCAATTATTATAACTCTGGTGAGTTTCCCAGAAAAAAACAAATCTCTTGAACATAAAAATGGAGAATATCCAATCACACTCGTACATACATACATATGTATGTACATATAGTCCAACTGGCTTAGAAACAGCTTTTTATAATATTAAATAATATTGGTTTTTAAATGCATGTGTGTGGACAAAATGTAAACGTATGTGTGAGATGTAGTGGTGGCATACAAAATATTGTGGTAACTTTGAATGCAGTTGTTGGTTAGTTAGTGGTGGTTTGCCGCTGCTGGTGGTGATTATGAAATGCATGTAATAAAGTTTGTGTCTTAAGTCTTTTGTTTAATTTCTTTTTTCTTTGTGTTTTAGAAAATTAAAAAATAAACACGATAAAATACAAACAAAAAGTATCACATGGAAAAACAACAAAACAGCTTTGTGGTTTCTTTATCATTGATTTAATATAATTAAAAAATGTAAAATCATTAACCACTTAACTAAACAGGCAAGATTTTTAATCCGTTTTTTCGTGGAAGACATACAAACTTTAACCACAATTTTCAACTTGAGCTTTAATTAAAACAAAAAAAATATTAATCTCATTACTGCCAACATCATTATTTCAATAATTTTCATCTTGGTGTTCTTTGAATAATTATATGAATTAATTTTGCATGCACGAACCATCTTCTCGCTCCACATATGCAAATATTTTCGTAAGCTTTAAGCAAATATATAAAAAACTTATGAAAATTGCATATAAAACACCTATTGTTTCTATCAATCAATTTGTATTTGTGCATATAGAAGACAAACAATGTGTTGGTGGTGATGATGGTAGTGGTGTCTTAATCAGCCACAGCGTGCTTGGCATCGCAATAAAAAATATACAAAATAAAACTAGTTGGTTTTATAAGACGACCTTGATTTTAAGCAAATCTTCAATAATTTTTTGATTTTTCTTCGTTTATTTTTTATCTGTATTTAACACAAATATACACACAGCCGACCGAGTGCAAATATTTCTCTTTTTTTTTTTGCTGCAAAAGTGTGCCACAATTTTTGACACTTGATATCAGCAGGCAAACCATATAACAGCATCTTGTTGCTTCACACAAACATCGTAAATCGCTATGGGTACATGAAAGAGATCTTATACAGGATGGTAAAATCAGCCAGACTTTTCATTTCAAAAATCCATTCACATACTTACATGCATATATATTCATACAAATGTATGTACATATTTATATACATATGTATGTATTTATATTAGCATAGTAAATGCAAACAAATGCTGTAGTTTAATATAATTTTATGCTTTTGCGAATAAAGAAAATATTTTTAATATACATAATAATAACTGAGAATCATATTAGTCCGCATAAAGATAGAGAATGCTGTAATACTTTTTTACAGTGTGGCAAAAATATATATTTTTTTTAATTTTTGTAAATGAATCATTATGAAGAACACGTTTGAAGAGCATGATTAACTTTTCTACTGCATAATTTAGAGAATTCAGTCCACCTTAAAATTTTTTGTAAATGTCATTACTACGCCACGCATATCGTCCCTACCACATCAAACTATCCAATATGCAAATTTGAAAATTTAAAGTCGGCTTATTCCTAAATGTGCACGGCTTCAAATATTTCTTATTGAGTTATCTATAGTCCATGAGAATTTCAGCATTCTTAAACGAGGCAAATCGTATAAATTCGGGTACCAAGATAACAAATCTAAAAAACCAATTTTGCATATTGGGTAGTTTGACGTGGTAGGGACGACATCATATCTGATTACTAGTCATATCTGTCGTGAAAAATATTTTCCTCGAAATATTTCCATTTTTCGCTGATACTCCTTCCAAACGTGAATAAACTCTTCTTATCATAAACAATATTTGTCACAGGGATGTTTTAATTTTTTGCTTTCGTTTATTCACTTTTTTTTGCAGTCGAAATAAATTTTTAAAAACGCAATCTTACAATTACTTTATTACTGTTTACTATTATTGTTTACTTTATTACGATTAAATATAAATTTGTCTGATTCTGAATAGTTTTTTAAGCTTGACTAGCGGTCTCCACTAGCCATGAACTTGGTATGGGCATCATGTCGGACATCGCGAATGGCAGAGACAGAACAAAATTCACAGAAAAAACTAAATTTCGTTTTCAGTAACCAAATTCATTGAACCAGTAAATTTTTTGTGTGAATGCGGACCTACAAAGAAATTTGTAGATTCTGATAAAAATTTTGTAAAAATTTAACTGAAAAAAATTTTTATTTTTAGTTAACTTATTGTGGCATTAGAGAAAAAAGTTAACTGAAACTCAAAATATTTTCAGTCAAATTTATTAATAGGAACAGAAAAACATTGCAGATTTTTTTGTATTATTCAGCAAATTTTTTTTTATAATTTACAAACACATTCACTAAAATTTTTTGTATTATCAGAAAATAAATTAACTGAATCAATAACAATTCTTAAAAATTTTTTTTTTAAATTAGCAAGTTTTATTTGAAAAAAAATAACTGAATCAAATGAAAGGTTCAACTATTTTTTTACTCTCAAAAATTGGCTTGTTTTTATGGTTAAGCATATCGTTCCCGCTCGTCAGTAGACTTCAACCCAAAAATTTTTTTAATTTAGCTAACAAACTCCGTATGTATATAGTAAGACTCTTAATACTATATTGAGAATCACAATATACAAACATAATAAGTTTGAAAACCGCAAACAAAAATCTTAAAAAAAAATAAAATGTTTTTTATATCTATAAAATAATTTGTAGAAAAAATTAAAAAAAACAGGCAAATTTTTTTACAGTATATAAAAATAAATTTAACTGAAAAAATTAAAAAAAAATCAGACAAATTTTTTTGCAGTATATAATAACAAAAATTAAAAATTTTAAAAACCCCCGACTTTTTTCAGAAAAGATGTTATATCTTCTAAACGGCTGGACCGATTTTCTTCCAACATAGCTAAGAACCCTTTCGATCAAGTCATCTTTCAAATAGAAAAAACTAAATGAAAATCGGTCCAGCCGTTTGGCCTGTACGTGGACACGGACAGACACACAGATACACAGACACACACTACAAACTTATAACACCCCTTTTTTTAGTCGGGGGTTAAAAATAAATTTAACTGAAAATAACTAATTTAAATATAAAAAAATAAATCTAAAAATTTTTTTGACAAATTTTACTTTATATAGATAATTTTCATTCTACCGTTTTTTTACATAAAATAAAATTGGAACAAATAATTTACTGGAACAGTAAAAAATATTTACTGAAACTAAATTATATTTCAAAACACACGTTTGTTTGAAAATTTTTTGGGAATAATTTTTTCTGTGTTGGTAAATATTCCATATCTATTGCACTAACGCAAATCACTTTGATATGTCTGAACATGTATATCGCACGTATTCACCACAACAAAGAAGTTGATGAATTTTTCACAGTTGCTCTGCCGGCGTCATGTCCAAGTTGTTGGCTAGTGGAGTCGTAGAGTGATGAATCTCCTTCCCCCTTTTACACTCACTCAGAACTGATAGCCGGAAGAAAATTTCACATAAAATCCACAATACCAATTTTCCCTTTAAGGGGAAAGAAAATTCCCTGGGAGAGAATATTTACTTTTTTCACAATAGGGCGAGTATTGTGTTGTTTTGTGTTACAAATTATACAAAAAACGCATTTGCCTTGGGCTAGCAAGAAAAATAATGGCTGCCGTGGGGGCTTTTGAGTTCAGAGAACTTTCTGATGGTAGGGACTCCCCTTAAGTAGAGTCTCCGTGGTTTGCAGTGGCACAGTTTTACTTTTCTCGCACAAACCGGATATTAAGTAAAGTCGTTTTATTTTCATATTTAAAATCTATTGTGACCTTCGAAAAAATTTATACGCGATTAACGAATGTATTTTTTCGGGAATTTGAATTTCCTCCCACAATTCCTAAAAGAATTTTTATTCAATCGAATATTTATTACTTACATATATGTATGTTTTTACGAGTATATGAGTGAATACCCCCTGCTTGGTTACACACCTTTAATTTATAATATCTTGAATATTAATCATTATTTTGTACTTGTGTTTTTTTATTTTATAGTAACCTTAAATCGTTTATTTTTTTTATTGCTGTCAATAGTTCGTCATCATTTATAGTCTGTATTTTTTTGTGTTTTTCTTGGGAGTTTGTTGTTAAAGTTTTTTGTTGTACTTTGAGTGGATGGCATTTTCGCTTAAAATGTTTTATCGTGCTTTTTTTGCTCTCGACAACGTTACAAATTTAGAAAAACAACATTTAAATTTCTTAAGTTGTTTACACTAATGATGCTGGTAGTCAAGATTTCTAGTTGTTGTTTGTTAAGATTTTGTTGTTGTTAAATATTAAATCGACCTTGAGACATCAATCGTTTAGCATTTAAATAAAAAATTAACACCGCACCAAAGATGTTTTGTTTGTTACCAACACAAAATTAAAAATTAAGTAAATTTCTTTTAAATTTAATGAGTTTTTAAAATTTTATTTATAATAATTATATTTGCATAAGCTTTTTAAGTTTTATTCAATACGCATAATTATAAAGTTTCGCTTGTGTAATTAATTAATATCATCAATAGTGGGCTTATTTATATTATTGGATTTATAATTATGCGGGTTTGAAAAATAAAAACATAAAATTAATGTTTGTTAGAGATAAGAGCACACCTTCAGCATTTAGAGTTAAGGCTTTTGCTAAAATATTAATAATTTTTTAAAGCTCTAGTATACGTTTTCTATTATCTTATCTGAACAAGTTCAGATATTTTGAAATATTTAAAGCAAAATTTAAAGTTTTTTTAAGTTTCAAGGTCTTATCCTCATCTTTATTATTTAATAATCACAGCCTGTTATTAATTTCGCACATACATATGCATAAAGGGTCTTCCAATAAGAGTTTTTAGTTTGATTTGTATAATTTTGAAACGGCCTAACTCATTATTTTTTTGTATCGAGTTTTTTCCATATTGCGATAGATGAGCCTCTAATCTATCGAAATATGCAAAAAGATCGATTTGAAAAAAATAATGAGTTAGGACGTTTTCATATTAAGGTCTCCAATAACTTCGCGAATTCCATCTTTGGAACCTTGAATCCAAAGTGGACCATTGGTATAGATCTTATTTTCATGTAGCCAATTGTAATCGCATCTTCGAGAACTCACACGGTCAGGAAACTTTGGTATCTTTACTTGTGAGGAATATAGCGGCGTATTGTTTAAAATAAACGTTCACCTCATCAATATCTTGCAATTACAGTCATACAGAATTATTAATCAATGTTAGATAGCGCAATCCATTCACCGTAACAGGTGCTCCACACTCCTTTTCCAAAAAGTGAATTGGAATGACCCCACCAAGCAAAATCCGCACCAAACATCCACACGTTGAAAATGAAAAGGCTTCAGTGGATACTAATCCTATGTAATATCAGAGCGGTATTGTGTAGCAAAAATAATCGTAAAAGTAAAATAACCAATAAATCGGCTACTAAACACAGTTTCAAAAATTTAATACGCCTAATGGACACCAGAGGCTCTGCAACCCTGCATTATTAAAAAGAAGTGCAAAATCAGAGTTGTAAAAGAATGAAGCTTTCCTATATCTCTTCCTTCACCACCTATCTTCTCTATCACTATCCCTTTCCTAAAGAAGGTAACACCTATTAGTAGTAATAGTAGTCATTCATTGCTTGAGTGTTACTTCTCTTTAAAAAAATTACCGTTTACATAATATATTCGAATTTTCGAACTAAATACGAAAATCATTGTTCAAAAAGTTTTTTTTACATATCTTAATTTTGAATTATTTCGAAACTTTTTACTTTAAAATGTGTATGCTATTTAATTGCTCTAATTGAAAATTAGTTTTTTTTTCTGCGGCTCCTGTGTAAGTAAATCAAACATTTACTTCGCATGCCTCGAAAGCATGCATTTTGGAAGCAAAAAAAAAGTCAGAATAACAATTAACAAGATAATAATGATGTTAAAAATACTTGTTTTTCGTATTAGCAAAAATAGATCGCATGCAGAAAATAAATACATCCTTCATTAAAAAAAAGTATAGAATGAATGCTATACATGCATATATCCTTGATACTTATAAATAAATTGTATTTAATTATTCTATTGCATAGGAGTGTTATTAGTTTTACAAAAAAAAATAATAACAAAAATTAAAAATTTTAAAAAACCCCCGAATTTTTTCAAAAAAGATGTTATATCTTCTAAACGGCTGGACCGATCTTCTTCAAACATAGCTAAGAACCCTCTCGATCAAGTCATCTTTCAAATAGAAAAAACTAAATGAAAATCGGTCCAGCCGTTTGGCCTGTACGTGGACACAGGCAGACACACAGATACACAGACACACAGACACACACTACAAACTTATAACACCCCTTTTTTTTAGTCGGGGGTTAAAAATAAAATTGCTTTGAAATAGTAAAATATTTAAAAAGCACTATTTCATTTAATATTTAAAGAACTTTATTTTAGTTCTAAACTAGAGAACACATTAAATAAAATAACAGCAAGGATACTTGCTAACAATTATATATTTGATTTGCTATCTGTAATTGGAATAATTACTATGTTTAACAAAATCAAACCTTTTCCAAAGTAACGAGATTCTGAAGACCAATTGTGTATGTATATGTATGTGCACTGGCATTTCGAAAGTTTAGGTGAGGGTCTTACAGAAGTTTCCTTCTTACTCCCTTCCAGATGGCTTATTTTTGTCGCTTTCGAAAAAAAATAGACAAATTAAGACCAATAAACTGTGACATTTGACTACAAAAAGGCTCGAGATTAAATTTTAACATATAACGTAGCTATTTTTTGTAACAGGCGTGAGCCTGTCCAGGATCTGACCAAAGATTTGCTTCGTTCAAAAAAAAAAAACTTGAAAATATTTTTGTTTTCTTTACGAAACTTAAATTGACTCAATTATAATTAAATCGAACTCGCTGGATTTCGCACTCAGCTTCTGATTTTGTCGGGACAAAAGGATGAGCCAGCAGCCATGTTTTTCTCTAAATATCACATCCCACATAATTCTAAAAACCATATTATTTTTGACAAATTTATTATGTTAATGTTCAATTTCAACCTTTGATGTATTCAGACACTTATGGTAGCATTGTATGGAAGTTATTTTTGTTAAACATTTTGACCTGTAGTGTTCTGGTTTAAAGGTACTTTTTTGCCCCCTTTTTTGGAAGGGGACCAAAGAAATCCACTCATACAATTTTACATGAAAGTGCTGACTGAACACATCCCAGTAAAAAATTACACATTACCATCAGAACTACTTGTCATATAATGACTTACTTTTCTGATTGCCAAATTTCATTACTCGCTTACAAATCTCATTACCTAAAATGTAAAAAAATTATGTACAAGTTGCTAAATGAAGAGAATGATTCTTTTAGATTAAATAGATTACGTGAGCAAGTTTCCAAATAAAAAATGTAAGTACTTCTCAAGAATCGATTATTTTAGTCTCACGCCTTGTTAAAATCATTAAGTTGGTAATCCAGTAAGGAACACCTTCTACCAAAAAGGCTTAATTCCAAACTCGATTACCTTTTTTGAAATTTTTTGCTGCGATCTTATACTTAAAATGAAAAAGGAGATAGCTGGTTTCTGATGCAGATGCCCCACATTTCACTATTTAGATAAGATCCTGATGTTAACTTCTAAAACGCCGGCAATTTTATTCTTTTAAGCCTTTTCCACCGGAAGTAGATAGAGCCTTGTTATTTTATCTGTGTTGTACGGTGTTATAAAAGCATAATAAATTTCATAAAATATTTTTTTTTTACTCTGGGCTAAATGTATTTTATGGTTTGTGCTTTGAACATCCGTTGATTTGCCTAAACACATTAATTTATTAGCTTTGATGATTTTTTTTTTTTGTCAAAAAAATATCATATTTAAATGCTTTTATTTTGTTAAGGTTTCGAATAAAATTTATTTATAATCAATAGGAAACACTGAAATTCAAGTACTAATTTAAATAAACAAACAAAAATTTTGATTTTAATCATTTTGAAATGTCACTTGTGGAAGAAGTTTAACTTTGAAAAAAAAAACAAATTGAGTTTGATTGAACATGCTGGATTTGATAGCGCAAAACAAAAAAGATTTCGTATAAAATTAATTCCAAATCTTAATTTGCAAATAAAATGCAATTTTTAAGCCATTAACTTAATTAAGTATTGCAGATAATTTGTTAAACAAACGAAAATTATCGTTTCACATAAATATAAATAACACTAGTCGACAAAAAAAAAATTATACGGAAATCGTAATTCGTAATCATTCTTCTTCGCTTGTCACAGCATACATATATAAAGTCACAGCATATTTTTATCATATAAAACGTTGTCCGTATCACATCTCACTTTTTTAGACAAAAGGTCGTAGGTTTAACAGCACACATTTTTTCATAGAAAACGTTGGCTATGTCATAGCATACTTTACTCTTAGAAAATGTTCTTCGTTTCACAGCACACTAGAGCTGTGCCAAATCGTTCTTTTCAGTGACCGGTCATTTTCGTTCAATTAGCAAAAAAATTGACCCGTTCGTTCAATCGTTCACTTTTGAACGACAGTATGAAACAATGCTATTTTGTAAGAATAATAAAATCGGTTGTATATACGAGTATTTAAATTATACGAATGAATGAATTGAATAATTTATTAAAAAAAGTTGAATTATTTATTTAAAAAAACTATATTTAAATTCATTTTATAAATAATTTCTTGTTCTTTCGACTAGAATTTTATACATTTTATTTTTGCTTAATATTTAGTTTAATATTAACATCTTACACAAACAGGGGGTAAGAAAGGTACTTTTGTTTGGTTTTACTGGTTTTTTCTCTTTAGATAATTAATAAAAGCATTGTAACTCTTTTATCGTTATTTATATATCAAAAGCGCATCAATGTTTGAATGTTACTTCTCAAAGTTTAAGTTAAAGTTTTGTCCGCAAAAATATTTTACCGGAAACAAAAAAAAATCTCTAAAGCACTACAAATTCATTGCTTTGTAAAAACACTTTATAAAAAACACTAGTAAAAATACTTCTTGTGAAAAGACTGTTAAATCAAATTATAAAAAGAATGATGGCAGTGCCACAGCGACGCTAAATAAAATTTAGTATACACGTAGCTAAACCTTTTAAAACACAAAAACTCAACTCAAACAAAAAGACATAACATAAATAGCAAACATGAACAAAAGCAAATTTGACATAAAAGACTTGAAAAACAAACTGAAAGAACGAAAACATCGAGCGGTACACTACTGATCCAAAAGCGTTCAGTAAAATCACCGAATCAGTTCGTTCAATTAAGTGATTCGTTCAATTTAACCCGTTCGTTCATGAGCTACACAGCTCTACAGCACACTTTCCTCATAAAACCTGTTGGCTGGGACACAGAAATTGATATACATATTTTCTCAAATATTTTAACCCATTGCAGACTCTTTTAACCGTAGTACTTATTTGGCCTCTTTTTGCACCTTGTGAGGTTCATTGGCAGATCGTAGATGGCGTTAGAGGCCCTGATTCACTATCCTACACGATCGCACGATTCATTCACAAGAAAATCTTGCAGAAGTCTGACCGAATATAAAAAATCGCTTCGAAATGATGTTTTAGGTGCCACATTACTCGTATCATACAAAAATGATCCAAAAACAACATTCTCAGCTGTCTGACAATAAAAACAACTCCGATCACATGGAATCTATCATTTTATAATATTTATTATAAATATTCTAAAATCGCACGACTTGCCAAAAAAATTTCAGACAGTTACATTTTTAGTCGCGCGATTGTGTAGGATAGCAAAAACAGGAAACAATCAACATGTACCTTCGTCAAAAAAAAAAAAAAAAAAAAAAAAAAAAAAAAAAAACGTCACTTAATTAATCAACCAATGAAGTGTAGTAGTTTCAACTTTGGGACTTTTTCTGCTGATGTTAGATTCGTTAGTAATATCCCACTAATTCCGCATTGTTTGATTTTTTTTTTATTTTTGGAATATTTTTTTTATAAAGTTTTGTAGAGAACTATTTAATATTTTCATTGATTGGGAGATGTTTCCTTTGAAATTTAAATTTTCAGTTTAAACTATGTACCCAGCAAAAAATTACACATTACCATTAGAACTACTTGCCATATAATGACTTACTTTTCTGATTGCCAATTTTCATTACTCGTTTACAAATCACATTACCTAAAATTACAAAAAATGACGTACAAGTTGCTAAATGAAGAGAATGATTTTGTTTTTTTGACGAAATAGATTACGTGAATTGTTGACAAATAAAAAAAATATAAGTACTTCTCAAGAATCGATTATTTTAGTCTCACGCCTTGTTAAAATCATTAAGTTGGTAATCCAGTAGGGAAGTGCTTCCACCAGAAATTCTTAATTCCAAACTCGATTACCTTTTTTGAAATTTTTTGCTGGGTATATATGAATTTTTTTTCATAGTGCAACTTATTATATGACAATTATGCAATTATTATTAAAGGTTCAATTAAACGTACCATAACCATAACCATGCAAAACAGCTGTTCGAAGCAAACTTATTGGCAACACTGTATTTGCCTTAACGCCATAGCCATAAGATTCATAGCTATGGCGTTATGGCGAGTCACCTATAATCAAATACAGTGTTGCCCATTAGTTTGGTTCGAACAGCTGTTTTGCATGGTTATGGTTATGTCACGTTTATTTTAAGCTATAGAAACCAATTGAATTTTCGTTTTTCGCCGTAATTACAAACAGCTGTTTACTGCATAGACATATTTGTTGTTTCACGTTTGAAATTATTAAACAAGTCGGAAGATAAACAGCTGTTTATTATTATGGCAGCACTAAAAGGTGAATAAAATATATTTATGATTACGGCAATGGTTATGGCTATGGCATCATGTTATAGCAATAGTATAGTAACAATAGCAATACTTTAATGCTCGCTTGTCTGTATTTTCATTAGTAGGATGTAGATGGTTTATTTAATATTTACTTTTAGTGTAGTATAAGAGAATTGTTCTAAAAATGAGAGCTAACGAAATGAAAACAAAACACTCTTCATCTCTCTTTTTTCTCTCAAAACATTTCTGTTGTTTGCAAAAGCTTTTAGCAGTGATTATTTTTGTCTGCACAAATGTAAATTATCCTGGGTAAAAAACAAATAATAGTAATAATAACAATAAAAGAGCAAGTGCTTACTGGCCGTGTTTTAAAATATAAAATTTCAAGAAAATTATTTTTTATTACATATTTTTTTTCAAAATTGAATTGACTGTTGAAATAATTCAATAATCTTTTTAAACTCAATAGCGGAAAATATTATCATAAATCTAAAAAAAATAGATTCGTGACAATAAAGTGTTTGTTTGTTTAGCCTTGTAACAGGTTGCTGTAATGGCCTTCCTTTTTTCCCCCTATACACACACCGCATACATATCAGACGTAAATACTTGTAGATTGTAATGAAAACCACCTCATGTCCTTTGCTTTATCCCTCTTATGTGTGTTATTATGATTTTAAATGCAGATACTCTCACTGCCTCATGACCAAACAAAAAATGTATGTACGTAGTACATGTGTATGTGTGTATGTACATATTTGTGAGTGTAATGCGATTGAATAAAAAAAAAAATTATAAAAAATTTTGGGAAGTATGAGCTTCAGTTTGGGCAGGCACCTGTTTTCTACCAAGTTCGATGTCTGGCTAACTAACGTTCTGGTTGTTTGACGAATGTCTTGCAAATGTCGATTGTTCCATGTTTTTTCTTCTTCTTTATTTATTTACTATGAAGTTTTTTCGTATTTTAATATACTTTTTTATTTTGCGCATTGGCCTGGCCAGGTGTATAATAAGTACGTATTGTTATATTCCAATACCGACATTGGGGTTTGTTAGCCTTGTAAGTTTCCATACAAAATACATACACACACACACACACACAAAAGACGTCCATGTATTATTTATATGTTTCTTCTTTTCTTGAGGAGAATTAAGCTGATAAACAAGACAAAAATGTTGTTGGTAGACACCGGAAGTGAAAAACACTACAATTGCAATAAGAGCTTTAGTGCAGGTTTCGTTTTAGACAACTTATTGTAGTTGATAAGATACGTATGTATGTATGTGTGAAATAGTTTAAGGTGAAATTAAAGTAAGCAATGCCTTATGTTCATTAGTTTCATATTTAGCAAAATAGTAAAGTGACGAAAGTTGCTTGAAAAAGTATATTAAGTGCAAAAGCATTTAGAATCGATTTAGATTCTATTTTTCCTTGTCTATTAATGTTTTTAAATGCTGTTTTTACTTTCATTTTTCTTTTTTATAACTAACAGCAAATTACCAAAACAAAGAAGAAAAAAATAATAAAGAGATTAAAAAAAAAAACTCATGCACATGTGGAAAGTTTCATATAACATCTAATATTGTCACAAAATGTTCCATAATTACATACCTATTTGAAATTTTAATTATTTGCATATTTTTGTTTATTTGAATATATGTATGTATATGTATAATATTTGTGCAAGTTTTACAAACAGCGTACGGCAGTTCATTGGGGGATTTTGAAATGAAAAACATACAACTGTTTGCTTCAAATAAAAACAAAAATATTTTAATGTCCAGAAAAATCTATTTCATTAATATCTTGTAAAACGCTTTCATACATTACACAGAGTAATGGGCTCCACAAATTTCCATTGTCTACATATGAAATAAATATAAGATAAAAATATTACATTTCATTTATGAAAACACCCACAAATCTTTCAAAAAATACTTGTTGTCTTGTTGTTTCCCTGTTGCTGTTTGTTTTTCTACTGTTGATTTAATTTTTGTTGTTGCTGTTGATTTGCTCAGTGCACTGCACCGCATGTGTGCAATTTTTTCTAATTTAATCATTTGGTAACACATGTTTTCACGGTATTTTTTTCTTCTCCATTTTGTTTTGTTACTCTCTTATTTATCTTCATTTTATTTTGTTTGTATGCATATATGTGCGCGTGTGTGTATTATTTTTTAAGAACAGCCTGAATATATGCTTTAATTTTTTTGTTACGTTTCTGCTTATTGGATTGTCACAAGTGGAAAAGTTGCAGTAAACAAAGAAGTGTCAAACCCAAGCCAACAAAATGCATATACATACATATCCATGCATACAAACACCGACAGATCAACCAAGCAAACATATAAAAGATTTCCAAGTTATATTACAAACAAATGAGGAACATAAACGAAATTTATTTATTTTGTTGATATTAAAACCTACGGCAATATATATTTTTATATATCGCTAATTTACTTGATCAACGCACAGTACCAAAGTAATTTTTTTTCGATTTAACTATAGCGATTTAACATATGTTGCCAATTGTCGAGAGAATTCAATGGAGTAAAAACAAAATTTTACGGTTAATATATCGGCTCCATGGTACATAAAAAACTCAAATTTACTTCGTGGTTTAAATATGCCACTAGCGACTGAAGAAATTGCAACATACGCAGGCAAATACTTAACAAAACTCGAGACCCATCCTAATCCCCTTGCTGGTAACATCTGGAATTTTACTGGAAACATTTGCTTAAAAATGAGGGACACAATGGCTCTAATACTGAACACTACATATGAAACTGGTTGATTTTTTTTTTACTTATCACTACTTATGTATTACAAATAACTGCCACTAATTTTATGTCCCACACTGGTCGGGCCTAATAATTATATTTTAGATTTAAGATGTGAATACTTATTGTTAGTTCATGCAATAAATAAAAACATGTATTAAAAAAATATGTTGCCAATTTGAGTTTTTCCGTGAAATATGCATATTGCAACGTCGCAACTCGAAAAATTAGATTTCTATACCAATGGGGCACAATGAAGACAAGACGCCAAAGATGGAATTCGTAAAGTTAAGAGGATTTCGTCTAAAAATGCTCGCTTTCGCGTATATTAAAATTAAACATCTTATTGGAAGACTTTATTACGAATTGCTACGCGCTTTTTCAGCACCCATTTCGTATCTATTTGGGCTTAAATCATCAATTAGTAACATAATAATTAATTAAATTAAATTTATACATAAGTATGTATTTAAGCATTTTTTTATTTAATAAATAACACACCTAAATCAGATTTAAGTTATTTTCCCTTCTTGGCACAGACTTCAAACGTTTCAACTTTTGTTTGCTGGGAAACAGTTAATTCATAAATTCATCCATGCACATGCACATGCACATGCACGTGGCAACCACATCCATAGATATAGAAAAATCATTGTACATACATACATATGTTAACATTATTATTTTTTGTTTATACGTTTGTTGCCCTTTTTTATAACACAAAGTGTAGCTTTTCAGTAAGAATTTAAGTATTTTTATAATAACAGATCATAATTTAAAATATTGTATAGAAAATGAAATGAAAGTTTACATTCATGCATACATACATATATGTATATGTATGTGCATACATACATACATATTAGAGGCCTGCGTAAACAGTCTTGAAATGTAAATACGTCTTGTTTGTTAAATGTATTGTCGTAGCATGTATTGTACTAAACCAATAACAATTGCTGTCGTATAATAAGCGAAGCACGATGGATGTATTGATGTTCGTGTATATGAGTGTCTACAAGCGCTGTCGCGAAGACTTCTTGGTCGTAACAAATCTCAAAAGAAGTAGTGTTGTTGCGTGTATGCTTGTTATTTTGCATATTGTACATTTGAGTGTGTGTGTAAGATGTAGATGGTAAGCTATTGTGTTTAAGGGAGGTTTTTTTTAAAGTAAGCGCACAAAAATAATGTCAATGCATGTGTGCGTTTGTATGTGCGCAGAAAAATAAAAGATCATACACACAACGTGTGTGCGTTTGTACATGAATGACGTTTGTATACGCGCCCATGCGTATGAAGAACCAAGCATCACAAATTTTTCCGTCACGAAGTATTTTTTTCTTTACTCCTATACTTGCAATAGCTGAAACAAATGTGTTGAGTGTTGTTTAGCGTTTGTTTTTAAAGACTTCGCTGTAGTAAAGCATTTGAAAAATCCCTCATGTCTTAAAAATGCTTGTAAGTGGTCTTCTGCAGGGGTATAATATATATGTACGTATGCCGTAAAAATTTAATATTTTATGGTTCATTTTAATATTTTTTTTCTCTTCTTACTCGAGAATATGAACTGAAATTGTTAATCAATACTTTTAGTTCAAGGCAAAATAAGCTACAAGTCAAGTTCCACGTTTAAGGGAATTAAAATAAAATACAATGTATGTACTCGTATGAGTTTGTACATATGTATGTACATAGATATTTATATTCAATATGCTCTCTTTTTGCACAAATGCATACATACATACTTACATGCACATACGAGTATGTAAAGTTAAATCCCTTAGACAATTTCAATACTTTGTAAGTATTTTTATTGAAGGCTTTATTCTCTGCTGCACATACTCGTACCTACTACAACTTGTATGTACATACACAGTTTTAATTTGTCCAGGTTTGAAAGGCCATAAATCCTTTTAATGTTGTTGCCGTTTTGGTCGTGGCATGTCGGCAAATATTGACGTTAAATTATTGGCTAAGGATTTGTACTTGTTATCATAATGTTTTTTTTTTTTTTTTTTTTTTTTTTTTTTTTTTTTTTTTTTTTATAAACAGCAACGTGACATTGAAAATTTGTATTAATTAGCTGATGAATAGAAGATTCAAATTTTCGTTTCTTTCTTTATACTTTATTTTGTTCGTAACAATTGATTAGGTCGTGAGTTTATTTTTGCTCTAAGAAAAGTATAAAAAGATGCTTATTCTCTGAGTCTTAATACAAATAAATTTAAAAATTATCAGTAGTTGTGTTAAAAGTCTCCAACGAAGTTATATAACTATGTAATTATTATTAATTGTATTTATCTTTGCGATATACATACATACATACATACATATGTACATACATACAGTTAGGAATAAACTCTACATATCGATGGCTTAATATAAAAAAGGCCTAACTCGAATTTTCGATATTTTACAGGAGAAGCAAAAAACTGAAGAAAAAATAAAGCATTTACATGCAGAAAAAGTTTTTTAAATTGCCATAAGTCCTTGATTTTGATCTGTAACGTACTAAGATCGTCAAGGAGGATGCAATTATACGTTGTCGCCCAGAAAACATTAAAAACACGATTTCGAAAAAAATTGAGTTAGGCCCTTTTTATATTAAGCCATCGGAAAGAAATACAAAAAATTAATTATGTCAATATTTAGGGTGCTAATAAATATGTTTATACAAAAAATAAAAAATAATTATAATAACAACAGCAGTGGCAAAAATATTCAAAATACATAGGAAAAAAGTCTACATACAGGCATAAATACATAAAAAAAAATACGTGCAAAATGTTTGAGGTCGTCAACTTGCTTGAAAATGGCATCCAAATATGGTCTAATATGTTCTTAAAATATCAACAGTTGACAATAGATCTAAAAAATTTAAACATTTACCACAAAAAAAATCACTCATGAAAATCACCAGTCATAATGATCCCCTAGAAAAAATTTATAGCTACGCCAAATGATAATAAGGTATTAAAATCCTATGTCTTGCTGATGCAGAGGCCTGATTTCGCTTGACTAAAAATTTTGTGGGCTAGTTCACATAAGTTACATGTGTGATTAAAAAATTATAATCATAGGAATTCAAACATATAGAGTTCCATACGAGTACCTACATACATACATATGTATGTGCATGCATACATACATACATATATATGTATATATTTTGTATGTTCAGAAAATAATCAACCTGCTACTTTGCTGCGCCTGGTAGAAAACGTAAATTTTGTAAAATATCATGCACATCAAAATCAAGTTGAAATAATTTTAATAGCGTTTCGTTTAAAGAAAAAAATTAATAAATGACGAAGTTATTAAAAAAAGAAGAAAAAATAAATAATAAAGAAATAAACTTAACTTAAAAAGTTGCGCTTTCTTCTACAAGAACTTGTTCAGCAAGAATCAGCAAACTTGGGTCCGATTAGGTACGATTAAATAAATTTTCGAAGCAGGAGGTCTGTCTACTCTGTATTCTTCCAATTTTTATGTTACATTATAATTCAAAAGCATTTCATTTCGTTTCAAATTGCAGAGTAGAGCAATGTTATTAGCACTTCGTTACATGAACTTTCCACTTTAGTCTAATGTAATTTATATACATACATACATATATTATTATGCATGTACATATGTATGTATGTATCCTCTTTTATATATATATATATATATTTCGAGAATTTTTCGTATTTTTATCTGTAAGATTTAATTAAGCATATGTAAATATTTTGTTGTTGTTGGAAATTAGGAACAAAAGTTGATGATTTCACAAATTGTCCCTTCAACATCAACTATTCAAATATTTCCACAGTTCTACATCCAACATGACACCCGTATCACCAAATCATTCGCATGGCAGTTTTAATCCTTTAACGGCGCTAAGTTCATCATTTATGATGCGTCCTTCAACAGCGACGCTGCCAACGCCAAAACCCATCGCAAATGGAGGTTGTCTTTCGATTTTGGGAGGGACAACAGCACGTGAAGCCAGTGCCTCTTCTTATATGTATGTAAGATTTAAGTACAATTGTATTGAAATTGAAAACGAGGTAAAACTTTCCAAACCAGTCAGTTTTTTTTATAAAATAATACATTAGTATATATTTAATAAAAATAAACGACCTTAATATTGTATGTAAATCAGAGATCATCAAAAGGCCGCCCGTGGACATTTTATTATGCTCTTTTTTGCACGTACATTCGCACAAGCATGCATTTTACTCTCTTTTATATTATAAATGTATGTATGTGTTTGCTTATCATTGATGTAAATGATCTCAAAAGTTTTGTTGTTGTTGGAAATTAGGAACAAGTAGAATCTCTAATGCGCCTCAATGTCATTTTGTCGTAGATAAGGTAATTAACTCAGTCGCTTTCAGGGTATATACATATATAGCCGTTTATGCATAAAATGGTCCAAAAAGAGCATATTTCAGGTCAGGATGGAGCGGATTTGATTCGTACGGTATTGTAGGTCATAGATCCGACCCGTGCGGTATCCTAGATTACAGTTTTGACGTTTATAGCCTCTTAGATTGCACATTATAGTCTATTTCTGTATATAATGGTTCAAAAAGAACATGTTTGAGGTCCGGATGAAGCGGATTTGATTCGTACGGCCTTGTAGGCTATATATTCGACCTATTACAGTGCTCCAACCAAAGTCGAAGCACTGTTCCAAAAATTCCAACTTGCATCTCCTTGCGGAAACACCAGTCGGCGACTCGACGAATATTGCTATTCGGTAGTGTTGTAAAAGTATTGAGTATTTGAGTACTGAGTACTCAATACCGGCAGTTTTTCCCGGTACTCAATACACAAAAGTAACTACTCAATACTTTCAGGGTTGCATTTTGTAGTATTCAAGCGAAAGTCTTCCTTTAAAATACATCAGAATTTTACAACTCTGTGAGCTTGATACAAATAAATATGACTCTGAAACTCATGGAGTTAGTGTAACAAACAGCCACTAAAAAAAGTACTACAAAATGCATTATTAAACTACTTCAGTCATTAACAAATACTATTGGACAGAAAAAGTGACCCTTTCGAATAGTGGAAGGAAGGCATGTGGATACAATATAACCAACAAGTCAGGTCCTCACAAACATGAAAAATATTTTAAATTCATTCAATGTCGGTAAAATTTTATTTATACATTTCAACAATGACTAAGTAATAACATCAATTGTGAGTAAAAAATGTTTATTAAAAATATTTAGAAGATAATTTAAGAGATTAATGCACTAGAACTGTTAAGAGTACGTTAAAAAAATTTTATGTACAAAAATTAATCTTCAAACTTAAGGCCCAACTATAATATGAATAAGCTGGCTTAAGCTAATGTCAGAATTGAACGATAAGTCTGTCAAATGCTTAAACAATTCAGATATGACTTTTAGGTGGCCACAATGTACTTACATGCACTTAAGTATTCTTTAGCCACAGCTGCACATCTAGGTATTGTCAATAATTTTGTTTCTTCTCATAACTCCTAAATGAATGCAATTCAATCAAACTAACTTGAACGAATGTCCTAACCTATTAAAAATTCACATATAAATATATCCATCACCTTATTACTTGTTTTATTTGTTTTGCCTACTAAAAAGTACAACAGTGAATATACATAAGTAAATACATATGTATGTGTGTATATGTGTATTGTAAAACAAACAATGAAAATAAAAGTTTTGCTTTATTTTCCGAGTTTAAAATAAGAAACAATAAAAAAATATTTAAAATCAATGAACATTTTCTGCTGCTGCTTGTTTGAGTTTAAAAAATGCACAAACAGTTGTTTCCTTACGGAATGTGCGTTCGTTCAGTTTGGCACTTTACTTAAGCAAATGACATTTGACGAAACTTGACGAAAAATTTGTTAAGTACATTATAGTTTGCCACATGCGTTTTATATGTAAAAGCACAATTGCTTAAGCTAGCTTATTCATATTATAGTTGGGCCTTTAGTTATTTTCATTTGTTATAAATTAATTTAAATATACTTGTAATTATTTAATCTTAGTTTTTCCATATTGAATTATCAATAAAATAATATAAATAATAATTTTTAACTTCCCATATATATACATATATAAAGTATTGAGTAATATCGAGTACCCAATTGAAAAAGTATCAAGTAGTACTGAGTATTCAAAAGTAGCCGCTTTTTACAACACTGCTATTCGGAGTCTGTTGAGCAACTTTCCTCACGCGAAAAATTGCTAATGATTGTGTGCAAAACTGAATTACTTATGCCAATAATATTATTAACTAAATGAGACTTTCAACGTAGACAACAATTTTGTAACAAATGAGCAAAATGTAACAACTTACACAAAACATCCCAGCAAACTTCTGTACATACGATTTAATACTCGTAAGTTAAGTAAGATAATAAATTGATGTTTGTACATGAATTTTAAAATGAAAATACGACAATTATAATATAATAATATATTATGTTTAAAAAAGTAAAAATTAAAGTAATAGAAAAAAAAATCAAAGACAACGCTTATGTATTAAACCAATTATGTGAGTATAATTATACATATTTACATGCGAATTATACATACATACATATATTATATCTTAATATTTTTTACGGAATTTATGTTTAATATTTTAGCTTTTATTGACAGGTTTTATTAATTTTAAATATAAATGAAAACGTTAAAGATAAAAATGTAGTGAAAATAAAACATCTTAGTGTATAAAACAATAGCTGTCGTATTCATAAAAAAATATTTTACTTACTTACTTTGTTTGTAATGTCCTTTGCTATAAATTCAGCCATTACAACTATAAAATAAAATAAGCAACGAAGACAATAGTTGAGGAATTATGATTGATACTCGCAATCTTAATTCAAACAAACGTATTGACTTCATGTTTGTTGGGTTGGTTTTTGTAATAAACAAAATATTTACCTAAAATGCAAAATAAAAAATTCAAAATAGATTTTTTTTATTGAATACGATTCACTACATCATATTACATAGGTTAGGAAGGGTGGTGCTATATCGCACCTGCACTCGGAGACGGAATTGGGTCCATTGTGATTCATCATATTACATATGTACATATGTATGTATGTATGTCTAAAAAATGTTTTTCAGGTCTTGTATAAAAATACCAAAGTTATAAGCAAAATTAAAAAAAAAACATATCATCAAATGCATAATTTTCTTAAACAATAACGAATTTAAAAAACTACAGAACAATAAATAATAAATAATGAAATAAGCATTGACTTTTTAGTTATGTACATACAGGAAATTCTGGGAGTCAGCAACTTAAGTTATTGCATTCGCAAAGGCTTACCATTTCCAAAAAGATATGGCAATATATGCAAGATGTAAAATCTTTGCTTCCTGCAGACTGTCATTTCTTCTATTATAGTATGTATACCTTTTGAGTAACTAGTAAATTTAATAGTTGATTATCTTATTTTTGTTATCAACTTATTCTCTTCTAATAAATTAAAATACTTTTTTTCTTGTTGTCCTTAGAAAAGTTAAAGAAATCCTTTTTTTTTCAATTAGCATTGTCAACATATACGCAAAGGTAAAAGCACACACAAAAATTTGTTCAATTATTAATAAAAATTATACATAATTTTATTTTAGCTTTCGTTTTTTCGTATAGTTTAGAAAACCACAATTGAAAATAAGTTGAGACACATAACACTAAGCTTATTTCGATAAACGAATAATCTGCCTTATCGTGGTTGGCGTATTTCAAATACGACTTCCACTGTTTAGTAATAGATTAAAGAAAAACTGTTGAAGTTTTCTTTAAGATATTACCAAACAGTCGTAGTCGTATTTGAAATACGCCAACCACGATAAAGCAGAATTTTTATCCAAAATGAATTTCTTGTTTTATTTAAGTCATGATTTGAAAATTTTGACTTAATATCTCTAATAATTTCCATTTTTTGTAGTTTTTTGCTTCTCTGTAAACTTATGAAAAGTGATGTTACGTTATTTTGCATTTTAGGTGACGATATGTACATGTACATATATTTACATGTTGCTGTTGTTTTATACTTTTTGTATGTTTATTTTCTTTTCAACCAGGGACCTTAACACTTATAATTTTTATTTTATAAATGCCTTGTTAATCATTATTTCTTGGGTTTTACTTTTCGCTTAGAAAATAAAAGTCATTTCAGAAAATAAGTTATTTTTTTATTTATATTTTTTGCTCAGAAAGTAAAAGTTATATTTTCAGTTTTATTTATTCATAAGGAAATAAAAATTACTTCTAGAGTTTTATTTTTTAATTAAACAATAAAATTTATTTTTTGAGTTTTATTTTGCTTAGAAAATAACAAATTTCTTAATATAGAAATAGCATTTTCTGCCTTAAAATTAACATTAACCGATTTAAGATCGAATTTATCACTAGAGTCCATGCAATTTTTAAAATAAAACCAAAAAAAGTGTTACGATCCCTGGTTGAAAACAAAACAAACATACAAAAAGTATAAAACAACAGCAATGCACTTGTACATATTTTGTTTATTACAAAACACAACCCAACAAACATGAGGTCAATACGTTTCTTTGAATTAAGGTTACGAGTATCAATCATAATTGCTAGTGTTATAAACTTATAAATTCGAAAGCATTTTCTTTCGATTCGAATTACAGAGTAGACCACCAGTAGACTGATTTTTTTCGCTCATTACTTACTTACTTTTTTTTTATGTGTTAACATCTATACGCGCGCCTCTAGGACAGTAAACCATCAGTTTCAATACATACGCAATTGTTAGGTATGTAAGAGTAAATCATCGTTTGTTTGTTCGTTGCTTGGCACTCGGTATTGAAAGTGATTATTGGGCGATTTTCATATAATTTTCCCACGCGATTTTCTTCGGAAATTCATAGCCGATTTTATTAATTTTTGGATTAAAAAGCTAGTGCGGGTTTCGACGAAGAGTTTAGGCCAAAAATTAAGGCGATCCGATATCGGCGAGCCGAGATTTAAGTATTTTAATTTGGAGTATTAATTTGGAGTAATATTAAAAAAGTGTTTTATGTTGATCTTCGGTTTTGTCTTATGCATAGCAAAGAGAATAGTGACGTGGTTATACGTACATATATAAAAATGAGATAGCAAGACAGCAACGTATGTAGCTTATGTACAAACATAACAATGTATGTATGTACATTTGCTTTGCATTCTCTTTGTTTTTTGTGGGTTTAATATAAAATAAATAAAAAGTATTAAGCAAGAAAATAATGAAATCATTAGCACTTCTGTTTAATTTTTTTCATTTTGAGTGCATCTACTAAATTTATATATATATATATATATATATTATATATATATTATATATATATATATATATTATATATATATATTATATATTAACTGTGCTGTAAACATAACATTAATAAATTATACAAAGTAAAATTAAATTCAATAAACTATTCTTTTTCATTAAATACTTTATATTAACTCTACCTCCTGGTTTGTGGGTCTGTGTTCATAGAAATCGAACAGGTACCGTAACAAAAAGGTGTTAACACATCGCCCGTGAGTTCGAACACTCATTGTTTTTTTTTTTTTTGTAATGTTGTTTTCTCCTTTGTTATAAATTAAGCCATTACAACTATAATTTATAAAATAAAAATATTTACAGCGAAAATAAGCAACGAAGACAATAGTTGATTAATTATGATTGATACTCGTAATCTTAATTCAAACAAACGTATTGAGTTCATGTTTGTTGGGTTGTGTGTTTGTAATAAACAAAATATGTACACTACAACTTCGACAATCCGGACACATATAGTTTTAGGCTAGTTCGGATTAACGAGTTGTCCGGACTATAGCAGTTGAAAATATTAAAATAATATAAGTGATTTAAATACATACATACATACATATGTATATATATACATACATACTATGATATATAAAAAGACGAAGTTATTTTGTGCTGACTAACTTTGTTGAGGTGGTTAATTTGTGCCTTTTGCTCCAGTCTCTCTTATTCTCCTCAGCCCACTGAATGCAAATTGGAAATGCTTTCTTTGCATCTACATTAGAGATCTTTGTTTTTGCATCCATTTCTACTTTTTTTAATGTCATAAATCGTTGATTTAGGAACATGGAAATTTTCGGCAACCTGCCTAATAGTTTTTTCCTCATCAAGACATTTTAAAATATCACACTTCTAATGTAAGGTTAATATTTTATGTTTGCGTTTATTATTTAAAAATATGGCACTTCGAATGGAATTAAACAAACACGCTTGCGAAATAATGAACCGAAACTGAAGCAACAACAGTGAAAAATGTAAATCAAATTACGAATAACAAAACAAAACGAAAATTCTCCTTAACTCGCATGTTTTGCTTGGATTTTAGTTTTTGTTCTTGCATAAAAAAATTTTTTCCGGATTGTGGAGGTAAAAATTTTAAATTGTCCGAAATGTAGAAGCGTCCGAATTACTGGAGTGACCGGACTGGCGCATGTCCGGACTATCGAAGTTGTACTGTACATATGTACATATATATTTACATCTACGTATGTAGCTGTTCATTGGATTAGTCGGCTAAGTCCTTTTTTTTAATTGTTCAGGAGGGACAAAAAACTGTCTAAATTTATTGAAACTAAATGTGTGTGAGGACAACGGTACTATTAATTTTGTAATTTTAAATTAACACAAAAAGTTATTTGTATAATATATATGCAAGTACAATATGTGCAGATAGTTTTCCGCTAAACTTAAAAAGGTGTTTTATTATTTTTTCTGGACTTAACATATTTGCTTACAATTGCAAGAAAAAAATGCAAGAAAAAAAAACAACATAACAACTTTTTAATTTTTGGATATGATGTGTTTAAGTTACTCTATCATTCTGCATTAAAAACTCACTTTGTGTAAAAAGTGGACTTAGCATATTTTCCGACTAAGCCAATGTATTGTTTTATACTTTTTGTATGTTTTTTCTTTTCCACCAGGGACCGTAACACTTATAATTTTTATTTTAAAAATGTCTTGTTAATCATTATCTCTTGAGTTTTATTTTTCGCTTAGAAAATAGAAGTCATTTTCTGAGTTTTATTTGATCCTCAGAAAATAAAAAAGTTATTTCATCAGGAAATAAAAATTAAATTAAAAGCAAAAATGAAAGGTAATTTTTATTTCCTGATGAATAAATAAAACTCAAAATACAACTTTTATTTTCTAAACAAAAAAATATAAATAAAAAAAAAATTATTTTTTAGGAACAAATAAAACTCAGAAAATAACTTTTATTTTCTAAGAGCCGATTTCACCAACTTTTAATATCATATTATTATAAAATATGTATTATATATTTAAATATCAATTCAATATATCGTCCCGTAACCGCCAAAATAGCTTAAGCGACATAATTTTCGAACCTCAATTTTTGACCAAAATCGTTTATTTGCGATCGTATGTAAATAGTATTTTTTTCGTCAAAAAAAAAAAAAAAACGAAGTCCAAAAAATATGTCACTTAAGCTATTTTAGCGGTTATGGCTCGATATTTAGAAGTAATTTTTTCATACAAAAATTAATGAAAATCGATATTTAAATATGAATTGATATTTAAATAGCATTGGTGAAATAGGCTTCTAAGAAGCGAAAAATAAAACTCCAGAAATAATCATTAACAAGAAATTTTCAAAATAAATCCTATAAGTGTTTCGGACCCTGGTTGAAAAGAAAATAAACATACATACAAAAAGTATAAAACAACTGCAATGGACATATAAATATGTATGTATATACATATGTACATATTTTGTTTATTACAAACACACAACCCAACAAACATGAAGTCAATACATTTGTTTGAATTAATATGTATTACGAGTATCAATCATAATTCCTCAGCTATTGTCTTCGTTGCTTATTTTATTTTATAGTTGTAATGGCTGAATTTATAGCAAAGGACATTACAAACAAAGTAAGTAAGTAAAATATTTTTTTATGAATACGGCAGCTATTGTTTTATACTATGTTTTATTTTCACTATATTTTAAACTTTAATGTTTTCATTTGTATTTAAAATTAATAAAATCCGTCAATAAAAGCTAAAATGTTAAACATAAATTAATAAAATATAATATATGTATATGTAATACACATGTAACTATTACTTAATTTACATTAAAGTTGCATGAAAATTTTTCTTTTGTCAGTAGGAGTCCTGGATGAGCAAATTCATCAGAGATTCATTTTACGTCTCTTTTTATATAAAATTATCTTCTATAGCTCTGCAATTAGCAAATAGAAAACGTTGCGTGCAATAAAATTCATGAAATTTCATGAAAGAATGCTTAATGTAAATTAGGTATATGTATAATTATACTTACATAATTAGTTCAATACATAAGCTTTGTCTTGGATTTTCTTTCAATGACTTTAATTTTTACTTTGTTAAACATATAATTATCGTATTTTTATTTTGAAATTCATGTAGAGATCAATTTATTGTCTTCCTTAACCATCTTATTAAATCGTATGTATAAAAGTTTGCTGGGATGTTGTGTGTAATTTGTTACATTTTGCTCATTTGTTACAAAATTTTTGTCTACGTTGAAAGTCTCATTTAGTTAATAATATTATTGGCATAAGTAATTCAGTTTTGCGCAGAATCATTAGCAATTTTCCGCGTGAGGAAAGTTGCTCAACAGACTCCGAGTAGCAATATTCGTCGAGTCGCCGACTGATGAAGCCGCAAGGAGACATCTTCGGTATGTTTGGAGCAGTGCTTTGACTTTGGTTGGAGCACTGTATCAAACAAATAGACTGCGAATAGTAATATTCGTGAGTCGGCGACTGGTGTTTCCGCAAGGAGACGCCAGCCGGAATTTTTGGAACAGTGCTTCGACTTTGGTTGGAGCCACTGTAATAAATTGCAGTATTGGGTTCTGTTAGGGCATTGTGGCTTTGGCTACTTGTTTTTAACAGCGAATTTCGGGTGACTGTTATAGATTGTTGTAACAGTCAGCTGGTTTAAAAATGATGTAGTTTAGAAGTCCACTGTTCCAACAGTGGCCGCTGCCTACCTGTATTTACAAAATGATCAATATAATTTTATTTTAATAATTCTAATAAAACGACATAGTTTAAAAAAAAATTACAGCCTTGAAAATTTGTGACGTCACACGTGCGCCGGATTTTTTCACGGGTGGTGTAAATTTTTTAATCGTTGTGTATTCGAGGCTACGGGAGCCCCTAATTCAATAATAGGAGGCCGTAGAAGCCAAATATGTAATCCGGGAGCCCTATACAACCCGAAACTGTAATCTAGGACGCCGCCCGGGTCGAATATGTAGCCTACAAGGCCGTACGAATCAAATCCGCTTCAGCCGGACCATAAATATGTTCTTTTTGTACCATGATATACAGAAATAGGCTATAATATGCAATCTAAGAGGCTATAGACCTCAAAACTGTAATCTAGGATACCGCACGGGTCGGATCTATGACCTACAAGACCGTACGAATCAAATCCGCTCCATCCTGACCTGAAATATGTTCTTTTTGGACCATTTTATACATAAACAGGCTATATATATACCACATTAGAGATTCTACTTGTTCCCAATTTCCACTAACAACAAAACTTTTGAGACCATTTACATACAACATTGCGTTCGTTTATTTTTATTAAATTTATACAAATGTATTATTTTAAAAGCTTGTATAAAAAACTCACTGGTTTTTTTACAGATAAAAAAAATACGCTTAATACTCGAAATATATAACAAAACAGAACATACATACATAATAATATATAAATTACATTATACTAAAGTGTAAGTAACGAAGTGTTAGTAACATTGCTCATGTTTAAGGTGGGTGGTACGCCAGGATTCACAGAGCCACAAAAGTCGAAAGACAACCGCCATTTGCGATGGGTTTTGGCGTTAGCGGTGTCACTATCAATAAATGATGAACTTAGCGCCGTTAAAGGATTAAAACTGTCAAGCGAATGATTTGGTGACACGGGTGTTATAGATGTTGGATGTAGAACTGTAGAAATATTTAAATAGGTGGTGTTAAGGAGCCAATTTTTGAGACTATCGAGATGTAATTTAGCGGAGCACTGCGATAACTAATCCTTTTTCTCTTTTTGCCAAACGAAAACGTTGTGAACAATGACGACTCCGCAAAAAATAATACCTGTCAAAACACTTGTAATTATGGCAAGTGTGGAATTAAAGTGATTAAACGCATACAAAATTATTCCTAAAAACAAATTTAAAAGTAAAAATATTTGTCACAATTTATTAAAAAAAAAATTATAATCGTAAAGAAATGAAGTACCTCTTAGAAATATGGGTGTGGAAATAAGGAAACCACCAACCTCACGAGTCCGTCTAGTGCTTGACTGTTCCAAATAGCGATTATATCTGGAAAGAAAATAAATAACACATATGTACATATTACCAAAAAGAAAATGTTCAAAGTTTCCAAAGATTTATCTATTTTAATAATAATTTTTAGTAAATAAAATTATCTTAAAAATATAAACACTTTTATTAAATATTCTTATAAATAAAAAATACAAGGTATTTTACATTCTTTCAACGATTTATATATTTTAATTTAATTAATTTTGATTTTGTTATTAATAACAATTTTTATTACAAAAAAACTAACGGCCTGTCGCACGATGTCACCAGAAATCGTTCGATCGAATACTTATATTAAAAATAACCACAAATTTTCGAATGTTATTGTTGTTTCCAATACAAGTTGTCTGCTGACATCGTAGGACCGGCCGTAATTGTTCAAATTGTTTACTAAATATTCGGCTGAATAAAAAAAATTCAAAATTTTTTAAATTCTCTAAATTTTTAAATTATTTTTGGGGTATTCATTCTTTCAAAGATTTATTTATTGTTAATAACAACAGTTTTTTGTTAAACAAAATTAGTTCTTCAAAATATATAAATTTCCAGAAAAAAAAACAATTATTTTGTTTGTTTAATTTCTATTTGTTTTAACATTTTTAGATTTCTACGCAGATTTACAGATATGTATATTTTATACAAATCCCTGTCGGAAATTCTGGATGTGTTCGTAAATGCACCACTGCGCTGCAAATGGAACGCACAAATAAATGTCAAATATGGTTACTACTAAAACAGATAATCAGCGAACTTGTATTGCATTTAAAAAAAAAGTTTGCACGTATGATGCAGAGCAGTGATGCATTTACGAACACAGCCTCTGCTAACTTTAAACCACTAATTACTAATGAAAAACTGTTTGATTCAGATACGTATTTATTAAGTTAATTAGTTTCATATATACATAACTAATAGACGATTTTGTAGAATCCAACATAATTGGAAACTGTTTAAATCAATAAATACATTTCTGAATCAAACAGTTTTGTAATTAATGATTACGCTTTCTTTGCCACATGGCACACACAGATGTAAACTCGGCCTTACTTCTGTGATTTTCATGAATAACAAATGTATATATAATTTTCATTGAGAGTTTAACAGGTCAAATTATTATATTTCAAATAAATGGCTTTTTAAAAAGGAATACGAACTTTTTTTGGCTATACTGTACAAAATATCGATTTTTCGACATGGTTTTGTTTATTATTCATAAAAACCACAGATTTTACATACGACTACATATTCTTTATTTACTTGAAAGACGAAGCAATGATTGAGTTCAACTTGGGTCGTTTTTGACTTAAACATATAATCAAATCCATTTAAATTACAAGGATTTCATCATACGTTTGTGTCAAAATCGACCTATTGACTGAATGAGTTCGACTCAAATCTATTTTACTTGGTAGTTAATTAATTTAATGATATCGTTGGTCATAAGTGGAAAGGCCCTAACTCATATACATAATTGTAACTTTACAGGAGAAGGTAAAAACATAATAATAAACAGTACAAATTGCTTGTAAAAGCCACTCTTGCAATAAATTTTTGAGACGAGGTATTCAATTCAGTTTGTGTGAAATGAATTGGAATCACTGAAAAACTCAATCTTGTGAGAATACGAGTTAGGGACTTTCTAGTTATGACCATCGATACATTTGTCATATATACATACGTAGGGCCTGTTCGTAAATGCATCACTGCGCTGCAAATGGAAATTTAAATGTTATAAACTGGTTCACTGAAGTAGATAACGCACAAATAAATGTCAAATATGGTGTACAAACATGATTACTACTAAAACAGATAATCAGCTAACTTGTATTGCATTTTAAATAAAAGTTTGCACATATGATGCAGAGCGGTGATGCATTTACGAACGCACCCATACATACAATTAATTATTAGTTATCGCACTGATTTTAATTTACTTACTGTCTTTGGCCACTCCGTAGAGAAGCATCTGGTAGAAATCATGGCTTTTACCCTCATTTGTAGTATACGAGTTTCTATAGTTGCAGCTTGGGAAGTACGAGTAACTAGCTGGAGATTTTTAATGAAAACAAGTAAGTAACTTTCTAAATATGTAAATTATTTCAGTTTTTTTTTTACTTTCAACTCGGATGTTTCAATATGAATTCCAGGAGGAAAGTCCAGCTTTTCCTATTGTTGCAAAATTAACGCCAAAGAGATATAAATGGTATAGGTGAAATGTGTGAAATGTATGAAGCATTGAGGTTTCTGCAGACTGTGACAGTTCATAAATTTGGGGAAGCATCTACATCAAGACTGTTCAAACTGGCACCAGAGTGCCGAACATCAATCGGCTTCATATACAAATGAATACACTACGTCATGGCTGCCCACAAAGAGAAACACGAGAGCAATGTATAAGCGTATGTGTATTCATTTGCATAAAAAGCCGATTGATGTTCGGCACTCTGGCGCTAGTTTTTCTCTTAGTGGCCATCATTGCACTACGCTAATACATTTATCTCGGTGTTCTCTCAATGGCCAGTCTTGATCTACATATGTATGCATGTACGTACATATCTTGTCATCTATTGCTGCAGATAGAAGCACATCACCACTGTGAAGTCCGTTTTATTTAATAGAAGCCTGTAATTAAAGAAAAATTGTATGTGTATATTACACGATGGACTTTAAAATTACTAATTAAATAACAAACACTGTACGACAGTGAAAAAGTTGTTTTAAAAAGACTTACTAACATAAGTATTGTAGATTAAAGGATTACTTGAGTAGATCATTTGGTTTTTTTTTACAAATTCATAAGGACTTCCTGGACAAAAATATATTTAAACTAATATTTTTTAATGAAGTGTAAATCTTAGAGCTTAATTGTATTTTAAACATATTTGAATTGAGAAATCTGTGTGGAGAACATGATTAATAGTTTTTTTTTTAGTTTGTTTAAATTGTATATCGTAGTCTGAAAGAAAAATTTGTGCATACACTGAGACAATTAAATAAATAAATAAATAAATTCTGTATTTGTTTGAGATACTATTTTTTTTTAAATAAAATTTCTATAAAAACAATTTAAATAAGGGCCTAATTTTGTAAGACGAAAATGTTAAGCGTTGACAAATTTTGTATGAATTTTTTTTTTTTTTTGTAATTATATTTTTCCATATATGTAAAATTTGTCAACGCTTAGACCGGGTTTATATATGTGTGGCATGTGCCAAAAAAAAGCGTAATCATTAATAACCCTGCAGTAAGACTGGGGCCAAGTGTCTCTATTTCAACGCTAAAATTCTAGTAGTAGTTACATTGTCTACAATTTCTCTTCTATTCGTCAGTATGAAAGAAAGAGAGATAGCAGATGTGGTGTATTTCTGGTGGATTTTGCAACAACTTGTCAATATAAATAAATTTGTATGTACGTTAGGTATAGAAATGTACCAGTAAATATCTGGTTGGTATGTCTCCATGTTCCCATAAGAACTATGAATTTTGTTATTGAGCTTCTCATTTGTTTAAATGAAAGTTTATAATATAATAACTCTAGTTGTTCCAAGAAGCTTTGGGTAAAGGTTCCCTGATGATCTGCATTAGCAACAGTGAAATGCGCATAAGATCCAGCTAAACCCCTCAATAATCAATTTCAATGTATTTTTAATAAAAAAATATTTTACTGAATAAGTAAAATATTAATTGGGATTATTAGTGCGTTTAAAAAATTTTAAACATCTATTTTATTTGAGTGCTGAAGTTTCCGAGAGCCTACCTAATAGGCTGATTACGGATATCAATGAAATTCTCCTTAGCAATTGAAAAGGACAGCTGTTACTTACTATTTGCCATCTTTAATATCGCTTAAAGAACCTGGCAACTGGGATCACATATAATTGCTATTCATAACCGAGCTACAAGTTGTGTAAACATTATTTAGCAAAAAAAAAAAAAAATTAAACATACCTCGTTTCATGTTGGAGCAAGCCATTAAACTTTTCTATGAATTGCATTATGTGGGCCACATCACGGCAGAGTGATAATTTAACACCCACCGAAAATTTGCTCCATACATCACTATTAGAGTGCCTTCTTGGCTAGTAGACAGTATGTATACCATGTAGAAGTAGTGTAAACTCTGGGTGTTTTTGCAGACAAGCCGAAGTTTGCAATAAATAAAATTTAGCTTTATGTATTGACGATTGTAATGTAACTGTTTGACGACCCTTAACGGGATAAGCCGTTAGAATATAAGCAATAACATTTAAACCACGGCTGCCCAAAGTGGCACCAGTGTGCCGAACATCAAACGGCTTCTTATAGAAATGAATACACATACGCGAATACATTTCCCTCGGTGGCCAGCATTGATTTAAATTTAAACCCAAGCTACGAATGAAATACATAAATTAAATTATTTAACAATTATTTAAATTTTACCTGATCTATTTGTTGTTGATCCTTACTCGCAGCCAATACCCACTCCCTCATTTCTTCATGTAAGTCGGTATCGTTCTTCAACTTTCGTTGCAGAACTTTGTTGGTACTGGCCAGTTTTAATAATGCCGCATATTTAGCAGCCAAAGTATGTACTTTTGATGACGTTCTTGAAAAAGTTGGAAGGCCTCTTCAACTTTTTGCTTCAAAATAATTTCAGCAATAAATTAGAGTATAAATTGATCTCCTCCAAAACCTTTGAGGATGCACCAAGATTTACACTAGAACTGTTTAGACCTTTGCAAATATTATCCATTGATTTTGATTTATTATTATTGGCGTAATTCGAATTTTGACCGTTTTTAGTGGGTCTCAATGGTTCGGTAAATGTTGAAATTTTTGCTTTTGTCTGTCTCTTCTCTTGTTGAAGTATGTTTTTCGTGTTGTAATTTTGTTGTATATATAACTGATGGTACTTGATTCGGTTGTGCCATATGGTCTTCTTGTTGTCTTCAACGGGACACCTAAATTTATTACTTGTCATATCTGAAAATAAATATGAACATAAATTTATTCAAAAAGGCGTTTATTATTGCTTTTAAGCAAGTAATATATGGGTATTAGGTGCGTTCGAGAACTCAAGTGTTTACAATTTTTTAAGCCAATAAATTAGAATTGACAGAGAACAATTACATTTGATTGACTAAGTAAAGGCTCAGTTATCCGACTGTAATGTAACTGGAACGTAGGATACAGCTGATCGATATTTTTATATGAAAAGTAGGTTACGTTGCATTACATCTCTATAACCATTTTCATTACTTTTCACATAAAAATATCGATCAGCTGTTTCTTACTATTGCAGTTACTTTACATTACAGTCGGCCTGAGCCTGAAATGGAAATTCTTACCGCATAAATTTTTGTCAGTAAACAAAGGCAGAAGCATTGGCGTAGCTATAAATTTTTTCTATAGGGGGGGGTGGTGGGGGGGGGGGCATTATCACTAATGATTTTCATGAGTAATAAAAAATAATAATTACATGCAATTTTTAATAATTCTAGGGGACAACAGCAATTATATGAGGGGGACACTACACCCTCCAGAATGGCCTTTCTATGCCTATGAGCAGAGGGAAACAAAAATTATAAGTTTTTGATAAAGTTTTCAAAATAATAAAATACATATCGTTACCTTAATATAGAAAGGTCCTAATTCGTTATTTTTTTTTGAAATTGAGTTTTTTTATAGATATTTCCATAGAAGAACATCTAATGTATCGATAAATGCAAATATCTCGATTTCAAAAAAAAAATAATAATAAAGGTATTCACGTCAAAAGTTGCACTGTTGCAGAAATGCAAAATTGCAAAATTTTCAAAAAATATAACAACAACCACATAGAAAATTATTTTGCACAAATGATGCAAAATTGTCAGGGTCTGAGTAAGTGCAAGATTATCAGGGTAAATTTTGCAAAGTTGTGCAACTTTTTATGGCATTGCCAATCCAAAAAAAAAATGGACAAAAAGTACTTATAAAATCAACAATACACCAAATTACAACGCAGAAATTCCTAAATGTTTTTTCTTTTAAATGAAAAAACAAGTCGTTGAAGATATTTTCGATACAAATAAATTAATTAAAAAATTATAAAATTAAAAAAATATTTAAAAATTCTTAGCTAGTAATTATAAAGAAATCTTCAAATTCGATTTTCAGATAACAAATACATAAATAATTTTGCTATTTTCAAAAGACCTGTGGCTTAAATAGTTATTAGAATTTTGTTAAATAATACCAATATTATTAATATTGATATTTTTATTAATGAATTGATTACAAAATTAATCAGTGAAGTTCCAACACTTCGTTTCAGCATTTAAACAAACATACGAGTACAATATATCTATGCACATACACTCAAAAAAAAAAAACTAACTAAAACTTTGGAAAATTTTCTAAATTTGAGTAAAAAAAAGTTGTCGTATGGCGCCAAAGCTGTTTTTTACTCGAAACCAGTAAAATATTTACTAAATTTTTAGTTCATTAATGAACTAGTTTATAGTAATTATATTTTTATATTTAAATAAAATTTTTCTAAAATTAAGTCAAATTTCTCCATAAAATTCGGAGAATTGCAAAAAAGGTTTTTCATCTTTTATTTCAAATTTAGTAAATTTTTCAAAGTTTTTTTTTGTCTTTAATTTTGGTACTTTTTTGTTTTTAATTAAATTCTATACCACATGGTATGTTTTTTATTATATCTTCATATTATATTCTTAATTAATTCACCATACATACGTATTAATTCCTTGAGAGGGGGCAAGTATTGAACCAACAACCTTCTGACTGATAGGCAAGCACTCTAACCAATTGCCTAACAGGCAGCCCGAATAAGCATTGAAATTTTTGTGTTTTAAAATTTTATTTTATTTTCAAAAAAATTTATTTCAAGTTCAAATATTCGTCGGATATATGAAAAATGTACTTGAATTTTTTGCTTAATGCAAATAAAAAATATATTCTATAATTTAAAGAAAAAATACTTAAAACTGGTAAATATATTTCTAAAATTTGGAATAACTTTTTATATCTTTCAAGTTAGTCAAATTTGATGAACTAATTAGGAGTAAGTCATGTCCTAAAATTTATTTATTGATTTATAACGAGATTGACTAGTTTTTAGGATACAATTTCCCTAAACTTTTAAACCATTTTCAAATTTTTGGTAAATATTTCCTTTAAACCAGTAAACTTGACCTTGAATGTGAGAATTTTTGTGTGTATTTTTATGAACTACTTTTGAGAATATGAACTTTTTATTTTTTACTCATATTAAGTAACTTTTACTAGATTTTTGTAAAAATTTACTTAAACTTAGAAAAAATTACTTAAACTTAGAAATTTTTTTTACTTTAATTTAGAAAATTTTTTTCCTTAATAATAGTATATGTCTTTTTTTGAGTGTATTGTGTTGCTTTATAGACAATTAAACAGAAAGTGCAATTATGCATTTTTGCACAGTTGCAAGAGTTGACGTGAATACCTTTAATGAGTTAGTGCCTTTCTATATTAAGGTAACGATATATAAAAAGTTAAGTGACATAACTTTTTAATTTAATTTTTTTTTTACTAAAATCGATCATTTGCGATCTTAATCAATAATCGATTTTAGTAAAAAAAAATAGGTCTGGAAAATATGTCGGTTAAGCTTCTTTGGCGGTTATGTCTCGTTATGTATTTGGGTATGTTCTGTATTCCACCTGAAATTAAAATGTGGGGAGTGTTGTGAGCAAAACATTTCTCACATCTTGGACTCTTTAGAAAGTTATAGCGTGCATTTTTCTAAGTTTTTGTTTTAGCCCTTGTTACATATATGCAGAAACATAAATTTTTCTTGCACTTCAGCGGAGTAATTACCATGACGTACATACATATGTATACGTCACGTTTGTGTACGCAAATGTACTCTAGTCATGCATAGAAAAATGACAATTAGATACTGACGATTTAAAACTAATTAACGATGCACCACAAGCAACAGTAAACAAATTGCCACAAGTTGATAACAAACGTTACCCCATTTTACGATGCCCCGCGCTTTATATAAATTCAATGACTGGCAGAAGCAGCAGGTTGTTCCAACAACATAAAAATATTAAAATGATTATGAAAACAACAAAAAAAACCAGCATCCGTTGCATATTTTAAGAATATTTATTAATGCAAATGTCCCTGCTCCGCCCCCAGTACAATGGTCGTCGTGGTGTTTATTTTGGATTGTATACAGGAAAATTATTCCTGTAATAAACAACTTTAGTTGAAAATAAAACCAAAAATCAATTAAAAAAATGTAATTAAATCAATTAAACTTTTATTTTAAAATTTAATTAATTAAAAATTTTAATTGGCTCAATTACATTTTTAATTGATTTTTGGTTTTATTTTGAATTAAAGTAGTTTATGACAGGAATATTTTCTTCTGTGTACCTGAGTTGTAAATATGAGTATGTTTTACTTGTATTCTTTTAATTTATTGGCGAATGGAAATAGCAAAAATGTTTTCAGACATTTCAGACTTTTGCTAAGCAACTATGGTTTTTACTCTTCATTCGCGTAGAATATTTACAACTTTCGCCGCTACAACAAATACATGATAGTTAAAAATTAAAGGGTGTTCCAAAACGAGCAACGGACTATTTTAAAATCGCATGTAATATACATACATATGTACATACATACAATTATATATAGACACTTGAAATTTGTAAAATTCGTGTATTTTTATACAGACTATAACAATTAACACTAAAATTTAAAAAAATCAAAATTAAAGAGTGTTTTTATCAGTTAATGGTATTTTGGCTAAGTAATTTTGACAACTTGCTGTATCTTGGAAATCGTAAGAGGCAAACTCTTGAAATTTTCAAAAACTCTAAAACTAGAAAATCCCAAGATTATAAAATCGCCAAACCGAAAAAAAATCGTCGAAACGAAAAAATCGTCAAAACGAAAAATACGCCAAACTAAAAAAAAATCTCTAAAACTAAAATAAATCGCCAAAAACCGAAAAAATCTTCAAAATGACGAAGAAAAAAAAACACCAAAAACCGAATAACCAAAACGAAAAAAAGCGACAAATGTAAAAAACCAAAAAAAAATCCCAAAAACGAACAAAAATTCCAAAATTCGTAATATATCTAGTGTCCGTATGGTATTCGTGAAATCAGTGCGGACGCATTTACTACCAAAAAAATTTTCTAAGAATTTATTTGGAAAGACACAATTGTATACAGATTAAACGAACACGTTCGTAAGTCGCTGTTACCATTACCCAACATTCCTGTTCGTACGTGATAATTGTAGATAACAGAAAGCATACTTTCATGTGATTGTTCTACTTGTCGTTACGTTGCACTTTGTGCACTAAAAATTAGTCCTTTCTATGTGTGACGTGTGCGGTGTGTAACAATGTCGTATCAAATAATGTTTGTAGGTTATGACGGTGCACCGTCATCTTTTGTTGCTGGCGAAGCAGAAAAGGACATTTTTAAGATGAAGGAGATGAGTATGGAAAATATAATTATGTAGCTCGAGAATAATTTCTGTTAGCAGTTTTGTGGCAATTGTTGTTAACATTTACCCTGTAAATGTTGCTTGCTAAAGGGGTGTGGGGGGCGTTCTTTGGTAATGCATTTAAATTTTTCAACACATGCATACGAAATGAATTAAATTAACAAATTTTTAATTTTAAGTTCATCCGTGGCACAAAGACAATTCACATACATATCGATGGCTTAATATAAAAAAGGCCTAACTCAAATTTTCTATATTTTGCAGGAGAAGCAAAAAACTGAAGAAATTAGTTTTTTAAGTTGCCATAAGTCCTTGATTTTGAACTGTAACGTACTAAGATCTCCAAGGAGGATGCAATTATACGTTGTCGCCCAGAAAACACTAAAAAAGCGATTTCGAAAAAAAATTGAGAGATACATATACATAGGTATTTGCATATGAACATATGTGTATGTACTGTCTCTACATATGTATAGATACATATTAGTGTCCTGCACAAGACATCTTATAAGAACTTTCAAGACATGAGGGATTTTTCAAATGCTTTACTACAGCGAAATCTTATAAAACAAACGTTAACAATACTGTTTGCAAAAAATTTGTGTGAGTATTGTAGGTATAAGAGTGAAGAAGAAAACACTTCGTGACGGAAGAATTTGTGATACTTGCTTCTTTCTACGCATGAGCGCGTGTACAAACGTCATGCATGTATGTGTGTATGATCTTTTATTTTTCTGCGCACATGCAAAGGCACACACATGCATTAACATTAGTTGTATAATAATAATAATAGCTTATCATCTAATCAACAATACTTCTTTTGAGTGTTTGTTACAAACAAGCTGTCTTGGCGACTGATATACACGTACACCAATACATCCATCGTGCTTCGCTTATAGTACCACAGCATTTATTATTGGTTTAGTATAATACATGCGACGTGAATACATTTAAAAATCATGACGTATTTACATTTAAATACTGTTTACGCAGGTCTCTCTCTCATACATATGTATGTATTTACACACATACATATATATGTACATATGTATATGTATGTAAATAAGTAGATGACATTCAAATAATTTTAATGTACTTTAAGCGACTTTCTAAAAATTATTCAGTAACTGAGGGATGGATGCATCAATCGATTAACCATGTCCAATACAAATTAAATTTGATTATAAATATTAGTTTGCATGTAGTTTATTGAAAAGTTCAATTAGGTAATAATGTCGCGTGTTTATTTAATAACTTTTCTTTATGGTTAAAACTTTAATTTACCTAGAGGAAATTGCAGGTGCAATTAACTTACCAGTAGCGATAAAAATAAACAACCATACTTCAACAAGAACACATTCCCTTAATAAATATTTGCGGTAAAAGGTTGGATTGAGTTTCAGCTAAAGCTGTTATTAAATATTAGAAATTTCATGAGGCTAATATGTATAATCACTACATTTGTTTTTCATGTAAAATTACTAGCCTGTTTGTGTAAGACGTTAGTTCTTATCGTGGTTGGCGTATTTCGACTTCGATTACGACATTTTGGTGTAGATTAACGAAAAACTTTTGCGGAAGTTCTTTAATCTATTACAAAAACGTCGAAGTCGAAATACGCCAAGCACGATTAGGGTGGTTAACGATAGAAATCATGACGTTTCTTTTTCTAAAATGATTAAAGGAAACTTGTATAAAAAAACAGCGGGTTTCTCAAGCTGATTCGGTGCCAAAGAAGGCCATAATAGGGTTTTCAGTCAATAAAGTAAGGGTGGGCGCTTTTTTGGGATACACGCGGTATAATCCACACATACTATCTTCGAAAGAGTGAAATAATCAATGGCGAATATTAGCCAGCTTATTTACCAATTTAGCAAAATAAAGAATAATCCCATGACTCACTATCCTACACAATCGCACTATTTACGAAAAAAAATACAACCCTGATCTGATGATTGTTATTGTCTTTTGAAAATTTACATAGACTTCATCATACCAAGGTTATATTCTCTCAAAAATCCCACGATTATGTAGGATAGTGTATACGGCCTTTAGGTGACTTTTTATTCCCGTTTTGCGTGAAATTGTGAGAAATTTGAAATCTGGCAGACAATTTTAAATGACACCTGTGTATATCATATAAAATTCAGATAAAAACGTAGATTTTTTTAATTTTCTTGTCCTGTTTTAAGACAATTTTTTCAAAATACATAAATACAATTTATTTTCCTAAAATGTGACTTCATTATAAATCTAAGGGCCATTATTACAACTTAAAGTTAGTTAAAAGTAGGATTTTATCGGACGTAAAAAAAGATTTTCATTATTGCAAATTGGATTTAACTTATCAGGTAGGATAAACTTGCCTGTAATTTATGGGTCACTTTAGGTTAAAGTAAAATTTTGCAAATGATAAAGTTTTTATACGTCCGATAAAATCCTTTCAACTAACTTTAAGTTCTAATAATGGCCCTAAAAGTTATACGCAATATACTTAAGTAATTTCTTTGTTTTAAAATTTTAATTTTTTTTGCTTTAAAATTTTCTAATAAACGCAGACCCGCAACTGGTGTTTTTATATTACTTTATAAGCGTTTTTTGTTCTTGTCCACAAGTTGTTTTTAATTTGCAAAAGTTTCAAGCCACAAAACATAAAAGATAATTGCACTTTGGTCTCATCATTCACTTGAGAGTATGTTGCAAACAGGTGACATAAAATTCACATGCATCTGAGCCAAGAAAGAGTGACCAGACCACCACCGACAATAGTTTACATATGATGAATTTAAAATTTTTGCTGCAGAAAGAAACTTTTATTAGAGTTTTTTCTCTTCTACGAATAATGGGAAAGAGTCTGAACTTTTAAATTGCTTCGTGTAGTCAAATGAAATAATTGAAAAAAAAAATGTTTTAAGAGAGGAATCGTCATATATGTAAATCATATAAATAATACCACTGTAACACAGATTTATAAGCAAAAAACAAACAAAAAAATCTATTTATAACCTTTTTTGTGCCCAAAAAAAAAAATGCCACTAAATTCCCATGACAAAGCTATTGATATCCCATGGTTTGCTCTTCGCGATATCACTAATTATTTCATGAAAACGTCTGCTCTGCCTATGACTTTGCAGCATCGGGCAATTGCAGATAATATACCCGATGGTTGGTTTCCGGTTCGTGTTCATCCTCGTGCAACCTACAGAAAACTGGAGTGCCCGTTTCCCACATCCACATGATCTGATTTAGCAGTGACCAGTCAACGCGCCTATCAAGAATCTTAGCACCTTTTCCTGTTCATATCCCGGTGCAGTTTGGATCTTCCCAAGTCTAGTTTTGGCTACATAGCTCTTAAGACTCTACAATCCTCCCTATTCCCCCATGAACAGCTGGCCCTGTTTTAAACCCAATTACTGAGTACCCTGTAGTTATGACCCATCGGTAAAATTTAAACGATTTGTCACACATTCTCTCATCTAACGCCGACCCTTTTCTTCCCAGCTCATCAGCAAATTTCATTTCCCTCCACATTACAATGACCAGGTACCCAACATGGTAAGACACTATATTTGTCCATAAGCAAGTTGAGACTGTAGAAGTCACTAACTAGTTTCCAATGTTTTTAGCGCCACCTGTAGTGAAATTCACTAACTTTTAACGAATAGATAAATGTTATTTTTCTCTACAATTATTATTGTTTGCATTAACGATTATTTTATTTACTAACTTCTTGTTAACAACTGGCAGCTCTGTTAAAATTAACGAAAAGCACAAAGAGGAATAGAAAATAAATAAATGAATTTGTACTTGTACACAAACATATTGAATATTGAATTGAATATTTAAATAATAGCAATATTGTTATTTATAGCTAAAAGTTTTTACATGTGTGTATAATGCTGTAAAATAATTAGTTGAGTTCTGCTAAAAGAGCATGTGCTTTAACTGAACAGCTGACTATTGTCGATTGAATAACAACACAAAAATTATCGTCGTTTAGTTAACAACAACACTTGTGGTTTAAAAGTGTTACTGCATAGAAAAGTCGGTAATTTTAATCACCATTATTCCCGTTGGCGACATCGACGTCACTTTAACCCAATACCAAAAAATTGGGGCTTGTGTACCCGTTGTCGGAAACAACTGACTCCAGTTGGCAGGCTTATGTTATTTTTTACACCTTAGGGAACGGAAATAGATTGTCAGTAGCGCAAAATTGTTTTCGAGAGCGAGTAAACAAGCCCCAATTTTTTGGTATTGTGTTAAAGTGACGTCGATGTCGCCAACTGGAATAAGGGTGGATGTTATTGTTTCTAAACGATACGATTATCGCTAAAATAAGTTAGTGAATCGAACTACTGGTTGCCTACTATTCAGCCATGAAAAGTTTTAATACTTTTTTTAATTGAAAACAAAAAATTATGATCAGAGGTGTTCTGTAAACCACGCGTTTTGAAATTGTTCGATTTCCAAAAACGAAAAACATTGTTATGCTGATCGGACGATTTAGTGCATTCGAAGACAAGTTTCGTATAAAATATCTAAAACATTAAAACCAATTAAAAAGCACTGAGCTCTTTCCTGGAAATTAGGCGATTTCAAAACGCGCGATTTAGAGAACACCCCTGGATAATTTTTTTCTTTCTAAAAATTCTACAGAAGTTGTCTATACTTTAACATCACTGGATAGGTTTGTTAAATCAACAGATCATGGATCTGATTAAGATTTTTTTCTTATGCCGTTTGTCTAAAAGTAACGGCAACAATGTTTTCCCCTTCAGAGAAAAGGCAACAAGGAAAATTATTACTAAGCCACACAATTTGTTATTTGCTTTATTTTTACCAAGAAATTGTGTTTAGACTTTCTTAAATGTGGTCACCCCAAAATGGCGCTGGAAAAGTGAAACAACTTGCAAAGAAAATATTCTTAAACTATGTGCTTAGAAAACTTAAGAAAAATTTCTTAGAAAATGTTGAATTGTTTTTCTTTTCTCATTTGAAAGGATAATGAATAATAATGAATATGAAAAAAAGTGTTTGTGTATATGAACAAATGCAACACGTGGAAAATTGAACGAGTGCCAGCGTACAATAAGATTAATTTGAGGTTAAAGTGAACATTTAATAAACACACAAATAAATTGATTTTTATTTATAATCATTTTTCAATCCAGATGGTTTCATACATATGAACTTACTTCGCACTTGGATGCGTACATACCCTGTCGGAGAATGTGTGGTTGACTACAAAAATAGTTAACTTATAGTTAACTTTTCTTAGAGTGACTAAAAGCTAGCTGCAAAGTCATCCAGAACAAACCCAAAATTAATTCTTCAGATGAGTACGTAATCGATTTTGGTGAGAACCAACAAATTTATTCTCAGCTACTTTAAAAATCATTTCAGTTTTATATTAACATTTTGCTGTTGTTATTTTAGATGGCAGCTTAGCCGAGTGGTAGCGCGTTGAGTACACAACGTGTGATGTTACATGTTCGAGCCCCAGAAAAAAATTTTTAATTTACTGACTACCAGGTGATTTAAAAAAGTCAACTTTAAGTTAGCTTAAAGTAGTGCAGAGTGAGACAATTGACTACCGGCCGGCTAGGACATCGCAATGTTAAAATAGTCAGTTGATTACATTGCAAAGTAATCCAAGTGTCAGTCAGTACTAGTTGCGAAATAGTTAGCTTAAAGTTAGTTTAAAGTTAGCCAAATTTCCGATAGGGTATATACTCCCACACACGTACCAAATTATTGGAACTTTCATATACATACATACGTATGTATGTATGTACATACGTATGCATGTACATAAGTACATAAATATGTATGCATGTATGTATGTATCTAAGTTAAAAAGAGTAGAGTTGGATATTTTTTATGAAGGTGTCTCCTCAGTGCAAAGATTGATCAATTTCAAACCGGCAGGTATTAGAAATATTGGAACAAGAAAAAATATGGTTATGTATAGATAAAGTTATAGTGAAACCCTTCTGTTTTGGTATGTAATTCTCAATTAAATTTTGAGAGTTTTTCTATAAACATGCAGGAGTTTTTTTTTCTCAAACAAATTTTTAGTTGAACTCTACTGAAATGCATATAGACGTTGCTTTTATCAACAACGAACAAAAACCCGTAGAAATATATTCAGAAGAACAAAATTAAAAAGTTTTAATTCCGGAAAGTATGATCAGCCCTTGGGCAAAAAAAAGGATACGTTGACCTTGCAGGTCATTCCTGGAACTTCCCTCTCATTTCCAGCTCATAGCGCTTTAAAATCTATAGATTTTTGGAATAATAAAAAAAAAATTAAAATCTTGATGCAACTATCAACTTTATTCTGAATAACATCTTCCAAGAGTTTATTCCCTATTCATTCTTACCCCATTTTAGAAATTCATTTGCAAGCTTTCAGTTGAAATAAAACAACTAGAATCAAAATAGCTGACTTCGAAAATTCGAAGTTCTCAATGTGTTTATGATAAATGGATTTTATTTTTAGAAAATAATTATTTCCGTGGGAATTATTTGCCGGAGAATATTAAGAATTGGGCTGTATATCTCTCGAAACATTTAACCAATTTAGATTGGGCTTAATGTCTACCTCTAGCACGTCGGTAGACGTCCGCTCTTTTAACACAATTTTGAACCACATTTTGCAACAAAGCTTCGCTTATCTCGTCAATTCAGCGCCGAATTTCATCTTGCAGAGCGTCAGTTACAATTCGCAAATTTCACAATTAAAATTTTTTGTTCACGAGTGTAGCGTTCCATGGTTAAAAGTTCCCAACTTTTTACAAAATAAATGTCAGAGGATGATGACCTACGCTTTATATGTACATATATGTATGTATGCTTAAGTGAAACTGATGATTTACCATTAAATCCAGTTTCAAATTTTTTAGTAATAATTCTCAATTCGTTTGTAAGAATTTTAGAAGACTGTTTTCTATATAGTAAATGTTCATTAATAATACTTTTAATTGTAAAATAACTTTTGAAAAAATTTGTTGTTCCTTTTTCAATGCCCCGGCATTTGGGTTTTACTTAAAACCAAATAGAATCCGGGACAGCAGTATACATACATATGTACATAAAAAAATCCATTAAGAAAATTCTGTGCAATTAATTCTACACCTTTTTCGTCATTTGAAGCATCAACAAGTTAACGTATTTGACAAAAAAGAAATCACAATTTGTAACTCAAATTATAAATATGTATAAATACTTTCCTAAATATACTCGAGCTAAAATTAATAGTCTGTTATAAAACAAAACTTTCAAATGTCAAATGCCAAAAATGTCACTCATAGTAATCATATGAGTGACATTTTTGGGTTGCCCAAAGTATTGTTGTGAATTAAATGAAGCAAAATATTTTCAAATATTTTGGCCTTGTTTGCGTATTTATTACCATATTTTGTGAGGGCAGCGAACCAGTTAAGGATAAGACAAAAATAAACCTGGTGTGCAAAAATAAATTAGATTTTTCAACTGAATTAATTAAAAAAAAAAAACATTAAATAAAATAGGATTATAGCAGCAGCAAAAACTTCATTTTAAAGTAATCACTTTTGCAAGACAAAATGATAAGAGAAAAAAAAATTCATCAGGCAAATAAAAATCTCAACTATGTACTTCTTTTTTTCTTAATAAAATAAAACCAATAAGAAGCTTAACCAAGTATTTGCTGGAACTGTTAATTGCAAAAGACAATTAATGCAAATATGTTTAATAACTCAAAAGATGAAAATCCTTATATCAATTTCGTTATTTATAGTGAAATACACGTTTTGAGAAACTAGATGATCTAATAAACATTGCTGACAACAACAAATCAGCTCTAATTAATCTAATGTTGTCATAGTGCTTCGAAACACACTTTTTGACACAAGTACGCGCGCACACACATTCTCACACAACACACAATTACAAAATACGTCATAATGTTTCCTACAAAACCAGATTAAATGGAGGCAGACACAGCCTGCCTGCTTCTTGCCTCACATGGTTTGTTAATGGGAATGATTCAAATCGAAATTGCATGTTGCATGTGTTAGATACTCGTACTTTGGCAAGAGGCTATAAAAATAACGGTGATGACAGTTTGTTAATATGTTCAATATAATTTGCACTACGTTAAAGGGTTTCCCTGGAAAATTTATTATATATTCGTATAATAAACTTCTTTCTTATCAGGAAACTCCATTACATTTTTAGCTAATTTTTATTCAACATTAAAAAAAATATAGACAAATATTTTTTATAAAAAAAGTTCTTAACGAAAGAGTTTTAAGGGAACACCTTCTCTGCACTTACTTTAACGTGTAAAAGGCAGACTCGTCTTAACCATTTTATGTAATTGATGCCAACTTAGCGAGCGAAAATATAATTAAATTACAATTAAAATAGAAATACATACACACATCATCGGCTGCGTTGAATGCATTATAGAGGGAAATTTTACAAAATATTTGCCATAGATGGGAGTTGTTTGAAGTTTTAATTACATCAAAACCTGCCGCTTTACATTATAAATAGTTCTGCAAGTGAATAACAATTAAACCAGCTTGTTTTAGTAAAATAATGAGAATTTCCTACTTCTTGTGGCACAGCGAAAAGAAGCTTTTTATAGAATTTCATAAACTACTAATTGTAGTTATAAATTTTTGTTTCACTTAAATATTCCCATTCACGTGTTATAATCAAAGAATTTTAATTTATTAATTATTAATATCATTTATGCGCCTCTGTAAAATTCACACACACACACACACACACAGACACTCATTCAGGAAAAAACTTTGTAATTATTGTTATTATTATTAACTCACTGGTAATGTATGCTCTGTGGGGAGAGTAGGAGTTACTCTAGTTTGTATTTATTAAATTTTTATAAAATTTAAATTAAAACCTACACTTTTTTCAACTTTGTTTAGCATACGCAAACGTTTTTCTACAACTTTATTACAGACAGCAGCTACAAACAACCAACAACCATTAAGAGGAGAGTAAAGCAAAATCATAATCATAAAAATTATTGAAATAAAAAATTTAAGAGATAGTGCGGGGCTGAATGAATAAATGGAACAAAAGCCTAAAGCTACGGTCACACTTGTCAAACATTTGCCCAAAAAAGCGTAACCAACAAACACTAATGACAAAAGTTTTGATCCAGGCGCTTGTTTATCAAATTTATCAGTTTCGAACACAACTAATAGATAATGTCATAGAATCCAACACTATTGGTTGCTTTTTAACTTGACAAAATTTTCTCTGAATTGAAAGATTTTTCATAAACATTTAGTGGTTACGCTTTTTTGGGCAAATGTTTGACAAGTGTGACCGTAGCTTAACTAACTGACTTGACTTGACTGGCTTGCTAGTCAGTTAGGCTGGCAAAGAACATCAGGAAAGGTAGTTATGTAAAATTAAAATGAAATTACGAAGAAAAAAAAACACTCTAAATTCACCCTAAAGCAGAGGAGTAGTAGGGTAAAAAGTTTATACAGTGGAGTGCTAACAGTAACAAGAATTGTTAAGTAGATTAGATAATTATTTATTACAACTGAAAAAAATTTCTATTCTATTATCGTCTTTCTCATTTCATTGCATTTGCGATCACACGAAGAATTTTTTGTAGCAGAAATTTTTTATATGTATGTATTTATATTGTCGCTAGTTTAAGGGTTTAAATCATAGCCGGCCAAAGTGGCACTGGAGTGCCGAACTTCAATCGGTTGCTTATAGAAATGAATACGCATATACGAATACATTACTCTCGTGTTTCCCTCGGTGGCCAGCATTGATTTAAACCAGTGCTGGGCAACGACAGTAATGTATTCGTGTATGTGTATTCATTTTTATAAAAAGCCGATTAAAGTTCGGCATTCTGGTGTCACTTTAGCCAGCTATGGTTTAAATAAAGAACAGCCTCTCGCCAACAAAGTAAACTTTGAGCAAGACAAATTTCATCATCTAAACTGGAACTTACTAGATATGTATATTGAAAAATAAAAATTGTCAAGCATTTAAATTTTTATTTTTAATATTTTCTTTCTTTTAATAGGACTAGCGCTCAGAGGAATTCATGCAATTCAATTCAGCACTAAGAAAATAAGTTCTGGGAAGGAGGATAGAAGGAGTAATGTCAGTAATGTCTGTGGATATTCGATTTGAACTTTATCACATTGAAAGTACTCAACATACAACTAGACGGTTAAAAAAAACGAATTTTTATTTCTAATGCGTATTAGGATTCACTGGCTAATCGAGCACAGATGAGCCTGGTCTTAATGAATCACATCTTGTGCGTAAAATGAGTTCTGATTTCATTAGAATACATTTCGTTGCAGTTAGCGATAGAACAAGGAAATGCAACCCATATTTCGTTGGATTCTGGATACCCTATTGTCACCGATAAGATTTTTCGATCTCTCCTGTGCTCAGTCCAGCTGCCCCAAATTAGACTTTGACGTTGTGGTCCATACATGAGACTTATATTCAGGGTAATCAGAAAAAAATTCTGCGAGAAGGATTTTTTGTTTTCCCTAGTTGTTTAAAATTGTTCCCCGGGAAAAATTTTCTCGCGGAGTTTTATTCATGATTGCCCTCATTCCATTTTCGGATTTAAATTCTTTTGGGAATCTCTGCTGCAAAATTTTAATTTCGTAAAATGGTTTTAGGTTAGAGTAGATATGCTAGTGTGAATTAAATAAAACTTAATAATCTTTTGTATATAAAAATTCTATGAAAATGTAGATAAAAAGTATTATTATTTAATTTTACTCAAATAAGAATTTACCTATTTTTTCCTGTAATATATAGTTAATTTTTTTTTTTATTAAGAAAAATAACCATGAATAATGAAATTTATTTGACCAACCTTTCGAAAAAAATTTATTTAATTTTTTTTTTAGTTTTTGATTTCGTGAAATTTTTTTACTATATTTCAAAAGCATAAGGGGTAAATCATTCAAAACGTTTGATGATTTCGGTAATGTTAAATTTTTTTTAAGAAAATGGCGCATATTCTTAGTCACAACAAAATATACTTTAAAAATTTAAAACAAGTATTTTGTATAATTTAATAGTTTAAAACCAGTATGATATGATACAAAATACTGGTTGCAAACTCTTAAACTATACTTTGTTTTCAATATGAATATGCGCCATTGATTTTAAAATAAATTAAAAAAGTAATATGCGCATATTCCTAGTCAAAACAAAGTATACTTTAAGAGTTTAAAACCAGTATTTTGTATAATTTAATAGTTTAAAACCAGTATTTTTTATTATAATACTTTCTTTACATTTTTAAGGTATGTTTAGTTTTGACTATGAATATGCGCGATACTATTTTTAAGCGTTGCTAAAAAATGCAAATTGTAAAAAATTTTAAAAAAGTTTTAAAATTTTTTTCTAACACATTTTTTATTAATGTACATACTTCAGAGAGCTAAATTTTCTTCTATTCAATACTAAAGAAAACTTTAAAATCCGTGCAAAAATGGCTTAGTTCAAAACATTTTTGCCCATGCAGTCCAATAATCGTATTTTATCGATAAATTTCGATTTTGAGGCTGTAATCGAAACACTGTGGCTCTTATTAACTTCTTTGGAAGATTTTTTTTTTTGCTTTAAGATATACCTTCTGCATAACTGCTCAAATGCATTTAAATTTACCAAAGAAACAATTTTTATGGCTTTAAAAAATAGTTTACTGTGCATTTTCCAACAGTTTTCTTTCTCGTGACCTTAGAATTTATCAGATACATACTTGTTATTGTCGCTGTAGTTATTTTACAGTAAAGTAAGGAAAAAAATTTCAATTATCAAGTGCAAGGTAAAACACATACATACATACATATGCACATATCCATACATACATATGTATGTATGTACATATCGTCAACTAAAATCCAAAAGGCCGTAACAACCAAAAAATTCAAAATAGACTTTTTGATTGATTATGATGTGATTAACCAAAATACATATTTTCCTAAAATTTTACTCACTATATTCAAAAATACCGATTTTATTCATTATTCAATTTGGCACCTAACATATAAATAGTATTAGATTTATGAAGTTTTTTGCTTCTCCTGTAGAATAGTAAAAAGTGTACTTATGGCCTTTTGGATTCTAGGTGACGATATATTTGTATATTTGTATATAAAATAACAAAAATTAAAAATTTGAAAAATCCCCGACTTTTTCAGAAAAGATGTCAAAACCTCTAAACGGCTGGACCGATTTTCTTCAAACATAGCTAAGAACCCTCTCGATCAAGTCATCTTTCAAACAGAAAAAACTAAATGAAGCCGTTTGGCCTGTATGTGGACACGGACAGACACACAGATACACACACAGATACACAGACACACACTACAAACTTATAACACTCCTTTTTTTAGTCGGGGGTTAAAAAATAGAAAAATTGCAACAATAATGTCCTTGTTAAAATAGAAAAATTTAAGTGTATTGTTAGTTTGAATCCATAGAAGAAGAATGTTTAAAATGCATTCGTTTTGTTTGCTGGATTTTAAATAAGAAATGAGTGAATAAGGCAAAAGTTTTTACGCATGTACATATCGCACTCGTTCCTCTAACGGGGCCCAACTGAAAATTTTAGCAATTGAGCAATCGTTTCTCATTGTTTTTGTTTCACTCACTTCAAAGAACGAAAACAGGTGGGCTCGATATGCAACTCTGCATATTCGTCTTGTACATATGTACATATATGCATTTGTTAGTGTAAAATTTCCTGCTGTCAGAAAATTTCCGAACGTTTTGCTTCGATTTGACAGCACAGAAATTGACAGCTGATCATCAGCTGCCTAAACTAAACAAAACAAAATCAAACATTTTGTTTCGTTTATTTTCGTACTCTGGTTTTAAGTACATACAAAGAAATCAAAACAAAAATAAATTTATGACTGTAATAGTGTCGATTAATTTTCTTATGAAACTCACGTCCTATCTCTTGTATCTAGCATAAAGAGCATAGCTCAATATTCATAGCCAAAACAAAGTATGTATACTATTGAATATTTAAAAAACAGTATTACCACACAAAATACTTGTTTTAAATTCGTAAATTATACTTTGTTGTGACTATGAATACGCGCCAGTTTTTTTTTACCTCTACTGAGAATTTGTAAATTTTGAAGTGACCCCTTTAGAGGAAAAATATGCGATACATACATATGTCCATATGAATATGTATGTATGTATGCATTGGAAATTGTAAAATAAAACATACCCGTATTAATGTGTACAAGCATTTTAATTTCTTAATAAACCAAATTAAAAGAAATTAATGTTAAAAGAATAATATGAAGTGTTGGATAGAGAGGTCACATTAGAAACAATAAAACGAGAAATAGAACTTTATTTTGCTTTAAACTTTTCTATACTACTCGTATAAAATGTTAGAACAAATGTTTGTTTAATTTTTATGACCATAAATTTATTAATACGAGTGCTTTTTTAATGCATATGAAATGGGCTTTAGAAAACTGCAATCGAGCACGCACTGCTCTTGACTTTTTTCGATTTTGCCGCAACTATTTAACAAGATTTATTTTTACGGGTCATTTTAAATTTGTTTTATTTAATAATAATATATATATATATGTACATATGTATGTATGCATGTACATACATACATACCTACTATGTATATAAATTGTTTTACGAGCTGGGAATTGTGTTCTTTGTAGTTGATAGTATTTGAAAAATTGGCTCAAACGGTGGTAATAAACAAGTTTCTATTAGAGTTTTTTTATGTGCATACGTATGTACATACATATGTATGTATGTATGTAAACAACATATTAAAAACTAAAACTTAAAAGTAGAATATTTAAAAACAGTGCAAATAAAATTCACGATATCGTTTAGTACATATTGCATATTGCTGTATGCAAAGCAAATGAATTTAAGATGACAGCTTACATACATATGTAAAGGGTGTTTTTTAAGCCTGATAGAACTTTCGAAACAGTGAACTGTCACATGCACTTCCTTTTCGACTTTTATGATAAATAAACACACAAACATATGTACAAACGTACTATGGCAACTCATCATGAATAGATTAACACTTGAATAAAGCTACCAAATTATCCAAATATACATAAATACATATGTACAAACATATCGTAACCTTAATATAGAAAGACCCTAAGTCATTATTTTTGTTTAAATCGAGATTTTTGTAAATTTCGAAAAATGCAAAAATCTCGATTTCAAAAAAAAAAAAAATAATAATGAGTTAGGACCTTTCTATATTAAGGTAACGATGTGTACTTTAAAAATCAGTGATCAATTCGCGCAACTTATAGAGGAAGTTTTGTCGGAAAATTGTGTTCAGATATCAGGTTATTATTTTTTTTTTTTTTGGCTTAACGGATTTGTTAGAAACAAATTTTTCGCATATGGAGTGAAACCAAACCACAATCGACCCTACAAACTCGCATTAGATCGAATGCCGTAATTCTCAGTTTAAGACAAGTTATTTGTATGAATGTTTGTACAAAATATAAAATGTGCCTCTAAAATCGTATCTTTTGAGTTATGACATTGTTTGAGTAAACGAGCGGCATATTTGAGTGTATTTAAAATTCTTTTTTGAAAGCACTTATTAAAAGCTTTCCAACAAAGGGACCACACAATCCAAAAGACAATTGGTTTGTATTACAGTTTTGTATTTTAAAGTGCTGCCATCTCGTGAGTTCTTCAATGAAATCCATTTAAATTAACATGTTTCATTTTTATCATCTCATTCACAATATATATTTGCTTTACAAGCGGAATGTGCGGAACTGAACCATTTACAGAAATAAATGAGAAAAACATTCACAATAACTAAATTTATAAATGCAGTTTTGTTAAGTCTTGCCATTCAAGCATTTTTTGTTTCTAATTGGAGATTAATTGCATGTTTGTAAATTCTAGCTTTGTGAACTAATATTTATTCAGGGCTATCATGAATAAAATTCCGCGTGAAATTTCTCAATTTTCCAATTATAATTTTTTGTTTTCCCTATTACTTGCTATTAGTTGGAATTGTTCCCATGGAAAAATTTCACACGGAATTTTATTCATGATAGCGCTGATTATAGTTTTTACAAGGCAGTGGCATACTCTGTAACTGTATTACGCTTGAAAAATTATAAGTTACTTTTAAGCAGATAAATATATACGAATGTGCATATGTATACATACATATATTGTTGGTCAAGTAGAAAGGCCCTGACTAAAATAATTGTAACTTTACAGGAGAAAGTAAAAACATAATAGAAACTGTACAATTGCTTGTACAAACTGATTTGTACAACTGCTTGTAAAAGCGTTATTTTTTCACTATTGCCATAAGTTTTTGAGAAGAGGTGTATTTGTGTAAAATGTATTGGAATCATTGAAAAACTAAATTTCGTGAAAATACGAGTTAGATCCTTTCATTTTGTGACCATCGATATGTAGAAGGACCAAACATATATCCAAACATTTATGATTTGATAAAACCGTAGAAAAATAAAAGTGAAATTAATTTAAGTTAATCATAATAAAAAGCCAAAGACAAAGATGGACAAATAAGCACCGGATTAAACAAAAATCTACTATGTACTGCTGTTTAAGCTATGGTTAATAACCTGCAAGCTTTTATTATTTAAATATTTAATAATAAAACAGATGTATTTAATTTTTCTCATAAGCAATACAAATAAATACGTCAGAAAAATACAAATACACCATATCCACTTCTCTAGCAATACATGTATTGATTTGCAGCAATTTTGGCAAAATTTAAAAACTTTATTAACAAGTTTGATTTCTTTAATTTTTTAAATCAAAACTATGTTAAAAACGAAATATTTTTTATGTAGCATCAATTTCTCAATAGTATACATTCAATGTAAAAGGTCAATGTTTGATTAAAGTGTTAGCCAAAGCTCATGAACACTTTAAGGTGGTGCGAGTACAGTGAAGCTCAAAATTAAGTGTCATATTTTTTAAAATTAAATTAATTTTACACATGAGACGAAAGAGTAAGGTAGATTTTTCTCAGTCAAGCTAATCATAACAACTTATTTAAAATAAAACAGTAAGCAGATTTTAAAAGCTTAAACTTTGTAATTTGATTAATAACATAATTATTTTGCACTAAAAAAACTTTGTAATTTAATTAATTACATAAATATTTTGCACTAAATATATAAATACATACTAGTGATGTAACGAATGTCAATTTTTGATATTCGCGAATACGAATATTTAATGTGAAATTTAAAGACATTATATTAGGGTTCTATTTACTTACGACTGCAATATGAAATATTGAAATATTGTTATGAAAAAGAACTTCATACTCCTGTTGGCGTGCTTTAAAGTTAATAAAAAACTACCCAAAATTTTATTTAAAAATAATACAAAGCACAAATTTCTATAAAAAAAATTTCTATAAAATTTCGTTTAGGATTTATCATTTATTTATTTAATTTTTTCGGAAAAATATTCGTATTCGCCTGAATTTGACGAATACGAATGCGAATTGCGAATATTTTAAAATGGCCGAATATTCGGCAATTATAATACGATTACGAATATTCGTACATCACTAGTATATACATGAAGCAAATGTTAGATTTTCCTTGTCAAGTACTAAATGAAATTTACTTATTAAATTTTTAATAGTTTGTATAAACTTTTTCTGTTTTCTAAAATACCGAAGTATATTTATTTGACATTTAGCCTTTCTTTAAGCTTTATTCAAAGATTTTTTGGTCAAAGTCTAAAGTGATAAGTTTCTTAAGCAGAAACGAAATGCATACGAAGTTTCTTAACCAACAACAAACAAAAATACTTCATTTAGTATTTATATTGGCGCATACTCATAGTCAAAACAAAGTATATTTTAAGAGTTTAAAACCAGTATTTTGTATGGTAATACTGGTTATAATTTCCTAAAGTATACTTTGTTCATGACTATGACTATGGACCATTGAAAACAAAATCAGTTTAAACTTTTTTGTGTCTGTTTTAATACAAATTCCCAAGGGAAAATGGCATATATTTATAAATCAAAACAAAGTATACTTTAGAGAATTTAGAACCAGTATTTTGTTTGGTAAAACTGGTTTTAAATTTTTAAAGTATATATACTTTGTTTTGTAATGAGTCTTATTGTAAAAACCCTTCAAATTATGATATAAAGTAATAAGTAATTTTTATTAGTTGTGCTACTGCTTCTTATAGATATACACTACATACGTTTCGACGGCTTGATACGAAAAAAACGTATCTCACTTGTTCATGGAAATCGCGTTTTTAATGCTTTCTGGTAGCCAATAGATAATTAATTATATCCTCCTTAAAGAATTAAATCTGTTACAGTTGAAAATAAATGATTTATGACCACTTAAAAAATTCCTTTTGCATGTAAATGCTTTAGTTTTTATTCAATGTTTTGCTTCTGCTGCAAAATAACGAAATTTTCATGTTACGCCTTTCTTATATTAAGCCATCGAAATGTATGTATGTAAGTGTGTATGTATGATTTTCTTGCTTTTCTTGCAAACAAATTTAAGTCAATTGACAACTAGGAAACATTTTCAACAAAATCATTAATAAACGTTTAGCCTTTTTTAGATAACAAAAGATTAATGTGTTTTGCTATTAAATGTAGACCTTAAGGGACTGTCCCACGATGTCGACAATGTTCGACTTGTCGCACAGTTACATTTGAAACAAAAACAAAAACAAAATATTAAAATTTGTTTTTATTTTGAGGGGACATACCCTTATGGTGCGTTGAGACGGGAGAATATTGGAGAATGTTAACGTAATTCAATTTTTTGAAAATTTATTCAACTAACCTCCCTTTTCACAATATATGGTTATGAGTTAACGTGAACTTTAACTGGAAGTTCTTCATACAAAACTTGCCGTTAAAGTCCCTGTTATCTTTTAACCAGACATTGTGAAAAGGTACGTAAGGGCCATTATTAATTACAACTTAAAGTTAGTTAAAAGTAGGATTTTATCGGACGTATAAAAACTTTATCATTTGCCAAATTTTACTTTAACCTAAAGTGAGCGATAAATTATTGGCAAGTTTATCCTGCCTGGTAAGTTAAAACCAATTTTCAGTAATTGAAAGTTTTTATATGTCCGATAAAATCCTACTTTTAACTCACTTTAAGTTGTAATAATGGCCCTAATAGTAATAAATATTTTCCACACTTTTTGTATTTTTGATTTATCCTAATTAAAAAAACAAAAAAAAAACAGTCAGCATTTATTTATGGAAACTTCTTGATTGAAATTGCATTTTAGAATAAAAATTTGGAACAAGTTTCTACGAAAATAAAGCCGCCTTCAAGTTAGAAAAAACTCAATTACGTTTTCATTTTAAAAGGAAACAATACGATCATTATTGTACGTTTGTAAAATTTATTATAAACAAAAATTATTGCTTATGGAACTCATAAGCGGGAACAATGCTTAACCAAAAAATATTCAACAATTTTCAAATTAAATAAAGACTTTAATCCAAATATACATACATATGTATGTATTATACTTCGGTATTTCTTTTATTATAAACAAATGTACAAGAATACATTTCTTTATTCATTATTATTTGTATACCTGTTTACCTCGTCTGAACTGAACTTTTAGTTGAAAATTTAAAATTTCACTTGTTTTGCTTAAACTGTGCATTTGATGGCATAACAGTGTTTCCCAAACTGTGATTTCAAAAAGAACATATCCCTTGTTTACCCAAACAACGTCATAACTAAAAAAAAAACTAGTTTGCAAGAAAACGAGTTTAACGTTTTACACACAACTTAATGGAAAAAGAAAATTTAATTTTGCTTTCAGGAGTTGAGTAAACAAGATATTTGTATGAAATTTGTACACAATATGAAGAACGTTATAAAGATTAATTCTGTATCATTAAGTAAAAAATTCAATTTTTGAGTTATGGAATTCCATTAATTTGCATTTAAATTCAAATAAAATATTTAATCATAAGCCTAGTTGGATCAATTATTACTTTATATGTACATACATATTGCTCCTTTATTGCAACATAGACATAACTCAAAAAACTGGCTTTGCAGGAAATAAGTTTTATAGTTTTCATACAACTGAATAAAGATATAAAAATATTTTCTTTTCTCAAGAAGTATATGTACGAAACTTTTAAATTAAAGTTTTGCACAACATTATATTTAATCAGCCCAATTTTGATTTTTCACGGGGAGTTTTTCTCTTCCCTATCATTTGTGCCCGGGGAAAATCCTCGGATTCTAAATATCCAGGGAATAAGCAAATGCGGGAGATAGTAAAATCTGGATCAGCTGTTTAATGTTTATTTTGCACTAATGCAAGAACTCAGCAATAGAAATTTAATAAACATTTTATGATCTCATTGCCAATATGAATGTGTGTTAATATAAATATCTGTTATAAAGATTTTCTTATCGGTCTTGATAATAATAGAAAGAAGCAAATCTTCCATTTACCTATTATGTGAACTTAAAGGATGAGTGCAAAATTTAGTGTTTTAGGTTTTTTTTTCTAAAGGCAGAAGTAGTTCATGTTGTTGAAGTGGATGTTCGCAGGGCTTGGATAAAAATGCCTAAAACAGGACTAAAATACAACGTTCAGGTGCTTGTTTAAACTTTTTGTTCTAAATAAATGCGTATTATTAAATTGATTTTTAAATTTTTGCATTAGTTCCTTCCAAAATATTTGGGAAGAAAACTCTCAAAAAAATTCTCCCTCTCTCTCTCATATTTAAAATACCCAATTTTTGGGGGGAGTTTTTTCCCCTTTAGAATTTTAATTCATACAGATTTTTTTTATTAACTCCAAAAACGAATCTTTTTAGATATGACTAGTGTTGCAATAAAGCAGCGATATGTACATACTTACAACGAAATTTAGTTTTTCAGTGATTCCAATACATTTCACGCAAACCCACCTCGTCACAAAAATTTATTATAATAGTGTATAAAATAACTCTTTTACAAGCAGTTGTGCAGTTTCTATTATGTTTTTACCTTATTCTGTAAATTTATAATTATTTGAGTCAGGGCCTTTTTACTTGAGACCAACGATATGCATATGTATGTATAAAATGCTAACACATCATGTGGAGAATGTGCAGTTATGATATGATACCATACAACGAATAAATCTAAATACAATAGCCCAATTCACAATCTTGTGCAAATGGTCTTGCATCGTAGCATGTGCAAAAAGGTATAGTATATTGATACTCACCACTAAGAATTGTTAAGTGGTGAGTATCAATATACTACACTATTTTGCACATGCTACGATGCAAGACCATTTGCACAAGATTGTGAATTGGGCTAATATCTATCTATTGCTTTATAGTTGCATGACTCACTCCCCCAGTGTTGTTTCGGAATCGCTGCCTTTATTAACTACCAATCATTTTAAACAGCCATATTGACTACCAAAAGATCCACTTGTTGCTTGAATTGCATTAACAAAAAAAAAAAAAAAAAAAAAAAAAAAAAAAAAAAAAAAAAAAGGTGTATTATCCGTTACCACTGATTCCATCCACTACGACTCCCTACTATTCATTCTCTTTATTATTTACATATTCACTTTTTTTACGAAAGTCGGCGGTTGATTTTTTTCTTGTCTATTTAAATAAAACCTACATGTGCGTCTTCAAAATATACTCCTCTTTTTCCTGACTTGGCTAGAATGCTTAAGGTCAATGAATTCTTTCGTTTCTTTTTACAACTTGGTCGTTTTTTTTTTGTATTTTTGGATTTTTTTTGTGAAATTAAACAATTAAAGAGTTTCTGGTTTTTTGTTTTCATTATTTTTGCTATTATTATTTTGTTTTGTATTGAAATCTTGTGCTGCATATGAGTCTTTTGATATAACAAAATATGTCAATATTTAAAAAAAAAAATTGAATTTTGGCTGCAACGAATTTTTACTATTTCTCTGGCTGTGTTATGCATAAAATATTTTTTAAAAAGAAGTAGAAAGCTGTCATCAAAAAATAAGCACCAGGTCTAACAAACATAAATGTGTTAGAAAAAAACAAAATGTAAATATTTTTTAAATATTCTCATCTATGGGACATTCGAGCACAGATCTAGTTACGCATTAAAAAATGATTATTAGAGATGAGATTGGTTTGAAATACTATTTTCATTATTCCAACGGGATTTAATTATCTGCCTTGCTACTTGGAAAAGAAAAGCCACAAGTGCTCTTGAAATTAAGACAAAAAGAACGTCACCATTTATCATTATGGATCCAAACCCGCCAAAAAGCTTAACCGAAACATTTTTTGGACCTCGGACTTTCACGAAATTCGATTATTTACAATCGCAAATAATCGATTTTGGTCAAAAAATTAAGTTCGAAAATTATGTCGCTTAAGCTTTTTTTTGCGATTATGGCACAACATATTGATGGACTGAGTTTAAAAGTTGTGAACTGTCAAAGCGAAAAATCGAGTAACCTTCATAACAGAAGCCTCTCTTAAAGACCTTCCAGAGTAACAAAAAGTTTTGTGAACCGCACGATGAAGAACAAGAGATAATCAAAATAATAAATATAAGGCTTATTTATGTCCAAAGTTTCTTTAAAATATTTCGGTCTATGCAAATTGCCTTTCTATTATATAGTCGACCTTTGAGACTTAACAGAGCGGTGATAAAAAATACAATAGCTAAGCCAATAATGATTTCAATTTATTTGAAACTTGCATGAAATTTTATTATAATATTTTTTTTGAACAGCTCACGATTAAAAGTCGATTGTTGAATATATATTTTTTTTATTTTCTTTCTCTCTGTTAAGTAGAAACAGATTTTCTTTATATAAAAAGAGAAAACAAAATAATTAACACAATAGTCAAAGGAAATCTAATCAAACAATGAACTCACTCTTTCTACCAGGGAACAGATGTTTTAACAAGAACTTCACGTCAATGTGCTCGTTATAATCAGCGCAGCAACAATGACAAACTCATTTGCATAAATTTAGAACACCACCGGCCGGACCTTAAAGGTCGGGGCACAACGAACCCGTCATACGTTAAACTTCGTCTTTTTCAACTGACATTAGCGCAATGACGGAGAAGGTTGGCACAATCAGTACTTTATTGACGGAAGTTGCACAGCTTCAATATGTTGATTCTCCATTTTACATATTAAACTCCACTTTTTTATTTATTTCGTTTATTTCTTTTATTTAATATTATTTTTGCTACCAAAAAACACAAAAATTTAAATGAGAACATACCAAAAAACCAATCAATATCTGTCAAACTACTCAACGTACGCAACAAGTTAAAAGTTGACAAAATTTTGCACTTTGCGTTGACGCACACGTACTGAATGTAACAGACCTCATAAGAAACCATGTATTTCAGCTTAGCTGTCAGTTGAAAAAGGCGAAGTTCAACGCATGACGGATTCATTGTACCCCGGCCTTAAGGCAGTTAGTTCTCTTACTTTCTTATGCCAAGTTTACATCTGGTACACATGTGCCCAAAAAAGCGTAACCACTAATGAAAAACTGTTTGATTCAGACATGTATTTATTGATTTAAACAGTTTCCAATTATATTGGATTCTACAAAATTCTCTATTAGGCCGGGTTTACATCTGTATGCCATGAGCCACACAAGCGGAAAAAAGCGTAACCACTAATTACTAATGAAAAACAGTTTGATTCAGACACGTATTTATTAAATTAATTAGTTTCATACATAACTAATAGACAATTTTATAGAACCCAACATAATTGGAAACAGTTTAAATCAATAAATACATGTCTGAATCAAACAGTTTTTCATTACTAATTAGTGGTTACGCTTTTTTGGGCACATGTGTGCCAAATGTAAACTCGGCATTACTCTTCCGCTTACAGTCACATTCTCACAGATGACGCCTGCGGTTACATCTTTTTATGTTGAGAAACAGAAACACTTCAGCATATTGTATAAAATATATTGGTTAGTCATTATTTTTTTTTTTTTATTTCTTAAAAGAAATCAATAAAAAAATATGTGTTATTTCGCTTGAAGAAATTATTTTCAAAGAAAGAAAGTGATTCAATTTTATTTTATTTCGATACCGGTTCTTCAATTCACCACAGACTTAATAGTCTTAAATTGGTCTTCAATTTTGGGATTAAATAGAAAACTAAAAACTGTTACTTGTCAAAAATTTGTTACACTAAATAAAAATCTTAAAAAAATTAACCAACTAAAAAATTAAAAATTTACAGCCGTATTTATAAAAATTATTAAGGCTTTATAAATATGCTTAATAAGAAAAATTTTGTATGAAAATTTGCGTTAAAAAATCCTTAATAAAGCATTAATAACTTTTATAAATAAGGCTGTTAGTTTCTTTCAAGTAAAATATTATCACAGTAGTTGTCACTTAGTTGCTCCCACAATTAATTAACCAATAAATTATCCAACTAACGTACATTTTCATAATATATGGTTAAAAAATAACAGGACTTCAACGGCAATTTTTTTATGAAGAACTTGCAGTTAAAGTTCACGTCAACTCTTAAGCACGGATGGAAATCATGGTACAATTGTACTTTTTATGGTACATTTTTGACCTTGTTGGACCGTGGTTTTTTGGTACAATTTAAAAATGTCAATGTTTCACTATAAGGAAACATTAATTATGCTTATGTACTCTTTAATTTATTTGTGTGTGTTTATTTTAATCTCTATTATATTAGAGATTAATCTTCGTAGATTAGTCGAATCTACGAAAGTACCTTTATGAATGTAATATTTAATATTTTTTGTCATTATTTATTGTATACTGAATTTTTATACACATTTTTGTTAAGTTTCGGGTTTTTATTGTACACTTCTGAATTTCTATACACATTTTTTTAAGTTTCTGTTTTTATTAATAAATATTAAAAAAAATAGTACCGTCATGGTCTAAAAAGTACATTTTGTTTTCATAGTTGATACAAAATCCAAGAAGTCATTTTCCTTCCCTGCTCTTAACCATACACTGTGAAAAGGGACGTAAGAAATTTAGAATAATTTAGATTCAGTTAAGTAAAATATTATTACAGTAGTTTCCGCTTAATTGCTCACCGCATAATTAATTTACTGGTTAATTACTCTAAAAAAAAACATTGAATGAAAATGTTCCATATAATACAAATAGAATAATCCCCGACTTTTAAAACTCGGTTCGTACACACCCTAATGCTAAATATTTTTGAACGAGTCATGACTAGTTTTTGGAATTGTTTTTACATTATCTTTAATCTTAGGGAGTGACTGGCACAACTTTTTTTATATGGAAGGCGAACAACTCTAATGTACATATCACGCTTTACTCAAGGAACGTCATAACTCAAAAAATGGAATTTTTGAGTTAATTATGCAGAATTAATCCTTATATTGTTCTCCATATCGAGCCATAACCGCTAAAATAGCTTAAGCGACACATTTTTGGACTTCGTTTTTTTTTGACGAAAATCGACTATTTACGATCGCAAATAAACGATTTTGGTCAAAAATTCAAGTTCAAAAATTATGACGCTTAAGCTATTTTGGCGGTTATGCCACGATATTTTGTAAAAATTTCATACAATTATCTTGTTTACTCAACTCTTGGGAGAAAAATTAAATTTTCTTTCTCCATTAAATTGTGGGCAAAGTGAAAACTTCAAACGCGTTTTCTGGCAAACTGGTTTTTTGTGATATGCCGTTCTTTGAGTAAACGAGCGATATGTACATATTTAAAATGCATTTCATTGAAGGTTATGAAATTATAGCCATAATATAAAATATTTCCAGCAAATTATTGTTTTGGAATGAGTCAAACTGATCGCTGCATTTTGAGTCATGCATAACCTGACCAGACATCCGCTTTAGGCGGGATTAACCCGCTTTTCACAGGTCGATCCCGCCTCGAAATTCTATCCCGCTTTTAAGAGTAACTGATAAAAATTATTTTAAAATATTTTTTAAGTGTCGCTAATGCTTAACTAGCCAAAAACCTGTGTGCTTCGCTACACCCCATAAATATACGTGTTCAGACGAAAAGAAAAAATTTTATATTAGAAGTGCCATTTTTGCAATTCAATATTCACTATTTTGTAGAATACAATTCTCATTATTAACATAAAAAGTCATGAAGAGTTTCAAACTTTTCACTGCATTAGTTTCCAAGATATTTTTTTAAGTAAACATTTTCTCTATAAGAGGAGCCAAGCTCCCCTGTCCAATCCCGATTATTTCCTATCATCAGCAGAATCAGCGTAATTTAAAGTTTGTATTTGTAGCAGATACCAAGATATTAATAAATTTATATTTAATTTATTTACGAGGTGACACACTTTTTGCTCCATCATTGACACCTTTTTATAATACATTTCTCGTTATTGGCGTTACTTAAGATATCTTGAAATAAATGTTGCTTCTATGTGGGCAGCGCCATGCCAACCTTAGATATTAAAAAAAATAATAGCCTATTGCTTCTACTACTCGTAGACCATCAGTAATACAATGTGGGCAAATCAGCAATACCAGTACACGGGTATTAATTTTGAAAACAACAAAAATATTTATGAAAGGCACCACGTCATTTCTGAAATTGTTCCCAGAGACAATGCACATTATCAACGGAGTTTATACCTACAAAATGTCAACGTTCTCTCTATATTAGTTTTCTAGATATCTCAAAGTAAATATTTTCTAGGTGCCACACCCCCATGTTCAACGCACATTATAAAATCATTACTTACAAAAAATTTCACGTTTCTTGCTGCATTAGATGCAGAGATATTCCAAAGTTAAAAATATATTTATTCGAGGTGTCTCGTCCGTCCACTTTTATTTTATTCTGACTTTATCTTTTGGAACATGTTATAAGGACAGTGGAGGTGCCCACTTGTCCATTCCTTAATACTATTTCTTTAATTACTACGAATATTAAAAAATTTGGAAAAATCGTTTCGTCGTTCTCTGATTTTACATAAATAAAAAAAAGTGGGAGTAACCAATTTTTTGGGGTAAAAATTTAGTTAAATAAAAATAGCGAAAACAGTGCAGCCATTCTTAATTGATTCGATTACCAACAAATGACATTTGATTTTTATTTATGTAGAAAAAATTTCTTGTTTATAAATGTTTTTGTTTATTTAAAGGCATTTGTTTTGAATAGAAAACTGTGTTTTCTACATCCCGCTTTCTAAAAGATATTTATTTTGAAATCCTACTTTTTGGCGGTATTTTCTTAAAAATCCCGATTTTTGATCGGTCATGTCCCGCTTTTTGCAAAAAGCGGTCACGTTAGTCAGACATCAATCAATTTGCACGAATAAAACCAAAAAAACATGTGTAAAAGTGAAACCACATTAAGAGATACAGTGCCAATCAAGGGTTAGGTGTAATAAAAAGTTAAACTTAAGCAATTATCCACCATATCAACAAATATGTACTTCGCCCACAACTACAATAAAAACTCATGAAAGATACAAATTATGTTTGTATGTATGTGTGTATGTGTGCATTGTAAGGTGCTGTGCGAATAAAAAATTTCGTTCAATTGTTCTACATTTTTAAAGTTTCAATAGTAACACTTTCCTACATACTATGTACATACATACATATAGATATACCTACATAAATACATATATTTCGCTTTATATAAGATTGTATCTCTTCTAATAAATGTTTGAGTACGACCGATTACTTTTAACTTTCTTTGGAAAATTATTTTCAAATTATTTATGCATATGAGCAGCACTGTGTTCCGATATAGAACTATACTTTGATAAAAAAAATTAATAAATTCGAACTAGATTAAAATTTTGGTTATTTTACTCTAAAATTTAAATAAAAAGGCATACAAAATAAAAAAAAATCATAGGTAATTTGTTTAAAATGGCTTTTGAGAATTACAGCCAAGAAAGCTTTAATTTTAGGATGTTTGTATTAATTAAAATGATATACATATGTATATATTTATGTATGTATGTATGTATTTAAGGCTTCTTAAGCATTTTGTCTAAAACCTATTTCTTTTTTTTAATTGTAACACTGTGCGTCATGTAGCAACACTTTAAAAGGTGTTACGCTTTTTTTTAACTATAAAGTAGGAAAAAAAAACAGTAGCTTCAATAAATGTAGGACGTGGAATAATTAAAGAACTATTTGTAGTTAGTTGTTTTTCAAAATTTAATCATAAAAAGAAATAAATGTACATATGTACAACAAAAACCATAAGTTTAGAAATGAAAACGAAACAAAACTACAGAAAACGAAATACCTACGAGTAAATAAAATAAAAACCGCGATAACTGTCTTTACTGGGGCTGGTTAAAAGTAAAAAAAAGAGTAAAACGAAGAAATAATAAAACGACAAATTACTACCAGGTCGTGATAGGTTTTTAAGTATCAATTTAAATTTTCATAAAAATTTAAAATTAAACTATTAATGAATTTTCTGTCAATAACTATGTATGTATATAATATACATATGTATGTGCATACATATGTATTTAGGCTACATATTTGGCCACACGTGTATGGTGCTGTTAAGGGCTGTCAGATGTGGCGATTTCTCGCCAAACATGGCGACTTTAAAGCTAGTTTGGCGCCCTAATTTTCGATTTGGCGACATGGCGATATTTTGGCGTTTTATAAAAAAGTTGTCGATTTTGTTGGCTATTTTTGACGAGCCATGAATTGGCTTGAAAATCGTTAAATATTATTTTTATTCTGGTATTTGACTCGTGTAGATGGTGTGCTAAGAACATTTTTATTAGCGTCTTCTCTCATATAAATATTGTAATCTGGCAGCCTTTTTTTTTTTTTTTTTTTTGCTATCATATTAAAGTGAATGCAAAGTACATGTCAAATTTTTTTGCCTTTTTAAAAAAACTAACGGTGAAAGAAAAGTTTATAATGGCATCCTCAACGAAAAGTGCAAGAATAGATCGTCGACATAAAAAGGAATGGGAAAATCAAAACTGGGCAAAAGGTAAATATAATACTTTAAGTTTTTAAGGTTTATTAAAGTTTTATACAATTTCCAGGTTGGCTGAAACCAATATCAGAAGCTCCATTGAGTTATCAGACCACAAGCAGTCCAATGAATACATCATGGTGCTTTGCATACAAAATCGCATTAAGATCACATAAAATTGATCTACAAAAACATGCTGACTCAACCAAACATAAAAATAGCATGTCCGTATTTTTCAAACAAAACAGAATTGATCAATTTGGTAAGTAGGGGATTTCATTTCAAATACATAAGTACATTAGAGCGACTCACCAAAAAAAAGTGCTCGATGTGCCCACCTAAAAATGAACCTTGGACTTTTTTACGATGACATTTAAAATATTTCGGCTCCAGCTTTGACCTCTCGTGAGCTGGACCATTTTGAAAAAGGGTCTATTTTTTCATGTTTTGTCAATTTGAGAATCTGTTTCCTTACCAACATATACAACATGGATATCATAAGAAAGGTTTTTTTAAGGCGCGTCCAACTGTATATACAATTTGTCCAAGAACTATCGCCCATGTCCTTTTTTAAGGATATTCTGTTAAAAAAAACGGTTTTTGATTTTTTTGTTCGGGGTTGTTTGTAATAAAAATGCCAAATTAACATTTTTATCTTTGGTCGATTTAATTAAATACGGGTCTCAGCTTTTTTTTGAAATTCGCGCTAGTTCGCGTTTTGACAAAAATGCAATGGGGTGGTAACCCTTCCTTTTAAATAGGGCAATATGGGTATCGAATTTTTTCTTTTGCCAAGTACACCATCTTTATATATAAATAATTTAGATTTTCGCAAAAATATAAAATCAAAGTATGCTGTATGAAAAATTTCATGCATAAAAACAAAATTGTAAATTTAAGTTTATCAGCTCCCAATATCGTCGGGTTTAAGCTAAACAAAATTTAAATAACTGTTAATTGTGCCGTGATTGAAATGATTAAATATGTTACAGAATCAAAAAAAAAAAAATATAAATACTTAGTATATTTTAAATTAAGTAATTCTTTTTTATATTAATTTTTGAAAACAACTTTTTGGGACTTTCTTTTATGTTGCAAAATTCGAAAGCAAATGTTAAAAAGTTTTCTAAATAGTACACTAAATATATTACAAATGTTAGTAAATAATATGCTAACACTTATTTTACTTTATTTTTATTAAAATAAAATCAAAATTGAATTATAAAATTTTCTATAAAAAAACGCTCGCATTGTGTTTTCATTTGGAATAAAAGTAAAACCATATTGTTTTAAAATTCCAAAATACAGATAATTAGAACATCTTAACTTTTTAAGAGGATTTTAAGTCTACGATAAATTCGCAAGTCGTTTTTTTAGGAAAGTTTTGTAAATATAAACAATAAAATTTAATAACTTTTTTAATTTGCGAAAAAATAAGCCGCCAAAAAGTTGTGGATCATTTCTTTTTTCTTCCTTTAGTCCTGTTTTTATCCATACATGATCTAGAAACTAAATCCGCTATCATATTAGAGTTACCAAAAAATTGCATTTATATATATTCCAGAGCACCGTGTAAAATGCATCTAATTTGCAAAAATCTAAATTATTTATATATAAAGATGATGTACTTGGCAAAAAAAAAATCGATACCCATATTGCCCTATTTAAAAGGAAGGGTTACCACCCCATTGCATTTTTGTCAAAACGCGAACTAGCGCGAATTTCAAAAAAAGCTGAGACCCGTATTTAATTAAATCGACCAAAGATAAAAATATGTTAATTTGGCATTTTTATTACAAACAACCCCGAACAAAAAATTCAAAAACCGTTTTTTTTTAACAGAATATCCTTAAAAAAAGGACATGGATGATAGTCCTTGGACAAATTGTATATATAGTTGGACGCGCCTTAAAAAAAGCTTTCTTATGATACCCATAATGTATATGTTCGTAAGGAAACAGATTCTCAAATTTACAAAACATGAAAAAATAGACCCTTTTTCAAAATGGTCCAGCTCACGAGAAGTCAAAGCTGGAGCCGAAATATTTTAAATGTCATCATAAAAGATACCAATGTTCATTTTGAGGGGGGTACACCCAGCACGAAGTTTGCTTCCATACAAATTGAGTCGCTCTAAAGTACATATGTTTGTATGTCCTATATTAATACCTATTTCTTTTGCTTTTAGTAAATATCTCCCAATCTAAAGAATCTAAAATCATTGATATACAATTAGCTGTTTTCATAGCAAAATATAGCTCGATTGCATATGTAGATCATTTAAGTACATTACTGCGGAATAGTTCAACAGATACTACATTTGAAGAGCTCAAATTGCACAAAACTAAGTGTACTGCAATTATAAAAAGGGTTGTTTCACCCGCACTATTGGAAAGCCTTGTAAAGGAAATTGGTAATACAAAGTATAGCATCATTGTCGACGAATCTACAGATGTTTCTCAAACAAAGTGGATGAGTGTATGTGTCAGATTCTTCGCCACAGATAAACTCATAGTAACAACACAATTTTTGGGACTTTTTTTGGTGGAAGAAGTCACAGCAGAGCATCTTTTCAATAGTTTATCATTGTTTAAAAAAAAAATTGGCATGCAAATTTCGAATATGATCGCAATTGGAACGGATGGTGCTAGTAATTTATGTGGTAAAAATAAGTCATTGTTTACTCTTTTGAAAAAGAAAACCCACAAATCATGCTTGTAAAATGCACTTGCCACTCTTTATCTCTATGCTGTTCCAAAGCTTCAAAAACGATTCCAAGAAATGCTGACTTTTTGATAAAAGAAGTTTATAACTATTTTAGCTACAGCCCAATACGTACGCTTCTGTATAAATGTGCTTTCGATTTAATTAATACTGGTATTGACAGCAACCGTTTTAGAAAACTTGTGCAAATTTCTGCAACTCGTTGGTTGTCTTATGGAGCGGCTATAAGACGAATTTTGGAGCAATGGGTGGAGCTGAAACATCATTTTTCACTTATTTCAACAGCTGAAAATGATAAGACTGCCCTGCAAAACTATCGATGGTACTATCGATAGTATCGATGGTTTTATTTTAAGTGGACTATCGATATTTTTTTTCGATAGCGATACTATCGACAAAAACACTACTAAAAGAGAAAAAATCAAAGTCAATAAAAACGGAATGATGGCGACTGTGTAATAAAAAATGCAACATTCAAATTTTGCCGCCTGGTTTCGTAAGGGTTATCATTACATATATAAATGTGAAAACAAATTAATTAGTTTTGATTTGTTTCAACATAAGATGTCAGTTTTTATCTACTAGATACAAATTGCACAAAAATAAAATTATTATGTACCAACGGCTTTGATACTTGAAGAAACTTGACGGCGGCTAAATTTGACGACTACTGGACTGTCTACGCTCTTTACTTTTAAATAAAAGGTGACGCTAAATAGTTTGCTTCTACTTCTGTTAAACGAATACTTTTTAGCTAACTGCAATAGTTTAAGTAATGATGAAAGATTTTTTTTATTTTATTCCTTTTTAATTTATTTTTTATTGATGCATCTATCTATCTGTTTGCTTTTTCGTTTATTTTTTTATAGAACTGTGTATATATATTTTTTGAATATGTGTATTAAAAACATTGGAACTAAAAGTTTTAAAAAATCAACTTTCTTTTTACTTTATGGAATGATTAAAAAAATTCAAGATTTTATATTAGAAAAATACGCAATTGATAAGTTTTAGCCCTTATAGACACGGAAACTTTACTTTGCAAAGCCTTAATTCAGCAGGGAGAAAGACAGAAAGAGATAGTATTTATCACTCTGTCTTTCACACACCTGAATTAAGACTTTGCAAAGTAAGCTTTCCGTGTGTAAAAGGGGTATTTCTAAGAATCAAAAACTATCGATAGTATCGATGGCATCAAAAAATACGAAACTATCGAATGGAGCAACTATCGATAGTTTTGCAGCTCTAACGCAGGCAGTATGCATCAGAGGCTATATTCTACTCTTCTTTCATTTTCCTTAAAAATTTTCAAGCCAACAATTTTGAATGAAACTCATAATAGCGAAAAACTTATAACCAATGTTATTATAGCTATTGATATACCAAACACTTTTCTCCCACTAAATGCAATCGATTTTGGGTCAGCATTTGAAACTGAATTAAGCAATGTTGAAATGGCTGATGAAGATATTGAAAAACTTCAAGAAAATTGTTTTTCATATTTAAAGATGCTCGTGAAAGAATTAATAAATAGAATTCCTGAAAACATGAATATATTTAAAGTTCACGAACATTTTTCCATTATAAAATGTTGCAATCCATTATCACAAACAAAATTTGTTGTTGTAAAAGATATTTTAAAGATTTTTATGAATCCCAAAATACCGCTAGATGTTTATGAAACACAATGGACAAAATTACCGTTTGTGAATTGGAAAGATTATTTTAATGGTGATATTTCATCTAATTTAAATCAGTTTTGGCCAAAAGTGTATGATTATAAGGATACGGCAGGTACGTACCATTTTAAAGAACTTGCTTTGGCTGTACTTTACTGCTGGTAATTCCAACTAGTAATGCCTGCGTTGAAAGGGTATTTTCAATAATGAACTCAACTAAAACGCGCTTCCGAAATAGCATGCAATATGAACTTCTAGACGCATTATTACGAGTTATAAATTATATGAAGGTTAATAGCACATGTTGCACTTCTTTTATACCTTCGCAAGATATGTTGAAAAAGTTCAATTCCCATACGATGTATTCAAAAGAAGAAGACAATGTGGAATGTCTTGACGATGAAGTATATAGCGTTTTAGATATGTAATAGAACTGCAACTACATACAAATGTATATACATATATCCAATATTTGATTAATACTAACCGCTAAAGCTTATTTACGTAGACTATTATAAACTATTTTATATCAAACATTGTACCTTTTTATGTTCATAATAATTTTTACATTGTTCTAAATAAAAATAAAACAAAATATATATAATGGCGATTTTTTTTAATTTTTTGGCGAATTTTAGCGATTCGGAACAAATTAATTTTTTATAATTTATAAAATATATTTTTAATAATTTATCAAATATATATTTCATTGTCAAAAACTAAGAAAAAAGAGGCTTTGGCGATTTTTGACATTGGATTTGGCGAAAAAGGTGAAAATAAATCTGATAGCCCTGGTGCTGTTTCAAATAAACACACACATACATATGTACATACAGACACACTCCCATGTAGAGTTGCTCGACAACAGTGATGCCAATTTAGTAATTTGCTGGCTAAATTTAGCCATTTTTCATCCCATTTAGCCGGAAGAAAATTGAGTTTAGCTATTAGCTATTTTTTTTAGCCATTTTTATTTTAATCTAGCTATTTTTTAGCTGTTTTGTCAAACATGAAATTTGTTTGTGATTTTTCACAAAAAATTTAAACTCGGAACATGGGAACATTAATTAACTACAAAAAAAAACAGAGTAATATGTTATTGTTTTCGCATTAATATCTATAAATCCCGGTTCAAACTTGCCATTTTTGTTGCAGCAGTCTAAAAGCGCTTATATGAAAGAGATGGCTCAATTGGTAACAATAAGATTTGCTACTGCATTCTTATAATCGTTGCAAGGTGTTTATAAGTTGTCGGATCTACAGTGGAACCTCTCATAACGGACACCTCCTATAACCGGACACCTCTAATAACCGGAAAACTTTTGTAGATCCAACACGTTCATTAGTTTTTCCATACAAAATGCACTCTCATAACCGGACACAGAAGAAATGGCTCAGCGGAAAGTGACTTGGAAATGACTTATTAACTCCCTCGTATTTATGTACGTATCTTGCGAATTCGAAATGCCAATGTATGAGAATAATTCACATATGCGATTGTGATTATTTAGTTTAAAGGCCTTTGGTTTTGTCTTAGATTTGAAGTCGTAGGCCCATGATGCTGTTTTTATTCTACTTTGAGCAAACGCGGCACCCATATTGCTCATAAATTTTCACGTTTTCGGCGATTATGCTATTTGAAATTCCTATCATTTTGTCTAGCTCATACACCCTCAACCGAGGATCATCCAATATCATTTTGTAGATTTTCGCCTTCTTAATTGGTCGACCACTACGGTATTCATCTTGCTAATATTTTATACCCGTAAACAAAGTAGCAGACTCCTCCACCCGAGTAGAAAACAGGCCGGCTTTAATATTGGTTGGAGACCAATCAAATGAAAATATTGAATGGGTCAAACTTTTCCATGTTTTAAAATTCACTGAGATCGTTTGTTTTTGATAGGTCTAAAAAAATTCTAAACAACATAGCGCCTTGAAACTTCAACATGTGTTTTATAAGTTTGCCAAAGTAAATTTTTTTAACTACTGCCGACATCTATACGTATGTATACATTAATAAAAGCATTTAAACAAATTTGGTTAATTTTTCAGTAGCAACGAGCCTGAGCTTCGGCTGAGCTTTTACCAGATTTTAACTTTCAAAACACCGGTGCAGGTGTATTTGTTTGTCCTCTCCGCCAGTGTCAGTAGTTCTCTAACTAGGCTCTTTATTATAATTGTTTTGTGTGCCACAGTATTATTTAAAATTCTTAAAAAAAATTTAGCAATTTTAATACAGACTTCCATTTATTGTTTCTTCCTTTGCAAAAAATATGTATGTAATTCTCGGCATAAAGCAATTTTTATTGTATTAAAAAAAGGTGGCAGAGATAAAGATAAAAAAATATTTATATAAATACAAAAAGCCATTAAACAGAAAAGTCAGTTAATTGCGTTAAATAATTGTGGATTGCTTGTTAATAAAATTGAAACCTTTCTTTAAAATCATCTCACACAATTTTATTAATTTCAATACGAATTTAACACGAGCAAGAGTTTTATTGACAACGTCTATAATTGTTCGGGAACAATTTAGTGTTTTTGGAATAAAATAATTTTTAAAAATTATTTTTTTTTTACTTTTTATTAAAACACTTGAGATGACATCAGTGTTGTTCTTCATTTTTATATAGATATGTATATACGAGTATATATTTTTTGTACGTTTCCTTAAAAACACAATTCGTTAAGAAGTTTTTACAAACGTACATACATATAATTAAGTACATCACATACACTCCGGATCAGATGATTAGAGCCAATTAAATTTCTTGATTTTCATACGCTATATCTTTTTGATTTTTTTTTTTTTTTTTTTTTTTTGGACGGGAGCTAAAATTTTATTACCATCCGAAAATTTTGTTTCAAAGCATAGTGCATGATAATTTTCCTAAATAAAATAGACAAAATAAATCCACTAGGAATTTAAAAATTTTTTCCAAGTAGTCGGTCCGTACTTTATTTATACGTTAAACTATTAGTGAAAGAAAAGTATCACTTTCCACTAAATATTAGTGAAAACTGGGCAAGAAAAGTATTTTAAATATAGCTTAAAGAACCAACATCGATGTTAAGTCTGTGTTCACACACGGCACTTTTAGTTGAGCAATTTTTTAGTTCATGGGGGAGGGAGGCAGTGTGATGGCTCTCCTCTTCGTTATCTTCCTTTCTCTCTCTTCCATACGCTCAAAAGTTGCTAAACTAAAATTGCCATGTATGATTCCAGTTTAAATTTTCATAGATTTAGTCGAAATCTGCTAGATTTCGTAAAGATGTAAATCCTCTATAACACATTTTCAATCAAAATTAGTGAAATTGTTCTCATCATACAGTAGTTTTCCGATTTAATGAACCTAATTGTTGTCAGACTTGTTCGTTAAAGTGAATTGTGCGTTATATCCAGTACTAAGTTAAAAAGGAAAATCGTCCTGCTGTTTTATTCAAAACTCTAAAGAATATGTACTCGTAGTATTTTTAATATTTTATTAAGAGAACATATGTACGTATTTTATTAAAATATCACTAAAAAAAATTCATAAAGCAATATAATACAAAAATAATTTATTTAAAAAAACTGGGGGTCGATTCTGGTTCTGTGATAATGTGAAATGAAAACTTTTTTCATCTTATCATAGTGTTTCTGATTCTAGTTCAGTGAAAAAATAAAAACCAAATTGAAATGATTTCATATGAAAAAAAACAATCGGAATGAAACAAAGCGTTTTCACAGTTACACATCATTACTGATTCTCGTTTTATGAAAAAGTGTAAACAAGTGTCAAAACCTTTTCATATGAAAAGTTTTTTTACACACACAATTCATTAGTGAAAAAGCATGGAAACCCATGAAAAACGCATACAAATACTACTTCTACACTTTTAAAATATTTAATTCACTTATCCTCATGCCTAATTTCGTCTGATAGGTCCATTAAAACATTTTCTATTTTTATTCATGTTCATATTTGCATAATTTGGCAATTGATCAGAAGCCGAGGGAGGCATAAGTTAAGTTATTATCGGCGGCAAAAAAATAATTTGGCGCCGAGTGAAAGTTAACTTGAAATGTTATTTATAATAGTTTTTATTATGAAATTTTATAGTAATTAATATATCAAAATGCCATACCACACAAAAATTAATATGTTTTCTTGAAAAAAGTTTCAAACTCCAATTGCGAAAGAAAATATGTAGCTTTCTAGTACTAAAAAGAGAAATCAATGTAACAATTCCAAAGTCTTTAAAAACAGTTTTTATTTGTGAAGCACTATGAGGAACTTTGCAGAACAATATGTCAATTTCTAAATGAAAAATATGTGTATTTACATAAATGTGTACATACTCGTATGTACGTATGCTAATTTGTGGGTGTTGGTACATTCATATTTACATAGGTATGTTTAAGTCTTCGTATGCACATTCTTAAAAAAATAGGTAAAAAAACGCATTTTGTTTAGCTTGTTTATCCTTTTTTTGAAATCCTGGTTTATGCTGGTATTTTACACTTTTCTCCACCTGCCAGAAACATGCACACTAGAATAAAATACATAACATATATACATATGTATGCATGTTCATGAGTATGCAAAAGCAAAGCAACTGTGTTGTTTGAACTTAACTTTTCCTCATGTATTTAAATTACGTATGTATGTATGTACATTGTACATATGTGTGTAGTTGCAAAAACAATTACTATTTCTTATTATTTATATATTTGTTTTTTAATAAATAAATCAGACTCAAAACATAAGCCAGATTATATACTTCAATCATAAATATAAGCAGCGGCAGCGGCTCAAGCAATAACAAAAAATTACATGCGGTTTAGCGCGGCATCATAACTGCGAAACTTAGATCTCTGCTTTTGACAATTAAAGTTAAATAACATGAATACAAACTTTTCACAGCTACACTGGAATGAAACATTTTTTCATTACTTGAACCAGAATCGCAATCTGTGAAACTGTGAAAAGATGGTGTGAAAACTTGCTATGATAACGAAAATGAAACGTTTTTTTTTTCACTTCACATTATCACAGAACCAGAATCGACCCCCTGGTCTGTGTTTTGGAATTGATATCTTTCTCTTAATGGCATCTTCTTGAACCTCTCTCCAAAGCATTAAATTTGGGCTACTAATTTTGTTTTGTTGAGCCCATTTAACACAAATTTCGAAATGCTTTTTTTTGGGCTCTTGAATTTCAGTTCAATCCAGCTCATCTTCACTTTCCTTTCCTTCATCGGGTAAAGGGCTATTTTCAATCCATCTATTCAAATTTAAGTTAAATTTTTTATAAACCTGGTCAGCCAACCATGGCTTGCATTAGACTATCTTCCATAAATTTTGTTGTGAATTTCTTTGGCTTTGTATTGCAAAATGGCAATTGCGTTGCATGAAGAACCATTGAAAAAGTTTGTTTTCCATTTTCGGGACCTCACCTTGCTTTACAGCACTTCTATTGCGATACCCAAAATGACTGTTTTCAACATTCCTTAAAAAATTTTCCTTTGATTTTAGGATTGTATTAATGGTGGATTTATGCAGCCCATATTTTTCAGATAAATCTGTAACCCGCAGACCATTTCGATGATCATCGATAATTTTAACTTTATCCCTTAAGAACAATAAATTTCTTTTATCCATTTTGATGTTCGTAGCAAAAATTACTTAAGGGAATGGTCACACTTGGGCAAATATTTGCTCAAAAAACGTGACCACAAAATATTAATGAAAAAGCTTTCAATTCAGATACGTGTTTGTTAAGTTAAATAGTTTCCAATAACGTTGGAATCAATGACGTTGTCTATTAGTTGTTTATGAAACTGTTTAACTTAAGAAACACTTGTCTGAATCAAATGGTTTTTCACAAACATTGAATGGTTACGCTCTTTTGGGCAAATGTTTGCCAAGTGTGACCGTACCTTAACGCAACTTACTCTCATATGATATCAAACAAAACCATCAAAAGAAGATAACTAACGGTACATTTTTAATTATATTCGTTCTTAGTAACTTTCTGATAGCAATTATGTTTCTTATTTAATTTTACATTTGTTCGTTATACCGAACACAAAATAGAAATTTTGTTCGTTATATAAGGTACTCAGTAGAAAAAAAATGGATGTTCGTTAAATGCGATGTTCACTAAATCGAATGTTCGTTAAATCGGAAAACTAATGTATGAACGAAAGAAAATATTAAAATTATTTGTCTGGAAAAGGGACCTTAAATTACTGTTGAAACAAACTGTATGTTTTGTGGTTGATTTTTTTTGTTATGTCCACTAAATGCTAGTCCTCTTTACCAGGAGATACAAAGTAAAAAGCTTTCTACTACCCAGGATTGGAGGGGTAGAGCTGAGACCAGCTGAGGGAGCGAAATACCTGGGTGTTTTCTTACATAGCAAGCTTTCTTGGAACAAGAAAACGCAGGAAAGGCAAAAGAAAGGACTCAATGCCTACTACGCATGCAGGAACTCCATAGGAAGAAACTGGGGTCTACAACCGAAGATATGTAGTAAACTGGATTTACACATCGGTTGTCAGGTCTGTTATTTCCTATGGTTGTGTGGTATGGTGGGAGGCATTGAGGAAGGAAAGTCACAGGAGATTACTAGGTAAGGTTCAGAGGTGTGCCTCGCTGGGTATCACAGGTGCTCAGAGGAGCACACCTCAGGGTGCCTTTGACGTCTTTCTCTACTTCCTATAGAGGACTTTGTGGTGAGAACGGCGACTAGAAGTTTCCTTAGACTTGTAGAAGCAGGTTTGGTAAGATCAGTTTTAGTGATCTGGGATCCGTAACCCCTGGGTTCACGGACAATAAGGTCGCTGAAATTGGTTTTAGTGGACCACCCTCACTGGTAATTCCGGATAGGAGCTATTCGGTCAAATCTGACAAGCTATATGAGGGTAGTGTGGTATTTACAGGCAAGTCAAAAATGGGGGAAGGCACAGGGGCTGGTGTCTATACATATATTGGGAACGAACATTCGTAGTTCTTTCAGACTGCCGAATGAATGTAGCTGAAGGTGAGAAGGTAGCCTTCTACGTCGACAGCAGGCAGCGCTAAAAGCTTTGAAGAGACATAATGTCAAATCGAAACTAATTAGTGACTGTAGTACAGCCTTCAACTTGCTTAAGAACAATATAATGTCAGACTATGTTAGGTTCCTAGATACAGCAGCGTTGAGGGAAATGCGATTGCCGATGAGCTGGCAAGAATAGTATCGACGTTAGATGAGGGAATGTGTGACAGATCGGTGAAACTACTGATAGATAATTACTTTGAGAAACTTAGTTATTGGGTAGAGTTCATGACCAACAGCTCATGCTGAAGTAGGGAGGATTGTAGAGTCTCGAGGCCTATGTGGCGAAAACTTAACTCAGGAAGATCCAAACTGCTTCTGGATATGAATAGGAAGACGATACGAATCGTGATAGGCGGGTGATCGCACTCCAGATTTCTTTAGGATGTAGAGGAAGGATGAAAAGGAACCAAAAAACATTGAACATATTATCTGTCACTGCCCGAAGCTGCAACCTCATAGGGTTAGATGGCTGAGCAGACATTTCCATGAGAGCATTACTGATATCGGAAAGGGTAAACTGGAGGATATCAGAGGCTACATCATAGGAATTCAGTGGCTTAATGACGTGTGGGTACAAATGGGGGGTAAACATTACTTTTAACGGGTAATAGAACGGAATCACAACGGACCCAAATGGGTCTCCGAGTAGAGGGGCGTTGTAGCACCACCCTTCCTAACCTAACCTAATCTAGTGAAATTGTTCTCATCATATGAACGAAATCACAAAATTAAAATGTTTCATCTTTGTCTGGAAAAGTGACTTTAAAATACTATTGAAATAAACTTTATGTTTTATGGTTGATATTTTTGTGATTTCCACTAAATGCCCTTTCCGATATACATAGCAGCAAAATTTCAATTGTCGACAGACAAAAACTTTAAAAGGATTTGGGACGCATTCAAAACAGAAATTTAGGTAGTTGTAATCATCTGATCGAGAGTGTAGGTGCAAACATACGCACAAGCTTATTGACTTTATAAAGATAAAATTAAATAAATAAACATGTGCTTCTATACTAATATGTACAATATATAAAAGAAAATTAACAACGTTTGAAAGTGACAATAAAAGGAAATAAGCAAACAAAAAAAAAAAAAAAAGTGTGTATAAAAACGAATTGTGATGTTTCATTCTGCTTTGTATCTTTCTAAATTTTCTTGAGAATAAAAATTGGCAATGGAAATTAAAGATATGTATGTATGTATTCAAACAATTAATTTTATCAAATTCTTTTATCTAATTCTTCGACATTTTTTTATATATTTAATTAAACTACTTTTTTGAGCTTCAGGTCTGCTTATATTTGTATTTTATTAGTTCAATATTTCGTTAAACTTCGGTTTAACTTCTTCAGGAGCAATCCATTTTGAATAAGAAAAGTTTCATTTTGCAAATACAGCAAACCCCGGTTAATTACCTCATCTAAAATTTAATGATTTTTGGGATAGTTATACGCGAAAAGTATTAAAGCGAAGGGGTTTAATTACCTCATAAAGTAACTATGAAAATACGCTTAAATACCTTTAGAAATGCATTTATCCAAACCATGGATGCCCATTTCACCAAACAATTGTTTAGAAGCCGCATCTCATTTTATTTTATTCTCTTTAATTTAGTCGTCCATGAGACAGCAAGAGTGCGTCAAATAAATTGTGGTATTAAGAAAATACTTTTCGATATACACACATACAATTCTTTTTGTAATGTCCAATGTCTTTTATGTTATCAAACATATAAGAGGCAGTATAAAATCTTATATAAAGGCATTATTAGTCTTTTCATATTAACATGATTAGGTAAACTGATGAGGAAAAATTAAGGAAATGGGGAAGAAACTAATGAAAGAAAATTAGATTTCAGTTAAAGAAAAGAAATTTAAGCTTATTGGCCTTATATATTGTTATGAAAGATATACCGTTTACCGATGGACTTTTTATCAAGGAAATTGCTATTTGTATACTTGATAAAAAAGTCGGAAAATTTTTAAAAAGTCAAATCTTAAAACAGCAAGATATATTGAAAAGTTTTTTATTTTACCGAATCAACAACTCTATTACATTTTTTGCAGCCAAAAAATTCTTGTCTTTAAATTATAATTAAAATCTTTGTGCCAACTTTTTCGTATCACTGTACTTCAAATTCTCTCACCAATACAGCTGTAAAACATTTTTGGGCTTCCCTGATCCAAACTCACTGTGGTATGTACATAGAACATAATTACTTGAAATAAAATGCACACACATATGTATGTATGTATTTATTAACAAAAAATATTTTATTAAATAACAAAATCAAATAATATTACAAAAAATAAATATGTACATAAGGTGCATATCTTCGATTTCAGGGTTGCATAAATATGTACTTAGGTTAGTTTTGGGCAAATAAACGTGGAGATTTTAGGGGAAATATAATTTGTGGTAAAATATTTCTGGGTAACTACCCAAAATGGATAATTAAACGAATGTATAGACTTTTGTGTGAAAATAAGTGTAAAAAAATGGGATTTCAACATTTGGCGTGAATAAGCGATAAAGCAAGGTTGGCAAACGGTATCGTAAAAATACCGATACCGATTCAAATACCGTTAAAATTAGGTGCCGGTATCAATACCGATACCGAAACTCATTTCGGTTAGAAAATACCGGTATCGACAATACCGTTTATGTCTATACCGGTACGTACCGGTATACCGATTTCCGTAAAGAAAAAATTACAAAACTTAATTTCAATTAACTTTTTTTGAAATTAATTACAGAAACAACATTTTCCCCTTTAGACGTTCTTATTCAGCTCTATTCTTACTACTTTTTATCGACAACAACCGGACTTTTTCATTTCCCGGGAAAGCGGGAACGACGCCCAGTGCAAAACAATACAAAATATTTTTAATTTAATTATATCAACAAAAAAAAATTATAATTCATGAGATCGATTAAATAAAACGTTTTATAAGCACATTAGTAAAAAAAATAATATTATTTGAGTTCTTTAAATAATAGTAATGCATATATACCAATATTATATGTAAATGCCAAAAAAAAAAAATATTTATTTATTGATACATATTATACAAAGTAAATTTGCATAATATGGTGTTGAACAAGCATGGGTGGAGTAACTAGACCATATGCCCAGGATGTTATTAACAGTATTTTAAAAAAGTTTTTTGACTGACTGTACACGTCGTATGCCTTCACATAGGAAGCAGCAACGTGGTTGTTAAAGAAATTCCTCAAAAAACCACAAGATTATACGGACGAAAAACTCTCGAAGGCCAAACAATACATACAAGCCTGACCGCACTTAAAAAAAATATATTATTGAATAAATATTAAAAAATATTTCTTTGAAAATAGGACTTTAGTACAGAACAGTAATGTAACGAATGTCAATTTATAGACATTAAATTAGGGCTCTATTTACGCCTGCAATACGAAATATTAAAAAATTGTTATGAAAAAGAACTTCATACTCCGCTTGGCGCACTTTAAAGTTAATAAAACTACCCAAAAATTTCAATGATCGTCAGTAAATAATATTTCAAAATGAGCAAAAATTTCTATAAAAAATTTAATGGATTCGTACAAACTAATATTTTTATCCATTTATTTAAATTTGGTTTAGGATTTATGCATTTGTTTATTTAATTTTTTGGAAAAATATTCGTATTCGCCTGAATTTTACGAATACGAATGGGAATACGAATATATAAAAATGGCCGAATATTCGGCAATTCTAATACAAATATTCGTGCATCACTAGTACAGAATAAGCATTAATAGAATCGTTCTTTTTACCAAGGAGAATCTGAAATTATTTTGTTATTTTTCTTTTATTTCCTTGCACATTTCTGTTGTTAATTTTATGAATTGTAGAATTAAATTTTGAACGTCGCGTTCTGCTTATTGCAAATAAAGGCCTATTAGTCTCAGAGCACATGTGTGCCAGATGTAAACTCGGCATTAATTGTTGTAAAGTTTTAGCTATTGTGCTAGAGCCATGACCTTATTATTGCACCATCGCATTCATAAAATGAATAACGACACTCATCAAGTTGCCATAATATCAAAAAATCCCGGGAATTTCCGCACATTTTCCGGGAAATACCGTTTGAAAAACACTAGTATAAACGTTTATAACCAGGCTGTCCAGAGAAGCGTCAGAGTGCCGAAAATCAATCGGCTTATTATAGAAATGAATAAACATATGCTTATACATTTCTCTCGGTTTTCTCTCTGTGGACAGCTCTGATCTAAACATATTTATGCATGTATGTATGTTTATACAAACATACAGGTTTACACTACAATTGTGTAAATAATCTGTGCAAGATATAAAACTTAGTTTTTTTATGTTACTGTTTACTAAAGACTTTATGCAAAATTACTTACTTTTAACTTAATAAAAAGAGGTTTTTGCTATATACACTGTATGAATTAATAAACTTCACAGTAATAGCGGTATACCGGTATTTTAAACTCGATAACGGTATGTACCGGTAATACCGATACCGAAATAAAAAAATACCGTTACCGTTACCGATACCGAAAATTTTAAAATAATTGTACCGGTATCAATACCGATACCGTTATTTGTTTCGGTTTCCAACCTTGCGATAAAGGCATTTAATCGATGGGTAATTAAACGGAGTATACTGTAGTATGTAATAAAATTAAAAGTATGAAAATTAATTTTTGAAAGATTACCTGATCTCTTTAATTTCTTACTTTAGTACAAGAATGATTCCGACAAAAATTTATTTATATGTATTTGAAAAAAAAAATGTTTACAAAGTCCGTCCGTTCGTTGGAAATTAGCAAAAATGTCTAAGTATAAGAACACTGCGACGCTCAATAAAAGCAAGAAAAAATTATGCAATAAAAACCGTAAAATATACTCTTTAGCCAATTATTTACCACCACATTAAATCCAAGTCTGATTAAATATTGATATTAAAATTCATTTATTTAAAAAATAAATAAAGGGCTTAAACAAAACCAGTTGCCATTAAAAAAATATCTTGCGTTTCAGACTAACAAAATGAAAATTTATTTAACAAATCGTTCAATATTATATTTTATATTAACATTGATATCAAAATTGCATTGCGACATTATTCTGGTAAATACACATGTATATACAGAAAAAGATCTTTGAAAAAATTTTATTGAACATTGTCTAATTTAATGTTCTCATTTGTAACCATTTTTTTAAGTCTAAACAAATACAATTGAGGTCATGTTTTTAGAATAAAGTTTTACAGAACAGCTGAAAAAATATTCAACCATTTAATAATGGTATTTCTTCCCTTGAAAGAAAAAACTAAACAAAACTGCTACGTAAATTGTAAAATTAAGTGTACATATATACATATATTATGCTCAAATAAATAATTTAAGAAAATATTCTTAATTGACTGTTATTGCTAACAGTCAACAACTTCCTTTTTAGTTTAAAATTTCAAGGTCTAAAGCAGTTATAATTGCCCCTCCACTTGATCTCTACACCCTCCAACGTGATATAAGAGAAAAGATTTAGTGATGAAAAGAAAGAAAAATATATTTTCGAAATGAGCATAAGTTGGTGGTAGAGTCTGGTATTGGTGGATTCGATTGCTGCTATACATACAGTCATTGCTTAACTTTTTGTTTGTTTATTTTTTTATTTTTAATAAAGGCAATTAATGCCTACTACTATTACTAGGTGTTAGCTTCTTTAGGAAAGGGATAGTGATAGAAGACAGGTGGTGAAGGAAGAGATAGAAGAAAGCTTCATTCTTTTTTTTCAACTCTGCTTTTGCACGCTTTTTAATAATGCAATGTAATAATATTTAATAATAAATAATGTTATTTTACTTCGCCGATGATTCTGCTACACAATACCGACGAAGGAGGGCGCTCTGATGTTACATTAGGATTAGCATCTGCTGACGTCGATATAGTTCAGTGACCAGTGACTATGCCTACATCACTTGAACTTTCCTACAACAACTGATGCAAAGGGACTCTAAGGCACATCAGAAAAATGCGTGGTGTTGTTATTTTAATGACTGTCGGATACAGGGATTGAACCCATGATCTTCAGTTTTGTAGTCAACGTCGTGCTAACTACTTCAGCCAACGCCACCCTCGGTTTTTAAGGTTTCATTCCGTTAACAAAACAACCCATTAATGTATTTCACAAATAGCGTTTTAATATTTTCTAGGTTTTGTGATTCCTGGTGGAACATTACTAAGAAACAAACCTGCCCGAGAAATTGTATATTTTAATTTATTTAAAATAAATACATCAGGGGAAAAATTCATTTTATATAAAATTTACCAGGAAACTTACTGAAACTTTATTGCATGCTGAAAAAAGTGCAAGGAAAAGTCATAAGCTCTGTACAGACGACTGTCAGATCTTAGGCCGGGTTTTCATCTGTGTGCCATGTGCCACACAAGCGTGAAAAAAAACGGAACCACTAATTACTAATGAAAAACTGTTGGACTCAGACACGTATTTATTAAGTTAAATAGTTCCATACATAACTAATAGACAATTCTATAGAGTCCAACATGATTGCAAATTGTTTAAATCAATAAATATATGTCTGAATCAAACAGTTTTTCATTAGTAATTAGTTGGTTACGCTTTTTTGTGCAAATGACACACAAGAAATGTTAGATGTAAACTCAGCCTAACAATATTTTTAGCAAAATGTTCCCTACAACCGTGCGAATAGAAAAATTTTTTCTGGCAGAAAAAGCATTGCCAGTCCATTGTAATGTTACCAGCTGGCAACAAATTGTCTGGTATCTGACAGTCGTGTAAACACACTTCATTACCAAAACTGTCAAAGAGGTGTGCGTAATTTTTATTTTGTATTTAAATCAGCTACATCCACATACATACTCTGGCAATTGCATTTGAGGTAAACAGCTTTGAAAGCTCTTAAATATGTTCTTGTTTCTTTGCAAATTAACGGCAAGTATTGTTGTCGCCGTGATCTGATTGACTGTTGCGCTCTCGTCGGTGTGAAAGTACAAAAGCTCTTTTGTAAAATTATATGGCTAGGACGTAGCCAGCGTTGCCAAATGTGCAGTTTTACTTAAATTTAGCAGTTTTTTTTTTTTGCTTAAAAAATGAATTTTTCTATAAGTTGTGCAGTTTTTAATTTTTACTTTATCTCAATTTTATTATTTTAATTCTGATATCTGAAGCCATAGTTTTACCCATTTTGCCTAATATATGTGACAGTGAAGGTTTACTAGTACTTCTTCAAACAGCAAGACGGAATTCACACGAAAGTTGTGTTTTTCTTTATGAAATTTGGTCTTCCTTCCTGCCTTGCCTTTCACACTTTCTTCATTAAAATAATTCGATCTCTTATAGAATGAGATAAAACACAACGAAATATATACCAAATTAAAGGGTAGACCATATAGAATTTGAAGCTATTCAAATTTTTTCCAGAACTCTCTTAGAAAAAAAAAAACATTGAGCACCACAAATAAAACAAAATTTTAAAAAACAGAAGCAGAAATTTTAGTTACCTTGTTAATTGAATTTTTGGTTGATTTAGAAAAAGAGAATTTCCCTGTGTAATTTAATGCGAAATATCCCATAGTGCAACTCAAACACTTATTTATAAATTTGTAGAGCCATATTTTCTTAACTGATGCCGATGAGGCTTTCGAGATGGTAAAACGTAACAACTTGACAAACATATCAACTCGTGATAAAAATATATCAGGTATAGAAGTAGGGTTAACACCGCTCCCCAAAATACAAAAAAAATACTAAAGAATTTTTATGAGCAGTTTTCCCCTGAAAATCAGGGGTCAAATCGTCACATCCGTGAACGTACAACTCGTCACGCAAAAACACAATTTTCGGATTATTACATACGTGAATGTACTGAAATCCGACTCAGTTTATACGATTGACGTATCACTTAATTTGTTTTCGTACGATTGCCGATAAGATCACGGATGTGACGATTTGAGCCCAGTTTTTTTTTTTCTTCTAAATTTTCAGTTTTCCAAAAAAAAATATTATGGCAACGCTGGACGTTGATGATTTACACATAAAATAGAAATTAAATACACTTTTGAGGAACTCCCTTAATATATTTCTATATTAGTTCACAGACTAAAATATTCAAGCTTAAAGCATAAAAATAAGCTACATTAGATACGATAGATAGTTTTTTTTTCATTTTTTACTTGTTAGCTTTCCAGCTGTAGACCGCATCTTTTTCTTTCTTTTACCAATTAACATCGTACAGTGAGACATTATGTAAGGAATGGGAAAAATGGCTTTTGACAAAAAAATTTCCAGTTGGTGTTTCCAATGCAAATTGAAGTTATTTTTAACTGTTGGAAAAATTAATTTTTTCCATTCTTTACAAAGTGTCACACTGTACGATGTTACTTGTAAGTACTAGTTTACACTATGCAAGTCTTATTGCTAAGCTGATTAGTTTGAGGGAGAGAAAGACGAGGGGAACATAAACGTTTCCTAACAAATTAATTAGCTTAGCAATAAGACTTGTATAGTGTAAACTAGGACTAAGAGAAAGAAAGAGATGATTTCTGTCGTTTTCATTAATAACAACGCATATATGTTATATATTTCTCATTTCGAGTTTATGATATCAAGTTGTTATATTTTAAATGCATGTACATCATATTTTTCTAAATCAACAACACAACTTCTACCTTTTTATAAATAAGCTTGAAAAATAAATTTTTCTGGCTCTGCTGAATGAAATCCACAGATTTGTTGGAATACAAAGTTTAGGAGGTCTACTCTGTAATTCGAAACAAAAGAAAATGATTTCGAATTTACATCTTATAATTTGAAAGTATTTTCTTTCGTTTCGAATTACACAGTAGACTCCCAGGTACATATGGATGGCTCCTTTATTGCAACAGTGGCATAACTCAAAAAAAAAAATCTAGTTTTGCAGAAATTAAGTTTTAAGTTTTTAATTTAAATATAACTCAAGTGTGTACTCGTACAAGCTTTTTTTTATTAAATAATGATATAACGATTTTTGTTCTGCATTATTAACTACAAAAACGCATTTTTTTGGGATATCTCTATGTTGCTAAAAAGGAGCGGTATACGTATGTTAATAAGTTAGAACAAGTGTTTTAGAAATTAATTTCCTAAATTGCTTTAAGCGATTTATATTTGATTTAAAAAAAAAAAGTATAAAAGAATTAAGAATTACTTACATTTGTATATGTTTGAATGAATGTATGTATGTATGTTGTAGTCCTTTTGATGAATTATTTATCTTCTGTTTTTCGTTGTACAATCTCGAATTCGCGGAAGTTCTAAAAGAGAAAAAATTAAGAAGAAATGTTATTTTAACTTTTTTTTATAAAAATTTTAATACACAAAAGAAATTATCAGATTCATTTAGAAAACTGCTGGCAATTGCTAATAAAAAAGTAGATATACAGACAAATCCCGGTATAACGAACGATATGATGTCAGGCCCATTCGTTATACCAAAAAAAAATTCGTTATATCGCAAAGTATTTTCAAGTATTATTTTAATTATTATTATTGTAGACATGCTACAATACAATAATAATTCTTTCTGCCAAAAAACCGACTTCAATGCAAAGATCTGATAGAAGAAGTACGTGAAATATAAAATTAAACTTTTATAAACGTGCCTCCGCCCATTTTTTAAATGCAAAACTGTGTGTTTTTCAGAGCTCACGGTGCGTGTTAAGTACTGTAAAAATCGGTAAAGTAGAATTACTTAAAATAAAATATTAAATTTTAATGTTTGTGACTCCGCCCATTTTTTAAATGGAGGATTGTGTCTGTTTCAGAGCTCAAGGTGTGTGATAAGTATCGTAAAAATCGTTTAAGTAGAAGCGCGTGAAATATTATAATAACTTTTAGTGGGCGCAACCCCTCCCATTTTTTTCAACTTTCAAATTGTGTAATTACTAGAACCAAAGATGTTTTAAAGGTTTCGCAAAGAATTTTTACAATCTTTCTAAAATGTACCGAATGACGAAAAAAAAATTCGAGACGAATTGTTAACCTCCTCCTTTTTTTGAAGTCGGAATGAGGAAAATTTGTTTCTAATTAAACATTTACTTTGCTGCTGTGGATTTTGTTTTAGATTTTATTGCCGTTCGCTATTAGTCTCCTGCACAAGATATCTTATAAGAACTTTTAAGACATGAGGGATTTTTCAAATGCTTTACTACAGCGAAGTCTTATAAAACAAACGTTAACAACACTGTTTGCAAGAAATAAGAGTAAAGAATAAAACACTTCGTGACGGAAGAATTTGTGATACTTGCTTCTTTCTACGCATGAGCGCGTGTACAAACGTCAGGCATGTATGTGTGTATGATCTTTTTTTCTGCGCACATGCAAAGGCACACACATGCATTAACATTAGTTGTATGCGGTTAATCACATAATAGCTTACACACACAGTCAAACGTACAATATGAAAAATAACAAGCATACACTAATCAACAGTACTTCTTTTGAGTGTTTGTTACAAACAAGCTGTCTTGCGACATCGCTTGTTACAACTGATATACACATACACCAATACATACATCGTGCTTCGCTTATAGTACGACAGCATTTATTATTGGTTTAGTATGATACATGCGACGTGAATAGATTTAAAAATCATGACGTTTTTACATTTCAAGACTGTTTACACAGCTCTCTATTCGCTATACGAGCACAAATATATCAAAACATTCGCTATAAACTAACTAACTAAATGTTAGAAATATGTTCTATTTTTATTTTTTTTATTTATTTATTTTTGTCTTTATCATTCGTTATATCCACTTTAAAATTAGGATAGTATTCACTACATACATATGAAAGGTTGCTAATGTAAAAAACTTAGACGTTCTATATATTGGATTTTCGTTAAAGGGAGATTCGTTATACCGAGATTTGCCTGTTCGTAGATATGAATGGTTAAAAAAATAGTGTAAATGTTTTTATTTTTCACTAACTTGAAGAGTTTGCGAGTTCTCTGTATGCAAATATGATCAGTTGCTACAACATTATTTCGCTATAAATGCCAACAATAAAAATAATATTTCAAAAGAATTAAAGGGAATCGTTTAAATGATATATTGTTATATGAATCACAATATAAATCACAAGACTCTGGTCAAACGCAACGAAAAACAAGAGATGTCAATAAACTTTTTTGTTTTGTAAAATTTATTAACACTTCTTTATTTGAATTTTAACGAAAGGGAAGAAAGAAAGGAAAGGTTAGAGAATACCATTCATTACAACAGAAAAATTAAAAATACATACATATATATTTACATTTGTACATACATATATTAAAACTCAATCAAGCCCCATCCAACCGACAATTATTTGACAACAATTGACACATGAATGTAAATGTTAAATCATAATTATTTAATATTTAAATAAAATTTACTACCGATTGCAGGTAGTAAGTAACTGCCGGCAGACAGTCAATAAGTCGCACTTAGATACGAGGGCGGATCAATAAGTCCGTGGCTTTTTTAATGAAACATGTTTTTTTTGCAAAACAAAAAGTAATTTTTCAACATTATTTATTGCCTAGGCTAGAAGGTTCGTGTATTTGCTTTATGATTTTGTTCCAAACATTATATCCAACACATCGACCCTTTTGTGCGAAATTATCGTATATGCCAATTTTTTTCAAATTGAGTTTTTGATGCAATCTTGTTCTACATTCAAAGAGACGTCACCTGACAAAATATTGTAGGCGAATTCCACTTCGTCACTCCAAAAATTTATTGAATACTTTATCGTATGTTACACTCCATTTTTTCTAGTGAGCGATTTTATCGTATCTGCCAATGAAGAATATTTTGCATATTGTAGATGTTACAATATTTACTACATATTTCTTTCTAAGTTAGAATTAGAAGGTAAAAGGAATTGCTCGCTTTATTTTGTTTTTTGCCTCTATTCGTTTTACCGTTAATTTTACAGAAAAGGCTACAAGTGTGTTCGTTTACTTTGCAGTAAAATGCAGTAAATTAGTAGTTACTGCGAAAATTTTAAAATTTACTCTAAAAAAGAGCTGTTACCGAAAAAAGTCCGCGAACGGAAAAATAGTAAAAATTAGTAAGATTACAGAAACAGCTGACGACTCTAACTCCACATAGTGTTGAAAAATATATAACCTTTTGACTATGCAACTCTTTCAACTATTGGTACTCGATACAATATTATTATAACACGGACAATCTAAGAATAAATTCTGTAATTTATTTCATGTAATGTTTGTAATTAATTTCTTCTTCATTTCCTTCTTTTGTTTTTGGCTAAATTAATAAAAATTACATGACTATTTGTTAATGTTAATGATTACCTTACAAGCAAGTGCGATACTAAGTACCCAGATACTTTACAGTCTTACAACTCTGAGTAATTAAAATAAATTGCAAGACAAAAGGATTAATAAAATATATTACAAAATATGTATATTAACAGCTATTATTACTATGATTTATAAATTAATTATTTTTTAATGACTCACGATTTTTATTTAACCTTTTCTCAAATTTTTGCATTTTTCATTTGCTTACTTTTCATTTGGTTACATTTTGAATCATATGTTTTTATCTTACTAAACTTTACTACGACAAATTTCAGCAGTAAAAATTTGCAAAACACTCAGTCAAGAACTGTCACTTTACTCTCTCAGTTTGTGTTCTCATTTACTGTATTTACATGGTAAATGAACGCAATTTAGTAAAATGCAGTAAAGTTCAGTAAAAATTTGTAAAAAAATTTGTAAAGTTGAAGAGAAGCATTTAGCATGCATTCTTTTTCTGATCATGTGTTTGAGGTAATCAGTTATTGTAAACCACTCCAAGTTAAACTAAACATAAATAAAGTTCGCATAGCTTTATTAGACAAAAAATCAAAATCAATTGAACTCATTTACGGATATTTCGACAGTTCCACTAAAAAACTATAAATAACTTTAATTTTACCTTTAAGTTACAAAAGTTGTACAATTCATCTTTGTGTATCTCTTTGCAAAAATTCAATGATTTGAAAAATTTATGTTTAAAAATAGGATACCGTCAAAATATTACAATGAGTATTAAAATTTAAAATATTCTATACGCGAAAAATATATGTTAAATGAAAGCGACGAAGAAGATTAACAACTCACTTATTATTATTATTGTTTTTTTTTAGTTTTTTTTAATGAATTCATGCTTCTGTTAAATATTGATTACATATTTTTTTATTACTTTGTACAATTTATTTCTAACACTAACAAATGATATCGTAAGTGCCATTTTCTACACACGCATCTACGAAATGTTGTGAATGAAATTATCGTATGTGCCAAAAATACGTTTTTGTCGAAAAACTTGAACTTTTCCACCGGAATACTTTTAGATGTAGTTATATTAGTTAATTATCTAAGCACATGTATATTTTCATTTTGATATTGCAAGCGAAAGCAGAGAAAAGTAGAAAAATGGCTGTCCTGTAAAATTTGGTTTTTGTAACATACGATAATTTCGCGCAAAGGGGTCGACATTATTATTCATATATTTTTCAAACTGTTGTTTAATATTTTAATTTAATTTTTATGTTATGAAAACATGGCAATAATATTTTTATTTTTGATTATCGAAAACAACAACCATTTCTGAAAATAAATAAGAGAATTCAAACACAGCAACTCAAAAGTATTTTCAAACAAAAACGTCCTAAATCTTCTTACTGAATTAGGGCATTAGTCCAACGTTTCTCCAGTTTTTGTATCCCTTCCAAAATAACAAAAATTAAAAATTTTAAAAACTCCCGACTTTTTTCAGAAAAGATGTTATATCTTCTAAACGGCTGGACCGATTTTTTCAAACATAGCTAAGAACCCTCTCGATCAAGTCATCTTTCAAACAGAAAAAACTAAATGAAAATCGGTCCAGCCGTTTGGCCTGTACGTGGACACAGACTGACACAGAGACACAGATACACAGAACCACAGACACACACTACAACTTATAACACCCCTTTTTTTAGTCGGGGGTTAAAAATAGGATTTTTCGAGGTCCTTAAAGTAGGCAATCATCGAGCCATTTCTTTAGGTTTGGAAATAGGAAGTAGTCACTAGCGGCTAAATTCGGAGAATATGGCGGATGAGGTACCAATTGATAGAGTTTTGTCATTGTGTGTGCACTCGTGCATTATCTTGATGAAAAAGAAAATTTTTCTTGGCCATATGGGGTCGTTTTCTTTTTAAATCCTCATTAAATCGGTCTAATAAGTTGGCATAATATTCGCCGTTTATTGTTTTTCCCTTTTGAAGGTAATCGATGTGGATTATCCCGCGTGCATCCCAAAAACTGTTGCCATCACCAATAACTTCTTCGGAGCAGGTTTAGACTGGTGCTCCGGAGTCTGGTCTCCGGAGTACAGTAATGGATCCATGTTTCATCCACACTTACAAAACGCCGCAAAAATTCATTCGGATTGCGGTTAAACAACTCCAAAGAATCCTTTGAAGTTGCCACACGTTTACGTTTGTGTTCAATTGAGAGGAAACGCGGCACCCATCTTGCAGCCAACTTTCTTAAAACCAGCTGATCATCTAAAATCGAAACCACACTGCCATATGAAATGCCTATGGCATCAACAATCTCACGCACTTTCACTCTGCACTCGGCCAATAACATATCGTGTTTTTTTTTTCAACATTTTCTGGTGTACTGACCACAATTGGCCGCCCAAAACCTTCAGCGTCATTTCTACTTGTTAATAATGTTTAATGACCACACGAAATTCACTTTTTTCCATTTTCTTCTCAAAACGCGAGGTAGTCTGTTATCAACGGCTGTCAAACACAAACTAAATGACACAGCTTGTTCAAATTTAGACAGGAGTCAACTGACAGTTGTCTCTTGACAGGAGCAGTATTGCCATTTCAATCATAAGGCGGAAAATTCAAAAAGACACTGAGTTTATGAACCACCCTCGTAGATGTCTTTTTTTTTTAAGTCAATACAGTGCAAGCCATAAATTGTATATTTATTTTAATATTTACTTTCAGGTAGTCTGTTATTTTTCTTGTTGCTCATTACTTGTAAACACCATATAAACTTTAAAATATTTGAAAAATTACCTACTAATTACCATAACGGACTAACAAAACATATTAAAGTACAAAACAAAAAATAAATGAAAAAAAAACTTCAGTGATTTATTGTTTAAAAGAAAAACATTTATTTGTTAAATAATGTGCATAAAAAGTTATACAACATACACACATACATACATACATACTAACAGACATACATATGTATGTGCATACGTATGTATGTATGTATGTATTTGAAAAATTATTTGAATTGCAAGTGTGCTTGTTGCACAAATTGATATTATGCAAAATTTGAGATTTTTTTTACTACACACTATTAAAATAAATAACACGTTACATTCAAAGTTAAAAGCGAAGGCAGCAGAGCTTCATTTGCCAAAAAACCAATTACATACTGATATTTTTAGAAGCTTTAAATGTTAAAATTGAAAGTTTGTAATGGAGATTTAAATTCGAGGGTCAAAACTATTAATTTACGCGAATATTTTAGCAAACTCTCATCCGAGTTGCAGCCAAAAACTATAAATTGCTTTAATGCAAAAGCTTTTCCAAATCAAACAAGGCAAGCTGGTATTGAGTAGTACATTCATGCCTCCTTTTTCGGGGACAGGAAAAAATGATTGGCAGGCATTTGCTTTTCAATTAGCTAAAAATTACTTAAAACAATTTGTTTTATTCATGCAGTTAATATAAGATAAGAATCTTTTACTTCAAATGAAGGATTTAGAAATCAAAAAAACTATAATATATTTTAGTTACTTTACCCCCGTTTCCACAAGCCAACGGCCGACTTGAGTAGAAAATTTATATGAAAAAACAAAAATGTCTTTACAAATTTTGTAGAAGAGTCCAACCAGTGAGTTAATTATTTTTGTTCAAACTAAAGTTCATATTTTTAGGAAGCAACAGTGGGAAAAACACACGGACTTGACAGTATATTTACGATAGTACTACCAAGGGGTTATAAAACCCTATATGTACTCAGTTTGTCGATTTAGGAAACCAATGATTTTTATTGGCCTCCCCCCCCCCCCCCCCCCAGAAGAATTCGAAAATCAGGGTTTCATCAGTTTTTGGCCAACAGTTAATTCAGACTTGGTGATAGCTCTAAAATATATATGGCAATAATGTAGCTAAGATTCTACCAAACAAATCTTGTTAACATGTTATGCCAATAAAATAATTTTTTTAAGCTTTTTCAAAAATTAAGCAAAAGTTTTTTCACTTTTTTCAGAATAACTTATAGATACTCCTAATTTTTTGCTAACAATATTTGGCAAAGTTGTAGCTGCGGTAAAGCTGAACAAATTTTGTGAACATACTCGTAACAATATAATCCTTAATTTTTGCAACAAACAAGTGCATGAAGAAATTATTAAACTAATATTTAGTGTAAAATGTTAATAAGATTTATTTAGTGAATTCTTAGCTACATTATTGTCATATATATTACGTAGTTAAGCGCTAGCACCAAGTCTGATTTAGCTGTTGGACAAAAACTGATGACACCATTTTTTGAGCTCGCACCGATTTTCGAAATCCGTGGAGGGAGGGAGGCCCATACGAAATTGGTCACTACAATCACCAAACTGGGTATAAGGTTGTATAACCCCTTGCTAGTACTATCGAACCTATACTATCCAGTCTAGAGCTGGGTCCAATCAAACCCATGTAATTTAAATGGGTTTGATCATAGGTTTGTGGCAAAAATGAACGATTGAACGCGTTGGACCCAGCTCTAATCCAGTCCGTGTGTTTTTCAAAAGCCTTCATTTGAACAAAGTTAACTTTTAATTTATAACATAATTTTTTGCGATTTACACAATTTTTTAATTTTTATTTATTTTTTTTAATTTAGTTTTATTTGATTTGATTTAATAAAGCATTTACACCTGCACAAAATCTAGCATATTTTAATTAAAATCTTTATGAAAATTTATACCATTTACACCATGTTTTTTTTAACATTTATTAAGATTTTTTATCCAAAACAAATCCCATTAACCGAAAAATTTCCAAAACTACAACCAAACAACTTCAATGTAACCAATTCACACACCTTTTTATCATCTTTTATATAAATATGTTGTACAGGGTAGTAAAAATCAAATAAAAATATTAGATTTTGAGTAGAATGCCTACAAATCTACCCACAAACTAGATTTTGTTTTGTATTGTAAATCAAGTAAAAAGCAGCTAGATTTAGCTCGAAATCTCGTAAGCACTAGATTTCGATATAATGTAAATGCATTATAAGTTAATTTTAATTAAACTTGTTTTATATATTTTATTTTAATGCAATTTTGGTTCGTTTTATTTAACGTCAATTAATTTTATTCGATTTAATTTATGACCTGTCCCACAATGTCGAGAGAAAACGTTCGATCTGCAACTTGTATTGAAAGCAACAATAATAATAGGGCATTTGCACCTTCAAAAAATCTATCAGATTTCAATTAAAATATTTATGAAAATCTCTACCGTTTACAATAACTTCTTTTTTTTTAATAAAGGGTGGCGCATAAGTAACGTTAAGATTTGATCAGTGAATACATTTTTTAATTTAAGTCTTTTTTTTCGTCTCTTTACAGAATTAACTAAATAATACTTGGGAAATTTATGATGGAAAGGCTTAGCACAGAACAAAGAACCAAAGTTGTTCAATTTTACTTTGAAAGTCAGCATTCGATTATTCAGACACAAAGATCATATCGAAATTTCTTTCATGTTAGAAATGCTCCTAGCGCTCCAACAATTTACCGATTGGTTCAGCGTTTTGGGCAACAAGGGGCTGTCTGTGATCTTCCGCGTGCTGGAAGACCTCGTGCAGTTCGAAATGAAGTGAGCATTGCTCGAGTGCAAGCAAGTATTGAGGAAAACCCCGAAACTTCCACCAGGCGACGTTCTCAGCAGTTAGGGATGTCTAGGCGGTCTTTGCAAAGAATTTTACATATGTTACATCTTTTCCCATATAAGATGCAATTGGTTCACGAGTTAAAACCAAATGATGCACAAGAACGCATTCAATATAGTCGCCGTTTTCAAGAATTGTGCCTAGAAAACAACGAGTTTATTCACAAACTCATAATGAGCGATGAGGCTCATTTTCACCTAAATGGTCACGTGAATAAACAAAATTGCAGAATATGGGGCAGCGAAAATCCAAGAATAATTGTTGAAGATCAAATGCACCCACTTAGATGCACAGTATGGTGTGGAATAACTTCAGAGAGGATCATTGGACCATATTTTTTCGAAAACGACGAAGGAGTTGCGATTAATGTGAACGGCATTCAATACCGGGAAATGATTGAAAATTTGTTAAGGCCAGCGGTGCAGAACTATCCAGATTTGTGGTTCCAACAAGATGGAGCCACAGCTCACACAGCTCGTCCAACTATGGCTATCCTGCGCGAAATTTTTGGCAGTCGAATAATATCACGTTTTTCTGATTTTAAGTGGCCACCACGTTCGCCTGATTTAACGGCTCCCGATTTTTTTCTTTGGGGTTACCTAAAGGGTAAGGTATATGCCAATAAGCCTAGAACCATCCAACAACTTAAGGCCAATATCCGAGAAGAAGTGGGGGCGCTGGGACCTGAAATTCTAAGAAAAGTTATGGAAAATGCTTTGGAAAGAGCACGTCAGGTAGAATCAAACAATGGGCTACATTTGAAAGATATTATCTTTAAAACATAATGTGAACATATTTCCAAACTATATTCTAAATTTTAATAAATGCCAACGTTAAATAAAAGCAGAAAGAAAAGAGTTATACATTGAATAAATCTTAACGTTACTTATGCGCCACCCTATATTTATCAAGATTTCTTATCCAAAGCAAAACCCATTATCTGAAAATTTTCCAAAACTACAACCAAACAACTGCAATGTAGCCAATTCACACACCGTTTTATGTCCACTGGCCAGGGTTATCAGATATGGCAATTTCTCGCCAAACGTGGCGATTTTCAACTTGTTTGGCGTCTTAATTTTAGATTTGGCGATAAATAAATTTGTTGGAGATTTTTATGACTATTTTTTTTAAACAAAATTGAACTTCAAAATTTATGTAATTTTGGAATATTAGTTTTATGAAAGATTAGCTTCAAAAATAAATTCTACCAAAATTCGTCTCGTCCGCAAGAGATTATAAAAAATACGATTTTGATTTTTTTTTATATTAATTAAAATAATGAATGCATCTTGAATTTGTTTCTAGTTTTGGAGATTTTCTGATAAATTTTTCTACGATTATTTTATAAAAATTTTTTTACAAATTTTTTTATATAAAAACAAATTTATTATCAAACATTATATTAAAAAAAACTATATAAAATTGACTGTGGCGACTTTTGGCGATTTTAAAATCTATTTAGCAGATTGGGTCAACCTGCCACAGGCAGATTTTTAGTACAAATTTGATTTAAAAAAAAAACATAGTTGCATCACTCTATCTAGTTCTACTAGATTTTGACAAAATCTAGTGACGCAGCAGATTTTGTTTTGTATGGGAAATCTACTAGATTTGCCCGAAATTTCGTAAGTACTAGATTTTGCTAATTGTAAACGTACTATAGAACAAGGAAATTTGTTTTTTTTTTTGTAATTTAAACAATTGATCGAAAACTGTTACACTTCAGAAATCTTGGGAAATAGTAATATTATTTTTAGTTGGAAAAATATTTGTTTGAACATTTAAAAATTTCGCTGATTTCAAACAAAAATGTTGCAAATTTTTTACTCTACGATATATGTATTCAAAAAGCTCTGGCGGAAAGTTTGCCCAACATTCCGTCCGTAAGAACATGATAAAAACTACAACAAAAAAAGTATTAAGAATTTTTATTTGTCACAAATTACAAAATAAATTTGCAAACAACGGTAAATTCAAAATAAGTCGTTCGTATCTTTTTGTTCGCATAACTCTCAAGTACGTTCACGAATGCGAAAAAAAGAAGAAGAAAACTTGCTTAAAAATGTGACAAGAAAATAAAACTTGTAAACAATAAAATATTATTAAAAAAAAATTTACTTCAATTTATTTTAAATGCTCTTCTTTGTGAATACAGTTGATGTAAAAAAACGCTCTTAAATCTTTTCAATCTCAATCTCTTAGATTTATATTTGAAAACTAAACACCATGTAGGTACTCGTATTTGTCAGATAATAATAATTGTAAATTGCTGCTGATTTATACTTGTTTTTATGTATTTTTTTTATTTTCTATTTTATTTATTTTTATTTAAAGCATGAGTCAAAATTCAAATAAACAATTTTTTTTACAACTTTGAAGTATGAATGCATAAATATTTTTTATTTTTTTAATTTTTATTACAATAGTTTCGTACACGCTGTATCTTTATCTGTGTTCGTTGTCGGTATATGTATAGTATATGTATGTGGCTTCCTTATAATAAATGAAATTATCTCTTCAATGGTAAATTACAATTTAACTGATAATTACAGACTTTAGAGAGAATCCCCATTTTTTTGCTTTGCTTTTATTGTGAATTTTTCTTTATTTTTTTTTAATTATGTAAGTGAATATAAAAATTTTACAAAATGTTTTTTTGTTCGTGTTGAGTAGGTAAGGTAAGATTAGAAAGAATCACTACATCCGCATCTGTTATTTTGTTATTTACAAGGGCTTCAAATTTACGTTTACAAAATTTTGTTCTTTGAGATAAAATGTTACAAATTTCCATAAATACATAAATTTTAATTTTTATACGTTTATAACCGTACTGCTGACAAAGAACTAAACCCGTTCTTCTTGTATTCATTTCAAACCTAAATTTTTAGCTGTGATTCCCAAGTCAAAGAAAGCTCAAAGTACGCGATGAAACAGCGTTATTGGTGAGGTAGAAGAAATTGGTGAGGTATAAATGAAATTTCACGGGTGTTAACTAATTGAAGTGCTGATTGTAAAGAGTCTTCCAATAAGACCCGGGATTTAGGGATCGGGATTTACAAAATCCCGATTGGCATCCCTAATACTAATAAAGAAATTTTCAATATATAAAATTTAAACGTTGCTACAGAAAAAACTTGGGATGCCATTCATATACAAAAATATGAAATGTAAATCGGCCTTCGAAAACAGCGTGTTGTTCCGTTCTTTATTCCTTTATTATTTGATATATATATCTATCAAAGATAAAAAAAAGTATCACGTGTTCACTTGGCTTCTTGAGAATTCTAACAATAGTAAAGTTTTGCACACGTCAGTTTTTCTTGAAGCGAGTCTTTCCAATTCCCTTTTAAAACTACCCGTTTGTTAACACACATTGTTAAATGTTCCTATTATTTTAACGCAGCTAACTTAGTCTCTTTAAGTGATGAACTTTCCTTATTATTTTAACAATGAAGGTATGTAGACAGAAGAAGAAGCTAGAGATAAAAATGTATTCAAGAATAATTTCTTCGTGTGAACGCAAATAAATGCAAGTTTAATGAAAGAAAGAAATACTGAAACATATTTATATGACAAGTGTGTATTTAATTAAAGATTTTGCTTATTTTTTTTGGTTCAGCAACGTCTATATGCATTTTATTCCTGCTTCACGGAACTCGTCAGTAGACTTTAATCCAAAAGATATATACAAACATAATAAGTTTAAAAGCATCAAATAAAAATCTTTACAAAACAAGCATCTCTCGAATAGATATAATATAATATAAGCATACGAAGTTTTTCTTTGCAAATTTCAAAAATTGTTTGGTTTAAAGTCTACTGACGAGTTCCGCGAAGCAGGAATGGAATTAAAAATACATAATTAGAAAACTTGCATCATCTAAACTAGAGCTTATCAATTTCAAATAGAATAGAATGTTAAAATATCAAAATTATTTTTGTTTCCACACGAAATCCACTACTTCCCAATTACAAAATTGTCATCTTTCTGACTTCTTTGGAAGTTATTTTCCCTAAGTTCTTTTATACAAAATCACATTAATTTTAATTTGGAAATATGGTTGGTTGCTCAAAGCAAATGGCAAAATGACAATGTTATAATGACGCTAATGTATTAGTTTGTAGGCTGAAAAAGCATAGACGACAATTATTTTTATACATAAATATATAATGACACTTAGTGCCAAAGTGCAGCTGCAGTTCAGGTTCATTGCTATTGAACGAACTATCAAATTTCCTCACATCTGTTTGTTAATATGTAAGTATGTAGATAATTTTTGTATGATGCATCTAAAGGTTTCTCTCGTTAGCGACTTATAAGCAAATTTTACATAAAGCATTTTTTAATTAAGTTGAATTTTGAGCTTTCTTGTAATCAAATTTTGAAATTTTGTTTTTGTTTCAAATGTAAGTGTGTGACATTCGAACTTTGCCGACATTGTGCGTCAGGCCTTTATAAAGGGTGGTTAAATTTAAGGGCCGATGTTGAATGTGAAGAACACCTAAACGTCAATTTTTTTCTGCATTTCATTTGGCATTTCTCAATTTTAGACTAAGTCAATTTGAAGCATGGAAAATACACAATCGAGCAACGCGTTAAAGTTATTCAGGCTTATTATAAAAATGGGCGTTCAAATCAAAATGCATATCGTGCACTTCGAGATTTTTTCGGTCAGCACAATCGACCAAACGTCCATACAATCGGAAAAATTGTGCAAAAATTTTTGCAAAGCGGGTCTGTAGGAGATGTGAAAACACCATGCATGCTCGTACAGCTCGTACTGAAGAAAATATTACTGCTGTTCGCCATAGTGTGGCTGAAGAGCCGTCCACCTCAACTCGTCGTAGTGCCCAACAATTGCACCTCTCACGCTCGTCGTTGATAAACATTATGCATAGACTTGCATTTACACGCTTACAAGGAGCAATTGAATCAAGAACTAAAGCCTCTTGACCATTCCAAACGTCGTCAATGGTCAGAATGGTGGCAAGAAATGGCAACAGTGGATGATGAATTTTCGAAGAACATCATCTTTAGTGATGAGGTACATTTTCACCTCAGTGGATTCGTCAATAAGCGGAATTGCCGCATTTTAGCGAATGACAATCCAAGAGTGATTGTCGGAAAACAAATGCACCCACAAAGAGTGACTGTTTGGTGCGGTTTATGGGCTGGCGGTCAGGCAGTTACTGTGAATGGTGTTCGCTATCGTTAGATGATAACGAACTTTTTATGGCCACTTTCCACACAGCTAACGAAACAATGGCTCTTTTGCGCGTCAAATTCAATGGCCGTGTTATCTCACGTGGTGGCGATGTCAATTGGCCGCCAAGATCATGTTATTTGACACCGTTGGACTTCTTTCTTTGAGGATATTTGAAAGAACAGGTGTACTACGATAAGCCAGCAACAATTCAAGGATGAGATAATTCGGCACATTAACGGCATGGAACCTCAATTATGCCTCAGCGTCATCGAAAATTTCGACCATCGGATAGAGGTGTGCCGCCATTTGGCCGATATTTTGTTACATACATAATTGAACCATACCATATTATCATAATAAAAAGAAATGACAATAATTTCCTAAATAATTTGTTTTATTCAAAATCAACATTGGCCCTTAAAATTTAACCACCCAGAATTTTGTGGTGAATTTTTTTTTAAGTTTTAAACCGTTTGAAGATGATCTCCGTAGAATTTTATATAAAAATGCTTGAAGTCATATTAATGCACATAATAAGAGGGAACCAACAAAAAAAAAATGCTTCAAAAAATTTCAGATCTCATTTGCAAATGTTAGGTTAGTTTGAATTGATTGTCCACTATGCGCAGAGTTAACTCGTCTGCACAGTGGCTCATGTTGGTAAGAAATTAATAAACGGTAAAGTCCTTTATTAGAAATCCCATGCTTCAAAACTATACGGCTTAGAAGGGTTTGGACATCTCAGAAATGAATCATGGCTTAGATATTGCATTGCATTGTTGTTTGTTGTCCGAAAAATTTACTTACTCATTACTTCAACAACAAAAAATGCAAATAAGCTTGCACTCCTGCCTCTCAACCCCACCCATTTTCAATCAAGCATACAAAAAAATATTTTTCTTTCTCGAAAAGAAAAAATACGACAAAAGTAAAACCCAAAAAAAATTTAAAAATGTAGAAAATGTAGGACACTTCAAAAATAAGACAGCAATACATGTACATGTAAATATGTATGTATGTTGAGTCAATCTTAACTCCCTGTCATTTTTTATGTTGTTTCCATCACTGAGATTGTCAGTCAGCGAACGAACAAGTGTGAGTGAAACTTTTTAACCAACTTTATGTCAGTTATTATGTGCGAGTTAAGTAAGAGAATGTTGAAACAGAGAAACAAGTCGACCGGCTCGAAGCCGACGGCGCGCCGCCGCCGGTTATTTTTCTGTATATCAAGCCGCCACCGATTGTATCGGCTCAAAACCAGCCCAAATTTTGTCTGCTCAAAAAGACAAATTTCCGAAAAAAAATTTTGAAAATCAATTTTCAGTTTCAATTTTTATTTTCTCTTTAAATTTTCATATAGTTATTTGCGCCGCCGAAAATTCACCCGGCGCGCCGCCGCCGGTCACAAAACTACTGCGCCGCCGCCGCCGATAATTTTGCCTCTACTTGTTTCTCTGTGTTGAAATGTTGGTTGTTTATGTTGCTGGTGTTGGTTTTAATGGATTTTGGTGAATGTCAGAGAGCCATTGAAATAAAACAACTGCATTGAACTGAACAACAACAACAACAAAAAGTACATCATGCATGCACACCATGGGAAAGTTGGTACGATCGTACTTTTTTTATACTATTTGACATGAAAAAGTACCGTAGTACTCCCGTAACACATTTGATACTCTCACGGCCAACTCAGAAATGCAGTCAGAAGACGCGCGTACACATATATTTTTGACAATGAAATTTTGAAAATATTAACAATCAATATAGAGCATTGCCTGATATGGAAGAACTAAAACTATTAACAACAGAAAATATATGCACTAAACTAAAAACGCTTTAGATGAATACATATTTCCTGGTAAATCGACAGTAGCTTACCGAATTTTGTCTATACCCCACTCCTCTGTAAATGTCGAAAGGATTTTCTCGTACAAAATGTCATAAAAATAAAACAAAGGAACAGACTTTATGTTCCAACAGTATCAAGTCTTACCCAGGCCAAAGATTTATTGAAATCTTAAAACTCTTCTTGTTATAACTTTAACACTTGTACCTATGTACGAGTACATACATACTAGTCTCCTGCACAAGATATCTTATAAGAACTTTTGAGACATGAGGGATTTTTCAAATGCTTTGCTACAGCGAAATCTTATAAAACAAATGTTAACAACACTGCTTGCAAGAAATTTATTTGAGTATTGTGGGTATAAGAGTAAAGAAGAAAACACTTCGTGACGGAAGAATTTGTGATACTAGCGCATAAGCGCGTGTACAAACGTCATGCATGTATGTGTGTATGATCTTTTATTTTTCTGCACACATGCAAAGGCACACACATGCATTAACATTAGTTGTATGCGCCCTATCGGAAATTTGGCTAACTTTAAACTAACTTTAAGCTAACTATTTCGCAACTAGTACTGACTACACTTGGATTACTTTGCAATGTAAATAACTATTTTAACATTGCGATGTCCTAGGCGGTAGTCAATTGTCTCACTATGCACTACTTTAAGCTAACTTAAAGTTGACTTTTTTAAATCACTTGGTAGTCAGTAAATTAAAAAAAATTTTCTGGGGCTCGAACATGTAACATCACACGTTGTGTACTCAATGCACTACCACTCTGCTAAGCTACCCTACAAAATAACAACAGCAAAATATTAATATAAAACTGAAATGAGTTTTAAAGTATAAAAGAATAAATTTGTTGGCTCTCACCAAATTCGATTACGTGCTCAACTTTAGAACTAATTTTGTGTTTGTTCTAGATGGCTTTGCAGCTAGCTTTTGGTCAGTCTAAGAAAATTTAACTATAAATTAACTATTTTTGTAGTCAACCACACATTCTCCGACAGGGCGGTTAATCACATAATAGGTTACCATCTACATATTACACACACACTCAAACGTACAATATAAAAAATAACAAGCATACACTAATCAACAGTACTTCTTTTGAGGGTTTGTTACAGACAAGCTGGCTTGACGTCATCGCTTGTTACAACAGATATACAAATACACCAATACATCCATCGTGCTTCGCTTATACTACGACAGCATTTATTATTGGTTTAGTATAATACATGCGACGTGAATACATTTAAAAATCATGACGTTTTTACATTTCAAGACTGTTTACGCAGGCCTCTAATACATACATATGCTTTCCCAATAAGCACTCAAAAAATTAAAATTCAAGAACTTGAACTGGAAACATAGTTGAATTCAAGCATTTTTTCAAGTAATTTTCAAGTTTGAAAATATTTTTAAATAAAAAATCAAACAACATACATATATGCTCAACCCTTGTCAAATACGTAATTTATTTATTATTAAAACTCAAATTGTGGTGAATATACCAAAAACAAATAAATAAAAGTAAATTTGGAAAACAAAGGTGAGTAAAACGTGAAAACAATAGCGAAAGCAGATGTGCAGAAAATAATTATTAGAAAACAAAGGAATTGCATTTTGCTTTCCATTTTAAAAGCCTTGTTTTTGCAGCTTGAAATACACTTGATTTCAATTGTAATACAAGGTCGAATTACAGTATAATTCAAGGCTTGAATTAAACTGTACTACAACTGAATTGTTCGCATTGAGTTCAAGTTCCCTTTTCACTGGAGAATGCTATTGAATTAAAGTGTGAATCAAGCATAATTCAACATTTGACAATTGATTGTGTGGCTTGAATAACACTTGTTTTACACTTGATTTCAAGCAAAATTGCTTATTGGGTTTGTTTCTTTTTATTTCTTTGTAAATTAATTTTATATAATTTTTTGTTAATTAAATTTAAATAAAAAAATAATAATTTTTGGTACTTTCGGGATCAATAAAGTAATCAAAAAAATTGTTTTTGATACCGAAATGCAAATCTCATTTCCCATCACTGATGCACACCAACCAACCAACAAACAACAAAACGTTTGGAACACCGAGAGAAGCCAAAGATCGTCTGTCGTGTTCTCATACTATTGTAAATAATTAATAACATGTATTTCTTTTATTAATTTGCTCTGTACGTGTGTCTCGTGTGCCTGCGATTACAAATTGCCTGTATATGTTTGTTCGTTCGTTCGTCCGTCCGTCCGTCCGCCAGTTTTGCCAGAGAATTTTTAATCGCATGGTTTTTCCAATTTTTTTTTTGTCATGTTTTATTTTATATATGGGCGAGAGGGGCTTAATTTTTCTGAGGTTTGTTTTTTTTTCTCATAATTTCTGTATCTGCATTTTGTTAATTTTTTTTTTTCAAATAAGCTTTACTTTTAATTGAAATTTTGAGAGCGACCGACCGACCGGTTTAGAGAAATAATTTGCAAAAATTTATGAAAAATATTATGGAAATAATTGAGTACGTGAGATTGCCATAGCAAAAATTATTAGATAACCAAGTATCTATTCTGATTTGCTTGATAAAAATTTGCCACAATTCTGACATTTTAAATAATAATAATAATATATAATAATTAATATTGTAATAGTTAATATTGTATTAAACAAGTCTCGCCAGTATCACTTTATGGCATTTCCTTATTTTATTAAGCTGGTTTGTCTTTTGATGATGGAATGGCTGCTTCACCTCAAGATATGAATAATTTTGATTGAGCCGGTTGCGCTGTAGCGGGAAATCACGCTCCTCAGCAATTGATTGAATATAAAACTGAGCCTAACAGCCAGTTTACAGAAAGCAACTTGCCGACAATGCGCGTTAGCATTTAAGCGGGTTTTTTCTTTTGGAACGCGATTATGAACGGTTTTTTTTTTACACAAGAGCTATCAACTTATTTTGGTTTATATATCGCGGTTTGTCTTGTCATAAACGTCAAAGTAAGTGGGCGATTAAAAAATTCCATGTTCAATGTTAAAAAAAGTGCACCAAAATTAATAACAAATTAAATAAAACAAAGTTTTAATTTAAAAAATATATAAAAAAGCAACAACAAACATAAATATATTTGAAAATATTTGTGCAAAAAAACCGACTTCAATCCAAAGATTTGATAGAACATTTTCGAAAAAAATTGTTTTTGAAAATCTGTTGGTCAGGAAGAAGTACGCGAAATATAAAATTTAAATTTTAATGAGCGTACCTCCGCCCATTTTTTCATATGCAAGATTGTGTGCTTCTGAGTCAGATCTCAGGGTGTACGTTAAAGTTTTGTAAAAATACGTAAAGTAGAACCACGTAAAATAAAATATTAAATTTTAATGCGCGTGACTCCGCCCATTTTTTTAAGGGAAGATTGTGTCTATTTTAAGGCCTCAGGTGTGTGGTAAGTTTCGTAAAAATCGATCAAGTAGAACCACGTGATATAACTATAAGAATAAATTTCAATGGGCGTACTCCGCCCATTTTTCAAATTTAAAATTGTGTAATTACAAGAACCAAAGGCGTTTGCTAGGTTTCGCATCAATCACATAAGTAGAATACTAAAATCAAATAAATTTTTTTTGAAGCTATCTATACTCTCGGTCTAAAATGTACCGAGTTATAAAGTAGCAATATATATAAAAAAAAACAAGCGCATTGTTAACCTTCTCCTTTTTTTGAAGTCGTTTAAAAATGGAAAGTTAGCAATTAATTTGCGGAATATATTTTTTTAAATTCTGGTAATCAGCTGTTTTGTGTATTTTAGCGCAAGAGTAGGGTGGCCAGCTTTTCAAGTTCATACATTCATTTGATGAATATTTTACAAAATAAATTTCCAAAGACTGGCGCAAAAATTAGTGACTAAGACCATAATCGTTCAATGTACCACCAGAGTGCCGAACTTCAATCGGCTTCTTAAACAGATTAATACACATGCATAAATACATTTCTTTCGGTGGCCAGCACTGGGGGGGGGGGGGGTTACACTGTATTTCTAAACGAAAAAAATGCTCTCGAATTTGTATATTATTAATTATGAATGAAGAAAACAAGATTGTGCACTCCGCCGTACAAAAAAAAATTCTACTGCGCATGTACGTCAATATAGAATACACACGTGTGTTTGTTGTAAAAAGTGTGTGAAAGAGAGGACACATTCCACAAACAAATGTATGTATTTTGTTTACAACGAAATTATACATCTACGTCACAGGCAGAATATAAAATAACGGACCTGCGCAATGCGCAATCTTGTTTTCTTGATTCATGATCATTAATATTATAACTCGAAAGCATTTGCTTTCGTTTCGAATTACAGAGTTGTACCGCAGACAACCAGTGCGAGCGAGAAGACAAACTCTCGAAGCTCAAGTATCACACACAAGCCTGACCGCATTTAAGAAATAATTTACGATGACACGAGGGCTGTTCGTCAACTCAGCGCTACCAAGGTGCATTTATCAGGTGGCAGCACTACACCAGGTGACTAATGTCATTATACCAATCTAAATGTCAAATTTGGATTGTGTGGGTATAAGCCTAAAAGCATGCTTTTATTTGGGTATCCATAAACTCAGGGTTTGCCAAAAACCGTGGAAATTAGAAAACCGCAGTTTCCGGTTGTAAGCTGCTAAAACCGGTCGGTTTCGGTTCGATTTCGGTTTTAAAAATATACATGTATATGAATAGGTATGTATGCTGGAAAGATATATGATGATTTAAAAATGATCACCCCTATCTTGAAAACAAATGGAATTTTTCTTCATGTGAAATTTTCATTCCCCTGGAAGAGAAAAATTCTATCTTGAATATCCCGTGATATTTTTTCCCCGCTATCAGTCCACGTGAATGTAAAAAAGGAAGAATTTTTGTAAAGCTTAAATATTAATTGAAAATCGGACAAATTTAGGTTAGGAAGGGTGGTGCTTTACCGCACCACCACTCGGAGACCCAATTGGGTCCATTGTGATAAAACTCGAAACTCAAATTTAAGTTGAATAAAAAAATCACACACATTTTAGGTTATAAATGAAACTTATTTAACTTTAAAGTTGTGCTCATGGAAGTGCTTCTGTTGATTTAGCTATTTTTTCATTAAGTATACCACTGTGATGCACCACCATGAAATTTACTTACTGTCTGTGAACCAAAGAGATTCATACTCTATGATAAAATGTGTTGTAGGGAATTATTCTCCTAAAAATAATAATTGTAACTTTGAATATATAATTCGAAGAAAAATATCGAAATTATTCGATGTAATAATTCAGTGCGCCTTCAAAAATAAAGTGAACAAAACCAAGGGAAAAGTGATAAAATTCATGTGAAAAATATTCTGCCTTATCGTAGTTGGCATATTTTAAATACTGCTACGACTGTTTGGTAATAGATTAAAGAAGACTTCAACAGTTTTTCTTTGATCTATTACCAACAGTCGTAGTCGTATTTGAAATACGCCAAGCACGAAAAGGCAGGTTATTCATGATAAGGGAAAATATTTCTGGAAAAAATTTTTCGACGGAAAAAATTAGTTATTACTATAGGGGAATAAAGTTTCTCTGGTTTGTATTCAATTCAGGTCAGGCACTTATATTATAAAAGGAACATTTAGTAGTGAGTATGTGTATAAAAAGCTTAAGAATAAAAGATTTATATTTAATTATCCAAGTGATAAAATTTCAGAAACGTTAAAGCGTTCAATGTAGAGTCGGTTAAACGAAATCTTATTTTTGTGCAGAAGTTACCAGCAACAGAAAACACTCTTTCGCTTTCAGTTGGAGAGGGCTTTATTGTGTTATTGTCTTGTGAAGCAATAATATGTTGGTTGTTTTGTTGTTCGTTTTTTTATAAAGTACAAATTCTTGTCGAAGAACGTTAAAATGATCGTCTTTTTGCTTTACATCTGCTAGAGCTTTTTTGATAACAAATTACAATTCTTCCTGCAAAGAATTGTTATAATTTTCTTAAAATTTTACAATTTTCTTACCTTTCATTGTTACAGAATGCTTAGTAATGTATAAAAGTCTTCAATGTAAAGTATTTGCTGTATTTTTAAACAATATAATAATGTTAAAGTAAAACTTAAAAACCGACGCTTCTTTTGTCGGTTTGGGTTTCGGTTTCGGTTTTTATGGGCTAAAAACCGCGGTTTCGGTTTCGGTTAAAACCGAACGGCAATCCCTACATAAACTCCTTTCGAATATTCAGTTTTGTATGGTGTTTGACATTTCCTATAAGAAACATGCAATCTGACGATGCTACCCTGTTTTGAAAAGTAAGAAGGTAATTTATACCAACAAAGTACATGTGGTTATTGCTGTTGTAATGTTTGTTGCAGAAATGCGGGTACCTGATTGATGTGCCTTGAGCGCTACTTTATGACTGATGCAAGTTTAATAATACTCAAAGAACGTCATAATGATGCAGAATTAAACCTCATATCGTTATCCATATTGTGTAAAAATTTCATACAAATATCTTGTTTACTCAACTGTTGAGAGAAAAATAAAATTTTCTTTTTGCATTAAGTTTTGTTTGTAAATTGAAAACTTCAAACTCGTTCTCAGTATCAAACTGGTTTTTTTGAAAAATTTTAAATTTTCTTTTTCCATTAAGTTTTGTGTGGTTTTTTGAGTTATGACGTTGTTTGAGTAAATGAGCGATATACATATGTATGTAGTTGAAAGATAATAAAAAATATTTTTAGCACGTTGAGCCGATGCAATGGACTAACCTCCGATACATTGCTCTCGAAATATAACCGGATTTGCAGCAGAGTTTGTGTTTGTCTGTGTGTCTGAAACTTGGTACTTTCGTACTTGAAGAAATTTCCACAGTAAATAATTTCGCTGATCAATAAGCTCATGCACAAACGAATTTCGTTACTTTGAAATGTCTTTTTTTTTTTTTGTTATGAGAAAAAATTACACTTAAGGTCTATTTCCCACCTGCGAAAGAAAACGTTCGACTTAAAATTTATATTGAAAACAACAATAAAATACGAAAATTTGTTTTTGTTTTCTATATAAATTGTAAGTCGAACGTTTTCTTTAACAGGTGGGAAATAGGGCATTAATGCATCATAGTCTCCTGCACAAGATATCTTATAAGAACTTTTAAGACATGAGGGATTTTTCAAATGCTTTGCTACAGCGAAATCTTATAAAACAAACGTTAACAACACTGTTTGCAAGAAATTTATTTGAGTATTGTAGTAAAGAAGAAAACACTTCGTGACGGAAGAATGTGATACTAGCTTCTTTCTACGCATAAGCGCGTGTACAAACGTCATGCATGTGTGTGTGTATGATCTTTTATTTTTTTTGAGCGCATGCAAAGGCACACACATGCATTAACATTAGTTGTATGCGGTTAATCACATAATAGCTTACCATCTACATATTGCACACACACTCAAACGTACAATATGAAAAATAACAAGCATACACTAATCAACAGTACTCCTTTTGAGTGTTTGTTAGTCCCTATTTACACTATGCAAGTCTTATTGCTAAGCTGATTAGTTTATTAGGAGAGAGAGAGACGGGGGGAAAAGAAACGTTGCTGTTCCCCTCGTCTCTCTCTCCCTGAAACTAATCAGCTTAGCAATAAGTTTAGTATAATACATGCGAAGTGAATACATTTAAAAATCATGACGTATTTACATTTCAAGACTGTTTACGCAGGCCTCTAATGCATCAGATGTTTCCATTACCAAATACCCTCTACATTGACAACACTGCCACAAAAAAAATCCAAAGACACAATCTTGGCCAAAAAAAAAACCATTTACTTTTTTTTTTTTTTTTGTTCTTGTAACTAGTTAATTTCGCTCTTTCTCCGAAGTGAACGAACAAGCAAACAGTGATTTCATTTATCTCCATTTAAGTTCGTACTCTAGTTACTAGAGTCTAGTACAAAATGAAAAACCAAACCATACTTTAAATCAGGAACTACCAGCAACGAATTAAAAGCAGTTACAAATATTTTTATCTCATTTCAGATACATTTCAGTTTTAAAACTTACATATAAATATTTTTTTTACCCATATAAAGGCAGTATATTACACAAGTGACTATTATTACGCCGCTTTAAAACCGGATCTCTTCACGTTTTACTCGTACATACATATGTACATATATACTAGTTATATATTTTTTATATTGTTTCAAATTACATTTTTCTTTTTCTTTTCGAATTAAAAAGTACATTCACTTTAAAATATTTGGGCAAAAAAAATAAATAAAAAATTATATAAAATACATGGTATCATTATTATTTAATTAGTTAGACAAAAAAAATAAAATAAATAAAATTTAAAATGTACAATTGATTAATACTCGTATAAAAGCCAGCATCAACATCAACACAAAAAACTGAAGAGATAAATGCACACCAAAAATATCGATGGTGTAAAATGTGAAATGACCATTAGGGAATATTAATTAAAATTTAATTAAACAGACGTAAAGCTTGACGAAACAAAAAGTCACTGATCTCTACATTTAAAGTTTAACAAAACCTTTTAAATACTCGTACACTGGAAGTGTTAAAAGAAAAAAATTTGTAATGAATGAGCAGTATGATCTACATATTTACAACATTGTTGAAACATTCTGTCAAGAGGGCTGCAATTACTCGCTATATCTATGGGGAATAAAACATAAGATTAATATCTTAACAAAACAGTTCACGCGTTTGAGCCACTGTGTATGGCATGTTAATTTTAGTTTTTTTTTTTTTTTTTTTTTTTTTGGTAGTTCCAGAGTTAAATGTTTGACATTTACCTGAATTAGGTTAAAACAAAAATACAAACAAACAAGTTTTTTTTTTCTTCGCTCTTTCATATTCAACGGAATGTTTGGCAATTCGTTGCGACAGACAAGATCATCGGTGGCTCTTAAATTTGATGAAAATAATCGATTTATTTATTATTGTTATTAGTCGACCTTAAAAAAAAAGGAAGGATGTTCTCAATTTGGTTGTAGTTTTTATATTTTTGCTACTGCAGAACTCCATTATTTGTTAACTGATTTCAAATGGTCTCATTCAAATATATTCAAAATACGTCAACTCAAAAAGCTAACTTTTCAGTAGAGCGAAAAAACTAGTGCCTTCTATAAGATGGTTTAAATATGCTGACTAGTTTACGGTCTGCAAAAAAAATTATTTTGCACTAGTTTGCGTATTTTTTTTTTTTTAGATAGCATATTTTAGTCGATCAATAAACAAATATTTTTTAGAGTTAGCATATTTTGCCGGAAATAAATATATAAATTTTTAACAAAATATGTGAAATCTTTTACTCAATACTAGATATAAGAATTGGAAAGCTATAAGAAAAAAACTCTCTCTCTCTCTCTCTAACTCAATCTCTATTGTAACAAGTCACTCCAAATTTTCAATTTCGAAAGCTTATACATTGACTATAATCGGTCCATACATAATGTTTCTATTTTAACAGTTTAAAAGTAATACATGACCAATGTTTTTTTATCGGAACCCCTTTGTACTAATATGTTAAAAGTGACCATATCTCAATAACTAGCCATCAGAGAAACAAGTCGACCGGCTCAAAGCCGACGGCGCACCGCCGCCGGTTATTTTTTTGTGTATCAAGCCGCCGCCGATTGTATCGGCTCACATCGGCTCAAAACCACCCGAAATTTTATCTGATCCAAAAGACAAATTTCGGAGAAAAAATTTTGAAAATCAAGTTTCAGTTTCAATTTCTATTTTCTCCTTAAATTTTCATATGTTTATTTGAGCCGCCGAAAATTCTCTCGGCGCGCCGCCGCCGGTCACAAAACTACTGCGCCGCCGCCGCCGATAATTTTGCCTTGACTTGTTTCTCTGCTAGCCATAGGATATCAAAAATCTTTTCCTGGTTCGTGTTCAGCATGCCAAATGCAATAATATATGAACTAGATTGATAATAAATTATTAAAAATTATACTTTGAGATAGCAGAATAAAATAATGATATAAAACGAAAAAATATTTTTTTTAATTTAATTATTATTTTTCGAACTTCATTTGTTTAGTGGCCTTCGAAAACGGCTAGCTGTTCCGTTCAACTATGTGTTGTCAGAATATTTACAACTAACTTTGGTGTTATTTGTTCATTAATAATTATCACATGTAATTTGGCTTAAAAAGCGATACGAATATTTTTTTTTATTCACACCCATCATAACGTAATATAAAATTTTAAGTACTTCAATCCAACAAATTTCCATGAAATTTTGCACACGCACCTTCGGATAAGAAAAGTGAACAGTCTTGCTGACTTCCAAAACGTATCAATCTTAAAGTTTGTACACAAAGTTTCAAAACATTGTACTATCGCCGTCGTCTCGACGCTTTGAAGGGCTGTGGATTGTCAATGTACTCAACTGCGGCGTTATACTACACTACAATGCAAATGACGTTTTCTAAGTCAGCCTATGTGATCTTGGAAATATCATCAGCGTTGCCGGATTTAGTTTTCTTTTTATTCAAAAATTATTTCATTTGTTCAAATTGGTACACTTCATATACTTTCGGAGAGGCAGTAATTCTCCCTATGTCCCCCTCTTGGTTCTCGGAGGCGAAATTAAGGGACAACAGTGTACTCACATTTAAATGGTTTTGTTTTGCTTTTGAGTACGCAAACTATTGCTTTAATAGATCTTTTCTAAAATGCTAAATAATATTTTGAGAGTGTAGGAGGTTTAGCACCCCTGGACTCTATCCTAAGCAATATGTCCGTTAGGAGGTTCCATTCTTAATATTCTTGAAAAAAAAAAATTAAATTCGGACCGGCAGTTCCAGAGATTACCTCTTACAAACACACCAACACATAAACATAAAAATTTTTCAGTTTTATTTATAGTTACCCCCCAGCAAAAAATTTCAAAAAAGGTAATCGAGTTTGGAATTAAGCATTTTTGGTGGAAGCACTTCCCTACTGGATTACCAACTTAATGATTTTAACAAGGCGTGAGACTAAAATAATCGATTCTTGAGAAGTACTTACATTTTTTTTATTTGTCAACATTTCACGTAATCTATTTCGTCTAAAAAAATCATTCTCTTCATTTAGCAACTTGCACGTAATTTTTTGTAATTTTAGGTAATGTGATTTGTAAGCGAGTAATGAAAATTGGCAATCAGAAAAGTAAGTCATTATATGGCAAGTAGTTCTAATGGTAATGTGTAATTTTTTGCTGGGCCTATAGTCAGCCTAGAATTATATGTCTCTATGTCAATACTCTTTCTCCAGCGACAATTGCACTTATTAAAATGTCGACAACTTTCCTTTTATGCGCGAGTAGTAGTTTGTTTTTCTTTTTTCTTATTATGTTGTGCAATAATATTAAATAAATATATGTAGACGAGGGCCAGTAAAATCTACTAGTGAATCTTTGGTTCAAATATCTCCATATGATCGTAAATGAACTACCTTCTCAATAGTGCTAAGATCTACTGGTAGATTTTCAATGACAACCCTATGTTATATGTCTATAGGCGATTACATTGGCTGGGATACACCTAATCATTAGCACTATTGACAATGTCACTAGAAAATCACTACAATTTTACTATTGACAACGAGCGAGAAAATATCGATATTGTATACTAGAGCCCTTAAAATTTACTAGTTAATCTTTGGTGGAAATGTCTCAATGTGGTCCCAAAAGAACTACTTATTCAGTAGTGCTACAGTCTAGTGGTGGATTTTTAATGACAAGCTAATGTTAAATGTCAATAGATGATACCACTGGCTGGGGTACACCTGATCAGTAGTACTACTGACAACATCACTAGTAAATTAACACAATTTCAATATGCGCACTTTCTGCAGGGTATTAGTATAGATATGTATGTATGTATGTGATTCAAAAAGGTGAGATTTGCTAAAAAAAAAAACGCATTCTACCTACCTACATACGTATCTACCAGCTAGTTATGTAGTCGGATTTAGATTTTCTTGTCTATTTTAAGAATTATCACTTTCACTACAAGTATTTCGATGAAAACAAAAACACAAAAAGAACTCGAACCGAACCGAACTAGAAATATTCATTTAATCATTCTTTTATATATATATATATATATATATATATATATATATATATATATATATATATATATATATATATATATATATATATATGTATATGTATATATATATACATATGTAAGTATGTGTGTATATCGGTATTTTTTTATTATACTTGTATTTTCTAACCATTTTGCAATAATTAATAAAATTTCCAACAACTTCTTTTAATCTTCAAAGATTATCGTTTAACCTTTAAACAGCAAAAAAAACACCGTTATTTACATAAACAACAAACAATAGGTAGATAATAAACTGTTTTTTTAAATGTAGGCAACAGCTTAGAATTAAACTCAAACAACAGAAACATTTTTCTTTTTTGATACAAGCCGTAAAAAAACTTGTTCAAATTGTATTTCAAAAAAAAAAAAAAAAAAAAAAAAAAAAAAAAAAAAAAAAAAACTGAAACTTTAATGCTTACGAAAGTTCTCAATGAAGCGAAAGAAAACCCCTCCCAGATAAATTCTTTCGACAGGAACAAATAACTTAATACATGTGCACGTAACTTAAGTATCTACGAAGTTAAAATAACAAAAAAAAAAAAAAAAAAAAAAAAAAAAAAGACAAGAAATGTATCTCGTCTACTAGCACTTTATTTTTCTTCAAAGAGATCTTGGCACTTTTTTTTGTGTTTCTAACCAACTTAATCCTCTAACATTTTGCGGAATCAAATGGTTCATTGTTGTTGTTGTTGTTTTTAATGAGAAACAGGTTAAAAAAATAATACAGCAACAAATTTAAGAGAAAAAAAAGATAATTTTTGCGGCATAAACGAGAGAAACTTGTTTCTACGCATTTTTAACTGCATACAGAAATCATAAGCAGTGCTGCCAGAAAAATTTTGACTCTTGTCCCCAATTTAAAACGTCATGTCCCCAAAAATCCCCATTTCAACAGAAAAATAATAACTTTTGTCCCCAAAAATATATCATTCATAAAAAACGATTATTAAGCCCTATGCGCAGGGATGCGAAATAAGATTTTCACAAAGTTACAAGAAAAATTTTACTTTTTTCAGTACGATTGACCAAATTCTTTATTTTTATTTTTTTAAATGTTTTTATTAACTTAAAACGTACATAAAATTACATATGTATGTGTGTAAAAACTTAACACTTTTAAGTTTATTTATTAAAATATTATTAATTAATACTATCAATTAATATTAATGTTTAATTTTAGAAGAGTATTAGTTTTTGAGATCAGAATGTAAAACTAAAAGTTAGGATTTACTTTTCCATCCATTGTTTTGATTCGTTTGGAGTCAGTCGAAGTAAACAATCTGAAGAAGATAAAAGCAAAAAAATAATCATGGGGGTGAACAGTTTTTCCTTCGAAATATTTTCCCTGTTCCCTAAATTGCAATCGTGAATAATTTTTCCCCTGAAATGTGTTCCCTTTCTTGATTCCCCTTATCGTGAATAATATTTTTCACATGGATTTTATCAATTTTCCCTTCGTTTTGTTCACTTTATTTTTGCAGGCGAACTGAATTAATACACTGCGTAATTTCAATACTATACTTGCAATTATATATTAAAACTTATAAATTATCATTTTTAACAATAACAATAATACCTTGGAACATCTTTTTTCATTGAATATGAATCTCTTTGGTTTACATGCCGTAAATTTTATGACTGTGGTATACTAAAAAAAAATTTGCACGGCGCCTAAAACAATTAAAAACACAACTTTACACTTTATAACATTTCATTTAAAACACAAAATATGTGTATCTCTTATTATCGTTTTTTTACATTCACTACGCATTGATAGCGGGAACAAACGTTCCCATGAAATTGAAGAATACAAATTTCCCTTCATGGGGAATGAAAATTTCATGGGAACAATAATTTCACATTTTATTCACGATGGGGGTGAATACGAATTTATGAAGATATTACATACATACATACATACATACATTCTTGCAATCGAAATATTCTAAATAATTTTCCAATCCAAAACTTCATAGACATCAAGTTCGTCTCCATCCTCTACAAACCGCTTGTACATATTTTCCGATTTGAACTTTTTTATCATTTCTTCAAGAAGGAAGCTCAAATTTATGGCAGCAGACTTTATAAATATTTAAATGTGATTTTATTCTTATTAAATATTCTAACATTTCATATTGCAGATTATTCCTTAATTTGGTTTTGGTAGTCTTCATGCATGAAAATATTCTCTGCACAAACGCATTACTTATTGGCACTATCAACAGGTTGAACATAGCAGCTGCAATATCACGAAAGAAGTAATTTTCGGCATTATATTCGTACTGATATGCTATTGCCCAAAAGCCAAATATGTCTTTAGGACAAACAACTTTGTTTTGTTTGTTTCCGCCAGTCGATATTTTATTCCATTGGTTTACATATATGCTCAATGCCACTTTTGGATTTATAACATTTTTAAAAATTCCATACACCGAATCAAATCTATGTTTTGTAATGTGCTTAAATGGCAAATTTTTAAAAAGTTCAAAGTTTTTCATATTTTCTGGGAATCACACATACATAGTTTTTTATGCGTGACATAATAACTAAGGTAGAACCGGGCGTAGAACAATTGCACAATCAAAACTTTCAACAGTCATTTTTCTTTTTCAAAAGAAAAAAATGTTAATTGACAAAGAGCTAGTTCTGCAGCTGGGAGGCGAAATCCCCATTTTGGGGAAAAATCCCCTAATCTGGTGGCACTGATCATAAGACGGACGTGCATAAATATATAATATATCTTTGACTACTACCAAATAAATTTAAATAAATCTAAAGCTACTCGTATGTGCAGACGATTGTCAGATCTTACAATATTGTCAGATCGAGCAATGTGCTGACAATGTACTGGCAACCAAAAATTTTCAGGACAAAGTAAAATAAAATAAAAAATATATGTAAGTATATAAATATGTACATACATATATAATGAATTTATAAATTACAAAAATAACTTCATAGACAAATACAAAACGGGAATAACAAAAAATTCATAGACAGCACTGGATAAAAAGAAGCAAAAAATAACATAAAAATACAAGTAGTACTCGGCCACATACATGTGGCCTCAAGAGAAAAGAGTGCTAAAACAAATTAAAAGATATTTAATAAAAAAAAGAGAAAGGGTAATATTAGATACTGAAATTGATAAATTCATATTCATCAGATACATACCCAGTGGGAATTTGAGTTAACTCAAAACTATTGAATTATCCGCCAAAAACTAGTCAAGGTTGGTTAAAAATCGCACTCATTCTGCGTATTAAAGTGATCAGTTTTAGCATTGAGTGTCCGCAGGACGAGTCCATCAGTATTGAACTAACCATGAGTTAGTTAGGTCATTATGAGTTAGCTTGTGCCAAATCAAAAAAAAAAAAAAAAAAAAAGAAAGTGTTATTTTTAGTTATGCATTAAACACATTCACCACAGCAGGCTACACGAACACACGACTTCAAATGCCGCTAGCAGCATTTGTCGCCTCGTAACCGGCTACTTAATTATTTTGGAGACGGCAGCAGCACCATCTGCACATGATATTTATAAAAATTAATTACTCTTTTAAAATGTACTTATTTCACGTAAAAGTACAAAAACGAATCAATGTATTCTTTACATCAATTTTTGAATATAGTTTCTGTTAAATAATATGAAATAATTGCACAAAATCATTCGTTCAACATTTTGTATTATACTGGCAACACTGAATTTTCTCATTTTAGCCAAAGAAATAGAAATTAGTTTAATTGGACTACAACGACAAAATCAACACAGACAACAACCTGCCGCGCTGTTGCCTTGCTGTCTTCAAAAGAATCATTCTCATATAAACATGTGTATTCTATCCTTGACATTTGGTAGTCGGTAGCTTGCTGTGGTGAATGTGTTTAATGCATTAATTATGATTTAACTTACTATTGATTAACATTTTTTAGTCAACTTAAAATTTAAACAATTTTAAATTCTTTTGTAAGAAACGATCACTTCGTTTGTCAGCCATCATACTTAACACTTTGTCATCGCACCATATAAAATATAAACGGCACAGAGTTAACATAAATATGAATTTTATGCTGACCTCTTCTCGCTGAACTTTGACTCATCTCTGTGTCAGCTAAAAGTTATCTCAAAACTTATCGAGAAGAAGTTAGTTGTACAAAAACAACTCACGAATCTCTCTATCAGTTTTGAGTTAGCTTAAAGTTAGTTCAATACTTATCGGGAAAAAGACAGTTGTGCAAAAAACAACTGACTCACAGCTGTATCATTTATGAGTTAGTTCAGAAGCTAGTTGTGAATGAGTTAGCAAAAAGTCACCAATATATTTTGAGCTAAGTAATAAAAATCCGACTGGGTATGTATGTATCTGCCTACAAACACTTTTAAGCTAAAATGAGAGCGAGAGAAAACATGTAAGCACCGGCATAATTTCTATAAGACCGGTTAACATTATAATCAAGTATGTAAAGGGTCTTTCATTAATCGCTTCCAATCTTTAAATTTAAATAAATGTAGAAACAGAATAAAGTCTGCAACTTCAGGAAAATCGCTGACAAATTAATCAAGCCCATAATAACATCGACGGCAGTAACTTCAAATGCTCTCTAATTTTTGTTTTATTTTCTTTTGTGCTTATTTTTCTTTGTAGTTTTGTTTACAAAATGTATGAAATTTATTGAAAGTATGGTAACATTTTTGTGAGAATGAACATTGATATGTGAGAGTATAAGAAAAAACGCTCTCAAAATAAAATAGATTCTATCTCACGACCGGTTTCTGCGGCTGTTTTTTTTTTTTTTTTGTGTCAATTTGTATGGAAAATGTGTTGAAGCCGGTATTCTGTTTAATCATTAAATCTAAAGCTACTCGTATGTGCAGACGATTGTCAGATCTTACAATATTGTCAGATCGAGCAACGTGCTGACAATGTACTGGCAACCAAAAATTTTCAGGACAACGTAGATTGTCAGTTCACACGGTTATGTAAAATTTGTCAGAAAATCTTACAATTTATTGCCAGATGGCTGTATGACAATAAATTCATCTGACAAAATCGTCAGTCGTAAAAATTGTCAGTTCACACGGTCGTCATATGCAAAAATTGTCAGATCTGTTATTAAATAAATATCAATCGTTTGTGGTTGTGTTAAATGTAAAAATTGAAAATATAAATTATTATGGACCATAAAGAAGCAATTGCAATGATTTTGTCTGCATATATTATATTATATATTTTTTCTTTAAAATCAAGAGTGTGCAGTGTTGCCCATAGAAAGAATTCTCTTACAGATGTATTGATTGTAAGATGCCTGAAAATTTGTTGTCAGCTGCTAGTCTTGCAATGGACTGGCATTGCTTTATCTGACAACGATGTCAGACGAAAATTGCCAGTTCAAGAAATTGTAAGAAATTTTCAACACATTTTAATAACAAATTGTAAGATCTGACAACCGCCTGTACATCGAGCAGCTTAAGTGTGTGTGAGATATTATCAGAAATTTTTATTCATTTGAAAGACCTATCGATAACATTATTTATGGTATATAGGTTAGGTTCGATGAGGTTGTACAGATTGAAAGTTTTAAGGTCATAGTTAGTTGCTTTGTGTTACCTGGAACGAAGACGTGAAGGGAGGTAATTTCTACTACGTTTTTTCCATCCTGGCGAGCGGATAAGCCATTTTATCCGTCTAATGTCGCAGTTTGACAAGGCTGCCAAATCCTTCAGCAACGTTCTCTAACAAAGTAGAAAAAAGTTAAACCAGTAACTTTTGCATCTGAAGTACTTTGGTAATTAAAGAAACTCATGGCTTTTCGAAACCCATGAATGTATTGCTTCTAACTGGCTCATCTCGAACAAAAAAAAAATGCCTTATGCATGCGCAACAGCAAGTGCTTCTCTAACATTGTCTTCCTTACAAAAACGCTTCTAGGAAGCAGTAATTTTTGATGGGATGTAGTAGCGTTGTTCAAATGACAGCGGTGACTACGCTGGCTGGCTGGCGCACATCCAAAATGCCCGATTTTCTTTGAAACATTGCCCGATGACCAAAATCTACGCCAGTGAATTTTTCGAGATCCATTGAACGTTCGTTTATCTCATGGATCGTACCAAACTCGGAATTTGGTCCTCAACGCGGAATCGGATGAAGCCCATAGAGCGTTGCATGGCTGTTTTATCATTTGAACTTGTTGTTGAACGCTATATCCAATCGCTGTGATTTGGGAAAGCATACTGAATAAATTGCACTCGATTCGACAGATGTAACTGCAACAATATGGCCGCTATTAACTTGCCAAGTTGGGAAACCCCTATTGGAAGACGGTATATTAATACCTACATATATATTTATGCATGTATGTGTTTGTATATATCTATGTATGTATGTATTATATACATATACGTACATATATTAAGTTTTAAGGGAGAAACACCAAATTAAATTACAAAAACAAAAATCGTTGAATTAATGCCATAATCAACATCCTCCTTATTGCTGTTACTACAGTACATAATATCAAATAAAATTCTCATTGCTATCACTAATCACTAAAACGATTTACTTAGTTAACAATTCGTAGGTGAAGAAATTTCTTTATGATTAATGGAAACCCGTATAATATTCACAAATTCACCAAGAGAATGAAAGAAGAAGTAAGTACATATATTTAAGTAGATATCCAAGTACGAAAAACACAAAGTACAGCAGTGGTTGAATAAAAGGCAGTGCATGATAATCGATCCTCAATGTGTGATTACGGTATGGTATAAAATTATAAACTATTGAAGAATTCTGGCAAGGTGTTCGTTAGACATACATAAATAGATACAAATTAGTCTAGTTTTTCCCCGATATTATTATAAAATATATAGGATGTTTTTTTTAGAGAGAGAGAATGAGAAGAACTTTAAACAGGAAATATTATTGTTATATCCACTCGATCTATTGTTTGATCAAATAATGAAAATAGCCATTTTCAATTGAAGTATGACGTATGAAGTATGACTCGAACAAAGATTTAAATTCAATATTATTTTTAAAAAGATGTGATCAAAATTCCGTCAAGACTTATGTACGTATCGTTACCTTAATATAGGAAGACAATGGCCTATACTCATAGTTATAAGCAAAGTATGCTTTAAGAAATTAAAACCAGTATTGCCATAGAAAATATTGGTTCTAAACTCTTAAAGTGTACTTTGTTTTGACTATGATTACGCGACACTAGCTCACTATTTTTTTAAAATCGAGATTATTGCATTTTTTGATATACATATTAGATGTTCTTCTTACGAACATACAAAAAAATTGATTTCAAAAAAAAAAAAAAAAAAAATTGTGAGATAGATCCTTTCTATACTAAAGTAACGATATATTTTGATACCTATTGTAAATGGTTAAAGTTTTAAATAGTAGCAGGATTGCCAAGTAATATTTGAAGAGGGTAGAAGTAATCCTATCTACCCAAGTGTAGGCGGCGCTAATTAACATCACTGGCTCTAAGGATGTAATAAGGCTGCTTAATGCCTTTAAAATCAGTTGAATGCTTTTAGGTGATCAAAAAATAATGCTATTAAATTAGAGCTCATTAAGGAGCTCTTTTGAAAGCAGTTTATTGATTTAAAATTAATTGGAAATTGTCAGCTTATATATGTACATACATATATACTTATGTACATAATAATTATGAGAAGGGAAAAATTAGTGGTTTAATAAAACACACATACAAACTTTTATTATTATTTAATTATAAATTTTAGTTAGTTCCCAATTTAATTTAATTGTATTTTATTGGCGTTCGGGAAAATAAAATGTTATTTGATCCGTATTTTAAATAATCCAAACACATACATACATATGTCCTCATAGTGAAGCGTACCATACACACACGCACAACATAGCGGCATGCATTCAACGACAATCATTCACACATACAGTTGCGAGTGCTTGTACTTGAAAGTTCTTTGAGTGTCGTTTGACGCCCACTGCTCGCGCAGGCCTTTAAAGTTATGAATTCGTGAAGTAGTTAATTCGTAGTATGCTACACTATATTCTTCCCATCAGGACCATAGTGAGCCGGTTTCTCATGAAACTGCCAGCCTGTAAGGCCTATTATAAATATATACTTACATAAATTTCATATTTAAGCAACACAGCAAACTACCGACTACAATATTCCAAGGATATAATACACATATTTATATGAGAAGGATTATTTTGACAACAGCAAACGCAACACGGTAGCAGATTGTTGTCCATGCTGATTTTGTCGTTGCAGTACAATTTAATTAATTTCTGTTGGAAGCAGTGAGCAAATATAGTGTTTGCCAGTATAATACAATATGTTGAAAGAATGATATAATACAATTATGTCATATTCACCCTTATCGGGAATAAAAGTTGTGATCACTAATGTTTGCGTTGTTGCTGTGTCAGTATACTATTTTCTAATTTTGTTCACCATTTTTTGTTCACGGGAAATATTTCGCCTTTTATTCCCGATAAGGGTGATTATTCAGCAGAAATAATATAACGAAATTGATATAAAGAAATAAATTGATTCATTTTGATACTTTTACGTGATATAAATACATTTTAAAAGAGTAATTTAATTTTTATAAATGCAAAATATTTGAAAGTGGCAATACATACTGAATAGCAGTTGCTGATGATGCAGTTGCCGTCTCCAAGATAATTAAGTAGCTGGCTACGAGGCGACAAATGCAGCTAACGGCTTTTGAAGTCGTGTGTTCGTGTAGCCTGCTGTGGTGAATGTGTTTAAATGCATTAAGGCTCATTTAAGGCTCAGCTAGCCGACTGTAATGTAATGTAATTGCAACAGTAGGAAACAGCTGATATATTGTTATGTGAAAAGTAATGAAAATGGTTATAGAGATGTAATGTAACGTAACCTACTTTTCATACAAAAATGTTAATCAGCTGTTTCCTACGTTGCAGGGTACTTTACATTACAGTCGGCTAAAAGCTCAGTTAGCCGACTGTAATGTAAAGTAACTGCAACAGTAGGAAACAGCTGATCGATATTGTTATGCGAAAAGTAATGAAAATGGTTATAGAGGTGTAATGTAACGTAAGCTACTTTTCATATAAAAATATCAATCAGCTGTTTTCTACGTTACAGTTACATTACATTACAGTCGGCTAACTGACCCTTTAGCCGACTGTAATGTAATGTAACTGTAACGTAGAAAACACCTGATCGATATTTTTATATGAAAAGTAGGTTACGTTACATTACATCTCTGTAACCATTTTCATTACTTTTCACATAACAAAATCGATCAGCTGTTTCTTAATGTTGCAGTTACATTACATTACAGTCGGCTAACTGAGCCTTAACTGAGCCTTTAAGCTAAAAAGTATATTTTAAAACTCCAGAGAAAGTTATTCACACAAAATCGTCCATGTCTTCCACTTGTGCTCTTATTACATTCCTCACTTTACACAAAAAACAAACCTAATAGATACTTTTATTATTATCAATAAAGAGAAAATTCTTCAAAAACAAGAGACTATGAATGAGCGTAAAGTGTTGAAAGGTTTTAGCACATACGAGTAAATGGCCTTTATTCAAGAGATAAAAAGTCACTACATAATTTAAATGCGACTTTAGTAATAGTGTGAGTAAACGAGTATCTGTGTGTATTTCTTTCGTGTATTCAAGAAGTATGAGTTTAGATTGGATGCGAAATATATACATATATATACAGTCACAAAAAAGAGAAGGAAAAAATAATACTAATATACATGACGTTTGTGTTTGCATTCAAAAGAATTTCACCGACATTTAGTTTAGTGGTTTTTCAGATGGCAGTCGTGCTACGGATATTCTACAAAGTACACACAAATTATTAAAAAAAAAAAATAAACAAGTTAAATGAAAATTATTTAATTTAAAAAAAAATCAGAGAAATTAAGTGTTTAATTATCATAACAAAAATTAATACATTTTTGCAGTTACAATAAAAACATGAGCTTTGTAAGAATATAAAGAAAAAAAATCCCCATTTAATTATACCTACTATCTCGCAAAAACAAAAAGTTTTATCTTTTAAACAAAAATATAATAATTAATTATTAGTACCTATACTTATTTAAAGTTGTTGCAAAAGCTGAAAATATGATTAATTAACTTGCAAACTAAAAAAGAAATACATATTTAAAGCAAACCCAAAAATTTTTATTGTAATTTTATTTTTTCTTCAAAAAAAAAAAAAAAAAGTATTGTAAAGAATTTACACAAAACGTGTGGTTATGGAATTAATAATGAGGAGGAAGTGAAAAAGTAGAATTTTATTGTATGAAATCAGCATAAGAATTTGACGTTTAAAAACAGTTATTTAGCAACAAGTGAATTATTTTTTAATCTTACTTCTTTTTTTTGGCCATTCAAATCCAATCACCATCGAACTCAGCAACAACAACAATTCACAGAGAGATTTATGTGTTTTGTGCTTTCTTTCTTTCACCCATACTGTCTTAAAACTTTGAAAGAAGATTTCATAAACAAAAAACATTGAAAAGCAACCAAGAAGAAAAATATAAAGAATAACAAGAAGAACGCCAGAAAACAACCTTAAGCAGACCATGTCAAGTATTTTTGTTAACTGCAAAATTATAAGCAACAAAATTATTAGCAAGCTCAACAGGCAGCAACACTGGCAACAGCAACAAGTAACAAAATAGACACCGAGTATGTAGAGAGTGAATGACGGCACAGACGACGGACGAGACACATTTGTGGAAGAACAACTAGAAAAAGAACTAACTCGACGGACGGCTAGTCCAAGCAGCAACAGTTTGAAAACACAATAAAGCAACAAAAGACAAAAAATAAAACAAATCAAACGAAGAATTCTGAAATCAACAGGTTGCTTTCAGCCTGACTGACTGGATTCTCTCTCTCTCCCTCATGGTCTCTCTTTCTCGCTGCTCGAACAACGACTACATTCCACACCAAAATCATCATAAAATTTAACAAAATTAGAAGAACTTAGAAATATGCACATCCATAGATTCTATCTCAAACCAAAAAATAATAAAGGAAAGAAATCTGTAACAAATCTCAAAAAAAAAGTGACATCAACTCACACACAAGCTAAGCATATAAAATTTGTTTAAATTGAAATTAACTATACAACACAATTAAAACACATTATAGAACACACATATGTATCTGAAACTAAACTAAAACTGGGTTATAACGCTATAAAACTCAACCGACATACAGCGACACAGATAAAAAATTATCTCTCTTTTTTTTTTTGAGAACACTGAAACAACAACAAGAACAAAAAAGCGTAATTTAATCGTTTCCACAAAAAAAAAATGTTTTAACTAAAATACAACAAAAGAACAAAAAAAGTTCGTAAAAAAAGTGTTAAAAACAAAAACAGTGCGTTAAGTTTTTTTAATTAAAAAAGAAATTAAAAAAAAAGAATTCTTATTTTCTTGTTCACAAACAAATTTTCAAAATTCCGTTCACCATGGAAACGTTTTATGAGTCTGATCTGAAAGATATATGGGACTCGGACTTAGATCCGGTAAGTTGAAAAAATATTTAGCTTATATATATTTCAAAAGTATTTTTTGTTTTAAATTTAATTTTTAAGTAGAAGTATGTTGAAACAAAATTTTTTTTTTTTTTTATAAATTGTTCATGGCCATACGAGTACAAATTGTATGAATCAAATCGAAATAGCGTGGCAGCAAACGCTTTGCATTTTTTTTTTTAACAAACACAAACACAACTCGCAAAACGATTAGCTTGTCTGCGAAAAACGCCCAGGGTCTATGGTGGGATTCGAACCCATGACCTCTGGACTGAGAGGCTAGCATCGCTACCACTCAGCCACAGGGGCAGCCTGAAAAATTAAATTTCAATAGAAAACGAAAAAAACATATAAAATATTACGAGGGTCTCTGATTCTTTTACCCGAGTCTATGCACATTTGTATGTATGTGTGTTCCTTTGCGGCATTATATATGTAAACCGAGCGCGTGTACCGATTTTGTCACTAGTTAAAACTCAATACGAAAGCAAACGGACGCCATTTTGTAAATACGAAAAAAAATAAATAAAAAGTCGGCGAAATATAACAAAATGGGTATCATTCGACCAGCGTGACCGTTTGACCGACTAAAGTGTCAAATTGCCACTCTTTTGACTGCCTTGCCACTTTTTGTCTTTTTGTTGTTTTTTTAATGTTGCCCAATTTCTTTTTGATAAATCCCCTATTTTTGCCACTTTTTGAAAAATGTCATCGGTCACCCTGAATTCGGCAGGTATTTTAAAACCACCTTTAGCTTTCTCTTATGATTTTTCGTTTCGCATGACCATTTATAATATTTAACGGTTCAAAGTTGGTCGTAGTCGGATTTTTTTAAATTACTACTTGTTTACTACTTTGATTATTGGGTTACAGTGTTGCCAAACAATTATCGTATAATAGGAGAATGATAAATCGGTCCATCTGCTAGAGACTGTTCTGCACAAAAATGCTAAATTTTAAATTTACATATTTACATAGTTTTTTTTAACGTGAATGCTTTTTTACGAAAGAATATGTTAAATGCTAATGTTGCTAAAATGGCAACAATGTTTAGTTACGACATTTGGGCACTAACGCTAGGCGACATGAGACACAGCGCTTGTCAGTAGTGTTTAGGTTTGTCTGTTAACTGTCGAAATATTTTGTGGGAGTATGTAAATGCTTTTTATTTAAGACAGTTACTTTGTCAACAATTTATTTTTCATAATTTAATAACTGCAAATCATGTTTTTCCAATGTTCAAAATTGTTTGGAAAATCTTCACTATTTGGAACTGTTCGTCCATCCCTTGTTTACACATCTAAAATTAATTGCAAGTAACAAAATCCTTAAAATAAATTACAACCTTTTTTGGACGCAAACAACTATCAAAAAAATTATTTGATTTCAATCATCCTTATTCCGCTTGTCAACATCGACGTCAAGTCAATACAATACCAAACAATTTTGACTTGTCTACCAGCTCTCGGGCAAAATTTTATGCAATTGACAGTCTATTTCTCCTCCATAAGGTTTAGAAAATAGCATCGGCCCGTCGATGTTGACAACTGGTATACGGGTGAATATTTTCAATGGATATATTCTATACTATGGCTTACACTTTTCAAATTAAATTGGCCATTAACTACACCAGCAATGTGGATGAAAGCCTCTTGCTCTAGATTCTAGAATATAGTCGCTCAAAGTGGCACCAGAGTGCCGAACATCAATCGGCACATACATGAATACATTACTCCAGGTGGCCAGCACTGCTCTATAATGTATATTCATAAGCAATTACGAAACCATATTAAGCCAAAAACAATATACATATAAGGGGCTGTCCAATGATCGCTACAACGTTCATCTTGTTGGCCTCTTTTTTTGTTTTTCTTTCAAATGTAAGTGTGCGACTTCGTGGAACAGGCCCTAACAGTTAAATCATTTGTCAAAAAACGATGTTGCCAATCCATAAAAAAAAATATTAATATGTTGACTCGATACAGAACGAAAAATAATTAAAAATAGATTCGACAATATTAATTGTCTGGGAATAGAACATACAAGCTCCAAAATTATAGTGTAACGTTGAGTCAATATATATAAATGACATCTATAATTTTTAAATAAAATTATTTGAGTAAATATGCATCACACGAATAAAAATTATTCGCATAAATTTTATTAAATATAAATCTTTTAATGTAAAAATTTTTAATTACATAATTTTTCAGAATTATTTTTAATTTTTTCAATTATTCGAATCCACTTACTATTATTCCAGCAATTTTTTTCGAATAAAATTTTTCTAATAAAAATCATGCAAAGAATTGAATTTCAATGAAGTTATTCTTATAAAACTATGTACTTGCATTTGAATGTAAATTTATTGGAAAATTCTTTTTGGACGATAAATTTCATTTTAGTTTTTGTTAAATATACATATTATTTATGTATGTATGTATATATATATATTGTTGTTAAAATCAATTTAATTTTGCATATTAAAATGAAATTCAACCAATAATTGTAATGAGAAAACGTTGTCCCAACCAGGTTAAGGTTGTTAGGTAAGGTTAGGTTTAAAGGAGGGGCGAGGAATCCTAAACGGGATTATACTTATGCCCAATTTCACATACTGAGCACTCTACCCGAAGATGCGGTGTACTTCCAAATAATATCTGCCCAGAAAAAAACTAATCGATAAACTGGACACGCCAATAAAAAATTAGTCGGTTTTATGTCTCTCCAATAAGGCATTCAAATCCTGATTTATCACGACATCGTTCATATTTAATATTTTGGTGTTTTGCTTGATTTTTAGGGTTCCGTACACCAAAGGTGAAAAGGAACCCTATTGTTTTCGCTACGCTGTCCGTCTGTCCGTCACACGGTATTTTCTCAGGAACCGTAAGAGCTACGGACCTGAAATTTGGACACAGTATGTAGAACCTTGGCCGCTACAACAACAAATACATGAGAATTAAAAATTAAAGGGTGTTCCAAAACGAGCAATGAAATATATTAAAATCCCATGTAATATACATACAATTGTATGAACATATGTATATTGAAACTTGAAATTTGTAAAATTAGTGTATTTTTATACAGACTACAACAATTAACACTAAAATTTAAAAAATTTAAATTAAAGGGTGGTCCATCAGTTAATGCAATTTTGACTATGTAATTTTGACAATTTGCTATATCTTGGAAACCGTAAGAGGCAAACACTTGAAATTTTCAAAAACGGTAAAACTAAAAAAACCGAAAATTATAAAATCGCCAAACCAAAAAAAAAATCGCCAAAAATTAAAAAAAATCGCCAAAACGAAAAAAATCGCCAAAATTAAAAAAAAAATTCTAACACTAAAATAAATCGCCAAATTCGAAAAAATCGCCAAAATGAAAAAAAACGCCAAAATGAAAAAAAACGCAAAAAATTGAAAAAAAAATCGCCAAAACGCGAAAATGTCGCCAAAACTAAAAAAAAAATTAAATAAACAAAAAATCGCAAAAATTAAAAAAAATCACCAAAAATAAAAAAACGCCAAAATGAAAAAACGCCAAAAAACCGAAAAAATCGCCAAAACAAGAAAATAAAGTGTCTAAACTAAAAAAGAGCCAAAACTTAAAAAAATCGCCAAAACCGAAAAAAACGCAAAAAACGACAAAACAAAAAAACCGAAAAGACCCCAAAAACGAAAAAACTGCCAAAACTATATAAAGGGTGTTTTTTTATTGAGGTATAGAACTTTAAGTTGGCATCACTTTTTTAACTGGCGGCCATTTTGTCAGCTGTCAAGTGATTAATATTTAGTTTGGTTTGCCATTTTATCATGAACAGGTTGACAAAAGAACAACGCTTGCAAATCGTGCAAATTTATTTCGAAAATAATGGTTCAGTTCGCGAAGTTTACCGCAAGCTCCGTCCATTTTATGGTCGACATAATCGTCCATCAGAGCAATTAATTCGGTTAACCATGGATCGTTTTCGCACTACGTTTACTCTATGTGATAATACGCATCCGCAGAGACGTCGAACAGTACGCACCGAAGAAACAATTGCCGCTGTAGAGCAAAGTGTTGAAGAGGACCCGAATGAATCGATTCGCCACCGTGCACAGCAATTGGAGCCGACTAACCGACTATTTTGTTCCCGAATTGGATGGCATGAATGTGGATGAGTTGTGGTTCTAACAAGACGGCGCTACATGCCACACAGCGCACGTCACAATCGATTTATTGAAGGAAACATTCGATGAGCGCATAATTTCGCGGAATGGACCTGTCAATTGGCCACCAAGATCGTGTGATTTGACACCATTGGATTATTTTCTTTGGGGATATGTGAAATCGCTCGTCTACGCCAACAAACCAGAAACGTTAGGGGACTTGGAAGCCAACATTCGTGGCGTTATTGCCAACATACGGCCCCATATGCTCGAAAAAGTGGTTGAAAATTGGACCTGTAGAATTGGCTTTATTCGAGCCAGCAGCGGCGGCCATATGCCCGAAATCATATTTAAACATTAATGGCATAAAATTATCCTTCCAATAAAGCCAAATTGATGGACATTAAAACAATTTTCTTGTGTTTTATTTCAATTCAAAGTTCTATACCTCTTAAAAAAACACCCTATATTATATAGGATGAAGTTTGTATTAAATTACATATCTAGTGTTCGTACGGAACCCTATGTGCGCGAGTCATAGTCGCACTTTACTGAATTTATTCAAATTAAATAGAATTTCAAATTATTCGAATATAAATTTATGGAAAAATCGTCAGAAGACTTTTAAGTTATAAGCTTCTTTATGGAAAAATGTTTTTTGGTCGAAAAACTTTATTTCCATAATTCTTGTTGAAACAATTTGATAATTATTAAGTTTCGAAATTTTCTATTCGAATAATAATAATCGAAGAATTTTTATTCGATCCGATTCACTATTATTCGATTGAAATTCAACAAAAAAACATAAAAATAATTTAAAAAAATTTAACAGTTATAAGCTTCTTTATGGAAAAATGTTTTTTGGCCGAAAAACTTTATTTCCATAATTCTTGTTGAAACAATTTGATAATTATTAAGTTTCGAAATTTTCTATTCGAATAATAATAATCGAAGAATTTTTATTCGATCCGATTCACTATTATTCGATTGAAATTCAACAAATAAACATAAAAATAATTTAAAAAAATTTAATAAACAATATTCGAATTACTCTAAAAACTCAATTCAAATCATTGTGTCTGTTAATTAATTGCTGCAACAGGGGGACGGACCACCGCATCTCTCGCAGTATAAGTACATATTTTTTATTTAGTTTTTGAACTTAAATATGATGTTTTAAACAGTTACGATTTTTATATACAAAAATAAATTGTTTATTACAAAACTTTCCCAATAATTTTCCGAAGAGTAAATACATAAATATTTTTTTTTTTTTTTGCTTCAAAACATGAGTTATAATTTTATTATCATAGCAACAACAATATTTTTTTTCTTTAGTTATTCAAATGAAAATGAAAAATAACAAATGAGCGATTCTTAGAAATGTAATAAAAATAAAAACACAAGCTTATTGATTGCTACTAGAACCTAATTTTTAATATTTACCTCCACAAATAGATATGTATGATATAATTTTACAAACTGCAGTAAAAAAAAATTAAAAAATAATGGATAACAAGAATATTCAATAATCAATTTCAATGTACATATTTTGAAGTAAACAATTGGGGGATTCAAACTGCAGTCATAAAGAACATATTGTCATAATGTTTTAAATTATTTTAATACAATTGTTGTTGCTTTTGTGTTTTCTTTCAAGCTAAATTTTTGAATCCAACATATATTTTACTAAATAATTAAAATAATAATTTTTTGTTTTGATATTAAAAATATTTGTTGCCATCAATGAAGGCCTGGGGCAATCTATTTGAAGCGTCGTTCATTTGCATATACAGCATACGACAAATTTTGATTTGAACATATAATGGCGTCAAAAATCCCTGGCTTTCTGAATTAGAACACTTTTGATAAAAAAACCTTCGAACTAATTCCTTTATAAACTAATAAAATGTCTTTAAATAAACAGACAATAATTATTCAAAATCACATGAAAGTTAAAAATTTGCCCGTGGTTTCTTGATAAAAGCGAACGAAACCAAAGTTATTAAAAAAAAACTAATAATAAAAATCTGAAAAAAAGTGATCAAAACTTTATTATTTTCACTAAAATGAAATATTACTTTAGCTACAAATTCAATGTTTTACAATCATATACTAGACTTAACAACAACAACAACAACAACAACAAGTGTTTTGTGATAAGTGTGTTCCAGTGAAACCATTTCCAGTTAAAAAAAAATTAAAAAAAAAAACAACAAAATCTATTCCATTCCAACAAGCGAAGAAAAAAATAATATTTTTTTCTTATCAACAAAAGGAAATGTTAAGAAGATTGTTATTAAAAAAACTGATTGTTTCTGTTGGATACTTTTTTTTTAAATATTGTTCTAAGCAATATTATTTAACACATTTTATTTTTAAAGTGAGGGTGTTTTATTTGTGTTTTCTTCCTTTTGCTCTAAAGTAATTTAACAAATTGTCAATTTGAAATGAAAAAATTTAAAATAACCAACCCTGACATTGTTTCGCTACAAGACATTTTTTTATCTTATTTATTCTTGTTCATCAAAGAAATTGATAAAATGTTTCTACCCATTGGGGAAAGGTTTGTACGAATCAATATCAATTAATAAAAATCATTAAAAAGATGCCGGACAAATTACAAGTTTAGAGATGCGAGAGGGAAAATTATGAAATTTAAATTTCTTATTTTTTGACTACTTTGGTAAAACATTTTTCACAATTTATTTGCGGCTATGACAAAGTCAAGAATTATCCTGCACTACAACATTAGATGGAAGCATACAAAACAGCTGTTTGAACCAAACTTATGAGCAACACTGTATTTGACTATAGGCGACTCACCATAATGCCATAGCCATAACCATCAACATAGATACCAATTGAATTTTAGTTTTTCGCCATAACCATAAACAGCTGTTTGCTGGTTGCACACATTTGTTGTTGTTGCACTTTTGAATGACTGAGACCAACTTTTAAGCGTTAAGTATCCTAATTGGTCATTCGAAATGAAAAATCATAAGAGAAACCTAAAAATGATTTTAAAATACCTGTCGAATAATAGCCATTTTGATATAATTCGCCGACTTTGTATTTATTTTCGTGTTTACAAAATGGCGTCTGTTGGCCGCCATACTGAACTTTGACAACTGACATATCTGTAGTGACACTCTCAGGATTAAGACAAATCGATAGTGCCGCAAAGGAACACACGTACATACATACATACATATATACATAGACTGATAAACACAATATCCTTCTTTGCGTTGCGCAGTCAAGTAATAAAATCATAAACAGCTGTTTGTGGTTATGACAGCATTAATACCCAGCAAAAAATTTCAAAAAAGGTAATCGAGTTTGGAATTAAGCATTTTTGGTGGAAGCACTTCCCTACTGGATTACCAACTTAATGATTTTAACAAGGCGTGAGACTAAAATAATCGATTCTTGAGAAGTGCTTACATTTTTTTATTTGTCAACATTTCACGTAATCTATTTCGTCTAAAAAAATCATTCTCTTCATTTAGCAACTTGCACGTCATTTTTTTTTTGAATTTTAGGTAATGTGATTTGTAAGCGAGTAATGAAAATTGGCAATCAGAAAAGTAAGTCATTATATGGCAAGTAGTTCTAATGGTAATGTGTAATTTTTTGCTGGGTAGGTCAAGCAAATATATTTATGTTTTTGGCAATGGTTACGGCTAACATAACCGACTATTTTGTACACTTTCCGATAAAAGACCAATAATATCAGGCTGGAAATATCCAAGCACTAATAGTAAAAAGCAAACCTAAGAACTTTCAATTTATTGCAGCAGTTGCCTACAAAATCAGATCTTCTAAGTAATTTTGTAGTAGTTGCTAATTTGGCTTCTTTACTTTTACTGGCTTCAAAATGGTCCTTTGCTCTTTTAACTGAATACCCTTAATGAGGAAAAAATATCTACATTCCAAATGTTACCTTCCTTCTTAAGACCTTTGTAAGCTGAGATCGTTTATATAACATATTTACATATATACATATGTATGTACATATATATGTACACAGAGGAACGTGCAAATATTACAATTTTCTTGTTAACATTTCTTTTGTTTTAATATTTTTTTTTTCATATCATTAATATTCATATAAAATTTCAATGAAATTTTAAGCTTTTTAAGCCGAAAATTCCCACAAAGTATCAAGTGGTTGGTTGCTTTTCTTTTCTTTCTTTTAGAAATGAGACAAAAACAAAAACTGTATGATTACTTTCACCAAACTGTTTGAATTTCTATGAATAATTTTAAAAGGAGAATTGATAATTGGTTTATTGGAAATATTAAATAACTGAATATTAAAATGATTAATCATAGTTAAAATATTTCTGCAAAATGGACAATGTTTCTTCAAAATGCATCTTAAATGATTAGTGTAAAAAATTACTTCCAAAGTATGTAATATATGTGAGTAATGTTGAGTAAACGTTATGGTGGCATCGCAATAGTGTGTACTACACAGAAACAAATTTTCCTGCCACAAACAACTTTAATTGAAAATAAAGCAAAAAAAAAACACTTAAAAATGTATTTAAGCGAATTAAACTTTTATATTTTTATGTAATTTCTCGTCCTTATTTTTAATATTAATTAATGTAGTTTTATAGATATTGTATCTATTCAGGCTTTCAAGGTCATTAAATTTCTTCAAAATGTAAATAAAAGACGTTTTTATTTCATTTTTAATGTATCCGACGTTTCGTTGGGATTTTCCAACATTTCTTTTGTTTAAAAATTTTATTAATTACAAAGTTTAATAAACTCAATTACATTTTTAATTGATTTTTGTTTTGTTTTTCAATTAAGTTGTTTGTTGCAGGAATATTTTTTCTGTGTAGTAGCAAGGTTTGTCATTTCCGGTAATTTTTGGTTGTGTGGCATTTTGTTGCAAAGAAAAAATTTAATGTTTCCCTTCCTCTAAATGCGAACGATGGATGTATTACTTTCTAGTCTTTTAGTTATCGCTAAAAAAAACTATTAACAAACTGGAAACACAAACATTCATTTTAATATGAACCAACTGAGAGTTCTATCAAACATAATTATACACACTCATTCTCGAAGCAGCAGCGAATGTAATTTATATTTGGACATTTGAAAGTTGAATTTGAAAATATGCACTAATAGATAATTTGCAAGTCATGAAAATTATTATTTTTTTTTTAAGAATGACTTCCACTTTAATCATTTACTATTAAGCTGAGTACTTCTTCCCATTCTAATTCATTTATGCCCTAATTCAGTAAGAAGATTTAGGACATTTTTGTTTGAAAATATTTTTGAGTTCTTTTTTTTTTGGATTCTCTAAAAACAAAATCATAAAAGCATATACACGAACCTTCTAGCATAGATGAAATTTATTATTCGACATATTGTCAGAAGTTTATTTTAATTTGAAATTTATTTGCTGGTGGTTCAGCGTTGTCTATATGCATTTCATTGTTGCTGTAACAAATCATCAGTAGACTTCAACCACACATTCCGAATAGTCAGAAACCTCCTATCTTATGCACAGACTTTCAAGAACTATTTGAGAATTCACAAATAATAATATTTTTGAAAATCACAAAAGAAAAATAAACGTAGTAGGCTTAGAAACTAATACAAAAAACCCAGCAAATAATTTATATTCGATTTGAATCTATTTTATTTTTCTACACCTTCATACAATTAGAAATCCATTGGATAACAATAAAAGCAATTATAAGGCAAAATGAAAAATAAAATCTAAATCTAACATTGAAGAAATTTATTATTCGACATATTGTCAGAAGTTTATTTTAATTTGAAATTTATTCATTATTGGTTCAGCGTTGTCTATTTGCATTTCATTGTTGCTGTAACAAGTCATCAGTAGACTTCAACGACACATTCCGACAATAAATAATAATTGTCTTCAAGAATCACAATCAATCAATCAATCAAAGTCAATACGATGCAATTGTCGAATGGAATAGGGGCAGTACGAGTAAGCTGAGCACTTATTCTTTTTTTTTTTTGAAGAAATATTGAACTATTATCATTTTAAGATTTTGTTATTTAAGAATTTGCCTTTTTTCTGGAAACGTTTAATAGAATTCCCATTTGGTTTATATGGAAATTAGTATAAGCATTTCCAGTTGACAGACTTTTTAACCAAGAAACAAAACCTTAAAAAGTCTAAGGGAATATTCACATATTAATTATATAACGCTATTTTCGGAATAACGCTTTTTTTACAAAATTAAACAAATCATTAACACCCCCCCCCCCCCCCCCCCCACCCTCTCAAGGAGAGTTATATGATGTGTGAATAGTCCCTAATTCAAAATTATTAAATTATTATTATTTATTTTTATTTATTTATTTATTTATTTATTTTTTTTTTGCCCAAGTTTTATGTGTGAGCATGAGTGCAAAGTTGCACATGATCCCTCCCGTCTCTATATACTCTAAACAATAATAAATTTCTTATGAAGAAAAACTAAACAAAATTATTTACTTTTTGTTTTATGTTCTTTTCATAAGCTTTGAACAGCCTTATCAATTAGAATATAAATTAGAAGAAAAAAAATATTGTTACAAAATATCTTTGATAAGAAATATAAATCTATTAATAAAAATGAAAGAAAATCACAACGAACGGAAAGTACGCTAAATGTATTTTGAATCACATTATAAATAAGTTCCTAGTAACAGGTATCAATGTCATTATTCTGCATCTTAATAAATTACATAATTTTTTTAATTCTAACTGAACACGTAGTTCTTTTATTCCATTATTAAAAAACAAAACAGCTTTTTTATATATCAGAGATAACGATATTATAAAAAAAATTATATTTTTAAAGAACAAATACTGAAAAAGATACAAATTTCAAGTACTTTAAGAAATACTACATAAACAAATGTTTACGTGAAATATATTAATAAACTTCGATCTAGGACAAATATATCTGTTGCAATATTCTAACAATCTGATATATACAAGTAGTAATTAAAAAAAAAACAAAAAATCCGAATGCGACCAACTTTGAAGCGTTAAATATCCTAAATGGTCATAAAAGAAACCTAAAGATGATTATGATGATGAAATACCTGTCGAATGATACCCATTTTGATATAGTTCGCAGACTTTTTATAATAATAAAAACTTATAAATGCGCTTGCGACACTATCAACTGAACTTTCAACAAATGATATACGAACGTTTGCTGCTTGTTATCGAACACCATAATCTGAGATTTCTATTCTAGGTTTGCGATAACGATTACGTTGATGTGATGAAAGAAATACGATCACAAGCGCAACGCTTTGGCCCTAAATTTCAATGCCATAGAAACACTTTATCAATCATAAAATTAATTTCAAATGCAGTAATTATTATTATTATTTTTTTTTTTTTTTTTTTTTTTTTTGTTTAAACATTAGAAAAATGAAATAACTTATTAAAGAAATTTCCAACAAGGTAATGTTTATGATAATAATTTTTTTTTATTATAAAAAAAACATTTCTTTTTTTCATTCAAAACAAAATTGAATGTTATCGGAAGGTCATTCGTTTTCTTCTTGATATGCTGCGATCACCACCAAAACTTTCGTGTTGTTTCAGCATATTTTTTATTTTCAAGACTTTTTTGTTTTTATGTATGTAGTTTTTTATTTAAAAAAAATGCATTCTTTTATATAAAAACAAAAAATTAATAAATAAATGAATATAAATGAATATGAGAACCTTATCTATTTCTATCATACTGTTTGGAAGTACATATTAAAGGCCGGGGCACAATGAATCCTTCATACGTTAAACTTCGCCTTTTTCAACTGACAGCTAAGTTGAAATTTATGGTTTCTTATGAGGGCTGTTACATTCAGTACGTGTCCGTCAACGCAAAGTACAAAAACTGGTCAACCTTTAACTTTTTGCGTACGTTGAGTAGTTTGTCAGATATTGGTTGGTTTTTTTTTTTGTTATGTTCTGAATTAGATTTTTGTGTTTTGTGGCAGCACAATAAAATTAAACAAAAGAAATAAACGAAATAAATAAAAAAAATTTGAATTAAATAAATAAAATGGAGAATCAGCCAATTGAAGCTGTTCAAATGCTTCCGTCAATAAAGTACTCATTGTGCCAACCTTATCCGTCGTTGCGATAATGTCAGTTGAAAAAGGCGAAGTATAACGTATGACGGATTCATTGTGCCCCGGCCTTAAATCATACTTTGTATTGAACTTTTGCTGGCGACAGAAGCACATTTTTTTTTATTAATTTCTCAATTTGCAACATCCATTTACTTAATATAAATCCTGTTGTTTAAGCAATATATTGTTCAGAAAGAGTATTATAATACAGTATGAATATACATAACTCGATGAAATCATTAGAATTCCTCACTTCACAACCTATTGTACGAGTCGTACGTAGTACAAACGTTGTTGGTAATTTCAATAAAAAATATTTGTTTATAAACAATTGCTTAATTCACAATCTATTATTGTGGGAGTCGTAGTTCGTACATGAGCTCTGTTGGTAATTTCAATAAAAACATTGTTTATGAATAAATGTTTGCATAGGAATTACCAATAACGTTCGTACGAACTACGACTCCTACAATAGGTTGGGAATTGAGCAAATGTTTTTATTGAAATTACCCACAATTCATCTACGACTTACGATTCCTACAATAGTTTGTGAATTGGGCAAATATTTAAAACAAAAATTTTTTGTTGAAAAGAATTTTAATTTTTTTTTATACTTTCACCAAGAGAAATGAACTCTCAATAATTGTAAATAATGAAAAGACAAAATAAAAGAGAATTAAATTTTTAATTGAAATTTCGAGTTTTTAAAAATCTGGCTACACTTTTCACTACTAAATCACAATTCTCATTCGGTTTATAAAAAAATTGACGTTTCTTAAAAAGTTTTTGAAGAAAAATTACTAACACATAAATAATTTGATGAATAGAAACGCAGAAAATTTCAACTTAAACTCTACGTAAACAAGGTTAATTTACCCAATGAGTTTGCTTAATATGGGTTTAATGTTAATTTAACATGATTTACAGTAAACTTCAAAGAAATTTTTTCCTTTTGAAATAACTTTATTTCATGTTGATTTAACATTAGTACGGGAATGTTAAATCAAAATTACAAATCATATTGAATCTAAGTAATTTCAAGTTGAAACAACATGAATTTAATTTAATGCAGTCATTGTATTTTTGTTCCTTTTTTTTGTGATTTCAGGTTTTTGTTTTCATTGACAAAATAATAAAAATAATTGAAATCATGTTTTTTTTTGCGTTTTCGACAGGTTAAAATCACATTAAAAAATACAAAAACAGTGTTACGAGTATAATTTTTTTAACAGAAATTTTGAAATTGAAATAGATCTGGGGCTATATGCTTTCAAAAAACTGCACCCAATACACTGACAACAATTATCTTGCGATAAGCAATCCCATAATGCTCGTTTAATTTGAAAAAATTTTGTGTGCAAAAATAAACATTTTTAGCTTTCTAAAAATATGATAAGCTCTCCTAATGCAAATAATGAAACAATTTTGGATGTTGTCTTATCTATCAACAAATAAATTGCATTCTTAAAAATTAGCTAGCTAATTAACATAAAATGTATTAAAATTAATTAAAATTCCATTTCGAAGAAAAATCTTATAACAATTTCATTCAGCTGGTCTCAAGTAAATTTTTAATATTAATTTAAATTTAAATTATGATTCTCTTTAGATGAAAATACAGAGTAACTGGAATCAGTAACTTTTATTACGATAATCGCATCGCAATAATAACTATAGTGAAAATTTATCGAATTTGCTATTCAATAACATATTTTAATGATATTCCCTGTCGGTTCAAGTAAAATAAGTAAAATAACAAGCTCAAATTTATTTAGTTTTTCTTTAATTCTTTGTTTTTAGCTTATTTTGCCATTTGGTATGCAGGGATGTCACCTGAAATATGTACAATTAAATCTGTGTACTACAGATGTACACTATCTTAAAAAATAAATTAAAGAATCACATTACCGCAAACGAATAAATATAGGCATTTCCACAGGAATGTCAACTTCTTGTAGCGTGCGACATCAAGCAAAAATGCTAGTTTTTTATTAAAGAAAACGAAACTTTTTTCTTCTTCTTCATATATTTGTCTAGGCCGTCAGCAGCTCTACATTAGGTAAAATTTCAAGAAAAATCGTATCACGTTGTTCATAAATACAAGGTTAATTGCTTGCTGTCACACGCGACAAAAAAGTGGAATTTTTCGTATGAATGCCCATATATTGATGAATATTACAATTTTCGGTTCGCAAAAAGTTACTAAATCCATACAATTTAATTGTGTTTGTATGGAAATTTCGATCGATATCTAATGCCGTAATTTGCCACCCTGAATTTAAAAATATTAATAGCCGAATTTTTCATAGGTGTTCACAGTACTCAAAAAGATCTACATAAGGGTGGCGGTTATTTTTTTATTTCTTTTAGGGCCATTATTACAACTTAGAGATAGTTAAAAGTAGGATTTTGTCGGACATATAAAAAGCTTTCTATTATTGCAAATTGGATTTAACTTACCAGGTAGGATAAACTTGCCTGTAATTTATCGCTCACTTTAGGTTAAAGTAAAATTTTGCAAATGATAAAGTTTTTATACGTCCGACAAAATCCTACTTTTAACTATTTTTAAGTTGTAATAATGGCCCTTACTCTCACACCCCAATCGTATGTAAAAAAGATACAAAAAAATTTCATACCGATAAGTTGTGTTTTAGGGGTGCGTCCGACCCTCAAAGTTGGCCCTCAAGCCCATATATTCAATGTGAGAGTAGAAGAAATCAAAGAAATCTCCATACAATTAACGGCCACTCTAATGTACATATGTATGTGCCCTTAATTATGAAAGTGGTTAAGTGATATATTTCTTTGGTCGAGATATTTAGTAGATTACATCTGAACAGTTTAAAAAATATTTTTATATTTTGCAACATTTTAATTTAGAGTTGTGCTAGTCTCGATTTATATAAATTTATTTAACATTTTTTAAATATTTATTGAAGTTTTTTTAAGATTTATTTGATATTTCGAAGCAAAAATGCACATGACTTAGACCACTTTCATAATTACTGTATATCGAATTTCAGCATATTTTATGTACAATTAGAAAGAACATTTACATGCCTTAAAACATTTGTGGATTTTGCCAAACCCAACAGACACTTGGTTGAATTAAAAAACGTTGTGTAAATATTGAAATACAATTTTATATACAATTTCCTGCTGCAAGGTTCATTAATTTATTACCTTTAATGGGTTAATAATTAAGTCCCCTATTAAAATAAAATCCGTTAATAAAGAAATATGTAAAACAAAAACAAATCTTGCTTATGGCCACATTTTTATATTGAAAATAAACAAAATATGTAGCTTAATAACTATTAAAAAAAAGTATTACATACAAAACTGTCAGCATTTCCTATAAAAAATTATCGTCAGCAAAGATGAGTATAATTAAAAAAAAAACAGTAATATTTATTACTTTTGAACCAACAAAATATAAAATCAAAAGTAAATAAAACATTATGATAAATATGAAAAAAAAAGAAAAGAAAAAATAACGGAGCAGACAAATATTAAAGCGACGTGTAAATGTCAATATTAAAATATTATTAAAGAACAATAAAATTATAATAAATAAAAATAGAAAACTATTACGAACTTTGTTATTATTTCAGCTCATTTTAATTCTTTTTATAAATACCTACATACATACATATGTACATATGTATGTATATGTATACACATTTGTATATATGTAAGTATGTGTATATTCACTCTAAGTGCGAGTGTATGTATGTATGAGTATGTACAGTAATTTTTAATAATCGCAGATAGCGTAAATAATTATTAAATTATGAAACAAGAGGTACTTTTTTTTTGTTAAATAGGAAGGGGAAAGTGTGCAGTAATAATTTTTGTTGCTGTGGTAGAAACTTATTTATTGACCACAAAATAAATTGTAACAGCAGTAGATTTTTTTAAGCTTTTGTTTCGTTAAGTAAGTACTTTCTTGGAAAATAAAAAACAGGGAATTAACCAAGCAGCAGCTTACACCTCCTTAATCAGTTGCCAAGTATTTTTTTTTTTTGTTAGTTTTTTATACTACCTAAGTAATGTATAAAATATTAATGAAAGAAATGGTACGTTACAAAATAATAAATGTACATAGTTTAAATTAAAGACTTGAAAAATTATCGCATAACAATTGTTAAATTTCGAAATATCAATCAAGAAATGAAAGTAAGCTGATCATGGAATAACACTATACAACAAAGAAAAGACTTTTGAAAAAATACACGGACTATACAGTATAGGCTCGATAGTAATACCAAAGGGTAATAAAATCCTATACTCAGTTTGGCAATTTTGTTGACTAATTTTTTTATGGGCCTCCAAAGATTTCGAAAATCAATGCGCCCTCAAAAAATTATGTCTTCAGTTTCTGGGCAACATCAAATTCATTCTAAGACAGAAATAGTGTAACTAGTGTAGCGTTAATTTGCATTAAAATCTCACTAATGTGAATTAAAAATTTACCCTGACAGACAACATTTGCATTGAGTAAACATAATCTGTACATCCCTTACGTACCACACATTTCTATAATTTTCCTTGGAAATATTAAAATGGAAAAAAATGTGTCTCGATTTTAATATTTCTTTGTTATTTTTCTAAAAACAATTAAAATAACTTCTATTTCCTGACTGAATCGCATTTTAATTTTGAAAACGAAAACAATTTGCCAACATTATGTTAATTGTTGACGGTGTTACCATATTAGGACGGTGTTCCCATATTAGGACAGTGCTATCATATAGATAAATTCACTCTCATAAGAGTCTACGAAACAAATCTTGCTAACATCTTGCCAAAAAAAAAAAAATTCTTCGTGAACTTTTTTTTTGCAAAACTTAAGCTACGCTCACACTTGTCAAACATTTGCCCAAAAAAGCATAACCAAACTAATGAAAAAAGTTTTGATCCAGACACTTGTTTATCAAATTAAACAGTTTCGAACACAACTAATAAATAATGTCCTAGAATCTAACATTGTTGCCCACTTCTTAACTTGACAAACTTTTCTCTGTTTTGAAAGATTTTTCATTAGCATTTAGTGGTTACGCTTTTTTGGGCAAATGTTTGGCAAGTGTGACCGTACCTTTAGGGAACAAATTTTGTTTTCCCTTTTTTTCAGAAAAACTTACAGGGACTTCTAATTTTTTTGCTAATAACATTTAGCAAAGTTGCAGCTACGGTAAAGCTAGACAACTTTTGTGAACATATTAATATAACCTGTATGTGCCTAGGCACCCTAAATACCTTATTAAGGTCACTTTGTACCTTAAGAATTTTCGTTTTCGAAATCTTTGGATGCCCATAAAAAAAATTGATCACCAAAATCGCCAAACTGAGTGTAGGTTTTTACTACCCTTTGGTAATACGGTAGTTTTCGCTTATAGTCACATTTAAAATTGCGCAGAAATTGTGGACTATATCGCTAATGTGACTATAAGCCTAATTTTTATATGCCACGCAGAGGTAGTATATAAAAGAATTTCCATACAATCCAATTATGTCAATTACAAAACAATGTTGTATTTAAAAGGCATATTTGTGTGGTCTTTTATGCAACAATGTTTTGTTCTAAAGACATGTTCTTCTACTAAACAGTAGATGGAGGTTGAAATTTAGATTTACTTTTTGGTTTATGACTTAAATAAATAACTAAAAAAAATCTGTTGAAAATTTTTGTGACTATAACGCGAATTGTTTGCATACAATTTGAATTTTGACTACCACAAAGTTGGTGCATATATGTCAAATATGACTATATAGTAAATGGACTATATCGTCAACTTTTTGAATGAAATTAAGTTCAAAAGTCACAAAAAACATTAAAAATTGACTATATCATTAATGTGACAATAAGCGGTAGTGACTATAAACGAAAACTACTGTACATACTTTCGAGCATTTACTGTCAATAGCGTGTGGATTTTTCACTGTTGCACAGTGTAATCGGAAAAATTTAACTGAAGCTTGAAACTTAATTGTACGCAATTTCTCTAAATGTTGGGCGTTCCCGCCCGACTTACATATGTATATTTTAACTTGCCTGCTATTACAGGCATTTTAAATCTATTAAAAAATATATATGTACTTTACCAAAATGACATTTTATATTAAAAGCTAATTTGTTGTTACTCTGCGCCATTCATAAAATTTCTTTCTTTTTATTTCTGACACATTTTTGTAACTTAAAACTCAGGCTAGAGAAATATGTAAATGAATAGTTAAAAGTGTAGAGTCAAAAGCACTTATCAAAAAAAAAAAAAAAAACATGTTTCACATCCCGAATAACATGTTATTCAATCAAATCATTTCACCAGCTGCAGTTTATAACTAACTGCCTTGAATTCGTTCTTTCACTAGTTAAAAAAAAGCAACACCATGAAACAAAATTAACTCTGACATTTATAGCAGAAAAAAAAGAAACGCCATACCTCTACATGCTGCTACTTTAAATAATGAATAAAATTTATTTAAGTTCACATATCGACATTTGTTTAAAAAATAAGAAACAATATTTAACAAAATGTTTAATGGTTTTTAGCAACGCCTCGAATTTCAACATTTCAATCTATTTCATTTACTAAACTATAAAAAATAAAAAAAATAAAAGCTGTTGCCTACGAGTAGCGAGCAGTTCAATTTAAAAGCAGATGAAATACTTGATAATTTATTTAATTTTATTTTATTTTTTTTTTTCATTTAAAAAACTGTAATAATAAAATTTACATTTCGAAACACTATTTAATATTTGTGTTACGCGAATTAAATTGTAACAACGTGCTGAATTTGCAAACATATGTTAGGAAATCACGTTTTACATTTTCTTTTTCTAAACAAATTTGGCATTTGCAAAAAAAAAAATCACACACACACACCCACTTTAAGTGGGTGCTATAGGGATTCGCAAGTCTAAAAACCCTTCATAAAGAGAGAGAGCACAAAATCAATCATATGGTTTCTGTTTTTTTTTTTTTTTTGGTGAAAAATGTCACCCACGTGTTGCGCATTGCAGGATGCGCAAAAAATATGAACCCACCATCATTCATGTCACTCTCATTAAAATTAATATATCTGCAATAATCTACATTCTCTTTATGTTTGAATTGCAATTGAGTAATTTCGATTTGATTTTTCCTCAGATACTTACATATCAAAAGCTGCTGTTAATACATTCAACAGAGTATGATGATGGCTACAATAATGCTGCTCTTTATTGGGCATATTTAGAAGCAAAAATTAAAATGTATGTCAAATCGATCATATACACATATGGCAGACAAAAAAATATCTAACAGCAAAAAAATTAATAGTTACACACTCAAGCAATAAATGTTAGTAAAATTGGGCTCATGAAATTGTAGCACATACGGCGATGTGAAATAAAGCCCCAACGAAATAAAACAAAAAATAAGGCCTAGGACACAATTAATGAAAAAAAACACCCAATATAAATTAAATAAAGCCCACTGAAACCAAAATCAAGATAAAATAAAGCCCAAAAAAAAACTAAATAAAGCCCAATTAAAATTCCTTAATTTTACTAAACCTTATTTCATTTTCTTATTTGGGCATTATTATTTCCTTGGGCCCTATTTCATAGAATATAGATTTCGAAATTTTATGCAGGCTTTTATAATTGAATATACAGGGGCGGAATACCAAAGGGTTACAAGTGCAAAAAATAAAATTCTGTTTTAATAAAACTTAATAAAAAATTATTATTTTAATTTTGTGAACATTAATTGGTGAAATGTTGAATAAAATAAAGGATGGACTATGCAAGTCTTATTCCTAAGCTGATTAGTTTAAGGGTGAGAGGGACGAGGGTAAGAAAAACGTTTCTTTTCCCTTCGTGTCACTCTGCTAACAAACTAATAAGCTTAGCAATAAGACTTGCATAGTGTAAACTAAGATTTAAATTTCCTGTTAAATGATGAAATGTCAAGAATTGAGCTGTCATCCTTTGACATTTATTTAGTAAAAAGTTGGGAATTTTATACATGTTAATTTTAATTGTTAAATTTTAATTGTTAAAATTTACTATAAAAAACGCATTTTTCAACAGTCATCTTTAGTGATGAGGCCCATTTTCAATTAGGCGGTTATGTAAACAAAGAAAATTGTCGCATATGGGGCTCACAAAATCCACAAACAGTCCCCGAAAAACCATTACATTCAAAGAAAGTGACCTGTATTCATCGGACCGTATTTTTTCTAAAATGATGAAAGGAAACGCCGTCACCGTGAATTCATAATTGGCTAATGTTGACATCAGTGGCCTTTGGTTTTAGCAAGACGGCGCCACAAGCCACACAGCCGGCCAAACAATTTAGTTCTTGCATGAGAAATTTTCCGTTCACGTAATTTCTCGATTTTCCAATGTCAATTGGCCGCCTCGTTCTTGTGGCCTAACGACGTTGGATTATTTTCTTTGGGGCCATTTGAAAGATCGGGTTTACGTGATGAACAAACAAGAAACAACTGACGGTCTGAAAGATGAAATTCGGTGCTTCGAGACAATCGAAACTTTGTTTAATCACGTTTTTTCAGTTTGAGATTATGGCATTAGATATCGAACTATATTATTACATTGTACGATAGCGAATGCCATAATCTCAAAGTGAAAAAGTTAATCGAATCAGTCATTGCCGTTTGCTCTTTACTGATTTATGCACATGTCGGTTAATTTGCTTATTTTTATTTTACTTGAGACAAACGTTTTTTTTTTTTTTTTTTTTTTTTGCTTGAACTTGAAGTTTTATGATGTTTGTGAACATTTTCAAGCCACAAATTGCAAAAAAACTCGCAATGAAAATTCGATATATAATTTCCGTTGGTTGATTATTTTCTACCAACATTTTCTCTTCGAGTGTTTGAATATGTACATACTTTTTAATTATTGTTCTATTTTTACATTTGGATGATGAATTTGTGCTTGTTTTTGCTGTTGTGTCTTTTTTTTCTTTCAATAAAATTATACAGATGTAGTTTTTAAAAATTTTAGGAAAAAATTTAGTTTTTTTTAATTTCATTTTGTGTTTTTATTTGTGCAACATATTGTACACAAATTTACAAAACAAAAAGCGATATTGTTGTTGCTAACATCGAACAATCACAGGCTTTGCAAAATGAAGACAAACAACAGAAATTTTATAAATTGTTGCTGGCTGACTAACTAATAATGCAATTTATATGACTCTGAATGTTGTATGTACTCGTAGATGCGACTCACACAGTGAGTAAGTGAGCGAGTGATTTTTTTTTTGTTTTAAATAAATTGGCAAAGTATTATGTATGAGTGTATTATTATATGTACATACATATTTATTTTTATGGGTTTTACTACCAGTTTTATTTATTTTTTGCTGTTTGCAGTTTATGGTCTCGTACTAGTATTTTGTTTCCAGTTGCTAGCTGACGTCAATGTGAATGTTCGTTTCAAAGCCTAACACACACCATCACCATCTCACTATCACCACTCACCACCACCTAAGATTTTTTTTGTCTTTAAACTTAAGCCGCAATGTTGGGCTAAATTAAGAAGAGAAGCAAAAAAAAACCAAGATAAAGCAAAACACAATTTTACAGTTCCGTCTCTTGTCTTGAGAAGGCAACAAAATGCAACCAAATAGCAAAATATTGTTGTAGAAAAATATCAGTCAGTCAGCATTGAAAAAAGTCTAAGAAACTCGTCGTTGCGTTATTTTTGCGCCTGAATACAGAGATTCCCAAAATGTTCAAAAACAAGCACTTTCACTTCACTGCACTGCTGCACTTTCGAACAGCTGCTTCGCACGATTAAAAGAAAAACTAATGTTTCCTTTTGGCAACTAAGGTTAAAAATAACATTTAAGAAACTCTGGTTTTAAGACCTCATAACAAACAAGCTTAAGCTTAAATTCAACCACCAACAAATTATTGAAAATAAAAAAAAAATATCAAAAAATGAATGTACACGGAACAGCAACAACACGAATCATTTGCAATATTCAATAGATATTTCTTTGTAATTTTTTGGTTAAAAATAAAAGCACCTCACAAAACCAAACTCACACACACATACACACAAATAAAAAAGGAAAAAACCTAAATGGTTACAAGGTAAAATAGTTTGCAAAAATTAATTTCATTTGTACAATTTACAAATACATATTTCTTTCTTATTTTTTATTTTTTGGCAAATATGTATATGCTTAACAATGATTTAACTTAAATCATTTTACATAAAATAAAAATAGGAAAACAAAGCGAAAACCAAAACCAAAAAAAAAACTCAAATAATTCCAAATCGAATTATAATAAGGCAATCGCCACCAGCATCATTATAAAATATTTCGTTGATTGGAAACATAAGATGAGCGTGATTACACGATTAACTATGTATGTAAGTATGTATTTCCAATATTATCTTTACATACATACATTTGTTTGAAATATAATTTTTTTTTTTTTTTTTTTTTGAAATGAGCATAAAGAGGGTTGGAGGAAGGCGACAAGAAAACGACATTCGTGGTGTAAAATGTTGGTTTCTTATTCAAGCTGACAGAAAAGAAACAGAAAGACGACATGCAGCCAGGCAGTGTGGTTGTAATAAATTTTTGGCAGAAATGAATAGGGATGGATCGTGACTAAGTTTTCACTTACGAACAAACATACACGCTCACGAAACATATTTTCTATTCATGCATAATTTGGCATTACATGGATTTATGTTTGGTTTGAGTACATAAAGCATTTTTTGAACCCAAGAGGTACTAAAAAGTAAAAAGCAATGGAAGTTTAGTTATATTAAATACATTTTATTACATGCTGTTCGAAGTTTGTACCCAGAAGTTTGCTAACTAAACGCAAAAAACACATATCGAGCCATAACCGTTAAAATAGCTTAAGCGACACATTTTTTGGACTTCGTTTTTTTTTGACAAAAATCAACTATTTACGATCGCAAATAATCAATTTTGTTCAAAAATTGATGCCCCTATCTCGGTTCTCAACTAAATTCAGTTTGGTCGTCTAAGAGTAGACCAAACTTACACACGACCAAACTGTGTTTTAGTATTATGAACCACAACTGTGTTTTAGTTGAAGTTATCATCGCGTTGCCAACTTAAAATATGTAGTTTGACACGGAAAAAACACAGTTTTAGAAAAAGTATTGTTTTTAGTATTTTAGTTAAAAGAAATGGATACAAATTAGAGAGCTGCGTAAACAGTCTTGTAATGTAAAAACGTCATGATTTTTAAATGTATTCACGTCTCATGTATTATACTAAACCAATAATAAATGCTGTCGTACTATAAGCGAAGCACGATGGATGTATTGGTGTATGTGTATATCAGTTGTAACAAACGATGTCGCAAGACAGCTTGCTTGTAACAAACACTCAATAGAAGTACTGTTGATTAGTGTATGCTTGTTATTTTTCATATTGTACGTTTGAGTGTGTGTGTAAGCTATTATGTGATTAACCGCATACAACTAATGTTAATGCATGTGTGTGCCTTTGCATGTGCGCAGAAAAAAAAGATCATACACACATACATGCCTGCGTAGAAAGAAGCAAGTATCACAAATTCTTCCGCCACGAAGTGTTTTATTCTTTACTCTTATTTCTGGCAAACAGTGTTGTTAACGTTTGTTTTATAAGACTTCGCTGTAGTAAAGCATTTGAAAAATCCCTCATGTCTTGAAAGTTCTTATAAGATATCTTGTGCAGGACACTAGTACCTATGCAGGAATGTTATCTCGTGAGAGCGTGAGACTTCGTGCGTGATTATTAAAAAAGCTTACGCACGATCACGCACGAGTAATTTTTTTCAATCACGCTCACGCACTCACGCGTGATTAATTATAATATTTGATCACGAATCACGTGAATTACGCGTGACTCACGCGTGACACGATAAAATCACGACATTTGCACATATCTAGTACTTACTACTCAGCTAAAGAGCAAATCGTTATTGGTGACGCAAATAATCTATACACGCAAAACATAATTACTTCTGTTTCTTCTACATGTGCGCATTGCGTTGATATAATCTAAAAATAACTTTGTTGAAAAAAAACAAGCCACGACGTTTTTCGGTTTCTTGTCGGAATTCACACGTATATAACTCGAGCAAACAAAAAAAAAAAAAAAAAACAACAACATCAGCACATGACCACGTTGAGTCAATCGACAAGCAAGGAAAACACCAACACAAACAAATGAAATTAAATTATATTTTAAAATGCACGGAATTGATAAGTACAATATTCAAGTTAATGACAAATATTATTGAAATTAAAAATTTTATTTATTAACATGGTTTTATTGAAAATATTTCTTGTCTATTTTTTTCTGTGTATTATTAGTATTTTTTTGCCACAATTTTAAAATCCTTGAAGGAATTAATTTGTTAGTGGGTGTTTATTAGCTTACTTTCTAAGAAATTCGAGTTGCTGCTTGCAATTAAAGCGTATTTTTAAAACATATTTATGGAGATAAATTAATTTACATTGTACACATACATATGTATGTATGTATGAATATTTCACTATGGTTTTATAATAATTATTCGCAAATGCGATAAAAGCGTCGTCATATAACGCCTACACGAATAACAAGTACATACATATTTATTTATTTTTGCACTACAGAATTAAAATGAAGTTATTTTTAGATTTAGACGAAAACAAAGTAACTCAATAAAAACCAAGAAAATATTAACCAGAACGCACGTCATTGTTAATGTTCATCAAAGAGAAAAAAGGGAGATGAACAAAAAAAAAACGTTGGTAAAATAATAAAACTAAAAGGAAGAGAAATCTATCGGTGTGTCGTGACGTAAAATAGAAGGAAAATAACTGTTATTAGGTGGGAATGCAACAAGTTGTCTATGGTTAATAGGTATAACCTCTCAAATACATTTTTGCACACTTTGAGTTGTTGGAGATCGATAATAGAAATAATACAGCTGGGTTTTAATTAATGGCCTTCGCATCAATTCCCCTTTCAAACAAAATCGAACCAGTTATTAAGCGGCCATTGCACGCTGAACCTATAACACCAATCTCCCTCCCTCCCTCCCTGCTTTCTATTTTTGATTTAGTTAGTACACCCTTGACCCCTTTCTTATTATATGAAAGTTGTCTGCTCGATCTTTAAAAGTAAAATCTATATTTAGCAAGACAAAAAAAAAACTCATCAATAAAAAATTTAACCTTATAAAGTCCTTTTATGAAGTTATTTAATCAAAGAAAGTAGAAGCAAAAAAAAAAATACAAAGTAGAAGAAGTGCTTTAAGACAGCAGCAACAAGTAAAAACCTTTCACATTTTTACGGGCATAAAATGCAAAAACGCTGTTGCTTATTTGGTATGCATTGGTTGTAAAAAAAAGCTGCAAAACACCGTCACTTTTTTAAATTTTTTTTTAAGTTTTCATTGCTTCTATAGTCACCACCATTGGTGGCGGTGGTAGTGGTGTTTGGTTGATATTTTTTTTAACACAAATTTGGTTTTTTATATTTCTTTTTATTTTTTTTGCTTTAAAGCTGATGATGTATTTCTTGGGCAATATACATAAGAGCATATACATACATATGTACATACTTACGTACGTATGTACATTCGGCCAAAAGCCGACAAACAGGCAACATTGGTATTGTTGGTGGTACAAAGTGAAAGGTGCTCGCTCCCACAATTCAAAGTTCATATAACACTCTTGGTTGTTTCATATTACCAATCCAATTTTAATTCAATCTACTCAGCCAAGCAAATTATGTACAAAAAAATACATATATACATACATACATATGTATGAATTTTTTGTTGGTATGTATGTATGTGTTTGTTGTAAGCCATTCAGCCAGCCGCAAATTTAGACAACATGTAATGAAATAATTTTTTGTTGCTTTTATTTCTTTCATTCATTCATTGAATGCCTTGAAAAGAAAGTTGTTTGTTATTAAACAAATGAAAGGAACTGTTACCAAGTTGAACAACAATTGTAAATTATTATACATAAGTGCATACATACATAAGTGTAAGTTTTGTCTGGCTGAATGACTGTCCGTCCATCCGTCTGTTAGCTGCATGTCTGTTGAGTCTTATTAAAGTATTTTTTCTGCAATAAGACTTGATCAAAATCAAAATAGTAATTAATTGTGGCAGAAAAATTAGAAAGACTAACTAGCACAAGCAGACTTAGTTAGGTCTTGTAAATACCAAAAACTAATAATAAATAAATAGGAAAATATTTTCCAGTGTTTATTTTAAACACGCGCAATGCATTATAGGAAACACATCCAACAATGGCTTTATTGCAAGTCAAGCTGAAACCATTTTTCAAAAAAAAAAAAAAAAACAAACAAATAAATAAATAAATATTTATGAACATTAGAGTGGCCGTTATTTTTTTTTTTTTTTTTTGATTTCTTATATTCTCTTCCCCAAAATCGGTTCAGTTTTATGTAAAAAAATATACAAAAAACGTCATAGCGATAAGTTGTGTTTTAGGGGTTGCGTCCCCCCTCAAAGTTGGCCTTCAAACCAATTTTTCAGTGTAATTTTTTGCATATCTATCTTTTTAAAAAATCATTTTACAAGAATATGATTTATGGCAGTATTTTAGCTCTTCTAGTCAACAACATTAGTCTCGAAGAAAGATTTTTGTTAAAATTAATATTTTAGAAAATAATGAAGAAAATAACCAACAAAATACCAAAAAGTTTATATACCAAAATTATCAGCCTGACCCACGATATCGACAACGTTCGACTTGTCGCACACTTACATTTGAAACAACAACAAAATTTTAAAGTTTTTTTGGCCCTATCTCTTCCCTATCTCTATATATATATAAAAATTATATATGTACATATGTATGTTCGTGATCGCTAAACTCAAAAACTAATGGACCGATTTTGACCAAATTTTATATGCATGCTCTATGGGCCGTGAGTAGTGTTTCTGTGTAGTTTGCAGTTCGTCCGACAGATGGCGCAATATTTAGTTTTTTCGTGTTTTGCCCGATAGAGATTAGCGCGATAAGCCTATGCTGTGTTTCGCTGAAGGCGTTGGGTCCTAAATCAGCGTGTAGTGGCGTTAATTAGCCCGATATCGCAGACTTGCAGTGAAAATAAAATTTGAAGGCAAAACAACGTTTGCCCGGGTCAACTAGTATTTATATAAAAATTATATATGTATATTAAGCATGTACAATAAGATCTTATATCTACTAAATTATTTCATACATATGTATATGTACATATGTATAGTCCCCCAGGGGAGTCTATTTTTGACTACGGATGTGGCAACACCGGGGCCCCAGCTGGGGTGATGTGGCATTTTCCATTGACGTACCTTTGGTACATTACCCATAGAACTTATGTGTTACTACCCGATCTCTGGCAACAGAGCAAAGGATGTGCACATATTTATAAAAGGAAGACAGGTCCTGTTGATGTCAGTTAGGTGCAGCGTCACCTAGAACTGCCCCTGAGTTCAAAAGACGATAGAGGTGAAGCCCTTGTGGTGGAACTTCGAGGTCTGACCAGAGGCTACTTCTGGTTCCACGGGTGCCGGTTGCCCGACAGCCGAGCTGCTTTGAAGTTTTGAGTGCATGTAGCGGTCGTCAGGATCCTTTGCTAAAATGCCGAGTTCGTCCTACCCCACGGGGTTTAAGGGATGATTTTGGTATGTGTGGAGTAGGCACTGGATTTTTGGCGACACAGGCATGGGTTCATCTCGGATGAGTGGTTGAGCTGTGCCGGCAATGGTTGAGGAATTCTCTTGGGGACCTCACTATGTGTGTATACACAACACCTTAGCGTGGAAGCCGGAGAATTATCGTGGTGGCTGTGCTTGCTACCAAAATCGCTGGGAGAATAGTCTTGGCTTCCCGGTGTGAAATCAATGCTAGTTTTTGGTCTGACGCGGTCAGCCAGACACTATTCTAGGTGCTGTTGCCATTCAACAGAAGCTGCTATGGGCACGGACAAAGCAGCAGAGTTTAGATAGCTCCAATTACCTCAGCAAGGTAATTGAATATAGTACAGGGATAACTATATTCAAAGATTGCAACCTATGTGCCTTATGGAGTGGGCCATAGGTTCATTCTAAAAGGGTGCGTGGGGGCGATGGTCTGGCGTCTTACCTGCACCCGGTGCTTTGGCACCCGTGAGATAAGGCCGTAATGGCAGGTGCCCACGGAAAGCTATTGCACATCTGTACATATGTATAGTCAAAAGAAAACTAAAAATACAACCCCTAAAATACAACTTATCGCTATGAAATTTTTAAGCATTTTTTTACATAAAACTGAACTGATTTGGGGAGAGAATATCACAAATCAATAAAAATTCTCCATACAACTAACGGCCACCAGTGATGCCAACTTTTTTGGCTTTAAAAGCACATCAAAATTAAAAAAAAAAACACTAAAAAGCGTAATTTTGAGATCTAAAAAGCGTAAAAAGCACTAACGTGAAAAACGAGTGAAGATCCAAACGATTTAAGTTTAATAATGTATAATATTTTCAAAGCTATTCTTTATTTCGGCAATTACTGAAATATGTATATCAGATGAAAAATGTATGCTTTACACTGAAAAAATAAATACACTAAGTTTTTATAAAAATAATTTTAAGAAATACACAAATTGCTTGGTGCTTTTTTAAACAAATTGTTGGTGCTTTTTATTTCTTGACTGTGGAACTAAACCCAAAACTCAAAATGAATTTTCCTTATATAACATAGGTGTATATGTACATTTTTTTTGAAGAAGTCTAACATTTAAAAAACATAAGCACTGAAGTTAAGTTATTTATAACCTACTTCGTTCCTTTTTTCTAAAATAAAGTACATATAATTTAAGTTTATATAACTTGGTTAACTTGCAATTACTTTTTTTTTAAGTTTGTAACTTTGTTATTAATATTGCGTTTGCTGTGAAAGAATGTTTCCACAGCATTGTTTAATAAAAATCAAATTTTTAGTCTTGATTTTAAAAAAATTAACTACTACTCCCATCGAGTTCAAAATCTAATCAGCAAGTCAAAAAGACTTGGCAAATGCTGCTAATTTGACTAATTTCAGGTGATTTGTTTCTTCGTTGACGAAAAAAATTAATTTTTTTTATAATAACTTAAAAAGGTTTCGTCGAATTGATTTTAGAATTCACTGATTCTCATAGAATCAAAATGTGTATCGGATGCTTCAAATTTGAAGTTTTAGGGATAAAATGTAAGGTCAACCGATTTCTATATTTTTATATACAAAAACTTTTTTTAACAAAATATTTTAATTTAGTGCTTTTTTACTTAAATTACGCGTTTTTCCTGGTTTCAGTGCTTTTTAAAATTTAAAAGTTGTCAACGCTGATGACAAACTATTTTTTTTATATCAACCTATACGAAAGCTGACATTTTTGTAACAAAGTTTGAGTTGATTAGGAGAAATAAGCAACTGTCTTTGATTAAATTTGTTGGAAGTTGATTTGGAAGATTGGAGTTCAACAGAAGATCTTGTCAAGAAATATATAGCCACATTTCCAAAAAGTTTAAACCTTAGAAAATTTTTCATATATTATTTATTTAAAGTACAACAATTTCTGATTATATTACACAGTACAACATATGATTTTGGGACTCAATCATTCGTTTTGTCTTCTTACCTGCTAAAATATTTTTAATATCGATTTGAAGTTAGTAACTATCGTATAGGGGAATTTTTTTTTTTTTTTGTTTGACATAACTCGAGAACCACTAGTCCGATTTAGCTGAAACAAATTTAGAAAAATTAAGAATTACAATTCCTCTAATTTCCTATGTGTGCAACACTTTCGAAGTTAAAAATGAATGTATGAAGGGAAAAAGGTATTTTTTGCCTAAAAATTTAATTTTTTTTTTTTAATTCATAAAAAATCAAAAATGCAAAAGTGGCAAATCTAATTTAAAAAAAAAGAATAAACAAAAGGTTATTTGATTTTTATGACTGCGAAGCAATAAACGCTAATAAATGTGCGTGAACAATTAAAAGGAAAAAAGGATAGTGGACTGTTTTAATTATTTGGGGTTTTCGGTGACTACCTGTATGATTTTTTTACAGAAATTGCACCCTCATTCATTATTTCGAAAGTTTTGCAGAATTTGAAACGTACAAGTGTTGAATCAGGTATATAGCCAGGTACCCTTAAAACATGCGCCCATTTATAAGTACCTGTCAGTAAAATATTGAAAAATACGTAGTATTTATAGTTGATCGATTTTTGTCATTCAGACAGTGCCGACGAACGCGAACAGTAAAAGTGATTTTTCTCCAGTTTTTTAAAAGTGAATAACAAGAAAACATAAAATATATAAATATGGAAAATAACAAGTGCCCAAAATTGGATAATTTTTGCTACGTTTGTGGTCAAATCGTCCTAAAAAAAACAAAAACTATCGACAAAATTTGTCTACTGAGGAACTCAAAAAAGCGTATTGTGATTATTTTGATGAAGCAGATTTAAGTGGTTCAAATTTTCGCCGAACACAGTGTGCAAAAGTTGTTATAATACCCTTGTAAATTGGATACATGGAGGAGGTGCAACGTTCTCTTTTATGAAGCCAGTAATTTGGGTGGAAGACACAACTGGACATGATGAATCCAGGTGCTACGCATGCATAAATTTTCGTCCTGGATTAAACAGACAACAATTGAAAACAAAAGTACACACTGCTGCATTTACTGCCACACTTCCAGTTAACCGCCCTGCTGATGTCGATGCACCTAAACCTCCGAGTCTGGATACTGTGTCCCTGCAAGCCGAAACCGTTTTCACCAATCCGACCAACGTGAATGATGCGGATTGGACACCCGATATTGAAAATAATACAGGACAACCGCTAACACAAATCGAAATGGAAAAATATCTCACTTTACTCACAGGTTACGTGGCTTTATGATTAAAGGAATTGTAATTCTTAATTTTTCTAAATTTGTTTCAGCTAAATCGGACTAGTGGTTCTCGAGTTATGTCAAACAAAAGAGCCTAAAACGTGAAAAATTCCCCTATACGATAGTTACTAACTTCAAATCGATATTAAAAATATTTTAGCAGGTAAGAAGACAAAACGAATGATGCACAAGTTCTTCATTTTGGGCCTACTTTCTCGTGAAATTGTCAGAATTGAGTCCCGAATCAATGACTTCAAAAATGTTGTACTGTGCTACGTCAAATCAATATACTTCGGTATTTCTTATACATACAAGATATTCATGAATTGTTAACTAGTTTTTTTTTATCTATAAATTGTTAATGTTTTCGTTATGTTTTTCAATTATTACTTGTAAATAAAATATAATATATAAAAAAATTAACAAAACTAACTCAAAATCGTGTTTTTACTTTGAATTTTTGTATCTAAAATAGTTGCCCCTTTTTTGAAAAAAATCCCCTTTTTTGTGCCACTTTTATTTCTTAAATCCCCTTTTTGTGCTACTTTTCGAAATTTCTCAACGGTCACACTGCATACAGACATACATATGTGCGTATGTATGTATGTACTGTGAACTTTGAAAATCTAAGGCTGTGATGTGCTGTTGACCTTAACAAATAAAAAAAGCGGTACAATGTTGAAAGTTTTTCGCAACTATACTACAAAATGTTTATTTCAGCAAAGAGAAAAGCAAAAAAATTATCAAATTTATTCTCGCCTTGGCGGAAGTAATAACAAACTAATTTAAAAGTTTAAAAAGATTTCAGCCCTTTTTAGGCCGCTAAGAAATTTTAAAAATTTATTACTGATAATTCATTTGGTTTCTTTTTTATTTAGTGTGATTTTCATATTTTAAATTAGGTTATTTACTGGTAAAATCCAAAATTGCCCTCATAAATTAAACTGAATTTATTTATTATGAGTTACTTACCTATTTCAGTAACTTTTCATTTTGTAAATATACATGTATATATACATATGTATGTATGTATGTAGATCTTATCATAGCAAAAAAAATAAAAAATACTAAACTGTAGCCTTAATATAAAAAATCAACTATTTTGCATTAATCATTATAATAAAAAAAAATAATCATATATATATAGAAAATATGAAGCATCTCGAACACTTAATTAATTTATTTCAGATTCCTGTTAAGTGATTTTATAAACTGAAATATGTATTTATGTAGGTACATATGTATGTATATTTAGATAATAAGAAATGAGTCAAACTAGTCGGCCTTAATTGAATTTTGCTTTTTAACAATTTATTTAAGTTATAAAACAATACGCACGCGAAAAGCTTATCTGTCTTAAAATCTTTTTAAACAGAATTTTTTTATCTTCTTAATCAATAAATTAAAATTTTACTTATTAAAAGTATCAGTAATTATAGTTTTTACTTTTGGTCATAAAATTTATTTAAAAAAAAAACTAGTTATTTTTGATTTGTTTCGAGATTAACGGAATGGCCCACAATGTCGACAAAAAACCTTCGATGGACAATTGTATTGAAAACAACGATAAAATAAGAAAATTAGTTTTTTTTTAATATGAATAATCGATCGAATTTTTTCTGCCGACATCGTGGTTCAGGCTGATTTTTGCCGCAAATGTAAAGTCGAGGAAGAATTGCTTTTATTCTAAGGTTGACATTGATGAAATGCCAAAAATGCTTTTGAATAACAGCTGGAATATTTACTTCGAGTTTTCAATTGTTCTTTGCTAATCAAATAATGGAAATATGTACATTAGGGATATAACCTTTTAAAAAATTTTTAAAATATCAAAATTGGCATAGCACAGTCCGATAGAGCATAAAAAATTATAAGGGAAAGCATATTTATTTTTTCGCTAAGGTCAAAAAAAGTTCACGCACCAAACGCGATGGAATTTTCTTTTATTTTTGGTTAAGGAAAATTAATAATAAGTATATTTAAAACAAAAAATAAATAAAAAACACCGTATAAAGTTATGAATATTCAATATTGCATTAAGAATGCCTCGAAATGTGTTTAGAAAAACCAATTGGTGCGTGAACTTTTTTGAGAAAAATTACAAAAGATTATGATTTTCGTGTTTACTAGGACATGGTTGACCTCATGGTACTATGCCAAAAAATTGGTTATACCCCTAATGTACATACATATGTACATAATGTTTTCAAATTAATCGAATTTTAAGAATTAAGTAAGTCTTAACGCGAATCAAACGAATTTTTTAAATACATGAACTCGAATATTTTTAATTTTTATTTTAATAAAACTTTTTTTAATTTAACCGACTCCAAAACAAGATCTTACAAAATTCATGATAATTATACATATGTATGTACATACCCTGCAGAAAATGCGAATACTGAAATTGTGGTGATTTACCAGTGACGTTGTCAGTAGTACTACTGACCATGTGTACCCCAGCCAATGGTATTATCTATTGACATTTAACATTAGCTTGTCATTGAAAATCCACCACTAGACTGTAGCACTACTGACTAAGTAGTTCTTTTGGAACCACATGGAGACATTGGCACCAAAGATTCACTAGTAAATTTTAGGGGCTCTAGTATACCAAATCGATATATCCTCTCTCGTTGTTAATAGTAAAATTATAGTGATTTTCTAGTGACATAGTCAATAGTGCTACTGATTAGGTGTACCCCAGCCAATGTAATCTACCAGTAGACTTTAGCACTATTGAAAATGTAGTTCTTTTACGGCCACATATGGAGATATTTGACCCAAGGATTCACTATTAGATTTTAGTGATCCTTGTCTACATACATAGATATGTTTATTTAATATTGTTGCATAGCATAATAAAAAAAGAAAAACAAACTTGACGCGTTCATTGACAATATCACCAGAAATATGTACATTACAACTGTTGTCTCTAACGTATCTCTACTCTTGCATAAAAGGAAAGTTGAAGACATTTTAACTAGTGCAATTGACGCTGGAGAAAGAGTATTGACATAGAGACATATGGTTCTAGGATGACTAGAGGGTACCTACTCCTCGTATGTGTGTATGTAAGTATGCATGCATATTTTCGTGTTTCAGTAGCAGCGAATAAGTTATTAACAATCAATTTAATATGTAGGTACCTACTAATTATTACACGAATTTGTTGCTGGCTGGGTAAACACATGTTATTTCTAATCGTTTTGTATGGCACCAACATCCTTGGAAAAATTACTGCAACTAAAGTGTAAATACCAACAAACAAGATAGCAAAGCAACAAAAACCTGCACCAAAAAATGCATTTCAAATATTGACATAATTACCTGTTGCTATTTACTACCTGTTGTTGTAGTTGTTTCAATTTAACAGTATATTGTGTATGTATGCATATATGTACATATGTATGTACATACACACACATATATGTATGCATGAATGTATGAAATGTATGTAAATGTGTATGTGCATGCATGTGTTGTTTTGTTAGTTTTACTCACTGTTGCCAATTCAGCTATTTTCTCGTCAAATCTAGCGATTTTTAAGTACATTTTGCGGGAAAAATTATGATTTAGCTATTAGCGGGAATTCTAGCGATTTTTTTGCATCAAACTATAGAAAGAAATTGATTGAATAGCTTAAGAACAATGCATGTTTTAAAGCCAGAAAGTTCGCTAATGTACTCACATCCATATTGAAAAGCGCTTTCATACATAAGTAAATACGTTTATAGTATTATTAATCCTTTAAAGAACGCAAAGCTTTCGTGAGCAAAAATGTAGTACTCCAAACCGGGAACTCGCCATACAAAAATCATCCGGTTTGTCAGCGCTACTTTTGCTCTATAGTAGCAGAAGCCTGCTTTATTTGAAGCAATTTTTTTACTGGGTAAGTCCTGAATTCAGTAGCTATAATTTTTTTTTATAAACATATATAAATATATAATGAATATGTTACATATATGTATATGTTTTTTAATGACCTACTACATTGCTTTTATTTGGTATTTTATAAAATTTGTAGGGCAATTCGGGAAGTATGAAAGAAGTTAACAAGTTACCGTAAAATTTTTGAAACAACCTAAAAATAAATTGGTTTTTTAGCTATTTATCGCTAAGTTTTCAAATGTTTTTGAATTTTAGCTATTTTCTAGCTATTTTCTTGTACACTTTAGCGATATATGTTGGAAAAAAAGTTGGCAACAGTGGTTTTACTTCTGTTTGCATGGCTGAGTTTAACAGTTATGCATTCAATTACACAAACAGCAGCAACAACAAAAGTTAACTTAGAACACATTTTAGTTGTGCAAAACTTAAAAACTTGTAATGAAAAACAACTTTTTCATACACTTTCACACGAACGCTCGCTCCTCTCTGTCTCTCTATTTCTTTTACTACCTACCAATCATTCCCGACCAAGAGCATTCTGGCCAAATATTTCTACATGTACATGTACATATACATACATACATATGTACATACACACATTAGCACTTATACATTTATGTTTGCATATGTACACATGTATGCATAAGTATATGTTACCAACAGCAACAATAAATTCAAAGAAAGAAAAGGAGGAATGAAGAGAGAAAAAATAAATAACTGTAAACATTTTTTCTTGACATACCAATACTAATTGTATGTAGTGAGCGTTAGTCAATAATAACCCTGCAGAAAGTGCGAATAGTGAAAATGTACTGAGTCGCTTTTGACTTTGTCACCTGTACTACTCTACAATTATTCCCCATATAATACTTTGTGCTATAGACATTTAACATGTGCTTGTCATTGAAATTCTACTAGTAACACTAAAACAATTGACTAGGTAGTGAATTCATAGTTCTTATGGGAACATGGAGACATACCGAACATACATTTACTGGTACATTTCTATACCTTACGTACATACAAATTTATGTATGTATATTGACAAGTTGTTGCAAAATCCACCAGAAATACACCACATCTGTTTTCTCTATTTCTTTTATACTGCCGAATAGAAGAGAAATTGTAGACAATGTAACTACTACTAGAATTTTAGTGTTGACATAGAGACACTTGGCCCCAGTCTGACTGCAGGGAATTTATAAATACTAGAGATGTGCACGTGAGTGTTTTCTGACTCACGACACGCACGCTCACACAGAAAAATATTAAACTCGCGCACTTTCACGCACGAATGATTTTGGACATTTTCGCGATCACACACGCTCACGAATAAAATATTTTTAATCACGCACGAGTGGTTTACAACTTATCACGATCACGCACGCTCACGAAAAAGTATATGTATAATATAATTTTCATGTTTTTTGGGTTGAAAAATGGGTTCTTACATATACATATGTACATATCTATGTATATATGTATGCTCGTGTTTTTGTAAGATTTACAATGTAAATTAAAATAAAGCAAAGTTAATTTAATATCGTTTTAAATATTCGTATTCGCGGATATCATTTTAAATATTCGAATTCGAATTGTCGTATATCAAAAATTGACATTCCGCACATGTATGTATGTATACATACATAATATAAATGTGAAGGTAAGCATATTAAATGAGAAAATATAAAATGTTTCTGTTACGTAACATTTTCAAAGACTCCCCCCACCCCCACCATAACAAATCATAACAAAACTCGAACCCCACCATTCCTCCCTGCAGTGTTACGTAATATATGGACGGCCCTAAAGCAAAAAACATTTTCTGAGGTACAATTCGTCAGTAGTATTGTTGACAAATTGCACTGTATCAGTAGTGTTTCTCAATTGATACTTCCTACAGGGTATCTAAGAAACATACATACATACTTAAAAAGGTGTATGTATACATCAAACAAAATGCTCCGAATTGGTAAAGAATTCGTAACGATTGCTCGACAAAATCTTCCGATTTCGGCACTGAAATCGTAACAATTTTTGTATGAAATGGTTGACACGACTTCGTAAAGATATGTCGGTACGGATTCGTTACGACATATAGGTACTAGGGATGCCAAACGGGAAATCCCGGGATTTTCGGGATTTGGCAAATCCCGCATCCCGGGATTTGTAAAATTCAATCCCGGGATTTAATTTTCGGGATTTCTTAGCAATTTTTATATAAAAACTTTGTAAATTCAAATTTTCGTTGATTAGGTATTTTTTATAATATTTAAAAGTCCCATACAATTTTATACGTACAGTTTTAACAATTTAATGACTATTCGTAACAGTTCTTATAAATTAACAAGAGCAAAATAAATAAACTACTTTCTTACGGTTATTTTCGTCAAAGGTGCTACAATATATGTACATTTTAGAATTATTTTGAAAAAACAAGAAACATATTACCTTTGGAAGGAAAATAACATTTGAAAAATTCATAAGTTTGACAAATTTATTCCGTCTTATTCTATATTATGAGAGCAATTATAATTCAAATTCCACGCGAAATTTTTCCCGTAGTGTGTATAACTATGCAGTGTATAACTATCTGTATGTCGACTCCTCAACGCTAAAAAAATTAGCACTTATCTACTTGTCGGTAACAATTAAGTACTATTGACACCTCCTCACAATTGGAGTAGAATACAATACAAGGCAAGTGAAAACTTTTTGTTGTCAGGTTGACGTAAAAGCGAGAAATATTTACAGAAAATGCGGAGTATTTTGTCTAAAAAACTGCTCGACTGTGTATGTATGTTTTTTACATTGCAGTTCAAAATTATTTTGTTTTTTATTTAGACCGTTCAGGTCGTTTTTGATATAAACCTAAGATCAAACCCATTTAAATTACATGGATTTGATAAATAGTTTTAGTCAAAAACAACCGACTGAATGAGTTAGACTCAATTATAGTTGTATTCGAGAAAAAGGCCAGGACACTAATAAACCATACTCTTCTTAGCGAACGTATGAATGCATACATATGTATCTGTTGAACTTGTAGAAAAAAACTTATGTATGAATTTAAAATTTTTCAGTAGAGCTGAAATAGTGCCATGCACTATTTTTTTCAAATGTTGTGGATTGACAATAATATGCAGGTTTTTTGTGATTGCATTCAAAACAACAAAATAAGGCATTCTCTCTGATATGAATAGATCCGCGAAAAAAGGGACTTTGGTCCCACTGTGCATCGTTCCTAATGTACATATGTACTTACATACATGCATACACATGTGTAAGAACATACATATGTATCTATCCTTATTAATCGACGTTGCTTAGTCCTGTTAGTGCAGTTCTCTTCAATTATATTTTAAAAGTGCTCGTTTGCTTACACAAAGACAGTCTCTTGTTCGATTTTCCGGATTCGGGATTTAGTAATCCCGATCCCGGTATTTTCGGGATCCCGGGATTTTTCGGGATTACGGGATTTTCGAGATTTCGGGATCTAAATATTTTTCGTAAAATAAATTATTTTTTTAATAAATATTACTTTAATAACAATTTAATGCATTTTAAAAGGTTTTGTTTTCATAATTTATCATTGCACAATTGTCTTTAAAGTGAACAATTTTCTAATACGAATATGAAATAAAAATCAAAAGAATTTTTCTCATCTATTTTTAAGTTGATTAATCACATTTGATGTTAGGGAATTTATAGTGAAAACAATAACTAAATATGAAAACTTGTTTTTGTTTTCAATATAAATGTTTTGCTATTATCTAAACCAAAACGAATATAAGTACATATCGGTGGACTTTTAGCACTACCGCTTAAGTTGACTTACGAAAATTTTAGATTCTACTAACGTTTTTTTTAATTGCGATTGATCAACAACAAGTATAACGGTTGTTACATATGTATGTATGTATACCAAGCATTATCTAATTTTTTATCAATTTCGTTACGACTATGAGAACGATAATAACCCTGAACATGTCGAAAAATGAAGAGAAATGTATACACTACATTAAAAGTTTGCCTGAGCACTTGAACAGTATTTTTGCTCTACTGAAAAATTTTAAATTCATACGTAAGTTTTTTTCTACAAGTTCAACAGATACATACATATTTATTCATTCGTTCGCTAAGAGGAGTATGGTTTATTAGTGTCCTGGCCTTCTACTCTGCAACTTGAATACAACTATAATTGAGTCGAACTCATTCAGTCGGTCGTTTTTGACTAAAACTATTTATCAAATCCATGTAATTTAAATGGGTTTGATCTTAGGTTTGTATCAAAAACGACCTAAACGGTCTAAATAAAAAACAAAATAGTTTTGAACTGCAATGTAAAAAATATACATACACACTCGAGCAGCTTTTTAGACAAAATACTCCGCATTATTCTGTAAATATTTCTCGCTTTTACGTCAACCCGACAACAAGAAGTGTTCACTTGTCTTGTATTGTGAGGAGGTGTCAATAGTACTCAATTGTTACCGACAAGTAGAAAGTGCTAATTTTTTCAGCTTTGAGGAGTCGACATACAGATAGTTATACACTGCAATTATGAATAAATTTCCGCAAGAAATTTCTCATTTTTCCAGTTAGATTTTTTTGTTTTCCCTATTATTTGCTAGTTTGAAATTATTCCCCGGGAAAAATTTCTCGTGAAATTTGAATTATAATTGCCCTCATAATATAGAATAAGACGGAATAAATTTGTCAAACTTATGAATTTTTCAAATGTTATTTTCCTTCCAAAGGTAATATGTTTCTTGTTTTTTCAAAATAATTCTAAAATGTACATATATTGTAGCACCTTTGACGAAAATAACCGTAAGAAAGTAGTTTATTTATTTTGCTCTTGTTAATTTATAAGAAATGTTACGAATAGTCATTAAATTGTTAAAACTTTACGTATAAAATTGTATGGGACTTTTAAATATTATAAAAAATACCTTAGAATCAACGAAAATTTGAATTTATAAAGTTTTTATATAAAAATTGCTAAGAAATACCGAAAATCCCGGGATTTCCGGGATTTCCGGGATCGGGATTTCTCGTTTGGCATCCCTAGTACAAGCAAGTCAGTACCCCTCTTCAGTGTGCACACTTCTACCGATATTCGGTAGATTCTACCGAATATGTTTGTGAATTTAACAATCTACCAATTCTACCGAACAAGGCCTGAAATCTACCGAATATTGTTATTTGGTAATTTAAGTCGATATATGTGTAAATTGCCTATTTTTCCACATAGCAGCTCGGCCGCAGAGCGGTCATTTTCTGTCATGAAAATCATTAAAACAGAATAAATAAATCGGTTAAAAACTGAAACTATAAGTAACCTAATATTTGCCAAAGAATTGTGCCTTGGGGATGAAATATTTATTCCTACCAATGATTTAATAATTTTTGCACAAAAGTTTAAGTTCATAAATGGATCTTACATATAATCTTTGTAGTTACAAATGTTTGTAAAATAAAAGTTATTTTAGTAGCTTTATAAAACCTATGTACACAAACTGAATTGCTGTTATTTATGTATATTATTTTATATATAAAGGGTAAGAGCAAATAACTGGGGATAAAACTTTTTTTATTGCGTTTTTTAGCTGTCAAAAGTTCTCATGTCCATACATTTTGTATGGAGCATACCGAAATAACGCGGCGGCAACGCGACGGCAACGCTTTGCTATTGGAAAATCCGATTTTGACATCGCGTTTCACAATGAAGTTAGTTGCAAAAGAAAACAATTGCCTTTTGTTTGCCATCATCAGCGTTACCATATGTGAAGATTTATCTTATTTTCGAAGTTTTTCGGGATGTTAAAAATACCAAAAAATATCTTTGTTAAAAATAAGATTTTTAAGAATATGATATTTAATACTTTTAATATATCATTTAATGTCCTTTTGAATAAAGTATTGACATATTTTCTTCTTTCCTTAATTAAAATTATGAATTATGTGCATACATATATTTATCTTATAATTACATGTTATATTCCGAAAATATTTTGTGTTATTTACATTTACGTTTGTTCCCTACAAGAAATGAATGACTAAAACTAACACAAACAGAATTTTTTCACTAGCACATTTTTAGCAATTGTACACTGAATTCAATAGTGACAGTCAATTGACAGGTCATTTAATTATAGTTGCTCCACTCTAGCATATACATATGTATGTATGTATGTTAGAGTGGGACATCTAATATAAATATGCCAAAACTTTTAAAAATCGAGTTTTAATACAAAAAATACAAATTATTCTGTCTGTGAAAATTAAAATTTATGCATAAGTGTTAAAAAAAAGATAAGTAAGAACAATAGTGAATAAAAGAAATGTACAAAATTTAATTTAATATATATGTATCTAGATATTTCTTTTCAAAGTTGTAGATATTTGTAAAAAGCAAGATGCGTTAGCGGTGAAAAGGTGTGAAGAGGGCTGGATACCGCCTAGGTTATTGTTTTTGCTTATTTCTATCTTTAATTTTAAATATTTGATTTACTTCTATATTTTGAATTGACTTTAAAAAAAAAAACAATATAATAAAAATTATATTTTTTGCCAGTATATCAATCATGTATGATAGCTCAATTGTGGGGGATATATTAGTCAATTATGATTTTTAATTTTTGTCCGACTTGAAGGTTTTTGAGAAGAAATAATTGCAACGCTGACCATAATCCTTAACACAAGCAAGTTTTTCAAATCTTATAAATAACTAAATTTTTCAAACTTTAATTATTTTATTTTAATTTAAGTAACAAAACTTATGTAACAAAATTTTAATAACAAAATCACAAACAACAATGTCGTCCGTGCAGCAGTTAAAATAATCAGGGTTGTTTTATTTATTTGTTTGATAACCCTGTTTTTGACATAACGCTGACGCTTTTGTTTAGGTATGGCATTTCAGCGTTAAAGCTCGGCGGAAAAAAACGTTCCGCTTTCCGTCCTTGTTTAGGGATGGCTGTATGTTTGTGAGTATGTAATTACAGCACAAATGCAACAAAACATGCGTGATGTTTCTGGTATTCGCCTATTTACGGCCATGGTACAATTATACTAGGTACATGCACGACTACAACAAAATTACAACACCAAAAAACACATTCATTTTGTTGGTATAAACAAACGAATAATTGTCAGAAACACATGCCTTTTGTTTTTAAAAATAACAATTACAGGGTAACTAAAGTACAATTGCAGACGCGGCATTCATGAATGATTATAGTCATTCAGTGTTGCCAATAGGTGTGTAATTACACAGGGTGTGCAATTACTCTCATTTGTAGGCCATGTAATTACATTCATGTATAATCTGTGTGTAATTCTACTTTGGCTTGTATTTTTATTTATTTTTGTTTTAATTTTAACCTACACAAAAGATGTTTAGTGTAATTTTCTTCAACATATAATTGGAAACACAGCCATATTTAATTTCATTGGCAACACTGTAATCATTTTTGCACACACATACACTAACATTTTTGCAGCTTGTAAACAAAGTTTGACAACTGTAGGTATTGTATACATTAACAGGCTGGGCTTGTGCATGTACCTGTTATAATTGTATCATGTTTACGGCTACTGCTACCAGTGCTGCTAACTAATTTTAGAGCTTTATGATTTGTCTTGGTCGACTGGCTGTTTGTTGGCAGCCATAATTGTAGACTTGCTGATCATGGTCAAGAAGCTTTGCATACAAACATATATACATATGTACATATTATGACGGACTTTATGCACGTACAGACATGTTAACAATTTGCTGTGTATTGAACAACTTTCTTAACATCATTTTTTTTCTGCTGTTAAGTTGTTGCTTTTTATTAATGTTGTTGTAAATGGCTATTATTACAGTGTCCACAAATAACATTAGTTTTGTTAACACACAAAACAAGAGATTTGCTTTATGTTTGTCTAACGACCACTTACAGAGCTGTTGCCATACTGATTGTTATGTTTTGACTGCAACCGAGCGTAAATAAATAACGTTTAGAGTTTAATAACCCTTTTGTTGTGTGACTGTGTGTGAAGGTATGTACATATGTATGTATGTACATAATACCTAAGTATGTAGATACATACATACATATTTTTTTGATTTTCAACATCAAAAAATGTTGCAAAGAATTAGCAATTCAACAAAAAGCACACAAGCTCACATATAAAAAAAGTAAGAATTACTTAGACATTCTTTAAGTATGAAAAATAAGGTCAATTATAAAAGCAGCCACCATAAAAACATACATACTTACATATGTATGTACATATGTATGTACACATCGTTAGCTGAAATGCAACATAACGTAACTACATTTTTTATTTTAATTTTATAGGCGAGTGACTGGTGTAAAGTTTTTTATTTTCATTTTTGATTCGGCTGATTTTTATGATACAGATTAGAAAACTTGTATAGACATTTGTTTCGATGTAATACATAGCAATTAATTTAAAGTGCGGATTTGATTTTTGTTTTGTTAGTGCCGTGTTTTTGCATTTCAGCTGACGATATGTGCATACATATGTATGTATGAGAATAAGGTGTGCAGTCAAAAAGTATAAAAAAATATTTTCCATATTTTGCAGATTTTGCAATATAAACAACGTGCTGTAGGGGAATATTGGTCGTGGCTAGGGTTGCCATTCAAATAAAACTTTTTGATTAATGTACATATGTATTTATATTTATAAATATTTATATTTATAAATATTTATATTTATAAATATTTATATTTATAAATATTTATATTTATAAATATTTATATTTATAAATATTTATATTTATAAATATTTATATTTATAAATATTTATATTTATAAATATTTATATTTATAAATATGTAAATACATATATACATACATACACATATCTATCCGTGTGTATGTATATGTATATCGATGGCTTAATATAAAAAAGGCCTAACCCGAATTTTCAATATTTTACAGAAGCAAAAAACTGTAGAAAAAATAAAGCATTTACATGCAGAAATAGTTTTTAAAATTGCCATAAGTCCTTGATTTTGAACTGTAACGTACTAAGATTTTCAAGGAGGATGCAATTACATATGTATACGTTGTCGCCCAGAACACATTAAAAACACGATTTCGAAAAAAATTTAGTTAGGCCCTTTTCATATAAAGCCATCGATATGTGTATCAATTGAATTTTTAATTGCCTGTACTAATTCAATTGCAAAAACTAAATTGATAGTAATAATTTGTTTGCAGATGCAAATTCAATTAAATTTTTAATCGATATCAAATATTTTTTCGATATTTTTTGAATAAAAATTTCATATTTTTGTTGTGCAGTATTTTTATGCAATTAATATAATTTTTAAATTAATTGCACTTACCCTTCTACATAAATATGTACATATGTATGATGAATGGATGAAGTATTCGGCATATTCCATATTCCCTTTGTTGTGCGAAATTTTTTCCTTGTGGGTAAATGAGTGATATTTTTAAATCAGGATATGGAACGAAATTTTAAAATATTGCCATATAAACACTTAGCAGTTTTTATTTTCGATACATTTTCCTGATTTTGCCTTAGGAAACTTTAAACCTAAAAAGAAAAATTTTTAAAAATTAAGTTGTAAGCAGTTAGAGATATTAATAAATCTGTAGTGGTATAAAAAGTTAACGAGATTATATGCTCTGGATATGCTGTTTGGCAATAGAGATTTTTTCAGAAAGAAAATTTGTTTCAAAGTATGCAAGGCCTTCAAGGGCCTCTAAGCCAGCGACTTTTTTTTTATTAACTAAGCCAAATGTCAAATTTGGTGTGTGTGGGTATAATCTTAAAAATTTGCTTTTATTGGCGTTATCAACAAACACACTACAAATATGTATTCAGTTTTGTATGTTGTCTTTGACCTTATCTTACAAGAACGGACAATAAAAATATAAAAAAAAATATGAAAAATTTGATAAGACGCATACGAAAAAAGTCAGTCTTGCTGACTTCGATTATATTAAAATGTAATTGTTTGTTGTATTGATGAAAAGATTCATTACTTTAGTGAATCATATTCAATGAAACTGTTTCATTGTTTGTACTAATAATTTTTTTCTTTTTGTGTATATGTATGTATAAGATTTTCAAATAAAAGAATTTTAAAAGCACAATAACATTTCACCATGAGAACTAGTGGGCAGTTTAGCTTTTAAGCAACATACACACATACATATAGAATTTTTAAGGTCAGTATAGTCCGTCCACGAATTAAGCAATGAGGCAATGATTTTTATTTTTAGTGCGAAGGCTTCTTTTAAACTGGCGCATAACTGTGCTTTCAAAGAAAGAAAGTTTAACTGATAATTTATTGTTATTTTTATTTTGTTACGTATCTTCCCAACTACATACTTACATATTTAATGTACATATGTATGTAACGGGTGTTTTTTAGAGGTATAGAACTTCGAATTGAAATAAAACACAAGAAAATCGTTTTAATGTCCATCAATTTGGCTTTATTGGAAGGATAATTTTATGCCATTAATGCTTGAATATGATTTCGGGGATGTGGCCGCCGCGGCTGGCTCGAATAAAGCCAATTCTACAGGTCCAATTTTCAACCACTTTTTCGAGCATATGGGGCCGTATGTTGGCAATAACGCCACGAATGTTGGCTTCCAAGTCCCCTGACGTTTCTGGTTTGTTGGCGTAGACGAGCGACTACTTCACATATCCCCAAAGAAAATAATCCAATGGTGTCAAATCACACGATCTTGGTGGCCAATTGACAGGTCCATTCCGCGAAATTATGCGCTCATCGAATGTTTCCTTCAATAAATCGATTGTGACGTGCGCTGTGTGGCATGTAGCGCCGTCTTGTTGGAACCACAACTCATCCACATTCATGCCATCCAATTCGGGAACAAAATAGTCGGTTATTATGGCTCTATACCGGTCTCCATTAACGGTAACTGACTCTCCAGCATTATTTCGGAAGAAGTATGGCCCAATGACTCCACCAGCCCATAGAGCACACCAAACAGTCAGTTTTTGTGGATGTAATGGCGTCTCAAGGGTCTCATGTGGATTCTCTTCACTCCAAATGCGGCAATTTTGCTTGTTGACGTAGCCATTCAACCAAAAATGAGCCTCATCACTGAACAAAATTTTGCGATGAAAATCAGCATCGAGATCAATCTCATTTTCGGCCCATACACCAAAATCACGACGCATTGCATGGTCTCGCGGCTTTAATTCTTGCACAAGCTGGATCTTGTAAGGTCGCAAGCCAAGATCTTTGCGCAAAATCTTCCATAAAGTTGATGGACAAAGCTCCAATTGCTGTGCACAGTGGCGAATCGATTCATTCGGGTCCTCTTCAACACTTTGCTCTACAGCGGCAATTGTTTCTTCGGTGCGCACTGTTCGACGTCTCTGCGGATGCGTATTATCACATAGAGTAAACGTAGTGCGAAAACGATCCATGGTTAACCGAATTAATTGCTCTGATGGACGATTATGTCGACCATAAAATGGACGGAGCTTGCGGTAAACTTCGCGAACTGAACCATTATTTTCGAAATAAATTTGCACGATTTGCAAGCGTTGTTCTTTTGTCAACCTGTTCATGATGAAATGGCAAATCAAACTAAATATTAATCACTTGACAGCTGACAAAATGGCCGCCAGTTAAAAAAGTGATGCCAACTTAAAGTTCTATACCTCAATAAAAAACACCCTTTACATGAGTATGTAACTTCAACAGCAACAACAACAAATCTAAAATTTTATCAAAAATAATTTCACAATCATTTTCAAAAAACGCTTAAAAATAATGATTTTGTATGAAAGAAACAAAAAACTAGTTTTAACTTAATTTGAACTAATTTTCGTTTAAATCACTCCGTTTCTTGTTGGTTTATGAAGAAATTCAACAAAATTACTTCAGTAAATTAATCAGGTACAGAGCAAGAGAATGTGCAAAATATTTTCAAACAAGTTTTTGTTGCAAAAAAAAAAGAAAATTTACGAAAAACAAATCTTGATAAATTATCATGATTAAAAAAGGCTAAAGAATATGTACATTTATACGAATGTCGATTTTTTTTGTGCCAAAAATATAAGGCGTGCAAAAATACACAAAAATTACAGGGTTTATATATGGAGCATTCCACGCCAAATCGAAAGGTTATATTTATACCTTTTAGTTCCTACAAGGAGCATAGAGACTCAACTCAGATTGAAAGTAACCCAATAAACAACACTGACTTGTGTCCGTCTAATTTCATAAGACATGAAGGAAACAGCAGCCCTTTCAAAAAATACTTTTCTAGGAGTAACTTTCAAAGGGATTTTAAGAAAAGTACTCTCAAATTTTCAAAAAAGCAAAACCTTTAAAAGTGCATTTACAAAAGGATGTTTTATTAAAATTGAAAATTTTTTAATATTTGTTTTTTCAATTTGGAATTTCTTTAATACTACTTCAATAACAAAAATTAAAAATTTTAAAAACCCTCCGACTTTTTTCAGAAAAGTCAAAGCTAAGAACCCTCTCGATCAAGTCATCTTTCAAACAGGAAAAACTAAATGAAAATCGGTCCAGCCGTTTGGCCTGTACGTGGACACGGACAGACACACAGATACACAGACACACAGACACACACTACAAACTTATAACACCCCTTTTTTTAGTCGGGGGTTAAAAAGACCTTGAAAAAAATTTAAGCTTTTCATAAAAATCATTTTTAAGAATCATGCATTTGTGAAAAAAAATCTACAGACATATTAAGTATACGAGTTATAAAACAAAGAGTTTTTATTTCCTTCTTATTTGTGCTAATAGTCAACTGATAAGGAAAATTTTGGAGCTGATATTGAAAGGTAAGAGAGACAAAGATAACGTTTTACCTTCTCGTCTCTCTTTTTTTTTTCATTTGATAAGCAAATTTAAATATTATACTTTTTTATTAACTATTAACATTTGTCTAATCTTCATGGCCATATACAAATTTTATATTTTAAACATGTTTTTATAAAAGTTTGGCTAAGACAAATACTACACTTCTGTACATCATTAAGGTTTACTTTTTTTTTTAATTTATGAGGCAAGAGATAAGTTTTGACGATGTGTTAAGACACGTTCTTCTTAAAAAAAACCAAAACAAATTTTTGTTAATTATATTTTGCAAAGATTATATTTCATTTTGATAAGTTGAGTGCAATAAAAAACACTACAACAGATTAAAATTCCCCACTTCTAAGTTTGAACTTTTTCCCGGGTATTCCCACTTTTAACTTTTGAGTTCCAACTATTTTCCCGGTATTCCCACTTTCTTGGGGAATTTCATACAAAAGAATTACATATATTCATATTTGTTTAGGTTACTGCGTGAACGCAATAAATCTAAGGGGCGTACAAGGTTCTTGGAAATACACCCACTTTTTAGCATTTCTCAGGGAGCGGACCTCACATTGCAGGTGTGTAGAAGATTCTGAAGTATGTATTAGAGACTTGCACCATTTACATATGCACGAGTACCTCTCATTAGAAAATGTGGAAAATGGATCGATCAAAAAGTTTGAATAGTCCAGCACAAAACCAACATTTTTTTTTATAAATTTTATTAACCTACAAATGCTTTTAAGAATAAACTGTCGAAATACCGGGAAAGTTTGTTGCTACGAAAAAGTTCTCTATTTAAAAAAAAGAACCCTCAGCCTTTATTATATATGTATTGTAAAAACTATCGTTTTAGCAAGTTTCAAAACAAAAATTTATGATTGCAGAGCAAAAATTATGAAAAAGTTGTCGGCTTAAAGCGTGTTTTTTATGTTGGATAAGATAAAATTGTTTGTCTGAACATTTGAATAACTAAAAAGAAGTTCAAGACAAGACAAGCTCAAGTAGAACTTTTCTTAACCTTACTTGGCCTGATTTTTATGATATACATATGTACATCAAATTAGTAAATAAATAATTTAAATTTAATTTTAGTATCATACCTTGTGCACTAAACCCAAAGTCTGTTAGTGTTGTTGGATTTATAAATTGGAAAAAAAATTTTTTGGAAAAATTTTGATAACCAAGTCCAGAATATAAGTGAATAAGAAAGAAATCAATATATTTAAGTACATTTGAAAAATCGTAGAGATGCGACTCTACTACCAATATATACAGCAGCTACATATTTTATGTGCAATGTTACAGTATGATAACGTACTGACTTCAATGTGAATCGAACCCGGAGTCACAATATCATCTACATACTTCGGTAGCGTAGCGATAAAATTTATTTGCTCTTAATTGTGAACTTGAAAAAGAAGATTATTTAGATTTTCGTTTTCATTTACGCTAAACTAATTATTAAAACACATAAATATTAATAAAATTGAAATAAAACCCCATAAAACTGATAAGATATCAAGTCGAATTGCAACAACTCAATGAACACAGGCAGACTCTGTCTCTGAAACAAAATTATATATGTTCATGCATTTTAAAATATGAAAAAAAAAGAAACGCTCTTCCACAGTTATAAAATTAATAACTTTACGTGTTTTTTGTTTAAATATCTTTTTTTTTTGTAATAAAAAATGTTTTGCAAACAGATACGAAGATAGAATGAATATATGTATGTACTCGAATTCCAAAGTGCTCTTGTGAGTGCGGCTTGTATGTACATGAAAATGCAATTTTCATATTTTCATTAATTTTTATATATGTACATACATATGTACATATATATACATATACATATATATATATGTACATACATATGTTTATATACACTTTCACATGTGTTTGTGTGTAGTGTAATATTTATACTTATTTATATTTACTTAATAATTTGTTTCTGTTGTTTTTTTGTTTGCATTTACAGTCCGATTCATTGAAATTGTCAACTGACAGCGATATGCACGATTGGTTTTTAGAACGAGATGTCAAAGATGCTGCAGTTATACTCAATGACAAATTAATATCGGATGCATTATTGAATGGCACACTACCAATTAAAACGGAACACTCCTACAGTCTAAACAGTGATGGAGATTCTCTGCCAGATTCACCACACAGTCTCCATACCAAAATGGATGGTGAGTTGAAATTTTTATTATTTCTATATACATACATACATACATATAAAAGAAGTAATTGCCTGTCGTTCAAAATTAACTCTTTCCAATTAATTCTCGTATGCATTTTTGTTAGCTCATTACAAAGTTTGAACAAATGATGTTCATTACTAATCTTTGCATAATTAATGTATAGGGTGTTTTTTTAAGAGGTATATAACTTTGAATTGAAATAAAACACAAGAAAATCGTTTTAATGTCCATCAATTTGGCTTTATTGGAAGGATAATTTTATGTCATTAATGTTTAAATATGATTTCGGGCATGTGGCCGCCGCGGCTGGCTCGAATAAAGCCAATTCTACAGGTCCAATTTTCAACCACTTTTTCGAGCATATGGGGCCGTATGTTGGCAATAACGCCACGAATGTTGGCTTCCAAGTCCCCTAACGTTTCTGGTTTGTTGGCGTAGACGAGCGACTTCACATATCCCCAAAGAAAATAATGCAATGGTGTCAAATCACACGATCTTGGTGGCCAATTGACAGGTCCATTCCGCGAAATTATGCGCTCATCGAATGTTTCCTTCAATAAATCGATTGTGACGTGCGCTGTGTGGCATGTAGCGCCGTCTTGTTGGAACCACAACTCATCCACATTCATGCCATCCAATTCGGGAACAAAATAGTCGGTTAGTCGGCTCCAATTGCTGTGCACGGTGGCGAATCGATTCATTCGGGTCCTCTTCAACACTTTGCTCTACAGCGGCAATTGTTTCTTCGGTGCGCACTGTTCGACGTCTCTGCGGATGCGTATTATCACATAGAGTAAACGTAGTGCGAAAACGATCCATGGTTAACCGAATTAATTGCTCTGATGGACGATTATGTCGACCATAAAATGGACGGAGCTTGCGGTAAACTTCGCGAACTGAACCATTATTTTCGAAATAAATTTGCACGATTTGCAAGCGTTGTTCTTTTGTCAACCTGTTCATGATGAAATGGCAAACCAAACTAAATATTAATCACTTGCCAGCTGACAAAATGGCCGCCAGTTAAAAAAGTGATGCCAACTTAAAGTTCTATACCTCAATAAAAAACACCCTTTATATGCGCTGCTGGCAGAAATTCGCATTCCTCCCGCCCCAACCACCCCAAAAAAATAATTTAACTTTTTTGCTTTACCAGGAACTCTTTAACCCTAGAAAGATAATCTGCGTATAATTTACGCATACCCTTTCAATATATTGTTATTTCTCTTTATTTACAATGATTTCGCATTTGTACTCTTTAGACATCTCAGTCGTTAATGATACCTTTAATGAGACCCAAACGTCGTGACGGTTTCTATTTCAATTTTTGAAATATAAGGAGTATGTGAGTCAAAATTACGCATGATTATCTTTAGAGTGACTTTCAAGTTTACTATTTTTATGAACATTCGTGTTGTTTGTTTTTTGATAACCACTTATTGTGCATAAATTGTTAAATTTTATGTAAAAGCTTTTAATTTGTCGATAGCCTGACTCGAAAAAAATCAAAAAACACACACAGGTGCCCCTGTGGCTGAGTGGCAGCAATGCTACTAGCCTCTCAGTCCAGAGGTCGTGGGTTCGATTCCCACCATAGGGTCTATGTGTGTTTTTCGCAGACAAGCTAATCGCTGTGCGGATTGTGTTTGTGTGTTTAAAAAAAATTGGAAAGGCGAGTACATACACGAAGTTAAGATAGAGCAACCAGCTTCTTCATCAGCATCTCTCTGTCACAGAGGGCTAAGAGAGAGAGAGAGAGAGGAAATATTAACATTGTTGGTTGACAACAAAATCACGTAGACGCGTTCGAGTGCCAGCATTTAATATTTTGTTAGATCTCAAAGGGGTGCTACACGAATGTGTTGCAGTCTGCATGATCCCCTTTCACCCTTAAACAAGTTTTTGGTTGATGAGATAATTACGAATATCGTAAAATGGACTAATGCCGAGATGTCTTTTAAAAGAAGTAAATCTATGACCAGCGCTGTATTTCGGGATACGTGCGAAGTTGAAATTTGCGCTTTAATTGTAAATCTATGACCAGCGCTGTATTTCGGGATACGTGCGAAGTTGAAATTTGTGCTTTAATTGGGATTTTGATAATGACAGCAGTGAAAAAGGTCTTGATAATATTGACATCTGCCTAAGTCGTATCTGACTAATTTTAAAAAAATCTTTATACATATATTTTATAAAAAATAATTTGTTTATTTAGTATATTCATTGAAATTAATGACTATAAATCCAAAAACGGGTGATAAGTTTTCAAAGATATATGACTTCTAAATTTTTTATATTACTGAAGTTGTTCTTTTGTTTTTGTTTTTTCTGATAATAAAAATTTATTAACATATTTAAAACTCGGCTATTTTTACTGCAGTTATATAGAAAAACGTAATCGACATTAGGTTATTTTATAGTGTTTTCACACTGACATGGTTTTAATAAAAGTTGGTTTTAACGTTAAAACCAACTGTTAAAACCTGGTTTTACCATACAAATTGTTTTTGTTAAAATCAAATTAAAACCGTTTTTGAATTGGTTTTAAGTTGGTTTTATGAAATGCAACCTAGAGCTGCAAAACTATCGATAGTCGCTCCACTCGATAGTTTCGATAGCTTTATGTAAAACTATCGATACTATCGATAGTATCGAATAGTTTTATAAAAGTTGCCACATAAACTACATACATGTGACTCGAAAAAAAATCCAGAATCCTCAACATTTTCATTAGTATATAAAAATATATCAAGCCTTTTTTTCGATTTTATCGTAAGCTGGGCATATTATCGAAAATATACTTTTTTATTGAACTTAAAATTTTATGGGCCTACCCATGGTTTAGAATTATCAAAATGCGAAAATTGTTGATAACTTTTAAGACACTAACTGTAAAGTTTTATCGTAAGAGACGATTGGCGGCCGTCGCGATATCAGTACCACCAAAATTTATCTTTGTGTCGACGATGTTGAATTTATTAAGATACTTGTGACTACTATTTGTCGAATAACACTTGGATTTATAAATAAATTCATATACATACATATGTATTTAAGTACTTGTGTATACAGAAGCAGGGATGCGATGTCATATTTACAAATTGTAAAGGGTGTTTTTTATTGAGGTATACAACTTTAAGTTGGCATCACTTTTTTAACTGGCGGCCATTTTGTCAGCTGTCAAGTGATTAATATTTAGTTTGATTTGCCATTTCATCATGAACAGGTTGACAAAAGAACAACGCTTGCAAATCGTGCAAATTTATTTCGAAAATAATGGTTCAGTTCGCGAAGTTTACCGCAAGCTCCGTCCATTTTATGGTCGACATAATCGTCCATCAGAGCAATTAATTCGGTTAACCACGGATCGTTTTCGCACTACGTTTACTCTATGTGATGATACGCATTCGCAGAGACGTCGAACAGTGCGCACCGAAGAAACAATTGCCGCTGTAGAGCAAAGTGTTGAAGAGGACCCGAATGAATCGATTCGCCACCGTGCACAGCAATTGGAGCCGACTAACCGACTATTTTGTTCCCGAATTGGATGGCATGAATGTGGATGAGCTGTGGTTCCAACAAGACGGCGCTACATGCCACACAGCGCACGTCACAATCGATTTATTGAAGGAAACATTCGATGAGCGCATAATTTCGCGGAATGGACCTGTCAATTGGCCACCAAGATCGTGTGATTTGACACCATTGGATTATTTTCTTTGGGGATATGTGAAGTCGCTCGTCTACGCCAACAAACCAGAAACGTTAGGGGACTTGGAAGCCAACATTCGTGGCGTTATTGCCAACATCCGGCCCCATATGCTCGAAAAAGTGGTTGAAAATTGGACCTGTAGAATTGGCTTTATTCGAGCCAGCCGCGGCGGCCAAATGCCCGAAATCATATTTAAACATTAATGGCATAAAATTATCCTTCCAATAAAGCCAAATTCATGGACATTAAAACGATTTTCTTGTGTTTTATTTCAATTCAAAGTTCTATACCTCTTAAAAAAACACCCTATACTAACTTTCAAAAAAATTTTTATTTTTTTCAGTACGATTGTACCTAATTCTTTATTTATATTTTTTTAGTACTTGTACTTTTCAATTAACTAAAAATCAATTAACAAAACGCCAGAAGGTGCACAAAGAATATTAGTTGCTGGGATCTGAATATAAAAGTAACATTTACGATATACTACGTTCATAACCTGTTTTTTATTCGATTGTTCACAGTCGATGCAAATAGTCGGCTTCTCTCCTTGGTACGAAAATAAAATTTCCACATTTGCAGATGACTTTGGAATAAATAACATTCCTTCAGCAATTCTTTAAGTACCGGAAAACATCGTTTGATTTACTTAATTTTCTAATACCTTCGAGCTAAAGATTAACCCCCTTGTGCAAAAACATAAGTGAACGTTAAAACCGGTTTTTCTATGGAGATTTTTTTTAATGTACACTTCAAGCACGCATTATTTTTTGCATAAGGGGGTTAATATATTTTAATGCAATTTTGGCATGTAATATAATATAAAGAGATTCCAGTAGTGCTAAATGGGTCATTGCGGTGCTACGGTACTTTTGGCATTCAAATAGCGCTAAAATTATACAATTGTACTAACTTTTCCATCGCTGTAAAAAAGCTTAAATCAACTACGGATAATTTGCTTCAAAGCTGCCGGCTACTGTTTACTGACTTCGATTATCTTTACTCTTTTACTTGTTTTTTTTTTGCCGATAGTATCGATAGTGGAAAAAACTATCGATATTTCATTTACAACAAAACTATCGATACTATCGATAGTTTTGCAGCTCTAATGCAACCTTGTTTTCGCTGTGATAAATTCAGTGCTGCCAAGTTAAAATGACCGACAGCAGCTGATAATGTTATACAAGTGAATAACAATAGATGGCGCTTGAAAAATTTTCAACTTAAAAATGGATGCAGCAGCAACAATAATCAAAAAATTATGGGAAAAAAAGAGTTTTTTTGGAAGGAAAACAACGAAAATATTTTAAATTCAACTGTGGAAAGTGAAAATAGACAATATGACTAACATTATTCTGTCTATAACAAAAGGTTTATCTTATAATGTATTTGTGCATTTTTATTTATTAACAATATTTCCAAGCACTTCTTCATTCTGTATAAGAAGTTCCATAATTAAAAAAAAAAAATTATTTACAAAATATAAAATAATTTCCATTTTAGAGCGCATTGTGAAATATCTCAGTTTTTCATACAAACAAAAACAGTTGAACAGTATCTCCAAAAAGTGTTATAAAAAAGCAGAAAAAATGCAACAACAAATACACGCATTTCGGCAGGAGTTTTATTTTATTTTGAGCAAAGTAATTAGACAGCCTGTGAGTTAAAACCTGAATTTAACAAACTTGCAGTGTGAAAGCAAAATCAGCTGTTTGTGGTTTTAACGTTAAAACCAGGTTTTAACTTTCAGTGTGAAAACACTATTAAATTAATCAACAAAATGCTACAATTTAGCTTTCCAAAAAGTATGCGTAAATTTTACGCATGATTATCTTTAACGTATGTCAGAATATGATTATCTTTCTAGGGTTAAAAATCGCATATAATTTTAAAATAGTGATAACATTTTTTAATTGATTACACATTAATTACAACATTGTTTGTAATTATAATTAAAAGTTTTCAATTACAAATATGTATATTTTGTTGTAATGCAAAATGAAAAAAAAACAATTATATTTAAAAGTAGTAGCTGTGGAAAAATCTCAATTACAATTACATGTGACAGTAATTGAAAAAAATCAATTACAATTAAATATATGTAATTGCAATAAAAAAAACAATTACAATTACATGTAATTGTAAAAATTGAAATTGAAAGTATGAATATGAAATTGTTCAAGTCTGATATGCGTCAGAGGCGATCAAAGCAAACTAACATACGTGCGTGCAACGGCGATTAGCGAAAGCGAATAATTAACTTTAATTTTTGCGAAAGCGAATGCAAAAACTTACTATACATTCAAAAATCATATGAAAATAAATTTGTATAAATTTACAAAATGTTAGGCAATAAACAACCCACTCGGTATTTTGACCCTAAGTAGCAAATATTTTCGCACAAATCAAACACTTTGCCTTTTGGTTTTCAAAAACTGAAAAATATATCCAAACACTGCTGAATTTTCGTTTCATTTTAATACGAGTACTTATGCCAACTTCGCTTACCCTCATACCTAAATAAGAGCGGCAAGCGTTGCGTTAGCATCAGGTTACACATTTTAAGTACATTTAAATGTAAAAATATTTTTTGATTGTACTGAAACTACGTACCCTGCTGCTAACGCAACGCTTTCCGCTCTTATTTAGGTTAAAATGCTTAATTGCAAGTAAATATGTATGTATGTGTGTATTTTTTTTTTCAAACTTGCTTAAAACCATTTTCGTACTTTTGACGTTTGTTAATCGAAAACAATTTTTGTAAAAAAGAGGTACACATTTTTTTGTGTTTAGTATTCCCTTGAAATATTCGCATACATTTTAGCGAATGCAAAACCGAATGAAAATAGCAAAAACAAGCGAATAATTTGCGAATGTGAATTCGAAACATTCGTTACATTCCTATGTATATCGGATAACATGTAACTTTTGCATTTTGAGTATAAGAGTATAATACTTTTATTTAGAATTTTAAGGAGAACATTATAATCCTCCACCACATCCCTCTCCACATGAATCTTTTTTGTCATTTTCAAAAAAGGGATTTATTTGACCACATTTTAGAAAAGAAATAAAAATGCTTATAAGGTGAAGAGTTAAGAGGATTAAAATATTCCATAAATTGTTCCTCTCAAAATTTTAAATAAGATTGCTGAACACATACTGCACCTAAAATGCAAATTTTACATACTTTAACCAAGAATATGCAAACAAAAAATTTGAGGAGACTTTTAAACTTCCCATTATCGAAATTTTAAAATATTTTCAAATAAACTTTATTAAAATATTATGATAAGTAGTTCTATCTTTATCTTTCTTGAGCTTATTTGAGAAATCAGCTAATTTTTTAATTCCTGATTTTTGCGAGTATCTTTTTAGTTCATATTTTACTTGTTTTTTTTTTCTTTAATTCCTATTTCGAGTTGGCGAATATATTTTAGAAATTTTCCATTTCTTTAAAATAGCTTAAAACAAAACCCCACAACACAGATGATATACTCGTATCTAAGATCACATTATGCATGCCTTCTGTTCTTATCGTACAGAGACCCTGATACGGTACAACATTTTTGTAGTAATCGTCTGATTAGAAGTACATGAATAGTATATTAAAATGTAACGGGTAGTAACTTTTACCCGTCTAAGAAAAAAAGTATTTGGTTTTTTACTCAAAAATTTGTTTTAATGCTAGGAAAGAGAGAACATTGCTTTTTCGTCGTTCGTCGGCGTACAAAATAGAAATAAATCGATCTCGGAGTTCATCACGCACGATGAATTTCGTTCTAAGGCGATGTTGTGCTCATTTTCATATACAAAAGTTTTATTTTTTATGACGAAAGTTCGCACCGAAAAAATCGTCGTTTGTCCCAGTTGTGTGCCTCGCATAAAACCCAAAATTTTACAGTTTTATATTCAATAATATCCAGAATTTTGTGTTTTAAAACAAATTTTGAAGTAAAAAGCAAATACTTTTTATATTCATACTACTATTAATGTATTTTTATAAGAGTCCAAAGTGTGCGGAACTTTTTGTTATAATAGTTTGAGTATTGTTTTAAAACGACACGAAATGATAATACGGTACTAGTAATAGGGTAATACTGTACCTATTCAGTGTAAACTTTTATTTATTTTTCATTATGTGCCGTTTTAAAACGAAGAAATGGAAGTAAACAAAACATTTTGCTAAACTTCAATGGTCCCGCCTAACTTTTTCTAAATGCGAGACCATGTCACGATATACAAAAAAAAAGCAAAAAGTTTGCGACGTTTCGTAAGAATCGGTTGGTTAGAAGTACGATAAATACATACATATTGTTACGTTTTTTTTCTCTATAAAAACGCTTTTCCGTAGATCCGAAGATTTGCAAACAAATACAAGAGCCGAGTGTAGTAATTAGGGTTAAGAATGATACAAGTTTTATTTACAAATACACTTATACTAAATTACTCAAGAGCTTAAATACACTAATACAACTTAAACTAATAAATTACACACAGATATTCACAACTGGTTACCACTACGCCTTCCTCGCTGTAGTTTACACACGTCTCTTATCTGACACCTCTCTGTCTGTTGCTCGTCACTTACGAGACTCACTCTGCCGTCACTCACAGTTGATACACCAATACCTCTTTGTCTGCTGCTCGTTACACACGGTACTCACTCTGCCGACACTTACAGTTGATACACCAATAAAGACGCACTGGCTTTACTTACACCCTTACACACGTCTATTCGCTGCGCTGTTCCCTTTACTCTAGTCGACACGATAGACTCCACAATAATCTCAATTCCACGACAGACTTTGCTGTCACTATAGACTGTTCTATAGTTTCTCTTTTACTCCAACTCTTGTGTAAAGCACAGACTGCTCTTAACTATCAACTCATCACTGTATCGCAGATTATTATTAATTCACAACTTAATTATCAACTGACTAACGAGTTCTTAACTTCACTACTTTCTGATTAGCACTAACTATAACTTTTCGCGACTGACTTACAACTGCAACTAACTAACTCATTGGCTGCGTCACCGCTTTTTATACTCCACACAAATACCACCAGAAGTTTCAAGCAATGTCTAGACGATCATTATCATCTTATATGCTGTTTACAAAGTGCCTAATTAAGTTCATGTGGTAACTAAGTATATACATACATGTGTATATGCATACGTGTGTACATCATTAACTAAGCAACACACGGTGGTTGTTTATCTTTTACTTTTTCATTTGAATTAGCATGTATGTATGTGTGTGTGAATATGTGAATCTTATTAATAAGCAGAATCTTTTTGTTGTTGTTGCTTTTGCTTGTTTACGTGTTACGCACGCTTATTTAGTTGTTTGCTATTATTCTAGATTATTCGTTACATTGACCCTGTAGGAATATTTTCGCTAACCCTGTTGGAATATTTTTGTGTAGTGCTGCTTAATCTTGTCGACGGCCATTTTCCTCAAAGCATAGTTTAAATAGAAGTATGTACATGAAAACTGAAATATATTCTAAATTTTAAGGGGCGTGTTCTCGCCCAAACTATACAAAGGAATTTTTCCATGAGTTACAACTAGGGTTGCCAGTTTTGAAATCGTAGAAATCAGTACACGAGAGAAAAAAATCAGTACAATTGAAAAAAAATCAGTACATTATTTTTTTCAATATAAAAGGCTTTAACTGGGAATGTAACTCATACCAGTTTAGCGCATGCGAATGCGAATACTACATTTTAATTTTTGCGAAAGCAAATGCAAACATTACAATACGTTAAAAAATCACATGAAAATAAATTTATACAAGAACATGAAGTTTTATTACATACATACATGGATGTACTACATATAGCATTTTATTTAAACTGAGTCTTGCATTGAGCAAATATGTATTAATTTATTAAAAACACGAATTCATAAAATAGAAAGATACATATCTACATATGTTTGTATATGAAATTAATGATTGACACTTGTTTCACGTGGAATTTACTACAACAATGACTAGTTAATATTGTTAGCGATTCAAATTTGTTTGTGCGAAGTAATGAATGATGCTCAAAACATTTTTTAAAAGTTTTAACAGACTAGTCTTAAGTAGAAAATACTGCTACAGAAAATACAATGCATTTTCTTTTTCAAAAAATTAAATAGATATATTTCCAAACACCGCTGGACTTTAGTTTAATTTTGATGCTTATGAGAACTTTTTTTAGAAAAGCTTTCTGATAAAGCTTTGAAGAATGCCTTACTTATAAGTCAGCTACGTCCAAGCCATGTGCACAATGTGCAAACTTTTATAAAGAGTTTTTTGTGCTTTTACATCAACGAGATGACAACTTTCTTAAATAAAATTACTTGCCGACTTAAAAATTGTTTGCAGTTCGTTCAAAAATGCCAACTATGCACAGATATTGAGCAGTTGCAAAGCATGTGCAACAGTTGATCACGCATACGCAGAAAAAATTCGCAGAACTTCTACATAAATTTGCTGAATCTACGAACATACCCTATATGTATATTTTTCATGCTGGCTTAAAATAATTTTCGTGTTTTTGACGTTTGTTAATGGCGATTTTTTTCGTAAACAAAGTTTTTTTGTCTTAAATATTCGCATACATTTTAGCAAATGCAAATAGCAAAAGTAAGCGAAAAATTTGCAAATGCGAACATTCGTTACATTCCTAGCTTTAACCATTCTTAAAACAAAACATGAATTCAATGTATACTTTGTACCAATGCATATGTAATTAATAAAATAATATTTTCAAAAAAATTTTCGAAAAAGAAACTTTAAATTCATTATTTGCATGTATCAGAAATCACTTACATATAGCAAATCTTTCTTGCAAATTTAAATTAAAAAAACCTCAATAAAATTAACATTAACATTACCTTAAACTAAAATTTATATGATCTCTGACAGTTTTGGCAGAATTTGCTTGAGCATTATATGGATACCACTTTGAAAATAAATTCGCCTTAAGGCGAACGTAAAGTAAAGATCACTGGTGATTCAAAGAAAATAAATAAACACTATGACAGGCTTTCTTATACATTGATCATAATTAATATATTAAAACAGTACATACATGAAAAAATCAGTACATTTGCGTACTGATTTGCTAGTTATGCATAAATCAGTACTTTAAACAAAAATCAGTACATGTACTGGCAAAATCAGTACGACTGGCAACCCTAGTTACAACAGATCTCTTCCTTTTTTGAAGTCTGCTGAAAATTAATTAATTAAATTAATAAAATTAAATTACGCAGTAACAAATGAAGCCCAAAAGACCGTGTTGCCAATTACAATTTTCCCAACCAATAAAAAAAAAGGAGGAAAATATTCGCTATTACTGACTGGTTATAAATTAAGGCCTTGTTTAAGAAAGTTTCTTTCATAAAAAATTCATGAGAGTGTATTATAAAAAACATGTGTATTATAAAAAACAAAAGAGGATTTTGAAAGAATGGTTTAAAAAAAAGCTAACAGCTAGATATTAATTTAAATCTCATAATAAAAATTGTTTTATGGAACTTTTATTCCACAACACGTGTAGTTGGAGTAATAAGTTGCCAAAAAAAATTAAATAAAAAACGAGCGAATAAAAAGAATAATGAGGAGAAAAAAAATTAAACAACAATAAAATATATTTTATAGATATGTATGTATTATACAATTATGTATATGAAATACAAAGCCCAAAGAAAATATGGAAAACAACATAAATAACATTTGAGTAAATATTGCTTAAAAAAGTTCAAAACAACAAGTGTACACATACATACATACATACATGGTTATTTGACGATGTATGACGCTTGTTTTTATCTAAATTTTTATTTTTTTTTTCTTCTTACTCGTGTAATTTTATTGAGTTGGAATAATGTTTTTTGAACAAAAGAACCTGCTCTATTTGTCTTTCAATTGGTGTTAATTTTCAGATATGGAAGACGAATGCTATCCCGCCATTTCTCTTAAAACTGCTACCAGCAATCTAAGGTCTCTTAATACGGCCACCATAGATCCAAGATGTCTAACTATAACCACCTGCTCACCATTGGCCACCACTAGCTCTATGGCCACATCAACTTCAAGCATAGCAGGTTTAAATTTTAATTCTTTAGTTTCTTCGGCAGCTTCCACCATAACCAGTCAATCAAATCCTACCTTGTCCTCACACAATACACATTCCTCAAGTGTATATGCTGGCCTGTGTAAAATAGCCATAACCACACCTATAACGCTCAATTTGCGTCAATTGGACAGTTGTCACAGTTTGAACGCCTCCACAGATGCCAAGTTATTGGTAAAACAAACATTGCAACCCGCCTTACAAATACAGCAACAGCAGTTACAACTCCATCACCAGCATCAGCAACAGCATCAGCAACAGCAACAATATCTACCTCATGATGATTTAGCTTGTATAATGGATGACTGTGCTTCGAGTGTTTCCTCGAGAGAGGGCAGTCAATCGCCCGATATATGTTCCGACATTGAAATCGACGAGTCCTGCATAAAAAATGAACCAATGTCACCCGATTCCAGCTGCCCCTCCAGCCCCCAGATCAGCGATGAATCCATCACACCTAATAGCGCTAATGGCGCTCTCAGCCTAACCATGGCTAATATGGCTGCTTTCACAAATTCCGATCTTGTTTTTGAACACAAGGTAAAATGTGAAATTTAAAATTTCGATTTTCATTTCATTTTTCTAATTTTTATAACTTCTCCTCCCTTCATCATTTTCGTTCGATAGGATGGGTGCCTGCAATTAACACCCTCTTCACAAAACCTGCTCAAGTCACAACCATTTATCTTAAGCTCAAATACCCATAATGTTATAATACCGAAAATCACCATTAAATCGGAAAACAGCGCTACTAACGCCACCACATTTGTGACCACGAGTCCCTCAGTAACAAAAGCAAACGTCAACTCGTATGGCTTACCTTTAACCCCGCCTTCATCACACTCAAGCGATGCTTCCGAGGGAAATTTTTCCCCTGAACACCTGCCATCGCCACATTCGCCTATCTCTACCACATCTATCGCCAATGCTGCCGCTGCCGCAGCCACCACCGTCAACACCAACGCGAGGTCCAATTCCCAGCCAACTAGCGGCGTTTTGACAGTTACCTCTATCAGGCGCAATACCAACAGTTCTGCCTCGTCTACTACCTCTAGCACAAGTTCTGGCATCAGTCTTGGACGGCACACAAACAGCGGAGGAGGCTCTACCCGCCAACCCATACACACACCTTTGATCAGCTCACAGCCCGTAAGTGTTTTTTTTTTCAAGAGCAGATATTAAACGTCAATTATGTACATATGTACTTATATTTTTGCTTTCATTTTTACAGAAGGGTTCTACAGGTACTTTGCTCCTAACGGAAGAAGAGAAGCGAACGCTACTAGCTGAGGGTTATCCCATACCACAAAAGTTACCTTTAACCAAAGCAGAGGAAAAGTCACTCAAGAAAATTAGAAGAAAAATCAAAAATAAGGTGAGTGCGCAGGAAAAGCAAAGTTCAATTGATATTTTAATATTTTTTTATTCTCTTTAGATTTCCGCCCAGGAGAGTAGACGCAAGAAAAAAGAGTATATGGACCAACTAGAACGTAAAGTTGAGGGCTTAGTTAACGAAAACAACGACTATAAGAAACGTGTCAGGAATCTAGAAGACTCCAATGCCAGCCTACTAAGTCAATTGCACAAACTGCAGGCTTTGGTGAACAAACAAAACCTCAAGAAGTCTTAAATGGCTTGTCGCTCCGCTCCAGTCCACAGCAACAAAAACCATACAAACAACAAACAATTAGCATTAACATTAATTCCGGAAAGCAACAACAACAAACAACACAACAAATTGTTATCATTACATTCCCTCTAATATCTAATTAATATTTTATTGCATCTTATTAATACTTAAGACAGATTTTTTTTTTTTTTTTTGTAAATTTGCTTTTAAGGCAACAAACAAACACAATTATTAAAAATAGATTTTACAATTTTAAGATTTAAATTAAATTAAACCAAACATGTATTTATGTTGTACATCTGTAGTTTAAAAAGCGATGAAACACGCCTACAAATGCCCGCCAGCCCGCCCGCCCGCTTCCTTTTTTTACTTTTACTATCTTTATCATACTTTAACATTTAATATTTAAAATGTAGCTGTTGGTTTTTTATGTTGTTTTAAACAAGAATTTGTTGATATTTTGTTTTTGTTTTTTTAATGTTATCAAACAAGGAGCTGATAAAGAAAAAAATAAACAGGAAACCAGAAAAAAGAAAGAATGTTAAGATACTGTTTGACTGCCTCGCTATATGCCAATAATAATTGTCTAGAAATTAAGTTTCGCAAAAAAAATCGTCTATAGAGAACATTTTTATAAATCAATTTTGTGTTTTTTTTTAAATACACACATGCACAGTTGTATGGAAGAAGAAAAGAAAAAAACACAGAGGAAATGTGGAAATGACGTTATGTTTTAATAATGTTTTTTTTTTTAATTTAATTTAATTGTTAGTAAGATTTATTTGGGCAAATGGTTAAATAACCTAAATTGGCTTTACGAATTAATTAATAATTATCTATCCTTCCAGCTTACAACCAATGTAATCGAAATGCTTAGAGACATAATTTTAAAATACATTCCTCTCTGGTCGAAAAGTAATTTAAATACATACGCATCCACATATATATATACCATATATACATGCATACATATATATTGCACACATAGATTTTTAACGTTTCCAATTAATTTAAATTTTTTCTTTCTTCTGCACTAATTAATTGTAAGGAAGCAAATTAGGTAGAATAATTATGTAGTTTTGTTTTTTTTTCCTAGTTTAAAAAAAAGAGGGATATCTCTTCTCCGAGCCACTTTAACTATTGTAATTGTTTTAAATTAATTGTAATTTTAGTATATTTTCTTAGTAATATGTATGTTTTTTTTAATTTGCTTTTATCATATTTGTAAACAATTTGAGAACAGCTGAAATGTTTAAAATTAATTTTAAAAAAATGTCGGTTATCGATAAGTAATTTCGTTAATGCAACTACTATTATAATTATGTATTTAAATGTTTATTATAGCCCGTAAGCAAAAATATAAATAAATATACTTTATAATATTTAACTTGGCATTTCCAAATTTGTTGTTAACTATTATCGAACTACAAAGTAAATTTTAAATGTTCTTAACGATACCAAGCGCAAGAAAGAAAGAAGTAATAAAAAAATAACTATCATTTACAAGTTGTAAAAAGCTTTTTAAAAACTCTGGCTGCAAAACATAAAGCATATTAACGAAATTCTTTAAATTTTTGTATTCGATAACAATTATTTTCATAAAAACAAAATTGTTGCAAATTTTAACTAAAAAATTATATTAAAATTTTTTATAAAATTGTTTAATTTTGAAAAGTTTTCCAATTTATGTACGTTATGTACATATCGTGCCATAACCGAAAAAAACCCCAACGTAAATAATCGATTTTCATAAAAAAAAAATTAGGTACGGAAATTATGTCACTTAAGTTTTTTTTTGGATTATGGCACGATATGTTCATATCGAGCCCTATTTTCGATTTAAACGTAAGCGATAAGTAGTCAAAAAAATTACTTTTTTTATTGAAATTTAAGTTTTATGGACCTATTCATAGTATAGAATTATCCAAATGCCAAAGTTGTTGATAACATTTATCGTAAACGACAATTTACGTACATGTAAAACATATTTGAATATTATAAAAAACCTTCCACTGAAAATTTTAGGATCGAATTTTAGAAAAACGCAACGCTTAGCGTTGAAAAATTTTGTATGTATTTTGTTTGTGCAATTTCCACATAAAATTTGTCAACGCTTGGCGTTGCGTTTTACAAAATTAGGCCCTTAATTTTTCTCGCTTACCATTAAATCGAAAATATGGCTCGATATGTATATTCATATGTCATGAAAATGTAATCGACAAATGCCCATGTAAGCATATAATCGATCTGTTACATTTGTGATTTTTTACATCAATTGAAATTTTGTTACGTTTGTATGGCTTGCGTTATTTTGAAAAATCTAAATATTTTAAATACATACATTTACTAAAAATTGTTAAGAAGTGTTCATTAACTCAATAAGTTTGCAAGAAGAGAGGGTCTAAAGAGAGATAAAAATTCTTACAAATTATTACTAGTTAAATTTTACTTGCAAGAATTATCCAACCACCTGTTCTGTGTTTTGTTGTCAAATTAATTATTTCAAAAATATCCGAAAAAGGAAAACTCAAAAATGTGAATTTCTTTATTAAAACAATATGAAAAAAGAAAGCATTTTTTCTTAATTTCTTGTTTCAGAGATGGAAAGTCGCATTTTTGTATTTGTTGTTGTTGTTGTTGTATGAAAAATCCATAAAAATAGTAAAAATACATGAAACTGTGTAAAGAATTTCATATTTAATGTCAAAAAATTAAAAAAAAAATTGCAATTTCAAACAAAATACATCAGAAAAAGTACAATTGTATCATGATTTCCATCCATGGTTCTTATATAAATAAAATTTTTTTGCAAGTTTTTACAAGTAAAGCGTTCTTTTTCATATTTAGGAGAGTAATTTTGTAAATGTCTGCTAGTTTTTGCTGGGAAAGCAAATGAACAGACCTATTAAAAATATTATATAAATATTTGGCATTCGATAACTTTTTACCAGAATATGTTTTACATCAACTTTTGTTATTGCTTAACAGTTTTTTTTATGTGCTATGGAAAAATATGTAAAGATTTTATTGTTATTTAGATTTGAAAATTTATTATCCCTAATAATTTTTGTTTTAAATTGCCAATTTTTCGTTAACTAAAACTGTTATCGATTACAAAAAATACATATTTATTTATGTGTGTGTTATTCAAAAACGATTTTGATAATTTTTTGCCACGATTTTTATATATTTCGCAATCTTTTTTTTATTAATAAAAATCTTAACTTCAAAAAAGCACTTCGTTGTACGAACTTATTTGATGTGAAATTTTTACGCCCATGAGGCTAAAATTATTAACAAAAAGCTTTAATTAATTTCGTAAGATGGTTAAAACACAAGTCTCAAAATTTTGCCTTAAATTCAAACATTGATACTATTAAGAAAAAGCTGTTGAAAATTTAAAAATTTCCCAAAGTTTTAGACTTTATACAATATTAAGGAAAATAAGTTCTGCCAAGTTTTCATTCAGTTTTATATTTTATAATTAAAAGTTAAAATTATGAGGATTTATTTTAGCAAAAATACTAAGAATTTATTATATTTAGAAGCAAAAAGCATAAATACATAAATAAATGAATGAATGAAATTGTTTTGTTAAATAGTCCAATTTTTAATTGATTTACTTAATAATAATTAAGATGATTATTATGTTTTTGCTGTTAATAATAATTGATATTATTAATAATTTTAACAATAGAATTATATTATTACATACATACATAGTTAAGTTTTATCCCAAAAAAATAATTAGTTTTTCTTTGATCCCCCTTAAAAAAAAAAATGTTGTCGAAAGAGTCATATTTTTTAAGTTGCATACCCTTTATTTTGTGAAAATGTTAGAAGAATTTATATTAAATTAATTAATAAAAAATGTATAGCTAGTAGATATAAAATGAAAAAAGAAAAAGAAAAACAGTAGGCGGAATGATTGTTTCCTTCCTAAGAATTTCTTGTATCCATAACTTTTGTTTTTGCTTTTGTTTGGTATAATATTTCGTCTAGTTTTTGATTTTCTCTTTTAAATTAAATTTATTTTTTATCACCATCTAATGTGCAATTTCGTAGTTGAATTTTTTTATATAAATTATTTTTATTATTAATTGGTTTAATTTTTATTTTCTACTTGTTTTCCTAAAAACGAGACGCAATATTTTTTATAAAAATTATTACTTTATATTATTTGTTAATAAATAATTTTAAAATGTATTTTCTATGCATAATTTATTAAACTAACATATACAGATACACAATATTGCGTTATTTAAGCAAAAAGAAAAAAGAAAAAAACTAAATGTAGCATAAAACGAAATCCACTTTCAAACTTTCAACAAAATCAAAATACATATGTAAATACTTAAATGAAAGAAAACAAATCGAAGAGTATATATACTTATATTTTCTGAATAATTTGTAATTTATCAAAAATGATATACAAGAAGCTTACTTACAGCAACAAAAATTACAATATATACATATACACACATATATAGTATATACATATATACAAATACATAAATTTTTCAAAATAAAGTGCAATTCAAAAATTATATATTTTACAGCAAACAAAAAACCATATTGAAATTTAAATCACGGAATCAGACATAACTTAATCGAATAAGTATGTAAGTAAATATTGCCTTGATTGAAAAAACATACCCCATTTTCTTAGTTACGAACAACATATACATACATTTAATATCGTTACATATAGATTTAAAAAAACCCTCCAAAAGAGCAATCTATTAAGAATTAGATATACAGAATATACGTAATAATCATATTCGAGTCTTTTTCGACTTCTCCGCACGATTAAAATAATCATTTATGCGCTCATTTTCGTTAACATCTTCAAGATTTTATTTTGATCTACATACATCTCATATTGGTTATCAGATAGATTTTAGTGATTTATTTGTGTATGCACCCCATTTTTAAAATATGCAAAATGGTGTACATATGTACATATGTACGTAAATACATATGTATGTACATATGTATTTATGCAGATGCACATTTTTTTTTTGAGTAGATTTTCATATACATATGTATGTATGTACGCACATAAATACGAACATATTTTGAGTTAATGGTACCTCCGTAATCTGCATATTCGAAAGTACCCCTAGTCAAAATCTCAATAAGTTTGTGTGATTTTTCAGGAAGTTATAGCACTATGACTTGCGACTTAAGCTATGTACAGACGATTGTAAGATCTTACAATATTGTCAGATCTGGCAATGTGCTGTCAATGTACAGGCAATCGAAAATTGCCAGCAAAATATTCCTTGTCAGTTCACACGGTTGTCAGGAAATCTTACAATTTATTGCCAGACGGTTGTATGACAATAAATTCATCTGACAAAATCGTCAGTAGAAAAATTGTCAGTTCACACGGTTGTCATATGCACAAATTGTTAGATCTGTTGTTATGCGTTGCCAGACTTAATTCATTTGTTAGAAATTGTTAAATATTTATCGTTTGTTTTTGTGTTAAATGTAAAAAGTGAAAGTATAAATTATTATGGACCATAAAGAAGCAATTGCAATGATTTTGTCTGCATATATTTTATTATAAATTTTTCTTTAAAATCAAGCGTGTGCAGTGTTGCCCATAGAAAGAATTCTCTTACAATGACGCCATTGTCAGATGCATAAACTTCGCACATCTGACAATATTAAAATGTCTGACAAATATCTGGCAATAATTTTACAATGTGTTCACACGATTGTAAGATGTCTGACAATTTGTTGTCAGCTGCTAGTCTTGCAATGGACTGACAATGCTATTTCTGGCAACGACGTCTGACAAAAATTGTCAGTTCACACGGTTGAACGAAATTTTTAACACATTTTACAGGCAATATTGTAAGATCTGACAAGCGTCTTAACATAGCTTCAGCTTTTTTAGACTTCTAATCTAATTTGGAATAATAGCTTAATTGAGGTTATACTTTGGTATATTTCAACTTAAATGTATTATTACTTGCACTGTGTAGAACGAGGTTTGCTTAAAAAAATCAAGTTAAACTGAGAATTTCCCAATTTAACTGAAAAAGAAAAAAATTCTGAAAATCGACTTGAATGCTTAAAAGTGCTCTCCTGCAAAACAGTAAAATATGACTTAAGCACTTTTTCCTTATTGCCACATATTTTTTTGCTTTCTATGAATAAAAAATATGAGCTGAAATATAAGACTTGCATTGTGTGAACTCCGATAAAAGTTCAAAGAAGAAAAAGTGATAAACTTAACAATAACACTTGACTAGTGTGAATTGGTACTTAATATTTTATTTTCTCAAGGGGTAAGTAAGTGCAACCCTATTTTAATGAAATTTTTAAACAAAAATCATTATTAACTCCAAAAATGCATATTTTTTAAGATATGTATGTCTTTGTTGCAGTAAAAGAGCAACGTACTGGATACATATTGTTGCCCTAAGCTGGATTCACCCATTGTTTCCGAACAAAATTTTTGTCTCTTATTGAGAGAAAAAATATTTTTTACGAACAACTCTCAGCTTGAATTGGTTTAATCAAGGCCTTGGTTTTAATTTTGTATTTTGTCCGGACAAAATCGAACTGGGCCACCAAGTATTTTTTTTTCAGCCAAAGTTGAACTCAGCTGCCACATCAAAAGAAAATTGGAAAATGAAACATATACACACATATACATATCGTCGTTCGCAAGTTATTGTATTCTATATGACAAAAATGTTTTTTTGGGAAATCGCTGTTAAAGTAACTAACAACTAGTTACAAAAAACTGAACCGAAAAAGTTGTCTGGAACTTTTTACCAAGAAAACTATTCGAGATTTTGAGTTTTTCTGTAAAAAAAAAATTCGTCTTTGGAAAAGATTTTAACGTTTAAAAAAAAAACGCTTTGTTCTATATACACTTATTTACGAAACTCTTATTGTTTTATAGCATAGTCGCTATTCACACTATGCCTTTTTAGCCTGCCTTGTATTGACAATTTTCTTTTGAAACCCCTACGAAAAGTCACACACATTTACATTAAGGCTTTTTTCATGCCTTTTTGGCATTTATATACACGTTTAATGCTGAGAATACGAAAGAGGCGAAGAGAAATGTCATAAATCCCCTCGAATTTTCATTTCGTGCCTTTTTCTTCTACACCGCAAGCTTCTCATGCCCTCTCACCAATAAACTAAGAAAGCCTGCCTGCACAGGCAAGCAGAAAAGGCACAGTGTAAATTGCGTCATATAGAACAAAATGTAAAAAAGTGTTCTTTTTTAAATACTTTAAGTATATCCTGGTTATTTCCCTACAGGAAATGAAACTAACACAAGACTAGACACGTGATCGGTCCCAAGTGCGAGTTCTACCACTTCATATGAAGCGGACCAGTCACTTATACATGGGGATGCCCTAGGATGGCGTTAATTGATACTTTGTATGCACGTTGTGACTTGTCACTGAACTATCTCATGGGGACCTAATCGGTGTGGATTAATATAAATTATTTAAAAATGTCATTCCGACACCGCGTTACCATATGTGAAGATTTAACAAGACTAAAAGATTTCTTTGCTAAAAATAAGATTTTTAGGAATATGATATTTGGTACTTTTAGTATATTATTTAAGGTACTTTTGTCTAAAGTATTGACATATTTTCTTCTTTCCTTCATCAAATGTATGAATTATATGCATACATATATTTATCTTATACATGTTCTATTCAGAAAATATTATGTTTTATTTATTTACCTTTACGTTTGTTAGTTCATTTGAAACAAAATGAATTTTTCTTGAATTTTAATTCAGTTAAAAAAAAGATTTTTAATGAGAAAAAAAGATTTTTGTGTTCGACTTGAAGGTTTTTGAGAACAAAATATGGCAATGCTGTTCCGACACTTAACAGTAACAATGAAAACTTATAACTTTCTTTTTATTGTTACAAATGCAATTATAATTTATTTTTAAACAGATATTTTTTGGCACTCGAACTAACAACCTCTGGAATGACAACCTTGCACACTACCCACTCGACCACAGAGGCACTAATATTTCAAAAGTATGAATACCAGTTAACCTTAGGTTAATATATAAGAATAGTTACGAGACTGGTTGCAGGGTGGCTTGGCGGTGCCATTGGAGGGAACAACGAACATTATGTTTATACTGTTTTACAGGTGGTCCTGGACCCAACCACATCGAACTTGTTCAGTGCCTTTTACTATAATACTAGACCAAATCCCAATTAAATTGACAAAAGATCACGACTATACATCACCACAATGGTGAATATATAACCATTTACAGGATATGTCCTTTTTTCATCATACACTACTCATTCGTCATAGGACGAATACTTTTCGATGAATTGTCAGACATTTTTTTGCAGGGTATTATCATTTCAAGCGCCTTTGCGATCCTTCCACAAGTGTTGTGAATGAATTACGAAAGGGCAAGCATGTTGAGCATGAGCTAGTACACCACGTCAGTATTTGGAGGAAGGATTAACGATTAGTAAAATGTTTCGTTTTTTAACAGAAATTTCATATTTTGACACAGCACATTAACTTTCGGCAAAACCGAGCAACTGATAACAAAGAAAATATGAAGAAATCAGTAATTTCTGAGCGAAGGTTATTTTACAACAAAACAAAGTTACTTAAAGCCGTAAATGCAACTCTGACATGTCGAGTTATTATTGTTTTTTGAAATTTTTTAACCAGAAATTAGATCAGGGAAGCATTTTCGTCAAAAGTATTAATATTGTATTATAGTCTGAAACCGACTTTAGTAACAATAACATTTCATTGATATAATCAATAAGAAAACACCCGGACCTAATTGAAAATTAACGGCTCTTGCATACTGAATGTTTGTCATTGTTTTTTTGTTTTCTTTTTTGTTTCATTTCATTTGCCAAGTGCAATGTGAAGTCACAACAAATAAATAAAACAAAAACAAATAATGCAAAGAGATCCAAATTAGTACAAACATTATTTAGTCTTTCATATAGAACAAAATAAAAAATTATTTTTTTTTATTTAGTATTTTTGGTACGTTTTTGTTCTATATGCACGAGTTTTTGCATATAGAACACAATAGGTTACGAAGCTTGTCACTAAAGAGTTGTATAGCACAAAGTCAGTGTCTCATATATCGAAAACCATAAACAATAAGAACAAACTGATTACACAGACCGACAGATCTCTAAGTTTTCCTAAAAATCAATCTTAACTAAATTTTTTATATTTTGCGGTATAGAACACAATAACTTGCGAACGACGATATGTAAACACATAAATTTAATGAAACTAAATGTGTGAGGACAACGAAACAATTAATTTTGTTATTTTATATTAACAAAAAAAGTTGTGAGTTAAGTAAATGCAAGTACACTGCATGAAGATTGTTTTCCGCTGGCGTTAACCGATGGTTTTATTTTTTCTGAACTTATCATATCTTGCATAACAGCAAGAAAAACCAACATAACATTTAAATTTTTGGAAATGATGTGTTTTGAGTTACACTACCACTCTACATTAAAAACTCACCGATATGTACATAAATACATTCATTCAGTCTATCTAAATAAATTCACAATAAACGGATATTTTATGTAAATATTTATTTCCAAACACAATGCTAAAAATTGCGAGTTCCGTATCCTGTTTATAAGACACATTGATAGTGTTATTATTTGCTTTCATTCACAATATGAAAACTAAATTAAACTTGGCATAACTTTTTATTTTCATATTAAACTCACAATAGCTGATAAGAAAAGAATGGGAATGTACCAAAAATCCGCCAAAATCTAGTTGATACTAGAGATGGGAGCGTCGTATTTCTTTTTTCGTGACACGAACACACACGACTCAACAGGAACTATTCATAACAGAATATCTGGGGGTCTACTCTTTATTTCGAAAAGAAAGAAAATTCTTTAGAATTTCTATGTTATTAACATTACAATTCGAAAGCAATTGCTTTCGTTTTGAATTACAGAGTAGATCTCCTCATTTTTTGCGTGTTCGGGTCGTATCGTTTTGAGCAAAATTGACACGATAAAACACGAAACGATTTTAGGTGTTAAATATGTATGCAGCAATTTTCAGTACAACAGAAACAGATTATTTTGTATCGTCAAACACGCAAAACTAGCAAAATTACACTGGGTCTTCACGTAGCAATGTCGATTGCGGCAATTGTCAAATTTGATTGCGTCCATGAAATTTCCTACGTGTAAACAGCGATTGTCATAAGTGTCAATCCATTGCGCAATGATTGCTGTACTGATTGCTCGAGCAATTATTGCCAAGCAATCTGCTGTCACTTTTATTGTAGTTTTTCATTAATTTTTTCAAAACAGTGAATTTGAGCAAAATATAAAAAGACATCATCCGTAAACATAATACAACAAAAAATAAACACAAATTTTTCGTATTTTTACAATAGAAATATATATTTTAGACAATACCTGCCCTATTAATGTGTAAGATTTGTGGAAAAAATTGCCAACGTGTTCTCCGCCTCAAGCAAGCAAAAAAAATTAAATTATTCTGCCGACGTTATTGCTTGTTCTCAGCAATGAAATTGCTACGTGAAGATCCAGTGTTATTGCTAGGGTGATGTCTCTAAGGCTTAGGGCCATTATTACAACTTAAAGATAGTTAAAAGTAGGATTTTATCGGACGTATAAAAACTTCATTTGCAAAATTTTACTTTTACCTAAAGTGAGCAATAAATTACAGGCAAGTTTATCCTACCTGGTAAGTTAAATCCACTTTGCAATAATGGAAAGCTTTTTATACGTCCGATGAAATCCTACTTTTAACTATTTTTAAGTTGTAATAATGGCCCTTAAACTTCTAAAATTAAACAAAAGTATATATCAAGGCCTATTTATTAGGTCTATGCAACTCTACAAAAACACAGCAACACAAAAAACAACTTTGTTTCAGTTGTCAGAAACACACACAAACATGAACTAAAGTGTATGGTGCAAACATCTTTTTACAGTTAAAACACGAAAACACAGAATATAATCAGGACGATTGCGTTGACCTGATAAATAGGCCTTGTTGGAAAAAATCCACACGCGGCCATCTCTAGCAGGGACTAATAAACTTGATGGAAATATATGTATGTATTAAAATTATAAACATTTTCCATACAGACTGGAAACCAATCGTCCTTATCAGAGTTGGCGTATTTCGAGTTCAACAACGATGTTTTTTTAATATTTGAAAGAACTTCGCGACATTTTATCTGTAATCTAGGAAAAATGTCCCAGTCGAAGTAGAGACATGCCAACCACGATAAGTCCCCAATAACACTTCTTCATGCACATACATACATACATATGTATATACATTCTTATGCAATGCAATTCTTTTCATATACAAATCTTCACTTACATAAAATATTAAGATTTAGAATTGGTTTATATATTCATACCTTTATAATTTGCCAATGCTGCACCAACCAAATTTAATGTTTTGCACACATATTTTTTGTATTGTGAGAAAATGAAACTTATATTTTTAAACGAGCAGCTTTCTCCATCGGTAGGATTTTCTGATCGAAAGTATTTCAAATGGCGATTCACTATATGTACTTCTGGCGCAAAGATTTTTTTCACAACGATCATCGATGATGAAACTTTGAACATTTTAAAATAACTCGAGAAAGAGGATTTAAGATCGAACTTTCATATTCTAGACAATTTATTGGAATATTACAACTAACTAACAAACTTTTAATAATTGATTAAATTCTTTATTGCACAAAATTTAAGCGTTTACTTCCTTTTATATAAATTTTGCACTCTTTATAAAAAACGCGACTGAAATAAAATTAAACGGTAAATAGATGCTGCCAGACTGTTTTGGTAACAACCACGGCTGCTAGTTTTGACAAATTATTATAATTTCGACGATTTTTGGTCCTGAAAATCGTCGCTTGGTTTCTGGCATGGTGTAATTATACAGATACACCTTGGTTTCTGGTTTGATGTATGGAACAAATATATGTTTTCATGAAAATCGATGTCGAATGTTTAGTTCATTAGTTTTATAAAAATACAAAATAGAATTTTTTGTTTAACAATAAAACTAATAGATACATATGTTTTTTATTCAAACTTAAAGTTGATAAGCTTTTTACATCCAATATGAAAAGTTATTAGGACTTAAAGAAAAAATGACAAAAATCATTGTCAACGCATGCCCCAATCACAACAACAATATTTTTCTATACATTAAGGTTAAGTTACTGTATATATTTAAGAAGATATAAAAGACATATAACATGACTTTAATGAGAAAAACAATGGAAGAAATGATATATATCAATTCATTTCATTCACAAATAATTAAATTTTTGTACTTTGCTTTGATTCTTTGAGTAGAATATGAATTGATATGCATCATAACAGATGCGAATAACAAAAACATTTATTACTTTTTCAACTCTTTCATATAAAATCAACAGTTGAGCAAGAAAAGCCACTGAGTCTTAAACCAGAGTTACAATTCATAAATTGATATTCTCAAATAGTATATAAAAATGAAAAGTCAAGTTCCTGTCAAAAATTTCATCCATCAAAAGTACTGAGACTAAAATTTTGGACCTAGCTTGGCAATATTTTTCACAATTTTTCACAATTTTTCCACTAAGTGCACACATGTTTAAAAAAAATCATTTTGATTTGTTCGATTTTTCGAGTATAAAATAACGTTAATTTTGTAGTTTAGCGGGATTTCGATAATTTTTGATATTTTGATAATTTCATCTGGCATCCCTTGTACCAACAGAACATCAACAATGTATGGTACAAAAGAAAAACTAATACTTACCAAACTTTTTAACGCAGGGTTGCAAATAAGGAGTATTTTTGATTTGTTTTTGCTTACATTAAAATCATGTGGGTGCGTTATTTTTTTTTGTTTACATCAAAAGCTCGTGCTCGAGCACGTGCTTGGGTAAAAATCATGGAATTTCGTTTTTACAAAAATTATAACATTATTTCTGTGTACATTACAACATGTGCAATGCCAATATCAATTCAAACATATAAAACAAATTTATATGTATATACACCCTCATATAGTAATTTAAGTATCTCAGACTTACCCTGCGTTAACACATGCAAGTGTCTTTCATGCAAGCTCTGTGTACGTATTATCAACGAAAATTTCGCAAAAATGCCCGACTGTCTTGCAACTTGCATGTTTGCCTTTTAGTGCAGAGTTGTCCATAACATAAAATATTATAATTTTAAGGGTACCATATAGTGTTGAACTTTATTCGTATTGTTTCAATGTTATTTATGTCTAAAAAATTAATAAACTGCTCGATTTATGAATATTTAAGAAAAAAAATTATTAAATTAGCTTTTAAATGTATTTAAAATGAGTAAAAACTCATATAATATTACACAGAAATCCAGTTATTTTGTGCTAAACTATTAATAGGGCAACACTGTTAGCTAACTTGCCATTTACTTGCTACAAGTTCAACAAGTTACTGTCTTGTAAAATTCCTTGGCAGTTGAGTTGGAAGTAGATTGCAAGTGCCGAAAGTGTAGATGTGTTAGTAAAAGAGTTTGAGTGTATTGAGTTTTTCGAACTTGCACTTGCACGTGTAAACCCTAGGTTAATAACTGCTATATCCAGATTTACTTTAGTTCAAAAGTTATAGCGCAGCCAACTTTTCATTGACAAAAAAGTCTTGACTTATAAAATCAAAACAGTTAACTGTGAGCAATTAACACATATCGGGCCATAACCGCTAAAATAGCTTAAGCGACACATTTTTGGGACTTCGTTTTTTTTACGAAAATCGACTATTTACGATCGCAAATAATCGATTTTGGTCAAAAATTGATGTTATGACACGATATACCAATCTATTAAGACTAAAAATTTCTTTCATACCTTATAACTATCATATCCAGATTTACTTTTACCCCTTTTAGACACGCAAAGTTTACTTGGCAAAGTCTGAATTCAGCTGTGCGAAGGACAAAGGGTAGAATACTATCTCTTTCTGTCTTTCTCCCAGCTAAACTAAGACTTTGCAAAGTAAACTTTCCGTGTCTAAAAGGGGTATTTAGCTCAGAAGTTATAGTCCAGCAAACTTTTCATTGGCAAAAAAATTATAAAACTAAAACGGTTACGGATTTCGGAAGTTATATGACATTAAACTTACAACTTTGTAAATATTTTTAATTTCGCAGACATTATATAAGATTTCAGTAATTTAAGCTATTGAAATACTTCAACAGTTGTTAATAGTTAATTAATACTACAACAAATAGTTTGTTTTATAAGTGAAAGAAGAATTTTCTAATATTTTAGTGATTCTCAAAGGTTTTCTGGGCTAGAACTTATGAACGCAAGTATTTGGGAAAATGTTCATTGCCAATTCTGAAAGGTATTTTAGCTTCCTATCGAATGATACTAGTCGCTATATGGTGCATTGAATAATTTTAATCTGATGGGCCAGCACATTTTTCCAGAGTGCTATTTTCAAGTGCTCTGTTCTTCTAGAGCAGAGGTGCCCACATTTTCATGTGAATCAATGATCGCCTTTTACATAGTGTCTATAACTGATATTAACTCCGTTATAAAATGAGAGAGAACGTCGGCAGAATATAAGAAACATATATTTATATAAATATTAAATATTATTTGTTAAGAATATTTCACAGAATGTGTATTAAATTAATTATTAAAATAATATTGTAATGAATTTTTATATTATTTTAATATGATTAAATTAAAAGTATGCCAAATACTAATTATTATTGAAATAAAATAAATATTAATATCTATGTAGGGGAAAATTTGGCATTTCCTTCATACATCGCGTGTAATTTAAGACATATTCGCATTTGTTTACCAAAAAATATTAATTTTCATTTTAATACACAAAATTCCATTTTCTTTAGAGACAACTCGGGATTTTGGGTAAACAATTTGAGAATTATGAATTACACATGAAAATTGACGTGGGAGCTCTTATGTGCAGCGTGACTGTTTGACCGACTAAAGTGGCAAATTGCCACTTTTTCAACTGCCTTTCCCCTTTTTCAACTGCCTTGCCCCCTGTGAGTTATGTGAAAGTACATTAAAAATAAAAAGTTTAGTGTAGTTTTCGCGTTTTTTTAAATTTTGCCCCTATTTTTTTTGATAAATCCCCTATTTGGTGCCACTTTTTGAAGAATGTCGTCGGTCACCCTGCTTATGTGTATTTACAATAATACGAAGTAGATAACAAAAGGAAAACAAAATAGTTATCGTTTTTCGGCAAACGAACGTCTGAAATCTTGGAGAAAACATCAGATTCGCTGAGAAAATTCTAATAAATTCCATTAAATAGAAAACATTGTTGTTTAAAAGTATTTTAAAACAAAACATAGTAGCATTTTACAATATAAACTGACAGAAAAGGCTAAAAAATAAAAATTGTCTGTACTGCAAAAAAAATCCATAAAAATTTTGCCAAACCCAATTAAAAAAGGAAAAATAAAGCAAAGGTACAAGTGATATACGGCAAGATAAAAGGTAATAAATAAAATTTTTGGACTTGATATTCCATTTGCTGATTCATTATTGTGCTTTTGGACATATTGTGGGCTGTTTGTTATTTCTTACGTTCAGTTTTGCAAACTCGGTAGCAGCCACATTAATAGAACAAACTAGAAAACAGTGATAATTAATTAAACTTGGGATACAATGAGTGCCATGTGCCAAAGAAAGAATAACCACTAATTACTAATGAAAAACTGTTCAGACATGTATATATTTATTGATTTAGACAGTTTCCAATCATGTTGGATTCTATAAAATTGTCTATTAGTTATGTATGAGAAACTGTTTAACTTAATAAATAAGAGTCTGAATCAAACAGTTTTTAATTAGTAATTAGTGGATACGCTATTTTGGGCACATGGCATATATGAAATGCCAGTTGTAAACTCAGCCTAAAGGGGTTTGGACACGATCAAAATGCTTGCTGTCAAGTTCGTGCATGTGTGCTTGTCGGCTTGATGTAATCATGCTTGATGCCCCACCAAGCATTCATTTTTATTTTGATTTGGTGCTGTTACACTACGACCACACGAGCAATTTGATGTGTCTTAATACAAGCAATAACGCCGGCAGAATGATGACGTCAAATTGCTTGTGATCAACAATGTATCTGGAGGTGGTGAACACGTATATTCAAATATATTTGCTTTTTATTCACATAAATACTTAAATTATCAATAATTTTATCCTTTTCTAAGTTTAAATTGAACTTTTATTAACTTTATGTAGTTAAAACTTTTGTTTTCTACTTCTTTGTTGAAAAAAAAAATTAATATAATTTGTATTTGACAGCATGTGTTAAGAGATTGTTACTCAGCAATGTATTTTAACATTTGTTGCTGAATATATATTTGAACACATATTCATACGGTCCACACGCTAATATCTTGTGTCGACAATCGAATTTGACAGTTGTCATGGCAATAATTGCCATGATTATTGCTCATGTGGTCGGCATGTTACTTTGGTTGAAAAAAATATATAAAAAGGAATAAATAAAGAAATTCAATAACAACAATGGTAGCATTGCCTACAAAAAAAAAAACAAAGCAAAATAAGAATGTTCTAACACTTCTTTTTTCTTCGCCAGTCAAATTTATGTTTTTCTTTTAATTCCGATATTTTGGGCAACCTTTCACAACGGAAATATAATTATAATGAAAATTTGTACGCGCTTGGTCACAAAACATACAGAAGTGTCACGAGACGGAAGATACGGGTATTTTTCAGTTTGCCTCGTTTTCCCTCTAGTGCAATAAATTTTTATTATCTGTGTTAATTGGTAAGTAGTAATACACTACAGTATCAAATACACTATGCTTTTCTCTTTTTTCCACGAATTTTAACAAAAACCTGATTGGAGCTTTTTTGACCTGTCACTTTCTTCACTTCTGTGTATTCTGTGGCTTGGTGGCGTAACAATATACACGCATTAACAAGTGACAGCAAGCATGCCGAAAATCAAAATTTTTTGATTTTCCATCAAGCATCGTTGGTATCACACATACTAACAAATGTTCACTCATACTATAACCAATCTCAGCAAACATTTTGACCGTGTCTAACCCCTTAAGATTCGAGAAATAAATAAATTTCTAGAGATTTTTATGCAACAACGAGACTTGGCAACATTGTTTTGTATTGTTTATGCTTGTGCAAGTGTCAAAAGAGTAGAATCAGTTGTTGAGTGAGTGTGTAAGTTTATTCTAGAAAGAATAAAAATAAATATACAAATATTTGTCGTGTTTACGCAAAAACTGAAAAATTTAAAAGTATTCGAAATTCTCCAACACAGTAGTTTTTAGCAATAATTCTCAACAAAATTCAAATCAGTACACACATACATACATAGTAATGTACGTCTTGTGAAAAATCTGTGGAGTGAATTTTCATTGCTTATGAACAGTGTTTAGTTTGAAATTATTTTTATTACTGGGAGATGTTTGAGAATATTTGGGGTATGTTAAGAAAACGACGACGTCTTGATGAAGACGCCGACGCTGGTGGTGGTGTCAGTCACCATAGCACTTCCAGTGGCAGTGCCGCTGCTGCCAGCATGTTTGCCTCCGGTTTGCCCACACAATCTAACATGACTATGTTTTGGGATTCCTTATTTGGCTCTAATGATGAAGCATCAAACACTGCCGCAAATTCTACTCGAACTGATCAACAATATCAAACAGCTACCAGCAATCTTAATGACAACAACACCAGCATTACTAGAAATAACTTGCCAGTATCTATCGATAGGTAATAGCACTAAACAATATTTTTCTTTTTATTTTACTTTCAGCCGAACAACTGGTTACATGCTCTGAAACTGAATTCATTCACCCTTAACAAAAAAAAAAAAAAAAAAAAAAACACCTTAAGAAAGTATTTACATATAAATTGAGATCGTTCAGAAGTTGGCAAATTATACTAACAAAAAAAAAAATATCAGTATTAACAGCATCAACGCCTACACTAGATCAGTGTGACTGCCAGTTGCTAAAATAGTTCTTTATATCTCTTGTAACAAAGCTCATTCCTTGTTTTCTTGTCGATTTGCATTTGAGAAAGATAAAATTTTAAGCAAAATATCGCAACAAAACATATTGGGCGTAGAAGAAATGGAAATTGATCCCTCATCAGTACCACCACCTCAAGAATATTCGGATAATCCTGCCGTTCCTTATCAATCTGAGTCATCAATGAATTTTGATTATCTACATAGTTTACATGCCGACTCAGTCATGGAATCTAGCAACAGTGGTTCATCATCCAGAATACAAGGTGCTAGCTCGCCCCGTCATTTTGCCAGCGTGGGAGGCAATTCATCGCTTTCCACCAGTTATGGACATGTTGATGATAGTCGAGCGCTGGACAGGTGCTTATACAAACACATGATACACTAGTTGACACTTGATTTTTAAGTTGTTTTAGCTTTAAATCGCACCAATAATTTAGATCCAAAGTAGTTCATTAAATTCCACGTTACAATATTTATTACTTCACAAAAAAGTTATTCATTCTACACGTATGTATATATATGTATGTGGAAAGAACTAGTTTTAGAATGATTTTCAAATCGTTGTTTTTTTATATTGCAATCTATGTTGCTTGATGAAACAAAATGACGTATCAGTTTCCATCGCCGAAATTAATTTAGTAAAAATTCAAACAAATATTACAATCATCAAAGAACTTTGAGAAACGAAAATGAAAATAATTTCCGTGTTAATTCGAAACTATAAAAGTTTTTTCGTAGTTCAAAACAACATTTATTATTTTCTGCCACTGCTGAATGTAGGAATCGCATCGAAAATAAGTTATTCTTCTAAAGTCAAGTTATTTAAAAATTGTTTATTACTGTAGTCAAGAATGGAAGAAAAGTCTCGTTGTAAATATTGTTTTAAAAAAATTTAATAGATGGTAAAAACTTACATTTGTATATTTCAACAAGTGCGTATACATATGTATCGGGTGTTTTTTTTAAAGGTATAGAACTTCGAATTAAAATAAAACATAAGAAAATCGTTTTAATGTCCATCAATTTGGCTTTATTGGAAGGATAATTTTATGCCATTAATGTTTAAATATGATTTCGGGCATGTGGCCGCCGCGGCTGGCTCGAATAAAGCCAATTCTACAGGTCCAATTTTCAACCACTTTTTCGAGCATATGGGGCCGTATGTTGGCAATAACGCCACGAATGTTGGCTTCCAAGTCCCCTAACGTTTCTGGTTTGTTGGCGTAGACGAGCGACTTCACATATCCCCAAAGAAAATAATCCAATGGTGTCAAATCACACGATCTTGGTGGCCAATTGACAGGTCCATTCCGCGAAATTATGCGCTCATCGAATGTTTCCTTCAATAAATCGATTGTGACGTGCGCTGTGTGGCATGTAGCGCCGTCTTGTTGGAACCACAACTCATCCACATTCATGCCATCCAATTCGGGAACAAAATAGTCGGTTAGTCGGCTCCAATTGCTGTGCACGGTGGCGAATCGATTCATTCGGGTCCTCTTCAACACTTTGCTCTACAGCGGCAATTGTTTCTTCGGTGCGCACTGTTCGACGTCTCTGCGGATGCGTATTATCACATAGAGTAAACATAGTGCGAAAACGATCCATGGTTAACCGAATTAATTGCTCTGATGGACGATTATGTCGACCATAAAATGGACGGAGCTTGCGGTAAACTTCGCGAACTGAACCATTATTTTCGAAATAAATTTGCACGATTTGCAAGCGTTGTTCTTTTGTCAACCTGTTCATGATGAAATGGCAAACCAAACTAAATATTAATCACTTGACAGCTGACAAAATGGCCGCCAGTTAAAAAAGTGATGCCAACTTAAAGTTCTATACCTCAATAAAAAACACCCTTTACATCCTATAGGGAAGTTTTTCTACTTATGGCTAATGTGAGAAACATGTATCACTTGAACGAACAATGTCAAAATTTCAGTTAATGAAATACAATTACTTTGCATTACAATAAAAATAGCTTGCAAAAGGCAGGGGTCTAATCTCGCTTTCGATAACGAGCTGATTCCATCACGTTTTTTCTGTTTGAGATTATGGAATTGGATATAGAACTATATTATTACATTACTCGATAGCGAATGCTATAATCTAAAACTGAAAGAAGTGATAGAATAACCTCGTTATCGAAAGCGGCGATTAGACCCCGGGACTGAGACCTTATCATCGGCCTGCCTCATGATGTCGACAGTAAACGTTCGACAGACAACTTTTATTGAAAAATAGAGTTTGTTTTGTTTTCAATGTAAGGCTAACTTTACATCTGGCACTTCTTTTGTGTCATGTGCCCAAAAAAAAACGTAACCACTAATTACTAATGAAAAACTGTTTGATTCAGACATGTATTTATTGATTTAAACTGTTTCCAATCATTTTAGATTCTATAAAATTGTCTATTAGTTATGTATGAAACTGTTTAAAATAATAAATTCGTGTCTGAATCAAACTGTTTTTCATTAGTAATTAGTGGTTACGCTTTTTTCGCTTCTGTGGCACATGGCACACAGATGTAAACCCGGCCTAAGTAAACGATCGAAGGTTTTCTGCCGACACCGTGGGCGAGGCTGTAAGAAACTAATAAATCAATACGAAAGGTTTATTTATAAAAAATTTTATAAAATATTTTAGATTATTATAATTTTTTTTAATCAGTGATTATTTTATTTATTTTTTATTTTTCTTTTCATATGAAAATTACCTTCCTGCCCCTGTACGTAACATTTATATCGTAATTTCCATTTTACATTAAAAAAAATTCAAATTATGAATTCATATGAACACATAAACATCTCTTATGGCAGACCTTTCAATTTGAACGAAAGGTAACTATTATTATTTTTTAGATTTACATATTTTTTATTATCAACACTATTGTTTTTAAATTTAAACGATTTCCCCTTTTTTTTTAAGATTTGTAACTGTGTTGGATCAATTGGATGCTCGTGTAGAAAAATTTCGAAAAGATGCTTTGGGTTTACAGGAGAAACGCGATTTCTTGCTCATGTCCATTGACTTAATCAAAAGCAACGATTTGATGCAAAATTTATCCGAATGTAAGTAAACAAGATAGTATTTGTCACGTCTGACTTTACTGGAAATAAGTTTTAAATGCAGACGGTGTATTAAAAAAAATTAAACGGTTACTAATTGTTCATTATTTCGATTACAAAGAAAATACTATACGTAGATTCTTCTATTTGAGGTCTACAAAAACCTCGCTGTAGACTTAGAAGAGGGGAGAGGAGATTCCCGCGTAACAGATACATTGCCTAGTCTTATAAAATTTCATAAAACATGGAAATTTCGCTTGATTAAACCAATGCGTTTAATTAAAGTGGAGTTAATTAGAATAGCATTTGAAAAAATTAAAAGCCGAGTTTTCATGTTTTTAATGGAAAATATCTAAATAATAGAAGAACGAAATAATTTCCATAGAGTTAACAACTAATTAGATAATTGAGAAATTTTCGAAAAGTGGAGTTAGGCCTTTTAGCGTCTGACACATCCATATAAAGCCTCAATAATTTTTATAAATAAGGCTTTATTTTTTTTATCTGCCGCACTTCCACGGTCTTGTTGAAAATCAGGAAAAAATTTTATCATTTAAATTTCTTTTTTTTATAAATGTACAACAAAATTTTAAAATAAACCAATTACGTCCGAAAGTTAAATTTTTCTCAGTTGTATAAAACAAATATTATTGTTAAAAAAAGTATTACATATATACTAGTAGGAACTAGAACCTACACAGAAAAAAATATTACTTAAAATTTTTAATCAGAAAAAATCACAAGTTAAAACTTTTTTAAATCACTTTCCTCACCATCCATAATTTTTAAATGTTTTGAATAATTTTAAAAATGTACATAATTTTATAATTGGATATGGGCATTTTCACAGAAAAGTCCACTTTTTGTCACGTTACGTTATTTGGTGACAGACATTTATTCCTATTATATAAGTCGCTCTCAATGTTATATGTATCACGTCGCAAGCAAAAAGCTCATATTAAGTGACAACAATTTAATTGTTTTGATACGCTTCTTCTGTTAGCTTAGTCTCAGAGAAAAGGAAGTGGTGGTAAGAAATGTAAATAATGTGTACTTATTTAAATGTGACTTAAGCTTAATGGTAAGATTAGCAAATTGCACATTTAGAAATATTAAATATAAAACTAAAATAATCAGAGATCTGATCTGAAATTGTTAAAAAAAACAATTTCCTTTATTTTCCTACAGCTGAACGTGAGGAAATTTCTTGTTACATACAGCGCGTCAACTCCCGCCTTTCTACCGTGGAGCTAAACGTACGCACAGTGCGTGATCAATCACAAGAGGATTCCCTCAGCCATATTAATGTTCTCATCGATATGATGATAACAATGGGCGATCCAGTTTTATCGCGCCAACGTTGTCAAATGTACTTGAACGCCTGTTGTAGCGCACGCGAATCTGGTAGTTTACCCGAATCGAACATTGACATGGATGCCGGTCCTATTGATAAGAAATTTGAAAGTGTTTTGCTGGGCTGTACTTTAGATGACCAGAAAAATATTAAGAAACGTTTGCAGGCTTTAATGGGTTACCTCAATAAACAAATAATACATCACTGAATTCCGCAAACTTAAAAAGCAATCAACAACAAAATATAGTACGAGTATCTATGAAACAATTTTAATTTTTATTTTTCAACTTTAGTCAATAATAAAATTATTTATAAATACATTTTAATTACAATTGATTTGTCCGTATTATTTATATGTATGTACATATATTCACACAAAATTAATATAATGAAATGCATGTCCTTAAAAAAAACTGAATGGATTTAACTGATATATATATATGTATATGTATAAAGGTAGGCGGGAGAAAAAATATAAATGAACAGGTAGATGAGGAACAACATAACAAGTATTTGGAGTTTAGTATTTTAGTTGTTCATTTAAGCTTTTAAGTTATCATTCTACTGTTACCGACATAAATTTCCTTAAACATTCTTGTATCCCACATTATTACGAAGCCCCCACATCTTTTATCTTTTAACACCGTTGTTGCCTGCTTCATGCGATTTTTAAGTTGTAGTCTTTTTAAACTAAATTATGAAATCCTTAAAGTGATCAATCAACAACAATTTGTTATTGTGTTATAATTTTTCTTTCGTATTACTACTGGTATTATTTTTGTATTGTTTCTATGAATTTAATGATTAATATTTTAAAATTAATTTAATTATGAAACTGTAATTGGAATATTAATAAATGTTTAAGCAAAAGAAGAGAAAAAACATATGTATTTATGTATGTTTTGTTTGATAAAAAAAAAGTTGTGAACGAAGTAACAACTAAAAAATTAAAAAATTTATTTTTCAAATGTTTTTTAACTTCCCGCTATAGGAAGTTAGTGCTGATTTTGGCTCAATTTTCCAAAAACGAGTTTTCGTCATATTTCGAGATTTTGAGGTTCTGGGAGGTGATTCTGAATATTTTCGTGATGTCTATATGTAAACATAACTTAAGAACGGCTCAACGTATCGGGAAGCAAATTTGCTGCATTCACAAGATGTTGAGCTTACTTAGATGTCTTCATAGTGAATGGATTCGTTTCGTAAGATTTTGAAAATTAAACTATCACAATTAGCTCTTAACCTCAAAAAGACATGTGGATTGACTAAAATCAGGCAATTCGTTGGTGAAAAATTTCGTAAAAATAGTTTTCTTTCTAATAACTTCGAGAATGGCGAAGATAATTCAAATTAATTTTCACCACTCAAAGGCAGCCTCAGCGACATTAACTCACCGACCGTGGTCCGCCAATGGCAAAATTCTTGGACTTGGCGCAAAAGGGTACAAACTATTCTATATAAACAGTTCAGGTAACAATGAAAAAACATTAGATCCTGTATTATGGCTAAAACCAAATTAAATATCTTCATTCTATTAAATTTCAGTGATGAAGATACAGCATCTGAGGCATGGGAGACAGAGGAATTTACAATGTGGCTTGATCTCCTGCTACATGGCCAATGGTCATACGGATCTTCCACCAATTGTCCTGGTCCAAAATTTGCTCAAGAAAGCCAACACGTGCGATACTGCTATAATAATAGATGCTGACGCTAACGCTCATCACCAAATCTGGGCATGTTCGGATACAAATGAAAGAGGTGAGTACAAGTTGGTAGTTAGTTGGTCAGTGCGAGACACGCTCATTTAATTCGTAGAGTTCCTCTTCAGACTGTTCATTCTCTGACCATCGCTATCTGACAGACATTCTCAGTTAGCATTTCAAAGACATACCTGCCATTAAAAGAGCAACACACTAGCTAAGATTTTATCGGATATCAAACAGAGATATCCATATAATAACTGACAGCCAATCTTCAATTAAGTCCCTCACAGGTGTGTAATTCACATCTTTCCTTCTCCAAGAATGGCTCAAAGCCCTAGATAAGCTTACACAGCACTCATCTATCACATCGAATTGGGTGCGTGAACACGGTACTAATTCAGGCAACATAGTTGCGGATGACCTGGCAAAGGGGGAACCCTACTCAGAGCAGTCCATATCGACAATATCTGTGGGCTCCCATTCTCATCCTTCGTTAGACGCTTCGATGTTGCCTGTCTTATTTCAGCTCAAAAAAAAAGCGCAATTAGCTCACCTGCGTGATAGCGGGAACCCTTTGACCCCACAGAACTACAAACCTCATGAACTTCACTAGAAAGCACTTGAGGAATCTCTTGGCCGCACTGATGAAGAAGAAGAGGAAAATATCTCTCATATCCTCTGCTTCTGCCCTTGGCAGCATATTCTTCAGTAGCCTATCCGAGTTGTCAGAAATAGGTCTCATTAATCTGAGTCTTTAGGTTAGGACCCGACCCACTCTCTTCTCTTTAGTAACTATTCATCTATATCGACCCCTTTCATCTTTATCCTACCTTTCTATACTTCTATATACTGTCCAACTTACAGGTATCACAAAGGGATCATCGTATTAGACCCTTTCACCAGCAACCTGCTAACCTAAACTAACTTCATAAGTCTTCGTGAAAATTTATAGACTTAAAAATTTTATCGAAAGCCATAAATTTGACAAAAATCTGAAAATGGTCCAGAGATATCGTTGCCCAAAATTTGGGATTTTTTTTGCATTTTTATTATCAAATCGATTTTCGGTTTTTTTACTTAAAAACTGGCGAGAGATGGCCTACAAGGTCAACCAGTTCCCTGTATATTTTTTTTGTTGGTTATGCTGTTTTTTTACTTTATACAGGCCAAATAATTCTTAGTGTATTCCACTAACGTCCCTTTTAACAATGTATGATTAAGAGTTAACGTGAACTTTAACTGCAAGTTCTTCATACAAAACTTGCCGTTAAAGTCTCTGTTATCTTTTAACCAGACATTGTAAAAAGGTACGTAAATAACTTAAAAACAAACAAATAATTTTTATCGTTTGTAAAAACAAAGACTGCACCATAATTTAGACATTTTTACTCTTTTTATTATTAAATGAAAATCGACTAGGAATGGGACCTTAAATTTCAAATAAATTTTCGATTTATTTTTCATACGAATTTTAGACACGTGTTGCTTTTCAAGAACTTAAGCAAGTGAGAATTAGTGAGTGGAGTTTAAATAAAACATACACTATTTAAAATTTACAATTTACTCAACAAAGCTGATTAGACATTATTTCACTAGTGACCTAAAATTAATATTAACAATTACTAACTGCTCTACAATATTAAAATAAATGCTATTTACTTTTGCTTATTTTAGCAAAATTAAAAAAAAATTAAAGGAAAAAACAATTAGTACCCCGAAAAACATTTATCGTACGGCGTTAACCATTTTTCGGATAAAAGCCAAACTGAACCATCACTACCAAAAAATATTTGTTGTATATTTTTCGAAGTGATGTGTATAATTTCACTATCCTCAGCCGTAATGTTTTGCTTGTAAATGCAACGTACCACAGCGCCAAATTTAGTCACCACATAGAATAAAGCACCATATGGGTCGATCATCATGTCCCGAGTGGGACCCAACAAAGAACCCATCAGAGTCATGTTTATAATTGAGTCATTCGTGTCATTGGATCTTTTCGAAATGCGATTCATTTGATTGGGAGCAGAATACAAGTTGCCATCATTATCGGAAACTAGAATTTCACCTTCATGTCCGAAAGCCAGATCTTGGGGTTTAATAGGTAGAAATTCCTTAATCGTACAGTACTTTTTACTTCTCAGTTGACGATAATGCCATGTTTGTTCCAAAATATCGTATGCCAAAAGATGAGGATCGTTGGCCAATATGAAATAAATAAACTTTTCATTGCCACATGAAGTTACACGTGGCCCTAATTCAATGTCGAATAGTTCGGAGGCATTGGGACGTATATATTTGCCACAGTCGATGTGCAAAACCTAAAATATGCATATTTTTATAAACAAAGCCTCCGTATCCGTAATATTACAGACAATAAACAAACCTCCATATTGTTTCTAAGTAAGTCAAATACCATTAACTTGGGATTACAATTAATGTTGATCGTTTGATTGGATCCCAACCACCCTGCATCCATAACCCATAAACGTGACATAGAATCCACCTGGGACCAACGGGCCTGCTGTAATAGACTACAATCCGTATGATCGCCATTGGCATGTATAAAACTGTGGGGGAATATTGTGGGCGGTAGGTTGGTCAGATACGTTTTCGGCCATTGCGTTTCTATTAGAGTGGGAAATGTGTGACTTTGCACCATTATGCTGAGAAAGATGCGATTAAAATGTGTCGACAAATGCACAACCCGATACGATTCATTTAAACCACTCTGCGCCAACATCCATGCCCTATTTACAATAACTTGAGTTGTTATCGTAAACCAAAATAAATAATGACACTTTGAATGCCACATTGCGCGTTATAATAGTTAGAACAACGAACAGAGTCTGACTTAAAGAGACATGAATGAGTTTTACTGGCATTTCATAAACAGTACGAATTTAAAACTTGAAATTAATACATACATACATACATACATACATACATACATACATACATACATGCATTCATATAAAAACGAAATAGCATTTCATAACGATTTTACGTTGAGCTTAGCAAATTATGAAAATTTTGTTAAAAAGCAATTAAGTAAAGTTACAAACATTAGAGTAAAAGCAAACTATACAGAATTTTTAAATGGTTTTCTTTTTTATGTACTAAGAATATTTATACATACATACATACATATCGCACCTTATCAACAAGAGGGTATTAACTCAAAATTTTTGAAATTTCACTTTTTGAAAGAAATCAACTAACAACATCAACAGCTATGTACTGTAAAAATTTCAACGCATTCCGATTGCTCTTTCATCTCTAAAACCACATTTGAGACCATTTTTGTGATAGTGTAGTGACTACCTTTATGTCACCAAAAAGGTATTATTTTGAGTTAATACAAAAGTGAACACAGAAATGTGTCATATATTTTCATAAAAAAGGTATTATTTTGATTTGAAGCCTTTATTCACGTTAAAAATAATAAAATTTTGATGTATTTTCTGTTGATACTGTTTTGTTGATAAAATTTGTTTTATTTTATGATTTTAATTCGAAATATGACTCTTTTTATGATAAAATTGCTCACATTTTTTTGAGTTGTGACTCTTTTCATGATAAAGATAAAGAGTTTTCAAAAGTAACTGTCCAGAAAAACAAATTCAAATGCATCAACAATTGGAAAAATCTTAAGTAAGTTTTTAATTCATAATTTCTTTATGCTTTTCCGCTATAACCAATAAATAAACATTTCATAAACTTATTATTAATTCAGTTTATCCTCTATTTATTTGAAAATGCTACACTTGTCGGAGAATAAGAAAAAAGATCTTAAGGAACTTATAAAAATATATATGTACCCAGCAAAAAAAAGTGGTGAAAAAAAAGTAGAAAAAGCACCACAACTACTAATACGAACTTCGAACTCCGAGCAAAAAGTAGTGAATTTTACATTAGCGTGTCATTGGAGCGAAGTGGTCTGTTTTAACAACCCGTGAGTGAATAAGATTTACTTTTTATTTGCTATAGAAACTCTAAAATAAGGTGTGATTTTTTATTGGTGAAGTAAATCCAATATATTTTACATTTAGGATGTGGTTCTTAACCACTTTTCCAAAGCACTTAAATCTATGATTTAGGAAGTGGTGTTGGTACTTTTAAACAATTAAATCAATCAGTCAATCTTTTTTTTCATCACTTTTACTGGGTTTTTATTTTAGAGGATAATAATAATAAAATAGGTGATTTGTCATTACTTTAGATATGTGATTAAAGATAATTTCATTAAACCAGAATAAAATGCATAAACCTATTTTGGAAGTAATTTAGAAGTACTTTCTAAAGAAGTACCCATTTTATTTTTTGCTGGGTAAATATATAATATGTATGTATATGTATATATATAGTACATAACTTTGTACATAATATGTATGATATTATTATTTAATAAAGAGTACACGTAGTACAGTAGTTTTCGCTTATAGTCACATTTAAAATTGCACAGAAATTGTGGACTATATCGCTAATGTGACTATAAGCCTAATTTTTTTATATGCCACGCAGAGATACATATATGTATAAAAGAATTTCCATACAATCCAATTATGTCAATTACAAAACAATTTTGTATTTAAAAGGCACATTTGTGCGGCCTTTTATTCAACAATGTTTTGTTCTAAAGACATGTTCTTTTACTAAACAGAAGATGGGGTTTTAATTTAATTTAGATTAATTTTTTGTTTATGACTTAAATAAATAACTAAAAAAAATTTGTTGAAAATTTTTGTGACTATAACGCGAATTGTTTGCATACAATTTGGATTTTGACTACCACAAAGTTGGTGCATATATGTATGTATGTCAAATATGACTATATAGTAAATGGACTATATCGTCAACTTTTTGAATGAAATTAAGTTCAAAAGTCACAAAAAACATTAAATATGGACTATATCATTAATGTGACAATAAGCGGTAGTGACTATAAACGAAAACTACTGTAGTATTAAAAATGTTCGCGTTAATACCCTTTTGTTGAAAAATATATTTTGAAACTTTATTTAAATTTCAACTAAAGCGTCATAACTATACATAATACAAAAAAAAAAAAAAAAAAAATATCGAGAAGATTCAGAAAAATGGTATTAACTCAAAACACAGATTTTTTTGCCAAGAATTCCAATATTTTAAAATAAAAACAAGGCAAATATATTTTCAAATGGAATTTGATTACTACTATGGATTCGGATAATCAAATTCTCTTATAATCTAAGCACAAACAATTTTTCGTCTCTACTGAACATGTTAAACTTTTGAGTTAATACCCTCTTGTTGATAAGGTGCGATATGTATATACTTTCGCAATAAACAAAGTAAAAAAACCAATCGTTATAAATTTTTTTATTTTATGAAAACTTTTGATGTTTAAACATAAATACATACATATGTATGTATGTATGTGTGCATATCACAATAGGTGTGTTCATTTACTTTCCTAGCAGAAACTTGAAACGAGAGAGTAAGGCAGAAATTTAAAAAATTACTCTCTATAAAACTTATTAAAGCTTTATAAAGGGTTTTTAACACAAATTTCCATAATATTTTTTTTTAAAGCCTTTATATAGTCTTAATAAGTTTTATAAATAAGGCTGTTTGATAATAATTGAATTTATGTGGCTTAATGAAAGAAAAACAATAAATTAAGAAAATATTCTTTCTTTTTACATACCCATACATGTTTTTAATAAAGAAATTCACATTTTTGAGTTTTCCTTTATCAGATATTTTTGAAATAATTAATTTCAAAACAAATTCTTGCAAGTAAAAATTTTGTTAGTAATAACGAGGCACATTGACCAGGTATTAGCGGAAACGCAGCTGATCAATTTTTTTTTTTTTTAAATTATAGTTCATCAGAAGCTTCAAAAATTGTTTACGAAAGAAAATTAAAAAAATGTTAAAAAAATTTCAATATGAAAAAAAAATTCTGTGAAAACAAATTTAAAAATATGGAAAAACTATTAAAAAATTGTGAAAAGTGCTAAACGTTGGAATTTTTGTGGAGAAATTTTTACAACAAATTCTATTTGTGACATTTTGGATAAACTAAAAGCTATGTTGTTTTTTTCATTGTTGTATTTTTTCATTGTTCTTATAAACCTGGGGGGTTATTATGTAATTCGATTCGAAACGGAAACTGTTCGAATTTATATGTTATTAACATTACATTCGAACACATTTCCGTTTCGAATCGAATTACATAATAACCCCCCTGATATTACCTGGAATTAAATGTGCCTAGAGTAAAAAGAATTGTAAGAATTTTTTTTCTCTTTTGACGCTTTCTCCTTGCAAACTTTTTGAGTTAATGAACACTTTCCAGTAACAATTGTTACAAATTCGTAACAATTTTTAGTAAATGAACAAAACTTATGTGAATGAACATGACATTGTACCCATCCAGCATTTTTTGAAATTTTGAATTAAATTCGAGTTTGTTTTTATTCTTTTGCGCGATTAAAATGCTAGAATATGCCCTCACTTTCTGATCATAAAATATACTTTTATCTTTAGTAAAAAGCGACTACCCGCGACTAATCTTGATAAGTCATTTATGAGTCTTTTTCTATATTACTTTAGAGTCATTTTCGACCACTTTTTTTTAGTAGTATTTAAAGTATTTTTCGTATCGTTTTCTGATAATTTATTAGTCTTATTTCAATTCATTTGTGACTCTTTTTCGAATTTTCTTTCAGTCATGTTTCTAATCGCTTACGATTCTTTTGTGAGAAATTTATCAATCTGTTTAGGAGCACTTTTTTATTGTCATTTATCACCATATTCCTATTAATTTGAGAATTCTTTTTATGTCATTTATGACTGTAATTTTAGTCATTTATCAGTCGTATTTCTAATCGTATTTGACTCTTCTTCGAGTATTTTTCAGTCGGATTTCTGAGTCCTCCGTTCAAACTGACGTAATTTCAAAAACACGTCCATATAACGTGGAGTAATAAAAAAAAACAATTTTAATTTCATATTCGTGTGATGTATGTACATTAGCTATGGCATAGTGTTATATGAGAATCCTTAGTAACGAGATTTCGATTTGCAAGGACCCCTATTTTGTGAGGTTCGGAAAAAAAATATTTGAGCCAAAAAATGGTGACGGTCAGATGGGGTCAAAGGTCGCCTCATCGTACTCAAAGTTGAGGGTAAAAGCAAAAAAATTTACAAAAAATATATAACTTTCCCGGTGTCACCGCTGCAAGTGTCATTTGTATACCCAGCCCCCATTAATTTTCTCCTCCCAACATCTTTTCTGAATACACCGATCGCCTAACTCTTCTCCTTAAAATTTAGTCGCAGGGCTCCAACTGCCCCTAGGGCGTAATTATCGAAGTCAAATGTATGACCGACCTCCAATATTTTTTCAATACGATGATTTTCTCTAAACATACTTATCATCTATCTTCAACAATTAAGGTCGTCCCCATACAAAAAAATTATTATTTAGATATTATTTTTAAGAAAGCTGCTGTTCCGCTGTTATGGTGCCTCCCGGGGGGGGGGGTAAAATGTAGGATCGACCCACAGTAATTTTTTATCTTCAACATTTCCTCAGAATATGCCTGTGTCCTATATCGACACCCTAAGGGGGCTCCCATATAATGGGGAAATTTTTATATAATTTAATCGCAGGACTACAACCGCCCCTAGCGCGTACCTATCGAAGTCAAATGTGTGACCGATCTCCAATATTTTTTCAATACAAAGATTTATGTCAAAGCTTTTCGAAAAACTGCTCAAAACAAAATTGTCCCCAATTCTAATTAGTAGTGGGTGCATACCAGACCATCAATTTGGTTTTAGAAGTCAGCGTAGCACCATTGAACAAACTCACAGATTGGTTCAATTTATAAGAAGAACTTTTGAGGAAAAAAAGTATTGTTCTGCGCTCTTTATTGACGTTTCCCAGACATTTGATAAAGTGTGGCATGAAGGCCTAATTTTAAAATTGAAGACTTAGGGTCTTATGCAAAAAAACTTAATAAAGCTTTGCCAAGCAATGTTAAGTAAAGTTGTATTCTAAAAAAATTATTGTATAAAAATTCTAAAGTAGGCACCCACGTTTGTTAAGACTACTTTAAGTTGATATTTCCAAAATGTGTGTTTTGTACCTCAAATATTGTTATTAATATAACACATACTGATTCATGTTACATCTGAAAATGAAGTTAGAAGTGCCTGCTCTTATCTTAAATTTATTATTTCTGTCATGTAATGGGAAATATCACCAAATTATCCAACTGATTCGAAATACATAGCAAAATCCATAAAAAATATTAGAATAAATACAATTATACAAAAATGTTTTAGTGATGTACATGCAATCAAAACAAATCGAAAAAAGCTGGATATTCAAATACTCGTTTCATTCGAATAAAACAAATTGTGATAATTTTTCACATTTTTTTACTTTTACTTCATGGTTGTATTTATCTATTTTCCCACTATGTCAGAAGCTCATATTTTTTAAATTAGGTTGCTTTACTTCAAGATAATAAAAATTTATTTAATAAAATAAAAAATTATTTGAATACCCGAATGAAATTGTATTCAATTTTGTACATCATAAGCTGTGAAGTGGTTGTTGAACACGGTGGTGTTACCAGTATTTATTACTAAATCACAAAATGGGTGTTTTTTTTAGAGGTATAGAACTTCGAATTGAAAAAGAAAGAAAATCGTTTTAATGTCCATCAATTTGGCTTTATTGGAAAGATAATTTTATGCCATTAATGCTTAAATATGATTTCGGGCATGTGGCCGCCGCGGCTGGCTCGAATAAAGCCAATTCTACAGGTCCAATTTTCAACCACTTTTTCGAGCATATGGGGCCGTATGTTGGCAATAACGCCACGAATGTTGGCTTCCAAGTCCCCTAACGTTTCTGGTTTGTTGGCGTAGACAATTGTTTCTTCGGTGCGCACTGTTCGACGTCTCTGCGGATGCGTATTATCACATAGAGTAAACGTAGTGCGAAAACGATCCATGGTTAACCGAATTAATTGCTCTGATGGACGATTATGTCGACCATAAAATGGACGGAGCTTGCGGTAAACTTCGCGAACTGAACCATTATTTTCGAAATAAATTTGCACGATTTGCAAGCGTTGTTCTTTTGTCAACCTGTTCATGATGAAATGGCAAACCAAACTAAATATTAATCACTTGACAGCTGACAAAATGGCCGTCAGTTAAAAAAGTGATGCCAACTTAAAGTTCTATACCTCAATAAAAAACACCCTTTATTTAAAGTTGTCTTTTGCATATGATTTTTTAACAAAGCTATGTTAGCCTTAAAGTGCTTATCAACTACTATGAACTTTAAAGCTAAAGTAAAATATTTTTTTGCATAAGGGGGTTACTTACCAATAAACATTTTAAATCTTTTGGAAAGTTACATTATTTCCCGTAAGTTCACTGTTGTGGAAGGAGACTTTACGAGTAGGCCTAAAACTATTTCATCCGGTGTGCCACAGGGGAGTATACTGGGACCAGTTTTATATTTGATTTATACTTGTGATATGCCTGTGAGCAGTAGTATCCATACTTCCACATTTGCCGACGATACAGCCTGCCTTAGTATGCACGAAAACCCTGATGAGGCATCCCGCAAACTCCAGGAACACATTAGCCAGATGGAACTTTGGTTAAACTTATGGAGAATTAAAGTCAATGAACAAAAGTGTGTCCATATAACGTTCACCCTAAGAAGAGATACTTGCTCCCCCATTCGGATTAACAATCAAGTTGTTCCTCAACATTCACATGTGAAATATCTTGGTATACACCTTGATCGACGACTTACATGGAAACACCACATTGACTCTAAGTTAACTCAAATGAAACTAAAATTAGCTCAGGTACATTGGCTTATTGGTAGAAATTCAACTCTCAGTCTAGACTGCAAACTTTTGATATACAAGTCGCTTTTAACGCCAATATGGTGTTACGGAATTCAACTATGGGGCACTGCTTCAGCTTCAAATGTAGAGAAAATTCAACGAAGGCAAAATAAAATTTACGCATGATAACATGGGCTCCATGGTACATCAAAAATTCAAATATACATCGCGATTTGAATATGCCACTAGTGACTGAAGAAATTGTAAAATACGCAGGCAAATATCTAACAAAACTCGAGTCACATCCTAATCCGCTTGCTCGTAATATTTTGAACTTTACTGGACACATCCGCTTAAAAAAGAGAGATACACGGGCTTTAATATTCAACACTCTAGATGATGAAGCTGCTTGAAAACACTTTTTTCTTTTTGTTGCTTATCACTACTTATGTATTATTAATAACTATCACTAAGCTTATGTCCGACATTGGTCGGGCCTAATAATTTTTTATAGATTTAAGATTTGAATACTTATTGTTAGTTCATATTTGAAGATACAATAAATAAAAAACATGCATTAAAAAAAAAACAACGATTTTCTCTAAACATACTTGTCGTCTATCTTCAACCATTAAGGTTGTACCCGTACAAAAACATTATTTTTTTAATAACTTTTTAGAAACACGTTTGTTCCACTTTTATGGTGCCTTCCAAGGGGTAAAATGTAAGACCGACCAACATTAATTTTTTATCTTCAACATTTCCTCCGAATATGCCTGTGTCCTATATCGACACCTTAATGAGGCTCATATACAAAGGCTAAAATTTTATAAAATTTACTCGCAGGGCTCTAACTGCCCCTAGGGCGTACCTATCGAAGTCAAATGTATGATCGACCTAAAATATTTTTTCAATACGAAAATTTTCTCTAAACATAATTGTCATCTATCTTCAGCCATTAAGGTCGTCCCCATATAAAAAAAGAATTATTTGTTAAATCATTAATTTATTTTTGGCATCTGTTTGTACTTAAATGTACTTAAAATCTAGTAGAACTTAGTGATGTTGAAATTATGTTTTTTTTTTTTCAAAACTATACTAAAAAATAAACGCATGTACTTAAAAAAAGGTGTATTAATTAGCTATATTTGAGTCAACGGTTTTTGTTTTGGATAAGAAATCTTGATTAATAAAAAAAAACTTGGTTTAAACGGTGTATATTTAAAAAAAAATTTTTGATTGAAATATGATTAATTTCGTGCAGGTGTAGATGCTCTACACTTGTAAAGTTTTTACACACAAACATATATGTATATGTAAATGAATTTTGCGTACGTTTTTAGTTATATAAAAAATTAAGAATTTGGTACAATCGTACTGAAAAAAGTCAAATTCTTCTTGCAAGTTAGTACAATTTTTAAATCTGATTTCGCATCCCTGGTTGTACTTTATATTAAAGGTTTACGAGTTGAGGAAAATAGTGTAAACAAACACCCCTGTTACACACGCAAAGTTTACTTTGCAAAGTCTTAATTCAGCTGGAGACAGAAACAGAAAGTACATACGTATGTATGTACATATGTATATCATACATAAATGTGTGTATATCACAATGTGAATGAACATGACATTGTAGTGCAAAAAAAAAATTAATATAAAATCAATTGGCAGTTTCCTCTGATTTACAATTTCTAGTTGGTTTATTTTCAAAATTAAAAAAAGACAAAGTTGAGGCGTTAAAAATTGTATCCCAAAATGCGGTTAACTGACTATCCATAGACTCTAAAATAAGATATGTACAAACATACATATGTATGTTTATTATTCATTCACAGAAGATTGATAAAAAATAAATAAATGTATGTATGTACTCGCATATATGTGTAATTTTTTGCTGGGAATATCTGCTATACAGGCATGTTCTGAAAATCACTTTTTGTGAAAGTGATTTGAAATCACAAGAAAAGTGTTCTGTACACAAAACTTTTTTAATTTTTGTGATTTTAAACCGGTCAACTTAATGCCTGACGATTTGAAATCACTTGGTTATTTTTTCAATCACTTCGTTTTGGAATTCGCAATAAATTAATTAAATGAATAACTTAATATCTTTTTTATTGATTTTTATAGTAAAATTAGCAATTTTCTATAAAGAATTTATAAAATGATGAAAAAATTGAAGACACTTTCTCTTGCGAGAAATGTTGTTATTTGCTTTGTGATTTGCATTTGTGATTTTGCATTTACAAAACAAAACATCAGCTGTTTTCTTGTGTTTTTGAAAGGGTGAAATCACATCGAAAAGTTAAAACTTTTGTTATTTTCAGAACACCATCAAATCACAATTGTGGTTTTAAAATCACAAAGTGATTTGAAACCTTGTGATTTACCGAACATGCCTGATAAACTTGTTTATTAATACGTGGGATTGCAAGAGAGTTCATTCGATACTATTATCGGGAAGTCGTTATCAATACCATAGAAAATTTTGCTATCTTTAGTTGATAACTAAGATAAGACTATAGCAATGAAATTATCAGTACGTCCTAGTATTAAAAAAAAACAATGAAAACAATTAGTAATAACTTGACAGTGACTAACGTGCAAATGAACGGTGGGTTTTTTTTTAATACATTTAGTTGCATATTTACGTTTAGCGTCAAAAGACACAGAGTTTATTACAAATATAATTAAATATTAAGTGTTAAAATCAAAACAGAAAATGTGTAGTTGTCTGATAGAAACTCTTAAGTGTCCTGGCAGAGTTATATGCTGGTAAAATTTTGCATAAATTATAAGTTAGCAAACCTAACTCTATATGCATTCCTTTCAAAACTCTTAAAAACTGAATTGATAGTTGTTGGTATGAAAAAGAAGATAAGACGAGAATTTTTACTTGTCTTCTACAAACTGGCAGTTAATTTAAATTAAATGCACATACTGCGAATCACTTAGATAAGGAATTAAATTTTAATAATTTTTGGGTGATTATTATTAACTCAAAAAAATTCAAAATTTAGTTAATAACAGAGAATAGTTCGGTTCATCATGTTTTAAAAAATTCATACAAAAGGCTTCTAAAATCACCTCTTGACAGCGGGGAATTGCTTGTAAATTGAAAACTTTAGAAAACCTCATGGTGAGGAAGTAAATACGCGAAGTGTATGCAGATTTACTCATGAACACTCCTATCTGTTTAAGTTCCGTGAAAGTTGTTTTTTAAGTGGCCTTGACGGCCAAAGAGAATTAAACAACAAAAATAAGATAATTTTACTATTACAAAATTTGTTTTTTTTTCTTTGGAAATTTGTAGCTGTATTCTTTACAGTTGCAAAATTTTACCTCCACAAAATGCGGATTATAAAAACTCATGTCACTAACGTCTCTTTGGCTGTAAGGGATTACAAAACATATGGATACAAATTTGCGTGTATGTATGTACATATATAATATTACTTTTCCCTTTTCCAGTTGCTGCGATTGCGCATGTAAAATGCTAATGGGCTTGCTTTGCTCGGTTGTCATTATATTGGTTGTTATTGGGTTAATCGTTTACTTTACGGTGTTCTACCACAAGGATAATCATAATACGGACGAAGTGCAAAAGATGACACAAAGAGTTATCCGAGAAGTTGCACCACAAAATTTCCGAGATTTCTTTCGAGCAGCGAACTGACTAATTTCTACATAATTAAAAATAGAAATTTTTATACGCAAAATTAATAGATAGATAAAGCAATTTTATCTACAAAAATAATAATAAATTAAACAGAATAATATTATTTATTATTTGATATCGATGGGAGTTATTGTTATTAACTAACTAATACTATTTGTATATATTTAGTAATCTTATCGAAATTCGCACTAATTTTGCACATTTGTATACCTTATACATACATATGTATGTATGTATATGTATACATATGTAGGTATTTAACCATAATTTCTTATCTCATGGTTTTTCAAGTGCAACTTTAGGTAGAAAGTTATAATGAAACAATTGTAAATGTCTATGAACATATGGGTCACGTTATGTCATCAAGCAATTAAGGGGCCATTCCACGATGTCGACAACGTTCTACTTGTTGCCGTACTTGATCGTTTGTTTAATATGCTGTCGTTGAATGGTGTTGATGCTACATGGACAGGTGAGACCAAATTTAACCGACATTAGTCGGATGGTAAACAGTATTATTGGCGCCGACATTAGGTAGCATATTGGTCCATTGCAAAAAATTGATAGCATAATAAGAAAAGAAGACTATTTGAATATATTGCAGAACCATCTTCCAGATTTTCTAAACGTGATCGCATATCCTTTGAAAGAAGTTGTGGTTCAACAGGATGGAGATCCGAAACACACTTCAAAAATCGTTAAGGAATGGTTGACTGTGAAAAATTTTCAATTAGTGCAGTGGCCTCCGCAAAGTATCGACCTCAATATGATTGAGAATTTGTGGTCAATTGTGGTCAGCTGGAGTGCCAGAAAATTTTAGATGAAATTATCCAAAAATTGGTTAAAAGTATTACAAAATAAAGTTCTGTGGAAAAGTATACATACATGTGTATGTATGTTCAGAAAATAAACAACCAGCTACTTTGATGTGCCTCACAGAGGAGTATTTGACCCAAAAAGCTGGCCATTACTTTTTTTTAGTTTATATTGCTTGTGAAAACGTATTGAGTGCCCCTAAATCAATGAAACTTGGCAGAAATATGTATGTACATATCGCTCATTTGCTTCAATAGTGGCATAACTCAAAAAATGAGTTTTTTGAGTTAATAATGCAGAAAGATGCGGCATTTTGTATTTTATCTTGTGTAAAAATTTCATATAAATAGCTTGTACCATCACCTCCTGAGAGAAGAATTTTTTTTTCATTTCTCCATTGAGTTGTATGCAAAATAAAAACTTAAAACGCGTTTTCTGCAAAACTGGTTTTTTGGAGTTGTGCCACTATTGAAGTAAATGAGCGATATGTATTATAGTCCTAGGCTATTAAACCTTGAAAATAAGAAATAAATTAAGTGAAGTGCGACTTTGACGAACTTTATCCTATATAATAAATAGTTTTGGCTTTTTTTCGTTTTTGGGTTTTTTTGGTTTTTGGTGCTTTTTTAGTTTTGGCGCTTTTTCGCGTTTTGGCGATTTTTTTTAATTTAGGCGATTTTTTTTAATTTTGGCGATTTTTTTTATTTCGCGTTTTGGATATTTGTTTCAATTCGGCGATTTTTTTCATTTTGGCGGTTTTTTTAATTTTGGCGATTATTTTTAATTTAGGCGATGTTTTTTTTTAGTTTTTGGCGTTTTTTCAATTCGGCGATTTTTTTTCATTTTGGATATTTTTTTCATTTTGGCGATTTTTTTTCATTTGGGCGATTTTTTAGTTTTGGCGCTTTTTTTCGCATTTTGGCGATTTTGTTCGATTTTTGGCGTTTTTGTCGATTTTTTCGAAAGTTTGCCTTTTACGGTTTCCAAGATATAATAAGTTGTCCAAATTACATAGTCAAAATTGCATTAACTGATGGACCACCCCTTAATTTAATTTTTTTAAAATTTTAGTGTTAATTGTTGCAGTCTATATAAAACTACACTAATTTTACAAATCTCAAGTGTCAATATACATTAGGACGTTTCACAAAAGACGTTTTTTGCGATTTTTGCAACTCTTGAAGCGGAATATTAAAGCTTGTGATCTAAAAGAATTTTGAAAATTGTTTGGGATTTTTTGATGATGGGTATGGGGTCGCTGAAATAGATTTTATCAAAAAAATGAGGTTATGGAGAAAAAAATTTTATTTTATTTTTTTCTGGTGCTTTTTGTTCATACAACTAAACAATTCTCTTCTTAATGATCCGATCCCACGACAAAAAATTTATTGGTATGAAAAATTATTATATTAAAGACCACTTTGATAGTCTTAAAAGTGAAAAATTATTTTTCCTAGATTTAAAACCTCTATAACTTAAAAAGTTTTCAACATTTTTTCAAGATGTAAAATGCGTTAGAAAGATAATTTAGATACCTTTATTTTGGTATGTACAAGTTTATATCTTACTTTTAAAAAAATGTTGAAAAAAATAAAAAATAGACAAAAAAAATAATTTTTTTTATTTTTAAATTCACACTATTTGAATTTTAAAATATTTGAAGTAGCCCCTTTTTAAAATGTAACAAAATATAAAAAAATAAAAATATTTCAGACTATTTGAATTTTGCGATACATGAAGTCGGACTTCTTTAAAAGTAGGTAATTGGCAAAAATATTAAATATTTCATTTACAATTGGTATACTGTATAAAGAAAATAAAGCATGGGTAAGTAAAATATATATAAACCTGTTTTTTAAGTTTAAGCAACAATTTTCCTCTACAAATGTCTACAGATGTTAAAAAACTTCCTTTTTTTTCGAAAGATACACATTTATGGGAAAATGATGATGATTTTGTTGCTGCAAAGAAAAAACTAGAAAAACTATGTGTTGTGAATGATTTATCAGAAAGAGGCGTGGCGTCAGCTACAATATATAACAAAAAAATTACAAAGAATGAGGATGATTTTCAAAACTTATTGCTTAGCGTTGATAACAATCGAAAAATTATACGTAATGTTAGCAAAAATTTCATTGAAAAAGCTCTTAAGAAACCAATTTGAAAATACTTCCACAGTTGTTCCATATTTAATGTTCAATGTATTGTAATTTTAGATACAAATTTACTTTTTAATTTTAATTTGTTCATTAAATATGTTGATTTTGTTTATTTAATATCTTTTGATTTTGTATGAGAATACAAATATATTGATGAATTGAATTTTTGATATTTTTATTAAAGAAATGTATTTTAGATGTTTTTTTTACTTAACCAAGAACGAAACATAATGAAATTCTTTTAATTTTCATAAAATTTTATGAATAAAAAAAAATTTTCTCAAACTTTAATTTTTTTTCTTATATTTTTCCAACAAGTAAAAATAAATCTATGTACCGAATGAAAGGTTTAATTTAAAGACCTTTCTAACACATTTTACATCTTGAAAAAATGTTGAAAACTTTTCAAGTTATCGAGGTTTGAAATCTATGAAAAATAATTTTTCACTTTTAAGACTATCAAAGTGGTCCTTAATATAATAATTTTTCACACCAATAATTTTTTTGTCGTGGGATCGGATCCTTAAGAAAAGAATTGTTTAGTTGTATGAACAAAAAGCACCAGAAAAAAATAATATAAAAATTTTTTCTCCATAACCTCATTTTTTTTGATAAAATATATTTCAGCGACCCCATACCCATCTTCAAAAAATCCCAAAAAATTTTCGAAATTCTTTCAGATCACAAACTTTAATATTCCGCTTCAAGAGTTGCAAATTTTTTTTGTGAAACGCCCTAATATACATACATACATACATATGTATGTACATACAATTGTATGTATATTACATGGGATTTTAACATTTTTCGTTGCTCGTTTTGAAACAAACTTTAATTTTTAATTCGTATGTATTTTTTGTTGTAGCGGCCAAGGTTCTACATACTCTGTCCAAATTTCAGGTCCGTAGCTCTTACGGTTCCTAAGAAAATAGCGTGTGACTGACAGACAATAGGGTTCCTTTTCACCTTTGGTGTACGGAACCCTAAAAAGGGGGAAAAATCGGACAAATGGGAAAAAGTTCCCTCGGAGGAAATAATCCTACCTCTGAAATTTTTTTCTTAACTTTTCCGTCCGCGAAAGTTCTAAACCCTAAACTTGGTCCCAGGGGACCGTAAGATGCCATTTTTGTCCCCGCTTCCTTTTATGGTTGGTGATAAGAATATTGCAAAAATAATATATATATATATATATATATATATATATATATATATATATATATATATATATATATATATATATATATCATAAAACCTAAACTTTTGAGCTTTTATGGACAGGAGGAAGTATCCCTGCACTGAAACCAAAACATTTTATGACTGACAAAATTGTCTCTTAATCATATTTAGCTTTGCAAGATGAGCAAAAACAGAAAAACGCCGAAGTTTTAAAAAAACCACCAAAAAATTTTGCAAATTTGCGCGAACTTTGTTTCTTGCGTCTAAAACATAATTCTAAATGATGCCACCTTCACTTTTTAAAATCTTGTTTTTTTTTTTTTGCAAAAAATGTAAATTTTGTTTTAATTTGAATTGCTAAGTCTATGTCCGATTTAAAATGTTTCGAAGACAGCTATATATGTACATAAGTATGTATATCGGGTCACAACCGCCAAAAAAGGTAAAGCGACATAATTTTCGAACTTTATATTTTAATTAAGTTCCAAATCACACTATGCAAGTCTTATTGCTAAGCTGATTAGTTTATTAGGAGAGAGAGACGAGGGGAATAGAAACATTTCTTTTCTCCCCGTCTCTCTCTCCTAATAAACTAATCAGCTTAGCAATAAGACTTGAATAGTGTAAATAGGGACTAAAACCGATTAGGTACGATCGTAAATAATCGATTTTCGTAAAAAAACTTAAATTAAAAAATATGTCGCTTCAGCTTTTTTGCGGTTATGGCCCGATATATTGAGAAAATTTCTGGCAGTTTTTAGTTTGCTTCAAATAGAAAATAAACCATAGTATTTTTTGACAAGAAATTAAAAAACTTACGATATAAGTATGTATGTATGTATGTCAGGCAACTAAACTACTATAGAAAAAAATTAAGAAGAGTATTTTGAATTTTCTAAAATATTTACTGCCAGTTTATAGAAGCCATGTAAAAATTCTCGGCTGTCTATTTATAATGAAAACAAAAACAAATTTTGAGTGTTTTGTTTTTGTTTTCAATATAAATAGCCAGACGAGAATTTTCACATGGCTTCTATGAACTGGCAGTTAATGCTTTATTCATAAAAAAAAAATTTTTATAATAAAGGGCTTATATGTAAATCAAATTTTGTAAGGAAAATAGTTTTATAAGCCTGTGATAAATTTTAAAAAAAGTTATGAAGAAGGCATTTAGATACTGTTTTCTTTATTTTTTATAATAAAATATAATTTTGCCCTATTCATAAAAAATTATTTAGTTTTATAAAAGGTTTAAAAAACAAAATTTTTTATGAAAAACTGTTTTATTAAGAACTTTTTATAAATCAAAAATATTTTTTATGAATAAGGCCTTATTTATATTATTAATTATTTATGTATTTATTATATTTTAAAACAATTGAATTTTTGGGTTAAATTGTTCGCCGTCTTACTGTTTCTTTGTTGGCTTTTGATAATGAAATGTTAAAAAATCTGTTTTCTGCCAGAGGCACTGAAACATTGAAAATACTAAAAAAGTACCAATAGCTTGTTTTATATCGCCACCTGAAACACAGAAGGACGGTGCAACAGTAACATATAAATATAAAATACTTAAAAGTAAAAGCTAACAGCCTTATTTAGAAAAATTTTGTACAAAAATTTGTTTTAAAAACCCTTTATAAAGCCTTAATAAATTTTATAAATAAGGCTGTAAATTTTTCAGCTTTTATTTTATAAACAAACATTTTCTTTGCGGTGTGAATAATAATTTTTTTATTTCTATTCAAAATTAAATAAATGTTTGATCATTGTATTTGTTTAATACGACCTTTTGTATTTTAAGTGGCGATACTTACAAATAACAGCAATACAAAATAATAAAGAACTTTTTTCGGTCAAAAGAAGAATAAAAAATAGAAAGAGAGTCAGTAAGTGTGCAAGTGTGTAGTAATTATTATTTATATTTCCCCAAAACATTTGCAAGATTGGTCGTAATACTTTCTTCTGGACGATAGCTGATAGGATGATCAAATTTAATTTAAATAAAATTTCAAATTAATATTTAATTTGTAACATTTTTTTTTTGTACTAGAAAAAGCTCGAGGATTATTAAAAAAAGGAAAGAAATAAACAGTGCTCCAAATCCATCTCTATATATCCTGGTTTTTATTTAATATCTCGTGGCTAGAAAATACATTTCAAGCAATATATCGAGAGACTATATTCAAAATATATCAACTCAAATTTGGTCAAAATGAGTTTCCGATGGCATATACATAGCTACCCTATGCAATATTCATTTGTAATATGAATGTCGAATAAAAAAAAGTGATTTTTTCTCGTTTTATAAATTTTTTTTTATTTTGCTATTTCAAAGTATATTTTTTTTTTTTGTGAAAATAAATACTAAATAATTATATATGTATATAGTTACATGTGTATTATACATACATTATGTATCCATAATTTTTACGGAATTTATGTTTAATCTTTTATTAATTAAAAATATTATTTTTATTAATTTAAAACACAAATGAAAACAAAACACTAAAGATTAAAATGTAGTGAAAACAAATCATCTTAGTGTAAAACAATAGCTTCATAAAAAATATTTTGCTTACTTACTTTTTTTGTAATTATACATACATAGGAGGATATCCTTTGTTATAAATTCATTCATTACAACTATAATTTATAAAGTGAAAATATTTACAGTGAACATAAGCAACGAAGACAATACGTCTAGTGGTTACTAGTTTGCCGCACAGTATATTAAGAATACATTATTATTGCGGCGAACCAATACCCACCCGACGAATAGTTGAGGAATTATGATTGGTACTTGTAATCTTAATTCAAACAAACGTAATCACTTCATGTTTGTTGGGTTGTGTTTTGTAATAAACAAAATATGTACATGTGTACATACATACATATGTATATACATATTTACATGTACGTAGCTGTTCGTTGGATTAGTTGGCTAAGTCCTTTTTTTTAATTTTTCAGGTGGGACAAAAAAACTAAATTTATTAAAACTAAATGTGTGTGAGGACAACGAAACTACTAATTTTGTTATTTAAATTGACACAAAATGTTATTTGTTAAGTAAATGAATGCAAGTATGTACACTAGATGCAGATTGTTTTTAAATTTTTTTCTGGAATTAGCTTAAGCGACATAATTTTCAAACTTCAATTTTTAACCAAAAACGATCATTTGCGATCGTAAAAATAGCCGATTTTCGTCAAAAAAACGAAGTCCAAAAAATGTGTCGCTATAGCTATTTTAGCGGTTATGGCTCGATATTTGCTTAACACTGCATAACAGCAAGAAAAAATAAACATAACATTTTAATTTTTGAAAATTATATGTCTTGAATTAAATGAACATGAATTACTGTAGCATTCTACATTAAAAACTCACTTTTCATAAAAAGTGGACTTAGCATATTTGCCGACTAAGCCAACTTGTTGTTTTATACTTTGCGTACTTTTATTTTTGTTTCAACCAGGGACCGTAACACACATAAATTTTATTTAAGAAATTTTCTTGTTAATCATTATTTCTTGAATTTTCAAGAAAGAAGATTTTTATGTGGACTCTAGTAATAAATTAGATATTAAATAGATTAATATTAATTTTAACGCAGAAAACGTTCTTTCTACAGTCTAAAAAAAAGTAAATAAAAAATAACTAACATTTGTTAACGCACTAATAATCCCAAATTATTATTTTACTTAATCAGTAAAATACTTTGAATAAATTTAAATTGTAACAATTCCAAAAAAAAAAAAATAACAATTAAAAAGTGATTGTTATTTTCTAAGCAAAATAAAACTCAAAAAATAACTTGTATTAATTAAAAAATAAAACTCAAAAAATAATTTTTATTTCCTGATAAATAAATAAAACTCAAAATATAACTTTTATTTTGTGGACAAAGAATGATAAATAAAAACAACTTATTTTCTGAGGAATAAATATATGTAAATCAAGAAATAATTTTTATTTTCTGGGGACCAAATAAAACTCAGAAAATAACTTTTATTTTCTAAGCGAAAAATAAAACTCAAGAAATAATGATTAACGAGATATTTCTAAAATAAAAATTATAAGTGTTACTTACGGTCCCTGGTTGAAAAGAAAATAAACATACATACAAAAAGTATAAAGCAACAGTTACCGTACGTGTAAATATATATGTACATATTTTGTTTATTACAAAACACAACCCAACAAACATGAAGTCAATACGTTTGTTTGCACTAAGATTTCGAGTATCAATCATAATTCCTCAACTACTGTTTTCGATGCTTATTTTCGGTGTAAATATTTTTATTTTATAAATTATAGTCGTAATGGCTGAATTTATATTAAAGGTGGAAACAATATTACAAAAAAGTAAGTAAATAAAATATTTTTTATGAATACGGCAGCTATTGTTTTACACTAAGATGATTTATTTTCACTACATTATAATCTTTAATGTTTTCATTTGTATTTAAAATTAATAAAACCTGTCAGCAAAAGCTAAAATATATATAATACACTTGTAAGTATGTATAATTATACTTACATAACCAGTTTAATACATAAGCTTTGTTTTAGATTTTTTTTTAATTACATACTTTCATTTTTACATATAATCGTAGTTTTATTTCGAAATTCATATATAAACACCAATTTATTATCTTCCACAAACATCTTATTAAATCGTATGTATAAAAGTTTGCTGGGATGTTTTGTGTAAGTAGTTACATTTTGTTCATTTGTTACAAAATTTTTGTCTACGTTGGAGGTCTCATTTAGTTAATAATATTATTTGCATAAGTAATTCAGTTTTGCACACAATCATTAGCAATTTTCCGCGTGATGGGAAGTTGCTCCCCGATTGATGAAGCCGCAAGGAGACATCGTCGGGATGTTTTGGAGCAGTGTAATAAATGGACTCCGAATAGCAATATTCGTTGAGTCTGTCGACTGGTGTTTCCACAAGGAGACGCCAGTCGGAATTTTTGGAGCAGTGCTTCGACTTTGGTTGGAGCACTGTAATAAATTGCAGTGGTGGGTATTGGGTTGCTGGTTGGGGCAATGTGGCTTTGGCTACTTGTTTTTAACAGTGGTGTGTGGGTGGGTGGCTGTTGTTGATTGTTGTAACAGTCAGCTGGAAACATGCTGAAATTAAAGCACTGTTCCAACAGCAGACGTTGCCTACCTGCATTTATAAAATGTAAATAAAACAATTAATTTCAATTTAAAAAAAATTTTACAGCCCAGAAAATTTGTGACGTCATTCACGTGCGCCGCGTTTTTTTTCACGGGCGGTGTAAATTTTTTAATCGTTGCGAGAACGAGGTTAAGGGAGCATCTATCTAATTCAATAATGGGAGGCCGTTCAGCCAAATATGTAATCCGGGAGGCCTATACAACCCGAAACTGTGGTCTAGGATGCCGCCCGGGTCGAATATATAGCCTAGAAGGCCGTACGAATGAAATTCGCTTCAGCCAGACCTGAAATAGGTTCTATTTGGACCATTATATGTAGAAACAGGCTATAATATGCAATCTAAGAGGCTATAGACGTCAAAACTGTAATCTAGGATACCGCACGGGTCGGATCTGTGACCTACAAGGCCGTACGAATCAAATACGATCCATCCTGACCTGAAATATGTTCTTTTTGGACCATTTTATACATAAACAGGCTATATATATACCCTGGAAGCGACTAAATTACCTTATTCTACGACAAAATGACATTGAAGCACATTAGGGATTCTACTTCTTCCTAATTTCCAACAACAAAAAAAAACTTCAAACCATTTACATACAATATTGAGTTCGTATATTTTTATTAAATGTTACATAATACAAATGTATTATTTTAAAAGCTTGTATAAAAAATCACTGGTTTTCTTACAGATAAAAAATACGAAAAATACTCGAAATATATAAGAAAACAGAACATACATGCATAATAATATATAAATTACATTATACTAAAGTGTAACGAAGTGTTAGTAACATTGCTCATGTCTAAAAGGTGGGTGGTATGCCAGGATTCACAGAGCCACTGGCTTCACATGCTGTTGTCCCTCCAAAAGTCGAAAGACAACCATTTGCTATTGTAGAACGCTCCATAAATGATGAACTTGGTTCCGTTAAATGATTAAAACTGCCATGCGAATGATTTGGTGACACGGGTGTTATAGATGTTGGATGTAGAACTGATTTTTGATGATATTTGATTGATGGAAATTAATATGAGGTGGATGCAAAGGATGCTGGTTGAAAAATTGAATAGGTGATGTTAAGGAGCCGATTTGTGAGACCATCGGCATGTGATTTAGTGGAGTTCTGCGATAACTAAATGTTTGCTCTTTTTGCAAATGAAAAAGTTGTGAACCATGGCGACTCCGCAAAAAATAATACCGATTCCAGTTATTAAACGCATACAAAATTATTCCTAAAAATAAATTTAAAATAAAAAATATTTGTCACAATTTATTTAAAATAAATATAATCGTAAAGAAATGAAGTACCTGTTATATGGCTATGGAAATAAGGAAACCACCAACCGCACGAGTCTGACTAGTGCTTGACTGTTCCAAATAGCTATTATCTCTGGAAAGAAAATAAATAACACATATGTACATATTAGCAAAAAGAAAATATTCAAAGTTTCCAAAGATTTTAATAATAACTTTTAGTAAATAAAATTATCTTAAAAATATAAACATTTTTTTTTTTTTTTTAGTTAATTTTAATTATTATTCGAATTCCATTTGTTTCTATATTTGTGATTTGAACGGGCTAAGGTTCGTATTGCTTTTTAAGCCAAATTACACGTGATAATTATTAATGAACAAATAACACAAAAGTCTGTTGTAAATATTCTGACTAACAACACATAGTTGAACGGAACAGCCAGCCGTTTTCGAAGGCCACTAAACCTTCATCACACACAGTGGACCAAACACAAAAGAACGCTGATGAAGGTTTAGTGGCCTTCGAAAACGGCTGGCTGTTCCGTTCAACTATGTGTTGTTAGTCAGAATATTTACAACAGACTTTGGTGTTATTTGTTCATTAATAATTATCACATGTAATTTGGCTTAAAAAGCAATACGAACCTTAGCCCCTATAAATATTTTTATTAAATATTCTTATAAATAAAAAAATTCAAGTTTTTTATATTCTTTCAAAGATCTATATGTTTAAAATTGATTAATTTTGATTTTGTTGTTAATAACAATTTTTATTACAAAAAACTAACGGCCTGTCGCTCGATGCCACCAGAAATCGTTCGATCGAATACTTATATTAAAAACAACAACAAATTTTCTAATGTTATTGTTGTTTCCAATACAAGTTGTCGATCGAACGATTTCTGGTGACATCGTGGGACAGGCCGTAATTCTTAAAATTTTTAACTAAATATTCGGCTGCATAAGAAAATTCAAAAATTTTTTAAATTCTCTAAATTTTTAAATTATTTTTGGGGTATTCATTCTTTCAAAGATGTATTTATTGTTAATAACAACAGTTTTTTGTTAAACAAAATTAGTTCTTCAAAATATATAAATTTCCAGAAAAAAAAACAATTATTTTGTTTGTTTAATTTCTATTTGTTTTAACATTTTTAGATTTCTACGCAGATATACAGATATGTATATTTTATACAAATCCCTGGTGGAAATTCTGTTAACTTTAAACCACTAATTACTAATGAAAAACTGTTTGATTCAGACACGTATTTATTAAGTTAATTAGTTTCATACATAACTAATAAACAATTTTGTAGAACAAACATAACTGAAAATTTTTTAAATCAATAAATACATTTCTGAATCAAAAAGTTTTTGATTAGTAATTAGTGGTTACGCTTTTTTGGGCAAATGACACACAGATGCAAACTCGGCCTTACTTCTGTGATTTTCATGAGTAACAAATGTATATTTTTCATTACGAATTTAAGAGGTTAAATTGATATATTTCAAATGGCTTTTTAAAAACTTTACGAACTTTTTTGGCTATACTGTAAAAATATAGGTTTTTTCGACATGGTTTTGTTTATTATTCATAAAAATCACAGATTTTACATACGACTACATGTCGTTTATTTACTTGAACGAAGAAGCAATGATTGAGTTCAACTTGGGTCGTTTTTGATTTAAACATATGATCAAACCCATTTAAATTACAAGGGTTTCATCATACGTTTGTGTCAAAGACTACCCACCGACTGAATGAGTTCGAATCAAATCTATTTTACTTGGTAGTTAATTAATTTAGTGATATCGTTGGTCATAAGTAGAAAGGCCCTAACTCATATAATTGTAACTTTAGAGGAGAAGCAAAACATAATAATAAACAGTACAACTGCTTGTAAAAGCGTTGCTTTTTATACTCTTCCAATAAATTTTTGTGACGAGGTAGTTGTATTTGTGTGAAATGAATTGGAATCACTGAAAACCTCAATTTGTGAGAATACGAGTTAGGCCTTTTCTACTTATGACCATCGATATATTACTGTCGTATATACATGCTAATTTACTTACTGTCTTTGGCCACTCCGTAGAGATGAATCAAGTATCTGGTAGAAACAATGGCTTTTACCCGGATTTGCAATATACGAGTTTCTGTAGTTGCAGCTTGGGAAGTACTAGTAGCTCGCTGAAAATTTTTGATGAAAAATTTGCCTCCAGGATCGAATAGCAGTAACTTAAATATTTCTTTTTTTTTACTTTTAACTCCGATGTTTCAATATGAATTTTAGGAGGAAAGACCAGATTTTCCGGTTGTTGAAAAATTAAAGCCAAATAAATATAAATGGTATAGGTGAAATGTATGAAGCATTGAGGTTTCTGCAGGTTGTGGCAGTTCATAAGCTTGAGGAAGCACCTATGTATGTACACGTTTCGTCATCAATTGCTGCAGGTAGAAAAGAAGCACATCACTGTGAAGCCTGTTTTATTTAACAGAAGCCTGTAATTAAAGAAAAATTGTATGTGTATATTAGACGATGAAATTTAAAATTAATAATTAAATAACAAAAACAAAAACTTTGTGACAGTGAATAAACATAATTAATAATTTTAAGAACTCCGATGTACAGACCAAACGGCTGAATCGATTTTCTTCAAGTATAAGCGAGGAGATATTAGATCAAGTCACCTTTCAGTCTAAAAAAAACAAAATAAAATTGGTCTAGACGTTTGGGAGCTACGGCGTCAAAGACAAACAGATTCAACAGAATATATCTGGAAAAGATGTGATATCTTCTAAGCGGCTGGACTGATTTTCTTCAAACAGCTTTCAAACAGAAAAAAACTAAATCAAAATTGGTCCAGCCGTTTGGTTTGTACGTGGACTCGTACAGACACAAAATCCATTACAAACTTATAACAGTCGGGGTTTAAAAAGTAGTTTTAAAAAGAACATACGTATTGTATATTAAAGGATTACTTGCGTAGATCATTTAGTATTTTTTTTTTATAAATTCATAAGGACTTCCTGGACAAAAATATATCCAAACTAATATTTTTTAATCAAGAGTAAATCTTAGAGCTTAATTGTATTTTAAATATATTTGAATCGATAAATCTGTGGAGAACATGATTCAAAGTTTGAGTTTGTTTAAATTCTGCAGAATTTTTTAAACCTTTTGTTAGAAGTACTATTTTTTTATAAAATTTACATAAAAATAATTTGAATAAGTGCCTATTTTTGTAAAACGAAAATGCTAAGCGTTTTTTATGTATTTTTTTGTAATTTTTATTTTTCCATATAAAATTTGTCAATGCTTAACGTTTTCGTTTTACAAAAGTTGGCCCTAAGATTTCAATAATGCTAATCAATCCAAATACACACGGTCTTGACATTATAGTACTATCAAAGGTAGTGAAATCCATACTCAGCCTGTCGGTTTTGGTGACCATTTTTTTTATAAAATACACAATATAACCATTTCTCATATTCCATTTCATTAAAATTTACGTTGAATAGCTGATGTTAATAGAATCTCTACCCAAGTAGATAAATACGGATGCTGATGAAGTGCGTGGCTGCACAGACAAATATCGGTATTTCTCCCAGCTAATAAAGTTTAGTTTAATTTTTCTTCTCTTCTTTAAGAAAGAAACTCACATTAATTATTAAAAATATTTCATTCTATAAGAATTGAAATTACTAAACTCAAGCCCGATTAAGAAATTATTTCTGATTAAGATTTTTTAAAATTTTGCACAAATTTTTAGAATTTTTTTAACACTATTTTTTTACAAACTCTTTATAAAAAAATAAAAATAAGATTTGAATAATGCAAAGCGGTCGAGAATTGGTAAAACTATTAATAACCGAGCTGCAAGTCGTGTAAACATTATTTTGCAAAAAATTTAAACATACCTTATTTCATGTTGCAGCAAGCTATTAAACTTTTCTATGAATTGTATTATGTCGGCCAACTCACTGCCGGGTGATAATTTAACACCCACCGAAAATATGCTCCATACATCACGATTAGAGTGCCTTCTTGGATAGTAGACAGTAAGTATACTATGTAGTAGTAGTGTACACTCTGAGTGTTTTTCCAGACAAGCCGAAGTTTGCAATTTTTGTTTGTTAAAAAATAAATAAAAATTAGCCTGACGTATTGAAGTTGCCGACCTTTACCAGGATAAGCGCTTAGAATACAAGCCACATCATTTAAAATCAAGCTAGAACGAATAAAATCTTTAAATTAAACTCTTTAAAAAGTATTTAAATTTTACCTGATCTACTTGTTGTTGTTAATCCTTACTCGCAGCCAATACCCACTCCCTTATTTCTTTATGTAAGTCGGTATGGTTCTTCAACTTTCGTTGCAGAACTTTGTTGGCACTGGCCAGTTTTATTAATGCCGCATATTTAGCAACGAAATTACATAAGTACTTATGACGACGTTTTCGAAAAAGTTTGAAGGCCTCTTGAGCTTTTTGCTTCAAAATAGTTTCAGGTGCGCTTAACAGTTTCTAATTAGAGTAATAAATTTATCTACACTAGAACTGTTTAGACCCTTGCAAATATTATCCATTGATTTTGACTTAGTTGGGGTAATTGGTTTCGAATTTAAACCGTTCTTAATGGGTGTCAATAGTTTGCCAAATGTTGAAATTTTCCCTTTTGTGTGCCTCTTTTTGTTGAAGTATGTTTTTCGTGTTGTAATTTTGTTGTAGAACTGATGGTACTTGATTAATTGTGCCATATAATCTTCTTTTTGTCCTCAACGGGACGCATATATTTATTACTTGTCATATCTGAAAATATGTAAATGTGTAAATTTTATCATTATTCGAAAGCTCGTTTATTATTTTTTTAAGCAAGTGATACATATACATATATTAACTGTGTTCGAGAACTCTTTTTTTATTTTCCAAAAATTCAGAATTCAGTTATTGAAGTTTTTTAAACTAAATTTAAAGAATTGTAACACCGCTTTTAAGTGTTGCCCTATTTACGTAAACTATTTTCAAAAATGCCACATCTATATTGAAAACAAAGTATGGCACTTCTAGCAAAATTGGCAACTGTTAACAAATCACTGAAAAACAGCATGGACTTGTTAAACCCCGTTTAAATTTGTTTCTTGGTTAACTCAAACGTATGTATGTTAAACTAAGTCTAACTAATTAGTATGAAACTAGCCTTATGTGTATTAATTGGTGTTGGAAGTCGATTTAAGTTCGGCTTTCTGGTGCCACTTTAATTGACTATGAATTAGATAATAGTCTCCTGCATAAGACATCTTATAAGAACTTTCAAGACATGAGGGATTTTTCAAATGCTTTACTACAGCGAAATCTTATAACACTGTTTGCAAGAAATTTATTTGAGTATTTTAGGTATAAGAGTAAAGAAGAAAACACTTGGTGACGGAAGAATTTGTGATACTTGCTTCTTTCTACACATGAGCGTGTGTACAAACGTCATGCATGTATGTGTGTATGATTTTTTATTTTTCTGCGCACATGCAAAGGCACATAGATGCATTAACATTAGTTGTATGCGGTTCACATAATCACATAATAGCTTACCATCTACATATTACACACATACTCAAACGTACAATATGAAAAATAACAAGCATACACTAATCAACAGTACTTCTTTTGAGTGTTTGTTACAAAAAAAGCTGTCTTGCGACATCGCTTGTTAACACTGCTATACACGTACACCAATACATCCATCGTGCTTCGCTTATAGTACGACAGCATTTATTATTGGTTTAGTATAATACATGCGACGTGAATACATTTCAAGACTGTTTGCGCAGCTCTCTATAAAGTGTCCAGGAGACGTACAAAAAAAGCCATCAATCGGTAAGAATGTGTTAGCGTCGTTTAATTGATGATTTTTCGGAGACGTACAAATAAAATCGTCAATCAGCATTTTAATTTTGTGTGCGATGGCAGATATGTGTTTATCGGATGATGATTTTTTGTTATTAGCGGCATTAAAACTTTATGAAATCTTTGTATAAAAAAGCACATTAAACAAATATACAGAGCTAAATAATAATTTTTCTATCTTCCACTCTAATTTTTCATCTTCTATTATTATTATTTATAATAATAATAATAATTCTAGTTCTTCAAACCATTCTAAAAAAACAAACATATTTTCCTTAAAAAAAATTTCGAAACAAACAAACGATTTTCAATATAAAAACAAGACATTGGGTAGTGTGAATAAAAAAAATATGTACATACTCGTATGTATTTGCTTTTTAGTTAAAAATTTGTTTTAAACACAAAATTTACATACATAAATACATATGTATTTGGGGTTTTAAAAACAATTTTTAAGAAATTTTTTTTATTCACACTACCCATTAAGATTAGAAAAATTGGAGAATATAATATTTACAATAATCATAAAAATGTTTGTAGACTTTTGGTTGTTTGGTTTTTTACAAAGATCAATGGTACATTTTCATAAAGTGCAAATTAATTTTTTTCATCCGCGCACTTCTCCATGTCGTCACAGAACAAATAACACAAAACAAATGACGTTTTTTTCGTCAATCAAAAATCAATCAGCCATCAAATAAAAATATCAAAATTTTTTGATTCTCATCAATCAGTGCCGACAACGTGTAGGTGTAGCCGAAAAGAAACTACTGCACGCACACAACTATGTGATTGATGGTTTTTTTTGTACGTCTCCTGGACACTTTAGATACATAAATACTAGAGTCCTGCGCAAACAGTCTTTAAATGTAAATACGTCATGATTTTTAAATGTATTCACGTCGCATGTATTATAATAAACCAATAATAAATGCTGTCGTACTATAAGCGAAGCACGATCGATGTATTGGTGTACGTGTATATCAGTATAACAAGCGATGACGCCAAGACAGCTTGTTTGTAACAAACACTTAAAAGAAGTACTGTTGATTAGTGTATGCTTGTTATTTTTCATATTGTACGTTTGAGTGTGTGTGTAATATGTAGATGGTAAGCTATTATGTGATTAACCGCATACAACTAATGTTAATGCATGTGTGTCCCCTTGCATGTGCGCAGAAAAATAAAAGATCATACACACATACATGCATGACGTTTGTACACGCGCTCATGCGTAGAAAGAAGCAAGTATCACAAATTCTTCCGTCACGAAGTGTTTTCTTCTTTATTCTTATACCTACAATACTAAAACAAATTTCTTGAAAACAGTGTTGTTAACGTTTGTTTTATAAGATTTCGCTGTAATAAAGCATTTGAAAAATCCCTCATGTCTTGAAAGTTCTTATAAGATATCTTGTGCAGGAGACTAGTACATATGCATGACATGATCTTTTATGATTTATAGACAGTACCTGATTTCAATATACATACATACATTGTGCCCTTAATTATGAAAGTGGTCTAAGTCATATTGCTCTGGTCAAGATATTTAGTAGATTACATTTGAACAAATCAAAAAGTATTTTTATATTATGCAGCATTTTAATTTAGAGTAGTACTAGTCTTCATATAAATTTATTCAATAATGTTTAAATATTTATTGAAGTTTTTTAAAGATTTATTTGATATTTCGAAGCAGAAATGCACATGACTTAGACCACTTTCATAATTAAGGGCACATATATACGCGTTTAATTATTGCATGCGTTGTAGGGTTAAAATAAACAATTAAAATTTCATTAGTAGCAAGCAAACATTCATATATACATACAAACATATGGGTATAGGGTGTAAATAAAATATACATACATATGTATATCAAGACTGTGCAAACTGGTACCAGAGTGCCGAACACCAGTCGGCTTCTTATACAAATGAATAGTCTTGACATACATATGTACATACATATGTATGTATGTACATACATACATATGTACACATGTGAAAAATAATGGAAGCATAACTCTCTTGTGATCGTGTAAAAACTCTGCATGCAAATATCAGTGCTGATACAATTTAAAAATGTACCTGCATAATAAAATAAGTATGTATGTATCTATATTTTATTTTCCCCCAAAGTACTCTACATATTGATATATGTATTTACTTATTTAAAGGTCATTTATCTATCCTTATATAAAATTAACATTTTTTTTTTTATAAAATTGATTCGAGATAAAGTTGTGGCGCGCTCTTTATTTCCAGTTTGTATAGATTTCATAATTGATTATTAACACCTTTTTAATAATACACATTTTTTATTTTTTTTTTTTTTTGCAAACTTTCAATCCATTGCCTGATTTAGCAATACACGTTTGAAAATTGCATTTGTAGCCGAAAATCGATAAATTAACTTTTTAGGTTTTTAACGATACAGATTTAGCTTTAGTTAGTTACAGAATAATGGTGCTGGGAATAATATTATTAGCAGTAACAAAAGAAAAAGTTCTACACCAAAAAAAAAAAAAGTTTTAAAATCAAAAATCAAATCATTTTCAAAAGAAATGTTTATGAAATAGAACTAAGTTTGTTTAGTTATTAAAATAAAAGTGCATACACGTGTATGTTTTAAAACTGCTTCGTTATAAAAATATTATTATTTTGAAACATGTAATTAAATAAATAAAATAATACCCTGTTTCTACAAGCCAGGCAGGGGAATAGTCTAGACTCTAGAAAATGTACATATATGAAAATCACTAAAAAAAAATTTGTTTTTCATATAAATATTCTACTCAAGTGTACCGCTAGTGTTGTAGAAACAGGGGGTATATAAAATATACATATTTATTAATATTAAAAAAAAAAATTATTTTAAAAAGTATTTTTAAAAAATTTAAAAACCCCGACTTTTTTCAGAAAAGATGTAATTAATATCTTCTAAACGGCTGGACCGATTTTCTTCAAATATAGCTAAGAACACTCTCGATCAAGTCACCTTTCAAACATAAAAAACATAATTTAAAATCGGTTCAGCCGTTTGGCCTGTACGTGTACTTGTAAAGATACACAGACACATACTACAAACTTATAACACCCCTTTTTTCGTCGGGGGTTAAAAATTCAACCTTTTTAAAACGAAAAACCAAAATTCTTGTTTTAAAAATGGTCTTTTGGTTCAGTGTATGTAATAAAAATAATTAGGGGATTCAAACGGTTGTCATAAAGGTCATACTGTCATAATAATGTTTTAAATTATTTATATATAATTGTTTTATTGTTATTATTATTGTTTATTTTTTTATTAATTAATTATTAACTGTTTTTGTTTTCATATAAAAATTTTTATTTTTGTGTTGAAAAAAGTAACGAAAATGGAAAAACAGTTCACAAGTATACATGTAAGAAAGATACATATTTACGTACATACATACATATGTACATATTTTATACAAAGCAACACAAAAGTACCCTTTTGAGCTTGCTAGACTTGGGTCGAACTCGTTCACTATGTAGTTCATTTTTGCCACAAACCAATGATCAAACCCATTTAAATTACATGGGTTTGATCATTGGTTTGTGGCAAAAATGAACTAGTGAACAAGTTCGACCCAAGTCTAGAGCTTGCATGTACATATGTACATGTGTTAGGTACCAAATTTTTAAACATCACTGACATTTTTATGCTGGCTTGTGCAATCTCTCTCTCTCTCTCATTTCAAACTCTTATGCTCTGCCTGATTGATCATATTCCAGTTATTTCACTTCATAAAGTCCTACGATCCGGTTGTGTGTTCGTTCTTAAAGATTCTTTTTTTTACAAAAACAAAAAAAAAATAAATAAATATGGCAGACTGTGAAAGAAGTCTGGATACAAGTGAAATCTACCACTCAGCTCTAGAAACTTTGATGAATAATTTGCACATAAATTCCACACCAAATTTGGAGTCCTCGCATTGGGATAGTAGTTTTAAAAAACATTTCAGCTCAGGCGGTGAAGATAAATTCTTTAAATTTTGCAGTACAATAAAACAACATTCAAAAACTGATAAACGCGAAAATATGAAACAAAAAAACCAAAATGTTAATAAAACTTGTACAACAAATGTCAAACAAACGCCTAAACGCTCTGCAATCGCAATCAGAAGGCAAATATTATTCCAACATACAGATAACTCTGATGAATTTGAGGCAAAAACTTGCAGTTTCTTAAATGAAAAAGAATTGTCACCTCGAAGTTTGTTGCTCAAAAAAGCGATTATACGACTGGAGTGCATGGAACGCAGACAGGAAAGGATGGCAGTAAGCAAGAAACCTGTGCGTACTTCACTACGCGTCTAACAAAAAGCAGGACAAAAATATAAAAATTTATATATTCCCAGTATTACATACATACATATGTATACATACATGCATATATATTTTCATATAAAATTTGCTCATAGTGTAATGTGCAATTAAAAGAAAAATACTTAGTGGCCATGTAAGATTAAGATTCATTGGTTAGTTAGATGAATCATCATTGTAATTATACATTTGTTTTTTTAAATTGTGCTTAAGTATGTAATGCAAAATATAATTTTTTAAGATTTTAATTTAAGATTTTAGCAAACGAATGTGTTCGAATATTAATATAAAAAAAAATTTAATTCAATAAACGTGATATTTTTGACAAAAAAAATATGGTTCCCATAATTTATTTGATACAGTGTTGGAACAGCTTTTTGATTAAATACGTACATGTTTTAAATATATGTAAATAAATGGTTGTTGCCTACGCTTCAAAATGATGAGCTTTAATATTGGGATATTTTGTCAAGCAAACGGACATTTTCTAACTTTAAATTTTTCCCATACAAATTCGAACATTTTTACAGACTTTCTTCGCTTAAACACATAGGCGCATAGTCATAGTCATAAACAAAGTACACTTTAAGAGTTTAAAATAAGTGTTGCCATACAAAATACTGGTTTTAAACTCATAAATTATACTTTGTTTTGACTAGGACTATGCGCCATAGTTTATACAAAGTATGTACACTATTTTTTTTTAATAATTGCGGTTGTCGAATTTTTCAATCCGACTTCCACTTGCTGTAATATATTAAAGTATTTAGCACACACTCTCGAGATCGAATAGAAAAGTTTGACAATCGTTATAAGGCAGAATTACAATGAAATTGCAATGATCATATCTAATATTATAAAGCAAGAATATGGGATATATAAATTAATCTTGAAATGAACTAGCATTATTTCATCATCCATCGCAAGTATGGAGGGCACATAAAATTATTGTTATACGCATACACATGCACGCACATACATACATACGCACATCTTGTTAGCGGTTTTTATTGTATTTTAAGTTTTTTCATTTATAATAGAATATTTTATTACAACTTCCAACACTATCCCCTTTATTCCACTTGTCAACATAGACGTCACGACAATACAATGCCAAAAAATTGGTGCTTGTCTACCCGTAGTCGAAAACAACTAACGCATTTTTCTGATGTGCATTAGTGTATCAATTGTTGTAGGAAAAGTTCTAGCGATGCAGACACTGGTATTGTGTATCAGAATCATCGGCGAATTAACTATTAAAATGGCTACTAAGCACAGCTTCAAAAATTTAATACGCCTCGTTGGCACCAGAGGCGCTGCAACACTGCATTATTAAAACAGAGTTGTTAAAGAACGAAACTTTCCTCTATCTCTTCATTCACCACATATCTTCTCTATCACTATCCCTTTCCTGAAGAAGGTAACACGTAGTAATAGTAGTAGGCATTTATTGCCTGAGTCTTACCTCTCTTTAAAAAAAATACCTGTAATTATCCTTATTTATGAATTTTAAATAAAAATAATATGTTATAAGGAAAGTAGGAATATCGTTTGTAGAAAAAGTTTTTGTACTATTTTATTACATTTTTTCTATTTTGGAGTTGTGACTGTTTATGATTTAGTGTGCAATATGTACATGAAAATAAGTTAACATTTATGATGCGCGGATCTAAGGGATCTGATATAATCCAGTACTGGAATTCATGCTACACTACCAGTTAATGTAAGTATAAACTGTCCCGGCTGAATTCCCAGTATGTACGCGCTGTCAGTGCTAGTTTGGGCATGCATGAGTGCTGCTGGAGTCGGAAATTTGCACATAATAGGTGCACAGAAAAAAACATCATAAGTTTTAGTTTTAACAAACATGTTTTTGAATCTGATTTCAAGGATCTTCGACTATAGTCGGAAGTACTGATTGAATGAATTTTCATTTGGTATTATGACGGGCATTCGACAAAGAATTGTGAATATTGTGAATATCACTCACTGTGATTTTTGAAATTTGCAAAAACTTTAAAATTTTAAGCGCAAGAATCATACAGAGTAATGGAAATTAAAATACACTTGGTACTGCACATCAAATTGAGAATGTTTCTCTATACATAATTGAAATCTTTCGAATTGTTTTTTCCTTATGACTATAGATCTACATAATATCGACAAAAATAACTTACAATTTGTGTTTGAGTACTTAAAAAAACAATCATTTAACACTTACTGCCACTTTATAAGACAAGTAAAAATTCTCGTCTATTTAAAACAAACCACTCAACTTTGTTTTTGTTTTCAATATTTTTACATATGTACATAAATAGACAGACGAGGACTTTTTTACTTATCTTCTACAAACTGGCAGCTATATTTTTTAATAATTTTTCATATTAAATTACTCCATGGGAAGCTAAATTCTGTTCGATAGAAGATTCTTTGCTCAACGAAATTCTCCATGTTCATTATATGAATTTAACATACGATGTTCGATAGGCAGCGAAGATCGAAAATCGAATGCAGCTTATAATAAGGGCCCTTATTTTCCTTATTTGGTTTGATGAATAGGTACATATCGTCACCTAAAATCCAAAAGGCCGCAACAACACGGGCTTAACAAAAGGAAATATTTGTGCAAAATCACCAAGACAACTTAAAGATGGGTGTACGTACATTAAATTATATGGGAAAACTCCATTGCGACATTATGCTATGTTTTCCGAAAAAAAAAATCGCAAGGAAATATTTGATATCTTATGGAAAATGTCTTAATTTACTTAATTTTTTACTACCGGCCGATTGCCACAATTTTTCACGAAAATATAGCCTGCTCAGATTAAATGTATCGTTTTCTTTCCATTTATGAAATAATGAATGATTCCAAAGAGCCCTAAAAACCAATATTAAAAAACTACTATTATTTTATAACTTTTTTTTATTAAACAAAATCCACATTGATTTTTTAATGATAATTCTAAAATTTGGCAACTAACAATTAAGTAGTCTAAAATTTATAAGGTTTTTGCTTCTCCTGCAAAAAAGTAAAAAGTGTACTTACGGCCTTTAGGATTTTAGGTGACGATATGTATATTAGAGTGGCATTGAAAATACAACTTTTGATTTTCAAGAAAGCCCAGGCGAATTATTGTAACACTTAGTCTAAAACGTAAATGATGAGAATTTGAGCTACATCGGACTATTCTAACCCGTGCCCCACTGGGGTCAAATTTCGAATATTCCAAAATTCGCCGATTTACCAGCAGTTAATTAGAGAATTCGTCAATTTTAATCCGATTCTTCTGAAAATCGACAAGGGTGATGTTATACATATTCTTAATAATATACATACTTAATTTTTTTGAGAAAATTAATCCTTGTGAGTCATGTGGGTCAAAATTACACTTATTTTTTTTCACAAATATTTTAATGTTATTTTTCCAGAAGTTATGGTAAACCTTTATCAAGTAAGACTTTAAAAATAATTTATGAACGAAAACAGTAACCCTTTTTCACTTTGGGACTGAAATAACACAATCAAAAATATTTTGCAAAAATTGAAGCTGCACAATTTTTGATCGGGTAATTTTTTACCCAACGCGTAGAGGGGTTAATATATTCGTTCAATTCGTTTTTACAATGGTTTTGCGAAATATATTTTAAATAAAAAAATTTATTTTAATATTTTTTTTAATTTGTGTATTCTTGACCCAGACGAAAGCAAAGGGTTAATTTTTTCGAATAAAATTTAGCATATTCAAAAGAGCTCCATCGCTGATTTTCAGCAGAATCAGTGCAAAAATAGCGGATTTTCAAATGAATTGTTGGTAAATGGGCGAATTTTGCAACATTTGAACTTTAACTCCCTCCAATGGCGCACAAATTTTCACCATTTACGTTTAAGACTAAAGCCTACAGTACACGGCATGTAAAAAGCCACATGCGTATGTGGCGATGACGTCACGAGAATTTTCAGCATGTCGTTGCATATTTTAAAATTACTAGTAGGGGCTAGATGCCGTAAAATTTTTATAGAATTTTTGTTTCAAAATACATATGTGGCACATGTAGCCGAATCGAAGACATTTGCTGGGGCAGCTCGTCTGTAAACATGTTAATATATACATGTACATATGTTGCTAGTACACGACATGTAGCATCGTGATGACGCCAAAATTACGTAGGAACCACATGCGTATGTGGTGATGACGTCACGAGAATTTTCAGCATGTTGGTTGCATTTTTTTAAATTACTAGTAGTGGGTACATGCCGTATAATTTTTATAGTATTTTTGTTCCAAAATACATATGTGGCACATGTAGCCGAATCGAAAACATTTTCTGGGGCAGCTCATCTGTAAACATGTTAATATCTACATATATGTATGTACATATGAAACTAGTACACGGCATGTACATATGTAGCAAATGTAGCATCGTGATGACGTCAAAATTAAAATTTAATTAAAATTAATTAAATAAAGATGCTTGTTTTGTAAAGATTTTTGTTTGCGGTTTTCAAACTTATTATGTTTGTATATTGTGATTCTCAATATAGTTTAAGAGTCTTACTATAAACATACGGAGTTTGTTAACTGAATTCAGAATTTTTTGGGTTGAAGTCTACTGACGAGTTCCACAAGCGGGAACGAAATGCATATATGTATACAATTGCTTAACCATAAAAACAAGCCAATTTTTGAAATTAAATAAAGACATTATGTCAAATAAATATACTTCAGTATTTCATGTATGAAAATACATATTTTATTTTATTTTTCTTTTTGCTTTTTAAATACTTTTATTGTTGCCCAATGTGGCAGCTAATGGTAAAAAGGTGGTGGAAAATAAAATAGATGCACAGTTGAATAAAGATGCTTGTTTTCAAACTTATTATGTTTGTATATTGTGATTCTCAATATAGTATTAAGAGTCTTACTATAAACATACGGAGTTTGTTAACTGAATTCAGAATTTTTTGGGTTGAAGTCTACTGACGAGTTCCACAAGCGGGAACGAAATGCATATAGACAATTGCTTAACCTTAAAAACAAGCAAATTTTTTAAATAAAATTAATTAAATTAAAATCAAAAGTTAATTTTGTTCAAACATTCTAATGCCTCTCTAATGTACATATTATGTATAGTAAATTATGTATTTTAATAAAGAAAAAAATGTGTTTTTTATTCCATTACACTTTTACGAATTTTAGTATGTATGTATGTATGTGTTCAGTTTTACGAATTCTGTGGTAGATCCTATTTAGTAAAAAATATTTTTTGAATTCAGTAATTGGATTCAAAATAAAGTTTTTTCTATCTGGTATAATGGACTTGAACATTTTAGGTAAGGATGAGCAGTCACTTTATGAATCAACTGTACTTACATACATACGTATGTATGTACATAACAATCATAAAATATTGTATAGTCTTTTTAATGCAATAAATAAAATCTATTTGTGCACTTATTTATTTAATTTCTCGCCAATTCAATATGATTACAGTAGGTGCATACATATGTATTTATGTATGTATATACAATAAGCAAATTTAATTCATATTTAGTTAGTAATTTCACGTGATATGTATGTATGTACAAAAACCAGCAACAAATAATTTATAATCTTAATAAAAAGATACACTTTAATTCTTTAACTTAATATTGTTAACTTTATCAAACAAAAAAAAAATGTTTAATAAAACTACAAAAGAAAGAGCACTCAAATGAACAAAAAATCTACATTATAGTTTTTCCCTATTGCCATGTTTTATGATCTTTTCTTGCGACTAGTACGTACGAGTATATACATATGTATGTACTTATGTGTATGGATGATATTTACATACATACGTAGACCCGCACCAACAATTCAGTGAACGATAGATATGTATGCACATATGTATGCGTGCCAAAAAAGACTTTCTGCCTCAACAGCTGATTGCAGCGACAGCACTGACGATTTACTCACAACAAACATTCACAAGATTCCATAGTTTATACTAACTTATAACGAAAATTTTTAAAAAAATTCTAGCCTTAAAACTAATTATCAGAATTCAACCAAATTTGGCACAGTCATACCAAATCCCATAGGTCATGTTTGGTAAAAATTTTATTAAAATCCTTTGAGCCTGTTAGGAGTAAAATTACATTTTCTACAGCTCCCTTATTTGAGCACCGATTTTTATGATTCAAAAAAAATCTGATTCTGGACATTGAGACGAGTTCAGTGGTATCCATGTCCTTTAGAAATGGTGGGTTTTTCATATAGAAAACAATTTTTCAAAAATCTTTTAAATATTCATTTTGTTGTAAACAATTTTTAAATCATGAATTGCTAGTATTTTGATTTTTTTTATACTTTTATTTTTGTATAAACTCGCTTTGTTGTTTATTTTAGACGACAACAAAAAATAAGCAGCACATGCTAGTCAAGCAACTTTTCTATGTCGACGTCTACTCTTTCTCACTCTCTTTGTACACAGTCTCACAAAAGTTTTCATAAGGGTATGAAATAAAAAATGTTTCCTAAATATTTCAAACATTTTATTGACTAACAATCTAAAGTCCGAACGCGTTATTATAGGGGACATTTCAATTTTCTTTAGTTATTTGGAGTAAGCTTTTGTTCAGAAAATTCTTTAAACTATCGAATAAAAGTATATCGTGTCTGTCATGAGTTTCGAACGTTTTCTATTAGAATGAAAATTTCCGAATCACAAAAAAGAAAATTTTGCGTTCGCAATCCAAATAATTTTCAACTTTTTCGAAAGGCAATTTAGAAAGAATGCATTAGATCCATAGACAAGCTAACTGTCAAACTCAATGTATGAACCTATTTTGTTACTTTTTTTTTCGAATTCCGCGAGAAATTTCTCCCTTTTCCAATTAGAATTTTTTGTTTTCCCTGTTACTTGTTATTGTTTGAAATTGTTCCAAGGAAAAAATTTCTCGCGGAATTTTATTCATTATTTTCCCTGTAACTTATGCCTTCATTCTTCACATTAAGGGACTTTTTTTTCAAATTAAGCGAAAAATTTCGCCTGTACGTGTAGTGATGAATAACTGACACTTTATCATTCTTTTCAAATATGGCAAATTTCTGCGAAATTCGAAGCGAGACATAAGACTTTTAAAGGCCGCTACAGAGGAGTTCTTACGAAAATTCTCGTTTAGAAATTTACACTTATTTTTACACGGAAAAATAATTGTGCAAACTTGTGTAGAATTGTTGAAGCTGGAACAAATATATTTTTCCTTGTTTACATTTAAGTAGACATACACATATTTACAAACGAAAAGTTAATATATTCATTTTCCAAAATTAAAAATTTATTTTTGGTACATTTTTTAATCAAATATATTTAAATTCCGTGGCGAAATAATTATATTAACATTAATTTTTGAATCCAGTTGAGGGAAAAAATCATTCCCTATTGTTATAAGATAACTGTAAATAACAGTGTACTTTTCTTCTAGCAAACGGAAATTTCATTAAGAATTTTACCGACACGAATTACCCCAAGTTTCTAATGGGATTCTGAATTAGCGTAAGAACTCCGTACTTCGGGCTTATCAACTTAAAGCAATGGGAAATTTTTTCTATGATATGATGAGATGCTATAAATGCAAAATAACACTCAAAAGAAGTCTCAACAAATTGGAAATTTTATACCCGTATGTAAACTTTTGTAGTGCTGTGTGCGTATGTATGTTCCTATATTTATTTATATGTGCATATAATACATACATACTATTTATGTTTGTTTTTGTAGTAAAATCAGATAACCACTACGTGAGGCCAAAGCCGGTTCAAAATAAAAATCGTTGTCACTGCCAAACTCGTAAATGAGACAGAAGCTTTACTTGCTAGTTATATACATATGTATGTATATCGTCATATACATATGTAAATTGAGAAAAAGTTATATTTAATATATTGTATATATATATTAATATATTTTACATTAGAAGCAAAACACATTACATGTTTAAGTCTATAGTTTACAGTAAGTAGTCTTTTGATCTTCCTTAATAAATTCGATATTTGTGGGCATACACAGATAAAAATGTTGTGGGGTAATTACATTTTCTTTAATTATATCAAAATAAATTAAAAACACGATTTTTAAACTTTTTGTAAATTACGGTTTTTATGAATTTATATGACGTTATATTTGGATATACTTATACATATACTAGCATCTTCACGCAACTTCGTTCTCATCCAGAAAGAAACTGAGTTTGGCTTTAAGCTGTATTTATATCAAGTTTATGAAAAACAATCAAAGAAGTACCCAAAGTAAAAAATTTTACCCGCTTTACCTACAAAAGTACCCATATGATATCCGTCTACCAAATTTTATCTAAATTGAAGCCGTTAAAGTAGAACACACACAGATGACAAAATTTCCGTTAGAGCGTATTCTCCTATGACAAAATATGTGACATAAATATAATAAATAACGGGCCTAATTACGACGTAGTATTCGACTATTTAATCTAGTACAAACTCTCAAAGTCGAATCAAAAAATTAGACAACCGTAATAAGACAGATTAACTAACTTGAAAATCAATAAAAACTCAAATTCTGCTACGTATAAAACTCCTTTATATTCCTTAAATTTATGCTAAATAATCTCGTAAATCTAAAAAATTTATTTGTTGTTGGTCTAACAAATAAATTTTTTGAATCCCTATTCATTTTGACACGCGTTAAATAAAAATAAAATGACATAAATCTCATAAATCGTAAGAAATTAAATATTTTGTGATGAAAATTCCACTTCTTGATAGCATTTTTTAATTTAGTAAAGTTGAGCCGTCACATTTATATATATCGTATTTGTAGCCAGAATTATAGAGAATTCTGAAACTCTTTTATTGTTCTCATTATTCTGATTAAAGTGAAAGAGTATAAGGCAATTAAAACATAAAGAGCTTTAGATAATATATTTCAGCAGCATAGAGACAGTACAAACGTTTCAGTATAAAAAGACCCAACATAAGAAATCATCTTAACAGTTGATTTGAAAGCATCTACTAGTAACAATACTTACGGCTAAAACTTGAGCAAGTACCTATAAGTTTTTGTAGAGTGAACAAAAAGGAAGTTTTTTTTAAAGCGAAAAAGAGAAATTGTAGTAAATCAAAATGACATCAATCGCCATTAATCCTGAATATATAAATGCCCCCCAACTCAAGGATCTGGTAAGTTGAAATACCTAATTATAATTGATACATACAAGTGTAAAATATTAACTACCTTATTCATAACAAATATTTTTGAAATATTAGGTCATGAAACAAGATTTTTATAGAATTTTTTTTTTTTGGTTTTACAAATCGAAATTAGTTTTTATGAATAAGGTCTTAAGAATTTTCAATTTGTTTGAAACTCGTTTATATCACTCGTTACAAGTACAAAAAAAAACAACCTATAAATTTTTAATAAAAACAACAGTTATAAATTTAACCTGATATGAAATGCTTACAACCGATTAAATAAATGTATCTAAATGGTTTATTATTTTATATGTTTATACCTAATAAACCGTCTTTGTTTGTTGTGTTTATCCAAAATTATATTTATAAAGATAAAATAATAAAAATTTATATTTGAGAGCAAATAAATTTACAAGATATTGACGTCTTCTTGCGTTTTAAATTCGTTGTTCTATTTGTATGATCAAATTTAATTTTAACTTTAATCTTAATTGTAGAAGATTTAACAACAATTAACTGTAAGAATGATTATGCAGAATATAAAAAATTACTTTGCGTTTATAAAATCCACAATTTAAAGAAATAAAAGTTGATTGGCGCTAAATAAAAAAAAGGTTTAAGATTTTTTTATATTACTAAAGGTGTTCACGTCAACTCTTGCAACTGTGCAAAAATGCATAATTGCACTTTCTGACGTGAGCAACCCATTTTGTTTAATTGTCTATAAAGCAACACAATATGTGCATAGATATATTGTACTCGTATGTTTCTTTAAATGCTGAAACGAAGTGTTGGAACTTCACTGATTAATTTTGTAATCAATTCACTAATAAAAATATCAATATTAATAATATTGGTATTATTTACCAAAAATTCTGATAACTATTTGAGCCATAGTCTTTTGAAAATAACAAAATTATGTATTTGTTATCTTAAAATCGAATTTGAAGATTTCTTTATAATTTCTAGCCAAGAATTTTTAAATATTTTTTTAATTTTATAATTTTTTAATTAATTTATTTTTATCGAAAATATCTTCAACTTGTTTTTTCATTTAAAAGAAAAACATTTCTGCGTTGTAATTTGGTGTATGGTTGATTTTATAAGTACTTTTTGTCAATTTTTTTTGGATTGGCAATGCCATAAAAAGTTGCACAACTTTACAACATTTACCCTGATAATCTTGCACTTACTCAGGCCCTGACAATTTTGCATCATTTGTGCAAAATAATTTTCTATGTGGTTGTTGTTATATTTTTTGAAAATTTTGCAATTTTGCTTTTCTGCAACAGTACAACTTTTGACGTGAATACCTTTACTATTAATAAGGGTGTACTCAAAGCACATTCACCATAGTATGAGCGAAGACGCAGCTGAGCTATTTTTTTTTTCAAATTAAAGTTGATCGGAAACTTCAAAAATTGTTGACGAAAAATAAATAAAAAAAAAGAGATATAAAAAATTGCAACGGGAAAAATATTTTATTAAAATAAAACTTTGTGAGCAAATTTAAAAATGTGAAAAAAAATTAAAAATTGTGAGAAGTTCTATATATTTTTACAAGCTTCTATTTAGTTTGTAATCAAATCTTGCAAATTAAATTTGATCCACTTCCCGGTTTCCGATTGAGCTGAAATTTTGCATGCATGAATAAATCGGATGACAATGCAATATTATTATGACAAAGCTGTACCTGGATTCTGTAACTTTTTGCGAACCGAAAATCGTAATATTTATCGACATATTTATTCGCTTGCGATAACGATAATATGATTCTGGGGACAAATCACGGCATTTTATACGACTCGTAATTTAAAAATATTTCCATATAAACTCTATTGTATTTTCTTTTTTACGATAGTCTCCCGCTTTATCTTATTCACCATTTAATTCAATATTATGTGGTATCTCTGTATAGAAAATGTGAAAACAAGCGAAAAGAACAAAGAATAATTAAGATAAACTCAACAAATTAGATCTTGTGACTTAATTTTTTTTCTCCAACCGACACCGAATATCGTTAAAATATGTTACTGAATAGCAAAGTCGATAAATTTTCGTTATACGTATTATAGCGATACGATTATCGTAATAAAAGTTACTGAATCCAGGTACTGATCTGATAATGGCGGATAATTTTTTTGTTGATAATTTTAATATCATAAAATTTTTTTTAGTATAATACGCTAAAAGCTTGTTTTTAAAAAAAGTTTCTTTTTAATTACTTGTTTCATTTCATTTTATTATTAACCCCCGACTAAAAAAAGGGGTGTTATAAGTTTGTAGTGTGTGTCTGTGTATCTGTGTTTCTGTGTGTCTGTCCGTGTCCACGTACAGGCCAAACGGCTGGACCGATTTTCATTTAGTTTTTTTCTGTTTGAAAGATGAGTTGATCGAGAGGGTTCTTAGCTATGTTTGAAGAAAATCGGTCCAGCCGTTTAGAAGATATAACATCTTTTCTGAAAAAAGTCGGGGGTTTTTAAAATTTTTAATTTTTGTTATTTATAAACGAGCCCATAGGAATAAACACGATTAAATTAGATGCAATAGAAAAGAATATTATAATTCATATAAATAATATAAAATATAAGTAAAATTTTTTTTTTAAATTAGCTTTTAACAGCCTTATAAGGCTTTATAAAGGCTTTTAAAGAAAAATTTTGTATGAAAATTTGTTTTAAAACCCCTTTATAAAGCCTTAATACGTTTTATAAATAAGGCTGTAATATTTTTATCTTTCTGTAAGCCAAATTATATGTGATAATTTTTAAGGCACAAATTGCCCTAAATACTCAGGCATGTTCTCTAAATCACAAGGTTTCAAATCACTTTGTGATTTGATGGTGTTCTGTAAATCACAAGTGTTTTAACTTTTCGGTGTGATTTTATCTTTTCAAAAACACAAGTAAACAGCTTATGTTTTGTTTTGTAAATGCAAAATCACAAATGCAAATCACAAAGCAAATTACATCTCTTGCAAGAGAAAGTGTCTTCAATTTTTTTCATAATTTTATAAATTCTTTCATAGAAAATTGCTCCTTAAAAATTGCTCAATAAAAAAGATATTAAGTTATTCATTTAATTAATTTATTGCGAATTTCAAAATAAAGTGATTGAAAAAAAATAGCAAAGTGATTTCAAATCGGCAGGCATATACATAGCTGACCGCTTTAAAATCACAAAAATTAAAAAAGTTTTGTGTGGAGAAGACCTTTCTTGTGATTTCAAATCACTTTCACAAAAAGTGATTTTCAGAACATGCCTGACTATTGCAAATTATTATAAAAAAACACTAGCAGAACGGACAATATGATGTTTTCGATTTGTTCTTTAAAAATTATAACATTTAATTTGGCCTACAAGCGGTAAGAAAGAACTTCAGCCTACTCAAATCATTATATTTTTTTAATTAAATGAAAAAAACATATTAAAAACTAAAATTTAAAAAATTCTAAACTTAGGTTTATGGGCTATTAATTATTCGTTAAAGAGGTATACATCCTCTAACTAAAAATTATGTTTCGAACACTGAGTGGATAATTTGATGCATAATTGACTGTATGTATTTAGAGCGACCAACTAATATGGATTCACCTTGCTTAGGTGACTATTTTCGTCGCTTTTTAAATTTTTCAGTACATTTTTTAACATCACATCGCTTTGAAAAATTTATACTTTTTATTTCAAAAAACTACTGAAAATTTTGTTTTGATTTGTATTTTTATCATGACAAATGTCAAATTCCATATGGCAAAAAGAGCCAACATAAAAAAATTATTTTTCAATGCAATGTCGTTATGTTGTTTTTTTTTTTCTTGTTGTCATGCAGTAAAGCACCCCATACACGTTTCAATTCAATTGTGAATTGAATCTTTCAATTGAATTAATTCTTGGCCACACACTTCATAAACTGAATTGAAAGATTTTCATTCAATTGTCAAATTTATATTTTTTTCACAATTACAAATTTAAAAATTTAAAACTTCTATTGCATTCATTCATTAATTTATATATTTTTTATTTAAAATTCAATGAAATTAAATACAATTTTAAAAATACACAACTTTTTCTATACAAAATAAAGCTACAAACATAAATTTTGACAACTAATCAAGAGACTCGAGCACACACAGCACAATCGAATTGAAAGATTTACTAGTCAACATGAAAAATCAAAATTTTTTGATTTTTCTTCAACTCGACAACTGCCAAACTAATCAATTGATAGAGCCATACACGCTTTGATTTGGACAACAACCGACTCAATTGAAAATTGAATTGAATCGTATGGGCGCGTAATAAGCAAATATGCTAAGTCCAGAAAAAAATAAAAAAAAAACGCTTGTTCAGTCTAGCGGAAAACAATCTGCATCCAGTGTACATACTTGCATTTACTTAACAAATAACTTTTTGTGTTAATTTAAAATAACAAAATTAATAGTTTCGTTGTCCTCGCATGCATTTAGTTTCAATAAATTTAGACAGTTTTTTGTCCCTCCTGAAAAATTAAAAAGGACTTTGCCGACTAAGCCAACGATATACAATTTTATTTTAAAAAAATTAAACATGTGCATGCATATGCACATACATATGTATGTATGATGTATCTTTAAAAATGTCTTCAGTATACAAAATGTTTTAAAATCCGTGTTTGATTTTCTACTTTAAACCTGCGCAAAAAAAGGAAAGAAAAAATCCTACCTGCAAATTCTAACTGCATTATTCCACAAGATAAAAATTTATTTGATACCTGAGCTATCCAAACACAATTCATATGTATATGTACAATGTACATGCACAAGCAATGGCATTGTCTAATTTATTAAATATGCCTTCAATGAGTTTATTAAACTCTTTTTTTTTTAATTCAAGAGCAGTAGTCATTGCTGAGACTTATATGTCTGACAGACAATTTAATAAAAGCTTTTATTTGTGTTTTTTTAATTTTGCTTTTGTTAGAAAATTTGAAATTCATTCATCTTCCGGCAAACGTAATTGCATGGCACGTGTATTTTAAAATTGATTAGTGTACAGTATTAGAATATTTGTTGTTGCGATAAGAAAGGAAAAATGTTTAAGCGTGCATTGGTACTAATTGTACAAACAAGAGGTTTTATGAAAAACATCGCCGAGTTTAAGGTTTGGAAAATCTTATTTTTTGTATTCAAAGTGTAAAAAGCATAACGCTGAGTGTTAATTGGTTTTTCATAGTTGACCAAAAAAGGTGATAGATAGTTGGTGGATATTTTTGATAATTAATTTCTTTTTGATACAATGTATAAAAGATATTTATTAAATATGAACAAATCCGGCAGCATCAAGGTACTGTGCCTACTCTTATTTCTTTATACTATAAATCTAAATATGTGTGTCAAGAAAATTCTTTAAATTAAATTAGAACGTGTGTTATTTGTTATAAAAAAATGCAATTGCATTTTTTTTCATGCATCGACCTTGACTTTCAGAATTTTCTTAAGAGTATTTTATTTGCCTTTTATATATGTATATGTATGTACTCTTTTTTATTACAACGTGAGTTATTCTCTTATGTTATTTTACTTTGTTATTCCTACATACCATTTTATAGCAAATAAACAGGACCAACACGAGAAAGAATATTTTAACAAAAAGTAAAAGAAAGAAAAATTGAGAATTTCAAAGTAAATTCTTTTGATTCTTAATAACAAAAGTCGACAGGCCATTTAAATTGTTGGTCACATTTACTTCTTGCGTACGTGCATTGAACCTAGTTGCTAATGGTCTAAGCCAAAATAATGTAATCACCGTAAATTGACAACTTGTGATTTTGTATTTGTTACTCCCTCAAGTCTTTAGTTATTAACCATCTTTTGGCCTCTTCTAAGCTCTAGAGTAAAAGTGTTAAGAAAATTACAATAAAAATGTATCAGAAATACTTGTTGATTTTTGCAGTCTTTCAAATGATTTTAACTTTTGAATGTGTGGCAATATTTTTTAATGAGTGGAAGGATTGCAATAGCTCTAATTTAAACAAATATTTTAAATTCCATGTAAATTTTAATGAATGAAAAATGAAAGAAAATAAATTAATTTTAACATTTTATATGTTGTTAAAATTTTAGAGTATTGTGCGCAATGAACAAAAAGAACTGAATATCACACCGGTTCACAAACTGGATACACCCTTTAAGACTGCCACCTTTGGTATGGGATGCTTCTGGGGAGCTGAATCTTTATATGGCGGCACCTTGGGTATTTTGCGCACTACCGTCGGTTACGCTGGAGGCACCAAGGATAAGCCAACGTACCGTAATATGTAAGTTTAAAGCAAACGAACAAAATTTAACTAATATTTTTTTCATTTCTATTTATTTTATATTTGCCCATCTTTTGTCTTCTAACTTGTGCTCTCTTTCTATCCCGCTTATTAACTTATTTCTTTTAAATTTGTCATTCAACCAATATTGACTACCTATAGGGGCGACCACACTGAAGTTCTAGAAATCGATTATGATCCTGAAGTTATAAACTATAAGCAATTATTGGACTTGTTCTGGAACAATCACGAATACGGTCTATGTACCGCTATCAAAAGACAGTACATGTCCTTAATTCTGTATCACGATGAAGAACAAAAACAAATCGCCGAACAGTCGCGAGAGGAAGAACAAATCAAAAGAGCACCCGAAGTAATACGCACTGAAATTTCACCCAAAATTAATTTCTTTCCAGCTGAAGAGTAAGTTAATCATTTGATGTACCCTAACGAGAAATGTTCACTAAAATGTAATTTCCTGTAGTTATCATCAAAAATACCGTCTTCAAGGACATCGCGATTTGTGTGAAACGTTTAATTTTAATTCCGCACTATTGCAAACTTCCTATGTAGCAACTAAACTCAATGGATATTTAGCTGGTGTGGGTGGCATAGAACAATTTAAATGCGAAGTCGAAAAAATGGGTTTGACACCGACCCAAAAAGAATACTGCAACTATTACATTGAAAAGAATGAAGGCCAGGGTCTCTATTGCTGACGCTGCAAATTAGTTTTAGATGTAAAACGCAAGAAATACTGTAGTTCTTAAATAAGACAGTATTTAACTGATGTATTAATTTCTATCTTCCTTTTTTTCTTTATATTTCAATTCTCTTTAGTTGATTAAGTTTTGGTTTCATAATTTTAAAATATGATATAAAAAAACAATATTATATTTATAGTTAGTAGCTTTACCAATGTGATGATTGTATTATTAAATTATACGCCCTATAAACAAAATAAAAATAAATACATTTATATCTATTGAAATAGATGAGCTGTAAAACTAATTTTCTAACAGTTTCATTTATTAAATCGGCAACAGAAAATATTATTTTTAGATATATTCGATTAGGTATCTGCATAATTTTCCGTAAAGAAAACGTATCGTTATACTATATCGTTGAAGAAAGGAAGTTAAAATATAATTTTGCTTATTTTATTAAATCAGAAAAAGAAAACATTCGAATTAACACGTTTAAGCAATACCTGATCATATTGTTCTACAGAATTTTTTTAAGAAAATTTATCATAGAAATAAGTGTAACGAACGCAGAGTATCGTAACGTTTTAAAATAATCATGGGTCAAATAACGGCATTCGACTTCGATCGAAATTTAAAAATATTTCCATATAAACTATTGAAATATTTTGAAATTTCGTGCAATATCGAGTGCGGTAATTTGCCTCCAGATAGAAGTGGGCATAGGTATGTTTTATAAATATTTTATACTATCGAAATAAAAAGAACGAAAATTACCTTTTTACTACTTGCTCGGCTCAAATTTAATCCTTGATAAACGCAAAATAAAATCTAGTAGAAACATTTGTATCTTGATCTCTTTGGGATTATCTGTTAGATAGAAACCGGCCACACCGGCCTTATGCAAAGTCGATTGTTGATCATGCACCTTCTGATCCAACAAAGCAATTAATTTCATATCAGTTTCTTTCAGTTTACGGTTATGTTTTATCTTCATCAATTGCAAAATATGTTGCAACTCTTCTTGGTCACTTATTTTTGAAATCCATTGTTGAACTTCTATTTGATATTCGTTCTCGACCTGTTCACGCAATTGATGAAGGTGTTTTTCGGTAACATGTTGGATTTCCATGAGCCCTTTGACAATTTCAAAAATAGTATCGTTAAGTAGGGAATTTGCTAATTCTGTGAGAAGTTCGTAGGAAATGCGAGACTGATAAATTCTAAAACGAAAATAATTTAGAAATTGGACCTTTTTTAATTATGTATTATGTCTTATCGTACTCCGGCAAATTTGCATGCATTGACTTGAATTGGTCTACCAGGAAATATAATTTTCTTTGCAAATATTCTGGTGATAATTGACTTATATCTTCTTTGATCATGTCTTCAGAAGATTTCGAAGAGTCTTCCATACTTTATTACAAGGAATTCACTTCTTTTACACTACAAAAAAAATGTAATAACTGTTTATTTCACAAGCCCAGTCATGTTTAAACGAAGCAAAATAAGCAAAACAGGTTGAAACATACTGTGCTGCCATACTTGATCAATTGCAATTTTGCAGCTTTGCCAACCTAGTTTTTTGAAACAGCTGTCCATCAGACTGACGGAGGGCTGCCAGATGAAATGAGAAAAATTGTCGAAATCCCAATAGTATATAAAAATTTCATACTCAAAAAACGGTCATAAATGTATTTTATTTTTCTATTAGGATCAAAAACATGAACATTTCATATTGAGAAATTGAAAGGCAGACAGAATAAGTTTGAAGTTTCTTTTCATAATTTATTCTTGTTGCTCCTTTCAGGGGCTGTATGCATACTTGATGTCTTTCAAGGTATATGTATGTATTTATATGTAAGTGTGAGTAGCAAGCAGGAAGAAGTTAACAAACTATACATTTTCTGTCTACTAATTTCGCAATTGTAAAAGGTTTAGGTAAGTTCAAAAGACAATGAGAAAAATGTCTGCCTTTCAACTTCCCAATTGTAAAAGCGGACTAAGGGTAACATATATATTTACACGAAGCCATTCGTCTTGTTTTACCCCATAACTTTGTACCACTCAGTGGTAAAATAATTGCCACGTTAGCACGTTTGCTTAGAAATGACATGATTATACTGGTCAGATTGTAGAAATCGGTATTGTATCAAACAACTTGGTCAAATTTGGATCTCAAACGTGGGTAGAACTTTGCATTTTTTCGCATTTATCATGGTACAATTATACAATGATATCTATACTATTAAAATAATCGTCGAAGTCCTATTGCTACTTTCGGCACCAAATAATTCAAACGACTATAAATCGTCGATCTGGCAACCTTGGTGACATCTGTCTGTGACGCCTCTTCTTCACCCATTTTATATTTACGTTTTCCTTGGTGTTGGAGTGTTTTTAAAAAACTAAGAAATTTCTTAAAATTTTGCAAAATGGGTAAAGGCTTTAACAATTACATGTGCAAAAAATTCTTTCATCCTGCTTCCAGGGATAATTTGAAAAGAGTAAGTAACTTAACAATAAAAAAATAAACACCACTAATAATAATAATTTTGTTTTTCAACCAGGTATGGATGGCAGAGCAACAAGCTGAAGCCTACAAAAAGAAGCAGGAAGAACTGAGAAATCAATATGAAAAGGAACAAAATTTACATGAGAACAAAGCTATGCTTAGTAAGGAGAGTAAGGACAAACTAAGTGTTAATTTCATGTATGAACCTCCCCCGGGAGTGAGAAATAATCGTGAAAAGGATGACAATGAACCGGAATACAAATTTGAATGGCAGCGTAAATATAATGCGCCTCGAGAATCATATTGTAAAGGAGACACAGAAATCAGAGATCAACCTTTTGGAATACAGGTTCGAAATGTGCGTTGTATAAAATGTCACAAGTGGGGCCATATAAACACAGATAAGGAATGCACTATGTACAGCATATCTATGAGTGAAGCTCGAAAACTGCATTCTGAGTCAGAAGCAGCCGATATAATGGCCAAAAATGTTCTCGAAGAGCAAATGCGAGGGGATGGCCTTATGATGAAGCGTTCTGCAATGGAATTACAAAATAGTACTAACCAACAACATAATTTGGTGCCTAGCGGTTCCGAGGAATCCGACGATGAAATGGATAAAGGTTGCAATCCGGAAAAAGCGTTCTTGAAATCCTTAAGCAAGGAGCAGAAGTTAAAACTATTAAAAAAATTGGAAAAAATTGAAAAGCTCAAGAGCAAAGATAAAGTAAAGAAAAACAAAAAAAGTAAGAAGAAATCTAAGAAGCGTGATGAAAGTAGCGACTGGGAAGATAACAAGCGAAAAAAGCATGGAAAGAAAAAAAGGAAAATGTCATCCGAACTCTCATCATCCTCTTCCGAGAGTTCATCATCAGAAAGTATTCAAAAACCAAGAAAAAAAACCATAATTTGTAATGAAAAAAAGGCATTTGAGCCTAAAACACGGTCGAGGTCTGGATCAAGGAATCGTGACCGTACATTGAGAAGACGTTCGCGCTCAAGAGAAAGACAACGTTCCAGATCACCGAAAAGACCAGATAGAAGCCAAGAAAGACGTGATAGAAGACGAAGCCGATCTCGCAATAGGGATCATTATAAAAGCAGGCGTTAATGGGACTTTGACTACATTTCTGTCCCAGATAAAAGAAAAATGGTACGGTGTTACGCCATTCTTAACTATACCGAATATTCGAATTTCAAAGTAGCATTATTTTAATACAAATATTGTTAGCAGCATGTTTTCAAATTAGTAAATCCTATACATGGCGCTTAAAAATTTAATCCTTTATAAACTAAACAAATAAGTATGAAATCCGAAAAATGCATTTCTTTTATCTTCAATAAAATGTAAAATAATGAACTTGTTCAAGGAATAATTCCACAATAACAAGGTTAATATAAAATCTATATTTTTTTCTTCTATAAAATTGCTGAAAAAATTGATATACATTAATTTATTTGCCCTTTTCAAATCCAAAGTTGTTTGAGGGATAAGCAGATGATCAAACAAACCATTTTTTGCTTTCAAAGAAATTTTTAGTTACAAGCAAATTTGTATAACAATACCTAAACCTGCATAAAAATACAACTTTTTTTTGATGGGGGAAATCTTTAAATTGCAAAGAATTAGAATTCACAATGAAAATAAGTGTTATGCAAATATTTAATGAAAATGTTTTCAAACAATATCCTCAGGATCTGTGAGTAGTAGCGAACGACGACCATATAATTAACTTTATATTCTAGCTGTTGTAGGAGTACTTGAACCAGCTGCTACGCACAAATCGGTAACATGATTTCCCGAGTCACGAGGTATACTCTAAAACAAAAATAAAAAACTCTATAAAAATGGTACATTAACATCAAATCTTTACCAACCTTAACATGTATATTACTTTTGAGTATGGCTGCTCTTAAAACCAACATTCGTGAACGTCTTTGATATTTTTTGCCCATGGAAATAGCTCGTTCAAAAGTACTACTGCGTTGATCAGTCTCCTTTGCATACAATATTTTATTGTGCGAGTCAATGCGTGCTTGAATTTGTCCGTCCAAAATCAACTGCATGATCTCATTTTCCAAAGCTTCAACAGTACGATTAAAGGCAGTGGCCATTTTGCGCATATCTGCAGATAGGTAGGGACTAAAGTATTGAATCAGAGCACGATTTCTGATCTTCGTATACAATGTGTTGACATGTGGAGCAATATACATATCCAGCAATAAATTATCTCGTATTTCATCGAGCAATTTTAAACATGAGGCATATTTGGACTCATAAAACTTAAAGACAATATCCCTTAGTTGCGGTTCCAGTTCAAGAAATAGCTTAAATGAGCTGGAAGATATTATATTTTTTTGCAATTCTTGGCGATCGAAAGTAGCCAGAGCGCAAAGTCCACCGTACATGGCGACATTGTTGGGAGAAATCATTTCGGGAAAATCACAATGATCAAAATTGGCTAGCAAGAAATGTTTGGCAGCCGATTTGTATTTTTTGGTTTGCAATTCAGCCAAGCCAGCCGCACATTTTAAACGAGTCAAAACAGCCTAGCAAAAATAAATTTTTACTTGCTTTTTTATTATTGAGTTTCCTTACCTGATTTGCATCCTTAGAACATTCGTTAAAGTCTGGTGTACTCTCCGCTTTAGATACATAGCTCAGCACGTGGGACCAATTCTGCAAATACAACGACACCTTAATGACGTTTAAACACATATTGACGACGTCTTTGCCACTGGTACAATAATCTCTAGCACGGGAATAGCATTTAAGAGCATTCGACAAGTCTCCACAGCTTAGGTAATGATCGCCCAAGTCGTCGTGACCTCGGCGTATGCTTTCCTTTATAGAACTTGATTTAAAATTCTTGAGGTCTGAGTCTAGTTTCTCCAATTTGAGAGCCGCCTTTTTGCTCTTAGCTTCCACCCAGTTTTGATCGAATACCGGTAAATCCTGAGCCTGGCCTGCCAAAACAGGTTGCGCAGCTATATCTGGTAAGCCTGCACCTCCTCCGCCAGCACCACCGTTGCCTCCGCCAGCTCCACCAGCCGTGCTACTGACATACACATCATTGAGCTTTTTATGCAACACTTGATACATGGTAACATTATAAGTGGTCATAACATAGTTTATAGCCATTTTTAAGGCTTCCAAACGCAGTGAAGGACACACATCAGCCACAAAAATTAGTCTATACAAACGAGCCAAGCCCACATATGAATTAGCATAGACTTCCAAATCCAAAGTGGGATTATCAACAATTAATTGGTGCTCCTCGTTGTTCTCGTTATCCTCCATTGGAGCATCAACTTGCATTGGTTCGATAGCATTCTAGAAATTTTTTTACAACACAATAATGTAGCCCGGTAAACAAATTGTGGAAAGACAACAAAGGCATTTTTTTTGCTTCATTTTTTTTTTAACAATTTTACTTTCAGACTTACCTGTACCAAAGGAGGTAGGGGCATTTGAGGCATGATTTAATTTATAATTAAATATATTATATCGCTCAAAATTTTCTTTATGTTTGCCAAAGTATTTTTAATAAATAACTTGTTATTTTTCTCCGAACAGTTAAACAATTTTTACGAAAAAATTCTACATTAAACTCAGCCGGTCTTGACAATCGTTCGGTTGTATGTTGCCAGACTGAGGGCGTTGTTTGTGTTTGAACGGGATTTTCGGATAAGCGTTGCCAACTTAGGTACAATTACTGCCACGGTGGGTAATCTTAAAATAAGAGGGGTACTATGCAGTAGTAGCTACTTTACCTAGGGTTTACACGTGCAAGTGCAAGTTCGAAAAACTCAATACACTCAAACTCTTTTACTAACACATCTACACTTTCGGCACTTGCAGCCTACTTCCAACTCAACTGCCAAGGAATTTTACAAGACAGTGACTTGTTGAACTTGTAGCAAGTAAATGGAAAGTTAGTTAACAGTGTTGCCCTATTAATAGTTTAGCACAAATTAACTGGATTTCAGTGTAGTGTTAAGTGAGATTTTACTCATTTTAAATACATTTAAAAGCTAATTTAATAATTTTTTTTCTTAAATATTCATAAATCGAGCAGTTTATTAATTTTTTTTAGACATAAATAACATTGAAACAATACGAATAAAGTTCAACACTATCTGGTTCCCTTAAAATTAAAATTTTTTATGTTATGGACAGCTCTGCACTAAAAGGCAAACATGCAAGTTGCAAGACAGTCGGGCATTTGTGAGAAATTTTCGTTGATAATACGTACACGGAGCTTGCATGCAAGGCACTTACATATGTAAATGCAGGGTTGAGCGCTTAAGGCTTACAAGATATGGACCCATATATGTTATCTTTAAAAAGCATAACTTTTAAAAATCGTCTTTGCCTATTAATAACATATAAGGTAGAACAGGTTTTGATTTACCTTGGGGTCACACGGTCGTTTCTTTCTCTTTTCAATTTGCTATACATTAAACTCACACTTTTTAAATTGATTACAAGATTGCCTTCAATTTCACATTAGAATTTATCGGGCGATTTTACGTACAATTGTAAGGCCAAAAAATGGGTAACCACTAATTACTAATGAAAAAGATTTAGACATGTATTTATTGATTTAAACAGTTTTAGTTATGTATGAAACTGTTTAAATTAATAAATACGCGTCAGAAACACAGTTTTTCATTTTTTTTAGTATATAATGGTTACGCTCTTTTTGGCACATGGCACACAGATGTAAACTCAGCCTAACACCTGGCAACAGCGGCACAAAACACACAGAAGTGTCACGAGACGGAAGATACGGGAATTTTTCTGTTTGTCTCATTTTCCTTCAAATTTTGTCGTCGTTTTTGTTTTGCTACGTCTTTCTAGTGCAATAAATTTTTATTAGCTGTGTTAATTGGTAAGTAGTAATGCACTACAGTATCAAATACACTATGCTTATCTCTTTTTTCCACGAATTTTAACAAAAACCTGATTGGAGCTTTTTTTACCTGTCACTTTCTTCACTTCTGTGTATTCTGTGACAGCAGCACTTTCAGTAAAGTTGTTTCTTGGCGGGAAGCATTTTCAAAATAAAATTGACGATCAATTTGTGTCACAGTAGTATGTGAAATTAACTTGATAGCCATTTGTTGATTATTAAAAAGAAAGCTCTGGCTTTCAATCAAATGGATAACACTGTTATCAGTTATTCTCTTTTCGAACTTAATTCTAAACATTAAATATTTTGACACGTGTTGGTCATTCCATAAAAAGCAGCTTTAGTAATTTTCAGCATAGCTTTAATTATATATTCATTTTTATAAACAAAAATGGATGTAGCACCTAAAGAATCTACTAAACCTGAGACTGAATGCAGTGAAAAAAAGGAAAAACCACTAAAAGAAATTGAAGTAGACAATATGACTGAAGAATCAAAAGAGGAAAAGACCGGCGAAGAATTTGAATACCTGCAGCGAAAAGAATTTACTTCCGAAATATACAAAATTGAAGTCAGAAACTTAGGATATTTTGGAATTGGAGTAGGTATTTTTTGTATTATAAGTATTTGGGCAAATTAGCTATATATTCTTTTTAATGTTAACCTTAAAGGAATTTAAAAAATTGCTCAAAAACAAACTAAAGCTGGATATGGCTAAAGTAAAGTCTCCATTGCGCAAAGATTTCGCATTTGTATGCTTTCGCAGTCAGGAGGATCAGGAAAAGGCACTGGAAACTTTAAATGGATATAAATGGAAGGGAAAAGTTTTGAAGGCTATGGTAAGTACTCGTATTAACTTAGTTATTATTTTTATAATTGCAACCAATTTTCATCCAAAGGCGGCTAAGGCTTCAGCCGATCCCTTGCAAAGAAAAAGGAAGGAAGATGGCCTATCTGAAGAAGGGCGCTCCAATGATAACAAAAAACAACGTACTTCAGCGGATGCCACTTGCCCTTTGGCCCATCTAAGTTATGAGGATCAACTACAAAAAAAATATTATCAAATGGAAGAACTAGTAAAAAAATTTATCCTAGACTTGAAAAAATGCAATAAAGATGCCAAACCCCATTTGGAAAATTTCAAATATGAAGGTGTGTTAGCCTCCCCAGATGTAGATGGTTACCGCAATAAGAATGAATTTACTGTGGGTAAAAATAGTAATGGCGAAATTGTGGTTGGTTTCAGGTTAGGCAGTTATGCCGATGGCTCGGTGGAAGTAGCGGAAGTAGAGACTTTGCCTCACATTCCAAAAGCTGCCAAATGGGCTGCAAAAAGCTTCCAAGATTTTGTCAAAAGGTCTAAATTTGAACCTTTTAATCCCGAGGGCAATACTGGTCATTTTAGACAAATAATGGTGCGCACTTCTAAGTTCTCAAATGAACTAATGCTAGTTCCTGGCATTTATACTTCTAATATGAGCGAAGAGGATTTGCAGCAAGTTAAAACGGATTTAATCGAGTACTATGAAAACTTATCATGCGATACAGATGAAGGAACGGTATTCAAATGCACTTCTTTGTATTACCAAGATGTTAAACATCGTGCAGTTGGACAGATGGTCTCGCCGGTAGAACATTTATTTGGTACTACCCACATAAAAGACACTATTCACGAATTGGAATTTAGAATTAGCCCTTTAGCTTTCTTTCAAATAAATACGGCCGGTGCGAATGTTTTGTATAAAAACGCCATTGAATTGGCGGATCCTAAACCACATACAACAGTTTTAGATATTTGCTGTGGCACAGGCACCATAGCCTTGGCCTTTGCTAAGCATTGCAAGCAAGTTTTAGGCGTTGAAATCATACCAGATGCGATTAAAGATGCTGAATATAATGCAGAAAAGAATGGAATAAAGAATTGTAAATTTTATGCTGGCAATGCTGATGATTATATACAATCAATGGTGAAGGAGGTGGTCTATGGAACAGCAACCGGAGATCCTTTAGATGTAGTGGCAATAGTGGATCCACCAAGAGCAGGATTACGTAAGTCAAATTGTTATATTTATATGTATGTATATGTGTTAAGAAATCGTTCGTTCGCCTTGCAACATCTTATGTATAAATACGGCATACATTGTTTGTCGTACACTTTTAAGTATCTTATCGTTCACCAATATTGTTGAAACATATTTGGTTTAAAAGGTATTTTTGTGTAGATATCGATGGCTTAATATAAAAAAGGCCTAACTCGAATTTTCGATATTTTACAGGAGAAGCAAAAAAAATGAAGAGAAAATAAAGCATTTACATGCAGAAATAGTTTTTTAAGTTGCCATAAGTCCTTGATTTTGAACTGTAACGAACTAAGATCTTCAAGGAGGATGCAATTATACGTTGTCGCCCAGAAAACATTAAAAACGCGATTTCGAACGGTTTTTGAAATTTCTTAGCTCAAATGCTTTAAAAATCGATTTAAATTTGTTTGAAAAAAAGGCAACTTTCTTCTTTGTTTTTGTTTTGTAGGAATGTGGTATAATAAATAAAGACATACTAGGCAGTGTGCACACTTCTACCGAATATGTTTGTGAATTTAACAATCTACCAATTCTACCGAACAAGGCCTGAAATCTACCGAATATTGTTATTTAGTAATTTAAGTCGATATATGTATGTGTAAATTGCCTATTTTGCCACATAGCAGTGCGGCCGCAGAGTGGTAATTTTCTGTCATGAAAATCATTAAAACAGAACAAAGAAATCGGTTAAAAACTGAAAGTATAAGTAACATAATATTTGCCAAAGAATTGTGCCTTGGGGATGAAATATTTATTCCTACCAATGATTTAATAATTTTTCTACAAAAGTTTAAATTCATAAATGGATCTTACATATAATCCTTGTAGTTACAAATGTTTGTCAAATAAAAGTTATTTTAGTAGCTTTATAAAACCTATGTACAAAAACTGAATTCCTGTTATTTATGTATATTATTTTATATAGGGTGTTTTTTTGAGGGGTATAGAACTTCGAATTGAAATAAAACACAAGAAAATCGTTTTAATGTCCATCAATTTGGCTTTATTGGAAGGATAATTTTATGCCATTAATGTTTAAATATGATTTCGGGCATGTGGCCGCCGCGGCTGGCTCGAATAAAGCCAATTCTACAGGTCCAATTTTCAACCACTTTTTCGAGCATATGGGGCCGTATGTTGGCAATAACGCCACGAATGTTGGCTTCCAAGTCCCCTAACGTTTCTGGTTTGTTGGCGTAGACGAGCGACTTCACATATCCCCAAAGAAAATAATCCAATGGTGTCAAATCACACGATCTTGGTGGCCAATTGGCAGTTCCATTCCGCGAAATTATGCGCTCATCGAATGTTTCCTTCAATAAATCGATTGTGACGTGCGCTGTGTGGCATGTAGCGCCGTCTTGTTGGAACCTCAACTCATCCACATTCATGCCATCCAATTCGGGAACAAAATAGTCGGTTAGTCGGCTCCAATTGCTGTGCACGGTGGATAATCGATTCATTCGGGTCCTCTTCAACACTTTGCTCTACAGCGGCAATTGTTTCTTCGGTGCGCACTGTTCGACGTCTCTGCGGATGCGTATTATCACATAGAGTAAACGTAGTGCGAAAACGATCCATGGTTAACCGAATTAATTGCTCTGATGGACGATTATGTCGACCATAAAATGGACGGAGCTTGCGGTAAACTTCGCGAACTGAACCATTATTTTCGAAATAAATTTGCACGATTTGCAAGCGTTGTTCTTTTGTCAACCTATTCATGATGAAATGGCAAACCAAATTAAATATTAATCACTTGACAGCTGACAAAATGGCCGCCAGTTAAAAAAGTGATGCCAACTTAAAGTTCTATACCTCAATAAAAAACACCCTTTATATGCATAGCATATCTATATAAAGGGTAAGGGCAAATAACTGGGAATGACACTTTTTTTATTGGAAATGCTTCATTGTTTATGGCAGTTTAATTTTCAATCAGATGTGAAGTTTTAAATGCGCTTTTGGAACCTGTTTAGTTTGATACTCCTTTGCACTTACCTTTTACATATAAGTACATATATTTTCTTATTTTGTATGTTTCTTTGAATTGTTATTTTTAGGGTTCCGTACACCAAAGGTGAAAAGGAACCCTATTGTTTTCGCTACGCTGTCCGTCACACGGTATTTTCTCAGGAACCGTAAGAGCTACGGACCTGAAATTTGGACACAGTATGTAGAACCTTGGCCGCTACAACAACAAATACATGAGAATTAAAAATTAAAGGGTGTTCCAAAACGAGCATCGGAAAATTTTAAAATCCCATGTAATATAATATACAATTGTATGAACATATGTATATTGAAACTTGAAATTTGTAAAATTAGTGTATTTTTATACAGACTACAACAATTAAAACTAAAATTTAAAAAAATCATCCATCAGTTAATGCAATTTTGACTATGTAATTTTGACAATTTGCTATATCTTGGAAACCGTAAGAGGCAAACACTTGAAATTTTCAAAAACGGTAAAACTAAAAAAACCGAAAATTATAAAATCGTCAAACCAAAAAAAAAAATCGCCAAAAAATAAAAAAAAATCGCCAAAACGAAAAAAATCGCCAAAATTAAAAAAAATTTCTAACACTAAAATAAATCGCCAAATTCGAAAAAATCGCCAAAATAAAAAACGCCAAAATGAAAAAAAACGCCAAAAATCGAAAAAAATCGCCAAAATGCGAAAATGTCGCCAAAACTAAAAAAAAAAAAAATTAAATAAAAAAAATCGCCAAAAATAAAAAAATCGCCAAAATGAAAAAACGCCAAAAATCGCCAAAACAAGAAAATAAAGTGTCAAAACTAAAAAAGAGCCAAAACTTAAAAAAATCGCCAAAACCGAAAAAACCGCCAAAACAAAGAAAAACCGAAAAGACCCCAAAAACGAAAAAAATGCCAAAACTATATATTATATAGGATGAAGTTTGTATTAAATTACATATCTAGTGTTCGTGCGCGAGTCAGAGTCGCACTTTACTGAATTTATTTATGTTTCTCTGAATAAAAAAATTTCTACCGAATTTCATTCAAATCTACCGATTTTTTTTGTCGATTCTACCGAATTTGAAAAAAATTAAGTGTGCACACTGATACTAGGTATCAAGTGGTCTAATTTAGACTACCGGGCGATCTTAGTGAAATATAAATGGTTTGAATATTTATTAGTTTACGGATGTACAAATAAAAGATACGTTGTGAGTTTAAATAAATGTGTGTGGATCGTTACCTTAATTTGAAAGGCCCTAACTCATTATTCTTTTGAAATGGAGTTTTTTTTGTATATTTCGATAGAAGTACATCTAATGTATCGAAAAATGCAAAAATCTCTATATTAAGATAACGATATATTATTTAACATTTTAGCACTTATTTTTGAATTCGTTTAAATTTTTTTTTAATTTTTATTAAAGAAACGTTTCAGTCGATATTTAGTATTGTAAATTAAAAATTTTAAATTAAAAAATTGAAAAAAATTAAAATAAAATAATTAAGGTTGAAAAAAATAAAACAAAGTATGTATGCAAAAGTAGAAGTAGTATTATATACATATGTACATATGTATCTGAAGAATTTGTCGAATTAAACAAGTCGACATTTTCCATCCTCATTTCAGACAATCGTTCAATTTTGGCAATACGCGCTGCCTCGTCCATCAAACGTTTAGTATACATTTCATGTAATCCACAAAAAGCACATCGAAACTGGATCGAATTGGGCCGCCCAGAATCTAAGCAATATAAAGGTGAACCTTTTTATCCTGTAACAGCCATAGCAGTTGATATGTTTCCACACACGACTCACACCGAATTGATAATACTTTTTGAGAGGAAATCTCCCCAAGATCTAACTAGGCAACCAACTACTACTAAAAATGATGATAATGCACAAACTGAACAAACTCAAGAGACAAAGGAAAAGTTAGAGGAATGTGATAAATCGAGTAACAATTGTTCTGAAAACATTTGAATTTCATAAATTACATTATTGTATCATACATATGTATGTAATTGCATTTTGTATGTTAAAGATGAACTTGTAAGTTTAATTTTTAATTATTATTTTTTAATTCAAGGAATTAACAGAAATAAATAATATGTATACATATGTATGTATGTAAGTACATATGTATATTTATGTACTCGTACGTATGTGATGCTGTAGTTATGATTTTGCTGCTTCAATATTATATATCATCTTATTATTTAATTTAAATCAATTGACTTAATTTGATTTAGTACTAATATTGCAGTGCGGCATATAATAAAATAAAAGGAAAAGATGTATTTATGTATAAAGAAAACTCGTCATTTGATTTAGTAGGTATTTGAGCCGTGCCTAAGTAAGCAGCTTTAAGGCAGAAAGAAAGAATCTTATAGAAAATTACCATATTTTTTTTTGTGGCTAACATTTGCAATGAAATTTGTCTTGCATTATATTCTACATAAATATGTATGTATGTATGTACATGTAAATACATATTTAAATACATAAGTATTTCGGTGATGTCATAACAAATAATTTTGAAGTCCGTGTAAATAATGTAAATGTCACGTGTAAAGGTTTTAAGCTGCTCAAGCGTTATAAAATGATTTTGCAAATTAAATTTGAAAATTAGTAGTAGATATGCAGTTAAAAATAAATTTATTTTACGGAACTAAAAAATATCTTAAACAAGGTAATTAAAAAAAATAAAGAATTGTTTATGCGCATGTGCTAGTTGTCTAGCACGTGCATCAAACTGAAGTACATATGTACATACATATGTACATAAGATCCGTACATCTATGTATATGTACAGACATATATAATCTATGTACATGCATATGTATGCATACGTGTATGCTTATATAGTCATTGATTAAAGAAAAAGCCAAAGGAGTCTGCCGTTACAAAAACAACAATGACAACATTAACTACGAAAGCAACTTCCAATGCAACAGCAACCGTGAGTATTCCGATTTTTTAGATAGAACCCTTTTTGTGGGTAAGTATAGTAATATTACAAATTCTTTTCCTATTCGAATAGGATTCAGCTAATAAAAAATTTACTGAATAAGTAAAATAATAATTTGGTACTATTAGGGCGTTAACAAATGATAAAGATAAAAAACTAGCCAGAAAAATAAAAATAATTACTTCAAAAGTCAAAAAAATAATTCTGCAAAAAAACTGACTTCAGTGCAAAGATCTGATAGAACATTTTCTAAAAAAATTTTATTTATAAATTAAATTTTAACGGGCATGCCGCCGCCCGTTTTTTAAATGCAAGATTTTGTGTTTTTTCAAATCGGTAAAGTAGAACCACTTAAAATAAAATATTAAATTTTAATGGGCGTGACTTTGCCCATTTTTTTAAATAGCATGTTTCTTAAAAATCGGTTAATTAGAACCACGTGAAGTTAAGTATAACCCTGCTCATTTTTATAACTTTAAAATTGTGTAATTAAAAGGACCAAAGGTGTTTGCTAGGTTTCACTGCAATCAAATAAGTAGAGTATCATAAAATCAAATAAAAAAATTTGTGGGCGTGTACCCGGCCAATTTGTTTTACAATGGGACAAAGGGGAAGCTATATATACACTCTCAGACAAAAAAAAAAAAGAATTTTTACAATCGGTCTCATATGAGCCGAGTTATGAAGTAACAATGTCAAAAAATAAAATACAGATGAATTGATAATCTCCTCCTTTTTGAAATCAGTTAAAAAGAAAAAATTAATTAATTCATAGAGAAAAAAACCATTTTAAAAACAAGCTTTTAACGTATTACACTAAACAGTTTTTTATGATATTAAAATTATTAAAAAAAATTATCCGCCATCATCAGATCAGCTCTATGTCATATCAATATTGCATTGTCATCCGATTTATACATGCATGTAGGGATTGATAAATCGATTTCGATTCCAATCGAAATTCGATTTTATGTTAAAAAAAAACCCGATTTTTTGTAATCGATCTTATGTCTGCGATTTTATACTGAAATCGATTATTGGGCTATAAAAATCGATTTTTTATTATTATCAAAATTTTGGCAATTTTTTTTAAGTATTACTGAGTAAAGAAGATTGGTTTGATAACTAATATTATTCATCCTTATTCCGTAGCTTTTTGTCGACATCAATGCCAAGACAATATCGAAAATATAACACCTTCTTTTTGTGAAGGCTAGAAAATAGCAAGAGTCGGTTAAAAATAAACAATTACTGAGAAAAAATAGTACTTAAGTGCCCTATTTTGACATTGCCTGACGTTGATGTTAACAAGAAAGTAAATGTGACTAGTTTAAAAAATTTAAACTAATAATCCTTAGAAATAATTTCTGAAATTTATTTTATGTTATATAAATAATTGCTAAACTAAAGCAAGTTTGCGTATAATTTTAACTTAAAAATTCAGCTTTAATATCTAATATGCATATACATGTGTATGTACTTTACTGAGTTTAATGTGTTTCGGTAAATTAACTTTGTGTCTATTTTTTATGTACATAAATATGTTAACTTTTGTTTTTGTTTGTTATTTGAATTTTTATGAATAAAGATTATTTTGTTTATAAGCTAGCCAATTTGTTTTAAACGATTTTAAAATCGATTTAAAAATCGATTTTCACGTGCGATTAATCGATTTCAAAAATCGAAATTAAAAAAGTTGATCGAAAAATCGAAAATCGTTTTTTGAAGATATTTACCAATCCCTACATGCATGCAAAATTTCAGCTCAATCGGAAACCATGAAGTGATAGATTCGTAGATTCGTTTAGGAAGCACCATCGCCTATTAAACAACTCTTGGCTAGCTGGAAGGTAGTATGTATGTATGTAGTTTATAAAGTTTTAAAGAATTTGGACTTTGAACCCGCAATTTATTTATACTACATATCGTCGCTGTTAACTAACTGACCTAACTTAGATTTTAAAAATTTAACAGAAGAGCAGCTTTTATACATTCATTCTTATGGTTGAGTCAGAAATCTTTTTACATACATACATATGTATGTAGATAGGCACGGTAGCACTGCAAAATTTCCCAGTATTATTGAAGGCTTTTCAAACAGCAGCTGTTTAACGTAAGCAAAAAAGTTAGGTTATCAACATGAAGAAAATTAAATTGCATAAAAACTCATTTTATGAACCAAAAGAACATCATACCGTTTAGGTCGTTTTTGATATAAACCTAAGATCAAACACATTTAAATTACATGGATGTGATAAATAGTTTTAGTCAAAAACGACCGACTGAATGAGTTAGACTCATTTATAGTTGTATTTGAGTTGCAGAGTAGAAGGCCAGGACACTAATAACCATACTCCTCTTAGCGAACGTATGAATACATACATACATATGTATGTATCTGTTGAACTTGTAGAAAAAAACTTATGTATGAATTTAAAATTTTTCAGTAGAGCAAAAATACTGTCCAAGTGGTCAGGCAAACTTTTAATGTATGTGCCTATAAAAATGTGATCTTTAGATGTAATTAATCGAATTTGATTAGAATAGTGTATACATTTCTTTTAATTTTTCGACATGTTCAGCCTTATTATCGTTGTCATAGTCGTAACGAAATCGATAAAAAAATTAGATAATGCTTGATATACATACATATGTAACAACCGTTATACTTGTTGTTGATCAATCGCAATTAAAAAACGTTAGTAGATATATTTTTAACAAAACAATAAAAAGTGAAAGTGAATCTAAAAATTTTCGTAAGTCTTAAGCAGTAGTGCTAAAATTCCACCGATATGTATATTCGTTTTGGTTTAGATAATAGAAAAACATTTATATTGAAAACAAAAACAAGTTTTCATATTTAGTTATTGTTTTCACTATAAATTCTCTAACATCAAATGCTATTAATCAACTTAAAAATAGATGAGAAAAATTCTTTTGATTTTTATTTCATACTCGTATTAGAAAATTTTTCACTTTAAAGACAATTGTGCAATGATAAATTATGAACATAATTATGAACGAAAAATCCCGGGATCCCGAAAATTCCGAGATCCCGAAAATCCCGGGATTTTTGGGATCGGGATTACAAAATCCCGAATCCCGGGATTTCCAAAAATCGATCCCGATGAGCATCCCTAGTACATAGGTATGTATGTATGTACCTATCTCTGATTTAAAAATATTAGTCTATTCGCATTTTCTTTAAAAATTATGCATCAATAGTCTTTTTATTAAAATATTTTAGTAAATAAAACCTCCACATACATATGTATATATGTATGTATGTATGTAGGCATTTATTTACATACCTACAAAATCTTAAAGGAAGGGCAGTGCCTTTTTTTGAATTGAGCATGTATGAATATGAATATGAACTTTGCAATTGTACATCTTCTATATAATTAATAGGCGAACATGTTTTTTGTAATCCCTTTTACGCTGGTACCACCGCACCGATTTTAAAAAGATTTATATGGTTTTAAAGGATTTTTTATACAGATGTGCAGAATCTATATTTTATTGAAATCGGTTTAGTATTTTGGGAGCTATAAGCGTTTAAAGTTGCTACTACTACATGCAAACATATCACACACGCATTTATTAGCTTACAAGTAAAAAAAGAAACAAAACATGAGTGTGTGTTTGTAGTATTTCTCTTGACCTTACAATTGTTTTTCTCTTATTTGTTGTTGTATCAAAGCCATAATACTTAAACTTTAAGTCTTAAAGGAAGAGAGTTGAATAAATTTAATTAGGTTGGTTGAATTGATTTTGTTTGTTTTTTTAATTTCATGTATTATTTAATTATGCTTGCATATGTATGTATGTAAGTTTGTGTGTGGCTGTGTTTTAATGAATTCTTTTATGACGTCTAGATACATTTTCTTTGAATCTTAAATTATTTACATTTTGATTCTAGAATACGGACGAGTGTGCCGTCCGTTTGGTATATCTAGTATGTATGTACATGCAGACACATATTTACGTGCATATATACATACATAGGTATAGCTGGTACCGTCATCTTTCCTCCAAACTCATTAAATTATAATTAATTAAAAATAACAATTGTGTGTAATCACCATAAATTCATATACACACGCATACATAGATACATTTCCATCAAAAAACAACAAGGTGCTTGCTACTGATATAGCAAAACATCTTTTGACGTAAAAAAGCTTTTTTAATTTATTTTTGTAAACATGTTTGTGTTCGACATTTCACTCGTTTCCAACGCTATCGTTCCAGTTCAAAATAAACCTAATCACGAATTTAAAACGAACACGTTCACGTGTTGGTCAGGCGTATAGATAAGACTAAACAAAAAAACAAGCTTTCATATTTCGTAGACTTCACAGAGAAGGGCAATAAAATAGTATAATTTGTGAAGTCTACCTTTCAAAGTCTTGAGTCTGTAGGTGAAAAGGAAAATGAGGACGGGAGCTCTTTTTTAAATATTGTTGCGTGGGGTTGTCATCCATTGCCAGACCTATTAAAACGCAAGAGACATCTCTGTCTCTTTGGAATTTTTCGGAAAAAAACGAATTTAGGCGTTAAATTGTTGGTAGGATGGAAAATAAGAGGAACAGGGAGATTATGAGTTCGGCTGTAAGCGCCATTGCCAAAAAAAGTTATTGAAAGAAAAGGTCACAGCCTGACCACTATAAGAAGAAAAAAACTGATAGTTATTACAATTTAAATAATAAAAGTACTCCCGGGGTATACCTACATGTGCCGTGTGAATAGTGTTGAATATTGTGCAAAAGGGTAATAAGATGAAAAGGAAAAGTGAGTCTGCCTGGGGCAAGAGCGCCAGTTCACCACAGAGTTAATACGTACGTCAGAAAAAAAAATCCGGAAGTAAAGGTAGTAAGGTGAACAAGTGTCCCGCATCCAGGTAAATTCATACCCAAAAATTTTGCACAAGGGAATAAAATTGCCGCTAACAATAAGATACATATATATACATACATGTGTATGATACATATATATATATATTTACTTATCTATATATATATATGTACATACAAGTGTCGGCCATAACTGAAAACAAAACCGCAAATTAAGTACATAAGTACATCTCATATATCCGCTATCTATACATACATATATATATATATATATATATATATATATATATATATATATATATATATATATATATATGTATATATATATACTTTTTTTTTGTGAAATACTTACGGTAAACGGATATAGAAGAACGCTAAGAAGAAAAAAACATATTTATAGGTGGTGTAGTGTAATATAGCACACATATGGTATTTTATTGAACATAGGCGTTTTCTTTGTTAGTGTTAAATGTTAAAGATAAAAAAGGTTAAATTTTTATAACGCTATTTTGTAAAAAAAAATATATATATATACATATAATTAAAGGTTAGGTACCTATAAAGAAAAATTTGTTAAAATACTGCCTAAATTTGTGATAATTACTAGAAGTAAAACTGTAAATAGGTCAGAAACTACATACAAAGTCCGTTAAAAGTTTTGTTAGCGTAATAAAGTTTCCTGAGGATTTAAACACATACATGATTGCCCCCCCCCCCCGCCCCTAAAAGAGCTCATTTAGGTAGGAGTTTTATTGTGAGAGTTTGTGGTTCGCGAGGTTTGAATGGAACCAACACTCCTTTGTAAGTAATGGGGATCACAGAGAATATATTGAGGCCAATAGTGAGTGATCTTGGTTGGGTGGGCGATGTGGAGGTAATAACACCTAAACATCTATTTTAATGTCTGTACTTTGTAGTATTGATTTAATGTAAATATCTTATAGTTTTTGAATAATTGTTCATTATAGTTTTTTTATTTGTGCTTGCCCTGGTCACAGTGGTGGGTTGGAACCCTTCCCTAAGCAGATGCTGAGCTTGCTGGCTTCACCACTGAGTTGTTTTTCGTTGCAAAAAAACAGCAGGGATCTATTTTTAAAAAGTCTGCCTCTTATTTTACTCCTTTCTGTAAATACTTTGATCTCTTGCATCATTCTTGGAATATACATGCATGCATACATACATACATATGTAGTTGAATTCTGTTTACACCCTGCAGTCAGACTGGGGCCAAGTGTCTCTATGTCAACACTAAAATTCTAGTAGTAGTTACATTATCTACAATTTCTCTTCTATTCGTCAGTATAAAAGAAATAGAGAAAACAGATGTGGTGTATTTCTGGTGGATTTTGCAACAACTTGTCAATATACATACATAAATTTGTATGTACGTAAGGTATAGAAATGTACCAGTAAATGTCTGGTTGGTATGTCTCCATGTTCCCATAAGAACTATGAATTCAATACGTAGTCAATTGTTTTAGTGTTACTAGTAGATTTTCAATGACAAGCACATGCTAAATGTCTATAGCATAAAGTATTGTATGGGGAATAATTGTAGAGTAGTACTGATGACAAAGTCAAAAGCGACTCGCACTTTCTGCAGGGCATTTTTTCATTTGTTGTTATTCGTGCACTTGTTCTGGTGTGTTGCTTATATTAGGCACGTAGGCACATACATACATAAGGAGGTGTATCTACCCTGTAGGAAATTCCGTTAACTTTAAAATACGAGTAACTTTAAGCTATTTCGCAACTAGTACTGACTGACAATTTGATTACTTTTCAATGTAATCGACTGACTATTTTAACATTGCGATGTCCTAGGCGGTAGTCAATTGTCTCAAAATGCATTACTTTTCAACTAACTTAAAGTTGATTTTTTAAAGCTGGTTGTCAGTAAATTTAAAAAATTTTCTGGAGTTTGAACATGTATCATCACACGTTGTGTACTCAACGCGCTACTACCCAGCTAAGGTACCATCTAAAATAATAACAGCAAAATGTTAAAATAAAACTGAAATGAATTTCAAAGTAGCTGAGAATAAATATATTGGCTCTCACCAAATTCAATTCCACTTAAAGGCTCAATTAGCCGACTGTAATGTAATGTAACGGCAATGGTAGGAAACAGCTGATCGATATTTTACATTACATCTCTATAACCATTTTCATTAATTTTGACATAACAATATCGATCAGCTGTTTCCTACCGTTGCCGTTACATTACATTACAGTCGGCTAATTGTTTTGTTTGGATTTGTTCTGGATGACATTGCAGTAAGCTTTTAGTCAGTCTAAGAAAAGTTAACTATAAGTTAATTATTTTTGTAGTCAACCACACATTCTCCCACAGGGTACAAATCTGTATCTGTATTTAATCGCTACACATAACACTTACCAACCCTGCAGAAAGTGTGAATAGTGAAAATGTACTGAGTCGCTCTTGACTTTGTCACCAGTACTACTCTACAATTATTCCCCATACAATACTTTGTGCTATAGACATTTAGCACGTGCTTGTCTTTGAAAATCTACTAGTAACACTAAAACAATTGACTATGTAGTGAATTCATAGTTCTTATGGGAACATGGAGACATACCAATCAGACATTTACTGGTTCATTTCTATATCTTAAGTACATACAAATTTATGTATATTGACAAGTTGTTGCAAAATCCACCAGAAATACACCACATCTGTTTTCTCTATTTCTTTTATACTGACGAATAAAAGAGAAATTGTAGACATTGTAACTACTACTAGAATTTTAGTGTTGACATAGAGACACTTGGCCCCAGTCTGACTGCAGGGAAGTGGTGAGTTGTGTATGTGTACTCTTTCTCATATTCACAAAAAACGTTTGTGTGATTTCCCATGTAACTAAGCTGCCAGTATTGCAAATTTTTTGTGCACGAATACAATTTTTTCAGTTTAATGGTAATTTAATATTGATGAGTTTTAATCACTATAAGTAAATATGAGCAATAGATTTAAAAAAATAGTACATTTATTGGTATACACATACTGCATATACATATGAATAACTGCGAAATGTACAGTAAAGTGAGACTTTGTTTTAATAAAAAAAAATAGTTCAATTAAGAATTAATTTATTTAAAAAATTATTAAATTTGAAATTTATTTGCTGGTAGTTTAGCATGTCTATATTAAAGGGTTGCATTTGTATACTCGTTTGTATAGCCAAAACAAATATACCATGGTATGTATCATATAATTGTAGTGTGAGCGACAGAACTAGTATAAGAGTTGTTGTGTGTGCGTGCTTTTCCAAATTAAAATACAATTGAAAACATATAACAATTGCTTATTGTATTGCTGCTGAGCAACTGTTTGATCTGTTTTTGCTCAAAAAATACATATTGTAATACAAATATATATGTATCATTTACTTACATATGTATGTGCAATTTTGCTTTCATTCATTCATTCATCAGCCAATTACATTGTTTCTCAACACATCATAAGGCACTTATGGTAAAAGCAGTTTTATGTATCTTATTTGCCTTAGAAAAACAAAAAAATAATAAATGTGTTGTTTTAATTTGCTCATTGCCCAACCATACAATAATTGCTTAAAAAATCAACATTTACAACTAGTAACAGAAAACGATAAATAACATATTTGTTCATACCAGAACCAAAAAACAGGCAAAACTAGTGCAAACAGATGTATCTGTGCAATGCTATAGTCTATATACGTATTTCATTGGCGCTTGAACCAAATCATCAGTAGACTTTAACCACAAATTTTAAACAGTCACAAACCTCTTACTTTATGCATAGGCTTTCAAAAACTATATGAGAATCCATAAAATAATAATACTTTTGGAAATCACAAAAGAAAAAAATAAGCTTAGTAGGCTTTGAAACTGATACAAAACCCAGCAAATAATTTATATCCAGGTGAACCCATTTTATTTTTCTACATCATCTACTGATGATTTGGTTCAAGCGCCAATGAAATACGTATATAGACATGCTAAACTACCAGCAAATAAATTTCAATTATTTTATGTACACTTCTGACAATATGTCAAATAATAAATTTTCTTTAAAGTTCAATTAATGTTTTATTTTTCATTTAGCCTTGTAAATTCTTTTATTGTTATCCAATGGATTTCTAATTGTATAAGGATGTAGAAAAATGGGTTCATCTGGATATAAATTATTTGCTGGGTTTTGTATCAGTTTCAAAGCTTACTAAGCTTATTTTTTCTTTTGTGATTTTCAAAAGTATTATTATTTTATGGATTCTCATATAGTTTTTGAAAGTCTATGCATAAAGTAAGAGGTTTGTGACTGTTTAAAATTTGTGGTTAAAGTCTACTGATGATTTGGTTCAAGCGCCAATGAAATACGTATATAGACATGCTAAACTACCAGCAAATAAATTTCAATTATTTTATGTACACTTCTGACAATATGTAAAATAATAAATTTTCTTTAATTATTAAATTTATTAGACTACGTTTGGGACATTTAAATTTATCACACTGTCATCTTATGAATATAATGCCTCCAAATGTATGTAATTGTGATATTCTTAATCCAAATAACTTGAGCCATATCCTAATATCATGCTCGAAATTTTCATTTAAACGCCAACAAATTTTTCAAAATGCAAATCCTAAGGAATTTTTATCTAAACCAACAATTGATAATATACAGCGTATTATACATTTCCTCAAATTCACTAATGTTTATAGTTTAATTTAAATTTTATAATTCAATACATATTAATTAATTATTTTTACCTAACTTCACTTAAATAGTTTTACTCATAATTTATATTAATGTAATTTAAATTGTAATCTTAATCATATAAATCCTAATTTAACATTTTAATATATAATTAGTTTTTTATCTTTGCTTTTCCCGAATTGTTAATTTTTCTTCTTCTGTAAACTCTTACTTATATCATCCTTACATATATGTATATTGCATATAATATTTAATTTATCATATATTGATATTCACATATGTATGTAATTTATTAACATGTTGAGCTAAAGGCATATGTTGCTAAAGCTCTTTTTGCTTTATTAGCTTATAATTTCAATTATAAGTTAATATAATGATAAATAAATAAATAAATAAATATTTAAAAAATAAAACAGTCTACTTCAGAGAAAAAAATTTTACGGTAAGACTAGTAAGTTTTCATTGCTGCTAGCTCCTGTAAAATTCCTACTTAAACTTTTATATTTCTGCAGTTAAAATGTTCCGAATTTTTCTATATACTAACAGCCTTAGATGTACATACATACATATCGAGGCTTATTTTCGGTTTTATCGTAAACGACATGTAATCGAAAATATACGTTTTTATTGAAATTAAAATTGTATGGGCCTAACCATAGTTTACAACAAAGTTTCTGAAAACTTTAATTTTTGTCGCTTACGATTAAATCGAAAATAAGGCTCGATATATTAAAAACAAAATTATTTAGAAATAATAAAATGCTAAACTCATTTTAGAAATTGCTTTTGGTGCGTGAAGTTTTTTTTACAATATTAAACTAAAAAAATGTTTTTATTATTAAAACAATATTGCCCGTAAGATAGATCCTTTCGAGAATGACGTCCAAAAAAAGTTATGACCCTAATGTACAATTATAACAATTTTCGATATGTACTCGAGTATCCAAATTTTTTCGTACATACTTTTTGTCTTTCTCCGGTCTACTCCCCAGAACCTTATTGATTGTATTGCACTTTTAATATTTCTGTTAGTAATGTACATAGGTACAAGAAGTTGTGAAAGTTTACAAGCATTTTAGAGATTTTTTCTAAATTATTTGGGGAGAGCAAAAATATTTACGTGGCAACTCGGCATACTATCACTAGTAGAGTTTATTGCGAGAATTTCCCTTGTTTTCGTTAAACTTCAACATACAACGTACTACAAACACGTGCGCGTTTGTAAATAAATAGAAATGTGTATCGTGCGTAGTGTTTTATTGTTGTGTCTGAATAAGTTAGTTAAAAATATGTGTTTAGTCATTAAACTTTGGTGCAATATTTTATTTTCTGCTCCGTATTAGTTTCATTTTAATATAATAAAACAAAACAATTTTCATTGTACTTAGTATGTATAAAATGCCTTTGTATAAATGCAAACAAAAAAAAAAACAACAAAAAAAATTATGATAGTATAAAAAAAAGCTTCAAAAAGCTGTATTGTTGGGTGGCTCTTTTGTTGTGCTGTTGATGATTTTTATACTAAACGCAGGGTATAAAAACCAAACAAAGCTGTTTTTTGATTTAAATAACGTCAAGAAAATTGTGGTGGTGACAAAAAATATACATATCTCTTCATACGTGTGAAACATATGTACATACATACATATGTATGTACATAAATATTTTATTAATCGCGATAGAAGAAATTTGATATTAGATTACAATTAATAACAAAGGCAGAAAATTTCATAATACAAAAACAAAAATTAAAATTTTATTAATTTTGTGTGTGCGTATGCTGTTGCTAAATTGTTGATACTTTTAAATAGCAACTGTACTTTTTTGGAAGAACTAAAAAAACTTAGTACATATATATTTACATACTGTGTAGGTACCTACATACATAAGAATGAATACAATAAACAAACAAACAAACAAAAACAACTTGAAAATGATTACTTCATAGCAAGCAACATTTAGAAATACATACATATTTATAATATCTATTAATAAAAATAAATTAAAGCAATAATACCTTTAAAAATAAATTATGTAACTATTTCCGGTTTGTAAGAGAAATCGTTTCAACTAAATGAATATTTAAAAGGACATAAATAAACCTTCCGTTGAAAATTTTTTAAATACCTACCTAAATCCACACATAACCACATACATATGAATATATGTATGTATGTATGTGTCTACCTACTGTGATAAAAATTTTGAAAAGTGAAAGAACTTCCCATCTTGTATGTACCTACCTTTTACAAGTCCAAATATGTCTGTACCTGCTGTTTTAACCGTAACTGAGGCTGCTGTACCAAACATTCTGGATGACCACATGCAAACTGTAATTATTGTTTATTTATTTTTTATTGTCCTCAACATAATTATGCATAAATAATCCTCATATCATGACATAAGCGTTAAAAAAGCTTAAGCTATACAATTTTGAAACTTAATTTTTTGCCCAAAAACGGTTATTTGCGACCGTAAATAATCGATTTTTGTAAAAAAAAACAAAGTCAAATAATGTATCCCTTAATTTATTTTAGCGATTATGGCTCGATATCATTGCTCATACCTACTTTGTAAAAACTTTAAATTTTCTTTTTCCATTAAGTTGTGTGTAAATTAGAAACTTTAAACTCGTTTTCTGGCAAAGTAGTTTTTTTTAGTTACGACGTTGTTTTATTTAGTAAATGAGCGATATATGTGTGTAAATTAATTTAATTAAAAAGAAAAAATATCCTTCTCTGATGATGCATCATAACAATAGTCTGAAGGTCATTGTTTTTATTTACCAAGGGTTCTATTTATTTTTGTGGTTTTGCTTTTTCACTCTTTCTCGTCTGAGAGCTATTTATAGGCCGTTGGATCAATATTACAAATTTTAAACGAAATGGATGCATGTGCATGTTTGTAAGTACATACTGTATAATACAGGGCTGGGAAATGGAGATTATGAGCACTAAATATTTACTGACAGGCGACTATCTGATCTTATAATATTGTCAGTAAAATTTGCTAAAAAAAATTACAACCGTGTGAACTGACAAATGTTGTTCGGACAACGTTGCCAGAAAAAACATTATCAGTCCATTGCCATTTACTACCAGCTGGTAACAAATTGTCATACCTACATCTGACAATCGATAAAATTATATTTTTATATGGTAAAGAACACCGATTGTCGATGGTAATGAGCTGTTAATTTCTCTTGTGTCAAATCAAGCAAAATGTTCGGAAATTTTTTGACAGCAGAAAATTTTGCACTAACAAATATACATACATACATATGTACATGCATTTTATGCAGAATTGCAAATCGAGACCACCTGGTATGAAATCGCCTTGCGTTATTTTATCTTAGATATGTTTTCTAAGCAACGAGTTGTATAAACAATTTAAGTTCTTGACCTTTAAAATGCAACTACATAAACAAAATGGGAAAAATTGGAATGTTTTGTGTTTAGAAGTCCAACAGTAGAGAACTTTCCATCCCTGCTTAATTTCGTCAGCCTAGCAGCAATTTTGTAAATGTAAAGGGGAGAGAGAGCGTGAAAATTATAGGTAATTAAGAGAACCAAATGCAGGTACCTATAATGTATGAGAGCGTAACATTTGTTAAAATAAATTGTAGAGACTTGTGCATACGTTCAAGTTCAAGTGTATATTCTTGAAAATTAGTTAGAAAAACTGTTTTCATAAAAACAAATGTTTTCGAAATACATACATATGTATATATTCGAAATGTATGTATATTTTTCAAACAATTATTTAAAAAAATACTAATAGTATTAGCTAAAATGAAAAACGGCGTAACTAACAAAATTTGGGCTATTGTTTATCATTATGTATTACATATTCCTTCAACTTTTAAACTTTGTTCTTAAAAAAACTGTCATATCATAAACAAATATCAAAATACCCAATTACTATCACTTGCACAGTTTTATAATTTTTTTTCTTTATAGCAGTGATGGCAAAGTTGATAAGATCATAACTTTTTTGATACTTTTGCATTAAAAAAAATACCGTAGTACGACCCAAAAAAATTTGATACTTTCACATATATTTTCCCATTTACAGCGGAAATTGTGATGGCGGTATGACCAAATAATATGTCAGATCTGGCAATGTGCTGGCAATGTACTGACAATCAAAAATTGTCAGCACAATGTATATACTTGTAGATTGTGAGTTAAAGGTGGAAGTACATACCACGCGTTACGCGGCAACGCTTTTCTGGCTTTTTAAACGTTTAACGCTATACAAATGGATAGTTACACAACACGCTTTTGAGGTTTTTTTTAGTTGTAAAATTTAAAGCCTATGCCGGCTATTTTTTCGTCTTGCATTTACGTTTTATATTTCTTTAAATATTTAATGCATTTTTTATCCATTGTTTAATTTCTAATCATATTTGCGTATGTTAGCTTATGAATCTGGCAACACTAGCTGTTATTTTGTATACAACGCGTGAAAGTTGAAGAATTTTCAACTTTTTGCGAGGTACGCGCGTCGCAAACTTCACTGTGTAACTTACCTTATGAAAACACACCATTTCAACTTTTTTGACAGACGCGTGTATCGCATTAGCGCATTGAACGCGAGTTATGTACTTCCACCTTAACACGATTGTATCAAATTTATAGACAGACAGTTGTATGACAGTTAATTTATCTGATGAAATCGTTAGTCATAAAATTGTCAGTTCACACGGTTGTCAGATCAACAACAACTATTCATTGCTTCCACAAGCATAGAGTGATGCCACACAACACTGGATGAGTAAAATATTAAGTTGGGATTATTAGCGCGTTACCAATTGTTTAACAGAATTCATTCATATTTAGTATTACTTTGTCAATATAGTGATACATATCGCTCATTTACTAAAACAACGTGATAACTCAAAAAATATGATTTACGAGCTAATGATGTTGAATAAGTCCTCACATTGTTTATTCATATTGTATAAAAATTTCTTTTTCCATTAAGTTATATGTAAATTGAAAACTTTAAACTTGATTTTTGGCAAGCTAGTTGTTTTTTTGAGTTATGACGTTGTTTTAGTAAATGAGCACTATTTTTGTAGTCATGTAAATAGTTAAACTGACACATACACACACAGATTGTTTCACGATGTCAAAATACAAACGTCCGTTCTACATATTATCAGGGCTGTCAGATATGGCGACTTCTCGCCAAACGTGGTGATATTTCAACTTGTTTGGCGTCCAAATTTTTGGTTTGGCGACATGGCGATTTTTCTGGCGATAAATAAATTTGTTGGCGATTTTTCTGGCGATAAATAAATTTGTTGGCGATTATTATGGCTATTTTTTAAACAAAATTGAACTTAAAAATTATTCTAATTCAGGAAAATTAGTTTGTTGAAGGAGTAGTTTCAAATATAAATCCTACCAAAACTCGTCTGCAAGAAGTTAAAACAATTTGATTTTGATGATTTTTCTTATATTAATTAAAGTCATTTAATTTGAATGAGAAAAATTTACAAGAAATAGTTTTTGGCGATTTTATTTCTAATTTTGGCGGTTTTCTGATAAATTTTGATACGATTATTTTATAAAAATTAATATAAAAAAAGTGTTATATGAAATCAAATAAATTATCAAATATTTACTAAGAAAAACTAGATAAAACTGATTTTTGGCGACTTTTGGCGATTTTCAAAATCAATTTGGCGAAATAGGTCGGAAAAAATCTGACAACCCTGCATATTATATTGAAAACAAAAACAAATGTTTTTATTTTGTTGTTTTTAATATATACATATAAATACATAGTGGAAAGAAAACATTTGGCGGAACAAGCTGTTTATCTCTTCGAAGCAAATAATGATAAAATAAATTAAAAGTGAGGAATTATGCTGTTCTTAGCAAAACTGTAACTTTGAAGGACTAAAAAGTGTAAAAACTCAAACTAGGACTCTCTCTCTCTCCATTTATTGCATTTTTGGAGGACATGTTTTGGTGCAAGTAAAACTCGTAAAATTGCAAGCTTTTTTGCATCTTTACAATACTTCTTTCTTCTCCATTTAAATGAGACTTTATTATAACCCTTCATCTGTTACTCTAACGCATGCGTTTTTCTAAAGTTTCCAGATTTCGTACGTGTTTACATGCAAATCATGTGTCATAGCAATAAATTACATTTACAAAAAAAAAAAAAAAAACATAAAAGAAAGTGCAAGGAACTTTTAAAATGTAAAAAGAAGTGTTGTGATACAAATTAAATGAAATATAAATATTGAAATAAATAAGAAACTAAAAACAATTCTAAAGATATAGCGAAATATTTACAGCTTTATTTATAAAAATTATTAAGGCTTTATAAGGGCTTAATAAGACAAATTTTGTATGAAAATTTGTTTTAAGAACCCTTTATAAGGCCTTAATAATTTGTTTAAATAAGGCTGTTAAACTTTAACGAACAAATAAAATACAGACATTCTATTACAAAATCAAAATTTTTACCTAGTTTGAAAAATTTTCGATAATGTAAACAAAAGCAATATTTAGGAAGCCCGTTGAAGTGCACATAGTTTGGAAGGCCTTTTTAAAAAGTTTATTCGATTATATGGTATTATCTACGGCATATTAAATAAGACGAGATATAAGTGAGCCAATCGCCTTGAATGACAGTTTGACAATATATGTATGTACATATAAAACAAGCAAAAATTAATCATCCGGCCTCATTACGCCACCACCAACGAGCCTAAAGTAAAGAACATGACATAAAAAAGGCGACTCACAAAAAAACATTCTAATAGTTCGTCTTTATCATTGGCTGTTTGACGCTGCATGGTGTAGTTATGGGAAATTTGCATAAATATTCTACAGAATTACCATTCAATACGCTTAAAAAATTTCATTAGATGCAAGATTAGGCTAACAGTTTGCGGGGGCAAAAAATACTGTTTTCGAATCATTTGGGTGCAGTTAATTATGTCCCTCTGTGTTTTCAATAGATTCACAAAATTTGCTAAAACATAAAACTAATATTTATGTATAAATATTATTGAGTTCTTAGCTTATCTTCAAATTTGATTAATTTCCTTTTCTTAAAAGTGACACTAATTTGCTTTAAGTGCAAGTAAACAAACGAGGGTGGCAATCACCATTAGTGTTTTTTGCCTTGACAGTGTAATAAGAAAACTTGCAAAGTTGTGATGCGACCCCTCCCTTTTTTCCACAATAAAATTCGATAGTTGTGATTGCTTATATAAATATTTATATGTGTTCTTATATTAGAAACAAAAATAACATGACAAGAGAAAATGCAATGCACCAATCATTTGTCGCTTAACCTTTGGCTAGTATCGTGGGGTCAATACGGACCCCACTATCGTGCCAAGTTCGTCACTTTTATTATAAAGCTTAGTATTTAAATACAAGAGAAGTTATAACAAAAATGAGGTCCCAAAATACCCCCTATGCTAATTATTTTTTTATGTGTGTAAAAAATTTTCACATTTTGTCCAATAGATATTTTTTATATAAAATTTTACAACGTTTAGCGTTGCGTTTTATAAAATAAATCCCTAAAAATTCGATTTACATTTTACAAAGAACTTGCTGATAACCCCCAATACCAGCATTGTGTTCGTGACTAAAACTAGTGCCACCAGCCAAGGGTTAATTGAGTCTCATGACTGAACAAGTGATAATACGTTTTGTTAAACTACGAATATTTATTCAAAACTTTAGGAATTTATTTTTATTTGTTTTTAGTAAATGTTTTACATGCTGATTTTTATTTCTCATTTGGATGAGAGCCAAATTAAATATATATATATATATATATGTATATAGAAAAAAGAATCAGCACGTGGTACAATAAACAAAGGTAAAATCATCCGTGTAGGTGTATATGCATATATCCATGTATTTTTATTTTTTCTTATAACGAAATTTTTTAAATTTTCTTTCGTTTCTTGTATTAAAATGTTCGGGTTTTTGGCATGCAAAAAACTTTTTGCACTAATAAAGAGGCCGGTTGTGTTTTTTCTCTAATTGTAATATATAACAGTTTGTAGGCACAGTTTTACCCTGTTTATTATATCCATCATGAACCACAATCCGTTTGTATTTAGGTTTACTCTTCTGTATTCCCAGTCTCTGGCAGCTTTTAGATATTCTAAAAAATATATTTTTATTTTCTTGTTTGCCGCTAGTTACAATTTGCAGTAAAATGGATATTGTGCCGAAGTGAAAATGTTTAAAATTTGTTTCTACCGTTTAAATCTTTTCAAATGCCTAACGGACTTAGTACAATTTGATAAATATTGCTTGCCGAACAGATATAGTATATTACGTACAACGCGTTCATTTAGAAGAGGAATTAAGGTAAAAATAAATTTGTGCAGCACAAGTAGATTTTTTTTTCATTTATTTAATTTGATAATGAGACACGTGCTTTTAAAAATAATAAAAAAAAGCTGTACATTTGTATGTATGTATGTATGTATATTTAACAAATACGAATCGCTCAATTGCTTCAATAGTGTAACAACTCATAAAAAATAGTTTTGCATAAAATGCGTTTAAAGTTTTAAATTTTTTCAATACAACTCATTGAAAACATGAAAAAATATTCTGCTTTCAGAAGATGGTGGTAGGACAAGCAATTTATATGCAATTTTTACACATCATAAAATACCGACTTCTTCTGCATTAACTCAATAAAAACATTTTTTGAGTTATGACACTATTGAAGTAAATGATCGATATAAATATGTTTTCGGTTTATTTTTTTTTATTTTCTTCTAAATATAAATTGCCAATTGTTATAAAACATTAGAATTTTATTATTGTAAATGTACACGTTTCGTATAATAATTCTACGGTCACAAAGGCGATAACAGCGTAAATCGAAAAAAATAATTTCGAAAAATAAACAACTTTTAACGTATGAATGTTTTTTTTTTTTTTTTTTTTTTTTTTTTTTGAAAAATTAAAATGTGAAAATTAAGATAATTTTATCCTAATGCATAAAACCTATTCACCACAACAACCTATCGACATCAAAGTGTCAAAGATAGAATACACATGTTTATATGAGAATGATTCTTTTGAAGACAGCAAGTCAACAGGTTGGCAGGTTGTTGTCCATGCAGATTTAGTACAATTAAACTAAATTCTATTTTTGTTGGCAACAGTGAGGCAAATTCAGTGCTGCCAATATAATACAAAATGTGGAATGAATGATAGCTTACAGTTATTTCATATTATTTAACAGAAAGAATACCCTGAAATTCATGTTAATAAATAAAATGATTCATCTTTATACTGTTGCGTGATATAAGTATATTTTAAAGCTGTATATAATTTATTTTTATAAATGTGATGTATGCTGCTGCAATTAATGAGCTGGTTGTTCGTATTGCCTGCTGTGGTGAATGTGTTGGGTATATTTCTTATTCAGTACTTTAACTAATTTACCTAAATTTGGCTGCCCATACCTGCTCATTTACGTGAAACAAAAGCAAAACTATTGCAATCTAGTTGCGAAAACCAGAGAGATTTTGTTTCCATTTGTAAAATAATTAAGATGTGTTAAAAATGTAAAATTAATACTTCAAACTTGTTAAACATATTCAGAGAAGTAGAAAGACCGTTCGATCGGGGTGCTTAGCTCCCACAGAATACATTTAGCACCCCCCTAAATTAGATCGTATAGCTCCGCCAGTGGCCATAAAAAATTTAAATTAATACATCACGTGCCAGGCATGACCACATTATAACACTTAGGACTACCGTTGGAATACCCCAAATATGTGTTCATTTATCTATTGAAATACAGAGGTGATAAGAGAAATTGAAAATTACAAATCTTAAAACTGAAAATATTCATGCACTTTTAAGACCTTTTTATCTGAGCAAACAATTAACTAATCATTAGTAGTGCTTATAAATACATACTTGCAGGTAAAGAGAACCGTCAAAAATACAAGGGAAAAACACATAAATTTCATGATAAATACAATACAAGGACACACTAATTTTGTGAGGGAGAGAGTGTTTCCTCTCTAAAATTTTAAGCTAAAAAACAGCTGCATTTATGAAAATTATAAATGGATTTTCCTAAATCATTATTACTTTAATGTGAACAAAAACGCATGCGAAAATTATATGATTAGCAGCACAAAGCAGATAGTTTCTAAATTAAACTACAATTAAGTTCTTAACTACTGAGGCTCAAATTCACAGTCTTTAGTTAACTAATGAAGGTGGTTTAGCCAATGAAATTAATTTAAAAAAATCGGTTAGTTAAACCACGGGCGCTAGTTAAGAGTAGTGATCAGTTGAGCGACCGCGACGTCAGTCCTAAAAATGTTTTGCATAAATAAATTTAGTTAAAAAAAAACAGGATCGCTTCGTACTAATTATTATTTTAAAAGTGCTTAGGCTCGTGTGATGAACAAATTTAACAGAAATTAATTAATCACGAAAACCAAACAATTATATTTGTGCTTAAAAGCTACTCGATTTAAAACAAAATCGATCTATAAATGCTACAAAATTCTTCAAACATCTCTAACGAAATTTACTATAAAGATATAAGCAAAACAATATATACCGAAGTCTTAAAAAAATTCCAGTTAAATTTATATTTAGCACCAAATTAAATTAAAAATTATATTTGCATAAAATCTTGAATGCATTTGTTAATACCGTAGTAATTTTTACTTTACGATAAAATCATTTTAATTCATACGTTAAAAGTGGTTGTTCTTGTTATCACCCTATTGACTTTCTAAAAATTTTTAGTTCCATCGGTCACCTCTCGTGTAAATTAAGTACCAACTTCTCAAAATCTTCCCTTGTTGTTACGTCAAATGATTGTTAACGTTGCAGCATTTTTTAAACCGAGGCTTCTCATACAAAATTCGTACGTTGAGTCAACATTAACATTATCTTTAACAATTGTTTATGAATATCGGTGTTAAGACTTTTGTGTGCTAAAAAAGCATTTTAGAAAGCACAATTTATTACATGTACTTTGTGCTTGACTTTAGTAATAAATTGTGGTTTATCATCATCAGATACGACATATTGCAAACGCAAATGAATCCACAACTTAACAACAATGAATTGCCTTAAACTAAAATATCAGGGGTTTTTGCCAATTAAAAACACTTGAGTGATAAGTTAAGATTAAATTAAATTGTATTGACTTAATTTCTATCGAGTTATCAATAGAAAAAAACTGAAAGCTTTTTGTTAAACACTTATAAAACGCTTACAAAAATTGTACCTCTCCCTCTATCTTTCTTTCTCTCTGTGTGTCTCTCTCTCTCTCTCTCTCTCTACTGCAGTTGATCCGATGCCTCTTGCAGTTTATAGTTTACAGTACAATATTGTATAGTTTACTCAAAGTAATTATCTTTATCTACACACTTAAGCTTTCCTCACACAGTCTTTAAGAGCAGCTACATACTCGTAGAAGTAATTTAAACTTGAAATGTTATTGAATAGAATTGTCTTAAATAGCTCAAAGTTCTTTCAGTAGTCCGTCATTTGTAAACAAAGTTCTCAAAGAGATAGACGCAATTATAAATAAATACATAAATAGTTGATAATAATCAAAAATATATTTAGTTACATATTATTCAGTTAAAAAAAATGTCACGTTTTTATACTGTACTAATCGCGTGCGTTTTAATTTTTCAACAGTGTGCCTCTTTTGTGGATGCCGCCGCTGTAATTGTGCCAAAATATGGAGCAGTTTCCACTGCAGGGGCAGAGGAGTATAAAATTGATAGTGACTCCTGTGTAAAGGCGAACAGAATTTTTAGCGTGATATTGCCTCAGGAGCTGGCTGATAATGAATATGTAGGCCTAACTGGTGACTCAAAGGCCTTGGGTGAATGGCAGTTGGAACGTTGCATTACCTTGTACAAGAAACCTGGTACTTTGGAATGGTCGGATGAAGTCATGATACAAGCGTGTCGTAATATAAACTATCGCTACTTTATTTATGCCGAAGACGGTTGGGGCCGCAAGCAGATCAGGCGCTGGGAGACTCATTTAAAACCTAGATCGTGTTTGAACAATTGTTCGGATGTGGATATTTTTGGCCAGACAAAGAGCGGAGAAATTCAATTTAATCGCGGTTGGCTTACCCATGATAAGATTTTGCAGCTGAAATTTGAACGTGAAAAAATGTTTCAAGTACATGATATAAATAAATTCGATCCGGAAGATGTTCATTTGAAAGTGTTGGCTGTGGAAGAAGATTTAACAACTCCTTTAGATGTAACCAAAGCTGGTGTAAATGTTGAGGTGACCAAATTGCAGTATGGTGAAAGCAAATTGAAACCGCAGCCGGCAGAAGGTGTTTCGCATAAACGCAACGATATTGTCATATTTCATATAACAGCCCCTGTAGATTTGGAAGCTGCCTACGCTATATTCTTTTACACCAAAGAGCAGCAGTTATTGGGCAAAACGGTTATTGAATCCATGCAGTTGCAGGGAAGTCAGGGTGAACTTTTGCTGGAAATCAAGGATGCTGCTGAAACGGTGATATCGCGCTTAACGTTGCCCTATTTGTTGGTTAAACCTTTTAGTGATGCCCATTTGCTAGATTTTCGCACCACATATGCCCATTACTGGCCCAAAAGTTGGCCCAACTTAAATGTAGGTCATCGCGGTAATGGCAAGAGTTATATCGTTAATCCCCCTGAGGAAAGGGAAAACACAATATCTTCATTTCTCAAAGCCTACGAAGTATTTGCCGACATGGTGGAATTAGATGTTCATTTGACGGCTGATGGCATACCTGTGATATATCATGACTTTGGTGTGCGTACAGCACCGCATGGCAAAAAGGTCAACGATGTTAGTCAATTGGAATACGTGCTGTTAAAAGATCTTACCTATGAGGCTATCAAGAAACTACGTGTATTTGCCATAGTCAATGATAAAATTAAGGAGTATCCAGGCCATGATAAAGAGACCGTGTTCGAAAAGCGTATATTCCCTACTTTGGAGGAAGTTTTAGAAGCTTTGCCGAAGACCTTGGGCATAGATGTTGAAATTAAATGGCCTCAGCGCAAAATAAAAGGAGGTGTCGAGGCTGAGCAGACTATAGACAAAAACTATTTTGTTGATACAGTTCTGCAAGTGATTTTACAGAAAGGTTGTGGCCGCCCTTTGGTATTCTCAAGTTTTGATGCTGATATTTGCACCATGTTGAGGTTCAAACAGAATCTACTGCCTGTAATGTATTTGACTCAAGGCGAAACTAAGAAATGGGAGGCTTTTCTCGACTTAAGAACCAGAACTTTCGAGCAGGCCATAAATAATGCACAAGCTTTTGAACTGGCTGGCACTGCACCCCATGCGGAAGATTTTAAGGGCGAAGAGGGAGCCCTATTAATGAAGAAGTCCCGGGACTTGGGACAAATTTCTCTAGTTTGGGGTGATGACTGCAATTCTGCGCAGGCTGTTAAGTATTTCCAGGATATAGGAGCTACCGCTACTTGCTACGATAGATCAGATTTGTATATGCCTTCTACGAAAACAAAATCATTTTTCAATTCTACCCAACTCTTAGAAGAATTTAAAGATCAATGTCGCTCTTAAATTTCTATGTACGAGTATATAAAATATTTTAGCAAAACTTTTCTTAAATAAACAAATGTACTTGTTTTATTAGTTTATAAGTTTAAAGACCTTGGGGCATACCAGTATTTTGTATGGTAATACTGGTTTTAAATACATAAAAGTATACTTTGTTTTGACTATGAGTATACGCCCTTAATTTTATTTTTATATTAAAATTCTTGCTTTGAAAAAATTGTAGTTCGCTGGCGAACATTAAAAATGATTAAATATTATTAAATGCTTGATTAGACAGTTCAAATTACTATTAAAAAAAACAAATAAAAAAAATTGAAAATACTATGTATTATTATATTATTACTATTATTATTCCATTTAAATTAAAAATTAATAAAGACAATAAATATGTTTGCAAGCATATTGATTTATTAGTAGTAACAATTTAAAGAAACTTACAAAAATGTTTTATTAAATTAAAGCAATTATTGCACGTTTGAATAAATTTTAAAGAACGTAGTATTCATTAAAAATTGTATTTTTGTATTAAATTCAACTCAATTATTCAAAAAAAATTAAAAGTTGTTATTAACATTTTAACGTTAAATGCTTTATTAGCACAGTGAAACTAAAATTACTTTTAATTACAACAAAAAATTATCCAAAAATTAATAAAAAAAAATATAAATATATATATTTTTATGATATTAAAGCGTTCGTAAATGCATCACAGTACTGCATAATATTATTAGTCTGCAATGCTTTTTTATTTGCTAATCTGTCTATCTGAATTTATGAACGAAAACAATTTAAAAACTTATAAAAAATTTAATTTATCAGTTAGATTATAAACCTATTTAATGGTTTCTAATTTTTTGATTTACCTTTATGAAACATCTAAAATAATATAATGTGATAAAATAAATAAAAAAACTGGCAAATTTAAAACTTAAGGGTTTATTAATACAAAACGTTTTTTATTTACATATAAAATAAGACTTCCACAAAACAATTTGTTTTATAAGATCTTTATAAAATAAAAAATATTTTTTTATTAATAAGGCAGCTAGTTTACTTTATTCATTGATTGCATCGCATATTTTTCTGATTTAGATTTGCTCCGAATAAATTGAAGATTTGCATTTTCCCTCACATTTGGTACTATTCTCGTTTTCATACAGTTTTAAAACAACAAATAAAACGGTAATTTTATATTTAAATGGTAATACGGTATTTTGGGGTAGCACGGTATATTTTAAATATAAATTTGCCGTTCTTACTTGTCGCTTTCAAACGATACTCATACGACAATGTGCCCGATTAAAGCTTCCGTGTTGCCACCTAGTGCATTTAGGAATGTTGGCGTGTGTGATATTCTGCACAGTGATAAATTTACGTGTAGACTCAACGTTCATATTGCGGTTAAGAAACAACTTAGGCTGAGTTTACATCTGGCATTTTTTGTATGTCATTTGGCCAAAAAAAACGTAACCAACTAATTACTAATGAAAAACTGTTTGTATATTTGTGATTTGAACGGGCTAAAGTTCGTATCGCTTTTTAAGCCAAATTACATGTGATAATTATTAATGAACAAATAACACCAAAGTCTGTTGTAAATATTCTGACTAACAACACATTGTCGTTTGTTCTTTACTAATTATGCACATGCTAGTTAATTTGCTTATTTTTGTTCTATTTAAAATAAAATAAGCAAATTAACTAACATGTGCATAATTAGTAAAGAACAAACGACAATGGTAAGACTGTTGTAAATATAGAGATGGTAAAATTGAGCTTACAATACAAAAAAGCTTTCAGCAAATTGAAATACGATGAATCAAAACAATTCACATATTCCATTTGCAATAATGCTAAGTATATAAAGCAGAAATCTACATCAACTGACACCACACACAGTGGACCAAACACAAAAGAACGCTGATGATGAAGGTTTAGTGGCCTTCGAAAACAGCTGGCTGTTCCGTTCAACTATGTGTTGTTAGTCAGAATATTTACAACAGACTTTGGTGTTATTTGTTCATTAATAATTATCACATGTAATTTGGCTTAAAAAGCAATACGAACCTTAGCCCGTTCAAATCACAAATATAGATAATACATTTCATTAGATCAGGGTTGCATTTTCACACAAATCAAATTTCCAAGTCGGCTGTTTCGCCGCCGATAGCGTGTCGTCATTGATGTAATGTTTTGTCATATTTACATCGGCTCAAAATTTTGAATAAGTGACGTAATTTTTTAACGCTTTTGTAATATCTTTTCTTAAATTTTTTTTTGCTATTTACATAGAATATTTTTAACTGCTGAATTTTCTCAAGTGCCGGCATGTCCCCGCCTACATGAAACCGCTTTGCCGCCGCTAGTCAATGAATAGCACAGACATTTTCATTGAACAGCTGTTTTGTTTTCTGCTTGTATTACACATTTTATTTGAAGTGTGATGGTCTGAACACAATATGTGATTTTACGTTAGATTTTTTGACAGTCGCAACGAATGTATTTAGATTTCTGTATCGTAAAATGTGATGAAAGTATTAATACTTGTATAATAGTCTGAACGGGGCTTTATCAGTTTAGTTATCTGTTAATGAGTATGTTTGTATGTATGTATTTATGTTTGTTTCGAAAATTATTAATATGTATTTTTATATTCTTTCAGCCACTTTTCTTTTCATGTGCAAAATCAAATTTGCAAGGACACAAGTTATTAGTAAACTTGTTTTTTGTCTAAACCATATTTTAGTCAGTTAAATTAAAGTCATTGTAAAAAAATCCTCATTAAGACGATTCAAGCAAATTGATACAAAATTTCTTTTTAACAGAGATACAAATGTTACCTACATTGTTATAGTAAAATATTAGTTTTATTAAAAAAAATCGCAATATTTAGAACAAAACGCTCATTGTTTTAATATATTTCCTAGGCAGCGATGTTGAATAATCAAATCAAAGGCATTTGAGTTTTGTCATTCTCTTGTATTCGACGTCTTGTGTGATAACAGTGTGGGATTATATAAACAAATTAAGAGGTAAGTCAAAATATTATTATTTAAATTGACCCTTATACATAAAAGATATCATTAGAATTGAATTGAATTTTCACATAAATGCATACATACGAGTACATATTTAAGTAAATTGTATGTACGTATATTTAAAAATTTCACATGCAGACATTTTAAAGTTCTTAAACTAACAAGAAAGAGAATCTCCAATTGTTTGTGCTTGTTTTAAGTTTTTTTTTTTTACTTCAGAAACCTATCGTTTTTTATAGGCTAGGAATCACTATCCTACACAATCATGCGACTTTTGAAAAAATACAACCCTAATTTGATGAATTCTTGTTGTCTTTTGAACATTTTCATAAGCCGCATCATTTCAGGGTTGTATTTTCTCAAAAGTAGTACGATTGTGAATTATAATTAATCCTAACCTCAACAGAAGATTAAAGGAATATGTCTGAGAGAGTGTATCAGGCGTTTTGTTTCACTGTCAAAATGAGGTGGGATTACGTACATAATCTCGAGATTACGATACATTCATTTAAATTTAACAATATATCAAGTACTTCCACCCAACTGACTTAGAAATAATTCTGCCAAAAAAAACCGACTTCAATGCAAAGATCTGATAGAATATTTTCGAAAAAATTTATGGGATATGAAATTAAAAATCGGTACAGTAGAAATACTTAAATTTATTTGAAATTCATTTGAAACTAAAATGTAGGAAATAATGGGTGTGTTCGAAAATGCATCACCGATCTGCATCTTACGTCATATTTGTAAGCAAACAGTTATATTAAAAAAATATCCAAGAGTTATTAAACAAAATATTTTGCAAGCAGTTTACTTAAAAGTTTATTAAAACATGCTTACTATTCGGATTTTATGTAAACGCAGAGTGCCAATGTGAAACAAATAATCTTTTAACTCTAAACCAGATTTTCACACACTCATAAAACTCTTTGACAGCTCTGATTTGTTATTTTATATCAATATTCTTTGAATTTTAAATTTGATGTTCACACACTCATAAAACTCATGTGTATCCATACGTTGCATAATAATTATAAGAATTAATTCTTTGGCAGCGCTGACTTATGTTTTTTTCATTCCCACCAGATGGCCGTAACAATGCCAAAATCCTTCAAATGGTGCTTGTACTTACTGTATGTTGGTTTTTGGTCAGCCATTGTCTTAGCCAAGACAAATACTTCAACACATATTTTAAGCGAAAGCACATACGCAGCAATTTGCAGCGAATTTGTTTCAGAAGAGGACTGTCCTGATACAACATGCAAAAATTTTACTGCTAACACAGGGCGAAGTTTAAATTGTGTGCCCATAATAAAGTATTTTGAGGTGCAGTTAACTGAACCTGTAAGGGCCGGAGAGGGAGTGGGCCTCACTGGTGATCACAAAAAATTAGGTGAATGGCAGATTGACAAGAGTTTGGAAATGAAAAGACGCAGTCGTAATCCCTTGAAATGGTATCTTAAAATACCCATGTGCTCAGCCTTAAGGATATACTATCGCTTTTTTATTTATTGCAAAGATTCAAGTGGTTTCAAGCGTTTGCGCTATTGGGAGAGTCAACAGCATGCTCGTGTTTTGGAATCTTATGAAATTTTTCGCCATCAAGGATCACACAAATTTGGTGAAGCTCATGCTTTGGCAGTAGGTGGTGGCGTACAGCTGGAAAGAGCTTGGCTGAGAAAGGAGTATATAATACAATTGAAGTTCATTTGGCCTCAGCACATAAGATTTAATGAGTTTTCTCGTTTCATAAGAGAACCCAAATACATTTTGAAACTTAATACTTATCCGGGCAATAAGGGCAAGAATAATTATGAAGACGACGATATCGAGTTGCAAGTGACTCGTTTTGCAGACAGAAAATCCAAGTTAAAAACCTTGGAAAAACAAGGTGAGCTTTATCAACCCGGGGAAATTGTTATCATTCACATTACGGCAGCAGATTTTCTTGAAAGCTTGTATATCTTAGGAATTTACAGTAGAGAGCAAGAGCTTTTGGGAGAGGTGATAATACCGCCCAAAGCTACTAAAACCAGCGAGGGTATTTTAGAGCTGCCTATACTGGATGTGGTAGAGAAAAGAAGGGTTGGTTGGATGACTTTGCCTTTTTTAAGGATACAGGCTTTGCCACAAGCACTGAAGCTAAATATGCGTACTAGTTTCCATCATTATTGGCCCTACAACTGGCCCACGTTGGATATTGGCCAAAGAGGTTTGGGCAAAAGTTTTAAATATCATTCCGCGAATGCTATGGAAAATACTATTGAAAGTTTTCTTAAAGCTCAGGAGGTAAACAGCGACATGATTCACTTCAATGTGCAACTTACCAAGGACTATGTGCCCATAGTATGGTATGATTTTGGCTTTTTAACTGTTATGCCCCACCACGAAAACAAATTGGAAGGAAATAAGTTAATGTATGTCTATATACATGAGTTAAACTACCAGGAATTGTTAAAGAAAAGAGTGTTCGTAATGATTATGGGTGTGATGGTAGAAATTACACATTTGAATACAGTGTTTGTGCCAGATAATGAGAGAATTTTTCCACAACTGGAGCAAGTTTACACAAAATTATCCCCAACTTTGGGTATAGTAATGGACATTAATTGGCCTCAACTTTTAAGCAGCGGCACCTTTGAATATTTGCAGTCTTTGGATAAAAATCGTTATGTGAATGAGTTGCTTAAAACCACGATGGAATTTGGTTGTGGCCGTCCTTTAATTATGGGCAGTTTTGATGCAGATATATGTAGCATGTTGCGCTTTAAACAGCACATGTATCCGGTTATTTTCTTAACAAAGGGCCAGCGTAGTTCTTGGGCACCTTATGCAGATCTACGCACACATTCCCTTACAAAGTCCATACAATTCGTGCAAGCCAGTGATATTTTAGGCACTGCAGTTTATGTTAAAGAAATAATTCCTGTCCGCAACAATCAAGATTTGAATATGGCATTTGAATTACAGCAGCTGGTATTCATATGGGGTGACCAGCTGGCAGATTCTTCTCTATTAGAACACTTTCGAGAGCACGAAATGGCCGGCCTAATATACAACCGTATTGATACGTTATGTTGCAAAAACCTGCAAATAAACGAAAACGTTTTCGTTTCTTCGAAGCTCAAGAACTACAGCATATATTTCTAAGGCAGTGTATAGCGGCTGGCAATTTGTCCAGAGGTGAGACCTTAAATGACACTCACTCCCCCTTTTGGCCACGTTTCCGCACTGTAGATGAACTTTAAGGTCAAAATTTCAATTAAACTAAATGTAATTGTACAGAATTCCAAATGTTTCATTTCAATAATTCAAGCAAAAATTATAAATCGCAAGCACAATCTGCCACATTCTCCATCCATGTGTGTGTGGCAGGCAATTTAAAAATGTATGGTGTGAGAGAAACACTATAATTCTTTTGTTTACCTCATTAAAAACTTACGCCTGAGGACATTTCCCAAACACATATATGTACATACATACACGCAGCCATGTGCACGCATGCATGTAAAATGTGCGACTAGATACGCAATCCACATGTTCGGGTAAATAAATGCAAATACTACAAAATTAGAGACTCCCAAATTCTGAATATATCCGAAATGCTTTTTAAAGTGAACATAATATAACGGATTGTGCAATCCTGTCCGTTTTTCTTTTTTCTGTGTTGTTGTGTTTAATATTTAGTAGTATTAATCCGTTCAAAAATTCCACTTGTTATTCACCCCTGTATATGGTGAATATCAAGTGGAATATTTATTCCCATGAAATTTTTATTCCCCTCGAAGGGAAAAATAAAGCATCAGTTCTCAGTGAATGTACAAAATGCAAAGAAGATTTATAAAGCCTAAAAATGAATTGAAAATAGAAAATTTTTGATTTCAAACAAAATGGCAAATCTTCGTAGTCAAAACAAAGTATACTTTATGAGTTTAAAACCAGTATTCTGTATGGTAATACTGGTTTTAAATTATTAAAGTATACTTTGCTTTGACTATGAATATGCACCAATGTTTTTAAGTGTAAAAAAATGAAAAAATGTGAGTTTTTAAATATTCTAAATAATAAAATTGGTTGCATGTGAACCAAAAAGTTTCATACTCTATGAGAAAAGGTTTTTCAAGTAATTATTGTTAACAATCGTGGAAATTATTTACTGATCTTGTCCCAAAAATAAATATTTAAAACTTTTAATATTTAATTGGAAAGATAATATTGAAATTACGCGAATGTATTAATCCAGTTCGCCTGCAAAAATTAAGTGAACAAAGCCAAAAAAAAAAAAAAAAAATCCCCGTGAATAAATTATTCATAAAAAAGGGAAAATGTTGCGGAGGAAAAATTAATTTAATTTTTAGGGTTCTGCATGTGGTTTTCTCGACAGAATATGTAAAATTACAACTACAAAACAAAATTATACAACAACAATAGTATATGACAGTTAAAAATTATAGGGTGTTCTAAAACGAGCAGCGAAACATGTTGAAATCCGAATGTAATATACACACAATTATATATCGTTGGTCTGAAGTAGAAAAGCTCTAACTCAAATAATTGTAACTTTACAATACAAGGTAAAAACATAATAGAAACTGTAATATTCAACATGTAACTTTTTTTGTACAACTGCTTCTAAAAGCGTTATTTTTTTAACTATTGCAATAAATTTTTGTGACCGGGTGTATTTGTGTGAAATGTATTTTAATCACTGTAAAAATCAATTTCGTAAAAAAATACCAGTTAGGGCCTTCATACGTGAGAAATTTAAAACAAAATTAAAATTAAAGGGTATTCTAAATATCAGTTAATGTAATTTTGACAACTTGATGTATCCTGGAAACTGTAAGAGGCAAACTCTTGAAATTTTCAAAAACGCACGATGTCGACAAGGTTCGACTTGTCGCACAGTTACATTGGAAACAACAACAAAAATTTTAAATTTGTTTTTGTTTTGAATGTACATATGTAAGTGTGCGAGAAGTCGAACGCTGGTCAAAATCGTGGGACAGGCCCTAAAACTGAATGAAAAATGCGCTTAAATGAAAAATATCATTAGAAATAAAATAAATCGCTAGAATGCAAAAAAATCACCAGAAGTAAAAAGGTCGCCAAAAAAAAAACTAAAAATAAAACAAACTAAAAAAACGCAAAAACCGAAAAAATCGCCTGAACAAAAAAAGTGCCAAATATTAAAAAATCGCTAAAAGTAAAAAATTGGTTAGAGCTAAAATGTCAATTAAATCGAAAAAGTCGGTTAAAAGAAAAAAACGCCAAAAACCGAAAAAAATCACCAAAACAAAAGAGCGTCAAATCTAAAAAAAAACGCTAAAAATAAAACAAATCACCAAAAAAACCCAAAAAATCACCAAAACGAACAAAAAGAAATGCCCAAACCCGAACTGAATCGTAAGAACGAAAAAAGGCGCCAAAGCTAAGAAAAAGCTCCAAAATTAAAAAAAAATCGCTATAAACCGAAAAAGCTGCAAGACGATAAGGCTAAAGTTCGCATAGTATTACACATACAGGGGGCAAATTACGACTCGTAATTTAAGAATATTTCAATAGAGTTTATATGGAAATATTTTTAAATTACGAGTCGTATCGAATGCCGTGATTTGCCCCCAGTGTTTGCCACTGGGCGATCGGTAGATATGCTAGTTGGCTAAGTCTTCCCTACAATACATTAGCCCAATTCACAATGTTGCGCAAATGGTCTTGCATCGTAGCGTGTGCAAAATAGTGTAGTATATTGGTACTCACCACTTAACCATTCTTAGTGGTGAGTATTAATATACTATACCATTTTGCACATGCTACGATGCAATACCATTTGCACAAGATTGTGAATTGGGTTATTCTGTAGCAGCTCTGCGAGTGCCCAGTTTTGCACATTAGCAATAAAATTTCTAGAAAAACACATGCTACGTACACCAACCAAAATGAAATATAATACAGTAGTTTCCGCTTAATTGATCTCCGATGAATTGCTTTACCTATTTAACTAATTTAAAAAGTATCCAATTTAGTTAGCATGGTATAAATGATTTGCCTGGTTAATTGCACAAAAAAAAAATAAAGTTTTTGAAAAATCAATTAAGCAGAAATTACTGTACATACATATTAAATTTTAATAGGCGACTTAAAAAATACATTTTCTTACATTACAAGGTACTTTTGCTGTAATATACTAAAAGAAAGTACGATTTCTAAAAACTATGATGTGTTTACTCCTACAATCGTTCAGAAAAGTTATATATTTACAGGTCGTGTATAGTCAGTCACAAAAACTTTTTAAAATTCTGTTAATAACATAATGAGCATATGATCTAGTTACTCTATATATACTATACTTGTGCAACCATATTCTACTAAATTTACTTTGTAGAATATGTAATAAAGAAATAAATAATATTTTCTCTAGAATAATTTGTGCTGCGAAAATATACTTTTTTTTATAAAACTGCCAAAAAGTTTATTATTTTGGAAAGGTACTTTTTGTGGACGCCACTGAGCGGCTTCTGGGTGTAGTAATCCCAGAATTGCAGTGCGTTGTGTTTAAATTCAACAAAAACAAAAAAAAAAAAAAAAAAAAAAAAAAAAAGCACACACTTTCTAAACTTATTTGGAATTTGTTTGGTGGCGGAAAAGAAGAGAAAAGAAAAACAGGAACAGAAATTAAGTTTCAATTGCATGGAATTGATTTATTTCACATCATTCAAGGTGTCGGTGCTGGTGGTGGTGGTGGTGGTGGCGGTGGCAGTAGTGTCATTAAAGCAATTTCAAATATCTTAATTACACAAATTTTTACACAGATTAGAAACGAAATAAAAAATTTCTTTAGGATTAAGCAATTAAATAGATAAATGTGCAAATTAAAATGTTTTAAACAACAAATACAAATATACTCGTAGTCGCAATTAAACAATCACAGTGTGTAATGGCTGTTTAAAGTTTCAATTTCAATCTCGCAGTCAATTTACAAGCATTCCGCATTGAAGACATCAATGTAGTCACCCGAAACACAGGCGTTGCCAATGGAGCCCATGGCCTGACAAATGCCAGGAATTTTGCTGGAAATTTCAATGGAGCAACGTCTCAGAGGTGAAAGGGCTGGTGTGGCACTGTGAACCGGACGACTGTCATGGTGTTGTAGATGTTTTGGCAACATGTTTGCGTGTGCATAGTTGGCATGTTGGTGGTGAGCAAGTTCCGGTTGCTGTTGCATTTGCAGCCATTTGGGCATTTCGCTTTTCGCTGATGAATCATCATCCTCCAAATCAGCATTATTTCTAATGTCTGTTGTGCCGAAACCTTTGGCTGCATTCAAATTCACGTCACCCTCAACATTCGGTGGCAGTTCGACGCTATTATCGGAATTTGCTAATGGAAAAGCCATGCGATGTGCAAAATCCATAGCTTTTCCACCATTAACACTCTCATGCAATAACTCTAAAGGCAGCTCCATGCCGCTTAGTGACCCAAATGAACTAAATAACTGAATCATCAACAGCATGATGAGTGCAGACATGCAAAACACATTTTCCATTGGCATCAACATTCCGTTGAGCAGACAGACAGACACAGGCAATCAATGGTTTAGATATGGAACTGGATAAATATTTACTTCTAATGAACTTGTTTTTTTTCTGCCTTATCCCTGAGCTTTTGCGTGCGTGTGAGCTTCCAACTTCCGTTTCCGTTGTCGTGCTGAGTATTTTGCGTTTATTTATTTTTTTTATTTTTTTTTTTTTTGTATTCAACTAAGTGTTTGCTATGATTGTTAACGAATAAATGATGCTAATACTATTTGCACTTACGGCTTATATAGCAATTGACAAAGTTTGACTACAAATGAAATTGGGGAAAAAAGGAATGAATATTCAAAACCTTTTTGCCTGGTCCTGTAAAACTCATTGTCATTATCCTTATTTTGTTTTGTTGCTGTTGTATAGTATGTGAAATGATGTCATGATGTTTCCTAGTTTAGTTTTCTTTTGTTATTTCGATTTTATTTTTTGATTAGTTTGTTTTGTTTGTTTGCAGTTGCAAAAGATTTAAGGGAAAACTCTTAAATGCCAAATGAAACCATTGGCTAGTCATTTTCATAAGTGAGTGGAGACAGTTATAATAATCAAAAATAATGGTTGGGTTATTACGTTTTTATAAACTATTCGTGTGATGGGCATAAAATGATAATCAAGTACACATTTCCTTTTGATAAATGAAGCTTTTATGTTAGTTAGAAAAAGTACTTTTACACAAATAGGTTTGTGTCATTTTGCTTGTTTTTTAAGGACTTAAAAAAGGTTCTCAGTTCAGAGCTAAAGCATTTGTGGCCAAAAATTGTGGGCAAGGCCACACCCATTAAAACTTAATACATATTATATCTCATTTAATTCTATTTAACCGGCTGCTATAAAACTTTTTCACACATCTTGGTCTCTTTGTAATGGGACAATTTGGCATTTGCAAAAGTGGGAAGAGCCACGCCCAAACACATTTGAAGTAATATTTCATGTACTTCTACCCACCATATTTTTACGAAACATGACACACACTTTGGGAGCTTGTAGTGTTGCAATCTGGTTATGGAAACATTAGACGGGGCTACTTAGGCTTAGGCTTTTATGATTCAATCTGGCTTTTGAAAAAGCACACATGAATATAAAAATTTAGCGTAAATAAAGCCGTACGGACACATACATACATATGTAATACTATACGAACTTTAGCATTAGCGCTTTTTTTGTTTTGACGATTTTTTCGGTTTTGGCGATTTTTTTTTTTAATACATAAATTTAGTTTTAGCGATTTTTTTAGTTTTTAGCAATTGCAAAAAATAAAATAAATCGCTAAAATGTAAAAAAATCACCAAAACTAAAAGGTCGCAAAAAAAATTAAAAAATCGCCAAAAACCGAAAAAATCGTAAAAAGGAAAAAACGCAAAAATAAGAAAAACAATCGCTAAAACTAAAAATATATACATATTTAAAATAAACAAAAAAATCGCCAAAAACTGAAAAAAATCGTCAAAAATAAAAAAACTCGCTAAAACTAAAAATATGTATGTATTGTATTGTATTGTATAAAAAAAAATATTTTTTGGTTTTTTTACAATATCTACATATTTTTAGTTTTAGCGACTTTTTAGTTTTGGCGATTTTTTTGGCTTTTGTCAAATTTTTTTTTTTTTTTAAATACATATTTTTAGTTTTACCTATTTTTTTAATTTTAGCGCATTTTTCGTTTTGACGATTTTTTCGGCTTTTGGCGATTTTTTATTCTTTTTTTGGCGGTCTTTTTGCATTTTAGCGATTTATTTTATTTTTGGTAATATTTTTCATTTAAGCGCTTCTCTCATTTTTTTCGATTTTTTTTCGTTTTGGTGACTATCATTTTTGGATTTTTTAGTTTTAGCGTTTTTGAAAACTTCAAGAGTTTGCGACTTACGGTTTCCAAGTTCTCAAAATTACATAGTCAAAATAACATTAACTCATAGAAATAACATTAACTGAATAGAATTAATTTAATTTAGATTTTTTAAATTTCAGTCCTAATATACACTATGCAAGTCTTATTGCTAAGCTGATTAGTTTTTGAGAGAGAGAGAGACGATAGGAACAGAAACGTTTCTTTTTCCCTCGTCTCTCTCTCTCCTAACAAACTAATCAGCTTAGCAATAAGATTTGCATAGTGTAAACTAAGAATAATTGGTGTAGTCAGTCTGCATAAAAATACACTAACTTACAATTGTCTGTATACAATTGTCTGCATATTACTTTAGGATTGTAAAATTTTTCGTACCTCGCCAAGGTTTTACATATTCTGTGAAAATTTTAGGTCCGATTCTCGAGAAAACAGCCGGTGACAGACAGACTGACATAAGGGTTCCTTTTCACCTTTGGTGTACGGAACCATAAAAAAGGAGTTTCAATAAAACGTTTCATTTTGAATAGCCCACCATTTTACCAGTTGTCATGACTCAATCTGTATCATTAAAAGTGGAACGGTATACGCTTCAACAACGTATTAGAATGAATGGTAAAAATTTCGCGGATTACAGTTCACAGAACAAAGACATTTACGGGTCGTCGGTTTGACTCATAACAACTTTTAAAATGGCAAGCTATTCAAAATGAAATGCCTTATTAGAATGAAATTAAATAAAAGGACGATTATTCAACTTTTTGTACAATTCAATTGAAGTAAATTTGCTCATCTCTATCCTATTCAAGTTGTCTAATGGAATCCATAAAACTTCTAAATTAAACTTCAAATCAATAATAACTACCAACAATAATAATAATACTCGTAATAGCAATAATAACAATAGTGGACATATCCAAGAGTCATTCACTTTATATTATTTCGAAGCCTGTTGAGTTCACTTAGCCCTTTGCTGTCTCTAGTTTTTTTTCTTGTATTTTCGATAAGGTTTCACATTAATTTCATATGTTTTTTTTTTGCATTAACGTCATGCAAAGGATATTCAGGATATAATATAAAGAAACCAATATAAAGAACCAATTATTACTGGAAATTGAATAAAAATTTATTCTAAGAAAATCATTAGCAGCAAAAAAATTATTTCAATTATACATATAAGAATAATTTTTTCTATTTGCATAAAAAAATATTTAGTTTAAATTTTTTGTTTGACCGTAATCATCTTCATTAATGTGTATTAAAATGGATAGATTTATCAATATGACAATTTTGGTGTTTTATTAGGGTTGCGTGCAGCAAAAGGTGAAAAGGAACCAACCCTATTGTTTTCGCTACGACGTCCGTATGTACGTTACAGGCTGTTTTCTCGAGAACCCTTAGATTTACGGACCTAAAATTTTCACAGAATATGTAAAACTTTGGCCGCTACAGCAGTACAAAATTATATGACAGTTAAAAATTAAAGGGTGTTCCAAAGCGAGTAACGAAACATGTCGCGATCCTAATTTAATATGCAGACAATTATATATAGACACTTGAAATTTTAAAAATTAGTGTATTCTTATTGGTGACTCCACCAATTAACATTGAAATTAAAAAAAAAATTTAATTAAAGTGTATTGACTATGCAATTTTGACAACTTGCTGCATCTTGGAAACCTTAAGAGGCAAACTCTTCAAATTTTCAAAAACACTAAAACTAAAAAACCCCCAAAATTAAAATAATGCCGAAACCAAATATCACCAATATGAAAAAAGCGCTTAAACGAAAAATATCACTAAAAATAAAATAAATCACCAAAAATTAAAAAACCGTCGCCAAAGAACTAAAAAAATTCGACAAAAACCGAAAAAAATCGGCAAACTGAAAAACACAAAAACTAAAAAAACGCTAAAACTAACATTGTGTTGTAAAAAAACGCCAAAAAACCGAATAAATCACCAAAACTAAAAAACGCCAAAACTAAAAATTCGCTGAAAATAAAACTGTGTGTTAAAAAAAGCAAGAAATCGCCAAAAACCAAAACAATCGCCAAAAAAAAAATAATAAAAAAACGCCAAAAATTAAAAAATACGCCAAAAACAGAAAAAAGTTTTCTGGGTAAATTTTAAAATTTAAAGAAAAACGCTAAAACTAAAAAAACACAACGAAAAAATAAATTTCCAAAAACACAAAAAAAGTTTATCGGGGGCTTGAATTAAAAAAAAAAATGTCTACATCAGGTAAGATGTTCGATTCTTTAAAATGAAAATACGTTTTTAAAAGGTATACATTAAAAAACAGGAATATTGGGCCCATTTACGAGTGGCGTATTTCGAAATCGACTACAAAGATTTTGTACAAGATTTAAGAAAAAAACTTTGCTATTTTGCTTTGGATGATATGTTCACCATGTTTTGAACAGGACGGCGCACGTGCCACACACCTCACACTTACTAGTCACCGAGATCGTGATATTTGATCCTTGTTAAGACTTTTCCTTGTGGGGTTTTCTCTAGTCGCAGCTCTACGCGAATACTCCAAGAACCACAGCGGCCCACAAAGCCAACATAACACAAGCCATTGGCCTGTTTTACTTGCCCGAGTCATGAAAAATTGGACATTCCGCATGCGCGCTACCTAGTGAAGTCGCAGCAAATATTTGCTCAATGTTACATTCCATACATAATTTTAGTTCAATTTAAAGATATGAAGCGCTTAATGAAAGACTCTTTACATTAAAAAAAAAATAGAAATATTACGTTGAAACAGCTTCAGATACTTTAAATCATAAAAGTATCTAAACCGAATATTTGCAGACTAAAAATACTTTTTTTGCAAGTGATTAATTTTTCCAGACAATCCTCCTACTCGTATATATGTACGTATATTATTAAGATAAATTGAGTGAGTGTATCTTTTAATGTCCATCTTAAGTTGCCATGGTCGTAGATAAGTAAGAGTAGTGATAAATATTGAATACAAATTTAGAGTGACAAATAAATAAAATATTATTTGTTCCTTAGCACTTTGTGTTTTCTTTTTTTTTGTGTGTGTGTTTGTATTGTAATTGATAACTAAAGTTGACAGTCAATTTTATATTCTTAGAACCGTAATTGCTATTATTGGCTAGATATTATTACTCTAATTTATGTTGAGAGCATAACAAGAGCTGAGATAATTTGCTTCAATTCAAATAAAGACCATTAATATTAATGTTGATATATGACATTTTTGCTTGATATTTGACAATAAAAATAAGACTTAATTAGAAGTCAGATAACGTCAAATGATATCTTATTAGCAAAACAAAAATTTCTTAAAGGTGATATTATAGATTGTGATTGATGATATTTGTATTCTTAAAAGTGGTTTTATATAAAAAAAATATTTGAATCCGCAAATTTTTTCTAAGTAATTCTAGGCATAATGTGAACAAACTATTGTTTCATTTCTGTTAAGCAAAGGTCTAAGAAAAGCATTCTTATATATTGTAAAATGTATATTTCATGGCTTGCGTTAATTAGGCACTAAGGCGCAGTGGGATTTTGGTGGCAAAACCGCCATTTTCCGACTACTCAATTTCAAAAAGCGAACGCTGCAGTTTTGTAGAGAAATGTTTAAATATGGAATGTGCATTTGTTTTCATTTTAGAAAAATTGTATTTTATTTTTAAAATTGAAGTGAAAAAAAATAATTCTCAGAAATTAAGGTTAATGTTTTCTAAAAAATGCAACCGATTTTTACAAACTCTGACATTTTTCCCCGCGGACCGGCTTGATCAGAGCCTTTTATAACCAGCTTAAGACATGAGCCATCCAAACAGGATATGGAATTTGACGATGTAGTCAAAGATATGATGACAGATGAAAATATTAAAAAAAAATTTATCTATTTTTTCTATGGGTTTCATGGATACTCATTATGCGTTTTTTTATTTTGGAAAGTGTAGGTACCAATTTGAAAACTTCTGCCTGGAAAGGAAAAATTTCAATTTGGATTGCATGGACGGTGAGCGTGGTCGATGTTGATGAAATAAAATTTTTTTTAATTCAGTATTTATAATGGTTTTAATGATTTTTTTAATGATTGTAATTTTTGCACAAAAATATACAAATCCATACCACTGTGAGGCGTTTGCATTATTTAAGATTTTGCATAATTAGTTTTGTTAATTTGAATAGCTAAAATCTACATAAATTTGAAAGCTTTGCCATTCATTAAGACTTCCTTTTTTGCTAATGAATTTTCATTAAGCTAGAAAGAAACCCATTAGTTATAGCCTATTTTATTTTCTATCACTTGAGTGTTTGAAGTTATTAAGGAAGAATACATAGTATTATAAAACCATTTATTACCTGCCTTATAAAGAAAAATGTCACGTAAGTACATCTAACGGCACGTGAACATTAAAGCATCTTAGATTAACACCCACTCACATCTAAACTTGATCCCACTTCTACCCCCAAACAAAACCAAGAAAACCAAACAAAATGTACGATAAGCTTAATTAGGCTAAACAGTGTTGAGCAAACTCGCTTGTCATTAGCAAGCACAACTAACTAAAAGTTATGTAGGAGTATGTATGCAAGTTAAAATATACAAAAATATTTACATAAGCAAATGCGGTAACTAATAGAAACAAGCATAATGTACTTATGTACACAGATACTTAACTGACTGCTAAAGCCTTTAAGATACTCGTATTTATTTTACAAGAACTTTCGTGTCTTCAACAGCCTGCAAATCTTAAAATCATGAACATTTTAATTTAGTGTTCATTTCCCCACATCGAGTAGAAAGAAGCCAAAAACAAAAACAAGTGCGTACTTTAATTGAATTTACCGTGTTTTTTGTATCCACAAAGTATTTTATAATTTGCATGCATATGTTCACATGTATGTATGTATTAGAGGGCTGCGTAAACAGTCTTGAAATGTAAATACGTCTTGTTTTTTAAATGTATTTTCGTAGCTAGTATTATACTACACCAATAATAAATGATAACGAAGCACGACGGATGTATTGATATGCATGGATATGGGTATCTATAGGGTGTTTTTTAGAGGTATAGAATTTCGAATTGAAATAAAACACAAGAAAATCGTTTTAATGTCCATCAATTTGGCTTTATTGGAAGGATAATTTTATGCCATTAATGTTTAAATATGATTTCAGGCATGTGGCCGCCGCGGCTGGCTCGAATAAAGCCAATTCTACAGGTCCAATTTTCAACCACTTTTTCGAGCATATGGGGCCGTATGTTGGCAATAACGCCACGAATGTTGGCTTCCAAGTCCCCTAACGTTTCTGGTTTGTTGGCGTAGACGAGCGACTTCACATATCCCCAAAGAAAATAATCCAATGGTGTCAAATCACACGATCTTGGTGGCCAATTGACAGGTCCATTCCGCGAAATTATGCGATGGACGATTATGTCGACCATAAAATGGACGGAGCTTGCGGTAAACTTCGCGAACTGAACCATTATTTTCGAAATAAATTTGCATGATTTGCAAGCGTTGTTCTTTTGTCAACCTGTTTATGATGAAATGGCAAACCAAACTAAATATTAATCACTTGACAGCTGACAAAATGGCCGCCAGTTAAAAAAGTGATGCCAACTTAAAGTTCTATACCTCAATCTATACCCTTTACAAGCGATGTCGCGAAGACTTCTTGTTCGTAAGTCCTAGTTTACACTATACAAGGCTTATTGCTAAGCTGATTAGTTTGTTAGGAGAGAGAGACGAGGGGAACAGAAACTTTTCTTTTCCCCTCGTCGCTCTCTCTTAACAAGCTAATCAGCTTAGCAATAAGACTTGCATAGTGTAAACTAGGACTAACAATCAAAAGGAGTAGTGTTGATGCGTGCGTGTATGCCTGTTATTTTGCATATTGTGCGTTTGTAGATGTTAAGCTATTATGTGTTTAAGGGTAGTTTTTTAAAGCAAGCGCATACATGACGCATACATGCATGACGTTTGTATACGCGCCCAAGCGTAGGAAGAAGCAAGCATCACAAATTCTTTCGTCACGAAGTATTCTCTTCTTTACTCCTATACCTGCAATAACTGAAACAAATTTCTTACAAACAGTGTTGTTTAGCGTTTGTTTTAGAATATATCGCTGTAGTAAAGCATTTGAAAAATCCCTCATGTCTTAAAAGTTCTTTTAAGTGGTCTTTTGCAGGAGTCTAGTATGTATGTATGTGTATATAAAACAATATTTTTTTTTTCAAACAAATTTCAAGCCCGGTATACGCAATGTATATGATAATAACATTTTTTCTCGGTTTATGCAAATTGCCTTAAAATGTGGTAAAACAGACAGTGAAACATTTCACACAATAAGAGAACCACTAGCAGTGTGACCAGATCTGAAAAAATTTACAGCCAAATCGGCTTTGAAATAACGCTAAGGAATGCTAAAAAAAAAGTTGCTCAAATATAATGCTAGCATTTAAAATAAATTTTTTAATTAGTAAAATGTTTATTTATAATAACTTTTATGACGCCGGAATGCTTTATTTCATTGGAGTAGAGAATAATTAAATAATTGTGCATTTGAGCAAAATCTAGTAGATTTCCCACACAATACAAAATCTACTTTTTTTTAAATTGTAAAAAGGTTTGTGAATTAGCTACATTGCAGTTATTTGGTTGTAGCTTAGGAAAATTTTCAGTTAATGGTTTTTGCTTTGGATAAGAAATCTTCATGCATGTAATAAAAAACTTGATGTAAACGGTATAGATTTTGATGGATTTAAATTAAAATTTACTAGATTTCAAGCAGGTGTAAATGCCCCATGACAATATGTCACAATAGAATACTTTGTGAATTGGCCAATTATTTAAAGTAAAACGTTTTAAAACCACACTGAAAAAAAATTTTACTTAAAAATTTTCAATAAGAAAATTGTACCTACTAAATACAGGCACGGAGTTCTTACGGAAATTCAGGCTCCCATAAGAACTGTGCGTAAATTTCTTAAAGAAATTTTAATTTGCCAGTACGGACTTCCAAAAGAAAAACACACGGAAGTTTTGGTAGTCAACTGAAACAAAAATTACTTTTCATACAATTATTTGATCACGAACATTTCTTTTTTTTTTACAAATTGTAATTGATTTTTAGTGTTTTTGTAAATTAAAAAATAATTGCATTTGTATGTATGAAAATATAATTCTACACAAAAAGCTACACGATTAGTTTTTCGTGTAGAAATAAATGCAAATTTACAAACGTGGTAATCCCTAATAGCGTCGACAGACGACAGCGTTAATTTGCATTAAAATCTCACTAATGTGAATTAAAAATTTACCCTGACAGACGACAGTATTTGCATTAAGTAAACAAAATCTGTACATCCCTTTCGTGCCACACACTTCGATAATTTTCCTTGGAAATATTAAAATGGAAAAAATGTATCTCGATTTTAATATTTCTTTGTTCTTTTTCTAAAAACAATTAAAATAACTTATATTTTCTGACTGAATCGTATTTTAATTTTGAAAACCAAAACAATTTGCCAACAATTGATTGATTGTTGACGGTGTTACCATATGAGGACTGTGTTATCATATAGCTAAATTCAGTATTAATTCACTGTCATTTAGTGCATTTACGGATGAGGATAATTCACAAGATAATTTGCATTAAGACAGTTATGCTATAAGAAGTCTTTAGGTACTTAAAAATTTTCAATAAGAAAACTGTAGTTAAAAATGATTATTGTTTTCAATTAATTTCATCGTGTGATCAATCTGCAGAAATTAAAAAAATATCTGATTCACTTTCAATTTGCAAAAATTAAATTTATTAAGTTATTTTAGGAGTTTTGAAATGGATTTAATTTTTTTTTCTAGGTATAGGAAAATTCAAGTTTTTTATACACAGAGCCCATATTATAGCATTGGATATCGAACAAAATTTCAAAATGTTTCCATTCAAAATCTATCGAAATATGTCAATATCTATATTAATTGTTTTATAAAATATGTGTGTGAAGATATATTTCGAAATTTAAAACCCAAGACACAAACCAACTGCATTAACAGAGCTATGTTAACCTGATAACAGAGCCCTGTTAGACATTAAAATCTTGGAAGTACATACTCCAAATGGAATCTTGGCCATATTTTTGAACAAAATGAGCTAAAAAAAATGGAAACATGCAAAAATAAAAAAAGTCATAAAAAAATGTAATATGTATCAAGTAAATTAATTTTTTTATGGACATTTTTGAATTCCTAGAGAACGAACATACTTGGGCGGTCGATTAATTTTTTCTTTGGAATTTATGTCTTTCGTGCCCTTTTATAATATCCAGATGTCAAAACCCTTAACATTTGCGTTTTTATCCCCCAAAAACTCCATTCACTTTATGCAAAAATTGGAATTGGAAACGAATTACATTTCTGTTCACCTCTCCCATTCACAAATAAAAAAAAAGAGTTTCATCATGATATACAATATAATACAAAGGAATTTCTTGAATTGTTTCTTTTAGCAAAAATATTATTGTGTGTAAAAATTTCAAGTCGCTATTTCAATATTAACACGTGCCGCATCGACGTCAAAGTTTGGTATAAAGGGTCCAAATTCCACGAAATGTCTCACAACTGCCCCTGGCCCGTTTACAGAACGATAAAATTTAAGACCGATTTCCAGTAATTCTTTCTCCCTAACATTTTTTCAGAATATAATAACTACTTATCTCCCCTCATTAAGCGGGCACCCATACAAAAATATTTTTATAAAATTTTCCCCTCAGTCCCAATAAGGCCCATGTTACCCCTAGAGGAGCCAAATGTATGAACGACACACATTCATTTTCTCTCCGCTATATTTTCTCTAAGCACACCAACTTGCTATCTCGCCTCCTTTGGAGAGCTCCCATACAAAAATAATATACACATGTAGTTTTATTCATTTTCCCCACTGTGCCATGGGTGCCACTCCCACTAGTTCTTTCTCTTTAGCGAAACGGGCCAGGGTCAGTTATGAGACTTTTCGTGGATTTTGAGATCTTTATCCTAAACATTTACCTCGATGCGGTACGTTTTAATATTAAGATGGCGACTTGAAATGTTTATACAATATTTTTTTTTTGCTAAAAGGTAAAATTTTACCTACATTAAATATTAAACCAATTTACAGTCTTGTGCAAATGGTCTTGCATCGTAGCATGTGCAAAATGGTATGGTATATTAATACTCACCACGAAGAATTGTTAAGTGGTGAGTATCGATATAATATACCATTTTGCACATGCTACGATGCAAGACCATTTGCGCCAGATTGTGAATTGGGCTATTGTGAGTTTTCGAAAACAAGGACCGGTCTAACTTACATATCGTTACTTTAATATAGAAAGGACCCAACTCATTATTTTTTTGAAATCGAGTTTTTTGTAAAATTTATCAGGTATATTCTGTATTCCACGTGAAATTAAAACGTTCGGAATTGCCATAAAATTGTTGTTTGGAAATGTGTATTTATAACAAAAATGATATGGCAATTCCGAACGATGTAATTTCACGCGGAATACAGAACATGCCCCAATATCTTTATTTAAAGTAAATTATTCAAAAAATCTTCTTTCAAAAGCCCTCTAAAAAAGGGTTTTCAAATTTATACTTTTTTTTTTAAACATAATTTTCTCACACTTTCTTATTTAGCACTTAACTTTGAATTGCACAAACATTTAAAAGCCTTAAATACTTAAAATCCTGTGGTTTAATTTATATTTTAATCGGCTTCATCATCTCTATTAATTCCTTCGACTTATGAAAGCTTTGTGACATTTTATTCATATTTTATCACTTTCATCTTGCTTCATACTTTCCATTCATTCTAACTCATTTATTTAGTTTTAAATTGTCTCTTTTTGCCACAGCAGAATATAAAAACTACAAGTATTTGTACATTTGTATGTATGGAAAAATTGTTCTTTTTATTTGAAACACAAATAGAAGAGGATTAAAATTTTGTTCTGTTTTATGTAACCTCCCGGAAAGCAAAGAGGATTAAAACGAGAGAAATAAAAAAAACATGAACATTGTTTTGCAATGAAACAATAACTGAACAAAAAATTGTGAAAATTGTTGTTCATTATTTGTTAAACAAATGTTGCTGACAAATGTGCTTCACAAGAAATCAGCATTACGAACGAAGCAAAGACTAACTAATAATATGAAAATGCTTGGGAATATAAAATCATGAATTTTAGCAATTTGTTTAAAACGAAATGAAATTTTTAGTCCATTAAATTAAATGTCTTCAAACGAGTTTTTTTGTGTTTGAAATTTTTTTTTAAACTTTTCTATGATTCTTATTTTAGTTAAAAATTAGTTATACGCTTGAATTTCACTTACGTGTGTGCTATCTCTCAATTTATTTCCACTTATCTTACATGTTGTATTGCATGATGATATTGTTGTTGTTTTTGTTGTTGCTGTTGCTGGTTTTTGTTATTCAGTTGTAGCATTTTATGCTGCTGTGATAATTTGCAACAATGCAAAGTTGCTCTTGCCAAGTGTCATCAGTTATCTTGTACTAGACACGTAAATAATGTACAACAATAGTCGTGTACCCCTGTACTCATGTATGGTGTACACGTTTTCAACTTCAATGTACATTTTTATTTCGTTGTTCTTGTTGCTAATAGCGTTAAAAAGTGGAAACGGAAATCGTTTCTTGCTGGCTGCAACGCCCACTTCTTTCTTGCCCGCACTTTGCAGCGCCAGAGTGCATGCATGGACAAACACAATTTTGTTTACGCTGGGCAAACAAACTGCCTGGGGGAGGGGGCAAGAACGTTATGCATTTTTATGCATCATGTTAACTGAAAATTGTGTAAAAGAAGAAAACTTATTAATAAAAACGAATGTGCTAGAAATATGAATATGAATAAGAGATGAGAAATAAAATGATAGATAGAGTTTTCTTAGAAACGAGGGTGTTTCAAAGACATCTCTAAGCAGTGAATAAGGATTGCAAGTCCTCTCTAGCCAACCCTCGTTTATTTCAACACATCTTTCTGCTTGGACAAGAATTATTTTCGATAAAACCATGTTATTGAATAACATTTTTAATTTCAATAATATTTGTCATTAACTTGAATATTGTATTTATCAATTCCGCGCATTTTAAAATATCATTTAATGCAGCGATCTTCAAAATCGCGCACGTGTGCGATTGCTCTCACAATAATGAAGAGAGCAATGAGAGATAATTTGTATTTTTATTTAATGTGTACTCAATTATTACTACAATCAGGGTTAACACTTTAATTTCAGACTATTCATATGTCCCAAATCACACTGTGCAAGTCTTATTGCTAAGCTGATTAGTTTCATGGAGAGAGAGACGAAGGGAACAACAACGTTTCTTTTCCCCCCGTCTCTCTCTCCTAATAAACTAATCAGCTTAGCAATAAGACTTGCATAGTGTAAATAGGGACTATGTGCCGGTTGTGTAGTCGCATTTTACTAGACAACAATGGATTCTTTTTAAATGAGTTTAATTTCAAGTTTTTCTATTTTTTAGAGCTTGAATAATCATATCTGAAACTAAGTTATATAATAACTACTTAAAATACATCAAATGTGCATTAATCTCTTTTTGAACCCAAGAAATTGACTCAAATTAGAGTTTTACAACAACTGGCAATCCTGCTATAAGAAGAGGAAAAGATATTACGCTCAAAAACGAAGCACCAACACAAACATAAGTGTGAATGTATATGTGTGGGGATCGCTGATTTAATGTCATTTATTTGTGTTGGTGTTTTCCTTGCTTGTCGATTGACTCAACCTGGTCATGGGCTGATGTTGTTGTTTTTTTTTTTTTTTTTTTTTTGATTGCTTGTGTTGTATACATGTGAGTTCGAACAAAAAGCCGAAAAACGTCGTGGTTTATTTTTTTTTTTTTACTCAACAAAGTTATTTTTAGATTAATCAAGACAATGCGCACAGAAGAAATCATATTTTGCTTCTATTCATTATTTGCTTAAGGCTCAGTTAGCCGACTGTAATGTAATGTAACTGTAACGTAGAAAACAGCTGATCGATATTTTTATATGAAAAGTAGGTTACTTTACATTACATCTCTATAACCATTTTCATTACTTTTCGCATAACAATATCGATCAGCTGTTTCCTACTGTTGCAGTTACTTTACATTACAGTCGGCTAACTGAGCCTTTATTCAGAAATGATATGCTGTTTAGCTGAGTGGTAAGTACGTTAGTTTATTAGTCGGTTCGACTCATCCCAAACACATTTAGTTTTAATAGCAGCCAAGCAAAAGCAAACAAAAAGGGGTTGAAATGAAAAATGTAACATTCATCCACACACACACCATAAGATTATCACTGAAAATAAAATTTCGGTCAACAACTTTTTTCTTTGATTCATTAATTTCTTTGTTGACTGAAAAAAAAATATATTCAATAAACGTGCATACAATTTTATTTATCAATAATGCAAAAATCGTCATCACAGAAAATTCGAAAGATTTTTTTATTGAATCAACAATTTTCGTATTCAAATATCAAAATCATTTTTTTCTGTGTTGAAAAAAAAGATTAGCATGTTTTTGTATTAGATTTTCTTTTAATAATAAATGTTTGCATGTTGGCTTATAAATTGTCGTTTGAAAATTTTTGTTGCATAATTATTTTTCATTGCCAATAAAATAATGAAGAAGAAAAAGAACAGTATATAAAATGAAGCAATATGAAATAAAAGGGAAATGTTTAATAAACCAAAGCAATTTTTTTTCTATTTCTGTTTCACTTCATCATATTCTATTACTACGTTTATACGCGCAAATAAATTAACTAACTCATTGTCTATACGGCATAGCAAATGTACAAAAACTTGGTAGCACTTCTATTGAAAAGTTACTTATGTTTAGTCCCAATTTACACTATGCAAGTCTTGTTGCTTAGCTGATTAGTTTGTTAGGAGAGAGGGGGGAAAGAAACGTTTCTGTTCCCCTCGTCTCTCTCTCCTAACAAACTAATCAGCTTAGCAATAAGACTTGCATAGTGTAAATTGGGACTTACAAAAGAATTTTGTAAATAACAAATAATTATTTGTTTTTATTTTCGTTCTTTTTCTCTATCAATGTTTTTTGTATAATATTTATCCATTTATTTTTATTAGCAAAGATTTTTAAGCGTGGCAACCTCAAGCATTTTATTATCTGAATTAGTGAGTCTCAATAAAGACAATAATATGGCAACAATTTACAGTTTTATTTGCAAATAGTTTAGTTTGGCGTGCTGAAAACACAGAGATTTTTTATTGGAAGTGTTCTGCAGTAGTTTTCGTTTATAGTCACTACCGCTTATTGTCACATTAATTATATAGTCCATATTTAATGTTTTTTGTGACTTTTGAGCTTAATTTCATTCAAAAAGTTGACGATATAGTCCATTTACTATATAGTCATATTTGACATATATGCACCAACTTTGTGGTAGTCAACATCCAAATTGTATGCAAACAATTCGCGTTATAGTCACAAAAATTTTCAACAGATTTTTTTTTAGTTATTTATTTAGGTCATAAACCAAAAAGTAAACCTAAATTTAAACCTCCATCTACTGTTTAGTAGAAGAACATGTCTTTAGAACAAAATATTGTTGCATAAAATTCCACACAAATGTGCCTTTTAAATACAACATTGTTTTCTAATTGACATAATTGGATTGTATGGAATTCTTTTATATACCTCTGCGTGGCATATAAAAAAATTAGGCTTATAGTCACATTAGCGATATAGTCCACAATTTCTGTGCAATTTTAAATGTGACTATAAGCGAAAACTACTGTATAACAAATTGATTGAATAATTTATGTATGTATGTATGTATGTATGTGCATGTAAAAAATATGTGACATTTGCATAACGTAAATAAAAATATAGAGTATTCCAGAGGGCGTTTTATTTTCAATGATCCGCCATTTTAACAGTTGTCATGACTCAACCTGTTACTACCTGACCTTATCAGCTGTCAAAAAATAAGCTATTAATAAAGGGAGGGCAAATTTGAGGTTAGGAAGTAAATTGGCTGTCAAATGATCAAATGTCAAGAATTGAGCTGTCATCCTTTGACATTTATTTGGCAAAAAAGTTGACAAATTTTAACCATGGAGCGCTACACACTTTAACAAAGAATTTTAACTGTGAAAATTAGCTGTTTGAAAAACTGAACGCAAACAACGCAACAACAATTGGCCGTCGCCTCGTTCTTGTATTTCAACGCCGCTGGATTATTTTCTCTGGGCCATTTTTTATTAAAAATACATTGAAATTGTTTATTGAGGGGTTAGAAGGATTTTATGTGCATTTCACTGTTTCTAGTGAAGATAATTATCTTCTTCCTGATTATAATCAGGGAATGCTTATTTAGTAAAATATATATATTTTTTAAATATATTGAAATTGATCGAATATATCGAAATATCGAGTGCCATAATTTCAAATTGAAAAAAACGTGATCGAATCATCTCGTAGTATTCCACAACCGATCATCAACAAGGTCGTATCTTTGCTTGATTTCATCGAAAAATCGTCTTGAGTGATGAGGCCCACTTTCACCTCTGAGGCTTCCTTAAGCGAAATTGCCACATTTGGGTCTCGACAAGCCTCTTCATTTCATTTACACGTCTTAGTGTTAAAGATACTCGTACACTTGAGGGTTTTTTTCTTTCGACTATTTAAGCACGTCTTGTATTGCATCTTTCTTCATTTATTTCACTCTCTGCATCATTTCGTTTTTTAACTTCTGCTTGTAGATTTCTTTGATTCGTTAGACTTTTTTTTTATTTTCTGATTTTTTGTTTAAATGGCTTGATTATGAATATGGCTTGTTTCTTCACGATTACATGAGTAACAATATTACGATGATTGGATTTGGATTAGATGTGCAATTTTGTTTTATTCTTCGCTTAACTTAGTTAGGCAACAATTTTCTACAAGATTTCTTCAAAATAGCATAAATTTCATTGAGTGCAGGAAATTTTGTTAAAGTTAAGATAATATCCAAACATTTAATAAAGTATATTTCATTTTAAGTAAAAAGGGAAATTATGAAATTGGGCCGAATAAAAAAATATACTTAACAAATAAATCACAAATTTAATTAGAATAGACATATTTATTTGAATGAATAACACTCATATAAATGACTTGTCAAATGAACTATATTTAAAAAATTGCACAACTTTTGAAAGCATTAAAAGAGATTTTTAAGGCCAATTTAGTCGTAAGGCCAATTCAAATGATTTGATAAATTTTTTGGCTTTCGATCTTATCAGGAATAGACTAAGGACGGATTAACAGTCACGGCACACTTTCCTACTGGAAAAAATCTACTGTATCAACTGTGTGACACTTTTTCTTATAGAAAAAAGTTGACTGTGTGACGACAGCACACTTTTTCTTATAGAAAAAAGTTGACTGTGTCACAGTACACTTTTTCTTATAGAAAAAAGTTGACTGTGTCACAGCACACTTTTTCTTATAGAAAACATTTGACTGTGTCACAGCACACTTTTTCTTACCGAAAGAAGTTCTGTGTCACAGCACACTTTTTCTTATATAAAATAGATGGCTGTATCACAGCACACTTTTCTATGTGTGTATGTATAAATAATAAATATTTCAATGAAAAATTTTACAGCCTTATTTATAAAACTTAGAAAGTCTTTATAAAGGAGTTTTAAAACAAATTTTTATACAAAATTTTCTTAAAAAGTCTTTATAAAGCCTTAATAATTTTTATAAATAAGGCTGTTAATAAATTACGAAATAAAAGCTTTAGTTTTATATTTCTTCTGCAGAAAATTTTAGTAAACATTTCTTTTGTCGATTTCACCATCCTCAAATTTAGAATAAATGAGTTTAAGTTTACATCAAGTACCCTTAAAAAATATCGCATGCAGGATTTCTTCTCAATAAAACATTTTAATTTTACTAAAAATTTTTATATAAAATTATGATTTAGTAACGAGAGCGCGAGTTGTTTTTGATATGACTGCTTCTTTTCTCTTACAAGAATTATATCTGTGGCAAAAAGCTTTTCGCAATCTATAAGAAAACATTTTTTTTTAATTTAACTCTATTTAAAATCTAATTCATGCTCAAATTCAAATATATTGTTTTCAATTTCTAACATATCGAAATTTTTGTTAATGTCAGATACCAGCAGGAAACTATTTATCTCTACAGGAAATTTATACAATGTACTTATGTACATAAATAAGTACGCCTTCCACATTTAAATTTTCACAACACATAGACGGCAGCAGGCTGCCAACCACAATCCGCCACAAATAGAATACAGACGTTTATGTGAAATCGATTATTTTGATGTCATCACAGATAGATCAGCTAACACGATCACGATCAAATATCTGCTACCAATATAATATAAATAAGGGGATTCTCTTTTGTATTTTTACGTGACATAAGTACACTGAAGTGTCACTAAACTATCTATTTATACTGTAATATCAGCTGCTTATTATGTTTCTGTCGTTTTCAATGTAAATAAGCTATGACAGCAAACAACAGGATTTGTAGTCCTGCTGTTGTGTATGTGTTTAATGCATAACGTAAAAGTTCAAATTTATTTGTTTTTTTAATTTATTTTCTTTTTTAAAGTACACCGAGGTAACCAGTAAAAAAAGCAGTTAATCAGAAATGAACTCATATTTCATTTCACTTGATAATAAAAAATTTCACCGGCTTGTCTGTCTACTTTAAGGGCATTTAACAATTAATCCAGAGCTTTTTTAACAAAAAAAAAATTATATATAAATAATTTATAAGCGAATGCAAGAAGCTTCATTGTCAGTCTCATTGTATGTAGTTCTGTATACTTATCGAGCCTTTGCAGCAATAAAGTCATAACTCAAAAAAAAAAAAAAAAATTTTGCAGGAAACGAGTTTGAAGTTTTGAATTTACTAAAAATTTAGTGATGATAATGTTCCTCTCTCGATAATTGAGTGTGCAAGATAGTTTATCTAAAAATTTGGTTTTTTAATTTATGACTCTATTGCAGCAAAGGGTCGATATATACATACATATACATATGTACATATAACAATGTAATCGTTACAACAATTCGAACAGTGAATTCCTGCATATTGTCATACAGTTAAATTTTGTATGTGTTCAAAACTAAAAAAAATAAATCAAGGTTATGTTATTGTTTAACATCATTTTTATTAACACAGCAAACCTTTTTTTTTGTCACACAGTGTAATCTTCCAGCTTTCAATATTTATTCTGTTATAATGCCGTAGACCGTTATTGCCTCAATCTGTTAATTAAAATGTTGCTTAACAACTTTCCGTACAAAATTGTAAACTTTGCCGGTTGTTTTTAATTTCAATGTTTAGAAGGATAAACTAATGAACAGATGAGAAAATCAAAGTTTTCCAATTAAGATTTTTTTTAAATATTAAAACCACCTGCGTCCATTAGCAAAGTGACTCTTATTAATAAAACATAAAGCAAAGAGTATAACAAAGTGCTCGCACAAGTAAAATTGGAGATGCCAGTCTGTAGAAATTAAAAAAACACCGGCAGCCATAATTCCTAAAACCAGAAATACCAGAACAGAATCTTGAGGATTCAGAATTGAGAGCTATGGGCCTTAATTTTTACAGAATATATAAACCTTTGGCCTCTACAACAAAAAATATGTGACAGCGATGAAACATGTTGAGATCCTAATGTAATATGCAGACAATCACCCCTATCGCGAATAAACGTTCCCAAGACATAACTCCCAAATTTTATGATTTGCTATCGTGAATGTTCCCATAAAAATTTTTTGTGAATGCGTTCAAAAACATAAAAAATACGGTATCACGAATATTTACTCCCAACAACTATTTTACAAAATTAATTCACAAAAATTGTTATTGGGAACAAGAAGTACACATGTAAGTTAGTTGCTACATATTTGTTTTTAAATGTCCAACTTTATTAAACTTATTTTATTGAAAGAGTATTAATAAAGATCAAAGTACTTGCCCGGCGGAAGCTATGTCCGCGCAGCCAGCGTATGGTAAGCGATTTCAAAAAGAGAAAAAAGAGGATGTGGCAAAATTTTGGAATGTGCTAAGCTCTACGTTGAACAGCCGCGGGCCGCCTATCAAATCTATAGCGGAGTGGAAAAAGGTAAGAGTACATACATATGTAGCGGATGTTTATTGTTGGTTTAATAACCGTGACTTAAAATTTATATGCATACATACATATGTAGGTGTGGATAGACCAAAAACGACACATAAGAAAAAAACTCAACGAAAACCAAAAAAAAAAAAAACCGCAACAAAACTGGTGGTGGTCCAAAACATTTTACCCTTAGGAGGCAAGTTTTCTTCCAACACATTCAGTAGGAATTGGAAAGCATCTTTGTTAAGTCTATAATATTCCTGAAACCTGTCAAAACATTTGATTTAGAGACAAACACATTTAAATCTTTACGACTTTTGCCTTGACTCCGTTAACGATAGCGGATCTGATTCATCACGTATATGTCTTCGCTGCAATCGTTCCGTGGATTGATATTCTTCTTCCAAAATCAGGAAACGCAAATAAACACTATTCATTTCAAATTAACACTTTTCTTCACAAAATAAACTTTTCTTTTATAAGCACGCAAACTATTTATAATCAAAACAAACAATTTAAAATAGAAATTGTTACTCTCATGATATTAACAATAGACTTTTTACTCCCAAAACATTCACGATACCAATTTGTTGGGGATGGTAATACACGTTTACTCCCAAACAACTTATTCCCATAACATTCGCGATAGGGGTGAATTATATATAGACACTTGAAATTTTCAAAGTTAATGTACCTATTGTTATTTATTTAAAAAAAATCTAAATTAAAGGGTATTATATCAGTTAATGTAATTTTGAAAACTTTTTATATCTTTCTGTACTCTTGAAATTATCAAAAATGCTTAACTAAAACATCCCAAAATTAAAAAACCCCAAAACGAAAAAATTCGTCAAAAACCGAAAAAAGCGCCAACAATAAAAAAAATCTGTTAAACTAAAATAAATCGCCAAGAACCAAAAAAAACCCAACTAAAAAAATTGCCAAAACTAAAAATATATCTAAAACTAAAATTAATCGCCAAAAACCGAAACAGTCCCCGATAAAAAACGGCAAAGCTAAAAAAACGCCAAAAACCGAAAAAATCCCAAAATCGAAAAAATAATACCAGAACTAAAAAAATCGCCAAAACCCGAAATAAATGTGCATCAGGTGAGATATTCTATTATACAGTATAGTATTAGGAGCTATTCACATATTAAGTAACGCTATTTTCGGAGTTTTTATACCTCCCCCTCCACCTTAAGTTTAACGCTTTTTACAATATTTTTAGAATAATTTTCCCAAACTGTAACAAATTCTTAACTCTCCCTCCCCTCGGAGCGTTACGTAATATGTGAATAGCCCCTTACAGATGCAGTGTTCGTACGGAACCCATCGTGAGTAGAGTTTTTCTTTTCCCGGACTTTTTCATTTCCCGGCAAAGCGGGAACGACTTTTCGGTTTCCCAGGAAATACAAAACAATACAAAATATTTTTTAATTTAATTATTTCAACGAAAAAAATTATAGTTCATGAGATCGATTTAGTAATGCATAAATACCAATATTATACGTAAATGCAAAAAAATACATACTAAAAAAATATTACAAAATATTTCTTTGGAAATAGGACTTTTAGCACAGCATAATCATTAATAAAATCGTTCTTTTTAACAAAGAAAATAAGTAATTATTTTGTAATATTTTTTTTTATTTCCTTGCGCATTTCTGTTTGTATTTAATTTTATGAATTGTTGTAGAATTAAATTTTAAACGTCATGTTCCGCTTTTGACAAATAAAGGTCTCTTAATCTCAGAGCACATGTGTGCCGTGCCAGATGTAAACTCGGCCTTAACTGTTGTAAACGTTTAGTAATGTTTTAGACTTAGCAGTTTTTCTTGAAGCAATTATCTTCAATTCTCTTTTAAAACTGCTCGTTTGTTTACACTCAGACGGTCTCTTGTTCAATTTTCCTATTGTTTTAATGCTGCGAATGAAATAACAAAAGAGAATTGAAGTAACTTTTCTGTACAAGCAAGTCAGTACCCCTCCTCTTTCTTCTTTCCTCTCTCTCCCATAAACTCAGACTTGCTTCAAGAAAAACTGCCTAGTCTAAAACATGAGTTAGATATTGTGCTAGTGCCATTATTATTGCACCATCAAGTTGCCATAATACTATAAAAAAATCCCGGGAATTCCCACACAAATTTCCCGGCATTTCCTTCCCGGAAAATGTGCGGGATCCGATCCCGATTGAAAAACACTAAAAACTCGCACTTTACTAAATTTTTTAAAATTAATTTATTTTGCTTTAAAACAGATGTATGAGCAATATTTGTAAAAATTAATAATAATCATACGCCTGTTATAAATGTTTTGTGCTCATAAACATGAAGCACAGACCCACACCTAAGCAACGACTTGAAAGTAAAAACAATCGGGAAGCATGATTCACAAATATCGATATTGTGCCCACAATCCCGATGAAAAATCCAATTCGAATACATTATCTAGTATTTGTGTATGTGCCGAAAATAGCAAGCATTATTCTTTATGTTTTAACACAAACTTATAGAAGTGTAAAAGGCAACAGCTTATTAAAAACAATTGAAATTTATTAACAACAAAGTTTAATCTATGTTAATAAAGTGCCCCTTTGCAAAGTTTATGCAAATAAGAGTTTATGTCGTCAAATCTCTCCCATATTATTGAAACATTAAACACTTAAGCTATCACGGCTTGAAATTGCTAAACTGGCTGCTTAAAATCCCTAAAGTTTATAAATTTTCATTTGCATAAAAACTACCTTGTACAACAGTAATTGAAGTTTAACAAACAAAATATTTTTTTTTCAATTCCCCAATGTGATTTAAGGGAGTAGACAGTTTTTTTTTCTTCTTGAAAATATCCAGGTTAGCGACGTGTTTGTTTTTATTTTTCTCACTCTCTTTTGTATTTTTATGTAAATGTCTTCAATTTAGACTTGACAAGTATTTTTAGGGAATAGAAAAAAAGACTTTTAATTTAACAATATTTTTTTTATATAAACTGTCTAAAGATCATCATTTGATAACATGTGAATCTCTGGGGGAATATTTTAGTTATTTTCTTTATTTCTTATCTTTCCTACAGTGGTGGTGAAAACAATTGTAATGTTTTAAAGCAAAAAAAAAAACACTTAAATTTTTTTAAAGAAATAATCAATTCGTTTAAAGAGCTTTTAATACACAAGAGTTTTATAATAAGCAAATATTTTCAGGTTTAATTGCTAGAAGGAATTAGGATTTATTTTTTTAAATTTTTTTCTGAACTTAACTTTTTTATTTCAGAGATTTATTTCATTTCTATTTGTTCCACAATCTCTCTGGGGACGGTGAGTGACAGTCCGTAGCTTTTACATTTATATTTATTTAAAATAAAATATATCTTCCGAAAAGTATATTTGTTCTACTTTTTATAACATTTATTTGACACACTGTACAACAGCTGTTTTTTGTTTATAATGAAAGAAATTTTGCAATGCGCTCTATAATGGAAATAATTTTATATTTTGTAATTAATATTTTAAAATTATGGAACTACTTAAACTAAACGAAGAAGTGTTTAAAGTTTAAAGCAGCAATAGCTAATTTTTTGATTGCCAATGCAATCTGGGGAGTATCGCACTTTTGAAAAATTTTTGAAATTGGGACATTTACTGTTTGTGCCGTTTTGCTTGAGTTCTGTGAAGAAGTTTGGAGAATACTTTGTTCACTTTATATGAACTATTTTTCTCTTGACAAAGCAACTACAGAACGTTCTGTAAATGTTTTCTAGCAACTTGAATTGCCGCACACTAAACTATAAACCAAACTTTTTTTCAGCAGCTGGGTGTCAGTCATATCGTCTATTTTCTCCTCCCAGAGGACAATGAAAATATTTTTGTTGTTTTCCGTACAAGTCCTTGTTGCTGCTTCATCTATTTTCAAGTTGAAAGTCTTTGAATTAATATCTATTTTTTATTAACTGGCATAAACACATATCAGCTGCTTCTAGTCATTTCAATTTGGCAGCACTGAATTTAGTACAGCGAAAACAAGGTTGCATTTCATAAAGCCAATTCACAAAAGGTTTTGAGTTTGTTTTAACAAAATTATTTTGTATTGTGAAACCAGGTTTTATTAACAATGCCAGCTTTAGAGTTTCATATTTATTTTCTGCTGGCGGCTCTTCTACAATGTGACTTACATGATTTAAAATGGAGCTTTCAATTGATCCAACCAATGTGTGGTATTTTGTTGCATCTGCTGTTATCGATGAAGTAATAAATTGTGATTCCAATTGACGAAACCATAATTTCGGATTTTGACGCCAGAATGGTGGAACACGTACAGTTACCCGCGATATTTCCGATGAAACTGAGGACGAAGCGGATCCAAATTCATCTGTTGTTGGCATTTTTTCCGTCGGGGTCACCAATGTTGATGTTTTTCATATAAATTTGAAATTCAACTAACTTTATTTTATAAAGAAAACAAATGACAATTAACAAAACTTAAAATATAAAAAATGAATACTAGATTAAATTAAAAACTATTTTCAAAGTATGAATATACAAAGTATCACCACACCGTCTTTATAAGAGGTGTAGTTCCGGCAGTAGAATATTACTCTGAAATTTACATTTCCCAACAAAAAAAAAAATTACCTTGGCAAAGACATTTTTGCATTGTTTATAAAAATATCAATTTTTGTACAGAATAATTTTGCTTGCTTCTGTTTCAATTGTTTCAACTGCTGCTTTAGTGGCCTGCATAGGCAAAAGTCTCTATATAACTTATTACCCACACATGTCTCTTTATCAACTTGATTGAAAAAGGTTTAAAAAAGAACGGATTTCTAAGACATAAAGTTCTTAACTGTCAAGTCATTGTGTAGTTATTAAAAGATTTTATTTCAAGTCGCCAATTTCGTTACAAAAAAAAATAAATAAATAAATAAATAAAAAAAATGGCACGAGCATTATGAGCTAAAAATAGAAACCAAGTAAAGAAAAACCTCAATTGAAACAAAAAATTAAGAAACAGAATAATGGCGGTATTCGGTGTTTGATGCATAAAGAGTACGTGAAATATAAAATTAAATTTTAATGGGCGTGCCTCCGCACATTTTTTAAATGCAAGATTTTGTGCTCAGATTTCAGAGCTCAGGGTGTATGTTAAGTCTTGTAAAAATCGGTAAAGCAGAACCACTTAAAATAAAATATTAAATTTTTATGGGCGTGACCCGCGCATTTTTTTAAAAGGAGGATTGTGTCTATTTTAGAGCTCAAGGTGTGTGGTAAGTTTGGTAAAAATCGGCTAAGTAGAACCGCGTAAAATATTATAATAAATTTTAATGGGCGTAACCCCGCCCATTTTTTTAACTTTCAAATTGTTTAATTACAAGAACCAAAGGTGTTTTATAGGTTTTGCAGCAATCAAATAAGTAGAATATCATAAAATTATATGATGGGACCAATGGGAAGCTATACAATCGGTCCAAAATGTACTGAGTTATGAAGATACACACGTAAAAAAAATATAGACGAATTGTTAATTAATTTGAAGTTGGTTAAAAATACACACACAAACCAAGGAAAAGCTACGTTATTTCACCGAATACCGCTAATATTCTCGCCGCTTGTTGTTGTTGTTGCATAGTTTTTATTAGTACGAGTACTAGTGTTTGAAGCAGTTGTTTTTTTTTTCATTATCATGCAGTAGAAAATACAAGTAGATTTTACTTGTTTTACAAACGACGACGACCTTGCTGGAGAAATGTGAAACAAATGCAGATAACTGAAATGGGGGGAGAAATAAAATCGAATGAAGAGTTGAGAAAATCTTTTTTACTTTTTGTTACTGAATAATTCTACACAGTGGAGTGGGGTGATGTAAAATTACATTTGAATATTAATTAATATTATTAAATATTGACTACACATATATTAAACAAACTTTTGCCAAAAATAAAATATTCTGTGTCATTAAAAAATAAACAATATTTACTTATGTATGTACATATTTATTCACATGCTAATTGAATTTTTAACCGACTTAGGGCCATTATTAAAACTTACAAATAGTTAATTTTAGGATGTTATCTGACAGGTATATACATATATTTTGATTATTACAAGTAAACATTAACGTAAAAGTGACTGATAAGCTAACAGCAGGTTTATCCTCATGGTAACTTTCAAAGTGACCTTTAAGCATTTTAACAGTCAAAGTAGCCGGTATCTACACCAGTGTACATCACTGGCGGGCCATCAGGAGCACCATTTCTATACAGTGGGGTATATGTACTCATCTCCTTTTTCCCACAATGACCAATAATCCTAACCAGAAATATGACTTTTTTTTAATTTTAATTTTTCTAAGTCTCAAAATGGTTACAGATATGCCACTTAATTTGCACTTTAGCGAGCCATCAGAAGCACCATTTCTATATAGTGGGATATATGTACTCATCTCCTATTTCCCACAATGACCAATTTCCGTTCCAAAATATGAGATTTTTTAAAATTAAGTTTCTGTGTTATTGTTATATCTGTTGTATATTCCATTAGCATAATTTCATTATTCAGATCTCGGACCATATTTTACATTAATTTTTGGTTGTAGTATCAGTCCGTTTTCCTAAATTTCGTCACCGAAATAATATTCCTTTATTTTACTAGGACTTTTAAGTGCTTAACAGAGCTCTGTTAACTCCAAAATGAGCTCTGTAAAATTTGTTGGTTTTTGTCTCTGCTAGTTAAATTTAAATTTATCTTCACACACATGATTCGTTACCCAGTATTTTATTGTCAAGTAATCCATTATAAGGAAATTAGTTAAGATGCTAATAATCTACTAATCTACTTTTAAACAAACTCCTGCAATTAAACTCACAAGAAATGACACAAATAATGTTGAGAGCATAAAAAAGCTTCAACGAGTTCTGTCGTTTTTCCGACTCCAAAATGGTTTTTTAAAATTTTGAAAAGATTATTCTTAGTAAAATGTTGAATGGATATAAACATATTTTCCACTTGAAAGCCCTGCTGTCCCACGTTTAATATTTTTTTAATAACTACCAAAAAAAAAGTAACAATTAGTTTTTTAGCTTTTTATTGGTAAAAGTTTTTGCTCAAATTAAATTTGGTTTTTCAAATAAAAAACTGGCCGAAAAACTCAACCACAAAAGCAAACAATAACAAATAAAATTAAAATTGTGCTTGTTCTTCTCTTTTTCTTCTATGACCACAAACTGAATTTCATTTTGCTGTTTTTTTTTTCATTTTAAATTTTAAATGAACATCATGTAGTACAAGAATCAAAGAAAAATTGATAATGGCCCTTGAATACAATTGAGAGAAATATGATATTGTGCTTAAAGTTGTCTTAACAATTTACATTAATTTTGGGGGGCATTCGATATCGATCGAAATTTTTAAATATGCTGAGATTTTCCGGAAGTTTATTTTATTTATTTTATTTTTTTAAAAGGTTCATGTTAAGTATAAAAAGTGTGATGTATCAGCTAAGAAGTCAGTCTTGCTCTAAGAACAGTGATGTTAACATTGTGGTATTCTATTAGTGAATAATTTAACATTGCGCTCAAAAGATCTTAATAACAGTGTTGTGCAAATAAAATGTACTGAAAAATTTTATACTTGTGACTTTTATTTGACTGCAATTTCGAACATACAAAAATAAGGGCGCATATTCATAGTCAAAACAAAGCATTTTTTAGAGTTTACCATAAAAAATACTGGTTTTACATTTTTAAAGTATCTTTGTTTTGTCTATGGAATATGCGTCAATATTTTTAAAACGTGAAAACGTAACAATATTTATATTTTAGAAAAAATTATACGAGTATATACAAAATTTTTGGCTTATCCAATCAGACGCAGAGATAGTGTAAAAAAAGCAGGCTAAAAATACCCAGCAAAAAAATTTCAAAAAAGTTAATCGAGTTTGGAATTAAGCATTTTTGGTGGAAGCACTTCCCTACTGGATTACCAACTTAATGATTTTAACAAGCCGTGAGACTAAAATAATCGATTCTTGAGAAGTACTTACATTTTTTTTATTTGTCAACATTTCACGTAATCTATTTCGTCTAAAAAAATCATTCTCTTCATTTAGCAACTTGCACGTAATTTTTTTTAATTTTAGGTAATGTGATTTGTAAGCGAGTAATGAAAATTGGCAATCAGAAAAGTAAGTCATTATATGGCAAGTAGTTTTAATGGTAATGTGTAATTTTTTGCTGGGTAGCAACTTTGCGTTGAAGAAAAAATATGTATGTATGTTATGAGAAAATATTCTGTGCTTTTTTTAAACTTAAATATTGTGTGGGGTCGGTCCCCTTTCTTTGTACAGAAAACTCCTTGCAAATTTATTGAATTTTCGCTGAAATCCAATTAAACACTTAATTAGTAGCTGATGCTATCCATCCATCCATCATATTTTTGCTTGTTAATAAATATAAATATATTTTCGCAATTGTTCATGGCTGTGTTACTTTGTGTTTTTCTTTTAATAAAAATAAATCAATTTAATTTAAAACAAACACACACACTCATACATATACATATTAGCAGATGCTTTTGATGGATGCATAATAAAGTATTGTTTCACTTTTCATTATACTCATGCAATTGCTAATGAATAACTATTTAATGAGTTTTTAAGAGTGTTTAAGCTTGATCCTTTTACTAAAACATGTATATACAATTTTACTTGAACTTTGCCCGCTTTTTCCAGTTAGATTTGTTAAAACGTTTGGGGTAATTATAATATGTCGAGATAAGCAATTTGTTTCATTAATTAAAAAAAAAAAGAAAACCTAATGGACCTTCATAAATGTCATTAATCATTTTATTTAAAAGTAACCCAACAAAAAATGCCACTAAAGCTTCTTTCTCTACACTACACACATTACAAAACTGAATATCTGTGCTTAAAAGCGAATATATTTGCGAATTATATTTGCATCACCTATTAGTGCTGCCATAACCATCAAAAGTGCAACAGCAAATATCTCTACGGCTAAAATCAAAAATTCAATCGGTTTCTATGTTTATGGCTATGGCATTATGGCGAGTCACCCATAATAAATACAGTGTTGCCCATAAGTTTGGTTTGAAAAGATATTTTGTGTGGTTATGGTTACGGTTAAGGCACGTTTATAATTGAACCGTTAGTGGGGTCACCTTAAATATGCTTCTTGATTAATGTTACCAGATGGTTTTTGCAAAAAGCGGGACATGATTGATCGATCAAAAAGCAGGATCTTGAAGAAAATACTGTCAAAAAGTGTTATTTAATAATAAATATATTTTAGAAAGCGTGATGTGTAATATGCACAAACAACAATTCGTATATACTTTGGAAACACATTTTTCAACTCAAAAGAAATGCTTTTAAATAAACAATAACAAAAATTAAAAAAGCCCCCGACTTTTTTCAGAAAAGATGTTATATCTTGTAAATGGCTGGACCGATTTTCCTCAAACATAGCTAAGAACCCTCTCGATCAAGTCATCTTTCAAACAGAAAAAAACTAAATGAAAATCGGTCCAGCCGTTTGGCCTGTACGTGGACACGGACAGACACACAGACACACACTACAAACTTATAATACCTCTTTTTTAGTCAGGGGTTAAAAATATTTATAAGCAAAAATATATATTTATCGTGCAGCAAAATTCATGAAATTTCATGAAAAAATTGCTTATTGTAACTTAGGTTATAGTGTATATAAATAATCATATGTATGTCGTTCGTTGGTAATCGCATCACTTAAGAACGGCTGCACCGATTTCGCATTTTTTTTAATGTTTGTCAAATCCCAAAGTAGGTTTTTACTGAAAGAAAAATTGACCATTGGAATGAATTTTTAACCAACTTCAAAAAAAAAAAAAAAGAGGAGGTTATCAATTCGTCTCTATTTTTTTTGTGGTGTTGCTTCATACCCGTAACTCGGTTCATATTAGACCGATTTTAAAAATTATTTTATTGTCTGAGAGGGTATAGCTTCCCATTGGTCCTATTGTAAAAAATTTTTAGTTTGTTTTTACGATATTCTACTTATTTGATTGCTGCGAAACCTAGCAAACACCTTTGGTTCTGGTAATTTTACAATTTAAGAGCTGAAAAAATGGGCGTGTCTACGCCCATTAAAATTTATCTTTATATTTCACGTTGTTCTAATTAACCGATTTTTACGAAACTTACCACATACCTTGAGCTCAAAACTAGACACAATCATCCATTTGAAAAAATGTGCGGGGTTACGCCCATTAAAATTTAATATTTTATATGGTGCTACTGTATCGATTTTTACAAAACACACACTGAGCGCTGTAAAACACAAAATCTTGCATTTAAAAAACGGGCGGAGTCACGCACATTAAAATTTAATTTTATATCCTATAAATTTGTTTCGAAAATGATCTATCAGATATTTGCATTGAAATATAAAACTAAAACTAAAAAACTATAGTTTTTTTCAGAATTATTGTCAGTTGCATTTTAATAAAAATCTAATAAGAGATTAAAAATTATAAAACTCTAAGTTCCATTATTATGACTTGACGATAAAGTTCCGGATAGTTAATCCTAACTTTAGCAGAACTGAACTATAAAGTAACCTTTAAAAATGTTTCAATATTACAGCTGTCCGATACGAATATTCGTGCATCACTAATACATACATATGTATAATTAAAATCTATTGAAAATCAAATTATATTATTCCCAATTTTTTGCTGGGATATTTTAAACTGTGTTTACATGTGTGTATGTGTGTGCGTGTGTGTGAAAAAGTTTATTTACTCTCAATTTATATTTAAGTTTGTATGTTATCGTATTGTAATGGATTTTTGCTGTATTTTTTAATGGTTTAGGAAAAAAGAAGAAAAAAAGACTCCACAATTAGTTTACTTTTTTTTTTTTTTTGTTATTCTCTGTATCGTTTGTACCTTTTTCGATTTTTTTTTGTCCTTTCTTCTGTAATTGATGTATTTTTGTGTTATTTACTTTCACGCTATGTGAATAAAATCTGTTGCTTCATTAAAGATGAAAATCTAAACAAATATTAATTACAATAAAGAAAAAAAAATAAAAAATCTGTTATCCTTGTGAAATAAAATAAATCGGCACCCTAATTGGTACAAGTCAAATGATCTTTAGTTTTTTCGAAAAAAAATATACATACGTAAGATTGGCAATTCTCAACAATGGTGCCAGCTTAGCCTTTCCCTTAGTTCTGGAGAAGAAAATGCATTTGCTACCTCAACCAATACGAGACTTACAATTTAAATTTAAGTTAGTTATTTCAATAACGATAGCTAAATTTAATGAAATTAATCAAGAAAAAATAATTTGTTCAACCGAATCGCATTATGATTTATTTACAATAAAATTAGCAACAAAAATTGGTTAGATGAACCTTTCATATTGTTATGGCTCTAGTTTTTTAACTGTTTATATCGGTTAAACTAACCAAGAAATTTTTAAATTTTATTAAATTTATCTTTAAGATTTTAATCAATAAATTAAGAGTAAACCATAGTAATTTATAGTCGCAGAAGTAGCTTTTTTAGTCACAAAATATACTTGAAATGTAAAGTCATCTAACATTATGAACTGTAACAATTTATTCTTAACAAATATTTTTTTTTGGTAAAAACTACGATAATCAATTTTCCTTCAATATTACACCTTTTGTGCTTTTTAAATATAGGCTTTAAATATCCATTTAAAATTATGTTTTGACACCATTGACTAGCATATATAAAAAGGTATTATCCTTATTAAAGAAAAAATAACCTAAAAAAGCTTTAGTATTCCTTTTTTCTGGTATTTATCTATTTTCTATGTGTGCATGAATGGCAAGAAGAAAATAATTGAATCCTTTTGTTAAAATCATGACTAAAAGATGTTTTCAGCTTTTGCCTTGAGAGGAATAAAATAATACAATAATAATATAAAAAAATCGTACAAGGTAAACAGAAGGTGAAGATTTTCTTCATACATAAACATTTTCAAACACATATTTAAAGGATGTTCTATATTAAGCAAAAAGAAAAAAAAGAAACTGTGCTGAAAACTTGAAAATTATTCAGAAAGAAGAAGAAAATCTCTTGAAATACAATTTGCAATAAACATTAACTCCACCCAAAAAATAAGGCATTTCATAGAAAAAGGTTATTGTACTCAAAGCATTAAGAACTTTGGTAAGCGTTTGTTATTTCTTAAATTCCCTGGCTCTTTTTTTTATTACAAAAATTCTTAAAGGAAAAACAAAAAGCAGCAAAGGAATTCGATTGTGTTGATTGTTTAATGAACAATTGAATATTATGGAGTTTCTTTTACACCCTCCCAGTGAGTCACTAAAACACTTGCTGCCTCATCTCATGTGTATTTTTCTTTAACCTCATTCATTTCATTCCATTATATCGTCCACAAAGACTTGTTTTGTATGGCCAATAAAATATTGCCAGTAAATGTTTCATCGTATCAATTTGCAAGAGTATATCTAAAATTAAAGCCAAAACGAAAATGTAAAAGGAAGTAGAGATAAAGAAACAGTCTCCCACCAATCAAAAACATGAAAAGGATCCCTTTTCACTTAACAAAGTGATTGCATAATGAAGCAAACCGACATTTATTTATATGTACACATGTATGAATAATATACTATCCTACGAGTATATACAAACAGACAAAGATAAGAAATACATAAATATACTCTTCAAGATTAGATGAAATCCATTTGCACACAATCCTTGAGAGAATCTCGTAAGAGGGGATATGTTTAAGTTTTTCATTAGTTTTCTAATATTAGTTTAAGCAATGAAGTTTTATGTTTAGGAAAAAATACTGGGAGATATAAATCTAAATCTTACGAATTGTTGAAAGCCATTAGATCTATAAGTATAACAACGACAAAAACGTTGGTTGACATGAGTCATTTCTTTCCAAAAAAAGAAGTAATTGCTAAGTAAGTTAAGATTTTATTTCCATTCTTCAATTTACAATTATTATAAATTCTTAATGGTAATTTTCTTTAAAAAAAAAGCTCAACAAACCTTACAAATTGATTGTATGTGTTGAACAGGTTCTATTCAATTTCAGGGCCTCAATATGACTTCAATAGTTATTATGACGGCAAAGAGAAATGAAACAACAAAAATAAAATTGCTCTTGGTGACGCAGGATATATGTACATATACATAAGGTTTTCATATTGTCAGAAACAATAAAAAAAATTTAAATCAAAATGGAAAGAAAAGAAGCCAATTTATTAAGGATATAATTTTTATTTTCTTCTCCTTGTATTTTTAATAAATAAACACAATTTGCCCAACGATATTCATCACTAAAGGTAGAGGTCCATAGCTCGCTTTTTGCGCGTTATGCTTTACACGCGTTTCATCCTCTTGTTTCATTCTATACTTTGTTCGCGTTAAGTTACATGCACTGCTTTTCATGCGCCATTTTATTTTTGTTTTGATCGGCTGTGTGCGTTTGTTTATAAATACTTATAAAGAAAAAATGGAGAGTGAAAATCGACTTTTTAAAAGAATTTGTGGAGTTAGTCGAGTTTGTATATTTAATTTATTAAATTTTCTGCCATTTTATTGTTTAAAAATATGTAATGCACGCAAAGTAAATAATACAGATTTAGCGGAGATGACACTCAGTACGTAAAAGTAATCGATAACTAATATGGAAAATTTGTTACTGAGAAAAGTGTGGTGAAAAGTTAATTAAAATACATCGCATTAATGATAATATTCACATATTTTATTAAACAAATTTTTTTTACTAAGAAATTTTTTTTATTGAAAAAAAAAAGAAAAAAATTATCCACGGCAAAATAATACTTATCGATAACGTAAGAACAAGAACAGCTGACTTTCTTTCATGGTGCTTGTAACGCGTACAAAAGTAGAAAGTAGACCTACTTTTTGCTTTCAACGCGCCTATGCGTGCTGCGCTTTTTGCAATGTAACTTGTCACATACTATTACATTGATTCTACTTTTTTGACAGATGCATAGAAAGCGTAATAGCCTTTTAACACTTACTCACATCTTTCATCTTTCATCAATTTGGCAAGATGATAACATCTTCCCATAAGAATCATACAGGGCTGAATGTTTAACATCTTTCAACATCTTCAAAAGATGTTCCTATCTCACTTTGTTCCATTCAACATCTTTCGATTGTTTTAGTGTCATCACTAGAAAAAATGTATACAACTATATACATACATGCATACATGCCATAAAAATGTATACATATGTATGCATATCTACATATGCATGTACATATGTACATACATTCAAAGCTACATTTTGGAATATCTTTCCCAAAAAAAGATCCGTAATTACTCTAAGATTTTATTATATACATATGTATGTATATGTATGCATATAATAAAATCTGTTATATATTTTTCCAAATCGAAATAAATTAGATAAAAATAGTTGCAAATGTCTACGCAAAATCTTTGCTGATAAAATTTTTAATATTTCTTCATCATCATTGTCCGCTGGCATAATTTCTACATAATTTCTAGCATTATTTGTTTCTGCTCCTCAGGAGCCAGCAATTAAATCAATTTCTACTGAATTTTTAAATTGCATTTTATTATTTAATTATTAGTTGCTCACACTCGTAAAAATAGTATTATAATACATGACAGATGAAAGATGTTGTAATGTGAACAGGTTTTTTCAATTTTCAACATATTCCACGCAATCCTCAAAGATGTGAGTAAGCGTAAAAACGGTATAACGCGCAAAAAGCGTTTCCTTAAGGAAACGAATAGAATAGAACATATGAAAGCAAATGTGAATAGAACAATTTAATTATACAATTGACAATAACATACGAACTCTCAAGAAGTGAATGTTGTTTACAGTGTTGTCAGTTTAGGGGATTTGTCCCCAAATTGGGGATTTTTTTCGAGATTGGGGATGAAAATTTCATGCTGCGGATATGGGGATTTGTTGGGGATGAAAAATGGCTAAGCAAAATCGAATGCAAAAATCAAGAACTTTAGTAAAAACAAGAAGGTATTTCATATATTGTTTTTTTAAGGCAAATCAGGAACTTTTTTAAAGTAAATTCATTTAAACTTTTATTTTTCTTGATATTTTCAATCGTGTAAAACAAATATGACCCTTGTTTGATTGATATCATAAACCACCAATTACAGTGAAACCTCTCATAACCGGACACTCACGGTCGCCCTGTTTTTGTCTGTTTATTAGAGGTGTCCGCTTATGAGAGAGTTACACATTTTTTGGATTTCATTGTAGTTGAAAAATTATTTTAAGAGTAGACTTCTTCAAATTAGATTTCAGCTGTTGGGTTTCAAATAACTTTCAATGATTTTATTTGTTGGAACACAACAAAGTCGTCTCTAGAAAAATGCTTTGAAAAGACAGTTTGTATAAGAAATGTAGCAATCTGAATTGTTAAAATACACAAGAAACTTTATATCTTCACAAGTTCGTGCACCGAATTATTTTCCTTTTTCCAACTCGTTTAAAATATAACTTTTTTTTCTGTAATTGATAAAAAACAATTTTTTCACTGCCATTTTGGGACACCAGCTAAGCAAACAACTTCTTCATATAAACAGCAATTTCTTTGCGTCTCCAACGAATCAGTATTTACATATGCGTTAATCAGGGAACAAGCAATATCATTGACACTAGTATAAATATGAATCAGAGTTGAATAAAGACCTACTATTTAAATGCAACTCTTGTTGCCGTGTTTCACCGCTTCTGTGCTTTTATGAGAGTGTCCGGTTATGGGAGTGCATTTTGTATCGAAAAACTAATGAACGTGTTGGATGTACAAAAATTGTCCGGTTATTAGAGGTGTCCGGTTATAGGAGGTATCCGTTATGAGAGGTTTCACTGTAGACCCAACAACTTATAAACACCTTGCAACGATTATAAGAATGCAGTAGCAAATCTTATCGTTATCGGTTCAAGTTTGAACCGAGATTTATAGATATTAATGCGAAAACAATATTACTCTGTTGTGTTTTTTTGGTAGTTAATTAATGTTCCCATGTTCCGAGTTTAAATTTTTTGTGAAAAATCACAAACAAATTTCATGTTTGGAAAAATAGCTAAAAAATAGCTAGATTAAAATAAAAATGGCTAAAAAAAAATAGCTAATAGCTAAACTCACTTTTCTTCCGGCTAAATGGGATGAAAAATGGCTAAATTTAACCAGAAAATGGCTAAATTGGCATCACTGCTGGCAAGTCTAAAAATGTGTGTTTCTATTCACAGTGAATGAATTCTATAGGTAATAAAAAAGAAGTATCAAGGCAGATTAACCAATATAATGAACACTACCAAAACAAGAATACATAACAAAATGAAATATGACTTGTTGGAAGCACTTCTTAGAATAAACACACTTTAAAAATAATTTCATTTGTTGTGACAAATTAATCCTTCTGCTGAAATGCTAAAGCTTTTTAATACAAGTACTATGTACAACAAAATTTCTGAGGCTGATGAATCGGAAGATTTCGATTCTGAAATATTTGAAATTTTAAACTTTGGTTAAAGATTATTTTATACTTGTGTACATTAAACTATGTGTTATTTTTTCTTTGCAAGTTTTATAAGTATAAATTAAATTAATATGAATGTAAATATAGCTATCGATATAAATGTTGTTTTTGTCATTATTTTTTTTAATAATATTAAAAAATTTTATCTTTTTCACAAAACAAAAAATTTTAATAAAAAATACTCAATTTGGGGATTTTCGGGGATGAAAAATAAAAAATTGGGGATAAGCTCTAGAAAAAAAACTGGAAACACTGGTTGTTTATTCCCTTTTTATTTATTATCTCCCTCCACCAATTTAAAACAAACAAACAAAATAGCTGACTTCGAAAATTCGAAGTTCTCTCTCAAGTTCCAATATTTTTTTTCAATCTGTTTAGGATAGGTGGATTTTATTTGTATAAAAGTAATGAATTTCATAGGAATTATTTCCCGGGGAATATTTAGAATCGGTCTGTATCATTTTCGATTTATATTCACTCGCTTCGAAGTCATGTTCCTTTAACTTCCACTGGAGCATAGGAAGCCGATAATAGCAGTTCTCCACCGCTCTCGATTCTGTCCTATAATTCTCAGTTCGTTCCCATTTCACCTTCATGTGCATAATTAGTAAAAAACAAACGACAATGGCAAGACTCTTGCAAATTTAGAGATGGTAAAATTGAGCTTTCATTGCAAAAAAAGCTTTCAGCAAATTGAAATACGATGAATCAAAACAATTCACATATTTCATTTGCAAAAAAAATGTTTCGTATATAAAGCAGAAATCTACATCAACTGACACCACACACTGTGTACCAAACACAAAAGAACGCTGATGATGAAGGTGTAGTGGCCTTCGAAAACAGCTAGTTGTTCCGTTATACTACGTCTTTGTCAGAATATTTACTTTACATAACTTTGATGTTATTTGTTCATTAATAATTATCACATGAAATTTGGCTTACAAGGCGATACGAACTTTAGCCTGTTCAATTCATAAAATATAGAAACAAATGAAGTTCGAACAATTATAATTAAAATTAACTAAAAAAAATTATATTGTGGTTTTTTAAGCTAAAAATATCGTGCCATAACCGCCAAAAAAGCTTAAGCGACATAATTTTTGAACTTAATTTTTTTTTTACCCAAAATCGATCACATGCGATAGTCGATAATCGATTTTCGTAAAAAAAGTCCAAAAATGCGTTGGTTAAGCTTTTTGGCGGTTATGGCACCATATCTTGATCAATTTTAGTAGTAGACAAACACTTTATTTTATTTAAATTTAAAGATATAGTACACATCTGAGATTTCTTGTGTTGTCATTTTCCAAATGTGTGCAACGTTGTTCACATTATTTTTTTATGTATGAAAAGCAATGCTACACAACGAAAAATATCGGAAATGACAAATGTTGCCACTATGTGTACCATTAATGCCATAATGTGTACTCGCCATAAGTCTAAGACGCGTATATTAATTTTAATATGAACCAAATGAGAATTATTTATACATACATTTTTACACACAGTACGAGCTGTATATTATCACAACCTCGACTTTTACTTGGGGCCTGTCCCACGCTCTCGACAACGTTCGACTTGTCGCACATTTACATTCAAAATAAAATAATGTGGAACGTAGTCGACATTGTGGGACAGGCATTTTTAACAAAAAGTTTTTAATATGACAATTTGGAATCAACAAAAATGCCTTGCTTTTAAAATAACAACCCTCCTTTTGGCATATTAATTGTACGGAGCGTTGTCCGACAAAGCAACTCAAAGCATTTTTCTCTTTCACTTATTTGCGTATTAAAGAATAGAAGAGGGGAAAATTAAGGTGTGAACAACAAACAAATAAATCACATTTAAAAAATTATATGTACATTTTTACATTATTATCTTAAAGAACTGAAGTGTCCTCTAAGTACAAATATTCACTTAAATAATCTCTAAATAAACCACAATAATTGATTTTTTTTAGTCAAGATAAATTAAAAGTTATTTCAAATATTTTGAAATAACTTGGATTTGCTATATATTTTTTTTAATCATTCAAACGATAAGATAACGTATTTCACGTTATTATTTTATTGTGTTCAGAGTACTCTTGTTGCCTTATAGTATATTACGAGTAACCAGTCTTTTATCTCTAAATTATTTTCAGACCAATAAGCCACCATTAGCCGAAAGATTTGGTAAAGTTTTAACTGCCTCTAGAAAATCGGAAACTTCGCAAGCGTACGAGTAACCAGCAGTGATGTCACTTTTTTTCCAATTCACATAACTAACCTGCTCACTAACATCATTGCAAATGATATAATCCTTCTGGATTTTTTGCAAAGTCAAATGGGGATTGTTGACGCCAACAAAGACAATACCCCTTTCGGTTGCCGGCTCTATAACCACACGGAAATACAACTTGGGCACCGGAATCAAACCATTGTTATTGCTATCACGCGCTAAGTAAAGAGGTGTCTCATAGCCTTCATGGTTGGGCAAAGTAGTGACACCGTAAACGCCGGTATAACACTGGACATAGATCTTGTTTTTGGAAACCCAACTACGCACACCATCCTCAACACGAGCCCAATTGCCGGCATTGAAAACCTGCCATTGTGGTGCAGCATTAATAAACAGAAACGTGGCCCGCTGTTGGCTGCCATACATCATATCAGCCTTGGCACTCAAGTGACCCCGGGACAAAAATATATTTTTAGAACTATCAAAATATTTATCACCGTTACCTCCCAAATCGGCATTAATAATTTGCTTTTGCGACTTCAGGGTATAAAGTTTGTCAACATTTTTACCATCAAAGAAGCCAGCAGTTTGGAAGTTCAATCGATCCACCCCTGTCTGACAGTATTTGCTGCCGGGTTGCAAGGTATGATAAACATAACGGGTAACTTCTTCCTCTTCATTGAAGCAAACATCCATTTGTTCGACAAAGCGCTTAGTGGAGATCTCAAAGCCTACTTTTAGCAGGGTACCTCCATTGCACTCTCTGCCAGTTCTCTTCACCGCATAACTCGGCCAGGAGTTGCAAATTAATTCAGATAATTCGTAGATCATGCCATCGACACTAAAAGTGTTGCCACTCACACATGTGGCAGTAATAAGGGTCTTTGCAATTGATTTGAATTGGTTAGGGCAAAACATTTGCAGGGTTTTACCGGTATCTACTTCCATAAAACCGGTATCAGAATAGGGATAAAAAGCAGCAGCATCGGTCTCCAAGAATACAGGTTGAGGATTACTCAAACCAGAGCGTATCTTTATGCTGCATTCTTGAGATGAAAAAAATTATAGCTTTTGCTAAAAATTTCCAAGTAATCTAAACCTACCAGCAGCTCGGCCTTCAAGGTCTTCGCTTTCAATTTCTAACGGTGATTCCGCCACTTCATCATAAATATCGTCTTCTGCTACTTCAGCATGAATGTTATCTTCAGGGATTTCTTCCTGCAACAATAGCGGAAGTTCTGGAATATCATCTGTAATTTTGAATTTTTCTATTAATTCCCAGGGCACCCCAGTTACACCAGCCGATGTGTTTTGAAAGACACCACAACTTGCAACCAGCAGCAACAAACTTATAACCAACTTCATGCTTAACCAAGGCTAATAAGTTCAAAAATTTTTAACGGCCAAAACTTAAATACTCTCGTGATAACAGAATTCCATACATTTTGTCGTTTTTTTTTTCATTTATTTCAAGTATGAAAATTATGAGCAAGAAAAAATTAATTATTTTGCAGTTTTATTTGCGTGATTAGATATTATTTTTATCGAAATATTTATTTTAATTCATTGTACACATTTTATTTGTTGACCATTATCTAGTCCCCGGCTATTATACGAGCGAATACTTATCTGGTTTAAGGCGCGTACATAATCTGCTTTTTTACGCTCTTATCATTAACACTATTGATTATTTTAGTTAATTTTGCTTTATTTTCTTCTAATCTCGATTTATATTCTTTTGAGGCTGAAATTAATTGGACATTGAAGGGCACAGATTAGAAAAAATAAGAAAAAATAGACTCCGAAATAACTGATCAAAAAAGCAGTATCCACCTCTCTAAAAATCGGAAAAACAAAATCCGCGTCAGAGGAAAAAATTGTTGAAGTTGACCGAAGAGTATGTATAAAAAAAATTAATGCAAAAAGTCAGTGCATTTTTTCGCATTTTGAGCAAAAGATTTATGGAAGTTGCTTCCAAGGAATGACATTTTTATTGCTCCCAAAAAAATCATTAGGTTCAAACTTGTCATGTATACAAAAGGCCGTAAATATTTATACATATATGTATATTTAAAATTGCTAAAAATATAACCATCAACACCTTGATGTCCCTTTATATGTATATTTATCGCACTTTTTCCAAAAATAAATTAAACTGAAATTCAACAATTCCCAAAAGTAACAATTATGAACTTTTGAGAGCACACGGTCAAAAATTATTTTCTGGCAGCAAGAATGATAAAAACAAAAAAAGAAAAAAAAAACAAAAATAACGTCCACTCTAATGTACATGATACCACCATCGATCTGTCAAATTCACATATATACATAATCGCAGTTTTATGTGTGAAAACTTCAAATTCCGGTTGTTCGGGTCATCCCCTATTTTTTCATTATTTTGGTTTTACAGTACGAACTCGATTTGTGCAATCGAAACTTCATATAAATCAAACTATACGGGTATATTCTGCATTCCACGTGAAAATAGAACGTGTGGAGGAATTGCCGTAGAATTATTGTTGGAAATATGTATTTTTAACAACAATGCTATGGCAATTCCGAACGATTTAATTTCCGATTATTTAACATAAAATAATTTATGTTTAATAGTAAAACATAAAAAATGTATACATGTGATTAAAAAAATTATAAAATAATCAGCCGTGTCACAGATTCCGTTCGGAATGGTTTTGATTCCGCATTAACCATTCCGTTCAAATTTGATTTTGGTGCTTCAGATTCCGATCGTTTTCATCAATCCGAAAAAAAATGGTTGAATCGTTTTTATGTATATTACAAGTAGTGATGTAACGAATGTCAATTTTTGATATTCGCGAATACGAATGCGAATACGAATATTTGAAACAATATTCGCGAATACGAATATTTCATGTGAAATTTATAGACATTAAATTAGGGCTCTATCTACGCCTGCAATATGAAAAATTAAAAAATTGTTATGAAAAAGAACTTCATACTCCTGTTGGCGTACTTTAAAGTTAATAAAAACTACCCACAATTTTAATGAAAATGATACAAAGCACAACTTTCTATAAAAAATTTAATGGATTCGCACAAACTAATATTTTTATCCATTTGTTTAAATTTAGTTTAGGATTTATGCATTTATTTATTTAAATTTTTTTGGAAAAATGTTCGTATTCGTCTGAATACGATTACGAATGCGATGACGAATGCTTCCGTATTCGCATTAAAAATGGCAGAATATTCGGCAATTCGAATACGAATATTCGTGCATCACTAGTTACAAGTGTCGCAATATAATTTTGTAGTAAATCATTTGTAGATTTTGTTAAATTTCGTAATTTATTACACTTCTATAAGACATTTAAGTTGCAAGTACCTATATTCCTTGTTGACTTATTTGACTTCTGTAGATCACGTAGAAATAGGCAAATTAGGACACCAAGTTTAACAACAATCTTGGAGCGTTCATATAATGTAAGAGTAGCTAGGGCATATAATGTATTACCATCTGATTTAAAAGTATTTAATTTATCTTTGGAAACTTTCAAAAGAAAGCTTTTTCTACATATGCGTCAAAATAGCGTATTGTTGTAGTTTTTTTATTTTTATTTTTTCCTTTTTTTCTTTTACCTTTTTGGGGTGTTAATATTGATGGTTTATAGGCATAAAATAATTATTTTTTTATTAAACTGTATACCTTGGACCACTGACTGACGCCAGCTTTCATACCTCCATTTCCTTCATCTTGTGATGACGGTCTTCCAGCTTATAACTTGTGCTTTATTATTTATTTTTATTTTTTTATTATCACTATTATGCATTTATTAATTTAATTGTTTTACACTTTGTTTAGTATACATTCATATTTATATAATTTTGGTTACTACGTTGAGGATTTTTTATTTATTATCTGTTATATTATTATTATATTGGTTAAATATTTATAGATATATTTACATATAAAACTATTGTAGTAGTACCTTTTGTAGTAGTATTAGTGAAAACTGATTATGGCCATGAGGCTAGGTTTCCGTGTTATGAATGAATAAATTAAATTAAAAATTAAATTAAATCATAATGTGGCATACGTTTAGGCGTTTTAAATTTTTTGTATGCATATTTTAATTCTGCCTTGAAGTTTTTTGTTTTGTGTGCTGCCAATATGAAGATCATACAAAAATGGTATGACAATACTAAAGAAAACAGTTCCATACCAGTGATGGGAATTGGAAATCTTCATTTCGTACCGAATCTGTTTCAAATTAGTGCCAAAATCACTTGAATAGTGCCAAGCCACTTTTTATAAAAATAATTTAAATGTTGGTACTTGATGTTTATCTATACAATGGTTCTTGAATGATACTTTATTGTGTTAATAAATAAAAAAATTCCATGCATAGCATAAAAACCCAGGCACATGGCAAGTTTTATAAATTTTTAAATGTTAAAAATAATAACAATTGTTAGCTATTTACTTTAATCCAAGAAATATTCTGTCGATATAGCAGAATTTGTACGGTTTTCTTGATTTAGCATTTTATATATATGTATATTACTATTATAGCGAGACATATTGTTAGACTTCAAAAAGTCTTAACCATGTATTAAAAGATGGTAAAGTTTCTCATTTATATTTTACCAAAAAAGTTATGCTTATACTCGCTCTCGAGAATAATTATTTCCTATTGACAGTCTTATTCAGTGATGCCAACTTTTTTGGCTCTAAAGGCACATCAACACTTAAAAAAAGCACTTAAAAGCGTAATTTTGATATCTAAATAGCGTAAAAAGCACTTTAGTGAAAAACGACTGAAAATCCATAACGTGAATTAATGTGAAGTTTAATAATGTTTAAAATTTTCTTAGCTTTTCTCCATTTAATGAAATATATCAGACGAAAAATTTATGTTTTACACTGAAAAAATAAATACGCCGAGTAATTATTAAAATAATTTTAAGAAATACACAAATTTCTTAAAAGCAGTAATTAGTATAGGTATAGAAAATAGCGTAAGTTTGCTAATAGTAGTAAAATGTTTTCGACGATTGTATTGACATGACGTTGACGTTGACAAATGGAATAAGGGTGATTCTTTCCACACTTAATGAAAAGTGGAGAATAGAAGGAATACCTTGAACGGTTCAATAATATTAATTAAAAATTAATTAATTAAAAATTATTGGTTAAAACTCACTCACACATTTTTAAATCTGTATTCTCTTTTAACTTCTTCAGCGTATTTTGTTTCGTTTGGATACATTTGTATAACAAAAGGAAAAATATTATTTGTGTCTCCACTTAAAACATGTTCTGCTGCAAACTTTGCAAACCAATTCAAAACATAGCCCTTGAAATTATATCCAGAAAAGATGTGATATCTTCTAAGAGCCTGGATCGATTTTTTCAAACATAGCTAATAACACTATCGATCAAGTCACCTTTCAAACAGAATAAACTAAATTAAAATCGGTCCAGCCGTTTGGTCTGTACGAGTACTTGTACAGACACACAGATACACAGACACACACTACCAACTTATAACACCCCTTTTTTTGGTCGGGAGTTAAAAACTAACAGCCTTATTTATAAAAATTATGAAAGCTTTATAAAGGCTTTTTAAGAAAAATTTTGTATGAAAATTTGTTTTAAAAACTCTTTATAAAGCCTTAATAAGTTTTATAAATAAGGCTGTAATTAATTGTATTCCAGTTTTGAATAAATAAATAAAAAATAGTATTCTTTATTGAAAAAATATGCTAAAAATATTTTTTTTACTTTAACATGCAGAAAATGTTAATTCCGTCCATGAAATTAAAAGTGATTTCATTCCGAAATTTTTTTCGTTTTCTAAAGCACCAAAATACGGATTGAATTCCGTTTCCGAATGGAATTGAGCTTTGTGACATGACTGATTAATTGTTTGTGATATTGCCGTCTCTTTAATTTTTTGAATGGCAAATAATTTTTCATAAGTAATATTATTCTCTGTTACTCCATACAAATGTTAAGTGCATTTATGGCATCTAACTTTTGTGTGTTTTTAATTTGTATATTCTCTGAAGTTTCTTCGTCTGAAAAAATTTAGAGTCTCGCTTTCGTCTGAATAATCGTCTCTGATCTATTCATTGTAAATTCGGTGTAAATAAACAAATTTTTTTTCTACTCATGGAAATTTTTATATTCATGCATGAAGAGTTAAGAGAGAAAAAGTGTTATGTTAGCACTGGCGTGCAAAAACTTTTTTGTATCTTCTTTGAAACTGAAAGTACTTGCTAAAATTACATTTTAAATTCAGTAGATTCAGAGAGAAAAGCGTTTTAAATTTATTAAAAGAGAAAAAGTTGCGCTTATCGAGGCTGTATTTTAAAAGAAGTTGCACTTTTGAAGACTAATGTAAAAAAATTACCTGTTGCAGCAATCAGTGTTGCAATAATCGGTGGTTGTGCAAATCGGGCTCGTAGGTACTGTATTTTTAAATTCTCTATTAGATGGATATATTTTTGGAGAAAATAGAACCTTAATTTTTTTTCAATAAAATTTTTTTATGTATGTATAATATCGTCGGCTCAACCAAATTTTACAGGATAGACAAAAAATAACATTTTCAAAACACATTAGTTTTCTCGACATGTAGAGTTTCAAATTAAAATAAATGTTTTAGCCTGTCGGCGTCTCGTTATCTTTCGACCGGCACTAAAATGTTATGTTATAAAAAGTGGATTTAGCTGGTTTACACTCCAAGCCGACGATATGCCATGTAGACGATATTTCTTTTTTCTACACCTCCTGGCAACACTGACAAAACACATGTGCAAAATTTGGGAAATATTTGTGTTGGTATGCGTTTGTTTACAAACAACCCTCTAGTCAACCTAGAACCATTATGTCTCTATGTCAACACTCTTTCTCCAGCGACAATTGCACTAGTTAAAATGTCGACAACTTTCCTTTTATGCGCGAGTAGAGATTCGTTAGAGACGACTGGTGATATTGTCAATGAACGCGTCAATAGTTTGTTTTTATTTTTAATTATGTTGTGCAATAATATTAAATCAATATATGTAGACGAGGTCACTAAAATCTACGAGTGAATCTGCGGTTAAAATATCTTCATGTGGTCGTAAAAGAACTACATTCTCAATAATAGTCTACTGATAGATTTTGAATGACAACCCTATGTTATTTGTCAATAGGCATTTGCATTGGCTGGGGTATACCTAGTCAGTAGCACTGTTGACAATGTCACTAGAAAATCACTATAATTTTACTATTGACAACGAGCGAGGAAATATCGATATTGTAGACTAGAGCCCCTAAAAGTTACTAGTGAATCTTTGGTGCCAATGTCTCCATGTGGTCCCGAAAGAACTACTAAGTCAGTAGTGCAATAGTCTAGTGGTGGATTTTCAATGACAAGCTAATGTTAAATGTCAATAGATGATACCATTGGCTGGGGTACACCTGGTCAGTAGTGCTACTGACAACGTCACTAGTAAATCACCACAATTTCACTATTCGCACTTTCTGCTGGGTTGTTACAACTGATATACATATACACCAATACATCCATCGTGCTTCGCTTATAGTACGACAGCATTTATTATTGGTTTAGTATAATATATGCGACGTGAATACGTTTAAAAATCTTGACGTTTTTACATTTCAAGACTGTTTACGCAGCTCTCTAATACGTACCTTTTCTATTGCTGGGAAACAACAGGATCAAATGATTCCACGATTTGTTGAGGGGAATACGTTTAAAAATCTTGACGTTTTTACATTTCAAGACTGTTTACGCAGCTCTCTAATACGTACCTTTTCTATTGCTGGGAAACAACAGGATCAAATGATTCCACGATTTGTTGAGGGGAATCAGGATTACAGCTATTTCTGTTTTACTTTGATTAACCTTTTTTAACGACCCGCAAATGCATGTAGGAGTACATACATACATATGTATGTATGCAACTTTAATACGGCCCGCACTTATATATTATCCTATATGCACATGTGTACACACTTATTTATTTTTTCTTTTTTTTAATTTAAGACATTTTTCATTTGATTTTTTTTAAATTTATGTACACATGTAATACATATTTATTAATATCAACACAAAATTGCAACTTACAATTGGCACTTTGATAAAATGTGTAGAAGACAAAGCATACACATTTCGTACATTTATACAAATGATGCATACATATTTCTGATCTCTATTTGCCACTTCACAATTTTACACAAATTACATATTTTTACACTAAATTACTATTTTTATTTAAAAAAATTTAATCAGACTTTTAGCAAATACGCGATTATATGCAAATGCCGCAATAAGACCGGAGGAACATTTGCAAGCACATTTTAACTATGTATGGCGAAAATTTTATAGCAAACTGAGCCAGACAGCAGCCAGACACTCTAATCAGAGTTGCCACATCTTTTTCTATCTTTATTCCCAAAACGGTAATAAAAATTAACGTAAAGGCTTTCTGGTGGTAAGAAACCGAAAAAAGTATGTTTTATTGTAATATTTCGTTTTATTTATTAAAATCACATACTAATAAAAAGAATTGTGAGTTTGTACACATATCAAAACAAAATAACAAATTGAAATTGTGAAAATGTTCAACATGTGTGTTTACATACGTACATATGTATGCCAATATGTATAAATGACTTGTAACTACTGAAATGCTGTAATATCTAAAAATTCCGTAAATTTGTTGGTACTTTCTCTTTAAAATGTAAAGCATGTAATATACCATAACTTTGACCAAAAAGGTTTATTCATATTGCCCTGCTGCGACTTTTTGACATTTACAGAAAATTTTCATTTTCTTTTCAATTCTACACGTCAATTAAACGATTAAGATCGTTCTTCTTTGTATAGGAGTAGTCCATAAACATTACATACATGATTTTTACCCAAAAAAATACTACACTTAAATTTAACAACTACAAAAAAGACCCCGTAAAAAATACTTGTTTGGCAGCACTCTATGCTTGCCAAAGCAACGTTATTGTTATTGTTTTTTTACATTTACTTACATTTAACAGCTGATCGATATTGTTATGTGAAAAGTAATGAAAATGGTTATGGAGATGTAATGTTATGTAACCAACTTTTCATACAAAAATGTCAATCAGCTGTTTTCTACGTTGCAGTTACTTTACATTACAGTCGGCTAACTGAGCCTTTACTGTTGCAGTTACATTACATTACAGTCGGCTAACTGAGCTAAGGTCTTTGATTTTAATATAAAAAAATATTAAAAGTATTTCTGATTTTTCACTTTTGTTTTGCGTCACTTTTTCAGTAAAAAATATTTCCTCCTGAAAAAGTTACACAAGCAAGTAGCGAAATATGGCAAATATTTTTAAAAATTTTTTTATAAAGAACAAAGGTCTTGAGCTTGCTTACCAACATATCGATTGTTTCAAGTAGAACTCGTATTTTTTTTACTAAATTGAGTTTTTCAGTGATTTCAATACATTTCACACAAATATACCTCGACACAAAAATTTATTGCAATAGTCTAAAAAATAACACTTTTACAAGCAGTTTCACAATTTCTATTATCCTACCTTTCTACTTGAGACCAACGATATGTATTTATTTTAAAATTATCTATTTAAATAAAATGCGAATCTTCTTTGTTTTCAAAGTTCATGATCAATATTTCTTTTTGTCTAGAGATGGTATAAAAATTCATACATACATACCAGTGAACTGTATGAGTTGATTCACTTTCGCTCTCCACTCACTTTTACAAATCTTTTGTTTTGTTTTTTTTAACATCAATATGTACTAATGATATTGCTTGCAGTGTCACAGAATACACAGAAGTGAAGAAAGTGACAGGTAAAAAAAGCTCCAATCAGGTTTTTGTTAAAATTCATGGAAGAAAGAGAAAACCATAGTGTATTTGATACTCTAGTGTATTACTACTTACCAATTAACACAGCTAATAAAAATGTATTGTACTAGAAAGACGTAGCAAAACAAAACCGACGACAAAATTTGAGGGAAAACGAGACAAACTGAAAAATACCCGTATCTTCCGTCTCGTGACACTTCTGTATGTTTTGTGGCAGTGTTGCCTCTCTAACAACTGACTGTCTTTAACTCACTCTCTTTTTTTAAGTGTTGTCAGTAAACATAAATAAAAAATTCGTACTGTTGTTTGATTGTTTTGCATAGTAATCAAATAACCAACAAAAGCACGTTGACTAGAGAAGTCTTCAGTTTATAAAACATTGAGTAAATATTTCCATACATAAATAAATAGCGTTAAGAAACTATTAAAAAGTGTTTTTAGAAAATTTAACAGAATGTATTCAGAAATAATAAAAAATTTCGAAAATGGAGTTTTTCGTGTAATAAAAAAAATTAAATAAAATGAAAAAATCTATCTCTTCATATTGTGTTAATTAATAGTTTTTCTCATGTTAAAATAATTTATAAAAAAGAATGGGCCTAGCTATTTTATTTTATAATATTACATAAAACTATATTTGTCAGAAGTGGTTTAGGAAGTATTCAAAACAATCATACTGATTCATTGCTTTAGTGAGTCATATGAATGAATCTAAATTGCAAGCAATGACAGGCATTTATTAACAAGTCTCATTGATATGAATCATGCAATAGCATCATACATTTTGTTAATGTTAAGTGCTAGCTCAATATTCATTTTAGAAAATGCGAAATTATGCCGTTTGAATCGTAATCATGCAGATCACTGATACATACGTATCTAATGCTGTCCTGTACAAGACCATTTATACGACCTTTCAAGACATGAGAGTTTTTTCAAATGATTTATTACAGCGAAATATTCTAAACCAAACGCTAAAAAACACTGTTGGCAAGACAAACAACTGAAACAATTGTCGTATTGTTGTATAGACCCTATGTAATGTATTATATAATGTAATATTATATATTTAGTCTAGTATAAAATCGTTGAGTAGTAAAAATATGACACTCGTAATTAGGCCCAATAATTATATTTATGTACATATGCACATGTATACAATTATTTATGTATTAATGTTTGTGTTACACAAAATTTGTTTCGAGTAATTTATAAAATTTTGGATATTTTTGAAGTTTTGTTTGTCTAAAATTGAATTTCGATTTCGGCAACACTGCTAACTATACACATGAACTTTTTAGCGGCATTTTTGTTTTTAGTTTGCGCGTAAATATGCTGCTTACATATTCATGAATATACACCTAACCATACATATGGATAGATATGTATGTGTGCACACGCATGCATACTTGGCGTTTTGTCTACATATTTACATATATATGCATATGTCTACATATGTACATATGTACATATTTCTTTGAATTACACCTGCATGCAATTTTTTTTTGTAAAAGTACCTACATAATTTGTTTTGATTATTTTAGCCAGTTAATTGTGCACTTTTTTCTATAGAAATTCTTTGATTTTGTTGCGAGGTTTTACTTTTGTTTTTGTTTACCTAAGTAGGAGCTACTATGTAAATTGCGGGTTTTCTACTTACTTGCTGCTTGTTTGTTATTTAAATGATGAATTATTCGTTATCTTTAATATGTATGTATGTAGTAGGTATGCACATCATTCTTCTTGGGATGACTATTGTTTTCTTTTGTGTTTTTAATGGTACCCTTATGTATGTACATATGTAAAATTCATTTTTAAGTACAAGGCGGAGGGTGTTATACATATATATGGGATGGTTTTGGGAAATGAGAAATAGATTAGCTTCTTTTAGGTATGTATGCTTGTACTTGACAGGAAATACTTACCTTTTCACAAAGGGGTGCATATGGAGTGTATGTAATTGTGTTCGATTTCATTCAGAACATGTACATATGTATGTATGTAGAACAGCTGACGGTAATTTTATAACATAAATTGCTGATGATTTCAGGTGTAGCTGATTAGATGACAAATTCCAATTAATGTAAGAACCCTTTCGCACACCAAAATTTGCTTTCATAAAATCTTTTAAATTTTCTTCTAAACTGTGTTACACTACTTCTGCCCACACAAAGTTTACTTTGACAAATTTTCACTATACCGCGAACAGTGTTGCCAGAAAAGGCAGAATGCTAAATCGGTCCAAAGTATCTGCTAGAATATTCTACAGAAGAAAACAAATAAAATACTGGATTTTCAATTTACACTGGTTGTTTTTATCAGATTTTTTAAAAACTTGAATGCTTTTTTTACGAAAGAATATGCTAAATCTAGAAGTGAAAATGATAAATAGCAACAAGGACTAAGAAGTAACTACATATAAGTAAGTCCTAGTTTACACTATGGAATTCTTATTTGCTAAGCTGAATAGTTTGTTATAAGAGACAGAGAGAGACGAGAGGAACAGAAACGTTTCTTTTCCCCTCGTCTATCCTAACAAACTAATCAGCTTAGCAATAAGACTTGCATAGTGTAAACTGGGACTAACGAAGAGGAACAACAAAACGCTCCCTTTCCTTTCTCTACGTTAAACTCAAAACTGTAAGACGACTTTTCCACACGGAAAGTTTACTTTTCAAAGTAAGGAGCGAATAGAATGGGAGCTCCTCTCCCTTCTCTCCAACAAACTCAAGACTTTGCAAAGTAAGCTTTGTACGTGCAAAAGCCGTTCCAGTAAACTTTGCATGCGTGATTAAAAAATAATGTACATATGTACAGAGCGTTTCTATATTATTAATATAGATTATAACTAAATTTTTATGCTATAAAATTCAATTTGAGTTTTGAGACACAATTTTCTTAACAGAAAAATTTGCTTTAAAAAAATCTGTATTTTATGCAATAAATTCGATTATATTTTTCTTGTTCAATAGCAACTGAGAATCTCTGCTTTTTAATAATAATAATAATAATAATGATTTATGGCAATTCATGTTGTTATCTTAAAAATAGATTTGACTCTACAAATATTTCATTGCGTGTTGTGTTTCAGAATTCCCTTTAGATCTTATTATTTTTATTATTATTTTAACACGTGCTATTAAACTCAATTTACTTTAGTTCTTTTTACCTTTATAAGTTCTGAGAAACGTGTATTTTTATTATCTAAATCATTTTATTGATTCATTTTTGCAAGTTATTGTTTGCATTACAATTTATTATTGACATTATTTTTTATATTTATTACCTTTATTTATTTAATTCTTATTCGGTTGCCAATGTTAGTTATGCGTTCGATTTACTTACCTGCCTGTATATCAATGGAAATTTTGTTGTAAATTAAACCGAGTGTGTTAAGAAGATTATAGTAAATTTAATTTCTAAGCAGCCAAACAATGGAAACTATTCTCCAGCAATAAACGGTGGGCATAATAGCAAAATGAGATGTTGAAAATAAACTGAAACAGCATACATCAGGAAAAAAATAAATCATGTTATGGATTTTACGATTTGTTACGATGTTAACAAAGTAAAAGATGTTTTAATTTTTTTAGGTGGTATTTCTTACACTAGATTATCAATCAGTAAGCTCGTGGTCTTAAGCGTTTTTTCAAACGTTTGAGGTTTTAACTAAAAAAAGAGTTAAAAAAACTCTTCTTAATATGAACTCTTGGTTATTTTGACTTTTTCTCTGGTTACTTGAATTTTAAATTATCGGGATTCGACTGTATGTATGTATATCAGTGCTGGCCAGTGGCCACCGTATTCATTTGTATAAGAAGCCGATTGAAGTTCGGCACTCTGTTGCCACTTTGGCCGACTATGATGTATGTATTATTCATTTGTATGTAATATGAACATACATATTTTTCCTGCACTTTTCGAAAAATCAAACAAGAATTACAAGCTTGCAAAAGTTTTCATAACTCGTTTGACTTCCTGCATCCAAGCTTGTGCAGCATTAGCTTCAACAAAAAACTTAGCTTCTGTTCTATCTCCTCTTTTTTTAAATATGTACCTGCATTATTTTATAAGATACAGTTTTATTAGAATTATTTTTACTGTACGCGCCACTGTCCTGAATGACTTACCTACCATCTAACCAACCTTAATTATGGGTTTTATTTTTATTAGGTTGTGGTTAGTTGAGAGCTTTGTGACATCAGTCGCACGCTGGCTTTTCTTTACAACCACCGACCGCCCTTACCGTGTATTATTAGGTCAATGTTCCTATAGCCGTTTGCTTAAAGTTATATGTGTGTAACTATTTAGGGCTAATTCCATTTAACATACCTGAAGAGTAAAAGAAAACAAATTAAATTTATTATTTTATGGATTGTATAAAATCCCATAATCATTATCTTTTATTATTTTCTAAGCATATGGAAAAACATTTATATATGCACGTACGTTTCTATGTCTGTATGTTTGTATTACAATATATAATAATAATTTTTTTTACTTGTTACCTTCTTATTCACCGTTTGGTTTTTTGTTTTTTTTTTTTTTTTTTTTTGGACACTTAATATTTAACTAGAAAAGATATTTTGCAAATTTCATAGCCTTATTCCTGGCTATGTGCCATAGATATGATAGTTATTTTGTATCTATGTATGTAAGTATGTATGTATTTGTGTTATATAAACAAACATATGTCTGTCTGCCTGTCTGTACTCATATGTAGAAGACAGTTACTTTAAATTACTTAAGGTGTAGTTGAAGAAAAACAGGTGTGTAGGGAAATAAAGAGATTTGGAAAAGATATTGAAGTTTAATTATTAGGTTATATTGTGTAGAAATTGTTTTTGTTTTCTTTTTCGTTACATTAACGTAAAACTTAATTAAATTTACTAATATACATATACATATATATTTAGGAGCATTAGTGTTATTTTTTCTTTCTTTTTCGTTACTACTTAGCATTTATATTTATTATATACATTTATATATGTATGGACTTATGTATACATATACATATATTTACAATTTAATAGAATACATTACAAGTTTTTCATTCTTTTATTGTGTTTTTTCTCTTTATACTCGTTTAGTTAAAGCTAAATGTATTCAAATTTTTGGTTTCATTTCAAATTATGAGCTTAAAGTATGCCCTAATTTACACTATGCAAGTCTTATTGCATAAAAGAAACGTTTCTGTTCCCCTCGTATGTCTCTCTCTCTTCCTCAAACTAATCAGCTTAGCAATAAGACTTGCATAGTGTAAATTATGACTATGTTAGTTACAAAGCTTATAAGCTTATTATATTTATGTAGATAATTCTCAACAACATTTTGAGAGTTTTTATATAAACACGAAGTTTTTTTTATAACTTTTTCAAGAATTCTTTGGTTGAAGTCTACTGCTGCCTTTCTTAAGCAGAAACGAAATGCATTTAGACGAGCTTTCAATACTCAATGATAAGCCAACAATTTTTTTATTTAAAAAAAAATATGTATAATATTGTTAATATTTCATAATATAAAGAACATTAATATGCTTCAATAGCGTCATATCTCAAAATTATTGTTTTGCAGAAAACGAGTTTGAAGATTTGAATTTACTAACAACTGTCTGTATGCATTTCATTCCCTCTTATGGAACTCATCAGTAGACTTCAACCCAAAAGATTTTGAATTCAGCTAAAAAACTTAGTATGTTTATTGTAAGACTTTTAAGGCTCAATCAGACGTGACATAACCATAGCCATAGAAAGCAGCATTTCGAACCAAACTAATGGGCAACACTGTATTTGATTATAGGTGACTCGCCATAACGCCACTCTCACCATACAAATCAATTGAATTTTGTTTTGGCTATGGCTATGGCATTATGCAAGGCGCATTTATTAGGTGGCAGCACTACACCAGGTGACTAATATCATTATACCAATCTAAATGTCAAATTTGGATTGTGTAGGTATAAGCCTAAAAGCATGCTTTTGTTTGTGTATCCATAAACACCTTTCGAAAATTCAGTTTTGTATGGTGTTTGACATTTCCTATAAGAAACATGCAATCTGACGATACTACCCTTTTTTGAAAAGTAAGAAGGTAATTTATACCAACAAAGTACATGTGGTTGTTGCTGTTGTAATATTTGTTGTAGAATCGCGGGTACCTGATTGATGTGCCTTGGCATTATGGCTATATCACGTCTAATTTAAGCTTTAAAACGTTATTGAGAATCACAATATACAAACATAATAAGTTAAAGGCCTCAAACAAAAATCTGCACAAAACAAGCATCATTATTCGAATTTACATGATGAGTAGTTCCATAAGCGGGAATGAAATGCATATAGACAATGCTTAACCAAAAAATAAAATTAAGAATTTCAGTAATTCTTATCTACTAACAAACAACTTAATGGAAAAAATAACATTTTATTCTTCTCTCAAGAGTACCTATACACTAGCCCTGCAAAACTATCGATAGTCGCTCCACTCGATAGTTTCGATAGTTTTATGTAAAACTATCGATACTATCGATAGTATCGAATAGTTTTATAAAAGTTGCCACATAACCTACATTTGACTCGAAAAAAATCCAGAGTCCTCAACATTTTCATTAGTATATAAAAATATATCAAGCCTTTTTTTCGATTTTATCGTAAGCGGCATATTATCGAAAATATACTTTTTTATTGAACTTAAAATTTTATGGGCCTACCCATGGTTTAGAATTATCAAAATGCGAAAATTGTTGATAACTTTTAGGACACTAACTGTAAAGTTTTATCGTAAGAGACGATTGGCGGCCGTCGCGATATCAGTACCACCAAAATTTATCTTTGTGTCGACGATGTTGAATTTATTAAGATACTTGTGACTACTATTTGTCGAATAACACTTGGATTTATAAATAAATTCATATACATACATATGTATTTAAGTACTTATGTATACAGAAGCAGGGATGCGATGTCATATTTACAAATTGTACTAACTTTCAAAAAAAATTTTAATTTTTTCAGTACGATTGTACCTAATTCTTTATTTATATTTTTTTAATACTTGTACTTTTTAATTAACTAAAAATCAATTAACAAAACGTCAGAAGGTGCACAAAGAATATTAGTTGCTGGGATCTGAATATAAATGTAACATTTACGATATACTACGTTTATAACCTTTTTTTATTCGATTGTTCACAGTCGATGCAAATAGTCGGCTTCTCTCCTTGGTAGGAAAATAAAATTTCCACATTTGCAGATGAATTTGGAATAAATAACATTATACAATTGTATCAACTTTTCCATTGCTGTACAAAAGCATAAATCAACTACGGATAATTTTCTTCAAAGCTGCCGGCTACTGTTTACTGAATTCGATTATTTTTACTCTTTTAATTACTTGTTTTTTTGCCGATAGTATCGATAGTGGAAAAGACTATCGATATTTCATTTACAACAAAACTATCGATACTATCGATAGTACTATCGATAGTTTTGCAGCTCTACTATACACAGCGTTACCATATGTGAAGATTTATCTTATTTTCGAAGTTTTTCGGGATGTTAACCAGACCAAAAAATTTCTTTGTTAAAAATAAGATTTTAAGGTCCTTTTGACTAAAGTACTGACATATTTTCTTCTTTTCTTCATCAAAAGTATGAATTATGTGCATACAGTTTACATTTTATTTTAGTTCGAGTTGAAGGTTTTTGAGAAAGAAAATATGGCAACGCTACCTATACAAGACATTTGTATCAAGAATGATAAAATAAAGATTACGCCTTGCGCACGATTTACCGTTTGATGACGTAGTAGTCCCCTTGCAAAGGTTACCAAGTCTGTACCATATGTGAAATTTATAATTTCTTGCAAAAAATTTATTTATTTTGTTGTAGTTGGCAGCCCTGTGATTAATTTACTCAGAGAGATCTCCAAGAAAAAAAATTAAATGTTGTTGCTTAAAAGCTGCAAAACTAAGAAAAATAAAAAACAAAATAAAAATAAAGAGATAAGAAAAAGAGCAAAAATGTGTGTAATAGTTCTATAGTTGAATTTTACTAACCAATGAGAACACAGGCTGAGTGACGTCAGAATTCCATCATGCGCAGAAATGTATTTTTATTCTTGCGCGCTGGCGTAATCTTTGTTTTATCATTCTTGATTTGTATGACATTTTTAAGCAATATGAAGAACGATATGACGAGTCATAACTCAAAACACGTGATTTTTGAGTTAACATTCTGCATTATCAAGTCACTTCTTTTCAGTTATGACTCAATTTAAAGAAAGTTCTCAATATACTTGTGTCAAATCAAGGTATATTTATTACACCTATGCAATCTTCCTCCTCATTTTTAAACTGTCCATATTTGTTTACATTTTTAGTCATCATTAGTTGGGTTATAGACTCTCGAGTCGAGAGCTCAAAGGTTTTTACAATTTTTTACTACACACGCGTACACATAAAGGCTGGGATACAATGAATCCGTCATACGTTAAACTTCGCCTTTTTCAACTGACATTAACGCAACGACGGATAAGGTTGGCACAATGAGTACTTTATGGACGGAAGCATTTGAACATCTTCATTAGGTTGATTCTCCATTTTATTTATTAAATTCAACTTTTTTTTATTTATTTCGTTTTTGTTTTGTTTATTTTTATTTTTGCTGCCACAAAACACAAAAAAACTTATTCAGAACATACCAAAAAAACCAACCAATAGGTCTGTTCCATATGCATAACAAAACAGTCCGAACTTGTACAAAGTTATCCGAAAGCGTTCCAGATAGCAATTTTTGTGCAATTTTGAAAGCGAATGAGAGCAATTTTTTTCATTTCCTGTACAAACTAGTACGAGCTTTTTCTTCTGGGTAAGTTCGGACAAGAACTAAATAATCAGCTGTTTTTTGTTTACATATGAAACTGAAAAATGATTCTGAAAATTTGTAAATACATATAGGAAGAAGGTTTTTACACACAAATTTATTAAAAAGCAAAATGGAAGGTTTTTTGAACAAAGTTGAAGTTGTAAGTGCATTTGTGCATATTTCTCCATTTCTTTAATATAAAAAATGCTCTTTTTAAATAATTTACTTTTTTGGAACTCATTTTCATTTAGTTTTTACAGCTGTTGCCAATGATGCAAATTTTTTGTTTATATAATGTTAAGCGACTAAAATCACTTGAATTAAATTTAATGTAAAAAGTAAGCAACGTTCCAGCAATTCTGGATAACTTTTGCATATTCAGAGAGTAATTTTCATTTTTCTCTCATTAGTCCGAACTTGTACAAAATCTTGTGGAACACACCTAATATCTGTCAATCTACTCAACGTACGCAAAAAGTTGAAAGTTGAGCAAATTTCGTACTTTGCGTTGGCGGACACGTACTGAATGTAACAGACCTCATAAGAAACCATGTATTTCAACTTAGCTGTCAGTTGAAAAAGGCGAAGTTTAACGTATGACGGATTCATTGTGCCCCGGCCTTAATCCAGTAAATGAGACGGCAAATTGAGAAAGAGAAGTGACAGTTCATTGACTGAGTAAATACAGTAAAATGTAAACAAACAAAAGCAAAGAAAAACAAACATTTTTTAATTTTTGATGAAAATTTCAAAATATCAAAAAAAAAAAAAATGTATTTACATACTTATAAACATAATAATATGTATTTGAGTTTGATGCTAGAAATATGTATATTCGGGTATGTTTTGTATTCCACGGGAAATTAAAACGTGCGGGATTGCCATGGAATTATTGTTGGAAATATTTATTTATGCATATTTATGGCATTTCCGAACAATTTAATTACCCAATTGTTTTACTTTTTCGAATAATAATTAAAATTAACTAAAAATTAATAGCCATGGGCCTGTGGCAAAAATTAAATAAAAATATACTTAATAGTAACAAACCAAAAAAGTTTGTCTTAAGTAGAACAAAAAATAAGCAAATTAAGTAACATGTGTATAATTAGTAAAAAGAACAAAACGACAATGGTAAGACTGTTGTAAATATAGTGATGGTAAAATTGAGCTTACAATACAAAAAAGCTTTCAGCAAATTGAAATACGATGAATCAAAACAATTCACATATTCCATTTGCAATAAAATGCTAAGTATATAAAGCAGAAATCTACATCAACTGACACCACACACAGTGGACCAAACACAAAAGAACGCTGATGATGAAGGTTTAGTGGCCTTCGAAAACAGCTGGCTGTTCCGTTCAACTATGTGTTGTTAGTCAGAATATTTACAACAGAGTTTGGTGTTATTTTTTCATTAATAATTATCACATGTAATTTGGCTTAAAAAGCGATACGAACTTTAGCCCGTTCAAATCAAAAATACTTATGTTTTACTTTTTGTTTACTTTTACATATGTATGTATGTATATGCAAACGTTTTTTTCTTCTGAATTTTACTGGAAACGTACTCGAGCACACCTATTGATTTTAGTTTATGTTTGTGTGTGTTTTTCTGACAGCTAAAAAATTGTGTTTTTTTCTATTGTTATATTTTTGTAGAGTTGCATATTCCTAATAAATAGACCTGGATTAAAAACCTTAAGCTTCTTTTTCCCTTTCTATTTAGCTTGTGTCGCATGTTGTTTTATTAATATTTGCTTTATGATATGTATGTAAATACAGTGCACGCTCGAAAACTCGAACTTACGATTACTCGAACGTTCCAAAACTTGAACACTTTTTTTTCTCCATTGACTATTCTAAAACTCGAACAAAATTTGATGGCTCTAAAACTCGAACAAAATTTTTATATTTTTTTTTTACATCATTACTCTTATATTTGTGTTTACATATATATTTATGCTTCAATTTCTTGTTTTGTTTTGATTATGTTAAAAATTCACCGTTACCTTATGACATTTGTATTGTTTAAAATTGATTTACATACTTTATTGTTGAAAAAAATTTTGAGCAGTAAACACGTGTACATAATTTAAAATGAAAAGAAAATTAAAAGTTTTGACATTATCCGAAAAGGCAAACATTATTAATGCAGCCAAAAATGGTGAAAGCATTACAAGTTTATCAAAAAAAAATAATGTAGCAAAGTCTACTATATGTGGAATTTTAAAAAAAGAAACAAAAATTTTAGAATGTGTTAACAACACGCTTACGGGACCAGGAAAACGCAAAACTCTTCGCACTTCGGAGCTCCCTAAAATGGAAAAAGCTCTATACAATTGGTTTTTATCGCAACGTGCCAAGAATTATCCTATTAGTGGGCTCATTATAAAGGAAAAAGCAAAAGAGCTACATAGCCGTATGAGCAATGGCAGCACATCATTTTTTGCCAGCGACGGATGGTTACAAAAATTCAAGAAGCGTTATGGTATACGCTTAATTACAATATCAGGTGAAAAATTGTCTGCGCGTCCTGAACTGGTAGAGCCATTTAAAATAATTCTTAAATCTAAAATAGAAGAGTTTGATCTAAGCCAAGAGCAAATCTATAACGCAGACGAATCTGCATTATATTGGAAGCTTCTTCCGCAGAAATCGTACGTATCCACATTGGAAAAGCAGGCTCCAGGAAGAAAAACTGAAAAGCAGCGTCTCACATTTCTTGCATGCGCGAATGCTACTGGAAAACACAAGCTTAAAATGTTCGTGATTGGAAAATCTAAAAATCCCAGAGTTTTTAAGAACTTTAACTGCCCAGTGGAGTACAAAAATTCAAAGACAGCTTGGATGACCTCAGGCCTTTTCAAAGACTGGTTTCATCTTTCGTTTGTTCCACAAGTAAGTAAATTGAATCATTTTTAATTACGTTACAGATATTTATCTAAAAATATTTTCTAATTTTCTAGGTACAATCCTATTTAAAAAAAATTGGATTGCCACAAAAAGCTTTACTGTTACTTGATAACGCCCCATCGCATCCAGGCGAGCATGAATTAAAGTCTTCGGACGGGTTAATTACAGCCATGTTTATGCCACCAAACGTGACCCCTTTGATTCAACCAATGGATCAAAATGCCATAAGAATAACTAAACTACATTATCGAAGTTCGCTGTTAGCTGCTGTCTTTGCTGATGATTGCGGTTTGATCGAATCAATAAAAAAAATCAGTTTACGAGATGCGGTAATATTTTTGGATGGAGCTTGGCATAAGCTGAGTCAAGAAACTTTGGCGAAATGCTGGAAACCCATTTTGAATTTTACGAACTTAATAGAGGATGATGAAGATAATATTCCGCTAAGCATTTTAAAAAATCAAAAAGAAGCAGAAGCAAAACGTTTGTCACAAGAAACCGTTAATATTCTTGAAACTTTAAATCCTGAGGTATGACATTTAAAAGTAACATACATATCAATAATATGATATCATAAAAAACAAATTTCTTTTTAGATTACTTTTACTGAAGATGATATAAACGAATGGAATAATGATAATTGTGTTAATGAAGACAGTCCGATTGAAACTTTCATTGAAAAAAGCAGTTCCGAGGATGAAGATGAATTGAATGAGAATGCACCAGAGCGCATAAGTTCATCCGAAGCTGTAAAACTTTTAACCAAAACCATACAATGGGCAACTTTTGAAAGGATTAGCCCAAGAAAAATGAATGTTCTGCAATCGCTGCGCGAAAAAGCTGTACTAAATGAAGTCTCAAGCAAAACACGTCAAACAACAATAACTTCATTTTTTTCTAAGAATCCATAAACATATGTACATACATATATTTCATGTATATTTTGTAAAAAAGCGAAAAACCTTGTTTTAAAATACTAAAAATAAAAGTATTTTTTGTTGAAAATTAAAAATTTTAATTATTCTTAATATTGTTGACTTGGATAAAGCTAAAAATCAGGTAAAATGTATAAATACATACATAAAAAAAATGACGTTCGAAAACTCGAAAAATTCGATAACTCGAACAGCGCTGGTTTTAATTAGTTCGAGTTTTCGAGCGTGCACTGTATTAATATTTGTTTGCCATTCTATCTTTGGAATATTAATAAGAAAACATGTGAATATGCACAAAGCTTAGAATGCCAAGAGCATACCTATTGATATGATTTCTCCAAGTAAATGTGTTTCATTATATTTAATTAATTTTAATGTTAATGCATGGCAACTGAGTTCAACTTAATTTAATTTGTTTTTTCTTTTAAATTGTTACTTGAAGACAAAAGCAATGCCGGCAAATAATTTATTCGAATTTCCCTTTATAGCGATTATACTTTCTATGGTAATTAAATATATGTGACAGCGCATAGAGAAAGGGACCTAGGGTAAAAACATAAATTTTCACTTTTTTTTTTTGATGTGGACAACATCTGAGCATCGAATGAGACCGATCCCATGCCCCAAAAGTGTTCCCTCCCAGAGATATGCGCGTTTTATGATGTGATGGTACACCAAAGATACACGTATGTACTTAAATCTTTAAAATGGCTCTCCTGAACAAAACCGGTCTTTACCCTTAGGTCCCTTTCTATTTTGCGCGTCACATATATGAAAAAACATCTGTAGATCTTTCTTTTTAGTAACAAGGTAGCAAAATTTACTTTGAGCCACAGGGCATATTACGGCAACCGATATCGAACAAATTTTCAAAATATATCAAAGAAAGTTTTATGGAAATATTCGCCCTCATTCCAGTTGTCAATATCGACGTCATTTTAGCATAATACCAAAAAATTGGGGCTTATCTACCCGTTGTCGAAAGCAACTGATTACTATTAACAGGCTCACTCTTGTTTCTAGACATTATAGAGGAGAAATAATCCCTCAATTGCACAAAATTGTTCTCGAGAGCGAGTAGACAAGCCCCATTAATTTTTTTTTTTTTTTGGTATTGTGTTAAAGTGACGTCGATGTTGACAATTGGAATAAGGCTGATTTTAAAATGTCGTTTAAAATCGAATGCCATAATTTGCAATCCAAATCTCTTCTCGTCAGTAATAAAAATTAATACATGTTGAAGGAAAACTTACTCTGAAATTGCAGCAAATAACATTGAACACAAGTTGGTTATGAAAAAACACAGAATTAAAGTCTAAACTTCAACATCTTCACTGCTACATTTAGTATTTTCTTTTCTAAAAAAAACATCAATAATTTTAAGCCATGTTCATATAAGGAAGACTCGCCGCAATTCGCTTTGAAAAATGCATTCTGGTGATGTCGAAAAAATATATTGAAAAATGTGTGTTGACATCTGAGAAAGAAAAGAATCACCTGTGTTGTTGGGACCAGTTCGTATAAATTCGTCTTGATCAAGGCAGATCGTCCAAGTACCCCTAGTTCTATAACAAATATTCCAATGCCAAAAACCACATAAACTTTGTTGATATAAATGATTATGACACTTGTTAATGCAGGGTATCTTTGCCCGACTGTACATATATGTACATACATATATATTTCTTGAAAGAAATGTCAAACGCAATACAAAACTGAACTTTTGTAGGGTGTTTTAGGCAAACAAGACAAACAAAAATTAGCTGGCTTAGTGGGGTCATCTTATAAATATGCCTTGGCTTTGATTAAAATTATTATTTCATAAAGTATTTTTGTAAAATAAAATAAAAAGAAATCAAGGCAAATCCGTATCAGATAGTCTCAACAACCCAGCTGACTATTTTCGCCGCATGTAATTTGAATATCGCTCATATGTCAACACACATTTTATCACATCTCAAGTGTTAATTTTTCAAAGCGAATTGAGGCGACACGTACCTTAAAACGCCGATTAATGAGATCAAGTTGAAAACACAGCTGATCTTCTTCTTCTTATTTTTGCCTAATTCAAGGCGAGCACATAAAATTGTTGGCTCGTATGTCAAGAGTTGTTTATGTACCTTATAAGAATATGCCTTTAAAGGAATGGTATTACAAAAGTTATTTTTTTTTAAATTATTTTTAGAAACATTTTCCGATTCAAAACTTTTGAAATGCACTTAAGAGGCCTAATTTTTTCTCTTCAATTTAACACTGCTTGAAACTTTTTTAAGCCATTGCAAATATTACTTATGTATTGTGTGCTTAGACAGGTGAGGAGGAAGGCCTGATTATCCTGGTTTTTATATTTATAATTTACTTGTTAACAAAGCGGAAGCTCTATTCACTATTTTGTAGTTTTAAACAGTTTTTCAAGTGATTTTGTTGGTGTTGATGATACTGGTTTGTTTTATAGCTCATTTCACATGTCAGATGTTTGTTTGTTTTTTTTCTTTACAAAAAAATTACAATTTGTGCGTAAATTTCCACAATTACTAGAACAGCCATTATTAAGGCATTTACACAACAGTAGAAGCGTCGCAGTGGACGTCGACGTTGACGTTGACATTGTGGCCGCTTTGCGTGGTAATCAAACGAGTTTGGCAAATATTGCTGGCCGAGAAGTTTCTCAACGTTGTCACTGTCTGAGACTTTGGTTTCATTCTTAAGTCTTGCATTTCCAATGCAACCCGGCCAATGTCAAACGGACGCTAACGACGATGAACTATTACAGGCAACCAGCAGCGAATCGTTTTCATCACTGCCACTGCCAGCACTGCGTTCTGATTCGTTTATTACTTCCAGCTTAGTTTGGGGATGATCAATTTTGTATTTGTGATGTCGTTTATTAGCAAGAACCGAACGAATATTCTTAGTGCGCACTGTACGTTTGGGTGAGGCACCCAACATGGAACAGTCACTGCTTTCGCCTTCATCATTATCATCATCATGATCACAGTAATCGTCATCATCCACACAATATCCCTCACAGTCATACTCATCCTCCTCGCAATCAAAATCTTCATCATTGTCGCAGTCGTAGTCATCGATATCGAAAAAGGCACAACAACCTGCAGTCGTTTTATATTGCGTTGTAACACTCTGGCGTCGCTTTCGTTGGTGCGGACAATGCGTATTCGCGTAATGCGAGTGCGAGTGTTGGTGCTGACAATGTTGGTGATGATGATAACTTTGACATTCATTGTAGTTTTTAGCTGATGTGGTTAATGTGGTCCTTGCCTGAATTTGGTAGGAGTATAAATCACAAGATTTGAATTGTTTGTTGATTAGACGTTTGTCAGAAATGTTGTTATTATTTACAAGTTCTATTACCTCTGGACCGCGCCAAGTGATGCCAGAACGGATCAAATTGTAGAAACGTAACACACCCCACATAGAGAGCACCTGAAATTGAAAAAAGGAAACAAGTAGAATTTTAACTGATCATTTATATCCCGGTTCACACACGTCAACTTTTAATTCAACTGGTAGGAAAAAAGAGATATTTGTATTTCCTTCTCTTTTTTTTCTTACAGCTGAATTACAAGTTGATCAACAAATGTTTGAAGTGTGTGAACTGGTACTATCAAATTGTGGGAAATTTTCGCCTAGAACTTAATCGCCTAGTTCTCTAATGAGGCTGTTATTAAAATATACAGTGTGTCTCAAAAGAAAGTTTATACATATGTGCTTACCTTACTGAGTTAATGCAAAGAATCTGAGGAGCGTGCGGCATATGTGTAAATCAGTGGCTTGGCTCTTGGGATTTCAGATAATGGAGAATTGCTCGGTACGATAGTTTCATAAAAATTGTAATTCAGCGACTGTGAATAGGACGGTCGGGTCAAAAATTGGTAACCTTGTATCTGATTCTACGACATGAGTCGTAATGTATGTAATTTAATTCGCCTGCCGGATCATAAAACAGTATTTTAGACTAAGATCACGGATAAAATGGAAGGCATTAAATGGCTAAAGGAATTCACAACAGACTACCAATCCTTCGAGATAATATGGATACTAGTACATACCTGGATTCAGTAACTTTTATTGCGATTATCGTATCGCTATAATATATATAACGAAAATTTTTTAATTTTGCTATCCAGTAACATATTTTAACGATATTCATAACAAATACAAACACAACTCGCAAAGCGATTGGCTTGTCTGCGAAAAACACCCAGGGTCTAAGGTGGGAATCGAACCCACGACCTCTGGGCTGAGAGGCTAGCATCGCTACCACTCAGCCACAGGGGCACACATTCGCTGTCGGATGAAGCAAAAAATGTATCTTCTTTAATTCTTCTTTGTGCTTTTCGCTTAAGGTGAATTCACCCATTGTTTCGGAACAAAATTTTTGCCTGGAAAAATTTTTTTTACTGAGAGTTTTTTGCAAAACGATTCATTCAGGCCCTTATTAGGAGCAACTTTCGATCTTCGACTGTAGTCGAATTTTCATTTGGTATTATGACGAGCGTTCGACAAAGAACGACCTTATTGTGAATAACACTCAAAATGATTTTTAAAATTTGCAACAACTTTACCTAAAAATAAAAAAACAATCGTTTACAATAATTTTTTATACTAAAATACTTCATCGAAAGCTAAATTCTGTTCGATAAAAAATTCGTTGCTTACCGAAATTTTCGATGCTCATGATATGAATTGAACATTTGATTTTCGATGTTCGATAGCCAGCGAAGATCGTAAATCGAATAAAACTCATAATAAGGGCCTCATTTCGAACACTTTGTCTGGAAAATCAAGGCTACCATATGAAATACGTGTGTAAACGATGCGCATTAATTTTACAAGTGGCAGCACAGCGGCAAATGATTACAATTTTCTGTGTCACACACATCTTTTTAATTGTTTACTGCAATGGTTTCGTTCAACTCCATACATATGGATATGTTTTTCTTAATTTTTCTTTATTTCTATTATAATAAATGCAAGTATACTCTGTTCTCTTATTATTCATATAATATGATGTGGCAGCTCAGTTCAACTTTAGTTGAAAAATTAAAATAATTGGCAGCTCAGTTCGATTTTGTCCGGACAAAAATTAAAATTAAACCAATTCAAGTTGAAAATGTTCCGAACAAATTTTGTTCTCTTCTTCTTCTCTCTCTCTCTCTCTCAAAAAGAGAAACGTCAAACTCCATATAAAAAAATTTGTCCAGACAAAAATTTTGTTCCGAAACGATGGGTGAATCTAGCTTTAGTTTGACATTTTGTATGCAAAGATGTCACATGATATACAATTAAATGGTGAGGAAGACACAGATGTAAGCTATCGTAAAAAAGAAATTATATAATTACATTATCGTTACCGCAAACGAATAAATATTTCCATAAATATTACGATTTTCGGTTCGCAAAAAGTTACTGAGTACAAGACATCACGATATCGCTGGGTGAGGCGAATAAGCTGACAAAGATGGCATCATCACTGAATAGCATGATGCAAGAAAACGCCAAACCATATTAAAAATTATAAGCGGAACTAAAGCAATCGCCTGTAGAGCAAAACATCAGCGAATGGGAGAACTCTACTGTTAAAAGATTGAACTAAATTCTCTGGGGAAACTACGATCGTGACGATACTTTATCTTACAATTAAGATGCGCGGAAGTGCTTTACATGTGCATAGATCGTCATTGCACCGCAGGATGCACAAAGAACTAAATGTTGCAGCCCTACAAAATTCAATTGGTGCCAGAATTAAACCCACGATGTCAAGGCATATTGTCATACCCCACTCAATTCTCTGTGAAAAATTTATCAGGGCAATTATGAATAAAATTCCGCGTGAGATTTCTCACTTTTTAAATTAGAATTTTTTTGTTTTTCCTATTACTTGCTATTGCTTGAAATTGTTCGCCCATGAGAAATCTCACGCGGAATTTTATTCATATTTGCCCTGTATATTTTTAATGTCAAAAAAAATTACTGAAAAATGTGTGTTGAAATCTAAAAGGTTCCATCAGACGTGCCAAGACGAATTGATACCAGGTGGTCTCGATTTGCAACTCTGCATATTCGCCTCGTATATTTTTTAGCAAGGCGAATTCACATAAGGTGATCTTAATTCGCCAGCTGACATAAATTCCCTGCTGTCAAATGAACCAAAACGTTACGAAATATTTTCACAGCAGTAAATTTTACACTAACAAATATACAAGGCGAATACGCAGAGTTGCAAATCAAGACCAACTTGTATCAATTCGCCTTGTTTGTTAGTGTAAAATTTCATGCTGTCAGAAAATTCCAGGTTGTTTTGCTGATTCGACATGCTGAACCGGGACCACTTGGCGTCAATTCGCCTTGAGACGTGCCATATCATAATGCCATAGCCATAACTATAAATATAATTGCTTCACCTATTAGTGCTGCCACAACCATAAACAGCTGTTTATGATCTCATTTGTTTATTAATTTCAAAAGTGCAACAACAAATATCTCTAACCAGCAAACAGCTGTTTATGGTTACCGCGAGAAACCAAAATTCAATTGCTTTTTAAGCGGCCAATCCATTAAACAATATTATTGCATATGTTGTTTGTCATGTTTTAGACTTGGCAATTTTTCTTGAAGCAATTATCTTCAATTCTCTTTTAAAACTGCTCGTTTGTTTACACTCAGACAGTTTCTTGTTCAATTTTCCTATTGTTTGAATGCTGCGAATGAAAGAACAAAAGAGAATTGAAGTAACTTTTCTGTACAAGCAAGTCAGTACCCCTCTTCTTTCTTCTTTCCTGTCTCTTCCATAAACTCAGACTTGCTTAAAGAAAAACTGCCGAGTCTAAAACATGAGTTTTACATATTATTTTCGTTTTGACCTATACTATGCAATAAATGGCACAATATTTTCAAAGAAAACATTGCCCAATATTCCTGACAGTGAAAAAGTAAGCAACATTGAACAATGTTACCACCACATTACACAATTGTTTTGTTTGTACAATAAAAATCAAAAATCTTTTGATATTTGCCAATGTATTGTACCACCTTTGCATATGACATACACATAGGCGATATTATTGTACAATTCGAAAAATTGCACAATTATATTGCAAGTGGGTGCGGCACTTTATGTTTATGGTTATGGCCAAGGCAAATTTATATAAGGTATACTCAGCTCAATTCGCTTTGAGAAATTTACACTTGAAATGTCAGAAAAATGTACTGAAAGTGGCGAAAATAGTCACCTGAGCCCTTGCGGCCACCTAGTATGGAAATCGCCTTGGTTATGGCTATAATATTATGGCCAGTTTCCTATAACGAAAAACAGTGTTGCCCATAAGTTTGGTTCAAACAGCTGTTTTGTATGGTCATGGTAATGGGGATGTTCAAATTGCAAGAGTCGTGAAAATAGTCACTTGAGCAATTGAGACCACTCAATATGAATTCGCCTTGAATATGCCCTGGTAAGGCACATTTATTTCCAGGTAACATCAGGATTACAAGAACAATGAAAAAAAAACCACATGGCTTTTAGTTGATCCAAAATATCAAAAATAGAATTAGTTGTAAAATAATAATAATGAAAATTATTCACATAAATTTTGAAAAAATTTCTTCACGGCAGCTACCACGAACAAAATTTACAACGTTTAGGCACTTTTCACAATCTTTTAATAGTTTTTTCATATTTTTAAATTTGTTTCAAAAGAATTTTTTTAATAAAATATTTTTCACATACTATAATTTAAAAAAAAAAAATAGCTCAGCTGCGTTTCCGCTACTACCTGGTGAATGTGCCTTGTGCCCTGTCTACAGAATTATTATTATATTTTTCAAACCCTGTTCTAAAACATCAGTCAGTTTCAGTTTTGTTTTCATTTTCAAAAGTTTAAAATTTCAAAATTTCTGTAACTTAATTGAAAATAAAATAAAAAAAAAAAATCATACTAATAATTTGGAGGGGCATTTTATGGAAAATGTTTAAAATCACGCACTTTGACAGGAAACTGTGTCATCTGTTGAGGCATCATTTGGATTTGGTAGACGAAAATATCTGCGAGATCTATTCCATTTGGAATTTCTGCCCGCGAACTCGCTGGAGGTCATTTAAGAACTTTTATTTGGGCAAATTTCTATGTCGAGCTCAATGTTTTCCAATAATCTATTGGTTGGTTTTACTATTAAGTGTCATGGGTAGTGTAAGCAGAAAGAAATGTTTCTACTATGTAAATCACTTGGTAATGAATTGTTAATGTAATTATTAGATCTACAGTTTCTATGAATTTAGCTCCTTGTTTTGGGGCGGCCGCAAATATCTTACAATGTGGCGGCGGCGTACGTTTTACGTTCTGCCACCAACTGTCTTACGTAAATGCCGTTTAGTGGGTGCCTTAATCATGTTAAATTCGTGGTTGCTTTTAAGTTATGCTGTGGTCAAGGTTCGTTCGTTTTACCCTCAAACAGAATATGATAATGTTTTTAATAAAATTTTGGTTTGTGGTCGGTCGTATTCTTTTTTTTTTTTTTGCAGGTTTCCCCCACTCACATGACGCCTTGGCTGACAATAAATACGTTTGTTCTTGGCTTTGAATTAATCATCTGGATAATTGAAGTGTTTTCAGGTGCTTGCAAATTGGAATTGTATACGCTGCTCTCCTTTACCCTGGCCATGCTCAATTATTTGTTTGTAAGGTGTGTGCAAAGTGTTTTTCAAAATGCCATTGCAATGAACGATGTGGAAGATTTAAGATTATGGAATAAGTTTTAGTTTTTTTTTTAAATTATTATTTAAATATTATAAGTGTGTTTGTTAAGCGCAAAAATATCGTGTGATTAAATTGCAATTTTTTATCTAATCAGGAAGATAGTTTGTAAATTGTGTAAAAATATTTTTAATTTTTTTTTTGATATATAAAAAAATTTTAAAAGCACGCCAGCACAGTGGGGTTTGTTAGCGAGAAATTTTAAATATTTTTAAAGCCTTTCATTTTGAAATAAAATTGTGTAAAATTCGTTATTTGAATAGTAGAGAATAATATGCATTAATAAATGTATTTTGAATGCTAGAAATGGCATATATCAGCCGCAACAAGTTTTATCGCAAAAATGCTCGAGAAATAAAATTTTTAACGTTTATAATGCCTGTTATCGGAAATAGAAGGCAGAAAGTTTGTTTCACGTGAACAAACTGTCCGCCTTTTTTAAAAACATATAATTTACCACTTTAAGACAGGGAAAGTTTACTTTGCAAAGTCTTAATTCAGCTGTCTTTCACACAGTTGAATTAAGACTTTGCCAAGTAAACTTTGCGTGTATAAAAGGGGTAATTAATTAAGCTGAAACAAAAGTATTACCCCTTTTAGACAGGGAAAGTTTACTTTGCAAAGTCTTAATTCAACTGGGAGAAAGACAGAAAGAGATAGTATTCCTTCATGTGTCTTTCACAGAGCTGAATTAAGACTGCAAAGTAAACTTTCCGTGTCTAAAAGGAGTATATGTTTATATATTCTATTATGTCAAGCAAAACTTACATTTATGAACGCTCGTGCTATAAAAAAGGCCACTTCCGCTTTGCACATTGCATCGAATTGCTGGAGAAAAAGAAAGATTAAAAAGAAGAAGAGATTAACAACTTTGCATTATTTATAACAACGGGTTGTATGTGTAAGAAATGATATATGATGATGATGAAATTTGTAACCAATATAATAAAAGTTAATTAATAAATATATTTTTCTTTGTAAACATTGGAAACGGTGTTTAAGAAACTAATAACCCTTATCGTGCAAAACAGGCAAAATTTTTCCTGCCTATAAATTCTCTATTCTCCCAGACCATCTTTGCTCAACATTTTTACTGTTTCCTTTGAATGCATTTCCCGCATCCTTTGCAATAATGTTTCTTTTTTTTCTCTTTTTTTTTTTTTTGATTAATCCCACAAATTAAATTATTATTTAAACAATAAATAATAGAGCGCTGGACGAGCAACACCATGAGCATGCCCATGTGTTTTCAGTTTAGTAAAATTCATATAGGGACAGGAGAAACTTACTGAGAGTAGATAACTCATGAACATTGCTCGAGAATTCAGTGCAGTGCTCTAATAAGTAACACATACATACATACGTTACTGCAAAATCATAACATATTAAAATGGCGAACAAATTCCCATGAAAAAATCATTCACGATAGCGGGAATATTCTTCGGAGTTGCCGTATGTTGATTGTAGGGTTAATTTGCAATAGAAAAATGCTCATAACCAGTGATGGTATCTCCACGAAGATCAAAAGCACATTAAGCTGTTGCAAAAAGGGTATAAAGCACGAAAATATTTTTTTAATTTCAATACATTAAGCCATTTAAAAATGAGAATTTAGAGTGTAAAAGCTCAAAATATAATTTAAAATTTTTGCTTAAATTTCCGTTATTGTCATTAAAATCAATTTAAGAAGCCTCAGTTAAAAGATGCTGATATTAGTGCTTAAAATTGTTTTAGTTTTGTAAGTTAAAAATATTTTAGTGTTTTTTATGGGAATTGTTACAATTTAAGTTTAAAATTTACTTATTAACTAAAATATTTTTTTTTTATTAAAAATACATTGAAATTGATTATTGAGGGTTTTAGCTGGATCCTATGCGCATTTCACTGTTGCTAATGCAGATAATCAGGGAACCTTTACCCAAAGCTTCTTAGAACAACTAGAGTTATTATATTATAAACTTTCATTTAAACAAATGAGAAGCTCAATAACAAATAACAAAGTTGAAACAAGAACTCAATAATCAACATGTTTTTTATTTTCTTACTTTACTATTGCTACATTGGCTGACTTTTTTTTCAGCTTCAAATTGTAGTCGTAAGACTATGTAAAAGAAAATAAATGTAAATAACAACAACAGCTATTTAAGAATAGAGTGTTGCCACACAAGTATTTTTTTGACCGGGTGCAGTCAAGTTAATAATTAGTGTTTTTTATGGGAATTGTTACAATTTAAGTTTAAAATTTTTAAACGCACTAACTATTCCCATAAAAAACACTAATTATAGCAAAAAGTACACAAACTTGGTAGCACTTCTATAGAAAATTTACTTTTTTTGCATTTTATTTGCAAATAGTGCGTTAAACGTGAATAGTTTTCTGAATTAGTAAGTCGCAATAAAAACAATAATATGGCAACAATTTACAGTTTTATTTGCAAATAAGCCCTGCGTATAAACGTAGTAGAAGTTTCGAAAATATCATAATGATTTTATGTTTATAGGTTGTACTGTAGGTTGCAGTGTCTGTCAAAGTATGCAGCATGTAATATGAACGTGTTGCGGAAACACTTTGTGTATGATAGTATTAGTTAATTTCTTTATGTTTTTGTTTTCAATAAATGATAAATTGTTATGGCTACATTTTGGTACCATTGATGTTAATTTGGTACATTTTTGTCATTTTCATGGTACAATCTAAGAATAGCCATATCCCAACACTGGTTGCCATATGTTGATGTGGGGTTAATTTGAAATAGCGATTTTGTGAACGGGAAATTTAATTAACGACTGTTTTAGACATTTTTAGGGAATTCGGTTTTAATTAAAAACAACTGTTCACTTAAAAATAATATGAATTTAATAAAAAAAATTAAAATAACATTTAAATTAAATAATATCTGGATTACTCACAAAATATTTTCTGAGCCCAAATCTACATCTTAGGTTAGGTTAGGAAGGCTGGTGCTATAACGCACATCCACTAAGAAAACCACTTGGCTACATTGTGATTCCCTTCTATTGCCCGTTAAAAGTAATGTGTACCCCCATTTGTACCCGGAAGTGTAATTACTTATTTTTGAATATTTCAACTCATTTTAATAATATACATTTTGTTACTTAAAGTCCACAAAGTTCCAGTAAGTCCCGAAATATTTAAAATATTAACTAAAAAATTAAGTTTTTCGCATTTCTTGCTTTGCAATTTCGAACATACAAAAACATATCGAGCCGTAAGCGGCAAAAAAGTTTAAGTTTTTTTGAACTTCGTTTTTTGACGAAACTCGATTCTTTGCGATTTTCGTTAACAGTGTTTTCACACTGACATGGTTTTAATAAAAGTTGGTTTTAACTTTAAAACCAACTGTTAAAACCTGGTTTTACCATACAAATTGTTTTTGTTAAAACCAAATTAAAACCATTTTTGAATTGGTTTTAAGTTGGTTTTATGAAATGCAACCTTGTTTTCGCTGTGATAAATTCAGTGCTGCCAAGTTGAATAACAGCAGCTGATAATTTTATGCCAGTGAATAACAATAGATGGCGATTGAAAAATTTTCAACTTAAAAATGGATACAGCAGCAAGAATAATCAAAAAATTATTTAAAAAAATATTATTTTGGAAGGAAAACAACGAAAATATTTTAAATTGAACTGTGGAAAGTGAAAATAGACAATATGACTGACATTCATCTGCCTATAAAAAAGGTTTATCTTATAATGTATTTGTGCATTTTTATATTATTAACAATATTTCCAAGCACTTCTTCATTCTGTATAAGAAGTTCCATAATTTAAAAATATTTTATTTACAAAATATAAAATAATTTCCATTTTAGAGCACATTGTGAAATATCTCAGTTTTTCATACAAACAAAAACAGTTGAACAGTATGTCCAACAAGTGTTATTAAAAAGCAGAAAAAAGCAACAACAAATACACACATTTCGGCAGCAGATTTATTTTATTTTGAGCAGTTATTAGACAGCCTGTGAGTTAAAACCTGGGGCCGAATCGTTACATCCGTGAACGTATAACTCGTCACGTAAAAACACAATTTTCGGATTATGACATACGTGAACGTATTGAAATTCCATTCAGTTTATACGATTGACGTATCATTTAATTTGTTTTCGTACGATTGCCGATACGATCACGTATGTAACGATTTGAAGCCTGAATTTAACAAACTTGCAGTGTGAATGCAAAATCAGCTGTTTATGGTTTTAACTAGAGATGTGCACATGAGTGTTTTCTGACTCACGACACGCACGCTCACGCAGAAAAATATTTTACTCACGCACTTTCACGCACGAATGATTTTGAAAATTTTCACGATCACACACGCTCACGAATAAAATATTTTTAATCACGCACGAGTGGTTTACAACTTATCACGATCACGCACGCTCACGAAAAAGTATATGTAAAATATACTTTTCAAGTTTTTTGGGTTGAAAAATAGGTTATTACATATACATAATATGTATATATTATATACATATTATATACATATCTATGTATATATTATATACATATCTATGTATATATGTATGCTCGTGTTTTTCTAAAATTTACAATGTAAATTAAAATAAAGCAAAGTTAATTTAATGTCGTTTTAAATATTCGTATTCACGGATATCATTTTAAATATTCGAATTGTCGTATATCAAAAATTGACATTCCACACATGTATGTATGTATGTATACATACATAATATAAATGTGAAGGTAAGACGCGTATGATCAATTAAATAAATGGTAATCAAATAAATGAGAAAAGCATATTAAATGAGAAAACGTACAAATTACTAAAATGTTTCTGTTACGTAACATTTTCAAAGACTCCCCCACCCCCACCATAACAAATCATAACAAAACGCGAACCCCACCCCTACCGTGGGGTATGCAGAGTACCGCTTCACCGTTATGTTGCTGATATTGTCGAAATAATTTGCACATACTCACGTTTTTTAATATTTGTTACAATCCTTTTTTTTTATCAACACATACATATTTATTTAAAAAAAATTTCAGACTTTTACTTATGTACTCAAAAATCAAAGTTTTACAGCCTAATTCAAAAAAATATTTTACTTGAGCTTTAAAGTTCATAGTAGTGACCAAGCACTTTAAGACTAACATTGCTTTGTTAAGAAATTTTATTCAAAAGACAACTTTAATTATTTTGTGGTAACACCACCGTGTTCAACAACCATTTCATAGCTTATGATGTACAACAACGAATACAATTTCATTCGAGTATTCAACTAATTTATTATTTTATTAAATACATTTTTATTATCTTGAAGTTAAGCAACCTAATTTATAAAATTTAAGCTTCTGACATGGAAGCACAACAAATAAACATTTTTATGAAGTAAAGAAAAATTATCACAATTATCTCAATTTATTTTATTCGAACGAAACGAGTATTTGAATATCCAGCTTTTTTCGATTCGTTTTGTTTGAATGTACATCACTAAAACATTTTTGTTAATTGTATTTATTTCAATATTTTTTTTATGGATTTTGCTATGTATTTCAAATCAGTTGGATAATTTAGTGATATTTCCCATCACATGGTAGAAATAATAAATTTAAGATAAGAGCTAGCACTTCTAGCTTCATTTTAATTTTCAGTAACATGAATCAATATGTGCTATATTAAGAAAAATATTTGAGGTACAAAATACACATTTTGGAAATATCAACTTGAAGTAGCCTTTTTTTTTTTGAATCCAACTTTACTTAACATTGCTTTTTAAAGCTTTGTTAAGTTTTTTTGAATACGGCCCTTAATGTTTAAAAAAATTGTTCAGAGAAACTACCGAAATGTCTTAACGAATTCGGTACGACAAGTCTGACTTCAGAAAAATTCCAAACATTTTGTTTGGGGGTATTCATTATGTTTGTAAGCTCATACTACCGCATACCGCATATTACTATACATATGTATATGCATTTATTATTATAAAATAATTTATTTCAAATGATTGAATACAGTTACATATGTATGTACCTATGCAGGAATGTTATCTCGTGAGAGCGTGAGAATTCGTGCGTGATTATTAAAAAAAGCTCACGCACGATCACGCACGAGTAAATTTTTTTCAGTCACGCTCACGCACTCACGCGTGATTAGTTATAATATTTGATCACGAATCACGTGAATCACGCGTGACTCACACGTGACACGATAAAATCACGACATTTGCACATCTCTAGTTTTAACTTTCAGTGTGAAAACACTATAAGTTCGAAAATTATGTCGCTTAACCTTTTTTTGCGGTTATGGCACGATATATTTAAATCTAACGCATGTTCATATATGTATATGTGAACAAGATTTATTTAGTCTTCAGAAATTCATTGGTAAGGGGGTGGGGAAAATATAAAATAAAAATTTTGTAAACGTAACAAGGGAGGGGGGTACAGCAACGTTTTGTTAGCTAAATGAAAGTTCTGTTTCTGCGTTTTCAAAAAAAAAAAAAAAAAAAAAATTGAAATAAATATTTATTCGTAAATTTAGTATGTTAACAGCAGCTGAAACATTGCAAGACGGTTTTGGTATTTAAATTAATTCCCTTGCTACTTAACTTTTATTCTTTTTTGATTTGATTACTTTTCTAAATAAATTAATTTAACATTAGATCTCTCTCTCTCTCTATTTCAACTTACAACTTTATATTTGTCAGTAATTTGTTGATAATTTACAGTAAAATTTTTGGTTAGTGCCCAACTAAAAACCAAATAAATACTCTCACATTTCAGTTTCATGAAACCAGAAACTAAACAAAACTTTTGATATATGTACATACATATGTACGTACATATTTTTTTGAAAAGTTTTATGTCACAGGAGATTAAAAAAGAAAATAAATAAAAATGGACCAATATTTACCACACATAAAAAACCAGAGATTGGAGCATTAGAGGCGAGAAATGTTTCGCGCGCAAGGAGAGGAAATGGCGGAAAATTTGGGGAAGATTTATTGTGGCAAGTATATTCTTGCTTTAGGCCCTTAAGTTTTGGGGGCAAAAATAACAGCGCTGGATCTTTTGTAAACAGCATAAAGGCTCAGTTAGCCGACTGTAATGTAATGTAACTGCAGCAGTAGGAAACAGCTGATCGATATTGTTATGTGAAAAGTAATGAAAATGGTTATAGAGATGTAATGTAAAGTAACCTACTTTTCATATAAAAATATCGATCAGCTGTTTCCTACGTTAAATTTACATTACATTACAGTCGGCTAACTGAGCCTTAAGAAATACCTAATTTACCCTAGAAGAGTATAAAATTTGCCATTGCATTTGAATTAAAACTTTTATGCTTTACTAAGTAATAAAAGCATTACAACTCTGATAGTTTTCCTCATCGGAAAATGAGATTTTAGTTGAATTTCTATTGTGCGGTTGGTGTTCATGACGATTTATTGTCTTCTTCTTTTTGTGGTCTTACTGATGGAAACACTTTTGCTCTTGTTTGTTGCCCCGCCCCGACTGTGAATTGTTGCGCTGTTGGCTGTTTTACGCTATTTTACTTGACGTTTAAAACTTTTCTATATATTTTGTATGTTTAGTTGAATTTTTTTTTATTGTGTTTGTTTGTGTGAAAGTATGTACATTTGCGATTGTGGTAAATTGGTATGCAAATTTCAAGAGACATGATTATGTCCAATGGAAATTATAAACATACCCAGTGGGAACAAGAAGGAGTAAGGATGCCTTCTAGAAAACCTCATGCTACTTTTTGGATGTACAAGGCCTGATCGCTCCATTCCATACTCATATCGTTTTTACGCGCGTTGTCATTGCAGGATAGACCTTCTGTTCTTGCTTCTTTCGCCAGAGATTCTGGAAGGCCTTTAAATTAATACATTTTGCTTTGGTAAAAAAAAAAACAAAGGAACTTTCTAAAGGGTCCGCCAGATAACTTTTTTTTTTGAAAATGCTATAAAAAAAACTACTGAAGCTTCGGCTGTGTGGCACGTAGCGTCATCCTGATGAAATCAAATGTTGCCAATATCCTCCTCTTCAATTTTTGTGAACAAAAATTCGTTCAACATGGCCCGATAACGATCGCCATTGACTGTAACGGCCACTCCTTGCATTTTCGAAAAAAAAAAAAATGGACCAATTATGCCTCTGGACCAAAATCCGCACCAAACAGTGACTCGTTTTGGGTGCGTCGGCTTTTCAATGTATGCGTGCGGGTTTTCTGTGCCCCAAATGCGACAATTTTGCTTGTTTTTTTTGGCAAAATCGGCATCTTCTGTAAGTCGATCGCAGGCCCACTTAGCGAAGCGAAAACACATTGGATGGTCAGTTGGCTCGTTCTTATCTTCGACTCTAGTTGAAAGTAATTTGGTATTATGACGAGCATTCGATTTGAATGACACTCAAAATGATTTTTAAAATTTGCAACAATTTTAAATAAAAATAAAAAACAATAGTTAATAATAATTTTTTATACTGAAACACTTCATTGAAAGCTAAATTCTGTTCGATAGAAATTTTCTATTAGAAAATTCGTTGCTCAACGAAATTTTCGATGCCCATAATATGAATTGAACATTCGATTTTCGATGTTCGATAGCCAGCGAATGCAACTCATAATAAGGGTCAAAACATGTTATCCGCAAGAGCTACGAACCGGATATTTTCACAGAATATGTAAAACTTTGACCGCTACAACAACAAATATATAACACTTAAGAAATAAAGGGCGTTCTAAAGCGAGCAACGAAAAATGTTGAAATCCTAAGGTAATATACAGACAGCTGCAATTTTCAAAGATATTGATATTTCTTTTATGCAGACTACACTAATTGGCACTGATATTAAAAAAAATCACAATTAAAGGGTATTCTATCAGTTAATGCAATTTTGATAACTTGCTGTATCTTGGAAACCATTAGGGGCAAACTCAACAAAAAAAAAAATCCCTAAAACTAAAAAAGTCGCTAAAAATAAAAGTATGAATTGTAAAAAAATATAAAAAAAATAATAATAAAAAAGTTGCCAAAACGAAAAAATAGCCAAAATGAAATAAAATCAGCGCTTAAATGATATATGTATATCATTAAAAATATATCGTTTAAATGCAAAAAAAAAGAGTCTAAAGGCCACAGAAAAAAACTAAAAAAAACGCCAAACCTAAAAAGTAACTAAAACTAAAAATGTGTATTGCAAGGAAATAATTGTACTAAAACCAAAACAAAATCGAAGTTTTTGACATTCGTCAGCTACAAAGCGCCTAGAGTAAAAAATTATCAGCTGAAGTAGCGCTGCCACCTAGTTAGATACACCTTGGTTTTTTGTGAGCAAACAAAAAAAAAAAAAACAAAAAAAAAAAAAAAACAAAAAAAAAATCACAAAAAAAAACTCCAAAACTCAGTCGTAAAGCAGCTCTGGGCGAGTCAACATCACGCGTCGTTGGCAATTATCTCTTAAGTGCAACCAGGCCACTGTTGTTTATTGGCCTTCGAGAGTTTTGCGTCTCACACCGTCTCACACCGCATGTGATTAATGGTTGGCGTCGGTTAACGGTACCCTTTGCGGTATCCCTTTGGTTTCCATTAACCACATGCAAAAACACAGAATAAAAATTATTAAAAATAAAAATATTGAAAAATCAACAATACTATTTGGAGTTTAACCTGGCATTTGTGAATGATTTATTCCGCCAACCTTATTTAATTAATCGCATGGGTTTGATAGTTGGCGTCGACTAGCTGTACCGCGTTACGGTTGTTGGTTGCTTGCTGCTAACCACATGCAAAGGATTCAACATAACCCTACTTTTGGGATGAATATCCATATAATTATTTGGAGTTTAACCTGGCAATTTTTGAATGTTTGAATTCCGCCAACCATATTTAGAGTTAAAAAAAAAAAAAAAAAAAAAAAAAAAAAAAAAAAAACGTCAAAGTCACAAACCTAAAAAGTCGTCAAAAAAAACTAAAAAAAAAATCGTTAAAACCCGAAAAAATAGGCAAAACTAAAAACAAAACACCAAACTAAATACATATATCACTAAATCTAAAAAATATGTATATATTGTGAAAAATAATTCACCAAAAATCGGAAAAAGACACCAAAACTAAAAAAACGTCAATATTAAAAAACGTTAAAACTAAAAAATGTATTGTAAACAAGCACCGAAAAAATCACCAAAACAAAAATAAACGCCGAAACTAAAAACACGTCAAAAATGTAGCAAAAATAAAAAATCGCAAAAAAAACTAAAAAAAATTTAAAAACCGAAAAAATCGCCAAAACTAAAAAAGCGACAAACTGAAAAAACTCTAAAAAATGTGTATTGTAAAAGATGTCACCAAAAATCGAAAAAAATCGCTAAAAACTGAAAAAATCGCCAAAAGTAAAGGGTGTCCCAACAAGAACGCAATATTTAAATTTGGCGCCATTCGAAGTGTCATTGCTTGACACTTATGGTAAAAATGGAGCGCTACACGAATGAACAACGCATTCTCATTGTGAAATTGTTTTACCAAAATGGTGAAAGTTTTGCGGCTACAGTTCGCAAATTTGCGATCAATTTGGGGTCACAATAATGCTCCAAAAGAGTCAACTGTAAAGAGATTAATGGATAAATTTGGCGAAACTGGGTCTGTTAGTGATGTAAAGACAAACAACAACGCGCCTTCGACCAGGTCGATCGACCGAAAATGTCGCAGCTGTACGTGATGATGTCGCTCAAACGCAGGTCAAGCGCAAACAGCCAATGGTGTTCGGTATCGTGAAATGATAACCACTTTTTTCGTGCCTAGAATTGAAGAAATGAATGTGGAGGGCATGTGGTTTCAACAAGACGGCGCCACATGTCATACAGCCAGAGAAACAATTCAATTGCTACATCAGTCACTTCCCGGCAGTGTTATTTCGCGTTTTGGAGACCAGAATTGGCCGCCTAGATCGTGAGATTTAACACCATTAGACTTTTTTTCTTTGGGGTTTTTTGAAGTCGATGGTTTACGCGAATAAGCCGACGACGACTCAAGCCTTAAAAGAGGAAATTGGACGCTGCATTAATAAAATACCGCAGCATTTATGCAAAACGGCCATTGAAAATTTCATTAAAAGATCGCGTGTGTGCCAGCAAAGCCCGGCGGCCATCTGCCCGATTTGTTGTTCCACACATAACCTCATTTTGTCTACTTCACGATATAATAAAGTTTCACGAATTTTTTTTTAAATATCTGTGTTTTATTTAAAATTTAAATCTTGCGTTCTTGTTGGGACACCCTTTAAAAAAGCTCCAAAATTTTAAAAAATCTCTAGAACTAAAAATTATGTATTAAAAAAAATCATCAAAAACCGAAAAATCGTCAAAAATAAAAATTCGCCAAAAACCAAAAAAAAACTCTAAAACTTAAAATATATATTGTAAACCAACAAAAAAAAATCAAAAATCCAAAATAAACCACCAAAAATAAAAAGGCCGCCAAAAAACTAAAAAATCGCCAAAACTGAAAAAGCGACAAAAATAAAAAAGTCTCTAAAACTAAAAAAATGTGTATTGCAAAAAAAAAAAAAAAAAAAAAAATCACCAAAACTGAAAAGATCACTAAACACCAAATAAAATCGAGAGAAGCGCCAGAACTGAAAAGTTCGTGTAGTATTACATATGTAGTGCCCGCACGGAACCCTTCCTGTGCGAGCCACAGTCGCACTTTGCTGAATTTATTATTTTCTTAGCCAAGAAAAATATGTAAGAGATTTTTGCATTAACTAAGCATAAAGGCAATAAAATTAAAGGCTCAATCAGACGTGACATAACCATAGCCATAGAAAACAGCCGTTCGAACCAAAATTATGGGAAAATTTTTTTTTGATTATAGGTGACTCGCCATAACGCCATAACTCTCACCATAGAAACCAATTGAATTTTGGTTTGGTTATGGCTATGGCATTATGGCTACGTCACGTGTAATTTAAGCTTAAAATATAAACATAACTAACGTCGCTTTTCATAATGTATGATTAATGCTAGGAACACAATTGGGACGAACGACGAATTTCGTCCACCTCGACGAATTCTTCGATAAGAATTCGTTGCGTAAATTCGTCGTGTGAAGCACAATAACGACGAATTTACTCAGCGAATTCAGCTCTTATAATTGATAAAGTTAGTTATTGTCAGTGTGACCATATTAGTAATTATGGGCTAAATTTAGTTTGTTTCTTCTAGATTTAGCTTTAAAATTTTTATTAAGCTCTTAGCTTCTTTTTTTTTTAGCTATTTTAAAAACGGATTTAGCTTTTTTAGACTTTTTTAATCCAAATTGCGTATTCTCTAAAAATATATTAAAGACATACGTGATTTAGCTTAATTTTATTTTAAAATCTGGTCACACTGTTTATTGTGTATGTAAAGAGAGTGAGAGAAAATTGGGTTTTTCGTCGTTCGTCGGCGTACAAAATAGAAATAAATATATCTCAGAGTTCGTCACGCACGACAAATTTCGATCTACGGCGGTGTTGTGTTCATTTTCATATGAACAAATGTGTTTTATTTTTTATGACGAAAGTTCGCACCGAAAAATTCGTCGTTCGTCCCAGTTGTGTTCCTAGCATAAGAGTTAAGGTGAACTTTAACTGACAGTTCGTTCTTCATACAAAAGTTGAAGTTAAAGTCCTTGTTAGCTTTTAATTGTACATTGTGAAAAGAGCCGTAAGGCGAAATTTAATATTCTTTTTCTGGCCTGCACAATTATTTCCTTCATTCTGTTCCTTCATTCGTTCGTACTACAATTGTATTTTTCTATTTATTTTTGCTCAAGTCATTGCAATACTTGTTGAGACTGTAAGAGATACAAACTTTCTAAAGGTCAAATGTTGGAATTGATTTTTTTTTTGTTTGCTGTCAAAAATTAAAAAAAAAAGATCTAAACTTGCAAAAATTAAAAATAAACAAAAACTATCTTTTTGAAATAGAGTTACACAAATGTGATGTGAATGAAGGCAAGAAAAATGCATAGATGACCTTCTCCGAGAAAAGGGACCTAGTGTTTCAGAAAACGGGTTTGGACTTAAGAGTGGATTCTGGTAGCTAAAAGGGTGTAGAATAAGATGAAATAAGTTAGAGTTGCAAAAAAAAAAGTTTATTTAGCCCAAAAACGTACAAAACGAACTGGGGAAAATCGATAATGATAATGCGTTATGTAACTTTAAATGCGTTTTTCTCGAAACTTCATTTTCACACACACTAGGTCCCTTTTCTTGCAGAAGGTCACATATTTTTAATTAAAGCTGCAACCACGCGTTCAATAAATCGCTTTGTCATAGTCAATTTAATTTTTTAAATGCCACCGACGAAGAAACAACTCAAGTTTGTAGCCTCAAGCAATGTGTGCTGAGTGTGTGTGAAAATCAAATTGCCTGCCATATAAATGGATAGGTGAATTTGAAAGCAATCTAGTTTGCAATTTAAAAAGTTCGAGTGTATTGTAAATTGAATGGAATTGAAAGGCAAAACTTGAACGTGTGGCCCCCAAATAAATTAGAAAGCTGTTATTGTAAATGCATAAGTAAACAGTTTTAACAACTTAAATTTGATGAATAATGGACTTTAAGAAAATCAAAAATTTGTGGCATGTATAAAAATCAGTTATGAATACTCGTATATTGTTTATACTTAATATACAAAAGGCCCTAACTCATTACTGTTTTGAAATCGAGTTTTTTGTGTCGTATTTCGATAGAAGAATTCTAAAATCACGATTTATGATAACGATATGTACATATGTAAGTGAATGTAGTCACTAAATATATTTTTAGTTTTTTTTTTCTATTCCATAAAACTCACCTTGTTAACATGATCACGCAGCACATTCGAATAGACCATCGCCACCGCTTCCAAAGCCATAAAAGTTATAAAACCAATAATCCAAGGAACTATTAAGCCAGGATTCTCCTAAAATTTAAATTGAATGAACAAACAACAAAGCATGAACGATTTTTATTTTTAATTAAATTCTCTTAAAATAAATACTGGCAGATGTTGAACTGCTCGTAAAAATAGCAATTGAAATGAAATTTAGGTAACATTTTTCCATTAAGTGACTTTCCTTTCTTTATTTTTAATTAAATAAATAAAATAAAAATAAAAATAAAAAAAAAACAAAAAACATTATTTTGATTTTTATGAAGGAAGATACAGTTGTTGTATTGAATAAATATTTATTTCTATTTTGTCATTTACACTTGACATTGAATGTTATCTAATTCGGCAGTCGATAATACGGTCGTATCGTATCCAATGAAGACCATAAAATTCCTTGTGCAACATTTTCCTTTGTTTGCTTTTATCTCATCAAATCTCATCTCATCTCTTCTATTTCCTATACGAGTAAAATTGTTCATTTCTTTTTTGGTCTTATCTTGCAGATAATCAACCAACCAACAAGTCTCTTGCCAATAGATACGAAATTTATATTTATATGCATGACCTTCATTCACTTGCTTTTATCTTAATAAATATAAATAAATTTAATGAATGTCTGTGCCTCTCTCTCTTTTTGTTCGATTATATTTTGTTAATTAAAAGTTATTTGTCGGGGGATTACTTTGAAGGAAAATAAGAGTATAAGAATAATTGTTTATGTTTATTTAATGGGTCCTCCTTTAGATTAAACAAATATGTAATTGGTGATTTGTTTTTATATTTCAGGCTTGAAAAGTTTTATAAAAATCAATCGAATATTTTTGTTGGTGGTTGTTTACAACTGAGAATTTTTTTTTTTTGCTTTTAGCAGCAACTATTACTAATTTAAATTTTTTATTGTTTAAAACGAAACCAAAATACATAAAAGTATAGCAGAGTGTCTTTTGCGGCTGATGGAACACACAGAAAAAAATACAAATGTAAAATCAACATGAAAAAATGTTGATTAGATATCATACGAGTATTAAATTTATTAGAAATATTATATTAATTAAGTGCGTTGGTGTTTATTTGCTTTGTTCATACCCAGCAAAAAAATTTGATTTGGAACCACTATCAACTAAGGGAAGCAATGTATTGCTGACTTGATAACAAAAGCTTCGTAAAATGCTTCTGAAAAGCAATAAGATAAGGCGGGCTCTCAAAGTAGAAAATTAACACAGACAATTTTACAAACCAGTAACTTTTGCATCTGAGTATTACTTGGCGAAGCACTCTAGTAAGGCGAAAAATTCAAGGCTCTTTGGAAGCCGAATGTATTGCTTGCTCATCTCGAACAAAAAAAGTGTCATATTCGTGCGCAACTGCAAGTGAGTCTGTAACATTGTCTGCCTTACAAAAACGTTTCTGGGAAGCAGTACTTTTTGCTGATTAGCTACAATGCATTGTTTTAATTAGTTGTGTGCCTTATTTTTATTTTGTTGTTTTTTGTTTCGATGGCGGAGACTTTGGATGTTTCTGCACACAAGTCAAAGTAGCTTCGCAACTTGTGTTTGTTTTTTTTTAACTTTAACTTTAATTTCAACTAAATTTCATGTTAAATCATCATTTAAATCATGTTGAATTAAAATTTAATTTATGATTGTTTTTATTTAGTGTGTATCTAAATAATGTTGTGGCTGCAGCGGTAGTTCGAGTTCAAATCTTGGCCGAGGAAGCCAAGAAAATAATAATAATTCGAAGCGAAAGAAAATAATTTCGAATTTGTGTTTTCAACATTTAAATTCGAAAGCATTTTCTTTCGTTTCGAATTACACAGTAGACCCCCCGACTTGTATGGAACTCATTCAGTAGCTCGTTTTGTGCACAAACCTATGATCAAACGCATTTAAATTACATGGTTAAATTGATTCGTTTGTGTCAAAAACGAGCTACTGAATGAGTTCCATACAAGTCTAGCCTGTTCCAAGACACAATTAAAAAAAACAATTTTTTAAGAGCAGTAACACTCAGGCAATGAATGCCTACTACTGTTACTAGGTGTTACCTTCTTTTGAGAAAGACAGAAAAGCTTAATTTTTTTGCACGTTTTTAATAATATAGTGTTGCAGCGCCTCTGGTGTTAAATGAGACGTATTCATTTTAATTTTTTTTTGAAGCTGTGGTTAGTAGCCCTTTTGTCGGTTATTTTACTTCGCCGATGATTCTGTTACATTAGGATTAGTATCTGCTGTAGTCAGTATAGTTCAGTGACCAGTGACTATGCCTTCATCACTTGAACTTTCCTACAACAACTGACAAAAAGGGACACTAATGCACAACACAAAAATGCGTGGTGTTGTAATTTAATGACTGTTGAATACCGGGCTCGAACCCAAGACCTTCGCTTTTGTAGTCAACGTGCTAACTACTTCAACCAACGCCACCCTCAACCTAACTTATGCCATTTCCTTTTTGAGAAAAAGTGTAAAATTGTTTAACTTTTTTTATTAAGATGCAATTTAGCATTCGTTTCAAGCAAAAACACACAAAAAAAAATTTCAATGTAAAATCACCATGCAAAAAGTTTGATTCAATTTCATTAAAATCACATTAAATTTACAAGAAATAATATTTTGTTTAAGTGTGTTGGTGTTTATTTGCTTTGTTCATAGCTGCAATACACTTTTGTGCTTAGTTGTGTGAGTTGTTTTTGCATTGTTGTTGTTTTTTTATGTTTGTAAACAGCCGACAAACTGCTGCTGGCTGGTAGGCAGTGTACTAGTCTTGCAGTGGGAGGATTCCAGTTTCGAATCCTGGAGTCAAGTCAAAGTATTTTTTTTAAGTAAAAATTTTCAAGTCAAAGTATTTTGTATTTCGTTTAACTAAAACTTTTCAAATAATTTGTAAGTTAGATGATCAATGAAATAATATTGAAATAAAATTTTATTCATGATGGTACATATTTAATGTTATCTAAAGAATATTTAAAGTTGTTGTGGCTACAGGCACAAGCACGTTGACTATCACGCGTTGAGTTCCGAGTTCAAATCTTGGCCGGGGAAGCCAATTTATATACAAACATTTTTCTGATGCCTATGTCAACCACACGTAAGTTTAATAATTAATAAAAACAAATTTGCTACATTAAATTAAATTCATGTTGTTCCAACTTGAAGTAACTTTGATTCAACATGATTCTTCATTTTGATTTTAACAATGCGTAAATGTTAAATTAACGTGAAATAAGTTATTTCAAAAGTAAGCCTTTTCTTTGAAAAGAACTATAAATCATGTTAGATTAACATGAAACACATATGAAGCAAAATCATTGCCGCAAAAGATTAGATTAACCTTGTTTACGTAGATTTTAAGTTGAAATTTTTCTGTGTGAAGTTACGCTCGTGAGGGATGATACAATAATTTCTAATAAAGTCTCTATTTCAAAAAACCAATTTATTGCGAATTTTCATTGAAAAGTACAATATGTATATGTAAATTTTTTTTCTAGAAAAGAAAATGCCATTAAATAATTAGTAAAAACAAAATGGTTACTTAAATTAAATTCATGTTGTTTCAACTGGAAATAACTTTGATTCAACATGTTTCTTCGAGTTATTTCAGTATAAAATTCACCTTATTTCAACTTGAAAAATAACTTTGATTCAACATAGATCTTCATTTTAATTTAACAGTACTGAAATAGTAAATCAACATTAAATAAAGTTATTTCAAAAAGGAAACATTTTCTTTGAAGAGTGGTGTAAATAATGTTGAATTAATCTTGTTGTTAGTAGATTTTGATAAAAAAAATTTTCTGTGTGAACTTATTAAAAGTTGTAAATGTCCATACTGCTCTCACTTTTTGACACTTATGATTATTATGAATAGTTTGACGTTTGAACAAAGCTACCAGATTATGCAGATTTACTTTGAAACTCAGTCAACTTATAGACGATGTTTTATTGCAAAATTGTGTTCAGGGATGAGCCTGATTTTGGTTTAACGGGTTTGTTAATTAACAAAATTGTCGCCTATGGCGTACCAAAAACTCTACAGACTCCTCCATTACATCCAATAAATGCCACGTTTGCTGCGTTTTACATGCTGGTGTCATTATTGGAACTTATTTCTTCAGAAATAAAGCCGTTACGGACAATGGAAATCATTACCGCAACAAGATCAATGATTTTTGGTTTGAAAATATCAATGACAACAGGATGGCGCTGGTTGGTCCTAGTTTACACTATGCAAGTCTTATTGCTAAGCTGATTAGTTTGCTGGGGGAGAGAGATGAGGGAAAAAGAAACGTTTCTGTTCCCCTCGTCTATCTCTTCCTCAAACTAATGAGCAATAAGACTTGCATAGTGTAAACTAGGACTTGATAAGCTTATAAGTTGATTTGAAGAAATGCACCTCTAGGTTTTTTTCTGACTTAATCTGATAGGCCATCTGATTGACGTCTTGCAGGGCAACATTGTTCGTGTTATTCGTGATATGCGGCCAGTATATATATTATGTCCTGTGGCTCCTATTGGGAACAAAGGGCCACAACACCACGGCCAGTAATGCTCGAAAAAGTGGCCAAAAATGATAGCGTCAACACAGGTGGTGGCCTTATACCAGAAATCATTATCGAATATTAATGCCATATATTTATCAATTCGTATATAAAAAGTTTTTGTATTAAACATGAATTTTTTGTGTTATTTTTTACAGTTCAAAGTTCTACTTGGTTTAAAAAAAAACACCCTTTATAAGTTTAATATTTGATTTAAAAAAAAAATCTGCCTTCGAACTGTGAGTTTTAAGAAGGCAATTTGTGCTTTTGTTGCTGTTTATTTATTATTCAAGCTAATTTTGTAAATTATTTGGGCAATTTTAACTTCTTATAATGTCAAGATGTCTTGGCAACTTTGAAGGCCAAAAATATTAAAGTACTATTAAGTGTTTTATTAAAAAAAAAAAAAAAAAAAAAACAGACGGAGGCAAAATATTGTCAATTATGAAATGATAAAGTGTCATGTCACTTAAAGTTGCTTTTGGAAATTCCCTAGATAGATAGATACTGTTAATATTTTTGTCATAAATTTTGTATTACATACTTGTTTTACTTTTTAGAAAAATATAAAAATAATGTTTCAGGTTGGGGTACACGGTTAGTTAATAATTTAAATAAATATTACCAAATTTGGAAGAAATAGAATATAAAACACAAAAATAAAAAAATATTTCAAATAAGTCACTTTGTATCATAAAATAACAATTTTGGTGTGGAATAAAAGAAAACAAAATAAATTAAACTCTGCTGCCATTAAATGATCATAAATGTCTTGCACAAACACACACACACATTCGAATTTGCAACAGAAAAAAACAATAAAGAAAAATTAGTTTGCATATTTCCAGGAGAACAATGAATGTTATACAGTCGAGAGTAGAACTACTAACGCAACTGAAACTTTACCGGAAATTAATACTAATAAGAACTTATTATAAGAATAAAAACTAATCGCCTCAAACTCTTTTCAAAGAACAAACTTTTGTATTAACTTGCAAATCCAAGTAATTTGTACGCTCCCGAAAACGGATTTTTTTAAAATCTTTTTGACGGGCGAGGACCAGCCCACTAATTTTTTTATATCATTTTATGACATTTTACTTATTCCGATTGCTACGAAAGTTACTCAACACATTGGGTGCTCGTAACGAAACAATCTTGAAGTTGAAAAAGTGGGCGGCGTAACGCCTATTAAATATAAATATTATATTTCACGTGCTTGTACTTAAAATATTTTTACGAAACCTTGAGCTCTTACAAACCCACAATCTTGCATTAAAAAAGTGGGCGGGGCAACGCCCATTAAATAGTTATATAATATTTTTATTATTTATTCAATTTTTATGAAACTTGGCACACACCCTGATCTCAAAAAAGACACAATCTTGCATAAAAAAAGTGGGAGGGGCAACGCCTTTTAAATTTAAATATTATATTTCAAGCGCTTGTACTTAAACGATTTTTATGAAACTCGGCACACATCTTGAACTCTTAAGAACACAAAATTTTGCATTTAAAAAAGTGGGCGGGACTACGCCCATTAAAACTTAATATTATATTTCACGTATTTATACTTTATCGATTTTTAAGAAACTTGGCACTTACCTGAAGCTCTTAAAAATACTTAATCTTGTTTTCAAAATAGTGGGCTGGACCACGCCCATTAAAATTTGATAACATATTTCACGTGCTTCTACTTTATCGTTTTTTTAAGAAATTTGTGACACACTTTTGAAGTGTGAAAAATACCTTAGTATTGTGTTGATAAAAGTGGGCCGGGGCTACGCCCATGAAAGGTTAGTATTAAATTATATGTACTTCTACTTATGCGATTCCCAGGAAACTTGGTGGCAAAAAGTTTCGCTTCTTCGGATGACATAATTTTGTGCCTAAAGAAGTGGGCGGGGCCATGCTTATTAAATATTAATATTATATTTCACGTGCTTTTACCTGAGCTATTTTTAAGAAACTTGAGCTCTGAAAGTGACGCGATGTTGAATTTAGCAAAGTAGGCGGGCATTAATATTTGTCAAATGGGGCGTGAGCACGGCGCTAAATATGGAAACTTGACACTAAAAAATTTAAAATAAGACTTTCAAAAATAAAAATTAAATCGATTAAAAATTAAAAAATAATTTAGATTCACTTAAATAAAATATTTTTATATGTGTTATCTATAATGATATCTATAATGAAGAATCAGGGTTCTTGTGTTTGGTCTACTGCGTGTGGTGTCATACATATTTTTCAATGCAAATAGAATATGTGAATTGTTTTAAATCATGCTACTACTTCAATTTTTTGAAAGCTTTTTTTTAGGTAATGAAAGCTCAAATTTTCTATCACTAATTAGAGATTAGACTAGTTTAGAGATTTCTGTCGCGCAGTGTTAAAAAATAACTTTTTTTTCCCTGCTTACAGCATATTTTTTTTTGTCTGTCTCCTTATCTGCGCCTTTCTCTGCCATACATACGTCGAAAAACAATATCTACAGTGTGTTATTTTATATTTTATATAATATCTTTTTCATTTAAAATGAAATTTTGTCATTTATTTTCTTTTGGTGTTTTTTTTTAATAGAACAAATTTTTTTTAGCGATTTTCTCTTATAGAAAAAAAAGAAACAGCAATCATATTTTTATTTCTTTATTTGTGGGTTTTTGTTTTGTTTTTTTTTACATTTTGCTTGGTTTTATATTTCGTTGTAACTACAATGACATTGAAGTCGATGGTAAATAGTGTTTTTTAAAGGGTGTACCGGGAAAAAATTGTTTTATAAAACTATTTTCAAGCAAATGTTTTTGTTAAAAGAAAAGAGAACATTTTTGAGACATTTTCGGTTAATTTTTTTTTTTGGATGAAGATTACAGATAAAAAACTGCAATTTAAGATATAAAAAACTTTCGGTCTTTTAATTGGGAGCTTTTATATAACTGGCAATGTTTGTATGTCTGTTAATGTTAAATCTTGCGACTACATTTTCTACTAGTTCCTTGGCCGATAAGGCAAGTGGGCAGGGCCACGCCTGTATAAAGTAATTTTTTATTTAATTACATAGTTATATTTATCCGATTCTTATGAAATTTTGTATAAACAAAGAAATATCATCACAAAGAAAAAATATTAAAAAAAAGTGGATAGTGCCACGCCTATTTAAAATGCAAAACATTTCTTCAGCTACTTAAACGACTAATTAACCGATTCTTATGAAACTTTTCATACATATTGAATTTGACTCTTTGTGGGTAATGCCACGCCCTCACGAAGAAATTATTTCCCCTTATCGGGGGAAACAAAGATGAACAGTTTGTTCACCTGAAATTTTGCTTTCTTTCACACAAAATACCAAAGTTTCACGTTAAAAAATTGTACACCTTTTATTATTTCCGATAAAGGTCATTGTTTTTCAGCTATTCCTGCTACTTAAACGATTCCTGTAAAACTTTGCACGCGCATTGACTTCCCGTAATAAGCCAGGTGGCCAACTTGCCGCAGAGGACACTTTCATCAACTACTGCTTAAGGAAATTTCTACAGTTTCCCTCCCTTCAGGCAAAAGAAAAACTACTCAACTGGTCATGGATATATTGTTTGCAAGCCAATCTTGCAACGTTCAATTTAAAATTGTATATAATTTCATTAATGAAAATATTATGTAATTTGCCAGCTCTATAGAAAGAAATAAAACATGGGAAAAGGTCTCATGTAAAAACTTAGCGGCCATTTGTTCGGAAATTATCTCAATGATCCGTTTGAGCTGTCGTCAACAGGACCTGCACGCACCTGTCTTGCAAGATGTCTGAAAGACATTGTCAACTGGGAATAAAACTTTAAAAATTATCACATCTAATTGGCTTACAGAGCGTTAAGCTATGTACAGACGGTTGTCAGATCTTACAATATTGCCAGTAAAATGTGCTAAAAATTTCTTACAACCGTGTGAACTGGCAATTTTTGTCAAACGACGTTGCCAGAAAAAGCATTGTCAGTCCATTGCAAGACTAGCAACTGACAACATATTGTCAGACATCTTACAATCGTGTGAACACATTGTAAAATTATTGCCAGATATTTGTCAGACATTTCAATTTTGTCAGATGTGCGAAGTTCATGCATCTGACAATGGCGTCATTGTAAGATAATTCTTTCTATGGGCAACACTTCACACACTTGATTTTAAAGAAAAAGTTTATATTATATTATCATTGCAATTCCTTCTTTATGGTCCATAATTATTTATACTTTCACTTTTTACATTTAACACAAACACAAACGATAAATATTTAACAATGGCCAACAAATGGTTTAAGTCTGGCAACGCATAACAACAGATCGAACAATTTGTGCATATGACAACCGTGTGAACTGCCAATTTTTCTACTGACGATTTTGTCAGATGAATTTATTGTCATACAACCGTCTAGCAATAAATTGTAAGATTTTCTGACATCCGTGTGAACTGACAAGAAATATTGTGCTGGCAATTTTCGATTGCCAGTACATTGTCAGCACATTGCCAGATCTGACAATATTGTAAGATCTGACAATCGTCTGTACATAGCTTTACGAAATTTAGCCCAATCAAGTCATAAATATTAAAACATTATAGTTAGTAAAGTGGGCAATGCCACACCCATACACCCTTCATTTATTTTCACCTTCAGAAATACTTATGAAACTTTGTACGCACACATTGATTACCTTTAACTAGGGTATCTGCACTAGCCATGAACTTGGTATGGGCATCATGTTGGACATCGCAAATGGCTAATGGAGACTGCTCATGTCCATGCTCTGACATCTATGCCAGAGCATATGGCCTGAGCAACAATGTTCGCCATGAGATTCGCTGACCGCAATCATTTGAAATAGAAAGAGAGACAGAACAAAATTGGTAAATACTCCATGTCTATTGTACTACATTGACATCGGACGTATTCACCACAACAAAGAAATTGATGAATTTTTGACAACTGCTCAGGCGGCGTCATATTCATCTCATGTCTAAGTCGATGGCTCGTGAAGACGCAATTCAACATTGCGATTACAATAGTTGGCAAGGCCGTGTCCATACAAATCTAATGGTATTTTATAATAAATAAAACTCTGATGTGTTCATCATCGGCAGGTATGGGACTGCTTCCGTAGTGCACAAATGTATGAAACTTATATACATACCACCCGTTCCACTAAGACTTGCTCGTGTGCACACTGCGTGACGAAATTATAAATATATTAACTTCCTCACTTGTTAAGCCGCTCTGGGCTGAGGAACAGCGTTGTCAACTCGGTGCTTTTCGCACCGTTTTTAGTGCTTTTTGGAATTTTCGATGCGAAAAATTTTAGTTAGTGAAGTTAGTGCTCGGTGCTTGGTGCTTTTTATTTCTTGGCGGTGGCACTAAACCCAAAATTCAAAAAGAATTTTCCTTATACGTATAATATATATATATATATATTTTTTTTTTTGAATAAGTCTAACATTTAAAAAACATAAGCACTGAAATTAAATGGAACATTTCAAAATATTCTAATAAGATTGTACAAAACTTGGTTGATGAAATACGAGCATTTTATTCTCAAACTTTCACATTTTAAGCATAATTAATGGAAACAGTGTTTTGCCACACGACAAAGAAGACATAATGCAAGTATAGTCTAATAGCGAAATATTTTCTAGAGTTTTAGATAGAAATAAAGTCTTATAACGATTCATTTGATATAAACTCGTTTGGGGCATTATCGAAATTGCATTCAAATCAAACTTCAATGTTTAAGCGCAGGAGTTGATCACGTTTTTACCTTTATTACTTTATTTAAGTCTCAAACACGTAAAAAATTGTCCTTACACTTGGATTTATATAAAAGCTGTCTGAAAAGAGAAAATTGTGTTCCTAATAGAGCTGCCGTTTTAGGTTACATATTTATAACCTACTTCGTTCCTTTTTTCTAAAATAATAGTACATATAATTTAAGTTTATATAACTTGAATAACTTGGAAATTACTTTTTTTTTTTAATTTTGTAACTTTGTTATTAATATTGCGTTTGCTGTGAAAGAATGTTTCCACAGCATTGTTTAATAAAAATCAAATTTTGAAAGTCTTGATTTTACAAAAATTAATTACTACTCTCATCGAGTTCAAAATCTAATCAGCAAGTCAAAAAGACTTGCCAATTGCTGCTAATTTGACTAATTTCAGGTGATTTGTTTCTCCGTTGATGAAAAAAATTTAAATTTTTATAATAACTTAAAAAGGTTTCATCAAATTGATTTTAGAATTCACTGATTCTCATAAAATTAAAATGTGTATCGGATGCTTCAAATTTGAAGTTTTAGGGATAAAATGCAAGATCAACCGATTTCTATATTTTTTATATACAAAATTTTTTTTATAAAACAAAAAAATTTTAATTTAGTGCTTTTTTACTTAAATTGCGCATTTTTTTTCCTGGTTTCAGTGCTTTTTGAAATTTAAAAGTTGACAACGCTGCTGAGGAACATCTCTCGCGTCATCGTAATTATTTCTTAAGTGCAGTCAAGCTTGTGTGTGTTGTTTGGCCTTCGAGAGTTTTTCGTCTCGCTCGCACTGGTTGACTGATCTGCTACGGATGGATAACCGTATAATCTTGCGGATTTTTGTGGAATTTCTTTAACATCCACTTTGCTAGTTCCTATGTGAAGGCATAGGTCGTGTACAGCCAGTCACAAACCCTTTTACTATACTGTTAATAACATCTTGGGCATATGGTCTAGTTACTCCGCCTATTTGTGAAACACCATATTATGCAAATTTACTTTGTATAATATGTATAAATAAATAAATAAATAAATAAAAATATTAACTTCCAATAGAAATAATAAAAAGTTCTACAAATAGTTTTAAGTATGACCAAAAACTGACTTTTTCATTGCCTATTTGAAATGAATATCACCTTCCCTGAATACGTCCGTTATTGAGCGCAATAACTTCAATGACATTTGGGCACCCTCTTTAACTAGTAATATTGCGATTTTTTGTTTTCACTTGTGGCAAAACATGTGTGTTATGCGCCATAAAATGACACTGTCAACACATGTTCTCATGGTAATATTCTTTCATCAATTCAATCTCTGAATGAACATTTTTTCTTTCCATTTGTTTGTTGCCAGTATTTATACACTTTATTGAAATATGTTGGGGTTTTTAGTGGTAAACGAAAGATAAAGGTACAAAACACCACAATTGAAGCTCTAAAAAAAAAAAAAAAATCTCTTCAGACAAACACAATTTCTTAAGAAGACTGTCGTCAATATGATTTTGCAATAAAACTCAATTGGATTTTTTTCTCGTTTGAAATTTGTGCAGGAAATAATCAACAATATATAACATACTTATATGTATTAAATGAATCTTTTTGTTTAAAAAATATTTAAGCAAAAATGTAAAATATGTGTATACTTTCTTCTTGTTTAAGAAATGTTCAAACTTTATGACTAAATAATATTTACTTACCTTGATAATACCAAAGAGTAACATGATGCTTAAAACAATCATCGACATTTGTGTGCCAATTATGGCGAAATAAGCTATTTGTACACCTAAGAAGATAAAACAAGAGAGAAATAGAAAATTAGACTTATCAAATGACATAAAGGAAACCGTAAACGTTCAATCAGACTTGCCATTCAATAATGGCATTGCCATAACCATAAATATATTTGCTTCAACTATAAACAACTATAATCAAATACAGTGTTGCCCATACGTATGGTTCGAACAACAGCTGTTTTGTAGGGTTATGGTTATGGCACGTTTAATTGAACCTTAAAATGTGTGAATATTTCCTAAATCTAAATTTCTTTGGATTAAATTGAAAATTATACACACATTTCAACTGGAATTAATAATACTTCACTAAACAGAAACAAATTTATACTTTATGACACAAAATTTAATAGAGACGTCCGTCCGTTCGTTACAAAACAAGGAATCCCAAAAAAAATCTATCTCTCTTCTACAATCTCGTTTTGCTCTATTGAATAATGAAAATTTTGTGGTCATATACTAAGGCAGCATGTGATAAACTGAAATGGAAATGTTAAGACATCAACATACTGGGGCAGAGCAGAGTCGTCGGCAGCTTGTTTAAACTGACAAGGAAAAAGGGGAAAACTGTTTCAGCTAACTGTTCCATTTTAGTTTATTACTGCTTTATAAGCATTCTTTTTAACTTCTCGCTCGACCCTTGTTGTTCAATACAACATTTGCATAAGTCTCATTCATATACGAAATTATTATTGAGTTCAGATTGGATTTCAATTGAGTTGTTGTTGCCGTTTTCGTTGTTGTTATCTTCATGTTACTCCTAATAGCAAGTGAATGAACATGTCCTTCGGTTTTGCTTCACAACGAGTACATTTAAAATGCATTAAATTTTTACAGTCAAAGATATACAAAATACCAGCAGTTTGCAAATTTATCTTGCAATTGCAACAATAGCAGTTAAAACAGGAAACCATGAATGTTAACAACCCTGTCAATGTTAATTCCATTCCATTCCGTTTCATAAAGTGACTTTATTTTCTTAAAGTTCTTCTTTAGAAAATAAGAAGAAAAAAACGAATAGTTTATTCGGAATGAAATCGCTTCAAATTTTCAAAATGGAATTGAGCTTCTGCCATTCGAAATTTTACTAAAATGAGCATACGACCTACGTCTTTCTAGTGCAATGAATTTTTATTAGCTGTGTTAATTGGTAAGTAGTAATACACTACAAATACACTATGCTTTTCTTCACTTCTGTGTATTCTGTGAAGTAAGTTCCAGTTCATATAATTCAACTGTTGTTCTGACACTTTTGAGAGAGATGGGAAAATAATAAAGAAGGACACTGGTGCGTTCTAGTTCAAAAATTATTTTAGAAATAAATCAGCTTTGGTTAGAATTTAACCAGTTCACTTTTCTGAAAGCACTGATGCAAATAAAATACTCCTGTATATACTCAACTGTAGCCGAATAAATACTCGTACTTACATTAGAATGGTAGCAAATTTTTTTTCTTTAATTGATATATTTGCATTTTTTTAAAATGTGAGGTTTACTATCATAAATGCTAACAGAATTTTTTTTGCTCGCTCCGACGGTGCCTTCTGGTGCCTAGTGGGACCTAAACTACTCGATACACTGTGGGGAATTTTGTTAAAAAAAATGGAAATAATTCTTTTATTTCTAAATGGTACGTCCGGTTGTTATAAAAATTCATAGGGTGTCACAGAGCTTATGGGGTTTCGCATACAGTTTAGAAAATACATATTATACAAATATATATATTATACAAATATATATTGTTCTGCTAATGGAACAGTCAAATCTTGTTCGATTTAGAAGAGGAAACTGATTATGAATCAAGAACAAAATTTGTAACATACATAAAAAAATTTGGTATCAAAAGCACAATTAAGTCAAAAGGTATACACAATTTAAATTAAAATTTTGAAAAAAGTCGATTTAAGCCTTTTTTTTGAAAAATGGGTTAATTATTTTGCTATTAAAAAAAATTTGCAAAGATACCAACCCCATATTTTTATCTATTTTTATCTAATACATACTATAAGAAATACCACAAATAATTTTTTTTTCAAAGTTTTCGTTACTGAAGGAACCAGATCGTTTCGAAACATACCTATTTTTGTTATAAATATCAAATTTAAGGTTTTTTTTCGAATTCCAATGCTGGAACCAAAAAAAATTCATCATGCCACCTTAAGACATAACATGTTTTTAAACATTTCCAAATATATTATCTGCTCGCGGAGAAAAACTACAGCAAAAATACTGAAAAGTTCCATTTTTGGGATTTTACGAATTTTTTTGGGAGTTCCCGAGAACTCAATACTTTCTGTGTATTAATTGTATAATTGTCCACCTAAACGAGCGTTATCAGCTCAAAGCGTTTCCAAATTGAGAAAAATAGAAATGACTGTTGGGCCATTCCTCGTTGACCTTGTGCCGAACTCATTCAGTCGGTCATTTTAGAACCACACGTATTATCAAACCCGTGTAATTTCAATGGGTTTGATCATAGGCTTGTATCTAAAATAACCGACTGAACGAGTTCGACAAAAATCTGCGAGGAGTTGCCCAACAGTTATTTAAGTTGTGAATGGCAATGCCGATGTAAAATTTGGGTTGAGCACCAGAAAATTAGTTGAGTTGAGAACGGCAATAGGGGCTCAAGACATACCCTGTTGCAATACAAGTAAAATAGTTGTAAAAATATATTATTTGAATTAAATTTTTTAAATTTAATTTTTTGGTTTTACTATCATAAAAAAAGTATTTGCCAGGAGCTGTTTTGCTCACTATTGTTTGTCATTTACAGTTGATCTCTCTTAAAAAAAAAAAGAAAAAAAAAGAAAAAGAAATGCAACAAAATTCAAATAAATTTGACTTGTGCTTAGAAATTTTTATTAACCTGACAAGTTTTTACAATGTAAGCACGAATGTATGTATGTGTGCATGCATGTATGTATGTATGTGTTTGATAGAATGACCAAATGAATGCATAAACTAGTAGACTCATCAGAGCAATATATTGGAACTGTATGTATGATCCACACATACATATGCACAGTTTTACAAATACATGTGTAACAGTTGTACTCGTACCAAATTGTTATCACATGGATTTAAATTCTTTTAATTCCGACTACAAAATGAAATCAATATGACCACAGAAATATAATGAAAATAAAAACTGTATTTTTTGTTGTTTCAAATCTAATCTGCCAACGAATACGTTTGTATGTAGCCCAACTGGGAAATATGTACAAAAAAATATATAAAAGAACGAAAAGGTTAGGTTAAGTTTATCATTCCATATACAGAATGTGATAATCCATGACCATGTACGAGTATCTGTTATTAGTAAAAAATTTTCTGCACACAGATGCTGTTGGAAGCCAACTTTATATTTTTCTTTCGCTTGCATAACAATATAGTACAAACATTTTTAACTAATACTAATATCATGCATTTTGGCCGCATCAAATGGGGATATCACAAGGAAATTATTTATTTCAGCAAAATCATGTTTTATGTCTGCAAAATTCCACTCAATAATTTATAAAGCATTTGCATTTCATTCACAGCTAAATATGCTTTTATAGTAGCATTTATTGGAGTAACCCCGCCCATTTTTAAAATCGGCCTACACATTATTATGTGTAGGCCGATTATTACTCTATGAGTAATAAAGTAAGGGGCTATTTGCATATTACGTTACGCTATTTTCGGAGTTTTAATTGAATTTAATTTCGATAAAATCAAATTATATTAATATACTTTGAGTAAAATCACAAAAAAAAAAAAAAATTTTTCAATGAAAAAAAAGCAATGTTTTTGATCGTCTTGAAGATTTTTGTAAAATAAGTGTGGCAACACTGATTTTTTCTCATTTCCCTTTCATTCATGAGATGAGTGTGTAACTGTGTGTGTGTGTTTATTTTTTTGTCGCACAAACTTAATTCCAAAAAGCTAACACACAAAAGTATGCTATGATTATTGCCTTTTATTGTTTTAACAAACATATGAAAATGGAAGCGTGTGCATATAATGGGCGTTTTTTATTGAGGTATAGAACTTTAAGTTGGCATCACTTTTTTAACTGGCGGCCATTTTGTCAGCTGTCAAGTGATTAATATTTAATTTGGTTTGCCATTTCATCATGAATAGGTTGACAAAAGAACAACGCTTGCAAATCGTGCAAATTTATTTCGAAAATAATGGTTCAGTTCGCGAAGTTTACCGCAAGCTCCGTCCATTTTATGGTTGACATAATCGTCCATCAGAGCAATTAATTCGGTTAACCATGGATCGTTTTCGCACTACGTTTACTCTATGTGATAATACGCATCCGCAGAGACGTCGAACAGTGCGCACCGAAGAAACAATTGCCGCTGTAGAGCAAAGTGTTGAAGAGGACCCGAATGAATCGATTCGCCACCGTGCACAGCAATTGGAGATTTGTCCATCAACTTTATGGAAGATTTTGCGCAAAGATCTTGGCTTGCGACCTTACAAGATCCAGCTTGTGCAAGAATTAAAGCCGCGAGACCATGCAATGCGTCGTGATTTTGGTGTATGGGCCGAAAATGAGATTGATCTCGATGCTGATTTTCATCGCAAAATTTTGTTCAGTGATGAGGCTCATTTTTGGTTGAATGGCTACGTCAACAAGCAAAATTGCCGCATTTGGAGTGAAGAGAATCCACATGAGACCCTTGAGACGCCATTACATCCACAAAAACTGACTGTTTGGTGTGCTCTATGGGCTGGTGGAGTCATTGGGCCATACTTCTTCCGAAATAATGCTGGAGAGTCAGTTACCGTTAATGGAGACCGGTATAGAGCCATGATAACCGACTATTTTGTTCCCGAATTGGATGGCATGAATGTGGATGAGTTGTGGTTCCAACAAGACGGCGCTACATGCCACACAGCGCATATCACAATCGATTTATTGAAGGAAACATTCGATGAGCGCATAATTTCGCGGAATGGACCTGTCAATTGGCCACCAAGATCGTGTAATTTGACACCATTGGATTATTTTCTTTGGGGATATGTGAAGTCGCTCGTCTACGCCAACAAACCAGAAACGTTAGGGGACTTGGAAGCCAACATTCGTGGCGTTATTGCCAACATACGGCCCCATATGCTCGAAAAAGTGGTTGAAAATTGGACCTGTAGAATTGGCTTTATTCGAGCCAGCCGCGGCGGCCACATGCCCGAAATCATATTTAAACATTAATGGCATAAAATTATCCTTCCAATAAACCCAAATTGATGGACATTAAAACGATTTTCTTGTGTTTTATTTCAATTCGAAGTTCTATACCTCTAAAAAAAACACCACATATCCACACACAGCGTGTGTGGATATGTGGAATACGTTACAAATATGCCTAAAGTTCTAACAAGTGACCACGAGTGTGTGAGTGATTTTGCGACCATATTTTCGTTATCAAACTGTGTTGGCTTTTGTGTTCGTATCTTGACAAGTGGCGTGTGCTACAAACTTTTTTTTGAATACTAAAGGATTGACAGAAATTAAAATACAAAATGTACACAACAGTTTGCATACAAAAATATCTGTGTATGTATGTATGTATGTATGTATATGTACAGTAAAGTGATAATTAAGTTGACTTTGTTATAACATTCTTTGATTTCATGCAAAAAGTGGCAAATTACTAAACATCAAATTAGATGTGCTAGAAAAGCGATTAAAGCTTAACAAAAACTTTTCATTATATCACAAAACTAATAAACTGTTCAGCTTTAGTATAAAATAATTTAATACATAATCGTAGTATATTTCTCAAAAAAATATTAATTTTGTGAAGTGAACATTTAGGTTAAATTGTTTATTTATATGTTAGCAATTTGAAACATGTTTGAGAGTCATTTACATTAGATTAATTTCTCATTATTAATACTATTTTTTAAAATTAATTTAATTTAAATTATGGTTTTGCTAACAAGAGTTAAATACGTGCATTTTAAATCAAATGCATAGCTTTGCTTTCATATGTACATATGTATGTGCGCGTACAAAAAACTTAATGCAAATTTGACTGGCGTTATTATTATTATATTGATGCGCGTTTAATACACGTGTCTACATAATCCTTTAATAAATGAACGACCGAATTCACTTTTATTAGATAAGTAAATTTTTTATAAATTCCGTCGAGCCGAAGCCGAACTTTCTACATTTAATTCACAATAATTAACAACTTTGATATTTTTGTGGTCAATTAATTTTTTAAACTGAGAAAAATAATTCGTTTATAAATATTTTTTATCACAAAAAAAAAAAAAAACAATAATGACCAAAATGTTATTTATTACTAAGGGCAGATAGAGAATTTTAGGCCGATACCGAAGCCGATTAATCGGCCGGACACTATTTAATGTATGTACATGTTTTTATGGCGTTTTGCTTGACTTTTTTCTTTGCTCATTGGCCTGAAGTCGTTTGTGCTTGTGTGAAATTGAAATAATTTAATAATCTATGCCGTATCCCCGGGGTCAAAAGATGAAAGGCACACAATATGTTGGAGCATGAAGTAAAGGAAAACTTATGCTGTAACATTATTTTGTGCTGCAGCAATTATTTTATTTAAAAAGCAGGTGCGAAAATATGTTGAGTGGACAAATGTTTTAATTTGAAACTTGAAAAAATTTACATTTTCATTAATTTGGTGTTCAAGTACGGATTTTTAACCAACTTCAAAAAAAAAAAAAAAAAAAAAAAAGAAGCAGGTTCTCCAGTCGATTGTATATTTAAATTTTGTTTGATTAACCTCAAAACGTCCCTTTTCACAATATATAATTTAGAGTTAACGTGAACTTTAACTAAAAGTTCTTTATACAAAACTTTCAGTTAAAGCCCCTGATAGCTTTTAATTGTACATTATGAAAAGGGACTTAAAATAGATTAGAAAAGTGGCTTTCTTTGTCTGAGCGGTTATAGCTTCAATATAGCGCCCCTTGCTACAAATCAGGGTGGGACTACTCCCACAAAATTTTTTACTTTTAATTTTATGTATTTTTACTTCACCGATTGCTGCGAAAATTGGCACACAGATCCGGCTCTTGAAAAGACACAATCTTGTAGTTGCGAAGATGGGCAGAATCACGCCCATCAAAATTTAATATTACATTTCAAGTTCTTCTTAACCACTTCTTACGAAACTTGGCACACACAATAACCTCTAAAAGCGCCACAATCTGGCAGTTATAAAAGTAGAGATGGCTATGTCCATTAAAATTTAGTATTATATTACATGTACTTCGATTCAAGCGAATCCCACGAAGACTTTGAGCTCTGGAAATGGTATAATCTGGTTTATTATGAACAGCAAACATCAACTGGTTGAATAGTGCAAACATGTGTAACTAGGTTTGTGATCAGCGATGCCAACTTGGTGCTTTTGGCACCAATTTTTGTGTATTTCTTAAAATTACTTTAATGAAAACTTGGTGTATTTATTTTTTCACTGTAAAGCATACCTTTTTCGTCTGATATATTTCATTAAGGATGATATTATTCCCGAAATAGTGATTAGCTTAGAAAATATTAAACATTATTAAACTTCACTCATTTGAAAATCCACTCGATTTTCACCTTAGTGCTTTTTATGCTTTTTAGATCTCAAAATTACGCTTTTTAGTGCTTTTTTAAATTTTGAATTGCTTTCAGAGCCAAAAAATTTGGCATCACTGTTTGAGATAGTTATTACGAAAACTATAGGGTGTTTTTTTCAGAGGTATAGAACTTCGAATTGAAATAAAACACAAGAAAATCGTTTTAATGTCCATCAGTTTGGCTTTATTGGAAGGATAATTTTATGCCATTAATGTTTAAATATGATTTCGGGCATGTGGCCGCCGCGGCTGGCTCGAATAAAGCCAATTCTACAGGTCCAATTTTCAACCACTTTTTCGAGCATATGGGGCCGTATGTTGGCAATAACGCCACGAATGTTGGCTTCCAAGTCCCCTAACGTTTCTGGTTTGTTGGCGTAGACGAGCGACTTCACATATCCCCAAAGAAAATAATCCAATGGTGTCAAATCACACGATCTTGGTGGCCAATTGACAGGTCCATTCCGCGAAATTATGCGCTCATCGAATGTTTCCTTCAATAAATCGATTGTGACGTGCGCTGTGTGGCATGTAGCGCCGTCTTGTTGGAACCACAACTCATCCACATTCATGCCATCCAATTCGGGAACAAAATAGTCGGTTAGTCGGCTCCAATTGCTGTGCACGGTGGCGAATCGATTCATTCGGGTCCTCTTCAACAGTTTGCTCTACAGCGGCAATTGTTTCTTCGGTGCGCACTGTTCGACGTCTCTGCGGATGCGTATTATCACATAGAGTAAACGTAGTGCGAAAACGATCCATGGTTAACCGAATTAATTGCTCTGATGGACGATTAGGTCGACCATAAAATGGACGTAGCTTGCGGTAAACTTCGCGAACTGAACCATTATTTTTGAAATAAATTTGCACGATTTGCAAGCGTTGTTCTTTTGTCAACCTGTTCATGATGAAATGGCAAACCAAACTAAATATTAATCACTTGACAGCTGACAAAATGGCCGCCAGTTAAAAAAGTGATGCCAACTTAAAGTTCTATACCTTAATAAAAAACACCCTTTAGTTGGTAATATTGTGAATGATTAAGCAGGTATTCGCAATTGTGAATATGTAAAAATAAGATACAGTGCATGAGCTTACAAGCCTTGTAATTTGCTTTTTGGCGCATATTATCGCCTGTGCATAAAATCAATTATTTTTGGTTATTTTTAACATTACTTATTTATAGTCGTATATTTCTATTTATTTACTACTTACATTTAGAGTGAATATTTTGCTCCTACTATTGCAAAAAAGAGAATAATAATATAGCTATTCACAATGGTGATTTTGTTCGTTGACAACTTAGGGTTGCTAAATTTTTTCAACCGTTGGCATTTCGTAATATGAGGGGGGCAAATTACGACACACGTTATCCAACGAAATTACGAAATATTTCAATAGAGTTTATGTGGAAATATTTTAAAATTTCGAAACGTATCGAATGCCGTAATTTGCCTCCTGATTTATCAACTTTCTTGTAAAAATTTATTTTATCAACCGCACGTTGTTTTTTTTAATAAGCCTGAATAAACCTGAATAGTTTAGTTTTATAATCTCTGGTTTGGTGTAAAACATTTAGCTTTAAAAATTATTGGCCTTATATATAAAAATTATTAAGGCTTTATAAAGCCATAATAAGCAAAATTTTGTATGAAAAACTGTTTTAAAAACCCTTTATAAAGCCTTAATCATTTTTATAAATAAGACCGTATTTATTTAAATAATTTTTCATTTCAATTTTTCATTTTTTATTCAATTTTTCATTTTTTTAGTCATTACCTAATAAGACAGGACTGCCTTTTTATGTATGTACGTTAAGGCTTCTTTCTACCCTTGAAGCGGGTTGCAAATATAACAAACTCAGCTGATATGATATGATATGAGGAATGATATGATATGATATGAGGAATGTTTTTTTTTAGGGTTTGATTTCATTGCCATTATTTAATTGAATATAAACACAATTTTACATGATGCATAAGTGCTTAATATTACATATTACGAGTATTTCATTCATTTAAATATTATGTAATCACTTACCATAGTAAACATCCTCTAAATCACCAGATTTGTGTATATTGATATTTATGCGCCAGGAATATATTAAAACAATAAGCAAGGATATGTTCTGTAAACACACACAAAAAAAAGTAAAGCAAATAATTAATTCAATGCTTACAAGAAAAAAAAATATTCTCTGTTATTTTAATACAGATATTTAAACTGCAATAAAGTAGAAAAAATATGTTTTTAATATTCAGGAAATGGCATCCATTTAAATTTTAAAAGGTAATTTTGTGGAATTTGGCGTCTCTCTCTCACACACACACACACTCACAAGATTCTCTTCTCTCAATGCAAAATGGAAATACTTGAAATTTATATTTTATTTTCCACATTTACAAATGTTTTCTATTCTGCACTTTTCGTGGTAAATTTCATTTTTCCACAAAATCAGAATAGTAACAATATTTAACTTAAATTTTAATTAAAAAACTTCTATTTTAACATCCCAAGGATGGATTAATTTTTAGCATAATTTTTGAATGGTGAAATTTGTAATAGAATTTGTAAACAAAATACAATTAGAGATGTTTTTATTTTAGAAAAAGTCGACTGCGTGTGTGTATATGACTATATCCCAGTTGGCCAAACTGCCTTGCACGACATTGCCATCATGTACGATTCTTGTATGAATTGTGCTCTATCGATTGGTTTTCTACTCTAAAATTTAAATAAACACAGTAAACACTTTTGACGACAATATGAGCGACAATGTTGTTACGTATGAACTTGTCGTGGATTCGTCTTGCAATATGTCTGAAAGACATGGCCCATTGGGATGTTAATAAATGTATATTATATATGTATGTATGTAATTAGTTTACATACTCATTTAATATAAATGTAAACATTTGTATTAGTAGGGATACGATCCCTAGACGCAAACCGCAGTTGAATTTATACCCAGTCGTGTGCAAACAAATAAAATATGATTTTGAAAATAATAAACACCATATTGTTTGTACACATCCACCCACAATACATATTTGCTGGAATATTTATTAACATTTTTTTTTTGTTTAAATTATAAATTGTGTTTTTATGCTTAACAAAAATTAAATAATTATTTAATTACATACGAGTACTTTTGTAGTATTTTCAGTTGTATTTGAAAATTTTTGTGGAAAATTATATTCATATCATTTAAATGTCTCTGAAGTGTTTATGCTTTTTTATTATAATTCCAATATTTATTTTCCAAGGAAATTAGAAACTTTGTTAAAGTAATTTGTTATATGAAGCACGGTCCCTGGTAAGCTTCTTTTCAAGAGAAGTTTGATTCAATTTGTTTACTCAAGAATAATTTTATAATGTATACCAGGCAAATATGACAATTTCTGCAGAAAAGTTCACATTTTGTCACGTTACGTTACTTTGTGATGTAGTTTGTTTTTCACAGAAAATCTTGTTTTCTTTATAACCTTTTTTCATGTTGGTGTAGAGCGTAATTAGGTTTACATTTAGTAAAAAAAATTTAAAAAAATCGAACAGTATGCATGTCCCTTAAATACCAGCTTAATTGATTGGTGACATAACGTGACAGAAGGTGGAATTTTCTGTGGAAATTCCCTTGTATGAATTTTTGTTAATTTTAAAAGATTAAAAAAAAAAATATGTTAAAACTGACTTTCTTAGATTTTTTTCTTCAGAAGGTACTTATTGAAAGGTACTACATATTTTCAAAAGTACTATCGAAAAAGGTACATTTATTGAAGGTACTTTTTCAAAAGGTATTTTTTTTTAATCATTTCAAAATGGATTTTTTAAATTGTTTCAAAGAGGTTTTTTAAATCTGTTTTTTAAATACTTTAAAAAACGTACTTTTTTAAAAGGTACTAACTTACTCAAAATATACTTTTTCAAAGGTACTTTTTTCTTAAAGATATTTGTTTTTGGAAAGTATGTATGTACTTTAATTTTTTTTTTTTTTTCAAAAAGTACTGGTTTAAAAGGTAATCATCAATGCTTTCCGAAATGACTTTTTCAAAACGTACCTTTTTTTAATGTACTTTTTAAAAACAAAAAAACTATTTAATTTTTTTTAAAAAGAATTTTATACTTGAAAACGTATTTTTTAAAAAGAGTTTTTAATAGGTACTTGCTTGAAAAGTACTATTTCAAAGGTACCTTTTTAAAAGCTACCTCTACAAAAGGTACTTTTTAAGAGGTGCTTATTTAAACTTAAACTGGTCTTTTTCGAAACATTTTCAACAAGTACTTTTTTAAAAGGCAATTTTTTAAAAGTACTGTTCGGGAACATTTTTAAAATTTACTTTTTGTAAAGATATTTTTTAAAAAGTACTTTTTCACTTATATTTCAAAAATAAATATCGTGAAACACACTTTTTTGAATAGTACTCTTTCAGAAAATTTTCAAAAAGTACTTTTTAAAGATGCTTTTTCATGAGGTATTTATCTTTACTTTATTTTTATTTTTACTTTTTTCAGAAGTACTTTTTTATGTAAGAAGTACTGTTTCAGAACACTTAAAAGGTATTTTTAGAACGTAAATTTTCAGGACTGTTTCAAAAAGTACTTTTTTAAGAAATTTTTTTGAAAAATATTTTTTCAGAAAATTTTCAAATAGTATTCTTTTCAAAGATGCTTTTTCAAAAGGCACTAATCTAAAAGGTACTTTTCCAGAAAATTTTCAAATAAATAGTACTTTTTTAAAGATGGCACTTATCCAAAAGGTACTTATCGAAAAGGTACTTTTTCAGAAAATTTTCAAGTACTTTTTTAAAAGGCATTTTTAAAAAAAGTTATTTATCTAAAAGTACTATTTCGGAACAATTTTTGCAGGACTGCATCAAAAAGTACTTTTTAAAAGTGCTTTTTTATTTTATTTTTCGAATAGAGTTTCTTAAAGATGCTTTTTCAAAATGTACTTTTTCAGAGAATTTTCAAGAAGTACTTTTTAAAGGTATTTTTTTTCGAAGATATTTACATATGTAAAAGGTACTATTTAAGAAAATATTTTTTAAAGATACTTTTTTAGAAGGTACTTTTTCAGTACTGTTTCCAAAAGTAATTTTTTAAAGTTACTTGATCGAAAATGTACTTAACTCAAAAGGTACTTTTTCAATACTGTTCCACAAGTAATTTTTTAAAAGGTATTAATCTAAAAGGTACTCTTTCAGAAATTTTTTAAAATTTATTTTTTTAAATATACTTTAGCAGGATTGTTTCAAAAAGTACTTTTTTAAAAGACACTTTTTTGAAATGTACTATTTCAGAAGATTTTTAAATAGTACTTTTTTATTTTTTTTTTCAAAAGTACTTTGTTAAAACTACTTTTTCAGAAGATTTTTTAATATGTAGTACTTTTAAAAAAATACTTTTTTAAAATTCACTTAACTGAAAGGTACTTTTACAGGACGACTTAAAGAAGTACTTTTTTGGAAAGCACTTTCTTAAAAGCTACTTATCTGAAAGGTACTGTTTCAGAACTTGTTAAAACAGGACTTTGCTAAAAGGTACTTTTTTGGGAAGCGTTTTTCCCAAGGTATTTTGTAGAAAGTACTTTTTCAGATCATTTTCAAAAGTACTTTTTTGAAGACACTTTTTTTAAATTTTATACTTATCTAAAAGGTACCTTTAGAGGACTGTTTCAAAAAGTCTTCTAAAAAAAGAAAAAAAAAGTTAAAGAACTGTTTTTCTTAAAGAACATTTTTAAAAAGTTAATTTTACAGGACTTTTTTTAAAGTTAGGGCCTGGCCTGTTTGTCTAAATGCGAACAAACGTTAAAAACAAAAACAAAAGGTAACTTTTTCTCATAAAGTTGTTGTATAAGAGGTAATTTTTTTAAATGTGCTTGTTTAAAAAATGATTTATGAAATCCAGTATTTATCTCTGGTAATTCGGTCTTATTAAATTCAGCAAACAAATTGATTTTGTTTTGTAAGAAAGAACCATTAATAATTTGCAGGAATAAAATTTGTGTTGCATTTTATGAACTCTGAAAATAATTTAGTTTTATACGCGTTTTGATGTGCTTAAAAGTTTTTTAAGCTTTTAACAAAATTTTAACATAATTAATGTGACTGCCTTAACAAAGTGTTGGCTATTTTTTTTTTATATAGATTTTTGTTTCTTTCTTTGTCTTGTCGAAACAATTAAGTCCACCATAAAAAACTTTGTTTTATGCTTTTAATTATAGCTATTTTTCTAATAACTGCGTTGCGTTTAAGAGAAAGCAATAAATTGCAAAATATAAAATAGTAATAAAATGAAAAAAAAAGAAAAATTTAAATAAATTCAAAACACGTTTCCATAATCAACATAAATTATGATTTTTTGGTCTGAATTGCTCGCTTGTTTGCTTTTTTTTTAAATATTTAAATGGCAAAATGTGCAGACATGATGCTGGGCTCTTTGTTTAAATATTATTTTACCAAGTGTTAACCAAATTGAACAAACATGCTATTAAACCGAGCTTCCTTCCGAGTAATAAATGCACTACAAAGAGGCGGGTGTGCGAGAGAGACAGAGATAGAGAGAGAGAGAAAGTTAAAATCAAGAGCTTATTTTAACTGCACATTAATTTATTATAAATGCAAACAGTACAACCTCGCTAAAGTGGTTTTTACATCAGCTGTGGTTTGTTTAATATAAAACTTTATGATTTCTATTAAATATATCATAATTGGGGGGCGAATGTTAGTGTAATGACTTTATTTGTTGTTGAAATTAAGGGGTTTTAGAGATGATTGTAATTTTCCACTTTGCCATGGAAACATGCGTGCTTAAGTGTGGCGCAAAATAAATGGCAATTGAGCAAGATGTACAACAGCAGTACAAACAAAATCAATCGGAATGGGTATGAGCTTGCTGCTTTTGAGGGCAACGAATGCAAATTAAATATTCAGGAAGAGTGTTAAACACAAAATTGCAGTCATTAACTAAATTAACGTAAGGCAAAATGTCAGAGAAAGTGTTTAAAAAAATACAGCACCATTAAACAATTTGCAAAATTCTTCTTTTGACATTTTAAAATAAAAATTTAGGTTCAAATAATATATATCAAGTAATATTTTTATGCAAAACTTTTGTTTTGTTCACAAATGTATCACTTCACAGCTGTAGTGTACCACACGTACAATTTATGTAAAATTTATCAGAGAATAAAAATAATTAGATACTAAAAAAAATATCCCCAATTAAATAGTCTTAATTTTAGTAACTGCATATAGTCATAATTGCAGCGCAAACAATTCGTACGATCACATATTTTCTCTCTATGAACTAGGACTATAGCCGATTTCAGCATACAAGAGCATCTCTACTTCGTTTGTAAGAACAACAAAAATATGCTTCAACTAAAATACGCATATGCGTATCAAACGTTTTGACTCTCTGTCATGCTTAGAGTCGGAGTATGCTTATACTAAGACTATGGATATTAAGTCGGATAAAAAAATATACGCATGATACTCGGGATATTTATACATCATTCGCCACTGTATACATAAAATTGTGTATATAAAATGGAATGGGAAATATGTGGCTGTGTGTGTGTGTGTAAATAAAATATCCCTGTTTAATATTCGATTATTTTTATACTCATGCCTGTTACTGCAGACAGTCTTTAAATTTAAGTTATAGTTGTTTGTGCAGCGTAATTTAAAAATGTGTATAAACACAGTTGTTGGTTTGCATATGAGCGCTTTTTTTATTTAGCATTCATACTCGTAGTTGTTTGACAGGTCAATACGCAAAGAATACTTAAAACGATACTTTTGTCATTCTCTAGTGGTAACCTGTTTCTGCTACAGGTTGTTTTTGCATAAAATAAAATTGTAACAAATAATTTACTGCAGCAGTAAAAATCATATTTCAAACAAAAAAAAAAAATTTTTTTAATTTTTTTGGGGAAAATTCCCCCTATCGCGGTTAGCGTATTACGACTTCGCCTGCGACATTTTAATCCTAGATTGAAGAGAACATGCTGCGGTATTCTTTAATCTATTACAAAAACAAACATCGCAGTAAGAGTCGAAATATGCTAACCTCGATAAGGGGATTTTTTTTTGTCTGCTAAGCGATTGTTTTTTTTTATTTGTTTGTATTTTACCCTTAGTCTCAGCTGATGTGATCAATCAATGATTGGTGAGTGAAATTAACAATAGCGACATTCTTCATCGTATAAGCGTAATAATATCGAATCAAAATTCTTTTAGCACTTTCGATTACAGACGAAGATTGAAAGTTGATCATTAATTTAATAGTCCTCAAATATAAATAAGAAATTACGATTTAATTTAATTGAAATTTATTTGCTGGTGGTTAAGCATATCTATATGCATTTCATTGGTGATTTGCCAATTATTATTAAACTTCTTATATATCACGATTTGATTGTTTGTGCTATTTTTTTTAAATTCAATTATATTGAAAAAAAAAACAAAGCACTCAAATTTGTTTTTGTTTTCAATATAAAAAGACAAACAAGCATTTTTACTTTTCTGCCACAAACTGGCAGTTAAAAACTATATATGCATATTTTAGAATCGAAGTATAGGCAGGTTAATTAAAAAAGAATTAGCTAATTATATAAAAATATCACAAGCAGTTGATTAATAAAATCATTGTTACACATTTACGAGTAGTCTCGTCATGGGCTTTCAAGGCCACACTGTGGGAAAAAACAGTTTTAAAACAAGTACGGTCTGTTGTTTTAACTACCAAAAGGTGTTGTGTGTTAAATTGGCCATTGCAATATACACAACCACTGGCGTGTAAACGTGTGAAATGTTCATGTTTGCTGCAGCAACATTTTACACATAAAAATTTATTCACACATGAAAATGTGAAAAAATTGTGCTTAATTTTTGTAGAGGGATACTCGTATGTAAATATAACACTTTTATATTTATTTTTTGTTAAATATTTAAATACTTACAATTGTGTAAATTGCACTTGTTACGGCCAAATTTTTAGCATGCAGCATGCGACAACATCCGGTGCCCGTCAGCGGCCCATATGGATACAAAATTACTGATTTCATTTTCTCACCAGCACCGGCGGCAACGGCAGCAGCAGCAACACAGCTTTTATGTTTTGTTTTCATTATTTGACAATGACGAAAGTATGTCAGCAACAGCAATAATAGTAACAACAACTATAGTAAAAGGTTCTATAGAAAACTTGAGCATGGTCCTTTACGCTTCAGTAATTTGTTTGCATTTCAAAAAATAAAAAAAAAATACTGCAGGTTCCAAATATATTTATTTACATATGGACGTCTGTGTATGTGTGTGCGTGTAAGCGTATGATGTTCTATTTATATATTCAATCCAATTAACGTTTGGGTGCATGCAAATTTTTTCTGATGGCGTTTATTATTTTATTTTTCGTAAGATTTTCTTTTTCAGCAGATTTGATTGGAGGGTTGTTTTGTAATATTTTATTTGGTTTTTATTTACTTTTCAATGCATCACATTCCTTTGAAATTAATTAAGCATGAGATGGCAAAATGCTGCAAATATAAAGAAAAATAGACGGTTAAACAAAAATAATCTTTAATTTAAAACATACTTTCAAGCGAAACAAAACAAAATGGAAATTCTTGTATGTTACATGAGTCTGTAACAAAATCTGTACAAAATACTTTGTTTTTTAAGTGTGTGTGTGTGTGTGTTTGTGTTGTTTGTGTGATATTACACACATTTGTGAGCGGTTGTGTGTGCGTTTATAAACCGTTTATTGCATGCGAGCGGATTTCATTACCTCGGGTGTGAAAATATTTTTTTACTGTTAAAAAAATAAACTTCTTTCTTTACTCAGTATTATTATGTTGTATCTTTCTTCAAAGATTTCAACAACAATTTTCTTGTAGTTTAATTATAAATATATAAAGACATCATATCACGATTATATGAAAACAGTCAGACAAGATGTGTGTAACCTTTTAATCCTCCAGTCAACAATTTTTTCTTCAACTTATAATGTGTGAATTTTATAGCTTACAAGAGATAAAATGGTTTGGAAATAAAAACTCGTTACTTAAAAACCATAAGAAAACTGCTTTATTAAAAGTATAAAAAACACAACTTTAAAGATTTATAAGGAATAATAAAAAACTACATATGTATCAATTTTATCAGCGTTAAAATTTGTATGAGAAAAACTCTCTTGACACTTTACAGCTGTATTTTCATCATTTCGAAATCGAAAGAAATCACCCTTATCTTGAAAAAAATCCAATATTCTATTCCGCCGAACAACAATTTGTTATCGTGAATTTCCCAGGAATTTTTGTTCTCTCCGAAATATATATTGATTTGGTTCGAAACTACACCGACGTTAAAAATTTTAAAATAATGAATGAATGAAAAATTAAAAAAAATATTCGAATGGATGCAATTTTTTTAATCACAATTGGAGGAAGAAAATTAATGGACATTAAATCAAGCAATATAAGAAGAAAGTTAAGAGATGCCTCAAGTCCTTTGAAATTGCGCAGTGTACAGTAAAAAAAAATATGTAGGCAACCACGAAGTGGCAATTGCTCAAGCCACTTGCTATTTCCTTACAATCTTTGGTCTAACATCTACTTATGGCCAGATTTTCTTGCATTCTTTTGCAATAATATTTTAATTTATTACTAACGGCCTTATATGTACATATAAAAAAATTATTAAGGCTTTATAAAGACTTTTTAAGAAAAAAATTTTTATGAAAATTTGTGTTAAAAACCCTTTATAAAGCCTTAATAAGTTTTATAAATAAGGCTGTAATTTTATTATTATTTTTATTTATTATATTTAAATTTTAACAGCACCCCACTGTTAATCAAAGTGATCAATCAATATTTAAATGGGAAACAAATTCCCATAAAGAAATCATTCACGATAGGGGAAATATTTTTCGAAGTTACCATGCCATGTGTAGGTGAACAAAACTTACCACAGGGATTTTGTAAACAGGCAAACAAAATTAAAGGGAAATTTTATTCACAATAAGGATTAATTTAATCACCATTATTGTGAACGAAACAGTTATTTTATGAATGAACTTCATTTTTAATTTCATTCTACTAGTGCATCAATTGAAAATTAACACAATTTGAGAATTTTTTTTCTTAAAAATAATATCAAGAATATGTAAATGCAAATCCTGGCGGGTCGTCTCTTCTTCCTTCACTCCTCAAGACCTTGCAAAGTAAATTTTGCGTGTGTAAAAGACGTTTTATGGCAAAATTAATATATCTATAATAAAAACGGACTGTGTCAATTTTGAATAACAATTCCCATGAAGTTTTTTTTCCTATTCCTTGTTCCTCTATTAAAAAAAAAAACCATTTGCAAGTTTTCAGGTAAAATAATAGAACTGGAAACTAAATAACTGGGGTGTAATCGTCGCTAACGATAACGAGCTAATTCGATCACGTTTTTTAGTTTGAGATTGAAAAAGGAATCAGCAGGCTACTGGTAAGGGAGGGTGAAATTTAGAGTCCAGCTCACTTGGGTCCAACACAATGATCCTTTTGTGCTACCTATGAGTTGAAGAGAAGATTGTGAGAGACTGAAAGGGAAGGGTTAGTTGTAGAGAAGACAGGTGGTGAAGGAAGATATAGAGGAAAGCTTCATTATTTTACAGCTATGCTTTTTGTACGTTTTTAATAAGGCAGGAATCATTTAGATTCTACTTGAATGCAACGTAAACCACGGCATTCGCTATGGAACAATGTAATAATATGGTCCGATATCGAATGCCATAATCTTAAACTGAAAAAACGTGATCCAATCAGCTCATTATCGAAAGCAACGATTAGACCCCTGACTTCGAAAATTCGAAATTCACTCTCACTTTTTATTTTTCTCGAAATCTGCTTAGAATAAAAGGAATTTACTACCGGAAAAAATTATTTCCCAGGGAATTATAATTCCGGGGAATAGATACAACTGCTGTTTTTCAAATATATCTGCTTAACCGATAGTTATGAAATTTTGCCTACAAATAATCCTAGTAAGTCTTTTATAAAATATTGTTTTATTTTATTTTTTCAATTTATTAGCAACATGTTAGCGATAACATGTCATTTAATATTATTGTAGTTTTAATTTGACCTCCCATTTCAAATGCTGTCCCGTATAAATTTGTAGCAGCATTATTTAGCTTATATAGCAGTTTTTCAGTATTTATACAGGAAATTGCAAAATTGATGGTCTTTTTATAATTTACAATTCCGAAGAAAAAGAAAAGAAGAAAGAAAAATGAAACAAAGTTTATTAACCTCTTATTAAAATAAATAACAATGTATGTGTTGGCACAAACTACTCTCAACTAATTTGGTATAAGGAAACGTTAAGCCGAAAGGAGAAAAACATGTAAATGGCTCACATGCGAACAAGGATACTAAAGCAGCAATAAAAAGCGTAAATAATGAAACAAAAGAAAATTAAAAGCAATATAAAAACCCTAAATGAACAAAAATGCCAAACATGATGGCCAATAAGAAAAACACAAATTGTGCAGCTTAAGCAAAAATGTTTTTTGAATTTGCTGAAACACAACTCAACAAAACCAACCAACAACTTACACTTACACTACCAATGAATAGGAAATTATAGAAAAATTTGTTCGCTGGGAAATTGCCTTCAAGTGGGATTTTCAAATAGAAAGAAAACAAGAGAGGGTGTGTGTGTGTGTGTGTGTGTGTGTGTGTGTATGTGTGCAAGTTTATTAAAAAAAAATGAAGAAACCAAAAGACAAAGCCAAAAGTGAATTTAAGTTAAGAACAAACTACGAGTAATATAAACATTGATGGAAAGAATCTCATTCAAACAACCGCATTAAGAAGCCAAAATTATGTTGCGAATGAGTGGTGAGTGTGACAAGAGATACCAAGTGGGGAAAAACAGTTTCAACAAAAAGTACTTTTACAGAGAGAAATTAATATATATAATACAGTTGGAAATAAATATGGTGCCAAGTAATTCAGCAAACAATTTTTCTGGTTGTAATAAATACAAAGGCGGCATATTCATAGTCGAAACAAAGTATATTTTAAAAATATAAAACCAGTATTACCATACAAGCGTTTCAAACCAGTATTACCACACAAAATGCTGATTTTTAACTCTTATTCCCGGTTCACATACTTCAACTCATGTTGATCAACTCGCAATTCAGCTGTAATACTGAATGTAACTCCTTACAGCTAAATTACGAATTGATCAACAAAAGTTGAAGTGTGTGAACCGGAACTTAAAGTATACTTTGTTTTGACTATAAATATGTATATACATATGTAATTGATGAATGGCTGGGGAAAGCTTGCTTAGTTTTTATATTAGCCCCCCAAAAAGTTCTTTTATTTATGACATTAAAAAAAGTACTTTTTTCCCCCAACTGGTCATCATTATTGTGTAAATTATTTTCTTCTCTACTTTCGCATATGTGTATTTCTAATATTAAATGCTTTTACTCTAGTTTATTTGAGCTAATTTTTATGATAAATATTTGCTGCTTTTCCATTATTATTCTAACGATAAGAGTTTCAATTTATCGTTTTTTCAGGATTTTCAAAATATGTTACGGTTATTATTAGAACTTTGTGGTTTTAAGAATATTTATGTTATGAAATATTTCATTTTGTGCAAACAAAACTAAGCGCAAGTATAGTCATTATAATCCGAAAAACAAGCAAACAATAAAACGATTATTGAGGAGGAGAGCAGCACAAATAAATTTCTGCCTTTCTTGAATTGAAAATTTGTTAAAGAGATACAGCGCTAGTCAATATTTTTTTTCCTAACAAATTTTCTGAAGGGGTTGCGAGGTATGACAAATCAATAGCGTAACTCTCGATTATTCAATCGCTATGGAGCGTTGCTCGAGGTCGTACAGCATGTTTTCCATGCAAAAGGGTTTTACAAAAACGATAATTCAGAGACTGGAGTGCGTAAAAGATTCTGCCATATTAGAAATTTGCTCCAAATGAATAATGCTTCGAGTATATTTCTCATAAATAAATCAAAAAGTTTCAAGAGAACTGCACAATATGGAAAGAAATTCAGTAAAGTGCGACTTTGACTTGCACACGAAGGGTTCCGTACGGCGCTTGTTTTTGTTCGGCGATTTTTTCCGGCTTTTGGAGATTTTTTTAGTATTGAACTTTTTCTAGTTTTGGCGTTTTTTTTATTTTGGCGCTCTTTTAGTTTTTGGCGATTTTTTAATTTGGTAACTTTTTTCATTTCAGCGATTTATTTTTTTATTTTTGGTGATATTTTTTCATTTAAGCGCTTTTTTCATTTAGGGGATATTTTCGATTTGGCGATTTTTTTAATTTTGGGATTTGTTTAGTTTTAGCGCTTTTTTTGTTTGGCGTTTTTTTAATTTTGGCGATTTTTTTAGTTTTTTGGCGATTTTTAAATTTGGCGAATTATTTTATTTTTGGTGATTTTTTTTTTCATTTAGGCGATATTTTCGTTTTGGCGATTTTTTTTATTTTGGCGATTTTTTTTAGCACTTTTTTAGTTTTGGCGATTTCTTTTTAGTTTTTTTTTGGCGATTTTTTAATTTGGTAACTTTTTTGATTTAAGCAATTTATTTTATTTTTGGTGATATTTTTTCATTTAAGCACTTTTTTCATTTTCACAATCACCCTTATTCCAGTTGTCGGCATCGACGTCACTTTAACACAATACCAAAAAATTGGGGCTACAAAATACATTGTCAGTAGCAGTAAATTGTTCTCGAGAGCGAGTAAACAAGCCCCAATTTTTTGGTATTGTGTTAAAGTGACGTCGATGCCGACAAATGGAATAAGGGTGAATATTTTCGTTTTGGAGATTTTTTAATTTTGGAATTTTTAATTTGAGCGTTTTTGAAAATTTAAAGAGTTTGCCTCTTACGGTTTCCAAGATACAGCAGTTTGTCAGAATTGCATTAACTGATAAAATATTATTTAATTTTAATTTTTTTAAATTTCAAGTTAATTGTTGTAATCTGCATAAAAATAAACTAATTTTGAAAATTTCAAATGTCTTTAATTATCTATAATTTTTGTTGCTCGCTTTCGAACACTCTTTAATTTTTGACTGTCATTTTTTATTTGTTGTTGTAACGGCTAAAGTTTTACATATTCTGTGAAAATTTGAGTTCCGTAGCTATTGCGGTTCTCGAGAAAGCAGCCTGTGACAGACAGACGGCCGGACATTGTAGCGAAAACAACAGGGTTCCTTTTTCAAAATCGAAAATCTCCAAGAGCGATAGAAAACATGGAAAATGTGAATAAGTATGTGTGTGACGATCCACTAGTAAGCACGCAATTGCTTTAAATATGCAAGGATCATCATTCATTTTACATAAAGACCTCAAGCTGCAGCCCTAGAAAGACTCAATTACTGCAAAAATTAAAGCCTCAGGATGCCAGTGAGAGGCTTGACTGCCCTAGAAAATAAGATGTGACATAAATTGATTTGATGACTGTGCGATCGAGACATACAGAAAGCACAATTATCTCTGTAAGTCCTTTGTGTTTCACAACCTTGTAACCATGAGCATCAAACACTGCACTTGTTTGCGAGGTTTCTAATCTTCTTTTAGACGATGTTTTGAAAAGGTGGGCATTGTTCGCGTTTTTTTTTTCACAGAACCCTTATGAAACACTATGTATACATACTCGTACATACAAACTTTGCTTGAAGACAAAGTAATTCATATTTTGGTAGTCAGCCATTTTGAAATTAGGCTGCTATGATGTTGCCAGATGTGCGAACGAAGCATGTGATTAGTTCAAACATAATCTCTTGCTCAGTACAAACGGTCTTCAAGATTTCATTTCGAAGGACAGACACTATTTTATGTACGCCCAACAGTTTTGTTTCCTAAAGAGCTTTTTTGTCCTTAAGATTGAGATTAGCAAAATTATATAATATATATATATATATATATATATATATATATATATATATATATATATATATATATATATATATATATATATATGTACCACAATATAATTATTGCTTTGTATAAAAGCAGCCAAATCCTCTTAATTATTGATTCGATTATTTGGCACAAAAGAGAAAGAATATTACGAAAATTCCTACAATATCCTGTAATCTAATAAAATATATAAATAGCAATAGGGATGGATGATAATGAATATTCATACAAATGTATGTATGTATATACAATATATATTATACATACAAACTTTCATACGTACTTATGAACAATAAAACGTGTTCGTAGAATAAATCCAGCGCAGTGTACTGAATCACATTTGAAAAGCAGCAAAAAACGAAAAGCAAATTAAGCCTATTTTACCTTTAATACTCAAGTATTTTAGGAACAACAATTTACGAGTAATATGCTTTCTAAGAAATACATACATACAAATGCTGACAAAGACTCAAAATTATGGAAACCAAATTTAAAGTAAAATATATTTAATGCGTATTTTTTTCTTACTAAATCGAAATATTTCCAATGCACGTTTATTTTGTGATGCTCATCAACATCTGAAGAGATTTGAAAAAAAAAACATTTCTTTTAAGACATTAAGTAGATTTAGCGAATGAAAAGCTTAAGCTTTTAAAACGATAACATTTTTTGTGTTTTAAGGGTTTTTTTTGGATCATACGTATATAAAAAAAATTCTATAAAAAAATTTAACCAATTATTTCATATTTTTGAACAAGGCAAATTCATATAAGGTATACTCAGCTCAATTCGCTTTGAGATATTTATACTTTAAGTCGTGCCATAACCGACAAAATAGCTTAAGCGACATAATTTTCGAACTTCAATTTTTGACCAAAATCGATTATTTGCGATCGTAAATAGTCGATTTTCGTAAAAAAACGAAGTCTAAACACTGTGTCGCTTAAGCTATTTTAGCAGTTATGGCTCGAAATGTCAAAAATATGTACTGAAAAATGTGTGTTGACATCCAAATTACAAGCGGCGAAAATAGTCACCTGATCCCTTGCGACCACCTAGTATGAAATCGCCTTGTTTTTTAACTTAAAATAATGTCTTCATATATTAAATTTTCACTATTTGAATTAATTTGTGATTTCACTTGAAAATAATCTGATTTTTTTTTGTACATACTCGTATATAAGGAAATCGATACAGGACTTAGGACACGATTTTCGCAACAAAAATAATAGACACTATTACAAATTTTTGTTTTGATCTCTTTGTACTTAAAATAACAGTACGAAAATAAACGAAACAAATTGTTTGATTTTCTTTTGTTTCGTTCTTTGAAGTGAGTGAAACAAAAACAATGAGAACGATTGCTCAATTTGTTTTTGTATTGTTTTTGCATATGAGCACAAGCCAGAGAACACAGCCAATCGGCTGCAAACAATACATTAATTTAATCGTAGTCCGCTAGAAAAGAAAATAATGGGAAATAAATGAAAACGTTTTGAAATATTTGCGGACAATTTGACATCGTCATATAATATAATTCTATTACATTGAAATATCACACATGAAACTTGTTTTATATAACTAAGCAGCAAAACTATAACCGGCTGTCCTAAGACACCTCTCTTCTCTTTTTTTTAATTTAGAGAATAAAACCTGTCAAACATATGGGCAGGTGTGTAAGCCTCCTTTAAGAAAGGCATAGTGCAGAGAGGACTAATGGTGAAGTATTAAATTAGTATTAAGCTTATATAGCTTTATAGCGTCTTTGCAGCTCCTCTGGTGTTAATTAATTTCTTAGCAATAGTGAGAAAACTTCAAAAAAAAAAACACTACTTAAGCGATTATTATATATTGCCACCGAATTTACTGCAAGTTGTATGGAGTTCCAAACATTTTTATTGCGTCCTTTAAAGTCTCCTTTGCATCAAATTGCCTCTAGCTTTCGTATGCTTTTATAACAAGCTACCCCCAGAACTTTTCTTTAAAATAAACAATTTAAGCAAAACGTAGTGGTCCTTCGAACCTTCAAGTTTGATTTGACTTGAATTGTCCACGTTAAAAGAAAAAAAGAATGTCTGACAGACATTTTTTTTTCATATGGAAATTTTTCAATCTCAAATATTGACAAGCTTGCATTATGCTGCAGCAAAAAGGTTTTGGCATTGGATATCAAACCATATTATTACATTGTTCGATAACGAATGCCATAATCTCAAACTGAGAAATCTGATCGAATCAGCTCATTATCAAAAGCGACGAACCTCTAATATTTTTTTACACGTTGATTTACTAATTTTTTCCGTTTCAAGTCTCAATTCACAGCACAAAAAAAAATATTTCTTTCCTTCTTAAGTAGTGGAAATAAAAGTTGTATCCATCTAGTTAAACGACATTCATTTTTTTCAGCAGAAAAATCGTTGTAAACTGTTAAAATGAAATTATATATTATATTATATATAAATTATTAAAAATTGTCTGAAATTATTTATTTTAAAGTTGCTCATGAAAATGACCAGTTTTGGGGCAATTTTCAGGCTTTTTATGCTTATTTAAGACCTAATGAATGTATTCATTATGTCAACTTTCAACGTCGTTGCGTTAATGTCATGTTAACATTTGAAGGATTCTATTTGACTCGAGCTTAACAATTAAGCAGAGTGTTGCGCATGCATCTCATTAAGCATTAAACGCGTTTGAATCACTCTTGTGTGCAGCCTGAAAAAGAATTAATGAACTCCAGCAGAGCTCTACAATCTGTGTATAAAAGTCTGTATGTGTGTATGTTTGTATGCATTTATTTCCTCTGCTATTTCTTGGACTTTGTTATGAAAAGCTTGCAAAATATGTACAACATATTCTATGGTTAACTTTATTAGCCAATTATTATTATTGTTCATATAAAAAAAAAACTTTAGTACCACCATAAAGGCAAAATTTTCTTTATTTAATATTAAGCCACTTTCACACATGATATAGAACATCATAATAAAGTCATAAATTAAAATAACGTGTTTCTTCTTCTTCAAGTACATTTCAACATACGCTGTGTTAAAGTATTGAGTTTATTTTATAACATCTAATAAGTGATGAAAAAGAAAATTTGGAATTATTAAAGCAAGAACATACATATGTGCACATATTCCTTTATAAAATAAAATTTTTGTGCATTTATACCATGTTTCCATAACATATGTTTTAACATATACTATAAGGAAAAAAATGTTGCAACGTTCTTTAGTCTAGTACAAAATCGTTGTAGTCGTAGTTGAAATACGACACTCGTAATTAAGCCCATTAACTTTTCGCAAAAAAGCAAAGTTTAGTAAATAATGGCGGTTAAGCTGTTTTTGGAGGTTATGGCTCGATATTAACAAGCATATATCGCACATTTACTTCAATAGTGGCATAACTCAAAAAATGAGTTTTTTGAGTTAATAATGCATAAAGATGCGGCATTTCGTATTTTATCTTGCGTAAAAATTTCATATAAATAGCTTGTACCATCACCTCCTGAGAGAAGAATTTTTTTCATTTCTCCATTGAATTGTATGCAAATTGAAAACTTAAAACGCGTTTTCTGCAAAACTGGATTTTTTGAGTTATGCCACTATTGAAGTAAATGTGCGATATGTTCATTAGAGTGGCCGTTATTTTATTTATTTTTTATTTCTTCTACTCTCACCCCCCAAATCGGTTCAGTTTTATGTAAAAAAAATGCAAAAAAAATTCATACCGATAAATTGTGTTTTAGGGGGTGCGTCCGGCCCTCAAAGTTGGCCCTCAAGCCCATATATTCAATGCAATTTTTTTTTTAGTTTTATTTTGATTAATAAATGAAATAATTTAATATATATAAGCTCTTATTGTACATGATTAAAATAAATAATTTCGATATAAATATAATTTTGTTACATAAAATTTTTGGTATTTTGTTGGTTATTTTCCACATTATTTTCTAAAATATTCAGCCCAATTATGAATAGCAATTCCCAGGGAGTTTTTTCCCTTTTCCCATTCCTCCTATTGTGAATTAAAATTTCCCCGGGAAAAACTCCCTGGGAAAAAAGGTGATATTCTAAATATACCGTATTAAGGATATTTCCCTTTTGTATTTTTGCATTTTTATCTTAACACTGCGCACATGCACTTCAAAAACATAAACTACTTCTGTATTCAGAACAAATACTAAAACAATCAATTTTGTACGCCTCCTTTAAGTTCACATAATAGGTAAATGGAAGATTTAAGATAAGAAAAACTTTATAAAATTTTCAATTTCCTTTGTACACACATTTCTTGGGAATTTATCCATTTGCATTTGCACCTGGCTCAGTTTTCACTCCACTCCACCTCAGCACAAAGTTATTCCGCATGTCTGTGAATGGTTGCACTGTTTATATAATTTTTATTTAAGCAAAAACAAATATTTATATTAACACACGATCTTATTGGCAATGAAAACATAAATTTTTTATTAAATTTGTATTGCGTTAGTGCAAAAAATATATAAACATTAAACAGCTGATGTAGATTTTATTCTCTCCCGTATTTGCTTATTCCCCGGCTGTTTTGAATAGGAGGATTATTCCCCGGGAACAAATGATAAGGAAAGCAGAAAACTCCCCGGGAATATTCATAATTGGGCTGATTAATTTTAGCAAAAAACTTTCTTTGAGACTAATGTTGTTGACTTGAAGAGCTAAAATATTGCCATATGTCATATTCTTGCAAAATGATTTTTTTTAAAGATAGTCATATGGAAAAATTACATTGAATATATGGGCTTGAAGGCCAACTTTGAGGGCCGGACGCACCAGCCTAAAACACAACTTATCGGTATGAAATTTTTTTGTATTTTTTTTTTACATAAAACTGAACCGATTTGGGATGAGAGTAGAAGAAATCAAACAAAAGTCTCCATACAATTAACGGCCACTCTAATGTACATATGTAAATAACTTTTGACAGCTGAGAACAGTGTTGCCAGAATTTTTAATGAGTTGCCAGATATTTGTTAGGCAAATGCTTCTGGCATTTCACAAAAATACAATTTTATTTAAAAACTACTAGGGTCATGGTGAAAACCCTTAATATTTCAGCACATCTCACACACACACACATAATATTTGTATCTGTTTCAGCAAATTATTGAAATTTTGCTTAAATTGCAAATAAAGGGTGTCCCAACAAGAACGCAAGATTAAAATTTGGCGCCATTCGAAGTGTCATTGTTTGACATTTGAACAATTGTTATTGTTTGATAGTAGAAGGTACGAGGTTAGTAAAAATGGAGCGCTACACGAATGAACAACGCATTCTCATTGTGAAATTGTTTTACCAAAATGGTGAAAGTTTTGCGGCTACAGTTCGCAAATTTGCGATCAATTTGGGGTCACAATAATGCTCCAAAAGAGTCAACTGTAAAGAGATTAATGGATAAAATTGGCGAAACTGGGTCTGTTAGTGATGTAAAGACAAACAACAACGCGCCTTCGACCAGGTCGATCGACCAAAAATGTCGCAGCTGTACGTGATGATGTCGCTCAAACGCAGGTCAAGCGCAAACAGTCAATGGTGTTCGGTATCGTGAAATGATAACCACTTTTTTCGTGCCTAGAATTGAAGAAATGAATGTGGAGGGCATGTGGTTTCAACAAGACGGCGCCACATGTCATACAGCCAGAGAAACAATTCAATTGCTACATCAGTCATTTCCCGGTCGTGTTATTTCGCGTTTTGGAGACCAGAATTGGCCGCCTAGATCGTGCGATTTAACACCATTAGACTTTTTTCTAATGGTGTTAAGCCTTAAAAGAGGAAATTGGATGCTGCATTAAAGAAATACCGCAGCATTTATGCAAAACGGCCATTGAACGGCAAAGCCGCGGCGGCCATCTGCCCGATTTGTTGTTCCACACATAACCTCATTTTGTCTAGTTTATCTGTGTTTTATTTAAAATTTATCTGTGTTTTATTTAAAATTTAAATCTTGAGTTCTTGTTGGGACACCCTTTATTAGGAAACACATTTGTTTTGTTTTTTTTTTTGCTCTCGTACACAGAAATTACTGAAAGATGAAAAAAAAAGTAAATGAATGAAATAAAACTTTTGTTGACATGTTGAATTGTTGTTTATTTTATTATTGCTAACTATTGCTGCGTCAAAGTTAATTTTTTGTTGGCAAATTGTTGGCAATAAAAACTTAAAAAGAAACAACCACAAATTATGGTCATTATGATTTCATGTTTAACAATGCGAATACAAAAATAATTTATTATTAAATGCCTACAGGATTTATTTTCATACAGACTACGAGAGTTGATTTTATTGGTTATCATGTTTTTTTTTTGAGCTTAAAAGAAACGTTTCTTATGATGGCAGAAATAATGAGACGTAAAAAAGCTTATTAAAATAAGGATTATAAGAGATAAATAAGAAGAAGGTAACAAAATAACTTTCATTTGCGTAACACACACGTCTTAGAAATCAATATGGCAATAAAATATAACTTCGGCATTTTTATTTTTATTTGCAAACTTATCGCAACATCTAAATGAGATGGAAATTTATAAAACTTTTATTTAGCGAATTATTAATGATTGACTATTAAATTGACTCCCTTTAAAAATATAGCAAGATATTTCCTTCTGCTTCTTTGTCTTCATAAAAACCCTACAAGCAGGCGCATGCTAATTCTAGTTTCAACAAGAAATTAAATCATAACTTTTGTATGAAAAAAAAAAAAAAAAAAATATTTACTTTTTTTCTTTCAACAAACATTTTAAATTCCAGTCACTCACTGGTCATCATTGTTGGCTCGTTATTTTAATTTTTAATTTTTTTTTGTTGCAATCTATCACACACAAAAGCCCTGAAGTTTGTTTGTGTTACAACATATTTGAGCGTTTAAACAGACGTTGTAGTATTTGACTCGCACAGAATGGCCTTTTGTGCAAATAAAGGATACCCTCGAGAACATTTACGATGACACAAAAATGTGTTGCTAATAGGGAGAAAAATGAGGAGAACTTGTGAACTACTAACACTTTGTAAATAATAGAAACATTTAACCGAACTTTGGTATTTAAGCTTACAAATATAACAATCCATTGTTGTTTGAAGTCTTCTTGTTGCCACATGCACAACATACGGCTGAACAGGAAGCAGGGGAAAAACTTAAAGTTGGCTTATGAAATAGAAATTTAAAAAGTGGCTTGAATATTGCAATAAATCTTCTTCCTTGTGAGGAATAGGCAGCATTAAAAATATTTTTTTTGTTAATTCACACAAAAAGTTCAGTAAATTGTGTGTTAAAAAAAAATTTGCCGCAAAAAAGTCATGAAAATTTATTTTCGAAGTTACATAGATATAGTTTACCTATTACAAGTAATCGACTTGTCTAGAAAATATTTATGGAAATAACTCAGTTTTAGAGAAGTTATCTCTGTGTGATATTTTTTTAAATTTTTTTTAAGGGATATAACATTCAGGCAATGAAGGCCTACTACTTACTTACTAGGTGTTACCTTCTTTAGGAAAAGGATAGTGATAGAGAAGACAGGCAGGCGCTGAAGGAAGAGATAGAGGAAAGCATCATTCTTAAACAACTCTGCTTTTTGCACGTTTGCTTTTTAATAATGGAGTGTAGCAGCGCCTCTGGTGTCAAAGAGGTGTATTGAATTTTCAAAGCTGTATTTAGCTGTCATTTTATTGGTTATTTTACGTCGCCGATGATTCTGCTACACAATACCAATGAAGTAGGGCGATCCGATGTTACATTAGGATTAGTATCCGCTAAATTCCATAAACATTTTGTAGAGAAGTTTTTTTATTTTTGTTCCTTTGTTGCATTAAGTCAGCTTTGAGGAAACAAAATTACATGTGATAAGTTTTAAGAAACAATTAAAAAAAAGAATCTTTCAACAAATTGTGCTTTGATGAATCAAAATTCACGTATTTCATTTGCACAAAAAAAAATATACACAACGAAGTTTACATACATTTAAATGAAGCTATACATTTATATTTATATTTCGTGTAATTTGTTGCTTAAATAATTCTGCATAAAAAAACAAATTCAATGCAAAGATCTGATAGAACATTTTGGAAAAAAATTCATGGGACCCAACTGGAAGTAAACTCTTTAATTTCTTTTTTTTTTTTTTTTTTTGCAAATCTGTTGGTCAAGAAGAAGTAGGTGAAATACAAAATTAGATTGTAATTCGCGTGCCTCAGGATGTGTGTTAAGTTTTGTAAAAATCGTTAAAGTAGAACCACTTAAAATAAAATAATTCTTTCGGCAAAAAAAACCGACTTCAATGCAAAGATATGATAGAAGAATATAAGAAGTACGTGAAATATAAAATAAAATTTTAATGGGCGTGCCTCCGCCTTTTTTTAAATGCAAGATTGTGTGTTTTCCAGAGCTCAGGATGCGTGTTAAATCTTGTAAAATTCGCTAAATAAAATGAAATATTAAATTATAAGGGGCGTGACTCCGCCCATTTTTTTAAATGGAAGATTGTGTCTATTTTGGAGTTCAAGGTGTGTGGTACGTTTCGTAAAAATCGGTTAAGTAGAACCGTGTGAAATATTATAATAAACTTTAATGGGCGTAAATCTGCCCATTTTTATAACTTTCAAATTTTGTAATTACAAGAACCAAAGGTGCTTTATAGGTTCCGCAGCTATCAAACAAGTAGAATATCATAAAATCAAACAAACAATTTTTTTGCAATGGGATCAATTGGAAGCTACACCCTCTGACAAAAAAAAATTCCAGACGAATTGATAAACTATTCCTTTTTTTGAAGTCGGTTAAAGAAGGACCTCAAGCTTAATAAAATAGTTATTTTATAATTTAAGAAATGTATTATTTGACATATTCAGGGCTATCGCGAATAAAATTCCACGTGAAATTTTTCCGTGGAATTATTTTCGACTAATAGCAAGTAATAGGGAAAACAAAAAATTCTAATTGGAAAAGGGAAAAATTTCACGTGGAATTTTATTCATGATAGCCCTGATTGTCAGAAGTTTATTTTAATCCGAAATTTATTTGCTGGTGGTTCAGCGTTGTCTATATGCATTTCATTGTTGCTGTAACAAATCATTAGTAGAGTTCAACCACACATTTTGAATAGTCACAAACCTCTTATCTTATGCACAGACTTGCAAGAACTATTTGAGAATTCACAAATAATAATATTTTTGAAAATCACAAAAGATAAATAAGCGTAGTAGGCTTAGACATAGCTGAACTAGCAGGAAATAAATTTCAAATTAAGTTATTATCAGGGCTATCATGAATAAAATTCCGCGTGAAATTTTTCACGGGGAATAATTCCAACTAATAGCAAGTAATAGGGAAAACAAAAAATTCTAATTGGAAAAGAGAGAAATTTCATGCGGAATTTTATTTATGATAGCCCTATATATAATAATAAAATTTAGAGAAAAATAAAATAATTAAATATGCAATTGTTTCTTTATGGCCCATAATAATTTATATTTTCACTTTTTTAATTTATCACAAGCACAGGCGATGTCTGTCCTATTCTTTGAATCTGGTAATACCTATCAACAGATCTGACAAATTTTTATTCCCAGTACATTTCCAGATCTGGCAATATTGTTAAGATTTGACAATCGTCTGCATGGAGCTTTATGGATTTTAAATCTTTTACTCTTTCAATTTATGTATTCTTAATTTTTAACATGAAAGGAATTTAGTCGCTTGAAAATAAAAATATGACATTAAATATTCTGCTTTAAGTGTTGCTTATGTTCGGCTAAAGAAAATTATGTATTCTTTTAAATTTATGTCACAAACATTATCCGCCGCCGCCAAGCCGTTCTGTAACGAATTTGTAATAAATAAAAAATAAAAAAAATTTAAAGCCAAGCCATTATTCATAATATACATATACACATTTAATGTGCTGAAATATTTTCATGATATCAATCATTTGGAAAATACTTTACGGCCTCTCTTAATATGCTCATGAATTATTTTGTTTGTATTTTAAAACAATATATTTTCCATAAAATTTTTAAAATCAAGAAATTTGTTAGAAGCATTAATTTTGTGCTGCACAATGTACAAACAAAAATAAATGAATTTAAAATTTTAGACTTAAAGTAAAACCAGGAATGAATCACTTTTACGGACAAGAAGCAGCAGCAGCAGCTGCCTTAAATGTGTTTCTTGGCAATTAAATCGTATTTTTTTTAACTTTTTTCATTTGTAAAACTTTTGGCAGGAGAAGGAAGGCAAAGTAAAATTGTTGTAAAAATTAAATGGTCGCGAGTGAACACTATTAAACTTTCACTTCTACCTCTAAGACTTAACTTAAATACTGTCAACTGAAATAGAGACTTTAATACACTCTGCATGCAAGTATGGACGTGTGCTTCTGTGTGTGTGTTTGTGTTTGTGAGTTAATATCAAGTTACAGGTAAAAGCCTCCATTCGTCCGTGTCGCCTTGAAGTTGTCTACATTTATGAAGAGTAAATTTGATAGTTGGATATTTTAATAAGGAACTAACAGTTAAGTATTATTAGAAGGGCTGCAATATTAAGTTATCTCCTCTCCTCCTCCTCTTCCTCTTTTAAATATCTTATAAATAACTTGCTTAAACTTTTTTTATGGCTGTATGTAATGCTTGTAGCGAATAGTTTTTTAGTGCCATAAATGGTTCGTGTCATCGTCACAATTTTGCTTAAATAATATTAAAAATGTTTTGAGATTTTATTTTATTTTATCGTTCTCAAGCATAAACTTTTCCTCCATAACCAGTTGACAGTTGGTTGGTTGGTTGGTTACTTCGTTGACATAGAGATTTTTTTTTTGCAAAACTTATTGGACTGGAAATTTATATCATTTTTATAATAAACTTTACTCTCCCTCACCTTCACCCTCGCCCTCGCCCTTCTCTCTTAAATAATAATAATCTCTTCTTTAATGGCGATATAAAATTAAATTGTACTGGGTGCTCTTTATTAATTACAACTTGTGTAATGCATGAATTTGCTTAATTAGAAAAGTCATTAAGTTTTAAAATGTTTTTTTTTTGTGCTCGTAAAGGTCGATGGAAAAACAATTGTTTAGCATTTTAGAAACGAAATAACATTTTTTACTCAATTAAGTTAATCTTAATAATACTTTGAAAGTTCATTTATGTGAAACTTGAATGCTTGAAATACTCTTCCGCTCAGACAGAAGGGTAATGGAAGTTTTTAGTTATTGCATTAAAAGCTGACTGGGGACTAAAATTAATTTTATGTATTTTTTATGTTGTATGTAAATAAGATAATATGTACTGCTAACAATTTGTTTACAAATTTAAACAAAAATTCTTAGGGAATGATAAATATGAAATTCATACACAAGCTTGAAGATAATATTTAACTTAATATGACCTAAATATTTTTTTTTTGTACTTTTATCAAAATGGTTAATTTGTCTCAATAAAAATTGTTGATGCCTGGGGAATATTCAGCTTGCTGAATCAGATAACAATAATGAATTTTTTTTAAATCTGTAAATTCGTAAGTCACAAGTGTATAGCTGTCCAAATAGATGTGCATGTCGTATTCAGCTAAATGCATGAGAGCCGAAAGGCCACACATTTATGAGTATTTAATTTTATTCAATAGAGTGAATAATAACTTTTTAAGAAACTCTGTCATACGAATATTTTTATTTGCTCATACCGAAATGTTTAATTTGCCTACATGATAATAAATAAAAATAATTGATGATTTCAGAAAAATCAGCTAGCTTTGAACTTTGCCAAATAACATAATACGCGTTTTGAAGATCAAGAAATTTGTAACTATAAAACACTTCGTAACTCAAATTGACATTTCAATAGTTTGCAATTTGCTTATAACGGAAATTCAGCTAGCTGAATTGGTGTAATAACGTTATAAACGTATTGACGACCAATAAAATTTTCAATATAAGATAAGTGGTAGCTTAAACCGACTGAATCAGCTAGCTGAATTAGTGTAAAAATTATAAGCACAAAATAATACACATGTATTTTAAATGAATTGAAGAAATTCAGCTAGCTAAATAGGTCTAATAACGTGATAACTATTCTGAAGGTTAGTAAATTCATAAATATAGAGCATTTAGTAGCTTAAATGAATAAAAGTTAAAATGATAAAAATAAAAAATTATATAAATATTTGTTAACTTGTTAGCACAATGCTGACAAAAATTGTGGTACAAATTTAATACAAAAAAAAAAACAAAAAAAAAAAAAAACAAAAAATCTATAAATTAAAGCCAAAAATAATAAAAGTGTCATGAATCACAATTAGAAAGATAAAAATGCATGAAAATATGTTTGGAACCGCTAAGGGAACGTCAATAAAATTGTTTCATCAATATTTGAACCAATTCAGCTGGCTGAATTAGCACAATATATATATATATATATATATATATATATATATATATATATATATATATATATATATATATATATATATATTCATCAATATGAAGCAATTTTTATCTCAAATTAACTTGTTTTTCATATTCAGCTAGCTGAGTAAAATCTAAAATAACACGCGAACATCATTTATTTATTTTTATTTTAATTTTTTGAATAATGCTGACTGACAAAAACTCGGTCAGAAATTAAAAAATATGTACATGAAAAATAATTTTTATTTTCTAATGGTTTGAGCAAATGCTGCTGAATCAGTCCAATAACTTGGCAATTGCAAAATTTGTGACTGCAAAACACGTAGTATTGTTCATTTGTCATATTCAGCTAGCTGAATTAGAGTTAATATAGTTGAAATATAATATTTTTGACATATCCTACCAAAGTTGGGACAATTCTGCATAAAAGTAATATGATGTATATGTGATACATTTCTTAACCGCATATTATAGTAATTATTTTTTTTTTAATTTTTCAAATTTCTTTCTGTATCCCTTTCTCTTATTATCTCCTTATAGCAGACATGATTATATTATCTGCAATTTGGTGCCGTTTTTCTTTTCGTTTGTCCTTTTTTAACAGTAAAATTAAATTGAGAGCCCGGGGACAAATTTTAAATTTGCTTTGATGTGACCGCAAAATTATGCAGCAGGCTTTATAAAACTTAGTTTTGTTGATCTTTTATTTTTCTTTAGAAAGCTTTAAGAGTTCTTTAAAAGTAAAAAATCAACAGCGAAAGAAATTTTTTTGGATGTCAGAGTATAAAGAAAAAACAGTTGTTGTTGTTGGTTTTGACTGCTTTGCACCAAACTAATAAAGAAAAAGTTTTTTTCGAAACCAAATTGCTGTATCAAAGGTCTGTTTTTACTGCTTAAATAAAACAACAATAGAAATGCCAAACACACAGTTCACAAGTAATTAAAAAATACTTTAACGCTGTGGAGAAAATGAAATTTGTTTAACTTTTAAATAACTGAAATAACTGTTTAATAAATTTTTCTAAGTATGTACTTATAGGCTTAGAAGCTTTCAACAAAATCTTTTTAAAAAGTTAATGGAAAAACAAAATACGCAACACGCGCTTTTAGTAACATTATATAATTATTTGTTTAGTTTTGATTGATCTAAAGTTCGTACTTTTTTCAGAAGCCAATTACATTGTTGCTTGTTGTTAATTTTATTTGAAAAAAGATCTCAAGCTTCATAAAATAATTATTGAAGGCAATCATAAATAAAATTCAACAATTAGTGTTTTTTATGGGAATTGTTACAATTTAAGTTTAAATTTTTTTTAATTTTAATTTTTTTTTTTGTTAAAAATACATTGAAATTGATTATTGAGGGGTTTAGCTGGATCCTATGCGCATTTCACTGTTGCTAATGCAGATAATCAGGGAACCTTTACCCAAAGCTTCTTAGAACAACTAGAGTTATTATATTATAAACTTTCATTTAAACAAATGAGAAGCTCAATAACAAATAACAAAGTTGAAACAAGAACTCAATAATCAACATGTTTTTTATTTTCTTACTTCACCATTGCTACATTGGCTGACTTTTTTTCAGCTTCAAATTGTAGTCGTAAGAGTATGTAAAAGAAAATAAATGTAAATAAAAACAACAGCTATTTAAGAATAGAGTGTTGCTGCACAAGTATTTTTTTTTTTTTTTTTTTTTTTTTTTTTTTTTTTGAGCGGGTGCAGTCAACTTGCAGTTAACTTGACTGCACCCGGTCAAAAAAAAACTGAAAAGAAAACACACATATATTTGCAATATTATTGTGCAATAATTGATATTGTACAATAAAATTGCTTGTGTATACATTATCTTCATATATGGCACATTATATTAGATTTTGATTTATATTGCGCAATAAGAAATATTTTGTAATGTGTTGAAAAATATTGCACAATAAAATAAATTACTTAATTATAAATTATTTAATTTGTTTAAGATTTTGTATGTATCACGAAAAATCAATTTTAAAATTTCCTAAACGCACATGCGTACGAAGATTTTGTTTAATTTTACATATAAAAAAATTGCGCAATATGTTTTTTTTTAATGTTGTGCAATTTATTCAATAGTGTAGAGTCATACGTTGATAATAATAGACATTAATTGCTCAATAATATTGCATAATCTATGGGCACCTTAAGACATGAACCATACAAACCGGATTTGGAAAGCAACGATTATTTAGTCAAAGAAATTAAAGATGAAGAATAAATAAATTATTAAAAAAAATCTAATCTTTATCTAACCCAAGTTAAGGTTAGAGCTTTAAAAGTCACGAAAACAATCTTTAAAGAGTCATAAGACTTGTCGATGTTCAGGTCATTTTAATATACATTTAAATAATTTTAATTTCGAACTGAAAAGTTAATTTAAATTTATTTTAAAGCTGCTTTAATAAAGCAACATTTCAGCCATTTCCCATTTCGTTAAACGATTGACAAACAACTTTTTTTTTTTATTTTCATTAGACTTGAAAAGTTTCCCTCATTTCAATTTTCATTTAAATAAAAAAAAAATACTAAAACTAGTCACTCACATGTGTAATAACTTCAGCATGCAGTGAGTCAAAAAGAAAAGTCCTTCAGCAGGATTTAATGAGTTTAAAACAAACTGCAATTATTTTCCAGTTACTGATTTAACAAAAGTTTAAAACTCTCTGGCCACTTGAATATACATATATAGAGTGGCATATCTTCACATGAATAGAGGAGCACGTACTTTGTATGTATGTATGAATATGTGTGCGTTTGTGGATAGATACCCAGTCGGATTTTTATTAGCTAGCTCAAAATCTAGGTGAATTTTTGCTAACTCATTTACAACTACCTTCTGAACGAACTCATAAATGATACAGATGTGAGTCAGTTGTTTTTTGCACAACTGTCTTCTTCCCGATAAGTATTGAACTAACGTTTAGCTAACTCAAAGCTGATAGAGAGATGAGTTAAAGTTCAGCGAGAAGATGTGAGCTATAATTCAATAGTTTTGAGTTAACTCAAATTCCCACTGGGTGGTAACCGTCTATTTGATTTTATATGAATCCTTGTGAGAGTGTGTGTGCGTGTGTACGTACCAAATACAAAAAAAAATCTCTCGCTAACAATTATACTCGCATCTGTATCTTAACTGAAAACTTTAAACTGTTTTTTTTCCTACTTAATTGCAACATTTTAATCTTTTGGCAAAACAAGAAAGAACAACGATGGAGAAGATAAACTTATCTTCTTCTTTTTGTCTGCGCTTCTCCATTCCATTTTTCATAAAACTCAATTCAGTTTATTTTCACTTTATCAACTCCTCGCCGTCGCTAAGACAAACTGAGAAACAAAAAGTTAAGAAAAGAATGGAAACTATTTTAAGAAATCTTTAAGCGAAATTAAATTCATTAAGTCGTCTTCAGCAAAAAAACAAAAAGTCGATTAAAAGATTTTTTTTTGTGCAATAAACGAAAACAAATTTTCAAATAAAGGAATTCGTTCCAAAATCAAGAGATTATATCAAGTAATTGGAAAAAAATGTACAACAAGAGTTTTATATTTACTTTAATTATAGTCGACATTATGTGATGTTTAGAAAAAATATTAATTTTAGATATTTTAAGCATTAAAAAATAAACTAATAAAATTAACTGAAAATAAAATAAAAGAAAGGCAATTTAGGCGATAAATTTTTCGAACTTATTTTTTTTTACGAAAATCGTTTACTTACGATCGTAAATACACAAAAAAATATTCCTGCAATAAACAACTTTAACATTTAATAAAATGTTTCCTATCCTATCAAGTCTTCAAATTTGGTACATACACTTTCTAGAGTGAAAAAAAACGCATGCTGAATTCCACAAAAATTTGCCACGCCCACCACCAAACGCCCATACAATCTCAATCGATTTTTTCAAATAATTTTTTTATTTTTCAAGCAAAATAGGAAGACTTCTATTTATTATAAACACTTTCTACAATAAAATAAGACTCATACCAAGTTTAATCAAAATCTGCCACGCCCACTGCCCATGCAATCCCAATTGATTTTCTCGCATAAAATTGTTGTTTTTGAAGCATAAATTTTCAAATTTTGTATACACACTTGCTAGAAAAAATATACGCATGCCGAGTTTCATCCAAATATGCCACGCCCACACCACCGCCCATGGAATCCATTAAAAATTAAGATATGATTTTTTAATAATTTGCCTATCATTCAGCATTCATTTCTTTAATGGATATTGGATGGGTCATGCACCCGTAGACTATGCAATATTATTGAGCACTTGCTATTATTATTTTCGTTTTGCCCTACACTATTTAATAAATTGCACAATAAAAAAAATATATGGTTAAATTTTTCTTATATATGTAAAAGTAACCAAAAACTAGATACAAATGGGCGTTTAAGAGATTTTAAAATTAATTTTTCATACAAAATTTGTATAAAAAAAAACGAAAATTAGTTTCAAAAAATATTTTTTCCCTACCAAAATATACACTTAAATAATTTCTAATTAACTAATTTATTTTATTTTTTATTTATTAATTTTATTGCACAATATTTTTTATTGCGCAATATCAATCGAAAAACTTTTGGTTTTATCCAATATATGGTGTCATAGGTAATATTATTGTACAATATAAATTATTGCACAATAATATTACAAATGTGGTTAGAAAAGGCTCCGATTAAACCCGTAAATGTCAGTGTCATTCAAAATTCTCTTGCCTTTCCTAAAAAACATTAACCTATACATTTGGAAAATTCCGAGAATTATTTGTCTTAATCGAAAGAAGACATTTATTGCATCCTTTCGTTTTATTGAGAGAATATTTTTAGGGAAGTGGTCTTACATAATTTTTTTCCATTGAAAACCAAAATAAGTAATAATCCCAAATTATTATTTTTCTTATTAAATAAATTATTTTTTTTTTTTTTTTTCATTAAAAATACATTGAAATTGATTATTGAAGGGCTTAGCTGGATCCTGTGCGCATTTCACTGTTGCTAATGCAACTAGAGTTATTATGTTAAACTTTCATTTAAACAAATGAGAAGCTAAACAATTCCCATAAAAAACACAAAATAAGTATTTTTTTAGAGATTTATGGTTTGTGACATTTCCATATTTTTTTTTTAATTTACAAAGATATCCTATATTTTTCAAATAAAGATTTTTCAATTTAAATTGTATTGCATGGAAATATAAATCATTTCTTGCTTTACAGCCTGGCATGGACTTTACTTAAATTTTTCAAAAAAAAAAAAAAAAAAAAAAATTTTTTTCTAAAAAACCTTAAATTCTTATTTCATATTTAAATATTTCTCTACAAAATTGCAACATTAAATTTTTTAAATTGAGTGGTCGAAAATAGGGTTTTGGATATCAAAGTCCCATTGTGTCTTGTTGTCTCGGAAGTGTGAACAAATCAGAATAAAAATAAATATTTTTAATAGGGAAAGTTTTATTTTCAATAGAATCCTTTAATTCCAATCTTTTCTTTATTTTATTTTTCAGTATGGAAAAAAGACGTGTTACGAGTATTTCTAAAGTTTACTTAATCGTTTCTCATGTTAATGTTATATTAAACTATAAATTCATTTAAAAGTTTTACTTGTCGTCTTATCCTTCAAATTATTTAAAAATATTTCTCTAACAATTTGCACAGATTGCCAAAACCATTAAAAGCTCTTCTATGGTGTTTAAAAATCTTATTTGCCCCCCAAAAGAAATATAAAACAAATACAAATTTTCCTTAAATGACGTTCAAGTTTTAGGCAAAAGAAGAAAAAAATAAAGATTTAAAAGTAATAACTCAACCGTGAAATGTAATAAATTAAAAATTATATGTCTTAAGCATCCGCACAAAAAGAAAAGAATGCAAAGCAAAAAAAAAAAAAAAAAAAAAAGGAAGAGGTGCTTGTACACGTCGTAACACTTAACGCTTTTAACCAGAAGAAACATAAATTTAAATAAATGCTGCCTGCTCGTATCATCCTGAGTTTGTATCTTAATGCCATAAACAAAGTCCTTAGACGGTTTAGGTATTTTTTTTTTTGTGAAATTTTAATAGATTTAAGCCAAAGGTATTCCATTTATTTTTCAAAAGGGGGAAAATACGCACATGCCAAAACGTATAATCAAATTGTAAGACATAAAAACAACGTGATTAATGTTAAGAAGGTAAGAGAGTAAGAGTAAATAAAGAATTTTATGCTTCCTTATGTTCTGTTCAGTCTGTTTGCATTTTATTGCTGCATAAACAGCAGACATGGTGTTGTGATTTTATGTGAAAAAAGGGGAAAAAACGTTGACCATAATGAGTAACCGACACAAAAAATTAAATTAAACATTTAAAAGAGAAACGTTTTTTTTTTTTTTTTTTTTTTTTTTATTGTGAAAATCTCAACCACGTAAAACAACTATGGGATATAGTTTTGGGAAAGTTAAACACATGTGTACTTCAAATTCAAGGTAAATATATGCAAAACTTATAACATAAATAACTTTAGAACATAAATAAAGTATTTAAATAACTTCCAAATGTATGTTAGTATTCTATTCTCATATCGGCTTTTATGTTTTGATATTGAGACAGTTAAGACTTAAGACTAAGAAAATGATACGTTGCGATTTTCGACTTTATGTGCTCCTTTTTTTTATAGAAGTATTGACATATAAAGTTGAGATCTACACTAAGCTAAATAACATATAATAAAAAATACTTTTTCTAATAAAATAAGCTTTTCCAAAAAGTACTTTTTCTAAAAAAAGCTTCACTAAAGTGAGATTTTTCCTCAAAGTAACTTTTCTCTAAAATTTTGTAAAAAAGAACTTGATTAAAAAAGTACTTTTACTACAAATAACTTTTCTAAAAAGTACCTTTTCCATAAAATACCATTTAAAAAAGTACCTCTTCCAAAAAGTACTTTTCCCAAAAAATACCATCCCAAAAATCACCTTTTCCAACAAGTACATTTTCCAAAAAGTATTTTCCATAGAATACATTTTTTAAAACAAGAATTTTTTTTAAAGTACGAGTTGCTTTTCTATGAAGCACCTTACAAAAAGTACTTTTTGCAAAAAAATATCTTTTTCAAAAATTGCCTTATTCATAAGCTAACTTTTTCAAAAAGTACATTTTCCAAAAAGTACCTTTTCGAAAAAGTACCTTTTAAGAATACATTTTTTAAAACAAGAATTTTTTAAAGTGCGAGTAGCTTTTTATTGAGCCTTTCAAAAAGTATCTTTTCCAAAAAGTACCTTTTCCATAAAGTACCTCTTCCAAAAAGTACTTTCACCAAAAAGTACCTTTTCCAAGAAACACCTTTTCCAAAAAGTACATTTTTTAAAACAAGAATTTTTTTAAAGTACGAGTACCTTTTTTATGAAGCACCTTTCAAAAAGTACTTTTTCCGAAAAGGACCTTTTCCAAAATGTACCTTTTCCAAAAATTACATTTAAAAAACTTTTCTCCAAAGGTATTTCTAAAAAGAAGCTTTTTTAAAACGTAATTTTCAATAAAGTACTTTTTATCAAAAATGGTTTAGCTCATGCATAATTTTTCTGAAAAGTAGTTTTGAAAATAAGAAACCTCTTTAAAATAGAAGTTTTCAAAAAAGTAAATTTTCTAAAAAGTACTTTTGGTAAAATGAGATATATGTAATCTTTGCTAAAAACTTCATTTTAAGCAAAGTACCTTTTAATAAACTGTACTTTTTTATACTTTATACTTTTTCTAAAGAAGTACCTTTAAAAAAATATATATTTTTGAAGTATCTTCCCAAAAGTACCTAAGCAGTATTTTTTTGTACAAAGTACCTTTCTATTTCTTAAAAAGTACCTTTTTTAAAATAAATCTACCTTTTGTAGAAAGCAGCTTTCTAAAAGTAACTATTCTGAAAAGTACATCTTCCATAAAGTTTTTTTTTTCTAAAAAGTACCTTTTCTAAAAAATACCTTTCTTAAAGAGTACCCTCTCTAAGAGTACAATTTCTAGAGAGTATCTTTAACCAGGTATGTGATGGAAAACGATCGTTTTTAAAACGACTTCAAAGCAATCGTTTTGAAAAGGTGTGATGAATTCCGATTGATTTTGAGTATCATATTTGAGCCAATCTGAAACTGCGGACTTTTAAAAAGCACACTAAAAGATAAACTTTAAACCATATAATAGGGCTGCGTAAATAAATTTATCAAAAATTTTTAGAACAACCATTAAAAACAAATTTTAAAATTATTGACAAAACGACTATAGAAAACACATCACACCTTTTATCGTTTTCAAATTGAATTTGTACTTAAATCGTTTTTCATCACATACCTGATTCAGGTACATTTTTAATAAGTACATTTTTTAAGCAGTACCTTTCTAAAAAGTATCTTTTGTAGAAAAACCTTTCTAAAAGTACATTTTTCTCTAGAAATTGCCTTTTCTAGAAAGCATCCTTACTACAAAGTACTTATTTAATAAGTACCTTTTATATGGAAGAAATATCTTAGTATATAATTAGATGGTAGTTTTATATCAAAGTGTATAAAACTACCATCTAATTATATACTAAGATATTTCTTCCAGAAAAAACAAAACAACAAACAAAATGAAAACAAACAAACAAGCAAAATAAGTACCTTTTATATACAATCACCCTTATTCCAGTTGTCGACATCGACGTCACTTCAAACCAATACCAAAAAATTGGGACTTGTGTACAACCTTTTGGCAGGTTTATGCTACTTTCTAGACCTTAGGGAACGGAAATAGATTGCCAATTGCACAAAATTGTTCTTGAGAGCGAGTAAACAAGCCCCAATTTTTTGGTATTGTGTTAAAGTGACGTCGATGTCGATGAATATCTTTCTTAAAAGTACCTTTTCTAGTACGTTTTCCAAAAAGTAACATTTCTGGAATGTACCTTTTCTAAATAGTAATTTTATTTTAAAGTACACTATCAAAAAAGTACTTTTATAAGAAGTACCTTTTGTATAAAGTACATTTTCAAAAAAAAAGTTCATTTCCTAAAAAAAAACATTTTCTAAAAAGGACATTTCTTCTAGAAAGTACCTTTTTTCTAAAAAGTACCTTTTCTAGAAAGTAGCTTTTGTACTCTTTCTACAAAATACCAATTCATACAAAGTACTTTTTCTACACAGCATCTTTCTAAAAAGTACCTTTTCTAAATATTAATTTTATTTTAAAGCACATTTTTTTGTAATATGATTAAATTTTTTTCCTTTTAACGAAATGGCCATTAAAAAAAAACACTTAACTTACAACAAAAAAAAAGGAAAAAAATCCCTCTTCTTTTTTTTAAAGAAAAAAAGCACATAAACCACGTACAATCTGCACAAAAAGAAGAATATCCCACTACATTTCAAGCTTATTACTCGCATAAGCATGCAAGACAAATATGTTTAAATTTGTTATTTAAATACAACTTTTCATCAGGTTCACGTTATATTACCCCCCAGAATAACAAACAACAACCGAAGACAAACGTCAAAAAAAAAAAAAAAGAAAACAAGATTTTTAATAAAAGACACCGCAAGAAAACCAAAAAAATGTTTTGGGGGAAGCTACTAAATGAAGCAAATTTTGTTCACAGATTTAAAGTTTTTTTCTCTCTTTTTTTTGCTTGACGTTAAATGAATATGTGACTTGTGTATAAAGGTTTTCTTTTTTAAATTATGATTATATTGTTTTTTGTGGTAAAAAAAGGAAAGCATCATTTTAAATTTGCCGTTATGATTTTTTTAAATAATTTTACTCTTGTTGGAAATTTTTTATTAAATAGCACAAATTGAAATTGCGCCTTAAGCATGTGCAGTTTTTTAACACAAAGTACTTTTTCGTGATTTAATTTCAGTTTTCCAAACAGTTTAAGACAAAATATGTTATGTTACCATGGAATTTCATATCGTGTTCGAGCAAATGTTCCTTTACAAATTTGATTAAATTTTATAGCAAAATTAAATTAAAATGGACAATTTCTTTGTCGCCTGGGGTTGAGAGATAATAACTTTAAGAGGAAGATTTCATAGATATGTGTTATTTTTTTTAACTTTCTAAAGAGAAATACATATCCACACAAAATATAGGAAAAGTTACATTTTTGTATGATGATCGTATCAATCTTAAGTTTATATTAAAACTCGCACATTTAGGGATCAAAATATTAAGCCATAACGCCATAGGCCCCTGAGAAACAACTATATATTATAATGAGCAAACTAATCAGCAAACGTTTGGGAAACGATTTCTTCTTCTTCTAAATATTAAGGAAATAAACTGCAATTTATCCTCATGGTCTACAAAAAAAAAAAAACTAATGTGTAAAAATACATTGAAAACACTAAAATTTCTGAGTGATTTCTATAAAAATTTTCTAGACAAGTCGCTTGCTTGAATTGTGGAAACTACACATAAGCTTTTTCATATACATGAATATGTACATACATACATATATATCGAGCCATAACTGCCAAAATATCTTAAGCGACCATTTTTTTAAATTAAATATTAGATTTTCGTATAAAAAAAATCAAGTTCTATGATTATGTGGCTTTAGCTTTTTTTGGCGGTTATAGCACGAAACGTTATTTTTATTTATTTTTCGTACTCTTCAAATTGTTCATGCGTTTGTTCTCAACGTATGAGTGATAATAATTGTTTTGTAAATTATATTAATCATACGCCTGTTTAAAATAAATAACCTTTTAGGCTTCCCCTTTTCACCTTTCGTTAAAGAAGGGAATTTTTTAAACATGCGTATGATTAATATAATTTACAAAACAATTATTATTACTCATACGTTGCATTTAATGTTGAAATCCTATTGTATACGAGTACACACAATTATATATAAACACTAGAAATTTTAAAAGCTAGTGTATTTTTATGCAGACTAGACCAATTAACACTGAAATTTAAATAAATTTAAATTAAAGGCTATTCTATCAGTTAGTATAAATTTGACTAATTAATGTTGACAACTTGTTGTATCTTGGAAACTGTAAGGCGCAAACTCTTGAAATTTTCAAAAGCGTCAAAACTAAAAAATTCCAAAATTAAGAAAATCCCCAAAATAAAACGAAAAAAAAAATGCCAAAACGGAAAGAGCGCTAAAAGCTAAAAAAATCGCAAAATTAAAAAAAAAACGAAACGAAAAATCGCCACAATTAAAAAAAAAATGCAAAAACAAAGTCGTCAAAATGAGAAAAGGCGCTTAAATGAAAATTATTACCAAAAAATAAAGAATAAAAATAGTACAAACCACTAAAATGCGGAAAAAAATCACCAGAAGTAAAAAGGTCACAAAAAAACTAAAAAATCGCCAAAACCGAACAAAATTGTCATAAGCAAAAAAAAAAAAAAAAATCGCCAAAAGCAAAAAAAACGTCAATACAAAAATACTGTAAAAAACAAACAAAGTCCACAAAAACAGAAAAAATCGCCAAATCGAACGAAACAAACGCCATACGGTACCCTTCGTGTGCGAGTCAGTTGCACTTTCATAAATTTATTTATAAAGTGTGATAAGTGAAGGTACGCTCACACTTGGGCTAAACAATTGCCAAGAAAAAAGCGCAAACACTAAATACTAATGAAAAACCTTTTGACACTTAGCATAGCAAAGTACGGAAATAGATGGCGAAGTTTTTATGAGAACCTATGCTCCACCGGTACCCAGAAGACATAAGGAAAAGCAAAATAAGCAAATTTTGCACAAAGTATCTTTCCTTGAGCATGTTTTTTTAGGTAAATCTTACCTCCTGTTTCTACAAGCCAAACGGTAGACTTGAGTGTCAAATATATATGAAAGGGACTAAATTTTTTCATTTATTATCATACAAATTTTCTAGACGAGTCGTCTGCCTGACTTATGCAAACTGCACATTAATATTTTTTACATAAAAAATTTTTTGAGGAAACATTGTAAACTTTCGAGGTTTTCTTTAACGAAATAATAATGGCCTGTTTCACAATAACGAAAATAAAACTGAAAAGAAACTTTCGACTGAAAATTTATATTGAAAACAACAATAAAATATGAAAATTTGTTTTTGTTTTCAATATAAAATGTAAGTCGAAAGTTTCGTTTCGTTATTGTGAAACAGGCCATAAGTATTGCAATAAATGGACTACAGATATGATTTCAGAAATTTATAATGAAAAAGGCAGTTAAATTCAGTCATAACCGCAAAAAAAAGCTTGAGCGACATATTTTGTGAAATTGGTTTTTTGACGAAAATCGATTATTTACGATTTTAGGTAATTGATGTTCGTCAAAAAATTAAGTTCGAAAATTATGTCGCTTAAGCTTTTTTGGCGGTTATGGCACGATATACACATACATATGTACATATCTGTTACAATATGTAATAATCGCTTAATTCGACTTAAGTTTTTATCTATTTTTTTATACTTTTATATAAATGTTTCCTGCTTACCTTAAAAATAAATTGGCTGCTGCAAGTATTTGCGGAAAGATCTGTAAGAAAAAGATATTTTTGTTTTCTATAAATACAAGCTTTCATTTTTAATTTATTTAGATTTTATTAACACCCTGTCTTCACACGCCAAGCAGTCGGGTCTGCTTGAAAATCAATAAACAATTTACGCAATATGGGTGTGAAAGAGATAATCAGTTTCTGACTACAGAAACGTGAACAAGACACTATTTTCAAAAATTTTACTTGTTATGGCGATGTAACGCATTTTACAAATTAATGTAGTTGTAAAGTTGCTTTTTTGTAAAATTTACTACGATTTTTGTTTCAAAGCTTGCGTCAACTCTTAAACTACATTTACCAAATTAAATCTTAACAAAATTTTGAAAATACATTAAATTTCCGTGACAATAAAACATTACTAGCACTTTCAGACTGAATGAAGTCTTTCTCCTATTAATTAAAATATAACAAGCAGCTTATTTCATTGCAAGAAGTCTTAATATGTAATTCGAATAGTTTTTAATTTAATGGAGTCGCAAATACTCTTTTTTGTAACAATTACATATAATTTGTTAGTCATTAACTGTCTTTTGTTTTCTAAAAATTTTATTTGTTTCAGTTTTGTTTCATTACTTTACTCATCACTAAGTCTGGGGAGTCATTATGTAAATCGATTCGAAAAACAAACCCCTTCGAAAGCAATTTCAGATTCGAGTGTAAAATACTACTGACTTATTCGTTCGTATATGATAGATAAACAGTTGCACACATGAATCAAATTAAATGAATCAAAGTTCAATGCAAACATTAGAGCTGCAAAACTATCGATAGTCGCTCCACTCGATAGTTTCGATAGTTTTATGTAAAACTATCGATACTATCGATAGTATCGAATAGTTTTATAAAAGTTGCCACATAAACTACATTTGACTCGAAAAAAAATCCAGAGTCCTCAACATTTTCATTAGTATATAAAAATATATCAAGCCTTTTTTCGGTTTTATCGTAAGCGGCACATTATCGAAAATATACTTTTTTATTGAACTTATAATTTTATGGGCCTACCCATGGTTTAGAATTATCAAAATGCGAAAATTGTTGATAACTTGTTGATAATAAGACACTAACTGTAAAGTTTCATCGTAAGCGACAATTTTAACCTTGTTCTAAAAATTTAATTTTTATCGCATACGATTACATCGAAGATTAGGCTGGATATGTAGGTATGTAGGTACAATTAAAAAAAAATTTGCAGGGAAACACGCTAGGGTATGTCAAAATAAATCCGAGACGATTGGCGGCCGTCGCGATATCAGTACCACCAAAATTTATCTTTGTGTCGACGATGTTGAATTTATTAAGATACTTGTGACTACTATTTGTCGAATAACACTTGGATTTAGAAATAAATTCATATACATACATATGTATTTAAGTACTTATGTATACAGAAGCAGGGATGCGATGTCATATTTACAAATTGTACTAACTTTCAAAAAAAATTTTAATTTTTTCAGTACGATTGTACCTAATTCTTTATTTATATTTTTTTAATACTTGTACTTTTTAATTAACTAAAAATCAATTAACAAAACGTCAGAAGGTGCACAAAGAATATTAGTTGCTGGGATCTGAATATAAATGTAACATTTACGATATACTACGTTTATAACCTTTTTTTATTCGATTGTTCACAGTCGATGCAAATAGTCGGCTTCTCCCCTTGGTACGAAAATGAAATTTTCACATTTGCAGATGAATTTGGAATAAATAACATTCCTCCAGCAATTCTTTAAGTACCGGAAAACATCGTTTGATTTACATAATTTTCTAATACCTTCGAGCTAAAGATTAACCCCCTTGTGCAAAAAAATAAGTGAACGTTAAAACCGGTTTTTCTATGGAAATTTTTTTTAATGTACACTTCAAGCACGCATTATTTTTTGCATAAGGGGGTTAATATATTTTAATGCTATTTTTGGCATGTAATAAATATAAAGAGATTCCAGTAGTGCTAAATGGGTCATTGCGGTGCTACGGTACTTTTGGCATTCAAATACCGCCAAAATTATACAATTGTACCAACTTTTGCATCGCTGTACAAAAGCTTAAATCAACGACGGATAATTTGTTTCAAAGCTGCCGGCTACTGTTTACTGACTTCGATTATTTTTACTCTTTTAATTATTTGTTTTTTTTTTACCAATAGTATCGATAGTGGAAAAAACTATCGATATTTCATTTACAATAAAACTATCGATACTATCGATAATACTATGGATAGTTTTGCAGCTCTAGCAAACATGTTAAAAAAATTTTAATTTTTAATATAAAAAGTTTTTTATATTCATTGAAATTATTAAAAAATAACCACCATTTCAAAAATTCGAAAATAAATTTTCAAAAGCTCGAAATAAAATTTTCAAATTTCCAAAACAAACTTTGGAAAGTTCGAAAATAAAATTACGAAAGTTCGAAAATAAATTTCAGAACTTCGAAAATAAATTTTAGAAAGTTCGAAAATAAATTTTAGAAAGTTCGAAAATAAATTTTAGAAAGCTAAAAAATAAATTTAAGGAAGTTCGAAAAAATTTTTTCGAAAGTTCAAAATAAATTTTCGTAAGTTCGATATAAATTATAGAAGTTCGAAAATAAGTTTTCGAAAGTTCGAGAATAAAATTTCGAAGATTGTAGTACTTAGTTCAATTTGTACGAACTCGTAAATTTTCCTGTTCGAATCGAATTACATAATAAACCTCCTTCCTGGTAGTCTACTCTGCAATTCGAATCGAAAGAAAATACTTTCGAACTTTTATATTCATTACATGCAAATTCGAAAGCATTTTCTTTCGTTTCAAATTACAGAGTAGACCCCTGGTTTAATGAGCATATTTGTATGGTTTCTGTGTTACATTTCTTGATGCCTCCCATTTGCATATTTAGTACATTAAAACCAGTCACTCATAGCCATTTCTTCTTTTTTCTCTTTCTTAATTATATCTCTCCCTCCCTTTCTTCCTGTATACAACACGATAGAAGATTTGCTATAATTATTTACTTGCAACTTTTTAGTTACAAGTCTAGTTTACTTAATGTTTCTTTACGATTCGGTTGTTTAGTGGAAAGTATTAAAGAATTTTAATATTTTAAGCAAAAATTAATTTGCTTTTATTAAAACAAAAATATTATAAAGTAAAAAATGTGGGATTAATTTCATATTTTAATTCCAAAATAGTCTATAATTAAAACCACTGAGTATAAAAAAATCAAAATTTAAACAACAACTTTTTACTGTGTAAACAATTAGATTTAGTGTACGTGAAGAAAAATCTCAAGCATAAAATACAAAAGAAAGTTCAAATTTAGTGAAATTCTAACAGCCTTATTTATAAAACTTAAAAAGGTTTTATACAGACTTTTTAAGAAAAACTTTGTATGAAAATTTGTCTTAAAAAACCTTTATAAAGACTTTTTAAGTTTTATAAATAAAGCTGTAAACTTTTATGAATAACCGTATATAGATTAAAATCATTCAACAGTTCCAAGGTAAATTCGTTGTAATGCTAATTTTTTAAAGTGAAATATAAAGTAAAAAGAAATAGCAAAAATTACTCTTCCTTGCAAACTGCTGGTGCAAATACGGCAGATGTAGCAAGCCTAGCACACAAGCTACATTTAGCAATTCCACAACAAATCACATAAAATTTTAATTTATTCTACTAATTCATGTTAAGCACAACAATTACAGACTGTGAGAAATTCAAATGTTGGCAACACTTAAGCATTTGTGTATTTTGTTTTGTTTTTTATAAAATCAAAACAAATAAACTCCAACGCTGGTAAAAAAAAAAACGGCAGCGCCGTGACTAAAACTGCCACCAGACACTAACAGCCGTATTCATAAAAAAAAGTTGATTGAGGTTTAAAATTCATATTAGTTAAAAAACGTTTTAAGGCTAAATAACGTTTTTTAAATATTGGTATTCATAATCAGTTTTTTAACTAAAAATCAATTAACTAAATTTTTTTAAAATATCGTGGCAACACTGTATTCTTTATTTGTCACTTGCATATTAGTTCTGCAAAACAACGATTGTTAACTCACAAAGTACTCGTGTCTATTTTGTTTATTTGTCGGTTTTCAGAGAAATATTGTTTCTATAAAATAAAAGATATGTCCCAACTTGTATTTAATAAAATAATAAAAAAAAGTTCACAACAAATCTTTGTTAAAAGTGCGTTTTTTATTATTTATTTTATTGCAGATAAAGAAGCACTAGAATAACGAGCTTTATTTTGTTTGTTTTGAGTGTTTATACATCACTAGTTAATTTTCTACAATTATACTATTTTTGTTAACACATAAAATGAGAAAACAATGACTGGGAATGGAAACTGGATCGCTACTTTTCTTTTAAATATTCTTTGGAGTATATTTGTTATTTCGGCAATAGTTTCTATAAAAAAAATTACATTGTTTTCTTCTAAATAACACTGGCATATGCATACATACATGCATACATACATACATACATACATACATACATATGTACATAAAGGTAAAGTTCAAAATGTAAACAAAAACGAAGCAAAATTACAACAACGTCACCTTAAAATTGGTTTAAACATGGGGGCAGTCAATTTTAAAATTTGCTGATTTACGCAAGGTTTAAAAACCGTTTTTTAAGCTAAAATTCTATTATGAATACAATTTTAGCGAATTTTGCTTAAACAATATTTGAAACGCGGTTTAAAATTTTTATGAATACGGCTGTAAAATTGTCTATATCGGGGAATGTGGAATGAAAACTTAACAGTATAAAAGGTTCAAATTTAAATTGCAATTGCAATTAATTTACCTAAATTTTAATAAAATGAGAAAAAAAGTTTAATAAGTCTATCATGTAGATGTTTTACTCGTAGCCTCGGCGTTCAAGTTCAAATAATGGGTGTGCTGCGGCTTAGCTTATGTCGGCTTTATTTATTGATGGTGTATTTTAATATTTCAAAAGTGGATAATAAGTTTATTAAACGTTTAAAAAGATAACTCACTTTATGTAGCATAAAGTTGTTGCATTTATCCTAAAAATTTAGATATGCAACCTAGCTTGATTACCGCTAATATGTTATAATTGATAGTTGACATGAAATTCAGGGTATTATTATTACTAGGATATACCAAACGGACGACTCAATCGTACGTATTCTAAATGTAAATATTTTTTTTTTAAGATTCAAAGAAAACGTTATAAAAAATTCATTAAAACACAGTCACACAGTATGCATACATATTTACATAAATAAAAATTCGTACATGCAATTAAAAATAACAGAAACAAAATTCCTTTTATTAAACCTAATTCAATTTATTGAACTCCCTTCATATAAGTTTTAAGGCTTGCATGCAATAAAAAATAAGGAAAAAAAAAATTGGAATACCAAGAGAAAATACTACAAACGCACACACGCACATGTTTTTTTTTTTTAATTTTTAAGTGCAAGCTAATAAATGCATGTATAATATGTGTGCATCTAGTAGTATCAACTTTAAACGCTTATAACTCCCAAAATACTAAACTAATTTTTATAAAATATAGCTTGTGCACATCTGTGCCGAAAAACCTTTAAAACCATATAAATCCTTTCAAAATCGGTGCAGCAGTACCGGCGTAAAAGGGATTACAAAAAACGTGTTTGCCTATTAATAGATTAACTCGCCTTCGTAAGTTATAAATACCTCGAAATTCGATTAGAACAGACATTTAATTACTTAAAATTCCATTTTAAGTCACATAAATATTTGTATGGAAACATTAAATAATAATTTTTTCTTTACTATAATAAATAGAAAATTTATGCCCATTTTGCAAACAAAACCAATCTGCAATACTTTGTAAAAATATTATTGAAAACCAAAAAACACCAAAAAGAAAACAAGTTATAAAATATTAAACATAAACATTGTATTTTTATGATGACATTACATTTAAGGCGATCATAACAATTTAAATAGAAATAAGTAAAATAAACAAATAACGAAATAAGCGGTTTCCATTTTAAATTGAGTGAGACATTGTGTGTGTGTGTGTGTGTGTGTTTTTTTACCCCTTAACCAACCTTGCGGGGGAGGGGGCTTTGCTAACAAACAAATTTACATTATTTATTAAATTTTCACAAAATTTGTATATGCAGCCACAATCAATAAATGAAGGGAAACAAATTATACAAAAAATACCAAGAAAATTGACGACAAATAAACTTGTGAAACCCAAACGAAGAAACAGGAAAGCAATAAATAGAAAATAAATACAAAGTTGCCTCCAGAGGCATACATACTCGTACATATTTATGGACAAAGAAAAACAAACTTAAGGAACAGCAAGTAAAGTAAATATCCACTGCCAAACTGACACTAAGGACACATTAAAAGAAAAAAAAACTGCTTAACAATGGCAGCAACAACTGAAAACTGTAACAAATACACGTTTTTTTTGTTTTTTTTTTTTTTTTTTTTTGTTGCTTATAATAAAACTCATTGCTCAATAATGTTGTGTTAACGGCAACCGAACGAACTCTTTTGCATTTTGACCACAAGAATAATAAAAAAAATAATGAAAAGAATGGCAACAGCAGGCAACTCAACACATTTATAGTTTGAGCGCTTAAAGCGGATGTAAAACGTATACAGGAATTTAATCAACAACTTTCCGGTCTGTAAATGGAACAAAAGCTTTCAAACTCCTTTTTAAATAAATTGAAGTATTCCACTAAGCACACTAGACAAACAAAAAAACAAACAAACAAACAAACACATATAATGTCAGACAAGTCAAAGTAATAAATAAATACTGATTTTGACTTGCTTCTGTCACAATATGTACGAGTATTTTTATGCAAATATAAGCACTTACACACACACAGACACACACACACACACACACACTTACAGTCTCATGCATCAACACACAAATTCAGTTCAGTTCACTTTATAATTTGCGGTTAACAAAAGTTTTACTTTTCCATAGTAACTTTTTGGTAAACATTTGCCAGCGACCTGATTTTTGTTTCTTTGTTATTTTTTTCAAATGGTGTAACAACAAAAGCGTTACAACCAGTGATGCCAACTTTTTTGGTTCTAAAAGCTCATCAGAATTTAAAAAAAGCACTAAAAAGCGTAATTTTGAGATCTAAAAAGTGTAAAAAGCACTAACGTGAAAAACGAGTGCAATTTAACAATGTTTTCTAAGCTATTCTCTATTTCCGCAATACTATCAACATCTTTAATGAAATATATCAGACGCAAAAGGTATGATCTACACAGAAAAGATAAATACACCAAGTTTTTTATTATAGTAATTTTAAAAATACAAAAATTTCTTAAAAGCACTACTTAGTGCTTTTTGTTAGTTTGGCACTAACGCTCAAAAATTGGCGTTTTTAGTCTTCAAAAAGTACTAAAAATAGTGCCAAAAAGCACCAAGTTGTCATCGCTGGTTACAACAGCAAGAAATCCAGAAAGAGAGATAGAGAGAGGGAGACAATAACTACAATTAACGTTTGCTTAGTTGCTTTGAAATCCCGCTTTTAATAATATTCAATTGTCAAAAGTTCAAAAACAAAGTAAAATCTATTAATTTTGTATGACTTTTGCGGCCAAAGTATTTACAGTGATATCCTTGTTTAACGAACGATATATTCTTTAAATCCTTTATACTTTCCCTTTACTTTCATTCATAACAAGAAATATTTTTATATAAAAGTAAATATGTATATTTTTTATTTTTGGGACCATGGGATGAATCATAGGCTACTTTTTTGTACAACCACGCCCACTTTTTTAAATTATGTTACTCCTTCCTTTAACAGATTTTATAATGTGAACGAACATAACTTCGCCATTTTTGGGCCAATTTTCAAAATTCCATTTGCATATTTTTTTTTTTTTTTTTTTTTTTTTGCAAATTGGGAAGGGGAGGAAGGGTGTCGCAAATTGACGATCAAATTAATTCATGATTTCTAGACCAATTTTAAAATGCTTTTTTCATATGGAAAGGGCCCATTATAATTTTTTGAAAATTGTTTTGGAGAGGGGGAAGTAAAGTGCCCGCCCCAAAAATTAATTATCAAATTGCTTTGTCATTTGTGGACCAATTTAAAAAATTTTGCATATGGAAAAGTTTAAGTAAAAAAATTTTGTTTCTGAAAATGAGGTTGGGGAGGTGCAAAATGCCCGCCCCAAAAATTGATTATCTAATATTTTTGTCAATTCTGGAGCGATTTTCAAAATTTTCACTAGAATTATTTTTTTTCTGGAAATTATGGGTGGGAGCAAGGTACCGCCCAAAAATTTATTATCAAATAACATATGTGGACTAATTTTCACACTTTTTTGTTTGCATATGGAAAAGGTTCACTAAAATTGTTTTGTTTTTGAAAATTAGGGTTTGGGGGAGGTTCAAAATGCCCGCCCCAAAATCTGACCAATAAAAGGAAGGCCCAGCAGGTTAATCTAGTAGTTAATAAAAAAAGGGAATAGTTTTTTTTGATAGAAATAAAAAAAATTTAAATTTTATGAAGTAATTATTTTTAAAAGCAATAAAACACTGGAAATGAATACCTACTGCTATTACTAGGCGTTACTTTCTTTAGGAAAGCGATAGTGATAGAGAAGACAGGAGGTGGTAAAGGAAGAGATAGATGAAAGCTTCACTATTTTACAACTCAGCTTTTTGTACGTTCTTTTAATAATGCAGTGTTGCAGCGCCTCTGGTGTAAATGAGGAGTATTAAGTTTTCGAAGCTGTGTTTAATAGCCACTTTATTGGTTATTTTACTTCGCCGATGATTCTGCTACACAATACCGATTTTAATCATTTTGCTCTCATTCAAGCGATCGATATGGTAAAAAAAAAACAAGTCTAGTTATAAATTGCATTTATATTCTCATATTTTTATTTATTCAAAAACAATTTATTTGGAAATAAGATATATCGAGTACATAATTTTTTTTATTTTACTCGTTTTATAAGGTTGGTGGTATTCAATTAGAAAATCGCGAATTTGTTAAACTGAGCGTTCGTTAAAGCGGGAAACCACTGTATTTGTAGATGTGCGCCTATAATACATATTTTATTTAAATCACTTCAGTAGTTTGAGATTTATGTACGATTAAATATTTGGTTACATATCTTAGCGACAAAAATGAAACACACAACCCGGCAAACATTTGGGTTTGAACTTATACTAATAAGAATATTTTTTTTTTTAATTAAAAAATATTTTTATTATCAACTCACTAGTGTGAGAATAACACTAAATAGTTATAAATTTTGTCAAAAATGAAACGCATAACCCAGCAAAATTCTCCAAATCCATTAAAATTTTTCTTAAAAAGTGTTAAACCGCCAGTAAATTATTTTAAGTAATAAAGTGCTCTATGATGTCAAAAAGTCATGATTCACATTATGCTTTTCGTTTTCACTTTTTTTTCAATAATCTCTTGGAAATTTCTTAAATAAAATCATGTACTGATTGGTTCACGTAACTGCTGCTTACCTACCAGCAATCAAATGGAATCGTGAGATTCCATTTTCATTATAAAAATCACGCATATTCTCACTGATTTTTTTCTGGTGATTTTTTTTTTAAGTTCATACAGCAACTGTAAGCCCACAGCACAATCAAGAGAAATATCAAGTGTCTTTGTGAAATTAGAATACGTGATTGTTTTCTTAGGTCTCAACCTGCAGCACCGTTCGCCAACAGTTTTAAAAGTCATGTCTTTCCAGTCATGGAGAAAGGGCTTGTGTGAAGTAATTATGTATTACAATGTAAAAATTTTCTGAGAGCAAGATTTTTCTTTAAAACACAGTTCATAACTGAAAGTATTCAGCTAGCCCAATTCTTGTTTCTAATTAAATAAAGAGATAAGCTTTATTCTTCTAATTTGGAACTATTTTTCGTTATTCTTCTTTATATTTACAGAAACGATTTACTGTTTACATTTCAATGTTTCACTAAAGAATAAATTAATTAATGGAGTTTGGCTTATGACGTCAATTGTTTAATGGCGTATTTTTGTTTAAGTTTTTTTTTCTGAACTCACTGTCATTACTTTAAGAGGAAAACGTAGTTTTAATTTGTTCTCTTCGTTCCTTGCTGAAATCAATTAATTGTTTTCTCGGACATTCTGAGCTTATAAATTTTTAACTATCTTTACTGATTTAATTATTCAGCCATTTAGCAATAGTTTTTCTTTTCGCATGTGCAGTCACTCACTATAGTCATTCAGGTAGTTTTCTGCTAACGGATCACACTTATAGCGAACCATTCGTCTGATATATATAAATACATACATATTTCCTTATTCATTAATTTATTTCGGTTTTCCTTCCTTCCTTGCTTGCTGGCTTACTTTTGTTTCCCCCATTCATTTATTAATTTATTACTTGCTATTGTGTGATTTCATTGAATATGTATGAACATGCGAATACTTTAACATGTTTCAGTTTAACAAAAAGGAAGTAAATACTTTATGTAATGGCATTTTTAAGTTAAAGTAATTAAATGTCATTTTTGGTTAAAATAAAAAATTTCAAACTTGACACAAGGAAAATAAAAAAGGGAATGTACTTAATTTGTTTTTCTAAGCCAAAAAAGCTCAAATTGTGTAAGTAACTAAACAAAAAGTCAATCAATAAATAGAAGTGATACAAAAAAGGTCTCATTTTTCATTAAAAAAAAACCGAACTTGGTAACATTTGTCTATTCCTATTTTTGTTTCTCTGACATGCCTGTAACAGATTATGTTATGAGAATTGTAATTCTTTTAAATATTTTTACTGTTATGTTAAGCATAGATAATACGATAAGATTTATTTTAGAGCAATTTCTGTAGCAAGCAATCTTTAAATTTCAAGCTTTTTCAGATATTCAATTTTAATTTATTTAATTATGGAACAGCTTGTGGCTGTTGTATGTTTATTCAATAGCCAATTAGTTTATCAATTAATTGCAAAATAAATAAATTTTTTTTAAGTATTTAAGCAGTTTTGAAATATATAAAATAACAGACGCATACACTTTCTCGTGCACACACACACACACGCATACATTTGAAAGCATGCACGTGTAAAGTATACTTTATTATATTTTTATACTTTTTTATTATAATATTACCACACCACACCACGTCAATTAAAAAATATGTCTGCACATATTAAAATGTTAACATGAAGCCGTGCAAATTCATATGCAAGCCATAAGTTTAAAATGCCATAAATTATTACTTACGGGCTAAAAGTCGAAAGGTTTTACTGTTTGTAAAAGCAACGAAATATTGAAAATAAAAAAAATAAAATGCAAAACTTCAGTAGACGTCAAGCAAATTTCAAAAAAAAAAAAAAAAAAAAAAAAAAAAGTTCACAAAACCCCAATGTTTATAGACAAACTCTTAATAAATTATTGAGCATTACAAAACTTAAATCATAGTAAGTTAAAAAAGTTTTTCAAAACCAACAAATAATATTATTTAGCATGTGTTGCTGTTTTATATCATTGTCCATTGAATGTATACCGACAATTTCATTAAAAAAAAACTTTAATGAAATATAACTAAGTATATTTTATTTTTAAAATAAAATTGCACAAGTTTTTGTTTTAAAAACTGCTTCGTCATAAAAATAACAATATGTTGTATATTGATATTAAAAGAAATATTTTTATTTTAAAAATTATTTTTAAAAATGCAGCATTTTTAAAACGAAAACCCAAAATTCTTAATTTAAGAAGGCTTTTTTTGGTTCAGTGTATTTAAAAGCTTAAATTAAATTTCTATATCAATATTTTATTTTTATTTAATGCGTGTGCAAATGAATATGAATGTAAAAAAAATATTTGTTAGTAGTTTAGCATGTCTAGATTTTTCTTTTTAAATTCGTATTCATTTTGACATGCGTTAAATATAAATAAAATATTGAAATAAAATTACTTAATTTAATTTGAGCTTTTAATTTTACCGCCTTTTTGCCCCTAAAATTATGCAGCAACTAAAAATTTGTGGTTGGCAATATTATTGCAATTTGCAGCTGAAATTAACAGCTGTTAATTGCCAGTTGCTAGACGTTATAACTGCAACTGGCAACGCAACTAAAGTTAGGTTGCCATTCATAATCGAGCCGTAAATTATAAATCGAACATTTGTCTTTCGATATCGGGGGGAAAAAATAAAATTTCTTTATAAAGGTATTCATTTCAGTTTTTTTTTTTGATGGAAAAATATAATTTTTGAAATGAAATGAATATCTTTTATATAAAAACATTTTTTATGTAAAAAAAATATTTAAAAATTGTATGCATTATAAAGGAAAATATAATTTTTAGGATGTTCTAACGAGCTTAAAATGTCTTTTAATTATGAATTTTACTTTGCGATATTTCGCTAGCGTTTCGTTAGCTAATATCGAAGAGAAAAAAGGAAAAATAAAAAGACATTAAGCATTAAATGTTATAATTATAATTTAATAGACAAGACCAGACAAAGATTTATAAGATATAAAGATATATAAATTAAATTAAAAAAAATTGATTTCTTGTTTCTAGGAAAATTAAACGAAATGAACATTTCTGCAAAAAAATAAGAAGAAAAATACAAACATTATGTGTTTTATTTAAAGGGATATAATTACAAAAAAAAAAAAATTTAAAAGAAAATTAATTTTCCTACCAAACAATAAATGATAAAATTCTTTAATTCAAAACTTAAATAAAAATTACATTAATTTAAGCTCAATTTGCTTTCTTGGTTGCAACTTGTATTTCAATAATGGGTTAACCACAAATTTATATGTATACGCATCCATGTTCATGTTCATGTTTCTCTATAATAAAATTATACTTGTTTTACAACTGAAGCAACAGTCTAAAATTTACAACTACCACAGAGCAAAAACTTATCCAGGCAGTGTTTCTCAATTACACAAGTTGTTTGTATGTGTTAAATATGAAAAAAAAAAATAAAACTAAAATACAAATATCAGATTTTTCTTGCATGCAACAACCATCGTACTTAAATTACTCTATTCTAGAAACATTTTAAACAACAAGTGGCTACACCAAACAAAAATTAACAACAACAAAAATAAGAGAAAAGAAAAGGAAAGTAATGTTTTCAACTAGAACAACGGAAACTAAACGCAAAGGGAGGAGCGTGCAGGAAGGAAAAACGAATGGCATAAAAGAAAATAATGGAATTACAATAACAACATTAAAAGCCAATTTTAACGGTTCTCTATTTGAAGCAAAAAAAGGAAAACAAAAAAAAAAAACAAGTTAAAAAGGCTAAAATTTAAAAAAATGGATCTTTAAGGACCTTAAATTTATGCCAGGCAAATATACATACATACACTTATGTTTGGTTAATTTACTAATGAGAAATCGGAAACAGTGGGAGAACATTTTAAGTTCCAAAAAAGCTGAAATTAAAATTAACATAAAAAAGAAACAAACCAGAAAGATATTTTTTTAAAGACAGAGAAACAGATAAATACATAGACAGACCGACACACACACACACACACACACAGCCATAAAGACACCAGTATGAAGATGTTTTTCTATGTCACACAATTATTTAAGCCAGTAGATACGAGAGTACCAGGGTCGCTCGGTTTTGTTCAGCCAACAAGAAAAATTTTTGTTAAGTTTCTTTAACATTTGAAGTTTATTTTTTCAAACTTTCATTCCCAAGTTTTGGGATACATCCGTATTTAACTTCATTCTTATTATTTTTTTTTTGAGGCACACCCGTATTTTACTTGACGAACAACAATACCTTCATTAACGCCAATTTTTTCATTGTTATTCTGAATACGATTTTATTTTAAATTAAGGACAACCAAACGCGTAAAATTATAAAACTAAATAGAACTAAGAACAATATCTGCTTCATTAATTTAAATGAAAAAAAAAAACAAGAAAAAAAATCAAAAAGGGCAATAAAGGGAAAACACTGCCACATCCTCTCACCTTCACCTTCACCCAACCTTTACAAACTGCCGTTGAAATTTTAATTTTTCCGTTATACCACACTGGTTTCCTGTGTGCGACGAGTATCTTTTACCGCAGCATAATCCCGCAATCATAATTTATTTATTTCATTTTATTTATTTTTATGAAAAAATATTCTCTTCGTAATGATAACAAAGCAAGCCCTGTCAACACAGCAGCATAATGTTAATCTTTTTGTTTAGTTGAAATAATATCCGTTTTGTTAACTATTCGAATTACAAAGAGGTGAAAGTGAAACCATAAAAACAAATGGAGCAGGAGAAAGGCAAATGAAAGATTAGGATATAGTGTCCGGTTTAGGGGAAAAAACTTAGTAATATTTACAGAAATTTTAATTTTAATTTAATGAGTTGGTATGTTAGAGGTTTTTAAAAAAATATATATATATATTTGTAGTTCCCACATTATATTAGTTTAATATTGCCTTAGATTTACGTGATACATATTTAGATATAATAGAACTAAAATGAATTTTAATTAGAAATAATTTCTTAATAGGGCTTAAGTTCAATATTTTCAATTCTTAACCAAAGAAAAATCTTTTGTTTGTATATTTCATTCTGTAGAAATTGAAAATAATGGGGGCAATTTATTGCATTCCATATCTATCGAAATTTCCATACAAATATGAAAATTTTATCGATATCGAATGCTGTAGAATGCTGAGACAAACATAGTTTTTAGTACATTAAAGTTTTTTTACTAAATTTTTAGTACATTTGTACTAAATTATTTTATGAAATTATTTTATTATCGTTCAAAGATTGAACACTTAATTCATTATGAAGTTCAATAAGTTTATAATTAAATATTTTAGTACAGAAATTAACATCAATTGCATAAAAAAGTTAAGTTACTTTTCGAATATTAATACATAAAATATTTTGCAAGAAAATAAAAGTTTAGTGCATCAAAATGTTTGTGCTAAACTTTTACTAAAGTTGTACTGAATTATTGGTATGAAATTAAATTATAACTGTTCAAACATTTAGCATTTTTCAAAAATGTCCTGAATTGGAATAATTTGTAAAAAAAAATTCTGTCGTATAAAAACTTCAATTTTAGTACACTAATTTTTACTAAAGTTGTACTTATTATTACTACGATATTTTTCCTCCCAGAAAAGTTTCTTGGTGGAAAAATATCGATTTCAAAGAAAACTTTTTTATCATCTTTATTATTTTCTTTGCTTTATAGTCGTTAAAGCATACTTTTGTAAGGTTAAGCAAAATAACTAATTAATGTTTTAGCTATTTTAACACGCACTCGTGTATGAAATAAAACCTCTGTTGTGATAACCTTGACTTGCTATTTTCAGGTTTTCTATCTTTTCATTAACGATGAAAACTAACTTTGTATGATTATAAATATAACTTGTACTTGTGTGAAGTATTATATTAGCACTTTTTCATAATTTGCGAATTCATTTGCAACATTACTTATTGTTAGGGTTTTAGTTGCAAAAGTAAGAAAGAAGAAGTAACACGAAAATTCTGTCAAAAGTGAATAATCGAAAACCCTGCAAGAAAATTGACAAGAAAAACATGTCGATATGTAAAACTTTAACACTCAAACTTTTTTTAGTTTGAAAAGGGAAATAACAAGCATTACGTATTATCATTTATATAATTAATTGCTGATGAAATAACTTTTCTCGTAACAAGAAAAAAGAAAAAAAAAAACAGAAAAGCTGCTGAATTTCCTTTTCATAAAATATAAAACAATAAAATGTCGAAATATTTATGTGTGTTAAATAAGAATTTTAGACATTGTTATTTATCTAATACAGCGTACAATTTTGCTTTATTATATTTTCATGCCTTGAAAGACTCGTTTCAAGTCATTTAAAATTATTACATCGTAACAAGTTTCGCTAAAAGTTCGAGGCCGTAAGCACAACGTCAATAAAAAAAGCAAAGTGACGATTATTTAGCAATGAAAAATAACAAGTATCGTCAATGGCCTTAAGGAAATCTTAACTTAAAACCCAAGAGCACAGCAAACTACTCACAGTCTTACATACTCGTACAACCATCAACGGCCGCCATGACTACAAACATCTTGATGAAAAAAAAAATATGACAATAACTATGCCACAACTAAATAATCCAACTTGTTTGCGAGGATTCATTTTCTCATTTTAGTTTTCTTTCCTCCTACAGCAAAAAACAAAAAACATTTAAATAAATAGAAGAAACGGTAACTGTATGCAGAACATTTCTTAAATCAAGTTTATCAAGCGTTTACAGTAGAATACTAGATTTGTATCCAGTTGTTGAGTACTAAACTGTAATATGCACAGAGAAAACAGTGCCTACTAAATACCTCATAAAATAGAACAAAATTAATAAGAAATCTCTATGGTTTTTTTTTCAATAAGGAAATCTTATTAATTTCATAGAGAAAACCTTTTTGAAAAAAATCAAGAAGAAATCTTGTAGTTTTTATGAGGTTATCTTATTGATTTTTTTAATAAGGTTTTCTTCTTGATTTTATGAGGCAACCTAATAAAAAGAAAAAAAATTATGTCTTTATTCTTTGTGCTTTGCTTGTGTATTTTCATTTAAATTCTATACCATATACTTTTATGTATGTATGTAGTATTGTAGATGTTATTTATTTATACTATACATACTATACATACTTACATACATACATACATATTATATTTTATTCTTAATTAATTAACTCACCATACATACATATTATTACTTGAAAGGAGACAAGTATTGAACCAGCAAACTTCTGACTGATAGACAAACACTCTAACCAATATGCTAGCAAGCAGTTGAATAACCATTGAAATAATTTTGCAAACATGCTTATACAAAAACGAAAAAGATCATGAAAAAAATTGTCTGTATGTCTATTTATAGATATGAAATAACAAGACACCTCATAAAATCAAGAAGATTTCCTTATTAAAAAAATCAATAAGATGCTTTACACATAATCATATAGGAACCTAATAAAATCAAGAAGAAAACCTTATTGAAAAAATCAATAAGGCAACCTAACAAAATCAATAAGAAATCCCTATAGTTTACAATTTATAAGAAAACCTAATATAATCAAGAAGTTTTTCTCTATGGATTGTTTTTTTTTTGTGCCAAAAATAACGGAAATTGAGTAAAAAAAAGTTGTGAATAACAAGATTTCTTCTTGATTTTATGTGGTTTTCTTCTTGATAAAATTAATAAGATTTACCACATAAAAAAAATAAGGAATCTCTATGAAAAAATCTTCCCTTCTTTCTGCTGGGGTACCCTTAGCCTAAAAACGTTTCATAGAGAAAATTACTTAACCTACAACTTTTAGGGAATAAAACTGGCCTGCATGCAGAACACAATGACGATATATTTCTTCCAGTTTGAAAAAATTTTAATATTATTTTTTTATTTTTAACCCCCCACCAAAAAAGGGGTGTTATAAGTTTGTAGTGTGTGTCTGTACATCTGTGTGTCTGTACAAGTACACGTACAGACCAAACGGCTGAACCGATTTTAAATTAGTTTTTTATGTTTGAAAGGTGACTTGATCGAGAGTGTTCTTAGCTACATATGTTTAAAGAAAATCGGTCGTTTAGAAGATATAACATATTTTCTGAATAAATCGAGGTTTTTTTAAATTTTTAATTTTTGTTATTAATTTAAAAGAAAGCACGATAAATCATCACAAAAAAGTACCTATAAAATTTCAATTCGACTTCAATTTGAAAAGTTAGCTTTTCGACACTATGATTTTTGCATTAATTTTAAATTTCCAAACGTACATATGTTTTATTTTAGGATTAAAACGAAATTGTACTAAAATTCTATGCAAATCAGTAATATTTGCAGTCATCAGTCTTTTAGTTTTAAATGTTTGCGAAATTTACTAAGATTTGCAACACAATTTGCAATAATCAATTCTGCAAAATAATTAATTAAAATTTAAATTGCTTTTAAAACAATTTATCTTTGAAGTAAATTCTACGTACTGTATTGAAATCTTTACACTTACTAAATTTGTAACTAATTCATTTTAGTACAAAAACATTTTCTTCAACTAACATGTTGTTCTTGTCCAGAATTTAAATTTTGTACTTTAATTCATATTTATACTAAAATTTAATTGTTTAGTAAAAAATTTGTTGGCGTTACTAAGAACTTATTTTAGTACTAAAATTTTATTTTAAAATTTATTTATAAGCATTAAAATAAATTTAGTTCCAGCATTGAATTTATATATTTTAACCAAATTAAATAATACAATTTTAGTACAAAAATTAAACTATAAAGCTATGTACAGACGATTGTCAGATCTTACAATATTGTCAGATCTGGCAATGTGCTGACAACGTAATGGCAATCGAAAATTGCCAGCACAATATTCCTTGTCAGTTCACACGGTCGTCAGAAAATCTTACAATTTTTTGCCAGACGGTTGTATGACAATGAATTCATCTGACAAAATCGTCAGTAGAAAAATTGTCAGTTCACACGGTTGTCATATGCACACATTGTTAGATCTATTGTTATGCGTTGCCAGACTTAAAGCATTTGTTAGAAATTGTTAAATATTTATCGTTTGGGTTTGTGTTAAATGTAAAAAGTGAAAGTATAAATTATTATGGACCATAAAGAAGCAATTGAAATGATTTTTTCTGCATATATTTTATTATAAATTTTTTCTTTAAAATCAAGCGTGTGCAGTGTTGCCCATAAAAAGAATTATCTTACAATGACGCCATTGTCAGATGCATGAACTTCGCACATCTGACAATATTAAAATGTCTGACAAATACCTGGCAATAATTTTGCAATGTGTTCACACGATTTTAAGATGTTTGACAATTTGTTGTCAGGTGCTAGTCTTGCAATGTACTGACAATACTTTTTCTGGCAACGACGTCTGACAAAAATTGTCAGTTCACACGGTTGTAAGAAATTTTGAGCACATTTTACTGGCAATATTGTAAGATCTGCCAACCGTCTGTACATAGCTTAAGTTTTAATTTTTGTAGTATGTAGTATAGTTTTTCAACTAAAATTTAATTTTTATAATAATTTTTGTTTTGCATTGTAATTTTCATCTTCAAGCTAAAATATAGTTTTAATACAAAAAGTAAATTTTAGTACTAAATAGTTTAGTACTAAAACTTAATTTTATTACTAAAACTTTATTTTAGTATTGAGATATAATTTAAATACTGCCTTTTTATTTTGGTAGTATGTAGTTTAATTTCTGTACTAAAATCTAATTTTTATAAAAAAATTTGTTTTGTATTGGAATTTTCATTTCTAAGTGTAAAAAATTTTTAGTACACAAATAAATTTTAGTACTAGAAAATAAAAAACAAAACCTTGCTAACAACATATTTCTTACATTTAGTACTACTTTATATAGTGAATGTTTTGATAAATGTGTGCTCTGTATAACATAATCCACGAATGGGCCTGACATCATATATACATTTTTTTTTTTGTATTGAAGTTTATTATTTTGTACCAAAAATATAATTTTGAAACAATATATAAATTCATACAAGTTTGTAAAAAATATTTAGTACCAAAAATTTTAACGTATTAAAAAATATAAACTTCAGTTTATATCCACACATACTTATGTTATTTAAGAAAACTTATTTTTTGTTAAAAAAATAATTTAGTACAAAATATTATTGTAGTTTATGTTCATACTCGTAAAATTTATAAAATTAAATTTAAATAAAAAAAATAAGGTTTATTTTTTTAATTATTTAACTTTATACTAAAGATCTAATTTTTGTTAAAACATAGTACTAAAAATTTAGTAATTCAATTAAATTTATTTTTTAATTACTTAACTTTGTACTTAAAGTCTAATTTTTGTTAAAATTTAGTACTAAATATTTTAAGTTCGCTCTAAGATTAAATTTCCAAATTTAATATTTTTTACTAATAATTTGAATTTTACTCTTATTTATCATTAGGCATTCATTTCAGGCTTTAATGTATTAAGACGAACAATGCAAACGAAAATTCATTATGTATGTATGTATATGAATATTAATTTTCTCCTGCCGTCATGATTTTAGATTAAAATTGGTAAAAAGTATTGCTTCTGCCTACAAAATGCACATAAAGAATTGAAAGTTAATTAAGATTATTTCCCCAGCAACTTTTCATCAGTTACGTGGCTGATTGAAATTTCCACTAAAATACACTGTGCTGGAAGAAAAACTTTATATTTCACCATCTGCACGGTAAATTCCATGAGAGTTGTGTAAGAAAATAAATTTCATATGCGTTTGTATTCATTAATGCAAATAAGTTAAAAAGAAAAACATACATACTCATACATAAATCTTTAATACCTTTTTGAGTAGAAATGTTGTAGAGCTTTATGATGAGTAGAAAATCCCTGGAGTTCAACAGTGTTTCATTCATTTTTACATGCAAACAAACCGCCCACTCACAGACACTTTCAGTCTTCATGCGAACTGTTTTTTTTTAAATGCATTTTCTGTAGCAAATTTTTATCAAGAAACTACAATTTTCAACTGTCAGACGTCAGGCGTGATGTGAAGACATAAAAAAAATGCAAGCTGCAAAAATATTTTCCCTTAATTTAAGAGTTTCTTTCAACAGTTTGAAAATATTGCAAGTTATGGAAAGAAAGAAAGAAGCCTTTATGGGAATGTTGAATACTTTAGTTCTATTTATGTGGGGCGCGTAAACCTTTCTTTCTTTCTTTCTTTTTTTTCTTTTTTCACTGCACAAAAGCATTTTATGGATTAAAAACTTGTTATACGATTTATGTTTATTGAATTAATATTTTTGTTTAACTAAACAAGCCAGTCAACCAACCATCAACCCAAACATGCTTTTTAAATAATCAACTACATTTTTTTCTCAATAACCTTTACCAAACATTTTCGAACAGGCGTCAAAAACACTTTAACAACAATCTTCATTTATTACGCTCTTGATATTTAATATTTTTAATTAATTTAAAAATGCAATTACAAAATTTTTATTACATCTCACCTCACACATTCTATTATTTTTAAATATTTAATAGAATTTTAAAAATATATCCATATATAAAATAATTTATATCGTTGAATATGAGAATTGAATTATACGAGCTCTATCATGCATACATTTTTTTCACTTCCCTTTTGGTCGTTGCAACACGTGGTAAGCACAGGGAGCGTATGAGTGTTGGAAATATTTAATGGATATCGCTCATACTTTAAAATTATGTACATGAAAAGCAAAAACAATGTACCTCCTGTTTCGTTTAGAAAAATAGAGTGCTTTTCATAAAAATTTTGTACCCAAGCTGACCGTCTGTGTTGTGGAAGATCAGGGGCTTAAAATTTACCTTTGCCTTTGCGTTTAGCACTAAGGCTCAAGTTCCATACCTAAACGTCTACGTTGTCTAATAAACAGTAATGTTATAACTTATCTTGTTTACTAAAACCCACAATAAAAACAAAATATTGAAATAAAACCGCTAGATTAACCTAAAAATAGCTAAATCTCATTACTTTTCAATAACAACAATAACAAAAACCTATTTTTAACAGCCAAAATGGGATTTATCAATTGCAAAGCGTTGACACCGCGTTGTTGCAGCTTGCTTCCAGCGATGACAACTTGGTGCTTTTGGCACTATTTTTAGTGCTTTTTGAAGACTCAAAACGCCAAATTTTGAGCGTTAGTGCCAAACTGAGAAATAGCACTATGTAGTGCTTTTAAGAAATTTGTTTATTTCTTAAAATTACTTTAATAAAAAATTGATGTTTTTTATTTTTTCAGTGTAAAGCATAGCTTTTTCGTCTGATATATTTCATTAAGGATACTGATATCATTGCCGAAATAGATAATAGCTTAGAAAACATTAAACATCAAGCTCGTTTTTCACGTTAGTGCTTTTTACGCTTTTTGGATCTCAAAATTACGCTTTTTGTGCTTTTTCCAAATTTTGATGTGCTTTTAGAGCCAAAAAAAGTTGGCATCACTGCTTGCTTCATACATATTGTGCGGGTATATGAAAGCTAAAAAATACTTGCCGTCTTTTTTGACTATGGCTGTTAGTTAGGAGTTGCTGCTCTTTTCATAAGTTAACTTTAAAAAAAATTAAACATATTTGTTATGTTTACCAATACTTTTTTTAAATAAGTTGAAATGTGACGATTTTTTGATCAAAATTAAAAGTTAGAATTTTTATTGTTTTTTCGGTCAAAATATATATGTAACTCAACATTTTACCAAATTTGTTGTTTTTTTCGCAGTAATTTTTCAATGCATTCTTTAAACTTGCATTTGCGTTCAAAAAAAGAAATTGTTCTTGTCGAATTTCTTTTTTAATTTAAATTTTAGTACAAAAATCAAACTATGTATGCATATGTACTACAAAAATAAAAATATTATATTATATTATATATATATATTATTATATTATATTATATTATTACAGTTGTCAACATCAAAGCAACGTCAATACAATATAAGAAAATTTTTGGAACTTGTCAAAAACAAATGACTGTTATCGATAGGCTCATGCTATTTTATGGATCCAAGGTAACCGAAATAAACTGTCAACAGTAAAAAATGAAAATTCAATTAGTAATTGGAAATAAAGAGCTCCTATATAATTTAAGAAATTTATTTTTCGACATATTGTCATAAGTATATTTTAATTTTAAATTTATTTGGTCTTGGTTCAGCTTTGTCTATATAATCTAGTAATATTGAGCTCCAAACATTTTTATTGTGTCCTTTATAACAAGTTGCTTTAAGCCTTCGTAAACTCCTCTAACAAGCCGCATCCAGACATTTACTATAGAATGGAAATTTTTTTAAGTTTATATAAAATTTCAGAAAAAAGTCTTGGTCCTTCGTACCTTCAGATTAGAAGTTAAGAGATAAAGAGAAAAACTTCTGAGGAAAAATTTCTATTAAATGCAAAAATTTAGCAACAATACCGGGTTCTTTGAAAATTACAAAATTAAATTTTTTATTAGAGCTATGCTCTTTATGTCAGACACAGAAGCTAGGACGAGATTTTCGCAACAAAAATAATCGACACTATTACAGTTATAAATTAATTTTTTTATTTCTTGGTTTACATTTTTTAGTTTTATTTCATTCGTTATTTTTCGCTGTTCGTAAAGAAGGAGATATCAGACGACTTATTAATAAGAACTTTAAAAAACTGAGGTGCTGGGGTCTGCGAAATGTACACACATGCCAATATTTGCGGCGAATTTCTTTTATTTTACAAATAGTAATAAAAATATAAATAATTTTATTGCATTGTTATTTAACACATATTTGTTTTATATATGTAGCTAAGCAGCATAGCTCCAACCGGGTGTCCTAACACAACTCTCTTCTTTTTTTAAGTGATGGGGAATGTAATTTTCATATATATATAGGGTGTTTTTTTCAGGGGTATAGAACTTCGAATTGAAATAAAACACAAGAAAATCGTTTTAATGTCCATCAATTTGGCTTTATTGGAAGGATAATTTTATGCCATTAATGTTTAAATATGATTTCGGGCATGTAGCCGCCGCGGCTGGCTCGAATAAAGCCAATTCTACAGGTCCAATTTTCAACCACTTTTTCGAGCATATGGGGCCGTATGTTGGCAATAACGCCACGAATGTTGGCTTCCAAGTCCCCTAACGTTTCTGGTTTGTTGGCGTAGACGAGCGACTTCACATATCCCCAAAGAAAATAATCCAATGGTGTCAAATCACACGATCTTGGTGGCCAATTGACAGGTCCATTCCGCGAAATTATGCGCTCATCGAATGTTTCCTTCAATAAATCGATTGTGACGTGCGCTGTGTGGCATGTAGCGCCGTCTTGTTGGAACCACAACTCATCCACATTCATGCCATCCAATTCGGGAACAAAATAGTCGGTTAGTCGGCTCCAATTGCTGTGCACGGTGGCGAATCGATTCATTCGGGTCCTCTTCAACACTTTGCTCTACAGCGGCAATTGTTTCTTCTGTGCGCACTGTTCGACGTCCCTGCGGATGCGTATTATCACATAGAGTAAACGTAGTGCGAAAACGATCCATGGTTAACCGAATTAATTGCTCTGATGGACGATTATGTCGACCATAAAATGGACGGAGCTTGCGGTAAACTTCGCGAACTGAACTATTATTTTCGAAATAAATTTGCACGATTTGCAAGCGTTGTTCTTTTGTCAACCTGTTCATGATGAAATGGCAAACCAAACTAAATATTAATCACTCGACAGCTGACAAAATGGCCGCCAGTTAAAAAAGTGATGCCAACTTAAAGTTCTATATCTCAATAAAAAACACCCTTTATAAACGTTAAATTAAGCAAAATATCGGACCTAAGTAGCTGCAAAAGGTAAATCCAAGTATTTCAGGAAAACAGAAATGGCTTTGGCAGCATAAAAAACAGGTGCGCAGCAGATCTGTAACCAAAGGAAATACAAGCACAATTTAAGTCCCACTACGATAATTTTAAATATTGAAATTACACAAATACAAGAACTAGAATAAGCAGTTGTGTTTTTTGTTTAATCATAATCCGACAACATAATGGAAAATCAGGGCGAAACATTTTATTTTGTAATTACAGTCCAATTACAGCCAAAGATTTTGCTTGTCTCCGAAAACCGATCAAGTCGCTCTTTAACAAGAACCATAATTAAATAAATTAAATATTTAACAATAAGTTTCATAGTTAAAGGTTTGAATTCATATGCAAGACAGACACCTGCTTTCTTGATAAGATAAAATAAAAAATTCATTATTTCAAAGGTTTAAACTTTTTTTGTGGCATCAAACTTGTAAAACTTATTTCTTTTGCCTTTTTCAGTAATTTCCTAGAAAAAACAAATTACTAGGAATTTTTTCTAGTTTCAAACCTTGAACAAAAACATTTTCTTCACATGTTTATTTAGTGGTTTAAAAAAAAAATATAAAAAAAGAGACACATACTGAAGAAACCTGTGTGCAGATACTAAATTTTCTAAAACCACGTACGCTTGACTGTGTGTGGAGCAACAATAAATGTTATTTAGGTATTATACAGGTGCTGTTGCATCGTGAGCTAGTTGAATTGTGGATTGTGTGTGGTTGAGAATATGAAGAAACCCAACAAACATTTGCTGTTAAAAAAAAAAAAAAAAAAAAAAAAACACAAAAGAAAATACATATATTTCTTTTGTTGAATTTAAAAGATTAAATAAGAATTTATGTTTGTTTGTTTATATACTGCAATACAAGGAACTAAGGAACTTCATATAAGAATAAGGATTTAGGCTGAAAATGTTCTTGTAATTTTAAGCTTTTTTTTATTACCTGAATATAGAGCCAAGACTATGGTGTTCTGGCTTTATATTTGTTTATTTGCTTTCCAGTTTTATCTTCACTAGTAAAGTACATATGTTAGAGAAATAAATAAATTTTCTACAGTTTTGACATTTATATTTCTTGTTGGTAAAATTCTTATAAGTTAAAGGATTAAATTAATATGTATCATTTTATTTTCTAGTAATTTAGAAATAAAATGCTTTGAAAATTATCAATTTTTTGAAAACATATTATATTAAACCTTCAAGTGTGATTTACCTTGACGAGTAGGGCAAACAAATTAAAAAAAACGGTTATCTAAGCAAAAATATCGATCAAATGTACAATTTTTCAGTTTACTCAAAATTTCAGGGAAAAAATTGTGGTCCTTCGAACCATCAAGTCTGATTTGAGCTGACGAGCATAAAAAAATTATTTTCTAAACAAAAACTTCTACAAAATTAATTTTTTTTAGTTTGGACAAAATATTAGAAAAAGTTTTGGTCCTTCAAACCTTCAAGTTTGGTTTATCTAGGCGAGTAGAGTTAAAATATAAAAAAAATATCTTCTAAAAGAAAGCTTCTTTGAAATGGGAAATTTTTTAAGTCTATGAAGCATTTCAGAAAACACTTTTGATCCTTAAAACCGTCAAATTGAATTTATCATGACAAGCAGTGCTGAAAGATGAAAATATATGATTTGGTAAACAAAAACTTCTAGAAAATTTAAAATTTTCAGTTTATAAAAAATTTCAGAAATAAGCTTAATTTAGCTGGATAAGCGGGGTTAAAATATAAACACAAAATGGATTTTTTTTTTTGTTTATACAAAATTTCAGCAAAAAGTCTTGGTCCTTTGAACCTTCAAGTTTAATTTAGCTTGACGATTTTCTAAACAAAAGCTTCTGTGAAATAGTAAAATTTTTAGTTCATATAAAATTTCAGAAAAAAATGTTGGTCCTTCCAGCTTTCAAGTTTGATTTATCTCGACGACCAGAGTCCAAAAATTGAACAAGAGATTTTCTAAACAAACAACTTCTATAAAATTTTAAATTTTCAGTTTATAAAAAATTTCAGCAAAAAGTCTTGGTCCTTTGAACCCTCAAGTTTGATTTACCTTGACAAGCAGGATTAATAGACTAAAAAAATCATTTTCTAAACGAACATGTGCGTGCATCTATAAAATGGAAAATTTTCATTTTATATAAAATTTCATCCAGAAATTGTTGGTCCTTCGAACTTTCAAGTTTATTTTATTTCGACCAGCTCAGGGTTAAAAAGATTAAAAATATGACTTCCTAAACCAAAACTTCTTCACCTTCAAGTTTAATTTAGCTTAAGGAGTAGACAGTGCAAAAGAGATTTAAAAACTGATATAACAAGTAACATTTTCCGTATTGTGGGGGAAATATATAAGAAATTTCAGCAAATAGTTTTGGTTCCTTGAACTTTCAACTTCGGTTTACTTTTACAAGTAGAAAAAAATTCTAGGCGAAATTTATACAACAAAAATTTTTCAGTTCAAAATATTAATAAAATAAATATAATTCTAATAATAATAATATTTAAATAATAATTAAATTAACCAAAATTTTAGCAAAACATTTTTTTTAAAACACGCAGATCATTTTTAGAATTGTGGATAATGTTGATTCGTTTCGGAAAATATTAGAATGTTAATGCAATTTTTAAGTAAATTACATATTTTGCTTATAATTCTGTTTGCTAGCAAAAATGTTGCTTACTAGAAAAACAATAGTTTACTTTTTTAATACTTTAATTTACTTTATATAATATACATACATATGTATATAAAAAAAATATATTTTTTTTTAAATTTTAGAAAATTGTATGTTTTCAGTTCAATGAATATAAACAAGAAATAAAATAAGAAGTTTAAATGAAATTTAAGTACGTGCTAAGCACAAATGTCGAATGAAATTTAAATTAAAAGTTTTCTCTGCTCAAAATAAGAGCAAACTTTTTTGCACTAAATTTTATTAATGCATCAAGTTTTGCTAGAAATTCAAATTACCAAAGTTTCAACAATGATTCCATGTTTCATTTTTTAAGGAATATATGTAAATTCAAAGTATCACTTACATTTGGTCGCCAAAATAATCCTTGAATCTTTTAAGATTATATTTCATATAAAGTTTTTTAATAGCTATATTTTCTAGCGATAATATTTACAACAAACATTTAATTACATCCTTTAAACAAGTCATTGTTGTAATTGTTATTACGAAAAATTTTGTTTGCTTGATACACACGTTTTTCAAATACAATTTATTTTAACAACTTTTATTATTAATTTTTATGAACTGTTAAAAGCATTAAAACGAATTTAAAGAAACATGCATGAACATGAATATGAATATGTTTTACAAAACCAACAACACATGTACATATGTAAGTATGTACATAGATGTAGTCGTTACACATTAACAAAAGAACACCTTAAAAAAACACCACAATTTCAGTTACAATTCACTTTACACATTTGTTTTTATTTGTCTGCAATTAAAAATATTTTTTACTGCTGGTTTCTTTATTCTTCCCATTAAAATCCTTTTTTTTTTCCTAAAATCACATGCAACCCCTTTTTGTTATAATCATTCTAATATAAAAGTGTAACAGCACTAACACAAAGTTACTTTAAAACGCTATACATACATACATATATATATATATATATATATATATGTATGAATGTGAATAATTGTGTAATATAATTTTGTTTAATATTTATTTTCACAAGAAAAAATAATTCTCCGCTTTCTTTCAAATACACTTGTTAAGCAGTCAATGGTCGTTGTTAACTAACGGCATGCTGCAACCAGTGCCGTTATTTTATACAACAATTTTTCTACCATCACTACACAACAAAAGCAGTGATAAAATCAAAACAATTGAATAGCGAACAAGAGAGTAAGTAATTGAGAAGAGAGTAACAGTTTCTTTTTAAGAGAAGAGGCGGCATGTTTTATTATTGTTTGTTTTTGGTTTGTTGTGCAAAAATTTCGACGAGTTTTACTAATGTTGCCAACTTTGTTAAGTAAAAAGAGTTTAATAGAATAAATTTAAATGCTTAAATGGGTATTATTATGAGTGTAAAGGGTAATTAGTGCAAATTCGTGCTTAACAAAAATGAATAAATATTAATATGAAATTTTAAAAAATTTAATTTGAAATTTCTATAAACTGGCAATAAATAAGAGAAAATTTAACACATTTAGTTATAACTAAAAAGAATTCGAGGTTCGAGCCCGGGCCCGGGCCCTGAAAGTCATTAAATAACAACAATAAAACATTGCATTATTAAAAAAACAGGGTGGCGTTAGCTGAAGTAGTTGGCACGTTGACTACAAAACCGAAGGTAATGGGTTCAATTCCTGTATCCAACAGTCATTAAAAATAACAACATCACGCATTTTTCTGATGTGCATTGGTGTCGCTTTGCATCAGTTTGCTGTAGGAAAGTTCAAGTGATGAAGGAATAGTCACTGGTCACTGAACTAATACCGACTTCAGCAGATAATAATCCTAATGTAACATCAGAGCGCTCTCCTTCGAGTGTAGCAAAATCATCGGCGAAGTAAAATAACCGATAAAATGGCTACTAACCCCAGCTTCAAAAAAAATTTAAAAGGCCTCATTATTTAACACCAGAGCCGCTGCAACACTGCATTATTAAAAACGTACAGAAAGCAGAGTTGTAAAAGAATTCAGCTTTTCTCTGTATCTTCCTTCACTATCCCTTTCCTAAAGAAGGTAAGACCTAGTAATAGTACTCGTAGTAGGCATTCATTGTCTGACTGTTACTTTTCTTTAAAAAAAATTGCCCGATCATTTAAAACCTTTGTTTCTTATAGAAACTAAAGGATCTAATGATGATGATAAAGAGGAGGCGTGTAGAATTAAATCAAATAAAGCAAAAATATGCCAAAAATTTGTAATTTTATTTTTCTTGTCACAAATAGAAAGTTCGTGCAACAAATTTCATGATGTAAATTTAATATTAGATTAGTGCAAGTGTAACCAGCAGAATATTCCCAATTTTTCTTTTAATTTTATTTAACATTTTTATTGGAATACAAGTGTTTCATGTCTATTTAATTTTTTGTGTATAATTAAAAAAGAAACGGAAGGAGATAATGTTTAAACAATTTTTTTTTGTAAATTTAGAATCTCCGTTACAATTTCAAGTGCCCTTATAAGAAATTTATTTGTGTCTTGTGAAAGCTTTTATGTTTTTTTTTCTCTATTGAAACTGGGGTTGTTTTATGCAAATTCCTTTAAGTAATTTTAATTTTATTCATTGTCATATTATTATAGGTTGTTTCTATTTGGCCAAATGTGATTTTTTTTTTTTTTTTTGAAGATTATTTCTTTTCTTTTGTCTAATGGGGATTATTCATTGTCCTTGAAAGGAAAAAAGAAAATACTTGTAGGCATTATTTTTTACATACACTTGAGTTTAAGGGGTCATTGAACTTAAAAAAGTGACTATGTGGGCTAATTCACACTTGACAATCCAAATCTAATCAAAAGAAAACAACAAAAATTTATTTTTATTAACAATCTTCTTAACATCTTTATGGCAAAAAACAAAAGAAACAATTTATCAAATGTCTCTTAAATTACCTAAACTTTATTACTGTTGAGATATTTCTTTTTTTTATCCACACTTTAAGATGACCTTTTCCCAAGTAATTGCATAACTCCGCATAAATTTCACAGCGGCAGTCATCATTATAAACATTTGAATGCATTTAGTGTAAAAGCAACCTTAAGCGAACATTAAACGGAAGTATAACACGTTTACTTTCGCAACTTAAAAACTTAAGTCACCCATCAACATTTTTCAACAGAATGCCTGTCAGCGTCAGCCAGTCAGTCAGTCAGTCGGTATAATGCAGGACAGTTTTAAAACACAAGGAAAGGCAAAACACCCAACATGAATCAACCAACTGCTTAAAGTCTATCTAACCGTCATAATTATGGATGCATGAATGGTTGAATGGTTTGATGGCTGCTATGGCTAGAAAGGTTAGCAGCAGCAAAAACAATGCATGCACATGCATGACTGTAATTCCCATTTAACAATATGTTGCTTTAAACAACTTGTCCAACTATTCAACAACTCCAAAAGGCAAGGAAAGAAATGCCATGAAAAACTAAGTAAAAGAAGAAAAATTACATAAATACTCCTCTCGTATCGATTAGAAAAGTAGAAGAGCACACACACACTCACACACACACAAACTGACAAACAAATATATTCATTGATGATTTTGCAAGCTCAAGGATACAGTTTCAGGTGCATTTTTCGTGGCATGACTTCACTGACGTCCAGCCAAGCAAATAAGCGATTGAGCTAACGCACAGTGGGATGGTTTTGGACATTTTTGTAAAAAAAAAACATAATGAGTAATTCTAGACCATTGGAAGTTGGCAAACAGCTTTATATTGACTAAATTAAGAATTTAAAATTAAAACTCGTATTCATTAGAATTTTTTTGTTTTATTGAAAACTTAATTTTTTCTTACTAAAAAGTAAAATTTTTCTTAAAAACCCTAAACTTCCATTTCATATTTAATCATCGCTTTAAAAAACTGCCTCATTCGATTTTTGACATTGAATGTTTGAAAAATATCTGCACTTTTCGCAACCAAAATCCCACTGTGCATTATCTGAATGGGTGAATGAATGAATGATGAATGAGTGAGTGAATGCATAAGTGAATAAATAAATTTATAAAATGTTCATGCAACCGTGCAACTATAACTCAAGGTTGTTTGCTAAAAACATAAACGATAAATCGCTAGAGAGATAGAAGTTTTTTATTATCGAACACACACACAGACACAAATATTTTGCGTGAAAGCATGACAGTGTCATGAAAAACACATTTTGTTGAAATAAAAAAAACATTGTTGCAAGTTGCAATACGATTTCCACGAATTTTTGCGGCAAACCAGCAAGGTTTTGCGTTCAAGCTGAACTTTTTTAGTTGATATTGAACTTGTTGGAAAAACTAGAGAAGTCACACAAAAAAAAAACATAGTTTTAAAAATAATGAGAAAATTATAAGGAAGATTGTTATAGCATATAGGGTCCTACAATAGGAGAAGTTTCATTTTGATATTCACAAAAACTAGTTTTTTTTTAGAGAAAACATCAAATGTTTAACTTTAAAGAGGAGAAAACAGTATCAGCCAAATGGCCGCCCGGCTACTGGATCGTAAAGTAAATGTTTAAAAACATTTTTTCCCTTGAGTAGTCGGGAACGACACCCTTTTTAGGGTTCCGTACACTAAAAGTGAAAAGGAATCATATTGTTTTCGCTACGCTGTCCGTCTGTCCGTCACAAATTGTTCTCTCGAGAACCGTAAGAGCCACGGAAATGAAATTTTGACAGAATGTGTAGAAGCTACAACAAATATATTTGTGTTCCAAAAAATTAAAGGGTGTTCCAAAACGAGCAACGAAAAGTTTTAAAATGTAATATATATATTTTTTACAGACTACAACAATTAATACTATAAAATTAAAAAAAAAATCAAAATTTAAGGGTGTTCTATCAGTTAATGTATCTAATTTTGACTATGCAATTTTGATAACTTGATAGCTATACCTTGAAAATTTAAAAAATGCTAAAACTAAAAAATTCCAAAATTAAAAAAATCGCCAAAACGACAAAAATCGCCGAAATGGAAAAAGCGCTTAAATGATAAATATCACTAAAAATAAAATAGATCGCTAAAATTAAAAAAAAATCACCAAAAGTTAAAACGTCGTCAAAAAATCTAAAAATCGCCAAAAACCAAAAAAAAAAAACTGTCAAAATGAAAAAAATAAAGTCAAAATTATAAAATCGCTAAAACTAAAAATGTGCATTGTAAACAAAAAACAAAAAAAAAAAAATCGCCAAAAACCAAAAAACCCGCCAAAGCGAAAAAAAGTCAAAACTAACGGCCTGGCCCACGATGTCGACAAGAAATTATCTGTCTTAGTTATATTGAAAACAAAAACAAAATAAGAAAATTTGTTTTTGTTTTCAATATAGGTAAGCGATCGATAGTTTCTTGCCGACATCGTGGGCCAGGCCGTAAAAATTGCTAAAACTAAAATAAATCGCCGAAAACCGAAAAAACGTACAAAAAGAGCCAAAACGCAAAAACACCAAAACTAATAAGATCGTTTAGAATAAAATTATATATTGTTAATTAAATTAAAAAAAAAAAAAAATTGCCGAAAACAGAAAAAAATCGCCGAAATGAAAAAAAAACTCCAAAACTAAACAGATCGTTAAGCACCCCATACACGTTTCAATTCAATTGTGAATTGAGTCTTTCAATTGAATTGGTTCTTGGCCACACACTTCATAAACTGAATTGAAAGATTTTCTTTCATTCAACTGCCAAATTAATATTTTTCTCATAATTACAAATTTAAAAATTTAAAACTTCTATTGCATTCATTCATCACTTTTTAATTTTTTTATCTAAAATTCAATGAAATTAAATACAATTTTAAAAATACATAACTTTTTCTATACAAAATAAAGCTAAAAACATAAATTTTAACACCTAATCACGAAACTCGAGCACACACAGCACAATCGAATTGAAAGATTTACTAGTCAACATGAAAAATCAAAATCTTTTGATTTTTGTTCAACCAACTCGACAACTGCCACACTAATCAATTGACAAAGCCATACACGCCTTGATTTGGACAACAACCGACTCAATTGAAAATTGAATTGAATCGTGTATGGGGTGCTTTAAGACTAAAATTATGTATTGTAAAATTCAACAAAAAATTTCCAAAAAAAAAAAAATGCCAAAATTGTTCAAACTAAAATAAATCGCCAGAACCGAAAAAAATCGCCAAAATAAAAAAAAACGCCAAAACTAAAAAAAAGTCAAAAACCGAAAAATTTCCAAAAACATACAAAAGGTGCCATATATAAAAAAAAACCGCCAAAATGGAAAAATCGCCAAAAACCAAAAAAAGTTTACCGGGTACTTAATTTTTTTTAAATGTCTACATCATCATACAAAAATCGCCAAATATAAGAAAAATCGCCGAACTGAAAAAAAATATTTTTTTTTTAAATGTCTACATCAGGAACCCTTCGTGTGGTCACAGTCGCACTTTACTGAATTTATTTAATATTTAATTGAAATGCATTAGACAAGGAAAAAATGTCTATAAATAAAACGAAATTTAAATAATTAAAAAAATATTGAACTGAGTTGGGCTTGGTCACATAAAATTTCGTGAACCCAAAAATATGAAAAATAAATTTAAAAAAAAAATATCAAAGTTTAATCTTGGCTCCAAAACTTTAGATTCATTTATTTAGAGTTTTTGTTTAAATTAAAATAAAAAATGGCTTGTGTCTTGAACGCGCCACTTTTAAAATGAATCGCGCATCAACATATAAAAATATTAATTTTTATTTCTCTTTTTTGAAGAGTAAAACTCCAAAATTAACTTTGCCGGAAAGACAAGGCGAAGTGACTTTCCAGACAGAAACCCTGGTACTAAACTCAAGATAATGGGCCTTATTACGAGTGTCGTATTACGACTTAGACTACGACGCTTTTGTAGACGACTAAGAAACATTGAAATATTTTTTCTTTAATCTAGTACGAAATCGTCGTAGTCGAAATACGGCACTCGTAATTAGGCTCAACAGTAAATACATTGGTTGCTTACAGAGCCTAAAAGCGTCTTATTTTGAATTTAAAAAAATTTTCAATGTTTTTTTGTTGTTGCAACAGCGAGGAAAAAATACAGTATTTGCTTGAAATATTTCTCATTTCCAAATTGTATTACAAATAAGTGTGCCATGACTAAGCGAGTTGGAATTGAAATTTGTGAATTTGTGTGAGCTGGTGGGTGGCTCCGCAGCTGATTAAGTTAATTTTTTTGCAAACGAAAGTTTAACAAACTTTTTATAGATTATTTGCTTTTCAAGGAGCAAACAAAAATTATATAAACAATCCCTTTATTAGCACTCTAAAAATTTACATAGTTACAATACAATTTTCCCCTATTCCACATTATTATGTTCAACAATAGAAGAAGCAAAAGAATAAAAAAAACCTCCAGCTAGAAGTATATTTAGCATTAAAATTTTAACACATGACTGATTAAGTCTAAAAGGTTGGTTGCATTATTTTTTCTTGTTAATTTAAGTCTTACCAATAAGAAAAAAAAACAGCAACAACAAAGTCAACAGTGCAAAAAATGAGAACCTTTTTTCTTGCGAAACTTGAAGCAATTCTTATTCAAATGTTTTCTGAATTATTTACTTTACATTTTATTTGTTTCCTTCGATACATTGTTTTTTTTTCATCATTCACATTTATTTTTTATTTGCACATTTATTCGTATTTTTTATTTCAACCTGAAAAAGCTTTTTACCACAATCATTTTTACGCCACTCTTAACAGAAACAATACTACATAGAAATGTGGAATGAAGGTTCTAGCTGACGCTGAAGCTGAGGCAGCAGCTGTTTGTTAAGAGAGAGTATTTTGCTTTATGAAAGGGTCAGCACAGCTGACCAACAATGGCCCCCTGGAAAAGGGGTATAATGCCTGCTTAAGCAGCCACTATTAAAACTTTTCTTTATTTTTTTTTAAGGATCTGCTTGGTTAAACATTACACTAATAATTGGACAAAGGATTTGCTTGAGTATGAAACGGAAAAAAGGTTGCCCTTTAATAAAATTGTTAAATGCATGGCTTTGTGTGTGCGAGTGTGTATGTGTGTGCGTGCTTAATGTTTAGCCTAAAGATATGCTAAGATTTTTTTTTTTACATTAAGTATTTATTATTTATGCATATTAGAGAAATTTAAAATTTTTGCAAACAAGCTAGAACATTAATAATATTTAAACTATTGGCTATTATATTGAAAAAAATTTTATAAAAAAAATATGAATAAATAATCATAGATATTGTTTATTTCTTCCGCTTGGTTACTTCGAAAAATATTTTGCAACTCAATTGAAAATGAATTTTTAAAATGCACTCCTTACTTTCAATTGATTTATTGCATTCGAATAAAAAGGCCAACAGAATAATTCATTAGTATAAACATTTCAAGAAACATTTAGAAGGTTTGCAACTCTATATTAAAAAGGATTACACTGTACAACACAAAAAATACGATTTTCTGACAATGGATTCTGTTAGATGAGAACAAAAAATATAAAAGAAAGTGTATCGCCATTTTGAAAGATAGCATCGTGATTTTATTTTAAGACGTTAAAGTTTCCCCCCTTAGGCCTGTTTGAGCAACATATATATATATATATATATATATATATATATATATATATATATATATATATATATATATATATATATATTAAACTATATATTAAACTATGTGTTCTTTTCTTCTCAGGTGTAGGATATGTTCAAGGAGAAATATTTATATGGATCATAGCAACTTCCCACTAGCGGAAATTTTGTTCTCTATTCTAACAAATCGTAAAATAACACCTTTAAAACGGGGGAGAGCGGAGCTGAAATGTTCTATAAAAATATTGGGCATATAATTTTACTATAGTATCCATATTTCGCAACACAACAAATCCAAAAACTTAAGACAAACAACTATTACCCGGTTTTATACTTAGAAATTCCCTAGGGGAGTTTAATATTTTTCGCTGTTCATAGTCCCACAAAAGGGAATTTGTAGGAATAAAAATGGAAAAACAAATCAAATTTGTAATAAATAATATTTTAATCAAATAAACCTTTAGGGCGACTTTTTGAGTTCAAGATTAGAGATTAAATTAACCTTAATCTTCATTTGTGATTTTTTGGGTAGTCGATTATATGGTTTTACTTGCTAGTTTAAGCGGGCAATCGTGGTGGTTTAACCATGCATTAATATTGACAACATATACTTGTGAAATATATAACTTTTTGTAAAAATTATATGATAAAATAATTTAAAAACACATAAATAAATATATATATATATATATATATATATATATATATATATATATATATATATATATATATATATTATCTTATTTATCGATTTCCTTTAACACGGGCAATATTTTACTTGTAAATAATAAAACATGGCAGTTTCTTCTTCTTCCCACAAAAAATCAAAGTGTGTTGATAACATGTATTACTTTTACGCAGAAAATGTTGCCACTATTTTGTTCCTCAGTATGGTAATGCTACACATAATAAGAAGTTTAAACTACCACTCAAAAATATCAAACTAAATTATTTTGAGATTAAGTTAATTTTCGGATTAGCTAATTAGAGAAATAAACTAATCTTTATCTCGAACCCAAAAAGTCGCCCTTAATGTTATGGAGGGCATAGAAAATTTCCAAACGGCAACACTGTTATAAACACAGAGCAAGACGTCGCACAGTGGGGCCAAAAGCAGATCAATTCATATCTCTACATCTACAATAGTTAAGGTAACTAAATTTTATATATGTGGCTCTTGGAACAAACTGCTTGTTCCACTAAAATCTTGTGGGTTATAAAAAGGGGAAGAGGGTGCCCCCTGCAAAGTAATTGTTATTTTCCCTATATCTTTAGAATTACACTAATGAGGCACACTAAATTTGATGTGGGTAGCTCTTAAAACAAACTGCAAGTTCCAACAAAACCTGGGAGGTATAGGGTGACGGGGGGGGGGGGGGGGAAGACGGGTAGCCCAAACAAAGTAATTATTCATTAATTAATTAATATGTACGATTTTTTATTTAAGAAATACCGAAGCAGCAACAAAATGAAAAATGGTGCTTAACCACCAAAACAAGCAAAAATGCATGATTTTTTTATTCAGCCACGCTCCTGATTAATTGTCTCCTATAAATGAATTTACATGCGAATTATCCAAAAATAGATTTTTGTAACAAGCACATTATTTTTTTAAATTATTATTATATACAAATAATAAATAATCACCATCACGCGTGACTCGGACGTGGCACAAATCATGACATCTGTACATATCTAAGAAAACACACATAAAATAATTTTTTTTTTTATAATGCATGTATTTATTTATTGTATCTTCATATGTGAACTAACAATAAGTATTCAAATCTTAAATCTATAAAAAAAAATTTTTATTAGGCCCGACCAGTGTCGGACATAAACTTAGTGATAGTTATAAATAATACATTAGTAGTGATAATCAAAAAAAGGGGGGGGGGGGGGGGAAGTATTTTCAAGTAGTCCCATTTGGAGTGTTAGGTATAAGAGCCCGTGTGTCCCTCTTTTTTAAGCGGATGTGTCCAGTAAAGTTCAAAATATTACGAGCAAGCGGATTAGGATGTGATTCGAGTTTTGTTAAATATTTGCCTGCGTATTTTGCAATTTCTTCAGTCACTAGTGGCATATTTAAATCACGATGTATAATAGAATTTTGGATGTACCATGGAGCCCATGTTATCATGCGTAAATTTTATTTTGCCTTCGTTGAATTTTCTCTACATTTGAAGCTGAAGCAGTGCCCCATAACTGAATTCCGTAACACCATATTGGCTTCAAAAGCGACTTGTACAGTAAAAGTTTGCAGTCTAAGCTGAGTGTTGAGTTTCTGCCAATCAACCAATTTTTTGAGTTGATTTGAGTTAACTTAAGTTTCATCTGAGTTAACTTAGAGTCAATATGATGTTTCCATGTAAGTCTTCGATCAAGGTGTATACCAAGGTATTTCACTTGGGAATGTTGAGGAATATTATGATTGTTGATTCGAATGGGGGAGCAAGTATCTCTTCTTAGGGTGAACGTTATATGGACACACTTTTGTTCATTGACTTTAATTCTCCATAAGTTCAACCATATTTCCAGCTGGGTAATATGTTCCTGGAGATTGCGGGATGCCTCATAAGGGTTTTCGTGCACACTCATACAGGCTGTATCATCGGCAAAAGTAGAAATATGGATATTATTGCTTACAGGCATATCACAAGTATATATTAAATACAAGACAGGACCCATAATACTACCCTGTGGCACACCAGAAGATATAGATTCGGGCACAGTCGTGAACTCTCCTTCCACAACAGTGAACTTCCTATCAATAATATAACTTTCCAAAAGCTTTTGAATGTTTATTGGCAGATATGTCTTCAATTTTAAAACTAGGCCTTCGTGCCATACTTTATCAAATGCCTGAGAAACATCAATAAAGAGAGCAGAACAATACTTCTTTTCTTCAAATGTTCTTCTTACAACTTGGACCAGTCTATGCGTTTGTTCGTTCAATCGTGCTGTGCTGACTTCTAAGGCCAAATTGATGGTCCGGGATGCACCCATTATCAGTTAAAATTTTTGGACAATTTAGTCATGAGCAGCTTTTCGAAAAGCTTTGAGATTGTAGATAGCAAGCTTATAGGCCTATATGACTCAGTCTTGGTAAGATCTTTGCCCTCCTTTGGAATCATTTTGATCTTGGCAAGTTTCCAGTTATGTGGAAAATACTGTATTCTTAAAATAGCATTAAAAATAAATAGCAGGATTCTTATTGCAATATGAGGCAAGTTCATGAGCATTTTGTTACTAATGCCATCAATACCTGGAGCTTTCTTCGGGTTGAGTTCAGCAATTACTTTTTGTACTTCACGCATCTTAAACCTTAAGGGACGAGGGGGTAGAGAAACTACACTCGGTAAATCAGCAGCACCCGTACATGAATTGGGAGTGAATACAGATTTTAAATGCTCAGAAAATAAGTTACCTTTCTCACTATCGCTTCTTGCCCAGCCTCCGGTCGCAGTACGCAATGGTGATTTAAGATCAACGGGTCGTTTAAGATTTCTAGTAGCGCGCCATAAAGAGTAATTAGATGCGGACGTTACATCAAGACCTTCTAAATACTTTTCCAGTAGTGCAGTTTTTTAAAATAATGACAAAAATAACATCAATAAAAGTGTTAGCAGAAGTCGTTAAGCGCTTATTATTGATAAATTGAACGCGTGAGGCTATTACCATTTTTGTATATAGCCTCTGAAGTGCAATGATACGCAGCATAAATTTATCTAAGATAACACTCATTTGTTCAGACTTTAAAATTAATATAAAACCTCTGGTGAATTGAGACCAATTAATAACTCTATGTCCACTTAAACTGAGAAAAACCATATATTTTTTTACACTTCCAATATAAATTTTAAAAACGTTTTAAAAAGCACTTTCACAAATAATTTTTGGTAACAAATGTAAGCAAAACATTTTAATAAATGTCTGAACTTGAGATAAAAAGCATTTGATTAGCTTTTAGCTTTTTTCTGCTTATTTTTGCAATTTTCTCTCAAAAAAAGCACCGTGACATATTTGACATTTATTTTTTGCCTATTGATGTAGAATTTTGTACGAGTAATTTCAGTTTTCACGCTACTTGAACTTTATTTTTTAATTACTCCGTGAAATGATCGCATTTGGCCCCACTGTGCGTCGCAACAATATTGTCAACTCAGTGATTTTTTGACAGGATTTTTTTTGCATCAGCAGTTACTGTTTATTTTCATGTAACGGTGCGGTAAATTTTACCATTATTTTTTCGAGTATTTGTTCATTTATAAGTTTACTAGCTTAGCCCGCAAACTCTACACTGTGCTCACTTGTTGGGTCAGAAATAAAACAAAAACCTACCGGGCATTGACCAGAACCTGTTTGGAAAATGTCGGCCCCACAGCTGTTATAGTTCCAGAGATCATGAGTTAGGAACAAACACGCGCTACGATTTTATATATATAGATGGGATGTATTCGAGTTAAGGATTTTTTCTCAACTTATAATTGAAAGAAATAAATATAATCACAAAACATAAAATGAACCCACTCAAATGAGCTTTAGTGTATCACATTCGCTTCAATCAAAATAAACACAACAAAAGCTCGTTTGTAAACTAAAATGTTCAATATGAATCAGTGATGGGAATTGGAAATCTTCATTTCGTACCGAATGTGTTTCTAAATAGTGCCAAAATCACTTAAATAGTGCCAAAGCACTTCTCATAAAAATAATTTAAATGTCTACACTTGATGTGCTTGAATGATAATTTATTGTGTTAATAATTGGAAAATTCCATGAATATAACAAAAAACACAACCCATGGCAAGTTTTATAAATTTGTAAATGTTAAAAATAATAATTATTAGCTATTTGTTTAAATCCATCAAAGATTCTGTCGATATAGCAGAATTTGTATTTTTTTGATTTAAACCCAAGAATTTGGGTTTTTTTATTTAGCATTTTATATATATTGCTATTATATTATAAGTATTAGTATATATTGCACTCTATTTAACATTTTACTTTTTATCAAATTTCGAACTGTTGTTAACATCGACGTCACGTCAATACGATACCAAAAAATTTAAGCTTGTCTACTCGCTCTCGAGAACAATAATTTGCTATCGACAATATTTTTGTACCCTCAGGTCTAGAAAATAGTGTAAGTTTGTCAATAGCAGTAAGTTGTTTTCTACAACTTGTAGAAAAACCTAAATTTCTTAAGTATTGTATTGACTTGACATTGATGTTGACAAATGGAATAAGGGTGATTATTTCCACACTTAATGAAGAGTGCAGAGAGAATAGAAGGAATGCCTTGAACGATTCGATAATATTAATTAAAAATTGTTTTTGAAACTATTTTTTACGTCTCCGATATCTTTCCAAAAGTCACTCATAATCAAGATTATGAAATTTTTAAAATCTGTATTCTCTTTTAATTTTTTCCAGCGTATTTTGCTTCATTTGGATACATGGAACAATATTGTTGGTGTCTCTACTTAGAACATGTTCTGCTGCAAAATTTGCAATCCATTGATATAATAGTCCTTGAAGTTATGCTTAGTTTTAAAATATGACACAAAAGAAATATAAAGACTTTATTCTTTATTCTATTTTTGAATTCCACAACTTTATGCTGGGAGGCTAAGTTTTTGGTTATTAATAGTTCAATTCCTGCGCCGCAATTAATTTCTTCTCTTGGAAGGAGGTGGAATTTTTGATCTATATTATTTATCAACATGAAGATCATCAATATATTTTCTGCTCAAAATATATCGATGTAAATGACCAGATGAAAAAAGAAATCCTCTTTAGATTGCATTTAGAGATAAATATCATTTATTATTTTGTGGACATAAGGTGATAATAAAAATACATTTTGTTTATGTCATCCATCAAACTATTTAATATATGTAATTTTAGTCCTAACATTGCTTTTAGATTCAAAATTTTATGACGTGAAAAAATATGTTAAAGGATCCCACTATATTTATCTCGACGAGACAACCAACGGCTTGTGGAATACATAAGAATTTCATGAACTTTAGAGTCGAAGTATTTCTGAAAATTTTTTAAAATCATCCCTACGACATGAGCTGTTGCAAACGAATTTACCCCCAGGGGAGTCTACTTGTAGACTACGGGTGTGGCAATCCCGGGGCCTCAGCTGGGGTAATGTAGCTTTTTCCGCTGACGGACCTTTGGCTCATTACCCGTAAAACTTATGTGTTATTACCCAATCTCTGAATATAAACAGAGTAACGATGTGCACATATTTATAAAAGGAAAACAAATATTGTACGCCCGTTGTTGTCAGCTAGGTGCAGCGTCACCTAGGACTGCCCCTGAGTTCAAAAGACGATAGAGGTGAAGCCCTTGTGGTGGAACTTCTTGGTCTAACCAGAGGCTACTTCTGGTACCACGGGTGCCGGTTGCCCGACAGCTGGGCTGCTTAAAGATAAATGCATTGCGGTTGTCAAAAATTCTGTGCTGAAATGGCTTTTCGTCCTGGATACGACCCCAGGACACTCTCACTTTTTAGTGTCGGGTCTTAGTAGGCGCAGAAATTTTGGTGGCGAGCTTGCCTTCTTCTCGCGTGAGTGGTCCTCGCTGCTCTGAAGTTTTGAGTGCATGTAGCGGCCGTCAGTTTCTTTTGCTAAAATGCCGAGTTCGTCCTACCCCAATGGGGTATACCCTACGGGGTTAAAGGGATGATTTTGGTAAGTGTGGAGTAGGCACTGGTTATTTGGCGACACAGGCATGCGTTCTTTATGGATGAGTGGTTAGCTGTGCCGGCAATGGTTGAGGAATTCTCATGGGGACCTCGCTATGGGTGTATACACAACACCTTGGCGTGGAAGCCGGAGAATTATCGTGGTGGCTGTGGTTGCTACCAAAATCGCTGGGAGAATAGTCTTGGCTTCCCAGTGTTAAATCAATGCTAGTGGTTGGTCTGACGCGGTCAGCCAGACACTGTTCTAGGTGCTGTTGCCATTCAACAGAGCTGCTATGGGCACGGACATAGCAGCAGAGTTTAGATAGCTCAAAGTACCTCAGCAAGGTACTTGAATATAGAACGGGGATAACTATATTCAAAGATTGCAACCTATGTGCCTTATGGAGTGGGCCATAGGTTCATTCTAAAAGGGTGCATGGGGGCGTTGGTCTGGCGTCTAACCCACACCCGGTGCTTTGGCACACGTGAGATAAGGCCGTAACGGCAGGTACTCACGTAAAGCAATCGCACATCTGCCAACAAATTTATTTATTCCAAAACTTTGTTCTCCTCGTCAGAACCGAACAGTTGTCAGTCTCAAATCTTACTACGTCTTCAATATTTAAAAACGTTATTAGTACAAGAGTACTTACTATTGCAAGAAAAAGTTTTAATTTTAAAGAACAAAAAGTGTCAGAAAAGGAGCCAGAGTGCCACCGTGCCAGCCAACATCTAATAGTGCCAAAAATGGCACAATTGTGCCACATTTCCCATCACTGATATGAATAGCAGAACACACGCACGTACACACATACACACACCATGCGCATTGACATGCAAAATGTTAACACACATAATTACACACAGTATCACTATACTGCATTTACTTGGCAGCACTACAATTTCTGTTAACCGTAACTGAGAGAATGTTTTATTTTGATCGAAACATACCAAAAGCAAACTCACTGCCTCACGATCGATGTTACTTAAATTGAAAAGACGTGATTTTCGTTTGTATCTCTTGGTATTATTTTCTTTGGGGAAAAATATCATCTCTCAATATTTATACAAGAAGCAAAACCATTGTGGCACAATCGTTCACTCGCATTTCAGTACTTAAATCGAAAAGACGTGTTTTGGTTTGTTTCTCTTGGTGTTGTTTTATTTTGATTAACGAAAATATTGTGCTGAATAATTAATATTTACACATACATCAAACAAATGTTTGTATGTATGTTTGATAAGTTTGTAAAAGTTTGACTTAAGTTCAAACTGGCTTAAATGGTTGCAAAATATACGAGTAGCAACAAAAAGTTTATTGAACAACCAACAACAAGCAACATCTATGAGCAACAACAAGTTTATGGAAAATATTTTGGTGCTGAGCTCAAGGTAAGTTAAAAAAGAATGTAGCAAATGTAAAATGTCATGTACATACATATGAACATATATACGCGTATTGTTACAAAGCTCTACTAAGAAATTTTCTACAGTAAAAACTTTTACATGTTATAGAAAATTTATTTAAGTAAAAGGCAAAATCTAAAAACAAATCTAAAGTTAACAATCATGTTAATTAAATTTTAATTATGAAAAACTTTATATAAAAAAAAAAATAATAGCTGGCATATCAAGACTTCTTACAATCGTAATCTTTCACTCTATGAAATCATTTTGAATACCCGAAATATGATCGTGTATAATCTCATGCAGCCATTCAGTGGCAAATATTATTATTATTAGTAAATCGTAAAGAAGACAATGTTTTATGGTCAAAAATAATATTGGCAAGCCGCTACGAATAAAGCAACAAAAATCACATCTTCCTAATTGTATGTATATGAGACATTCCATGCTAAGTCGAAAATTTGAAAAAAAAATTTAATTTAATTTTTTAAAGCTGCTCGCAGCAAACGATTTCTACGTATTTAAAATATTTCTGAATAATCCTACAGAAGACATAGACTAGACATAAAAATTTCTATATTTTACAATTTATTTTGCCGCCCATTTCTCTAAATTCAACATTGCGTCACTTTCAGAGCTCAAATTGCGTGCTAAGTTTTGTAAAAAAAATCGGTCAGGTAAAGCACGTGATATATAATATTCCCGCTTAAACGTGGTTGGCGTTTTTCGACTTCAGATTCGACCATTTGTAGTTGATTAAGGAAAACAAACTACATTTTTCTTTAATCTAGTACAAAACTCCTAACTTTCGCTGCAATGTCTCCAATCACAATAAGGGGAATTAACATTTAATGGGTATGGTCCCGCCCAATTCTTTAAGCACAAAATTATGTATGTAATTTTAAGACCCGAAACTCTTTGAAAAGTTTTGTAGGAAACGGATAAGCAGACGTACATATATTATTTAATGGTAACCTTTCATAAGCGTAGCCACGCCCACTTTTTTGAACACAAGATTAAGTCTTTTTCACAGCTCAGGGTGTGTGTGTGTGTGTGTGTGTGTGTGTTAAATCGATGAAGTTCAAGCACCTGAAATATATATTAAAATTTGTTAATGCGAGATTGTGTTTTTCAAAGAGCTCAATGTGTGTTCCAAGGTTCGTAAAAATTGGTTAAGTACAAGCGTGGCCCCGCCCACTTTTTAATGCAAGATTGTGTCCATTTAAGAGTTTAAAGTAGGTTTACTAAAATCACGTCAAATATAATATTAAAATTTAGTAGGCGTGGCCCAGCCCACTTTTTTAAACGCAAGATTGGATATTTTTCTGAGCTTAAGGTATGTGCCAAGCTTCGCGAAAATCATTCAAATACAAGCATGTGAAATATAATATTAAGGTTTATTGGGCGTGACTTCGCCCATTCTTCCAACTTCGAGATTGTGTCGTTACGAGAGCTCAATGTGTTGGGTAAGTTTCGTAGCAATGGAATAAATAGAATAAAAAAAATCAAATAAGAATTTAAATTTTTTTAATTTGATCACTTTTTTGCCTTCAAAACTAGACACTAACTAAACAGCTGTTAGTTGTCAGTAGTCATACGTCTCTCTTAGCCATTGTGCCTTTATAGAATGTTGTGGATTCCCCGGTAGGCTAGTGGATAGAGTGCCACTATGCTCTTTAAAAATAAATAAACATTTAACACAGAAAAAAATATCATCGAATTGCAACCAACAAAACAAATTGTTAATATATAATTTAAAAATTAACAATCATCATTGTTAATATAACAAATTTAAATTTTTGTATTCAATTAAATTACTCAACAAAATTATTTGTTAAATTATATCATAACGGAATGATCACATGTAGAAGAAACAAGAAATAATTATTTGTGTGTATTCGTTATTTGCGTATTTAATAAAGTGTTGCTCTTTAGCTGAGAGGTAAGTGAGTTAGTTTACTAGTCCTGAGGTTGCCGGTTCAACTCCGCCCAAAGACATTTAGTGTTTTTCGCAGACAAGCAAAAATCGTTTCGAGGATCGTGATTGTGTATGAAAAGCTTGTTAATATAACAAATATGATTCTGAAATTCAACAATTCACATTGTTAATATAACAATAACATTAATTGAAATAACTTTGAAATCTAACAAAAATAAATGTTGAAAAAATAAATAAATTTCAACAAACTATTTGTTGATATATTTAATTAAAAATATTTTTAAGATTTTCCTTTAACTTACAATTTCGTTAATTGTATTTACAAAAATCGTTGCAGGTTCAAAATCAATTAATTATTTAATTGATATAACAAAAAAATTAATTGTATTTACAAATCATTTTTTTTCTGTGAACGTTTTAGGCAAAAACTTTGCTTCTAAAAGAAATTAATATCAAAGGCAATACTTTCGTTTTGTTTTAAGAAATATCAAGAAACCATTAAATATCCGTTAAACAGCGTTGAAAGCCCCATATACATATGTATGTATGTATGTTTGCATATTTTTAATTATTTGCTTAATTCTAGGCAAAAGCATGACAAAACAATTAAGATTTTTGTATGAATAGATTTTTAGGTGCAAAGAACACAATTGCAGAATAAACAACAACGTTATAAAAGATAAAAACTAAGGAGAGAAAAAAAATATTGCAGCAAATCATCAAAAATCTTAATCAATGTCTCTTTATAAGCGAACGGTGGACAGATTGGGCAACAAATTCATGCACAGATAATGATAATGAAATGTAAAAGGAATAAAAATAGAAGAAATTACTATATTTAAAGTACAGATAACCCCCGTATAACGGAGCACTTTTATGTGAATGATAAATATCTAACAATATTTAGCTTTAGGTTGGACCCAATATAGCTCTATTTTTTTTTATTTGCCAGAAAACGGGTATAAAGTTTTCAATTTACACAAAACTTAATGGCAAAAATATTTATTTTTAACATTTGTTAACGCAATAATAGTCCAAAATTATAATTTTTCTTATACAGTAAATTATTATATTGTTACGTTTTTCTCGCTTTTCCGTAGATCCGAAGATTTGCAAATGAATACAAGAGCCGAGTGTAGTAATTAGGGTTAAGAATGATACAAGTTTTATTTACAAATACACTTATACTAAATTACTCAAGAGCTTAAATACACTAATACAACTTAAACTAATAAATTACACACAAATATTCACAACTGGTTACTACTACGCCTTCCTCGCTGTAGTTTACGCACGTTTCTTAGCTGGCTGCGCAATTATTCACGTGACACCTCTCTGTCTGCTGCCGTCACTTACGAGACTTTCTCTGCCGTCACTCACAGTTGATACACCAATAAAGACTCACTGGCTTTACTTACACCCTTATACACGTCTATTCGCTGCGCTGTTCCCTTTACTCCAGTCGACACGATAGACTCCACAATAATCTCAATTCCACGACAGACTATTATTAATTCACAACTTAATTATCAACTGACTAACGAGTTCTTCACTTCACTACTTTCTGATTAGCACTAACTATAACTGTTCGCGACTGACTTACAACTGCAACTAACTTACTCATTGGCTGCGTCACCTCTTTTTGTATTTCACACAAATTCCACTAGAAGTTTCAAGCAATGTCTAGACGATCATTATCATCTTATATGCTGCCTAATTAAGTTCATGTGGTAACTATGTACATATGTACATGTGTATATGCGTACGTGTGTACATCATTAACTAAGCAACACACGGTGGTTGTTTATCTTTTGCTTTTCGTTTGAATTGGCATGTATGTATGTGTACAAATACATATGTGAATCTTCTTAATAAGCAGACGCTTTTTTTGTTGTTGTTGCTTTTGCTTGTTTAATCAAGCTAGGCATGCTTATTTAGTTGTTGGCTACTTTCTAGACTATTCTTTGCTTTGACCCAGTAGGAATATTTTCGCGTAGCATTTACATTAACCCTGTTGGAATATTTTTGTGTAATGCTGCTTAACATTGTTGACGGCTATTTTCGTAACAATATTTTAATTAAAAATAAACTGAAATTGATTATTGAAGAGTTTAGCTGTATTCTGTGCGCATTTCACTGTTGCTAATACCTTTACCCAAAAAATTTCTTAGAACAACTGGAGTTATTATGTTATAAACTTTCATTTAAGCAAATGAGAAGTTCAACTAATATAAAAGTTGAAACAACAACTCAATAATCAATACATTGCTACATTTTTCCAGCTCGAATTGTAGTTGTAAGAAGTCTGAATGTAATGAAAATAAATGTAAAAAAACAACAACAGGTATTCATTGCTTTCGCTAGAATACAGTGTTGCCATACAGGTGTTTCTAATCGGTTACAGTCAAGTTAAAAAAATATTTATTTTTGTATTTCGGATTTTTATAAAATACTTGAAAAATAAGAACAAAACGATATATATAAAAAAGTTTAAAAATCATAGAAAAAACGGAAAAAAGAAAATTATATTTTTCTCTCAAGAGTTGAAATTTGTATGAGTTGAGTTGAGTTGAGTTGAAATATTTGTATGAAATTTTCACACAATACAAATAAAGATAGCATTATTAACTGCAAAATCCCAGTTTTTTTTACTTATGGCGTTGTTTTAATAAACGAGCGCGATATGTGTATACATATATGCATGTATCAGAGAACAGCAATGAGTAGTGAAAAAGTGAGTAGTAGAGTTGAATCATGACTTATAATTTCTTGTACTTATGCGCATTCATACTTATTGCAATGTTGTCTATGAATCATATTCACTCGAAAGTTCGAAATGCGCATCGAACTCATACTTAGCAACATTTATGACGTTGTTGATTTCGACTCTCCTTAACTGAATGCCTACGGACGATGCAAAGTAAGTATTATTAACAATACGAACTTCGCATACGAATATTAAAGTTCTCATTATGAGGTTATGTGTTTCTCTGTTGCTTTTTTTTGCAGGAATTGAAAAGCAACCTTATTTACTACTATTGTAAACTACTTTCAAACTGTTCAATGAGTGAGCTGAATCAATGCGAGTAATATAAGTATTTTCCTGAAATTAGAAATCAAACTGAGGTGATTTATGAGTGCGAGTGTGGTATGAGTATGATGTCGACGTCGCATTCATATTTATTACAACCTGTACTTATAAATCAATGCCATCGTGAGTATGCGTGAAGCAGAGTAGTTGAATTTAAATGATGTCTACTCACTTATATTTAAATTTCATGAGTCAGTATAAATAGCGAAAAAACGATTCATTGCCGATCACTGGTATGTATAAGTAGTATCTTCTTTTGAAAGGGACACTGAAGATAAGACAGATGATGAAGTAATAAATTAATTTAATTAATTAATTAATTAGTTTTAAAACTCCTGCTCTTGGGCGCTTTATTTGTTTTTATAGCACCGTTTGCAGCTTATCTGATGTTAACAGCCGAGTATTTTGTAGACTGCAAACAACGCGTTATGCAAGGGTCAACTGTAGAGACAATATATATATATATATATATATATATATATATATATATATATATATATATATATATATATATATATATAGGAAATATACACTAAATATAGCTGGCTGGCACTTTAATTAGAATCAAATTATGTATATTTAACACCAACAAGAGCTTGAGTACAAACAATTGCACTTAAAAATTTATACAAACACTTGTTACTTGTAATTCTGGCTGTAGGCCGACGCGATGAGCACGAGTTCAAAGGTCTGGTTTGTTTACTTCTCGTTTTAATAAATTTATATTACAATAGCCACAAGCTTAATATTTACTTTCCAAAAAATTCTTACACAAAAAAAGCCTTGTTTTATCTGAAGGCACTTTAAAATATTTTACGCTCTTCCCACATACATACATACATATATGTATGTATATGTATGGTGCCGGCCTGTATTAAGGCATCACGACACACTTTTTTGAATTCTGGTAATTGAACTTCGAAAAGAAATTTGTAATTTTTAATTCAAAAAATGATTTAGCAGTTTTTTTTTCTTCTGTTTTTTTTTTGCTGTTTCCTTAAAAAAAAACTTAATATTTTTACGATTTGCTTGAGCATAAAAATTTGTGTAGTCACTCCAAAAAAATAATAAAATGAACTGTTTGGTGGTCATGTGACACCGACGAACATTATTTCTTGTTTTGGACTAGAGACGGAAGCGTGAGTAACTTTTCACTTACGATCGTACAAGCCCAGGAGGAAAACAAAATCACTCTTGTGTAAGAGCTATTGTTTTAGCTCACGTTCATGCACGCACAATCGCGAAAATTCAAGCTCGCAGGAAACCCACGAAGAGTAAAAGGAGAACAAATTTAAAGAATTAAGGGCCTGTCCCACGATGTCGACAACGTTCGACTCGTCCCACAGTTACATTGGAAACAATAACAAAATTTTAACATTTGTTTTTGTTTTGAATGTAAGTGGGCGAGAAGACGAACGCTGTCGACATCGTAAGACAGGCCCTAAGTTTACCATTTAAATTCAAAAAATTAAATTTTAAGCACTTAATTTTATTAGAAAACTGTTTCAAAAATATCTGGCACAGTGGCATGGGTTCAGACATTTTGTGTGAGCATAACATGGCGAAGTTGCGAAAAAAATCTTTATAGGCATTCAAATTATATTTCAATATTTACTTAAATTCACGTGAGCGGCGGCCATCTCTTGTTTTGCAATTTTTTTAATATATTAGATCAAAGAACTTGATTGTTCTCCTATATTCATATTGGTATCTCAAGAGTATTTGATAATAAATTCAAATCCAGCAGCGCCGTACTTTAATTGTAACTTAGTTATCGATTGATAACAAAAGTTGTCAAAAAAACTATACAAGTGGAAATTGACAAAATCTTACTAAAAGTAAACAACAATATGATATGAAAAAGAAAATGTAACTTAAAAGAATATTCACATTTAAAAAAAAATAGTTTGGGTTTTCAAGTGTGTATGTTAAAATAAAACTTCCATAGAACTTTTAACTAAAAAAAAAACACTTGTAATACAAATTAATTTATTTTTTAGAATACGGTCGTTTACCTTTAATAAGAATTATAAATAAATTCAGGAAAGAACGACTTTGGCACGCACACGAACCGTACGTAGTACGTACAAAATACTATACGGAACCTTAGCCCATATAATCGAATATCTTACTTGATGTAGACATTTTTTTAAACAAATTTAAGTACCCGACAAACTTTTTTTCTTGTTTTGGCAACTTTTTTAGTTTTAGCGCTTTTTTAGTTTTTGGATTTGTTTAGTCGTTTTTAGTTTTGGCTTTTTTCCGTTTTGGCAATTTTATTCGTTTTGGAAATTTTTTTTTTGGTGATTTTTTGGAGTTTGGGTGATTTTACTTTAGCTTTACCGATTTTTTTAGTTTTGGCGACTTTTTCGGTTTTTGACGAATTTTTGGGATTTGGGTGATTTACTTTAATTTTACCGATTTTTTTTTTTGTTTTGGCGACTCTTTTCGGATTTTGGCGGTTTTTTTGTTTTTGCGATTTTTTTAGATTTTTGGATTTTTTTTTTTTGGTTTTTGGCGTTTTTTCGGTTTTTAGTGATTTAGTTTAGGTTTAAAATTTTTTTTAAATTTCGGTGTTTTTTCGTTTTGGTGTTTTTTTTAAATGTCGACTTTTTAAGTTTATGGCGCTTTTTTCCTTCACCCTACGTCTCCACTAGCCATCGACTTGGACATGACATGGACATGATGACGGCAGAGCAACTGTGAAAAATTCATCAACTTCCTTGTTGTGGTGAACACGTGCGATGTCCATGTTCAGACATATCAAAGTATTTTGCGGTAGTGCAATAGAGATGGAATATTTACCAATTTTGTTCTGTCTCTTTTCTTTCTATTGCAAGTGGTTGCGGACGTCAAATCTCATGGCGAACATTTTTGCTCAGACATATGCTCGGGCATTGATGTCAGAGCATGGACGAAAGTTGGACATGAGCGGTCTCCATTAGCCATTTGCGATGTCCGACATGATGCCCATACCAAGTTCATGGCTAGTGGAGACCGCTAGTCATGGCGATTTTTTTTCGGGATTTTATTTGGTTTTGGCGTTTTTTTTCTTTTTGGCGATTTTTTAATTCTGGTGATTATTTTTCGTTTTTTAGTCCCAAATCACACTATGCAAGTCTTATTGCTAAGCTGATTTGTTTCATGGAGAGAGAGACGAGGGGAACAGCAACGTTTCTTTCCCCCGTCTCTCTAGCCTAACAAACTAATCAGCTTAGCAATAAGACTTGCATAGTGTAAATTGGGACTTAGCACTTTTTTTTATAAAATTACACTAAATTACAATAAAATTTGAAGAGTCTATATATATGTCGTTTATTGTAAAAGTGGTGTAACTCCATATTTTTAACATATACATATTTTTGTGGAATAGTATCACATTTAGTCATATCTTTCGTAGCAACAGTACAGCAACTGCAATGTTTGCAGCAAAACCCCATAGATGCCGTTACTTGTTTACTTTTTTTCTTCATACACAATGATTTTTAAAATGCTCGGTTTCTCGAAATTTAATTACAAGGAGATAATTCACTGTTACAATGAACGACTTATTTAATTGTCTGTATATTACATTAGGATTTCAATATGTTTCATTGCTCGGTTCAGAACACCCAATAATTTTTTACTGTCATACATATATGTATTTGTTGTTGTAGCGGCTAAAGTTTTTACCCATTTTGAGAAAACAGTCTGTGACAGACAATAAGGTTCCTTTTCAACTTTACTACACGGAACTTTAAAAAAGTGGTTAAATATGATACATTTTAAATAGGCAGACGAGCACATTTTTGATTGTCTTCCATAATCTGGCCGTAAAGTTCTTCTATCGAGCTATAAAAAATACCATCTTTACTTTCAATTTTCTTTTTCAATTTCATATATTCAATAATATCAATATCATCCATCATTCATCGTTCATTTAATTGAGATTAATTTAAAACTGACGTACATACTCGTACATAGTTTTTCTAATTAATGACAAACACGGAGTCTGGAATGCCATAAACTAATTTAAACAAGTGGCGCGTGATCTTTCTTAACTCACTTTTAGTTTTATTGATTTTCTTCTTTTTTTTACACATCATGACTGTGGACAATTATTCTATTAAACATCATCGTCATCGTTATCATCATTCCCGTAATTTTCGCTTTTTCAGCAAATTTTTTTTATTTAATATCTGAGAGATCATTACAACTTTTAATTATCTGGCAATTAATTTGCAATTATTGTTGTTGCTGTTGTTAATATAACTAGATACTTAGTAGAATATTCAATAAATAGTAATGAGAATTGAGATTTCCCTCGATTGCATGAAGGAGGAAGTAACTTGAATTTTCTTTTCTTGTTTCCTCATGCTTATTTCAATAAGAAGACACTTGAGAGAAATCAAAAAAATAAACGCCATTGTTTCATCTTTTTATTTTTAATGCTAATTATGGTAATAATTATGACAATGAAGGTGATAATGATGTTGCTGTTTATATGTATGTGTATTTGTTCTTAACTTGTTGCACTAATTATTCTGATGATGATGATGATGATGATGATAATGATGCCTGTTTCAATTGTCGATATTTTCTTTCCTCAAGAGCACAAAACTTTTTGTAATCAATTACATATGTATGTACTTTAGCAATAGCAGTGATGGGACGGAAGATGCGTCCGGGGGAGGAAACGAATATGTAGTTGTAAACCAATAGTTGTAAAATGTTGTACTTTCACTCCTTTGTATATTTTGTGAAATAATTAAACTGAAGTACAAAACAAGTTTCTCGTGTTTATTTTTTATTTAAGCCATCAACCGAACCCTAATGAATAGACTAATATTTTAATAAACTAATATTTGACGAACTGTCATTTTGTAATGACACACATGTTTTTTTTTTCATTTATTTTTTTTTTCTTTACGTAAAACAACACAAGATATCTTATTTGTTTTCATAACACAATAATACAATATTTTTGCTGTCCGATGTTTTTTTTTTAATGAAAGGAAATTTTCATTTGGAAATTTATATTTAAAACATTTATTATATAAAAAAATTATTTTATCTAATTTTTCGACCTTTTTTTATACATATTTAAATAAACTATTTTTTGAGCATTAGGTCTGCTTTTATTTGTATTTTATTTGATCAATATTTCATTAACCTTCGGTTAACTTCTTTAGGAAAAAGTTTTTTCTTTTCTACATAAATTGTCGAACGAATAATCTCTTTAACGTTTTATAAACAAAAGGTAGTAAAAATAAGCCCTCAACTTTAAAAACAATTAAAATACATAATTCCTTCTGCCATAAAAAAACCGACTTCAATGCAAAGATCTGATAGAAGCAGACAAGAAGTACGTGAAATATAAAATTAAATTTTAATGGGCGTGCCTCCGCCCATTTTTTAAATGCAAGATTGTGTGTTTTTCAGAGCTCAGGGTGCGTGTTAAGTCGGTTAAGTAGAACCACTTAAAATAATATATTAAAGTTTAATGGGCGTGACTCCATCCATTTTTTTAATGGAGGATTGTATCTATTTTAGATCTCAAGGTGTGTGGTAACTTTCGTAAAAATCGGTTAATAAGAACCGCGTCAAATATTTAAATAAATTTTAATGGGCGTAACCCCGCCCATTTTTTGAACTTTCAAATTATGTAATTACAAGAACCAAAGGTGTTTTATAGGTTTCGCAGCAATCAAACAAGTGGAATATCATAAAATTAAATAAAAAAATTGCGGGCGTGTATCCGCCCACTTTTTTACAATGGGATTAATCTCACACAAAAAAGAATTTTTACAATCGGTCCAAAATGTACCGTATTATGAAGTAACAATGTCAAAAAAAAAAAAAAACATAGGGAAGAATTGTTAACCTTTTCCTTTTTTGGAAGTCGGTTAAAATATAGGCTGATTTTCTTACTTGCACCCTGTTTCCACAAATCAAGCAGTCGACTTGTATAGACATTTTGTATGAAAACTACTCCAACAATTTAGTGATTTGCATATAAATTTTCTAATCCAGCCGAACGTCTGGGTTGTGGAAACAGGGTGCTAAAGAAAAATAAACTACAAAATTTATGCGTTTTTATGTAAAACGCTTTGCTTCGACTTTTTTTATTTTTGTTTTCGCTACATGTCCGTCCGACCGTCTGTCTCATCTGGTCACAGGCTGTTTTCTCGAGACCATAAGAGCTATGGACCTGAAATTTTCACAAAATATATAAAACTTTGGCCTCTACAACAAATATAGGACAGTACAAAAAATTATAGGGTGTTCTAAAGCGAGCAAAGAAACACGTTAAAATCCTAATGTAACATATAGACAATTATACATATATAGACACTTGCAAATTTTTCACTTTTGCGGCTACCTAACCGCTACCTAAACGGTGTTAAGAATCATTCCCAGGAAGTTCATATGTTCTAGAAAGTTGTTTATTGAGATCTTAAGCTAAGTCTAGACGATATGTTGAATCAGCAAATGTATGCTTATGTTCATATGCTTTAAAATAACAACAAATCCTGCTGTCAGCATATATATATATATATATATATATATGTTAGCCGTCTACACAGTATGCTGAAAGTACCACATTTTTTAAAGTCAACATATGTCAGCAAATGATAATACAACTTATGAGTTAGCATAAAATTTTTGTGTCTACATGATATGTTGAATTTCGTATTCTAATATATATGTTGTCATGTGAGCATTTGCTTAGATATAAAATAAATTTTGACAATTCTTTTTCTTTTTTCAATTATCGCTTTCAGTGCAAAAAATTATATTTTTGGTTAATAAAAATTAGTGCAATTATACATGTATATAAATAAAAAGAAATGCGCGAAATGACGGAAATTGGCAAAAAGCTACAACAGCAAGATGACAAAGTCTAATAATGTTTTAAACTCTTCAAAATTGTTAAAACTTCTAAAAAAAAAACCACGCGAAAAGCCGCCTTTATTGCAAACTTTGCAACAAATCGCAAAAAATTGGCAAAATTTTAAGCAAGTCATAATATGGATTGAAAACTGTAAGAAATGCAAAAAATTCGACAAAAATCGCGAAAATTACATAAATTCGCAAAAAGTTACTAACAGCGGGATGATGACAAATTCCAATATTTCTTAAAAATCGGCAAAATTTTTAAGAGGCTGAAAGCATCCAAAAATTCGCTTTTATCTCGAACTACAAAAAGTCGCGAGAAGTTGCAAAATTTTAAACAAACCATAATGTTGATTAAAAATCGCCAAAACTGTAAGGAATACAAAAAATTCAATAAGTCGCAAAAATGGCGAAAATTCGCAAAAAGTTACTAACAGCGGGATGTTGACGAATTCCAATATTTTTTAAAAATCGGCAAAACTTTTAGGAGGCTGAAAGCATGCAAAAAGTCGATTTTATTGCGAAGTTTGCTGGAATAAGATTGATTGTCTTCTTCAGAATCGCCTGAAATTTTTTTTATGAAATTTTAATTTCCCTTATTTTTTATTCACCCGAATTTACCATGAACATTTCTGCAGTATATTTTTCGCATAATGGAGAATTTTTTGTGTTTTTTTTTTGCTTTTGTTCTACTATTTTTGTTATTTTAATATTTACGTTACTTTTATTATAAAAATGGCAAATTAGGAAACACTGTTCATACCTGAGCAGAGTTAAAATATCAATTCTATATGCTATCAAATTTGCCGTATGCTGAAATGCTTACATAGGCTTTTCAACAAATAACATATCTGACAGCATACGTAGGAAATTTGTTACAAAGGAAAAATATGGTGGCTACACGATATGCTAAAATCTTGAAAATACGTTTGTTGACAACGTTAACAAATGCCCTTCATATGTTGTTAAGCATACGTATGTTGAAAAAAATTTAGTGTCTACACGATATGTTGGCACTGGTAACAAATTTTTTATCATAAATATGCTGATTCAACATACCCTCTAGACTTAGCTTTAGATATATGTTTGTAGTTGATTGTTCCTTGAATTTTGAACGGTTTGCTACCTATGTACCTGAAGAGGGGAAAAAATGAAAAAAGAAATCGATTTTTTTTTTAAATATTTTGCGATTTTGAACTTGAAGATGAAGAGTTTTTTTTATTTTATTTTATATGTTCACAATGTTTTTTCTTTGTGACAAGAGCTACTACTTTGCCTCAGAGAATAAATCAAAATTCCGAACGGTTTGCAAGATATGAGCCTGAGAAAATGATAATTTTCTGCAAAAATGACACCGAGGCCCCAAATCTTTGGGGACCCATAAAAAGTGCATGACTTGGGGGGGGGGGGGGGCGAAACTGGCAAACACGGGTCTTTTTTTTTGTCTTTTATCACGTAGTGGTGTCCGTACATGGCTATATTTCCATAATTCCATAGTTACACACGGTGTATGTAATAACCAGGGAAACCGCAAATAATGGAACTACATGTTTTTTCTTATGTGACGCATTAATGCGGAGATAAGGTATTATTCCGTTTGGCATTGATTTGTTAGTGCATATTTTACGTTTTGAAGCATGTTTTTGCATATCTCAGTCTTTCAAGCATATTTTGAGCATTTCTTCTAATTTTTAGGCCATATTTGACGCTTTTAGAGCATATTTTGATATTTTATGGCATTTTTTTGCCCGTTTTAATCTCATTTAACATTTGGCTTATTTATTAGCCATAGTATATGACTGATATAAACAGTAGTAATAGTTTTCTTCCATCATAAAGTTAGATTAAGAAAAACCATATATTTACGTGATTTCTGAGTAGAGAAATAAACTACTATATTCTTTTACGGCTTGGGTCGGAGCCAGCTTATATAGATTCCAACATAGTGAATTTTGTTCAGCTTATGCTTTACAATTTATTAAAAATATATCTTTATTTTTTATTATTTATTGATTGTTTTCAATATATATTATTTTTAAGAGCATATTTTTTAAGCTTTTAGTGCTTATTGAATGCGCATAAAATTCTTTAGAGCATGTTTCTGGTTTCCCTTGCAATAACAATATCACTAACTATCAAAATCTACAAAATTCCTAGTGTTGGTTGCAGGTATGCTTGAATATAAAATTTTTTACGATTTTTTAGGACTCTTGAGACAAAAATATTTTAAACTCATTTCACCATTTGTTGAATAGAATAGGAATTATTTTTTTTTTATTATAATGGGCCATTTACACCAGCACAAAATGTAGCAGATTTTAGTTAAAATCTATATGAAAATCTATACCGTTTAGACCAACTTTTTTTGTGATTTATAAAGATTTTGTATCTAAAACAAAACCCATTAACTAAAAAATTTCCAAAACTACAACCAAATAACTGCAATGTAGCTAAGTCACACACCTTTTTTAAGCAGACCGTAGCTAATTCACTCATCTTTTTCATAAATATGTTGTATAGGGTACAGATTTGTTTTGTATGGGAAATCTAGTAGAAAGCAGCAAGATTTAGCTCGAAATCTCTTAAGTACTAGATTTCGAGTTAATGTAAATGCACTATAAAGGTTTCGAGAAATATGATAATAAAAAATAAAAATAAAAAATTTCTAATGTTCCACAACTTTGAAGGCTTTGTTTCTTTAACCCCACTTTGGGCGAAATGCTAATGCGAAATCCTTATTAATTTTCTTGAAAAGTGTTGCTTATTATAATGAAAATAAGTTTTAAATCACAAAAGTGGTACAACTTTTTCTTAAATCCCAAATTTAATCATCCAACACAAAATTGTTTTGCATTTTTATCAGTTTTATAATTTATATGTAAAAATTACCTCCAAGATATTAAACGCTTAAAGTCAAGGTCAAACAGAAACATACATATGACTGCAAAACGAACACAATAAAATTTTCATAATAAAATTTAAATAAATTAAGTTTTAGGTTCATTATGCATACAAACATATGAACATGTTACATAATTTGCAAGTCCAATTTCAAAAATAACTAAAACCATAAAAACAAAAATAAAGTTATAAAAAAAGAAGCACTTCATTCAGACATCTCAAACACCTTGTGGATGCGAAAATTTAAATAAAAACTGGTTTCTCTTTCGTTTGTTTATTATTTTTTTTTTATATTAAAGTTGAACACATTGGTTTTGTATTATTTTGTAATACTACGAGTATTATGTGTTACATAATAATATTTACTCGCTCACAAATAATGTTAATAAAAATGTGTATTTCTCAGCGTTGTCAACTTTTAAATTTCAAAAAGCACTGAAACCAGGAAAAAACGCGTAATTTAAGTAAAAAAGCACTAAATTAACATTTTTTTGTTTTATAACAAAAATTTTGTGTATAAAAAATATAGAAATCGGTTAACCTTGCATTTTATCCCTAAAACTTCAAATTTGAAGCATCCGATACAAATTTTGATTCTATGAGAATCAGTGAATTCTAAAGTCAACCTTTTTAGGTTATTATAAAAAATTTAATTTTTTTCGTCAACGAAGAAACAAATCACCTGAAATTAGTCAAATTAGCAGCAATTGGCAAGTCTTTTTGACTTGCTGATCAGATTTTGAACTCGATGAGAGTAGTAGTTAGTTATTGTAAAATAAAGACTTTCAAAATTTGATTTTTATTAAACAATGCTGTGGAAACATTCTTTCACAGCAAACGCAATATTAATAACAAAGTTACAAAACTAAAAAAAAGTAATTAGTGTTTTTTATGGGAATTGTTACAATTTAAGTTTAAAATTGTTTAAATGCACTAATAATCCCAAATTAATATTTTACTTATAAAGTAAAATGTTTTTTTTATTAAAAATACATTGAAATTGATTATTGAGGGGTTTAGCTGGATCCTATGCAATAATCAATTTCAATGTATTTTTAATAAAAAAACATTTTACTTTATAAGTAAAATATTAATTCCCATAAAAAACACTAATTATTAACTTGACTGCACCCGGTCAAAAAAATACTTGTGTGGCAACACTCTATTCTTAAATAGCTGTTGTTGTTATTTACATTTATTTTCTTTTACATACTCTTACGACTACAATTTGAAGCTGAAAAAAAGTCAGCCAATGTAGCAATAGTAAAGTAAGAAAATAAAAAACATGTTGATTATTGAGTTCTTGTTTTAACCTTGTTATTTGTTATTGAGCTTCTCATTTGTTTAAATGAAAGTTTATAATACAATAACTCTAGTTGTTCTAAGAAGCTTTGGGTAAAGGTTCCCTGATGATCTGCATTAGCAACAGTGAAATGCGCATAGGATCCAGCTAAGCCCCTCAATAATCAATTTCAATGTATTTTTAATAACAAACATTTTACTTTATAAGTAAAATATTAATTTGGGATTATTAGTGCGTTTAAAAAATTTTAAACTAAAAAAAAGTAATTTGCAAGTTAACCAAGTTATATAAACTTAAAATATATGTACTATTCATTTAGAAAAAAGGAACGAAGTAGGTTATAAATATGTAACCTAAAACGGCAGCTCTATTAGCAACACAATTTTCTCGTTTCAGACCGCTTTTATATAAAGCCAAGTGTAAAGACAATTTTTTACGTATTTGAGACTTAAATAAAGTAATAACGGTAAAAACGTGATCAACTTCTGCGTTTAAAAATTAAAGTTTGATTTGAATGCAATTTCGATAATGCCCCAAACGAGTTTATATTAAATGAATCGCTATAAGACTTTATTTTTATCTAAAACTCGATAGCGAACTCAAAGTTTCTCCATTGCATTAAGTGAATTATTCTGTATTTACAGTATATACTAGAAAATATTTCGCTATTAGACTATACTTGCATTATGTCTTCTTTGTCGTGTGGCAAAACACTGTTTCCATTAATTATACTTAAAATGTGAAAGTTTGAGAATAAAATGCACGTATTTCATCAACCAAGTTTTGTACAATTTTATTAGAATATTTTGAAATGTTCCATTTAACTTCAGTGCTTATGTTTTTTTAAATGTTAGACTTCTTCAAAAAAAAAAAAAAAAATATATATATATATATATATATATATATATATATATATATGTATATTATATAAGGAAAATTCTTTTTGAATTTTGGGTTTAGTGCCACCGCCAAGAAATAAAAAGCACCAACAATTAGTTTAAAAAAGCACCGAGCACTAACTTCAAAATTTTTGGCGTCGAAAATTTCAAAAAGCACTAAAAACGGTGCGAAAAGCACCGAGTTGACAACGCTGGTATTTCTGTTTAAGTCACTCTATTAGGTCAGGGTTGGATAACAGGCAATTTTAGAATTTGTTAAAGTAGGAATTTACAGTAAATTAAAGCGTACAATACAATTACACATTTTACAAATTACTAAGCTCCTAACGAAATCACGGAAATATATACATATATGCCTTTATCAGCTTTTTGAACGTCTGAATCTAAAACTTATAGATGTATGTATGTATGTATATAAAAAAAATTGGATTGATTCTAACTTTTTGCAAATTGACATATTGAATGGGCATGGGAAACCATAAAAGACTTGCATTTTACGCATAGGACATGTTAAGTCGACATTTTTATATAAAATCCAACGAGAAGCATTTTTATGGAATATTTTAAGACCTTACCTAACTCTTTTCCGTAATGGCCTTTTTGGGTTACTTAACGGGTTAAAATGTTGTGCAAATATATGTACATAAGACACAAAAATTTGTTATAGCAAGCCTCTGAATATGGGTAATAGGTTACTACAGAATATTAAAGCTTTATTGTGACTTAAAAAATATATAAAAACTATATATCGGGTGTTTTTTTAAGAGGTATAGAACTTTGAATTGAAATAAAACACAAGAAAATCGTTTTAATGTCCATCAATTTGGCTTTTTTGGAAGGATAATTTTATGCCATTAATGTTTAAATATGATTTCGGGCATGTGGCCGCCGCGGCTGGCTCGAATAAAGCCAATTCTACAGGTCCAATTTTCAACCACTTTTTCGAGCATATGGGGCCGTATGTTGGCAATAACGCCACGAATGTTGGCTTCCAAGTCCCCTAACGTTTCTGGTTTGTTGGCGTAGACGAGCGACTTCACATATCCCCAAAGAAAATAATCCAATGGTGTCAAATCACACGATCTTGGTGGCCAATTGACAGGTCCATTCCGCGAAATTATGCGCTCATCGAATGTTTCCTTCAATAAATCGATTGTGACGTGCGCTGTGTGGCACGTAGCGCCGTCTTGTTGGAACCACAACTCATCCACATTCATGCCATCCAATTCGGGAACAAAATAGTCGGTTAGTCGGCTCCAATTGCTGTGCACGGTGGCGAATCGATTCATTCGGGTCCTCTTCAACACTTTGGTCTACAGCGGCAATTGTTTCTTCGGTGCGCACTGTTCGACGTCTCTGCGGATGCGTGTTATCACATAGAGTAAACGTAGTGCGAAAACGATCCATGGTTAACCGAATTAATTGCTCTGATGGACGATTATGTCGACCATAAAATGGGCGGAGCTTGCGGTAAACTTCGCGAACTGAACCATTATTTTCGAAATAAATTTGCACGATTTGCAAGCGTTGTTCTTTTGTTAACTTGTTCATAATAAAATGGCAAACCAAACTAAATAATAATCACTTGACAGCTGACAAAATGGCCGCCAGTTGAAAAAGTAATGCCAACTTAAAGTTCTATACCTCAATAAAAAACACCCTTTACATGTTTATATGGAATGCGGTTGACCTTTCAGGCTACACCTAGAACTTATATCAAGCTCCAAACGCTGGGGTCAATTACTTTATTTACGAGTATGTCGTAAATTAGGTTCCAATCCAATATACATACATAATAAATACATACGTACACACGCATACACACACATACATACATACATACGGAAGTCATCGTAGAAATAGTCAGAATTGATTCCCATGACCTGAAAAGGAGATCTCCACCAAATTATGGCTTTCTACATCGATTGAAATTTTTGCGATATCAAATGCGGTAATTTGCCCCTGGTGAAAATTCGACTTTCGAAAATCAGACGAGATTTTTAAGAATGCGTGTATATTTATTCATTAAAAATAATTTTGTTTTACAAGGCGTTTAACAAAAGAAATTTCCATATAAAATTTGTTTTGTAAAACTTTTTATGAATACGGCAGTTACACTTTATTTGTCCTCTTTAGTTGCCGATTTTTTTTTTGTTGTTGTAATTTTCCTTGACATTTTTCTCCGGAAAATTAAAAAAAATATTCACAGACTGGCATAGCAGGAAATGAACCTGCAGCCATACATTAAATATTTGCTTACTAAACATTAAAATTTCTTTTACCTCATTGTAATAAATTTGTGTTGCAAAAAGTAAATTTTGCTAAAAAAAAATTATAAATTATCCAAACGATATAATGTGCTGAATAAACCAGAATATACTCGTAGGTATGAACGTGTGACTACAGTACGACTGCTTGTAACGTACTTACATACATACATATGTATGTATGTATGTATGTATATTTATCTGTTTGTGCAACGTTAAGTAGTAAAATGAAAACCATCTTCAGAATAAATAGAGTAGCGTATAATACAAGTCGTTTTGTGGCAGGGGTGGGCAACCCCACCAAGCAATCTTAACTTCAATTTACTTGCAGATATACAAAAGATAAAAATTAAGGTTTTACTTGCATTCACCCATGAAAGTAAAGCAACAAGTTACGACGACACAAGCGTAATAGAATATACGAAATTTTATATCTATAATTTACTTCCACAAAGGCTTATTTCTTTTCTGCTTAAACACAGTGTACGAGTACAAAACCAAGTCCTTATTTAAACAAGCCAAACACATTAAAGGTATTCAAGTCAATTGTAGCACTGATGCAAAAAAAAAAATCAAAATTGCAAATTTTAAAAAAAAGAAATTTTAAAACTAGAAAAATATTCTACACATTTGTGTAGAACTATCAGGGTGTAAGTAAGTAAGCGCAATGTTATTAAACTTTTAATGGCATTGCCAGGTCAAATGAAATGGGCAAAAAGTACTTATAAAATCAACTCTACAACAAATGGCAATGTAGAAACAGCTGTCTAACGTATATATTTTTCTTTGTTAACAAATAACAAATAACAACCCAGCAAAAAATTACACATTACCATTAGAACTACTTGCCATATAATGACTTACTTTTCTGATTGCCAATTTTCATTACTCGCTTACAAATCACATTACCTAAAATTACAAAAAATTACGTGCAAGTTGCTAAATGAAGAGAATGATTTTTTTTAGACGAAATAGATTACGTGAAATGTTGACAAATAAAAAAAATTTAAGTACTTCTCAAGAATCGATTATTTTAGTCTCACGCCTTGTTGAAATCATTAAGTTGGTATTCCAGTAGGAAGTGCTTCCACCAAAAATGCTTAATTCCAAACTCGATTACCTCTTTTGAAATTTTTTGCTGGGAATTGATTTAAGATAATTTCTATGAAAAATTTTAATTAATTTATGGCCCATTTCCCAACTGCGAAAGAACACTTTTGACTTACAAAAACAAAAACAAATTTTCATATTTTATTGTTGTTTTCAATATAAATCGTAAGTCGAAAGTTTTTTTCGCAGTTGGGAAATAGATCATAAAGTTATTAAGAACTTTAAAAAATTATAAAAATTCTTGACTTGAAATTTTTAAGTGATTTTAAAATTTGTTCAACTCTTGTCAAAACATAGAAAATGTGAAAAAAAATTCAAATTTGATTTTAGGATATCGAGCCATAACCGCCAAAAAAGCTTAACGTTTTTATCGATTAAATAATCGATTACAATTGCATATTATCGATTTTGGTCAAAAAAAAAAAAATTAAGTTCAAATATTATCTCGCTTAAGCTTTTTTGGCGGTTATGGCACGATATGATAAATTTTGTTATTTTCAAGCGAGGGTTAATATAACAATCTTTTAAAGAATCCCAAGTGGATGCGCCTCTTGGCATATTGTAAAATGTAAGGTGCGATATTATTATTATTAATTAAATGAATTACAGAATTAATCAACGAAATTTTGTCGAAATTTAAAAAAAAAATGTCTGCTTACTTCAAAAAATTATATTAAGGATTTTGCACAGTTGCAAAAGTTGACGTGAATACCCTTATTATTATTTAAAATCTTTACCATTTCAAGAATAAATTCTGTGGGCATGTGTTATCAAGCCATAACTGCCAAAAAAGCTTAACCGACACATTTTTTGGACCTCGTTTTGGATTTTGGTCAAAAAATTAAGTTCGAAAATTATGTCGCTTAAGCTTTTTTGGTGGTTAGGGCAAGATACTCGTATTATTATGTTAATGGAGTTTAACACATCGTGCCACAAACGCCAAAAAGACTTAAGCGACTTAATTCTTAAGCTTAATTTTTTTACCATAAACAAACGATTTTCGTCAAAAAACGAAGTTCGAAAATTATGTCGCTTAAGCTTTTTGGCGGTTATGGCTCGATATTATGTCAATGTTACTCAATCAAATTTGCTTAGTGTCCTTTAGTGGACATATTGTAAATAACCCATTTTATTTATATAAAAATAATATTAGGCAGGCTTTTTTATGATACGAGTACCTGATCAATAAAAAAAATCAAGTTGTTCATTTAAATGTCATCTTCTTCTTGACTAAAATCACCTAAAAGTAGGAGCGGTCAAAGTCATGGCGTAACTTTTTTGCCTGTTGCCTATCCCTGCTCTACGCTTGGTTTGTAAGAATAAACAATGCAGTTGACACTATTTTTCTTTTTCATTTTGCAGTATCTGCAATTGTTATTGTTGTTGTTGTTGACTCTTAACAAACACTTTTTCGAACGTGCAATTTGTGTTGCAGTCAGACGTAATAAAACGAGGCAAATTGTTTGCCCAACGTGAGAATGACTTCAGGTTGTTGTCATTAAGATACGTTTTGTTGTTTATTTTTTATTTTTAATGTCGTTTAATTAAAGTTGGATAAAGAAAATGATAAATTTAAAGAGGTTAATTACACAAATTAACTATTTTTTTTTTTTTTGGTTTTCATACAACGATAGAATATTTTCGTTCGACAATTCATATAGGAAAACAAAAACTAAAAAGAAAAATTTTTTAGTTTTAATGCCTGTTTCTCAATATCGAAAAAAAAACTTTCGATTTAAAATTTTCAATATAAATTTTCTTTCGATATCGTTAAAACGGGACAGACATTATTCTTTGTTTTCAAAACAAGTTCTCAAACGAAAATTATCGTTCGTTTTATAAAAACTTTATATATGATTCTCGTATTAATTTTTTTTCTTTGCAGATAATGTGGTGAAAACAGAATTATATAAGAAAATCTGGGCATTTGCAATCGAAGACAAAACCAGGGTTGGTCATTAAGACTGCCACTTAAATGATCGAACTTTAACGCAAACAAAAAACACTCAACCAACAAGTACTTAAGTGAAATATTTAACAAACAAAAATTTCAAATGCCATCAAACGTCAAACAGTTTCAACATCATGAGCAGTTGCAGCAACAGCAGTTAGAGCAACCAGTATTTAATAAAATTCTGCCGAATAATACAGAAATAGACCCCAGCATTTATTTACATCCAACTCTGGCCGAATATTATCTGAGTAAGGCTAAACTATAATTATTAATAATTATTAATTAATACTTATAATTATTATTATTCTTATGATTCTTCAAGATTTTTATTGCATTTACATTTTAAGATTTTTATAAAATCGAGCCATAACCGCCATAAAAAGCTTAACCGACAGAATTTTTTTACTTATTTTTTTCACGAAAATCGATTATTTGAGATCGCTAACAGTCGATTTGGTAAAACAAAAATTAACTTCGAAAATTATGTCGCTTAAGCTTTTTTGGCGGTTATGGCTCGATATGGAAACTATTTAAGAGTAAAGAAACTGAATTTCCACTAAAATAAATATGCATTTCCATAGTTATTTGCTTTCCATCTCATGTCCTTGAACGCTTACGCCCTTATTCATAAACAATTGTTAAAGTTAATGCTGGTTTAAAGTAGGAAATTCGTATGAGACAATGGGTTCAACTTCAACTTTAACAATCGTTCATGAATACCGAGGTTTTTTCAATCTATGGCCAAGTTATATTTCTTTTGCTTAATTCCTTTTTTCCTTCTCTTTAATTTATACATAGATCTTACACCGTTTATAACACTTTCCATATTTGTGGCCACTCTCATTCTGATACTTAACATTTCCATTTGGTTTACAACAATTTCGCATCTGAAGCAAAATGTGGAAGCGAACTACAGAGGTCTCTCCATCGGCTTGTGCTCCCTTTATCCGCTTATTAGTTGCGCGGCTATAACGACAATTTTATTTCCCAAAACTTGGCTCCTGTGTCACACGGTTATGCACTTGAGCTTCACTTTTGGAGCGGTGATGTTTCAAACGTTGTGCTTTCGTTATTTGAATTCCGAAGAGAGTTATTTAAAGGAAGCCAGTGATGTGAAGGCGGTGGCTATAAATACGCCACCTTGTTTCTGTTGCTGTTTGTGTTTGCCGAATATACTGCCGTCGAAAGCGAAATTTTGTCTGTTGCGTTGCATGGTGCGACAAATGCCATTTGTGCAAACTTCCATAATGTTGGTGTTAAACGTGTTCTACATCAGAGACAAAGTAAGTCAAAGAAGGAAATCATGGGCTGACTTCGAAAATATAATCAATAAAAAGTTTGTATACTTTTTGAATGCGGTATTTACATATCATGTACAGATACAAAGTTGTGAAACATTGTAACCATTAGCATCAACTTTAATGCATTTATTGATTGTGTGCGAAGTACGTACTTAAAGCTTGTCGACGTTTTGAACCATTGTGCTCAGAAAACGTTTGTTCGAAGACAAAGCAATTGAGGTTTTTTAAGTCAGTCATTTTTGTAAAGAGAAATAAAACTAAAACTCAGCATTAAGACAGTTTTAAACAGTCGCTAAGAAATTATAAAAATTTTGAATCTGAAAAAAATTATTATAAACAATTTTAGCAATTTTATTTTCATTATTATTGTTCGAACTTTATTTGTTTCTTTATTTATGATTTGCTTAGGCTGAGCTTATGTTCATTTATGTTTTATCTTTTTAGGAATTAAAAAATAACTATTTAATATTATTTTTTTTTTAAATTCCAGGCGTTTTATGAAAAGATTACTTTATATTTCATACCTTTTATAGTTAGTTCAATAATAATTGGCATATGGGCCTTAAATATCACCATACGTATTGTCAATACCGTGCATTCCGAATTTAATTTAATGGTGAGTTCTACTAAGAAAATATTATTTGCTCAAATAATTTACTGTGTTCCCATTTCCCCCTCCCCTAATTAGAAAAGACTATTTTGCCTGCAACTCATAATGCTGCTGTGTAAAGTGCAATATATGCTGTTAGACAGTCAACTGAATCATTTAGTTTTGGGTGGCGAGTATCCCATCAATCACACAATTTACAAGCAAAGTAAGTGTTGTGCTTGGATTTATGCTAAAGGCTTCTTCATTCAAATGTTTATATCTTTTCAGCCATTATTAATCTTTTGATTTTATGCGAAATGGTTTTGGTATCCATGTTGGTTCAAAATGCTTATAAAGAAATCCCCACAAAGCGAGAAACATTAACAGAAAATGTTAAAAATAATTGTGATATAAATTATAGTTTTAAATAAATATTATTACTTATAAATAAACGTGTAAGGAGTTTTAAAATTTTTGTGTTATAAAAGAAATTATGTTTCAAAATCAGATTTCTTTGATAAAATTAATTAAATGGAGCAAAAATATTAGTTTTGGAAGTTTTTTCGAAATTTCGAAGTTAACTTCGAATTTTCGAATATCGCTAAAATCGACCTTCTGAGCTCAAAAACTATAAAAAGTCAATTTTTATTTTGTTTATGTGAAATGATACGCATTACAGTCGATAAAAATACTAACGACCTGTTCTACTATGCCGACAGAAAACGTTCGAACGGCAACTTGCATTGCAAAAAACAACATATAAGAAAATTTGTTTTTGTTTTCTGTATAAGTAATCAATCGAACGATTCCAGTATACATCGTGGAACATTCCCTATATTTAAGCAAAAAGTGTAAAATATGGCCCTTATTATGAGTAACTTTCGATCTTCGACTGTAGTCGAAAGTACTGATCGAACGAATTTTCATTTGGTACATATTAGGAAGAGCATTCGACAAAGAATGTCCTCATTGTGAATATCACTCAAAGTGATTTTTAAAATTTTCAACAACTGTACCTAAAAATAAAAAACTATCTTTTAAAAAAAAAAGTCTTTTTTCATCGGAAGCTAAATTCTGTTCGATAGAAAATTCGTTGCTCAACGAAATTTTCGAAGCTCATAATATGAATTTAACATTCGATTTTCCATAGCCAGCGAACATTGAAAATCGAATACAACTCATAAGAAGGGTGTTTGTCGGAAGTTTTCGAAAGTTATTGACAGACAGATTTTTCTTGGTGAATGCCCACAATTTTCAATTCCTCTTAAAAACAAATGAATTTTCTAATGTATAAGAAATTACGTTTTAAAATCTCAATGCCTCTAATAAAATCACTGGTTTTATAGAAAAATTCATGTCAAATTCTAAAGCTTACAGTTGATAAAAAAAAATTATATTTCAAGAAAAAGTGTAAAATTTTTGTTATGTCGAAAATTTTCGAAAGTTATTGTCAGACTTAAATTTTTTTGTCGTTTTTGAATTAGGCTGTCACGGCCAAAAATTTTTGACTATGCTAAAAAACGTTTTAAAATCCAAATGTCTCCATAAATTTTTTCCAAAAATATCATTTAAACATATGTATGTATGTACTTTGTTTTTGTAATTTATATTTTTCAACGCTTAACGTTTTCCTTTTAAAAAATTAGGCCCTTAAGCTTAATTTCGAAATTTCAATATAGTACCTAATTAGTAAAAACAAATTTCTGATACATATTGATGTTTCCAATTTCAAAATTGACAGGTTTGTCATTCAAGCGAAACGTGCGAGAGTTTAAATACGCAAAACTATTCGAGTGAATACACAACCACATGCATTTTCTCTCTTGAATAAATACCGTTGCTTATGCTTTTTTCACCATACTTGGCTTCGCAGCTACTTAATGCAACAGTAAACATGCACTCTATTATTCACACATGCACACATGCACACAAACGCACGCACCCTTGCCAATCAGCCAAACACAACGCAAACTTTTTTTAAATATACATATGTACATACACATACACATGTGAATGTCTGTTAGTCTGTTTGTTTGTTTACCTGCTTGTTCGAAAGCTATGGTGAGAGCCAATACTGGCTGAAATTTTCTTAGTATATTACTGGTGGTCTGTAAGGAATAATAGGCTGTATATATAATTTTTTATAGTTTAAGTGGGCGTGGCACTTCCCATATAGGAAATTTTTTTAATTTTGTGATATTTATGGGGCTTGAAATTTTGTGTGAGCAACTCTTTGCATAATGTTTTTTCAAGTTATAGTATTAAGAAGTGCACAATTGGGCGTGGCACCTCCCATACATAGGAAATTTTTATTTTGCAATATCTTGGGGTCCAACACGATAAAACTCATGTGATTTTGAAGCAATTACTCCAGTGATTTTATGAATTTTTCCAAAGAAATTAGTCCTAATAAGATGAGTGGGCATGGCACCTTCCACATAAAATATTTTGGAATATCTAATGCTGGAAGAAAATTGAATTCCTACAACAACAAAAAGGTGCGGATTGGACATGTGGATGTGGCAAAGACTATATAGTTCAGCGGTAATAAGGAAAAAGTGCTTAAGTCATATTTTACTGTTTTGTAGGAGAGCACCTTTGAAGTTTGAATTCGATTTTCAGAAATGTATTTCTTGAACTTTAAATTCTTACGTTGTTTAAAATAAAGGAAGACATACGCGTTCTAGAAAACCAAATATGTAGAATAATCGTTCACGTAATTAATTTTAAGTAAAACAATAATATTGAAAATAAATTAAAAATTTTTTCACATGTGTATTTATGTATGTACATGGTGTAGCGAAGTGCGCCGGGTTTTAGCTAGTACAAAAATAAAATACATATACACATTTTGTTGTTGACACAAACACATCGCACCAGTGATACCAACTCTTGGATCATCAAAATCACTGTCAGCTTTTAAAAATAGGGTAATGTTTGTAATGTAAGCTAAATGTTTTCTGTTATTTATGTTTTTATAAAGGAAAGAAAACAAATAAGTCTTTATTTTTTTATGACTTTAAATCGCTGTAGCGTCCAATTATTTTAAAATTACAACAAATCCAAAGTGTCTTTAAAGCATTTTTTGCAGGTGTAAGCCACCTTTTGAAGGCTGGATCATTCTCCCAAACTTTTCTATGTATTTACTATAATATGTTAATAAGCTTTAACAAAAAAAAATTGAGCAAAACTTACTTTTAAGAAAAATGTTTAATGATTCATATTAAATTTAATTGAACTGGAGTGAATTTTAATCAGGAATAATTCCTTAATCGGGCTTAAGTTCAGTGTTTTCAAATCGAATGAAGTGCGTGGCTGCACAGAAAAATGTTAATTTCCCCTTAGCTAAAAAGTCTAGTTTAATTTTTTTCTTCTCTTCTTTAGAAAATCACATTAATTAATAAAAATATTTCATTCAATAAGAATTGAAAGTACTGAAATTATGCTCGATTAGGAAATTATTCTTGATTAAAAATGTTTAATTTTATAAGAACTAAGACACTTTTTCGTTATTTCCTAAATTTGCACAAATGACAAATCTAATATATTTAACTGAGTTCACGCGAATTAAAAAATTAAAATCGTTGCTTAACAAATTAATAAAAATGATTTTTTAAGGAATTAAAAAATTGCTTCTGAAAAGTCTGGAAGCATTTAAAAATAGTAGACACTCAAACAAAACAGATAGAAAAAATATGCAGTTGTTAAGAAAATATTAGCACACGTGTTTAAAGAATTGTAGTTAAATGTTGTATGTATGTAGTTCCAAAAATTTGTATTATTAAAAAAAGCACTGTGAGAAATTAGAAAAACGCGTATTTAACAAAATTTTGGGTATTTATAAATGAAAAAAAAACACCCAAAAAACACCAAAATGGCAACGCTGCATCACACTCCCTCTCGTTGAGAAATGCATGTGCATTTGTTGTTGTCATATAACTTGGGTTGCATGTTTCTGTGTGTGCGTGTGTATGTATCTATATGTGTGTATGTTTTTGCATTTGTTTATATTGAATGATGGTTTTATGGTTTAATGCTTCAACGGTTTGTTTATGTTCGTTGGTTGGTTCGTCTATTATATATAATATGGCATGTAATTTATATTTCACAATTTATTGTGTATAGCGTTAGGCGTTTATTGCAAATATTATGCATATGTTAGCAAGTTTTTATAAATAGAGGTATTATACAACAACATCAGCAGCGACTACGTTAATCGCTTTTGACATAAAGGTCATTACAATTACGTAATAAATGATACTATGGTTGTAAAATTGTGAAAGCAGATTGAGGTTTCATGGAATGCATATGAAAAATTACGCAAGATCATATATGTCAACGGGATATATATTTTTGGATGATTTTTGTCTTCCTTTTTGCCTTATTTATGCTTACTATTTTATAATATATTATTACAAGAAGAAACCTGCTGTATCTCAGAGCAAAATAAAGTTTATGATATGCAACATTTTTAAATAAATTTTCTTTTTTTTAGGGTTCCGTACACCAAAGGTGAAAAGGAACCCTATTGTTTTCGCTACGCTGTCCGTCTGTCCGTCACACGGTATTTTCTCAGGAACCGTAAGAGCTACAGACCTGAAATTTGAACTTGAAATTTGTAAAATTAGTGTGTTTTTATACAGACTAGAACAATTAACACTAAAATTTAAAAAAAATTTTAATTAAAGAGTGGTCCATCAGTTAATGCAATTTTGACTATGTAATTTTGACAATTTGCTATATCTTGGAAACCGTAAGAGGCAAATACTTGAAATTTTCAAAAACAGTAAAACTAAAAAATCCGAAAATTATAAAATAGCGAAACCAAAAAAAAAATCGCCAAAAATTAAAAAAAAATCGCCAAAACGAAAAAAATCGCCAAAATTAAAAAAAAAATTTCTAACACTAAAATAAATCGCCAAATTCGAAATAATCGCCGAAATGAAAAAAAAACGCCAAAATGAAAAAAAAAACGCCAAAAATCGTAAAAAAAATCACCAAAACGCGAAAATGTCGCCAAAACTAAAAAAAAATTTTTAAATTAAAAAAAATCGCAAAAAATGAAAAAAATCGCCAAAAATAAAAAAAATCGCCAAGATGAAAAAACGTCAAAAACCGAAAAAATCGCCAAAACAAGAAAATAAAGTGTCAAAACTAAAAAAAGAGCCAAAACTTAAAAAAATCGCCAAAACCGAAAAAACGCAATAACGCCAAAACAAAAAAAAACCCGAAAAGATCCCAAAAACAAAAAAAATGCCAAAACTATATATTATATAGGATGAAGTTTGTATTAAATTACATATCTAGTGTTCGTACGGAACCCTTCGTGCGCGAGTCAGAGTCGCACTTTACTGAATTTATTTTGTTTCAAGCTGAAAATTTGCCAAATAATTTTGTGCTATCAAAACGTTTTATTTTTTATTTTTTATCTTACATAAAGCTTGTTAAACAAGAAATTTATGTTTTAGACCGTTATCTTGCTGATTTTTATTGCAGAGAAAAAAATGTTCAATTAATTCACAGCTTCAACAATTGTGTTAAATGCTATTTGTTCAAAGTTTAATGGTCAGAAATAAAATTCAGATACAGAGTTTCTCTTATTTATTTATTTATTATACTTGGTCTTTTGCTTATCATTATTGTTATCCTTGTTGTTGAAGAAGAAATCTTTTAGTTATTGCTGTCGTTTGGTTTAAATTTGCTCCGGGGAGTTCTGTTCATTTTATGAATAAATTTAGCCAACAACAAAGTTGTAAAATTTTTATTTCATTTTACCTTTATACCTTTCGCTTGTAAATTGTCTTAAACCACTGCGTTTTTTATCCTTACACCTGATTTATTCATACCCATTGTTAAATAGCCTTAACCTCCTCACTCTGCTGAAGGATTTAAAACAAATGTTTTTGCCCAAAATGTTTCTCAGCTAAATTGTGTGTGTGTGATTTAAACAGATTGCTTCGTTTTGATTAATGTTGTTAATTTTATTTTTTTTTTTTTGGTTTCTGTGTATTCTTAAATTTTATATTCATGAATTAGTTTTAAGTGAGTGAATTATTCCACTTGACTGGATATCATAAATTTAAGAGGCGAACGAAAAAAAAACAAAATTAATGTGAACAAAACTCAGTGAATATATTTGGATTAGAAGCAAAAACATGAAAAACTTATCATAATCCAAGCGAAATCGTACTGCTAACTCAAGTGCAATAATCACATATTCAAACTAATAAATATGTATTTTACATATGCAGACATACATTATGTATTTATGTGTGTGTGAAGCACTCAGACATAATGTCAAAACAAGCTAAAAATAAATAAACAAACATATGCATTTGCTCAAGCATTCAATTGAAATGTTATGGGCTTGCGATTGATATTTAGATTTAAAAATCATAAAGTTCAATTTTCCCTTTTCTCCTATTATGAAATTGGTTTTTCCCTGTTTGTACCAAATGTGGGAATAAAAAAGAACTCCCCGGGGGAAAAAGTAGACATTCTGAACGCAATTGAACTTGCTTTTTTCACTAAAAATCCTTTTCTTGCAAAACAGAAGGGAGTTTACATAAAAACATATTTAATACTCCTTCAAAACAAAATTTATGTACATAAACTTATATTTTATAGTTCTTTTATGTGGAAAAACAAAAATATTGCCCAAATAAATCACGTGATGCCACGTATTACTCTTATTTTGTTTCCAAGGAATTTATTATTGGAGGAATGTTTTCTCGAGGAAATTATATCCCTGGGAAATAATTTCCGAGTGAATATTCATGATTGGGCTGGGCTGATAGAAAAGTCCAAAATTTTTAAATGTCGGAAATTGAAATTTTGAAAAATATAAAATCAAAATCGACAAAAAAATTTCATATGTACGTATTTTGAGTAATATTTTATATGAAAAAAATTTCAAAAATTATTTTTTTTTTTAATTTTTTGTGCCAGTTTGCGATTTTTTTTTAATTCTATACTGGAGTAATTTTTTTAAACAAACATCGGGAAAAATTGGATATTTTATAGGAAAATATATCAATTTTTTTGAGAATTTTTAATTATTTTTGGAGATGTTTTATAATTATTAGGAATTTTGGGATTTTTTCATAATATTTCTTAACGAGGTTGGTGTATTTCAACTTTCCACTATCTTTGTAATGGATTAAAAAACACCGCAACATTTCTTCTTTAAATTTAATTTTTTTTTTTTTTTTTTTTTTTTTTTTTTTTTTTTTTTTGGGAAAAATACATATGTGATCTTCTCCGAGAAAAGGGACCTGGTGTGTAAAAAAAATTAAAATTAAAATTAAAGCTAAATTAAAATTAAATTAAATTAAAAATTTATTTACCCCATAAAAACGTACAAAACGAGATTGGGAAAATCGATAAAAATGAGAAAAACATTAAATTAAATGCGCTTTTCTCAAAACTTCATTTTCACAGACTAGGTCTCTTTTCTCGGAGAAGGTCACATATTGTAGTGGTACCACATTCAACTATTTCACATTTATAAAAATTAAATTGCTTATTTAAAATATACTTATATCACGTAAAAGTATAAAAACGAATCAAGTTTATTTTTAATCAACTTCAAAAAAAAAAGGAGAAGGTTATCTATCAATCAATTCGTTACTTTTTTATATACAGGATTTTGTAGATGTTCTTTCTGTTAAACAATATGAAATAATTGTAGGATATCATTCATTACACATTTTGTATTATATTGGCAGCACTGCCAGCTCACTGTTGCCAACAAAAATAGAAATTATTTTAATTTGGACTAAAACGACAAAATCAGCATGGACAACAACCTGCGGCAGTGTTGCTTTGCTGCCGTTAAAATATATTCCCACTATGCGTTAGGTCGACTAGTTCTGGAACAGCCTTAATACATTGTTCTAAGAGTAATTGATTCAATTCAAAATCTATAGCAATACTTCCTTCCTCTCCACATGTTCCTATTACAATATGTTTATGTTTTATTATTTATTGGACATCCACCATACTGTCAACAAACATTTTGGTTAACTAAATGACAATAAATTATTACACAACGTAAACATGAAAAGGAAAAACAAAACTTAAATTTGTCATAAAATCAGACGCACTATAGAGAAAAAAAAAATAAAATAAAAATTAATGAGGGAGCAGTAGAAGAGTAAGTAAATCTTTAACGATATAATAAAAAAAAATGATGCATTATCCACATGATGTCAATAATAAAAAATTAAGCTTGAGCAAAAATCACCAGCGAAACGAAACATAAGCATAAACTAAAACAAGCAGACTACAAATATTGATTGTAAACAAGACTAAAGCTACGGCCACACTTGTCAAACATTTGCCCAAAAAAGCGTAACCACTAAATGCCAATGAAAAGTCCTTCAATTCAGACAAAAATTCGCAAAGTTAAGGAGTATCCAATATTGTTGGATTCTATGACATTGTCTATTAGTTATGTTCGAAACTGTTTTAATTATATGATAAACAAGTGTCTAGATCAAAACTTTTTTCTTTAGTGTGTGTTGGTTACGCGTTTTGGGGCAAATGTTTGATAAGTGTGACCGTAGCTTAAGACATGATAAACTCACTCCTAACTCATACCCACCCACTCAGATTTATTTCCGCATTATCACGTTTCGTCCTTCCATTAACTTTTTAAAGGTCTAAAACAAATTGAAAGTTTTCGCAAACGCTTTATGCTTTAACATATTTTTTTTTTCTTTTGGAAGTTTTGCCTAAAAGCAAAATACAAAATTAAATTAATGGGCAAGTGAACTAATGGCGTATTAAACAACAGAGAAGATGAGTCATGTAAAAAGGCAAATTTCAAGCTTAACAACAAATTAAAAGTCATTAATAATGGTTAAGAGTGATAAAAAGAGATTAGAAGGTTTAAAAAAGAAATATATATTTTTTTTTAATTTTACTTATAACAGTCTATGTAACTCCAACAAAAATGAAGAATAGAAGCATCCGGAAATCAATGTAAAGGAAATAATTAAAACTGCTCACGTTGAACTTTAAATAAAATTTAAATCTTGCTCCACGAGCTTCTTAAGCACTTTACAAACTTTTCTTTAAACGGTTTCTTTCAGTTGTGGTTATTGAATAGTAAATAAAACAAGAAAAAAATTACGCGGTTGTCTAAGTGTTCATCTGGGTTGACAGTTGGAAGGTGCATTCGATTGTAAATGGAGTGCTTTTATATGCTGCCATTAAAAATGAGTTCAACTTTTGATGAATACTCGTAGCATATGAAGTGCAATGTCACCACCATTATTTCAATAGTTATTTTTGTCATAATAAAAATATAGAGAACTCTTATATATTTTTAAAATAACAAGGAACTAAAGACTGATTCTGGCACAAGATAACAAACATGTGTGAAGGGGTCAACCATTAAAAAATATTTATATAAATAATCATAGTCCCCGCATAATGGGTAGTATGACTAAAAAATGTAATTACTTTTTACTTAAAAATTTGTGTTAAACCCCAAAATATTGTTACGTTTAAATTTTATTAAACGTGTGAGTTCTTTTGATTGCTCAAAAATAAAAATAAATAATACACAATTTTTATTTGCTACTGTATTTCCTTTTATTCTCAACGAAGCAAATTACAACTTGTCTTTACTTAACTACTTCTTATCGTTATTATCCACTTTCAACGAGGTCTTAACTTGACTACTTTCTGATTAGCACTGCCTCAACGATATCAACTCGACTACTTTCTGATTAGTACTGCCCTGCTCTCGCACATGCTGCCGCTTTTTATAGTACATGAATCGGTTCTCGAATGTTCGCCCGATAGGTGGCGTACTAACATGTCTGTACTTAGTAATGGCATCTACGAATGATGACATCTGTATTGTCATTTACTATTGGTAGCCAGATGTTCAAACAGTCCTCTAGCACAATCGGGAAAATTCATGTTGCTGCTTCTAGGCGTTTTAGATAATTCGATTGGTCGTTATTTTTGAATTTCAAAGTAACGACTCTTTTGTTGGCAATGCGGTTTGCTACTGGTAGTACAGTGCTCGCACTTTTATTTGTATGTGTGTGTGTCTGTAGCTACGTATACAATTATTGTTGTTGCTATAGTATTTGCACGTAAATATGTGTGTACGTTTAGTGCTTTAGTTAAATACTTCCAGATAGTTCTTTGCTTTAACCCTGTAGGAATATTTTTACGTAGCAATATGTATGTGTTTTTTGTTTTTTGTTTTTTAAACAAATTTTTAAGTAAAAAGCAAAAACTTTTTTTTATTCATACTACCCAATATACATATAAGCTTCTATTAAGAATACAATAAAGAAACATTTAAAACTTTCTCAACCTCATAACTTAAAAATATTTTTAGAACTCAAGTAATTTCAAAAGAAAAAAACTTGAAAAGAAAACACAAACGCATTTGGACAGCAAAATTTAATGCATGTTATATTAGCAAACGAAAAGTATTTATTACATCTAACAGGCCTCAACCACTCTTGAATTTCTATTGAAAAGAGAAACATACAAAAAAAATCCTTAATGCTTCGACACTCTTTTTAAACAAACCAAACAAACAACAAAATGAATAAAATCAAACTTAACAATCAATCAAAAAATTACAATAAAAAACCCATTTAGAAAGCTTTTATGTTTTATCGATATTAACAATATTCTACTAGCATTCATTTATTTACTTTGTATGTTGCTGTCAATGTTTTCTTTGCGAAATGAAAGAAATCCCTAAAAATAATATATAAAAAAGTAACAAAAATTCTGTTTAACATCAGAGCAACTTGATTACCTGAGCAAAAAAAGAAAGAAAAAAACATTAAAAATGTGCTAAATTTGACACTGATTGAAAGCTTTAAAAGTAAAAAAAAACTGTCTGTCAGATTAAACGAACGCCGAATCTAGTCAAGGGCTCAAAATTAATCTAATTAGAGAAATAACAAAATATTTTTTTTTAAGGTAATTATCTTTGCATGATTTATTTATCTAGGCTTGGGTTTTTGGCAACAGTCACAGAGCAAAGAAAGGAGGAAAACACAGCTGTACTTCATTCTTATATTGAAGTTTATAAACAAAATGTTTCACTTGGAATTTAAGTTTAATTCATCATGAACATCCGTATTACGAAGCGAATTTTTCCAGGATTTTATCAAACCTTATTCTAGATTTTCTTCTCAAAACACACAAAAAGGAGTTTAAGAAAGATTTCCATATTTTTCAATTTGTCTTACATTTGCTGTGCTTTGCTGCAATCTGACTGAAATATTTTGAGCAAAAAATTTATTCAATGAAATTAAATCATTTTTATTCCTTGTTCTGTTTTCAGAGTTCATGGAAAGCATGTTAAATTTTCAAGCATTTACTGCTATAAATATTTTATTGAACATTTCTATTTTTTCGTAGTTCTGAGCGAAATTCACTTTTGCTTTGAAGCTAATGTTTTGTTTTTAAAAACTTTATTTAATAAAACTTAATTTGCAGCTTTTTAATGCCAAGGTTTGAAGCAAGCTAAAAAAAATTTCTATCCTGGCAACACTGTTAATATTTCCCATATTAAGTGCTGCCCATTTTTGTGCAGAAAAGCAGAATATGTACTATTAATATAAATACATATGTATGTATATAAAACAACGAAATAAAAGTAAAATGAAATAAAATCAAACGAGATAAAATAAAATAAAATAAAATTAAATTAAATTCGATATAAAAAAATTAGAATATAACAAAACACGATGAAATTAAATTCGATAAAACAGAATAAATTACAACAACATAAAATAAATATAAAATAAAATAGGATAAAATAAAATATCATTATAATAATAAAGGAATTCACATCAGTTTTTTTTTTCTTGTTGGAAAAATGGAAAAATGTAATTTTTTTAGAACAAACACAGGAAAAAAATTCCACCAAAAGTTCAATTTTTAATTTCAGTTTTTTTGTTGGAAAAACGGAAAAATGTAATTTTAAAAATTTATCTTTTGGTGGAACTTTTGTCCGGTGTTTGTTGTAAAAAAATAAAATTTTTCCATTTTTCCAACAAAAAAAAAAAAAAAAAAAAAAAAAAAAAAAAAAAAACTGAAATGAAATGAATACCTTTAATAAGTATTATAATAAAAGAAAATCAAATAAAATAAATTAAATTAAAATAAAATAAATTGAATTGAAATAAAATAATATAGAATAAAATACGATAAAATAAAATAAATGTAATATAATAAAATGAAATATCAGAAAATACTGTAAAAAAAAAAATATAAAAGACAACGAAATAAAAAACTACAAACCAGAACACTCACAATAAAATAAAATAAATATAAAATAAAATATGATAAAATAAAATATTATTATAATAATAATTAAGTATTATAAAATAAAATAAAATAAAATATAATAATATAAAATAAAATATGATAAAATAAATTAAAATAATATACGATACACAAAAATACCGGACAATAAATTAAAATAAATATAAAATAAAATACGATAAAATAAAATAAAATCAAAGAAAAGAAAATGAACTTAAATAAAATATAATAACAGAAAATAATAAAACATAAAATAAATCAAAGCACATAAAATAAAATAAAATAAAATTAAATTAAATTATAAAATAAAATACGACAAAATAAAATTAATGTACGATTAAATAAGAAAATAACACATTATATTTGCTCTACAAAGCAAAATCTACTTCGTCACTAGATTATGTCGAAATCTACTTAAAATCCAGTAGAACTTAGTGATGGCACTGCGGCTATTTTTTCAAAGTTGTACTAGAAAATAAACCGATATTCTTAAAAAGGTTTGTGAATTACCTATATTGCAGTTGTTTGGTCATAGTTTAGGGAAAATTTCAGTCAATGGTTTTTGTTTTGAATACCAAATCTTGAGAAATGTCAAAAAAAAAATGTGGTGTAAACGGTATTGATTTTTATAAATTTAAATCTACTAGATTTCTTGCAGTTGTAAATGTCCCACAAAACAATCAATAGGGAATACTAAGCCAAATGATTGGGTCGACTTAATGAGGATTTAAAAAACGACCCCAGTTGATGTATGACTATTTCTTGTTCCCAAACCTGAGAAAATTGCCCGGCGGGAAGAGATTTAATGACTTCGGCATATCTTATTTTTTTGGAAGGGATAATAAAATTTAACAAACATTAAAGAAACTGTATAGAGCTCAAAGAAGACTGGCTACGTTGAAAAATAAAATTATTTTTTAACCAAAAGCCTGTGTTTCATATTAAAAAAAAAAAAGTCACAGACTTTATTGTATAAATTTTTTTCTTTTTGTAAAGTTTTTTTTATATTAAAATCTGCAAATAAATGAAGAGCCAGCCAGCGTAACGTTCATATATGAAAGATATCAATTACAAGGTCATAAATATATCAAATGAAAGTGTATAATAGAAACTTGTTTAATAGCTTTTAAAAAAGGCTTTAAAAATCTATTAAACAAGTTTCTATGCTACACTTTCATTTAAAATATATATGTATATATATGACCTTGTAATTGATATCTTTGATATTTTAATGAAGGCTGGCTTGGCTGCCTCTTCATTTATTTCCCAATTTTAATGTAAAAAAAAAACTTTACAAGCAAGGAATAATAATTATCCTTGACAAGCCCTGCAAAAATTACTGAAAGGTATTTACTAGAACAACAACAATTACAACAAAAAAAAAGGAAAAACAAGCACTAAGCTCTCCCTTAAATACAAACTTGTATATTAATGATACAACACTTACCGACTTGTACAGGCGCCGCATGCACTACTCGTACTATTAAATTTTTTTTATTATTTGTTATTCCTTGAGTTCCTTTTTGCGTTTGTATTCTGTGATTGTAAGTTGTGAAGGCATGTGAATCCATTAAGTTTTATTAGATTTATAAGCTGAAGCACCAAATAAACTCGTTTTATGTAGTAAATCAAAATAAAATCTATAAAAAAAAGAGAAAGAACATGGAATAAAAAAAGCACATTATACGAGTACTCATATCTAAATGTTAGCAAGAGTATAAAAATCTTAACTATGTCGGTATGTATTTGTTGTTTTTATATTTTCTATTTTATTTTTTTTTTCAAAAATAACAATTTGATAATCAAGCATCACTTGAATACATAAAAACTCAAGATTGTATCAGGATATAGATATTCAAGAGTAATTAAGTTAAACATTCAATAGCTGAAGGGGATTCATTATGAAGTTAAACATACAAACTTAAATCTGTTGCTTAAGAATTTTAAATAGATTTATATGAAACTTTCCTCCAAGGCCTCAAGAAAGTTACAAAATTTTATAATTTATTCCAATGAAATCTACATTAAAACTTTACTTATTACCAGGGTTGGGACTTTCATGCAAAATATTAATGTCTTTCTTCTGGTTATAATTAGCTTTCCTAAATATCAAATTTTAGGTAATTTTGCATCAATTTGTTATTGCATATTTTTGCTTATTTATACATACACATACATATTTGTTGCATGAAAGTACCAGCCCTGCTCATTACATGTTCAAAACAAAACTTTCATTAGAATTAAGCTATGCAGTTTATCGTTAAAGCGATTTTTATTATAAAACATTAAATATACACTCTTCACTTCTTTTGTTAGAAGAAGTTAAATTATATATTTTTTTTCAAGGGATTAAAAAGAAATTAAACTCATTTAACATAAATTTTAAATACAATTTAAGAAATAAAAATTTAATTTTCCGTACCACAAAAAATTCCCTTTAATTGCTGACAAATCCTTAACGTTTATTGTTTTCTGATTAAAAAAATAACAATTCTCCAAGAGTAATTACGGCACATCTTTAATGAGATATTTTATCTGCACAGTTTCCAACAAATCAATATTAATTATTGGAATCCCATCTTATTAAAAAGTTTCTTTTTTTTTCGTATAACAAGAACATAAAAGAAATGTATTTTTTTATTTTCATGTTGGCAGTCTTCAAGAATATATAAAAATTTTTTTTACACTTTCATTTACACCAGTAGTGGATCAAACAACTACATGTAAGCACGTACGTGTTTTACTGTCCCCACGCGTCGTACTAACACACACACACACACACACACACACACACACATGCAGCCACACATACGAGTACTAACATAAAGTCAAGCATGCTTACATATACATACATACATACATATGCATACTATGCATGTATGCATAGTTGGACTTTTGCAATGTAACTTGAAGTAGCTTTTGGGTTTGCCACAACCAGAAGTGGATGTAACGGGTGTACTTTTTAGAACATTGGCCTATAATCCACTTCTGAACTAAACTTTATGTAATTTCTAAAATCAATTTCAGAGATTTGAGGCTGCGAACTCCAACTGATGAAATGAAACTCACTTAATTAATTATGCATGCAATATTTTCACATTATTACACTAAACAGCCTACTTTGGTTCTTTTCCTTTTCAACACTTGTGGATTATGTTAAGTAGAAACTTAAATAGAAATCCATTTAATTTCAATCTTTAAAATGAACATTTTACAGCTGCACCCCATATAAAAAAAAAGAGTTTGACCAAATAGAGAAGCAAAGGAAAACAGCAAAGTAAACATGAAAATCTATCGATATAGAAGGACCCAACCAACATGCAAGCCCACGCAAGAATTATAATAACCCACTTGACCTGACATTCGATATAAACAAAGGCTCACTAACGCGCAGAAATTTCGACACAAAATTGTTCGATATTTGTTCGTAAATCTAAAAAAATTCGAATTCGAACTTCTCTCGATAGTTTCTCGAATGTGTGGCCTTGTTCACATCCTGCAGAATAAGTTAAGGAATTAAAGTAAAAAAATAAATAAAATAAGTTAAAATAAATAAATTAAAAATAAAATTTCCTTTTTTACTATTTCTTTTTCGATATTCTCTCACTTTTGATATTAGTAGCGAACCTACGAAATCGAATGTTTTTTATCACAAAACTGAGCACCATCAGCAGCCAAAAACCTTCAAGTCGGAAAAAAAAACTTTTTAGGGTTCCGTACACCAAAGGTGAAAAGGAACCCTATTGTTTTCGCTACGCTGTCCGTCTGTCCGTCACACGGTATTTTCTCAGGAACCGTAAGAATTTGGACAGAGTATGTAGAACCTTGGCCGCTACAACAACAAATACATGAGAATTAAAAATTAAAGGGTGTTCCAAAACGAGCAACGAAAAATGTTAAAATCCCATGTAATATACATACAATTGTATGAACATATGTATATTGAAACTTGAAATTTGTAAAATTAGTGTATTTTTAGACAGACTACAACAATTAATACTAAAATTTAAAAAATTTTAAATTAAAGGGTGGTCCATCAGTTAATGCAATTTTGACTATGTAATTTTGACAATTTGCTATATCTTGGAAACCGTAAGAGGCAAGCACTTGAAATTTTCAAAAACGGTAAACCTAAAAAATCCGAAAATTATAAAATCGCCAAACCAAAAAAAAAAATCGCCAAAAATTAAAATCGCCAAAATTAAAAAAAACGTCTCACACTAAAATAAATCGCCAAATTCGAAAAAATCGCCCATATGAAAAAAATCGCCAAAATAAAAAAACGTCAAAAATCTAAAAAAGTCGTCAAAACGCGAATAAGGCGCCAAAGCCAAAATAATTGTTTATATGAAAAAAAAATCGCCAAAATGAAAAAAATCGCTAAAATGAAAAAAAAAATCGCCAAATTGAAAAAACGCCAAGAACCAAAAAAATCGCCAAAACACGAAAAAGGCGCCAAAACTAAAAAAAATCGCACAAATGAAAAAAAAAACGCCAAAATGAAAAAAATCGCCAAATTGAAAAAACGCCAAAACCAAAAAAATGTCAAAACTATATATTATATAGGCAGAAGTTTGTCTTAAATTACATATCTAGTGTTCGTACGGAACCCTTCGTGCGCGAGTCAGAGTCGCACTTTACTGAATTTATTTTATTTATCAAAAATCTTTGTTTAGTGATTTTACTCAAAATATATTAATATGCATTGATTTTACTGAATTCAAATTCTGGAAAAATTTGTTTTGAATCAAATGAACTAACAAACGTATAAAGTAAATAACACAAAATATTTACTGAATAGAACATGTATAAGATAAATATATGTACATGTGCACATAATTCATTCTTTTGATGAAGGAAAGCAGAAAATATGTCAGTACTTTAGTCAAAAGTACCTTAAATAATATACTAAAAGTACCAAATATCATATTCTTAAAAATCTTACTTTTAACAAAGAAATCTTTTAGTCTTCTTAACATCCCGAAAAACTTCGAAAATAAGATAAATCTTCACATATGGTAACCCTGACCATCAGTTCAACTTTTTTCGATTAATTTTTGAGTGTCATTCTCGAAAGTCTTACACGATATATGTTCGAGCTATATTCGAAATCGATATCATTAACGAAAGTATTGGTCAACCGGGAATATGATGGCAGCATATACATATATGTGTGTGTGTGTGTCTTAGAGCCAGAGTCCCCAACACATACATACATAAAACATACAGACAATTGACAATACATACATACGCACATACGAGGATAAAAGTTTGTATATTTTATACCCGTTTTATCTAAACTTCAATGGAATTTACACACAGTTGTTATTTACACATGCTCATATGTACATACATATATACACATCTACATACGTATATACGCATGTAAGTATGCATATCGTCATCTAAAATCCAAAAGGCCTTAATTGAAAAAAAAATCAAAATAAGATTTTTCATTTGATTCTGATATAATGAGCAAAAATTTATATTTCCTTGAATTTTTACTCGGATATGTTGAAAAACAAGGAGTTATTATTAATATGACATTTACACCTGCCCCAAATCTAGCAGATTTCATTTAAAATCTTTATCCAAATCCATATTGTTTACATCCAGCTTTTAACATTTATCAATATTTCTTATCTAAAACAAAAACCATTAACTGAACACTTTCCTAAACTACAACCAAATAACTGCGTGTAGCCAATTCACTCACCTTCTTAAGTACATAGGTTTATTTTTTAGTACAATTTAAAAACCAAAACATACTTGCATTGCTAAGTTCTACTAGATTTTAGGCAGATTTCAACATAATAATGTAGAGATGAAGTAGATTTTGCTTTGTACGGGAAATCTACCAGATTTCGCCCTAAATCTCGTGAGTACTAGATTTTGCTTAAATGGAAACTATTGCTTTTTAGTACAATTTCGAAAACCCCATAGTTGCTACATAAATTGTACTTGATTTTAAGTTGATTTTTACAAAAACCAGTGACTAAGTAGAAATGGGAAATCTGCTAGATTTTGCCCGAAATCTCGTAAGTAGTAGATTTTGCTCAGATTTGAGGCAAAGCAGTAAAAATACTTTCAAAACAAACATTAAATGTGTGTTGCTTTCAATACATACTGTTGCTATTTGCAATGTAAGCTCGTTTTTTCTAATTTTTGTGTGTTTTTTTTCTCTTTTTTTAAATACATTTTTCTCTCATTTCTTTTTTGAATAGTTAAAATATTGCGTTTACATTTCGGATAAAATCTATAATAAATGTTTGCTTCTCCTTAAAAATAAAATAAAATAAAAAGTTTAGTTACTTCCTTTTGAATTTTAGCTGACGATATACATATGTATGCACATCCATGTGTCTATGAATAAGTTTTTTTATTTTCATGTATAAATATGCTGGTATTGACTAATTTTTTCAAGCTCTAGGGATAATAAAAACTATGTAATATATTCATGCATTAACAAAAAAGGGATGTGAATTAATAAAAATATTTTGATCTTCCATTTTTTTCCTTTTCAGGCTTCTTGTGAATTTTCAAAAAAGAAAAAGGGACTTATCCCCTTCTATTGCGAATTGTTAAAGCTTTAATTTTGTAAGCGCTCACAAAGTATTTAAATCATATTTAATATTGTAGTGTTCGGAATAACTTTGTTTTATAAAACTTTTCTATGTTAGTCTACTAATAGTATAGTAAAGTTATGGCTTAAATATGGACTAGCCATACCGTATTCATAGTGATAGTCAAAGTCATAGTCACAGTCACAGTCATAGTCATAAGCAGAGTCAAAATCATACTATAGTTGTACTCTAGTGTAGTCATAATCATCAGCGTAGTCATAGTCATAGTCTAATCATGTTCTAGTAACAGTAAAAGAAAATAGACGTACATATAAGTCTATTTTCTGCCTTCCAAATCGTTTTCACAAATTCTCTTATGAGTTCGAATGTTAAAACACCTGCTATACCTATTTAAGATGAAATTTAGAAAACACAAATTAATAACATTTGCTCTATTATCTGAATTTAGAAGAAACAAAATTGAACATGTACTGCAAAACGCAAAATTTTTAAATTACTTCTGAGTTCAAAATTGCAACTCTTATTTTTTCATGTGCTGAAGATTTATGTATACATATGTGTTAAGTCTGGTAACACTTTTTTTTTGTATGCAAATAAACACAGCCGTGCACAAGCAAACTTATAAAAATATTGTAAACATTGAGTCTGGTAATACTTTTTTTTTCATCGGCAATAATAACATTAAACACTGAGTCCGTCTGGTAATACTCGTACTTATTTATTTCAAGAGAATAATTTTACAGTTAACAAATAATATAAATTTTTTTAAAACTGTAAATAATAATTCTGCCAAATAAAACCCGACTTTCGTGCAAAGATCTGATTAAACATTTTAGAAAAAAATTTATGGGACCCAATTGGAAGTAAACTCTTAAAAACCAAAAAAAAAAAAATAATAATAATTGAAAATCTGTTGGTTTAGAAAAAGTATGTGAAATATAAAATTAAATTTTAATGGGCGTACCTCCACCCATTTTTTTTAAATACAAGATTTTGTGTTTTTCAGAGCTCAGGGTGTGTATTAAGTTTTGTAAAAATTGGTAAAAAAAGAACCACTTAAAATAAAATATTAACCCCCATATTTATAAAAAAAATAAAATGAATTTGAAATTCATTTTAGGAAAATTTTGTATGGAAATTCAAATTCAAATTCGTTTCAAATTTTATGAATATGGGGGGTAAATATTAATGGGCGAGACTCCACTGATATTTTTAAAGGGAAGATTCTGTCTATTTTAGAGCTCAACTTACCACTGTTTCTTAAAAATCGGTTAAGTAAATAGAAACACGTCAAATATAATAATAAATTTTAATGGGCGTAGCCGCGCCCATTTTTTCAACCTTAAAATTGTGTAATTACAAGAACTAAAGGTTTTTGCTGGGTTTCGGAGCAATTAATTAAACAGAATATCATAAAAACAAATTAAATAAATTTTTAGGCGTGTCCCCGCCCACTTTTTTACAATGGCACCAATTGAAAGCTATAAGCTCTCAGACAAAAAAAAATAAAAATTTACAATCGGACTAAAATGAACCGAGCTATGGATTAAAAAATTAAAAAAAAAACAGACGAACTGATAAGTCCTCGTCCAGACTTGCAATTATTGTTGCTGCAATTTCTTAAACTTCTGCTTTGAAATTGCATTAGTGTTCACATTATGAAATTTTAATTTTGCAATTATGCATTAAAAACAAGCTATTCGACCACAAATTTCCCTGAAAAATTAACAATTCTATTTAATTTTTATTTTATGTTATTTTTTCATACAACTGAAGAAATAAAATTATAAAAAACGTCAAATACAACTAACAACTTGAAATTAATAATTACGAATTTCAAATCAAAAGAGAATTGCCGAGCACATGAAACTGTGTACCCCTCCCCAATCTTCTCACTTCTCTCACCAATAAACCCAAGAATTGCTGTATCAAAAATTGCAAGTGTGGACAGGAACTAACTTCCTCCTTTTTTGAAGTCGGTTAAAAAAACATTAAATTTAATTTTTACGCTTTCATTTTCTACTATTTGGCAATCAGTTATTGCAATATATAACAAGTTCACTTATATGCAAGTAACTTCATTCTTTGCTTGCGAGTTGAAACAGCAAAATTTTTGGTAATTTCATTTTCCAGCACACCAATTTGGTGACTTCAAGTCGTAATCGCATTTGAGTTTCAGCACATGGCTGATATGCTGAGTACACATCTGGCATTTTTTGTGTTGTCAATTTGTAGTTGCATTTCAAAAATTTGTGCAACGGCGTTCACATTAGACCAATTCACAAACTTGTGCAAATGGTCTTGCATCGTAGCAAGTGCAAAATGGTATAGTATATTGATACTCACCACTTAACAATTCGTAGTGGTGAGTTAAAATATACTACACCATTTTGCACATGCTACGATACAAGAAAGCAATGCCATATAGCGAAAATATCGGAAATGACAAACGTTGCCACTAGTGAACACTATTGTGGTGTCACAAAAACTCAGAATGTGTACTCGGCAAAGTCTTGTAAGGGCGTGTGCCAAACGGCAGAAAAGTACTATGGTAAAAAAATATTTTCCTGTGGGGAAAAAATTTCATTTTTCCGCTGTGCCAAATGATATCTTTTTTGACAATGTTAAATTTTGACAAATTCGTTTTAGCATAGAAAGAAGCTGATGAAACAATTGCTGCGGCGGCGGTTTTGCTTCGCCTGCCTACAACTCGCCGGCTACCAACAAATTTTTAAGAGGACATTTTTATATAAGACAATCAGGTCTATTCGGGAAGTCACTTTCAGCACAAATACGCGCATCTTTCACTTTTTGCTATTCTTAAATACTACGTTGGAGATGAGTGATAGAAAACATATGTTTTCTTTCACTTTGGAGGTATTCTAAAATACTTCGTCACCATGATCAATGTCATATTCGTTCGACGCCAATTTTAGCGCATTAAGTTTAAATAAATAAACAAAAAAGAGATACGAAGTGTTTATATGGTGTCTACCACTGCTAATTAAGCTTTAATGGCGTTCGGCCAGGCTCTACAAGACAATTAAGTTGCTCTACAAGACAATTAAGTTTTCTTTAAGTTCTTCAAAGATGTAAACACGTTTTTAAAACAAATAAAAGAAGTAACTAATTTCACTTTTACTGTTTATTGTTTCTTTTTATGTTACTTAGCACTTGTACTGTTAAGTTTTTTTTATTAATTATTTCTTTAAATTATTTCTTAAATCCCTTTTTGTTTTCAACTTTTTCTGCATACAAGTCAGCTATTTTCAATGTTGTTGATGTTTTTATAAGAGATAGCATAATATCGATTACTGAAAACGATATTTCTTCGCACGTATTTTAGAATCTGTCGACGTCGACCTGTCGAAAGTGAACGTTCGACGACGAAGAAGTGAAGCGCGTATTCTCGAATAGACCTGAATATTTTTGTAGCAAAAAATTATATAATATTATATATAATTATAATGCAACATTTTTCGCAAACTAAAATAAACAATGATTTTTTCACAGTCTAATTAAACTTAAAAGACGTAAAAATCTTTGTATTGGGCGACGGCTCGAAGCGACGGCGGTGGATTTAAATTTTATGATACCATGCTTTTTATTGCAGCTTGTCAAAAATTTATCTGTTGTGTCAAAATTTCTACTAGCCCACAGGGCTAGTGAAATTTTATTCACCTCAGAAGTGTCAAAAATTTACTTACACTAGTAATTACTTTGCTACCGTTTGGCACAGGCCCTAAGTAAGTAAAATACTACTCGTACATTTATTTTGTTTAAAAATTTCCCAAATACTTTAACTTAATTTAATTCGTGATTTAAGTAAAATTATCACATAATCACGAAGATTATTAGAAAACTTCTGCAAAATCTTTATTATGGATGTGTATGCATGTGTGTGTGTGTGTGTGTGTGTGTGTGTGTGTGCGTGTGTGGGTGTGTGTGTGTATGTGTGTATGTGTGTGTGTGTATGTGTGTATGTGTGTATGTGTGTGTGTGGGTGTGTGGTTGTGGGTGTGGCTGTGTGTGTGTGAGTGTGTCCTTTACCCAGTCAGCATGTGGAAGATTGTTTCACCAAACTGAGTCTCTTTCGACTGCCTTAGATGATCAAAAACTGATTAATCAGTTATGCGCTTAAAATATGACTCGAAAATGATTCCCAGAAACAATTAGAAAGTGATTTGTTTAAAAAACAAAAACAAACAGGAAGCTCGTGCAGTAAAATCAAGAAAATATTAATTTATAAAAATTTAAAACAAAAAAAAATGAATGCAAATACTCACAAACTGTCTCGAAAGTGAATCGAAATTGATGCGAGTCATAAAATACTCTTTTAGAAGACTCGCGGCTAGGGTACCATTTTCTCCCGAATGAACAGTCATTTTTGACTCGAAAACGAGCGCATAAATGCTAATTTTAATCGTGCGGAGGAGTCGAAAAAGACTCGAATATGATCATTAATTTCATAAAATGCTGACTGGGTAAAGGCACATCTGTGATGACATAAAATAAGGCCTTCAAATACATGTTTAGACGCAACAATTAGAAACATTTTTTGTGACATTTGTTGAAAAACAAAATAAATTATGTGATTATTGCTATATTGTTTTTATGGCCGAGTTGTGTATCTTTAGTCTTCTTTGCCAATAAACATCTCAATGCTTTGTATGCTTTTTATACATAAGTCGTTATAATCTCACTTAATTCGTTGAAGTGACAAATCAAGCATTTGCCAATGCCATGTTGCCAAAGATAAATTTCATGAAGCAATCATGAGAAATGTTTAAGGGCTTCATTTCATTGGAAGGCTTTGTGAGTGTATATGTGTGTGTGTGTGTGTGACAAAGATAGAATGTAACAAGACTCCCAGCAGTGTTACTTCGAGGTCATTCATCTACGTGCCACATGTGTGCTTTATTAAATGTTTTCTAATACGAACAGCATTTCAAAAATATTTAGAAGAAACCCAAACTTTTTTGTGAGTTTGTTAAAAACTTCTGCTTCGACATTGTTTGCTTCTTTGTGCGGATGAAGGAGTTTTCTTTTTTAGATTTGTTTGCTTTTTATTAAAAATTTGAATAATCAAACACGATTTTAGGGAAAACAAACATTTGTTGGGTTGTTGAAAAATATAAATAATTATATGAACTTTGTTTAAGATATTTAATGAGTTTAGCTTAAACTTTCAAGATTTATTTTTCTTTTCAATTTCATTGAGTTGTTTTTTAATATATTATACAACATAAATAAAGCTGCAGGCAATAAGCGTAAGAATATTTTTTTATATAAATAATGAAGACTTCAAGTAGAAAAAATATTATTTCAAGTTCTTACTTTAAATTTTATTCAGTTTCCAGGCTGTGGACTAGACAAAAACTATAAAAGAATCATACAATTTATAAATAGGTCGCGGTCAGCCACAATGCGGAAGAATTTTTCTATTAAATACAGCGTTGTATTATTTATTAATATAAATATGTTAAAACAAAACTTTATTATTTGCAGGCATTTGATGAAAGCATCCTAAAATATTGAATATGAAAATATGAAGGTTATGAAAGCAAAATAAATACACAGACATACAAATAAACAAGCAATAATTTAAATATCCTTGCTAAGATACATACATACATAAATCATCCTTCCTCAGATCTCATTTAAGTTTATTTTCTTTACAAGTATTTACGAGAAGAACCCTGCACGCCAATCTGACATAAATTGAATGAAAGATATCAGAGTCAATGAAAATAATAAAATACATACTCTTCCATATAAACTACTTCTTACAAAAACAACAACTTTGGGTAAACTTTAATGAATTCTTTGTCAGTTCGATTCTTTTTTTAAATATGTACTTCGCAAATTGACGAAAGTTTATATTATGAGCCAAAACCATGATACAAGTGATTTCCAATTAATTTAATATGTGTGTGTATATACTCGTATAAATTTGCTATTTGAGAAAGAATATGTACATGCATCATATGCACGTCTTGTCTTTCACTTTCAGTCAATAAAAGTCATATCATATTTTTCATCATTTTCTCGTTTATACTCATCTTTTGTTTTATTTCATAAGTTAAAGTCGTTTTACTAATTTAATTTTTAAGTGAAAATTTATAACAATAAGTTTTTTTTTTTTTTGTTTTTTGTCGAGTCTTAAACGCAAACGAATAATGCAAAAACTATTCTACTGTATTCTACTGCTGTGAACATCTTTTGAAATAAAGTTTACAGAGAAAGTTAAACAAACTTTTTAAACTTTGAAATTTCTCTTTTTTCCTTTTTTTAACTTTGCTAGAAATTAAATTCCTTATAGCATTCGTTTAGGCTCATACTACAAATAGGCAACATTTTAAAGACCAAAAGTAAAATAATGCATAAGTGTTGTTTACTAAGTCCTAGTTTACACTATGCAAGTCTTATTGCTAAGCACATTAGTTTGTAGGAGAGAGAGAGAGAGAGAGTGAGAGAGACGAGGGTAACATAATGGTTTCTTTTCCTCTCGTGTCTCTCTCTCTCTCCCCTAACAAACAAATCAGCTTAGCAATAAGACTTGCATAGTGTAAACTAGGACTAACTGCAACAACAAGCTCAAAAAAAACCTTCAACGCCTTAAAGTAGATAATCTGAAATCTAGGCTAAGGTTTTTATATAGAAACTAGCTGAGCCCGGCAAACGTTGTCTTACTCTCACACATTTTTTTAACTACAAATTACTCCACATAGTGGTCATTTGCTGGGTCAAAAACATTACGAGAGCCTAACGGGTATTAGCCCGAGCCTGTGTCAAAAATTTCAGCTGCACAGCTCTTCTAGTTCCAGAGATCAAGCGTTACGAACAAACACACATTAAGATTTTATATATATATACGACTATATAGATATGTAAGTAACATATCGTATTAAAATAAAAAATTATTTAAAATAAAAATTATTGTTGGATAAATTTATCAAAATTTCTTCTGTTCTGCAAAATATTTCATATTTTTCATCAACTGCAGCTGCGCTGACAGTTTTCACTTGTTTAGTTTAACATTACCATGTTGCCATATTGAAAATGCTTTTTATACATTTAACGGCCCTTTTCACAATGTACAATTAAAAGCTAACAGGGACTTTAACGGAAAGTTTTGTATGAAGACCTGTCAGTTAAAGTTCACGTTAACTCTTAAGGCCCAACTATAATATGGATAAGCTAGCTTAAGCAACTAAGCGGTTACATATAAAACGCATGTGGCAAACTATAATGTACTTAACAAACTTTTCGTCAAGTTTCGTCAAATGTCATTTGCTTAAGTAAAGTGCCAAACTGAACCCACATTCCGTAAGGAAACAACTGTTTGTGCATTTTTTAAACTCAAACAAGCAGCAGCAGAAAATATTCATTGATTTTAAATATTTTTTTATTGTTGCTTATTTTAAACTCGGAAAATAAAGCAAAACTTTTATTTGTTTTACAATACACATATACACACATACACATGTATATTCACTGTTGTACTTTTTAGTAGGCAAAACAAATAAAACAAGTAATAAGGTGATGGATATATTTATATGTGAATTTTTAATAGGTTAGGACATTCGTTCAAGTTAGTTTGATTGAATTGCATTCATTTAGGAGTTATGAGAAGAAACAAAATTACTACAAAATTATTGACAATACCTAGATGTGCAGCTGTGGCTAAAGAATACTTAAGTGCATGTAAGTACATTGTGGCCACCTAAAAGTCAAATCTGAATTGTTTAAGCATTTGACAGACTTATCGTTCAATTCTGACATTAGCTTAAGCCAGCTTATTCATATTATAGTTGGGACTTTAATCAGACATTGTGAAAAGGGACGTAAATGTTCCACCAGTTAATAAATTTGATTCAAACCCACAAAAAAAAACAACAAAGTTGCTAATCCATATTAAAGTATTAAATTTGAAACGCTGCAATATTAATACAAATATATTTCAAAACAATATTGTGAACTCCCTAACTATGGGTAATAGTATCAGCCTATCTATAAACAAATATATATGCATGTACGAAGGCGGATCAATAAGTCCGTGACTTTTTTAATGAAAGCAGTTTTTTTTTTTTTGCTAAACAAAAATTTATTTTTCAACATAATCTCCTTTTAATTCAATACACTTAGTCCAACGTTTCTCCAGTTTTTGTATGCCTTCAAAAAAATAGGATTTTTGAAAGTCCTTAAAATTGGTCAATAATTTCATCGTTGGAGCTATATCTCTTTCCACCGAGCCATTTCTTTATGTTTGGAAAGTAAAGGAAGTAGTCACTAGGGGCTGGGGTACCAATTCGTAGCCCAATTCATAGAGTGTTGCCATTGAGACTGCACACGTGTGCACTCTTGATTAAAAAAGAAATTTTTTCTTGGCCATATGGGGTCGTTTTCTTTTGAAATTCCCATTAAATCGGTCTAATAAGTTGGCTAATATTCGACGTTTATTGTTTTTCCCTTTTGAAGGTAATCAATGTGGATTATCCCAAAAAAAAAATACTGCTGCCATCACCTTATTGGCCGACAAACTCACCTTGGCTTTCTTCGGAGCAGGTTTAAACTGCTGCTTGGTCTCCGGAGTACAGTAATGGATCCATGTTTCTTCCACAGTTACAAAACGCCGCAAAAACTCATTCGAATTGCGGTTAAACAACTCCAACAATCCTTTGAAGTTGTCACACGTTTAAGATCATGGTCAATTGAGAGCAAACGCGGCACTCATCTTGCAGAAAACTTTTTTAAATCCAGCTGATCATTTAAAATCGAAATCACACTGCCATATAAAATACCTATGGCATCAACCATCTCACGCACTTTTACTCTTCGATAGGCCAACACCATATCGTGAATTTTTTTAACATTTTCGGGTGTATTGACCTCAATTGGCCGTCTACAACGTTAAACGTCATTTGTACTTGTGCGTGCGACCACAACGAAAGTCAGTAAACTACTTTTTTAACATTGAAATCGAAGGTGCAGAGTCCCTATAGTATTTATCGAGCTTTTCCTTGCTTTGATTGAGGTTTTTTTTTTTTCAAAAAATAATATTTAATGAGCACACGAAATTAACTTTTTTCCATTTTCTTCTCAAAAGGCGGCTGCCAAACAGAAAGTAAATGCCACAGCTTGTGCAAATTTAGGTAGGAGTCAACTGATAGTTGCCTCTTCACAGCAGCAGTGTTGACATTTCAATCAAGAGGCGGGAAATTCAAAAAGACACTGAGTTAATGATCCACGCTCGTATATGCATGTGAATGCAAGACTAAAGAATATCAGACTTTAATAACACAAAAGTATAAGAATCAAAAAATAAGTATATATTTTCCCCGATTGAAGAATGAAAAGATTACCTCATTTGTGGCATTTTCTGTAAATATTTTTGCTTCTCTGTTAATTTTTTTTTTTTTTTTTGCAATGTTTATTGTAACAAGATAATAGACTTACGACTGCAAATATTCCATAGTGCGAGTACATACTCGTACTTATATTTTACCTCAAAAATTAAATGCAATATTAAAATCTTTTATTTCATTGCAAACACTCACACTAATTTATATTCAAATCTTTCCATATGTAAGCTATGTTCACATATTAGGATAATTGTGTTTATCTGTGTGTGTCTGTGTGAAAATGTTGACAAGTTTTTTTTTTCTCTCTTCGCATGTGTACATTATAACGTGGTAATAGCTTTTACCACACATCATCTTTGTTTTGATTTTAGCCTAAAGTACTGTTTGCTTTCGGTTTTGTTTTAAGGTTTGCAAAAGTAAAAGGAACTGCCGAGTGAGTGTGTGTTTTATTGTTCTGACAAGCAGGACAGGACACACAAAATAAATTTTTTTTGTTAAGTTGAGTTTTGTCGTTGAATATTTTCAACAATTTTTAATCGTTTACGAAAACTAAGATTTTCTATATAAAAAAATAATTATTTGAGCAAAAGAAAATAACCCTTATCGGGAATAAAAGTTTACGTGTGTTTATGTGTTCCCTTTCCCTAAAATTGTAATCGCCAATATCTGCGTTTTTGTTATGTCATTGTATTATTTTTTCTAATTTTTTTTTCATATTTTTTTCATGGGAAATACGAGTATTTCATGTGAACAAAATGTTCGCCTTTTATTCCCGATAAGTGTGAATGGTAATTCACGAAAGGAACAAAACTTTTATACGCACTACTTTAAATATTCTTGTGAAAAAAAGACATTTAAAAATGTTTAGCACAAGTTCGATTTGTATGACCAAATCCTCTTCAAAACGATTTCACCAACATCCTTTGGGTTACTGCGTGCCCTGCTTGTTTTGAATGTTTGTGTGGCAGTAAATCTATGACTTGTTTATTGGTTTATTTTAAATTTTAGTTTATTGTGTACAATGTGTGCACATTCAGAGAAAAGAATGTGAGGAATAAATACTCGCATCTCAGCTTAGTTGGTTTTACAAATGAACATGTCTCATGTTTATGTTTGCACGTTTCGAACATTTTTGACAATTTTCGATGTTGCTGTTTGTTGTTCTTTTATTTTATTCTTCATTTTCACACAAGACAAAAAAAAAACAAATAAAAAGAACTTTAAAATCCATAGACACTTTCCACTAATGTCGAATGTCTAATGTATGTATGTATGTGTTTTGATATGCACGTACTTGTATATGTATGTGTGTGTGTGTGTGTGTGTGTGTTACACACGTTTTACAGCAGAAACACAACATCATCATGCATTTGTAGGAGTGCGAGCGTGCTTGGCTTGTTTATTCTATTTAAAAGTTTTTAAGACCCAACACATCGCATCGCCACGCTTATTTAAGAAGTTAAAATGTTTGCCTTTTTCATAACACCCACCCACTCGCTTCCTTCCTAATGGCTTCAACAGCACATGGCTTAAGTTATTGCATATAAATAGGAAATATTATAAAACAATTTTAGATTAAATCAAATTTAAGATGTGTAAGAAGAACTATTTACTTTGCTTTTAAAGCAAAATTAGCGGACAAAACTTTTTAGCAAATACATCAAGAAATATGGAATATTATTATGAATTTACTTAAAATTTCGTATTACTTGGAATGAATGCTAATTAGAGTTAACAATTTTTTAAACATATAGAGTTATGTACATTGGGCAAATCTAAGGACCTGTCCCACGATGTCGACAGCGTTCGACTTGTCGCACACTTACATTTGAAACAACAGCGAAATATTAAAATTTGTTTTTGTTTTGAAATTAAGTGTGCGACAAGTCGAACGTTGTCGACATCGTGGGACAGGCCCTAAGAGACAGAGTTTGAAAGAGAGAGGTTTTTATAAAATTTGAGGAAAATATTATTTTTTATGCCGCTACTCACTTCAATTATTTAGAGCTTGTATTAGGCTTGAGCAGGTGGTAAAATTAAGAAAAGGCTAAAACATATGTTAGTAAAAGCCTGCAGCTACCATGCGGTTCGAAGGACCATAAATAAGGAATCCACGGTAAATTTATTTGTTATCTTATACTCAAAAATCTTGTGTGACATAAAATATACTAAATTCAAATTATATTTGTAGAAAAAGATCATCATTCTCTGTTACGGGAAGTGGTTTAAACCACCTGCGGTTGGAAGGACCAAACTCAAGGAAGCAATGTTAATTTTTATTTGTTATCTTCGGCTTAAATATTCCCCCTTCTTTATCGGCAAAAATTGGATCTTATTGACAATCTCTCTATAATTTCTAAGGGTCGTATTCAAAAAAAACTTAACAAAGCTTTGAAAAGCAAATTTAAGTAAAGTTGTATTAAAAAAAAAAATTATTATATCAAAATTCTAAAGTAGGCACCTACGTTTGTTAAGGCTACTTTAAGTTGATATTTCCAAAATTTGTATTTTGTACCTCAAATATTTTTGTTAATATAGCACATATTGATTCATGTTACATCTGAAAATGAAGCTAGAAGTACTAGCTCTTATTTTACATTTATTATTTTTGTCATGTGATGGAAAACATCACTAAATTATCCAACTGATTCGAAATACATGGCAAAATCCATAAAAAAATATTAAAATAAATACAATTACACAAAAATGTTTTAGTGATGTACATTCAAACAAAACAAATCGAAAAAAGCCGGATATTCAAATACCCATTTCGTTCGAATAAAATAATTGAGATAATTTTTCTATGTTCATCATATTTTTTTATTTTTACTTCATAAAAATGTTCGTCTGTTTTGCTTCCATGTCAGTAGCTTATATTTTTTTAAATTAGGTTGCTTAACTTCAAGATAATAAAAATGTATTTAATAAAATAAAAAATTATTTGAATACTCGAATGAAATTGTAGTCGATGTTGTACATCATAAGCTGTGAAATGGTTGTTGAACACGGTGGTGTTACCAGAATTTATTATTAAATCACAAAATAATTAAAGTTGTCTTTTGAAAACAATTTCTTAACAAAGCAATGTTAGCCTTAAATTGCTTGGTAACTACTACGAACTTTAAAGCTCAAGTAAAATATTTTTTTGAATAGGGGGGTAAGTGTTTCCAAATGAATGGAGGATGTTAATATTAGTGAATTGTTGTCGACAAAACGTAGACAAGTCACAATATTTACTGTCGTCTTGATGTGACGTCGACGACGCCATTCACAAAAGGGGGATTATATGTGAATTCAAATGTACTAAAAATACATTTCAGTTCTAGGAAAATCATTAAAGCATCTACTTTTTTTCTGGGCCACTGTGAGCAGAAGTTCTTTAAAGCAACTTCGGTTCGAAAGACCATCAATAAAGATGCAACGGTAAAATTTTTGCTTGTTATCTTCGACTGCGACTCAAAAATTGTGTGTGATATCAAATAGACTAAAAGTACATTTCATTTCTATACAAGAATCATTAGGACATCTCCTTTTTTCTGACCCACTGTGAGCAAAAGTACTTTAGAGCAACTGCGGTTGGACGCACCATAAACAAGGAAGCAGTAGTAATTTTTTTTTATTATCTTCGGCTCAAAAGTCTTGTGTGACGCAAAATAGATTAAAAATACATTAATATTTTAGAAAAAAAAAAAAACATTGGAAAATCTACTTCTTTGGACGACTGTGGGGAGAAGTGCTTTGAAGCAACTTTGGTTCGAAGGACCATAAACAATGAAGCCACAGTAAATTTAATTTGTTATCTTCGACTCAAAATTTATGTGTGACATCAAATAGACTAAAAATACATTTCATTAGAACATATACTTTGTTTGGGCCTCTGTTATGAGAAGTATTTTTAGAGCAACTGAGGTTGCAAGGACCATAAAGAAGGAAGCAACAGTAATTTTTATTTGTTATTTCCGGCCCAAAAATTATGTGTGACATCAAATACTCTAAAAATATATTTCATTTCTAAAAAAAAATCATTACTACTTTTATTTGGCTCACTGTGAGAAGTGTTTAAAGCAACTGCGATACGAAGGACCATAAATAACACAGACATTTGCTATATTCGGCTGAAAAAATATGTGTTACATAAAAAAGATAAACAGGCTGGCCCACGATATCGACAACGTTCGACTTGTCGCACACTTACATTCAAAACAAAAACAAATTTTAATATTTTGTTGTTGTTTCAAATGTAAGTGTGCGACAAGTCGAACGTTGTCGATATCGTGGGCCAGGCTGAAAAAATATATTATATATATATTTTTTTTAACCACTGTGAGGAAGGAGGTCTTTAATGCAACAGCAGTTCGAAGGACCATAATTAACACAAAAATTTTGATATCTTCGGCTCAAAAATTATGTAGAAAATAATCATTACAGCAACCACTTTTTGGACCAGGCGAGAGGAGAAGAGCTTTAAAGCAACTGTTTTGGAAAGGTGTATCAGCTTTAAATGGACTACAATTTTTTCTGTAGAAGCTGGTCTGGCAATTTCATACAAGAGCTACAAATTTATTTTCATAGACACGCTTGTCAAACATTAAGCGATACAGTAATGAAATACATACCCTTGTATTTGAATAATAACTTAAATTTGGCCAGCCACAATGAACTGTCAGAAGTCCGCTAAATCTGTAGAAAGTAACGCTAAAATACGTTAACGTAACATAATTTGTAAATTTTTCGCTTGGAAGACATTCACCCTTATTCTACTTGTCGACATCGACACAAAATTATATTAATTTGCATGGTTTACCTCAAATTGTTATTCTAGTTGTCGTTAGCGAAAATTGTCGATGATTGCCAAGAAGAAAACTTGGCGATATTGGTCCTTATCAGGAATAAGAAAAAAGCACGTGAACAAACTGTTCGCCTTTTTTCCCCCGATAAGGGAGAATGTGCTGCAACGACTTTAAATTTTTTTGTCGCTAGTTTTGATAACGACTGCAGTTGATTTCTTCAAACAAACAGTTATTAAAAAGAACAAAAAAACAGAAAAATTTTTTGAGAAATTTGTGGAATAGTTAAAAAAGAATACATTAGAGGAAGCTGTGACAAATCTACTTTTTCATCAGATATCCACGTTTATAGGTCAAGAGAATCTATTCTGATTATTTTTATGACCAGGTGTTACTCGCGACTTTGTGCGCGGGATGATGTAACAATGAATAGCCCTAGTCCTCCAACCCAAGTTACGCCCTATAACATTTTTTTTTTTTTTTTTTTTTTTTTTTTGTCAGTGAAATACCCGTCAAAATCGGTTCAGACGTTTCGCAGATTAGCCGGAACAAACAGGCTGAGAGACTAAATTTTTTGAATTGCTTTCTTACATTATCTATTTTAAACTTTGCTTCAATTAAAAAATCTGTCACTTGGATATTACACTTCATTTTTATATACATATTTGCCTAAATGACTTCCGTCTTGATGTTTTTTAACAGTTTGTTAGCATTATTTTAAAACCAATTAGGCTGCACTTTTCTTTTAAATCTGGCCACTCTGCTCGTTATCTATGAAACGAGATGAGTGCTACAGAAATTATACGCATACTAGCGCAATCAAAGTAAACACAATTAAGATAGCAAATATATATATATATATATATATATATATATATATATATATATATATATATATATATATATATATATACACATATTCAAACATGGTTAAAAAAAACTATTGACAGCTTGTCTTTATGCTTCAAAATTACACACACATTGTCAAAAAAAACGCCACAAATGTAGCCATTTCTTAAACAACAAAACTGGTCGAAAAAAACAGAGTCCTGCGCACAAATAAAAAAAAAATGATGCTCTTGAATTGAATTAAGAGAACAAAAGTAGAAAGCAACAGGCTGTAGTTTGAAAACTATTCGTGTGTGTATAAAAAATAAATGAATGTAATAATAATATGTACAAACAAAATATATATTAGAAGAGTTAATAAAAGATCATTTCCCACTTTTTCCCCACTTCATATTTTTTTTTGAATTAAAGCAAAAAATCCAAGCGAGTGCATCTGTACTTATACATATAGTCATCATCACATGATAAGTGTGCCTTAGTAAGGATTTGTTAGCTGCCTGCGTTAAGCCTCTTCTAATCCCCACGTGTCGTTGATATTTGAATCACAATTGAAATACGCAAATTTCATGCAGTGTCAATTTTGTTTGACAAAAAAGAAAAGTTATTTATTACTGCTGGTGTGTATAATGATTTCAACGGAAAAGGGACACAGTTCGTAGGAAAGGGAAAAATATATTAGCAACTATGGGTGGAATACTATTCATAAAGTGAATAAGGAAAATTATATAAAAATTATAAAACTACTACAAGCACATAGAGACCAAAAAGAAAGCTTAATATCATTGTTTGCATGTGAACAGTGGAACGCTAACAAATACGAGAATATTAATATATTGGAAATATTTCATAGTAACAGCTGCTGCCCGTGAATTAATTACTCGTATATATGTACATACGTAATTTTTTAACTTTTGGAAACGTTTGAATATTTTTAATTAAATAGAAAGTCATTCGTATACAATTCTTATCAAATCAGAACACTTTAATTACCTAACACAGATATTGAGAGCTTTTGAACACACAATGTTATATTTTTCACTACCGGAATACCACGATGTTAACATAGCTATTCTTTACACAAGACTGTGTGTCCAGCTCATGCCTCGCCCTATTTCTACTTAACATAAAGCTTACAGAAGAATGTTAACAACATGTAGAAATTCGCAGCAGTTACAATAATGTAGAAGCATTATAGTTGTTGTTTGTGTGTGGCAACTGCATTGGCTTACGTATTTGTGTGAAATAATTTTTAGAAATAATTTTTAGTCAGGCTCAAGTTCAGTACTTTCAATTCTTTATTGAATGAAATATTTTTATTAATTAATGTGAGTTTCTAAAGAAGAGAAGAAAAATTTAACTTAGACTTTATAGCTGGGGGAAATACTGATATTTTTCTGTGCAGCCACTCACTTCATCAGCACCCACGTCTATCTACTGGAGTAGAGTTTTGTTATTAACATCAGCTATTTAACGCAAATTTAGTATGAAATGGAATATGAGAAATGCTTATTGTGTATACAATTATTGATTTACCATTGGTAAATACATTTATAAGTATCACTATTCATTTTCTGTTTTTCCATTTTTTTTTTACTTTCTATTTGGTTAGCACGAATTTATATCACTCTACCTAAGTATGTTGAACTATTCTTGCTTATCTTTTACGATCACTATAGTTCAATTAAAAATCTAAAAATGTCTCAATCATGATGATTTTAAATCACTTGATTTCAAAAAGAAACTATTATTAGCTTACTTGTTAGTCAGTTGTTATTTAAAATAGAATATTTTATTTCAATTTCCAACGCTGTCTTGCAAGTCGTGCAATTTACAAAAGCTGTGATTAAGCTTTTATTAATTTTTTAAAATCACCCTGCTTTGACGTCGTGATTTGCATAACAGGCCCGATTCTAGTTGTTGTTTGTTATGCTTTGTAAGTTTACTTCAACATGGCTAATAATATCTGTATCATTCTCATGGTGGAAAAATGTTCTTATGGAAAAGATTACGAGTATTAATATGTCAGTTTATGAAATATGTGCGTTACAATGCAAAAGAGCACCTGAAGAGCTTGCAACCACAATCCTTCCCAATACGTTCAAAATCTATGACAATCAAGGCAATTGCATGTGCGTTCTATGACTTCAATAATAATTCCCTAGTGAAAAAAAATTTTGATGTAATTATTGAGGAACTACTTTTTCTCTACTTCCAAATAAAATCAATATTTATATAATTAAATACTCGTAAGAAGTCATACAATTATTTTCCGGCAATATTCAAATATTTTAATTTCACTATAAAATTAATGAAAAATTACTTGCTTTGGAGTTATTAAAGCAACTCAACACTGATATTGAGAGCTCTAAAAACCACAATGTTAAATTTCTTACTGCTAGAATACCGCGATGTTAACTTTGCTGTTCTTTACACAAGACTGGTCCGCCACAGCATTCAAAAAATCTGGGCTGAAATCGTCACATCCGTGATCGTAAAACAAATTAAGTGATAACGGTAATCGTATAATCTGAATGGGATGTCAGTACGTTCACGTATGTCATAATCCGAAAATGGTGTTTTTACGTGACGAGTTGTACGTTCACGGAAGTGACGATTCTACTTCTGATTTACTTAACATCATGAAAATGACTTGGCATTCACTGAATAGCTATCGAAAAAGAGAACTTCTTGCAATGACAAGTATATGTAAAAATCATTTAAAATGATCCAGACGTGCCCTACTTCTACAAGAAAAGTTTGGGATCTTGTTATTATCTGCCTTCGAAATTCTTTTTTAAGTGGGCCTGGGGGTCTACTCTGTAATTCGAAACGAAAGAAAATGCTTTCGAGTTTACATGTTATGAGCATACAAATTCGAAAGCAATTTTTTCATTTCGAATTACAGAGTAGACCCCCAGTTATTTAGTTTAGGCAGTTTGGTCTACACACAATGGCCCAAACACAAAGAAAGCTGATGAAGGAGGTGCAGTGGCCTTCTAAAATAGCTAGTTGTTCCGTTCTACTACGTGTTTGTCAGAATATTTAGAATTAACTTTGGTGTTATTTGTTCATTAATAACTACCACATGCAATTTGCCTTACAGAGCGATACGAACTTTAGCCTAATCAAATCATAAATATAGCAACAAATAAAGTTCGAACAATAATAATTACAACTAACTTGAAATTTTTTTATTTCTAGAAAATTTTCATCAAAATTTTCAAATATTTGTCATGTCTCATTTGCTGGCGGAAGCAATTTTCCTTTAGTTCCAACATTGGGAAACCCCACTGTGCCAGTGTGTGTAAGTCAAAACACAATGTTTGTTTTTTTTCTTTTTTCATTTTGCATAAGTGTGCGTGTTTAAATTTGAGTTTGTATAACGGAAATTAAAGCCATTGACTTTGGAATATTAAGCATCTCTCATGCCAGCTGTGTGTTGTGTCTTCATTTTCATTTTATCACCCTCATCCTCCAACGACTTCCCGGCAACTGAATGAAAGCCGTTCAAACATTAAGACATTCAAGTTATATTCTAAAAAGAGTAGATTATTTTTTGTGTAAAATTCCAATTTGTATCACTTACACTATTGCAGATTTGTTGAACGCAACACGACATAAATACGTCTAACATAATCATCATTAGAATGAAATAGATATCTTAAAGATGCAAGACGAGAGATGGAAGAACAAACAGTTCAGTTAATGACATTATGCAAACACACTAAACAAGCAGACAAGACACAAAAACACGCCAACATTAAGTTCATTTTATAACACATTTTATAAAAAAAGTTGTTAATGCTTGCTTGCTGGTTGTTAGTGACGTCCTTTTTGCCAATGGCAATAAGACTCATAAACATTTTTGCTCTTAGCAAAAAAAAAAAAAAAAATAATTCAGTAAAGTGCGACTCTGACTCGCGCACGAAGGGTTCCGTACGAACACTAGATATGTAATTTAATACAAACTTCATCCTATATAATATATAGTTTTGGCATTTTTTTCGTTTTTGGGGTCTTTTTGGTTTTTTGTTTTGGCGTTTTTTGCGTTTTTTTCGGTTTTGACGATTTTTTTAAGTTTTGGCTATTTTTTCAATTTTGACACTTTATTTTCTCATTTTGGCGATTTTTTTCGGTTTTTGGCGTTTTTTCATTTTAGCGATTTTTTTTATTTTTGGCGATTTTTTTTCATTTTTGCGATTTTTTTATATAAATTTTTTTTTAGTTTTGGCGACATTTTCGCGTTTTGGCGATTTTTTTCGATTTTTGGCATTTTTTTAATTTTGGCGATTTTTTTCATTTTGGCAATTTTTTCGAATTTGGCGATTTATTTTAGTGTTAGAAATTTTTTTTTTAATTTTGGCGATTTTTTTCGTATTGGCGATTTTTTTTAATTTTTGGAGATTTTTTTTTTTGGTTTGGCGATTTTATAATTTTCGGTTTTTTTAGTTTTACCGTGTTTGAAAATTTCAAGTGTTTGCCTCTTACGGTTTCCAAGATATAGCAAATTGTCAAAATTGCATTAACTGATGGAGCACCCTTTAATTTAATTTTTTTTAAATTTTAGTGTTAATTGTTGTAGTCTGCATAAAAATACACTAAGTTTACAAATTTCAAGTTTCAATATACATATGTTCATACAATTGTATGTATATTACATGGGATTTTAACATTTTTCGTTGCTCGTTTTGGAACACCCTTTAATTTTTAATTCTCATGTATTTGTTGTTGTAGCGGTTTGTAGAAGGTGAAGAAGCTTAAGGGGAAAAAATACTTGTACGAGTAGAAATAACGAAAAATACTTATAAATTATTTTTCTTTTTTGTAATATGACAACGACATTTTTGTATATTTTTAGCCACTATTAGACTAATAATGATGTAAAAAAAAAAGGATCTTTAAATGAAAAATACAATGTTCACTAGAACAAATGCCTTTCGATCTGATTTACGGTTGCGAAAAATTCAGTGCTTAGATATCATCTTTACCTACAAATATAAATTAATAGTTTCTTTTAAACAAAAATGTAAAAACATTGTAACACTATGACCTTTAGGACTAAAGTTTAAATCTTCCAATTAATAATAATAATGCTCCCCATCAAAAATAACAAAGATTACACTTGTGGCCATCATTTAAACAACAACTCAATTAAAAATCTCTAAATCTATAAACTAAAGTTATTATGAATGTTTCTAAATTTATTAATTATCCTTTTTATTATCCTTCCATCGTAAAGACACTTAAGTTATTTTAAAAATTTTATAACAGACTGCTTTAATAATTGTTTTATTAAAATTTTATTTTTATATATTAAAAATGATTGATGTAAATAAACATTAAATTGTTTTTCCTTGCAGTCAAGTATAACAAGGTTGTATACACAACACTCACTCATACTAACTCCAAGGACTCTCTTTAGTGTCATGTTTATAACAATATACATACATACATACAAATATTAAACAGATGCCACCGTGTTTAGCTATTCCTGGCTGCTCTCCTTGCCCTGTTAACATACGTTCACTCATAAGAAAGTAATTTAATTAACACGCGCAATAATAATAGATAGTAATTGATATGCCACGGGAAAGAAGAAAATTTTATTAAAAAAAAACGATATTTTGCTCGCAACTTTTTTTTTGGGGGGGGGGGGGGGGCAATGAAAGACGGTTGATTTGAAAAATTTCCTTTTTTTTTCTTTAGAGATTCATATTGAAGTTGCTGATTGGTTTTATAGTCGAAATACTAAGCCCTGCCTAAATCCATTTAAATAGAATATTTATATATTTCTGTATTTCTTAGCACATAACTTGGGCTCATGTAAGTGGCCAGGGCTACAACCACTGAATTTAGCATGATATTTCACTTAATTTTGCCTAATCAATTCCTACGCACCTTTTACCCTTGTAGTGACACAATCTCATATTTAGAAAATTGGGCGGGCCCACACCCTTCGAAATTTAACATAATCACCCGTCTGTATCTTGAATATTTTTTCCCTTGAAGTATTTCCCGTTCACGTGACATTTTTCTAATCATAATGTCTATTCTGAAGAACACGTCGAAGAAAGTGAAAATTTCCATTAAAAGACCAAGTTTCACAAATCGTTCCATAACCGACAAAAAAAAAGCTTAAGCGACATAATTTTCGAATTTAATTATATAATTGTGATAACTTGATGTATCTTGAAAGCCGTAAAAGGCAAACTCTTAAAAATTAAAAAAAAAATCGCCAAAAACCAAAAAAAAATCGCCAAAATTAAAAAAACGTCAAAACTAAAAAAAACACTAAAAACCGAAAAATTGCCAAAAGCTAACAAAAATCGCTAAAACTAAGAAAAGTCGCCAAAAATAAAAAAATTGGCCAAAAACCAAAAAAAAAAATTACCGTTTGCTTAAAATTTTTTGAGAAGTTCAACATCAGGTATGATATTCGATTACATAGGCTAAAGTTCGTATAGTATTACATTTGTAGTGTCCGTGCGCGTGTTAAAGTCGCTTTTTACTGAATTAATTTTTTTTTGTAGTTTTGTTTATAAAATGTAGGAAATTTATTGAAAGTATAGTAGCATTGTTGAAACAATGAGTATTTATAAATGTGAGCAAAAATTAAGTAAACTAGAGAAAAGTGAAAAAATACCCGTTAAAAAAAAATTATTCATGATAAGGCTTAAGGTTCAATCAGACGTACTATAACCATAGAAAACAGCTGATCCAACCAAACTAATGGGCAACACTGTATTTAATTATACGTGCCTTGCCATAGCCATAACCATATAAGCCAATTGAATTTTGGTTTGTTGATGACTATGGCTAAGGCACGTCCAATTTGAGCTTTAGTCATGGAAATGGAAAAATTTCTAGTGAAAAATTATTCAGGACTAAAATTTTTGGAAAAGGGGAAATATTTTGAGGAGAAAATTTAACATTTATAATTTTTCCTCTTAGAAGAACTAATTTTCAAATTTGAAAAATTTTACTAATTTTTTTAATTTTAATTAATTAATGGATAGTTTCCATGAATGTGCAACATTGCAGAACTATGCAGAATCAGCAAGAGCCCACATATAGTTTGATTTTTTAAGCTAAAATTATGTTAATTACCAGCAGCGTTTCTTGTTGCTGCTATCATTGTAAACAATGTAATTAAACAATGTGTGTGTGCAGTTATTTCAATTATCAAATTTTCTCATCACCCTATATACATACATACATACATACGCCACAAACACCCTGGCAACGCTCTCATGCAAATTCCTCCGTGTGTGACAAAATAAACAAAAGAAAATAACTGCGCCAGTAAACAAAGTATTATAATGATGATTTGTTTTAAGTTAATTTAATTTGTTACACTTTATAATTAAAAGTAACAAATAGAATTGTGTTTGTCTATCTATCAAATATTATAATTAACTGCGCCACCTAAAGCTATGCTACACAAATAAGCATAAATAGCAAATCATTCAACCGCAAGTAAATTTGTTTTGAAGCAAAAGCACCGATGCGTATGATGAATATTAATTCGAAATAGCGATTATTATCAATTCGTATGAATAAAGCCAGACACATTAAGGGGATGTCCCACGATGCCACCAACGTTCGACTCGTCGCATTGGAAACAACAAAATTTTAAAATTTTAAAATTTGTTTTTGTTTTTGTTTTGAATGTAAAGCTGAGTTGAGTTTACATCTGGCAATTCATGTGTGTCATGTGCCTAAAAAAAGCGTTTCCACTAATTACTGGAAACTCAAACAGTTTTCCATTAGTACTTAGTGTTTACGCTTTTTTTTTGGCACACGGCACACAGATGTAAGCCCGGCCTGAGTATGCGACAAGTCTAACGCTATCGACATCGTGGGACAGGCCCTAATTCTTTGCCATTACTTTAAGGGCGACTTTTTGGGTTCGAGATGAAGATTAGTTTATTTCTCTAATTAGCTAATCCGAAAATTAACTTAGTCTCAAAATAATTTAGTTTGATATTTTTGAGTGGTAGTTTAAACTTCTTATTATGTGTAGCATTACCATACTGAGGAACAAAATAGTGGCAACATTTTCTTCGTAAAAGTAATACATGTTATCAACACACTTTGATTTTTTGTGGGAAGAAGAAGAAACTGCCATGTTTTATTATTTACAAGTAAAATATTGCCCGTGTTAAAGGAAATCGGTAAATAATATAAAATATATATATTTATTTATGTGTTTTTAAATTATTTTATCATATAATTTTTACAAAAAGTTATATATTTCACAAGTATATGTTGTCAATATTAATGCATGGTTAAACCACCACGATTGCGCGCTTAAACTAGCAAGTAAAACCATATAATCGACTACCCAAAAATCACAAATGAAGATTAAGGTTAATTTAATCTCTAATCTTGAACTCAAAAAGTCGCCCTAAATGTATTTTAAATTAAATTTAATGTCACGATTATAACAAAAATGTTCATCTCAATATTTGATAGCAAAAGTTAAGAAAAAAACTAATTTTCTTTTCACTTAAATATCAAAGACCAAATATTAATATAAAACGTTTTTTAATATGAACTCACTTGACTTTTGCTTGAGTTATTATTCAAGATTTTATACTATTGAAATACATTTAATATAAAATGTCAAGTATTTTCAATTTGTCTTCGATAATTTTTAGTGGATAAAAGTTAAAAGCAAATTATTTATGAATTACAAAAATGATATTTTATACGGGTATAGATGGATGGCAAAGTTCAATATTCTAAGGAAAAGATAAATTGTCATATTTTCAAGTGGCCTCAAACATTTAAAATATTTCGTTATTAAACATTAATTGACTATGAAATCTATACAAATGTTTTAAAATTGGTCACAAATGTCCATTAGTTTGGTAAAAAAAAAAAAAGAAACATGTCTAAACATTAATTGACTATGAAATTTATGCAGATATTTTAAAATTTCACAAATTTCAATTAGTTTGAAAGCATAAAAATATAATAAAAAATGTTTACCTAAACAACTCTATAAATCACAGCGCTAACACACATACACACACACACACACTTACATACATGCTTACACACACATTTTAGGCATGTTAGACCATAAACAAACATGTTTGTACACATTTTTTTTTTATTATCAACAAGCAACTTTTTATGCAAATTTTTGTACTTTTTTTAAATTGTGCTAAATTAATATTTCATAAAATTTGTTTTATATCTAAATTTACATATTTATTTGTTTTGTATTTATAATTTTGTCACAATTTATGGCCATAGAATTGTTAAAGCCCTTTTTATGACTAATAACAACAATTTCTTTTAAATAAAAAAGTTATTTTTGCTCTATTTAATGTCGGGGTAAATAATTTTTCATCAGATACATATATATCGTGCCTACCACGTCAAACAATCCAATATGCAAATTTTAACTTTTTGGAAGAGCACGAAGACCCGTCAATTATGAATTTAAGGTCATTGTAATCCTGAAAGTGCTAGGCTTAAAATATTTCTTATTGAGTTACCTATCGTCCGTGAGAATTTCAGCAATTTGAAACGAGGCATATCGTTAAAATTAGTGTACCAAGATAACGAATCTAAAAAACCAATTTTGCATATTGGATAGTTTGACGTGGTAGGGATGATATGTGCATACATTGCCGCCTCCGAGAGATAAACTATAATTTTTTTTTTTTAAATTTAAAATTTTTAAACGCACTAATAATGCCAAATTAATATTTTACTTATTAAGTAAAATATTTTTTTATTAAAAATACATTGAAATTGATTATTCAGGGGTTAAGCTGGATCCTATGCGCATTTCACTGTTGCTAATGCAGATCATCAGGGAACCTTTACCCAAAGCTTCTTAGAACAACTAGAGTTATTATATTATAAACTTTCATTTAAACAAATGAGAAGCTCAATAACAAATAACAAAGTTGAAACAAGAATTCAATAATCAACATGTTTTTTATTTTCTTACTTTACTATTGCTACATTGGCTGACTTTTTTTCAGCTTCAAATTGTAGTCGTAAGAGTATGTAAAAGAAAATAAATGTAAATAACAACAACAGCTATTTAAGAATAGAGTGTTGCCACACAAGTATTTTTTGACCGGGTGCAGTCAAGTTAATAATTAGTGTTTTTTATGGGAATTGTTACAATTTAAGTTTAAAATTGTTTAAACGCACTAATAATCCCAAATTAATATTTTACTTATTAAGTAAAATATTTTTTTATAATTATTAAATTTAAATTATTTATTTATAATTTTTTTTTCCAGCACTTTAATGAACTCAGTTTAAGATGTTTTCTTTTCTTTTCTGGTATTCGAGTTTTTTTCATACGAGAAATTAACAGGGGTGTTCTGTAAATCGTGCGTTTTCAAATCTCCTAATTTCCATGAAAAAGCTCAATTAAAAAAGTGAGTTATTGCAGCTTTTTAATGGTTTTAATGTTTAAGGTATTTTATACGAACTTTGAATGCACTAAATCGTCCGATCAGCAGAACACTATTTTCGATTTGAGAAATCACATGATTTCAAAACACGCGGTTTACAGAACACCCCTGTAAGTTAAAATGAAAAGATATTTTGACAAGTTGCTGTATCTTGGAAACCGTGAGAGACAAACTCTTTAAATGTTCAAAAACGGTTTAAAAAATCGCCAAAACGAAACAATTGTCAAAAATCTAAAAAAATCGCCAAAACGAAAAAAACGCCAATAAAAAAAAAAAAAATTCCAAAAACGAAAAAGCGGCAAAACGAAGAAAAAGCAACAAAATTAAAAAAAAAACGCGAAAAGCCGAAATAAAATTTACCTTGTGCTTAAAATTTTTTAAAAAATTTCTACATCAGTACCTGGATTCAGTAACTTTTATTGCGATAATCGTATCGCTATAATAAATATAACGAAAATTTATCGACTTTGCTATTCACTAACATGTTTTAACGATATTCGCTGTCGGTGGGATTAAAATAAAATTAAAGCACAAGATCAAACTCATTGAGTTTTTCTTTATTATTCTTTGTGCTTTTCGCTTATTTTCACAGATGGAGACTATTTTAAAAAAGAAATAACGGAAAGAATCCAGGTCGTATTGTATTACATAACGCTCATTTACTCAAAGAACGTCATAACTCAAAAAAAATTTATTTTTGAGCTAGTGATGCAGAATTAATCCTCAGGGGTGCCACTGTGGCTGAGTGGTAGCGATGCTAGCCTCTCAGTCCGGAGGTCGTGGGTTCGATTCCCACCATAGACCCTGGGTGTTTTTCGCGGACAAGCTAATCACTTTGCGAATTGTGTTTGTTTTCTTTAAAAAAAATTGAAAAAAAAAATATATCGTTCTTCATACTGTGTAAAAATTTCATACAAATATCTTGTTTACTCAGCTCTTGAGAGAAAAATAAAATTTTCTTTTTCCATTAAGCTGTTTGTAAATTGAAAACTTCAAATTCGTTTTCTGGCAAATTGGTTTTTTTTTAGTTATGACATTGTTTGAGCAAATGAGCAATTTACTGAATTTGTTATTAAACTAAAACACAGTATAGTGATAGTTTACTCATAGTCTAGTTGTAGTATAGTCACATTCTAGCCAAAGTCTAGGTATAATCTAGTAATGGTCTAATCAAAGTCTAGTCAAAGTATCTAGTCTAGTGATAGTCTACTCACAGTAGGGATGTAACCGATACCGATATATCGGCGATACTTCTGATTTGCCGATATATCGATATCGGCGATATTATACTGTCGATACGACGATACTTCTTAAATTTTTTTTAGAGCTGTTTTAAACATACAATTCAATTTTCAACGCTTTTTTTGTATAACAACTAAGAGAGTCATGTATGTATGTATTTTGTTAAAAAAATAATTTGTTTTTTGTTAATTTCGGAATGAATTCAAATATAAATTTTAAATATTAATAATCTCTTACACTGTAATTTTGTATAATAAAAGAATTACTCTACTTGAATTTTGATTTTCGGTATCGGCGATATTTCTTTTGAGTATCGGTATCGGATCGGCAAAACGGCGTATCGTTACACCCCTAATTTACAGTCTAACTAAAGTTCAGTTAAAGCCTATTCAAACTCTAGTCCTAGCCCAAGTCTAGTCATATTCTGCGTACACATCTGGTATTTTTTGTTGTGTCATTTTCAAAATGTTTGCAATGCCGTTCCCATTATGTTTTTATATGGAAAGTAATGCCACACAATGAAAAATATAGGAAATGACAAACGTTACCACCAGTACACACTATTTTGCGATGTAAAAGAATGAAATAGTGTGTACTTCGTAATAGTCTGGTCATAGTCTAGTGACTATTTAGTCATAGTCTAGTCATATTCTAGTCATAATCCTGTAATAGCCAAAGTTTAATCATAACCTAGCCAAAGTCTAGTTTAAGCCTAGTCAAAGTCTAGTGATAATCTAGTCATAGTACAGTCATATTCTATGTTGTCATAATCCTGTAATAGCCAAAGTCTAATTAAAGTTTAATTATAATCTAGCCAAAGTTTAGTGTTAATCTAGTCATAGTAAAGTCTAGGTTAAGTATATATAATCATGGTCTTTACATGGTCTTGTCATAGTCTAGTCACTTTGTACTCATTAGTCTAGTGATAGTCTAAGCAAAATCTAGTCTATAGAGTAGTCACAGTCTAGCCATATTCTTCTCTTAATTTAGTGATACTTTATTCATATTCTAATCATAGTCTAGTTACAGTTGAGTCTAGTCACAATATAATCAATTTAAAGCATTTTAAAATATCATACACATACATATGTATATTTAATTAAATTCATTCAAAATTTTTTTAATCAAAATAAAAACTAGTAGCAGTATTTTCGTTTTAATTGCCACAAATCCAGTCAATCTAAATGGTTCGCATCGCTGATCTCACAATAAATAAAATTTCCAATTGTAAAACTATTGAATTTTTTCCTACCAAATCAAACATATTAGGGAGCTATTTGTGAGCTATAAAAATTTCAAATAAAATAAAATGATGCTGCTATCAGACTTTCACTTTTAATGTTTTGTTTCACTCACTTGGCTTTAGAAAAGCAAAAAGTTTTAGAAGTGTTTGCATATTTACCAGCAAGTTATTTCTTTAGAAAATTGGTGGCACCCTATTAAGAAAATTAGCCCGAGATTTGCAACAATAAGTGCGTTCGAGAACTCAAAAATTTGTACAAATTTTTACTATTTTTTACTGGATTGCGTTCGAGTACACAAAATCCAGTAAATGAGAGGGCGAATTGAGAGAGAAAAATGACAGTTCTTTTACTGAGTAAATGCAAGTTTTTACTGGACAAATTTTTGCCAGTAAAATCCAGTAAAATGAAACCATATGGTTTTAAATATAAACAAACAATAGCAAAGGGAAACAAAAGTTTTTGGTTTTTGATGAAATTTTAAAAATAACAAAAAACAAATGTATTAAGTTATGAACAATATTGCATTTATTTAAGTTTGATGCCAGAAAAATATAAGGGTATGTTTTATGTATTCCACGGGAAATTAAAACGTGTGGAATTTTCATAGAATTGTTAAAAATATGTATTTATAACAACAATTTCCCAACGATGTAATTTCACGTGAAATGCAGAACATAACCGATTGTTTTTAAACGTGAATAAAGTTAATAGATTTGTATAGTTAAATTTTTGTTTATACATATAATCGAACGGTTACTGGTTCCCCGCATGGAACATTCAAAAAATTTAGGTATTGATCGATTAAATATGATTAATGTGTACAGTTTTTCGATATCTTGAATATATTTGGATATATAAAGTTCTTTTCCCATTGTATTTATATTTCTCTTAATAAATGCACTCATTGGAACTACTTGAAAGGAAGTGAACAATATTGTTGTGATGATTGGTATAAGCGGCAACAAACATTTTTGTCTTTTTCTGTACATCCTAATTATTCACGTCGAGGGTAAAAAGTTTAGAAACTTTAACGCGCGATGTCGGCAAGTAAGCTATAGAAAGTTTCTTGTCGACATCGTGGGCCAGGCCCGTAAGTTCAAATAAAAACATATGTATCTATTACTTTTATTATTAAAGAAAATATACTATGGTGTATTTTTATAAAACAAATGAAAAAACATTCTTCATCGTTCTCAAAACCATATAATTTTTAAATGCGGCTAGCCAGTAACTACCCAGCAAAAAAAATCTGATTTGGAAGCACTAACAACTGTTTACTTGATCATAAAAGCTTCGAAAACTGCTTCTGAAAAGCACTAACATAAGGTAGGCTCTCTAACAAAATAGAGGAAAAAGTAAAAAAAAATTGCTTAAGCCGCGTTCAGACTATTATACTTTGTATTTATACTTGTCAAAAATTCAAATAATACGTGCAAGTGTGATAGTCTGAACGCAAAATGTCATCAAAGTGGCAAATAATACGATACAAATTTTGACATCCCATAAGACTTTTTCGTTTTTAGAAAATTTTCTAAACGATAATACTTTTCATTAGATCAGGGTTGCATTTTCACACAAACCAAACTTCCAAGTCGGCTGTTTCGCCGCCGATAGCGTGTCGTCATTGATGTAATGTTTTGTCATATGTATATCGGCTCAAAATTTTGAATAAGTGAATCGTATGGAAGTATATTTCGTTGACGTAATTTTTTAACGTTTTTGTAATATATTTTCTTAAATTTTTTCTGTTATTTACATAGAATATTTTTAACTGCTGAATTTTTTCAAGTGTTGGCACGTCATAGCCTGCATGAAACCGTTTTGCCGCCGCTAGTAAATGAATAGCGCAGACATTTTCATTGAACAGCTGTTTTATTTTCTACTTGTATTACACATTTGATTTGAAGTGTGATGGTCTGAACACAGTATGTGATTTTACGTTAGATTTTTTTGACAGTCGCAACGAATGTATTTAGATTTCTGTATCGTAAAATGTGATGAAAGTATTAATACTTGTATAATAGTCTGAACGCGGCTTTAGTAAATTTTGCATCTGAGTACATAAAAACTATAGCCCAATTCACAATCTTGTGCAAATGGTCTTGCACAAGATTGTATAGTATATTGATACTCACCACTTAGCAATTCTTAGAAGTTAATGTTAAAGTTAGCTATTTTATGTCAGGTGGAGACCGCGAGTAAGGGAGATAATGTTAGAGAATCACTTGGTGTTGCGCATGAATAAGGAGATTTTTTTTTGTGCGAGATGAGCCAGCTAGAAGCAATTTATTCAGCTTCCAAAAAGCCATAATTTTTTGCCTTACCAAAGTGCTTCACAGAAGCAATAATATATACTTATGTATATATAGTTTTGTATATTGTTTGCAGATAATGCGACTATTCCATACATGTATGTAAATACTCCAAAGAGGAGTAGGAATACGCCAAAACTCCAAATATGTGAAAAAAGGAGGTTTATGTCCTAGGGTTGGAATAAATGGTCCAAATTTGCATTACATCGGCCTAACCCCAAAACTACTCCATATTGCATTGAATGCTTGTGTGAAAACGACATGATCCATGACTGCATTACATGGACCATAATGTAACTAGTCTGTTTCATCTCGATTGGACCACGTAGTACAATATTATATTCAGGTCTTTTTGCATATACATATGTACATACTTATGTATAATTTTTTTAGCGCCAAATTGTCTATCAGCTGTTGTGTATATTTTACTGGATTTTACAATTTTTCCGTTCGCGTACTTTTAGCTGCAAACTTTTTTATTGAGAGTAATTTCTTTAAATTACTCAGTACTGGATTTTACTGGAAAAGTACTCAAACGCACCTAATATTGCTTGTTCAAGCACAGACACATTTGATGCATTGGTTGCAATATTTCATGGCTATCGCACAAATTCTCAAATTAAAAAAAATCACACACACACACTCAGACTCAGACACACACACACACACACACATGCATACTCTCTCTCTCTCTCGCTCTCCCCTTCGCTTGGTGTTGACTTTGGGCATCATTTTTTGTTTTTGTTTTTTAATTCAATAAAAAAAATGAAAACAAGCGAGATAAAAATTATTTTATAACTATAAATTCTATTTGTTTTTTTTTTGTTCTCGCTTAATTGGTGACACGTGATGAGTGGTAATACAATTTTTTAAACAAAAAAAAAATATATGTATAAAATTTAAAAGGATTTAAAAAATATTTACTGGCGGCTTGTAATTGAATATTCAATACATTTCGTGACTAAATTTAAGTTTGAAAAAAACTGTGTACTCCTATTAAAAGAAAATTATCAAAATTGCGGCTTATTTGAGGAAATTTATAAAAAATGTACAACGTAACTTAATTGCAAAAGTAGACCAACAACATTATTGTCAATGTAAAGTAAGGAAAAGCTGTTTATTTTCGAAACGAATTCGCTGCACCCTTCATCGAAACTGATGTGAGGTAATACTAACGCAATAATTTAACGGTCTAATTCATAAATGATTATTAACAGCTCAATAACACATTAATAGTCAAAAATCGCTAAATGTGTATTCATAAATTATTAATAGCCTATTAGACGTTTAATAAACGTTTCATAACTCAGAGATTTTTAATGTAGCCTCCATGCTACTTTAAGCGTTTGATAAACAATTATAAATGATATTTTCTTGATTTTTTTATCCCTTATGTGAGATTTTCTGTGGTTTCTCACTTTTATGTTTCTTGTTTATTCTTATGCATGTCTTCTGAATAATGTTCTTGGGCAAATGTATTAATTTATATAAGCTGGTACATGTATGTATGTATGTATGCATAATTGTACAAAAAGAAAAATACATATGTACATATAAACATCGTTGAAAATTAAAGAAATCCCATTCATTGGCAAAAAGAAAAATAGAATTATAAACATAAGGGCATACATATGTAAGTACAAGCATATGGTATGTTTGTATGGTACTGCATGCTTACATATGTATGTATGTATTTACAATAACATTTTAAAATTAAAACAAATTAGTGATGCATAATCGACCGCTATAAAATGGGTATTTGCCTACCTCTGTACTCAGCCGAATATAAATGTGTTTAAATACAATTTTTTGTAACATATAATTTTTTTTTTGGTTTATTTATTAATAAAAAGTGAAACGCCTACTTTTTAAGTTATTTTTTAATAACATTATGCGTAATGATTTACTTTTTTTTCGACTCAAACAGACTACCTAGATAATCGATTATTCGTTGTGTGCATCACTAAACATAAAATGAGAGCGAAAGTAGCATGATGTTGCCAACATAAAATTACAAAAGAAGCAAAATCGTTTAATAGTTAATTCACTGATATTAATCAGTTATGAATAGAAATTTTTATTAGAGCTTAATAAAGCAAAATCTGTTTCATAAGTAATGTACAGATTAAAGCTGAAATAAGGAATTTTTATGAATTAGACCGTAAGTATACTAATTTTACCCTACGATCCTTTAAGGCCCTGTATATTATGGCCTCTGAATCATATGAAAATTCGGTAGCAAAAGTGAGAGGAAAAAATTAGATTTCTCCAATATGATCCATATTACAAGGTTCTGATTTTCTTGACATAAAAATCCAATATGATAAACGATATAATATACTAAAGGAAAGCTTTAAGTATCTCGGGAATGGTAAGAAATTATTTTTTTAAGGGAGGCAACAAACACTCAGGCAACAATTTTGTTGTAACTACTGTCTTCTTCAGCGTTTTCTGCTTATTTGAAAAGCAGCACTTCCAGTAATAAGTAGGATACTATCTATCATAGTTGCTTAATCATTTTATTTGTTATCCAAAACTACTTAACCTTTTATAGGAGAGAAAAAATCTGCTCTTTACCTCGTGTTTCTAACAAAACATTTTAGCATTTATAATTTACTGTCAATCAATTTTCCAGCAATACTTTTTCACAACTTCACAACTTTGCGCCCCCTTTAACAAACTTAATAAGATAATTTTCTCAATTATTTCAACAAATAATAAATAAAACGCTAAAAAACTAAAAAGCCAAAAACATTTTTCTACTATAAAAACTAAAGCAGTCGCCAAGACAAAAGTTAAAGGCTCTAACTAAACCAGTAGACAAGGACATATTTATGTACGTCTAAAAAAGTGCTAAGAATAAACTAAATAAAAAGGATGCAACTGCCAAAAATCTTAATAGCACTTTTTTGCGCAAATTGTACCTGCATTACACAAATTTGCATGGTGGCTGCTAATGAAGACAAATATAATAATTTGCCAAAAGGGATTGTAAAGGAAACGTTTGAACACATAACTTTGGCTTACCTTCGATTTCATGGCGCGCGAAATTTAAACGTGATTGTGTGTCCCCATAACAACACAGGTATCGAAAAAGAAATTTAATAAGTATTTTTTTCTTTCAACTCTTTTTTTTTTTTTTGTACAGCAAAAGAAAAAAAATTAAATCATTTTAAATGTAACTTAAATGATTTTACTAAATAACATTCTCGCAGAAGAAAAAGAGAAAATTTATCACAAAGAAATTTTTCTTAGCCGCCTGTTTTTATATAACGAAAAAGAATTTTCGTTCGAGAACTTATATTGAAAACGTCAACGAGATATAAAAAAAAAATTAATATATGTAAATTGTCGCAAGCAACTTCGTTTTTTTATGAAAAGAGCCAGTAAATTCCAATAAGTTGCCTGTGAACCAAGCGCCTGTCTTGAACCAATTTCAGACCTCGAAACAAGAATACTAAGAAAGATGACATACATATGTAATGGAAATTTATGGATTTCAAATCGAGCCGATTTTAAAAAAGTTTCACTGAAAGATGACTTTTTTATGCTTTGGAGGGTTCCGTACCCTAAAGGTGAAAAGGAACCCAATTGTTTTCGCTACGCTGTCCGTCTGACTGTCTCTCTGTCATATGCTGTTTTACCGAGAACCGTAGAAGCTACGGACCTGCGATTTTCACATAATCTCCCCTATCGTGAATAAAATGTGAAATTTTTGTTCCCATGAAATTTTCATTCCCCATGAAGGGAAATTTGCAATCGTGAATTTCATGGGAACGTTTGCTCCCGCTATCAATGCGTAGTGAATGTAAAAAACGGGAAGAAGACCTTTAAAGCTTCAAAAAAACAAATTAAGGGCCATTATTACAACTTAAAGATAGCTAAAAGTGGGGTTTTATCGGACGTATAAAAACTTTATCATTTGCAAAATTTTACTTTAACCTAAAGTGAGCGATAAATTATAGGCAAGTTTATACTACCTGGTAAGTTAAATCCAATTTGCAATAATGGAAAGCTTTTTATACGTCCGATAAAATCCTACTTTTAACTATCTTTAAGTTGTAATAATGGCCCTAAGTTTAATAATAAGAAATAAACATATTTTGGGTTTCAAATGAAATGTTATAGAGTGTTTAGTTGTGTTTTTAATTGTTTCCGGCGCCGTGCAAAAAAAAATATTAGTATACAACAGCCATAAAATTTTCGGCATGTGAACCAAAGAGATTCATATTCAATGAAAATATGTGTTCCAAGGAATTATTGTTATTAATCGTGGACATTATTTATTGATCTTGCCCTAAAAATAGTTATTCATAAGTTTTAATATATAATTGCTAGTATAATATTAAAACTAGGCAGTGTATTAATTCAGTTCGCCTGCAAAAATAAAGTGAACAAAACGAAGGGAAAAATGAAAAAATCCATGTGAAAAATATTATTCACGATAAGGGGAATCAAGAAAGGGAACACATTTCAGGGGAAAAATTATTCACGATTGCAATTTGGGGAAAAGGGAAAATATTTCGAGGGAAAAACTGTTCACGATAGGGGTGAATATGTAAAACTTTGGCCGCTACAACAACAAATATATGACAACGACAAATATTGAAAGCCCATGCAATATACAGACAATTATATATAGACACTTGAAATTTTCCAACAATTAACACTAAAATTAAAAATAAAATCTAAATTAAAGGGTATTTTATCATTTAATGGTATTTTGACAACTTCTTGTATCTTGGAAACCGTAATAGGCAAACTCTTGACGTTTCCATAAACGCTAAAACTAAAACATCCCAAAATTAAAAAAAAAAGCAAAAAAAGAAAAAAAAAGCGCCAAACTAAAAAAATCTCTGAAACAAAAATAGATCACCAAACGAAAAAACGCCAAAACTAAAAAGAAGAAAAAAATCTCAAAAAAGAAATGTCGTCAAAATTAAGCAAAAGCACCAAAACTGAAAAAAGTCGCAAAAAACCGAAAAACAGTTTACCGTGTACTTAAATTTACAAAAAAAAAAAAAAAAAAATTCTACATCAGGTAAGATATTCGATTAAATAGGCTAAAGTTCGTGCAGTACTATATGCGTATGTAGTAATGATGCACGAATACTCGTATTCGATCTGCCGAATATTCGGCCATTTTTATATATTCGTATGCGTACTCGCCAAATTAAGGCGAAATTTAAATAAATGGCTAAAAAAAATTTTGAAACTGTGTAAAGAACTTCATGTTAAATGTAAATTTCTAAAAAAAAAATTGGAATTTAAAATATTATCAAACAAAATACATCAGAAAAAAGTACAATTGTATCATGATTTCCATCCATGCATTTTCTTGCAAGTTTAGTAAAGCGTTCATTTACTTATACGGGATTTACACGATGACTTTTTCCCCTGCATTTTTCTTGAATTCTCTTTTATGTTGCTACACCTTTGATCATACATATGTATTGCCCGTTTTCAATTAAAAAAAAATTAGCAAGAAATTACCAAGAAGTTTACTCATAATACATTAATTATATACTCTTGCTAATGAGATGCTAAATTCCATACAAAAGTTGCTGTATTAAAACAACAATTTGCTAATTCAATATAGAATCAATCATTCGTCGACCAAATTTTTTAAGTGAAATGAGAAATTCGATTCTCGAAAAATGCAATATGTATTGATTAAGTTCAATTGCAAACACATCTACATATAAAAATCACACATTAAGCGAATGAAAAATGTTTAATAATTTTATCTTAAATAAATTTTCTGAACAACATTATCGTCTGTTTTTTTATAAAACAATCAATTCTCGTTCTACTATTTATATTAAAAAAAAAAACAATATGAAAAACAACTGGATAAAATTATCAAATGCAATTTTTTGTTCCTTTGGACGCAAGTTTTTTATGGCACGAAAAGTGTTCAACACGGCTGGCAAAAAACATTTCTTCTAAGATGCAAAAAAGGTATTTTATGGCAAGGTGGACTAAAAATAGTTTTTTATATCATTAATTGAACAAATGGCAAAATGGTGTATGCCACAAAAAACTTGCCCTGGCCATCATATGTGTATATTTTCCGTCAGAAATTTCTTGAAAATTTACAATAAATGTAAATGTGTAAATGTGCCTTTGCTTTCTTATGCATGGAAAAATAAATACACTAATTTCCAAAGCTTGCTAACGAGTTGCTACAACATTTGCTACATTTGCTAATTCAATCATTTTAGTGCTAACATCGTATTCTACAAAATTTTAATATTAAAAAAAATCATATTTCAGTTCACTGTTCACTTGCGCATATATACATGAAGCTAACAGAAATTTCACTAAAATGCACTAATTTTAAACACTTGCTAACGAGTTGCTACAACATTTGTTTCTTTAAAAAAAAGCTGCTAATTCAATAATTTCTTTTCATATTAGTTCTAAGATCATAGAATTATTTGTACAAAATCTTAAAATAATTTAAAAAAAACATATTTGATTTCACTATTCCAAACACTGCCAGAGGAAAATGGACATTCAACATAATTTTATTTTCAGGCTTAAAAATAAGAAAACTGGCTGCTTTTTACATGCAATACAATATTCCTTTACGCATTTGGTCGGGTGAGGATTATTTGGATGAAATGCCCCAACGTGCCATGTTTGGACCTCCGATTACTTTTCGTAAGGTCGAAAATGATTCTTACCGGCGTCCGTTGAAATTCAAACTCGAACCTTTAAATCACAAAACTTGCATAATTTTAAACAATTTCAATAGCCCCTGTGCTTTAAACGTTCTAAGATGGTCGGCTGCCTCGGAAAATAATTACTTTAAAACCAACAACTTTTGGCTGCTACTAACCAAGGATCTTAATGATTTAGATGCCTTAAGAGATGATGAAATCTTTCTACCTCCCGACAGTGAAGTTAAAGTTTTAGTACAAGCAGAAAAGACATTTTCTTTGATGGATATTTACAAAGTAGCGTTTTTTAAATCGCTAAAATACAAGTTTGTTTCCAAGAATTTTTTCTCTTCAGAAGGCATGGTGGAAGCCTTAAAAGCATATGGTTCTGTTATATCTTTAAGAGAGGATTTGGAGGGTATAACTTTTAATACGGGGCGAGTGATTAATTTTCCTGATCAATTTACTGATATAGAAGATTTGTCCTTGAGGCATATTGATACCATGGCCAAGGTAACCAACCGCTTGGTGATTGAAATGGCCAGAAAACTTAATTTGAGGTGAGTAAGTCCCATATATTCATATTCGCTCCCCTAATTCAACACAATAATACGGGTAAATTATATTTTGTAAGATTAAAACTATTACTTTTTCAGTTTCAACACCTATCAAACTGACAACTATGGCTGGCATAAGCCGAATGGCTCTTTCGATGGCCTTATGGGCCGCTTTCAGCGTTACGAACTGGATTTTGGGCAAATGGCTTTTTTCATGCGCCTAGATCGCACCGCTGTATGCAATTTTCTCGTGGAAACATTTCACATACGGGCAGGCATAATGTTTAGACAGCCTCCTTTATCTTCGGTGGCAAATATTTTTACCATGCCGTTCAATATTGATGTTTGGATTTGCCTAGGCGCTTTATTGCTTGTTACGTTTGGTGTATTTGTTTTGGAATTGTTTTTATCTCCACATAGCCATCGTATTAATTATTGGGATTGTGCCATTTTTGTCTGGGGAGCCATGTGCCAACAGGGTTTTTATGGTTCCGTGTCTAACTTTTCGGCTCGTATAATAATTTTTACCACCTTTGTTGCAACTTTATTTTTATTTACTTCATTTTCAGCCAATATAGTGGCACTGTTGCAAAGTCCCTCGGAAGCTATACGTAATTTGAAAGACCTTAGTATTTCACCTTTGGAACTGGGAGTTCAAGACACCACATACAATAGAGTTTTTCTTAATGTTTGTAAGAGCAAACTTGGTACGAAAATTTTAATTTAGATATATTTTTCGTCAACAGGAATCTACTGATCCAGTCACTCAAAACTTATACCTAAAGAAAATTGTGCCTAAAGGTGAGCGTATTTATATGGGTGCTGCGGCTGGTATTAACAAAATGCGCTACGAAACGTTTGCCTTTCAAATAGAACTGCAAACCGGCTATCAGATAATAAGCGATACTTTTAGTGAACCGGAAAAATGTGGCCTAAAGGAAATGGAACCTTACAAATTGCCCATGATAGCAGTACCAACGCGCAAAAATTTTCCCTACAAAGAGCTTTTTAGAAGACAGTTAAGATGGCAGCGTGAAGTGGGCTTAATGAAACGCGAAGAACTTAAATGGTTTACCCTAAGGCCAAAGTGTGAAGGCATGGGCCGTTTTGTTTCGATTGGTTTAAAAGAGTGTCGATATGCTTGGGCTGTTTTGGGATGGGGATTTCTATTTTCCCCGACGGTTTTGTGTTGTGAATTATTGAGCAAAAAGTACTTGAAATAAATAATTGAAAATTGTACCAGTAATTTTTAAATACAAATTTTAATGTTCTTATGAAAAATATTACAAATCTTTAAATAAAAGTTCAATGTTTTTATGCAAAAAAATTACAGTATAACATTGTGTAAAAGCGTGAAAATTTCGAGGGTCAATGAGCCAAAGGACCCTCCTGAACCAAAATTGAATATATGCACTGGCACGAAATATGAATTGAACGCAATGGACCCTCCTGAACCAAAATTTAATAAATCAACTGCACGAAATATGGATTGAACGCATATTATACAATTTTAGCGGTGGAAATTTATCTAGAATTCACTATTATCACATGATTCAAATAACGTCGAAATTTCGAGCGCCAAATAACCAAATCACCAACTTGAAACAAAATTGAAGATACGAGTTTAGCCAACTGTACGAAATATCATATAGTAGTTTTACCAAGAATGTTTTGATTATAGAATAGGCTCCATTCTTAAAAAATCGTCCTCATTCTGTAATCGATTCAATTTGAAACTGCACCTTTAGAAAATTATATATGCTAGAGCTATGCTCTTTATGCCAGACACAGGAGCTAGGATGTGATTTTCATAACAAAAATAATCGCCGCTATTACAGTTAAAATTTATTTTTGTTTTGATTTCTTTGTACTTGGAACCAGTGCCCCGTTTCTGTAACTTGTGAGAAGTTTTCGCATCGAGAAAAATTAAATAATTATAGTGGTTGTCCTATTTTACACAGGGTTACTCACATAAAAACTTATATAAACAAATACAGTTTTTTCTTACTCACCCTCTGTTTCATAGGATGATTACAACTTTTTACGACTCCAAAAGTTCTCACATTCCTTACAGCAACGAGGCACAGAGTATGAAAATAAACAAAACAAAATGTTTGATTTTGCTTTTTTTTTTTTTTTTTTTTGTTCTTTGAAGTGAGTGAAACAAACAATGAGAATGATTGCGTTACTTGTTTTTGCATTCTTTTTGGATAAGACTGTGAATTTTGCTATTAATTTAATCGTACGCAGCTAGAAAAGAAAACAATGGGAACTAAATGGAAACGTTTTGAAGTATTTGCTGCAAATTTGACATGATATAGTAGAATTTTATTGCATTGTTATTTGACACATGAAATTTGTTCTATACAGCTAAGCAGCATAGCTCTAACTGGGTGTCTAAGTAAGGACACCTCTTATTCTATTTGGCTATTATATAGGAACTTAAATATCATATCTGAAGGAAAATTATGGTATATGATTTTGAAAGGTTCTGCAGGGCCATTATTTATTTTAGAAATGGCACCATTTCAAATCGATTCGATTTACAGAACAGGGTCGAATATATTTGATTTATAAGAGGTTTATAAAACAATTTTTTACACGAAATTTGTTTTACAAACCTTTTATAAAACAAAATGATTATTTTGCATATGGCAGTATGTATATCCATTACAAGCTCAACATTTCGAAAGTTCGTGGATTTTTTCCATGTTTTCAAAGCATTTGATGTACATATGTATATTTTTTCTCTTTATTTCATTTTACTTGTTTGATAGGATTGTTTGAATTTTCTGTTGCAAACATATCAAACAAGCACTGTAAAGTAATACTTTTCTTTTAAATATTTTTTGATAAGCACCAGCTACTTACTATAACATTAAAAAAACGCAACAAAAACAAGAATAACGAAATTAAGTAATATATATTTATGTGCCCTTAATTATGAAAGTGCTCTAAGTCATATGCATACATTTTTGCTTCAAAATATTAAATTAATCTTAAAAATACTTTAATAAATATTAAATAAATTTATATTAATCGAGACTAACGCAACTCTATATTAAAATGTTATGCATTATATAAAAATATTTTTTGATTTGTTCAAATGTAATCTACTAAATATCTCGACCAAAAAATATATGACTCACACCACTTTCATAACTCAGGGCATAAATACATATATATTTTTTTATATATGTATATTATAAAATTAGATTAAAAAAGTTGCAAAAAATCTCCTCAGATATCATACTGCGCCTATTTCTAAACTATTCGCTTCCCTAACGCTCTTTTTAGGAAACAGAAATGCATAAAATTTCTTGTTACAATAAGTTGAGTATTGTTCTAGAGGACTTATATGTAAAAACAGCAAAAGTTCTTGATGGGAAATGAACTGCCGATACAGAAGCTAATGGTCGTATCACACGAAAAAAAAAACTAAACTTAATTTTCATTAAAACTTTTATAAAATCATTTAAGAAATTTATTATTCGACATATTGTCAGAAGATTATTTTGATTTTAAATTTATTTGCTGGTGGTTCAGCATCGTCTATATGCATTTGTGAATTCTCAAATAGTTTTTGAAAGTCTTTGCGTAAGATAAGAGGTTTGTGAGTATTCAAAATGAGTGGTTGAAGTCTACTGATGATTTGTTACAGCAACAATGAAATGCATATAGACAACGCTGAGCCACCAGCAAATAAATTTGAAATTTTATAAAATCAATTAAGATTTTGTAACATCTTAATATCACTGAACTTTCTACACTTGAGTTACTTAAAGCGCACAACAGGCATGGACTGGCTCAAGTGTATGTCCTCGGACATGAGCGTAATGTCTCCTCTTTTCAACCTACTTAATTAAAGCAATTAAAAAATTTAGCTAAATCAATAACAAAAAATTCATCAAATTGTTCACGCGTATTTCAGTTGTGAATATCCTCGTCACGTCAATACAATACTAATAAAGGCCATTATTACAACTTAAAGTTAGTTAAAATTATGATTTTATCGGACGTATCATTTGCAAAATTTTACTTTAACCTAAACTACAGGCAAGTTTATCCTACCTGTTAAGTTAAATCTAGTTTCCAATAATGGAAAGCTTTTAATACGTCCAATAAAATCCTACTTTAACTAAATTTAAGTTGTAATAATGGCACTAAAAAATTTAGGCTCTCGAGAACAATTTTGTGTTATTGACAGTAAATTTCTGTTTCCCTAAAGTCTATAAAATAGCATTAATCTGTCAGTAGCAGTCATTTCTTTTTGAATCTGGGTAGACAAGCACCAACACAATTGGTATTGTGTTGACGTGACGTCTATGTTGACAACTGGAATATGGGTAATTAACTAACAATTTTGCTGAGTACAAAGTCGACTTAACGGACGACTCTCGTTTTAATCACCTACATTTAAATATTCTCGCTTCGCAAGACCAAACACATTTTTATCAAAACATTATTTTATTTAACAACTTAATTTGCTTTATAACGATGATAGCAAAATAATGTTCTGCAACAACTTCTTCTCCACCTTGAGTTTATTTTGCAATGCGTGCGTAAATAAAATACTTTTGTCTTTCAATGCAATTACTGGCCCCCAAAAATTCTAAGAACAAATGCAAAAGAGGAGGGGAAAAGCTAACAAGCAATAAACTCACTGCATATAAGAAGGCGACAAAAATCAAGTCAGCTCAAAATTGCGAACAGAGTTAACAAGAACACACAAGAAAATACGCTCCATAAAGTATAAAGCGACAATGCTATTAGCAGTGTTAGCAGCACTTTGTGTGACAAGTGTAATATGTTTAGTTAAGACACCAACAACTGATGAAAACCATAGTTTAATTAGAAGTACGACTGCAGCCAAAAATAAATTACTGGACAGCATAATTTTGGCATATTTTCAATATCAGGGAGTGCGTAGCATAAATCTGATTATATGTCCCACCAACAAAACTTCAAGTAAGAAAGTAAAAAAAGAAAAGTAGAAAATATAACGTATGAAAAATAACACAAACTTTAGCTCTTGAAATTTCGAAAATAGCCTCTTTTTACCTAGAGCATAACATGCCATTGCGCGTTTGGAGGGGAGAGGACTATTTAAACACTTCCCATCGACATCCCTTAAAATTTAAGCTTGAAGCCTTAAACCATAAGACGGGTATAATTTTGTATGACTTCAATACAGCTTGTGGCTTAAATATTTTAAAATGGTCTGCTTCGGCTGAAAACAATTACTTTACCAGCAACAAATTTTGGTTATTGGTCACTCAATTTGTTATGGATTTGCAAGCTTTAGAGGATGAGGAAATTTTCCTGCCTCCAGACAGTGAAGTGAAAGTTTTAATACAACAAAATAAAGATTCTAATTTTACTTTAGTGGATGTCTATAAAGTGGCAGCTTTTAAAACTTTAAAATATGTTTTTGTATCAAAGAATTTTTACCAAATCGAACAAATGATTTTAGATTTGCAGTCGTATGGTTCGGTTATTTCTTTGCGTGAGAATTTAGAGAATATAACCTTCAATACCGGTCTAGTAATAGCTTTCCCCGATATGTTTACAAATATTGAGGACTTGTCTTTGCGCCATATTGATACAATTTCAAAAGTTAACAATCGTTTGACCATTGAACTGGCCAACAAATTAAACATGCGGTAGATAGAAATTCTACTCTAATAAATAAACTATTGCTACTAACACTAACTACTGCTTTTAGTTTCAATACTCACCAAACAGACAATTATGGCTGGCGCCAAGCAAATGGTTCTTTTGATGGCTTAATGGGCAGTTTGCAACGTTATGAACTGGATTTTGGTCAAATGGCAATTTTTATGCGTTTGGATCGTATTGCTTTGTGTGACTTTGTAGCGGAGACTTTTCGTATACGTGCCGGACTTATGTTTAGACAGCCACCCTTGTCGGCAGTGGCCAATATATTTGCCATGCCATTTGAATATGATGTTTGGATTTCTTTGGTCGTTTTAGTAATTGTTACATTTGGTGTATTTGTTTTGGAATTGATTTTCTCGCCGCACATACTTGATATGGATTATTGGGATTGTGCTGTGTTTGTTTGGGGTGCAATGTGTCAGCAGGGCTTCTATGTGTCAGTGGCAAATCGTTCGGCACGTATTGTAATTTTTACCACATTTGTAGCAACTCTATTTCTGTTCACCTCATTTTCAGCCAATATAGTGGCTCTATTGCAAAGTCCCTCGGAAGCTATACACACACTAAGTGATTTGAGTCAATCGCCTTTGGAAATTGGAGTACAGGACACTGTCTACAATAAGATATATTTCAATGTAAGTTAAAGCTTAAGGACTTGTTAAAGAAAAAATATCATTATTTTATATTTTTATGCAAGGAATCTACTGATCCGGTGACAAATCTTTTGTATCGCAAGAAAATCGCTCCCAAAGGTGAGAGTATTTATATGAGACCTTTGGTGGGTATGGCGAAAATGCGTTCGGGTATGTTTGCCTATCAAGTGGAGCTGCAAGCTGGCTACCAAATTATCAGTGATACATTTAGTGAACCTGAGAAATGTGGTCTAAAGGAATTGGAACCATTCCAGCTGCCCATGATAGCCATACCGACGCGTAAGAATTTTCCCTATAAGGAGCTATTTAGAAGGCAGTTAGTTAGTTAAAACTTATTTGCAAGAGTTGCAAAATATAATATTTTTATTTTATATTCATGAAGGTTGAGGTGGCAACGTGAAGTGGGTCTTATGAACCGCGAAGAGCTGAAATGGTTTCCTCAGAAGCCCAAATGTGAAGGAGGTGTGGGCGGTTTTGTCTCCATAGGTATAACAGAGTGTCGTTATGCTTTGGCTATATTTGGCTTTGGTTGCCTATTTGCTGCCTGTGTCTTTTGTGTGGAATTGTTAATGAAGAGATCTTTTAAATTATGGAAGTTCATAAAGAAATAAAGTTTTAGTACTAAATAAAACCGTAAATCAAGGCAAATTCATCATGTAGTAGCGTAGACGCAGCTGAGCTATTTTTTTTTAAATTACGTAAATTATTTTAAGAAAAAAAATTTTAAAATCTTTAAAACAACTTCAACATAAAAAATACTTTATTAAAAAAAAATTCTTTGTATAAAATTTAAAAATATAAAATTGTTAAGTTCTTAACGTTGAAAATTTTGTTAGTGATAAACGCCGTGGAGGAATTTTTTCAACTTTATGTGAATAATGTCTTTTATTTAAGTTTTATTTCGAGGTAATATCCAGATTACAAAAATACGCCAATGAAAAAAACAACATGACTTTTTAGTAGATCCAAAATTTCAAAAATAGAATTTGTTTAACAAAATAAAAAAAAAATTATTCACTTTTTTTAAGATTTTTTAATTTTTTTTTTTTTTGTAAAATATTAAAGGTATTCACATCAGTTTTTTTTTTTTTTTTTTTTGGAAAAATGTAATTTTTCTTACTACAAACACAGGAAAAAATTCACCAAAAGCTGAATTTAAAAATTCAACTTTAGGTGGAATTTTTTTTCTGTGTTTGTTGTTTTTTACAACAAATTGAATTTAAAAACTAAGCCCATTAACTGAAAAATTCCCATAACTACAACCAAACAACTCCAATCTAGCCAATTCAACCACCCTTTTAAACAGACCGTAGCTAATTCACTCATCTTTTTTATAAATTATTTTATTAGATTTCCTACAAAATAGATTAAACGCATTCATTTCAGTTTTTAAAAATTCAACTTTTGGTGGAATTTATTTTCGTGTTTGTTGTAAAAAAAATTACATTTTTCCAACAAAAAAAAAAAAAAAAAAAAAAAAAAAACTGAAATGAATACCTTCATTGTGTTTTGTATGGGAAATCTATTAAAAGCAGTAAGATTTAGCTCAAAATCTCGAAAGTACTAGATTTCGAGACAATGTAAATGCCCTAAGTTTTTTTTTTAATCGTAAAAAGTTTTTAAAGTTTCCAGACAACTTTAATTTGAAATAAAAGCTCAGCTTCGTCTTTGCTACTATGTAGCTGCCTGGCCTTTCAGTACTTTTTTTACTTAACTTTTTTTTGTTAAGTTTCTAAAATCACTTACATTTAAAGTGTCTTCTACATATTTATAAAAATTGTGTCCATATTCTTCCTGCTCGAATTTTGCTCAGCATCAATCAAAAACTGCTTGTGGCTTGCATTAGAAAATCGCTAGTGCAAATAGGGAAAAGGTTTTTATGTGTAATTTAATTTTGTTTGTTTTTTGTGATGTTTTTTTTTTCTTTTATTTTTTTTTATTTTATCCTTTTTTGTGTGCGATGGTGGCTAAATTAAAGCTTTAAGTTGGTATTGATATTTCCTTTACCACCGCCTTAACAATATCGGGAGTTTTAAAGCACCAATTTTTAATATTTTTACTAACACGACACCAAGCTTCGCCATGTTTGGGTTCCGCGGCCATGCAACGTTCTATAACCTCACGTTGTTGGGCTTCGGTGCCGTGCAGCAATTCAAATTTATAGAAATAAGCCCAAGCATCACCCAAATCGGGATCAATTTTAACCTAAAAGAAGAAAAGAAAATTTAAAATTAAAACTTCAATCCTATAAATAATAGATCATACTGCAAATAAAAACTTACGGTGCGATTAAACCAATCCCGGCATTTCGAAAATTTATGCTCGGACCAAAAGAGTTTTGAAACGGCCAACAAAACATGAGGATCATGTTCACATTTTTTGAGAGCATCAACAGATTTCGTTTTTCTTTGAGGCTTCGTTTCCATGAAAATTGCTTCGGCCCACAGCTCGCCAGAATCGGGACATTCCTGCAAGGCTCGGGCCATCATGGTGCTGGCTATTTCTTTGAGGCCTGCTCTAAGCTCAACACGTATGGCTTCCAACCATAATATAGGAGTTTTGGGATTACGCAAACGTCCTCTTTCCAATATTGAACGTGACTTTGTCAAAACTCCTTTCTGCTCTTCCAGTTTGGCTGACAACAGCCAGAGTGGTATAGAAGTGGGACACTTTTTAATACCATAATTAAAAGTAGCAGCAGCTTCTTCCAAACGATGTTGTTGTTCTTCAATTTGGCCCTTCATCATCCACAATTTAGGGAATTCTGGAAATACTTCAACAGCCTCATCTAAAAGCCTGCAAGCCTCATCCAAACGATCTAAGGCCCATTCTAGACGGGCAGATTTCATCATTACTCTGGGTGTGGGAGCAGAACCTCTGGCTTTAGCCAGCAGACGTCTAGCGCGTTCATATTCGGCATTTTCTGATTCCAATTTAACGGCCGCCAACCAAATATCTTCCGAATTCGGATTAGCTTGAAAGGCCAAAGAGAGAATACCTCTGGCAGCTGGTACATCATCGGCCAACCACTTCGATTTAGCTCCCATCAGCCATAATACTTCGGACTTGGGACAATGAGCAACGGCACGTTGTAGCAAAGCTTCCAAGGATTCGCGGGTACCGTGATTCTTTTCAAAATAAGCCGCTCTCAGCCATATGCTCTTTTTAGAGGGGAATATTTGCAAGGCATGGGCATAGACGGCCCGAGCGCATTCAAATGCATTCTCTTTAGCACACTACAAATAAAAGAAAGGCTTTAGAAGTTTCAAATTTTTTTATCACAACCCATGTTACTTACAAAATCAGCATCATCCATCCAAGTTTGCTTGCGATCTTCTTCCTCCACTCCAACTCCTATAACCGATTTAATAATGGCTTGACAGCAGTGAACGGCACCCGATTTTTCTGCTTCTATAGCCTCTTGGAACCAATGTTCTCGATTTATTTCCACCCCATTCGCTGCCAGAGACGTTAAGGAACGATCTATTATTTTTTCCACCATGTGTATATTGCCATTGGCCTCTTCAAGTTTAGCTGCAGTGGTCCATATCTGCCGATCTGTGGGTATATTTTCGCGTGCTTTATTGAGAACTTTTCGTGCATTTTCATAAGTCTCCAGGCGGGCCAATGCCAGCCATAATTCCACACTAGTATTGCAGCACTCCACAGCACGAGATAGCAAGATTCTCGCATCATCTGGATTTTCCAATTCAACGGCCGCCTTCCACAAACGTACAGAATTTGGGATATGCTCCAAGGCTTTGCGATAAACTCTTCTTTTTGCTTTAGTTTCGGTCTCCAAATCAGCGGCTTTAATCCAAATACGCACGGAAGTGGGTATGTGGCGTGCAGCCTGCGCTATAACTGCTTTAGCGGTATCTATTGGTTGCAGGCGAGCCGCCTCAAGCCATAAATCTTCGGATTGGGGATTAATTTCACAGCCACGCATTATTAAATTTCTTGCCATTTGCACTTTACCCGTAACCTCTTCCAAACGGGCTGAAGCAATCCAGGCTGGCGGATGATTGGGATTTGTTTCTCTTACACTTTTAAGCAAAAGACGCGCCTTTTTTATATCATTTATATCACCGCCATACGTTGGAATCATACTCTGTAAATCGGTTAGGTAACCTTTGGGATCAACTACTGTCTGGCCTGTTACTGAATCCGAAACTTGAGACAGTTTTACATTCATCAAAGTGTTACGAGCCTGGCCTATTTTACGCAAATCTAAATCTCCAGTCGGCGTTAACATACCCGAAGTAGCCACACCAGGCACCATGGAAGCCAACCCTGAAGATGCATCAATGGTGGACGCAGATTCTCCACCCAAATTTCTCGATAGCACACTGTCGGGTAAGGGCGTGAATTTTTCAGCTCTAGGATTACGTTGCTTTCTATTGCGGCTGTCACCCACTTCCGGTATATTGGTCCACTCTTCGCTGGTAACATTAGCCAAAGATCGTTTCAAGTCGGAAAATTGTTGTTGAATTTTAGGTCTTTATTGCAAGTCATAATGTTGGAAAATAGCAATTGTTACAATACCAAGTTTAAAAATTTAATATGAAATATTAATAGTAAATATTACCATGAAGTAGATAATAAAAAAAATTATTAAAAAATATTTTCAAATCATTAAATTAGGCCACTTTTAATACAAATAAGCAACCCAGGCAAAATGTTTTTCTGGCCAACTCTCTCACATCCATGCAAAGTGCTTATTATATAAATTTTCCAAAACAATTGTTAATTTGAGTTTAAAATTAAAAAAAATTAAATAAAAAAAAACAAATAATTGTTAATTTGTATCGTAAACACAAAATCTATTTAGCTAATTTTGTTTTTTTTTTTTTGCCAGGATAAGCAGCACTTGGGCGTAACATCTTTATTTAGGAAGTATATGTACTGAAATCCACTTCTTAAAATATTGTTATATGGTCTCCGCCAGGCTAAACAAAAACACTCAACAATATTAAGAGCTTTCGTCTTTTTTATATCAAATTCATTTTAACGTCGAAATCAGAAACAGGTTAAATCATCCAATTTGATTATTTCATAGTCAAAAAATTATGGTATTAAAAATAATTGCCACAAAACTCGGTAGATATATAATTATTTGAGACCAACAAATTGAACCAATGCGGAGTGAGAGGTTAATACAATAGTAGGCCAGACGACAAAAGCTGTCATAAAATAATTTAAAAAACGCGGGAGTCGTTTCCCACCAACTCAAGGTGGTTTTGATAAAAAAAAAAATTACAACCGAACTAATCTTCGTGGAAAAAAATTCTGCGAAAAATGTTTATGATAAAAAAAGTTTAGAAGTTCATGCCTGCCTTCTATTCATGCCAAGGAGGAATAAAATTTATATTTGCACACACATAAATACCTTTCTTGGCGATATCTTTCCAAATCCTCCCTCAGTCTGCGATCTCTGTATTCTTTACGTTTTTCATCCATACGCTTGTCAATGGAGTCATATATAGCGTCGGCTTCCTCGTCATCTTTGTCATAGGGATCTTTGGAAAACAAAGAGCCACTATAACCACTAAATTCATCATAATTGGAATCGTTCAAATCTTCATCTTCCTCTTCTTCTTCGTCTTTTTTCTTGCGCTTTGCAGCCGGCGGAGCGTGACGGTCATCGGATACATCATTTGCATCACGGGCGGGACCAATATCTGAACGTGTTGTGAAGCCGGTGGCACTATTAACAAGATTTTCACATAAATATTCATCTTCCAATTAAAGAAAAAATTAAATTAATTTTCCTAACTTACCCACGCCCTACACCAGCCACATAGCCCAAGGGTGCTGGAACACCCAAAAAATGTTTTTTATTGCGATTCGCTATAACCGCTGCTGTTACATTTGACATTTTTAAAGTTGTTTATGCGAAATTCTTTTGTATTAATATATTTTTTCCGAATTTTTTCCCACACACTCGCAAACTTTTTCCACTTCTGCGCTAAAATAAAAATTTTTGCGCTAGACAGCTGACGCCACTATAACAGTGATGCCAAAGTGAGTAAATAATTAGCAAAATGTCTTCTTGAGTAATACCAAGTTGATGTTTTTTCTAAGTATTGAATGGCAGTGCTCTTCTTAAGCAATGACGTATTTAGTAACCGTTTACTAAATTTAAATTTTTATTTAATTTCTCCACTTTTTTAGATTTTTCTATTTATGAATTTCTACATGTACGTAGTTCAGTTTTTTTAATATTTCTTTTAATTTAAACATTTTTAAATAGATTTAAAAAATTTTTTACCAAAAATCCTGCTTAGTTTTCTGTATTGTATTAAAAATTTTCTTTTTAATTATGCGGTCTCTTTGTTCTCATCCATTTCCAGTTCTCTAGCCAATAATTGGGTGCGTTCATTTAAGGTTTGTTTCATATCTGGCTCCATCTTCATTATCTCAATGGCTTCTTTTAACAACTGCATAGACTCCAAGAATTTTTCCTGAAAATAAGAAATTAATGTAATGCACATACATACGTAGATATGTATGTACATAGAAATGTGTAATATATGTATATTAAAAAATAATAGTAAAAAAATTTTGCTTTTATTTATCTCACCTGGGTAGCACTTTGTGTTAGTAAACCATTTAAAAATTCTCTTTTGGCCTGCACGAACATGGCCTCCTGCAAGTCCAGTAACAAATTGCCTCTAAATATACTCCAGCCACCGTCTAGCACATCGGCGATGTCCAACAGCTCTTGACAAAGTTCTATTTTACGTTTAATGGCTGCATCGTTCATTTCTGCAAATTAAAACATAAAATAATTTCAGATGGATTTGATTTTCTTTTTTCCTTATTAACCTGGTATAGTGAACCCTGGAGCATTGCCATACAATTGCGTTAAGGCATATTTTACTTGCAAGACATGTGTATTCTTCTCATGCAAAATGTCACGATATCTGTGCAAGAAATCTTCAAATGCCTTGACAGATGTCTTGTCCAATGATTCAATTTCCTTTATCATGGCCATGTTACCCAGATTAATTTGTTTTGCCTGCAGTTGATGTGGGCACAATTGGCAGCGCCAAACAGCGGAGTTGTCCATGGGATTAGTAGAAATTATCTAGATTTTTTTTGATAAAAGGATAAAACATGTTTCTTTTATTTTTATATTAATAAAAACTCACCTTTCCCACTTTACATTTAGTGCACAATATGGCACCCACGAATGTGTTCAGTTCCGTGGGATCCTGACATCTCTGGCAAGTACAATCGAAACACTTGGCCTGAGCTAAATGTTCACGTCTCATCAAAGTGCTTTTTAATGGTTGTGTATATGAAGTACAAATTATATCTCCTTTTGAGATGGGCTGTTTAGCAATGAATATTATGTTCATTTGCTCATCGAACGTGTGACGGGTATTTGAGACGCAATCGTGCGACAACATGGCAGCCAAAGGATATATAGCACGTACTCTTCGGTTCGCCTGGGTTTGACGCACCTCAAAGGAATTTGTGTCTAGACGAGCAGCTACACGCAAAATTTCATCTTCACTCCAATCTGTCATGCCCAATATGGTTTTGATAAATGTCAATAAATTGGCACGCAATATTTTGTACAGTGGCGTATCCAAACGTTCCTCCAGATGGTCTTCTAGGCTAGCGAATTTTTCATACTGAGCCGGATTCTTTTCCTTCATTAGCATGCAGCGTAAAGGCAAAATAACGCAGTAGGCGGATTCTTTTCTGGCCACCTGTTCGCATTCGGGTTTGTAATCGATTTTGGCCGAAAACTTGCGGGCAGACATTAAAGCGCATTCATCTAAATGGTGAAGCGATTTCTCACAGTCCGGACCACACAAAGGCCAAGCGCATCCTTTGCATTTATAATAGTTCTTAACAGGAGTGGCGAGCTTGCGATGACAGCCCAAGCACAATGGGGAGCTGGCAACTTTAGGCCCATATATAAGAGGAGATTCACGCAAAATTATTTCTCCCAATTTAATATCGCGGGTGGCTCGTATATGACGGCCCAATAAATCATTTTTGACAACCTGTTGATTAGTGTAAACAAAAACTTAAATTAATAAAACATACTTTTAAATAGTTAAGCACAAAATTTAACACACACTTTTATATGTATGCAATTAAATGAACAAGTAGAGCGCCAAAATGTCTGCGGCAAATTAATTATGTATGTGTACATGTACGTATGTATGCATGTATGTATGTATATATGTATGTATGCATGTATGCACATACATACATGCTTATTTTATCTCTTATTCCTAAAGTGTATGTTATCTTTTGCTTTAAACTGTATGCTTGTGTTTAAATACTATTCACCTCATAACATTTACACTCGGCCTTGTGACCTTTTTTCCAATGAATTTTCTGATGCTCTTTACCACAGTAATACACTTGCTTGCAGGCCATACACTTTAATGAAGCCGGCACACCGCACACGGCACACTGCGACGGATTGCTCATTGTATTTCCTTCCTTTTATTTTTAACGTTTTAATCACAAATATATCGTTATTGATGTTGATTTTTTAATGTTATTAAACTTGTGAATTATTGTTTTTTAATTATTATTAATGCTTGAGCAAACATAAATATTTATTTTAATTTGTTTGCGTAATCGAAAATTGCGATCAGTTCGACCAACCACTGTGAACGGAAAGACAAATGAAATAAATTATTTTTCTCTTACAAAAGAAAACAATGAAATTTTCTTTTCTTTCTTTATTTTCGCCTCGCTCTCCCTTCTAAGCACCACCACCACCACTAACCAAACTAAAGTCTCACAAGAAAAACTGCATCATCTACATGAGAAGTGTCTATAATATCAACAACGAAGAAGAAAAATTATTTTAAAATAAAAGAACACCCATTCAGATATAATCGTCAATAGACGGACGCAAACAAAAAAAAAACAATAAAAGCAGGCAAAATCCTCTTGCTTACACACACACACACACACACACACACAAGCACTCGCACGTGTACATTTGGGCCCAGAACAATCGGCCCTATTCCGTAAACCATCCCATAGACATGTTTAAAATTAATAGCGTGCCATAACCCGCAAAAAATCTTAAGCGACATAATTCTCGAACCCCATTTTTTCTAAGAAAATCGATTATGTGCGATCGTAAATAGTAGATTTTCGTAAAAAAAACGGGATTCGAAAATTAAGTCACTTAAGCTTTTTTGGCGGTTATGGCTCGATATACGATAATTTTCATTCAAATATATTTGATATTTGAGGGTCTATATTATAGAAAAATTAAAAAAATCTGCAAAAATTGTAAATTTCTAAAATTCTTTTATTTCAAAACGACTCGATTTACAGAACAGGGCTGAATAATGACGAAAAATGTGTGTTTGAGTGAAGCAGCATTAGAAGCAGATCGTTAAAGGAATCAAAACTTTCATGGGAATTGCCTGAATGTTTTTTTTTTTTTTTTTTTTTTTTGTTAAAAAAATAAAAGTACAAATTTTATTTTTCTACCGAAAAGTTGCTTTTTGAATTTCGAAAAAATTGAAGAGCATCAGTTTGGCTAAAAATAAAAGTTAAAAATCGTTCAATATCTAAAGACGAAATTTCCCCCCTGAAAAGTTATTCACAGACTATGCAATATTATTCAGTACTTTATTGCTAGTATTATTGTCGTTTTGCTAAACACTATTCAATAAATTGCACAATATTAAAAAAAAAAAATATGTATATGAGTATGGGGCAATTTTTCTTACAATATCGAGTCAGCACTGTCAAAAAAGCTTAAGCGACATATTTTTTTAACTTCGTATTTTACGAAAATCGATTATTTGCGATCGCACAAAATCGATATTCATCATATTCATTTTCGATTTTGGTAAAAAATCGAAGTTCAAAAATTATGTCGCTTAGACATTTTTGCTGGTTATTCGACGATATATGTGAAAGTAAACAGAAGCTCCCACATGTGCATTTAAGAAATTTTAAAATAAATTTTTTATGATACATACAAAATCCCAAAAAGTAAATAATAATTTGGCTTAGAAAGCGATATGAAATTTTAAGCCTAATCAAATCATAAATATAGAAATAAATGAAGTTAGAAGAATAATTATAAAACTAATTAAATAATTTCGAATTAATTAAAAAAATAAAAAAATATATTCAGTTATGTGCACAATGTGGTCAACACATAACAAAATATTTCCTGTTGGGCAATATTAATCAAAAGAATTTTGATTTTATCCAATATATTGTGCAATTTTATTGTACAATATTAATTATTGCACAATAATATTGCAACTGTGTGTGAACCTTAAGAGTGTAAAGTCATGCTAAAGAAATTGCTTTTCAAGAGCGCTGAACTCTGCTAATCTTGTTAAATAAAATTTTTTGCTTATGACTTTTTTTTATTCTGCATTTCGTTTCGTTTTAATTTTTTGTTTATTTTTTCTGTTCAGCGAAATAGCTGATTATGAAATTATGTACTCTTGTCTTCTTCTTTTTTTTAACGATTCAGTTTTTTGTTGGAATATCTTTCTTTCGATTGTAACGTAGCTGAATGCAAAGTGTATTAATATTAAGTTAGCTCATGAGCGCAGCTGATTGTCAGCTGACTTTATCCCTTCTATCAAATTCCATATAAATTAGCATAAAAACTTAACCCGAACTGTCAACATACAAATAAAAATAGTCCTACAACAAATTTGTACATATGCATGTTGTTGTAATGGTAAGGCCAAATGAATGGCAGAAACGTAATCGAAATGCGAAATATAGCTGGTTATATTTTGTTCAAGTGTTTAAGTTGCCTTAAATGGTATTTTGAGATTTTTAAAAAGCTTTTCTTTCTTCTAAAAAAACTAAAATTTGTTTAGTTGTGCCACTACTTACATGCAAATGATTATTTTTTCTCCCTGTTCTCGACTAAAATATTTCAATTCTTTTCCACTTCTGTTGCAATCACCACCATGAAGGACAGTTTTTAGAGGCTGTAGTTTTTCACAATTTTGTTTCTTTGTAATTGTTTTGGACACATGTTCACATTTGTCATTATACATATATTTCCCAAACATTTGAGAAAAGAGCCGAGCTGTTCGTTCGTATGTGACTAGAGAATGAAATAGAGAAATTTTTGAGTTTTAGTTAATAGTTCTTGTATAAAATAAATGACAAAATACATACGTACCATCACGTGAATATTTTATGGTTGAGAGAAATTTGGTTTTTGTATTTTAATTTTTGATTTGCTTAATACACAACCAACAAGTGATAATCATAGTACATGATGTATTTGAAATTTCAAAATAAATTTGGTTTTGAATATTTTTAGATACGATTGAAGATACAATATGTTGTTTTTTTATTTTGGCCTCTTAAAATATTTTTTTCTGTTTTTTACAGCTCCAAAAAATTCCAAACATATTTTCTTGTTTTCAATATAAAAAATGGATCGAACGTTTTCTGTCGACATCGTGGTCCAGTCTGTATTTTTTTAACTCCTTACTTTTTTATAGGAATCGAATGTTTTGAAAATCAAACATTTTGAAAACGCCATATTTAAGATTTATGTTTTAAATGTCTAGAGCATTATTTTAAACTTGTGAAATTAATGTGTTTTCACTTAGGGCCTGTTCATCTAAATGCGAATGATAGATTCGACCGAATATTTATATTGAAAACAAAAACAAATTTCAGATTTTTGTTTTTGTTTCTAATATAAATTTGCGATCGAATCTATCGTTCGCATTTAGATGAACAGGCCCTTAGTTTAATTATTATTGTTCGAACTTTGTTTGTTTCTATATTTTCGTTTTTGGAAATCGTGGCTTTTCAAAGCGTGCGTGTTCCAGAACACCTCAGACAATAGCCTTGGATTAAGTAATTAATTCCATGCATCAGTTCTTAAACAAGCTGCTACGTAAGAGGATTGTAAAAAAATTTTAAATTTTATTTTTATAATTAAATTATTTTTTTAAGCTTTAGGTCTTTATTTATAATTATAGTTTTTATATTCAATATTTCGTTAACCTTCAGTTAACTTCTTCAGGAAATCTATTATTTATTTTTTTAATAAAAAAAAAATAAAAACTAAATAACAAAAATTAAATAAATTTAAAAAAATATTTGAAAAAAAAATTAAAAAAATATAAATAATAATAAACCGAAGCTAAACGCAATATTGAATATAAAAACTATAAATATAAATAAATACCTAAAGCTTAAAAAATAATTTAATTATACATATAAAAAAAGGTCGAAAAATTTTACAAAAAACTTTATTTTGTTCGAACTTTTTCGTTTTTTAATTTTTATTTGTTTCTTTATTTAATATTTGTATTGTATATGTATTAATAATTACAAATTATTATCATTATTTTAAACATGTTTATTTTTTAATAAAAAAAATTGGAGGAAATCAGTCTTTTTTTAATATATAAAAAATTCAGGAGAGAAAAAAAATGTTATTTATATTTAATTGTTTGTTTAATTTTTTTCCTTTTTTCACACACAAAAAGTGGATAGCATAGTTATTAATTACATATGTATATAATTTTTCTTTTATTACAAAATATTATTAGCTGACACAATAAAAATAATATTGAACATTTTTCACTAACTAATATTTAGACAAAATTGAAAGTCAGCATTTTTCTTATGGAAGTTTTTATATTTATGTGTGTATATTTCTTTCAAGGAATTTTTTATATTTTATTTGAGGCGTCGTTTCATATATAGTCAGATTATTTTTATTTTTATTTTAATTTTAGTATAAGAAAGCCTTGAAAACATTTTTCATATGTAATACAGCAAGATTAAGCACAAAAACAAAAGTTTATTAAAAATCCAGTTTGTCAACTGTGCAACTACAAAATTTAAAAAATAAAAAATAAACCATACTGTATTACAAGTAACGACGCAGCGTTTCTTACTTGTTTCTGCAAATATGTTTTGTTTTTCTAATAAAATTTAATATTTTCTTTTGCTTTGTACTCAATAGGTATGTTTTATTCGAACTTTATATAAATATTCAGAACAAATTTAAGTGTGTATAAACTTATTAAGTAGCTATAGCTATAGCTGCTTAAAAATTAAGTAGGTATATGTTTCGAATAAAACATACCTAATGTTATTCTTAAATTAAAATGCACTCGTAGACACACAATAACAATCATTAAAAAAAATTTTACACTTTTATATTAAACATTCAAGCACAAGCAGCAGTACCTACAACGTACGTGTACGTACACACACAACACAAACATATATAAATAGTCTTAATTATAAATTTTCTCTAGACAACAATAAATTTAATTAAATCTTAATCTTGAAGCACTTTTGATCTTTATCATTTCATATTTTTTTCTTATTCATTCAAAAATAATAAAAATGAAAAAATATAAAACAAGTACAAGAACATGAGATGTATCTATATGTATAAAATAAATAGGAATTCACTTTACTTTGCAGGTAAATTCCTTTTTTCTACTTTTTATATTTACTAGTTACTTTCTTTAATTGTATTTGTATTTCAATATTTGTATCTTTATTGTTTACACTGTTCTACATAAAATATTTAAAAAAAAAAAAAATCAATAAAACTTTCTTCGGTTTGCGAATTTCAGTTAAACGAGAACACATTTTAAAATATTTAACATTTTGAAATTCTGAAATATTGAATAAATAAATCAATAGAACTTTCAGTTTACGAATTTAAGCTAAACGATCACTTTTGTAATTGTGTATTTAAAAATATTTTGAAGTTTTATTCTATTTTTATCTTCTAAAAGTGTATTTTTTTTCAAAATTTTTGGGTTTATTTCAAAAGAATTGCTTTTACACAAGTTTTCTTTAAGTGTTACACTTTTTGGAAATTGCGAAATTAAGTTCGAATTTTCGAAGATTGATATTTGTAAGAAAAAAAAACGATATATATTGTAGGCAATAAAGATCTGGGTTATCTAAATATGTTCGATATTTCAAAGTTACTTTCGAATTTCGCCTTAAAATTTTTTTAAACTTTGGCTTTTTTTTTAAATAATTATTGTTGGAAGATACATACATATGTATTTGTAAAAAATAATATATATCTGAAAAAATAATATATAATTTGAGTTCTCTAAATACATATGTTCGAAATTTCAAATTTAATTTTGAATTTAGAAAAGGCTTTTTCACAAGAGACTACTTGTTAGTTTAATTTATATTTAAGAACTTTTTTGGAAATTTCGAAATTAAGTTTGATTTTTTGAATATGCATATTTATAAAAAAAAACAATATATCATGCCATAACCGCTTAAGCGACATAATTTTCGAACCTCAATTTTTGACCAAAATCGATTATTTGCGATCGTAAATAATTGATTTTCGTAAAAAAAAACCAAGTCCAAAAATTTGTCGCTTAAGCTATTTATGGTTATGGCTCGATATATTATGGCAATACAGATCTGAGTTCTCTTAATACGTTCGAAATTTAAAATTTAATTTCGAATTTCGCGTTTAAGAATTTTGAAATTTTTGGCTTTATTTTAAAAGAAATCATTTTTAGCCATTTTTTGTGTCTTACACTTTATTGGATATTTCGAAATCTAGTTCGAATTTTCGAACATATATATTTGTAAAAAATAAATCACATAATAAGCAATAAAGATCTAAGTTCTCCAAATATGTTCGAAATTTCAAGTTTAATTTCGAATTTATAAAGGCTTTTTTCGCAAGAGACCACTCTCGTTAATTTAGCGGGAATCGCATAACTTCATTCTAACTTAAATTTAAGAACTTTTCTGGATATTTCGAAATACATATGTATTTGTAAAAAATAATATGCATAATAAGCAATAAAGATCTATGTCCTCGAAATTCGAAATTAAATTTCAAATTTCGCATTTTTAAAATTTTTAAAAATTTGGCTTTTTATTGTTTGAAATTTCAAATTTAAAACGGTTTTTTCACAATAGACTTCTCGTTAGTTTAGCGAAAATCTCGTAAATTCATTCTAACTCAAATTTAGTATTAGTGAATGTTTGAATATTCGAAATTGTGTTTAAATTTTTTAAATATCTGCTAATAATCATTATTACAAAAGCGAAATCTGTGAAATATTCTAGTAATTTTAACAACTTCACACCCGAGGAAATTATAATATAATACTCGTATAATACATATAATTCTGAATTGGTCTCGTCATTATTTTTTTTTTTAATTTTTTAGCACAGTGTTATTTGATCCAGGTGGCAATTACTTAATTATAGAGAATAAAGTTTAAATTTTCTAATCTGAAACCTAAAAATCTATATTTTTTTTTTTTTTTTTTTGAATTAAATAAAGAAATATTTTGAAAAAAGATTTCGTTTCATTCAGCCATCTTTAAAACTTGCTTTGGGGTCTTTTGATAATTTATGCACTTAAATATTGAAAAAAGTATTTAGTAGATACTTAAATAAATAAATAAAAGAAGAAAAGAAGAAAACTACTCTATAATTTGTTGGTTTGTAAGTTTATGCATATAAAGTAATAATTGTTGCTCTTACAACATTAATTTTCATTCTTCCTTTCCCTCGAAATGATGATAGTGATGATGTATGTGCTCGTGCACATAACGATGTATGAGGGAGGAGGAAGTGGTGCTTGTGTTGGCAGCTGCTGTATTGGCTAGAGTGGCGGTGCCTGTATTGTTGCTTTCATTGCTGTTAGCACTATTGCGACCAGTCTCGGTAGCAACCATAACTTCTTCTAGATCTGCGTGAAGGACTTGTGCCAAATCTTCTTCAATCTCTAGAGCATCGTCGACCAAGTGAAGGTTATCGTTAACTTCACTGTCGGCACTAAGCAAGGTGTCACCGCCATTTAGAGAATATTTACGCTGTGTCATCTGTGTGTCCTCATCATCTGCATCATCATCCAAATCTACCAATGTGCCCTCGGCCACGTGTCTTGTGGCTATGATGGAATCATTTACCAACTCTTCTGGCATCTGCACGGGCGAATCATGTTGTGAATGACTTTCTTCATCACTGGTCTGACCGAGCAGATTTTCGCATTCGACTGAATCACCATCGATATGCAGGGTGGTGGCATAATCGCTGTCATCTCTTATGCAAAGTTTTGAGTTTAAAGATACATTGTTGGCTTCGGCGATTAAAGCATTGGCGCGTCGATGTTTTAGCATGCGATGTTTGCGTCTTTGATTGTTTTCACGGCCAGTGGCAGTGGCAGAGACTAAATTTGTTTGTTGCAATTTTTCGCTTAGTTTAGCATACAGGAGTTGATCATAATTCTTGACTTGATCTCGCCGCCATTTGTCTAATTGTTCCAGGGGCGGCTTCTCTATGGTGGGACTTACCAAGTGCAGGGCAGCCAAATTATGTTTTGAGGAGGAGGGCAGTCGTTGATATCCATGATATTGAGGAGAGTTTTGTGTAGCACTGCTTTGGACTTGTGATGACTGATGCTGATGCTGGTGATGAGTCTGGGCGTAGGAGCCGCTGCGTAAAATTTTACTGGTTTTTATTTGATTTGGGGTCACAGCTAAACTCAAATGGGATTTGGAAATTTTTTGTGTGTTGCTAGACATGATGGGCTGCACCGTAGCTATTTGTTGATGTTGCTGGCTGCTGGTAACAGCTGGTGGGCTGGTTGCTTGATTAGCCAGCGAGGAGTGGGGTGGGGGTGGGGGTGGGGGTGAGTGGCTTAAGCCTCCACCACAGATGGTGGCATGCAAAAAGGAATCATAACCACAGAGATTCATTTTACCATGATGTCCAGCCGCTGAGCTGCTACCACTGGCGGCGTTAAGGAAGCCATTGTGGGCTGCTATAACGGCCGGATTAATGGCCAGTTGTTGGTGATAGATGGGAATGTGTGGTTGGAGATGATGGTAGATGTTGTTGCTGCTATTTGTACTGTTGTGATGTTCGTGCAGAGTTGCATCGTTGTTGCTGTTGCTGATGGTATTTACACAACTGCTGGAGCGCTGACGGCCGCTCGAGTAATGTGACTGATGCGGACTGGCTGAATGGGAATTGCTGTGATTGGCAATTAACGTAGGAATTTTCGATACAGTATTGGAGCGTTGACGCTGTTGTGAAACTGTTGTTGCTGTTGCTGTTGATGTTTGAAGCTGTTGCGAGTGTTTGCTGCTGGAGTTCTGCTGATGTTGCACAAGATGCTGTGGGTGATGTTGTGTTTGTTGTAATGGAGGTTGCGAATGTCTGATGGGGCTCACATTTGCTTGGGGTTTTCTATAAATAATAAAAGCCAAAAATTATACAGATATGAATGAAGTATTAAAGGATCAGTTAAGGCTCAGTTAGCCGACTGTAATGGAATGTAACTGGAACGGTAGGAAACAGCTGATCGGTATTGTTATGTGAAAAGTAATGAAAATGGTTATATACATATGTGTAACCGGAATGTAAAGGCTCAGTTAGCCGACTGGAATGCAACTGCAACGGTAGGAAACAACTGATCAATATTGTTATGTAAAAAAATTCTTACATTCTGATTACATCTCTATAATCATTTTCATTACTTTTCACATAAAAATATCGATCAGCTTTTTCCTACTGTTGCAGTTACATTACATTACAGTCGGCTAACTGAGCCGTAAAGATTATAAAGGGCATTAATAAAAAATACTTAAAAAATACGCTATGACGACCCATGTAAGAAATAATTTAACACTGTTTCCAATTTTATCAGAATTTTTCTGATCATTATTGGAATAACATGCAATGTTGCCAAATTTCACAAAAGGAAAGAAATTTGCAAAATAAAAAAGTTATGCATTTGCATGCACATGCATACATACATATGCAGATAAATAAATTAGGAAAATAAATTAGAAAAACGGAAATAAAAAATTTGTTTTCAAAATATTTTGAAAACTTTTAATTGAAAAAAAATTCGCTTACCCATTCAGCTGAAAACACAAACGATTCTTTTCCATGCTTTCCCTTATAATGCTTATAAGATCATTGCGATTAAGCGCCGTTTTCCAACACTCAGCTGAATTGCGTTTTTGAGCTCCTGCCGCCGTCTTATTTATCTTGAGAGGATTGCGCAACTGTACACCATCCACAACATCTACACCACTGTGATTCAACTGCTGATCGGCATGCCAAGGCAATTGGTGTTGTGTAGGCGGTTTTTGAAGATGCCGATTTTTATAGCAGGTCTCATTGCCCACCGATAAGCTGCGCTGTCTAGTTTCCAAGCAATCTTGATGCTAAATGGATGCAATTTACACACACATGCATATGCACAATGTTTTTTATGAATTTATAACCATAAGAGTTGTAGCAGATGGCAAAGAAACATATTAAAGTGGTGCAATATCGCGCCAAACAAATGTAAGAGTACATATAAATAAAAAGAAAAAAAAACAAACAATATTAAAATAAATAAATTAAAAATACTAATATATATATTGTTACCTTAATATAGAAAAGCCTAATTTATTAATTTTATGAAATATAGAACATCTAATATATCGAAAAATTAAAAAAAAAACGATGAGTTAGGACCTTTCTATATTAAGATAACGATATGTATTTATACAAATTATAAAGAAAAAAAATATACGTTTAAAAGGAAAATTGGCAACATGTCAATAGCATATTGTTAGCAGCATACTCAGAATATGAATAAGTAGTCTATGGCAGCATATTTGCATACATATCGCACTTGTTCCTCTAAAGGAGGTCAACTCATAATTTTGCAATTTGTAACCCCCTTTTTAAAACTTCGTGGTAATTAGCTTTAGTTTAGTTTGCTCTAGTTTGCATTTCAATTTCAGGAAAAGAAAACAGCTGAAGCAAACATTTTCAGCTGCTTTCTTGACGATGCCATGAATCTTGATGAATGAACTTGCTTTTAAATTGCTTTTAACTTGTCGCACCTATTAATTTCACCACTTTTAGACACGCGAAGTTTACTTCGTAAAGCCTTAATTCAGCTGGGAGAAAGACAGAAAGGGAAAGTATTCTTACTTCTGTCTTTCACGTAGCAGAATTTAGACATTGCAACGTAAAATTTGCGTGTCTAAATGGGGTATATGTGTGCAAAACTGGGGTCGAATCGTCACATCCGTGAACGTACAACTCGTCAGGTAAAAACACCATTTTCGGATTATGACATACGTGAACGTACTGAATTGCCATTCAGCTTATACGATTGACGTATCACTTAACTCGTTTTCGTACGATTGCCGATACGATAACGGATGTGACGATTTGAGCCCGGTCAGAAAAACTTAAACGTTTGCCTGCAGTATTATAAATATCAGCAGTGTTGCCAGATTTGTTGCCATCTATCCTGACAACTTCAGCGAAAAGAAGCATTTAAAACGACTTTCACACAAGCAAAGTTTACTTTGCAAAGTCTTGTGTTTGTAGGATAAAAGTTTGTAGGATAGAAGTGTAAAACCCCTTACGCTGCTAAACACTATTTTTTATCAGTTTTTTTTTAACAAAAGAAAAATTACAAGACCTACCTTTTGTTTTCGTGATTTCCTTAGCATTTTTATGCGTGTTGAAGCCACATGTTTCATATAAGCCTCATTTGTGGTCGGCGTTTTGTTGGCGGGATATTGAACTGTAGGTGAAATGGCCGCCGCATTGCGACTTTCATCTACCGCCGCCTGACATTCTCTACAAGCCTCAGGTGTAGTAGTATCCGCCGCAACTGTCTTCACATTATCATATATTGTTTCCAGTGGTGAATTTGGTGTTTCGGTAGGATTTGGCGGCACAGATTGCTGTTGATTACAGCATTGTTGTTCCGTTTTTAGTTTACTTAATAACTTGTGGCTTTTCGAGGCTGATTTATGGGCCAGAACTTGAGACAAATTCGAGCCATTTAGATGAGTATTTTCACGATCTTTATCACTATTACTATCGTCGTCTTCCTCGTCCGATTTGATTAGTTTGCGCGGCCTATAGCGGTGAAGCCTGCGATTAGCTTGCGAAGCTGACGCCAAAGGCACCGTCCTCTGTACTGAATCTAATACCATCGCTCCGGAAGGGGTTTTCTTATTTTTGGCAGTTTTTGATTTACCCTCCGGCGAAACGGTAAGACGCACATTTATGGTTTTACTACCGCTATGCGGCACGACTACAGACTTCCCAATTGATTCGTAAATGGTATAAACAATACCCACAATATCATCTTTAGTAATTTTTCCATGATGGCCATCCAAATCGTAGAAAGTGAATGAGAACTGTAGCGGTTGTGATGATTTGCCACCCTCTACCGAAACATCGCAAGTAAATTCCTGGAAATGTAAATATTTTTGTAAAAATGTTTATTAACAAAAGAAAAATAAGTTTAAGAATTTTTTTGTTGTTAATGTATTTTATGGGATTTTTAATTTAATTGATGGACATTCATACTAAATGTGTACATAAAATGTGCTTCAATTGAGGCCTTCTTCAATCAATGGCTACCAAATGCTAGACCAAAACTTCCTAACAGTCACTTAAGTAGAGACCACATGTGGAGACTTGTAAGAAAAACTCCTTGAAATACATACAATACAAACATAAATACATACATATATACTACACACTCATATATGTGTATATATGTATGTACATTCATACATACATATGTACGTATGTAAATACGTACATATAGCATTCAAAGATTTTCTAGACAGGCGGTGCGTTTTTATACAATTAAAAAGTGTACAAACCTAGATACATACATGTAAGTATGTATATGTATATGCATACGAGGGCGGTCTCAGCAAGGTCATCTAGTTTTAGCTGACCTTGCTGAAAAGTAGCAACCTTAGAAAACATATGTTTTAAGTTTCAAGGCGCTACGTAGTTGCTTTTTTAGGATTCCGTACACTAAACGTGAAAAGTAACCCTATTGTTTTCCCTAAGATGTTCGTTTGGCTGTCTGTAGATCATAGGCTGTTTGCTCGAGAACCGTAATGGAAACCGTAAGAGACAAACTCTTGAAATTTAAAAAAGTTCTAAGATTAACGGCCAGGCCCACGATGTCGACAAGAAACTTTCTATCGCTTACTTATATTGAAAAGAAATACAAAATATGTATGAAAATTTGTTTGTGTTTTTTTTTATAAGTAAGCGATAGAAAGTTTCTTGTCGACATCGTGGGCCAGGCTGTAAAAAAAATTACCTAAGCGAAAAAATCGCCAAAAACTAAAAAATGTGCCAAATCTAAAAAAAATCGCTAAAACTAAAAAAACCGCCAAAAAGCGAAAAAATCGCCAAAAACGACAAAACTAAAAAAACGAGAAAAATTTAAAAAAAAATTCGCCAAAAACAAACAAAAAGCACCAAATCTAAAAAAACTCTAAAACTAAAATAAATAGCCAAAAACTAAAAAAAATCGTCGAAAACGACAAAACTAAAAAAGCACCAAAAACCGAAAAAAATCCCAAAAACGAAAAAAGCGCCAAAAGTAAAGAAAAAACTTCAAAACTAAAACAAACCGCGAAAACTATAAAAAAAACCTATAAAATCGTAAAAAAATACAAAATAAATTAAAACAAAAACGCCAAAACAATTAATGTTAAAAAAATTATACATCAGGTAAAACATTCGATTATAGGCTAAAGTTCGTATAGTATTACATACATATGTATGTATGTATGAGGTGTCCGTAAGGAACCCTTTGTGTGCAAGTCAAAGTCGCAATTTACTGAATTTATTTTAGTTGGGGATTAAAAACAACGTCGTGAAGTGTTGCGCAATGCTTTACCGCAAAAAGGCCGAGTTCTTGCATCGATTCGTTACCATGAATGTGAAATGAGTTCAACACGTCACATTTGAAACAAAATGACAGTCAAATCAATGACAGTTCCGTCTGCAGACAGAGTCATTGCGTCCGGTTTTTGGGATACGCGTGGGATATTTTTTGTTGATTATTAAAAAAGGGGAAACAATCACTGGCGATTATTATATTAATTTATTGCAGCGTTTAAGTACTCAAATTAGAGCAAAAAGGCCGCATTTGACAAGAAAGAAAATGTTGTTTATTTATTATTATTATTGCGATGGCCAGTATTGGGAGCATTGAATTAAAATTCGAATTACTGCATCACACAATTTATTCGGCAGCTGTAGCTCCCTTGTATTATGATCTATTTCCAAACTTGGAAAAAAATGGCTCGGTGGTAAAAGATTTGCCAATAATGAGGAGCTGAAGTCTGAGAATGATGGCAATTTTAACCTTTAACTACTGTGGTGGTGGTAAATTTTACCCTCTCCTATTTATTTTTTTAATTTACTCTCTTCAGTTGAGTGCTATCAATTTTATTCTCTTTGTATCTTCTCATAATCCTATTACTATTATTCAGTTATGTTTTGATCGTCGTATGTATCATCATACAAGCAGATATTTATACGTGCAGGTATAAAAATTACCACTCCTCCGGGCATACGTTTTTTTTTTATTATATATATATATATATATATATATATATATATATATATATATATATATATATATATATATATATATATATAATTTGTAATTTTTCTTTGTTTTCTTTTTTACTATTAATGATATAAATTTGCCTGTGAAAAAATACCTTTATTGTTTTTTTTTAATACGTTTTTTTAAAAGTTATGTTTGTTCCTTTTTTAGTTTTAAGAAAGGTGAATATGAAATAAAATCCTTGTTTTGTTTAACCAGAAGTTAGATTTCTTTATTTTATTACTTTATTCATTTAAAAATGTGTCATCGAATTCCAAATAAAAGCAAATAAATCCAAAAAATCTTTTTTTTTTGCAAAATTTTCCAAAATTAAAAAAGGGTAAAATTTACCACCACCACAGCATGTACACCAAAATATTTCACCTCAGTAGTTAAAGGTTAAGGAGTTAAACAATTCTTACTATATAAATACATGCTATTGAAGTTAATGAATAACGCTGAGAAAAGTGTATCGAGCTAAAAGGGGATTATGTTAAGAAATAAAAACAGTTTTTCCCAAAATTTTTTTGCATTTTCTTTGTTGTTTTTTTGATACAGCCCTCGTATAAATATTAATGATTTGGAAATCCAAAATCAATTTTACACATACATACATGTATATACACCCGCACTCATTCACCGAAACGCCCATAAAGCCATCAGTGCCAAACACCACATCCACCAAAATCTTTTTTTCCTTCTACTTGAAGGCAATCATTATTAAAATGAATTATATTAGATTTTTATCGCCCGAAGATTTAAAGAAAATACAACTAATGGCGCTTGTATGAAAATATACAAAATAACAACAACAACAACATCCAACAACAGAACAACGTATTAAAAAGAATAACAAACAAACAGTTCAAGTTAAGAATGTTCATGGAAAGCAATTAAAATTTTCTAAAACTAAAAAGCCAAACAAAAATTTTGTTTTCCTTTGAAAAAATATTAGAAGAAACAAAAGAAAACAACTGGAATGTATTATAAAATTAAATAGAAAGTCGTCCCCGGGGTGTTATTTAAAAAAAAACCCCAAGAACAACAACAGCACATCATCAACTTTGAAGTGTGAAATGAAATTTATTATGAATTCTGTACAATTTTCTAAAAAAATCGTGGGTTTATCTGCTAAAACTCTTTAAGCGTTAGATACAAATGTGTGGATGTGTATCTGTATGTATGTTTGTGTGAACACACATACATATGTATGTATGTACATATGTAATTATGTTTGCTTTCAAATTTGGATAAATTATTTGCTTTAAACATACGCCTTCTATTGACAAATAAAATAAAGTTTCATGCAACTAATTTCGATCGTATGCCCGATTTACATTAGCGGTATTCAGTATCCAGTGCGTTTTAAATTGCAACTGTTTGTCCCAGTACAGACTTGCAATTTTTGCTGCAGCAACAATTCTCCTACTGACAACTAATAAAAAGAGTTCCACGCAACTACATACACAAGTTCATGAAAAATTTAATATAGCAAATTCAATCATTCATTAGAGGCCTGCGTAAACAGTCTTGAAATGTAAATACGTCTTGATTTTTTAAATGCATTCTCGTGGCATGTATTATACTAAACCAATAATAAATACTGTCGTATAGTAAGCGAAGCACGATGTATGCATTGGTGTTCGTGTCTTCAGATGTAGATGTTAAGCTATTATTGGCACAATTTTAGAAAACTAACTCCGACAGTAGAAATATTTTTTTTTACATTTTTTTCAATTTTTTTGTTATATAGATTCTCAAATATCATATCTGAAAGAAAATTATCGTGTATGATTTTAAATACGTCTGCAGGACCATTATTAATTTTTTGAAAACGAGAAATTTACTCGGATTCGATTTACAGAACAGGATCGTATGTTTGTGTTTAAGGGAGGTTTTTTTAAAGCAAGCGCACACAACTAATGTCAATGAATTTTTTGCATTTGTATGTGCGTGTGTACATGCATGCCATTTGTATACGCCGCCATGCGTAGGAAGAAGTAAGCATCACGAAATCTTTCGTCACGAAGTATTCTCTTTTTTACTTCTATACCTGCAATAACTGAAACAAATTTCTTCGAAGCAGTGTTGTTTAGCGTTTGTTTTAGAAGACTTCGCTGTAGTAAAGCATTTGCAAGATCCGTCATGTCTTGAAATTTCTTTTAAATGGCCCTTTTGCAGGGGTCTATCATTCATACATACTTGTTGATGCATGTAGTTAGTGCATACAAAAAATTATTATACACATTAACATACATATATTTTTTTTTTACTTTTTACCTCTAAACGTATATGCTCTTCAGCACGTTGTTGGTGTTGTTGTTGCTGCTGCTGCTGTTGATGGTGATGATGCTGCTGTTGATATTGCGCATGATGTGCGTGACGTGTTGAAGAGTGGCTATTGAGTTGTGTTTCCATCTGTCCCTCAGTATCATGTGCAGCTGTTGTCTGTTGTTGTTGTTGTTGCTGTTGACAATCTTGCTGCTGTTGTTGTTGTTGTTGGCCATGTTTACTATGGCTACTGCCGCCAATGCCAGACTGTTTTTGATGTTTGCCATTTCCACCGATATCCTTTGCACCGTTATATGCCAGTGACAGCTGTTGTGCTGTAACATGATGATGTTGCTGCTGCTGCTGCTGTTGCATTAGTAGTAGCTGTTGTTGTTGTTGTTGCTGATGTAGCAACTTTTGATTGTGCCTTTGATTGTTGTTGGTGGCAGATGTTATGTGGCACGCATTTATGCCTGATGATGGCGATGTAGTTGTGGTAGCCGGCGCTGTTGTTGCACCAATTATATTGACAACCGGTGAACGTAATGGGATATTGTTTTCACGATCACTAACCAACAATAGATCAGGCGGAGCGCTGCAGGAGGAGGAAGCTCGCACCTGATGGTACATTAATTCTTCGGAATCGGTGGTGCATTCTTGGACTGCAAAGAGACATTAAAAAAAAAGAATTTAAGTAAACTTATGGATCTGTTTGTCTAGTAAGATTTAGGATTTATACATACATACATATGTATATGCAATTATAAATGGAAGTACATAAATTATAACATACTTTATTTTTGCCTTAATATAGAAAGGCCCTAACTTGTTACTTTTCTGAAATCAAGATATATTAGATGTTCTTTTGTCGAAATATAAAAAGAAATCGATTTAAAAAGAAATAAGTTAAGAACTTTTTATATTAAGGTAACTATATGTATGCCTAAGCAACTGGTAATGATCTGCTAAAGTGTTGCTAAAATGAAATACCAAGCTCATAACTAGTTTTTTTTAGTAGTGATACTATTGAATTAAATTAGCGATATGTGGCATCCATAAAACTCAGAGTTGATATTTAAAGGCATCTTTTATAAAAATTATTACGATTTTATAAAGGCTTAATGAGAAAAATTTTTATGAAAATCTTTTTTATAAACCCTTTTTAAAGCCTTAGTAATTTTTATATATAAGGCTGTGGGATGTTAGCCTATTGATAAAAAGATTTTATACAAAAACTCTATGCCAAAGAGTTGCTAAAGCTGGTTTTACATTCATTACATTTGAATTGTCATCTATGCTTCTCATATATTTAACTTCACTTCTCTGTCAAAGTCATCAATTTACAACCAACTTATAATTTTTGCTTTTAAACGCACATGTTTAATTACGTTTTACATAATGCCATCATCGCCATCACTACAATAAAACTGTTGTTATACAATAAAACTGTTGTCAGCTGCATTGCCAGATCAAAATAAAATGCGCTCTAATTGAAATGTTGCCATCTGACACTGCAAAGTTTTAATGCTTTCACATGGCATGTATCTATGTATGTACATATGTATTTTGCAGTGGGAAATTTGACATGTCAGATGTACAAAATATGTCGTGTGAAACCAGTTTGAAACAAAGTGTCATTCTAGTCGGCAGGTGTTGCTAAATTTTGCTAATGTTTAATGTCAAAAAGTTTGATTATAATTTGCAGTATTCATTTCTAATTCTTTTTCTATATATAAGCACGTATGTAGATATTTACATATGTATACATAGTACATATCGTCGGTTTGTTTCTGCTTTGATGTATGGGACATTTTTCAAAATTCAATAACTCATTGATTGATTATATATGAATAATGTGTCCTCTTTCCGAATTCGTTATCAGTTTTCCGATATCTTGAATATATCTGTAGATATAGATGTGGAAATTTGCGTCATTTCCATAATTGTTGAACATTGTAAAGTCTGTTTTACGGCAATCGGCCATTTTTGTGATATGTGGCACATTTCCCAAGTAAAAGTATTAATATTTTTATTCGCAGCTGTTACAATGCATATCAATGCATATTCTACTCAAAGAACGTGAAACAAAGCAAAGTACAAAAATTTAATTATTTTGAATGAAATGAATTGATTTTTATTTTTTATTAATATAATTTCTTTTATTAAATAAATTCACCGTCTTTTATTTCTTCCTTTGTTTTTCCTCTAAAAGTCATGTTATATGAATAAAGCTGATATTTTCACTTTTTTATCTACTCAAATAATTATATACAATAATGTAACCTACTTGAACAAGTCTTGTTAAAAGTGAACAATATTGTCGTTATGATTGTGGGATGCGTTGACAAAGTTGTTTGTCATTTTTTCTTTAAGTCCTAATAACTTTCCAAGTTGGATGTAAAAAGTTTATCAACTTTAAGTTTGAATAAAAAACATATGTATCTATTACTTTTATTATTAAACAAAAATTCTATCGTGTATTTTTATAAAACTAATAAACTAAACATTCTTCATCGATTTTCTCGAAAACACATTTTTGTCCCATACATCAAAGCAGAAACAAACCGACGATATATGTATCTATGTTGTTAATATGTACTACAATGCAAACCTGCTAACTTTAATCTTTACCACGCGCACTAGCTTAAAGCTCAGATATTTTACCGATAATACCTATAAAAATGAAAACAGGAAATGAGTGGCAACCAAAGCCCCAGAAGTATGTAGTCTTAAAAGCCTAAACAACGACCTAGATGCGCTTATTGTATATAGAATGTAAAAAATTACTTTTAACAAAAGCTTTTGGTTTTTTACGTTTCCTTTTAATATCTAATCTTGGAGACGGTATCTCTTTTTACTTGTTTGTTGTGGAGTTGTTTTTTTTTTTTTTTGCTTTGTTTTTGTCGGCGGCTATTAAGTCCAAGTGGCTTAAGGTTTTTTTGTTTTGGTTTTTTAAATACGAGCATGTTGCCAGTCGGCTGTTTGGCTGGGCTGTGGCTGGTTTGATTAATGCCTTTTAACATGCAATTTTGCACAGTCAGCGTTTTTAACACTATTACAGACCATCCTTCAGTTTTCATATTGATAGACTTATGAAGGAGTACTTGAGAGCTTAAAGTGTATTCATCATGTTACAGAAATATATATGCAAGAACGAGTACATGCATGCATGTGAATGTTCGAAAGTGTGTACATAAGCGCACATGCTTGTATTTTATGCAGAGGCAGGTGAGAGAATTCTTGCAATCTAGCTAATGATGCATTGGGGAATCATGTTAAAAAACGACATTTGCCAACAAGACTCTTGGGTCAGCAGCAGATGTTTCATGTGCATAAGGAAGTTAAATTTTTTTGATTACTGTTTTACCCTGCAACAGGTGGCAACGCCTTCACATTCGCAGTTAAGCTGCTTTCACACGGCCTGTAACTTTGACATTTTTTGCCTTCGTTTGGAACACACGAGTCTGAAAAAAGATATTTATAGATTTTAAGCGCTTGAAATTTTCTAAACAACCCACGCATACGTACTACATATCTAGCGTTTTGTATACAATTTAAGAAGTTAAACAAAATACCGAGTCTTTATGGCGCCGCACAAAAAGTAAAAGTTAAAAGGAAAACAACTACATACACAAAAATAAAATACAAGTCCATGGCTGTTGATTTCTGTGTCCATTCAATTAACAGCTCATTGTTTCCTTTGTTTATTTATTTTCATTTAGAACAGTGTTCGCCAAAGTGGCCAATAGCGACCCCCAAGAGTTATTAATTATCACCTGAGACATTATACAAATTGTTGAATTACACTGTTTAATTAAATGAAACTATTTCTGTCTCTCTCACACAACAACGTTTCTAGAGGAGGTGGAAAAAAGTTTGAAGGTCCCTGCTATAATGTATTGAATCATTAAGGCCATGACTCACTATCCTACACAATAGCACGATCTACGAATAAATACAACTCTGATCTGATGAATTGTTACAATCTTTTGAAAGGATTGTATTTTCTCAAAAATCGCACGATTGTGCAGCATAGTGAGTGTATTACGGCCTTTAATATTCAAAATGAAAATAGGGTTAGAAACCGTTGCTATTATTCGGTTTATGTTTTGATATTCTTGTTGATTTTTTTCTTAGTGTAGCAATAAAAGCAACAAGAGTAAGCAAATGGCTGCACTGGGGGAAAGAAAAGCATGGAAATCGATATCATCCGTAGTCAAAAGTGAACCAAGTTTTTTATTCTCAAATCTGTTTTTTTCCTGGTTTTGAGAGTAAAATATTTTCAGAGCTCTTATTAAAATAAGATTGTTGCTGGTAAACCAGCAACAATCGTTATTATTTATTTTAATTTTTTCGTTTCGTTTTATTATTTGACAACATATCGTTCTTGATGTGAGAACAACTCACTCTTGAATTGCCATAGCTAGTTTTCGATTCGAGAATATCTGGTAGTTTGCATTCTTCATTTGACAGCTTGTTTGGTATTTGATTTATATTTATATATAAAAATTGATGAAGAATTAGGAATTTTATAACATTCTCCTTATTAGAAGGACTTTCTTTTCCTCTGTGTATAAAATTAAATTTGAAATTAACGTGTGGGCTGTAATGCATTAGACCGCAAGATACACGCCGGAAGTGAAACATTTTTTAACAAAAAAAAAAAAAAAAAAAATGACAACTGTGTGCGTTATAAAAATAAAAATATAAAGAAATGTAAGTATGTATATCATCCATTTTTTCAATTAAAGGGCCTGTGCCAAACGGTAGCAAAGTACTACTGTAAATAAATTTTTGACACTTCTGAGGTGAATAAAATTTCACTAGCCCCGAGGGCTAGTAGAATTTTTGACACAACAGATAAATTTTTGACAATTAGCAAATAAGAAGCATAGTATCATAAAAGGCAAAACCACCGGCGTCGCTTCGAGCCGTCGCCTTTTACATACATTCTTATGTCTCTTAAATGTAGTTAGACTGTGAAAAATGCATTGTCTTTTTTAATTTGTGAAAAATTTTGCATCACTTATATAATATTATATAATTTTTTGCTACAAGAATATTTGTTTTATATAAAAATTTTCTTTTAAAAAAATTGATGGTAGTCGGCGGCTTGTAGTCAAATTTTTTGCTTTGCCGCCGCAGCAATTTTTCATCAGCTTCTTTCTATGCTAAAGCGAATTTGTCAAAATTTTGCATTGTCAAAAAAGATATCATTTGGCACAGCAGAAAAATGAAATTTTTTCCCCACATGCAAATATTTTTTCACCTTAGTACTTTTCTACCGTTTGGCACACGCCCAAAATATCAAAGTATAGTCTTGTCAGGTCAATGTTACAGTGTGACATGAAAGATATTTATAATGTATACCATAATGCCATAGCCATAAGCATTGCCATAACCATAAATATATTTGCTTTACTTATTGGTGCTGCCATAATCATAAATAGCTGTTTATATTTTCATTTGCACATATCAAGAAGTTTTCTATAGAAACATTGTGGGGCAGGACGTAAATAATAACTCGCTAAAAATTAACAGCCTGTCCTACGATGTCACCAGAAATCGTTCGATCGACAACTTGTATTGCAAACAACAATAACATTAGAAAATTTGTTGTTGTTTTCAATGTATGTAAGTATTCGATCGAACGATTTCTGGTGACATCGTAGGACAGGCCGCAAAAAACTGATTTTTTTTAAGATTTTTTACTAGAACAAACGACAATTAAGAGGTTGAGAAAAGTTTATTTATACATTTAACAGTGCTCGGAAATTACCAAACTAATTTCTTGATTGTATTAAAGAATTCCGAATTGTTATTGATGATTGAGATTTTTAGCATATTTTTTATAAATATTTATATATATCATTTGACCGTTTGAATACGTTGTATATACATACATACTAGTGTCCTGCACAAGAGTATTTATAAGACTTTTCAAGACATGAGAGATTTTTTCCAATGCTTTACTACAGCGAAATATTCTAAAAGAATCGCTAAACAACACTGTTGGCATGACAAACCACCGAAAAAAATTACTTGCCAACAGTGTTGCTTAGCGATTCTTTTAGAATATTTCGCTGTAGTAAAGCATTTGAAAAAATCTCTCATGTCTTGAAAGGTCTTATAAATAGTATTGTGCAGGACACTAATACATACATGCATAACTAAGAGATATGATAGGACAAGATTTCTTAAAGAAAATATTATTTATTTTGAAATTTCTAAAAATTTACTCACGAGCTTATCTCTAGTTAGTATACATATGTGTGAACATCTTGCATTTTGTGTATCATATTTTATGCTGCAAGCTTAAAGTTGCACCTAAAAGAGCCCCCACTTTACGGCTTGGCATATTTTTATTACTAGCTGAAACTTCTTTTATCGTATACCTACTATTGTTTACTATTAATGCTTTAACTCTCATTTGTTGCGCTTAGAGGTTCATTATTACAGACCACCCTTCCTTCCATTTCTTCATATTGAGCTTTACATACCTACACAAAGCTTGGCCTGAAGCGCGGTATCTTTTGAAAAGAAACGGCAACAATAAACAAAAAAGAAATAATAAATGCTTTCATGTTTTTCTTTATTTCTGCTGATTCTTCTCAACGACAAAAAAAAAGATACAAAATTGTCTTCCAACAGAGAAAACAAACATCAAAAATAAAAACCTCTAAGCCAAAGCCGCCAACATCAGCTTCATGCCTTACTGCTCTGAACATGAAAACACAGGGAAAAAAATTAAATTACTAAACAGCCGCCAGACGGACAGACACAACGGCACAGGGGCTAAACGAACAACCGACTGTGAGTCTTTCAGTCACCTTGTACACTATATACATACATATATATATTTTTTTATATTTGGCTTACAATCAAGCCGCGTTTTTTATACAAAATGCCGTAAAAGCGTGCCTTTTGTGAGTGGATGTATATACATACATACATATGTTTGTATATATTTATATTTGTGTGTATGTATGTCAGTACATTAGACTGGTTCAAAAATTAAAAGAAATTTAAAAATCAAATTTTTTTAGATTTTTTTAAAAATGTATGATATTGACAAATGTCAAGCCTGTTGCTGTTCTATTCCTCGCAAGAAGAAGTCTATTATCAACAATTATTTTCTGTAGAGTATCCAGTTTGAAACCGATGAGTGCATCGTAAAACACTATAAATTCGTTCGAAGACAAATCAGTTGACGCTTAGAAAGTCTGCCATAACATGGACATGACGCCGGCAGAGCAACTGTGAAAAATTTATAAACTTCTTTGTTGTGATGAATACAAGCGATGTCCATGTTCAGGCATATCAAAGTATTTTGCGGTAGCGCAATAGAAATGGAAAATTTACCAATTTTGTTCTGTCTCTTTTCTTTCTATTGCAAATGGTTTGCGGACGGCGAATCTCTTGGCGAACATTGTTGCTCAGACATATGTTCGGGCATTGATGTCAGAGCATAGACGAAACATGGACACGAGAGGTTGGTTTCCATTAGCCATTTGCGATGTCCGACCTGATGACCATACCAAGTTCATGGCTAGTGGAGAACGCTAGTAATGTAATTCAGGGCGTATGAGTACTACACTATTTAAATAACACGATACTCATACGCGTTAGTATGCAAACATGTGATTTCTTAATAATTTTTACAAAATATATATGTACATACATAATATGTTCATAAATTTTACGCTTTCGTACTACACCAAAAGTGAAATGAAAACCCTATTGTTTTCGCTGCCATGCCGTCTTTTCTCGAGAACCGTAAGAGCTAAGTACGGGCCTGAAATTTACACAGAATATCTAAAAATTTAGCAGCTACAACAACAAATATATGACAGTTAAAAATTAAAGGAAATTAAAAAAAAGATAATTAAATGGTATTCTATCAGTTAATGTTATTTTGACCATGTAATTTTGATAACTTGCTGTATCTTGGAAACCGTAAAAGCCAAACTTTTGAAATTTTCGAAAACGCTAAAACTAAAAAATCGCCAAAATAAAAAATAGCCAAAATGAAAAAATCGCCCAAAACCAGAAAAAATCGCAGAAAACCGAAAAAATGCCCAAAACGAAAAAAGCACCAAAATTAAAAAAAACGTTAAAACTGAAATAAATCGCCCAAAAACGAAAAATTCGCCAAAAACCAAGAAAAAAAAATCCCCAAAAAAGGGCCAAAACTACAAAAATCGCACTTCGTGTGCAAGAAAAAATCGCAATCTCTTTTATTTGAAAGTATACATATATCATTCAATGCACAGACAAAATATTATCAAAAAATTTCAATAATCAATTACTTTCAGGCATCATATTAATTACTAGTGTAATCAAAAGAAAACCCCTCTCACAATTAACAAAAACTTGGAGTTAGTGAGAGTTTTTTTTTTAATTTTGTAATTGATTTTGGATTAAAATTTTTCATGTATAGGTAATTAGGTGCATAATCATTTTCTTTATATTTTGGTCATAGTTTAATTACATATAAAAAAATTGAAATACGATGAATCAAAGCAATTCACATATTCCTTTTTCAATAATGCTAAGTATATAAAGCAGAAATCTACATCAACTGACACCACACACAGTGGACCAAACACAAAAGAACGCTAATGATGAAGGTTTAGTGGCCTTCGAAAACGGCTGGATGTTCCGTTCAACTGTGTGTTGTCAGAATATTTACAACTAACTTTGGTGTTATTTGTTCATTAATAGTTATCACATGTAATTTGGCTTAAGAAGCCTGTTAAAATCATAAATATAAAAATAATTATTGTTCACCTAAGCTCGAAATTGAACTTGCACACAAGAAATTAGTCGAAAGTTAAAATGGTTTTGCGGGTTAATTTCAAACTCGTTCATATCCAGTGCTAAAAAGTCCGACAGCGACAAGAGCCAAATTAAGGCATTCGTTATAGCCCGATTTAAATCCCAAATTTTCATACAATTTTAATTGCATTTGTATGGAGGTTTCGAACGATATCGAATGCCGTAATTTGCCCACAACAAATTTTAACGTTCCCACAAAACCAGCCCGTCTAATACACACATTTTGACATACAAACATGATTATGTATGTATGTATTTGTTTTTAAAAATTATTGTTTATTTTTTTATTTTGTTTTTTTTTTGTGTTTAGTTGTTGTAAAGTGCCTGTTGCACGGAAACCGCTTCACAGCGGTTAAATTGAAAAGGCCTTTATATGTAAGGCCTACTTATGCAGGTGTTTTTTTTAATATCCAGCAATTAATTGAAACAAAACTCGATTAAAAAATTCCATCAAAATTTCGATATGATTTCGGACATAGGGCAACCGCGAACGGCTCGGATGTAACGCATCTAATATTTTGTAAGAAAAATATTTAAAGAAATTTTCTCATTTCAACTGTAAAACTTTTCTTTAATGACATGCGCATTGAATTTAAAATGAGTCTCATCACTGAACAAAATATCGAGATGAAATATTGCTAAATAAATTTGCACAATTTGCAAGGCTTTTTCTAGCATAGCCGCGTAGTAGTTTAGCAAATCAAACGGTAGTGATAATAGAGTTGCCAGATCTGACAGCGCCATATGATGGAAAATGCAACCTTGAGAAATATCTGTTACCACGTTTTCTACACACAACTTATTTACAAATGCAACTGTAAATTGTAATTATATAATGTTGCCATATAATTGTTTTATTGCGACTTACTAACTCACGGCAACTATTCACGATTAACGAACGCACTAGTGGCCACGCTTACAAATCTTTGCTAATAAAAAACAATAAATTGATAAATATTGCACAAAAAACATTGAAAGAAGAAAATAATGACAATTAAAACAAATACTTATTTATATATATATATATACATTTACAGTATTATTTTTTTAAAAATAAATAAGTTTTCTATAGAAGTGCTACCAAGTTTTTGTACTTTTGCTACTCCGTATAAATAGTGAGATAATTTATTCGCAATTATTTTTATTTGCAAATAGTACGTAATACAAATATATAAATAATAATACAAACGTAGTAATTTTAATTTTTTATGAATTATATAACTTGTAAGTCTTATCGGATTTTTTTTAAGAATGGATATGCCGGCCGAGTATTTTTTGAGGCAACTATTGGAGATATAAGTTTTCAATAGGATTTGAAGCCCTTGTGACTACTAAATAAGGCCGTATGGAAGGCATACATAGATATTACACCTACCGCTAGGGATATACATATGTGCACATACGTATGTACATTTTTATATAAATATATGCACGTTGTTTGTGTTAAGCAGTAAAAAAAGAGGTTTTATATTTTCATTTGTACGTACTGCAATCTCAAGAATAACAACAAATACGAAAATCGTGCTTTGGAACTGGTTTCTGTTTTCTTTATTATTATCAAAGTTTACTACCAAAGGTATTGCGAGAGTTTGTTTTTTATGTATTCTGTTTTCCTTGCCCTTTTATTTATTTATTTTAAATTTTTTTTTTTTTTTTTTTGCTGGCGTTACTGTGAAACAAGTACCTCATGAACAGGAACGAAATTTTTGGTTACTATAAGGCTTTTGTTGATGCAAACAAGTGGCAGCAGCACAATAATATCCTTTTTTAGCATGTAGTAGGGTCTTTACAAATGCGTTTCCATTGCTATTTTGTTTATATTTTTTCCAAACTCTTAAGAGTTCAAACTAATTATGCAGAAAGACTCCCATTAGAAAGAGAGTCCTGTGGTTAAAGCAGCTGCATCATGATGGAGCAAAATAAATGGAAAAGTACGAATTCAATTTGAAAACAACAGCAAAAATCAGTTAAAAATATACAATGTTTCTGGCTTTGCCGAAAAAATAAACTTTGATATCAAACAAATATAAATATTTAAAATACACACCACTGGCAAAGAGAGAGAAAAAATAATAATAATAATAATAATAGTGACTATAAACAGGCCGCAATTTTTAATTTATGTAAAATGATATCGATATTGACTTTTCAAATGGTTCAAATTCCAGTGATTTATTATTATTCATAAATATATGTAGTATGTAGTATTCTCGTACGTACACATACGAGTTCATATGTATATCGGCTTATTTATATTGTGCTTAACTAAACACACGATTTTGAAAAGCATCAAAAACGCTATGCCGCCAATTTAATAGTTTATTAACAGAATTATTGTTACCAGAAAAACCTGATTAACGACAATAATAATTCATAATACAGCAACCACAACGAAACAATAAATTTCAAATACATTAAAAAATACATACATACATACATATGTACATATATAATAATAGATGTAGTAAGAAAAATTCTCATTTATAATTGAAGGTTTTTTTTTCAAATACATGATGACGTTAATTATAAAGCGGTTTTTGTTATATATTTTTTTTTAATTTTTATAATGATTGCTTTTGCTATCTACGGTGTTCGAGCCGAACGGAAAGAGACGGACGGACGTACTGCCCACATTTGGAAACAATTGAAATTTTACTCGTAACTTGTATATGAAATCATAAAACAAAAAAAAAAAACAAAAAATTAACTTTCCAGCGACGTTTACATTTTATGACGGTTATTGGGCAATTATAGATTACAAATTTCGCTTTGTTTTTGATGTGGTTATTGCTCTTGTCTATAGACGACAATCAAAATTTTAATTAAATTTTAATAAATTATAATAAAAATGAAAAAAATATTATATTCTATAGAAAAGCGCAACTTGATAAAAGAGAAAATTTTACCGGTTTTAATTATTAAAAAGATTTTTAGGATTTAGATTTATTTAAAACAAAAAAATTTTCAATTATAATTAAAAATACAATTATGTATTATACAAAAAGCTTTAAAGTTAATTTATTTTTTAAATCACTTTGCCAGACATTTTTTTCCTTTTTTTAATGGACATACAAGTGTATAGTTATGCTTTGTTACTTTCAATAAAATCCACTTCAAACGAAAAAAAGAAAACTTCAAATGTTAATAAATGTGCTTGAAATCTTTTTTTTTTTTTTTGTTGCTGTTTATTAATGATGACTCAACAATTAAAACTGATATAAAAACATTTCAAAGGAATTCCGAAAAACGTGTTTCGTGTTATCTTGGCGCCGCTATTTCAGAAAGCTTCAACACAAAATTTTTAAAAATACTTATAAAAGTTTTTTTTTCCCATTTGGGTTTTAAATTTACATAAAAAGCCAGTTCATTAAAAGCAAAAAAAAATACTCTTCAAAGACAGAATAAAAAAAAAAATCAAATCAAAGGCATTTTTGTTTTAAATGTACCAGCAAATAGTTTGAAAACTTTAAGCAAAAATTGTGTTTATTGAGAGTGGTTGAAAAAGCATACATATGTAGTTGTAGTCAAAAGCAGACATCTGGCAACCTCTTTATATGGCCTGGCATTTGTTTTGAACGGCGTTACCATCTCAAAAACATGTAGAAAAGAAATTGTTATATGTTTCCTCTAAACAGTGCTACCATTATAAAATTTAAAAATATTCCTCGTTATCGAGTTTAGAGTTTTTCGTATTCGACTATGACGATTTTGTAATAGATTAAAGAAATTTATTATTCGACATATTGTCAGACATATTGTTATCCAATGGATTTCTAATTGTATAAAGGTGTAGAAAAATAAAATAGATTCAAATCGAATATAAATTATTTGCTGGGTTTTTTGTATTAGTTTCTAAGCCTACTACGCTTATTTTTCTTTTGTGATTTTCAAAAATATTATTATTTGTGAATTCTCAAATAGTTCTTGAAAGTCTGTGCATAAGATAAGAGGTTTGTGACTAGTCAAAATGTGTGGTTGAAGTCTACTAATGATTTGTTACAGCAACAATGAAATATATAGACAACGCTGAACCACCAGCAAATAAATTTCAAAGTAATAGATTAAAGAACACTTCAACAGTTTTTCTTTAATATAAGACCAAATTTTCGCAGTCGAAGTTGAAATACGCCAACCACGATAAGAGCCATTATAATTTTCACGAAATAGCCCGATTTCGTGAAATGTACAAGATATAAGATATATATTAATAACATGAGGGTCGGCGGGCGGTAAATTTGCCTTACCCAGAAAATACATATTTATTATCGTTTTAGCAGAGGTATATTAAAACAAGAGTTTTTAGAGTTCCGTACTCAAAATAAAACGAAATCTATATTTACCTGAGTACTCTCAAAGACCGTCTGTCCGCGCATCCATCGCCTGTCCGTATATAAAAGTAACTTTGTTTGTTTGTTACGATTTATTGTTTAAACGCCTTAATCAATTATAATGAAATTTAACACATAGATAAACCTGTGTCTAAGAAAACATATAAATTTACATATTTTTTTTAAACTTATGAAATTCGAAGGGTAGCTAGAATCAGGAGCTACAATGTGGTCAATTTCTGCTTCTCAGAAGCTATTAGACCGATTTTGATGATATTTAAAACATACATAGAAAAATTTGCGTCTAAAAGAATACAAATGCTATAAACTTTTTCAAAAATAGCATAGAGAGAATGGTACCGACCAAAGAGATAAGATAAATATGCATAATAAATTTCAATAAATTAACAGACTTAAAATTTATTTTGTTAAAAAGCGCGAGATCAATAAAACATTTGCTGGGTCACTCACAATCAATAGTCGTGCAACTAGTAGTCAATTAAAAAAATAAATAATGGAATGCTAGATATTTGAAAGATTTATGCACAAACATGACAGTCTCAATGGCCTTATAGTAAATTGTACAATAAAAAAACATTTTAAGCTTCATTAATACAAAATACAACCAATAATACAAATAAACTGAAAATATTTGTAACTACTTGGACATTTTAAGGCCCATTATTATAATTTGCCAATATGAAATTAAATTTAGGGTATCATCGGATAAATATATGTTTTTTGGTTATTACAAGTCAACTTAATTCTGAAAGCGAGCAAAAAGCTACCGGCAATTTTGTTCTTCCAGTAAATTTTAAAGCGAACTTTAAGGTTTCTGATGTAGATATTGTAACCAGTGTGCACACTTAATTTTTTTTAAATTCGGTAGAATCGCAAAAAAAAATCGGTAGATTTGAATGAAAATTGGTAGAAAATTTTTTTTTATTCAGAGAAACATAAAAAATAACAATTCAAAGAAACATAAAAAAACAAAATATATGCACTTATATATAAAGGGTAAGTGCAAGGAGTGCCAAACTAAACAGGTTCCAAAAGCGCATTTAAAACTTTACATCTGATTGGAAATTAAACTGCCATAAACAATGAAGCATTTCCAATAAAAAAAAGTGTCATCCCCAGTTATTTGCCATTATTACCCTTTATAGAGATATGCTATGCATATATAAAATAATATACATAAATAACAGGAATTCAGTTTTTGTACATAGGTTTTATAAAGCTACTAAAATAACTTTTATTTGGCAAACATTTGTAACTAGGTACAAAGATTATATGTAAGATCCATTTATGAATTTAAAGTTTTGTGCAAAAATTATTAAATCATTGGTAGGAATAAATATTTCATCCACAAGGCACAATTCTTTGGCAAATATTAGGTTACTTATAGTTTCAGTTTTTAACCGATTTCTTTGTTCTGTTTTAATGATTTTCATGACAGAAAATGACCGCTCTGCGGCCGCACTGCCATGTGGCAAAAGAGGCAATTTACACATCTATCGACTTAAATTACTAAATAACAATATTCGGTAGATTTCAGGCCTTGTTCGGTAGACTTGGTAGATTATTAAATTGACAAACATATTCGGTAGAATCTACCGAATATCGGTAGAAGTGTGCACACTGATGGTAACATCAATTAAACTATGATTGTAATAGAGCAAATAAACCAAAGCATGTCGTTGCCACTAAGTATTTTTTTTAAACACAGCAGTGCTGCCACAATACAAAAATGGTAGTATTTATTTTATCGGACACTTGTAATAATGAACAAATTTAAGGGCCACTTTATAGTTTAGTTGAACTAAATTTGGGATTAGCTATCCCAATCGCCCAAGTTGTAATAATGGCTGAAAGAATAACAAAATTAAACAGCAACTGCAGAGTTCATTTGACTAACTTTTAAATTTAGCCACTTTTAAATTGAAGGACATATAATAAATGTTTCGAGTTTTTGTTTACATTTGCCTTGCCATTTAGTAATTATGTATGTATGTACTTACATAGTGATGGCGTGAAAGCAACATCAGCAGCATTAAGCTACGGTCACACTTGTCAAACATTTGCCCAAAAAAGCGTAACCACTAAATGCTAATGAAAAATCTTTCAATTCAGACAAAAGTTAGTCAAGTTAAAGAGTATCCAATAATGTTGGATTCTATGACATTGTCTATTAGTTGAGTTCGAAACTGTTTAAAATAATAAACAAGTGTCTGGATCAAAAAATCTTTTCATTAGTCCAGGTCCAGACTTGCAATTTTTGTTGCAGCAATTCTTGAATATGTGTGAGAGTGTTGAAATAGAAATATATGTTTTTGGTATTCCTCTCTCGCTCTTTTGCATTAAAAAATAAAAAGTTGCTGCAACAAAAATTGCAAGTCTGGACCGGCACTTAGTGTTTTTTGGTTACGCTTTTTTGGGCAAATGTTTGACAAGTGTGACCGTATCTTTAGTAGCAAATTGTTCCGTTTCATAATTATCTTTGTGACAGTCAGAAAGTGCTGCATAAACAAATGACAAGGAATTTATGCTGGCATTAAACAATAATTCGTCAACAAGCTTTATGTAAATTATTAAGTGTGACAAACATAATTTAAGGAATAATAAATGGTATGCACATAAGTACACATAATAATAACAATAAACGTTAAATTGAAAGCACTAAAAAACACACGCCCAAAACTTAAATTTAAAATAATAATAAAATAAATATGTCTAAGTGTCTTCGTAGTCTATTGTCAACCAACGGAGACAGACCAACCGCACACATAAAAGAAATTTTAAATTTTAAGTTCCGGAAGAAAATTGAGAAAAATATGTATAAAAAAAGTATTTTTTTGCTTTTTCTTACTCTTTGAAAGTTGTTTTGATCATATTAAATGCCTTAACAAACACTATTTAATCCGCTGACATGTTTTTTTTATTATTTTAGAGGGAAAATATATAGTAAAAGTCACATTCATCAAAGGCCTGATGCTATTTTAGAACAGAATAGTTGGGGGTGGAAAGAGGGTTAGAGAAAAAGACGCCAACGTATACAGTTATCTTATAAAAGAATATTTACACACACACACAGAAACGTTTATAGAAATTTATACGTAAAAAACTTCTTAAGATAAAAGCTAAACACATAAAAACTGTCAAAGAAACATCAAAGTAGATGCGGTTGACATGTAAAATATATGCACAGGGTGATTTTTTTTTTCTTAACCGACTGACTTTATAACAACTGTGTGCGTGAAATTTTCAAATGCAAAACGTTCAGTAACTTATAAGGATAATCGTATCGATATAATAAATACAACGAAAATTTAGCGACTTTGCTATCCAGCAACATATTTCCGGTTAAAGTAAAAAAGTCAAATTACAAGCTCAAATTTATTTAATTTTTTATTATTCCTTGTGCTTTTCGTTTACTTTGATATTCCCCCTTTATGTAGTTGGCGTCTTTCGACTTTTACTACGACTACGACGTTTTTGCAATAGATTAAAGAACACTGCAACAAATTTTCTTTAATCTATTACTAAATTGTCGTAGTCGCAGTCGATAAGGCCCATTATGGAATCAAATGTTGTGAGCAACACACAGATAGAAAACAATAGAATTTATATTTAGCTTTAGCGAATTATGGAATAAGGAGTTTGATCAGTAGTTTAGAAGTTACACATGTATTACAATTTTAAGGCCTTTAGAGCCACTATGCGCTGAACGAGAAAATTAAAATAAAACACCCTATAAAATATAGTTACGCACACACAAGCGCTATTAAACATTCTGTCTCCTCTCGATTTTTTTTATTTTGCATTCATTACCACATTTTATGACAAGCATCACGAATAAACAAATTTTTCGGTTTATATTGTCAAAAGAAAATTTAAATTTATGCACTTTCTTTTAGTCAAAAGATAAATTTTTCGTTATATTAAGTGTGGAAGCTTCAATAATGATTATTTTCTGTTTTGTTTAAAGAAAACAACAATTTATACGAAAGTTAATCTCTGCGAACCACACAGGCCTTTAAAAAATATACACACATACAATATTAAAAAAATATTAGGGGGCTTGATTGATACACCTTTTTGAAGATTTTGTAAAATTTATTTGAATATATTAATTCTATTTCGTTGTTTTGTAATTTTCAATAATCTACTCGTATTTATAGTTTGTCTATAAGTATTGGGGTTTTGTAACCTTTTTTGAATTATAGTTAAAGCCTGCATCTCGACGTGCTAAACCAACAACAAATAAATTTTATAGATTTTGTAAAATTTTTATAAAATATGCCAGTTTTATGATTTTATAAAACACTAGTTTCTTATGCTGTGGATAAAAAAAAATCTCATAGTTTGCTTGAATTTCAAGTGAATTGTCCCCAAAACGGGTATTTTACCTATCATTTGGGACAGAATTTCATGGGTAGGGATTTGGGGATTTTTCATTTTGAGCTCTAATATCACTTTTTCTTATATTTTACTTTAATACAATATTTACGTTTGGTTGTTTCTCTTCTACTTCTCATACAGATTGTTTTAAAATAGTATAGCACTTAATGAGTTTAATTTTCATGACATCATCGGGATAAAAATTAATCCTGGATGTGGATATTAAATAATTTAGTAATTGGCAACATTTTTCTGGGTTTAAATATCTTTTAGATTAGTGTGGCAATCATATTATTCAATGAATATGGTATTACCACAAACATAAATATTTACAAAAGAAGAACCGTTTTCGCAGATGTGGCACTGATCTTTGTTTCTAAAATATCAATTGATTATACATACATATATGTATAAATTTTTTTTTATTTGTAGAGCATATATTATACAACATAACAAAATGAAATTGAAAGTTATTGATTGTTTAATTGTTCTACCCATGGTTCTACCTTGGTTATTGTGTTAAGCATATACTCCTACATACATACATATATGTATGTATATATGTATGTCAAACTGTATGAAAAAAAGTTATAAATGAAAATATACACAAAGCCCTTTTACACACAGAAAGTTTACTTTGCAAAGTCTCAATTCAGCGGGCAGAATCAAATTTCGAATAATTTCCTAATCAACCTTATTGCACTTGTCGACATCGACGTGACTTAACACAATACCAAAAAATCGGGGTTTGTTTACTCACTCTTGAGAACAATTTTGTGCTACTGACAATCAATTTACATACATTCCCTAAGGTATACAAAATAGCATAAACTTGCCAATAAGAGTCAGTTGATAGTTTTCCTTTTTATTGAATGATATATTTTTGGGGACAAAAATTAGGATTTTCCTTTTGAAATGGGAATTTTTTGGGGACATGACGTTTTAAATTGGCGACAAGACGCAACATTTTTGTGGCAACGCTGTCCTTATATGAAATTTAATGATAGAAATCCCGCACTTAACCTTCGCGTTTTTTACACAATTTTTAAATTTTTTCTAAATTTTCAAATTTTTGTTTTCATTAAAAGATAAATTCCACGACAACGAAGATAACTGGGGAGCTAAATATCTTTGGAATTTATATCCGGGTTTTTTTTTTAAATTAAGTTGGTGGACAAATATGGCCAGAATTCCAGGTGAAGTATATGTATACCTCCAGGATTTTTATGTCTAACAGAGCCATGTTATGAGGTTAACATTGCTCTGTTAGTGTATTTGGTTGGTGTCTTGGGTTTAAAATTTCGAAATTTGTCTTCACAGACGTCTTAAATTATACAACAGAATATATTTAAAAAGATTTTTCTGACAATTATTCATGTTGTCGGGAAAACAAAAAGGTTCAACAATTTTTCAGCTTAAAATATACATATGTTGCTTTTGCTCTCTTGCTCGTTTACTAAAGCCACTGCTTTAAATTTCCTTTCTCCTCAAAGTCGCAAGTATCATTTTAAGGCAATGTCCTAGTTTTTTTTTTTTTTTTTTGCTTAATAAATTTAAAACTTTTTTCTTTATAACTACATATATAAAATTAACTACGTACTGGCTTTCCATCAATAGTTTGTACACTTCCTTGCAAACTCTACATTTATATTCTAAACCACTAATTTATATTCTATTTCTGTGGATTTTTAATGTACTACAGCAAATAACTGCAACATTATTTAATAAAAAAAAATTTAATAAAAAACCGTATAAGCAAACCGTAAAATAGCAAAATAAATACTTTATATGATGCAAAATGAACGTCCTATATATACAGAAGCACAAGGACATAAACGTACGCTTATCCCTTATATTTCCCCTTTTTATAGGTGGAAAACACACACACATACATACCCACATGCATATACATATGTACATGTATACGTACGTACATACATACATATGCCGTCATATTGTAAGAGGGCAAACAACAAAAGGCATTAAATATGAGTGGCATTCTTCTTAGTTAAATGCTTACTTTGCGTACGTGCAGTTGTTCGTTTTTCATTAATGCAAAACTTGACCCAGTTTTCTTATTTTTCTTTTCTATTTATGCCATCTTAATACATGAAGTATTCAATTCCCCCTTTTTTGTGTTAAATATAACACTGCCATCACAACTGAAACTGAAGTACTTTATGTAAACAAAACTTTAAGTACACTAGGAAGACAAGAGACGAAGAGCGAGTGGAGCATCAAAAGGTTTTTTCTTTGTTTGTTTGTTTGTTTGTATTCTCCTAAGAGTAAAATATAGCAACATTATTAATTGGGTATTATTCATTATGCTATTAAGTTGGTAACGCCATTAAGAAGTAAGTAAGTAGAATATGAAACATGGAACAACTTAAGAGCGAGCGAGAATGTAATTATGTTACGTGCAGTGCGGTTACACGATAACTCCAGCATTCTAAAAAAAGATTTTGGCGATCTAGAATATATCGTTTAAATGTTTACCGATGGATCTAAAATTAGATTAGATAAAATTAGATCAGTTTAAAACTGTCCTACTAAATACACAACTACTGCAGTATTATCGTAGCCAAAATTAAGGCTATTAAGCTAGTAGCACAGTTCAGTATCGTTCGAAATTCGTTGCTGATATTCCCATTTTTACTAAAACCACAGCGACTCTACAAAATATCTGTGAATGACGGGTGTCTTTGGAAGAGATAGCGAGACCTTCACCGGTTTCCCGAGCATGGGAACATCAGTACTCAAGAAACAATTGAGACTATGTGGAATATTATATTAAATGAGTTCTGCCGTAGTTGTTGTGAAGAAAGCAAAGCAGAAACAGTCTTTCACTTTCTTCTTTCACTTTCACAGCTTTGCATCGCTCGAGATACAAGTTTTTAGGCAGACATGTACTCGACGGCCTGAAATTGGGTTGAGTGACCTTATCAGGTATCTCAATGCGGTGGGTTGAATCTAGTACCAATCACCGTATCCGAGTACTTGGATACAGTTCTATATAGGTTGTCACCGACGAAGGGAGTAGTCTTTCAAAACGGAATCATCTAGATTCTAATTGAATATCTGCATGAAGCCGACAGCGGCGTAAACCAACCAAGCAACCATGTGGGATATTGGAATTCCTCTCTAGAGGTGGAAGAATAAAATCTCACTTATACTTCAGCAAATTACGAACAAAAGATGGAAGAAAAGCCCATCGGTAAGGAGGCCACACAAATCTGGCCCGAAAGAAGTTCCAAGAGGACTAGTTTTAGGATAAGCCGTCCTAGATTCCAACTACTAAAGCTGGTAGAGGTAATTATCGGTTACTGGCACGTCCAAAGGATTCGACTTCGCTACGAAAACTCACTGTAACACTGTGACAGATCGGTGAAATTATCATTGCTCGGTCGGAGCAAGGACCAGCATTTGGGAAACTGGCACTCCATATTTCTTTAGGATGTGGGGAGATGAAAAGGAACCAGAAACCATTGAACATATTATCTGTCATTGACCGAAGCTGCAACGCCATAGGATTAAGATGTCTGAGCAGACGTTCCCAAGAGAACATAGTGACATCGTAAACTAGAGGATATCAGGCGCTTTATCATGGGAATTCAGTGGCTTAATGACAGATAACGGGTGTCAGCAGAAGGTAATCGTAATGGACCCAACTGGGTCTCGGAGTGGTGGTTTGTTATAGCATCACCCTTCCTAACCTAACCTAACACTCAAGCAATGAATGCTCAATACTATTACTAGATGTTACCTTGTTTAGGAAAGGAATAGTGATATAGAAGACAGGCGGTGAAGAAAGAGATGGAGGAAAAATTCATTATTTTACAACTCTGCTTTTTGCACGTTTTTTTATTTATTTTAAGGCCTTTGATGTCAATGAGGCGAATTAAATTTTCGAAGCTGTTTTAGTTATTTTACTTCGCCTTTTATTATGTTGCTGTTGCAGAAGTTTTCAGGTGCAGAAGAGGAATTAGCTGCCGAGCATCTACTCCAGGTTCAAAGTATTTAAGAGGCAAAATTTTTTATCGCAGAATACTCACAAATAAGACCTGTCTCCATCATATTGATTTATTGTTTAGAACAAATTGGTTATTTAAATATCTGGTATCACAATGGGACCTATTGATAGACCTAAGTGAGCAATCTATGCTTAAGGCGGCTCCCGATTCAAACTAACCGTTAAACCTAATAGCATAAGTATTTCAATTTCAGCAAAGAAGACACAATATCTTTAAAAATAAGGAAACTACTCAGTGCCGGCATTTACAAACGATAGTTAAAGTTAATATTGGTTTAACGTAGGAGTTTTGTATGGGAAACCCGGTTTAAAGAATACTTCCAAATCAACTATTGTGTTGTGGACTTTATATAGAAATTTCATCAGGCTTTGTTGGTTGGAGGATGAGATATCTGCACATCATCTATGCAAGTGTATAGCTCTGCCTAATCGTGGAAGACAGGCCTTTCACTCTGATCTTCTGTGTTCAGAAGACATTACATTCACCATCGTATGTGCTCACTTTCATTAGGAGAGTCATGTAGAGATTGGATTAGTTATTGATCTATAATACAAAAGATATTTGGACCAGGTCTATCTACTTTATGTATGTAGGGAGATGCAATAAATATTTTTCTGTCTGTCTGTTAATACATTTCATTAATACAAAAGATGATTGAATAACTGCCGATTATTTTCTCATTTGTAAGGATTGTAAAACTAATTCCAAGAAGTATTATTATTATTCGTTGAAAACCATTAGAAATTATTTCATTTTTTATGAGCATGCACTTGTATGTACTTATGTAAATTATCAACAACATTATGCTGTAAAAGCCTAAAGTAATTTCAATAGCACCATGTTTACAAACCAGCAGATTTTTTTCTTCTTTTCTTTCCTTTTCTTTTTTTTTTTTGTACCAAATGAATTCAAAAAGATGTCATTCATTCATCAGCAGCTATTCAGTCATTTGAATTACTGACAGTAATACGTCATGGGAGATATATGAGAGCGCAGCACTCTGCAGAAAGACAATTTTAAAAGACGTGCCATGATTAAATGATAAGTGAGGGTACACACACACACACACACACATGCATATACACATATATGTATTGTATATTGTAAAGCATTTTTTTTTTATATATATATTCCTCAAACTAGACATTGAATTTCAAAGCTGGAAAAGAAATTATATGGGCATAATACACTAAAGCTAGCAAAGAGGAAAAACAAGATGTGTATAAAAAAATAAATGGCATAATTAAATACATACTCGTATATTAAAAAAAAAATACTTTAATAAATAAAACGCCAACAAATATCCTTTTCTTCTTTTCTCTTCTTTAGCCAGATATACAAAGTGTAACTAAAATTTATGATGACACTAAATGTCGCTGCCAACTTCACGTATATGTAAGGACATGGTGCAACGTTAAGTATGACAGCTTTAAGTTAATGGCAGAAATAAAATTAGAAGTTCCAACATAACAAAAGCAATTATTGACAACGATATTAGCTACGGCTTTAGCATTTAGTTGGCAGCTTTAGAGTTTCGAAGAAACTAAAACTTTATATAGACGAACTCCTTTATAACGAACTTTTAAATACAGACTTTTTTGCTTAACTTATTTCTATATTTTTGCAACGATGCGGGAAAGTTGTACATCTAATTTTAGCACAATCTTTGTGGTTCCTTCGCTGAAAAAGTCCATTTCAAATGCAACGTTTGTAGCACTAACAGCGCCATGTTAAGACGCCAACAGAGCTCTGTTAAAGCACAAGGTTTGTGTCAGGGGTTATAAATTTTAAGACTAGCTTCATACTCTCATGAATCTTGAGCTTCCAGATTAAGTTTGCTCCGGCAAGAATCCAAGGCGTCCAAAAATTTACAGCCATGTTCGAACTTCAATGCCATAAAATTATTTCAGAAAAATGCCCAACTCATGAATTTAATTTTTTTTTAATCTTATAGCATTAATAACCTGACCAGCGGGATTATCCCGATTTTCATATGACGATCTCGCCTCGAATTTCTATCCCGCTTTTTGGAATTCTGAAATTTTCGATTTCCTATTCGATTTTTATTCAAATGTAAGTGATAAAAATTCATTCTAAATATTTTTAAAGGCCCTATTATGAGTTGCATTCGATTTTCGATCTTCGCTGGGTATCGAACATCGAACATCGAATGTTGGATTCATATTATGAGCATCGAAAATATCGTTGAGCAACGAATTTTCTATCGAATAGAATTTAGCTTTCGATGAAGTATTTTAATATGAAAATTTTTCAAAAAATCTTAAGTTTTAAACAACGTTTATTTTTAAATACACAAATACCTGATTTACATTAAGCATTTTTTAATGAAATTTCATGAATTTTGTTGCATGCAACTTTTTCTATTTGCTAATTGCAGCGCTATAAAAAGAATTTTATAGAAAAAAGGGCTTAGAATGAATCTCTGATGCATTTTTGACAACTTTTTTGATATAAGTTGCTTCTCCAGGCCTCGTACTGGCAAATAAAAAATTTTCATGCAACTAATTGCATGAAAAAAATGCTTAATGTAAATTAGGTAAAACACAAGTTTTAAGCTATTTTTTTTTGGCGATTTTATTCACAATAACGACCTTTTTTGTCGAATGATCGTCATAATACCAAATGAAAATTCTTTAGATCAGTACTTTCGTCTACAGTCGAAGATCTAAAGTTGCTCATAATAGGGGCCTAAGTGTATTTATGGCTTAACTAGCCAGAATCCTGTATGCTTTGCTACGCCCAATATAGGTTTTGAGATGAAAAGAAACATTTTTTTATATTAAAAGTGCCACGTTTGAGGTTCAACCTTCACTATTTTGTAGAATACATTTTCAAATTCTCACTGCATTAGTTTCCAAGATATTTTTTTAAGTAAAAATTTTATCTATTTGAGATGAGCCACGCTCACTTTATTACTTATTATTTTCTATCATTTCGTAAGTATATACGAAACTGTTTATATGCATTTAACACAACCCGCTTTCTAAAAGTATCTAAGTATCTATTCAGGTTTTGAAGATCATTAAATTTTTTTTAAATGTAATTAAAATGCCTTTTTTATTTAATGAAAGTGCAATGTTTCCATTACACTTTCTTCCAAAGATTGCACATTGAGAAAAAAAAGTAAAAAGTTGCCATATTTAGAGTCTGATAACATTTCGTATATTAACACAGCGACGTTGCCATATACTCGTTTATGTGTCACACGAATCCGAGTCTTTTTTTGGAAGCTACATATCTGCCATTATTCCCAAATAGCGCATACATTTTTATAAAGGGTATATACTCGTAAATGCCTCCCGAAGCACAGGACCTATAAACTTTTTTTTTTCTTTTTTGATATGGCAGAGGTCTTCGCCTATAACAGGTGCGACAAAAGTTAAACAAAAGCGTATTTACATATATATATGCCTGAACTTATAAATTGAAATAAAAAGATTTTCGATAACGAATTTTCTCTATAATGTCTGGTTTTGAACCTCTCTCAACATCAGCTTCCATTATAGAGAAGTTCGACTGTATTTACATTTTCTTCATGGGGAAACTGCAACAGTGTTCCATGTCAAGTTAACAGCATTAAAATTTATTAGCAAACATCACTACAATATGCACGTCCATTTCTTTACGAGTATTTCATTCTACAAATGGCAAATCCGTTTATGAATCGAAACATGAGCGGACACTTTACTCAGCTCACTTCGTTTTGGAACAACAAAAAAAAAATTGGAATAATTTCTAATTTCTTTTTACGCATCTGCGTGAAATATAATGAAATTTTATTATAATGACATTTGTTGGGAGTAAATTTGTTTTTTTTTCTCATAAGTTATGTGAACGGACGGGGGCAGAATCATGAATAAAGGTTAAATTTCCATGAATCGACATGATTAAGACAGCGTTGTCGGTGATTATGATGTTGATAGAAAATGTAATAAATGTTTACTCGAACACACAGTTTAAATCCAAAAGTTAAATGTTTATTTAGGAAATTGTTGTTGCTATCGCTCGCTGTTGTTGTAGGATGCCACAAGAGATTGGCAAAAAAAAAAAAAAAGATGGGGGAAAATATAGAAAAACAACAGCAACAATTCCAACAAATATAATGAAATTAATCCGCCATGAAGTATGCCGAGCACGTTTCCAACCATATGTACAAAATAGTGTCTTTTGTCTAACTGTTTGGCGATATTTTTCTATCTTCCCCCAGCAGTTGTTTTTCAACGATGGTTGATAATAAATTGACTTGATTTGCTGTGTAGGAGGGAGTTGCAGGGTATTAAATAGTAAAACTCAATGCCTCATACTACATATTAAATTTCAAAAAGAAAAAATATATATTGAGAGAAAAAAAAGCTGAAGATGGAATTCTTTATTTAACGTTGTAATGCCATTACCATGGTTACTACAAATACATTTAGATACGCACACGTACATTCGAGCTCACCCTGTCAAATACAAACACACACACACACACACAACACTAATAAAACAGTAAGTTAGTTGTCAATTTTTTTGGGAAAATAGGCTTTAGTAAAAAAATACACTTATAACTCGAAACTATTTATAAAATACTCATCCATCATCAGGTTAAATCTCAAAATTTATAAAAATTTTCCGAAAATACAAGTCTGCAAGTCAGAAAATTTTGTAAGTTTAGCTTTATTTAAGTGCGAAATTAAAAAAAAAATTGCTAAAAGGTTTTTACGTATAATATTAACGTATTTCATATATACTCGTATTTTAATGTTCTCACTATATAAGCGATTTCGAATAAAATTTCGAAATTTCGCACATAATATTTAAAAATTTTACACTTTTACCATTTAGAAATAAAAGCTCATCCTTTTTAATTGTAGAAGTGGAAAATTTCGAAATTTCGAACATATGTAACATACATAATAAAATTTAAAAATTTTATACTTTTAGCATTTAGAAATGAAATTGCCATCAATTTTCGGCTTTGAAGCAGAAAAGTTATTTAATTTCGAAATGCCGAACACATCGACATACATATGTATGTATGTATATATATATATCTAATAAAATTTAAAAAGTTTATACTTTTAGGGCACTGCTACCGTTCAATATATATTGTGATATTTGGATCGCGATCCATTTTAATGGATTGATGGATCACGAGCGTATGCTACATGTTCAATATTTATCGCGTCAGTATTTACATTATTTTTGCGCTGTGCGGATCGTTTATTAGAAAAAATGTCGCACAAAAATGTCCCACAACTGCGGCAATGCCTCCAAACTAAAAATAAAGTCTTTTGAAAATAATTTTTTCGGTCGTTAATTCCAATGCCACCGGGAGAACCCACATCGCTTTCAATATCTTCTGCCACTACCCTTTATTAAAACAAACTTTACACAAATGTAATAAACTTTTTTATTTTTTATTTGTTAAATTTTTTGCACTGCGTCTTTTATTTCATTTGTTTTAATTCACTTCTTATTAACGTATCGCGATCTAATGCCATGAAAATGCTACACGTTCAATATTTATCACGCGATCCGCGATTCACGATCTGGATTCCATAATTTAGGCCATTTTGCGATATGGACCGCGATCCATCAATACTACATGCTACACGTTCAATAAATATCGCGATACTGGATAGCGTTCAATATATATTGAACGTGTAGCAGTGCCCTTAGCATTTAGAAATGAAAGTTCATCCACTTTAGGCTTTGAAATTTATTTAATTTCGAAAATTCGAACATATCTTGTACATACAAGCCATTTTGTGCACGAATACACACAGTAATAAAACAGTAAGTTATTTGTTATTTTTCTGAGAAAATAGGTCTTAGGTAAAATATACACTTGTAACTCAAAAACTTTGTATAATTTTTCGAAAATAAAAGTCTGAAAATTAGAAAAGTTTTTGTTTAGTTTAGCTTTAAAACAGAAAATTTATTGAAGTTCGAAATTTTGAAAAAATTGCTAAAAAATTTTTACTTTTGTAAATACTAATGTATTTCATATATATTTTAATGACCTCACCATATAAGCGATTTCGAATCAAAATTCGAAATTTCGCACATAATAGAATTTAGCATTTAGAAATAAAAGCTCATCCTTTTTAATTTTTGAAGTGGAAAATATATTGAATTTCGAACATATCTACATATATAATAAAATTTAAACATTTTACACTTTTAGCATTTAGAAATTAAATTGCATCAATTTTATTTAATTTCGAAATTTCGAACATATCTTGTACATACAAGCATACATTTTGTACCATATACACACACACACCAATAAAACATTAAGTTAGTTGTAAATTGTTTGGCCTTAAAATCAAATAAACAAACAACAACATGCATTCTTTGTAAAAATCTCAGAAAATCTACAATTAAAAATTATAAATGTGGCAGCACACATTTTAAGGTGTTTTTTATAGCAATAAATTTTCATAAAAATTCCCAATTACTTTAAGGTGTTTTTTATAGCAATAAATTTTCATAAAAATTCCCAATCATGTTATTATTTTTACACAAAAACATTAAATGTTTTTTTATATTTTTAAACTTATTTTATTTATTTTTTATTTCAGATCTAAACTGAATGTTAATAGAGTATCAGATGTCTGCACGTCGTCAGCCTGCAGATTCACAAAAAAAAAAGATCAAGCAAAAGTAGAAAGAAAAAAATGGTGGCTGGCTCTACCACCTTGCCATACCAACATAATTGTATTGTAATGGTTTGAATGTATGTATTTGTTGGTGTTTATATTTTTACTGTTATGCTCCTGTTTTTATTGTTCGCCATCGGTAACACACAAACGTTCAAACATCTGTTGCCAGGATGTGCTCTTTTTTTATTAAAATCGTTTGTTTTTATGTAGGTATATCTTCTAACAATCTTTTTTCCAAGAGATTTCAGTTGTTCAGGTTATTTTAATATTTTATCTAGAATTGTGAGATTATTTTACGGAATTGGTATCATTGAATTTTCTGTATTCCGTTTCTTTTTTTTTTCTTTTTTTCCCCCTGTTAAATACACAGTTGAATAGATACAAATCCATCCAGTTTCAGAGAACCTTTAATTGACCTAGTTTTAGTTTAAATATGTACGAGTATGTTTGTTTGTGCACAAGCAGCAGAATAGTTCTTTCAAGCAACAACTCTATTTCTTTAAACATTTTATTAATATTGGAAAGATTTTCTTCTTGTTCGTTGTCTTGTAAGTATATAACAACTATAAAAACTTGCCTAGAAATTTATTTTGTTCACTGAGGAAAATATGTATGTATGTATGTATGTATGTAAGTGGCAGAAAAACAAGAAGCCGGCCATAACATTTTGTGTTAACTTTTTTATGCGCACAGCAATGTTTATGAGAATTACGGTTTAATTGTAGCAAAAAGCTGGTTTTGCTATGGTCCATAGAATGCAATATATTAATAATATGAAATAGAAAAAAAAAGCTTTAACATTTTTGGGAAATTAAGTTAATTTCAACACACAAAAAAACTTTACTTTAAATTACTTAGAAAAATATCTAGAACTAGATATTTTAGTACTTTTGAATTAATATACGTTTGAAAATACTTTAGAAACAGCTGATGCGTTGCCACGTAATTTTAATTTTCTTTTTGTCAGTCAGGTACCCCCCAGAACCACAACAATAACAAAAACCACGAGAAACTTATTGGTAGAAAATGTCTGGCCAGTGAGCAAAATCACCAGCGAATAAGTATATCGATTAATATTACAGTCTTTGGTTCGCAAAATTTTACTGAATCCAGGTACTGGTCTTCAATATGTTTATTTTTATGATTTTTTAATACATACAGCTAGGTCCACGAAGTCGCAAAAAACCTTTTTTGAACATTTATTAATTAAGGAGTTCACAATAGGGTCTTAAAATACATATGTGTTAATATTTCAACGTTTCAATTTTTATACTTTAATAAAATGGAATGGCAAGTTTGTTGTTTTTGTTTGAATGTAAATCAAATTTCTTGCCAGGTGGCAAATTTAAAAGTATAAAAAGCATGTTATTTTTTTTAATATGGCAATATGGTAATGCTAAACTAAATAAGTTAAAACTGTCAGCGCAGCTGAAGTTGATGAAAAAATATTTGTACTTTTCGCTGTCTTTAGGCATTTTTCAGAACAAAAGGTAAATTTACAAAATTTATCCAACAATTATTTCTAATTAAAAAAACTTTGTTATTTTAATATTTCAATACTGTACTTAATATCGTTGCTTGCTCACAATGAACATTTTAAGATGACACAATGTTGCCACATTAAAATATTAATGCACTCATTGTGAATTCCTTAAATAATTCACAGGAAATTAATTTTTTTGCAAATAAAATCCTAAAATTCTGAAAAAATGGCGAGAGTTTCGAATTCTCAAATTCAACTATTTTGTTTAGAGTTTTTTTATTTTATCTGAGAGTGATTTTGAAAAATAAGGGAACAAGGAATAGGGAGAACATGCACAGGTAATTTTTATACATAATACGGCTGAATATGAAAATTTGCTTTTGTTTTCAGATATTTTTTTTAATACATGTATTTATTTATTGTATCTTCAAATATGAACTAACAATAAGTATTCAAATCTTAAATCTAAAATATAACTATTAGGCCCGACCACTGTCGAACATAAACTTAGTGATAGTTATAAATAATACATAAGTAGTGATAATCAAAAAGGAAAAAAAAAGTATTTTCAAGTAGTCCCATTTGGAGTGTTGAGTATAAGAGCCCTTGTGTCCCTCTTTTTTAGACGGATGTGTCCAGTAAAGTTCAAAATATTACGCGCTAGCGGATTAGGACGTGATTCGAGTTTTGTTAAATATTTGCCTGCGTATTTTGCAATTTCTTCAATCACTAGTGGCATATTCAAATCACTATGCATATTTGAATTTTTGATGTACCATGGAGCCGAAGTTATCATACGTAAAATTTTGTTTTGCCTTCGTTGGATTCTCTAGACATTGGAAGCTGAAGCAGTGCCCCATAGTTGAATTCCGTAGCACCATATAGGTTTCAAAAGTGACTTGTATATCAAAAGTTTGCAATCTAGACTGAGAGTTGAATTTCTACCAATCAGCCAATGTACCTGAGTTAATTTTAGTTTCATTTGTGTTAGCTTAGAATCAATGTGTTGTTTCCATGTAGGCCGTCGATCAAGGTGTATACTAAGGTATTTTACATGTGAATGTTGAGGAACAATTTGATTATTGATTCTAATGGGGGAACAAGTATCTTTTAGTAGAGTAAATGTTACCTGCGCACACTTCTGCTCATTTACTTTAATTCTCCATAACTTTAACCATAGTTCCAGTTGGGTAATATGGTCCTTAAGATATCGGGATGCCTCGTGAGGGTTTTCGTGCATGCTAAAGAAGGCTGTATCATCGGCAAAAGTAGATGTATGGATTTTAGTGCTAACAGGCATATCACAAGTATAAATCAAATACAAAACTGGTCCCAGTATACTGCCCTGTGGCACACCGGCAGAGATAGATTCGGGAACACTCATGAAGTCTCCTTCCACAACCACAACAGTGAATTTCCGGGATAGAATATAACTTTCCAATATGTTTAGAAAATTTATTGGTCGATACATATGTCTTCAATTTTATAATTAGGCCTTCATGCCATACTTTATCAAATGCCTGAGAAACGTCAATAAAGAGAGTAGAACAATACTTCTTTTCTTCAAATGTTCTTCTTATAACTTGAACCAATCTATGCGTTTGCTCAATGGTACTATGCTGGCTTCTAAAACCAAATTGATGGTCTGGGATGCACCCACTATCAGTTAGAATTGGGGACAATTTTGTCATGAGCAGCTTTTCGAAAAGCTTTGATGTTGTTGATAGTAAACTTATTGGCCTGTAAGACTCAGCTTTGGTAAGATCTTTGCCCGGCTTTGGAATCATTTTGACCTTGGCAAGCTTCCAGCTGTGTGGATAATACTCTAGTCGTAATATGGCATTAAAAATAAATAGTAAGATTCTAGTTGCAGTGCGACGCAGATTCATCAGCATCTTGTTACTAATTCCATCAATACCTCGAGCTTTCTTCGGGTTGAGCTCAGCAATTAGTTTATGTACATCACGCATCTTAAACTTTAAGGGTCGAGGGGGTAGCAACACCATTACATGTATTTGGGGTAAATACGGATTTTAAATGCTTAGCAAATATTTTACCTTTTTCAGTATAGCTTCTTGCCCAATCACCGGTCGAAGTGCACAGAGGTGGTTTAAACTCAACGGGTCTTTTAAGCTTTTTAGTAGCGCGCCACAAGGAGTAATTAGATGCTGGTGTGACATCGGGACTTTCAAGATAATTTCTAAGAGATGCAGTTTTCTCAGATTTTATTTTGGGGTGATCTGTGCTGTTGCCATTCCCTTCTAGCTTTTCTTTTTTCACGTACGAGACGTTCAATGTCTGTAGAGTAAATTTTATTAAACCCAGTCTGCGGACGGGAGGTAGTGGCATGTTCAGCAGCCTGTTTAATATTCTCGTTGAGATTGGCAATGTTAGATTCAATATCATCTGGTGTTATTAGCTTAATATTTTCCGTACAATGACTACTAAGGTATTTTTTGAACCCCAGCCAATTAACACGATTTATCATCTTCATATATGGACGAGGTAAGTCACTTCTTAGTGGGTTACAGATTGTCACGATAGTGGGAGAGTGATCGGACGAGAGATCTAGAGAAGCTTCAACTTGAACTAAATCCCTAGAGATATTTTTCATGACGCCAAAATCTATGACATCCGGAATTTTTTGTATTTCAGTAGGCCAATAAGTGGGCTGGCTCCCCACTCGAAATGACGTCCAAGTCCATTTTTAAAATTGTGTTGAACAACGCTCTACCTCTGGGAGTAATAAGACGCGAACCGCAGAACGTATGTTTTGCATTGTAGTCGCCAGCTGCTACAAAACAAGGTCCAAGGTATTTGTAGAAATTCTCGTATTGATCCTCAGTGATTGAAAATCTGGGAGGGGAGTAAATTGATGATATCACGAAATTTGTACAAAAATGTTCAATGCCAATATTTGTTGCTTGTAGATGTTCTTCACATATGTTGTCAAGAATATAGTGCTTGAGTCTTGACTTTATTTTTTTCAAATATAAATTATAGAACGAACGTTAGCTTTCGAGATCGTGAGCCAGTCTGTTCATTTACAACAGTAATAAAATTCCAAGGGTTCCAAAGCCGCGGCTGCATCCATTATTAAATAATGGCACAAATCAAATACATATTAGCATAATTTTTTGCTAACAAGATGGTTTCAACACAATGTATATTAACTACTACGGGGTTATGAGGATATAAGCATGCATTTGCAATTCAAACTCATCAGACCCTTAAATTTCCTTAAAAAGGTCAGTGTGTATGGGCAAAATCTACATAAAAACATTTACATAACTGAGTTTATATACAAGTATGTATGTACATACATAAGTATGTATGTACATCCACATATATTTTCGTGTAGTTTTCACTATAGACGACAGGAAGCAATTTTAACTTAAATCCCCATTGAGATGTCTAATACAGCTGTAACAGACGAACAAAGAGGCTCTTAAACCAAACATAACAATCAATAGAACTGCCACACCATTTTTACATGAACACACAAACTGACACACACACACACACACACACACACACACACAATTACAAACATTCCATTTTACATTAATTCATATCAAACATATGAATTGTTCTGCTCGGTGCGGTTGGCTGTGTTTCCATGATGAACAAAACAATGTTGTGGGTATATTTTTTGTTCGTGTTTTATTTTTTGTGCCCCACCCAAAAAAAAAGTCATTTACACTTTTTGTATTGGCGATTGTGTAGACTTGTCAAATGTTTTGTTGTTGTATTTTTTGCTTTTTTTACAAAATGAGTTTTCTCCCTAGACTTTTGTTGTGTTGAATGCTGAATGCACATGCATGAATGGAGAGTTTATGAGTGAATGAATGACACCTTAGCGATCTAAGTGCTTTGTTCTATTCTACATACTACATTTTTTTAAATGTTCAAAAGCTGCTGAAATACTGTGGAAATAATTAAATGGAAAGTTCCATCTGAACCAAAAATAAAAAAGGAAATGCTATACATCAAATGGACAAAAACAAACAGAATGACTTTTTAGTTATCAAACTTAAAATCAAAACAATGTTAAAATAAATATGGTTAAGTGTTTAAATGCAGCAACTTATGTTTGTTCATTAAAATCGTAAAATTCGTCATACTTTTTACAGGCTCAATAAAAGATTCATAGAAAAAAGTATTCGCCCATTCTGTGGCATCAAGGAAAAAGTACTCAAGTAATATTTTACTGCTTTTCTAGGAGAGCACTTTTAAACTTTCGAGTCGGTGTTCAGAAACTTTTTCTTCTGTAGCTAAATTGGGAAATGCTTGGGACTTAAGCACTTTCACCTTTTTGCCACAGCATTAATATTTTCGATTAAGAATTTAATTGAATAAATTCAATTTTGCATTGCTGTAATTCATACAAGTGAAAATACCTATTGAAATTATTAAACTAATTATAAAATGTTTGATATTAATTTTTTCTGTGTTATAAAACTTAAGAAAATCTATGGGGAATTTTAAAAATTTTACTAATATTTGTTATAGTATTTATGGGAAAAAATGTATGAGAATTTTTACAAATTTAGCTAGTACATATTTGTTACTTTTTTTTGTTACTTTTAAATTTGCGTCATTTAAAAATGTTTACTTATGTGCACATACATACATGTATGTATGGATGTGTACATTCCATTTCATACAACTTTAACCCCTTCATAAGTACAGCGTTCTAAGTATATCCAAGTGCACTCAAGGGTGTACACACAAAGGCAACAGTAAAGTGTTAAAGTACGCGGAAATATCCATATAAAATATTGGCTGTTTTTACACACTAAAATAAGAGTCCTTATGTAGCGCAACATTTTGCTGATGCATACATACATACGACTTGTTTTATTTGTAATAAAATACTGAAGACGGGCAGGCAGGGTATAGGAAAATCAAAGGTTAAATATGAGAATGACTGATTTCGTAGTTGGCTGATAATATATGTACATATGTAGTATGTATGTGTGTGCATATTAATGAAAATCTTTTTCATGTGAAACAGTAAAAGGAGCCACAAAGTCAAATAATTTAGCTGATTTTCGAGCTGCCGAAAAAAATTACAATTTTTACGCTCCAATTTTGAAGTTTTTAAGAAAATTTTACAGCCATATGCTGAAGCTCACATTTCGCAAAAAATTGCTATTACGATCACAAAATCACAAAGAATTTTCCTATTTCAACTCGCAAGCAAAGAATGAAGTGATTTATTATTGAATTGGCTTATATTGTAATAACTGAATGTCAAAGAGTAGAAAATTAAAGCATATAAATAAAATTTAATGTTTTTTATTTAATGTATTAAAAAAAAACATTATTTTGATCAGTTTTAATAAAAAATTAGTTTACTTTAAAATTGGTAATTTTAGAGTGTACTGCTGTTTTTAATCTCATAAAAAAACAAAGTATTACCAGACTCAATGTTTATTGCACTGTTGTTTTAATTCCCATACGAAAAATAAGTATTACCAGGCTCAATGTTTACAATAATTTTCTTAGGTTTGCTGGACTTTGCACATATTTGTGTTATGCAAAACGTGCGATCCTCAGCACATGAAAATATGAGCTTTGCGATTTTGAACTAACAAGTAATTTAAAAATTTTACATTTTTCAGCACACGAGCGTTAAACAAATTAGAAATCAAAAAAATTAGAAATATTAATTTAACATATAAAACTTCATCAAGAGAATTTAAAAACAAAAATGTAGCATTTGTATTTTTAATCATAATATGATTTGATTACAACCATAATGTATGCTATATACTAAAATTCCACTTACACGCAAATTATCATATCATCATACTTTAATAAACTTATCTTTATATAATAAACTTTACTGTAACAACAATTTTATTTTAAATGCGACGACTACATCAATTCATTCATTTCGTAATGCCCACACATAAATTCGTTGTTGATTACTTATTGATTTGGAAAGATCATAGAAAATTAAACATTAATAATGTCAATGGCCAATGATTTCTTTATACTATTTTATAAACATAATAAAAAGCAAAAAATATTGTATGTATATCGTTGGTTGTTAGCGTGGGAATCAACTAAGAAATAAAAGCCTCAGTCATATCATTTACAATATTTTATGTTTTATTTTTTCAATAATTATTTAACACTGACTGTTATCAATTAAAAACCACTTAAATGGTGGATAGTGAGCGAGTGAGTGCACTTTTGAAAATATAGCGACACTTAATGCAATAAATGAAAGCCGACAATGAATGGTTGCTTGTTGGCTGATACATTGTACGAGCGAGTGAGTATTGATGAATGGACGGACGGCTTGAAGGTATTTTATTTTTGAAATGAGTAAGCACTCCAAACCACTGATGTGCAATTGCTTTTAAAGTGCTTTTTCATTCATATAAATAAATAAGTACAAACAGACACAAACACAAATTTACTTACGTACTTATGCAATGGGGGGGCGGTGTACTGCTGTTGCAACTTCCTACATTCATGAATGTTGTTGACAGACAGATGATGAAGTAGAGAGCCGTTTTATATGTTTCAATTTTAAGATTTTTTGATAAGCTATGAATTGTATGTAATATAAATATGCACAGATGTTTTATTTTTATATGGAGATTGTGGTAGCAACAATCTATATAATCAATTATAGCTGCGATGTTGTATAAGTGTATATAGTATATAGTTTGCTCTTATCTTTCCCTTATTAGGAAATATGTATATTTATAAATTTCTCTTGTGCGCTGACTTAATTAAAGATCAATTAAACCTGCCATAATCATAACCATACAAAACAGATGTTCGAACCAAACTTATGAGCAACACTGTATTTGTTTATAGATGACTCACCATAACGCCATAGCCATAACCGTAACCATAGAAGCCAATTGAATTTTGAATTCTGTTTTCTGATTAGACTTTTTTTGTTGCACTTTTAAATTAATAAACAAATGAAAACATAAACAGCTGTTTGTGATTACACAGAAAAAAATATACAAGATTTATGTTCAACAAAACCATGTTGTTGAATAAAATTTTTAATTTCAATAATATTTGGCATTAACTTAAATATTGTATTTATCAATACTGCGTATTTTAAAATATCATTTAAATTACTTTGTTTGTGTTGGTGTTTATCTTGCTTGTTGATTGACTCAACGTGGTCATGTGCTCATGTTGTTGTTTATTTTGATTGTTGGTGTTGTATACGTGTAAATTCCGACAAGAAGCCGAAAAACGTCGTGGCTTTTTTTTAATCAACAAAGTTATTTTTAGATTATATCAAGGCGTATTCAGTATCAGGTGACCTTATCAGTACAACAATTTTACAACCTGTCAAAAGATTTCTGAGCAAATTTTGACATTTTGGTTCAAATTGCTCAATTTTGCAACAACAGCTGATAATCAGCCGGGCTGATAAGGTCACCTGTTACTGAATTCGCCTTGGATTATATCAACGAAATGTGCCATGCAGAAGAAACATAAGAAATCATGTTTTGCGTGTATTCATTATTTGCGTACCCAATAACGAGTGGTAAGTACGTTAGTCTATTAGTCAAGAGGTTGCCGGTTCGACTCATCCCAAACGTCTTTAAATTAAAATTTAATAAAAAACCAATTTGTAAAAAAGAATTTAACAAATAACGAAAAACAACACATTAGAATTTGAAAAACCAATTCATTAAAAATTTTTGTTTTCTTTTCAAAAATTGGCTTGTTTTTATGGTTAAGCAATTGTCTATATGCATTTCGTTCCCGCTTGTAATGCATATAGACAATTGCTTAACCATAAAAACAAGCCAATTTTTGAAATTAAATAAAGACATTATGTCAAATAAATATACTTCAGTATTTCATGTATTTTTGTTTTCTGTTAACAACTCAATTGTGAATAACATAATAATTTTAATTGGAAATAATTGAGTTGATTTTGTTTTCTTATGTTACAAATGTGTGTTTGTATTTACAAAAATCGTTGTAGGTGCCTTTTTAAATAATATTTTATTTGTATTCACAAATAAATTAGTTGTATTTACAATTCTTTTTTTTCTGTGTATGACAGCACTAATACGTGAATCAAATATAAATGGTTATGGTTATGGTATGGCACGTCTGATTGAACCCTTAAAAGTAAAACCACACGTTAAGCGTATTATTTACGGTCAAAATGCATGACCTGCATTATGATAATATTAGTTAAATTTTGTTTGTATGAGTCACACCGACGATGCTTGAAGCAAAATCTAAATTTTTTGATTTTTGCACATGCATGTATACAATACAAACATATCAAGATAAATTAATCAAAGCAGTGAGGTTTCAAAGAACTGTCAAATTCTATACGTAAAAAGTTTTTGTACGTAGTTAGTTTGACAATTGCCTTGCAATTAGCTTGTAACAAGATGCTATCAATTTATCCTGCAATGCATGCACGTGTATGCTTAGTTCTTCATGCACATGTATACGATGCTTGTGTCATGCATTTTGACCGTGAATACTGCGCTTTAGTTCCCGCAAAATTCCATGTTTTTTGGGTCTTTTTAGCAACAATTGAGAATAAAAGCGAAATTAACCCTAGAACGGGTTTCAAGTTTTGGCTTATTTCTTATGTTTAAGTTGAATTTCGAGCTTAAGTCTTTTTATCAAAACACTAAAAATGAATTACAATCTGCGAAAAATAAAGAGTATCAAGAATTCCGTGACCAAACAATTGTAGAAGATGTATTTATTTTTGTGTGAATTGAAGGAAAAAAGTCTAAATAATAGTCTATATAATAGTTATAACATCCCTGTAATTACAAAAATTCCATTTGTTTTTCTTTTGGAAGTCCGTACTAGCAAACGGAAATGTCTCTAATTGTATTTACAGTGCTACTGGCGACTGAGAGAATTGTATTCGGGTATGTGTGTGTATTCATTTGTATAAGAAGCCGATTGAAGTTCGGATATGCAAGTCCCACATGGTTGCTGAATCGAGTTAGTGAAGCTTTAAGAATGATTACATAATTTTATTTGTCTTCAACTTGCTTCGTTTTTCTAAACAACTTTGACACTTTTGATTTATGTATTTCAAATGTCGTTTTACGACAACTTGTCAAATTTAATATGTACTAGAACGTACGCATTTTTAGTCTTGTGCTTTCGTTCTTTCTATCAATCTCTATGCACATACATACATACACACACATAGCTTCATTTGTGATTGACAGTTTGATTGATCGATGAACTGTACATATGCCGAGGCATGTACACATCTATGTATGGGATACAAAATAAAAGGAAGTTTGTTATTTTTTCCCGAATTGTTAAGTTTTTGTTCTTGTTTATTTAGAATCAAAAAGAACTAAGCAGACATTTACTTATTTAATTTAATCATCTCCGGCCTGTTTGACAGTAAATTTGTTTTCAGTGAAAACGAAACCTTATATGTACGTACACCATCTAAATACATAATCGTATGTGTCTACATACATACATACATAATATCATCCACATAAACATACATATTTAGTTCGTTCATTTTCGCTTTAGATTTATTCTTTTCAAACAACAAACCCGATTCTCAAAATCAGTTTTCTAGAGAAAAATAAAACCCTTTTTTTGTAAATATGAATAACAAACATGAAAACAATTTCGAGCGGCAGCGACAACGAAATGCACATACAAAACATACTGCATAATCAGTTTCAAAGAAATCCCTATACACATACATATGTATGTGTGTATGTACACAGTATGTATTTATGCCACTCTAATTAAGATTTGAATCTTTATTATGCTCTCGTTCGTTTCCCGGGCCTATAGTATACAATGGAAAAATGTGTACGTCATGTATTCGATTCTGAAAAACAATCAACAACTTCAACAGAAAACAAAAACCCTACAATTGTTATCATGTAAATAATGTACCACTATTAATATGTGTGTAAAAAAATTTATATAGGTATGTACAGCAGATACCTCTTGATTTTTATGCTTTTTTTACTTCATTTCAGTTTACGAACGACATCATTACAAGAGCCAGTTTTTTTTAATCTGTTGCTCTTGTTGTAAAAATAATAACACCACTATCATCATCCAGTTAGTGAGTAAGTAAACCTGTCAGTCAGTCAGTGGAGTCGTTGCTCAATATACATATTTGCAGCATAGTAAACATAAAAACAGCATTCAAAAGAATTTTTAAAAATCGTGTTTTTTTCGTTAAATATAAAGTGTAAATTACACATGCATGCATAAAAGCAGTGCTACGAAAAAGTTTGCATGCAGCACTCATGTGGTGCGCCTTCTACAAATTTCAATACAATGAAATTTCGCCCAAGTGGTAACCCATAGGAATTAATTTTACAATGTCGCCTTACCGGAAGAAACATATTCCGTTTATGCATCCGTTTGGTGCATAATGTTTTTGCATTGTTGTATTTGTTTCAGCAGCGTTACCATCCACTACCTAAATTCTGATTAGTAGCCATTATATGGCAACTTCACAAAAAAAAAGATACGTTGCCACCGTCTACCAAAATTCAGACGAGTAGCCGCTATATGGCATCTTCGTAAGTAATAAATAATTGCGATTATTTGGATGAAATTAAATAAACGAAGAATTAAGTGAATTCATAAAATCAAATTAAACAAATTCATAATGAGTGCAATAAATTTACAGATTTTAATCAAACTTGAACTGAATAATTTATTTTTATTTTGATTAATAGCAAAAGTATCCCCTTACATAACGTCTATATCTGATAAAAATTTATCATAACAACTAACAAAACATCGGCAGAGCCGTTTTAAAATTTTTGTTAATGCAAGCATACATGCGAAGACGTTGTGGTTTTTTTATTATGATAAACCATAATTTCTTTGTCGTCGTGAAGAAAGTTTGTCACAATACCTGCAATATTTCACTTCATATTTATTAAAAAGGTGTTATTTGATGAAAATATCAATATTTTTCTTTATTTTTATATTTTTTTTTCCTGAAAATTACGTAAATATTTTATTTTTTACAAATAAATTAAAACGTCACACAGTTTGTTTACGTTTTTTATTAAGACAAAGTTGTCTGAGCTGAAGCTCTGACAAAATTGTTAAGACACCGCAATAACACTAACGTACCTTTTCACAATGTCTGGTTAAAAGATAACAGAGACTTTAACGGAAAGTTTTGTATGAAGAACTGGCAGTTAAAGTTCACGTTAACTCTTAGCCATACATTGTGAAAAGGGACGTAATAAATGGAGTTAATACCTGATAAATTTTTCTCTTGATAACGATTTGACTTTTATCATGACAAAAATTTATCAGGTATAGACTAACTGTTAACTTTATAGGTCACAGCTCAATTACAAGGTTTAATGATTAATCTTTATAATCACTGTCTCCAAGTAAAGTCGGTGCTTTAAACAGAATTGTGAATTGAAAATTTTCTTATTTTTGTTTCATATTCACAAATTTTATATGTGTAGTACGTTTCGCAATTTTAACTCCACACGTAAATTAGACATTTAGAACATTAAATTGAAAATGCAGAGCCCATCTTCGGGAAAAAATACAGCTTTATTACAAAAAAATTTTTGCACTTTTCCTTTTTCTCCTATTATATGAATAAAAATTCATTCGGAAGAAATTCGATGCAGGAAAAAAGTAGATATTCTCAAATCGTTCAAATGAAATTTTTTTTTCTCCCGAAATTTATCACTTGCAAAATAGAAGAGTTTCCATAAAATCTAGGTAATATTTAAATAAAACAAAATTTCTATCGATAAAAAAATATTTTATAGTTTTTGTAGGTCGAATACCACAATTATAGGGCTGTTCATATATTAAGGTACGGACCCGGAAGGTGTGAGAGAGTTAAGGATTTGTTATTGCTTAGAAACTTTGTACTGAAAATTTTGTAAAAACGTTACCACCGGGTATATGAAATAGTCTTGTGTAGTTCATGAACGAACTAGTTCAAATGAATGATTCAGTACTTTGAACTAAGTGAACTAGTTCAATTGTTTTACGCTCACTAGTTCAATTTTTGAACTAGTTCAATTTTTCAACTAAGCACTAAGACACAAAATTAACTAACACAGGTGCTGTGAACTAAATGTTTTCAACGTTTTGCTTTACTTTTTCACTGTTTGTGGGCTTATCTTCTATACTCATCCATATGTATGTATGTATGTATATTTAGTTCTTGTTCATGGCTTGCTACTACCACAAATGCAATAAACAAGTAAACACTTATACTACCCTATTCACAAAATATATTTTGGATTTATGAGATTTTAAAAAATTTGTTTTATAAACCCTTTATAGAGCAAATTTATTTATTAATTAATTAATTTTATTTTTCATAAAACATTTTAATCACAGAATCTGTCTTTTTAATATTGTCTGTCAACAGGGTGACCGATGACATTTTTCAAAAAGTGGCACCAAATAGGGAATTTATCAAAAAAAGGGGCAAAATTAAAAAAAAAATGAGAAAACTACACTAAACATTTTATTTTGAATGTATTTTCATAAAACTCACCCAAAAAAAAAAGGGAGACAAAAAGTGGCAAAGCAGTTGAAAAAGGGGAAAGGCAGTTGAAAAAGTGGCAATTTGCCACTTTAGTCGGTCAAACTGTCACGCTAATTGTCAAAGACCACAACACTCATACATATGCATGTAGAACTGTAGATGTAAAATCATTGAACTAAAAAGACCTAACTAGTTTATTGAACGAACTAGTTCATTTACAAATAATGAACTAAAATGACCGGTCACTGAAATGAACTAAATGGCACAAGTCTAGTATGAAAACTCTGAATATAGCGTTAGGTAATATGTGAATAAATTTTTCAACTTTAATATAGCAATTGCTTGTGATTTCCATGAATGCAGCAAAAAAGAGAAACCCAAGATTTTTTTCTTCTACAGCTCCAATTTCCTTCACAAATACTCGTACAGCCATGTTATTAATTTTTCATTCACTTATTTACTTAATTTTACTTTAAATTTATGTAATTACAACATCAATTTTATTTATTTTTGCGCACACGAAAATTAATAAACAAATATCAACAAGCAAAACAGCCGCCATTTATATTCAATGATGCCACTGTTTCATATTTTGTTCCCGCGAAATTTATGATTGGAGGAATTTTTTGTGTTTTACGTGGGAAAAAATTCTTAGGAAATATTAATGATTCTACATGATCGATTTGGTAGCATGGTGTAACTTATCACCTCCTAGGTACATACGTCCAATTAATTTTATTAATTAATTTGACTTAATTAATTTATTTCTCTTATTTTTAGCAGATTTTATTTAAGCCTCAAAAGTCTTAATTTTTTTTAGAATCTAGATGCATGCACTCGAATTTCCAGATAGATTTAAATTTAACTAAAATCAAACTGCCAGCGCTAAAACTATAAAATAGAGCCCTCTTTTATTATTATTATTATTATTATTATTTTTTTTTTTTTTTTTTTTTTTTTTTTGCTTTGGAAAATGAAACACTCGTTTTCTCGAGAAACATGTGATAGAAATCAGCACCTTTGCCTAAATTGATTAGCAAAAAAAAAAAAAAAGGAAACCCTCGTTTCAACAAAACGAGCGTAGACCATTTCTCTGTAACGTGAATGTGTAAAAACATTTAGAATTATTCTTAGTAATTAGTCACATTTTTTAAAAGATACCATTTAATTTTTTTAAAGAGATTGTGGTTGACTCATTAGGGGATCTTTCCAAGAAGAATTAACAACAAAATGCTGAATTTTTTTCTAACAAAGAGTGTGTGTGGTCTTTTATTAGTAAGAAAGCAAAAAAACACATTTTTGAAAAGGTATGAGCTATACATGCATCATTGAATGTTTTTAAGAAATAGGTACGTACTATGAAGATTAAAAACATACCCGACAAACTGGCAAAGTAAAGTTTAGACTGCGATAAATCTGGAGTTATTTAAATACGAAGAATTTGTTACAAAAATTGTGTACACTCATTCATGTTTATACATATGTACATACACATACAAACATATATACTATAAACAAATATATACATATACATACATACATACATATATGCATAAATTGTATGGAAAGGTTTTGAAATAACAATGCTGAAAATCAAAGCAATAAAAAAAATTTAAACGTTTAAAAGTCATCAATCATTGTCAAGAGCTCCATAGATGATGCAGTCAGTAATCTACGCACAATAACCAAAATAAAAGAAAAATCAAGCACAGCAAGTTTCATCATACGAGAGTGTCATCATATAGAGTCATACCAAACCAACAAATGCCGATAGAAAACATACAAAATTATAGTAAAACAAAAATAAACAAGTACACACAGTGGAAACTTTTAAATTTGGACTTTAAACTGTCAAACATACATATGATTCGAATAACTAAATGTCATGCTTGTCTGACGACAGCTGTTCTCAGTTAAAAGGTTTCATCTTTCATTTCTGCATAACAGAGTGTACAAAGTTTTTGTGTGTTTATGCCTGATTTTCTTATAATGGAGCAGAAAGTACAGAGAAATAGTGTTTCAACTGTCGCGGGGTTATGCATGTCAAAAACAACAAAGCAACAACCCATATGTGCACACCAAAAATCTTGTAAAAAAAAACTACAAATAGAAAACAAGTCACATGTTGCACTGACAGAGTAACTGGCCAGAACAGGCCAACAACCAACATACCAACCAACCGCTATCATCAATTTTGATTAAGCACAAATTTTTCAACACCACATAAACGGTAATAAATATGAAATGAATGAAAAAAGCGAGAGTATGTAAGTGCTTTGCAACTAAAAATGTACATATGTACGTCGAAATGGTGGAAGCGACCACACTTGTTAGATTGAAAAAAATATTTGCTTTAGGTTAATATTTGTCATTTTATTAAATTTTCATTATCTGTCAAAATTGCAAAAATTTACTGTAATTTTATATATATATATGTATATATATTTTGGTTTGTCATAAAAGCAAAATGTTTATAATTTATTTAAAATCTCAATTAATATTTTAAAGTATTTGCAGGTGTATACACATCATATGTTGCAAACATATTATGTACTTTTAATCATAGATTTTTTAAATTTATTCAAATGTGCGGTAAGTAACAAATGTTGTCTGTCGATGTTTTGACATAGCTTATTAATAAATAAACAAGCATTAAAACGTTTATACTTTAGGTGAAAATCTTATCCCCAGTTTTTAACTCAATATTTAAATACATACGTATTAAGTTAATTTTTGTTTAAATTCAAGTTGCATTTAAATACGGTTTCATTTTTGAAGTGGGAAACTAAAGATCTAACAAACTTACGTTAAAAGTATGGCAGCACTACAAAATTTTCTTTATTAAAGCTGATACAAATAAGAAAGTTGATTTAAGATTCAATTAATCGTGTCACAACCATGACCATACAAAACAGCTGTTCGAATCAAACTTATGGGCAACACTGTATATGATTATACGTGACTCGCCATAACGCCATATCCATAGCCATAATTATAGAAATAAATTGAATTTCTGTTTTTCGCCATAACCATAAACCAGCTGTTTGTTGATCATGTACATTTGTGCTTCGAAATATGAAATAAATCTTAAAGAGACTTCAATAAATATTTAAGAAATATTAAATAAATTTATATTAAGCGAGACTACTACAACTCTAAATTAAAATTTTGAATAATATAAAAATATCTTTTGATTTTTTCAAATTAATCTGCTAAATAAAGAAATATATGACTTAAACCAGTTTCATAATTAAGGGCACATACATCTATGTATGTATGGTTATGGCTATGACATTATGTTATGGCACGTCTGAATAAAAAAAGGGGCAGAGTTTTTCGGTAATATGCATACATAAATATCGCTCGTTTATTGCAACATTGTCACATCGCACAAAATGCGCTTTTGGAATTAATAATATATATATATATATATATATATATATATATACTAATATATATATATATATATATATATATATATATATATATATATATATATATATATTTACATATATATATATATATATATATATATATATATATATATATATATATATATATATATATATTTACATATATATATATATATATATATATATATATATATATATATATATATATATATTTACATATATATATATATATATATATATATATATATTTAATCTTAAAATTTATTGTAAATGGTTGTACCCCGCACCTCTCGAGAAAAGAAAATATTTTTACATCTTCATTGAGTTGTATGTAAATTGAAAACTTAAAAATTGTTTTCTGCAAAACTAGCTCATTTGAGTTATACCTCTGTTGCAATAAAGGAGCTATATGTATTTTACAATGTGATGTGGCAATACCTAAAATTTTAAATATTGTTCTTCATAGTTTGACAACTCTGGTGATGTATTTTTTTTCTCAGAGATGGTTAGTCGAAAGTTTACGTTTTGAAAAAAATATGAGATATAAATATTTATTATTTATTTGGGTTGTGGGGGACCCAGCACAGTAAGGTTATATGCAGCCATATTCTGAATAACAATTCCCCGGTAGTTTTTTTCCCTATTCCCCTATTTTAAACTATCGTTTACAAACTCCCAGGTAAATTAACTAGAAACAAAATACCTGATTTTGAAAATTCGAAATTGTATCTCACTTTCTATTTCTCTCGGCATCTGTTTAGTATAGATGGATTTTATTCTCGAAAAAAATTAATCGCCTTGAATTACATATTTCCTGGGATATATTTAGAATTACGCTGATAGGGAATATAACCCGAAAAGTATACTATATAATCCTTTAAATATTCCTAACATCGATATTCAACTAAAAATTGGGTCAGTTTTAAAAAGGGGTCAGAAAAGTACAATGCAGTTCAAAAAGTGTCAACTGTAATGCTAAACATGACATGCGTATGTAAATAATCGGCTTCCCATGGATACGCTCTATGATCATTACAAGATTTTAGTTTGTGTTTCTCTTATACCTAGCTCCGCTCCGTTTTCATCTTGCTTCCCACTGTTTTTTTGTCTTGTGTTTTTTTTTTTCGTTTAGCAGGAAGTCAAAGACAAGAAGCTACAGTTTTAATTTATACTTTAAAAGCTACTAAACTGTTGCAAGGGAAACTTTATTCAAAGCATAACTTAACATTAAAAAAAAAACATCATACCAACTGGTTGTTGTTTCCCCATTTTCTTTCTGTGTTTGAGTGATATCTTTATAAGAAAATAAAAATAAATAAATGGACGAACGTGCAAACTGCAAATTTTGTCCAAAACAATGTAGGGAAAGACTCAAAACTTATGAAACCTGAAACTCATTGAAGAAGCCCATATCTTTTTTTAAGAAAATACTAACTAAAAACTAAAAAGAAGCAAACAAGAAAGGGTTTCAAATGTTAAGTATAAGTTTGTACGTACGTTTATCCAAGACTAAATCATATTGGCCAAGTAAAATTGAAACCCTTGTCTAAAAACAACACAAAATACAGCCGAAATCCAACCAAACAAATGAAACCGTGCCTTAACGAAGAAAGATGAAAGAAAAACCATCCAACAAAAATAAAAAATAAAAGAAACATCGCACACTTTGAGAGCTTCCTTTAATTCTTGTGTGCCGATGCCGACCGTAAATATAAAATTGTAAAGAATACAACAACAAAGACGGTAAGACTATAATCACAAGTTATCTGAGGAATAGAAGAGGAACAAAAAAAACAAAATAATGAATATACAAAAGATCCGCCAGACGAATGGACGTTTAAACTGTCATACACACCCTAACCGCTCTCGACTGCTGCTTCTGCACTCGTTTGTTTCTTCATGGATTTGTAAGATGCTGTTTACAGCTGTCCCTTTTCCCAAATGTTCCAAACTAAATCAATTAAATTTTTAAAAACTCAACCCAAGATCATAAAAGAGACAAATTCAAAATGTTTTCTTTATCAGGGAATACTGTAGATTGTGTTTGAACTTCGATTCTCCGCTTGAAATTCATGTACAGACGGCATCAGCAAAAAGAAAAATACAGCTTTCAGATACGAGTACCTCGCCGTTCATGCTCACAACTAGGAGTATTATTTTACTTTTAATGTGCATTGTTTGGTAGTTTGTGTCAGTCAATCTTTCCGTTTATTCTGCTGTATATTCTTAGTTCGTTTTTTTTTTTGTGCATCTCTTGTTTTATTTTGAAGTAATATTATTCTTTTTTTTATATTGTAGCGCAGTTACATGAAAAAGGGCATCAAGAGATGTATGTATGTATGTATGTATGTACATACATATGTACAAACATATGAAAGCGAAGCGACTTCGTATGTATGTATGTATGTGTGTACGTACATGTGCATGCACCGGATATTTTTTAAAAGGCAAAGAACTTTAGCATTGGCAATACTCTTCTCATTGGCAGCCGATTTGAATTTTAGCACTGGCAATACTCTTCTCTGGGACAGCCGATTTGTTTTGACGTAGTTTTATTTGACAATATAGCATGCACTGACACCATTCGAAGCAGGGTCTCTTTCAAATCTGAACTAGAAAGCTGTTATACACTGATTTCAATTAAAATAAGTTTTCGAATAAACAACTCGAATGTCTATTTCGTATGATTCCCAGTAAGCGGACTTTTTAATACAAAAATCCATAGCGGATTGCATGTTCAGTGCTCTTGAGAGAAGTTCCTTCGGGGTGGAATGGTAAGGGGGGGGGGTGGAGTTTCCAATAAAGAAATTATAAAACCTATCAAATTTGGTCAGGTTAAGAACCTAATTTCCTCAAGCTTTTCCAATCAGAGTCCCTAAGTTATTCCATATCTGGTATATTTTCCATTTAGAAGATTTCTCTTCTGGTTTGACTAAATGCTGGACAGTGACTCTTGTAGTGTTTAAGAGTTTCAGCATCTTCCTGACAAGCTCTACATGTTATACTACCAACAACACCCATGCGAACCAGGTGGCTCTTTATTAACTCGGTATATTCTGTTATTATGTTAAGCAATTCTCGAAGTTTTGGTCTTTTTAAACTTATAATCTCTTTTGTCTTTTCGCTATTTAGGTTTGCCTCAGAGAATTTGCATCACTCTTCCAACTGTTTAAGATCGTTTTTGAGTTTTATAAAAGATTTGACGTTTTCTAGTGTGATGTTGTTCAGTAGTGATCCCATATATGCAAGCTCATCCGCTTCTTCGTTTTCAGCCATATTATCTCGATGTCTCCACAATATGAGTTCATCTATTTTCTGCATTGAAGTATACTACTACTACTACCCTTAAAGATACGGATCTGTACACGCAAAGAAAAGATATGGTTGTAGAATAGTTGAGAAAACAATATTATGTTGTCTGAAACAAATGTGTGGTCGTTGAAAACTAATTATTATTATTTTAAACATTTATTTCGTTACGATAAACAGAGTAATGTTTGAATTTAATAATTACATTATTACATCCATAAAAAAGTTTGATATGGTTAGAGTTTAACAATACAGTTTTGTTAAAAATGTATGACTACAACATAATTTGTATTATTATAAAAAAAAATAATATGATGTAATTAACAATATAATGATATCCAAAACAACACTATGTTTAAAAAAAATATTTTTCAGAAACTTCTGTCAGTTCAGTATTTCGTTTGTAAGCTATCGGTAGTGCACGGGTGGTGTTAAATAAATTAATAAATAAATAAAGTATAAACAAAAGGGTAGAACAATAAAAATAGATAAACATTTGTGTATCTCTTTATACAGACATGTCTGTATGTCGTGTAAGTATACATTTCTATATATACACAGCTGTTTCTACAATAAATATATGATTAAAAAACAAAATAGTATTATTATATTAAATAATACTTTGGTCGTATTTAACAATCACCCTTATTCTATTCTATGTAAATACATTTCAATAGTTCTATTTACTTAGTAAAATTTTAAAATTTGCAAAGAAAAATAAACTTTATATTCCTACACATTTAAAGGTTACTTTACCTGTTTCTTTAGGCAGACGGCAAGCAAACAGGCAGAAAAGTATCCTGAACCGAACACAATCACATTGCACTGACTATGAAACCAACTGGTTTCGGCGATACTTTTGTATGGCTGTTGTCTTTTTTGCACTTTTTTCGCCAGTTTAAATCAGTGATATTTGTTTGTAAATATGTATGTGTGTATGTATTTTTAATGGCCGACTTTATTTATGTATTGTTGCAATTGCTGCTTCTACAAGCAATTAGTGTATAGGGCATAATTGAAGAGGATTTATAATGAAACGATCAATGTTCAAAAGCAAAACATTGATGGACACAAAACGAATTAACGTTGAAGTTGAAAGTAACAAATCAAATTTTTTTTTGTTAACTAAATAGATGTGTGTATGTATGTATATATATAAATACATACACATGTATATATACAGCATATAGTACAGAAATACTTACATATGTAACTATTTTTATTGTTATATTTTTCCTATAGGTTCTTGTTCCTTTTATGTTTTTGTTACTGATTCTGTTCGAATTTCTTTGAAGTTTTCTTTTTCTTTGTAAACTATTGCTTACATATAAAGGGTCCGCCAGATAACTTTTTTTTTGAAAATGCTATAAAAAAAACTACTGAAGCTTCGGCTGTGTAGCACGTAGCGCCGTCCTGTTCAAACCAAATGTTGCCAATATCCTCCTCTTCAATTTTTGTGAACAAAAATTCGTTCAACATGGCCCGATAACGATCGCCATTGACTGTAACGGCCACTCCTTGCTCATTTTCGAACAAAAAATGGCCCAATTATGCCTCTGGACCAAAATCCGCACCAAACAGTGACTCGTTTTGGGTGCGTCGGCTCTTCAATGTATGCGTGCGGGTTTTCTGTGCCCCAAATGCGACAATTTGGCTTGTTTACATATCCGGCAAGATCAAAATGAGCTTCATTTGAAAAGATGATTTTTTTGGCAAAATCTGCATCTTCTGTAAGTCCATCGCAGACTTACTTAGCGAAGCGAAAACGCATTGGATGGTCAGTTGGCTCGTTCAGCGAAAGGATAAAACTAATTATCTGTCAGATCAGACATGAGCTAAGTGTTACCATTCACGAAATAAGCACTAGTTGAAAAAAAAACGTTAGATGGCGGACCATTTACTTACATACATACATACATATGTACATACATAGGTATTTAGCTAAGTAATATATGTAGTGCCTATTTCCATTTTAAATGCCGACCATACAACAAAATAAAAATATTTTTTGTCTTGTAATGTAGTACAGAGATGGCAAATTGGTGTTTTTTTTTTTGTCAAATAATAACAGTTAAACAGTTCAGGAGTGTTCATTTTTAAAACAAATTACTTCATAATTTGTTATTAGATTACACAGTATGACACAAAAACTACAAACTTCTCCTCGAGTTGAGTTTCTCGAAGTACTTATAGAAACAAACAAGATATATTTATATTTTGGTTAAAACTTGATGTTTCCCGAAACCATTGAACATATCTGTTATTGCCCGAAACTGCAATGCTATTGGCTTAGATGGTTGAGCAGATATTTCCATGAGAGCATTTCTGATATCGGTAAGTGTAAACTGGAGGATATCCTGGCCTTCGTCATGGGAATTTTGAGGCTTAATATTAGATAATAGAAGCACAAATGAGGGTTAAATATTATTACTAACGGGGTTCAAGAAGGAATCACAATGTGCCCCTGTGGCTGAGTGGTAGCGATGCTAGCCTCTCAGTCCAGAGTGTTTCAGCACCACCCTTCCTACGCAATAAAATACGCAATTTTCTCACGGCTATATCTCGGAAAGCAATGGTAATTTTGTTTTCTTTTTCTTTTGTTTTTTTTCTTCTGTATTGTTGTACTTATAGACAAGGAGAAAAAAATTCAAAACAAACTAACCCAAAAAAGATTCATCTAAATTTTAAATTTTTTGAATTTTTATTAGCCATTTTCGGCCAATAGCTGCCAAATTCAGTAATGCAATCTTCAGAAAACACATTCCTTATTGATAATACAATTCATAATAATTCAGAATATTTTAGTATGTACTGGCAAATAAATTTTTCACAATTTTCAGCTGTATTTTGCATAGAAAATCCGAAATTTTAGTTTATAAACTAATGATAATTAATAATGATCAACTACGTTTGAAAAATATGATTCAATCACCTGACGACGATGATGATATGTACATATCGCTCATTTACTCAAAAAACGTCATAACTCAAAAAAACAGTTCTCAATTTACAGCCAAATTAATGGAAAAAATTTAATTTTTCTCTCAAGAGCTGAGTAATCAAGATATTTGTATGAAACTTTTACACAATGATTTGACGATTAATTGTGTATCATTAACTCGAAAATTCGATTTTTTGAGTTATTACGTTATTTGAGTAAATGAGCGATATGTACTTTTGTAATCATTCAAAAAAGACATGCTTTTCCAAATCCAAAATTAATTGCTGTTATTTGTCAAGAGAGTATGAAGTGTATGTATCTAGTATCTATAGTTTTGCTAGTTGTTGGCTTTACTTGCTGCCAGCCTTTATTTGTTTGTATGGAGGTTTTTTGTTATGGTTTTCTCTTCTTCTTCACAATGTGTATTTTGCTTTTATTTATACGGAATAGTATTACTCTGTTGTATTAATCAGTGAAGCCATTTCAACTTTTTTTTATTAGATTTAGCTGATTTTTAATTATGAGTTTTTTTTTTGTAACAAACCAAGATATAATAATATGTATTATCATATGATTTCTGAATATACCTATACTTATTTACATTATGTGCTAGTAGCAATTTAATATAAAAAATTGGATTATTTTAAGAAAACTTAACCATTGTAATTATCTATGTATCTATCCTGCATAAGATAGTGATGCATGTTACATCATTTTATTCAAAACTGGCAGCACTGGCATACACTGCTTGTGTAGATGAATGCGATTGTTGTACGAGTTTTCTGTTTTATTTTTTAAGCATACAAATAGGTATGTATGTATGTATGTGTATGTATACATGTATGTATTTACTTTTTCTTCTTGGAGTATTAATTGTTGACGGCGGGTCGGCTTTTCAAAAGCAAACGATCAATTATTGTGCTGCTTTTGAATGCCATGCCGAATATCTTCAAAACATGTTTTTGTACACAGTATATGCAAACACATGTTGATACATACACATGTGCACTTGTAACTCGTTTGACGACACTTTCATCTCCTTGTGCTTGCAGACAATAAAACAGACATAAATACATACGAGTATTTATGTATGTACATATTACCAAATGAATAAATTAAATAGGTAGGTATTTGTCATTGAAATGGTACCTACAAGTTGTAATTTGTGAGGTCGTTAATAATATTGAAGGATTTAGTCATCTATTTAGAGCAGATTATGTTTATCAATCAGATTTGAGCAAACATACCTAGGTATTCCGCTTATAACTTATAATGTGTTGAATACACACATACTTCAATAGTGTCACAACTAAACCAAATTTTGTGTTTTAATTTGTGTGAAAATTTTATAACTAGGTACCTATGATTTTTGTTTATATACATATGTATGTACCTATGTACTTATTCACCGATTTTTCCGTTTTTTGTGAAGCAATTTCAAAAATTAAATTTTTCTACAGGTGTTCTATTTTCACCAATATGCGATAGGAACAGGGGTATGGGTACCCCATACAAAGTTATTATTAATTATGGCATAAATGGAATATTATATGATTGAGAGGTTTCAGACTTAGTGGGAATTACTCCATAGTTAATACGCGTAGTCCAGCGGAAAATGTGAGGTCTAAGAGTAGGCGAAGGGCTCCCTCCCGTACAAACTAATCACTAATTATTGCATATTAATAATAATATATCAGTGAGCGTCTACAAACTTGGTGTGAATTACTTTATAGTGAATGCTCGAAATCCAGCAAAAGAGTGGTGATGTAAGAGCAGGGTAAAGACTCCCTAACATACAAATTAATTTATTAATTATGCAATAAAAAGTAAAAAATAAAAACAAAGTATTATTAACTTCCAAATTTTTTACATTAACAACCTTATATAGCGAATAATATCCCAATTTTGTACTGGATATAACGAATGATAAAGAAAAAATGCCAAAATAAAGAACAAAAACTTGCTAAGAACATATTTCTAACATTTAGTTCTACACTCTATAACGAATGTTTTGATAAATGTGTGTTCTGTATAACGAACGGCGCAAAAATATATTAAACAAAATCTACAACTGCAATGGAAACGCAAAAAAATGTGATACCGTTAGTTTGTATTTGGTAGCTTACTTGAAAAAAATTGAACTCATTATTTTAATTGTATTGTATCTTGTCTACAATAATAATAGTTAAAATAACACCTGAAAAAACTTTGCGATATAACGAATTTTTCGGTATAACGAATGGGCCTGACATTATATCGTTCGTTATACCGGGATTTGCCTGTCAAGAATATTGTTAACTAAACGCAGAAATAAATTTCTAGGTTATCATCTAATAAGATAGATTCTGTCTTCTTGGCACCGACTGCAAATAGTCAAGTAGTTAACGCATATAAGAATACTTTATTTATTTTTAACTTTTTTAAAGTCGGTTTAATTTGTTTAGTATTTATTTCAGTTGTGACACTATTGAAGTAGGTGAGCGATATGTAGGAATGTACACATTGCTCATTTACTTCATCAGCACCATAACTTATGTATGTAAGTCTTGTTTTAAGCTAATAGACACTTACATTAAAATCAAATTACATATTACATCTAAATCTTTTTAAATAATTCCCTTGGTCTGACTAAGGTTAAGATCTCGTGGATTTTAATTTTATAAAGGTCAACAACAATTAAATGGTTTAAAAATAAAAAAAAACTTACCAGAGAATTGCTTATAACCACCAAGAATTTTATGTTTCCACCATTTTACTAGATTGCCTGCCATAGCCGTCAAAATTGTTAAAATTAAAACGTATTCAAATACTACCTCAGCTAAGCTGTTTTCTAAGTTTTGATTTTCTTTAGAATTTTTTGCTTAATGTAAGGTTTTATTATGTAGCAACAAAATGGTATTCAGTGTTTGTTTACCATCCATAACGTATATACATATTTACTATTGCCTTTTGTTTCTCACTCACTTAGGCATGCACACACCAAACACATACACTTTTTTCTTCTTTATAGTATAAAGTTTATACTAATAAGTACAGGCAAAGGGCACAACAACACCTTTTGTTTGATGTTTTCTTTTTTTCTTATTTTTTACAACTTTTTGTTGTTGGCATTACTTTTTTAGGTCAAAAACAACAACAAACATCACTCAGAGTAAGACAGAATAATAACAAAACTTTTACAACTTTTTTGATTTTCTTTTTTGTTGTTGCTGTTAAGGTTTTTTTAATGAGACAGACGTCGAAGGGAGTAGTATAATAAATAAACAGAGATGGATGTGTTGTGACGGTAGAATTTTGAAATTTAACACAAATTTTTTATATTGTTTGCGTTTGATAAAATTTCGTACGATGTAGACCAAAAAATAAATTATCTTATAGAAAACATGCACACATGAATTCCCTTTGATTTGTTTCTTCTTTCAAATGCACAATTTTCTTTTTTTATTTTACTTTTTATTTCAGTTATAAAACGAGAAAAGGAAGAAATCAGAAAAACCAAAAGAATTTTTTTTACTAAAGTTGTTGTTATTTGTTTAATGATAAAAGAGGGTTGTTTTCTTAGAAATTGTTGTTGTTTGTTTGGTGTTTGGTCCCAAAATATGCCGATTAATTTCATTTTGTAGCATCATTTGGGTAATTTATATTTTAATGCACTTTTTCATAATTCAATCCACACACAAAATTTAATTATAAATACATAGGTATAGTAGTTTTAGTTGTCTTATTTCACTTATATTCTTTATATACATTTGTAAATCTATTAATATTAAGAATTCTGTTTGCTTTCTTGACTTCCTAAAAAATTTTCATTTATGTATTTTTTTCAATAGATTTGTGTATATACAAGATGAAAGAAAACAACAACAAAAACGTTTAGAAACACAATATACTCCCGACTATGCGTTACATACAACATACTCTCTTAACGTTCAGCTTGCAACTAACAAAATGTTGACAACAAAATATGGTCATTATTGTTATGGTTTGAATCGAACCCATACTGCATGAAATGAACATTTAAATTAGAGATGGAACTTTTTTATATTTATTTAGTTCCACTGAAAGTGGCTGGAAGTGTCAATGTTGACGTGAATAATTTAATCGCTCTTCGTGTCATGAACAGCGTTGTAACAATCAAAATATTTTTGTAACCAATATACATATGAAAATAAAGTAACCAATGGCGAAAATCAAAATTGTTATGTGTTTTTATGTAGGAAGACTTCAACAGTTTTTCTTTAACCTATTACCAAACAGTCGTAGTCGTATTTAAAATACGCCAACCACGATAAGGCAGAATATACATATGTATGTACATACATATGTATGTATGTACTGACTTATTTTTACTTCAGTTCAGAAATTTATCTGTGGCAATATGGAATATGCTCTTAAATTTTTTAATTTAATTTTTTATTTTGGTTACTCTTCTTTGTACTATTTCTCAAAATTTATAAATAAATTAAATTCACTAGCAACACCGAGAGAATTATGAAAATTTAAAGAGAAAATAAAAATTGAAACTGAAAATTGATTTTCAAAATTTTTTTTCGGAAATTTGTCTTTTTGAGCAGACAAAATTTCGGCTGGTTTTGAGCCGATGCGAGCCGATATAATCGGCGGCGGCTTGATATACAGAAAAATAACCGGCAGCGGCGCGCCGTCGGCTTCGAGCCGGTCGACTTGTTTCTCTGATACACATGTCTAAAGGTACGGTCACACTTGGGCAAAAAATTTCCCAAATAAACGTAACCACTAAATACTAATGAAATTCAGACACATGTTCCTTAAGTCTCAATTTACACCATGCAAGTCTTATTGCTAAGCTGATTAGTTTGTTAGGAGAGAGAGACGGGTGGAAAAGAAACGTTTCATTTTCCCCTCGTCTCTCTCTCCTAACAAACTAATCAGCTTAGCAATAAGACTTGCATAGTTTAAATTGGGTCTAAGTTAAACAGTCTACAATAATATTGGATGTTTTCTAATAGTTATGTATAAAACGTCATCACAAAGTTACATTTGCTACATGCCGTATACTAGTAACATATGTACATGCAAATATTCACATGCTTACAAATTTGCTGCCTCAGAAAATGTGTTCAACTAGGCTAACTATGTCACATTTGTATTTTCGAACAAAATTTTGTATCAAAATTTTACGGCATGTAGCCACTACTAGTAATTAAAAAAAAAACCAACATGCTGAAATTGTCCGTGATGTCATCGCCACATATGCATGTGGCTTTTTACATGCCGTGTACTATAGGCTCTACTATTTGGCCAAATGTTTGCCATGTGTGACCGTACCTTAAGAATTTTTATTACATCGAACCTGCGTGCGGTTATGTTTGCCTTTTAAACTTGTATGCAGGGTTGTCAGATTTTTTCTGACTTATTTTGCCAAATTGATTTTAAAAATCGCCAAAAAGTCGCCAAAAATCTGTTTTATGTATGCAATGCATTAATAACTTTAATTAAAAGTTATTTCTTGTAAATTTTTCTCAACCAAATACACAATGCATTAAGGCCGTGATACACTATCATACAAAGTCGTGCGATCTACGAAAAAGTACATCGCTGGTATGATGGAGTTTATGAAAATTTTCAAAAGACAATAACAATTCATCACACCAGGGTTGTATATTTTCGTAGATCGCACGACTTTGTATCATGGCCTTTAATAACTTTAATTAATATAAGAAAAATCATGAAAATCAAATTGTTTTAACTTCTTGCAGACGAGGGTTGGTAGGATTTATTTTTGAAACTACCCCTTCAACAAACTAATTTTCCTGAATTAGAAAAGTTTTGAAGTTCAATTTTGTTAAAATATAGCAATAATAATCGCCAACAAATTTATTTATTGCCAGAAAATTCGCCATGTCGCCAAACCAAAAATTTGGACGCCGAACAAGTTGAAAAATCACCACGTTTGGCGAGAAATCGCCATATCTGACAGCCCTGCTTGTATGATATGTTTGGCTACGTTTCAGTGCTTCCGGAATCGAAATTCAATTTTACCCAGACGAACCTTCCAAATTATTCAAAATGTTATAAATTACACAAAGCGATTTTTTTGTTTGATAATAAGTAATGCTTTTTATATAAGAATATATATCGAGAGATTTTTTTACTATTTGTTTTTTCAGTGTGAATTTTTTCAGTGCCAAAAAAGTTTCGCAGCTTGTGGAAATTCCAAAAATGATTATTAAGGTTTGCAATTTTACCATGAATACACTAACACACGCACAACACTTTCAAATCATTGAATTTTATTATCAAAATTCGTGCTGTGTGAGAATTGTGTTTCGTAAATTGTGTCCATTTTATGGTAGTCATAATCGATCGACCTTTTCAAGCTGCTGTGACTAAATTTCGCAACAGTTTCACTTTTTTGAACATTAATCCACCAATACGTTTGCGCACTGAGGAGAATATTGCTGTTATATCGGCCAGTGTCAATAAAGATAGCGATATGTAAAAAACGAAACTTATTCTTTTCGGCAATTGCAACGCTAGATAAGAGAGTGATTTACAAAAATGACGTAACATGAATCTCTGAATTACTTTCAGCAACTTTTTTATCTGATTTGTTTTTCCGGCATTCTGTTCGCAAATGAAAAAAATTTTTATGCAACTAATTTTGTGATAAAATGCTTAATGTAAATTAGGTATTACTGTATCCGATATATTGCAATTTTTAATTCCAATATTTCATTTTCAACCTATTTTTGGTTGGTTCGAAATGGTCCGCTGATTATTGTCCTATACCTTCATATGCAAAAAATATTGACACGATGGTACCAGACGACAACTTATTCTTCATGCAAGTTTTTCTTAATTTTAATTTCCTGGAACATTTTTCTACTGAACAGCCAAACAAAAATATTAAAAGATTATAAAAGTGTTTATTATTTATTTAATTCAGTCTATGGACAGAAAGTCCTTTTAGACTACGATAAAAAGGTAAATTTTTCTTAATAACTAAGATTGAATAACTTATATATATAGTAAAATAGTAAAAGATCAACAAAAAAAAAAAAGAAACACAGAGAGCTAATTTCTTAACGAATGAATATACAAAGTTATAAAATGATAGCAAAATTTCAAATAACAATACTATTTTATTGCACTTAGGGCCATTATTACAACTTAAAGTTAGTTAAAAGTAGGATTTTATCTGACGTATAAAAAGCTTTCCATTATGCAAATTGGAGTTAACTTACCAGGTAGAATAAACTTGCATGTAATTTGTCGCTCACTTTAGGTTAAAGTAAAATTTTGCAAATGATTAAATTTTTATACGTCCGATAAAATCCTACTTTTAACTAACTTTAAGTTGTAATAATGGCCCTTAGAAGAACAAGTTTAAAATCACTTTTCTCAGTGCTGAACTCTATATAAGACTTTGATTCTCTTTGCAATTTAAAGTTAATTTCATTGAGAAACACGAAAGCACGGGTTAGTGTGCCGTTATGAGCATAATTAGTCCGATGAAAAGGAACATCAAATAGCTTAGTTAACCTGAAAATTCTGGGAGGTATAAAAAATGGCACAGCATGAAGCAAATCAGGACAGTCAATGTATCCGTTAATAATATCGTACACCAGAAGGGCGGATTGGAGTTTTCTACGTCCTTCTAGCGTACGTAGGCCAATAAAAAGGCACTTAGATTCATAAGGAACAGGAGTTAAATAAGGTAATGAGCGTGTAACAAATTTAAGAAAGATGCGTTGAAGTCTCTCGATACGAGAGATAAGATTTGAGACATGAGGATTCCATATAACAGCAGCATTTTCCAAATTAGATCTAACGAAGGACATATAAACGTATTTATGGGTGCAAATGTACGGAGTAAAAATCTTTTTAAATGAAATGAAGATCTTTAATTAAATCATTTACCTGTGTATGATATTGGGGCGAAATTACACAAAAAATTGTATGGTCCCAGAATAGTTCAAGAAAAAATTTGTTTGCCCAATTTTTGGATAATTACACAGAAATCGGCAACGCTGCTGCGTTGACAGTTGTGTGCAACTTTTTTTAAGATTTGTCGTTAATCGTAAATATTTACGGCCTGGCCCACGATGTCGACAAGAAATTATCAATCAGACGTGACATAGCCATAGCCATAGAGAACAGCCGTTCGAAGCAAACCAATGGGCAACACTGTATTTGATTATAGGTGACTTGCCATAACGCCATAGCCATCACCATAGAAACCAATTGAATTTTGGTTGGGTTATGGCTATGGCATTATGGATATGTCACGTCTAATTTAAGCTTAAGTAAGCGATAGATACTTTCTTGTCGACATCGTGGGACAGGCCGTTTATTTATTGGAAATATGTATAAAAAATAAAATAAATATTTAAGTATTAATGTATGTATGTACAAGTGTTACATATGTAAGTAATTAATACCCATTGAAATATGCCTACATATGTACGTACATACATACTTATGTATAATATACCAGGCAAAGATCAAAAAGGCCCTTATAACTTTGAAGCATGAAAGCTTTTTTATATAAACACACAGGCCCCATTAATAAACATCCGCTATTCAAATATGTATGTATGAATGCACATAAATCTGTTTGTAAATCATCACCGTTATCATATGTACATACGTGCATATGTATGTACATATCGTTACCTTAATATATAAATGCCCTAACTGATTATTTTTTGAAATCGAGTTTTTTTGCTATTTTGGATAGATTAGATGTTTCCTACAAGAAACTCGATTTCCAAAATATTATGAGTTATGGCCCTTCTATATTAAGGTAACGATATGTAAGTACATATGTATGTACATATGTACTTCAATGAATTTTTGCATACAAAGTGATCCGTGACATTTTCTGCTTGTTGATTTTTTTTCTCAAAAAAATTTGTTTTTTATATGAATGTCAAACAATTTTATCGACAGTAAGAAAAGTTACATTTAGAGCTTGTACTCTAAGTCTTGAGCATTGCAGCGACCCCTATTAGTTCCTTCAATTTTTTTTTTAATTTTATGAAAATGCACCATCACCATCTATCTACCTTCATATTTTGTGAAATATGGTGGCTAGTTAGTTTCCTGCATGCATGATTGTAATAAAGATAAACATTATTTTATGACACTTGAGAAATTACCCCAAAAAGAAAAGAAGTCTCCTCTAGCAAGAGCACAATTGTAGCGACTGACTTCAAACTGCAGAAATTTGAAAGTTATTTTATAAAATATTTTCAAAAACAGAAACTAGTAACTATAATCCTACGGGGTAGCTCAGATTGGGACTCTCTAAGATCAGGTCTAATAGTAATCGGGGTCTATATATGTACATATGTAGGTACTGAAAGTAGCCATTGCCTAGATATCTGAACTAGACTTCGATCGAACTATTTCATCGATAATTGGTTTTGTCAAAAACGAAAGAGTTCAGTCCAAGTCTGATCTGAACGATTTCTCCCTCAGGGACTAGCAGATGCATATAAGATGTTGAAGTAATTCTTTGTCGAAGAAGTAGTTCCTTTAAAGAACGAAATAAGAAAGACCACGACACTCAATGTCACGCCAAGATGCCAACCAGGAGTGCAAGCACCTTCTCCCAAATTTTTTTAGATATACCAGAAGTTATAATAGTGAACTAGCAGAGAGAGCACTTTTTTCTTCAGAAGTTAACTAGTTTTTATTGTTTGCTAATCTATCAAATGACTCAAACAAGACTTACATGACGTGTCCCTAAGTGAGTTTACAAACATATGTAAAATCAGGAATATCAAAGCCAGCCATAAAAAATGTCAACAGTTTTTCGTTGAAATTGTATGTATGTATATCCGTAACTTGGAGTGCAAGCAACAGCTGATGCACGATAAAAAACATGTACATACATACATATGTATGTACATACATTCATGTGTATTTGTTTGTAGTAATTCAAGGGTAATTAGCGTTAAGAGTTGCTGATGTATTTTTTGGTTTTTGTTGCTTTTAATATCGTCTTCATCATCAGAATCATATCATCAACAGAGTCATCTTTCATCGCTGCAGTCATTAATTTTTCATAACTCTTCTGCATTTTGAAATAGGCCGACGTACTCACTCACATACGCCTAAAAATAAGTACTATCTACATATCGTGCCATAACCGCCAAAAAAGCTTAAGCGACATAATTTTCGAAGTTCATTTTTTTTTACCAAAATTGAATGTTTACGATCGTAAATAATCGATTTTCGTCAAAAAAAAAAACTAGGTAAAAATATGTCGGTTAAGCTTTTTTGGCACTTATGGTTCAATATGTACATATATGAATCCCAGCTAGCATTTGAAAGACTGTAGCCCATATAATTTAAACGTGTTGGATCATAGGTTTGTGTTAAAAAGGAGCTACCGAAAGAGTTTGAACCAAGTCTAGTATCTAAGTACTTTTTTTACATGCGTTTACAGCATACTAATGTTTTTTTTTTTTAATTTTTTTAGATGTCTCTCATTCCAAATTCCCTAAAGCTGATGAAAAAAATTTTGCAACAACATTTGGTTCAAGCTGCTGACCGACCCAAATAGTAGACGGAATCAAAATATATGTATATATAATAAACATTTTATTTTATTTTGCTCTTAAATTGTAAATAATATAAAACTAAGAAAAAAACTTCCCTTTTATTTTATAATTCACTTTAAGTGTTTTTGGCGAATCGTAAGACGTTTGAATTAGGAATAGAAGAGTCTTACACAATTCTTTCGTGAGCATCGTATAAAACTCATATGGAATAATCGCCGTCATGGCACAGTTTCTCCCCTTGTGCTGAACTAGAGTGATCGGAATGTGACTATTAATTTACTCGCTTTCACCAATCGCGGAAGATTCTTCTACGATTGAAAAGGCTATCTGGGATATTACTTATGTATTTCTGTTTCAAACATGAAAATGTATGCATGTAAATATTTTTTGGGCTGTCTGATAAGTTTGTAAGACAGCCACATTTTTATTTTAGTTTATAGTTATAATAAGATCTCAATATATTTAAATTCTATAAATAGCAGAAAGCATTGTTAAATAATTCTGCGCCTGCAATCGGCCGTTATAAAATACTAATAAAACCTTTTTTTATTTTATAAATCAGCAGGATTAACAATTTTTATTTTCAACCTTGAATTAAAACTTTTCGTACAGTCCTTGTGTGCTCAACAGTAGCACTAGATGGGTTTTTAAGTGTTTGCATTTTATGGAGCGTACGTGATTTGGCAATAATTTTGTTTAAATGTTCTCAACTTAAGGAATCATCAAAGGGATGATATATATTTATGAATATGTGTTCATGTTTTTGCTTTGGTTTGTAATTACATATCGTTACCTTAATATAGAAGGGCTCTAACCGCTGAAGCCGGTATAGTTCAGTGACCAGTGACTATGCCTTCATCAATTGACTCACGTTCGTTCGAATTTAGAGGAACATGCAACATGTTTTGGTCTCCGTTGCAAAAATAGAATAGAACCATCGGATTAACCCCAAAACTACTTCATATGGAATAGTTATAGCCTACTCGCATACAATTTGTAAATGCCTAAGAAGAAAGATCATAATCGTTTAAATACGAACGCTTATCGTGCAGCATTGAATGCTTGAATGAAAACGACATGATCCATGACTGCATATAATGGACCATGATGTAACTAGTCTGTTTCATTTAGATTGGACCACGTACTCCAATATCATTTGCAGGGAAGGACTCTCTCCTTATCCTCCGTCTTTCGCCGTCAAACTTCTTGCAAATACTGGTAACAACTACATAGCATAATGGTGCTGCCACTGCGAATGTTTTAGATTTTCAGTATTGCCGCAACTTTCCGGATAAGCGCAGGGGAACCCCTGGGATTTTGAGGATGTTTAGCCTAGTCTTTGGGAATCACCAATATGTGTGTTTGCTAAAAGGCTCGTGACTCAGATAAGTGGTTCGTGGCAGTGATAGGTGAAGGTGTCTGTGCTAATTAATATTAGGACATTTCTGTCTCTCATAAACTATCTAGCCGATTTTTGAAATTCAAAACAAAGATAAATCTGAGTACAAAGAATGTAGGCTATACATTTTTTCAAAAATAGGACAACGAGGGGAGGTAGGAGGAAATTTTTTCCTCTTTGAAACTATCTATTTGATTTAGATGAAATTCAAAACATACAGGGGTGTTCTGTAAAACGCGCGTTTTGGAATTGAATTCATTCGAAGTTCAGTTCGTATAAAATATATTAAATATCTAAAACCAATTGAAGAGCAGCAATAAGTCACTTTTTAAATTCAGCTCTTTCTTGGAAATAAGGCGATTTCAAAACGCACGATACTCAGAAAGCAACTGATAGATAGATCTGACTGAGTCTAAAAGAAGACATAGGCTGTAGATTTTTTTCAAAAATATGACTAAGAGGGGGGGGTGGGAGGTAAGAGGAAATTTCTTCATCTTTGAAACTATCCATGCGATTTTGATTAATTTTTTTAAAAAATAGGACCACGAGGGAAATGATGAAATTGGATAGATCTGAGTATAGGAAAGCACATGGCTATACACTATTTCAAAAAATGAGGCACGAGGAGGGTTAGGGGGTAATTTATACCTCTTTGAAACTATCTATCCAATTCTTTGAAACTATCTAACAAATTTTGATGAAATTCAAAACATGTATAGATCTGAGTCTGGAAGGACACAAACGCTATTATATATTTTATAAAAAATAAGCCCACTGGGTGTAAGGCGCAATATCTAAGGTAAGTAAAAAGTAAGGAACTACGTTACTAACCGGTGTCCTATGACAACGTGCGTTCTTTTTTTTACATAAAAAAAGAGTTCAAAAGTGAGACTTTCCCCTTGTCGTGGTTGGCTTATTTCGACTTCGACTACGACATTTTCTTTAATCTAGGACCAAACTGTCATAGCAGCAGATCAATCAGATATGCTTCTTAAGGCCGTGATACACTATCATACAAAGTTGTACGATCTAGGAAAAAATTATACGTTGTATTTTTTCGTAGATCGCACGACTTTGGCCTTTACGAAGAATTAGTTTTGCTAATCAAATAAGTCAAACGAATTTTTAAATAGGTACATATGTTTATCAGTATCGGTTATATTGATTTCCCCTGACCCAAAATTGCACTATTGTCATTTTTCTTGCACCTTTTAGCACAAACAAATATACTCGCGAAGCAAATTGTTTTGATTGTTCTTGAGCGGAAGGTAGTGAAACACACACAGACACTCCTGCTCACAAGTATGAATAAATGTACACATTACGGACGTAATCAACGGTATGAACAGCTGAAAAGCTTTTATTAAAAGCCGACATTACCGCCACCCAGAAGACGACGAAACGCCTTGGAGATGCATAATCTTGAAATATAGTCATTTTGTCTATCTTTCAATCGTTTGGCTTTTTCATTTTATTTTATTTTTATTTTTTCTTATTCTTTTGCCTTTTGTACTTTACTTTTTTTATATGTATTTTGTAAATCGATTCGCAGCGCCGCTCACAACAAAGTGAACAAAAAAAACCTGATGAAATGAAGTTGAAGCTCGTGTGAATGTTTGTTTGATGCCACAAAGAAAGGGGCTGAAAGAAGTGCGGGAATATTCATAATTGTTGTGTATTTCGTTTTAAGCAAATGTCGACTTGATTATCGGGAACAGAATTGAGCGCATGCGCGCAATATGCAACTATGGACAACGGCTGACTGAGTTTTTTTTTTGTATGCCTGCCTTTTCCTTTTTTTTTCTCTTTATTAACACATCAAAAGATGTGTGCCGCGAAAATTACTTTATACACTTTTTGTTGCCTCGCCGGTCGGCACTTTCAAAGGTATGTATGTACCCAGTGCATATTGGGTCTACCGTGCACAAACACACACACATACACGCACATGCATACAGTGTGTATCGCTGCATACACTTTTGTTTCTACGGTGTATGCATTAATTGTAGCTGGGATTTATTAAATTATTACTTACATATTTACTTATGTGAATTTGTATGTATGTCTGTATGTATACTTGCTTTAAATATTTTGCGGCAATTTAACGCCTTATACCAACCAACCAACCAGCTGGGTTTTGTTTTTTTTTCAAATAATTTTTTTTTTTGTACTCATACACATTTTTATGACCAGAGTTCCATGTATGAATGCAAAGTATCAATTGCATTGTTTAATTTCCCTCCAGCATTTACACTGTGTCACTTAATTTAAGATTATCATCACTTGAAGATGAAAAGTTTCCGATCATTTCTTTGATGTTTTAACGAAAGTTCTAATAAAGAATTTCTTGGGAAGCCCAATAAATACCACAAGTGTAACTACTCCAACTATCAACACCATGAAGTTTTATCTTTGATATTTTTAAGAATTCAATACAAATCTTGGATATTGGGGAGGGGAATAATTCTGGGAATTGGAATTGCTTCTCATTTTTACTTGGAGAATATGGCAAGATTTAATTTATTATTTTATTATTTTGACGGAAAAGTAAAGATGTAACTGGGGATACAGTAAACGTATTTTACATTTAAAAAAATATTGTAAAAAAAACATCCAATCACCCTTAAGGTGGGAGTACATAACACGCGTTCAATGCGCTAATGCGATACAAGCGTCTGTCAAAAAAGTTGAAGTAGTGTGTTTTCATAAGGCAAGTTACATAGAGAAGTTTGCGACGCGCGTACCTCGCCAAAAGTTGAACATTCTTCAACTTTCACGCGTTGTATACAAAATGACAGCTAGTGTTGCCAGATTCATAAGCTAACATACACAAACATGATTAGAAATTCATTTTTTTATTAAACAATGGATACAAAAATGCATTAAATGTTTAAAGAAAAATACAACGTAAATCCAAGACAAAAAATAGCCAGCAAAGGCTTTAAATTTTACAACTAAAAAAGCTTCAAAAGCGTGTTGTGTAACCTTCTATTTGTGTAGCGTTGAACGTTTAACAAGCCAGAAAAGCGTTGCCGCGTAACGCGTGCTATGTACCTCCACCTTTATCGTGATTGTCGTTATTTTCGCTGTGCTAAATTCTTTGCTGCCAAGTCAAAATGACCGGAAGCAAAGACAATATATATATATATATATATATATATATATATATATATATATATATATATATATATATATATATATATATATATATATTTATAGTCTTTGCCGGAAGCAGCTAATAATCTTTATGCCAGTGAATAAGAATATATACTGATTGAAAGATTTGCAACTTAAAAATTAATGCAGCCGCAATAATAATAAAAAAATTGCTGAGAAAAATAAACTTTTTTGACGGAAAAAATCTTTAGGAGGTCAATGAAAATATTGAGGTCGGGGTAGTGAAAGGTTACGATATGACGTGATAAGAAAGGTTTAACCTATAATGTATTTGCTATTTTTTTTTATATATAATAACTTAATTTACAAGCATTTCTTCACTTTGTATAAGTAGTTCCATATTCCATAATTTTAAAATGTTTATTTACAAAATATAAAATTATTTCCATTTTAGGGCGCATTGTAAATTTTCTGAGTTTTTCATACAAACAAAAACAACTGTTGCACAGTTTGTCAAATAAGTGTTATAAAAAGAATAACAAAAATACGGCATTTTTACAGGATATTTATTTTGAACAAATTTATTAGACAACCTGTTGTTTATAACCTGAATTTATCAACCTTGCAGCGTGAACGCAAAATCAGCTGTTTATGGTTTTAACGTTACAACCAAGGGTCTAATCGCAGCTTTCTATAGCGATCAGGGATCTAATCAGCTCGTTATCGAAAGCGATGATTAGACTCCAGGTTTTAACTTAAGGTGTGAAAACACTATAACTTTTGATATGTAATTATTTTTAATTTAGGGTGTGATATGTTTCGCAATTTGTAAGTTTTTTTTGTGCTTCTATCAATTTGATATTCATGGATTTAGTTTATTTTTTTCTCAATCCCTTACTTTTTGTTTTAATAAATACAGAAAAAGTAAACAGGATATGTAATAAATAACACAAAGGACTTAATTACACATTTTGCAATTACCCGCTGAATGACAAAACATCAAAGCAAAGAAATAAAATGAAAAAAAAAAATAACAATGATAAACAAAGATATGTAGTTAAACATGTACAGAATTATTTGCGTTCATATTTATCACGCATTTTATGCCCTTTTGTATTAATCCTGCGAACAGGAAAATTTCAAACATGAAGCATGTGTGTATGTATGACTGATAAAGGAAAGTTTTAAAACGCTTTTGGATAAATCGTTACCTTAATATGGAAAGGCCCCAACTCATTATTTTTTTTTAAATCGATTTTTTTCTTGTATTTTTCGATATAGAAACATCTAATCCCTGCAAATAATATTGGAGTACGTGGTCCAATCTAGATGAAACAGACTAGTTACATCATGGTCCCATGTAATGCAGTCATGGATCATGTCGTTTTCATACAAGCATTCAATGCTGTACGATAAGTGTTCGTGTTTAAACGAATATGATCGTTCTTCTTAGGCACTCACAAATTGTATGCGAGTAGTCTATAACTACTCCATATGGAGTAGTTTTGGGGTTAGTCCGATGTAATGCAAAGTTGGACCATGTGGTCCAACCCTAGGACATCGCAATGTTAAATCGACCACCTTTTTTCATATATTTGGAGTAGTTTTGTGGTACTCCTACTCCTCTTTGGACTAGTCTTTACATGCATGTATGGACTAGTCGCATTATTTGCAGGGATGTATCGAAAAAATCTGGATTTAAAAAAAACGAGTTAAGGCCTTTGTATGTTAAGGCAACGATATTTAAATTTTAATTACACTCTGCAATACGACTTCATCCTATGGACTTATGATTAACAATCCTAAGGACAATATACATACATATGTAAGTAAGTGCAATAATATAATTTTTACATCACATCACAGCTGATAATAATAATGCAGCAAAACGCAACAGACACGATAAAGTAAAACCCCGAAATTCTTCAAAAACATTGTACTCGCAAAGTAGTGAAATTTATTAAAGTTTATGAGAAAATTTTCGAAAAGGAAACAAAAATGGCGGAATAACCGCAATAACATATTCCACGCTTACTGGAACAGATGTGCGATAGCTTTCCGTGAGCACCTGCCATTACGGCTTTATCTCACGGGTGCCAAAGCACCGGGTGTGGGTTAGACGCCAGACCAACGCCCCCATGCACCCTATTAGAATGAACCTATGGCCCACTCCATAAGGCACATAGGTTGCAATCTTTGAATATAGTTATCCCTGTACTATATTCAATTACCTTGCTGAGGTAATTTGAGCTATCTAAACTCTGCTGCTATGTCCGTGCCCATAGCAGCTTCTGTTGAATGGCAACAGCACCTAGAATAGTGTCTGGCTGACCGCGTCAGACCAACCACTAGTATTGATTTCACACTGGGAAGCCAAAACTATTCTCCCAGCGATTTTGGTAGCAACCACAGCCACCACGATAATTCTCCGGCTTCCACGCCAAGGTGTTGTGTATACACCCATAGCGAGGTCCCCATGAGAATTCCTCAACCATTGCCGGCACAGCTCAACCACTCATCCGAGATGAACCCATGCCTGTGTCGCCAAATAACCAGTGCCTACTCCACACATACCAAAATCATCCTTTTAACCTCGTGAGCTAGGACGAACTCGGCATTTTAGCAAAGGAAACTGACGACCGCTACATGCACTCAACTCCAAGCAGCTCGGCTGTCGGGCCACCGGCACCCGTGGCACCAGAAGTAGCCTCTGGTTAGACCTCGAAGTTCCACCACAAGGGCTTCACCTCTATCGTCTTTTGAACTCAGGGGCAGTTCTAGGTGACGCTGCACCTAATTGACATCAACAGGACCTGTCTTCCTTTTGTTATAAATATGTGCACATCCTTTGCTCTGTTTATATTCAGAGATTGGGTAGTAACACATAAGTTCTATGGGTAATGTACCAAAGGTACGTCAATGGAAAAAGCCACATCACCCCAGCTGGGGCCCCGGGGTTGCCACACCCGTAGTCTATATAGACTCCCCTGGGGGGGGGCGCTTACTGGAACAATGGCATAACTCAAAAAACAAGATTTACAGAAAATGAGTTTAAATCCCATCTGGCCATTCTCAGCTTTGGTTGTCTGAGTGTCAAGCAAACTTACACATTGGTATTGCCATTGCCAACATGGTAGAGTTTCTCCTTGTCTTAACATTTTCAAGTAAATATTAGCTCTCAAAAAAAAAAAAAAAATCAAATACATAGTTGAAAGAGCTCATCATTTTCACGCCTTCTTAATCCTAAATCCGAATAAATTCGTCATGACTGAAGTGATAAAAATTAACACCGACTTTTTAAAAATATTTATTTCTTAACCTATGAATACATGTTGTATTGGTTCGAGAAGAGAAAATTATTTAAATTCCCTCACAAGCACTTGGGGCCTTATCGTGGTTGGCGTTATTCGACATCAAATTCGAATATTTATAATTGATTAAAGAAAGCAAGCTTGATTTTTCTTTAATATAATACAAAATGCCTGGGGGGTTATCATGTAATTCGATTCGAAACGGAAATGTGTTCGAATGTAATGTTAATAACATACAAATTCGAACAGTTTCCGTTTCGATTCGAATTACATAATAACCCCCCTGATGATCTCCCTACACATATTTCCCCTAAATCGGAGTCATCATTTCAACCCATGTTGAAGTTGGGTTGGGTTGTGATTCACAATACAAAAAATTAATTAAGCGAAGCCGCTTCTCGATATACCGAGAGGAAAGCCCTCTAAGCCCTACCGAAGCCCGGCTATGCAAGAATGTTTGCTCAGTGAAGCTGCTTTTCGATATACTCAGAGAAGAAAACCCTCAACCTCGGTCGAAAGCCGGCTATGCAGAAATCTTTACTCAGCAAAGCAGCTTTTCGATATACTGAGAGGAAAAAATCGTCCAGAAGTAGAGTTTCTACGCGGGGAAAAATCCCGGGAATTCCCGGGAAATCTTTTTTTACAAATCCCGGGATATTTTCAACGGGAATTTTCGGAAATTTAATATTTACGTTTTTGGAATAATATAAATACAATTTTGCAACGATGCATAATATATGCATGGAAACAAATGCAATAGAAGTTTCCGAGGTGACTCCAACAACTTTAAGAGTTACGAAACATTTTCAACCAAAAAAAAAAAAAAAAAAAAAAAAAAAAAAAAAAAACTATAGGAAATAGTAACTAGATTGGCAGATGTAGATGGAATTTCCATTCATGCTATAACTCACAGCATATGAACCTACATATTTATTTTTGGTGTTGAAATATTGTTGTTCTTGAAATGAACGAGTGAAGTTGTTTTATTTTTAATTTAAATGTTGTATTTTAATTGAAATTTATTTGCTGGTGGTTAAGAATTGTCTATATATTTCATTTTTGCTTAGCCAAATCATCAGTAGACTTCAACCACATACTTTAAACAGTCACAAACCTGTTATGCTATGGAAAGACTTTCAAGAACTGTTCGAGAATTCGCAGAGTAATATTTTTGAAAATTAAAGACAATACTTAACCACCACCAAATAAATTTCAATTAAAATAATCTTCTGACATATGTCAAATAATAAATTTCTTAAGTATTAAATGTTGTATGTTTTTTTCGTAAAATTATATTTTTTATTGATGCCATTTAATTAAATTCATATGTTTTTCAAATTCCCGGGTATAGAACATTTTTTTCTCGATTCCCAGGAATTGGAAAAGTCCGGGAAGTTAGAAACCCTATACAGAAGGTAGGCAATGAACAAGTCAGAACTGAATTACATACCAAAATTTTATTTTGAGGGAGACTACGATTTTGATGGGCTTGTTTTTATTTAGTTCAATTATTGGGAACTTACGATGATTCGTCGCTATGATCAAAACGCTCTAAATGGCAACGGGATCGGCCATTTTTATTTATATTCTTATAATTTTTTATTATTATGACAGACTACCCAAAATATTTTTGGTGATTTTTTACACAGCAAAAACAATATTCAATTAAAAAAAACCAAAGAATCAATTAAAATATTAATTAGTTTTCAACCAATCACGGAAATTGTAGTATTAACTCATCCATAAGTTAACAAACGGTTATATGAATAATCACCAAAGTGAAAATCGCCTGAAAAAAAATGCTCCATTGCTCAAAATTTTTTTAAAAAACATTGGATGAATTTTCATCGACTTTCGGCGACGCAATATTTTTTAGGTACGAGTATTTGCTAGTTTGTTCATAATGAATAATTGCCATATAATTTAGGCCGTATGCTCCTTATACGGAGCCAAGGAACCAAAGTCGAGTGAGTCGCAATGAACAAACGCTCAAAAACTTCGGGCAATTACTCATTTTGCAATTTTGGGTTATTCTCCACTTTTTTTAATGCTATCGGGCACAGTTCTTTGGTCATTTTTTCACAATGACTAATCACCCAATAATTTTGGTGAGTTCCTTAATTTTTATCTGTTTTGGGTGATTTGCACTTGGGCAATCGTACACCCATTGAGAATGGCAATAGGGTCATAAAGTGTGTCAAAAAACGGGTTTGGACTTAAGAGTGGATTCTGGTACCTGAAAGGGTGTAGAATAATATGAAATGAGATTTTCTCAAAACTTAATTTTCACACACTAGGTCCCTTTTGTCGGAGAAGGTCAAATATGTATTAATTACGAGCAATTTTCTTAATTTTTTTATAAATGATATTAATTACTACATGTTATCCAAAAAGAAATTTTACAACTCCATATATAAAAATTATTTAATTCCAAATTATTTTTTTCCAAATTGATATAATCGTATACATTGTATGTATGTACTACGAAAACAAATGTGTAAGAAATATTGGGCCATATACATACATACATGTATTTTTTTATATTGTATAACTTAGGACCAAATTCTTTAGAACGAAAACGTTAAGCGTTGACAAGATTTATATGTAAAAATATAAACTACAAAAACAAAATACATACAAAATCTGTCAAAGCTTAACGTTTTCGTTTTACAAAATTATGAGCTTACTGAATAGCGACAATAATAATAATATATAATTGGGGTATTCAAACGGTTAAAGTCATAACGTCATAATGTTCTAAACTTTTAAACTAGTTTAAAATACGACTGCTGTGAGCAACCCCCCATATTTTAGTGTGTTAGTTGAAACATAAACAATATGATACAAAACAAATGAGAAAAAATATTACAAAAATTAAAAAATATTTGGTACGAATATGTAAAATTATGAGAAAATTGGAATTTCTTATATCTTTAGGTATTTGTGTGTTATTTTAGGGCTTGCCTTTTTACCATTTTACCGATTTTTAATACATCTATCTATTTGTGTGAATTTTCATAATTTTGTCAATTTTCTGCGATTTTTGGAATTTCTTAAATCTTTATGTATTTATACGTCATTTTGGAGCTTGTTTGCAATTTTGCAATATGTTGCAAATTTTTGCAATAAAAGTAATTGTTCCCAATTCTTTGTTTTTTTTAACAGTTTTAAACTTTTTTTTAGTAAGTATCAGACTTTAATATATTTTTGATGTTACCAAGTTTTTGCGAATTTTAAAAGTTTTTTGCATACCTTACAATTTGAGAATTTTTTAAATAAATTTTAGGTTTTTTTCAATTAAAAAATTATTAGCGAATTTTCTCAAATTTTTTGCACGTGAAATAATTTTTGATTCATAAAATCTACTAAGTTTTCTCGTTTACAGTTTTTGAGGCTTTGGAAATTTTTTTGAAGATATTCGCATTTTTGCAAGTTTTCGCGATTTATATGCTGTAAGTCTATACTCGAGTTATTACTTTTTTTGCGGTTTATATAATCAGCTTTGGGAGATTGTCTCCATTATTTTAATCCCTTGCGTATTTTTATATTTTTTTGCAATATATAATGATTTGAGTAGGAATTTGCTAAAGAAAAATGCGACGTATTTAAACGTAAATGGACATTTTGTCGAAAAAAAAAGTAAAAAGCAAAATAATTAGTTATGACAGTAACAAATACAAAGAGTGAAGAATTGTATTAATATAGTACTCCTTTTATATGAAAGAAAATTAAAATAATTTTAAACTGGTTTAAAATGTTAGGACTTTATGACTTTATGACACTTAGGACACCCTTGTGAATACCCCAAATATATAATATATAATATATAATATATAATATATAATATATAATATATAATATATAATATATAATATATAATATATAATATATAATATATAATATATAATATATAATATATAATATATAATATATAATATATAATATATAATATATAATATATAATATATAATATATAATATATAATATATAATATATAATATATAATATATAATATATAATATATAATATATAATATATAATATATAATATAAAGGGTGTTTTTTATTGAGGTATAGAACTTTAAGTTGGCATCACTTTTTTAACTGGCGGCCATTTTGTCAGCTGTCAAGTGATTAATATTTAGTTTGGTTTGCCATTTCATCATGAACAGGTTGACAAAAGAACAACGCTTGCAAATCGTGCAAATTTATTTCGAAAATAATGGTTCAGTTCGCGAAGTTTACCGCAAGCTCCGTCCATTTTATGGTCGACATAATCGTCCATCAGAGCAATTAATTCGGTTAACCATGGATCGTTTTCTCACTACGTTTACTCTATGTGATAATACGCATCCGCAGAGACGTCGAACAGTGCGCACCGAAGAAACAATTGCCGCTGTAGAGCAAAGTGTTGAAGAGGACCCGAATGAATCGATTCGCCACCGTGCACAGCAATTGGAGCCGACTAACCGACTATTTTGTTCCCGAATTGGATGGCATGAATGTGGATGAGTTGTGGTTCCAACAAGACGGCGCTACATGCCACACAGCGCACGTCACAATCGATTTATTGAAGGAAACATTCGATGAGCGCATAATTTCGCGGAATGGACCTGTCAATTGGCCACCAAGATCGTGTGATTTGACACCATTGGATTATTTTCTTTGGGGATATGTGAAGTCGCTCGTCTACGCCAACAAACCAGAAACGTTAGGGGACTTGGAAGCCAACATTCGTGGCGTTATTGCCAACATACGGCCCCATATGCTCGAAAAAGTGGTTGAAAATTGGACCTGTAGAATTGGCTTTATTCGAGCCAGCCGCGGCGGCCACATGCCCGAAATCATATTTAAACATTAATAACATAAAATTATCCTTCCAATAAAGCCAAATTGATGGACATTAAAATGATTTTCTTGTGTTTTATTTCAATTCGAAGTTCTATACCTCTAAAAAAACACCCTATACAAGATTTAATATATAATATATAATATATACTGTATAATATATAATATATAATATATAATATATAATATATAATATATAATATATAATATATAATATATAAAATATAATATATAATATATAATATATAATATATAATATATAATATATAATATATAATATATAATATATAATATATAATATATAATATATAATATATAATATATAATATATAATATATAATATATAATATATAATATATAATATATAATATATAATATATAATATATAATATATAATATATAATATATAATATATAATATATAATATATAATATATAATATATAATATATAATATATAATATATAATATATAATATATAATATATAATATATAATATATAATATATAATATATAATATATAATATATAATATATAATATATAATATATAATATATAATATATAATATATAATATATAATATATAATATATAATATATAATATATAATATATAATATATAATATATAATATATAATATATAATATATAATATATAATATATAATATATAATATATAATATATAATATATAATATATAATATATAATATATAATATATAATATATAATACATATATGTACATATAGTATAAAAAAAACTCACTGAGTATTCCATTCTGCATAGGCTTGTAGAACTATGTCTTCTTCTTCTTCAAAAAAGTAGCAATTCCAACACATACATATAATACTAAGCACTTTTTACTTATTTTCTAATTTAATTTTTTTTATTATTTTTTTAACTTTTATACAAATTCAATTTGGCCAAGAACTTTACGCGGCTCTTATATTATTTTAATTATACATAAATGTGTATGTATGCATTTCCTTTTTATTCGCTCTCTTATTCAATTTCACATTACATTGCTTTTTTCACTTACATCATTTGCAAGCTGATTTAAATTTATTTTTCACTTTACATATTTAATTAAATTGAGGTTTATTTAACCTTTTCTCACACCATTTTTTATTATTTCACACACACCAATTTTTTAATATATCGAAGCTCTTTTCATTTTCACGAACCATTTTATTTTTTCAAGCACGCTTTATTAATACATACATGTGTATTTGTTTTATATTTTTCAAGGACGTCTTCAAACTTTACTAACACCTACATAAGTCTCTTCTGTGGGTTTGAATTATAAAGCAACAAAAAAAAAAGCATATAACAAATCATTTGAAAAAGAAATACTGCTTAAATTTTCTTGTCAGTAAAATAATGTATTTCAGCCCGAAGTGATGAAATCAACTAAGTCCGTTAATCATTTGAATTCATTATTGTAAAATTGTTGCTATATTCATCATAACAAACAACAAAAAATTACTTGAAATCTAAATTTTTTAACTTTATACGTTTTCCTAACTTTGCACCAACTGATGCGCATTTTCTGAGACATGAACCTTAAGTGATAAAGCTCTCTCATTACAACTTTGCTACTGTCCACTTCATGACATCCCCTGCATTCAACGAAGAAACTAAACGAAAGAACAAACAAACGTAAATATTTAATAGAAAATATGCATCAGCTAAATTTTCGCAACTTTTGCGCACATTTTTCATTAACTCGCTGCTAATTGCTCATGAAACTTTTTAGGCATACATATTAAGTAAAACTTTTTTAATACATTTATGATAAAATAAATAAAGTGTGTTAAGTATTTCCATAATAATGCATTAATTTTATTAAGCACTTCTACTAGACGTCAGAACCAGGAGGAAATTACGTGCAAACTGAATTTGGCGGAAAAAACTGGTTGGACAAGCAATGTTGTGTAATGAGGCATATACACACTTGCATCCAAACAAACATTACTTTCGTCATTTCGTACAACAAAAAAAAAACCTTAAATTTGATGTGAGACGTCTGGCAGCACCAACTTTTTTAACTTTATACATTTTCCTACTTTGCATTAACTGCTGCTCATTTTCTGAGACATGAACCTTGTGTTTAAGTTCTTTTAATTACAACTTTGCTATTTGTTACTTTGCACCACCCCCTGCAATCAACGAAGAAACAGAACGAACATAAAAGAAAATATGCAACCGGCTAATCAGCTAAATTTTCACAATTTTGCACACATTTTTCATTAACTCGCTGCTAATTTCTCATGAAACTTTTTAGGCACACACATTAAGTAACACTTTGTTAATATATTTATAAAGAAATTAATAAATTATGTTAAGTATTTCCATACTAATACATTATTTTTCTTAAGCACTTCTACTAGACGTCAGAACCAGGAAAAAATTGCGCGCAAACTGATTTTGGTAAAACAAACTGGCAGGGTTGTATAATACAAATACGTTGCTTACATTATGTTCGTTTCTACTCTTCTTGTCAAATGACGTACTTAAAATATTAGCGTATAGAAAATAGTTGCCAATTATTGTGAGGGAATCGTTCTTAAGGGAAGATTAGTAAGAACAGATAGTATCATTTGTTCTTACAGAGACTCTTGTGTGTGTGTGTTGGTTTAAGTTGAAAGAGGAGGCAAGTACACAATTTTGCCTACACCACTACTGACATACATAGATTTTTACGGATATGATAAATATATAAAAGTGATGATCAGGAAGTGGTGTAAATATAAATGTTGCATGTTCTTCATGCAAATCTGTAAACATTAGGATCCTGGAATGCTAACAAAGTTTCTAAAACCACCGAAAACACGTGTTTTGATGGCATTCTGCTGATATGTAACTTACTTGGTGTTTAGAAGCCCCCTTACAAAATATATATGCATGCACTTATATTTAATTACAATTGACACAGTTTTCTTGAATACATCTGTAGTATGCACTTTAAAATTGTTTAAATGAACACAAAAGCCGAATTTATTTTATGAAATGTGTTGTAAGCAAAAATAGCTGTTGTTTTGTTTGCCCTAAAATCGAACGGTATTGCCAGACTGTACGTGTGTAGCGTAAACATAAACATATGATCCATTATCTCTTCTTTGCTGTTTTATTTTGCTATCGATTTTCTTTACACATTCGCATAATAAAAATTAATTTACAAGATGTTGCAGTACCAATTAATTTAAAATTAAAGAATAAATTAAGATTTTAGAAAAATTAATAAAATGACCAAGTCAACGGAGCCGCCTTCTTACATTTGCACAAATTGTGGTGAGAAGGTCAAAGAATTGTACAAAAAATTTAGCAATACGGTAAAAACCGTAAACTGTGTAAGTAAATAAACAATTTCTTTTCGAGTCGTTAAGCAGCTCTGGGTGGAGGAACATCTCTCGTGCGTGTTGTTTGGCCTTCGAGAGTTTTTCGTCTCGCTCGCACTGGTTGACTGATCTGCCACGGATAACCGTATAATCTTGCGGTTTTTTGTGGAATTTCTTTAACAACCACGTTGCTACTTCCTATGTGAAGGCATAGGTCGTGTACAGTCAGTCACAAAAACTTTTAAAATACTGTTAATACCATCTTGGGCATATGGTCTAGTTACTCCGCCCATACTTGTGCAACACCATATTATACAAATTTACTTTGTATAATATGTACTAAATAAATAAATAATTTCTACCCAATGCACTTGTATATTACATGCTAGGTACTATGCATTTAACTCAAACTTTTACATTTTAATTAAAGGAAAAATGCCATAATGTTGCCGACAAATATATAGAATTCGAGCCCGTTATAATTTTGATAGACTCCATGTTACTGTCTCAACAGGCCTATAGACATTCACTATTCAATCGAGACTTTAAGGTATGCACTTAGATATGTTTAAAATATAAATTTTATTTAACAAAAAAAATACTCGTATTGAATTTGTTGCAGTTATTTTGGAAACTATCGTTAATGCTTCTACTGTTGGAATCATTTACGTTGTGGCGTGAAAAACGCGATCAAACAAATAATGACATGACACAAACCATTTTGATAAATGAACATGGATTTTATTTATGCTGCGCCCTAAATATATGTGGCAAGTGAAATTTATATAATCACACACTTGCATAATATCTGTTTTATAACATTCCGTTCTCTAATAGATTATTTACTTGGCACTGTGTTGCTGTTTTTGGCCACAGTCTGTCTCAAAAATGATGTAATTTTGAAATTAGGCCTCAAAGATTTTGTTTTAATACTACTGAAAGCCAATGTGCTGGCTAATTTTTCCAAATTTTTTTTATTGCCTATTATATTGTGGCGTGAAAATACTACAGACTTTGGAGCTGCTCTTCATCGCATTCTAGTTACAGGGCATCATTTGTTCTCTCTGATATTTGTTTATGCAGTGGTTTCATGCTTTCGGGCTCTTCAAGCGGCATTAATTGTTTTGCCCGTTTACATCATAAAGGAATATTTAATGGACCATTTTTCGATATACATGCAGGAACAGTTTTCCGAGAGCTGAATAAAAATTATTTTATGACTAACTAAACAACGCACTAAATTGCACATTGTACGAATAAAAAAAATGATAAACTGCAAACTTTTACACACTCGTTTTTTAATCATATTTAAAATGGCGGAGTATGATCATTTTTCAATCATGTATTTCAATTATAAATATACAAGAAGAATGCTTACATATCTATCTTGTTCAAAACACTTTTCCTTCCCAATTTTTATTAAAAAATAGACAGCCCTTTCAAATATATATTTTAGTTTTAGTTTTGCTTTTATTTCTGATTTTATTAGTTTATTGAGAGGTTAATGTGATTATGATGGTTTGTTTATGCAGTTATTAAATTTGTATATTACTGTATGATGTTCTATTGATAAAAATTGTTTTGTATCCTGTTGTAATTTTATTGGTTTTATCATATGAATTTTATTTTAAAAATATGTACGTCTTATATCACTACATTTCTTTTAATTTATGAATATTTATTATTTTGTTTTTTGTTTTTAATATTGTGTAATTACTTAAATATTAGGCTGATTCTCAATTGCTGACGTTTTCGTGCTGCCTTTCTGAACTTGCATTATTAACTTTTATTTATTGGGAGATCAGGTTGGCAGGAAAACTAATCCTCTTAAATGTACACGAACTTACAAATCAATGTCTCCTATTAAAAGTTGTTGGTTTTCATCTTAAGCTTCTATACGATAATCACTTGGAGAAAAAAAAACTTAATTTTTAAAATATTAAAAAAAAATCTATATATTTTAATTATCTAAATTGATACAACGAACGATCAACTCTCAGGGAGCAAAATTAAAAAAAATAATAATAATTATAAAATGTTGTTGGTGATTGTTTAAATGTATTAATAGAAAAATATAACTAAATAAGGTTTAGGTGGTGATCAAGATGATAATTGAAAAGTTTGTTAAAACGAGCAAGATGTTATTTCTTTCTTTTCATTCATAAAGTCCTCTATTGATGTTTGCGATCAATGTAAACGGCCTTTATCTGACCTCGTTCTTCTCCTTCTTCCCATTCATACACCTTAAATCATTATTTCATGTATTGCTTACAATATAGTGTAATGCTTAGCTTGCTATGTATTTGCTTATATTCAAACAGAATTTTAAATATTTGCACGAAATTGTTTTTCTTTCTTTTTCGTTTCGTTTCGTTTCCATTTTGTGGTTTACAACTAAACAGATTTTCATATATGTAGGTCGTATTGTATCTCTTAAAGGCTAAATTTGAATTTTCTTACAACAAAAAGAGCAGGTCTTGCATAACCCTCGATTTCTTATCAGCTTCAGCTAGTACAATGTCGCCACTCTGATCACATGGCTTCTACGTTTCTTGGTGTCTTTAGGCTCTAGGAGGTCATATTCCAGGACGATGAAGAGGAACATGATGAGCAATCGTCACTTTCAGGCGTTACGTTTGCATTGTGAGGTGCTGTAGGTCCCCAAATACGCACTGTTGAATCATCGCTGGCTGATGCCAACAATGAGGGATAAACCGGATTCCAGGATACACAGTTGACAGTCTTGGCATGACCGGCTAACTTGGCCAAGGGTTCCTCTCGTTTTATGTGCCAGATGCAAACATGTTTATCCTCACTGCCGCTGGCCACAAAACTTTCATTAACCCCTCCAAAGCATGAGTGTATTGCAAAGTTGCTCTGGCGTATTCCCTGAAAGCTGCGAACAATGCATTTGTCTTCAATATCCCACAAATGTAGACCTTGGCTAGAGACGTTAAGCAGGGCTAAGCGATCAGCTGAGTTGACTGAAAATGTCATAATCGGATGTGACTCTTTAAGAATGTCGAAGTCGGTGCGCGGGTTATCGAAGTTATACCTGCAAGTTTGATAAATAATTTTGTATTTTTTGGTATTCTAACTAGAAATTTTCATTGATTTGTGAATTTGCTCATTTGGCGTTGTTAACACTATTAACTATATATGGCCCATAAGGGCTCGGTTTAATTTAATTTAATAAATAAATAAAAAGAATAATATATTTTCGCCTTTTTAACATCTTTAGAACTTTCACATTATTTTAGATTTTTTTTTTAATTTTGGTAATTCTACTCACTGAAAATCAAAAAAGGAAATGAATAGTTAAAATTTTCTCAAATTTTCTTAAACGAGAACAAATATCAAGTAAATCCAATTTTTTTTTTTAAAGAAAAATATTGCAAAATTTGTAAATATATGTGGGTATAAAAAAAGAGCTTAAGGATTCTGCCGAACCGTGTAGATGATTCATCGCGTTGTAATTTTTTTCTAAGTTAAGCTTTTATAGCATACATACATATCATACTTCCGATTCTGTTTGTTAAGATTTGTTTAAATAATATTTTTTTAGCTTACCCTCTTATGCGATAGTGATTATCAGCGGCTAATACAGTCTTATTATCCGACCTGAACGCGACGCTATTTATGCGCACACCCTCCCATGATTCCAGCACCGTTCCTTTGAGATCGCACAAATAGAACTGACCCTTTTGGCCGCCACAAACAAAGCGAGTTCCATCACGATTGAATGCACCACATGATAGACTGTCCTCCTGATTCATGTTATTCATCTTCATTAGCAGACGCCCATCGTCTACATTGAAAATGCACACCTCGGTCGAATCCTCAGAGCCAACAATTAAAACCAATTTCGAATCAGGACTCCAGCTAATAAAAGCCACGCTGACTTGTGACTGGCAGTCTAGAAGTCTCCGCTGTTTCAATTGCAACTTAAAGGGATCAACATCCCATATTATGACCGCTCCATCCTTGCTCCCCGTTGCCAACTTAAGGCCATCGGGTGAAAACTTACAGAACCATACTTCGTCGCAGTGATCGGATAGAATTTGTATTGTTTGCAGGGGAAAACCATCCGTGGCACAACAATGGTCGCTCAGCAGCGAAACATTTTGTAAATTTGTCTCCCAGGCCATGTCGTGGAATAGACAGTTCTGTGTCTGTAGCTCAACGGCCTGTTGCAATAATGTTCGCAAACGGCGTGGTGCCATCATTACCGATGGTGGCAAAAATGTTTGTAAGCGCTCCATGACTAAGGCTCTCGATAATATACCTTTGCCTTCCCATTTGGCACGCTGATATAAATCGTGATTATTAGAACACATCATGTATGAGGACAATTGGTGGACACGTGAAATGTTATGCTGCAAAGGGGTCAATTCATTACGCAATACATGCAAAGCATCCAGAGGGCAGCCATCATCCAGATTTTCTAAATATTTCTGTTCCAATAGAATGAACTTCATTTCAGTTATGGTTGATGGCTTTCCATTGTCGATCAGCGGCTCAAGTTCCTAGAAAAATTATACATTTAAATGAATGTATAGTATGTATATATGCACATATGTATTTATGTAAGCATACATATGTATATTTTTAATTCAAGGATTAAAATAATTTGACTTCTCAGGAATAATTACATTTAAAGCATTCTGGTAGACAAAATCAAAATAAACATCAATGGGTCCAAAAGAATAAGAGCAAAACAAATGCACGGAAAATGTACATACAGACATATATACATATGTATGTATGTAAGAAAGTAATTAGATTGTATTTATGAAAATGCATTTACATATTTAAAAAAATAAAGAACAATGTCCTCTTCCAAAGGAACAAGGTAATATTTTATCATTTTATATAAATTGTACCTTCATATATCAATATGTACATATGTATGTATGTATTTAAATATGTTCGTTTATTAGCATTTCCATATTGACAACAAAACAAATAAAGATTAGTTTGCTTTAACGCATGCACTCGCTGCCTGCTGATGTAAATTTGCATCAACATGTAAAAGAAATTGTAAAAACTTCTTTGTCTTTAAGTACACTAGCAAAACTAAACGAAAACTGAGAATTGCTTGTAAAGAGAAAATATTTACTCTCTAATGTTACTAGGCTAGTTAGTGATGCCTACATGATGAAATATTTCTATAAACTAGGACCTAGAGCCTGAAAAAATAAAAAGATAATTTAAAACGCGTAATAAGGTGGAATATAAATATTAAATTAATAAATATTTATATAAACGATACTTCGAAATTAAAAACATTTCAGCAATATTTAGCAAAAAAAAAGTTTGCATTTGATTATATCTATTATGGTTTTAGATTAAACAACTTATTTATTAAAAACCTTTATGTGCTCTGGAGACTGTCAAATAAACCCATCAATCTGTGCATATGTGTGAGTGTCGTATGCTTGTCATCGGATGATGACTTCTTATTATATTCTATTATATTTATTCTTATAAAAAAATTTAAATAGTGTCTAAAATTTTGATGTGAAAAAATTTTACACACAACAATCTTTTACCTGAATAATTTTTTTCGACCGCGCTCTTTTCAATTACGACCGACACAAAGAAAATGACACTGTGTTTGTCAATCAGAGTTGTAGACGATCAAATAATCAGCCGTCAAATAAAATAATCAAAAGTTTTACATGTAGTGTACTGTCCCAATTCAGGGAAAATTAAACGCATTGAACCAAAATAACTTTACAACTCACAAATACCACAATTGTGTGAACGGCTATTAGATTTTGCTGGTAAAACAGCTATTGCACCGGATTCCATTACTTATGCATGAAAACACATGTGTATGGATGTATAGAGAAAAGCAAAAAAAAAAAAATCAATGTTACACATGTAAACGAATTCAAAACAAGTGGTGGGGAAACTCGTCAGGGGTATAGTAAGATAACATGCACATGGACATTCATACATACATACATATGTATATACCCCACAAATAAAAATACCTATAATACAAAAGAAAAATCGACAAGGATAGACTGATGGTAAGAAATAAAATAATATACATATATAAGAGTTAGATAGTAAAACAGAAAGAAAAATCCGTCATAATAAAGACATTTATACCAACGAGTACCAAATAAACAAAGAGCGTTTGTTACGGAAATGATAAACTAGTATGTGTTATGTGTATAGTACAAAAGAAAATTTAAATAAAAACAAGTAAATTACAAACAAAAAAAGTGTTGACGGCACAGACGTTAAATAACTTAAATATTCCTATACACATTAACCAGCTCCTACACAATAATAACAACTAAATAAGTGAAGTATTAAAACATATACGGCCGTACATACATCTGCATGTATATATACACATGCATATGGACATGTTTCTTTATAAAAAAAATCACTCCAATGCACCTAACAGCCAGAAGCGTTTGATAGATTGAAGAATGGATGGACATATTGATTCCCAAGAAACATGCACATCCAAACATATAATTTTGTTTATTTTAGTGTTATTTTATACTTTTGTTATGTTTGCCATTGTTGTTTCTTAAGCAATATTCGCCTTTGTTAAGTTCACTCACCTTCAGATCTGCATCTGCCTTATTCCACTCGCCCGACAAAACATGTTCGCGAAACTTAGTTGCCGATGGATGTTCCAAATAGCATCCTGATTCTGTCATAAGAGTTTTCACAGATTTTTCCAAACCTAGATCTTGCAAGTACTGACCAATAAGACGTATAATTTCTTGATTAGACTTGCCTAACCACGATATTGTCTTGTTCGCCACTTCATGGTTATTTTGATCATCGGAGGCATTTTGTGCATCTGTGCCGCAATTGTTATTGGTGTTATTGGCAGTGAATCCATTATGTTTGGAATCGTGTCCATTGGTGGACAACGAATTGTTAACACTCGAAACTGCGGCACAAGAATCAGTGCCATGACTGCTACTATTGCCAGCGGCTGCTGCGGAACTGGGCATTGCACCACTTTCGACAGTAGAAGCACTGAACGATGAGGCACTCGATGAGGAGGTGGAAGGATTCAAAGCGGAATTTTGCATATCCGTTGAAGTACTAGAGTCCAGCTCTAAGCCTACAGTGTCTCCACTGCAGTCGACCTGAGGAAGCTTTCTTTTCCCGTCGTTAATTTGTTTACTACTATTAGTTGGTTTGTTATTGTTGCTGCTGGTATTATTGGTTTTGTTATTGTTGCTGCTGCTGCCACTGCTACTGGTACTGCTATTTGTGTTTTGATTATTTGCTGATTCACCTTTTGTCTGTTTTTCGCGATTATTTTGATTGCGTATCTGCTCTTGTTGTTGTGCAGCCGCTCTTGAGGTTGTTGCTGTTTCTGTGTCTATGGACACAAACGAACTGAGACTTGTGCTACTATTGTTTACACCAGTCGAACTTGCTGTTGCCGTTGCTGCTACTACTGTTGTTGTTGATGTTGATGGCGTTATTGGTGCGGTTGTCGTGGTCCCTATATTCGTTCCTACTGCTGCTGCGGCTGATGATGTAGTGGCACCTCCTGCTGCTGAGCGTCGTCCTTTTTTGCGCGGCGGCTGGTCCTCAGACGAGGTACCAGTTGCAGCAGCTTTTTTGTTATTTCTATCAATTTTGAGTCTCTTTGTAAAACACGCACTTCAACGAGGACCACTACTCTCTCCTCCCAATCTCCTTGCACTTTTTCTTTCTTCTCTAACTTGGAATTTTTTCTATCGCTCTCAGCCGCAAGCGCATTCAGCGACCTCGTCTGGTCCGCTTACTGAGTATTTATATAGGTTTTTGCACAGCTGTCCAAATTAAATGGATAATTGCTTAAAGTCCACCAGAAAAGCAAGAATGTCGAAATAATGACAGAATCTACAAATAAATGTAGAAGTAGAATACATTCAATACCTATTTGTCATTGTTAAATATAAAATAATATTCGTATATGGAAACGTACCAAATTCTTTTTTCTTTAACTGTAAAAAGTTGAAAAAAAACGAAGAAAATTTAAATTATTTTTACTTTTCTATAAATTTTTTACGTTTGTCAAACAGAAAAAGAAACACAAAATGACAATAACATGGCTCTCATCGTTATTCTGGATTCCACTTTATTCATCACTTTCTTTGTTTTGAGTTCATTGCTGATTTATTATGTCTGGCAATATTTTTTAGATAATGACTTTTACCAGCTGATCGACTAATTCTAACCTAAATGCATATAACGGATGAAGCTGATGTAAACAGTGCAGACCAGAGATGGGCATTATTTCAATACCTGTTACTTAATCACGGTGATAGAGATATCACTAGTTACTACTGTGACTGAATTTATCAAGTAACAATAACTTGAAATAAAGTTATTTCATCATACAATGAATGCTATTGTATGTTTACTTTTAAAGAAAATAAGCTAAACATTAATTTTTGTTGTTTGTCTTCAGATTTTGTCGGAAATAAAATATTGTTATATAAGGCCAAATCACCTTTCCTGGCATTTCTCTCTACTTTTAGGGTAGAATTACTCAAATCTGTCAAAGCGTGACCACGGTCACTGTTTGAATGAACAGTTATTTTTCACTAGAGGCAACGTGATTATAAACTACTGGATGGCTCATCTCTAGTGCATACACACAATATTCGTGGCAAACACGAATTATGAAAATTACGACCCAATTTAATATAATGGTGGCTTGTGGCCATACCATACACAACCATAAAATATATGAAAAACACATACAATTGAAAATGAGGAAACTAGTTTTTATGTAATTTTATCTTCATTTCATTTATCACTGCTATATTTTGTAATTTATTACTAATTTCTCTTACATATGAACGAATGTACGTGATAGTGATAAAAGGCTCACCTCGTTAAAGAACTTTTAATTATATGTTGGTATTTATTTCAATTTCAGTTTTAACACAGCAGATGGAGTCTTAAATTTTCAGTTAATCGAAATAGTTTTAGATTTTATTTGAAAACAATTTATTCGCAATTTGTTTGATTCTCTGTTCACTCACTTATGAACTTATTATTGGAAGTGAGTTTTTCCATTTTTCATAGTTTTACAATAGCACATACACTACTAATAAGCTTTACACACAGAAAAATAATATTGTATACACATATGAATGTATGTATATATAATTTTCCCCTTTTTCACTCTACTCCGCAGTATCTTTTTTAAGGTTTTTTGCTACTATTGCTGGTTCAAATGAAGGCGGTGGTGGCGAGTGGGGATGAATGTTATACATATAGTTTTTCTTTTCTGCTGTTGCCTATATTTATTGGTTATTTTGCTTTTAAGGCATTGAAAATTGGATTTTTTTTCTTACGCACTCGCACAAACATTCAACCAAAAAAAGCTATAATAAAACTTTAGAGTTTCACTTTTCATCTAGGGAATACTTAATACTTTTCAAGTTAAAAATATCACTTTATATCTGTATCAAACTATTTCCTTATTGCTTCATATTTCTTTTTTATTTTTCACACCAACTTAAATCAATCGAATAAAATAACACTATTTTTAAGCCAATGAAATTTGACAATAAAACAAAGAACACTTCACTTACAGTGATGCTAATTTTGCAATGCAACTATTAATTTCGTATTCGTTTTGACAGATACATGGATATTCGTCTGTCAAGTACAACTAGCGATTTTTGCTAGAAGGTAATATGGAAATAATCCGTAGTAATTTTGTTTAAATTCAAGAACTCTTAAATATCTTGTTAAGCTGCTACGTTTAAAATAAATATGATAAAAAATGTATGGTTAAAAAAAGCACAAGGTAGCAAGACAATACAAAAGTTTTCAACAATAATATTGTTGACGACACTGCTTATTACTAAATTAATGTGTTGTTTTTGTTTCCTTTTTTGCATGTTGGCAGAAAAACATCTCTATTTTTCTTAACGACCTTAATTTTTTTTAAATTTGAGTTTAAACTTTCAAGTTAATATAATTCTAGACTATTAAGAATTTTTAATACTTAATTTTCAATCAATATGAATAACACACGAAAAGGAATGAAACTTATACTTAACTGTCCCTTGGAACCCACTTCAATTCACCAAGGTCACTTTTCTTATTAAAAAACACAGATACCTATTTACTTTTTAATTTTCATATTTTTATTTATATGTACTTTTATAAATCACTCTCGTAAATAGAAATAAATATCTTTTTACAATAGAATAAAGTTTTTGTTTTATTTGGATTATATGTATGTAGTATTACTTTTATCTATATTTGTTTAACAAGGTTTGTTTCTGGGGAAAATTCTTATTAAAATTTTATATTGTATGCGTTACTTTTTTGAAAGTTTTTTTTTACTTTCTTGTTTCTTTTTTGTTAATTGAAATTTTAATAAAAAAAAAGAAATTAGAAAAGAAGTCGGCACATATTATTTTTGTAATAATTAAGTTATAAAAAATTTTTTGGAAAGAAGATCAAAAATACAAATATACAATTGTGGTTTAAATCAAAGCTGGCCACTGAGAGAACACCGAGAGAAATGTATTCGCGAATGTGTATTCATTTGTATAAGAAGCCGACTGATGTTCGGCACTCTGGTGCTACTTTGGTTTAAATTGAGGCAAGCTGAGCACAGTGATGACAACTTTTTTGGCTCTAAAGGCACATCAACATTTAAAAAAAGCACTTAAAAGCGTAATTTTGATATCTATTTAAATAGCGTAAAAAGCACTTTCGTGAAAAACGACTGAAAATCCATAACGTGAATTAATGAGAAGTTTAATAATGTTTAAAATTTTCTTAGCTATTCTCCATTTAATGAAATATATCAGACGAAATATGTATGCTTTGCACTGAAAAAATAAATACGCTGAGTAATTATTAAAATAATTTTAAGAAATACACAAATTTCTTAAAAGCAGACGTGACATAACCATAGCCATAGAGAGCAGCCGTTCGAACCAAACTAATAGGCAACACTGTATTCGATTATACGTGACTCGACATAACGCCATAACTCTCGCCATAGAAACCAATTGAATTTTGGTTTGGTGGCTATGGCGTTATGGCTATGTCACGTCTAATTTAAGCTTAACGCTCAAAATTTGGCGTTTTGAGTCTTCAAAAAGCACTAAAAATAGTGCCAAAAGCACCAAGTTGGCATCGCTGGCTGAGCGAGCGTTAGAGAGGGAGAGAGAGAGAGAGACACGTAGATTAAGGGAGAATGATAGAGCTAGAGAGATTTGCTTAACAGGTTTTTAACTCACTTATAAATGATTTTTGAGCGTTCTATTTTTTTAAGGTTTTATATAAGGTTTGCAAATATATATATGTACATATGTATTATCATGTTTCATATTATATACATACATACATAACTTAAAACAATAAAAAAAATTACATGCAAATAACCAAAAATTACATTAAATTGAAATAATCCAACTTGTCATTTTATTACATGTTTTGTTAAATACAAAATTCTGTTATATATATATATATATATATATATATATATATATATATATATATATATATATATATATATATATATATATTTTAATTTTCATTTTCAGTCTCACATACATACATATCTATATTTTGAGTGTTTCTGTGCTCATTTTTTTTTGTTTGTACTTGTTCTAACATCAAAAGTTCTGGAAGGCGTATAATGTGTGTGAGTAGTACTTCGAGTTCTTTAACAATTTAGATACATTTCGTATATCTCCACTTTTAAAATATAACTAGAGAATCTTTAAGCAGCTAGTTCTTTGGTGCTAGATGGTTACCATAATTTTTCAAGTTGTTATACAACTTAATTCCTTGGAAAGGTTTAATGAGCTTGAGTTTAAAAAAACACATACATACATACATACATAAATAAATTTTGGAAAAGAAAATGATAACCCATTGAGATTTTGAACTAATAAACTAGTTTGTTTGTTTTGATAAGAACAATAATCAAGAGCAAGAAATTTTCAAATAAAATTCGTTAATTTAAGAGCCTAGACTCAGAAACGTTCTTAAAACGCCACTGAGAAAAAAAATTGCCGGTGCTAATATTCAGATACAACTAGTACCGGCTCTATGCACGTGTTCCTGAACTATATAGTTTGAGAATTAGTACAATTTCCCTGGATGTTATAAGAAAAACTAAGCTTTTGTTTATAAGGCTTTTCTAACACAAAATCTTTCTTCTGTTCAATTTATACGCAAGTATAGTTGTGCCTATAAACTTTGATTTAATTCTCATAATTTTCTATACTCTGTGTTACTTGATTATGTGTATTAAATTAATTTTACAGTATTTTTATACTAAATAATATTATATAATATATTATGTATTATTTTTTGTTTGTTTTTATGCAATATTAACATACGATTTTATTTTAAATCGATTGGTATTGATGTATACCATCAATTTATTGTTATTATTATTATTTTTACTTTAAGCCATACTTCAATTATTCATTGTGTCTAATTAATTTTTACATAATTTTTGAATGTCTTCATTTTAAATGAATTTTTGTTTTTTTTTCTGTTACAGCATTTAATTTATGTTAATAAAAAACTATGCTAAATTGTTAGTTAATTATGTGGTATTTATAGTTTGTTTAATATTGATGATTAAGAGATAAAAAGTTGGTTGGTTGTGTAAGCGATTTGCAACTCGTTTGCGCAATATCTTATTAAGATAAACTTATTCTATTCATTTTTATTTTTTATATTTATTTCTTAATAGATACATATTTATGCTGCTTATGTATGTTTTTCCTTTTTTTTAATAAAAAATAATATGTAAACTTAACAAATAGTTATCAAAGGCCTAAAATTCAAATGCCAATTATTTAAATTTGCTTTAAATATTGTATTACCAAATCATCTATAAAAAAATACATAAAAAACAAATACAATTAATAATTTTTTAATTTAATAAAATAAAAGTTTAACTATCACACAACAAACTCTTCATATAGAGTTTAGAAGTTATGCCCTAAGTAAGTAATTATAATTATTCTTACACTTTCATTAAATGCATTCTCACGTCGCATCTGTTTTTGTGTGGCTTTAAATCTGAAAAATTCTGAAAAGTTTGGTTTTTGAAGACATTAAATGAAAAATAAAATTAAGAATTTCGATCATTATTTTTGAAAATATGAAAAACGTTTTGTGGAATTTTTGAGACTTTAATTTAAAATTTTCGAATATACTCGGATAGCGTTAATATTCATTCTTCTTTTTCAAATGTATAGCTTTTATTCTAATTCCAAATTGATAGTGTATTTTAAAAGCTGCATTTTTGCATGTTTTCAAAACTCGCATTAAAAATTATCATTATCAGATATCGAAAGAATCTTCAAAATATTTCAAGAGTTTAAATGGAAATCTATCGAAGTTTCGTTGCGAAGAAAGTGAAATATTTCAAAACGATTGTAGTGAAAGGGATTTACAAGTTTCGAATTTCAAGCCTAAATTGTATATAATTCAAAATATAAATAATATAAAAAAATTTGGAGGATCATTTAGCTAATGTTATTGAAAAAATGGATTCTAATGGCCAGGCCCACGATGTCGAAAAAAAGTTCAATCGACAATTTGATTTGAAAACAACAATAACATAAGAGAATTTGGGTTTGTTTTCAATACAAGTAATCGATCAAACTTTTCCAGTCGACATGTCTCACGTGGCTATAAATACATTTTTTTTAGATTTGGGATAGTTTCATGCTAGAAACGTGATGAATGCAGAGTATTTTCTTTAAACGTTGCCCTAACTACACCTACACATACCCGTTTAACTTCCATAGCAACAATTTCGTTTGGAATTTCATGAATGTTAATAATTATCAATAGTCTCAAAGTTTCTGCTTGAGTAAATTGAGGCTTTGGTGTATTTAATAATTTTCCAGAATTTCAATTTCCAATTTGCGAAAATCAAAGAATTGCCTTAGTTTACTTTTACTCAATGCTTTGTTGAAAGATGTTAAACTATAGAGTGACAGTTCTTTTTTATTCTCAGTAACTTATAATATTGAAAACATTTTTTAAGAAGGCACACGCTACTCTATCTACTCAATCACGGTCAAGTGCTGCTACTTGGTAACAAAAAATTTGTTTTTATTACCAGATTTGAAACAACGAAATTTTTGTAATTAAGTACTTAGAAATTTTGGGAATTCATAAAGCACAAATATTTAAATGTGAACTAATCCATTTTTTTTTTGCCAAAGATCTAAGAAAGAATGTTAGCTAATTAAAACAAACAAAATATTGAAAGTACATACGTTTGTTTATTGGAATAAATGTTTCTACTTAAAATTTTCGTTTATATTTTGTGTTTGTTTTTTAGAAAAATATGAAACCAAAATTTACAGAATTTTTTTCAACAAAAAACCACATATTTTATGGATTATAATATATTGTAATCGAATTTTGATAATTTTAAGAGGATAGGAGCTGCATTTAAAAAACAATAAAGATAATATATAATTGTAATTATTTAAATTACAATACAAAGAAGACATTACACAAAACCTACCGCCAATCTCGATGTCTATTTCCCAAAGCAAATGCACCATTTGGGCTGCGACACTGTTAGGTATGGACACCAATCGATAGCTGCTGCTAAGCATCTTGGGCTGCAGCTGCATTTGGATGTGAAACAATGAGTTGATGCTGCTGATGTTGTTGCTGTTGTTGATGTTGGCGGCGTCGCTTTTTGCTCCACATTTCGTGGCAGTCTTGCCAAGTGGGTAATATAGGGGCGGGCATTCTAGTTCGAAAAAGTTTGACAATAGTTGCAATGAAATGTATTTCTTTCATGTGAGTGGGACAACACTACAGTAATACACTGAGCAAATATTTGGACTTAATAAACAAATACACATTATCCCAGCAAAAAATAAAAGGAGTACTTCCTTACGAACCACTTTTAAATTACTTCGAAAGAATCTAATGCATATTTTTAGATGTTAAAGAAGTTATTTTTAACCACATATCAAATGGAATTTTAAATCTCTACTTTGTTTTCAGCAAATTCACTACTTTTTTGGATCAAGCCAAACACAAGTGGTTTTTATTACATTTAAGGCTTTTCAAATCAAAAAATTTGCATTATTAAAAATAACAATGGAATAAAATAACAAAAAGTTAAATAATTTAACCTTTTTTCTTTTTAAACCATATACAAGTAATTTTAATCACTGAGTAAAAAGCACTTTTTAACTACTTTTGTGAAGTGAATTATTTTCACTCCGGAATTTCGGATTTTTATAGCACCACTTCCTTCCAATGACACATCAATGTAAAATTCATTGGTTTTTTACCTAAATTTGAAGTGGTTTGATTCAGTAGATGTGGTGCCTTTTGTACTTCTTTTTCCTTACTTTTTTTGCTGGGATGTAGCTGCGTACACACATTTGAAAATTAATTTAAATTGCTTTTCAATCTTTCTTAAGATCTCGTTTTTGATAAATTGTTGCACTTACGCTACCGTTAAACTCCGCTCACATATACCAATTTTAGTTGAGCAACTTTTGAGCTTATATAAGAGAGAGGAGAAGATAATAAAGAGAGAAGCCATCATACTTTCCTCTCTCTCTCTTTCATTAACTAAAAAAGTTTATCAAGTTCTCTATATCTGTCACTTCACCATCTGCATTTGCACTATCACTTTCCTTTCCTTTCACTTGGACATAAGTGAGGATTTGTTACGGTTTAGATAATTTATACTGAAATTTTTTTAAAAAGCGAGTTTATGCAGTTTTTTTGCTTTGGCCTTTTACATTTCAGTAAATTTTTTAGCCAACTAGCAGTAATAAAGTTGTCCACACTGACACACGTTCATAAGGTCATTAATGTCCTAATCGTATCATATGGAAATTTTTTTTATTAAAAATATTAAAAGTTTTTTTTTAAGTTTTTGATACAAAAAATTTAACGAACTGGTCCAGGATGTCAACAGAGAACGTTCGATCGGCAAGCGCATAAATTGCCTAACGCAGGAATAATATGAAATATATTATCTGGCATTTTTGGCAGTTTTTTCGTCTGAAAAACAGTTTTCTTGTTCGACATTGGCAATTTTTTTAGTCAACCATATATGGCAACACTGGTGAAGGACACGTCCACTTTCTTCATATCTCGTCCAGAGCTGTTCTAAAATTGTTATCTAATTGATTTTAAAATATATTACAACATCGAGATCTATTAATGTGGCAACTCTCTTAACCTTGCCCTTAACTGTTTATTAATCAAAAAGTGTTTATTCGCCCAATGTGACCATAGCTTTAAGGTTCAATCAGACGTGCCATACCATAATGCCATATCGTCGGCTTAGTGTAAACCTGCTAACTCACTTCAACAAAATTTGACAGAAGGAACGAAATACTGTTAACATTTTATATACATAACTTAACATAACTTAAGAAATTAGCCTAATTTATTAAGTTTTTTCGACGTGTAGAGTTTGAAATTAAAATAAATAGTTTGGCCAGTCGATGCGGCGTCTCTTTCTCTTTCGAACGGCATTAAAATGTCGTATGTTATAAAAAGTGGATTTAGCAGGTTTACACTCTAAGCCGACGATATCTATAAATCAAAATTTAATTGGTTTTTATGGCGTTGAGTCACCTATAATCAAATAAAGTATTGCCCATAAGTTTGGTTCGAACAGCTGTTGTTATGGTTATGGTTATGGCACGTTTAATTTAAGCTTTAATTTTGCAATATGTAATTGTAAATTTTTTTGTTACATAATAACTAACTCACTCTTCTGGTTTAACGTTCTTGAGCCATTGTGATTTAAGAGCATCTTCTGCTGTTATACGTTTCTCCGGATCCAATTCTAACATTTTATCTAACAAATCCAGAGACGGGGTAGGCATAAACTCAAAATCTTCACGCAATTTTCTTCGATACGTTCTCTTTTGTTTTAGTGTGTGGAAGAGTGGTAATTTTATGACGTTTGGCCAAACGGCGGGCACGGGTGATCCGCAGACTTTCGAAATATTTTCCAAAAGTGCCATTTCATAATTACCCTGGAAAAGTGGTCGTTTTAGGAAAAGTTCACCGAGTATACAGCCACACGACCACACATCTATCGCGGGCCCATAACGTTCTTCGCCCAGTAGCAATTCGGGCGGCCGATACCACAACGTTATAACTTTGTTAGTGTAGGGACGATCACGATCTTCGGCATTGTATAGTCGGGCCAAACCAAAATCGGCCAGCTTGACTTGGCCTCTGAAATTTTAAAATAAATTAAACATATAATCCAATTTTAGTGTGGATTTTTTTTTAACTTTGGTTACTAAATTGCAGTTACAAAATCTTAAAACTAAGAGGAATGACTATGTTCAAATTCTCTATTAATTGTCTTACTTGTTGTTCATTAAAATGTTAGAACATTTTATATCACGATGCAGGAAATTCTTTTTGTGGCAATAATTTAGTCCGTCCAGCAGTTGCTTCATGATACTGGCATTGTTCTCATCATTGAAATCGACCATGCCAGACTCGAGCAAACCCATGAGATCGTGATCCATATATTCGAATACCAAATAGAACGAGCCCTTGTCCTTGCGAAACTCTAATGCATCCTGCTTATCGGTGACAATTTCGTGCAGATTAATAATATTGGGATGATTGAGTTGCCTAAGGATTTTTATTTCACGCACAGCTGTTATGGGAAAGCCCTCCTTCTCATGATCCATGCGTACTTTTTTAAGTGCCACCATTTCGTTGGTATGATGATCATGAGCTTTGTAAACTTGGCCATAGGTACCCTCTCCTATTTGGGCAATCATTTCAAACACATCCACACAACGTTCACCCCAATCGCGCACATTGTTGCGTGAGTCGCGTCTATTTAGAATGACAGGACGTTTGCGCTTTATGTCTGTTGAGTTTTTACTGGATTTGCTGCCGCTGGCACTGCTGTTGCTCGCGCCGCCGCCGAGATTATCAAAGTCCTCCGGACTGTTGATAAGTTCGTCGTCGCCGCTGAGATCTTCACTGCCCGGCACCATCGGAGGCATGGGCAAATTAAGCAGGCTTTTGTTAGAGTTAGCGGGGGCAACGGTTGCAGTGGTTGGTGCAGCTGAAGCCTTTTTGGACGTTGCACTTTGTTGCTTGGCATTTGTAATTGTACTATGATGACTATGACTGGATGGTGGCGAGGGTGTTGTGGTCAACGCTAAGTCTGCTGCTGTTATGCCTGGTGGCATTGGCAGTGCTGTTAGGCTCTTGGGTTTAGTTGTTGTGGTTGTTATTGATGTTGATGTTGTAGCTGTTGCTGCTGCTGTAGTTGTTATAGTAGATGTTTCTGTTAATGTTACTGTTGCTGTTGCTGTTAATGTTGGTTGTGTTAAGGTTGTCGTATTTGTTGTTTTGTCATATGTCTGAGTTTCTGGTTGTTTTGGAGGTATGGTACTTGAAGTAAGGGCACGATCTGTTTCATCACTACCTGACGATGTCTTGGTTGGGGCTGTTAGGGCTGCTGTTGGGCTGACTATTTGCGGCATTGGAATGTTATTTACGTCCACTGCTGGCTTCTTCACGCCATTGCTTTGCTGACTTGGCACCGGTTCTGAGTTCTCTGTGCTACTACTAAGCGGAACAGAACTATCAACTTGAGCTGATGACTGTAAAATATTCGCAGCTTCGGAATTTGCCACACTAATTGCTGTAGTCTCATCCGTATTAACTTTGGGCAGCACATTGCTATCGAAGGATGAGCTATTGTCGTTCATTGGAAGCGCCCCATTACTATTACTGTTTTCTTCCTGCTTCTCAATGATTTCCTGAAAAGTATACAAATACAATTTTAATTTTTTGCATTCATGCAATCTTGAAATTTGGTTTTTTCGATCGTGTAGATAGATACCTGTAAGGCCTTTTGCCTCTTGTGTTTGTCCTTGACCAATTCAGCAAATAGGCTGGTCTCACTGATCTTCTTACTGTATTCTATTCTCTTTTGCTTCAAGTCACGCGAAGTACTAGAGGGTGATCTTGTTCTTGATCTACTTCGAGACCTACTGGCAGGAGAAAGTTTAGAACGTGAACGCCTGTAGCGCGATGAAGAACGACGATGACGGTAATAATGATGGGTACCACTACGTGGTGAGTCCGTGGGCGAATCCGCATAACGCGAAGTTTTGGGTGAACGCGAACGCGAGGCATAACGTTCTCGTTTAGATGATCGCGAGCGTATTGGAGATGGCGATGTAGGATATTTATATTTGTGTGAGCCGCCACCTGGGCGGTAGTTAGACGAGGGTGACTGTCCTCCCCTAAATCTCATAAGAGATATACTGGGGCTTCTAAGAAAAAAAAAACAATTAAAAGTATGTACGCAAATAAAAAGATATTTTTTTTATTATTACAAATTTTCTGCCTTGGCAATATAAAAACTGCTTAAGTTCGCTTGCCAACTATGCAACAGCAAAGAAACCCAAACATTTTTTTTTCAAAAGAAATCATATTTTATTATTGATGAGTGAACAAAAATAAAAAATAAAACCAATATTGCAAAATGATTAATTATTAATCATACGAATGCTTAATTAACTCTTTTAAAAGTTTGTTGTAAAAGAAATTAAAGACAAACAAACTTTGCTTACTCAACTGGAATTATAAACAAAATATTCTGCTCAGTCCCTCAAGTCCCAAATATTGCATTGAATTCAGGTCAAAACAATTTTTCGTGGTGCTTGTTGAATGGTTTCGAAATTTTTATTTCATTTTAGTCTATCGATACCTTTACGTGGGCAAACAATGTGTGCGCTTTTTAATTGTAAATTGTAAGATTATAAAGTTTGAGAAATTTTATTTAATTGGAATTTTGCACTTGGAAATTTAAGATGCAGCCACTTTATGTAAATTGAACTGGTATACAAAAATACAAAATTTCAATATCCAAATTATATTTAAAGGAAAAACATCTACAAAACTAAACTAATTGTAACTAAACAAATAAAGTGTTAAATACATTAAATTGAAAAAGAAAATTTATTTGCGAAATCGAAAGTAATAATGTGGAGCGCAATAATTGGCCTTATGCAAATTTTGCTTATGGTCGGGGGATCTTTCATTAAGCCCGGTTATGATATTTTTGGCCATAATAAATATGCTCACACGCATGTCTGCGTGCAGATAAAGCCCAATGGGGCCAATATACGTGAGCCATATTACTTGTGCAACGGCCTGGAATTTTCTCCAAGTCTGGTAGATTTTACGAATTGGAATCAGCAACAAGTAGCAAATGCACTTGATGCTACAAAAGCTGCTGAAAAAAATTATCAAGTGGGAAGTCCATACCAGCAAAATGCACACTTGCTACAGTCACATCAAAACCATCACATTGTCAATTTTCCACATCCGGGGCCTTCAATGCCAGTTCATTCGGATTTTTATTCCTTTAATCCTCCAACACAAGCGGAAAATTTTGCCCCACTAAATTTGGGTTCAAACCAAGCTAATATTTTATTTCCCACCGAAACAATACCAATTTGTTTGAATAAATTTGCAAGAGCAGAGGAAATAAATCAGACAAATAACGAAATTAATAATGATCAACAGTTACCAGTTGAAGCTGCGAAAAATAATGTTAATCCTGAAGAATTTAATGCCTTATTAGACCACGAAGTTTTGGGAGCTCCAAATCTAGCATTTTCACACAACGAAATGTTAGCAATTCGCAATACGCAAGCTGTACCTAAATTAGATATACCTTTGCCATTACAAGCTGGTCCTCATATACCGCGCGAGTATTTGGATGATCCCGTTTTAAGAACATTTTACAACCTTGATCAGACTCCAAATGGAAATATTGAAGAACCTTACTTTCTAACTCCAACGCCGCAATACAATCCAGCTTTGCAAGCACCAGCACTAGCACCAGCACCTATGATGGAAGACAACTTCGCCCGCTATTCTTATTTAAAGTCGAAGAGTCATGGGCCACCAACAGAATCATTGACTCCCAATAAGTGTTTAAATAATCCTTCAAAATTCCCACCCATATTTATAGCTATACCCTGGTTAAGCCCCTCTAAGCTTGATGTACTCCAAAATATGCAACATATTTCATCTTGTAGAGAAGAGCCCAACAGTAAAGATGAACATACTCAAACTAATTTAAATACCTATCGTTCACAACTTCGTGACAATGGCAACAACTGGTCTATAAAAGATTTTTCAAACAAAAATTCCAGTCTACCATTAAGTAAATTATCAATCTTGTTACCAACTCCAGCCAGCACCACAATTATTCCAGCATCTGCTGAGGAAGATCTTTTCGTAGAAGATACTACCACCAAAGCTGATAAAGTCATCATAACTGATGACACGAAATTTAATGAAGATACACAAGGTAACAAAGGTGAAATTATTCTAAGTACAACTAGAGCTCCTCATACGACAGCCAGTGCATTCAATGCAATGATTAATGCTGCCAAAATGCACGCCATGAGCCTACATACCAATAATAATCCTATACAACAGGTACAGAATAAGCGAGAGGTTTCGCATGTGGACAGTCATGGTGCGGATCACGGCACCACAGTGAAAAAGGAATATGTGAAAAAATTAGATAAAAATTATGATTAGATAATTGCATACATATTTATATAATTTTTACATTTTTACAATAAAATTTAAAAAAAAAGAATAATCATGCATCACTTTTAAATTATATTTTTGCAGTGGGGGTTTTGTTTTTTTTTTATTATTTATTTTATTAGTAAGATTATAAACACGATATTTAAAACTTGTTTAATAAAAAATGAGTTCTTGCCAAAAACCCGCCATTTTGTTTTTGTTTTGTTTCAAAGAAATATGACGGTACCTTAACGGTAGTTAAGGAAGATACTAGAATAAAGAATAAAGAAACAAACATACAAAATAAGCACGAAAAATATTACACTTCCTTGGCAGTCGGATAAAAAGTTTTAAGAAATAAGTGACTCAAAAAAAATATTTTAGCTTTCATTTATAAAAAAAATATATAAGAAACTAATTGGTTGGTTTAAGCAGTGATTAATAAATAAATTTACTTCAACTTCTCTTTATTATATTTTAAAAACATTCGGCTTGTTATACTTACCTTGAGTAACGTTTGGAGTAGTTGTCTCTGCTATAACGATCATATTCGCTCGCCCGAATGCTGCGTGAACTATTTTTACCTTCATGACGGCCATGATCGTAATAACTATGTGAACTAACGGTATTACGAACGTCGTGAAGTTTCCGCTTCTTATGAGGAGGTGTCGTTGGTTGATGGTGGTAATATCGGTCAGTGTCTTTGTATTTGTGACTCTCCGAAATTATAGCTGCTGTTTGTCGATGATAGTGGTGACTGCTAGATGTGGATGTAATTTCTGTCCGTCCATGATGGTGATGATGATGATGACGATGATCATCTTTATTTGGACTTATTACGAAACGTGAGCTGCGAATATCACGTGACGAAACGGAACTACTGGTACTCGCATACAAAGGTGGCGTATGGGGAGAATGAGGATTTGGAAATCGATTTTTCGTTACGGATGTTCTCGCTGGTGTACGGTGACGTTTGTTACGATTCGTAACCGTCACCTGCAAGCCCACAATGTTGTTAGCGGACGCTGCAGACGTTGCTGTAGATACACTTGGCTGTGCAGTCATATTAGCAGATTCAGAGTAATAACTATTGTTGCTATCAGGTCGCATTGGAGGTGGGGTATCCGAAGATATCGGACTGCGTTTAGTAGGTGTGTACGTAGGATCCGAAGGACTTTTGGCAGCTACAACTCCCGATGCTGGTGGAGTATAGTGCCTTAGTGCCAGATTAGTATCCAAGACATCTTGCAAATCATTATCCGAGATCGCTTCAATGCTAGAAAACGATTTGGCACGTTTCTTTTTACGTTTTTTTGATTTGCGGTTGCGTTTGTGTTTTTTGTCTTTTTTATTTTTCTTCCTCTTCTGACGTTTCATCTCAGCCTCTAACTCATCAGTATCGATGGTGTCACTAGTCAAATAGGTATCCAATTCCTCATCCCATTCGGACTCGTCACCCATATGTTTGTCTAATGATTTATGGCTGGCAGAAGGGGGTGTTAATATCGAGGAACGGCTGGTTGCACCAACGTGTCTTTCTTTATCCTTACTTTCCAGTCCTTTGGTAGCGGTATGACCTTCGGTAAGATTGTCTTTTGCCGTACTGTGGACAGGGGAACCCAAAATAATACGACGCACATGATTGGGAGAAAGTTTAGATAAACTATCAAAACTATCTTTTCTCTTCTTTCTAAAATAATAAATATTTCAAGGATTTAAAATTTTGTACATGTTATAAATTTAAAATACAATTTATAAGCAAATTAATAAATTTCTATTTCACCCACCTAGAGAAGGCGTGGTAAAGTCTTGCGTTGGATATTGTTTAAGTGAAAAATATATATTTTTAACAAAAAGAGAAAAAAGTTAAACAATAATAGGTATAATTCATATTTGTGTACATACTTTTTTTTAAATTAAAACTTGCACACTATGTGCACCCATAATTTTTTCGTTAGGCTTTGCTTATATTATTAAAACCAATTTTTATATTTTAGCTTATTATTTAAACATGCTAACATTGGTCAACACTGACTGAGTTTTAGTGAAATCACCAAATATGTATATTTACTCCGCCAATCTTTCTCAAAGTTAAATGCTGCTGTTTTAATTGGAAAATTATACATTTATGTATTTAGTTTTTAGTAGTCGCAATTGCAGAAAAGAAAATAAAAATAAACTCTATTGAAGCTTCTAATGAGGACATCAAAAACGTTAAATTGAAAATCTAAATTCGTGCACTTAAAATTATAGGTGCTGGATAGAGTACAATCAAATGATCCCTATTATTACCTGTAGTTTTCCTCGTCGCTGCTTAGATTAACATCTGAGGCAGGTTTACTAACAACTTTTTTTGCTATATTATGTCGTTTTTTGCCAACATTGGCGGCGCCCTTTTTACCCGCTGAAGCATCAGAATTTATTTCACCCGCTTCGGGATCCGAAAAATCTGTAGAACTTACATCCGAGTATTCAACTATGTTGTCGGAGGTATGATTGCGAATTCTTTTACCACTAGCAGACTGACTAGTTTCTACACACCCGTGACCACTGGATGACGACTGACCTCTTAAACTGTTGCTCCTACTACGGGATAAAATTGATTTCTCGTGTGTCCTTCGACTTTTTTTCTTTTTGGATTTTTTCGATTTCTTACGGGGAATATCACTTTCGATCTCAAGTTCTGTTGCAGCATTTACTGCGTATTTGGTACACTGCTCCTTCTCCATCAAACCAATACCTCAATATTTTGGTTAATCACTGTTTTTGTTGTAGTTGTTGTTATTTTTTTCTTCTTTTCGTTCTTCACTTTTTTTTACACTTACTTTTCACTTGTTTCGCTAAACTTTATCAAAAAGTATTAACGTTTTTTTCTTTGGAAAAACCGTATATTTTCACTCTAAGACATATTGCTTTATACAAAATTCATTGTTTTATATCCAACATATAAATTAAACAATATTTTTTTATTTTTTATTTTTACGTGTGGTGCCCGACGATTTTTGTGAAAGAGAAAACTTATCAAATTTTAGTCCGTGTTTGAGGTTAAATAGCAGAACTGTCAAACTAAAATGATTATAGGGCTACCAGACCTTAGTAAGTTACAACACAGATAAATTTTCATAATGCTTTGATTAACAACCCTGAATATAAAATTGCAATTTATATACAATTGCAAATATTTTTTAATATTCCCACGTTAAAGTTAACAAAATTTGTTAAATAAATATTTTTTCTCTTGTAAACTTATTACATTTATGTACGTATGTATATATTTTTAATTTAGGAAAGTTTTTAATTTTTTTCTGGAACGTCAGCTGTTTATTACACACAAACTTTAGCACACCACATTTTCACTTTTGGGTTTAAATATTTTTTAGATTTCGCCTTTCAATTTAAATATATTTTTAATAGTTTTATTTACAATCTTCGCTACACTATTGTTTAATTTGTTAGGACTTGTTGCCTGCACATTTCACTTAGTATAGTCTGCACTTGTGAAATTTGGACACAAGTCAATAACTTTGCATTTACATATGTGTGTAGTAGTTTGTGGTATATGCATCGAATTAATCTTTAGAACAAGTAAAATTTACTTTGCATAATTGTTTGTGAATTAAGAATTATTTTAACGACAGCATAATGTCATATTTATTATATTTCGTCCTTTTTTACAATGAAAAAGAGTTCAAGAATATAGAACACCCTTTTTGGATGATTACAAAATTATTTATGGTAAAAACGTTATTGCCAGCCTCGAAGAAAAATTCTTGACATTGCAAAAAAATAACAGCGATACCGGACAAATGAAAATAAAATTATGCCCAGAATGAAAGCAGATATATTCTGTGTGTAATCGTTTGAATTATTTCGATCTGTTTTTGGCATAGGGAGCTGGTGAATATTATGGGCTTTCTTTTTCGTCCTTCTATAATGCATTGTAAGGTTTTTCTTTTATGTTCAATCATAACAAAGTTATTTTTTATTTAACTCATATATTATAATTAATGGGAGTCTGGCATGTCCATCGCTTCTTATTATGAATTAAAATACAACTCTAGAGCTTGAGTTGTGTTTAGTATTTTTTGGCGTTCTATTTTAAATCGTTCATTTAAACACAAACAAAAAGAGTACAGCCAATATTTTACAATTTTGTTATGTTAATTGAAGTAAACATAACAAAAATTATATGAATAAAAGTTTAACAAGCAATATATTTATAAGAAGTTTATAAAACTCAAGGGAAAATGGCTCGTCAATCGTTTAACTGGGGGGAAAGTATCGATGTGAGTAGAGTTCAATGGAATTTAATTTTGTTAAAACCAGGAATATTTTCAGGACTATGAAGTAATGAATTTATTGGGCAAGGGTGGATTTGCTAGTGTGTACAAAGCCAAATGTTTGAGAACTCAGCAATTGGTGGCCATTAAAATGGTAAATGGCAGGACGGGTGGAGTGAAATACAATAATGAACCTAATATGTGTGCTTACTTTTAGATTGATAAAAAATTAATTCAAGGAGCGGCAATGACAAATCGTGTTCGTCAAGAGGTTGAGATACATTCACGCCTGAAGCATCCTTCCGTCTTAGAGTTATATACGTTTTTCCAAGATATAAATTATGTTTACTTAGTTTTAGAATTGGCCGAAAATGGAGAGCTACAGCGTTATATGAAACAGGTAATTCGCCGTCCGATGTCAGAAACAGAAGCTGCTACTATATTGGCTCAAGTAGTAGATGGCCTTCTGTATTTACATTCAAATCAAATCATGCACAGAGATATTTCACTGTCGAATTTGTTGCTAAGCCAAGATATGCATATTAAAATAGCTGATTTTGGCTTGGCGACCCAACTCAAACGACCTGACGAACGCCACGTCACCATGTGTGGTACGCCCAACTATATATCTCCCGAAGTAGTATCTCGAGCTTCACATGGACTACCAGCAGATGTTTGGGGCCTAGGTTGTATGTTCTATACATTGCTGGTCGGTCAGCCCCCCTTTGACACAGATGCCGTTCAGGCCACTCTCAGTCGGGTAGTTATGTCTGACTATCGCATTCCATCTTATATATCCTTTGATGCTAGAGACTTGATTGATAAGCTCTTAAAGAAAAATCCAAAAGAACGCATAACGCTCCAACAGGTCTTACAGCATCCCTTTATGAAGCGTTTTTCTGCCGAAAATTTTGAAAAAAGGGTAGTCAATAGTACTTCCGGTTCCTTGAGTTATAACCAAAGTGCTTCAAGTTGTGATAGTGGTATAATAACATTTGCCAGCAGTGAGTAATAAACCAAAAGTCTACTAAAATACACATTTAACTATTTATCGCTTTTTTAGGCAACGCTTCCAGTGCTTCGCGGCCTCTTTCGAATGAAAAATTTTCAAGGCGTCCATTAATGTCCCAAATTTACGAACATCAACCATATGAACAGACTGCCCAAGATGACTTAAATCACAACAATGCTTTTGTGCCTCATACGAAAAACTCTAAAACGGATAGTATGGACTTAGACTGGAAAAGTCCAGCCTCTGTAAGATCATATTCTTCAACACCCCAGTTTCACATTGAGAAACAAGAAGGTGCTTTATTATCCAACCCAGTAAATGTTTTAAATTCGTACAATTTGAATCAAATTCAACATCAAAAGATGATACCCGGAATACCCAGTTGTAACGTTAGCGATTCAACACCACAGTCAGTTAGCAAAAAGTCAGAGAACTATGAACATATACCAGTAGCTCCTCTTAATACCACACGTTTGCAGCCCACACGATACAAGGCCAAAAATGCCATGATGAGTATTTTAAAACACGGTGAAGTGGTTCTTGAATTTGTTAAGTATCGCGCTAAATACAATTGCGACCGCATAACGGATATTTGTTGGATTTCAAATGATGGCATGCGCGTTATAATACATCAACCTGATCCGGGCCGAGGTCTTCCTATAGGAGATCGTCCACCAGACTTACCGACTAATTCGTCAGACGGCGCTTTTTCATATGATAATTTGCCACAGAAACATTGGAAAAAATATGTATATGCCGCACGATTTGTCGGTTTGGTGAAGAGCAAAACGCCTAAAATCACTTACTACAGCAGTCAAGCCAAGTGTGCCTTAATGGAGACGATGGAAGACTTTGAGGTTTGTTTCTACGAGGGCTCTAAAGTAACGAAATCTCCAAGTGAAGGTACTAAAGTGTATGATAAACATGGTCGTCAAATTAATTTGGAAAACGAGTTTCAGCAGGCCCAACCGTTAATTGAACATCAGCAAACTTGTTTTGAACATTGCCGCAAAGTTAGCGAAATCTTGGAATTGACCGAACAGTCAAGTGTTCACTCATGTTTTCCCATCGTTATAGGACGAAGGCCAAACACCGATTTGAAACCACAACATATCACGTCACATAGCCGTGATCAGAGTAACGTATTGTTTTATTCTTCCACGCCCAAAAACCAACAGGGTTCAACGATTAATTTTTCTTTGAATACCATGTCGTCGTCGTCATCGTTGAGCTATGAGAGTAAAGCACAGCAGCAGCATCAACAATTAATGGCAGCTCGGCAAAATGTGCCTATAAAAAAAGTTACCGTGCCGGGTATAGGTGTGGCTACTGAGGTAAGTGGAAACAAGAGTAAATATTTCAAGAAATTCTCAAGAAAAGTAAATATCGAATTTTTTTCATATCAAGCTGTCTCACGGTGTCGTACAAGTGCAATTCCATGATGGTTCCTTGATCTCCGTAATACCAGCAACTCAGGGTGGTGGCATCACCTATACCCATACCTCAGGTGTTTCCACCCACTTTGGACCTCATGACGATCTGCCGCTACAAGTCAGAGATAAATTGGCACATTTGCCCGCTATTGAAAGGTCAATTAAACAAGCTAGCAGTAATGGCAGCCCATGTGATTCGAACTATCGTGCAGCTAATAAATATGATTATGACTGTATGATGCCGAAAACATTCGCTCCACCAGCAAACAATCATCCCATGAAGTTTTTTCGATAAAAACTCTTGCAGATTTTCATATGCCGGGCATGAAAAGGTATGAATTTTTAATATACAATTCAATAATTTTATTTCGGTCTAAAGGAAATAAAATATATTGCAAGTATGAAAATTAAAAAAGGACTAGTAGGTTCCGGATTATTTTTAAATAAAAGACCATATTTTTTTAAAGGTTTTATTTTTTAATCAACTTTTTAATTCCGTGTATACATTTTATTTTTTTAATTAGAAAAAAATAGTAAGTTTTCTGTTATACTAATTAATTGTAAGATTTTTCTTTATTAAAAAAAGAACGTATGAAATATACAATATATAGATAAATTACAATTTATTTTATATATGGGCGATTCAAACGGTAGTCTTAAGTGTCCTAGTGTCACAGTGTTTTCAAATTTTTGTTTGAAAGAAAAAACAATAGCAAGAACAATTCTATTAAAATAAAACTAAAACATTACGATACTATGACACTTAAGACTACCGTTTGAATCCCCCAATTATTTATTTTTTATATAAATTGTTTTTAACCCCCGACTAAAAAAAGAGGTGTTATAAGTTTGTAGTGTGTGTCTGTGTATCTGTGTGTCTGTCCGTGTCCACGTACAGGCCAAACGGCTGGACCGATTTTCATTTAGTTTTTTCCGTTTGAAAGATGACGATCGAGAAAGTTCTTAGCTATGTTTGACGAAAATCGGTCCAGCCGTTTAGAAGATATAACATCCTTTCTGAAAAAAGTTGGGGGTTTTTAAAATTTTTAATTTTTTTTTTCTTAGCACTACAATAGGTGATAGATTTTTTCGAATTCTATTGTATACTTTGAACACATTAAGTATCGAATTGAAATACAGAGTTGTTCCAAAAAAAGTGGATGGATAGATAGTGTACGACTGATTGAGTAGTTTAGTCCAGTGAACGGTTTTTGATTTGTCTTTTGCCAAAGATCGAACGTTTCATGTGATTAGTATAAAATAATCAGAGAAATAAGTATTTCCCGGGAACAATTCTAACTAATAGCAAGTGATAGGGAAAACAGAAAATTCTAATTGGAAAAGGGAGATAGCCCTGAATAATGAATGCATTTTTAATAAAAAATATTTTTTTTCGATTTTATGACTGGAAGGAAACCTTTAAGCCATAACTTCTATATGTCGCTTTCGCGGAAAAAAATTTAAAACGTATAGTGGTACTAATTTCGTACTTAAGATAATTTTACACGACTTGTTTTCTACAGCAGACTTGAGAGTTTTGTAACACACATGCATGCATATGTATGTTTATACGTACGGATATAAGTTTTTGATAACTGGCAATGCCGTATTGTTATTAAATGGCGGCACGTGAAAAAAATTATTTGCTAAGCAAGTAAATGCTTAAAAATGTTAAATTATATATAAAAAACATTTATTGTTTGTAAACAATATACAACAAATACAAATAGAATTGTTTGGAATTTCTAATAAACACAATAATTTACTGACAAAAGGTCATCCTTAAACATCTCAAATAAAAGGTGAACGGTTGTCTTTAGTTTTTAAAGAAGTTGTCTTAAACACGTCTAAAAACATGAGTGTAAACATAGTATAATAGTGTGATATATGTAAGCTGAAATAAGTCCGGGAGTTATGAGGTAAAAATATGTATGTAAATATAATTTATAATGCCCTTATTCCAGTTGTCAACATCGACGTGACGTCAATACAATAACAAAAAATTAGGGCTTATCTACTCGAATCTCGAGAACAATTTTTATGCTATTGACAAGTGCCAATTTTTTGGGATTGTATTGACGTTACGTCGATGTTGACAACTGGAATAAGGGCGAATTTACATTTTGCATCTTTCATAATTAAATTACATACAATAATTAAAAATTTTGGTACACGTAATGAGCAATCCATCCATTAACCCATTGTGTGAGTCAATTGCACAATTATGTATGTATATGTGATTTATGTATATACACGTTAAATTCAGTTTAATCGTTAGCCGGCAAAAGGACATAAGTGAATTTTGAATTTCAAACAAAAAATTGAATTTTAATTGTTTTTGGCACTTATGACTTTTTGACGATTTCGGCTCGATATATTACATACATATACATACATATGTATGTACATATGTACTATGTGTGCATTTCAAAAGTGAAATAAAATTTTTAATTTATATACATAGATATAATTCAGTTTAAAATTATTAATTGGCAGTTTCTTTAAATTAATTCGGTTTTAGTTTTTGTTAGCTATTTTTTTCGCAAGATTATTATGCGAAATCGTTGTAAGTCGTTAAGTTAGTTTTGTATTTATTTAAAATAGATATACATATGTATGTAGGTATGTTTGTACGTATGTATGTATATAAAATTTGTATGTTTGTTATTCAAAGCTTTGCATTAAAGTTAAGTGTTTGAATATTGCTTATTCTTTTTTTGTTGTTGCACAAATTCACATACATACATACATATCGTTACCTTACTATAAAAACGCTCTAAATCATTATTTTTTTCAAATTGGGGATTATACATATTTCCATAGATTAAAAAAAATCTCATCTATCGAGATTTGGAAAATATGAGTTAGGGCGTTTCTATATTAAGATAACGTTGTGTACAATATGTTTGTAAAATTTATTATAAATTTGAGATAGTTATTTATTACAAAATAATTTTTAATAGCAATTAAATTTGTATTATTATTTTTTATTTTTTTTTGAAGATTTGCCTTTCATTAACAACGTGTCCATATTCATTTATTTATGCATTTTAAAATTATGCAATAATTTTTTTTACAAGCAAATTCAGAAGAATTCATTTTGAGCACAATATTCATAAATCTATAAATTAAATGTATTATATAATTACTGTAATTATGTATTTAATACGTTAAAAAATTAAAAAAAAAAATAAAAAGAAAACAAGTGCTACTCGCAAGGATTGTCATGGAAACCGTTTTAAACACGACCGAACGAAAGTTATAAAAATTTAAACATCGATTTCATTTTACACATTATCACATAGAAAACAATTAATTGGAACAGTTTCGCAATGATACCAATGGCTGGCTCTAAACCTTTAAAATAAAAACAATATCTTTACAAGTGTGTATATTTTTTTAAAAGCAGCTTTGTTTATTAATTTTTATTTCCTAAAGGACGGAGAAAACTATGCAAATAAATCTGGAAGGAGTTTTTGTTATAAAAGTAATATAAGGTGCTGCTGCACTTTAAAAAAAATGATATGTTTTGATTCGTGGCTTAAATGTCCATAAACAATAAATTATAAAAATAAAATAACTTAAGCTTATTTCTTTTATAGTTTTATAAACTAAAAAACTAAATCAAAACAAAATGAAGAAAATTAAAAAAAAATTAAAAAGCAAATTTAAATAATAATAATCACTAACTAAATAATATAAAACAATGATGAATATTTGTTAAAATATAATTTGTTTATTATCTAAAACAAAAGCATTTATTATGTATGTGTGTATTTATATGTCTATAGATGAATAAAATGTTGGCATTTTCTTTTTGTCTCATTTACTTTTCCTTAAGCTCAAAATGAATCTTCTGAAATATGTCCTAGAAACGATCTTTCGATGTAGCGCTATATTCTAGTTCATTTAGATTTTGTATTTCTTGTAATTCCTGGAATTTTTCATGATCTCTTATGTGTGCATAGTTGGCCGACAAACACATCAAATAATGTACCAAACTAAGTATGACCAGTAAAGTGGCCAAAGTTGCTAATATGAACATTACCTCGGCATTTTCGACACCATCTTTGCAGAAAGCTTTTATTTCGTATTTTTCGCATATTTTCATATCTTCTGGTTTGGTATTGGCGGGAAACATGAAATCTGCAAAAAAAAAAAACAAGAGTGAAAAAAAGAACATCAGCCGGAAATATTTTTTTTTCATTTCAATTTAACGGGGCCTGTCGCTCACAATGTCGACAGAAACGTTCGATCTACAACTTTTAGTGAAAACAACTATAGATTAATAAAATTTGTTTTTGTTTTCAATATAAGTACGAGTACATCGAACATTTTCGGTCGACATAGTGAGTCAGACCGGTAATAAAATGTTAAAATTTAAGATTTTTTCATATACATATTTAAGTTTTTAACTTTTCTATTTACTTACGAAATTGGTTTAAGTCTATACAGCTTAAAGAATGTTCCACGCTTGAGCACATATTCCAGAACATGGTGTAAATGAAGGTGCAAATAACCAAAAAACACAAAATTAAAGTCCAAATAAAGTTCAGCAAATATGTTAAGCCCATGAGCTGTAAATTAAAAACAAAAAACAATTACATATTACTAAAAAATTAAAACGCTAAACTTTCACTAAAACAATATACAAACTCTTTGCAAGTAAACTTTGTCACTTACCACTGCACATGATATACGGCCGCCGACACGCGAACGCCATGCTCTGTAGACCTTGTAGCGAGTCGCTCCAGTTGCCAGGAAGCCAACAAACAAAATCATAAAACCCAAAGCAGCCATGGCAGCGGCAATTGTAACAAATATCATTTGCACTGCTTCAATCCTGTTCAATGTGAAACAATTTAAAGAAACAGTTAAAATAATGACAGTTGTTGTTTATTTTTTTCTTCTGCATAACACTTGCCATATTAAACGTAAATGAAAGACTTGATCTACCATAATAACGGTTAAAGAAGCGCCTCGATACATGGTACCACAAAAAATACCCACACCCAAGAGACACATTAGTGTCGCTATTAGGGTGGCATATGGAATGCGTGCCATACATGACTGGCAGCAATCACCTGCAAAAAAGAAAAGGAAAAAAACAACAAAAACCATAAAATTGCAGAATTGTCAATACATATTTCAAATGAAAATTGTAGTCAATGTATCAATGTATGTACATCTCCGTTACCTTAATATATGCAGAAAGGCCCTAAATAATTATTTTTTTTTGAAATTACAAAAAACAAAAAAATTGGGTTAGGTCCTTTCTATATTAAGGTAACGATATGTATGTAAGTTTTTGTACTTGCTAACAGGATATTTAGAATAATTATAGCTAAAAGCTAAATAGAGCAGAGTGCAGTATTTAATTTTAAATCTAAAATCATACATACATACATACATATGTATCTACTCGTATGTATACAAAGTACATACATATTTTTTTAATTTAATTTTTTTCATTGTTACGATGCACATTCTTTAAATTAAACAGCATAAACGACAACGACTAAAATGTATAGACTGCATGAGCTACAATCATACGCATGAGTATAAAAATACTCTGAATATTAATCGGCTACACATGCGTATATACAGGCCTATTTTATTTACACAGACACATAAAGCATGGTTTAACAGCCACACATTTTCCATTCCACTTTATATACACGAATTATGAGTAAATATCCCGAGTACCATGCGTAGATTTTTTTGTCCGATCAAATATCCATAGCCTGAGTATAAGCGCTTGATACGCATGTGCATTTTTATTTTTACTCTTAGCGTATTTCAGTTTTTCTCATAAACGATGTAGAGGTGCTCTTTTTTATTTAGTACTCATTATCATTCTCTCGTATGGGTAGACAAGTGTCTATTTTTTGTGTATTATGTATATTGACGTGACATCGACAAATAGTTACAGAATAAAAGTGAGTAACTTCTGCACGTGCCGTATTGCATCTTTTTTTATTCCGCACTTCAAACAATGCTTCAATTTGCTTCAACATTTTTTTCTTTCTTTCAATTGTAGTTCAAAGAAATAGAATACAATACTTTATTATGTTGACCATTTAATTAACCCCCTTATTTGAAAAAAAAAAGTTAAAGTTAAACAGAATGACTTTACATTATTTATACCCACATCAAGATGGAATTCAATTGGTGTTTAGAGCAGCCATTAATTAAATTAACCCATAACAAAATGATGCTTTGTAAATTTTCTAAAATAGTGCAAGGCAAAAAAAAAAGACTTATGTTCTTCAAATGAAAAAGCTATTCTGCTTTTTCTTTTTGTTGCCGTAAGATTAAAAACAAAATTAAAACAAGAAAAGCAGACACATACATACAAAAATAAGGGAAAAGTGCTTAAGTCTAATTTAGTAATTTTTCAGCAGAATAGTTTTAAACCTTAACCCCAGAATGGTAAACATGCTTTTTAGCTCCTTAATGGTAAACTTCGCTTGTGAGGCGACTTTTATAAAAAGCCCTTACATGACTTTAAAAACAAAAAAATTTTAATAAACCAAAAATAAAATATATTTATTCAATGTTTAGTAACAAAAATAAACAGAAACCAGTTCATTTTACAAATGTCTTAAACATATGCCAGACTTTTTTTGATCACATATTTTAATCTTTAATTCTAATAGATTGTTTAAAAATAAAATAAAAAAATAAAAAAGTTCCATTTGAGATAAAAAAACCTATTTTATCTTATTGTCCTGAGATCAAGTTAACATATAACAAAATAATATAAGGTTTTTAAGTGGAGAAAAACTTTCCACACCAAAATAAATGTTGTAGTTTTTCAAACTATTTTTTTGCGTCACATTGCCAACAGTTTGCTGATCTGTGCTCTAAATAGTATGTTTCCTTTAATTTGACGGAGAAATATACGCTCATACATTTTGATATCGGAAGAAGAAATCCCATTTTGATCTTTTGCCCGTTTTTATACCTGGTTCGTCTGCACAATCGTCAGTGTTATGACCAATATCGTCATGTATTGCTGCTCGAATTCTTTTGGGCATACGCGTCCTTTCTTCCAAACGAGTAGCACACCAGTCGTACTTAGGTCCTTGCCAATTTAGTATCTGCGCTTCAGAATCAATCATCACAAAAAACTGAAAGGATTATACATATGTACACTCTAATTTTTAAGGAAAAAACGAACAAACTTTTATGTGCAAAAAATTACCTTTATTGGCAAAATTCGCCTCACAGGCGACTAACATATGTATTATTCGGCAATGCAGCGAAGCAAAACAGAGCACGTGTACGAGCAACCTCGCACAACACTCAACTGAGTTGGCACGAGCGCATGCTTAGCTAGGTGTAAGCGATCAGAAAATATCGTTAAAAAATAATATTGCTTCGCCTCACAGGCGATGTTTACCATTCTAGGGTTAAGTGATTCTTTTAAAACTATTCCTATTTCTTATGCGGAAATTATATCATCCCATTTCTAAATATTCTACGGAAAATAATTCGCAAGGAATTTATTTTTTTCTCAATATAAAATCCACCTATCCTAAAAGAAAATTAAAATTTGAGGGAGAACTTCGCTTCGAATTTTCGAAGTAAGCTATTTTGTTTCCAGTTATTTTATTTTAATTGAAAGTTTGCAAATGACTTTTAAAAAGGTGGTAAAATAATAGGAAATAAACTTCCAGGGAGATGTTATTCGGAATAAGTGGGTATAAGCAATAACAGCATAAGTCAAAATAATCAAATTAAAAATAATTTTTAATTTATTAAATAATAATGAAAGATTAGTATATTAGCAACTGCACCCAATATTTTATGGAAATGTAGTTTTTAGTATAATTCGGTGCTTCTTCCAAATTTTATTGGACTTTTTTTAAACTTACGTCAATATTGTTTTTGTTCATATCTTTATAGTTAACTTCGTTAGAGACATGGGCAGGCATTTCATGTAAATTTGAAGCTTCATTTGTAAAATTTTGTAGTATATATTAGTCTCCTGCACAAGATATCTTATAAGAACTTTTAAGACATGAGGGATTTTTCAAATGCTTTACTACAGCGAAATCTTATAAAACAAACGTTAACAACATTGTTTTCAAGAAATTTGTTTGAGTATTGTAGGTATAAGAGTAAAGAAGAAAACACTTCGTGACGGAAGAATTTGTGATACTAGCTTCTTTCTACGCATAAGCGCGTGTACAAACGTCATGCATGTATTTGTGTATGATCTTTTATTTTTCTGCGCACACGCAAAGGCACACACATGCATTAACATTAGTTGTATGCGGTTAATCACATAATAGCTTACAGCGATGCCAACTTGGTGCTTTTGGCACTATTTTTAGTGCTTTTCGAAGACTCAAAACGCCAAATTTTGAGCGTTGGTGCCAAAATAAGAAAAAGCACTAATTAGTGCTTTTAAGAAATTTGTGTATTTCTTAAAATTATTTTAATAATTACTCGGCGTATTTATTTTTTCAGTGTAAAGCATACATTTTTCGTCTGATATAATTCATTAAATGGAGAATAGCTAAGAAAATTTTAAACATTACTAAACTTCACATTAATTCACGTTATGGATTTCTACTTGTGACATGTGACGTGAATACATTTAAAAATCATGACGTTTTTACATTTCAAGACTGTTTACGTAGCTCTCTAGTTATATAACTCGATTTTTAACCGGCTTCAAGGAGGAGGTTATCAGTTCGTCTCTATTTTTTATCTTTTTTTTTTTTTTTTGATATTATTACTTTATAACCCGGTACATTTTAGACTTAAGATTGTAAAATTTTTTTTGTCTGAGAGAGTATAGCTTCCAATTGGTCGCATTGTAAAAAAAGTGGGCGGAGATACGCCCACACATTTTATTTGATTTTATGATATTCTATTTGTTTAAGTTTAAAATTTTAAAGTTAAAAAATGGGCGGGGCTATGCCCATTAAAATTTATTGCTATATTTCACGTTGTTCTACTTAACCAATTTTTACGAATCTTACCTCACGCCCATTCAAATTTAATATTTTATTTTAAGTGGTTCTACTTTACCGATTTTTACAAAACTTAACACACCCTGAGCTCTAAAAACGCCCATTCAAAATTTAATTTTATATTTCACCTACTTTTTTTTAATCAACAGATTTTCATTTTTTTTAAAGAGTTTACTGCCAGTTTGTTCCCATACATTTTTTTCTTTGCATTGAAGTCGGTTTTTTTCGGGCAGAATTATGTCTTAAGTCCTGTTATCGCTTTTAAGTACAGATATATTAATTGAAGAGTCCTAAATACAAATTTTAAATGTATTAATAACAAAAATGAAACATTTTAAGAACCCCTGATGTCCAGACCAAGCTACTGGACCGATTTCTTTCAAGTATAGGCAGGAAGATCTTAGATTAAATTACTTTTCAAACGGAAAAACTAAATTAAAATCGGTCTAGATTCAACAGAATATATATATATATATATATATATATATATATATATATATATATATATATATATACATAAATACATACATACATACATACACATATATATACACACACACACATATATATATATATATATATATATATATATATATATATATATATATATATATATATATATATATAATATATATATAGATGTGATATCTTCTAAACGGCTGGACCGATTTTCTTCAAACTTAGCTAAGAACACTCTCGATTAAGTCACCTTCCAAACAAAAACAAAAAAGAAAACTAAATCAAAATCGGTCCAGTCAGTACAGGCATACAGATACACAGAAAATTTCTGACGTAGGGCGCCAAAAGAATAATGGGGGCTGCTTCATGGAATTTAATACAACAATATATTAACTACAAAAAAAAAACAACTGAACAGATGTGATTTATTTCAATTCAATGTTTCTCACTTTTGAAAAAAACACCCTATAATTTATTCAATAAAAAAGAATTACATACATTTGTATATACATACATACATATGTATGTACATGTAATTATGTATGTAAGTTATTAAACAAAATATCTGTTAGGCTGTCAGTTAAAAGAGAGCGAAAAACATACTGAATCGCGATAAGAAAAGAAAATGGGGTGTAATCATAGTTTTGTAACACACTTTGAATTTTTTGCCAGTTCCGAATTAAAGAATAAATATTGTTCGTTGAAAATTTTAATAGATAGAAGTTTTAAAGAATACAAAAACGAATACACATTTTGTTTTTTTTAGTAAAAATCAAATAATAATTATTGGAATACTTGCATACATATACATATCGTTACCTTAATATATGAAGGTACTAACTCACTATTTTTTTGAAATTGAGTTTATTGTATATTTCGATAGAATAACATCTAATCTTTCGAAAAATGCAAAAATCTCGATTTCAAAAAATAATGAGTTAGGGCTTTTCTATATTGTGGTAACGATATACATATAACTTAACCTTACTGTAGAAGTGCCCTACTATATATTATTATTTTATGAAATCGATATATGCATTTGAATTTTTCGATACATTAGACGTTTCTCTATCGAAATATAGAAAAAACTCGATTACAAAAAAATAATGAAGAGTTAGGGCGTTTCTATATTAGGGTAACGACGATAGTTATGTGTAAATATGTATGTAGGATATAAATACGAATTTTAAAGGTTTTTAAAAATTTATTTATAATTTAGATCTACAACTAAAGAGTTAAGAATTATTTTGGAAGAAAAAAATAAACTATAGGTTACAAGTAGTGACTGAAAGTATGCAAGTATTAAGTAACAAAACAGGTGCAAATCTAATAGATAAATGCGACTAAGAGGAGAATTCTGCAAGCTGAAGCTTTTGTGAAAGAAAACTACTAGTGAAAAAAAAAAGAATTCAACTGTCCTACCTTCGCTGCCATCACGTTCTGTATAACGATCTAGTGAGGTATCCGAACGATATGTGGGCCTTCGACGATTGTTACACGGATAATTATTGTAGGCACGCGTTAGAACACCGTCATCTTCGAAATTGGTTTCCAATAAAATTTCTTCACGAGGATCTCGTACACGATCACGGTTATTGGGACCAGCTAGGGACATTTTTCTTTTTTTTTAATTTTTTTTAGTTTTTATTTTATGCTAAAAATTTGATTTTAACATTTTTCGCTTTCGATGGCTACATAAAGAAATGATTTGTTATTAATTTTATTACTCGCTCATAAATGTAATTTGATAAAAACAATGATTCACATTTTTGTTTTATGAATGAGTTTGCTTGCTTGTATTTTTTTATTTTTTTTTATTTAACTCTCTCTCTCTCTCTCACTTTTTTTTTTGCTAAGTAAGCATTTATTTGGCTTTTAAGCGTTTGAAATATATTGTAATACTAAATTAAACATTTAAATTTAAGCGAAGAATATATCTAATAATTTTGTGAGTAGAATTGAATGTTATTAGAATGCACACTCGTTTGTTTAGAATTGTTTATCTTATCTTGATACTCTCTTAAATTCCGTATGAAACTTTGCAGGGTTCTCAATTTTTTTCCATACTATACCCCAAATATTTATCCCCAAAAAATTCCCAAATTTACATTGTAAACTAGGCTTAATTCAAGTTTAATGACATTGCTCAAAAAATTATAAAAATTCGCTATCGGATAGAAAATTTAAAAATACAAAGAAAAAATTAAATAATAAAATTATGGGCCGGCTTTAGTTTCCGAGTTATAGGCCTTTGAAGTTAGTATAAAATATTTTTTATTAAAAATATGTGTATTGAAATTGATTATTGAGGGGTTAGCTGGATCGCTAGATGTTTGAGTAGTTCGAGGTTGAAAAGAGGAACCGTTACGCTCATGTCCGGCGACATAGACATAAGCCAGTGCAGGCCTGCTGTGCCCTCAAATCCCTGTAAAACGATTAAGTTTTTAACTTAATGAAGATTTATCACAATTACATTGCATTAAATTTTAGATTTAGAAAGCAATGTCATTTTAAAACTCTAATTGCTTTTCAAATCTCAGTAATATAAATTTAAATAAACCATTTAAGCCTGTGGCCTTTGTTGCTTAGTTATTTTTGTTTGTTTAAAAGAAGCATAGTTTTGGTTAAAATGTATATTCTTTTATTGCAAAGCATCCAGCAGTAAGTACGAATAAGATGCCTTGTTTTTCTAATTAATTGAAATCCTCCTGGCACATGTTATAAATGACAACTGCAAAATGAGTTAAAACAGCAGGACATTTCTAGCGATGAACTTTTATCATGAGTGTCATGAGATAACAAAAGATTCCTTTTTGGCTTTGTTCCATACCATGACTTGGTACCCCAATATATCACATAGAAAAGTTCTTTGTCAATGTCGCCAGAGGAGAGGCAAAATAGCCAAATGGGGTTGCAGAAAACAAGGCGTCGAATCATTGTACTGGGAATAAAACTATGCACATACATTCATAAAGTGTTCATGCAGCAGCATGGATTATACATACATACATATACACATAAACGAATAGATACTTACAGAGTTAAAAAGCAAGATAATTATTTGCCTCAGCATATCATAACTCTAGCAGGGACAACCAAAAGTAACTTGTTTTACACTAGCCAACATGTTTAGTTTCTTTATAAGCAAAGAAATTTTGACTTACTTTGCTTATGAAGTATTATTAATGTAATGTTTTATTACTCGTATTAATAAAACATTATCTATTTTGCCAGTGTGAACAGAACACATTTCTCTCGTTTGTCGGCAGTATAAAATTAACATAAACATAAACTTATGCGAAATAAACTTTGCTGAACTTATTTAAAAGCATTTAGTGTCATTAAAATAAACACAAATCTTAACACAAACTCTAGCCCAGCCAGCCCAGCTCATCTATTCTTTCGAAAAATTTGTTAAATTACTTTTTATATTTTCTTTTTTTTTTTAGTTTAGAAAATGTTCCATTAAAATCTTAAGTAAGATTTAATACAATATTTTGAAAGAGATAGAAAAGGGGATGAATGCAGTGTAAGTAAATATGCTTATGGCGAAATTCTACAGTGGTTTTTATTATCATCATCATTATGAAAAGAAAAAAAAACATACAATTAAACCATCATTTTGTGTGATTTCAACTGTAAACAATACAAAACTCTTTTTTAAAAATATTACACACGAAGAAATCAAAGGAATTAAAGCGGGTTTCAAAAAGTTTCAATATTTTAGAACTAAAGTGTTTGTATTCCATTGAATTCAGACAAATGTCAAACGAATTTCTCAAGTTAAGCATTGAAAACCTGGACTTTACAGAGCGAAATGAAGTTTCTTATGAAACGAATATTTAATAATTTCTTTTTTTATATAAGGAAATAATTTTTTTAATTAGGTTGGACTTATCCAACATTTATTAATTCATTTTTAGCTTCTTGCTATAAAAAATCGGAAGTTGGGGGGTCTACTCTGTAATTCGAAACGAAAGAAAATGATTTCGAATTTGCGTGAAAGAATTTTCTTTCGTTTCGAATTACCACCTCAGTTCACCCTAATTTTAGACAATAGAGTTTTCATCAGATCCCAGTAAAAAAAGTCACTCCAAAGAAGTCATGGAAATTTAGGTTTTGCGATCCGGAAGTAGTGCGAATTTGGATAATTTCATTGCAAGAAGTTCTCTTTTTCGATGCCCAGCTAGTCTTCTCTTCTTTAGAAAGAAAATCACATTAATTAATAAAAATATTCAATTTCATTTAATGAGAATTGAAATTATTGCTGATTAAAATTCACTCTAGGTTGGCCTTGTAGATCTTTTACATCTTGTACCTTTGGTAAACTGATGTTGCTTCGCTTTAAATTTAACAAAAATTACCAAAGCTACAATATCTAAAAGATCTACAAAGCCAACCGTGAATTCTGATAATATGTCTCCCAAATATCGGTTTTTTAAGTATTTTCTAAAAATATAGAGGTGTTACAAGGCTTTGTATGACTAAAATAAACTTTTTTCCCAGTGTATTAAGCATTTACTCCCACTTCCATGTAGAGCTAAATATTTGCTTTTTATGTTATCTTGCATTTTAAACTGTCTTTTAAAATTGTAATTCACATAAACATTCATACGAGTGAGTATTTATGTCATTCCAAGCATTGCTACAGTCTCATAATTAGGCTCTAGCATCCCATCATGTGCAACTAATGGGTTTTTCTATTTTTATTTTTTTTTTCATCTCCTTTTTAAAAGATGAATAATCCTTTATATAAAATATAACACGTTTATAATTGCATTTCATTTTAAACTATTCGTACTTTATGTGCTCAAGATGTAATAACAAAGTTTCGTAACAGTAAAAAGCGTAAAATGAAAAAAAATACAAAAACTTACGGTATTTTAAGTCGTATAAAATGTTCTCTATTACTGCAGGAGTAAAATCCGGAGGAGGTGAGTTTTTTGTTTTCATTAAATGCTTTTTTTTTGTAGGAAGGGTGTTTAGGAAAATAATGTTAAATGATACATACATATGTATGTATGTATAGCAAAGCAAATTTCATAAAAACTTTTGAATTCATTTAAAATTGAGTTTTTAAGAGATTTGTAAAAATATAAAACTAATTTAAGAAATATCTATGTTAATTTGATTCGTAAACAATAATGTTGGGTATTCTGAAATACATCGAAGCAGTGAAAATTCCCATTAAAACAAAAACAAAGTTTCAAAAATTGTTTTTGTTTGCCATATATTTCTTAAACCAAATAAACGAGAGAATTTCTCTCTATTAGAAACGGTAAATTTTCTATGATAAACAAAAATAATTTTTTTACAGTTTTGTTTTTGTTTTCCCATGTAACTTTCACCAAGTCGCGCGTCGAGTATTTCAGAATAGACACCAATATTTTTTTAATTACGATTTTATTTTGTAGTGTGTATGTATTTCAAATTTGTATACAAAAAACTTGGATTATGTTTGGAAAATTTTCAAGTTATAATCCTTAATGCCTTCGTTTCCGGTGAAGTCAAAGATTTTATAGTTTCTGGGATCACAAAATTTTTGAGCCTTTTACAATGGCTGAACAAAATTTATGATTAACATATATACCGAATTTTTGCACTAAAAAAATTTAAAATTGTTTTCGAAATTTCGAATATACATACATACATACATACATACATACATAATTCGAAAACTTGAAAATTTTATTGTAAATAAAAGTATATACCCAGAAAGCAAACGATTTTAAATAGTTCAAGGAAAAAATTATTCGATTCGCGAAAGAAAATATTTTTGCACTAAAAAAAAATCAAAAATATTTTCAAAATTTCAAACATATGTATTTCGAAAACTTGAAAAATTTGTTGTAAATAAAGGTATGCACCTAGAAAGTAAACGATTTCAAAAAAGTTAAAGACAAAAGAATTGTTCGAATCGAAAGATGTTTGCACTAAAAAAAAAATCAAAAATATTTTCAAACTTTCTAACAAAACTTGAAAAATTTATTGTACATAAAAGTATGTACCCAAAACCGATTCTAAAAAGTTCAAGAAAAAAAAAAGAAAACTGTTCTATTCACAAGAAAAAAATTTTTTGCACGAAAAAAATTCAAAAACAAAGTTCGAAAACTTAGTATTGTAAATAAAAATATGTACCTAGAAAGTAAAATATTTTAAAAAGTTCTAGAACAAACTAAGAAAAATTTTCGATTCGAAAGAGAAAAAATGTTTGCAGTACAAAGATTTAAGTTTTCGAAATTTCAAACATAGTTCGAAAACTTAAAAAATGTCTTGTAAATAAAAGTATTTACCTAGAAAGTAAAAAATTAAAAAAAAATTCAAGAAAGAAAAAAAATTAAATTGTTCGATTCGCAATAGCAAAAATGCATTTCGCTTTCAACAATTCCAGTGAGAGCGTTAGCGAAACGTATAAGAGACAAAGAGGAAAATATAAAATTAAAAAATATGAGAACTTTTCAAAAACATATCGAGCCATAAACCCCGGAAAAAGCTTAAGCAACTTATTATTTTAACTTCGCTTTTTGACGAAAATCGAATATCTACAATCGAAAATAATCGTGAAATTCGTGAAAAAACTAAGCTCGAAAATTATGTCGCTTAAGCTTTTGTTGTCAGTTATGGCACGATATGTAAACTCATGCATACAATATACGTACGTAAAATAATAAAAAACCATTTTCATTGCTAGCAAATGTTTATTTTTATCAAACCATCAATACCTATAAAAATGAGACCAAAGTGATTTCTCTAATTTGATAACTTCCCTTAAAAAAAAATTTTGTATGAAAAGGACACAGTTCAACTGGAAATGCAATTTTTTAAGAAACAATATTAGCCTAATACAGGCACAATCAACTACATGTACAACGTAAATACCGTTACCTTAATATATAAAGGCCCTAAGTCTGAAATCGATATTTTTGCATTTTCGATATACTAGATGCTCTTCTATCGAAATAGGCAAAAAAAACTCGAATACTAAAAAAAAAGAGTTAGGGCCTTTCTATATTAAGGTACTAAGTATGTATGTATCTATATAACGATAATCACCGCCTGCCTGTTGGGTAGCGGGAAAAATGAAGTGTTATTTTTATGTGAGGGTGGGTGGCAGTTAGTATGGGTGCGTAAAACTTTTCCTTTTTTGCTTGTTAATAAAAAAAAAAAAAGAAAAAGTTTAACATCAGTATTCAACATTTTTGGGTTTTTGTACGTATGTATTTATTGAGCCTAAATATGTACATATTTGTGTATATTGTTATTTATTCGGTTTGTGTCAGTTTATTCAATCCGATCCAATTGTAATGAATTTACCCTGGAGGTATAAAATTAAATTGTACTAAGAATTTACATAACCCAGTTGCCCACGTCTTTCAGACATCTTGCAAGGCGGATGTACGACAATGTTAAAGCGTGAAGGACCTGTGTTAGCTACAGCTCAAACAGATCTAAATTTTCGAACAAATTGCCGTGAAGTTCAAACATAAAAACAAGACCGCAAAGAACCGACAATTTACAAAAAAAAAAAAAACTTTTAATTAATGAAATTATACATTATTTTACATTGAACGTTGCAACACTAGCTTGCGGACAATATCCACGAACTAGTTTGATGCATGACTAGTTGAGTAGTTTATTCTTTTACCGAGCCTTTGAGTATGGTTTCTGTTAGTTAGTAAAAAGGGGCCGTAATCGACACATATCGTGTATGACAAATGACATGCATGACGTTGATGAAAGTGTCCTCTGCGACAAGTTGGCCAACTGGGAAACTACAACAGAATACATACATATTTACTATTTAAAGGAGAATTTTGGGGAGACATGAAGCCTATACATACCCATCAAACAAAATGCTCCGAATTCGTAAAGAATTCGTAACGACTGGTCGACAAAGTCTTCCGATTTCGGAACCGAAATATTACCGAAATCGTAACAATTTTTGTATGAAATGGTTGACACGACTTCTCAACAGTGTTGGTATCTCTACGAAGATCAAAAGCACATTAAGCTGTTGCAAAAAGGGTAAAAAGCTCCAAAAAAAAATACGAAAAAGAGGGTAAATAAGCACGAAAATGTTTTTTTTAATTTTAATACATTAAGCCATTTAAAAAGGAGAGTTTAGAGTGCAAAAGCTCAAAATATAATTTAAAATTTTTGCTTAAAAATAAACAAAGTATTTGAGATGTAATAACAGAATTTATTAACATATTAATTAAAACAAAATCTTGATTAATTTAATAAAAATAAGTATGTAAAAACAAATAATAAAAAAACCAGTACCTGGATTCTGTAACTTTTTGCGAACCGAAAATCGTAATATTTATCGACATATTTATTCGCTTGCGATAACGATAATGTGATTCAGTAATTTCTTTTTACGATAGTCTCCCGCTTTATCTTATTCACCATTTAATGGTATCTCTGTATAGAAAATGTGAAAACAAGCGAAAAGCACAAAGAATAATTAAGAAAAACTCAACAAATTAGATCTGATGACTTAATTTTTTTTCTCCAACCGACGCCGAATATCGTTAAAATATGTTACTGAATAGCAAAGTCGATAAATTTTCGTTATATTTATTATAACGATACGATCATCGTAATAAAAGTTACTGAATCCAGGTACAGGAATCAAATAATATAGTAGCATATACACATACATACATACAATAGTAGGTGAAGCTTAGGCTTAGATTAAGATATGTATGTTACTGAAAAATCATTTACACATAAAGAATGCATTAAAAGCGTCACTCTTTTCTTGAGTACTCTTAGCTTAAAACTTTTTGGCTACCCGTTCGTTGTCTAAAACAACTGACTGCTATTGATAACCTCATGCTTTCAATCGAAATCGGCCCTCAAAATTTAACCACTCTTGTGCGTTGAATACAAATTTACCTATGTACATTTTGATTTACTTTGCACTTACAAATTAACAGCCTTATGAAAAGTCCGAAATCGGCCCTTAAAATGAAACCACCCTATAGTATTATTAAATATTTGTGTAAGCTTTAACAAATGCTTATTGCATACTACTTTCAATCAATTATTATGCAGAGAATTATGTGGTACTTTCCAGTTACTTCAGTTTTTTATTTTGCAAAAAAAAAATTAAATTTTTTAATCCCAATTATGAAAAGTTTTCTAGATTGTTTTTAACATAGTTTCCGCTATTGTCATTAAAATCAATTTAAGAAGCCTCAGTTAAAAGATGCTGTGCATCTTAGTGCTTAAAAGTGTTTTAGTTTTGTAAATTAAAAATATTTTTATTTAACAAAAAAAGCACCAAAAGCACTGTAAGAAATTGTTAAAAGCACTGTAAATACCCGCTTTTAAAAAAAGAGTATTAGCCAAAATTTCGCGTTTATGAAGAGGCAAAAATCACCAAAAAATACCCGAAACGCACCAAAATACCATCACTGGTTCTCAACGATATGTCGGTACGATATCTCGGTACGAATTCGTAACGATATGTAGGTGCGATTTTTTTTTGGCTTTTACAGCAGAGTACCGATTCACCGCGTTGCTGCTATTGCCGAAATAATTTGCAAATACTCACATTTTTTAATATTTGTTACAATTCTTTTTTTTATCAACATATACATATTTATTTAAAAAAATTTACACAGACTTTTACTTATGGACTCAAAAATCACAGTTTTACAGCCTTATTCAAAAAAATATTTTACTTGAGCTTTAAAGTTCATAGTAGCTAAGAAGCACTTTAAGGCTAACATTGCTTTGTTAAGATATTGTATTCAAAAGCAACTTTAATTATTTTGTGATTTAATAATAAATTCTGGTAACACCATCATGCTCAACAACCATTTCACAGCTTATGATGTACAACATCGAATACAATTTCATTCGAGTATTCAACTAATTTTTATTTTATTAAATACATTTTTATTATCTTGAAGTTAAGCAACCTAATTTAAAAAATATAAGCCTTTGACATGGAAGCAAAACAGAAGTAAAAGTAAAAAAAAAATATGATGAACATAGAAAAATTATGTCAATTATTTTATTCGAACGAAATGAGTATTTGAATATCCAGCTTTTTTCGTTTTGTTTTGTTTGAATGTACATCACTAAAACATTTTTGCATAATTGTATTTATTTTAATATTTTTTTATGGATTTTGCTATGTATTTCGAATCAGTTGTATAATTTAGTGATGTTTTCCATCACATGACAAAAATAATAAATTTAAAATAAGAGCTAGCACTTCCAGCTTCATTTTCAGATGTAACATGAATCAATATGTGCTATATTAACAAAAATATTTGAGGTACAAAATACACATTTTGGAAATATCAACTTTAAGTAGCCTTAACAAACGTAGGTGCCTATTTTAGAATTTTGATATAATATTTTTTTTTTTAATACAACTTTACTTAACATTGCTTTTCAAAGCTTTGTTAAGTTTTTTTGAATACGACCCTTAATGTTTTAAAAAAATTGTTCAGAGAAACTACAGAAATTTCTTACCGAATTCGCTACGAAAAGTCTGACTTCAGACAAACTACCGAAATGTCTTAACGAATTCGGTACGACAAGTCTGACTTCAGAAAAAGTCGAAACATTTGGTTTGGGGGGTACCAACCTACATACATACATATGTAAAAACGCACACTTGGAAAACATTTATTTTTTTTGGAATACGGCCGTAAATTGTTAAAGTTTCTTATACCCAAGTTATGTAACACATTGAAAGATATTGCTGCAACAGATAAAGGTTTCTAAAGTGTCCACAATATTCCCCTGTTATTTATTTTCATGTTTATTGTGAAAGGAAGTAAGCAAGCAAATTCTTGTATATACTCGTACAATGGAGTGGGAAGTTGTGTCCAATTGTGGTTGTTACTGATGAAATACTTCAATAACAATAAAATGGATTAAAAGTAGAAGTTGTAACCCCCTCTAAACATTTAAATTTAAAGCCACAAAAAAATATTTATCTATGGTATGTTGTAGGAACACTTTAAAACAAATTTTATATGTATTCCCTTATTTTATGAGGATTTAAAAATTAAGTCAAATTGAAATTCAATTTCTAGTCAAATTTAGTAGATCTTTTAAATTGAAAAATTATGCGTTATTTATAAACCGCACATTTGCATATTTTTGTAAGCTTAACGTGAGGCATTTTGACAGAATTGGTTCGAAATGTTAGCAAAGGTATTAAAATGATACTTGGCATAAGTTGGAACAAAACGTAGTCATAGCGGTAAAAAGCTAGTTCTGTAGAAAATAAGTTTAAAGTCTTCAATTTATATAAAACTCATTGAAGATATAAAAAAAAATTAAAATGTTTTTCTCCAGAATGTACAAACCATTTGTATGAAATTTTTATACTCTGTTATTTCTAAAATCGCATGTTTTGAAATAACACTTTGTTGCAATAAATAGCAATATATACAACCGAAGGTTATTATTCGAACTTGGCGTTAATTAAATCTAGGATTTTACAGGACGTACCTATAAAAAGTTTTCCATTAATGCAACTTCACTTTAACCTAAAGTTAGTGACAAGGTTAAAGTTGTAATAATCAAGAAGTTTGATACATACATACATATGTAAGTCCGATAAAATCCTACCTTGACCCTAAGATTTCTTAGAAATTTCCAACTGTATTGATATTTTTTTTGAATAATACCTTTATTTCGTTGAGTGTTCTTCATTCCATCAGTACCGGTAACAGTTATTTTGTTTTGATATAGGACTTGCAATGCTAAGAGCAAAATAGAGAATATGTATGAACATCTCTGGCTGTTCTATGTATCAGTTTTCGTTACAAAAATAATTTGTATTAAATAATAAGAAAACGGAAATGAGGAAATCTTTGTTCCTGTGTTGGAAGTTAGAAGAAACAAATGTTCATACATATTTAACTCGTTCTGAACTTTATTTTATTTAATGATGAACTTTATTTACAGGAAACTTATTATTACAAGATGGCGCGTCTCGCATAAAGACAATTAGTGGAGTAGACAGACAAAGAAAAAACAAACTAATACAGCACATAACAGTATGAGCAATGCAAAGATTTTGTTCCTTTTTTATAGTCAAAGGAAATTTATCATAGAAATGTTAAACGACTTACCCATAATATCAGTTTAAATTATTGTTAACACAGTTTCGTCGTTGTGGGCTTGGTTTAAGTATTTAATACAACGATATTTAATAATACAAATGAAATAACTATTCAAGCCATAGTGGAGATGAAAATAACAAATATAGCAAGTAAGTAATTATAAGCAAGAACTAAGTTTAAGCCAACTTGTTTTATATTTTCTTATTACTTCTTTCTTAATTCTTTTTATACACTTCCACTTTGTACGCTTTATTTTTTTCCCCCAACTATGTTTCTATTGTAATTGTTCGAGAGTATGTGTGCATACATATGTATGTTAATTAATTTTTTTTAAGCTGGGTTTGGTTTTCCTTTATGTATTAACTTATTCAGACATTTTTGTTTATTTTTTCACTTATACATTATGTATGCATTGAACACAACAAACTTTTATGCTTAATAATATTTTAGCTAAAATGCAACAAGCTTTACGAATTGAAATAAAAGCATGAATGAATTCAATTTTAACACAAATAACTACGCGTAAGCAGAATTAAATAACAAAACAAAAGTTCTCCAATTGGAAAACAACCACCATCAAACTTTGCCAGCAAACTAAATTACCATTTACTACAGTTTATTTATAGTACGTTTCCTACTACATACTAGTAAATACATACATATTTTTCATTTATTGCAACATAAACATATCTCAAAAAGTTCGATTTTGGAGTAAATACTCAAAAACATCGTTATGTAATATATAATCTTGTGTAAAAATTTCATATAAAAGTTTTGCATAGTTGAGAAAACCTTGAGAAAAAAAATATTTTTATGTCTTCATTGAGTTGTATGTAAATTGAAAACTTAAAACTTGTTTTTTGCAAAACCAGATTTTTGAGTTATGCCTCTCTTGCAATAAAGCAGCGACATTCACACAAAACACTAACTGCATCCATGCAGTGTTACCATATGTGAAGATTTATCTTATATTTGAAGTTTTAAGACATGTAAAACGCCAAAAAAGATTTGTTATATAAAAATAAGATTTTTAAATATTTAACTTTTGGTGCTTTTAATATATTATTGATGGATTTTTTGACTAAACTACTCACAAATTTTCTGATTTGCTTTATAATGATCTTACACATACTCTATACAGTAAATATTTTGTGTTATTTGACTTTAATTTTAATAGTTCACAAGAAACAAAATAAATTTTAACTCATTTTCATTCAACAATATAACAAAAAAGATTTTTGGTAATAAAAAAAGATTTTTTTTGCTTGACTTGAAGATTTTTGAAAAATTAATATGGCAACACTGCATCCATGTAAAAAGATAAGAGTTGCATTTAATAGTAGCAATGTAATTATACATACATGAACTATCCTGTTGAATGTATGATAAAAATAAACTTTATGCATATTGCTTCGAGCTTTTGTTAAAAATAAACTAAATAATTTTAATATAAAATAATAAATACCCTTTTCATATAAAATTTGTAAAATTTACTGTTTACCACATACATATCTATGTTGAACGGTCTGGCATCTCCCTAACTTTATTTACAACTGATAAAAGCTTTGGCGGATATTTAGGCTTCTTCTTTAGTTTTCATCAGTTTTCGCGCTAAAATTCGTTTGTGAAGTTGTGTTTTATGTTTGCTCTTAAATAAAATGAAAATAATTCGGGTAAATTAAAGAAATTGAAATCAAATTTGGTCTGTAATAAATGAAATCCTACTTGCAGTTAGAAATTAATAACATTTGTGAATGTCAGCATGCAGTTTTAAATTTTCCTTGCAATTTACATAAGTCTCCATTGTACCTTGTGCATTCCAGCAAGAAATGTGAAATTATACCACTGGCCTTGCAATTAATATTTGGCGTTAAGTATAGCAATTCCGCTGCCCTTCATAAAATTCGCGATAAAATATTTAATGGAAAAATTAAAGTTACATTTTCTTTGTTGCAACAATCGCCAAATAAGAACGCTGAAGAAAGTTCCCAACAGCAAGACCATAGTAGCGACAGTGATGTGCCCTGCACTTCGCAACAAGCACGCCAAAGACTTAAACGTCGTTTAGCAAAAAAACGAAATCATGCAAAACAAACAAGTATGGTCGTTGTAAATGCTTGCCGCGATTTTACTTCGAACCCAAATCTTATTGTTTACACAGTTAATAATGGAGCCACTACTCAATGTTCGGTCGTATTATTTCAAATACGTTTTTTCACCTGCACTGATGTCATATTCCCGCGTTTAACCAATATAACACATGGCGAGTACTGCAACGGCAGGTGGCTAGATTTGTTATCTATGGAGTTCGTTGTTAAGGAGAGTGATGGGTAAATTACACTTTAAGGAGGTGTTGAAAAATCTATATTTTAGATCATTTATATATATTTTTACATAATCTTTTTCAGAGATAAATCACTCAAACGATTTTGCCAGTTATATGCTGAACGCAAAATCTCAACAAATCATGTTCTTAGAGATCTCACAACATCTGTATTAACTGGTCAAAGTTATCTAAATAATGCCCGCATATCTCATTTGATTAACATTCTCAATGATATACGGTGGTTATTTGAGTACATGACATGCTCGGAATTTACTGTCTGGTTCCTTCTGCCTACCATTTTTGGAAATTTGCAAGATGTAACTAAAATTACTGCAGAAAATATAAACTTTGATTTGATGAAAACTCAAATACAGTTAAAGCAGGAAAATGCTAAGCCTTTTCCTTGGATCCAGGCCGAAAAACATGTGCAGGAGCTGCTAATGGTGTCCGTGCAATTGGCATTTGGTTATCACTGCCAGCAAAATATAATATATTTGCATAGTTTAAATTATGTACGTAAAGGTTATTATACAGTGTGTTATATATAATAAGCTTATTTATATTTTGTTTTCTTTTTCAGTTAGAGAAACATCAAAGTTTTGAATATTTAAATTATTCCTTAATACAATCCCTCAATACTAAACAGGTAAGTTAGCTGTTGCTTTCCTTAAGATTTGCTTCTTTATTTATTAAAAAAAAAATTGCAGCGACTGTTTGGGAAAAACTATTTGCTGCGTATCTTCAATGTGTGCACCAAATTAAATATTTGTTGTGTATTAGAATATTGCGGTGGTTTGCCTTCTTATCCTTCTCGAGGCTTTGTTATTAGTTGCAATTGGTCGGATTCTTTTAAGGAATGGCAAATAAGTGTTAAAAATGACTCATCAAATACAGAAATAAATCAGAACGTGGCGCACAATTTTATACAACAACTTGAAGCATCTCTAGAATAAGGTATTTACATATATCATATACGGTTTATTTTTGAAACATTTACATATTTCTTATTTGAAAATAATTCTACATACATATATACAAATCATTTCTATTAAATTTTTTTAAACATTTCACATTGAATGCGGACACTATTTACATAATTCGATCATTTCGATGTTTTTGATTTTTCCTCTTCCCTGTTCTTGCGGTTTTTTAATATACTTGTAATCAGAAATTCTCCGGCTTTATAGGAACTTCTTACTAAAGGGCCACTGGCTGTATACAAGAAACCTAATTCATTGCCTTTATTCTCCCAGTGCTTAAATTTTTCCGGAGTAACATATTCGATTACTTTAAGATGTTTTTTAGTCGGCTGCATATATTGACCTAGCGTTAAGCATTCTACATCCGCCTCACGCAAATCACGCATTGTTTGTTCCACCTCGGCATCAGATTCCCCCAAACCCAACATTATAGAACTTTTTGTTATTAACTTAGGATTAAAACGTTTTGCCTCCCTTAGAACTTTAAGAGTCTGGCGGTAATGGGCACGTCTATCACGCACAAAAGGTGTTAATTTTTCAACTGTTTCAATATTGTGCGCGTAAACATCCAAGCCAGAATTAGCAATGGTTTCGACACAACTCAAATCGCCGCGGAAATCAGGCACCAGGCATTCCACAAAAATATTAGGATTACTAAAAAAATACGAAATAATTTACTCAATAGTAAAAATTAAGAAATTTTTGTAACTACCGCTTTTTAATTTCCCTGACAGTTTCCGCTATATGTTTTGAGCCACCATCTGGCAAATCTATAAATATTGTAATAAATTAGAATTTGTATTTTGTTCAATAAGAAAAGCAGTTATTTCACCATCCCTGTCCACTGAGGTTAGTACAATGTAGTCTAAACCCCAGGAAGCTATAGCCTTGGCTGTATTCACTGGCTCCGCAGCATCGAGAGGCGGCGGTGCTCTGGCAGTTTTGACCGAACAAAAGCGGCAACCACGCGTACAAGTATCACCCATCAACTAATTTAAAAGTAAATTATGTTATATCAATCAAGGTCAATAGGTTATCTAATTACAGCCCATGTGTTTGCTTACGCACCATAATCGTGGCAGTTTGAGTGCCATGTTCGCCACCACCCCAACATTCTCCTATGTTTGGACATCTGGCCTCCTCGCAAACCGTAGCCAATTTTAATTCTCTCAATTGCGCTTTGATCTTTGCATAATTTTTACCCATTGGTATGGTAGTCTTTAACCAGGGTGGTAATCGCAACCTTTCATTCTCGCCTTTTTCTCGCTTTAATTTGCCATCAAATTCGACCCAATCTTCTTTGATGCTATCGGGATTTCGCACAAAGTCCTGAAAACTAGGACCCTTTGACAAACGTTCACGTATTTCATTGATTTTATTTGGAGAAACAGCAGCATTCGAGGAATTGCGTTGCACAGAACAGGCTGCCTAATTTTAAATTATTGAATCAATTGCTTATTTTCAAAGTAAAGTTTTAAAACACTTACCAATCTTACAGGAGACTTAGGCAAATGTCTTAACATTTTCCAAATTTAAATGAAAATGCTTTGTTCTTTGGTGCAGTTATGAAATAAATAAAAGAAAAATACGATTAAATTCCTTGTTTAAGTAAAAGGAAAACATTAAACAGCTGTTGAATTGTAAAGCAAAAACAAATCAAAACAAAGTTACAGAGTTGTATTAGATGACAAAATACACGGAGAGAATAGCGTCATAATATAAATTTATGACCCTGTGAAATCTTGTGGATATGATTTGAAATATTTCTTATTTAATTTGCATTACAAAAACAGGTGTAATGTAAGACGTATAAATAATAGGCATTTGTAAAATTGTATTCCGTTTTATTTACAATTTTCACTTGACCTATTATATCTATTATATTATTAAATTATATAAATTTTATTTATTTGTTCCATTTTATTAATATTTGCTTGAAACGCTTTGAGTAGATTTTGTTAAAACATAATGGCAAACTAGATTTCTTTTTATATTGGAAATCTAAGGAAAATCAACTAGGCTTTGCTCCATATCTGTTAAGTGGTAGACTTCGGCGTAATGTAAATGCACTATGAAAGAAAAATGGAAGTGTTGGCACTAGGCCAGGGGGTTTACTGTGTAATTTTAAAAGAAATGCTTTCGAATTTGTGTGTTTATAATATGTAAATTTTAAAGCATTTTCTTTCGTTTCGAATTACATATTAAACCCCCAAATTAATATGGTAATCCTGATATCGCAATGACATTTTTTGTGTGTGGATGCAAGCCTGAAGATAAAAAACACTTTTCGTCTCTTCTGAATAATTTGAAACAAATCTGAACCCCAAGTACTGCGAAAAAAAATATTTTAATTTAGATCGTTTAAATCAAATTCTCTAGATTGAAAAAAATACTTCCTAGGGCGAAATCTAGCAGATTTCAATTAAAATCTCTATTAAAATCTATATCGTTTGCACCAATTTGTTTGACATTTATAAAGATTTCGTATCCAAAACTAAAACCATTGACTGAAATTTTTCCTAAACTACATCCAACTAACTGCAAGATTGCTATTTCTCAAACCTTTTTAAGTACATTGGTCTATTTTTTTAGTATATTTATTAATTTTTCTGTGTATCAAGCCGTCGCCGATTGTATCGGCTCGAATCGGCTCAAAACCAGCCGAAATTTTATCTGCTCCAAAAGACAAATTTCGGAGAAAAAATTTTGAAAATCAATTTTCAGTTTCAATTTTTATTTTCTCTTTAAATTTTCATAATTCTTTCGGCGCGCCGCCGCCGATAATTTTGCCTCGACTTGTTTCTCTGGTCTATTGACGAATTCGATTTTGTTTTATATGGGAAATATACTCAAAATCTCGTAAGTACTTACTTTTTCTGGGCTGTAGACGCACTATTAATATTTTTTAATGAACCAAGCCTTGGCTTTTACGCTTAATTTAAAAATTATATTACTTTCTGAACTTTGGGCTTGTATTATTAATAAGACCATGAATAAAATTGACTAAACAATATATGGTTAACGGTTGACCTTGCGTGCCATTCTTGGGTTTTCCCACTTATTTTAAGCTTAAAGTATTAAAAAATCCATAGATTCTTGTAGTAACGAATCTCTCAATTCATTTTACCGATTTAGATCAACTTTTTAGCATTCGACACAATTTTTCTAGCACAAAAAGCGTGCATTCTGAAACTCGATTTGACAAGAACTTTTGAAAAATAAAGTTTTTTTTTAATTTTTTCCTTAGCGTTATTTCTCGTACGAATCAATAGGTTTTAATCAAATTTTCAGCAGTAGGCAATTTTGTTTTGAATTTAAATATAAAAAAGGTGTTTTCCCATATTTTTTTTTTCAATGAAAAACAACTCAAATATGAATTGATATTTAAATAGAATTCACAAAACCTTTTAAAATACTGTTAATACCATCTTGGGCATATAGTCTAGTTACCCCGCCCATATTTGTGCAACACCATATTATGCAAATTTACTTTGTATAATATGTATAATAAATAAATAAATAGAATTGGTGGAATAGGCTCTAGTAGTTTAAAATTTATTCGAAAAAAACGTGGAGATCTAATGAAAACTGGAGTTTCGAAAATCAGTAACTTGCTATTTTTGTAGTTTAAAATTTATTCGAAAAAAACGTGGAGATCTAATGAAAACTGGAGTTTCGAAAATCAGTAACTTGCTATTTTTGAAATAAAAAACTGGAAAGAAAAATTTTAAAAAAATTATTGATTAAATAATTGAAATATTTATGCACATGGTACATATAAATCGCTACCTTAATATAGAAAGGCACTGACTCATAATTTTTTTAAATCGAAATTTTTATATATTTCGATACATTAGATATTATTCCATCGAAATATATATACAAAAAACTCGATTTGAAAAAATTAATGAGTTAGGACCTTCCTGTACTGATAGTGTTATGTATTTTAAAATCGATATCGAATGCCGTGATTTGAACTCAAATGTATCCATTACATTAAAATTTACATACTTTATGACTAAGAATGGACTTCATATCCTATTTCTTCTTGCTTTACTGTCTCCTTACAGCTATTTAATTTTTGAAATTAAAAATCAATAGAACCCATGAAATTCCAAAATAATTACAATCCCAGTTAAAGGAAAGAATATGAAGAAGAAAGTCATTTAATATAAAAAGTAATTATGTTGATAATCAACAAGTGTGTTGTTAGCAACGGAGGCCGGTAAAATCTAAACAAACATATGTAAGTACATATAATAGTACATACATACATATAGACAAATCGTTGGCTTAGAGTTCAAACCGGGTAACTCACTTCCACTGAATTTTACAGGAGAGCCAAACAGATGTTAGATTTTCTATACACAGCTTAAAAATATTAGCCCAATACATTAACTTTTTTCGAAATGTAGATTTTAAAATAAATATAAATAATTAGCCAGTCGCTGTGGCGTGCGTCTTCTCTTTCCCTTTTGAACGGCATTAAAATGTCATATGTTATAAAAATTGGATTTAGCTGGTTTATACGCAAAGCCGACGAAATAGTACTATCATTTTATATACAGCGCATGTCCCACAATTATTGACATTGAAACATCTGACGTCTTCATTTATCTTCATCAACCATTGTAGTGAGTGAACTTTCATGAAAAAGAAGTGCAACAGAAAAAACGCAAAAAAATCTATAAAAAAGAAAATAATTTTCATAAAAATTTTAACAAGAATTTATTAAAAAAAAAAACGGCAACCAACGAACTTTGAATGTTTGTGAACTTGTGGCGTTTTGAATTTATTCAGCCTGAATGTATGCAACACTTGATAGCTATTCACATACATATGTTAGCTAATCGGCAGTTGTGGCAGCACGCAACGTCTCCATCATTTTAGATAAATAATTCAAATAAAGCAAATAATTGCTTATAATAGTAAAGATTTATTTGCAACAATATGCCTGGTACGAGACGCATTATTTTGGGACACGTCATGTCTGGTTTGTGTGGTAAGATGAATCGCACCAAACCTATGCCCATCGATGCCATGGAGACACCATTGAAACGTTGTTTAAATACCTTTGATATAACTTTGTTGGGTAAGAAGACAAGCCAAGAAAAGGAGTGAAGAGTAAAAGCTCCTTAACATAAAATCCCTTATTTTAGGTATCGGACATATGGTTGGTGCTGGAATCTACGTTCTAACCGGTACTGTAGCTAAAGATATTGCTGGACCTGGTGTCATTGTTTCCTTCATACTCGCTGCTGTGGTTTCTATGCTGGCCGCTATATGTTATGCTGAATTTGGTACTCGTGTGCCCAAAGCGGGATCGGCTTATGTGTATACTTACATTTCCATAGGGGAATTTTGGGCTTTCATTATCGGCTGGAATATCTTACTGGAGCATATGCTTGGTGCTGCTTCCGTTGCTAGAGCCTGGAGTGGATACGTTGATTCTCTACTCGGTGGTTGGATTGAAAACACCACCTTATCAGTATTGGGAGAACTGGAAGAACCTCAATTATTTGCCCGTTATCCCGACTTTTTAGCTTTTCTTGTTTGTATTTTGTATGCTCTAGCCTTGGCGGTGGGGGTAAAAGCCACCGCTTTAATCAATAGCATTTTAACCGTGGTAAATATAGTTGTGATGCTCTTAGTAATATGTGTGGGGTTCTGGTATGCGGATACCAAGAATTGGTCTCAATCGGAGGGTGGATTTCTGCCTTATGGTTTCAGTGGAGTAATTGCGGGTGCTGCGACCTGTTTTTATGCTTTTGTCGGCTTCGATTCCATAGCAACAGCTGGCGAAGAAGCCAAAAATCCGGCCAGTTCTATACCTTTGGCTACACTTTTATCATTAAGTGCCGTTTCGGCTGGTTATATATTGGTGAGTGCCGCCCTAACGCTTATGATACCCACTAATGACATAAATCCTGCAGCTTCCTTGCCGGAGGCTTTCGGTCAAATGGGCTTGCCTTGGGCGAAATATATTATAACTGTGGGAGCTTTATGTGGGATGACCACTACTTTGCTGGGCTCTTTGTTTGCTTTACCGCGCTGCATGTACGCCATGGCCTCGGATGGTTTGCTATTCAGTTGCTTTGGTAAAATTAATAGTGTAACACAAGTGCCGGTACTAAATCTGGCTATTTCTGGTATTTCTAGTGCTTTGTTGGCCTTAGTGTTCGATTTGCGTAATTTAGTGGAGTTTATGTCTATAGGTACCCTATTAGCATATACTATAGTCTCGGCCAGTGTGATTATTTTGCGTTATAGACCTTTGCCCATTTTGCAAAATCCTATTTATGCTCCCGATACTCCTGAAAATGAAGATGATGATGATGAAAACGATACCACTTCCCAGTGTAGCATTGAGACGGCCTCTCCCACCAGTGACTTGTTGGAAGGCATGTCTATTGGTCGTCTTAAAATCAAATATAAATGGTTAGAACCTATTTTAGGACGTTTTGAACCTGGAAGTGCTGTATCGGCAGCTGTTTTGCTCTTCACTGTTCTCAGTTTTATTTTATGCTTTCAATTGAAAACTTCTTGGGCGGACAGCGAAACCGTTACCTCCTGGTGGTCCCTGTTAACATATGGTTTTATGTTATTTATAATAATATCTTGTGTGTTTTTCATATCGGTACATCATCAAAACAGCCGAGGTCTTAACTTCAAGGTACCTTTGGTGCCTTTGCTGCCAGCTTTCAGCATTTTCTGCAATGTAGCTTTGATGGTTCATTTAAGCTTTTTAACCTGGCTGCGCTTCTTCATATGGGTATCATTGGGCATGTTGATATATTTCGGCTATGGCATTCATCACAGTAAAGAGGGTGCCGTTTGCTCAGCTTATTCCATGTTAATGTCATCAAATCAAGAACCAAAAAAATCACCCTGGGCTGTAACGGGAGATGATTTTGATTTTCTTATAGGAGCTAGTGGTTCTAATACTCGCACAGTATTTCAACGTTTTATAGGACGTAAGAAGAGTGACAAGCAGCCGATAGTGGAAGAGGAATTTGTAGAGGATGAAACTGATGATGAGAATGCAGAGTAGTATTAAAGTTATGAATTTACGAAATAATATTGGATGGGGTGGTTGATTGTCTGCTTTTCATATATCGTTACCTTAATATAGAAATCGAAATTTTTGTATATTATCTCTAATGTAACGAAAAATGCAAAAATTTTGATTAACAAAAAAAAAAAATAATAATGAGTTAGGACCTTTCTATATTAAGGTAAGGAAGGATATCCAAATTAAAATTAATGTTAAGAAAATTTTAAAAATATGAAACTGCGCAAACCATGATATATGTATATGTATGTATGTATATGTATGTATCTATGTATAGTATATAAAAACCAAATGCATTCTAAATATGTTACTTATGTATGTATGTATGTATATGTACAGTATACTGTACTATAGGAAATAAAAGTGAAAGGATATATGTCTAAAAGTATTCAAAACAATGGAGTGGGATATGTAGGATTTGTTTTAAAGTTATTACTATGTACAAAGCACAATGAAACTTTATCTGTAACATACCTTCAAAAAACAATTAGTATGTAACAGGTTCTATTTAAAAGTTGAGTTTTTAATGCTTAAAAAATAAATCATCTGCAATCTCTAGCGAACTTGATTGATCCCATTGCTAAACCAACTAAATTAAGCTCAATTAATATAATATGGTTCTCTCCATGCAATTGCAACCAAAAGTGGTTTTTTATTATCTGAAATCTTTATATAGTAAATGAAACTATATTCAAACATTCGTATATCGTTACCTAAAACGTAACAAATTAATTAAAATTTCAGCAAAGTAATCGCTACAAAAAAATAAATTCAGTTAAATGCGACTTTGACTCGCACACGATGGGTTCCGTACGGACACTAGATATGTAATACTATACGAACTTTGGCATTTTTTTTTCGTTTTTGGGATTTTTTCGGTGCTTTTAGTTTTGGCGTTTTTTTTAGTATTGGCTTTTTTGGTTCTGGCGATTTTGGCGTTTTTTCGGGTTTGGGGATTTATTTCGATTTTAGAGATTTTTTTTAGTTATGGCGCTCTTCGTTTTGTAGATTTTTGGCGTTTTTTTCCATTTTGGCGATTTGTTCTTTCATTTTTGCGATTTTTTCGGGTTTTCGCGATTTATTTTAGATATTTCTTTGATGTTGGCGCTTTTTTCGTTTTATAAATTTTTTCGGTTTTCGGCGTTTTATTTCATTTTGGCGGTTTGGTGATTTTTTTTCGTGAATTTTTCGGTTTGGCGATTTTATAATTTTGAAATTTTTAGTTTCAAGAATTTGCCTCTTATGGTTTCCAATATACAGCAAGTTGTCAAAATTGCATAGTCAAAATTACATTAACTGATAGAACACCCTTTAATTTTGATTTTTTTTTTAATTTTGGTGTTAATTGTTGTAGTTTGTATAAAAATACACTAACTTTGCAAACTTCAAATGTCTATATATGATTGTATGTATGTATATTACATGGGATTTTAACCTTTTTCGTTGCTCGTTTGGGAACACCTTTTTATTTTTAGTTCTACATATTCTGTAAAAATTTCGGGTCCGTAGCTCATACGGTTCTCGAGAAAAGAACCTGTGACGGGCAGACAGACAGAAGGACAGCGTAGCGAAAAGAATAGGGTTCCTTTTCACCTTTGGTGTCCGGGACGCTAAAAACAAATCTGCACAAACAACCGATTTTATTTATTTAATTCTTATTGAACAACTCAATATATTCCATTTTAACATGTTATTTCCTCTTCCTGTAAAATTATGAAAATGTTAGAAAGGTCGTTTTGCGTTTCAAGTACCTATATGTAGATACATATTAGTCTATAGAATTTATTAAAAAAGATTTATTTATTTCTTTATTGGTATATATTCTACAAAGTAAATTTGCACAATATGGTGTTGCACAAATATGGGCGGAGTAACTAGACCATATGCCCAAGATGTTATTAACAGTATTTTAAAAAAATTTTGTGACTGACTGTACACGACCTATGCGTTCACATAGGAAGTAGCAACGTGGTTGTTAAAGAAATTCCACAAAAAACCGCAAGATTATGCGGTTATCCGTGGCAGATCAGTCGAACCAGTGCGATCGAGTCGAAAAACTATCGAAGATCAAACAACACACACAAGCTGACCGCACTTAAGAAATAATTACGATGACGCAAGAGCTGTTCTTCAACCCAGAGCTGCCTAACGACTGCTTAAAAAAATATGTATGTGGGACTACATTGTTTTTGGTTTAGTGTGAATCGAATACGGAACCCACAGACCAGAGAACGAAGCCGACACTGATTTGTCACATACTTTTGCGGTGATTTAAAAAAGGGGGATTTAGAAAAATGCGGCTAAGCGGAAAATTAGCCACATAGGTCGGCGGCGGCTGCGGCTCATCAAAATTTCCGGAGGCGGCACTTAGCCGATCTGCATCGTTCTCTGCTACAGGCTGATATCGAAGGACAGCAACGGTTACCATAAGAATTCAACAGTCGTAAAGCAGCTCTGAGGCTGGGGAAGAGCTCTCACGTCATCGTAATTATTTCTTAAGTGGGATCAGGCTTTTGTATGTGTTGTTTGGCCTTCGAGAGTTCTGGGTGTAACTCGCACTTGCTAATGGTTAACGTAATTAACTGTATCGCTTACAGTTATGTATTTATTTTGTGGTATTTTCCATTATCAAGTGCACACCTTTTTAATAAGATTTAACTGGTGGATACCATAAAAAACTCTAGGAGTGGATCTTGGAAACTCCTAATCCCATTACCAAGGTATACTTAGGTCGTTCGCAGCAACCGAAGGAAACGTCTACACGTGGGATAACCTGGTTCTTTGGCTACCTGCCTTTGCTATTTTTTGTTCCACTTGGAACTCAGAGTTAAAAATAGACTTGGGTCGTACTCGTTCACTAGTTTATTTTTGACACAACCCAATGATCAAACCCATTTAAATCACATGTGAAGGAGTTCGGCCCAAGTCTATTTCACTTATCAAATAATGATTTCAAAACTCAGAGTGGAAAGTAAAGAGCCATTTGGTACAATTGCATAGAAAGACCTATAAGCATTTCGCTTTTGGAAAAATACTATTGTACTCTAGAAGTGGCTTAACAAACTCCTAAATATTGTTCTGATTTAAGTTTGTTTTAATATTTAATGATTAAAAAGAATTTCCCCTTTCACTTTTCTTCCTCAGCATTTTGACGAAATAAATTTTTTTTAATTATTTTATAGTAAAAATTAATTAATCCAATATATGTAGGTACATACCTTCATATTGGAATATAAATATTTATGTTAAAATGTATGTATTATGTATTATTATATATATACAGAATTACCATTAAAATTAAAATGTTATTTAATAGCTGATTATTTTGTTACTAAATTTCATTTAATATACATAAGTACGTAAGTGACTACTCAGGTTGAATCAATTGCTGCCGCAGACAGAAGGATATCATCTTTCATTTTATTTCCTTTTATGTAATGTGAGCAGATGTTTTTTTTTATTATCAGTATGTATCAGCAACTGGGGGTTACTTTACAACTACATATGTATGTATCTCGACACAGTTTATCAATTAGATTTCAATTTGATTCTCATTAACTTGTGACGTACAGATTCATATTGCAGCTAAAGCCACCACTTTCTTTGTCGTTAACTTGTTTATTTTTTTTTTTAAATTTGTTTATAACGACCTTGCGAGACACATTTATGTATGTATGTACGTACATATGTATAGTGTCCATTTGCTTCAAATACACCAGGTAACACTAGGATCGCTACTGATTCAATTTAACGCAGAAGAAAGTAGGCAGACAAATTTTGTTTCGTTTCACTGCAGGGACTGCAAAATTGCAATTAGAAACCTAATAAGGAAAAAAAGCAATACAATATGCACATACATATATTTTTTTTTAATTTTTGTTCAAACAAAACCATTAAATTTTGCTTTTGTATTAGGAGTACTCATATCATATACCTTAATAAAGAAAGGATCTAATTCATTTTTTTTTAATGTATCGAGAAATGCAAAAATCTCGATTTAAAAAAAAATAATGAGTTAAGGTGCAATCAAACGTGCCATAACCATAACCATAGAAAACAGCCGTTTGAACCAAACTAATGAGCAATCCTGTATTTGATTATATGTGACTCGCCATAACGCCATAGCAATTACCTTAGAAACGAATTGAATTTTGGTTTGCGTATGACACGTCTAATTGCACCTTTAGAGCCTTTCTATATAAAGCTAACGAACGATACACACATTTACATTTCCTTTTATGGAAAAATTTCGGTTTTTCGCCTTCCCGTACTTTTTTTACATTTTTGTGTCTTATTGTGCTGATTTACACGGGCATAATGGTGCTGGCATAACATGCCAGTTTGTTGGTGAGAGATTCAAATAGAGTGGTTTTGCGGTTGGCATAACTTTTCAACCAGCTACAACCCCGCATTAGCAGCATAAAACCAATACACACACAACTTAAAAAACATCAAATGTTAAATGAATACGAAAAACACCGAAAAACACTAGCCACACAAAGCTGTGTATACGTATACATTTTGTGCCAGATGAATTAAGGCTCAGTTAGCCGACTGTAATGTAATGTAACTGTAACGTAGAAAACAGCTGATCGACATTTTTATATGAAAATTAGGTTACGTTACATTACATCTCTATAACCATTTTCATTACTTTTCACATAACAAAATCGATCAGCTGTTTCTTACTGTTGCAGTTACTTTACATTACAGTCGGCTAACTGAGCCTTTAGTCTCGTGTAATTTGGAAAAGAACAAAAATTATGCGGCTTAACAATTGTTCTCGTGTAAACTACCTCATTGAGAGAAATTATAGTCTGCTCTCATTTCCCCGAACGTTGCCATATTTTAGCAACACACGTAAATAGTTTCGTTTTATTTAATTTATTACTAGCTTTAACCCGCAGCTCCGCTCGCGTTGATCTGTTTAAAATATACATAATAACCGGTTTTAAAAATGTGGTTTTCGGAGAAATCCGTGCTAAATATAAAAAACCCGGTTCCGCACCGGATAAAAATATAATTTATTTTACGCTGGTAATATAGCTTTCCACTGGTGAAAGAGTTTTTAAAATCGGTTTAGCAAACAAACAAAAATACTTTCACATCTATAATATTAAATAAGGATTATTGAGGATATTTTTTATATTTGGTTTTATAAAAAGTTTATTAAACAACTTTACAAACAAAATTTGTTTTTTTATAAAACATAAATATTTTTAATGAAAATGACAGTTAATTTGGAGGATTTATTTAAGGCTGGTACTCGCTATCGTACATATGTATGTAGTTCTTCGAATTTTGAGAAAATACACCCTGAGTTTTTACCCATTTCCCATTCCTCCTATTATGAATTAAAATTTCCCTGTGAAAAAAAAACTCCACGCGAAAACAGTAGGTATTCTAAATATGAGGGAGAGGGAGAATTAGTTGAGAGTTTTCTCTCCAAACATTTTGAAGCGAACTAATGTAAAAATTTAAAAATCACATTAATAAATGTTGTAAAGCAATAGTATAAGCATTTATTTAGAACAAAATGTTTAAATAAATAAATAGCGCAATGTTATATCGTCACCTAAAATCCAAAAGGCCGTAAGTACACTTTTTACTATTTTACAGGAGAAGCAAAAAACTTCATAAATTTAATACTATTGATATGTTAGGTGCCAAATCGAATAATGAACAAAATCGGTATTTTTAAACATATGTGAGTAAAATTTTAGGAAAATATGTATTTTGGTTAATCACATCATAATCAATCAAAAAGTCTATTTTGAATTTTTTTTGGTTGCTACGCCCTTTTGGATTTTAGGTGACGATATGTAGGTATTTCCCTGCCTCCGCACATGCACTGCAAAAACATAAACTACTTCTTTACTTAATTTAATTATTATTTTTCGAACTTCATTTGTTTCTATATTTATGATTTGAACAGGCTAAAGTTCGTATCGCCTTTTAAGCCAAATTACATGTGATAATTATTAATGAAAAAATAACATCAAAGTTAGTTGTAAATATTCCGACTAACAACACATAGTTGAACGGAACAGCCAGCCGTTTTCGAAGGCCACTAAACCTTCATCATCAGCGTCTTTCTGTGTTTGGTCCACTGTGTATGGTGTCAGTTGATGTAGATTTCTGCTTTATATACGAAACTTTTTTGCAAATGGAATATGTGAATTGTTTTGATTCATCGTATTTCAATTTGCTGAAAGATGTTTTGTAATGAAAGCTCACCTTACCATCTCTAAATTTACAACAGTCTTACCATTGTCGTTTGTTCTTTACTAATTATACACATGTTAGTTAATTTGCTTATTTTTGTTCTACTTAAGACAAACTTTTTTGGTTTGTTACTATTAAGTATATTTATTTAGTTTTTGCCACTAACTTTGATGTTATTTGTTCATTAATAATTATCACATGTAATTTGGCTTAAAAAGCGATACGAACTTTAGCCTGTTCAAATCATAAATATATAAACTATTTACTTCTGCTTTCAGAACAAATAAAAAAAATTAAAGTAGGCGCGCAAAATTTATTGCGCACATAATGGGTAAATGGAAGATTTGTTTCATTCTAATATTATAAGGACCGATAAGAAACACTTTATAAAATTTATAATATCCTTTGTACACACAGTCCTTGGAAATTTAATCCATTTGCATCTGCCACACAGTGGCTACAGTGTTTATTTTATTTTTTATTTAAGCAAAAACTGATATTTATATTAACACACAATTATTATTGGTAATGAAAACATAAAATTTTTAATAAATTTTCAGAATAAAATGCAAACATTAAACAGCTGATCCAGATTTTACTCTCTCCCGTATTTGGCTATTCCCCGGCTGTTTAGAATAGGAGGATTTTTCCCCGGGAATAAATGACAGGGAAGGGAAAATTACTCCCCGGGAAAATTCATAATTGGGCTGATTGTCTTTTGAAAATGTTTATAAGCTCCATTAATTAGATCAGGGTTGCATTTTCTCAAAAATCGAACGTAAGGTTGCCAGACGGCATAGAATGTCCAGTTTTTGGAACTTTGTCCATATACATACCAACTAAAATATAATTTGTCCCGTTAAAAGAGAATTTCTATAATTTTGAAAAATAATTTTTTTTTGTTAATTCAGGGCTATCATGAATAAAATTCCACGTGAAATTTCTTCCTTTTCCAATTAGAATTTTTTGTTTTCCCTATTAGTTACTATTAGTTGGAATTATTCCCCGTGAAAAATTTCACGTGGAATTTTATTCATGATAGCCCTGATTATATATTTTTTAAATTAGTTAATATAATATCTTCTAAAGAAAAATCTTGACCTTTTTTACCCTGTGTATTTTGATTACGCTAATCTATCTATGATTAAAATGTCATCAAAATTGGTTAGCTATTTTCGGAGAGGCAGTAACTCTCCTTATGTCGAGCATACTCAGGTTAAAACGGCTTTGATTTTCTTTTGAGTTCGGTAACTATTGCTTTAATAAATCTTCTAAAACGATCATTTATATTTTTAAGAACTCCTGGACCCTATCCTAAGCACTTTAGTGGAATTTTATATAGCCTATGTCCATTAGGAGTTTTCATCCTTTATTTTGTTGAATAAAGTTTTAAAAGAAATCCATTTTTTTGAGTTTTTCCACATTACTGCAATACATTTTTGTGACTAGGTGTATTTGTGTGAAATTTATTTGAATCACTGAAAAACTAAATTTCATAAAAAATATGAGTTAGGACCTTTCTACTTGAGACAATGAATATGTATCTTGTCACCGTTTCCATATTAAAACATATAAAACACACTTATTTGTTCTAAGAGCGTGACCAATATCTGGCATATTTTTTAAGAAATATAAGTGCGTTTTAAAATTGATTGATTGATGACTTTTGTCATACGTAACATACATATGTACATACATATGTGCATAAGTATGCTTTGTACATACAGATGTTTGTAAATGTATCTCATTGCAAGTAATATTATAACAGCTGTAACAAAAATAATTATTTGAAAAGGACATTCATTGTATTTGCTTGCTACCAGTTTTTCTCTTTTTAATAAGAAATGAAAAACAATGTTTGAAGATATGTATTAATATTTTTTTTCTAGCGCCAATACAAAAGTAAATGTCTTGAATTAAATTATTTGTTGTTGATTTAGTTTTTTTTTCTGTGAAACTGTTGAACAGAGTTAAGGTTCAATTAAGGTACCCACAGGCTTTATTTATGTATAGATTATTGTTGCTACAGCAATTGTAATTGAAGATTTTAAATTGTAATTACATTTTGTAATTGTAATTAAAATTTTAATTGAAATTAATGCAATTGAAGTCTGATATATACGATATTTATAACAAAACAACATTTTTAAATTTGAAATTTTTGCTTGTTTTGATGCTTGAGAAAATCATCAGTATACTTCAATCAAAAGTTTTTGAAATAAAACTGATAATATCAGTAATTAAGCAGCTCTGGGTTGAAGAACAGCGTCTCGCGTCATCGTAATTATTTCTTAAATGCGGTCAGCCTTGTGTGTGTTTAATTTGCCTTCGAGAGTTTTTCGTCTCGCTTGCACTGGTTGACTGATTGGTCACGGATAACCGTATAGTCTTGCAGTTCTTTTGTGGAATTTCGTTGACAACAACGTTACTACTTCCTATGTGAAGGCATAGGTAGGGTATAGTCAGACACAAAAACATTTTGGAGAATACTGTTAATAACATCATGGGCATATGGTCTTAGTCACCCCGTCCATTTTTGTGCAACCATATTCTGCAAATTTACCTTGTAGAATATGTACCAACAAGGAAATAAATAAATAAAACTCTTACAAAATTTTCCTAAAATGAATTTCAAATGGGGGTTATATGTTATTGAGAATCACAATATAAAGAGTGTTTTTACAGATGTATAAAACTTTAAGTTGGCAACACTTTTTATCTTACATCCATTTTGTCAGCTGTCAAGTGACTTGCGTTTAATTTGGTTTGGAATTTCAACCAAAATAGAACGCTTCCAAGTTTTGCTAATTTATTTCGAAAATCATTGTTCTGTTCAAAATACGTATCGCGGACTACGTCCATTTTACGGTCAACATAATCGTCCATCAAAGCAATTAATTCGATTAACTATGGAACGTTTTCGCACCACGTTTACTCTAAATGGTAATATGCATTCGCAAAGATGTTGTGGGCTGGTGGAATCATTGGTCCGTACTTCTTTAAAAATGATGCTGGTCAGAACGTTACAGTCAATGGTGACCGCTATAGAGCCATGATTACTGATTTCTACGTTCATCAATTGAATAACCATGATGTGCAGGTCCAGTGGTGGTGGTTAACAAGACCGCGCAATATATCACACATGTTGCGCCGCAATTGATTTATTGAAGGAAACGTTCGGTAACCGCATATTTTCACGTTTCGGACTCATGAATTGGTCTACAAGGTCGTTGCGATTTAACGCCGTTAGACCATTTTCTGTGGGGATATATGAAGTTGCTAGTCTACACCGACAAGTCCGTAGCGATTGACCACTTGGAGAACAACATATGCGTTAATGCCAACATACGGCCACAAACGTTGAAAAAAGTTATCAAAAATTGGACTTCCAGATTAGACTACGACCGAGCTAGCCGTGGTGTATGACCACCAGAAGTCACATTTAAATTATAATGCCAGAAGATTATCTTTCGAATAAATTAATTTTCATGTCAGTCCAAAAAATTCATTTTTGTTTTATTCCATTTCGAAGTTCTATACCTCTATAAAAACACCCTTTAAAAACATAACATACTGGTTTAAAACCAGTATTGCCATACAAAATACTGGTTTTGAAATCGTAAAGTATACTTTGTTTTGACTATGACTATGCGCCAATAAGTTGAAAAGTCACAAAAATTCCTAATATCTACTGAATGTCAAATAAATATTCGGTATGTATGTATGTATTTCTTATATCAATATTTTAAAATGTGTGTTTCACTGACAGAGAACTCATGATATAGGGAGTAGCTAAAGAAACTTAACAATGGTGGGGAAAAGTAGCCCCTCTCAAAACACACACAAATATCTGATTTACATTAAGCATTTTTTCAAGAAATTTCATGAGTTTTGTTGCACGCAACTTTTTCTGTTTGCTAATTGCAGCGCTATAAAAGAGAATTTTATATAAAAAAGAACGTAGAATAAATCTCTGATGCATTTTTGGCAGCTTTTTTGGTATTAGATGCTTCTCCAGGCCTCCTACTGACAAATAAAAAATTTTCATGCAACTAATTTATTTTTGGCGTTTTTGGAAATTTCAAGAGTGCCTCTTACTGTCTCCATGGTCGAAATTGCATTAACTGATAGAATACCCTTTAATTTTGATCTCTTAAATTTATGTGTTAATCGATGTAGTCTGCATAAAAATGCACTAACTTTGAACATTTCAAATGTCTATGTCTAATTGTCTGTATATTATATTAGGATTTAAAATTTTTTCGTTGCTCGCTTTAGCACACCCTTTAATTTTAACTGTTTAATATTTTTTTGTTGTAGCGCCCAAAGTTTTAGATATTCTGTGAAAATTTCAGGTCGCTAGCTCATGGTTCTTGAGAAAACAGGCAGTGTCGGACAGGCGGTCGGACATCGTAGGGTTCCTTTTCGCATTTGGTGTACGGAACCCTAAAAAGGGTTACTTCGAAGACAATATGCATAGTCAAGCAGAAAACTGGTTAGTTATCCTGTATCTGTAGAGCTTCAATAGTTAGATTCCTTAATTTCGCTGTAGGTTAGTTTCAAAACAATCCGCCTATAGCCAAGCAGAAAAGTGGCGGAAGGGGGAATTACATTACCCCTAATTAAAACAAAATTAGTTATCCTTACTAAGATTATAAATGTGAAAGTGAGTTTGTTTGTTTGTTTGCTACGCTTTCACGACCAAACCACTAAACCGATTTCAAAAATTCTTTCACCAATAGAAAGCTACAGTTTCGGGTTTGTTTAACTAGTTTTAAAACCGATTTTTATTCTGTGTTTTAATTTTTATCACACTTTTGTCGGTTCTTATCGTTTTTTTAACTTTATTAGTGAGTAACAAATAACAAAACATTCCATTAAGTATAGTTTCCAAAATATGAGATCAATGCGAACCGCGGGTAAAAACTAGTAATACATGTATCTGGATATCTGCAGTAGTTAGAGTCCTCAAATTTGGTGTATGTTGTTAACTTGAAAATAATATGCGTAGGCACACACGGACGAAGTCGTGGGTTGCAGCTAGTTTACAATATAATTTAAATTATCCTTTTGTTCTCGAAAACGCATCCCAGTGAATTTTAAATAATATACACATACATATATACATATGTACATGCCCTATCGGAAATTTGGCTAACTTTAAACTAACTTTAAGCTAACTATTTCGCAACTAGCACTGACTACACTTGGATTACTTTGCAATGTAATCAACTGACTATTTTAACATTGCGATGTTCTAGGCGGTAGTCAATTGTCTCACTAGGCACTACTTTAACCCGCCATTGGTGTCCTATTGGTCTGTGAGACCGGGTGTGTTAAAAAATTCGAATAACATTATTCCCTGTTATTATTTTTGGTTGCAACTTCGAGTAGCTGCCTCATTGCACATCCCCTACTACTAGTTAATGACGAAACTGCTTCGTGAGCACACTTTGTGTATTTTTTTACTAACCCGGTACATGAGACCGTGTGTCACCGTGTATGTGAATAAAATAACCAAGTATACATTTTTCATTATTTTTTTAATATTTTTTTATTTTATTTATTTTGTAAAAGTTCCTAATGTCGAAAGATTAAAAAACATTATCTTCCTTTATAAATATGTGATTTTTTTATTTTTTTCTTAATTTTGAAAAATGTATTACTAAAATTGCTGTTGTTTTTAATGCTCTAATAAAACAATTTTTTTAATGTTAATATTGAAATAAAAGAGCTTAAATTGATTAAACATCTTTGCTTTATTCTCAAAGAGCATAAATTAAAAAAAAAAAAACGAAATATTAATAACAAATTTGGAAAAATCTTCAGTTGAAAATTCCGGTGCGTGAGACCGGCGTCACCATTGATCAAAGTCAAATTTGCGTCACCATTGGCGGGTTAAGCTAACTTAAAGTTGACTTTTTTTAAATCACTTGGTAGTCAGTAAATTAAAAAAAAAAATTCTGTGGCTCGAACATGTAACACACACGTTGTGTACTCAACGCGCTACCACTCGGCTAAGCTGCCATTTATAATAACAACAGCAAAATGTTAATATAAAACTGAGATGAGTTTTAAAGTAGCTGAGAATGAATTTGTTGGCTCTCACCAAATTCGATTACGTACTCAACTTTATAATTAATTTTGGGTTTGTTCTGGATGACTTTGCAGCTAGCTTTTAGTCAGTCTAAGAAAAGTTAACTATAAGTTAACTATTTTTGTAGTCAACCACACATTCTCCGACAGGGTAGGTACATACACGTACATATGTACCTATATTATAATTTGTGTTTTCTCTAAACCGAAGCCACTTTTATTTTGTCATTTGCTTATTTAAAAAAAATCATATCCTTTTTGAACACTCCACACATGTGTATGTACTCGTATGGATGTATATATGTACATAAATATTTCTACCCGTTACCAGCAGCCTAGAACAGATGCTCCCTTTATTATGTACATACCTATCTATTATTTTTTTTAATACCTCCGCTATATGGGGAGGATGTTGTCTCTGTTTTGTTTCTTTTGTAAAGGAATCTCTAAATTCTATATTTTATTTTAAAATCAATAACGCACACGGTACAAAAGTCATGAAGAGAGTGCGTGCGTGTAGGTGTCCTTTTCGACAAAAGAAATCCCAATGCATTCTATTTCGAATAAGAAATCGTCAACAACAAAACAAACGAAAAAATACACGTAATAATAATCGTAGAAAAAGCATCTGTCATTAAAAAAAAAACAGGCAGATAAAAACAGCAGAAGAATAATAATAAGAAGAAACAAAACAGATAAAAGAGAAAACAAAACTACCACCTTATCATTGTCAATGATCATTGATCGCTATACTTACCCTATCGGAAATTTGGCTAACTTTAAACTAACTTTAAGCTAACTATTTCGCAACTAGTACTGACTACACTTGGATTACTGTGCAATGTAATCAACTGACTATTTTAACATTGCGATGTCCTAGGCGGTAGTCAATTGTCTCACTAGACACTACTTTAAGCTAACTTAAAGTTGACTTTTTTAAATTACTTGGTAGTCAGTAAATTAAAAAAAAAATTATGTGGCTCGAACATGTAACATCACACGTTGTGTATTCAACGCGCTACCACTCGGCTAAGCTGCCATCCAAAGTAACAACAGCAAAATGTTAATATAAAACTGAAATGAGTTTTAAAGTAGCTGAGAATAAATTTGTTGGCTCTCACCAAATTCGATTACGTACTCAACTTTAGAATTAACTTCGGGTTTGTTCTGGATGACTTTGCAGCTAGCTTTTAGTCAGTCTAAGAAAAGTTAACTATAAGTTAATTATTTTTGTAGTCAACCACACATTCTCCGACAGGGTACCTACTGCATGTGTATATACATACATACATATGTACATACGTATCCTTGTGATCCTTTACATGCAAAACTCCGGTAAGCAAGCCGCCAACACTCACTGCACATAACCTGTTTACACACAGTCACTAAATTCAGGGTGTAAGTGAGTGTGTGCTTGAGCGAGTGTGTTGACTGTTGAACATAATGATCATATTTCATAATGATCTTTATTTTGGACGCATGCGTTGTTCGTTCACCAAAAACAACTGTTGACTGTACACAAATAAATGTTTATGTTTATGTTTTTTTTTCTCTTATTTTCTTGCGTATTCGAATGGAACATGTTTGAATGCCAAAATAACAAGGAACTTGTATAATTTGAAATGTGTATTATTGGCCTGTTTCTTATAAGGATGGTTGTGTACGAAGAAGTTTGTTTTTATTTTTTTGAAGGAAAGAAACATCTGCTCCTCAAAAGTAAACATTTTTTACGTCAGTTTCTTCCTTTGGTAATTATAATTTTGATTTGGTTTCTTATTTTTTTTTCGCCAATAAGCGAAGAAACAAAACGAGTTATTTTGTAGCAACACAAATTCAGATTGCTTGAAATAAGCCTAAAATTGAAAGCCCCCGTTTTTTCCGAACTAAAAAAGCACTTGGTGCAAAACGGCCAAAAAATAAATGATATTATTTTTAACCTTCCAAGTTCATTTAATTCTTAACAATAAATTCTATTTACATACACACATATATATCGTGCCATAACCGCGAAAATAGCTTAAGCGACATATTTTTCAAACTTAAATTTTTGGCCAAAATCGATCATTTGCGATCGTAAATAGTCGATTTTCGTCAAAAAAAACGAAGTCTAAAGAATGTTTCGCTTAAGCTATTTTAGCGGTTATGTCTCGATATGTATAGATTTTAAATAGGTAAGAAAAAAATCGCCAAATGTAAAACGATCACCAAAAACCAAAGAAATCGCCAAAACTAAAATATTCCTTTTCTGTATCATGTTTGAACTGGCTCGGCCGCCGCGGAAACATGGCAAAAACCGACTGAGAAAGGCTCGGCAACTTACTCAGGAATCATATAAAAAGAAAGAAAAAAAGAAAGACACTGATAACAATATGAATACGATTACTGAGGCTGTGGTTAAATATTTCGAAAAGAGTTGCCTTCTTCGGGAAAGGAAATCTGCCTTTGAGAAATCCTGGATGATAGGAGAAATTCGCTCCATAAGGAAGGATGTCCGCAGGCTATTTAACAGAGCCAGATGTAAAAAATGGAGTATATACTGGGATGATTATCGCAAAAGTTTCAAGGAATACAACAAATTAATTCGGATGGCAAAACGCAACTACTGGAAGCTTTTTTGCGAACAGGTTGATAGTGTCAACGAAATCTAGAAGAAGAAAAGTTTATATGGGCAAAAGGGCGGAAAGAATAGGGGAGACCTTATTGCTGCTGATGAATACACATTAGAGCCCTGCATAAGACCATTTAAAAGAAAATTCAAGATGAGGGATTTTTCAAAATTCTGAACAACACTGTTTGCAAGACATTTGTTTCAGTTATTCAGTAGGTATAGAAGTAAAGAAGAAAATACTTCGTGGCAAAAGAATTTGAGATGTTTGCTTTTTCCTACGCATGGGTGCGTATAGAAACGTTATGCATTTACATACACACATAAGTTGTGTATACGTTCTTTTATTTTAGCAGATACACCTACAGCTATCACTGCCACGAACACATGCACAAACCATATTGAATATTCCCAAAAACTAAGCTTAAAATCCCCAAAATTCCAGGAGTTATCCTGCACTTTCCCGGAAAATTACGGCAACACTGAAAATCTAAAATCACATTGGCAGCACCATCGTGCTATGTAGTAGTTACCCGTATTTGTAAGCAGGTGAAGACACTACTTCATGTGTTATTAGCAAGGTTTGTTACGAACAAGAAGTTTTCGCGACATCACTTGTAAACACTCATATACAATAACATCACATCCATGGTGATTCGCTTATTATACGACAGCATTTATTATTGGTTTAGTATAATACGTGCCACGGCAATACATTTGAAAAGCAAGACGTATTTACATTTCAAGAATTTTTATGCAGGGCTCTAATACACATTTCCCAAACAGCAGGGAGGGACCCACAGTGGAACCGCTATAAGTAGGAAATGTGGCTCGGCAGAAGCCAATCCTTACATATGGCATGGTTAGAAATGCTTCTTTCAAAGCAAACAGGCCGGATGGCATTTTTCCTGCGCTTCTACAGAAAGAGGTGGAAACCTTGTCTGCCTAAAATTCGCACATACTCCTAGTAACTGGCGGGTAGCAAGGGTAGTTTTCATACCTAAGTCTGGTAAGGCGAGTTATGCGACACTAAAGGCTTACATACAACTCTGCTTTTTTCACGTTTTTAATAATGCAGTGTTGCAGCGCGTCTGGTGTTAAATGAGGAGTATTAAATTTTTTTGAAGCGGTGGTTAGTAGCAATTTTATTGGTTATTTTACTTCGCCGATGATTCTGCTACACAATACCGACGAAGGAGGGTGCTCTGATGTTACATTAGGATAAGTATCCGCTGCTCAAGACTATGGAACGGATACTGGATGACATGAGCAGCATATTAGACGATAGTCTGAGGTTTACACAACGTGCATATGTCAAAGGAAAGTCAATGGAAACCGCTTTTCACAGGGTACTTAACTGCATCGAAAAAGCCTTCAATGACGAGTTGCATGCGCTTGGCATTTATATTCACATTGAGGGCGCTTTCATTGAGTACCGACACTCTTATACAATCCTTAATAAAGTTTCAAGTTTACCAATCGATAATTGATTGGGTAAACTTTATGCTGGGGAACAGGTGGATAAGCTGCGATATGCATAATGTAAATGTTAGGATAAGGGTATAAGGTGTGACGCCTCAAGGAGAAATAATTGCACCCCTTCTTTGGGTAAACACTAACCACCACAGCCTGTTGATGAACCAGACTAATGAAAGTTATGAACCTGTCTGCTATGCGGACGATGTCATAATACTTATAAGGGGCAAGAACCTTAACAAACTTTGCGGGGCGGCGAGAAGAACTCTCAACATTGCGCTAAACTGGGCTCGGCCGAGAAGACTAAATAAAAAAAATATATTTTTTCATATAAATAATATATTTTCACAACTATTTTATTTGTATTACAACACTTTAAGTTTTGAGAAACACGCTTCAGTAAAAAATTAAAACTGCAGTTATGGATTTTTGGATTTTAGGCAACGATATGTATGTATGTAAAGCAGGAATTATTTAAAAAAAAATTAAACTGAATCTTGTTTGTCATTTACATAATTTTTTCTATAACTTGTTTATAAAATGTTTTAAATATAATTTGAATTCAAATTTATGACAACATTGAACTTCGCCACTCATAATTTTTTAAAACCAAATAACTACGTAAGATTAATTTTATTAATTGCTTTAAAATAAATTCACCCAACAAATACTTTTTCTCTACTCCCAAAAGAGTAGCAAAATATAAAAAATCAAACAACAACTGATAAGAAATGATACAAGAGTATGATGTACAACATTCATACAAGTATTATATTATTTATCATCACTTAAACGACTTCAGGACACATAAATGGTTTAAATTCCCACAATTTTGTATTTATTAGTTTCTCTATATCTAATGAGGAAACTGTATTTAAGTGAAAGAAATACATATAAAAAAAAAATTACCAAAGAATTAAGTGCATGACTAAATAAATATTCATACATTAATAAAAACAAATGATGCATTTTAAACAATTTTTTTTTTTAATTTCAATTGTGTACGAGTATGTAAAAATGCCATAATATTCATAGTTCATTGTCACAGCACAATGAACTCAGTACAAAATGTGGTAAAGATTTGATAGGAAAGCAAACATAATCCTTGACTGAAATGCACACAAACGTACTCGTATGAATGTAGTGTTCGATATTTAAAGACGCAAGATACCAAAACATCAGCAGCATAAGTGCATCAGAGAACAGCAATGAGTAGTGAAAAAGTGAGTAGAGTTGAATCATGACTTATAATTTCTTGTACTTATGCGCACTCATACTTGTTGCAATTTTGTCTATGAAGCATATTCACTCGAAAGTTTGAAGTGCGCATCGAACATATACTTAGCAACATTTATGACGTTATTGATTGTATGATTCACAATACGATCTTCGCATACGAACATTAAAGTTCTCATTATGAGGTTATGTGCTTCTCTGTTGCTTTTTTTTTGCAGGAATTGAAAAAAAAAGTCTTATTTACTACTATTGTATACTACTTGCAAACTGTTTGATAAGTAACCCCCTTATTCAAAAAATATTTTACTTGAGCTTTAAAGTTCGTAGTAGTTACCAAGCACTTTAAGGCTAACATTGCTTTGTTAAGAAATTGTATTCAAAAGACAACTTTAATTATTTTGTGATTTACAGTAGTTTTCGTTTATAGTCACTACCGCTTATTGTCACATTAATGATATAGTCCATATTTAATGTTTTTTGTGACTTTTGAACTTAATTTCATTGAAAAAGTTGAGGATATAGTCCATTTACTATATAGTCATATTTGACATATATGCACCAACTTTGTGGTAGTCAAAATCCAAATTTTATGCAAACAATTCGCGTTATAGTCACACAAATTTTCAACAGAATTTTTTTAATTATTTATTTAAGTCGTAAACCAAAAAGTAAATCTAAATTTCAACCTCCTTCTACTGTTTAGTAGAAGAACATGTCTTTAGAACTAAATATTGTTGCATAAAAGGGCACACAAATGTGTCTTTTAAATGCAACATTGTTTTGTAATTGACATAATTGGATTGTATGGAAATTCTTTTATATGCCTCTGCGTGGCATATAAAAAAATTAGGCTTATAGTCACATTAGCGATATAGTCCACAATTTCTGTGCAATTTTAAATGTGACTATAAGCGAAAACTACTGTAATAATAAATTCTGGTAACACCCCCGTGTTCAACAACCACTTCACAGCTTATGATGTACAACATCGAATATAATTTCATTCGAGTATTCAAATAATTTTCTATTTTATTAAATACATTTTTATTATCTTGAAGTTAAGCAACCTAATTTAAAAAATATAAGCTTTTGACATGGAAGCAAAACAGAAGTAAAAGTAAAAAAAAATATGATGAGCATAGAAAAATTATGTCAATTATTTTATTCGAACGAAATGAGTATTTGAATATCCAGCTTTTTTCGTTTTGTTTTGTTTGAATGTACATCACTAAAACATTTTTGCATAATTGTATTTATTTTAATATTTTTTATGGATTTTGCTATGTATTTCGAATCAGTTGTATAATTTAGTGATGTTTTCCATCACATGACAAAAATAATAAATTTAAAATAAGAGCTAGCACTTCCAGCTTCATTTTCAGATGTAACATGAATCAATATGTGCTATATTAACAAAAATATTTGAGGTACAAAATACACATTTTGGAAATATCAACTTAAAGTAGCCTTAACAAACGTAGGTGCCTACTTTAGAATTTTGATATAATAATTTTTTTGAATACAATTTTACTTAAAATTGCTTTTCAAAGCTTTGTTAAGTTTTTTTGAATACGACCCTTAACTTTTAAATAAATAAACATGTATGAGTTGAGTGAGCTGGATCAATGTGAGTAGTATAAGTAGTATAAGTCGCATTCATATTTATTTCAACCTATACTTATAAATCAATGTCAAATTTCATGACTCAGTATGAATAGCGAAAAAACGATTAATTGCCGATCACTGATGTGCATACTTATGTTTGTATATCCCTTGTAGCGGTGTAAAAAACATTACGCATAAACATGCGCTCTAGATGGTGGAGGAAGAAGAAGGAAATTCATTTAGTTTTCTTCCAAACAAAAGAACTTGTTTGAGTATCTAAATGATATACATATGTATGTACATATGCTGCTAACACTCGTATCCCACACAAAAATATGCACAACACAATTAAATCCTGCTGCATTAAAGGTGAAAATGAAAAAAAAATACGTACAACACATGGCGTTTAACAATTATGAATAAGCATTTATTTATTCTAAGGATATTGTGTGTCTGAGGAAGGTATCCTCAACAAATTTGCTTAATAAGAACCAAACGCTAAATAAAATCTGATGATAAGTTAGTACTTGATCATAAAATTTGTTAAGATAACCATAGATTACACAATATTATTGAGCACTTTATTGCTATTATTAGTGCATCATTGACTCTTGCTCATACTCAATAGCAGTTTGGAGTTTTTCCAGGTGAAGCTTTGGCTATCAGGTCCGCGAGACCCTGCAGTCCTCCCTACTGATCGAGGAACTATTTATTCTTTACTAAGGCCAATTTTTGAGTTCCCTGAAATATTGACATCGCTGGTCTCATTTCCCTCAGCATGGTCTGGAACCCAGCATAGACGCATATTATACCTGTTCTTCAGTGCTTTGAGTGTCTTCTTACAGTCACACCCTGGGAAAAATAATGTCATACGTGCTTAAAATGATCACGTGTGTCGACAAAGTTTTTGTTAAAAAGTTGGCACACGTCCGTGTACAAGTTAACAATTAGCGATGCTAAAAAAAAGTGACAAGACAGGATTTTATATTGATTTTGCAACGTCTTTCTCCCCTCAGTGCGCTAACTAGTTTCGAGTTAATAATATGCATTTTCAAACCCTTTAGCTATACTTGCTGTTGACGTTCTCGATATAATGTGTCGCTCAGTCACATTATCTGCCAGTAGTTCCATGGTCTTTATAATCCGTTCACTCATTTGTGATTATAAAGGATTTGCGAATATTGGTTATACTAATGCAGGCCAAAACATCCACTTTGGATCCAACCGGGAAAACAGCACAATTATACTAGATGATATTCGATTTTACTCAAAAATTCCTATTGGGTTTCTGGAAATAAGTCAACTCGGACCAACCGCATTCAGGATAGTCTTGGTGTTGCTAAACCCGACTAAAAATATATGCAAACTTATATTTTTTAAGAGAAGTAGCACTCGGGCTATTAATGCCTACTACTATTACTAGAAGGTAACCTTCTTTAGGAAAGAGAGAGTGATAGAGAAGACAGTTGGTGTAGTAAGAGATAGAGAAAAGCTGCATTCTTTTACAACTCTGCTTTTTTCACGTTTTTAATAATGCAGTGTTGCAGCGCTTCTAGCATCAATGAGGGGTATTAAATTTTTTTCGAATCTGTGTTTTAGTAGCCATTTTATTTGTTTGTTTGTTTTTTTTTTTAAGAGAAGTAACACTCGGGCAATTAGTGCCTACTACTGCTATAACTAGAAGGTAACCTTCTTTAGGAAAGGGATAGTGATAGAAGACAGGGTTTGAAGGAAGAGATAGAAGAAAGCTTCATTCTTTTACAACACTACTTTTTTTGCACGCTTTTTTTTAACAATGCAGTGTTGCAGCGCCTTCTGGTGTCAAATGAGGAGTATTAAATTTTTGAAGCTGTGCTTAGTAGCCATTTTATTAGTTATTTTACTTTGCCGATGATTCTGCTACACAATACCGACGAAGGAGGGCGCTCTGATGTTACATTAGGATTAGTATCTGCTGAAGCCGGTATAGTTCAGCGACCAGTGTCTATGCCTTCAGCACTTGAACTTTCCTACAATAACTGATATAAATTGACACTAATGCATATCAGATAAGACCGTGGTGTTGTTAATTAACGACAACACCTGATCTACAAAAAAAAAAAAAAAAAAAAAAAAAAAACAATCCTGATCTGATGAATTGTTATAGTATTTTGAAGAATTTCATAGACTCCATCAGACCAGGGTTGTAATTTCTCAAAAATCGCACGATTGTGTATGATAGTGTATCACGCCCTTTACTAATATTATAAATGTGAAAGTGAACAAACAATGTTTGCTTGCTACGCTTTCACGCCCAAAACACTAAACCGATTTTGAACATTCTTTCACCAATGGAAAGCTACATTACCAGCGTCAAATATAGAATATTTTTTATTTGTTTCGGGAACGGTGTTTTTATATATGGTATATATATTTTACGAAAAGCTCATATTTGGGCTTTGGGTTTTTATATATTTTTTAAACAAATCAGCGCGAGTGGAATCGCGAGTAAAAGCTAGTATTTTAATAAGAATTATTTAAAGAAGAAAATATATGAAAAGTCAAGACCTCATTCAGTTTAGGTATTTTACAAAGCATACCTTCCCTGTTTACAAATGCATCAAAATAAACAAGAAAAAACTATGGGAATGTGAAAACTCTGTAGGAAATATTCATTATTAACATACACAAAACAAAAACATGAAACCGACAAAAAAAAAATCATTATGCAATATGATGTATTGCACACCTACGACTCCAGCATATTCAGGTATGATCAGATGCTGCCGTTGCAGTAAAGATACTCGTAGAGGAAATTAAATCACATATGTTCTCTCATATCCATTATCCTTATTGAATGCATACATACATATGTTCCTCACGTTATTATAAAAGGAAATATGAACATGATTTTCTTAGAAATCGTCAGTCGTTAGTTTGTGAAAAGTTTGTTACATTTTATGAGAATAGTAAATGCTGATTGTTGTTCAATGAAATATAAAAGAAAATTGCAAATAATCGGTAGTTGAGTTCTCACGTTTTCTTGCCAGCATGATCATTCATCAATAAAGATTTATGAAGGTAAATTCTTTTTTTTTTGTTGTTTTGTAATGAAGAGAAAGGGTGATTTTGAAATGTATTTACATAATGATAGATAATTGCAATGCGCGCTCAATGCAAAATTGCTTTAATTTCCATTTATTTATTTTTATTTATTATTTATTTATTTTTGGAAGCTGATTTCCCCAATTTTGACCCGAATTTTAATACATATTAAATTAAGTGCTGCGGTTCAAGAACCATGTTAATTGAAATTGACTAAATTCGATCCTTACATACAACCAGTGCTTTTCGCATTATCCCTAAGGATGCATGGGGGATGCTCATGTACCTACTACCATTGGACCTAATAGGGAAGGAGATAGCAATAACCTCAACAATCCGTCTTCGTTGTACTTGTCCGTGGAACGGAAATGGTACCGGCTACTGCAGAATACTTGACGATGAAGCTTGGGCATGGATGATTGACCAAACCTCCCCTGCTCTCCTAGACGAACGTTTTTATAAAACCTGGATACCATCCACAAAATTGTGGAGGAAAAAGTGTTGATTTTTATAGGGATTGATCCAAAATACAAGAAGGTGTGGGATATGAACCCTTTTCAGGGACATTAGGTCTTCATATTGCAAAGCGACTTCCGGATCACTGCAATGTCTACCAGGCAGAGATATTGGCTATAAAAGAAGTAGCCGATTGGTTGAAAGTGAGTGTCACTTCAACCACTTTAATTAACATATACAATGATATTCGAGCAGCTATTGTGGCCCTTGAATGTCCACTTCTAAGGACATTAACAGCCTTCGACTGTCGATCATCTCTAAACGAGATGGCAGAGCAGTTTAATATTAGGATTATCTGGACGCCGGGGCATAGAGGCTTTCAGGGATATTCCAGGACTGATGAGCTTAGACAACTGGGACAACCTTATAAATATTTTCCATCGCAATTGTTATGTGTGGGCTTGCCCTACTCTCTTGCAAACTCAGACTTAGGCGCTAGACAGAAGATGAAACAAATAGAAGGGGGATCACGAGAAATGATTGCGTGATCACCAGTTAGTTATGGACTCATCTAAACAAGAAAAATACAGCTTCTTTGATTTTAAGAAATAGGAAACAAATCTCGATGTTAGTGTCCGTGCTAACCGGATATTGTCTCTTGTCTGTTAGGCACAAAGTTGAAAGGTCGAACACAATGACTTGCCGCAGCTGCCAAGATATCGATGAAGATGAAAGTGTAGAACGTATTCTGTGTCAAGAATTTTTTACGGTTTATAAAAACTCCGAAAATAAGGGGTGATTTTTAAGTGCTTTCGGATTTGATTTATAAAAAACACTTACAATTTAGAGAAATGTATGTATATAATTCAATGTTTAGAGATAATATCATGTAAATTTCGACCGCGTTTGCGCCAGAAATGGCATACTCTCGCCAACATATCGGCCAGTATCTCACGAATAAATTCTTCAATATTGTTTTCCAGAGCGTCAAACTTTGTGGGCTTGTCTCTATAGACATGAGTCTTAACGTAGCCACACAATAAATATTTTAAAGGCGTTAAATCACACGATCTAGGCGGCCAAATGACTGCCAAATGTGAAATAAACTGTTTACCGAATTCTCAATGCATATGTAGATGCGATATTTTCCTCTGTCCGAACTCTACCTATGCGTGTTGCTGGTTTAATGTTCAATAATGTAATTTTAGTGCGAAATTCAGTCACAGTTTCCGAACAGGTGCCTCAGAAGGTCGTACAAACTGACCATAAAATGGAAGAAGTGCATGATGCACTTTCTCAACCGAGCATGAATTTTCATAATAAAATTTAATAATCTGCAAGCGTTGTTCATTTGTAAATCGAAATCATGTTAAAATTATAGACCAAACTGAACATGTTTAACAATAACATGATACACGAAAACAGCTGAGTTGCCCAAAACAGTGTTGCCAAAAAGAAAGTTGTTGAAAAATCACCCTTTAGCTTTATGTAATATGTGAATGGTCAATTATTAACACAAAAATCAAATTTTTTGAGTTACGACACTGTTCAACTAAATGAGCGATATGTAAATATTTAAAGCTACTATGTATTTAGCATCTTTAGCACACATACGCTTTACTGAAACAAAAATTATTTAGCCTTTTATATGAATATTTTAATTTATACATACATATTCAAGTATTTCCAATTAACCTTTTTAAAACACCTGCTTGTTGTTTAAATAGCCTTTAGCATCTTATTTGTGTGTTTGTACCTTGAATTATTTAAAGAAGAAAAAAAGCACAAATTCTTAATTCTCCTAAAGCACACCTTCATTAGTAAAGTTACCAAAAACTTGATTTTGAAAATATTAAACATCGATTGTATACTTACATATACCTACACACACACACACACACACTTACATATACCTACACATACAAATACACACACACACTTACATATGTATGTACATTAGGGTAGGACAAATTGTTAGGGTGAGAAAAAACCGAAATGCGTGTATCAAAAAATTAAATCTACATTGTTAGCTGAAGACCTCAGACTGCAGTAGTCAGTGCGTCGACTACAAAGCATATGCGATGGTTTTCGAGAGCTCAAGTTCGCTTATATCAACATCATAGATTTTTCTGATATGCATTAGAGTCTATTCCAGTTCTGGCCACCGAGAGAAATGTATTCATGGATGTGTATTCATTTGTATAAGAAGCTGATTGAAATTCGGCACTCTGGAGCAACTTTGTCCCACTATGGTCGATTTGTAGCAATAAATCGTAAAAGAAGTAAAATAACTGATAAAGCTACATAAACTAAAATAAAGCTACATTAAAGTAATGCACATATGTACATACTTAACATCAGAGGCGCTGCAACGATACTATAAAAATTAACAAAGTAAAATTGAAAGCCTATTTAAATTGCCCAGTAGACGATCAAACAAGCTCGTCAAACAGTGCATATATGTGAGTGTCGTATGCTTGTCGATTTAAAAGAGACGTACAAATAAACTCATCAATCCGCAATTGCATTTAAACTTCGTAGCGTTCGTATCAAAGCATGTTCCTCTGCTCACTACTTCATCATCAACAAGAATCACAAAGAAACGGATGTTTTATGTCAATCAAAGTTGAAGACTATCAAACAATTTGCCGTCAAATAAAAAATTAAAACGTTTCTAAAAAAATACGACTTCAAGTACACTACTATGCGATTGATGAGTTCGTGGGATGTTCGTCTCCAGGGAACTTTAAGCTTAAACATTTAATAATTCACCTTCTGCAGTCTATTTACTATAGCAGTTCACACAAAAAAAAAATTTGATTGAACATCTTTTTTGCTCATGGGAGAGAGAAGGAAATATAATGGCTCGCCTCTTCATTATATTCACATCTCTCTTCCACAATCCCAAACACACTTACATACATATGTATGTATGTTGTTTCTCTTCCCACTTGACCAAGATTTTCGTTAATGATATCGATTTCGAATATGCATATCTCGAAGATTTATCGTGTAAAACTATCGCGAATGACACTCAAAAAATTAGTAGAAAAAAGTTTACCTGTCGCTCAGTTTTGTTCCAAAAAATATTCGATTTCGAAGCCTCGCTAGCAATATCGAAGGTGAGTTAATATCAAACTTATTTCAATATCGCAAAAACGCCACAGAAAAAGTAAAAAAAAAGTAATTTTATTTTTCAATTTATTTTATTTATAGGGCATTTACATTAACTCGAAATCTAGTACTTACGAGATTTCGAGCTAAGTCTTATTGATTTTTACTAGATTTCCCATACAAAACAAAATCTATTTTGTCAGTAGATTTGTAGGAAATCTAATAAAAATCTAATATTTTTATTTATTTCTTACCACCCTGTACAACATATTTATATAAAAAAGATTGGTGAATTAGCTACGGATAAAAAATCTTGATAAATGTCAAAAAAAAGTTGGTGTAAACGGTATAGATTTTCATAAAGATTTTAATTAAAATCTTAAAGACTTTGGGCTGGTGTAAATGGCCTATTATTATTATTTATATTACCTATTTGTTAATTATTCAACTTAGGCTGCATGATTTGAACAAGGTACTTCCATTCTAATATACTAGCACACTTCCACTAGGCTATCTTCACACATTCGAGAAACTATCGATAAAAGTTCGAGTTTTATTTGATTCGCGAACAAATATCGAATAATTTTGTTTCAAAATTTCTTCGCTTTAGTGAGCATTCGAGCTTATATCGAATCTCAGTTCAAGTGGGTTTACAAAAAGATCTAAGAAAATTGTGCTCTTCAGGCATGTTCTGGAAGATGTGATTTATAAATTATTAATGGGTCATGCAGATATTTTAGCTCTTTTTTTTTCTTAATTTTTCTATTGTATAGAATCAATGAAATGCATATAGACAACCCTGAACCACGTGTAAATAAATTTCAAATATCATATCTGGAAGAAATTTATCGTATATGATTTTCAAACTTATTTTTTTGTGCTATGATGATTCCTAGTTTATACTATGCAAGTCTTATAGCTAAGCTGATTAGTTTGTTAGGAGAGAGAGGGACGAAGGGGAAAAAACGTTTCTGTTCCCCTCGTCTCTCTCACATAACAAACTAATCTGCTTAGCAATAATACTTGAATAGTGTAAGCTAATACTAATTGAGCGATAGGAGCAAACTTCATTTAAAAAAATTTAAATGTTTTTTTTTTATCAAAACTTAATGAGACGGCGGGTGGAGTTGCCCATACCTACATACTTATGCATCAATAGACAATTTAGCTTTATTTGGAAAATTTTAATTTCTTAAAAATTTATTTATATACTCTGCTGCCTTTTTTTCTACATTTTGTGTGCACATACATTTTTTTTTTGTATTTTATAAAGAAATAAAATAATTAATATTACTTTTAATGTTTGAGGCGAAGGCGAAGGCCACCTTTTTCAAGGTTGATTGCAGCAACATGCACAAATGTATTTGTGTATTTTTTTAATTATATGTACATACAGTCAAATCCCGATAATTCGTACCCCGATAAATCGTAATTCCCGATAATCCGTAATAAACTGTCGGTCCCTTGAAAAAATCTCGTTAATTCGTAAAATTTCGATACATTTTGGTCCCCTCGCTAATTCGTAATATTTTCTTCAAATAAAATCTTCTTTACCTCTTATAAATCGTAATTGTTTGCTAACTACCACTTATAATTCGTAATAAAAACAACAAAAACATGGAAAGAATGATTTTTTGTTTATCGCTATTTTTTTATGTGTGGGTTTTTGCTTCTGCTTGTTTGTGTGTGAGCACGCATAAGACACTGTCGATGTTACAAAAACAACAAATTTTTATTTTGTATTTTACCCTGCGTTTACACATGCAAGTGCCTTGCATGCAAGCTCTGTGTACGTATTATCAACGAAAATTTCGCAAAAATGCCCGACTCTCTTGCAACTTGCATGTTTGCCTTTTAGTGCAGAGTTGTCCATAACATAAAAAATTTTAATTTTAAGGGAACCATATAGTGTTGAACTTTATTCGTATTGTTTCAATGTTATTTATGTCTAAAAAATTAACAAACTGCTCGATTTATGAATATTTAAGAAAAAAAATTATTAAATTAGCTTTTAAATGTATTTAAAATGAGTAAAAACTCATATAACATTACACTGAAATCCAGTTAATTTGTGCTAAACTATTAATAGGGCAACACTGTTAGCTAGCTTTCCATTTACATACCATTTACACATGCCACTGTAGTGGCATGCCATTTCGAAAAACTCAATACACTCACGATTTTTCACTAACACACTCAAATTTTTCGCAATGGCAGCCCCAGTGGCAGCAAAATTTGCATGCGAGTGAAAATTTGGCAGTTGCATGCCATTGAATGTCAAAACGAAGAAAAGTGTTACCCTGTTAAACATTTGATGCAAATTTATTGGATTACTGTGAAAATTAAATTAATATTTTAGCTTGTTAAATGTGTTATTATGATTTGTTACTTGATTTGTGTGTGAAAAACTGAAGTTTATTAATTATAAAGAACTAATATTATTAAAATAATAATAATAATAATAAGTGTTAATAGTTTCCTCAAGAATGTGACTTTGTGACGTACTAGGTAACTCTATTCTATAAACAAAACAAAAGTAAAAATGGAAGCGAGACTGAGCCAGCTCGCTTCGACGACATTTTTAAAATGAAGTGGCAATGGCATGTGTAAACAGCAAAGCAAATGGCAAGAGATTCGACTTTTTCGAACAATTTTTCGTCGATAATACGTACACAACACTGGCATGCCACTAGTGGCATGTGTAATTGCAGTGTTACTTGCTACAAGTTCAACAAGTCACTGTCTTGTAAAATTCCTTGGCAGTTGAGTTGGAAGTAGACTGCAAGTTCCGAAAGTATAGATGTGTTAGTAAAAGAGTTTGAGTGTATTGAGTTTTTCGAACTTGCACTTGCACGTGTAAACCCTAGGTTAGTTTTAACAATTTTTTTATGCTTTTTTATCGTTTTAGTAAATAAATTGAAAAACCCCGTTAATTCGTATTTATTTTATTTTAACCCCGTTAAATCGAAACTCCGCTAAATCTAAAAAGCCCTATAATTCGTAAGACATGGCCGGTCCCTTGCGATTGCGAATTATCGGGATTTGACTGTACATACATATGTACATATGAACTATATATAGTGTATGTACACATCTGTTTCTATTATGACTGAAATTCATTAAACAATTTAAATAAACAGATGCACAGTAGCAATATTTCAAACATCAAGTCTGTAGCAATAAGGAAAAAGTGCTTAAGTCATATTTTACGGATTTTGTAGGAGAGCACTTTTGAACTTTCAAGTCGCTTTTCAGAAATTTATGTACGAGTACTTCTTTTACACTTAACTTTTATTTCCTTTATACTATAACACTGCAATTACACATGCCACTAGTGGCATGCCAGTGTTGTGTACGTATTATCAACGAAAAATTGTTCGAAAAATTCGAATCTCTTGCCATTTGTTTTGCTGTTTACACATGCCATTGCAATTTCATTTTAAAAATGTCATCGAAGCGAGCTGGCTCGCTCAGTCTCGCTTCCATTTTTTACTTTTCCTTTTGTTTATAGAATAGAGTTACCTAGTACGTCACAAAGGCACATTCTTGAGGAAACTGTTAACACTTATTATTATTATTATTACAATTTTAATAATATTAGTGCTTTATAATTAACAAACTTCAGTTTTTCACACACAAATGAAGTAATAAATCATAATAACACATTTAACAAGCTAAAATATTAATTTAAATTTCACAGTAATCCAATAAATTTGCATCAAATGTAACACACAGGGTAACACTTTTCTCCGTTTTGACATTCAGTGACATGCAACTGCCAAATTTTCACTCGCATGCAAATTTTGCTGCCACTGGGGCTGCCATTGCGAAAAATTTGAGTGTGTTAGTGAAAAATCGTGAGTGTATTGAGTTTTTCGAAATGGCATGCCACTATAGTGGCATGTGTAAATGGTATGTAAATAATACATATGTACATATGTACATAGATTCAATGTGAGATACATATCGCTTATTTACTCAAAGAAGGTATAACTCAAAAAATTTAATTTTTGAATTAGTAATGCAGAATTAATTCTAATATAATTCTTCATATTGTGTAAAAATTTCATACAAATATCTTCTTTACTCAACTCTTGAGTGAAATATAAAAATTTCTCGTTCCCTTAAGTTATGTGTAACTTTTCGTTTTTTGGCAAATTATTATTTTTTTGATTTATATCGTTGTTTGAGTGAAGCTTAAATTAGACGTGCCATATGATATATATTGCCATAGTCCCGTGGTCGGCAACCAATACCATTACATTTTACGATTGTATGAGCTATACTCTCACCACAAACCGGTGTTGCCAGTAAAATTTCGTCTCATTTCCCTAATTTGAAATTTTAAATCTCCAAAGGCAAACTTGATTTTATTATGGTCAGAAGAAACACCCAAGTTTTGTTTATAAAGAAAGGCATCTTTTGTTGTTGTATGACAATGTAATGATGAGTAAAAATAATTTGGATATATGCTTGAAAATGCTTTTCCATGTCATATTTTTTCATGCACGACAACGCACGTTGACAAACCAAACCTTCTCGTTTGCCATTATTTTCTGAAAGCAAAAAAATTTAGTAAATTCTTATCACACATATTTTCTTATTGTTGGGAAAAAATTTTCTGGCAACGCTGATTCTTAAGAGTATGAGATACACACAACTTGCTCTCAACAATGCGTGTGTACACATACATAATAGAAGAGTATTTTTGAAAGGCGGGACGCCCTTATTTTGCCGACCTCGGCCATAGTCATAACCAAAATTAAAATTCAATTGGTTTATATCAGCTACGTCCAAGCCATATGCATAATGTGCAAACTTTTATAAAGAGCTTTTTGTGCTTTCACACCGACAAGAATACAACATTCCCAACAACAACACAACAGACAGCAATGCTTGCTCTTACTTTGCAAAGAAACAAAAAAAAATTTAAGAGCTTTCAAAGCTTTTTACCTCAAATTCAAATATCATTGTATGTGTAAGACGTAGTGGTTTATATGGTTATGGCTATGGCGTTATGGGGAGTCACCTCGTCGGTTTGTTTCTGCTTTGATGTATGGGACATTTTAAAAAAAATTGAGTTATTGATTGATTATATATGAATAATGTGTCCTCTTTCCAAATTCGTTATCAGTTTTCCGACATCTTAAATATATCTGGAGATATAGATGTGGAAATTTGCGTCATTTCCACAATTGTTGAACATTGTAAAGTCTGTTTTACGGTAATCGGCAATTTTTTTGATATGTGGCACATTTCCCAAGTAAAAGTATTAATATTTTTATTCGCAGCTGTTATAATGCATATTAATGCATATTCTACTCAAAGAACGTGAATTAATTATTGTGAATGAAATTAATTGATATTTATTTTTTATTATTAAAATTTCTTTTATTTAATATATTCACCGTCTTCTATTTCTTCCTTTGTTTTTCCTCTAAAAGTCATGTTAAATGAATAAAACTGATATTTTCACTTTTTTACCTATTTAAATATATACAATAATGTAACCTACTTGAACAAGACTTGTTAAAAGTAAACAATATTGTTGTTATGATTGTGGGATGCGTTGACAAGGATTTTTGTCATTTTTTCTTTAAGTCCTAATAACTTTTCCAGTTAGATGTAAAAAGTTTATCAACTTTATGTTTGAATAAAAAACATACATATGTATCTATTACTTTTATTATTAAGCAACAAATTCTATCGCGTATTTTTATAAAACTAATGAACTAAACATTCTTCATCGATTTTCTCGAAAACACATTTTTGTCCCATACATCAAAGCAGAAACAAATCGACGACCTATAATCAAATACAGTGTTTCCCATTATTTTGGTTCGAACAGCTGTTTTGTGTGGTTGTGGTTATGACACGTCCAATTTAAGCTTAAATGAACGATATAAAGAGTGTCCCAACAAGAACGCAAGATTTAAATTTGGCGCCATTCGAAGTGTCATTGTCTGACATTTGAACAATTGTTATTGTTTGCTAGTAGAAGGTACGAGGTTAGTAAAAATGGAGCGCTACACGAATGAACAACGCATTCTCATTGTGAAATTGTTTTACCAAAATGGTGAAAGTTTTGCGGCTACAGTTCGCAAATTTGCGATCAATTTGGGGTCACAATAATGCTCCAAAAGAGTCAACTGTAAAGACATTAATGCATAAATTTGCCGAAACTGGGTCTGTTAGTGATGTAAAGAAAACAACGCGCCTTCGACCAGGTCGATCGACCGAAAATGTCGCAGCTGTACGTGATGATGTCGCTCAAACGCAGGTCAAGCGCAAACAGTCAATGGTGTTCGGTATCGTGAAATGATAACCAGTTTTTTCGTGCCTAGAATTGAAGAAATGAATGTGGAGGGCATGTGGTTTCAACAAGACGGCGCCACATGTCATACAGCCAGAGAAACAATTCGTGCGATTTAACACCATTAGACTTTTTTCCTTGGGGTTTTTTGAAGTCGATGGTTTACGCGAATAAGCCGACGACGACTCAAGCCTTAAAAGAGGAAATTGGACGCTGCATTAATAAAATACCGCAGCATTTATGCAAAACGGCCATTGAAAATTTCATTAAATGATCGCGTGTTGTTCCACGCATAACCTCATTTTGTCTACTTTACGATATCATAAAGTTTCACGATTTTTTTTTAAATATCTATGTTTTATTTAAAATTTAAATCTTGCGTTCTTGTTGGGACACCCTTTACATACATATATATGTGGCAATAAGGAAAAAGTGCTTAAAGCGGGTGCTAGACACATCAATATTCAGCTTCAATATGTGTGGCTGTTTGCGTTTTTTTATAAAAAATATTCACACCAATAGTATACATATGTGTGACTATTTTTGGTAAACAAACGCACACAACCACTCTCGTTAAGTGTTATTTTACTGTTTTGCAGGAGAGCACTTTTAAGCTTTCAAGTAGATTTTCAGAAATTTATTTCTTTTACATTTAAATTGGGAAATTCTCTTTTAACCCTTGTCTTTTTTAAGCAGACATCGTTCTACATACAGTTGTTTTTCGATTTAACGAACTATATAATGTCAGCCCTGTTCGTTAAATTGAAAAATTCGTTAAACCGAGTACTATTTATGACAAAGTTTGTTTACTCAAAAACTATGGAAATAACAACTCTAAAATTTTTGCAGTATGCCTTTATTATTATTTTAATTGTAAACAGAGTAATAAATAAAATAAATGCAATTCATATGAATTTGTATTAAGATTTTGCATCAGAATCCTGTTAACAAAGAATAACTAAACAAAAACGTCATAACAAAAAAATAATAATTTTTCAAGCTTATTTTTTCGAGAACTACTACTAATATAAATCTATTTTAAATGGCTTCAACGGAAAAAATTGTTAATTTTTGTTTGTATTTGTTCGTTATATCGAGTACAAAATCACGGTACAAAGTTACGGTGTTCGTAATATAAGGTACTCAATTCAAAATTTTCATGAGTTCGTTAAATTCCGAATTCGTTAAACCGATGGTTCGTTAAATCGGAAAACTGCTGTACTATAAATAATACATTAAGCTATTATTCCAAATGAGATTAGAAGTCTAAAAAATATTACTCATAAGTCATAGTGCTGTAACTTCATGAAAAATGCCACAAATTAATTGAAATTTTGCCCAGGGGTACTTTCGATTATGCAGGGGTCAAATTACGGCACTCGTTATCGAACGAAATTACGAAATATTTCAATAGAGTATATATGGAAATACTTCGTAATTTCGTTCGATAACGAGTACCGTAATTTCCCCCCAGATTACGGAGATACCATTAACTCAAAATCAGCTTATCTCGACTTAAGCGCTTTTTTCTTCTTGAAACAGAAATGAAACAAATTAAATTAAAAACGCCGTATTTGTGTATAAAAAATATTACTGCCTTATAAAGGGCTCATAAAAAAGTTTGTGTGGAAATCTGTTTTATAAAGCATTGATATTGTTTTTTTTTTATAAATAATGCGTGTACATTAACGTAAATATCGTTAGCTAAAATGCAAAAAGGCGTAACTAACAAAAAATTCAAAATTGAGTTTTTGATTGATTATTATGAATGCCGTTAAACTACGAGTGCATGCATGTTTTCACCAAGTTTTACACTTATTCGATCAAAAATGACGCTGTTATTAACAAAAAACAAGGGGACTTAACTAGAAGTTTTAGTTTTTTTTTCTCTTGTAAAATTATATTTTTGCATTTTACCTAACGATATGTATGTATTTTATCATGAGCCTCATGATCAAAATTATGAGGGCAAGTTGAATATCGAATTCAACGCTGTAAAATTTTCTTACAATTTTAATTGTATCTGTCGATATCGGATGACCTAATTTGCCCCCCTGATTTTGAAATTACATGTTGATGTACACACTCATGTGCGTATTGCTTGGTCAAATTAGCCCGTAAAATAGGGATACAAGCTGAAAATTTGCTACCTTTCTAATTAACTTTTAGAATGGCTTTTTCTCAGAAATGGAAAATCTTAGAGAAATAAGTATTAGGAAAATTTTAGTAGATAATTACATGATCTACATTTTCTTCTGAAATAATTTAATCGTAAAAATAACCGTTTGAACAAAAAAATCAACTTTAGTGACCTTTGACCTTGAATAAATTTATTTACACACACGGTGTCAATAGGGACTTTTAAGGATTTCATTAGAGCGGTATCCCCTACGTGCCTGCAAAATTGTATCTTGTTGTGAATTAATGTAAGAGCCAATACCTATTTTGACTGGGCTAGTATGCAACCTAGGAGCACATTAGTGCGACAGGCTAAGCTCCCGCTTGTTCTCCCTCCTATTTACACAGTCATTCGTCCGGTTTTTAAGACCCTCATAAACTTTGTTCCCCACAATCATAAAATGGCGAAACATGAAAGATAAGGAGACCTCATCGAGTAAACATCATACGCAAAGTTTGGAGGTGCAAACTAGCCAGGAGACGATCAAATAAACTCATCAATCTTCCATGTAGCTGTATGCGTGCTGTAGTATTTTTTCGGCTACAAGTACGTGTTGTCTGCAATGGTTGACGAAAATCAAAATTTTTTTATTTGACGGCTGATCGTTTGATAGTTTGGAAAAAACGTCAATGTCTTTGCGATTCTTGTTAGTGATGGAAAGGTGCTCAGACGAAGGTTAGGTTATGTTAGCAAGGTTGCTGATGAAAGATTAAAATTAAGGGTCCAGATCACTTGGGTCCAATAAAATGCTTCCTTTGTGCTACCTGTAAGTTGGACAGTATATAGAAGTAGAGAAAGGGAGGATAGAGATGAAAGAGGTAGATATAGATGATAGTTACTAGAGGAGAGGAGTGGGTAGGGAAAAGGGTCATGTATGTACACACGCCAAAAAAGGGCGTGCACAACGGCCATACCAGCCTCTGCTCCAAATATAGAGACTCAGATTTTTGAGTCCAATTTACGATAACTCGTATAGGCTACTAATGGATAATGTGCCCCAAGCAAGTGCAGAAGGATATTCTCCAGAACGAGAAAGAAGCAGAGGAGATGCGTGATACTTCCCTCCTCTTCTTCATCATTACAACTCGAGCAGTAATAATTTTACGGGAGACCCATACGTTCAGCATGGGTTCCGCAAGTGCAGTGGCCGGTCAGTGAGATCCTGAAGTGCATCCCACTGAAGTTCATGAGGCTTTTAGTTCTGTGGGGGTTTAGGCGAGGCGAAAAGGTTCTCGCTTTTACACAGGTGGGCTCATTACGCCCTCTGTCTTGAGCTGAATTGAGAAGTGGGAGCCCACAGAGACTGTCGATATGGACTACTCTGAGTAGGGTTCCCCTCTTTGCCAGGGCATGCGAAACTATGTTGCCTGAATTAGTCCCGTGTCCAAGCACTCGATTCAATGCGATAGATGAGTGATGTGTAAGCTTATCTAGTGCTTCTTGGACAAGGAAAGATGTGGAGTATACACCTCTGAGGGACTTAATTGCAAATTGTCTGGCTGTCAATTATGATATGGCTATCTTTGTTTGATATCCGATAAAACCTTAGCCAGTGTGTTGCTCTATCTACCTGTAATATGCTACATTCGTCCGGGAGTCTGAAGGACTGTCCCCGTCTTGAGCCGTTCGTAAAAACCTGTACGCCTCCGTCCAGTGGGGATAACCCTTCTGTCAATGAAATACTAAAATTTCTATTGGAGTTTGGGAGTACAGTAGTCAATGAGATGAGGCTTCAAATCGTTACATACGTGATCGTATCGGCAATCGTACGAAAACAAATTAAATGATATGTCAATCGTATAAACTGAATGGGATTTCAATACGTTCACGTATGTCATAATCTGAAAATTGTGTTTTTACGTGACGAGTTGTACGTTCACGGATGTAACGATTTGACCCCAGGTATGTTGTTAACTGTATTTATAATGCTAGCATGTACCCATGGCCTATAGTTCCATGCGCCTGTTGCGTTTAGTCTAACAGCAGTGCATAGATCTAACTTCCTAGCCATTAAGTCTACCGGAAGCCAACATAGCATAGCGAAGAGCGCCTTTGTCGACGTGGCTCTAAGACCAGCTGTTATCATAAGTGCCATTGTGAGCAGAATCCTTTCTATACGGAAATGATTTCTTGCTGATTCTAGTGCTTTCCACCAGATTCCGTAAAAAAGTATAGGTTTTACGACTATTTCTAGTATCCAACCGACTCCTTTAAGGCTTATTCCCCAAGTAGTGTTGATTGCGTTCCTACAGACGTAAATTGCCATAGAGACTTTCCCTTCTTCTTGCCTGAAGATTTTATCTGCAAAAAAGTTTACTGTCAAGGACAACACCTAGATATTTGGCACTAACCGACAGGCTTAGGGTAATGCCATTTAGTTTTAACCAAATTTTCTTTAAAACGAATAATGAATTTTTGTAGAAAATTTAATAAATAAACAATCTGTTGACTTGAATAAAAATTAGTTAAAAGAATATATAAAAATCTGTTAAATTTACATACGCACAAAAATATTACGAACTGTTTAAATCTATTGTACGTTTAGTCACCCCAAAGTTATTTGCACATGCATACATACATCCATATGTATCCTGCAGAAAGTGCGAATAGTGAAATTGTGGTGATTTACTAGTGACATTGTCAGTAGTACTACTGACCAGGTGTACCCCAGCCAATGTAATCATCTATTGACATTTAACATTAGCTTGTCATTGAAAATTCCCCACTAGACTGTATCACTACTGACTAAATAGTTCTTTTGGGTCAACATGGAGACATTGACACCAAAAATTCACTAGTAAATTCTAGGGGCTCTAGTCTACAATATCGATATTTCCTCGCTCGTTGTCAATAGTTAAATTATAGTGATTTTCTAGTGACATTGTCAACAGTGCTACTGACTAGATGCACCCCAGCCAATGTAATCGCCTATTGACATATAACATACGGTTGTAATTGAAAATCTACCAGTACACTTTAGCACTATTGAGAATTTAGTTCTTTTACGACCATATGGAGATATTTGAACCAAAGATTTACTAGTAGATTTTAGTAACCCTCGTCTACATACATACATTTTTTTAATATTATTGCACAGCATAATAAAAAAGAAAAACAATCTATTGACGCGTTCATTGACAATATCACCAGAAATACACTAGAACTGCTGTCTCTAACGTATCTTTACTCGCACATAAAAGGAAAGATGTCGACATTTTAACTAGTGCAATTTTCGCTGGAGAAATAGTATTGACACAGAGACATATGGTTCTAGGCTGTCTAGAGGGTATGTACGCGTAGTACATACACAAGTTACACAGTGAGTACACATTTAAATCTGTTTACTACGTAGCAGGAAAAGAAAGTGAAATTTCAAAACCCATCACTACACAGGTACTATACTACACTTACGTATGTACATACATATTTATGTATGTATGTATGTATTGTTAATCAAAAAGACCGCAAACATTCCATAATCACGTTTATTTTCATCATTCCACCTCTTGCATTGCCTGGTTTTACAACACACGCCAAACAGGCAGCAGGTATTCAATCGTTCGTACTATAAACTTACATTTCTTTTGAGAAACTTTCTTTGAGTGGTCTACTTGAAAAGTAGTGTACCTATCAGACACTCTGTTTGCAGTGTCATTGGCCTCTTTCATTGTAAAGCTTTTATTGCTGTTGAATATTTTGAAAGCGTGGATCTTGCAAAACCAAAGATAAGTTTAAAAATTAAAAGAAAATAAAAAAACTTTGAGTTGAATGAATTGCTAGACAATAGACACTAAAATGGCTGTGAAGTGTGCATATACATATGTACATACATACGTACATACCTATGCTTTCAAATAGGAAGAAAGAAGGCACGGAGGTTGAAAGTTTAAACGGTTTCTGAATACTCAAGCATGTGTTCTTCGTAATTACTGACACGTTAATACTAAAAGGTCTTTCCAAGAGGAACTTCCAAATTTCCGACAGTTGACAGCGACCACAGTGTTAAAGCTACACAGGTACATCTGTCAAATAACAGAACAAATAAATGTAAAAAATACAGTTATATCAAAATGGGTGTTCTGTTCGGCTCGCGTCGCACATTTTACGGTCGCAAGCGCTATAGGGCAATGATCATCAAAATTGGATGATATGGACACCAACGACATATTGTTTTAACAGGATGGTGCTACGTGCTACACAGCTTATTGCTCACGAATATTCTGCGCGGGCGATTTGATGTTTCGGTTAAACTTTTTGTTGTGGGGTTTTCTTAAGTCACATGTCTATGCGAATAAGGCACAAACCACAGCGGGCCTTAAAGCCAACTTAACACATGCCATCGAACAAATTCACAAGATTTATGCAAGAAAAGGGCCACAGAACTAGTGGCCAGGAATGTACCTGAAAGCGAGAAGGTCGTCAACCAGGCAGTGCTAAAAGCTTTGAAGGCACACAATGTCAAATCGAAACTTGTTAGTGACTGTAAGAGAGCTCTCAACTTGCGTATGGAAAAAAATAGTGTCAGACTATGTTGGGTTCCTGGCCACAGCAGTGTTGAGGGAAATGAAATTTCCGATGAGCTGGCAAGAATAAGGTCGGCGTTAGATGAGGGAATGCGCGACAGAAAGGTGAAATTACCGATAGGTCAGTACTACAGGGAACTAAGTAATTGGGTGGAGCAGCACCAACAGTTAATGGTCTTGAAAGCTATGTGGCCACAACTTGACTCAGGCAGATATAAACTGCTACTGGATATGAATAGGCGCGTTGACTTGTCACTGCTCGGTCAGAGCAAGAACCAGCATTTGGGAAACTGGCACTCGAAATTTCTGTAGGATGTGCGGGGATGAAGAGGAACCAGAAACCATTGAATATATGTATCTGCCTCAGCCCGAAGCTGCAACGTCATAGGCTTAGATGGCTGAGGACATCAGGGGCTTCATCATGGGAATTCAGTGGCTTAATTACGGATAATAGGGGCAGTTCTGGGTACAAATGATGGGTAAATACTACTATTAACGGGCAATAAAAGGGAATCACAATATATCCAATTGGGTATCCAAGTGGAGGTGCGCTATAGCACCACCCTTCCTAACATAACCTAACCTACCTCTCAGGTTAAAGTTCGGTCTTTTTAATGAACATTCCAAAAATACACATTTTAGGGGTCTAGCGATGATCGTGTGTGAGATGGACCGTGTCTAAAAAAGGTCTCTGTTTGCAGTTCTATGGGTATTTTCGTATTTCCTCTCAAGACAACATATTTAAAAAAAAGTATAAGATTTTAAAGATGTTCTCCAGCCGCGTCCAATGGTGCATTAAAATTTGCTATTTACGCAAATGTTTTATTCTTAAAAATTAAGATTTTTAAGTATTTTTATAGCAGGTGCTACTTATGTTAAAATAAATTCTATTATTTTTTTAAGTATTATTTGTTTTGAGTCATAACTAGCGCGAACTTTTGTGAGAATCTAATCTAATCAGCTCTTAACCTCAAAAATACACGTCTTTCCCTGCCAATTTGACTAATATCGGGTGATTCGTTCGAGAGATATCGTTGACGAAACATTTCGAAAAAATCATTTTTTCTTTGTATCGATTTTAGATATTTACTAGTGTTGTCATTCGAACAAAAATTATTCGAATATTCGAACAACTTTTTATCATATTTGTTCGAACGAACAAAAATTTTCAATTTAGAATAAAAAATTATTCGAATCATTTTTGTCGAATATTCGAATATTCGAACAATTTTCTTAACTACTTGTATAAAAAGATTTTTTGGGTTATCTGCGGTTTTTAAATGACTTTTCCAAAAAATTAATAACATATTAAAAATGTTTGTAAATGTGTGTAAATACCTATACTTTTTAACTAATTTCGTTTCAGTTTTTAACTCCCGACAAAAAAAGGGGTGTTATAAGTTTGTATGTATGTAGTTTGTGTCTGTGTATCTATTTGTATGTACGAGACGACGTACAGACCAAACGGTTGGACCAATTTTGATTTAGTTTTCCTGTTTGAGGGTGGCATTGGCTGAAGAAGTTAGCACGTTGACTACAAAAACGAAGGTTTTAAGATCGAGCCCCCTATCTGAGAGTCATTAAATAACAACACCACGCATTTTTCTGATGTGCATTACTGTCCCTTTCTATCAGTTGTTGTAGAAAAGTTCAAGTGATGAAGGCATAGTCACTGGTCACTGAACTATACCGACTTCAAGAGATACTAATCCTAATGTAACACCAGAGCACCACCCTTCGTTGTGTAGCAGAATCACCGGCGAAGTAAAATAACTACTAAACTGCTACTAAACATAGCTTCAAACAAATTAATACGACTCACTAAGGCCAGAGGCTCTGCAGCACTAAATTATTTAAAAAAACGTGCAAAAAGCCGATCTATAAAAAAAGGAGCATTCCTCTATCTATTCCTTCACCATCTATCTTTTCTGTTACTATCCCTTTCCTTATAATAGTAGTAGGCAATCATTGCCTGATTGTTACTTCTCTTTAAAAATAAAATAAAAAATGACTTAATCGAGAGTGTTCTTAGATATGTTTAAAGAAAATCTGTCCAGCCGTTTAGAATATATCACATTTTTTAGATATATTCTGTTGATCTGCGTGTCTTTGACGCCGTAGCTCCCCAGCGTCTTGACCGATTTTAATTTTGCTTTGTTTTCGTTTGAATGGTGACATGATCGTATATCTTCTAATTTATACTTGAAAAAACCCGATCTAGTCGATTGGAATTTATCATAATTTTTTTATTTAATCTTTTATTTTTTGCGATTCTGTTACTTCAATAGTATAAGTGGAACATAGAGTTCTTATCTATGCCACAGCGTCAACTGCGGCAAAGGTTCTTAAAATTTTAAAGTTTTGTTATTAATATTCCTAAATTTGTTATTGAAGTTATTTTTTTTACTTGTGTAATGAAATATTTTTAGTTTGTTAAAAAAATTAATCTAATACACATACGTGTCGTTTTTTGCAAACTTTTTTAAGATTATTCGAATATATTTTTTTATTCTTTGTTCGTTCGAATATTCGAACAAAAGTTCAAAATTATTCGTCTGTTCGAACAAGAAAAAAATTATGAAATTTCATTCGAACAAACATAAAAGACGAATAATTAACAACACTAATATTTACTGATTTTTATAGACTTGAAAAGTGTATTTATTGGATGCTGAAAATTTTACGAAAATCTTCAAAATGATTTTAGAGATATCGTTGTCAAAAATTAAAAAAAGAAAAAATTTTGCATTTTTTTTACTCCGTAATTGTATGTCAAATCGATTCTCGATAGATACGCATTATTTTTTTGGACTCAAAAAGTGGTGGGAAGTTTCAGAGATAGCCCCTGATGATGGTTTACATATGTATGAATGTACATACATATGTATGTACAATGTAAGTATGTATGTAAATGTATCATTTAATTTCTTCTATAATTAAACTTTCCTTTACTTGATCATCACTTAAATTATACTTTCTCTTTCAAGTCGTCGAACTTTGTTAATAAACAGCTTTCTAAACCATTTTGGTTCAATAACCCGTCTTGCAAAGCATGACACATTTAATTATGTGGCAGCTACTGAGTACATACATACATATGTATGTATGTAATTACATACATATGTAAGTATGTAGTTACACACTGCGGCATAAAATAAAAACACTTTTGCTTTGGAAATTGCGTGCTTAGACAGAAATAATACCAACAAGAAAGCTTAAATCTAATCTACAATATGTACTAGAGAGCTGCATAAACAGTCTTGAAATGTAAAAACGTTATGATTTTTAAATGTATTCACGTCGCATGTATTATACTAAACCAATAATAAATGCTGTCGTACTATAAGCGAAGCACGATGGATGTATTGGTGTATGTGTATATCAGTTGTAACAACCCTCTAGTCAACCTAGAACCATATGTCTATATCAATACTCTTTCTCCAGCGGCAATTGCACTAGTTAAAATGTCGACAACTTTCCTTTTATGCGCGAGTAAAGATACGTTAGAGACGACAGTTCTAGTGTATTTCTGGTGATATTGTCAATGAACGCGTCAATAGTTTTTTTTCTTTCTTATTATGTTGTGCAATAATATTAAATAAATATACATATGTATGTAGATGAGGGTCACTAAAATCCACGAGTGAATCTTCGGTTAAAATATCTCCATATGGTCGTAAAAGAACTACCTTAATAGTGCTAAAGTCTACTGATAGATTTTGAATGACAACTCTGTTATTTGTCAATAGGCATTTGCATTGGCTGGGGTACACCTAGTCAGTAGCACTATTGACAATGTCACTAGAAAATCACTATAAGTTTACTATTGACAACGAGAGAGGATATATCGATATTGTAGACTAGAGCCCCTAAAATTTACTAGTGAATCTTTGGTGCCAATGTCTCCATGTGGTCCCGAAAGAACTAGTAAGTCAGTAGTGCTATAGTCTAGTGGTGGATTTTCAATGACAAGCTAATGTTAAATGTCAATAGATGATACCATTGGCTAGGGTACACCTGGTCAGTAGTGCTACTGACAACGTCACTAGTAAATCACCACAATTTCACTATTCGCACTTTCTGCAGGGAAGCGATGTCGCAACACAGCTTGCTTGTAACAAACACTCAAAGAAGTACTGTTGTTATTTTTCATATTGTACGTTTGAGTGTGTGTGTAAAATGTAGATGGTAAGCTATTATGTGATTAACCGCATACAACTAATGTTAATGCATGTGTGTGCCTTTGCATGTGGGCAGAAAAATAAAAGATCATACACACATACATGCATGACGTTTGTACACGCGCTTATGCGTAGAAAGAAGCTAGTATCACAAATTCTTCCGTCACGAAGTGTTTTCTTCTTTACTCCTATACCTACAATACTCAAACAAATTTCTTGCAAACAATGTTGTTAACGTTTGTTTTATAAGATTTCGCTGTAGTAAAGCATTTGAAAAATCCCTCGTCTTAAAAGTTCTTATAAGATATCTTGTGCAGGAGACTAATATGTACATATGTATGTATGTACATACATGCATGCATACATACATCGGTTACAGACGTTACTACAAATTAAAGTCCTGCACAAGATCATTTATAAGACCTTTCTAGACATGAGAGATTTATTCTAAAAAGAGCGAAATATTCTAAAACAAACGCTAAACAACACTGTTGGCGAGACATTTGTTTCCGTTGTTTGTCTTGCCAACAGTGTTGTTTAGTTTTTGTTTTAGAATATTTCGCTGTGGTAAAGCATTTGAAAATTACTCATGTCTTGAAAGATCTTATAAATGGTCTTGTGCAGGACATTACTACAAATCGTACGATAAAATAAATTAATTCATAGGTACATACATACATATGTACATACATACATATGCATGTACAGAACATGTGTAAGTATGTAAGTTAAATTTTTTTTATCGATAATAAATTTAGATGCGTAAAGGCAGAATGCTTGAAACACAAAAATTTCAAAGCACGTGTTTTCACCACCCTGGAACTACTTCATTACTATGTAGTTTTATCAGTATTATTCTTACATCCTCGTTGCTTTAATAACTAAAGAGGTTCGGAACTAATGTGTACCTTTAATTAAAAATTCAAAAATTTTGGTAGGCCCATAAAATTTTAATTTCAATTATAAAAAGTATATTTTTTTTTTCTACATGTCGCTTACGATTTAATCGAAAAAAAACCGCCAAAAAAGCTTAATCGACACATTATTTGGATGTCGTTTTTTTTAAGACAATCGATTATTTACGATCGGAAATAATTGGTTTTTTATAATGCGATCATAAATACATAATCGAATTTCTTAAACAAATTAAGTTCGAAAATTATTTCGCTTAAGCTTCTTTGGCGGTTATTTCACGATATTATATCCTGTAATTCCTATACGGAACAAAGGCCCCAAGAGTGTGTTGATCTTGGCGATTCCAGTCGATGGCCATTCAGCTGATGTCGTCGGATTGCTTTCTAAACGCATGACCAATCCAGCAGCATTTACGTCTACGTATCTCCAACTGGATGGGCGTTTGGTGGGTGGGTGGTATGCCTGAGGTTGGTGCTACTTATTTTTTCAGGCCAGAATACCTTAGGATTTCACGGAGACATCTGGGGTCTAATCGCCGCTTTCGATAACGAGCTGATTCGATCGCGTTTTTCAGTTTGAGATTATGGCATTCGCTATCGAACAATGTAATAATCTCAAACTGAAAAACGTGATCGAATCAGTTCGTTATCGGAAGCGACGACTAGACCCCTGTTTATAAACACTTGAATCCTACTGATGTGTTTGTGTGCAGCATTGCAAGATTCACTGCCATACATATATGTACATAAGTATATGTATGTACATATGTACTTACATATGTATGTATATTTGACACCTCTAGGGTCACTCTGGCGCTAGTTTATTTTGTATGGGAGCCCCCTTAAGTAGCGCAGATAGCGTGTTAGCATGTTCATGAAAATTATAATTTTTTTTTTTTTTGGAGTATAAGGGTGGTCGGTCTTAAGTTTTACCCCTCTAGGAGCAACTCAGTTGTTGTTTTTTGTGAATTTTGTCAACACCTTTTCCAGTTGTAATTCAGAAAGCGTCAATTATAATTCCGAAAGCGTCACTTGTAATTTAGATTTATCAATTTAAATTCAGAAAGCGTCACTTGTAATTTAGATTTATTAATTTAAGTTCAGAAAGCGTCAATTGTAATTCAGAAAAAGAACAAATTTTATTAAATATGACTTTATTTTAATTTTATTAAATAAAAAACCTATGTTTTTTATAATTTTTTTTCCTCTCAATCGCTTCTTTCCAATAATTACTGATTGGATAAGCACTATCTTCAACAGAGGTGTATGTTTTCATATAACTTTTGGCCATAAAATTTTTATGTATGTAGTAATTTTTCTATATAATATTTACTATTTTCTGAATTACAATTGATACTTTCTGAATTACAATTGATGCTTTCTGAATTTAAATTGATAAATCTAAATTACAATTGACGCTTTCTGAAATTAAATTAATAAATCTAAATTACAAATGACGCTTTCTGAATTTAAATTGATAAATCTAAATTACAAGTGACGCTTTCTGAATTTAAATTGATAAATCTAAATTACAATTGATGCTTTATGAATTTCAACTGAAAAAGGTGTAGTTTTTCTATAGTTTTGACCCCTATGAGGACCCATTTACCCCCATCCCACTCCCTTAATATTTTGGCTCATGCATTTTTTTCTAAAATTTACAAAATTTGGGGTCCTAACGTTTCAAAATCAAGAAGTAGTACACTATTCCACCACTAATACATACATATGTATGTATACTAAAAGAATGGAAAGTTTCAATTTTTTGGTACTAGTATTATGAACACATCTGTTCCTTACTCGTTTTCAAATGCACGTGCGAATGTATGAATATACATACACACATATGTTCGCACATACATACTTACATAAATACCCACAATTCTACTCATAGTCAGCGTTGCCATAATCAGGGCTATCATGAATAAAATTCCACGTGAAATTTCTCCATTTTCCTATTAGAATTTTTTGTTATCCCTATTACTTGCTATTAGTTGGAATTATTCCCCGTGAAAAATTTCACGTGGAATTTTATTCATGATAGCCCTGAATATTTTTTTCAAAAACTGCAAATTTAGAAGAAAAAAACTGATTTTCAGGTGAAAAAACTGCACATAAAAAATTCGTTGGAACTTTCATGTATTTTGTAATTTTTATGAAATTTAATAAGTTTACAATATAATAGTAAAAGAGAAGAAAATTTAAATAATTAAATTGTATTTATTAGAATTGTGTATGAATGTGCCAAATATTATACATACTTATATGTACATAAATACAAAAATATTGCATAAATACTTATGTAACACAAACAAAATGTATCATAGTAGGTATTAACCCTGCAGTCAGGCTGGGGTCAAGTATATCTATGTCAACACTAAAATTATAGTAGTAGTTACATTGTCTACAATTTCTCTTCTATTCGTCAGTATAAAAGAAAGAAAGAAAACAGATGTGGTGTATTTCTGGTGGATTTTGCAACAAATTGTCAATGTACATTAATTTGTATGTACGTAAGGTATAGAAATGTACCAGTAAATGTCTGGTTGGTATGTCTCCATGTTCCCATAAGAACTATGAATTCACTACCTAGTCAATTGTTTTAGTGTTACTAGTAGATTTTCAATGACAAGCACATGCTAAATGTCTATAGCACAAAGTATTGTATGGGGAATAATTGTAGAGTAGTACTGGTGACAAAGTCAAAAGCGACTCAGCACATTTTCACCATCGAAATTTCCTTCAGGGAAACGGACAACTAAGACATCAAAAATTAGTACCTACCTATATAAATTTGCTATATGGATATTATCACCATGTGCTTAATAGTTTTGTTAAAATAAATTCGGAGAATCCAACTATGAAATGTGCCTTGTGTTATATTAAGCAAAATGGGTGCAAGTGTCGGAATTACATAAATAACAACATTGAGATTAAAAAGTAAAAAATGAAAAACTGCACAATTTATAGAAAAACTTATTTTTTAAGCAAAAAAACTGAAAAACTGCTCCATGCTTAGAAAAACTGCACAAATCAGGAAAAACTGCACATTTGGCAACGCTGCTCATAGTAAACTTGATAACAAGGCGAATTCACATAAGGTGATCTTAATTCGGCAGCTGACATAAATTCCCTGCTGTCAAATGAACCAAAAAAAAAAATATTTTGACAGCAGGAAATTTTACACTAACAAATATACAAGGCGAATATGCAGAGTTGCAAATCAAGACCACCTTATATCAATTCGCCTTGCTTGATAAACGATCGATTGTGGTCATAAGTAAATAAACAATTGAAAAGATAACTAGGATAGCGTTTAAAAACGTTCTCCACGTTTCCAGATTTCACACATTCATAGATACATGCATACATACATACAAAGGCATACATATGTACATACCCTGAAGGAAATGTCGGTAGTGAAAATGTACTGAGTCGCTTTTGACTTTTTCACCAGTACTGCTCTACAATTATTCCCCATACAATAATTTATGCTATAGACATTTACACTGCAATTACACATGCCACTAGTGGCATGCCAGTGTTGTGTACGTATTATCGACGAAAAATTGTTCGAAAAAGTCGAATCTCTTGCCATTTGCTTTGCTGTTTACACATGCCATTGCAATTTCATTTTAAAAATGTCATCGAAGCGAGCTGGCTCAGTCTCGCTTCCATTTTTTACTTTTCCTTTTGTTTATAGAAGAGAGTTACCTAGTACGTCACAAAGGCACATTCTTGAGGAAACTATTAACACTTATTATTATTATTATTATTTTAATAATATTAGTTCTTTATAACATAGCGTCTACAACTGCGACTAACTCTGATATAATATTTGAGAGAACGTCGGCAGAATTACAAAAATAAAATGCCGATATATCTCTTCATGTCATACAACAGGACAACGTAATTTTACTTTTCTTATAACATTTCATTTTATGCAAATTCTCATCGAGTTAACATGTATTAATTTTATATAACTATTCATTTTGTTTTTACTTTTTTCCACAAACTTTAATTTATAAATCAATTAAACATATAAAATCCCAGAAACTTTGTCCAAAACATTGTTTTTAATTTATTTTAATAAACACTCACACATGCATACTAATTTATTTTCATGTACGTGTAGTTTTTTGACAGTTCATATCATAAGATTGTTGTTATAGGATTTCTTATAACAACGCTCTTATAATAAATCTTATAAGATTGACATAACACTAATTTGAAGTCTAGACGTAACATAATTCTCTCTGCGATTGAATTTGACGCTCTTATCTTACATATTATGTTAGGTGGAGACCCTATGTAATTAACAAACTCCAGTTTTTCATACACAAATCAAGTTATAAATCATAATAACACATTTAACAAGCTAAAATATTAATTTAATTTTCACAGTAATCCAATAAATTTGCATCAAATGTATAACAGGGTAACACTTTTCTTCGTTTTGACATTCAATGCGCTGATTTACACGGGCATAATTGTGCTGGCATAACATGCCAGTTTGTTGGTGAGAGAGGCAAAGAGAGTGGTTTTGCGGTTGGCATAACTTTTCAACCAGCTTCAACCCCGCATTAGCAGCATAAAACCAATACACATACAACTTAAAAAACAGCAAATGTTAAATGAATACTAAAAACACTAACACACACAAGCTGTGTATACGAATACATTTTGTGCCAGATGAATTAGTCTCGTGTAATTTGGAAAAGAACAAAAATTGTGCGGCTTAAAAATTGTTCTCGTCTAAACTACCTCAATGGCATGCAACTGCCAAATTTTCACTCGCATGCAAATTTTGCTGCCACTGGGGCTGCCATTGCGAAAAATTTTAGTGTGTTAGTGAAAAATCGTGAGTGTAGTGAGTTTTTCGAAATGGCATGCCACTATAGTGGCATGTGTAAACGGTATGTTAGTATGTGCTTGTCATTGGGGTATCACACACGGGAGTAATTTTTATGCCGGCACAATTTTTGTTCTTTTTAGAACACACGAGACTAAAGGCTCCGTTACCCGACTGTAGAAATCGCAGATGTAAGGTAAATGTAAATGTAATGTAAATGTAAACGTTTGAGCGCTTACTTGGGAGCCACACGTTCAATTTTTGACTTTCAATTCCATTCAATTTTCAATACACTCACACTTTTTTCACTAACACAATCATACTTTTTGAATTGAAAACTAGATTGATATCAAATTCACCTATCCATTTATATGGCAATTTAGTTTTCAATTTGAACGGCTGGTCACAGCACACATTGATTGAAGCTACAAATTTGAGTTGTTTCTTCGTCGGTGGTATTTAAAAAATGAAATTGATTAGCAATTTGTTTCACAGCTATCAATTTCAAAGAATTTTGACACACAATATGTGTGATGGAATTGAAAGTGATTTATTGAACGTGTGGCTGCAATGTTATAGAATACTTAAAAACGTGTCATGTGTTTTCGACACAAAAAACTTCTTTGTGCACACACACATACATACTAATTGCATTGTGCCCAGCAAACACGCATTTTTTAATTTAAATTGCGAGTTTTTGAAGTCAAACGCGAAAGTTCATATATGTATGTATAATATTTTAAATTCATGAAATTCATTTTGATTGAAATTTACATATACCACATAATATGTTCAATTCTGCCTTAATTCATCTGGTATAAAAATGTATACGTACAAACAGCTTTGTGTGGATTAGTGTTTTTTGTATTCTTTGAACATTTGCTGTTTTTTAAGTTGTGTGTGTATTGGTTTTGTGCCGATAATGCGGGACACGGATGGAAATCATGGTACAATTGTACTTTTTATGGTTCATTTTAGACCTTGTTGGTACCGTGGTACTACCGCGAGTTAATTGGTACAATTTAAAAAATGTCAATGTTTCACTATATAGTAACATTAATTTTGCCTATGTTCTCTTTAATTTTTTGTGTGTGTTTTATTTTAATCCATAATATAATAGTCGAATCTACGAATGTACCTTTATGAATGTAATATTTAATGTTTTTTGTGTTAAGTTTCTGTTTTGTTATTGTAAAGTTCTGTATTTTTATACTAATTTTTTTACGTTTCTGTTTTTATTAATAAATATTAAAATTTGGTACCACCATGGTCTAAAAAGTACATTTTATTTTCATAGTTGGTACAAAATCCAAGAAGTCATTTTCCTTCCCTGATGCGGGGCTGTGCCTGGTTGAAAAATTATGCCAAACACAATACCACTCTCTTTGCCTCTCGCACCTACAAACTGGCATGTTATGCCACTAAAGGTAGAATTAGTAAAATCGTATCGTGATGTTGCGTGTCAGCTGACAAAAACCGTACCATACACAATGCATGTTACTAGTTATAAAATATGTGGTGGAAGCACTGCTGACGTAGGAATCTGCAGAAAACTGATTTTTCTGTAGCGAATGTCAAAAACGCCGCATTTAATGCCACATAAAAAAAATGTGCGGTGCAAACTGTTACATTTTCTATAACTTGAGCACAAAGTTGAACGATACGGCAAGCTGTAAAGTAGAATGATACGATTTTACTAATTCTACCTTAAAGCACTGCTGGCCAGAGAAGCGCTAGAGTGCCGAACACCAATCGGCTTTTTGTACAAATGAATGCACATACGCTTATACATTTTTCTCGGTTTTCTCTCTGTGGGCAGCATCGCTCTCAGTGCTGCCAGAAAAATTTTGACTCTTGTCCCCAATTTAAAACGTCATGTTCCCGAAAAATCCCTATTTCAACAGAAAAATCCTAACTTTTGCCCCAAAAATATATCATTCATAAAAAACTATTGTTAAGCCCTATGCGCAGGGATGCGAAATAAGATTTTCACAAAGTTACAAGAAAAATTGTACTTTTTTCAGTACGATTGACCAAATTCTTTATTTTTATTTTTTTAAATGTTTTTATTAACTTAAAACGTACATAAAATTCAAATGTACATGCATATACATATTTACATATGTACATATGTGTGTCAAAGCTTAAAAATTAACAAAGAGGCACTTTCAAGTTTATTTATTACAATATTATTAATGAATACTATCAATTAATATTAATGTTTAATTTTAGAAGCTACATAAAATAGTATTAGTTTTTGAGATCAGAATATAAAACTAAAATTTAGGATTTACTTTTCCATCCATTGTTGTTGATTCGGTTGGAGTCAGTCGAAGTGAACAATCTGAAGAAGATAATAGCAAAAAAAAATAATGACCCCTATCGTGATCAGTTTTTCCCTCGAAATATTTTCCCTGTTCCCCAAATTGCAATCGTGAATAATTTTAACCCTGAAATGTGTTCCCTTTCTTGATTCCCCTTATCGTGAATAATATTTTTCACAATGATTTTTTCACTTTTCCCTTCGTTTTATTTACTTTATTTTTGCAGGGGAACTGAATTAATACACTGCTTATTTTCAATACTATACTTGCAATTATATATTAAAACTTATAAATTATCATTTTTAGGGCAAGATCAATAAATAATACCCACGATTAATAACAATAATACCTTTGAACACATTTTTTCATTGCACATGAATATCTTTGGTTTACATGCCGTAAATTTTATGGCTGTAGTATACTAAAAAATATTTTGCACGGCGCCTAAAACAATTAAAAACACAACTTTACACTATATAACATTTCATTTGAAACCGAAAATATGTGTATCGCTTACTATTAAACTTAATTTGTTTGATTTTCAATTAATTTTGAAGCTTTACAGGTCTTCTTCCCGTTTTTTTACATTCACTACGCATTGATAGCGGAAACAAACGTTTCCATGAAATTGAAGATTGCAAATTTCCCTTCATGGGAAATGAAAATTTCATGAGAACAAAAATTTCACATTTTATTCACGATAGGGGTGAATACGAATTTATGGAGATATTACATACGTACATACATTCTTGCAATCGAAATATTCTAAATAATTTCTCAATCCAAAACTTCATAGACATCAAGTTCGTCTCCATCATTTTATCATTTCTTCAGGAAGGAAGCTCAAATTGATGGCAGTAGATCTTATAAATATTTAAATGTGATTTTATTCTTATTAAAGATTCTAACATTGCAGATTATTCCTTAATTTGGTTTTGGTAGTCTTCATGCATGAAATTTTTTCTCTCCACAAACGCATTACTTATTGGCACTATCAACAGGTTGAACACAGCAGCTGCAATTTCACGAAAAGTAATTTCCGGCATTATCTTCGTACTGATATACTATTTCCCAAAAGCCAAATATGTCTTAAGGAAAACTTTGTTTTAATATTTATGATTTTTAACAGGCTATAGTTCGTATCGCTTTTAAAGCCAAATTACATGTGATAATTATTAATGAACAAATAACACCAAAGTTAGTTGTAAATATTCTGACAACACATAGTTGAACGGAACAGCCAGCCGTTTTCGAAGGCCACTAAACCTTCATCATCAGCGTTCTTTTGTGTTTGGTCCACTGTGTGTGGTGTCAGTTTGTTTCCGCCAGTCGATATAAGCAATTTTATTCTATTGGTTTACATATACGTACGCTCAATGCCACTTTTGGATCTGTAAAATTTTTAAAAATTCCATACACCGAATCAAATCTATGTTTTGTAATGTGCCTACAAAGAGATTTTTAAAAACTGAAATGTTACCAGTACTAAAATATTATGTCAACATCCACGATTATTATCCTGACACATGCAAATTGTTAGAGCTCAAAATGAAAAGTCCCCAAATCCCTCCCCACGAAATTCTGTCCCCAAATTAGAGGCGAAATCCCCATTTTGGGGACAAATACCCTAATCTGGTGGCACTGATCGCACTAAAGGCTTAATTGTTCTCGTGTGTGATAGGTGATTGAAAATCTACTAATAATACTAAAACAATTGACTAGGTACTAACTACGTAGTTCCTACGGCAACATGGAGACATAACAGCCAGACACTTGCTGGTACATTTCTATACCCCACGTAGGTACATACAAATTTATTTATATTGACAAATTGTTGCAAAATCCACCAGAAATACACAAAATCCACCAGAAATACACCACATCTGTTTTTTCTCTTTTATACTAACGAATAGAAGAGAAATTGTAGACAATGTATGTAACTAACTACTACTGGAATTTTAGTGTTGACATAAACACATTTGGCCCCAGTCTGACTGACTGCAGGGTACATATGTATGTATGCTTAAATACAATTCACATTTTCCTTTGTGAACGTAAACGTTAAATCGTCTACAAAATTCAAATCGGCTCTCCAGAAATTTAACACTCAAATAAGTATGTATGACGCATAGCAAAGCACACGCCACTAAAGGTTTAAGAGAATAATGAAAATAAAGCTTGATGTTGTTTCTTTTAGTTAGTGTCTGTGAAAAAAGCATAAGCAACTTTGGGCTTCTAATCAACATATTCACTAATACAATTAAATAATAACCTCCCCTCGTACGTCGTAAATACCTTTTCCATTGAAATGAAACACGCGGATACTTCGTCTTGAAGTAAACAATAAACAATCGAAGTCTCCTACAACAATAACAACAACAGGAGCAAAATAACGATGACGATGTTAATGATGACGATGAAAAAACATGTTTTGACGAAAACAGTAAACAGTGCAAATCCCAAATAAATTTTGAATTTATAGAACGAACGTTAAAACCGTTGAAATTCAAAATTGACTGAATAAAATGCGTTTATTGATAACAACTGAAATACATATGTAGTAGGTATGAATCATTTCGCTTCCAATAATTACTACATACACCATACATATGTATGTATTTATGTACTATGCAAGTTACATAATTTTAAACAATTTGATTCTGTCTAAATCATTGCAAGTTGCAGAAAATAAAAAATACATTTGTACACAGGTATTTACATAAATACATATGTATGTATATGTACTATATGTATGTACATATACCTATCACTACAAAACAAAAACATTGTTGCTTTCTTAATGTGGGCTGCGAAAAAACCACGTGCATCACCTTGCAGCAGCTGCAAAATGCATTTTTTATACCTACATACATACATATGTATGTGTGTATGTACATATGTATGTGTGTATTAGCTGCATAAATGTGTATGTATGGGTATGTATGCATACATACAGTTGTGTGGATAAAAATAGGAGTGGTCGTAATAAAAAGATGTTTTGCATTAAAACAAACAAAAACTAAATATTTCCAGTTTTCCCTTTTTTAAATTATTGATTGATTGTTTCTTAAACGTCAATGTAAATTAATAAGTTATTTAATGCGGTGGTATGTCGTAAATATGTTTTTAACCAAAATTATCACAGAATTCGCTGTTCATAATAATTAATAGGAGTATTGTATAAAATATTATCCTTTAAACCTAACAATTGTTAAAGTTTAACTACTGTGGTGGTGGTAAATTTTACCCTCTCCTATTTATTTTTTTAATTTACTCTCTTCAGTTGAGTGCTATCAATTTTATTCTCTTTGTATCTTCTCATAATCCTATTACTATTATTCAGTTACATATGTTTTGATCGTCGTATGTATCATACAAGCAGATATTTTTACGTGCAGGTATAAAAATTACCACTCCTCCGGGCATACGTTTTTTTTATTATATATATATAATTTCTAATTTTTCTTTGTTTTCTTTTTTACTATTAATGATATAAATTTGCCTGTGAAAAAAATGCCTTTATTGTTTTTTTTAATACGTTTTTTTCAAAGTTATGTTTGTTCCTTTTTTTAGTTTTAAGAAATGTGAATATGAAATAAAATCCTTGTTTTGTTTAACTAGAAGTTAGATTTCTTTATTTTATTACTTTATTTATTTAAAAATGTGTCATCGAATTCCAAATGAAAGCAAATAAATCCAAAAAATCTTTTTTTTTTTGCAAAATTTTCTAAAAATTAAAAAGGGGTAAAACTTACCAAAATATTTCACCTCAGTAGTTAAAGGTTAAAAAATTAATACATATTATAAAAAGTTAAATGGGGCTAGTATTTTCTAGAATATCCTTTATTTTTTATGACCGCAGCACATCTGCGGTGAATGGAGTCAATAAGATGACGACGTCGATCTAGGGGAGTTTGTTGCCACGCATCTCTCATGACATTCCACAATTCATTTGAATTAAACGCTCTGCTATTAGAAACACTTTTCTTAATATCTCCCTATAGATGTTCTATGGGGTTTAAGTCAGGGGACTGAGCACGCCATGACATAAAATCAATGCCATTGCTTCGAAACCACTCCTTTGCCAATTTGCTGATGTGTTTTGGATCGTTATCCTGTTGGAAGACACATTTTAGTGGCATATTCTATTCTGCATATGACAGCATACCGTTATTCCACATACAAATTTTGATCCATGATTACTTTTATTTGGGAAAGTGGACCAACTTCGTTGTATGAAAAGCTCCCCCCAATCATTTTCTTAGAACCATCATGCTTTACTGTTTTTCTGGTATATTTTCTGGCATATTCTGTGTTGGGAGGTCTTCGGACATACTGCCTAGCACCTGTTCCACCAGATAAAATTATGTTTAATTAAAAGTATGTTCCTCCACTTCTCCTTTGTCCAGCTGATATGCTCTTGAGGGAATTGTAAACGTGCGGCTGCCTGTTTCTTTGTTAACAATGACACTTTTCTGGGACTGATGGCAAAAAAGTTGCTCTCTATTAGTCGCCTACGAATAGTGGAGTCACTAACAGATAAACCAAGCTCTTTTTGTATAATTTTTGACGACGTTGAAGGATCACTTTTGCTAAGTCTTTCTATAAGACGTTCGTCCCCTATCGAAGTTTTGCGCTTAGGCCCCCGAGTTTCGTTCTTCTCTTGAACGATAAAGCGTTTGCGATCATTTTATCAGAGCACGACAATAATTTTCGAATTTCCTTATAGGTTTTACCTTGATTTCTTAAATTTCTAATTAAATTTCTCTTTTATTCACTACAGTGCTTTCCTCGTCCCTCTATTAAACACAAATTAAATTGTATTGAATAAATACATTTAAATGGTTTTAGAATCACTAGTTGATATTTACTTTTTAATTTCTTAACAACTTCTAAACGTGAAATATTTTATTTTTTGAAAAATTATGGCACTCCTATTTTTATGAACAATGTACTCCAAAGGAAAAGGGATAAATTACTCATAAAAACTATAAACGTAAGATTTATGGAGATCATTTGCTTTGTGTTTTACCTTATACATAACGTTGTAATTACCGTTAGAATATAGCATGGCAATAGCTTTACCAGGGGCCTAATTCCCGCATTCGATTGCGAGCGAGTTATTACTCGAATGTGTGAGTTTTTTAACTTTTGGGATTTTCGCATTCGGTTTCGAGTAACACATATTGAAATTTCTAATGACAGCATTCGATAACGTGCATACATTCGAATGCAACCGTTCGTGTTTTTACTCGCAAGCAAAAATGCATTCGAAATCATTTTTAGCATAGAAAAAACGAAGAAATAGAAAATGTATGTTCAATATTTTACTTATTTATTTAAAAATGAATGAATGCACAAATGTACGTATAAAAAAATACAAATTAGAAAATTTCTAGTTGACTTTAAATATAACAAAACACACTGCCTTGGCAAATACATAATGCTTTGCCCAAGAGTTTTCTCGGGGAAAAAAAATCATCCAACTCTGGGAGCACCTAAATAACAAATTAAATGCTTCTGGTCAAGCAATAAAAGAATCGAACATGTTGCTAGTGCTCTATTCTCTAACTTTACACTAATTTATTATTATTAAGTTATTAATAAAATTAAAATGAAAATAACATTTATGTATTCGTTTCTTTTTTCTGCACATAATTGTGTATGTACGTACATACATATATATACAAACATATGCTTTTGCTTACAATTTATTCAGTGTTGTGAAATGAATTTATATATAAATATATTCGCCTTTTTCCAACACTAAAACCAAAACTCGATTCGCTTGGTAGCGAGTGACATCATCAGAAAACTTCTTGCCATCGGAATTAATTTCTATTCGAATGCAATTCCGATCACGAGTGCAGGAATTAGGCCCCAGAGTAAAGAATTCAAAATATCAATATATTGGGTAAGTTCACTCCTATTATTATGCACACAGCTGTACATACATATGTATGTATGTATGTACCCACATAAAATTTCAAAATACACTGTGTTTGACAATTTTCCAACTGCACTGGCAGGACGAATGTATTCCTTGAGAAGTTTTACTTTGTTGTTGCTCAAATAGCGCAACTGTACTACAGTATATAATTCTAAAATAAATTTCCCTTCTCTGTTTTGGCATTTGTCAATAAGGGATGTTGTATTTTTACAAGATTCCCATAAAATTTTTTCTATAACAAATACGCAAAAATTGCTTAAACATGTGTAATTATAAATTTTTTTTTAATAATTTCCAAATTGCATGTACATACATATGTACATATTTTATTTACACATAATTTTGAAATTAAAATATTGCAAGCATGCACGTATTTTGTATTTGAAAATAACGTTTTATTAAAGCTAAGCAAACAGAAGGCACCTACATGCATATGTACATATGTATGTATGTACCTAAATCATGTGTATGTGTGTATGTATTTCAAAAGTTATTCAAAATCTTTTGATCCCTCTCTTTTCGTTAGTCAACAATAATTATCATTAACTAGTAACTGTTGCTTAAATGACCAAGGCTAAAAAGAGATAAACATATGCATATTCTCATACTGTCTTTGTTGGTCTGTTTTGCTTGCACGCGCTTTTCTCGTTATTTTAAATTCCTATGGTATGGCATCTCTACAATATGCCGTTGTCATACGCAGTGCTTACATTTGTATTGGTAAAATAAAATAAATTGTCTGCCTGTGCTGTGGAATTTTCTTGTGAATTGAATGGGGATACATCAGTTGAATATCTGCTAGCAAACGTTGAACGTGTTGGGACGCTGAGCACAGCGGATATAGCAAAAAAGAGCGAAAAAGAACGAATGTAGTATTTCTTCACTTTGTACAGCAAAAAAGATTTTGTTTTAAAAATCGTCACCTGAAAATGTGCATTCAAAAGATTTCGTAAGAACAAATTCAACTTGTATCAGCTAATTTTATAAATACATAAAAATGTTTTGAAAGCATTAAAAAATATTTAATATTAATTATTTTAAAAACGAGACCAGCATTAAGAATTAAAGTGCAAAACGTAGCAACTCTGCTGTCATTCATGCTCTCGAATTTGTGTAAACGTAGTGTGACTAAGAAAATTGATGACAAAACAAAGTGCGCATAAAAATAAATAGAGAAAACAGCAAAAGTTAAGAGAATTTTTGGATAAAGAACAACCAAGTGTTGAAAAAAATAAATAAATATAAGATAGTGATATATTTGTTTGCCAATTATAGTGTTAAACACTTTAAATTATATATTGCATTAAAAATACAATATGGATAATAACACAACCGATACAACTGCCTCCTCAACACAAGTATCTGTATTACCTGCCTCTCCAATGAATAATAGTGTAGTTGCAAAAATAACGTACTCTCAACCAGGTTCTCCCGTTCCAAGTGATGTTTCAGCAGCCAGTAATGCGGGAAGTAGTACTGTTGTCTGCACATCACCCACCTCACCCTCGTCCGGCTTATCTACACCCAAGAAAACTTTTCTGGATGCTGTTATGCTGCAAACAATACGAAAAAAACTCTCAACCCCTGGTGGAGTCTTTGAGTTACAATCCCTGCATTTAGACTCTGGCTTGGATTCGGCGGTGAATGTGGTCAAAGATCGTTATATAATATGTGCCAAACCTAAACATGTACCCGCAACTGCCTTTTCCAAAACTCCTTCCTGCTATCGTCACTTAGTGGATATGAATATGTCTAACCTCAAATGCACTGATGTCTTCACGGGTGAACAGTTCCTATGTAAAGTGATTAATGAGCCCCTCCATAAAGTGCAGCAGGCCTATTTTAAACTCCAGCAAGATCATGACCAATGTCGCAGTTCCATCTATGGCCATCTATTAATACGTGGTATTAAGGATATAGTGTCGCTGAATAAGCAACGTACGTATGTTATATTGGCGCCACCTCGACCGCTTAATGCCTGTGATAGTACTGTTGGAGTATTCGAGGACTTACATACCTACCTGCGCGATAAACATCGTTTATGTGAGACTGAAGCCCGTTCCCTTTTCCATCAGATATGTGAAACTGTGCTGGTGTGCCATCGCAACGGTATCATTTTGCGTGATCTGAAATTGAAGCGTTTCTTCTTTGTGGATGAAGCCAGGTAAGATATAAATAAATTTTATTAGATATTCTTATTAAAATATATTTTATCTCTTCTTACGTTTCTTTAAACTTATTGACTCACTCCCGGATTAGAGTTATTATAGGGTGAATAAACGTAAAAAGTGACGAATTTTATATTTTAAAGTATTTTGCAATAGCTTTTATTGAGAAACATATAAGGGTTATAAAAGAATGCATTCACTATGAAAGGAAAAGTATGTTTAAAAAACAACAAGAAATTAACTTGAACTAGGTATATGCCCATATTTTGAAATTGATCAAAATAATAAATTTTTTAATTTTTTCGAGAAAAAATAATTTAAGGTTACGCAATATTTTAAGTTAGAAATGTATTAATCGGTATTCATGAACTTTTATTTGATGAATCATGCATTTCCTATTTATTGAAGCTTTAATCAATACCTATTTATTTACCGCCGCATGCATAAAAAATATTTCAGGTTTATTAAGCGCTTATTTGACACATTTCTATGGAAAATTTGTCAAATAAACCTGTAATAATCCTAAAATATTTTTTATGAATTATACCGTTAAAATTTTAATTATATATAATGGGTCTTATTGTGTTTGGAGTATTTCGACTTCGACTACGACAATTTGGTCAAAGTTTAAAGAAAATCTGTTGAAGTGTTCTTTTAATCTATTGCAAAAACGTCGTAGTTGTGGACGAAATAAGCCGACCACTATAAGGGGGATTGTAAATAAAGTGCCTTTCGTGTTTATATTCCTTTGGCATCGACTACGACTGTTTTGTACTAGATTAAAGAAAAGAAAATGAAGTTTTTGTAATAGATTAAAGAAAAGAAAATGAAGTTTTTGTAATAGATTAAAGAATTTAATCTATTATCAAAATGTGAATGCGTTTCGAGTTAAATTTATGACATACATACTGTTTTTAGTAGTTGTGGTTTATATACATACATACTAATATCTAGTATTAAATATTTCCATGAACAAATCAGTTTAAAAAATGAACAGAGCAAAAATAAAAGTCAAATAATGGTCAGTTTTGATATACATATTTTAGGGGATTTAATATCTAATGGTTCTAATGTCGGCCATACACTACACAAGTTCAGTGCTCAAGTCTGGCACTGTACAGTGCGTTTGTATAGTGTATGGTTGCGGTTGTGCTATTTACGCAGTGAACTGAGTAAATATCAAAACGATTTTGATATTTGCTCAAGTTTGAAAACTGTACAGTGAACTTGTGTAGTGTATGTTCAAACGCTCAGTTTTGTCGTGATTTTTTAAGAGTTAAAAACAAAAAATGGGCGCAGAAAAAATATTCTGGACAGAGTTCCTAGAATTATACAAAGAATCGCCTGCATTAAAAGCAGTGATTATAGCAATAGAATTATGAAAATCGAAGCCTACGAAAAATTAATTAATAAACTAAAGGAAAAATACCCCGATGCAAATAGAGAAATGGCTGTTAAAAAGATTAACACATTTAGGATTTAGGCTGTTTTTATTGCCACAGCAATTAATAAAATAGAGCAGTATTTGCACATGTTGTCTTCTTCACTTATAGCTTTAAAATAAAAACTGCACAGTTTGCTTGTATAGTGTGTGTCACAAGCTTAGTTTACGCAGTGCCAGACTTGAGCACTGAACTTGTGTAGTGTATGGCCGGCATAACTAAAAAATAGAAACAACTTTACTAAATATTTTTTTACTGCCTTTAGTAATAAAAATAATTTTTCTCTTATGAAGGGTTATAGCAAATTATGTGGGTAAAACTTTGCTTGTGGAAAAACCGTCACATTTTGAAATTCGTATGTATGTATTGGTGACGTAACGAATGTCTATTTTTAATATTCGCGAATACGAATATTTGAAACGAAATTCGCGAATATGAATACGAATAAGTGAAATTTATAGATATTAAATTAGGGCTATATTTACGCCAGCAATATGAAATATTAAAAGATTGTTATGAAAAAGAACTTCCTACTCCTGTTGGCGTACTTTAAAGTTAATAAAAACTACCCAAAATTTTAATGATCGGCAGTAAATAATATTTGAAAATGATACAAAGCACAAATTTCTATAAAAAATTTAATGGATTCGTACAAACTAATATTTTTATCCATTTATTTAAATTTAGTTTAGTATTTATGCATTTATTTATTTAATTTTTTTGGAAAAATATTCGTATTCGCCTGAATTTGACGAATACGAATGCTTCGTATTCGCATTAAAAATGGCCGAATATTCGGCAATTCGAATACGAATCCGAATATTCGTGCATCACTAGTATGTATGTATAAAGATACGAAGGTGGGTCATTAACTTACTGACTTATTAAACAAACGCAGATTTTTATATAAAAAGTTATTTTATTTCTGAACATGGTCTGCTTTGAGTTATATACACTTAGTCCAATGTTCCTCTAATTTGTTTATCCCTTCCAAAAAATATGATATGAATGGCAATCAAAAAAGGCATTTGTTTTTGAGTTGATTCGTCGTTGGAGTCAAACCTTTTCCCCCCCGGGTTTGTTGCAGCAATTCTTGAATATGTGGGAGAGTGTTGAAGTAGAAATATATGCATTTTGTATTCCTCCTCGCTCTTTCTCACTAAAAAATTAAAAAGTTGCTTCACCAAAAATTGCTAGTCAGGACCGGGACTAAATGACGCAGCTTGTTCAATGCTTAATGCGCACACGGTATTAAATTGTTTCCACTTTCTTCTCAAAACGTTCGAAACATACATACAAACTAAAGGACGCATTTTGTTCAAATTTAGACAGGAGTCAATTGACAGTTGCCTGTTACCCAGGAGCAATTTCAGGCGAGAAATTCAAAGAAGACAGATTTAAGGACCCACCCTCATATATTTGAATGTAACGTAAAACACGTGTGTGAATAAAAAAGAAATATTTGCTTTTTTTATTCATACTACCCATTGAGTACTTTATTGCTATTATTATAGTCGTTTTGCTTCACACTATTCAATAAATTGCACAATATTATAAAATATATGGTGTAACTATTGTTTTCGCTACGCTGTCCGTCTGTCCGTCACACGGTATTTTCTCAGGGACCGTAAGAGCTACGGACCCGAAATTTGGACACAGTATGTAGAACCTTGGCCGCTACAACAACAAATACATGAGAATTAAAAATTAAAGGGTGTTCCAAAACGAGCAACGAAAAATGTTAAAATCCCATGTAATATACATACAATTGTATGAACATATGTATATTGAAACTTGAAATTTGTAAAATTAGTGTATTGTTATACAGACTACAACAATTAACACTAAAAAAATTAAAATTAAAGGGTGGTCCATCAGTTAATGCAATTTTGACTATGTAATTTTGACTATGTGCTATATCTTGGAAACTGTAAGAGGCAAACACTTGAAATTTTCAAAAACGGTAAAACTAAAAAAAAACGAAAATTATAAAATCGCCAAAAATTAAAAAAAAATCGCCAAAACGAAAAAAATCGCCAAACTTAAATAAAAATTTCTAACACTAAAATAAATCGACAAATTCGAAAAAAATCGCCAAAATAAAAAAAACGCCAAAAATCGAAAAAATCGCCAAAACGCGAAAATGTCGCCAAAACTAAAAAAAAATTTACGGCCTGGCCCACGATGTCGACAAGAAATTATCTGTCGCTTAGTTATATTGAAAACAAAAACAAAATAAGAAAATTTGTTTTTGTTTTCAATATAAGTATACGATCGATAATTTCTTGTCGACATCGTGGGCCAGGCCGTTAAATAAAAAAAAATCGCAAAAAAAAAAATCGCCAAAATAAAAAAAAATCGCCAAAATGAAAAAACGCCAAAAACCGAAAAAAATCGCCAAAACAAGAAAATAAAGTGTCAAAACTAAAAAAGGAGCCAAAACTTAAAAAAATCGCCAAAACCGAAAAAACGCAAAGACTGGCAAGACAAAAAAACCGAAAAGACTCCAAAAACGAAAAAAAAATGCCAAAACTATATATTATATAGGATGAAGTTTGTATTGAATTACATATCTAGTGTTCGTACGGAACCCTTCGTGCGCGAGTCAGAGTCGCATTTTACTGATTTTTTTTTTCTCACAATATGAGTATATGTAAAAGTAAACACAAGCTACACACACAAAACATGTGATTTTAAGAAATTTTTGATTTTTCGCTATACATACATACACACGTACATACAAAATCGAAAACAAATTATTTAAAAATTTTTTATTTAAAAAATACATAAATTATGTTAAGTACCTGGAAATAATTATTGTACAATGTTGTCAACACATTACAAAATATTTCTTGTTGAGCAATATCAAACAAAAGTCTCAAGCGGCTCATCCATTAAACAATATTATTGCATATGTTGGTGAACATATTATTGTCGTTTTGACCTACATATACTATACAATAAATGGTACAATATTTTCAAAGAAAATATTGCCCAATATTCCAGAAAGTGGAAAAGTAAACAACATTGAACAATGTTGCCACCGCATTACACAATTGTCTTGATTGTACAATAAAAATCAAAAGTCTTGATATTTGCCAAATATATTCGGCCGCCTTTGAATATGACAAACACATTGGCGATATGATTGTACAATACGAAAAATTGCACAGTTATATTGCAAGTGGGTGGGCCCCTTTACGATTTTGTACAACATATTGTGCAATATACCAGACAATTTGTTTGTACAATATCAATTATTGCACAATAATATTGCAAATGTGTCGGTACATCTTGATTCATTACTTTTAATTGAAAATGTATCAACATTCAGCATGTGATGCTGTTTAAAAATTTATCTAATGATCCCATAGCTTTACAGAGCTTATGATAATACGTTCTCACAAATTTATACAAAAAAGAAAACGTAGTGGCGTAAACATGGACACGAAAAATACACGAGCAATTTTTCTCAATAATAAAAATGACATGCACATATACCACATGCATACATATGTACATATCTATATATTTACAACATAATTGTAATGTAGCAACAACAAACACAAACAGCCAAAACAACAATGAAACATTTTAAACTCGTTATTGCCATTAATACACAAACATTGAGATAAAGCTAAAAAAATAAATATAAAAATAAAACAAAACAAATTTTGCAATTCAAAAGAAACATGAATAAATCACTCATACGATCACTGTAAAAATGTGAGATTAAAAATGATTTTTAGAAATTTGCAAAGTTCACGTAAAAATACTCGTAAAGATTGATACATACGAGTACATACATATACATAAATACCTATGTATCTATTTTTATATGAAAAGTTTAATGATTTTTGTTTATTAAAAATGTTTCTTTAACCAAAATATAGGTAATATTTAAATATGTTTTTCGAGGTACATACATATGTATGTGCATATTTATCTACATATCTGTTATATTTTTCAAAATTATGATGAACTAAATACTTTTGCAAAGGTTTATAATTAAAAGAACTAGTGCATGCATGCATGCACTACAGTACAGTGTGTACAGTTTCCGCTTTCGATAAAATATTCTGAAACAAAATTCAAAAAGATTGCTTTAACATGAAATCCCGGCTATTTCACTTATATTGTTAACAATTGTATAGGTACCTAATAGTTTTTGTAATTTTAAAATTGTTGTTATGGCAACATTTGTAATAACATTGAACATACATATATACATATATAGATACCTACATACATACATACATATGTACGTATCTGAAAAACTAATTTTGAAATCAATACCACGAAATACTCAAAATTTACGCCAACAACACAACACAACCACCACCAAAATCACACACTACACCACCAATACGTTACCAAAAGACAGGGCCAACAATTACAAAATAAAAACAATAACAAAAAAAAAAAGACTCGAGAATCCCCTCCAATTTTATTTTTGTATGAGCACGCTTACAAACACTAGTATTAACACGCATGCGTCACCCGCAAATTGTAAATTATCACCATCCGTCCCCTCTGCCACTCTTCAAGTTTCTGTTTCATGTAAAACAAAAAACTTGATTCTTTTAAACAGCCGCAAAAAATACACATACATACAAACCTGCATTACGTTTCAAAACTTTAAACGGCTGCAAAATTGCATTTTGTATACATTACTAAACAATTTAGCAACGTGTTTCCAGCAGTGATGCCAACTTTTTTGGCTCTAAAGGCACATCAACATTTAAAAAAAGCACTTAAAAGCGTAATTTTGATATCTAAATAGCTTAAAAAGCACTTACGTGAAAAACGACTGAAAATCCATAACGTGAATTTAATGTGAAGTTTAGTAATGTTTGAAATTTTCTTAGCTATTCTCCATTTAATGAATTATATCAGACGAAAAATGTATGCTTTACACTGAAAAAATAAATACGCCGAGTAATTATTAAAATAATTTTAAGAAATACACAAATTTCTTAAAAGCACTAATTAGTGCTTTTTCTTATTTTGGCACTAACGCTCAAAATTTGGCGTTTTGAGTCTTCAAAAAGTACTAAAAATAGTGCCAAAAGCACCAAGTTGGCATCGCTGGTTTCCAGTGTAGCCGTTGGTGAATTTCAAAAATGGTTAATATTTCTATTTTTTTTTTTTAACAAAAAGTTCAATAAACACAAGAGAAAGTATGCTTCCCTCAGTCTTCCACCCAGCTGAATTAATACTTTGCAAAGTGAACCTTGCGTATCTAAAAGGAGTATAGGTACATATCGCACATTTACTTCAATAGTGGCATAACTCAAAAAAACCAGTTTTGCAGAAAACGTGTTTTAAGTTTTCAATTTGCATACAACTCAATGGAGAAATGAAAAAAAAAATCTTCTCTCAGGAGGTGATGGTACAAGCTATTTATATGAAATTTTTACACAAGATAAAATACGAAATGCCGCATCTTTCTGCATTATTCACTCAAAAACCCCATTTTTTGAGTTATGCCACTATTGAAGTACTTATTTTTGATTTTGGATTCGTTCGGTTTAGTAGTTTGAAATTTATTTGCAAAAAAATTGTTTTTTTGAAAACATTTTCGAATATTCTCAGAATTAACTGAACCGAATATCTATCTATCGATAGTGTCACTATCGAAAGTTTTCGATAGTTTAAATATCTCTATAGATATATCGATTCCAGTAGCTCGTTTCTGTATTTCTCGCATCGTAAAATTTCCCGCATGAAACGAGAGAATCGTACCAAAAACAGTGTAAATTGAAACACAAAATGGCTTTTCTCACATAAGTGTTTCTGTATATTTACTTTGCGAGCACTTTCTGTCAGTTAAGTAAATTTCCATCAATTATTGGAAGGATGTGAGAAAAAGTGTTTCTGTAACAATATTTTGTGAAAAGTTTCTCGCAAGAACTGTCAAAACAACTCGCATTTTAAATTGGTGCGAGAACAATCAAATTTGGACAAAAATATATGAGTTTTTTAATTTGTGTGTGAAAATATGAAAAATAAATTATTTGAAAAGATATGAAACGAATTGTTCAACTAAAATTATAATTAACGAGTCGATATGATTATGTTTATTTAGAATTTTTTTTTGGGTAATTTTCATATGTAGAAATAGTTGATAGAAAAAACTTATTTCAAGCATTTTACATTCACTTTATATACATGTTCATTATTTTATTTTCTTTTTCTTGTATATATTTCCTTTTTTTGTTATTAAAATAATACTTTTGTGACATTTTGTTTTCATTTGACACTCGATGACTGGAAATATTCCAGTCAAAACAAAATCAGTGTTGTCTGTTCTCGCATTCAAATACAGAAACACTTTTTTCTCACATATCGAGAAACGATGGAATTTTGTGTTTCACATTTCATGTGAGAAATTTTACGATGCGAGAAATACAGAAACGAGCTACAGACTATCGAAAGTTAAAAAAAAAGCTAAAGATATATCGACGATACTATCGTGATAGTATCGATCGTGATAGGTTCTCCTAAATTGTACATATTTATTTACAATAAAAATTCCAAACAAAATATTTTTAAACAAAACAACACAAAATAAAATAAAATTTTATTTTTCAGTTTAATAAATAACAAAATTAAAATAATTGTATGAAAAATAAGTGAGAACAGCGGAAGAAATTTTACCGTCATTCAGTTATTTTTGTTTATGAAAAGCAATATATTCACATATTTTGGTTTTAGTGGTGTCTCATTTACTATCGATAATAACTAAAAAATATCAATTGTTTTCAAGTTTTAATCGATGGCAGAATTAAAACATCGATAGTCACAAAAAAAATTAACTATCGATAGTATCGATAGTGCCATCGATAGTATAAAAAAATCTTTACACTGGCAACACTGATCATGACTTCCCAAACTGTTTTATAAAAGACAGAATTCTTCTTAGCTTAGGAAGTATGTATATTTCTATGATCAGCTACCCAGTATTTAACCAAGTATACGCTTATACATATGTAGATATGTACATATTACATAGATATGAACATGGGGAAATATTTACATGTAAAAACACGTACATATGTACATACCCTGAAGGAAATGTCGATGGTGAAAATGTACTGAGTCGCTTTTGACTGTCACCAGTACTACTCTATAATTATTCCCCATACAATACTTTATGCTATAGACATTTAGCATGTGCTTGTCATTGAAAATCTACTAATTAGTAACACTAAAACAATTGACTAGGTACTGACTACGTAGTTCCTATGGCAACATGGAGACATACCAACCAGACATTTCTATACCTTAAGTACATACAAATTTATTTATATTGACAAGTTGTTGCAAAATCCACCATAAATACAACACATCTGTTTTCTCTCTTTTATACTGACGAATAGAAGAGAAATTGTAGACAATGAGGGCAATTATGAATACAATTCCGCGAAAAATTTTTCCCGGGGAAAATTCCAACTAATGGCGGCAAGTAATAGGGAAAACAAAAAATTCTAATTGGAAAAGGGAGAAATTTCTCGCGGAATTTTATTCCTAATTGCCCTGAATGTAACTACTACTGGAATTTTAGTGTTGACATAAACACATTTGGCCCCAGTCTGACTGCAGGGTATGTACTCGTACATTCAAGCAAGTATGTGTATGTGGCTTTGAAATTGGCGAGGGCTGGTTTTTTGTATTATTTTAATAATAAAAATTTATTTATTTAAGATATTTTTTTAGAATTACTAAAAGTACTTTGAACAACTGTAAAGTGGACATTGAGAAATTCTGTGGTTTTCATTAATAACAGCACATGTCTAAAAATTTAATTTTTTCCGTAGAGCAAAAAAAATTTCTTTCTTTAGCTTATTTGAAAAAAAATAGAAGTTGTTATTTAAAAAAAAATATATACATATTTTTTTTCGAATTTATCGTAAGCGACATGTAACCGAAAATTTACTTTTTTTATTGAAATTAGAATTTTATGGGCCTACCCATAGTTTAGAATTAACTAAATGCTTGTGGTTGATAACTTTTAAGATACGGGCTCTAAAATTTTTTGTAAGCGACAATTTACGTATGTAAAACAAATTTGAATATAATGAAAAAAACCTTATCCTGAAAAATTTAATTTTTGTCTAAAATAAGGCTCGATATGTATTGTCCATATTTTTTTAAAATTTCTTAGAACTTTCTAAAAAGCATTTAAAATTTAACAATTTGATATCATAAACTACATCAATAGGTTGTTATTAATGAAAACCACAGAATTTGAAAATTGTGTAAGTACCGTGCAATTATTTACACAAAGTTGTTTCATTGATTATTTTTTGTTGTGCAAGTAATCGTTCATATGTATGTATGTATATATAAATAGATGCATTTATTATTGATATTCAAAATGTCAATCAGAGAATTTCGGTTAAAAGCTGGATGATTAACCGAAAATTTCTGAAAACAAAGTTTTTACTGTGTAACTTTATACAACAGTCGTAAATTGAAAACTTAAACTCGTTTTCTGGCGAACTAGTTTTTTTTTTTTTGAGTTAAGATGTTTCACTGAATGGCTGATATGTATCAAATAATTGCTCAAATAGGTATAAAATTATACATATTTTTTGTTGTTTTATCGACATTTTATATCTTTATTTATTATCGTCTTGATTCCAAAAATATTTAAGGTCATTGAACAGCAAGCACATTGTCGTCCGTCTATGACATCGAGAAGCTAATTTTACGTTTTCTTTTTATTTAATAAATGAAATGCTTATAGTGTAGTACATATGTATGTAAGTATGTATGTATGAATATGATATGTACATATGTATGTGCATGAATATGTTAAGTATATACATTCTTACATACATATGTATATGATTATACGTAAGAATTGCTAAATACATGTGCAAATATGTTCCTACGTAACGTACATACTATATTGTGCCAAATAAATTTGAATTCCTACAATACAACACATACATACATACATACATACATATGTATGTATTTTCCTCAACACCATTTACCTACTTTTTTATAATATCGTTGAAATTAAATTAATTTAATTCTATGAATGCATATTACATACATATGTGTGTACAAACCATAAATATTTACATACATGTGTATGGAAATTAAAAGAAATTATGTATTCTAGTCTAGATATTTTCCATGTAGATAATTAAACAAATACAAACTGAAAATGGGAGTTCCCTGCAAAATAATGCGACTAGTCCAAAGAGGAGTAGGAGTACCACAAAACTACTCCAAATATATGAAAAAAGGTGGTCGATTTAACATTGCGATGTCCTAGGGTTGGACCACATGGTCCAACTTTGCATTACATCGGACTAACCCCAAAACTACTCCATATGGAGTAGTTATAGACTACTCGCATCAGGGAAGGAAAATGACTTCTTGGATTTTGTATCAACTATGAAAACATATGTAATGTACTTTTTAGACCATGACGGTACCATTTTTTTAATATTTATTAATAAAAACAGAAACTTAACAAAAATGTGTATACGAATTCAGTATATAATAAATAATAATATAAAAAAATATTAAAAATTACATTCATAAAGGTACATTCGTAGATTCGACTACATATTATATTAGAGATTAAAATAAAACATACACACAAAGAAATTAAAGAGAACATAGGCAAAATTAATGTAACCATATAGTGAAACATTGACATTTTTAAATTGTTCCAAATAACTCGCGGTAGTACCGCGGTACCAACAAGGTCAAAAATGTACCATAAAAAGTACAATTGTACCATACAATTTGTGAGTGCCTAAGAAGAACGATCATATTCGTTTAAACACGAACACTTATCGTACAGCATTGAATGCTTGAATGCAAACGACATGGGACCATGATGTAACTAGTCTGTTTCATCAAGATTGGACCACGTACTCCAATATTTTTTGCAGGGTTCAGATGCACAATATTGGTCCTTTATTTATAGGGATGTGCTGGGAATTAATGGCGCGTTTAACAAACGATAAATTTTTTAATAAACTCCTTAAAAAGCATTTTTAATTGTTACATTTTTCTAGTTATTTTTTTTTTGCCTTCGATGACTAAATTAATTTCTACAAACTTAACTTTCAATGCACAAAATCATCCAATCAATAGGATAGGACAGAACATTCAAATCTACGAGTAGCATTTTCCAGCACATCTATTATTTTAGTGCTACTCGTATTTAAAACTGAAAAACTTAATTTCTACCCTGTTTCCACAAGTCAGGCAAGCGATTCGTTTAGAAATTTGTTTCATACAAATCACTCAAAATAAATTTAGTAAAGCGCGACTTTGACTCGCACACGTAGTGTTCCATACTTACACTAGATAAAGGGTGTTTTTTATTGAGGTATAGAACTTTAAGTTGGCATCACTTTTTTAACTGGCGGCCATTTTGTCAGCTGTCAAGTGATTAATATTTAGTTTGGTTTGCCATTTCATCATGAACAGGTTGACAAAAGAACAACGCTTGCAAATCGTGCAAATTTATTTCGAAAATAATGGTTCAGTTCGCGAAGTTTACCGCAAGCTCCGTCCATTTTATGGTCGACATAATCGTCCATCAGAGCAATTAATTCGGTTAACCATGGATCGTTTTCGCACTACGTTTACTCTATGTGATAATACGCATCCGCAGAGACGTCGAACAGTTCGCACCGAAGAAACAATTGCCGCTGTAGAGCAAAGTGTTGAAGAGGACCCGAATGAATCGATTCGCCACCGTGCACAGCAATTGGAGCCGACTAACCGACTATTTTGTTCCCGAATTGGATGGCATGAATGTGGATGAGTTGTGGTTCCAACAAGACGGCGCTACATGCCACACAGCGCACGTCACAATCGATTTATTGAAGGAAACATTCGATGAGCGCATAATTTCGCGGAATGGACCTGTCAATTGGCCACCAAGATCGTGTGATTTGACACCATTGGATTATTTTCTTTGGGGATATGTGAAGTCGCTCGTCTACGCCAACAAACCAGAAACGTTAGGGGACTTGGAAGCCAACATTCGTGGCGTTATTGCCAACATACGGCCCCATATGCTCGAAAAAGTGGTTGAAAATTGGACCTGTAGAATTGGCTTTATTCGAGCCAGCCGCGGCGGCCACATGCCCGAAATCATATTTAAACATTAATAACATAAAATTATCCTTCCAATAAAGCCAAATTGATGGACATTAAAATGATTTTCTTGTGTTTTATTTCAATTCGAAGTTCTATACCTCTAAAAAAACACCCTATATGTAATACTATACGAACTTTAGCTTTTTTTTTCGTTTTTAGTTTTTTTTTAGTTTTGGCGTTTTTTTAGTTTTGCCACTTTTTTCGTTTTTGGTGTTTTTTCGGTTTTGGCGATTTACTTTGGTTTTAGAGATTTTTTTTCGTTTTGGCGTTTTTTTTTATTTTGCCGACTTTTCCTGTTTTTGGCGATTTATTTAAGTTTTAGAGATTTTTTTAGTTTGGCTCTATTTTTCGTTTTGGCGATTTTATAAATTTGTGATTTTTAGGTCTTAGCGTGGAAGCAGGATGTTCATATTTTTATATATAACTTCAATATTCTCGTACATAATTCACATTCGAACTCAACAACCTCTAGAGGTTATAAAAATACATATTTATCAAGTTTTTCTAATATTCATTAAAAATTTTAAATGACAAAACTTAATCGATAAATTCTTGAAAAAATCAAAAAAAATCCCCTTAACGCAATAAAAAGCGAATTATTTATTCTTGTGAAATTTGTCCTTTTTTTAAATCAAAATTTCGCTGCTATAGATGTTGTTTCCCCCCTCTCTTATTTATGATAAGGATGAATTTAAATTTGAAAGAACAAATTTCATAATATTATGGATGAAAAATCTCAAGTCATGAAAGTTGTAATTTTTTTAGCGAAAGAAATATAACAATGAATAATGTAATATTTGTATTAAAAAATAATAATTTTGTAAAAAAAATTTCATCACTTTTGGAAATTAAAGTTTTGAAATAGCTAGAGATTTACAGCCTTATTTATAAAAATTATTAAGGCTTTATAAAGAGTTTTTAAGACAAATTTTCATACAAAATTTCTCTTAATAAAGCCTTTACAAAGCCTTAATAATTTTTATAAATAAGGCTGTTAATATTTTTCTAAACGAAAAGTATTCTACTAATATTAAGTTTTTCTCAATTCATTAAAAAAATATAAATATTTATTTATTTATTACATATTCTACAAAGTAAATTTAGTAGAATATGGTGTTGCACAAGTATGTACGGAGTAACTAGACCATATGCCCAAGATGTTATTAACAGAATTTTAAAAAGGTTTTGTGACTGACTATACACGACCTATGCCTTCACATAGCAAGAAACTTTCTGTGAAAAAATATAAATATATTTATATATTTATGATATATTATATTTATATATTTATGATATATTATATTTATATATTTATTTATTTGAAATTCAATATTTAATGTCTCAAGAATTTGTGTTGAAGTCTACTGAAGCGTTCCTTAACCAGGAACGAAATGCATATAGACACTTAACCAACAAAGCAAACAAAAATTATTAATTCATTTAAAAAAAAAAATTTTAAATAAAAATAACAAAAATTAAAAATTTTAAAAACCCCCGACTTTTTTCAGAAAAGATGTTATATCTTCTAAACGGCTGGACCGATTTTCTTCAAACATAGCTAAGAACCCTCTCGATTAAGTCATCTTTCAAACAGAAAAAACTAAATGAAAATCCGTCCAGCCGTTTGGCCTGTACGTGGACACGGACAGACACACAGACACACACTACAAACTTATAACACCCCTTTTTTTAGTCGGGGGTTAAAAATACCCTTTATTGCAATAAAAAGGGAATATTTTATTCTTGTGAAATAAAAAATCAAATAATGAATATAAGCTTGAAGGAAAAAAAAAATCATAATATTATGGAAGAAAAATGTCAAATCATGAAATTTGTTATTTTTAAACGCAAGAAAAATAATGAATCAGAGGTAATAAATATTCGTATTAAAAAATTTCATCCCTTTTGGAAACTGAAGTTGTGAAATTTTAGTTCACCTGTTAGATCTTAAAATATCGCATTATATATTATTATATCGCTTAATATAAAAAAGGCCTAACTCGAATTTTCGATATTTTACAGGAGATGCAAAAAACTGAAGAAAAAATAAAGCATTTACATGCAGAAATAGTTTTTAAAGTTGCCATAAGTCCTTGATTTTGAACTGTAACGTACTAAGATCTTCAAGGAGGATGCAATTATACGTCGTCGCCCAGAAAACATTAAAAACACGATTTCGAAAAAAATTGAGTTAGGCTCTTTTTATATTAAGCCATCGGTATGTATATTAGAGGCGTTCTAGAACTAGAGATTTGTTCGTAATTGTAAAACTTTCCATGGACCAGGAATTTCTAACACTTAGGCCAAGTTCTTAATGCTTAGATAAATCTTAGTAAATTATTAATTAATTAATTTGTTTGGTTTTTTTTTTTTTTTTTTTTTTTTTTTTTTTTTTTTTGTGGAAAACAGTGTATTTATATTATATATTTTTTTAAATAAATTTCTCAATTTGTCCCACTATCTCAGCTCTCTCGTTCTAGTCTTCTGTTTTGCTCCAAAATTATTGCTACACTAATAGCATATGTATACTCACATACAAGTGCACACTACAATTGGCCTCACATATCGCACTACTCCATACATTCGTGTATTCATCATGGTCTTGCCTCATTCATGGTGATTTAAAAAAAAAAATGGAATATACCATATGAAAAAAAAAAATTTGCGAGGTCATTCATTGTAATTGTGTTTTATCATTATTATTATTTTTATAGTAATTTTTCTCTTCTTCTTGTTGTTTGGAGCTCTTTTTTTTTTGTAACAAAAATAAAATTTTGCTTGTATTTCGCCTCGATTCTTGTTTTAGTTCATGGAGTGCTGGTGCTTTTTTAACTCTTCTTCATCGTTGTTTGCATTTCATTGTTTGGTTACTTTAGCTGTTGTACTTTTGTTGTGGTATTCGTTTGTTGTATTGATATCAGGGTCAGTTCGAGGTTTCATATTGTTGTAATACTTGTTGAAATTGAGTTTTTTTTTTTTGTATGTGAAGCTTTTGGGTGTTGCTTGCTGCTGCTGCTTGGCTGGTAACTAATATGTACAAGAGTGTATTATGCAGTTAATAATTATTATACACAGCATTTAATTTGTGATTTGTTGTTGATGTTGTTGGTTTTGTTCGAAGTGATCTTGCTGGCAATGAATTTATTACAAAATTTAAGTTGTAGTATGTCTTATATTTATGTACATACATACATACATACATACATACATACATACTACTACCATTAGGGTATGGGCGTTATTTTTGTAATTTTCTCGAGATTTTACATACTCTTTTTAAATATTTACATATCGCACACTAAATCATAAATAGCCACAACTCAAAAAAAAATCAGATTTTGCGGAGTGGCAAAAAACAAGCATAAGGTGCTATCTAGGCGCACAGTAGAGCGCCAGCCCAAGTTCCGGCTAATGCACGCAGTGTGTATGTATATATACAGGAAGCCATTCGTTGTGTTTTTACCCCCTTTATAAATTCTAAAATTTAATTCATAATTAGAATTAGTTCACCTCATATGCGAAGTTTGAAAGTTTTACAACAAAATCTTCCTGAGATATGTATGACTCACTTGACCATTCATCAAATTGAATCACTTCCGCTATAGCTAGAGAGCTGCAATTTGGTACACTAGTAGACCTACATATTTAGGTGACTAACCACCTAGAAAAAAACTGAAAATCCGAAAATTTTAACCAAGGGGGCGGGTCTACGCCCATAAAACACAGGATTAAAAAAACATATCTAAGGCGTTTAACTCAAGCGATTTTATTGAAATTTGGCATACATGTTGCAATAATGCAAGGCTATACATTTTCGTTGAAAGAAGTGGGCGTTAACACGCCCATACAATTTAAGCCTCCTATTTCATGTACTTCGGCTCAGCACATTTAAATATACTATTTATGTAAGTTACCAACTTACCATTGAAACTTTGCATACACATTGCAGTTATGCTAGTCTTTGATTTTGCGTTTTCAAAAGTTCTAAGAAGACTAAAATTTATGCTTTATTTTACATATTTCTACACAGATGACTTTTTAAAAATTTAAATCTTTGCAATGATACAATATTGCACCCATCACACTCTAACCCATTATTTTACGTAACTCTGCCATTTTCAACTGACGCAGACTAGAAATTTTAAGTTTAAAAATCTTTATTTTAAAAAACCTTTCAAAAAGTAGTCAGATCCTCATAAAAACATAAATGTGAAAAAGGCCAAGTTCCTTTCCAAAAATTTCACCCATCAAAAGCAGTGAGATAAAAATTTTGACCAAGTTCTTGTTTGGTACAATACCTATCACTGATATATGTTATGTATTATATAAATTTGTAATCGTAAGGGTGTCATATACATAATTTCTAGATAATCTGCTAACTTGGCAATAGGACCGGCAGTTCCGGAGATTATCTCTTACAAACATATAAACATAGAAACATACAAACTTTTCATCTTTATAATATTAGTATAAATGATGTAAATCTATCGTGCAATGTTAATCTATCGTGTATGCTGAGTAGGTAGACCTTCATGCATTTTGACCGTGAATACTGCGCTTTGATAATTTTGACTTGTGACTGTTTATGATTTAGTGTGCGATATGTACATATGTTACAACGTAGCTGCAGAAGCATTAGAACTAACAAAAAAAAAGTTCAATTTCAATTGTTGCGGTTGTCAGTTGTCTGCATTTAAAACTAGTAATAAAATTGAGGTCAAGTTACGAAAAATAATCAAGAATAAAATGGCTTTTAATAAAGAATAATTATCAGGCTGTTTGTCAACAACATAATCATAATGCAAGAGAAAATTACAAAAATGCATACTTATGTACATTAGAGTGGGTCAATTTGTATGGATGAAAAAAAATTCACCAAGCGGTTATCAAAATTGTAATCTACGACGAATTCTAAGAAGGTTCGCCCAAGGAACCATGGGTCTAAAATCAAAATCGAGCTTCCCATTTTTAACGAGAAACTTTTTCTAGGTATTTTATACATTTTTTTTAATTTGATAAAATTTTATTGAGTCTAATAAGAAGAAACTTGACAAAACTGATTATGTTTCGGCTTGTTCGAAAGGAAATTTCATAAACTTTGGAAAGCTGTTTAGATAGCTAAAAATTGTTGATGTTTAGGTTAATTTTAAAAAAGCTTTTAATGAAAATTGATATTAAATTATGGAAAAATGAAAAACTTGGATGTTAAATGGTACACGAAAAATTTAAAGAACGTTGTGATCTTTAAAAATAATTTAGATAGATGCTTATAAAATGTTTTTATTTAAATCAGGGATGGAAAATGTACTTTTTTAGCACAATTTGTACAATTTAGCACCATAGTACCCCAATGACCAATTTAGCACTATTGACAAATATGTCTTATCCCAGCTAAAAAAATATGTATGGAGCATATGTATATGAAATCCTATATATGGTTCGGATCCAAAAAAATGAGGGTATAGGGGCATATTTGATTATATATATTCATACATTTTCATACATGTATGTGTAAATATTCCCTCTACAGTACGCAAAGTTCATATTCATACTCTCTTGATTCACAAAAGCGTACTGCTGTGCAATAAAATAAAATACTTTTTTTTAGATTTTGAACAGGGAGGTTGTATTTAATGAAACATTTGTTTGGACAAATAATGAAAAACGAACTAAAAGTAATTTCGTTCATCATTTTAAGTTAAAAGCTTAATCAATTATTTAAAAAATACAAAACTCATATTCGTACATAAAATTTAATTTAAGAAATCAGATTAAAAACTAATGCAATTAATTATAAAAGAAAAAACAATAGTTTTCAACATAATTTTTTGCAGTAATATGAATTTTGTTTCTTATCTAGAGAATTCTGTTATTTTCTATAAAATTAATGACTCGATTATCCTTTTGATTATTGATATATTAAATGGGGCCACAATGTATAAAATCATACAAGAATGTTTTTTTTTAACAAAAGTTTTTCTTTTTTAAACTTTGCATACCGTATATATTTTCTAATGGATTTCCAATTCAGCACTGTTAAAATGTCAAGCTTTTTGATTGCAAAAACGATCTTATGTGAGATATCATGTATGCATACATTCTCCATATATTAAATTTTATTTCTATATATGGATCCACATATGAAGAGCTTCATAATTAAATTTCCATATATGAGCTCATATAATTATTATAATACAATTCATATATAAGTCCATATATTAGTTCATATATAATAGTTTTCCCATGTATAATCCCATACATGAATTCATACATATTCATATATAGTTATATACATTCATATATTACTAATATATGGACGATATATAATTTTTTTTAGCTGGGATGTTATTATATGCCACAAATGGCAACGTTCTCTTTCCGAACAAGCCGAAACATAATCACTTTTTTCAAGTTTCTTAAAAGACTCAATAAAATTGTAGCAAATTAAAAAAAAAATATAAATAAAATACTTAAGGAAAAGTTTCTCGTTAAAAATGGGAAGCTCGATTTTGATTTTAGACCCATGGTTCCTTGGGCAAACAATCTTAAAATTCGTCTTAGATTACGATTTTAACAACCGCTTGGTCGAGAAAAAAATTGACCCACTCTAATGTACATATCTACATAATTATGTATGTAGTTTATATACATACATATATTATATCCCGTAATTCCTATTAGGAACATAGGACCACAGTTTAGGATGAAAAGCTGATTAGGCTAGAGCATCCGATCCTAGTGCTGGGGCTGTCAGCAGACCTCCAAGCCGCAAAAAAAGTTTGGCAGTTGAGAAGTACATACATGTTTACATAATTTTTGCAAATATCTATCTATTAATGTGTGTATGGGCATTTCCACAAAAAAGTCCACTTTTTGTCACGTTATGTTACTTGCTGACATATATACATAAGCTGGTCTTTCAAAGAAAGATATATACTTTTGCATATTTCTCTTAGAAAAAGGTAGGAACAAATATCGAACAGCATGACTCTAAATTACAAACTTAATTGCTTGGTGACGTAACGTGAACGTAACTGTGGAAATACCCATATGTATGTATGTATCTGCAGACTGCAGTTCAATTAATTTACATTGTTCCAAATCATTGTTCTTTATAATTTTTATATGTACATATATACATACATACATACATGCCTATAACTAATTTATACATAAATGCAATATAAATTTTGATTCGTATGAAAGAATATTCTTATACACTACACTAAGAAAGCTGGTGTCCCAGTCGAATTCATGAGGTCGCACTTTTACTAGTGCTCCACTGGGGCATTTTTCTTCTCCTTATTCCCAGAAATTCCTAGACGACCATGGTTTTTAGGGACCCGTTTGGGTCCTCTACATATCAAAATATTGAATCGCCTTCTTACTGGCCACTCCTATGATGGTGTGTATTTACACATGATCAGGGTCCGGGCCTCGGCTTTGTGTTCCAATTGTAATGTGGTTGACAACGCTGAACACATGATATTTCATTGTTCAGAGTATAACAGTATTCGTTTGAGACCCGAAATTTTTAACGATTTCTCTTGACCTTTTTTCCTTACTGAATTCACACAACTCTGATATTTTTTCAAAATTATGTTTATTTATTGATGAGGCTAAGATTGCCGATCGGATTTAGACCTTCATAACAACGCTTACGCAAGTTTTACCCCCGACTTTTGCGGAAGTAGGCATTTTTCAATGCCCAACGTTTTTATCACACACTTTAGTACTAAACTAATTAGATAAAACATTTAACTGCTAGTACACCACTAGATGTGTTAAAGTCATAATAAACCTGCGTGCTGTCATTTCATAATTTATGGAACATTTAACTGCTGCTACACCACTAGATATGTTAAAGTCATAATAAACCTGCTTGCTGTCACTTCATAATTTGTGGGATACCCTGGCTTTGTGGCTGTGTGCCTCTGCTGCCATTATAACTTTTAGAATCCAAAAAATAAAAAAAATAAAAAATACACTACACTAAACCTATTCGATATTTTTCGAAAGTTTGAAAAAAATTAAAAAATTTTAATCAATGCTAAAAATTCATCTTGGAAATATTCGTATATTTTACATTTTTAAAATTTCCATGCATGACTCATGTTTATTTTTGTTAAATTTCAAAATTAAATTCCAAATTTTGGAAAATGTAAGTATGTATCTGTTGTGTAGTTAGTAATGTTGTAGCATAGTGTAGCATAATGTAGCGTAGTGTCGTATAAACATTTATAAATTTTCTTTTTTTTTTAACACCACGCACAATTTGTACATTACTGATGAGAAAGTGCAAAATCCTGGAAGAAAAGCTTGCATTTTTTGTCAAATATTGAATAATCTAAAAATTTATCCTCAAGATCGAAAGATTAAATATCTCCTCTATTCGTTTCTTAATGATTTTCGTCACAACTTTACTACTTCTTGTGATCAAACTTGGATATCCTCCAACTGATAATGATGGACCACCTGCTGCTATGACCCACCTCTCAACCAACATCACTCAACCAACATAATGCGAATGCACTGTATCCTAGACAGATTCTGTGCTTTCATCTTCATACTCGTATCATTACTTATAACCAACCATCTTGTAATCAAGTGCCTTCGGAGATGACCTTTCAGTAGCTTTCGATGTGGATGAAACTCCTCCTGGCACATGGCGCATGTACTATACTGTATCTTAAGGAACATCATCATTCGACCAACATCATCTTCATTTCTTATTAATTTACAGAATTGTAATTTAATAATTTTAATTAATAGGTAAATAGAAAATGTTTCCTTTGCGAATTTATATTCAAAGCAATTAGTTCAATTAGTTCTACATATGTACATACTTACATATCGTCATATAAATTCAAAAAGGGCGTATCCTACAAAAATTTCAAAATCGTCTTTTTGATTGATTATGATGTAATATGTACCCACAATATTTTTATCCGAGTATGCTCAAAAATATCAAATTTATTAACGAAATTCAAAAGAATACTGAAAACTAAATGCACTAAAACTTATAATGTGTTTTGTTTCTTCTGTAAAAAATTTATGTACATATGTATATGACGATATGTATGTATAAAGAATTCAGCTCACTAATGATTCCATTGCGTAAATGACAAAAAAATGCAATATATTGTTTTCAATATACATACATACATACATAAATTCTCGAAAGAATTTGGTTTTTACAAAAAAAAAAAAAAACAAAAAAAACACAAGAACATTTAATGCCAGAGTTGGGTGCTTAGAGATGAGCGATCCAATCCAACTTTTTAATATGAATTATAAATCCAACTTTTTAATATGAATTATAAATTATAGTGATTTATAAATTGCTGTTCTTTTTAAATAGTGATTGAGATGATGGTTTAGCAGATTTGTCAAGAGACAAAAAATTGCAACCGACTAACTTATGGAATATTGATTTAAAAAAAGGTACAATAAAGTTTTAAAAAACTTCTAATTATCTATTTTAAAGAACTTTATTTCAAACCGTCACCTAAAATCCAAAAGGTCGTAACAACCAAAAAATGCAAAATAAACTTTTTAATTGATTATGATGTGATTAACCGAAATACACACATATTTCCTTAGAATTTTACTCACATATGTTCAAAAATACCAATTTTATTCATTATTCAATTTGGTTTTTTGCTTCTCCTCTAAAAAAGTAAAAAGTGTACTTACGACCTTTTGGATTTTAGGTGACGAAATGAACAGCATTAATAAACTCAAACACAGAAGTGCACTTCTGATTTATCAGTCTGTGTAATTAAGCAACAGGTTTGGAAATATCGCTCATCTCTATTGGGTGTAGTTTACGAAATTGTGAGTGCACTAGATATTTCACCAACAAAATGTTTTAATTAAGTGAATCACCAAAAAAGTAATGTTTCACTGCCACTAAAAATGTTCACTGTCACTAATAAAGACAAAGAGGTGCGGGCGGGGCTACTGAAGAGTTTGAGGATATGAAGGAAAATAATTTGATTTTTTTTAAGAAAACTAAAGTGGGGTCACACTATCGAACATGAGTGACACTAAAAAATTCATGTTTTGAATGATAATGTTGACTGTTCAGACTATCGATCATGTTCGACACTCAAACCTACATTGAAGAAAAATTTGGACATACAAACATGCAAAAAAAAACACAAATTGGATGCATATTATTGCTAACAAAAATGTTTTATAATGAATTATTTTAATTTTTTTATATGTATCTTTAACAACTCCTCGTACGATTTTGTCTTAACATTTTGTCTTTAACAAAATGTTAAACTGACTGACGCTTTTTGGTACACACTATCAGTCAGAAACCAATATGGCCTGACTGTCACTCAACCACAAAAAATTCTGTGGTTGACTTCACTGACGAAATTCGTGTTCACATTATCGATCAATGTAAAGTTTGTAGCAAAACTGTCACTCATGTTCTATAGTGTGTACCAGGGAAAGCCCATTGATACAAAAAATGTTGGATACTCCCGCACATATTGAACATTTTTTATGCTAGTGCGTGTTGATATCTATTCATTCTCATACTTGCGTATACCCCTGCGCACTTTATTTCATACTTGTATGTATCGTTGCGCGTTCTTCGTTACATCCCGCATATCTACGCATATCTATCGACATACCCATGACTTGCAACACATTCGGTTTTTTAAATATTTTTTGATAAGTGTCACCAGAAATACTAGTTTGTAGTTGTTGAGGTAATAACATTTTTTTCAAACTATTTTAACATAAAATTCAATGAAAATGTTTTACCCACACACACACACTCTTCGCAGTCCTTAGATTTAAAAGCCTTATTAAATATTTACGGGAGTAATTTGACCACGGGTATAGAAACACGCTCCATTTTAGATCTGAGCTAAGAGCAGAATTAGTGGAAGAAAGGTTGAACCATGGCATTCTTTAGAATTTTTGCAATTTTAGCGCTTGTTTGTCGCCAATTTTCGCGAAAAAACTGAATTTTTAGCCAAATTTTGGCTTTTTTTTTACCATTTTACCGATTTTTAATCCATTTGCATATTCTATTTGATGTTAGCGAATTTTCGCCATTTCATCATTCCTTAGATCTTTAAGTATTTGTAAGTTATTTTAGGGATATATATCGCAAATGTTTTCTTTTTTTTTGCAATAAAAGTGATTATTCCCAATTATTTGTCTTTTTTTTTGATATATTTTATCTTTTTTTATGTTACCAAGTTTTTGCTAATTTTCGACATGGTCGCAAATTTTTCCAAGTTTTTGACATTCGTTACAATTTTGGTGTTTTTTTTAATACATTTTAAGGCTTTTTTCAATTAAAAAATTATTCACGAATTTTCGCAACTTTTTGTAAGTGAGATTGTTTTTGATTTTTAAAATCTACTGAGTATTTTCGTTCACATTTTTTAGGTTTTGGACATTTTTTTAAAATAATATTCGCATTATTGCAAGTTTTCGCGATTAATATGCGGAACAAATTTTCCACTTATTGCTTTTTTGAGGTTTAATAATCAGCTTCAGGGGATTTTTTTTATTGTTTTAATCCAATATATAACTTTTCTAATAGAAATTTGCTAAAGAAACCCGCCTCGTATTTACGAATTTTTTCATAAAATTGGTTGTATGAAAATTTTTCATTTATAATCAGGCTCTTGGAGAACCAAATTAGACAAAAAAGTTGTCAAAAATGCTTCAGAAATTCATGTTACGTGGCTTCTCTATTAGCAAATAGAAAAAGTTTCGTGAAATAGATTTCATGAAAAAAATGCATAATATAAATTAGGCATTTGTTAAATTCATACACAACGATTTTTTTATTTACTTACATACATATTTGGTAACATTGTTCATATAGTCATACTCGTCATTACATGCTTGTGCGCACATGTATTGATACGAATATCTGTAGCACATTTGTTTGATCGAACCCGCACCTATCGATATGAGCACTTAAGGCCCAACTATAATATGAATAAGCTGGCTTAAGCTAATGTCAGAATTGAACGATAAGTCTGTCATATGCTTAAACAATTCAGATGTGACTTTTAGGTGGCCACAATGTATTTACAGGCACTTAAGTATTCTTTAGCCACAGCTGCACATCTAGGTACTTACAATAATTTTATAGTAATTTGGTTTCTTCTCATAACTCCTAAATGAATGCAATTCAATCAAACTAACTTGAAAGAATGTCCTAATCTATTAAAAATTCACATATAAATATATCCATCACCTTATTACTTGTTTTATTTGTTTTGCCTACTAAAAAGTACAACAGTGAATATTCATAAGTAAATACATGAGTATGTGTGTGTATGTGTATTGTAAAACAAACAATGAAAATAAAAGTTTTTATTTTCTGAGTTTAAAATAAGAAACAATAAAAAAATATTTAAAATCAATGAATATTTTCTGCTGCTGCTTGTTTGAGTTTAAAAGATGCACAAACAGTTGTTTCCTTACGGAATGTGCGTTCAGTTTGGCACTTTATTTAAGCAAATGACATTTGACGAAACTTGACGAAAAGTTTGTTAAGTACATTATAGTTTGCCACATGCTTTTTATATGTAACCGCACAGTTGCTTAAGCTAGCTTATTCATATTATAGTTGGGCCTTTATTTGTGTTGATAGCTATAGATATGTATGCCTGCATGTAAGCATGCTTGTTGATGCGAATGTGCTATCATACTCATTGTCGTTGGAGTATCGATATGTATTGAGCAGCCAAAAAGTAACTTTTTGGCTTTCCCTGGTGTGTACTCTACTTAAGTTATAAAGTTATAATGAAAAAGGGTGGCGTTGGCTGAAGTAGTTAGCACGTTGACTGCAAAAAAGAAGTTCCTGGGTTCGAACCCACGTTTTTATGTGATATGCATTAGCGTCCCTTTATATCAGTTGTAGGAAAGTTCAAGTGCCGAAGGTCGCTTAACTACACCTACTTCAACGGATGCTAATCCTAATGTAACATCAGAGCGCCCGCCTTCTTCGGTATTGTGTAGCAGAATAATCGGCGAAGTAAGATTACCAATAAAATGGCTACTAAACACAGCTTCAAAATTTAATACGCCTCATTGACACCAGAGGCGCTGCAACACTGCAAAAAGCAGAGTTGTAAAACAATGAAGAAGATTTCCTCTCTCTCTCTCTCTTTTACTTCACCACCTGTGTTCTCTATCACTATCGCCAGGCATAAATTCTTGTTAAGTTGTTATTGCGATTTTATAGCATTTTGAAATAAATTTGTCAAAAAATATTTTTGCAATAACTTCATTAAAAATAACTTTAAAAATTGGAAAATCATAATTGTGTGTTTATCTGAAGTCTACTTAACCACTTACTCCTTTTTACCACAAATGTATTAACAAAACTTATATTCTACAAAAATAGTATAAAGGGCTGTTCACAGTTTGTCAACTCATTTAATTAATTAAATAAAACATTTCAGTCCACCACTAATATTATGCTGGCTGCACTAAGCTTGAGAAAAACAAACTTGTTTTATAATATTCATTTTAGTGAGACAAAAAAATTTTAAAATCACCAAAAAAAAAAATACTCACCAATAAACATCAATGCTGCACTACCCCCGCCCACAACTCTGGTTGACGCCTTTAAGCAATTGAAAGAAAGAAAAAATAAGATATTTTGGAATACAAATTAAAATTTTTTGTGAATGCCTTCTTTTGCCTTGTGAATTGTTATTAGAGGGTTAATTTGCGGCACTCGATATCGTAAAAATTTTCATATGATATTAATAATGTTTGCATGAAAATTTTCTAACGATATCGAATGTCATAATTTTCACCCCAGGAGTCCAACTTTCGTTTGAAATGATCGCATGAATATTTTCTAATTCGTTTATCTCTTTTTTTAGAACAAAACTCCAATACGAATCTCTGGAAGGTTCTATGATTCTCGATAATCCTGAAGATGACACTCTTAGTGAGAAAATTGGCTGCCCTCTTTACACCGCTCCCGAGCTACTGTGTCCGGAACCCACGTACAAGGGAAAACCGGCCGATATGTGGGCGTTGGGTGTTATTTTGTACACAATGCTGGTGGGACAATATCCGTTCTTTGAAAAAGGCAACAACAATCTCATTACCATAATACGCCAATGTTTTGTACAACTGCCGGGCTACCTGTCACGTTCTGTGCGATGGCTTTTATTGGCCCTATTACGGAAGAATATAACAGATCGCGTACCCATTGAGCATATATTTTTATCTCCTTGGTTGAAAGAACAAAAGCCCTTTCACATGTATATACCGGTGGATGTAAATATACCAGATGATGAGGACGATTGCTTTACTAGCAAAAGTGAAAACATGGACTGTATAGATGTTGTTGTTGAAGAGGATGGTGTACAGCCATTGGATTACTCTTGTAGTACGCTAAGTATGAATTTCGTTAATGATTCCTATGCTGAAATGGGTTGACCCTGGTGTGTTGAACCCATTTAAGCAGGCGGCATAAGCCTTTTCTTATGCTCAAAGCTTAAGACTAGAACTTCAGGCGCTGGCGCGCTGGCTTCGCCGCTTTAATTGCTCTACGTCTACACAAAGTGTGACATTCCTTTTACAAATAACCTAAACTGATTAGGCGTTGTTTTTTCCTCCCTGTTAAAAAAAAAAAAAAACAAAAAACAAAACGTCATCTCGCTAAAAGACTTGTTAACGTCGTTGCTGTTGTCTGGCATCCAAATTATGAGAGAATGTGAGACTGAGCATATCATGTCTTGTCAGACATCACAAGCCCTTGAGTGTTTACGCTGTGGCATTGTTTCTATATATTTTCCACCTTACCAAAATTTGAAGCTTTTCATTTCAGAAAAAGTTTTGGGTTTCCTATAGTTTTTAAAAATTTAGTAAATTAAATAATTTGTTGATTTTTTTATTTTATTTTTTATTTTATAGTACAATTTTGTTGTTACTCTGTTGCCTTGAATTTTTTTTTAATGAAACACACAATAGTTCGAAGTTCTTCCAAGTTTTATGACTTTGAAAATCATGAAAAATATGTATGTATGTATATTAAATATTGTAATGAAGCTGCAAATTATTGCTGTTTTTTGTATGTAGTACATACATATGTACAGGTACATAATGTATGTATGTATGCATGTGAAATATTTATTGAAAAGAAAAAATTTTATACAATTGAGAAAGAAAAATATCCGCTGCCCTCTAAAAAAAAACAAATATGTACAAAAAAAAGAGAAAAATACATAAATTGAGTTAATTTTTTTTTTTACATTTGAAAAGAAAAAAGATATATTTAATGAAAATAATAATAAATATAAATAATTTGATCTCAATAATAAGTAAAATTTGTTGTTTTATTTGTGAATAGGTTGAAAAACGATCAACTAGTTACATTAGTCATATTTATACTAAAACTTTTTTTAAAGTCCACTACCTTGTAGTAAAATGCGATTTTTAATATCTACAGAAGTTTTATTTAACAAAACAAGTGGTTAAAAAAAATAATTTCAATCGTTATTATTGCCCAAGAAAAAAATTCATATTCGTATACGTAAATAAGAATAAAACCATCAACATCTTTATTCTATTCTAAGATATACATAAAAATGTGTATATGTGTGTGTGTATGTAGTATCCCACCAAACCAAACGACTAGTTGCAAAATCTTCCGAAATATTACCTAAATCGTTACGATTTTTGTGTGATATTGTTGACACGACTTCGTAACGATCTGTCGGTACGGAAATCGATACGATATGTCGGTACGAATTCGTAACGACATAATAACACCCCTGTTCGCTAGGGTCAAGAAATTAGCATGAGTAGACAAGGGTAGAAAAGCTCCCAAGTTTTTGGTATTGTATTGACGTGACGATGATGTTGACAGGTGGAATAAGGTTGATTATAAATGCCAAAGGCCACAGTTTTGCGATTGCGTTAGCCTAAAATCGAAAAGTCCATGACTACACAAAAAATTCAAAATTGTACATAAAACATACTTATTAACATATTGTGAATAAGCACGAAATTAACCCTTCAAATCACTTTAAATTTTGATTTAATTCTGGTGTTTCAGTTGAATTTTGAGATTTTGTGTATTTAGATATATGTAGCAGTATGGAAAATATTTTTATAACACACTTATTTTGTTTTTCTGATTTCAAATCACTCCCAAAAACCGATTTTCTCTGTAATTCTTTGCTGTCGCCATGTCGCGTCGACAGCATTTGCATTTCTGATCTCGTTAAAATTTAAAATGTTGCAGCTACATATGTACATATCGATGGTGTCAAGTAGAAAGGCCCCAACTCGTATTTTTTTACGAAATTGAGGTTTTCACTGATTCCAATTTATTTCACACAAATGCACCTTGTCACATAAATTTATTGCAATAGTGTAAAAGTTAACGTTTTTACAAGCTGTTGAACAAAGCTGTTCTACATGCAGTTGTACTGTGCATTATTTAGGGCAATCATGAACAAAATTCCGCGTGAAATTTCTCACCTGGAACAATTCCAACTTATAGCAAGTAATGGGGAAAACAAAAAATTCTAATTGGAAAAGGGAGAAATTTCACGCGGAATTTTATTCATGATTGCCAGGATTATGTTTTTACCTTCTCCTGTAAAGTTACAATTATTTGAGTTAGGGCCTTTCTACTTGAGACCAACGATATGTATTTATTCGCATGTATACGTACTTATTTCATATTAGTTAGTTAGTTAGTTAGTTATTTGAAAATATTGCAACCTATTGTAGTACCCTATATACATATATTAAAATTTCTTCATACAATGTGACGATCAACACACCCATACATACATATTTATTACATATTGTATTACAATTCATCAATGAACTTGAATTTTTAATGAACCAAAACTACATACATACATATTTACATATTTATATGAATATTTAGATATGTATGTATGTATGTACATATGTATGAACATACTCGTAGATATAAAGACATTACAACAGCCATTTAGTATTGTATTGTATTTAGCGAGATGTTGTAGGACTACGTGAATATGATTGTATATGGGGAACTGATTGGCTACCTCGTTATCAGTATCAACAATTGCAAGGGCAATATACTGTATGTTTGTAATACTCCTATACATACATATGTATGTACATTGTACATACACACAAATTTATATATAATGTATGTGTCTATATGTATGTACATATGTATATATAAAGTATTGTATCATGTGAATAACTCGGGCCCCATAATACACCCTATCCCTTTGAATAATAAATATTTTAAAATATTTCGATTTGACCATAATATGCAAAATTAATTAGACTTGTGAAATTTGTAGAGAAGGAAATATTTAAATAAGTATGTAAGTATGAAGTATGTACATATGTAGTTTATCGGCTAAAGCTAAGTATGTATTAAAAATAAGTTTCAATACAAGTGTTCGATCGAAAGTTTCTTGTCGACATCGTGGGCCAGGCTGTATATTTTCTGCTTGTGACGTAGACATAGAACTTAGTTGTACACGTGTGTATTCTATATTGACGTAGATGCGCAGTAGAAAATTTTTTTGTACGGCTGAAGGCGCAATCTTGTTTTCTTGATTCATGGCTTGAACCCATATTCTGGAGGACCAACTTTGTAATTCGAAACGAATAAAAGTGCTTTCTAATATATGTAAGTACGTGTTATTAACACACTAACTCGAAAGCATTTTTTTTTTCGTTTTGAATTACAGAATAGAATCCTATTCTGTTTGTGTAATAATTAAGTTTTAAGGCTGTTTTCAAAAAATAGAGTTAATTTGTATATAAAGTGGGCTTTAGTCAAAATTTGTGTGGACATTTTGTTTTAACGTTCACTTCAAACTCAAGTAATTGTTTTTTTTTTTAATACGACAGTTAATGTATAATCAAAGTAAAAGAATGCAAATTTCTAATTAATTAAATAATTAACTAAATTAAACTATTTTCTTGAGCTTTAGGTCAGTTAATATTTTTAATTTATTGGTTCAGTATTTCGTTAACCTTCGGTTAACTTCTTCAGGATATATATTTTTTGGATTGTTTGATCTCTAATTATTTCTTTTTAAAAATATTAACTGACCTAAAGCTCAAGAAAATAGTTTAATTTAACATATAAAAAAAGGTCGAAAAATTAGATAAAAATATTTCTATTAATTAATTATTTCTTGTACAATTAACACAATTCGATTGGAAATAGTGTAGTATATTGTTAAATATTTTTAATATGTTTCCACTCACACATAGATACATACATACATATATATATATATATATATATATATATATATATATATATATATTTACATGAGTATGCACGTTTGTATGTGTATTTAAATGCATGTTTGTATGTGTCTATTAACAAGTAGATTTTTGTTTAAATGTTTCTTTTTTTTATTTAATTTATTTATATATTGAGGAATACGTTTTCAAAGTCATGTTGCGAAAATGTTCGTCGTCTGTCTAATCACATTTTCTCACCTCACCTTTTTTAGTGTTTTTTGACTTGTTTCATTATTCATTTAACATAGGAAATATATGAATGTATGTACATATTTTCGTTCAGTGTCTTTCGCTCTTGAATACTCTGCTTGTTTATTAGACAAACTCATGATAGGTATGAATGACGTGGAGAGCTTTTGCAGAACCTAATTAACATCCGAAATAAATTTGCAGATTTAAAAAGACAACTGAATAAATACCACACACATGTACACCTATTTTGTGATGATGAAATTTTACTTCCTTTCTGTTAGAGAAATTTATATTCAAGAACGTTTTAGAAGGAAAATAGCAATCAAATCGAACGATATTTGAGCCGTTTGTTTTGAAAGTGAATTAAATCGATTTATGTTAAACCGAAAAATATTGTTAATCAGCAGTAAGGGAATAAAATAGATAGAATAAAAATTAATGTCGTGAAGGTCAATGACTTCAAGTGCTTTCACTTATTGAGATCATTTGTAACTTTGTTTTCAAAGCTATTAGATATTCCAATTATGTAAGACGAACAAATTAACAAACGGAAATAAATCCTAACTGATAGAATTTCCAACATCCAAGTTACACCGTAGAAGAGCGATTTTCCTAGGTACACGGATTTCACTTAAATAGAACATTTTGTTTGGCGCTCTATGCTCCAGTGGGAGTTAGAGGAATATATATGTATATATATATGAAGTTTTGTTTGTAGAAAATCGAAGCATATGTATGTAACTCGATTTTATCTTAAGTAGACTTAGGCCGTTATCGCTTTCAAGCACAGAATTATTGTAACGCAATAATTAATAACACAGAAAAGTTTTGAAGTTATTGCATCATATTCAAATAAGTAAACTTGCACCTGTTTAACACTTACATACATATGTACATAAATATGTATATACATACATATGTATATGTACTATATGTATGTACATATGTATGTACATATGTGCTTATGTGTTTTGCGAAATGTGGATACTGATCTTTAAGCTCAAATTAATTAGATTAAAAAACAAATTCAATAATAATTTGCTTACTTTTATAAAAGTATAGAAAGAAAGAACACAATTAGTAAACACTTAATACAAAAAATTACAGCCTTATTTATAAAAAATTTCAATATAAAAATTTTGCTTATTAACCCTTTATAAAGCATTAATAATTTTTATGTACATATGTATGAAAGCAAAAATATAATTATGTACTATGTTTTTCAATTGAAAAATAAAGAATAAGTTTGCAATAGACAATTACAAAAAGCAAATCTAACGGTTTTTACTTCATTATATGGCAGCACTCTTTTATACGTTGTAGCTGCAAAGTAAAAAAAAAATTATCGACGTGACTTTTAGCGCGGAACTTTATTTTGCTGTTTTACGAAATGTGTAGAAATTAGCAAACTGAAGGACGGAACTCTCAAAAGTGAAAGATTATTCTATTTCCAAGTTAAGATAAGATTTTTTTGTTATACTTAATTATGATTTTAACACTTTGTCTAAATAAGGTTGACAAATACGTTAAATTTATTTACATTGCAGTAAATATTTAGAACGTATTTTTCTGAATATTTAGATCATACATATGTATAATAAAATTTTAGAGCAATAAGTTTATTTAAAATTATTTTAATACAGAGAACAAAGCAAATGCAGACGTGCCTATCATCATTCATTTGCACAATGTTAAATTCTGATGTATTAGACTAGACGCTGATAACAATGAAACTGGTTTCTTTATTAAACTAGAAAACTTTAATTAGTTAATTATGTTTATATATACGTACATATGTAGACACATGCACATAGCGTAAAGTTTAGAATTTAAAAATAATTTCGTTTTTAACCAACTTACAATTGACATCGTTTCTCTTGTAATACATATTTTAATTGAATTAATGGTTTAATTAAGTCGAATTCATAATTCTACGAGTTATAAGTTCTTAATAAAAGTTGATTTTATCCAAAAACCACATTATTATTATTATTATTATTATTATTGTTGAGATAAAAAAGTTTGTCTTTTAGTTCAAATATCTATGTATGGATGTGCACGTCTCTACACATATCCGTATACTTATAAATAATGCATGTACATATACATATATGTATTAGGGACGTAACGAATGTTCGCATTCGCTTTTGCATTCGCCGAAATGCATGCGAATATTTTAAGCGAAGACTAAACCAAAAATCCAGCTGTGTTTGGAAATATTTATCAGTTTTTGAAAAAGACAAGGCTAGTCTGTTAAAATTTTTGAAAAATGTTGAGCACCATTCATTACTTCGTACAGAGAATTTTAAATGCAAAAAATTTTAACCAGCTGTTGTTTGTTGTAAATTCTATGCGAAACAAGTGCCACGCATATTATTTCGCATGAAAACTTAAAATATTGAAGATATATTTCATATGTTTTTCTCAAGATGAACAAATTACTACTTCTTCAAAATTTTTTCATGAATTCATGGCAATTTTTCTTAATATGTATTTTGGCAGCATTTCACATGAAATGTTGAACAGAGTACCAGGATTTAGGGCTAAAGTACCAATGGGTTAATTACCTAACATTTTGTAAATTTATTTTTTCTTATCTATACTTATTTTAATATAATTTCATATATGTATACATCTTTCTGTTTTAACGGCCTTATATATAAAACTTAAGAAAGCTTTATAAAGGTTTTTTAAGAAAAATTTTGTATGAAAATTTGTTTAAAAAATCTTTATAAAGACTTTTTAAGTTTTATAAATAAGGCCATAAGAATTTAATAAAATAATAGCGGAATTCACGGTGGGCCTTGTAGATCTTTTACATATTGTAGCTTTGGTAAATTTTGTTAAATTTAAAGCAAAACAACAACAATTTACCAAAGCTACAAGATGTAAAAGATCTACAAAGCCAACCGTGAATTCCGCTAATAACTTTTTTTCAATTCAAGACTCAATTAAATAAAATGCTATATCCCTGCAAGTATTTTATGAAAAAATTTATCATATTCGAGTCATTTACGATTCCTCTGCGCGATTAAAATAGGCATATTAGAGCTCATTTTCTGATCATAAATGATTGTTTTCTCGGGAGAAAACGCGACTCTTCTTGAGGAGTCTTTTATTACCCCCTTTTATGATCAGTTTCGAGTAGGGTGATCGATTATTCGACTTTTTCCAGAAACCGGTTTTCGAATAGTTCGAATATTTGAAATTATGAAAAACCCGGTTTCGGTTTTTACAATTCAGGAAAAACCGGTTTTTTTTAAGTAAGAAAATTATACAAAAGTTTTGATTTTAAATTGCTTTATAAAAAAAAAAGGTTAACAGTTCATGTAAATACTATAAAACAATACAAAAATTAAAGGTAAAACATAAAAATTAACTTCATATATTTATGTATAGTACATAAATATTTATATATAATATACAGTTGAGGAATAAACTCTACATACAACCATCATTTTTTTGAGTTTGTGGAAACTTGGAAAGAAATTCAAAAAATTAAATATGCCAATATTTAGGTTGCTAATAAATATGTTTATAAAAAAATAATTATAACACCTACAGTAGCAAAAATATTAATAATATTTACATAGGAGAAAAGTCTACATACAGGCATAAAATACATGAAAAAATACGTGCAAAATGTTTGATGTCGTCAACTTGTTTGAAAATTCTGTGATTTAAATTTGCTATTTTTTGTATAAACATATACATATATTAGCAACCTAAATATTGACATATTTAATTTTTTGAATTTCTTCCCAAGTTTCCTCAAACCCCAAAAATTATGGTTGTATGTAGAGTTTATTCCTTAACGCTAGGAATAAACGAGCAATTTTTATTTCTGAACATAACAAATAACGTCGGCAGAATGACGTCACAAAAAAGTTTGTGTTCAAACTTATTTTAAGGGGTGGCCTAGACGTATAATGTTAAAACTCAAAATTTAGGTTGTCGTATGCATACAAAGTGCGCGTTTTACGTTTTAATTTTTTAATACTTCTGCCACAAAGCATATAATTTGTGCTTCTGCATGATTTTTTTTTTTGTAATAAACTTATTATTTCTAGTTTCCCGCCATTATTTTCTACGAAAAAGGTAAATTTGACAGCTTGTGTCCCTAACATAATTGCTCAGACTTGTGTTTGAGCAATTGTTTCCAAACATGTGTTCGAACACTAACATTTACGGTTTACACAGTCATTTTTTGTGTTAGCAACAGATTTTGACAATTGCCAACACAAAAATTTCCAAACTTATGTTTCGTGTAATCTCACTGTAATGGTATATACATATGAATGTATGGACAAGGTGCATATCTACCTCTATATAAAATATGAAGCAAAATGGCAACAAACCTAAAAACACTTTTTGCAACTGGATTTTGACATACATTGCACACCATAAGGCCAATTTTATTCGCCTCTGCTATCACCTCATAAAATAAATTCGCTTAGATTTCATGTTTCAGTAAATGTTGCCATGCTCAAAAAAAAAGCTAGAGCTATTAGTGCTAATTCACACGGTGAAATTTATGACGTCTATTTTTCTTAATTCTCTTTTGAAGTTGCTACCAAAAATTTCTTGCATTCATACGGTGTTTTTTTTTTGACGTCTAATTTTACTTCTCTCCACTCATATAGCCAATAAGCTAGAAGAGTAACAATAAAAAATAACAATAAGATAGAAGAGTAACATTGAAATGTAACAACAATAACAACTAGAGCAATGTAAAGAGAAATATGAAAAAACCATTGAAAACAGAAATCGAGTCATTTTTTCTACCCCTCTTTGTTCTCTACCCCGTTCGCTAACAAACAAAAAGTGACGTCGAAAAATAGACTTCATAAAAGTCTTCGTGTGAATTAGGTGTTACTGTAAAAAAATACTTACGAAAATCAACAAAATATGCAAAATGTACAAATCGAAAATTATTCGACTCAGCCGGTTTTTAAATTGTAAAAAACCGGACCTTTCGACATTCGAAAAATCAACGTTTTGAAAAAACCGACAACCGTATTTTAAAAAAACCGGGTTTTAAAACCGAGTCGATCACCCTAGTTTCGACTCATATATTTTAATGATTTGAGAGTCTTTTTCGAGTCATTTTTTAGCAGTATTTCTATCGTTCCCGAATCATTTATGAGTCGTTTTTTAGTCATATTTCTGATCGTTTGCGAGTCTTTTTTGACTCTTTTTTTTTCAGTCATATTTGTAATCGAATGTTAGGCTGACATTACATTTTTTATTTAAAAAAGGAAAAAGAAAAAACTTAGATATCATAAAAACCAAAAAATATATATCCTGAAGAAGTTAACCGAAGGTTAACGGAATATTGAAATAATAAACTCAAAATATAAGTTGACCAAAAGCTCAAGAAAATAGTTTAATTTAACATATAAAAAAGGTCGAAAAATTAGATTAAAAAATTGTATTTATTTTTATATACTTTTACAGATTTTAATATAATATATATAATTCAAAACAGTCATATTTTCGATTGCTGTATGTTTTGTTATTGTATTTTCAATAAATTACTTTTAAAGCATAAGCACGAATCATTTTCGAGTCTTTTTCAAGCGCGCAAGTGATTAATCATTTTTTAATCATCAAAAGTAGTCGAGAAAGACTTAGTTAGGTGATTTTTGATAAAACAATCTTCCAAATGCTAGTAGGGATGTAGTACATCTATGTATATAATACAACTTCATATTCTTAAAGAAATTTGGTTTCATATGATTTTTTAACGTATTGTAAGTATTTGCATTCGCTTTCGCAAAAATTCAAGCGCATTATTCGTTTTCGCATTCGCCAAACTGGTATTCGTTACATCCGTAACATGTGTGTATGTATTTGCATTATATTTTACTCATACATATTTTCATGCGAAATGAAAAAAATCTTATGAAATTAAAATTGAAATAGATTTGCTAACTTAAAAAGAAAAATGCAATCGTTGCTTATTTTTGTTCTGCTTTTTATCTGTTGCAAATTCTTGCAACCTATTTTTAGTATATGTAGATATATTTAAGAGAAATGTATCTGACATCACTTAAAAGTATTCTGCATATTTCAGCGTTTAGGTATTTTGGTATTTAGTTGGTATTTGGAGCAGGTACGAGAGCTGAGTAAAAATAAACAGTTGACATAATTGGGAGTTATCAACGTCAATTGCAAATAGTGTACATACATACATATGTATGCATGCAGTTTTGCTTGCATTTTTAAAAACAAATAAACAAAACTAGACACGAAGAGTGATAATAATAAAGCTAGTTTATGAATTAAAATATACATACATACATGTGTATGTGTATTGTATATATTGGAAAAGCATCACATTTTTTATACTATATTAGTCCGATAGCTAAAAAAATATGTCACTTATGCAATTGGGAACTTCTAGTGTTGGAACAGAGATTTTAAATTAAAAAATGTTCTGCTCTTTAACAAATCCAAGACTTTGCAAAGTAACTTATGTCAGCAATTGTGGACCTAAATGAGGTGAATGGTTTTTCTATCAAAATGACAACAGAATACTAGCTGATAATTTATAAATATGTATAGCGTTTGACGTTTGATGTATAGCGTTTGATTTAGAAATGAGATAAGAAATTCCGCGAACAAACTTGGGATTTCACAAACATTAAAAATTTATAATAAACAATTAATCGGGCCTGTTCTGCAAATCACGACATGTCAAATCATGGTGATTTAAAAAAATTAGCTTTCATTAATTTGTAAATTGCACGATTTATAGCGTTGGAAGTTGGAAGAAAATATTCTATTATAAATGAAAAAAACTTAAAATACAATAAAACCCAATATCAAGTCAGCTATTAGAAGTTTACTTTTGAAATCACGTGATTTAAAATCACTGTGATTTTCAGAACAGGCCCGAATAACAAAAATAATAAGAAAACGTCACCATGGTGGCTAAAGGCTATACATATTTGCATATATGATAAAATGTATTTTATGAGAGCTGAAAAAAAGGTTTGGTTTAATTAGTAGCAATAGTGAAGCCAATTGTGGCTTTAAAATTGGTTTTTTGATATATTTTAATGTTATTGTCGTAGTTAGGGCTGTCAGATGTAGCGATTTCTCGCCAAACGTGGCGACTTTAAAACTAGTTTGGCGTCCTAATTTTCGATTGGGCGACATGGCGATATTTTGGCGTTTTATAAAAAAAAGTTGGCGATTTTTTTTGGCTATTTTTGCTTGAAAATCGTTAAATATTATTTTTATTATGGTATTTGTCTCGTGTAGATGGTGTGCTAAGAACATTTAATACTGCTATTGACAGCAACCATTTAAGAAAACTTGTACAAATTTTTGCAACTCGTTGGTTGTCTTATGGAGCGGCTATAAGACGAATTTTGGAGCAATGGGTGGAGCTTAAACATCATTTTTCACTTATTTCAACAGCCGAAAATGATATGACTGATAAGACAAGAAATGAACTATTTAAATCTTGAATTTCAGTCAGATAACATGCACGCTGGCAGCATGCATCAGAGCCTATATTCTACTCTTCTTTCATTTTCTTTAAAAATGTTCAAGCCAACAGTTTTGAATGAAACTCATAATAGCGAAAAATTGATAACCAATGTTATTATAGCTCTTAATATACCAAACACTTTTCTCCCACTAAATGCAATCGATTTTGGGTCAGCATTTGAAACTGAATGAAGCAATGTTGAAATTACTGATGAAGATATTGAAATACGTCGAGAAAATTGTTTTTCATATTTAAAGATGCTCGTGAAAGAATTAATAAATAGAATCCCTGAAAACATGAATATATTTAAAATTTACGTACATTTTTCCATTATAAAATGTTGCAATCCATTATCACAAACAAAATTTGTTGTTAAAGATATTTTAAAGATGTTTGTGAATCCTAACATACCGCTAGATTTTTATAAAACACAATGGACACAATTACCGTTTGTGGATTGGAAAGATTATTTTAATGCTCATATTCCATCTAACTTAAAACAGTTTTTGACCAAAAGTGTATGATTATCAGGAAACGGCAGGTATGTACCATTTTAAAGAACTTGCTTTGGCTGTATTTTACATGCTGGTAATTCCAACTAGAAATGCCTGCGTTGAAAGGGTATTTTCAATAATGAACTCAACTATGCAATATGAACTTCCTGACGCGTTATTACGAATTATAAATTATATGAATGTAAATAGCACATGTTGCACTTCTTTTATACCTTCGCAAGATATGTTGAAAAAGTTCAATTCCCATACGATGTATTCAAAAGAAGATTAATATTAATTGATTAATATTAACCGCAAAATCTTCTTTATATCAAATATTGTGCCTTTTTATATGCATAATCATTTTTACATTTTTCTAAATAAAAATAAACAATATATATATATATATATATATATATATATATATATATATATATATATATATATATATATATATATATATATATATATATATATATATATATATATATATATATAATGGTGATATTTTCCCCATGTTTAGCGAATTTTAGCGATTCGGAACAAATTAATTTTTTATAATATGTAAAATAAATTTTTAATAATTTATAAAATATATATTTCATTGTCAAAAACTAAAAATAGAGGCTTTGGTGATTTTGGCGATTTTTCACATTGGATTTGGCGAAAAAGGGGAAAATAAATCTGACAGCCCTGGTCGTAGCATGTAAGGGCAGCGATGCCAACTTGGTGCTTTTGGCACTATTTTTAATGCTTTTTGAAGACTCAAAACGCCAAGTCTTGAGCGTTAGTGCCAAACTAAGAAAAAGCACTAAGTAGTGCTTTTAAGAAATTTGTATATTTCTTAAAATTACTTTAATAAAAACTTGGTGTAGTTATTTTTTCAGTCTAAAGCATACCTTTTTCGTCTGATATATTTCATTAAAGATGATATTATTGCAGAAATAGAGAATTGCTTAGGAAATATTAAACATTATTAAACTTTACTCGTTTGAATCTTCACTCCTTTTTCACATTCGTGCTTTTTACGCTCTTTAGATATCAAAATTACGCTTTTAAGTGCTTTTTTTTAATTTTGATGTGCTTTTAGAGCCAAAAAAGTTGGCATCACTGTGTAAGTGGTCTTGTGCAGGGGTCCCAATCTATACTTGTATAAATTTTTAATAATTCGTAACGGAATGTTATGCCCTTATTTACAGGAACAAAATTCTCCCATCATCTGGCAACTTTGATGCATTGCTAACTACTACCTCTTATTGCAACACTGTACGGAAACTTTAGTAATAAAAAAATAAACACAACATTTTATAAAAATAAATAATGCGGAATGCAGTTATTGGAGTTGAATTGTGACTGTCTGTTAAAAATATTCAGTTATTGTGATGAAAAAGATTTAATAAACTTGTGTCGCTCTCATTGGATGCTTAATAATGTAATCGATAACAATATATTCCAGAAACAAACACTTGATCTATTGATGTGTGGCCATCGAAATAAACCACCAGTATTAAGGCGGTAAGTACTCGTACTTGCACTGGCATGAATGCACATGCATATATGTATTATAGGCCATACATATTAATGTATTATTATTTGCTGTTCGTAAACAGCACCCATTCATATCTTTCCTTTGCCGATCGCTTGAAAGTAGCTAGAAATTGGTTAAATGGCTGCTATAATGAACAACAATATTTTCATCGGTCAAAAATGTTTCCAACCAAATTACATTTGGAGCGTAATTGGTTGTATGTTTCCTATGCCGGTTACCTTAGCCAACACAAGCGTTTGAAGACTGAGGCTCTGCAAAGGCGCTATCATCGAGAAATATTTACGGGTAACAAGGCAGACATAGCTGATTTTGTTAAAAAGAGTGATAGTATATTTGTGGGACGTGTTACGGGTAATTGTTATATTTACGAAGATGGATACGCCACAGAGCAACAACTTCATACGCCAAAGGAGTATTTGAGATGCGTAGACTTCGCGGGCAATTTGTATGCGACAAGTACTGATTTGTGTGGCAAAATTTGGCGACGAGAAGAAGAATTGGGTCTAATAAATTTGGACTTAATGAAAGACTTGAAAGAATCTTATAAGACTATGCGTTTCAATGACTTAGGAGATCGTTTGTTTGGTGGCTTATATACTTCAACTAAGAGATGTGCCTTGAGAGAAATTGATTTGGCAAGGTGAGTACTTTTTCTGCATTTCCTTTTTACCCAATTTTTATTTTGCAAGAACTTATGCACACCTATGTACACATGTATATACACAAAAATATCGCTTTTACACACCAAAAAGGCTAATGCAAAACAGAACATGTTTCGAGACCTTTTACTTATGTAAAGTTGTTTAAATTAGACTCTAGAAAAAAATATGATCTAAATTTTCCCCGATCTTCTTTCAATTTTATAGAGGAGAAAAACTAACCTAACCTAATTAATTATCTTGTAAATAATTGGTTGGCTAACCTTTCTTGTTCAAAACACTCTGTAGTCGTTTACTCAGGATTTTTCTTGTAGCCGTACTAATATTCTTCCATATATCCCGCCATAATTAGACAGTTCATTTGGGATTTTTCCGAATTTCGTGTTGTCCTATATTTCTTTCTTAAACTGTACATTTTGGTCAATAGGGTTGAAATCTCTACTTTAATGATATGTTATTATCGTACTTCGGGTCATTGTACGTGGAAATTAGTAATTGTTATCCAAACCCAATTGTGTTGTATTTTCATCTAGATTGTTCCTCATTTATCTTAAAAGACATTCTTCCGTAGAATTATTTTTTTAATAAATACAAGTAGATAAAAGAAATTCTGAAGTTTTCTGTTTGTGTAGATATCTATTAGTGTACAAATATCTAACGTGTAAGTTAAATTTTATAAGTCTAAATAGTGCGCAAAAATCTTAGATATATAGAACGTACGGGCATAAGTTATCGAAAAGTTTAATACGAATTTTATATTATTAGTAGAAATGTAGTTATATCCTTTGATTAACAATTAATGTGTTGCATAGAGAATGGTAAAATAAATCCACTACATTGTACTATTAAAATACGAATATGTCTTTGCATTAGCCCTACCTAAACAAGCATACTCACCATCAAAAAACAAAACATTCTTAAATCATAAAAATCGTCATTAGTAAAAAAAACTTTAATCCTGCTTCATTTATTTTTGAAACAAATTTCCAAATTTTAAAAGTCGATTGCCAATCGGTTGTCAATTGTAATCAACGTATTAATTTATTACCTCTACCTGCTACCTTGCATTTTTAGTGGCTGCGAACATGCCCTTAACTCGAATACCATTTCCATATATGACCTGAAAATAAAGGACGACAATATTCTATTCACCGCTAATTTTGATACAAGTTTTCGTCTTTATGATCGTCGTTCCGATCGTGATGAAATTATTTGGGAAGATCCTTTTGATTCTTCGTTTTACTGCCTGGAGTATGATGGTCTGTATGCGGTGTTATGTGGAACTAAATACCACAGTCGTGTTAATCTCTATGACATTCGAATCCCTGGCAAACACATGCAGCTGTATTTTCCTCAAGTCGAGAGAAGGCGCCGCGGAGGGGGAGGAGATTTTAAATCATCACCTGTCTACAGTTTAGCTTGTGATAGTCGTTATTTATTTGTGGCCACTGATCGCACTGTACATGTGCTTGATTTTAAGGTAGACAACTGCGCTGTCAGCAGAAATTACCGCGATATATTTCGACAAATGCAACGCATTTAATATGATTAGTCATGACGGAAGACACATTTAATAATAAGTTCAATTTATCCACAATATATTTAAGCGCTTAATTAAATTTCAATCATTGTTTTACGTTGTAAAGAGAATTGCTTTATTTCATTCAGGTTTTTATTTTTGCGTTTAATTTTTTTGTTTTCGTTTTTTTCCACTACACTTCAAGTAAATCAATAAATTTTACAAGTTTAACCTTAATAGAAAAGCGAAAAAATAAAATTAAAAGATAAAACACATGTGCAAATTGTACAAAAAAGAATTTTCATTTTATAATAAAATGAGTTTGTTGTAAATACAAAGTTACCAACTAAAATATATTTTATAAGATATGATTCATGATTTACTAAATTTGTGCTGATAATCCTGCCCAATATAACGCATACACTATATGATAGTTCTGCTTAAATCAAATACAAGATTATTTACATACAGTGTAGGTTACAAAGAAAACATATTTTTCCTAACTAATTCACAAAGCAAGTTCGTAAACTCTAGTTTATGACTTAAAAGTACAATAAACGGTTCAATTATGAAACCCAGAATCCTGATTAAAAAGAGTTTTTTTTTTGGAATACAGATGTTATGCGTTTTGATTATTTATGTGTAAAAACTAACTTATGTATTGCTTAAAACTTAAATAAAGGCACCACTCTCTAATCTTAGAATATTAACTATCTTTGAGTTTCTGTTGTCATTGGAGTTGTTGTTATATCTGTTTTGGTGCTATGTATTGATGTTGTTGCCTCTGGACTACTGGAAGAAGTTTGCTGAGAACTGGATGTATCTGTTGATGGATTGTTTTCATTTAATGCAGCCGCAATTTCTCCATTGAATTGCAATAGACAACCCAATGCCCCAAAGTAGCCTTCATGTTCAAGAAATAGGCCTTTCAGGGTGCCATTTGACCAGAATTCCATAGCGTAAGCAAGTAATTTCATGGCTATAGGATTAACACGCAGGAAGTTACCGACAAAAACAACCTGAAAATATAAATAAGGAGTAATAAATAATATTTGAATTCATTTTAGCAAAGAAAGAGTGTAAGCGTATTTTAAACGTATTTAAACATTTCACACACAGAAGTTTTTGTTGAACACCTTTTTTAGTTTATGGGCGAGAGAGAAGAATATGTTGGATACCCTCTCTTCATTATCTTCTCTCTCTCTCTCTCTCTCTCCCATTAACTCAAAAGCTGACCAACAAAAATTTATATGTTGAATTTGACTTTGCCAACAACTTTTTGCCCTTTTAAACAATTCCACAAATTAAAATTGTCGATATAATTTGAACGCCTTAAGGCCTCGTTAACATGACAGTACATAATTTCCCCATATAACCAATTGTTTCCAAAATGCGAACGGTCGACTTGAGTAGAAAATTTATACGAAAAGCATTAACTTTTTTGACTTATTTTCATGAAAATTTTCTAGATGTGTGTCGCCTGCCTGGCTTGTGTAAACGGGGTATAAGCTCCTATTCTCTCTATCTGTCGCTTCACTATCTGTACTTGCACTATCCTTTTCCTAACCTCAGATAACACAAATAACATTTGGTATTTATTTATTTATTTATTTATATTTTATTATATTTATTATATTTATTTATTTATATTTATATTAACTGAAAAGTTGCTTTCTCTTCTCATCAACCTGTCGAACCGAACCTGATAGTCGAAGTTAAAGTAAACAAATATTAATAAACCTTATCGGTAATAAAAGTTCGCGTGAAATGTGTTCCCTTTTCATAAAACTGTAATCGCCAATTTTTGCTTTGTTGTTGTTCTAATTTTGTCCACAATTTTTTGTTCATGTGAAATATTTCACGTGAACAAAATATGTTGGCCTCTTTTTCCCGTTAAGGGTGAATGTTTGAAACAATAGTTTATAGATCACGCGATTAATTTGTAAAAAGAAATGCAAAGAAAAAATCGCTTTTTGAACTTTCTCTGGAAACAAAGTTTGAAATTATAGAGTTGACTGTATTGAATTTCTAATATTGAGTTTTTAATATTACATAGTCCAACAAAATTGTAATTTTACTATTTCCTTTGTAATATATTGAATTGTTAATCAAAGGATAAATAGGAAAAAGCATAAATATTATTTATTACGTTACAAAAGTCTTTGATAAACAAAATTTTCCCCAAAGACCTATTTTTAACCGACTTCAAACAAAAAAAGGAGGAGGCTTTCAATTTGTGTGTATTTTTTTTTTTTTTTTTTTTACATTGTTACTTCACAACTCGGTACATTTTAGGCCGATTGTAATATTTTTTTTTGTCTGAGAGGGTATAGCTTCCAATTGGTCCCATTGTAAAAAAGTGGGCAGGGATACGCCCATTAATTTTTTAATTTTTTTTTTGTTTGAAAGAGTTTACTTCCAGTTTAGTTCCATAATTTTTTTTTCGAAAATTTTCTTTCAGATCTTTGCATTGAAGTCGGTTTTTTTTCTTTGGCAGAATTATTTATCTAATATTTAATATTGATTTAGTAAATGTATGTATTAAATATGTAGAATAAAACATAAGAGCTAAACATTTTTAATATTTTTTTTTTCATTATACGTATTATGCACCTCAAGCAAACTAAAAAAAATCAAGGTTTCAAAACAAATTGTATGCAAATCACACTTATATTTATTCAAATTTCCAAAGAAATCGAAAATTCCCAACTGTTATCGCTGTATAAAGCTAAAGAATTTAGATAACGAAAGTATTTCATGAAAAAATTTCGCTCTTTTATTGCAATATTGTAATATCGAAAAAAACTGTGCAAAAAAATTTAGCGTTAATACAAAATATAATTTAATTTTTCGAAAGGTAGTGCGGAGACTATCAGGTCTATTGTGAATCTTTTCTGGCAAAAAATAAAACGTTTCCCTTCCCCCAAACCGGGTACATGTTATCTGTCATTAAGCCACCTGATTTCCATGACAAATACCCTGTAATCTCGAGCACTGCATGATATTATATATAGACCGAAAATTCGGCAGCCAAACTCCCTCCCATCTACTAAATATAAAAGAAATTTTACTTGCCTTATCAATTTGTTCATTGACTGCACACATACGAGCAATTAAACCGATATTATTGGTAATCGTAACAAGAGTGGCATTGGCAAGATCTTCTCGGGAAACCGAAGCTCTTTTATCTTGTATATGCATTTGACCGAAACTTGAAAAAAACCAAAAAATATTAATTTGATCATTTGTTATCACATTAACAAGAATTTATTTACCTTGAGGCCACTAAATCACCAGTCAAACCAAAGCGATCGTAATCGCCTCCATAAATATCACGTACTAACTTATCAACTTTACGACTGTCACCCTTGGTGGCCAATTGTATTGCCTCTTCAAAGCTAGTGCAGCCAGTAAGAAGACAACAGAGACCCAGGAATGTACCGCCACCCAAACTGTAAGACAATAATTTTAAATTTTATAAATTTCTCTAATTTTGCTGAGAGTTTTCAAACTAAATCTCACTCACCTTGTACCCGACACACGTTTATAGTTGTCGGGACCGTAAACCGCTAAAATGGAAACACCAGATCCTACATTTACCAATATGAAAGGATAGGGCTGCGAAAAATCAAAAGCCTTCTTCTCGCTTTTCCTAATTTTTTATTTTTTTATTTCGTTTAATTGAAATTTCATCAGAATTTTATTTATAATCTTTCTGGACTTACGTTATATCCCGGGCATTTTCGTAATAATAGCATTCAGTACGATTTTGTATTTCCGAAAACAATATGCCTTTTATTAAAGTATCCAATTCATCAAATTTGGCCAATTTCATATTGACTTGCTATAAAATGATAAATGGTTTTATTTTAATTTTTTATTATTTGTTAATGTGCAAGTTAAATCCATTTACCTCTCGAAAATCATTTTCAAACTTATATGCTCCTCCACCGGTTGCACATACAGTTGTAACCAATTCCGCCATACCTTTTTGCTTAGCCAGGGACAAAAAGTTGCCCATATCTGTGGTTTGGAAGCGTATGAAATGCAAAGATCCTGTACGTTTACGTATTTCTACGTTATCCATCTGAAAGTCAATTAATTCGAAATGTGTTTTCAATTCCTGATTTTATGATCTTTATATGTACATACTTTAAATTTTTATTTCTTGCAAATAACTAGTTCAGAGACAGTAAAAAATAATAATTCAATTAATTAATTTACAGGAAGGCCTCGATTATCGGTGATTAGGTTAGCCGTTAACGTCGATTATCATTTTCGTGATTACATCTATTATCCGAGATTGCAAGCACTTAATGGTTTTCAGTTAAAATATTTTTTCCTTATAGTACATGCATGTATTTTTCTTTTATTACGTATGTTATATAAAAAGATATGTTAAGTAAATACAAAAATTTATTAAAAAACCGGGGAAAAAGATAATCGAGGCCTAACTGTACACATATTAAAATACTTGCCGAATTATTTGTATAAAATATTTTGAAAAAAGTTTGCTTTATTTAATCATTACTCATGCCCATTGCTTTAATGGTTCATCATGATGATTGTTTTCTAAATGATAATAAATTTTGTTTTGCAAAAATTTCTACTTTGATAAGAGTTAAAATATTTCCAATTGTAAATTTTTTTGTCATTTATTTATTTCGTTTATTACGAATTAAAATAAAATTGGTAATAAAATTTATTACTTGAACCCAAAAAGTCTTAAGAAATAAGAATTTCAGATCAGCTTTTTTATAAATAAATACATATCGTCGCCTCAGAATTGGTTTAGCCCATATGCCACCAATTTTGAAGTGGCATGAAATTTTACATGAAATGAAGGTTTATATGAAATTTTCTCAAAATATACCCGATGGATTTCTTTTGTATTTACACCACTGCTTCCGACACATGTTTTAACGAAAAATTTAAATTTTGCGAACTTCATCAATGAAGTTAAAAATAAGTTAATATTGCTTTACGTTTTGTGCCGCATAAATTACTTTTCTTAATTTATTTTCAAAAAGTAGCTTTTTGTGCTCCATACGTATACTTTACTGCTGTGAATTTAGAATATTTTTGTTTGATCGTTTAACGCCGATCAAAGGAGCCGCCGCCATAGTATTTTTAACTATCGATCCGCTTACACACTTACACAAGAAAAACAAGTAATTGAAAATAATGAAATTAAAGCGTTTCCGTTATACTCAAACATACATAATTAAGGTTTCTTTTATTTTATTTTAGTGTTTATTAAGTTTTGTTTTAATATATGTATGTACATGTAATCGGCGGCTACGTCTGGGGGGCAGTGATGCCAACTTAGCCCTTTTAGGGCTAGATTTAGCCCGTTTTCAGTCAGTCAAAACGCGAAAAAAAATTTTTAGCCCCAAATTAAAAAAGGCGCAAACCTAGCACTTTTTACAATAATCTTTCAGCCCTTTTAGCCCCTTTTTAGTTTTTGCTCGATATGGCTACATTTAAACTTTTGCGAACTTGTTCTTCCTTTAATCTAGCAAAATAAAATGAGTAAAAAGTCGATATTGCTTTACCAATTTAAAAAAGAAGAATAATATAGAGTAATCTTTTATTTCTTCCAAATTTTTTATGCCTTAAAAGTTATTCAGTACAGCCTAAAACAGATAATGTATGTTTTTGGAAGAGCGAGAAATCGAAATTTTATTTAATAACGGCCAATTTTAAATGTATCTACTTATGTAAACATACATATGCATATATATTTCTATTATATATGTATTGTTACGTTTAAATTTTATTAAACGTGTGAGTTCTTTTGATTGCTCAAAAATAAAAATAAATAACACACAATTTTTATTTGCTACTGTTTTTCCTTTTATTCTTAACGAAGCAAATTACAACTTGTCTTTACTTAACTACTTCTTATCGTTATTATCCACTTTCAACGAGATCTTAACTTGACTACTTTCTGATTAGTACTCCTCTATTCTCGCACATGCTGCCACTTTTTATAGTACAGCAAGCGGTTCTCGAATGTTCGCCCGATAGGTGGCGTAATAACATGTCTGTACTTAGTAATGGCATCTATACATGCCGCCATCTGTATTGTCATTTACTATTGGTAGCCAGATGTTCAAACAGTCCTCTAGCACAATCGGGAAAATTCATGTTGCTGCTTCTAGGCGTTTGTAGATAATTCGATTGGCCGTTATTTTTGAATTTCAAAGTAACGATTCTTATGTTGGCAATGCGGTGTGCTACTGGTAGTACAGGGTGGTTACCATAAGTGCTCGCATTTTTATTACGTTTAGTGCTTTAGTTAAATACTTCCAGATAGTTCTTTGCTTTAACCCTGTAGGAATATTTTTACGTAACAGTATGTATATGTTAACTATTTAATCTACGTATGTACATACTTGATTGAAATGTAAATGAAATATGTACAATATTGAAGCTCTCAAGCTATGTGTGTGTTGATCTCATGATAGTTATTTGTATTCTAATAAATTACTTTACAAAAATTGATTTGATGTTTTTATTTTCAACAGAAACATTTTAATACTAGCCCCTTTTTGGAAAAATTTTACTATTTTTTTTTTTGAATATTTTTTCAATTTAGCCCTTTTTTCCAAAAATTTTTACGCGTTTTGAGTCTCAAAAGTTGGCATCACTGCTGGGGGGTAATGTTTTTGCTTAACAGACGCCGCTGAATGTTTCTTACGGCGCCTTCTTTTTTTATTATTAATTTCTTATAGAAATGAAGCAAAACAAGAGTTAACTTGGTACGTTTTTGTATGAAGAAACAGTGGCAGGTACAACAAACAATACTTATTAAACCTAAAAATAGTGAATATGGAGCAAAATTAATGCTTAATATCTCAGAAACCATAATAAATTTCGTGAAACGCATTTTAGATTCAGAAAGAGGGTATTCAAGATGTACATACATATACTACATGTATATTCCATAGCTCTCATATTTTTTTAAGAATGCTCGGTGGAGCAAAATTATTCTGCGGCGACGATATATCGTCAGAAAATCATAAATGTGAAAAAAGGCCACAAGTTTCTATCACTATAGTCTGCTATGGATGATTTCATCAAGCGAATTGACACCAGGTGGTCTCCATTCAGAAAATGGTGATCAGCAGGAAATTTCGCACTATCAAAAAACATAAATTTTATGCGGATTTGAAAATCATGACCACCTGGTATGAATTTGCCTTAGATTTCATATTGTTATCGTCAGGCTGCAATATGGCAAGTTTACGAATTTGAACCAAGTCGAATTGATATCATGTGGTCCCGATTTGCAACTCAGCATATTCGTCTTGTATATTTTTTAGTGTAAAATTTCCTGCTGTCAGAAAATTTTCGAACGATTTGCTTTGATTTCATACAATAGAAATTAACAGCTGACCATCAACTGCTGAATTGAGATCACCTGTTATGAATTCCCCTTGGTTTGAACCATTGGTCACCAAGAAGAGAAAACGCTTAAAAGCAGAACAGCACTAATACATGCTTAGTGCTGTTCCACTGAAAAAAATCGCTCTTGTAAATGTTTAATTGGGTATATGATAAATATTTTTATGGGTTAAGTTTATATGAATAGACGTTTGTATTTAGTGGCGCCTCATACTGTATGTACTAGTTTTTTTTCAATTTCTTGATAAATGCTAGACACTCAGCATCTGCAAAAGTATTTAAGCCAAATAAAAACTTAGTTTTCAACTCTATATTCCACATATTTTTTCTCTTTTTTATAGCAATAAAAAGTGCTGTTATAAAATGATTTAAATTAGATAATTAATTTATATAAATAATATAGAAAAAATAAACTAAATTATTTTGGTAGTGTTTCAATACTCTCGGTATATTTTTTTTTATTAAAAAATGACACAAAAATCTGCTCTTTTTGTGTGCGTTATGCTCTTCCTTTAAATTTCTGTTAGTAGTTGTGCTGTGTACGTATGTAAAGCAGAATTCTAGCAGAGCCCTCAGGGCAATGGGTTGGTGGACACTGGTTTGAACAAACTAGAAAATGTTTTTCAAACGTTTTAGCGTTGGCTAGTAATGAATTACCAAAAAAAAATATTTCATATGCAATGAAAAGTAGAGTAGAATTTGCCAGCTCTGGCCAAGAAGCTATCAAAACATTTTTTATTTTTTATTGTTTTAAATTAAAAATTTAATTAAAACGTTTTAAATGTCGATGACAGCAAAATACCTGCATAATTACATAAAATACATTATAATATGTTGGCAAATTCTTGGTTTGTTGGAAGTGCGTACTTAAACCTCTGCAATTAATGTTTTCAAAAGCATTTAAAGACATCAAAACGTATTGGTTTTCATTCTGTGCTAAAGAATTATAATAAATGGCACGCATAAAGAGAGAGGAAAGAAACTAAGCCAAACTTGTTCGTTTTCAGCAGCATGAACGTGTTAACACTCTTTTTAAAGTGGCTATTACATGTTGCTCATTCGTGCTGCTTCTAAAGGTAGAATTAGTAAAATCGTATCGTGATGTTGCGTGTCAGCTGACAAAAACCGTACCATATACAATGCATGTTACTAGTTATAAAATATGTGGTGGTAGCACTGCTGACGTAGGAATCTGCAGAAAACAGATTTTTCTGTAGCGAATGTCAAAAACGCCGCATTTAATGCCACATAAAAAAAAATGTGCGGTGCAAACTGTTACATTTTCTATAACTTGAGCACAAAGTTGAACGATACGGCAAGCTGTAAAGTAGAATGATACGATTTTACCAATTCTACCTTAAGGCACATCCAAGAAGACGTACAAATAAATTCAGTAAAGTGCAACTTAGACCTGCACACCAAGGGTTCCGACGGAAGAATTTTTGGGGTTTTTGGTTATTTTTTTTATTTTTGTCGATTTTTTTGGTTTTTGGCGATTTATTTTAGTTTTAGCGATTTTTTTATTGGTGTCTATTCTGTAATACGCGTCGACTTGGTGAAAGTCACATGCAAAACAAAACTTCATAAATGTAAAAAATTTGTTTTTTTATCATAAAAAAATTCAAAGTTTAAAAAAATGAGAGAGAGGCGTTGAAATTCTCACGTTTATTTCATTTTAGATCTGTATGGTAAATAAAAATTTTGGAAACTTTGTTTTGCTTTGATGGACAATTTCACTTCTTCGATGCGCTTGCCCGAATAGTATCTATTTTCACGCTTTTTGACGATTTTTTCGTTTTGGCGATTTTTTATTTTGGGTTTTTTTTTAGTTTTAGCGTTTTTTAAAATGTCAAAAGTTTTCCTTTTAAGGTTTCCAAGATATAGCCAGTTGTAAAAATTACATTAACTGATAGAATACCCTTTAATTTTGATTTTTTAAATTTCAGTGTATTTCAACCTATCAATAACTGACAGCCTATAAAACCTAATCATACTTTCCCACTTAAAGCAAAAGTCAAAGTTTCAACAATGGGATCAAAATTCAAGCACTACTTTATTCAGATATACTACGAGTACATACATACATATGTACATATGCACGAACATTAGGGTGGGTCAATATTTTTGTCAAAAATTCTAGACATACATATATTACGAAAATTCTAAGAAAAATTAATGATTCGAAATCAAAAACTATGCACCAAAATTATCTAAATTTTAGTACACAAAATTTTAAATAAATTCACATTTCATACACACTTTTGCAAATCAATCCGTACTAAAATCTAATGCTAATGACTTCTATCTAATAAGTATTTGTTATACAAACAAATACACGAAGTACACACAACACAAGATTCATTTGAATATCGATCTTACTGATTTATTTGGCTTCACACCAAGGTTAAGTTAACACGTTTTATCTTTTTAACACACGCGAAAAAAATTATGACTTATAAAAAAAAACAAATTACAGATAGCATTTTTAAAATGCAAATTTGGAATTCAAAGTAATTAAAAAAAAACTGACAAAAAACACACAACAAAGTTATTAGACTTTGATCTCTGTTTATTTTGTTTGTGATTAATTTACCTGTAAATGTGTATCTCTGTGACCTGTTTTGCCATACGCGGAATTTTTTGTGAGATAGCGTCTAATACTTCTTAAACTTTCGGCCTCTTGATCTTGTTCATCCGGTGTGATGTCTTTGGGTTCAAAATAAACCAACTTGGTCAAAGTGCCTCCAATATCCATACCAAACCAGGGCATTGCTGCAAAAAATAGATACAAAAAACAAAAAAAGTTATTGATATTTGTTCTTTTTCTACTGTTTTTAGTAAGTTTATTTCGAGCCTTACTTATTTTCTATTTTATCGTAAGTAACATGCAATCGAGAATAGACTTTTTTATTGAAATTAGAATTTTATGGCCCTACCCATAGTTTAGAATTATCAAAATGCCAAAATTGTAGAAAACTTTTAACTTTACAGCCTGTAAATTTTTATCGTAAGCGATAATTTACGTACAAAAAAAATTTGAATAGTTTAAAAAACCGTTCTCCTGAAAACTTTAATTTTTGTCGCTTACGATAAAATCGAAAATAAGGCTCGATTTATTAATACATATCGCTCATTTACTTCGGTAGTGTCATAACTCAAAAAATTTGTTTTTTTTTTTAAATTAATAATTGCAGAATAATGCGGTACTTCATATTTAATCTTGTATAAAAATTTTACATAATAGCTTGTACCATCACCTCCTGAGAGAAGAATATTTTTCATGCCTTCATTGAGTTGTATGCAAATTGAAAATTTAAAACGCGTTAAAATGCGTTTTTTTTTGAGTTGTGACACTATTGAAGTAAATGAGCTATGTGTACCTGTTTCATTTATATATATATACCGACTCATGTTTGTGTAATATGACTGATTGCTGCTACATATTTTTTTTCAATTTCAATAGAAAACTAAATTTATTTTTAACTAAACCTTATCTCAACGTCTCAACGTGTAAATCATTTCATTGAAAAGAAAGCAAACAAAAGTTATTACGTATTCAACATTAACATCCATCCATCGACTCGATATTTTAAATGAATTTCTTGTATGAATATCTATTATTAGTTTTTAATTTGTAAACAAATAGCATGCAATTAACTATTTTCTAAAGTTGATTGAGTGAGTTCAAAAAGAATTGTATTTTGTACTTTATTAAAAACTAAATATAAAAAAAGTTCTCCATGGAATGATATAACTGTTTAAGAAAATATGTGAACTTGAAAGCGATAACAGCTCAAGTCGAAAAATATTGCAATCCTTATTTTTTTTGGAGTTTTCCAGATAACAAGTTATACATGTATATCGCTCATTTACAATATATACGAACGTCATAATTAAAAAAAAAACAGTTTGCCAGAAAACGAGTTTGAAGTGGAAAAAGAAAATTTTAGCGGAATTCACAGTTGGGCTTGTAGCTTCGTAAATTGTTGTTGCTTTGCTTTAAATTTAACAAAAAATTTTTCTCTCAAGAGTTGAGTAAACAAGATATTTGTATGAAGTTTTTACACAATACGAAGAACGATATGAGGATTAATTTTGCATCACTAATTCAAAAATTTAATTTTTTAAGTTATATCGTTGTTTGAGGAAATGAGCGATATGATCTAAAATTCTTCAATATTCAGTCCCAATAAAGTTTTATTTATTTATTTATTTAATTTTTTCCTTATTAAAAAAAAAACCTTTAAATTGATAACAGATCGGAAATATAAAGCCTGACCCACGATATCGACAACGTTCGACTTGTCGCACACTGACGTTTGAAACAACAACAAAATACTTAAATTTGTTTTTGTTTTGAATGTAAGTGTGCGACAAGTCGAACGTTGTCGACATCGTGGGTTTGGCCCATAGAATAATGGGCCTAATTTTGTAATAGACCAAAGAACATTGCAAAAAAATTTTTTAATCTAGTACAAAATCGTCGTAGTGGAAATACGATACTCGTAATTGGGCCCAAAATATCGTTGAAAACAAACTTGATTTGACAAAAATAGTGAGTTAGGTCGTTTCTATATTAGGGTAAAATCTTAGCGTTTAATGTAGTAGAGATATAGTTAAAGTACTTATATTAATAACAAACTGCACTGTGGTTTAAAACTGCAGAACAAGCCATAGTAAACAATCTCTCAAACTAACCAGAGTAAAACAGCTGGTCGTGTCGTTGGCGAAACTATTTTTTACAGCCTTATTTATAAAACTTAAAAAGTCTTTATAAAGATTTTTTAACACAAATTTTCATACAACATTTTTCTTAAAAAGCCTTTATAAAACTGTTTTATGTTTTATAAATAAGGCTGTTATTATTTAATAAGAAATTATATAAAATATAATTAAAAATAAGAAAAATCGTAATCGTACCCCCTGACCCACGATATCGACAACGTTCGACTTGTCGCACACTTATATTTGAAACAACAACTAAATATTAAAATTTGTTATTGTTTTGAATGTGAGTGTGCGACAAGTAGAACGTTGTCGACATCGTGTGCTTGGCCCTTAAGCCTTAAGAGAAAATATACCACAAAATGTGAAAAAAACCTTTTAAAAGTTAAACAAAAAACTTAACCCAAAGAGTGAAAACCCTTACTGTTCTTCAAATACATATGTACATACATCCGTTATCAATTTACATAGACCAAAGCTCGAACACACTTCTTTCTCACATGCTTTTGAATTTCATTGCGATAATGATAATGAAAGGTGCTTTTTGTTATCAAGAGTATCGTCCGCAACAAAATAAATAAATAAAAATTCCAAACACGAAAAGAAATGAAACAAATCGAAAATCAAATAAAAATTGTATTAATTTTGAAAATATATCGTTGATTTCAAGTAGAAAGGCCCTAACTCAATTGTAATTGTAACTTTACAGGAAGCTGTAATGTAATATTCACAGTAGCGGAATTCCGCACGCTTGACTTTGTAGATCTTTTACATATTGTAGCTTTGTTAAATTTTGTTAAATTGTTGTTGCTTTGCTTCAAATTTTATTTGAGTTAGGGCCTTTCTACTTGAGATCAACGATATACTTTCAAAATTAATGCAATTTTTATTTAATTTTCGATTTATTTCAACCGTGAATTCCGCTAATGTATCTTTTTGTGTACAACTGCTTGTAAAAGCGTTATTTTTTACACTATTGCAGTAAATTTTTGTGACGAGTTGTATTTGTGTGGAACGTATTGGAATCACTGAAAAACTCAATTTCGTAGAAAATACGAGTTAGGGCCTTTCTACTTGCCACCATCTTCATTCATATTGTTACTTACACAAAATTTCAACTTCCTTTAGTGGCCTACTGTTCATATCCATATCATTGTTAAATCTTTTTTTATTATTAGTTTTTTCACTTTCATGGTTATTAATATTATGAACTTGAGTTTCAAGTACAAGTGGCGTGTTGTTTAAATTAACTTCCAGCTTTGTGTTATTGTTGTTGTTTTTGTTGTTGTAATTGCTAATATTGTTAGAATTAGAAGTGCAGTTTTTAGTTAGATGTTTGGTTTTAATAGGTTGCATATTATTGTGGTTAGCCAACTTCCAGGCACTGCGCCATGAGTTGCGCTTTTTTTGCATAGCGGCGGGCAACATGGGTGCAGTTAATGAAGATTTTTTTTCGCCATTGGCGGCGTTCAAATTAATCGAACACTTGCAATTATCATGATTGGGCAGTACTTTCATCTTCTTTAGTTTTTCTTTTATTGATTTCAGTTTGTGTATCGTTACTTTTTAAATAATTTATGTATACAAATTTTGCTAAAATATCACAGTTTTTTTCCTTTAGACTATTGAGAAACAATAACTTAATTATTTGCTACGCAGAAATACATTTTATTTTTGTGTAACTTGTGTTAAAATTGTTTGTTATTATTAATCTTCCTGATATTTTGTTTTTTTCAAACACTTAATTCAAGCGTCTATCGGATCAGCCAACAGCGTCAAGCCAACTAAACTAATCAAGTCACCGTTTAAAAAGTAATTTAGTAGAATTTCAAAATTTAATGCTAGCCGAACGATCGTCTGATCGTTGTCGCAAGACCTTATTAACATACACAAGTTTAGAAAAAAATATGAAAAAGAAAGCAAAAAAAAAAACAAACGAAAAATGCTTGCTTATATTAAATTAAAGAAAAGTAGCACTTTGAAGGTATCAAGTGTAAGAGGAAACGCTTTTTAGAGAATTTTTCAGTCCCAAAAAAGAGAGTGAAAATATTTCAGTACATAAGAAATGGAGAAGAGTGCGTTTATTCAAATTGAATAAATTGTTTGAATGTAGAACAGTGTGCACACTTCTACCGATATTCGGTAGATTCTACCGAATATGTTTGTGAATTTAACAATCTACCAATTCTACCGAACAAGGCCTGAAATCTACCGAATATTGTTATTTAGTAATTTAAGTCGATATATCGAACCATAACCGCTAAAATAGCTTAAGCGACACATATTTTGGACTTCGTTTAATTATTTACGATTGCAAATGATCGATTTTGGCCAAAAATTGAAGTTTAAAAATTATGTCGCTTAAGCTATTTTTGCGGCTATAGCACGATATGTGTAAATTGCCTATTGTGCGTTCGCAGAGTGGTAATTTTCTGTCATGAAAATTATTAAAACAGAATAAAGAAATCGGTTAAAAACTGAAACTATAAGTAACCTAATATTTGCCAAAGAATTATGCCTTGGGGATGAAATATTTATTCCTACCAATGATTTAATAATTTTTGCACAAAAATTTAAAATCAAAAATGGATCTTACATATAATCTTTGTAGTTACAAATGTTTGTCAAATAAAAGTTACTAGTGTTCGCCCAGTGGTTGAAATTCAACCATTATTGCAATAATACAAACCGCTCAGATAAAATGTCATATATTTCTTCATTTCTAATAAAATGTATTACCGTACTTACTCCAGTCTTTAATAGTTGTATCTATTAATGTGAGCTTTCCAAATAAATAATAGAAACGGTTTTGATGTTCATTTTTTCTCCGGTTTATGTTTTTCAACTTTTTTTTCTTCAAAATGGATTCTATTTCATTTAACTTTTTGTCGTTTATATTCTGTCAGCTGTTCAGAGATGCCACTTGCTTATTACTCATACCAAATTGCATGCAAAATTTTCAAGATTTTACTCATCACCCTCTTAAAGCTGATTCAACTTAAAACCGGTTCTAATTTTGACTATAGTTGAAAGAAAGCTAACAACAGATGTTAAAATTTAAGTTGTCTCTAAAAAGAAGCGACTTTGATGTTTGTCTATGGTTATGGCCCACTGGCCCACTGGCCCATTATTTTTAAGCATCTAAAGAAAAATAATACAGTACCGTAATGTATTTAACTTACTCGTTGTTTAAATATCCAAATTTTATTAGTTTCAGCAATAATCGTTTAAGTACATACAAAAATGGAAATAAGAATAGAATGAACAAAAAAAAATAAGTATTTCCTTCTGAGCAGTGATGGAAAAGTTGGTACAATCGTGCCTTTTTTGATACTATTTGACATGAAAAAGTACCGTAGTACTCCCGCAATACATTTGATACTCTCTCGGCCAACCCAGAAATACAGTCAGAAGACGCGCGTACACATATATTTTTGCCAAGAATTCAATTTCTTTTTCGACAAATGGCACGAAACTTTATTAGTAAAGATATTTTAGAAAATTGTAACCCTTCACAATTAAATATATGTAAATAAAAACCATATTTCTTTCAATAATATTTTCTGTGGTACAGAAGTTGATCTATGTTTTAGATCAGTTTAAAGAATATTGTATAAAGTTTATATTAAATTCTGTCAAGTTCTAAGGGCAAAAGTGGACTTTGACAATGAAATGTTAAGTTAGCTTAGTAAGTTTCCCCTGAAAATGATTTATCTGTTAAAACCAATAGCATTATATCGCTTTGAATAAAAATGTTTCCCAGCGAAAAGCAAAATTTTGAAAATATTAACAATCAATATAGAGCATTGGCTGATTTGTAAGAATTAAAACTATTAACAACAGAAAATATCGGGCTTGTTCTAAAAATCACGGTGATTTAAATCACGGTGGTGTTAAAAACAAACTACTAATAGCTGACTTGTTCGTGGGTATTTATTGTATTTTAAGTTATAGTCATGTATAAACCATAAATCGTGAAATTTACAAAAGCAATAATTTAGCTTTTATTAATTTTTTGAAATCACCGTGATTTGACATATCATGATTTGCAGAACAGGCCTGTATATGCAGTTTTTGGCCTACCGATGCTAAACTAAAAACGCATTAGATGAATACATGATTCTAGGTAAATCGACAGTAGCTTACCGAATTTTGTCTATACCTCACTCCTCTGTAAATGTCGAAAGGATTTTCTCTTACAAAATGTCATGGAAACAAAACAAAGGAACATACTTTATGTTCCAACAGTATCAAGTCTTATCCAGGCCTAAGATTTATTGAAATATTAAAACACTTCTTGTTATAACTTTAGCACGAGTACATACATACATATGTGTGTATGCATATTAGGGTGATTCTAAAAAAAATCAATTCAATTTTCTACAAAAGCGTACCAAGAAGTTTATTGTAGGACATTCCGTTCTTTACTTATGACAATCAGAATAAATAAAATCAATTTATACCATGTAAATCGTATGGGAAATCGAACGGACCATCTCACCATTAATATAATGAGCTGATATTTTAACAGGCCTATTTTTTACCTAACAAAAGTTTGAAACCTGGTTCTGAGAAAAACAAACGATTTTTTTTTTTAGAATCATCCTATCCATATGCTTTGTGTTTCATTTTTATTTCTTTGTAAATTAATTTTATATAATTTTTTGTTAAAAAAAGTACTCAAAAAAATTGTTTTTGATACCGAAATGCAAATCTCATTTCCCATCACTGCTTCTGAGTGTTTACGGAGTTGCCAAGCCAAATTTAATTTAGTTAATTTTGAGTTTTTTGTTGTAATTTTTTTAGCAAATTAAGAGAGAAAGAGAGATCATGGCTTTATGATTGCTAATATTCTTAACTGTTTTTAACTATCTTAGACACAAAAATGTAGAAAAAAAGTACATTCTGCACTGCTCCTATTGACAATCTATCAACAAAAAAAAAATCAAGCGAATACGTTGAGTTTAAGTCAGTTAAAATGGTTCTTAACTTTTTTCACTTTCCTATTTATATATAGATTATAGTAGCTTTATAAAACCTATGTACAAACACTGAATTCCTGTTATTTATGTACATATATTATTTTATATATGCGTAGCATATCTATGTATATAAAAGGTAACTGGTATAACTGGTATATAAAGGTATAACTGGGGATGACACTTTTTTATTGGAAATGCTTCTTTGTTTATGGCAGTTTAATTTCCAATCACATGTGAAGTTTTAAATGCGCTTTTGGAACGTGTTTAGTTCGATACTCCTTGCACTTACGCCCATGTCAGATAAAACTTTTGCTTCGCGTTGCGTTGAAGATTCGCTTTGACATCTAAGATGAAATGTACATGCTTATATGAAACATGTCACATAAAGAACTTTTAACGCAAAGCGAAGCGAAAAGTTAGGCAATTCTCAACTTTATGCATGCTTTGACAATCAGTTGGTAAACTATTTTTCATTTGTTTGACCAAACTCGCATGTAACTATGGAATTTTTATTAGAATGTCGGTAAATTTACATAAAAAACGAGTTCGTGGCATCAGAGTAATCGAATTGTGGTGTGTTTTATACATAAAACCGAATAGTGAAACAAACAGTGAGTGTTGTCAAAGCTTTCATTGTGTCATACACATTTTGCGTCATGCTTTTTCCCCAAAAGTTAGAAACGTCACGCAAAGCGTTGACGTTGTATCTGACACCGCCTTTACCCTTTATATAAGTACATATATGTATGTATCTTGTTATTTTTTATGTTTCCTTGAATTGTTATTTTTTATGTTTCTCTCAATAAAAAAAAATTTCTACCTAATTTCATTAAAATCTACCGATTTTTTGTCGATTCTACCGAATTTAAAAAAAATTAAGTGTGCACACTGATGTAGAAGGTATTTCAAGTATACGAAGAAACTTATTTGTGTGTCAAGTGCTCCAGAGTTATTTTTCTGTTATTTTGTTTTTCATTCGTTAGAAATACTAATTTTTTAAATTTTGGTATATCAAAATTAATGACGTAATGATTTATGTACATATTTGATAATTGTAGTTGATTTATTTTTCTCTCCTTCATTATTTCATTTATGTATGTGGTTTTTGTGAGCGCTCACAAAAAATGCTAATTGAACATTTATTTATATTCATTTAACTTTATTAAAGTTAAATAAATATGTAAAAAAATCCATCTTAGTTCTAAATGTCTTAAGCCACAAAATTTTTTATTTCATTCATTTCATCAAAGCAAACCCCATTTCTTTTCTTTAAGAGAGAATACCTTCATTAACAATAATAGAATTTTATATAACACAAACCAGTGATGTCAATTAAAAAAAATACTCCAAACTGCACGCAGTTCATGTATAATTTAGAACGCTATTTTCAAAATGTATGGTTAAAATATAACAGGGACTTTAACCATTGATGCCAACTTTTTTTTTGGCTCTAAAAGCACATTAAAATTTAAAAAAAAGCACAAAAAGCGTAATTTTGAGATCTATACAGCGTAAAAAGCACTAACGTGAAAAAGGTGTGTAGATCCAAAAGAGTGAAGTTTAATAATGCTGAATATTTTCGAAACTATTCTCTGTTTAATGAAATATATCCGACGAAAAAGGTAAAATAAAAAATAAATACACCAAGTTTTTATTAAAATAATTTTAAGAAATACACAAATTTCTTAAAAGCTCTACTTAGTGCTTTTTCTTAGTTGTTGTATTCTGTGTTCCAAATAGAACAAAAATGGCAAAAGCACGTAGCCAAAAAGCCAGGATATCCCACGTGTGGAAGCTTCCTTCGGTTGCTGCGAACAACCCATACCTTCGTATAGGAAGTAAGAGTTTCCAAGATCAACTCATAGAGTTTTTTATGGTCTCCACCAGTTAAATCTTATTAAAAACGTTTGCACTTGATAATGGAACCCATTAACAAGTGCGAGTGAGACGCAAAACTCTCGAAGGCCAATAAACAACAGTGGTCTGGTTGTATTCAAGAAATAATTGCCAACTACGCGTTTTGACGCGTTTTGACGCGTTTGACTCGCCCAAAGCTGCACTAACGCTCAAAATTTGGCTTTTTGAGTCTTCAAAAAGCACTAGAAATAGTGCCAAATTCAGCAGTATCTTCACTTTTGTAATAGACTAACTAGTATTACAAGCACAAAGTATTCTGTGGTGCAAGTTTAATTTAATCTATTGCATAAACGCCAAGATTTCCATCGCGCCTTACACATCAGGCTGGTTAATTTGTATTTAATTACTTATTATTTAATAATTTTGTAATTTGTGTATCAAATCAATATCGAGCTTAACGGACACATCTTTTTGACATCGTTTTTTTGACGAAAATCGATTACATATTTATTTAATTTAATTAAATTAATTAAGTTCGAAAATTGTGTCGCTTAATGTTTTTTAGCGATTATGTCACGATATATGTATGTATCTGTGGCAATATGGAACAATAGCTTAAGTCGACTCAAGCAAAGCCGTAGTAGTTTCCGGAAGTTATAACGCTACCGCTAAGAGATTATAAAGCTCTAACACATGAATGATTCTAATTTCATGTCATCCTTTTAACCAGCGCAAATTTCTTAAGTCTAGTTAAACAACTATGCCATATTACAACAAATATGTATGTATGTATGTGCATATGTAACAATGTATTTATGTTTCTATGCATATTTATGTTTGAAATACATACATATGCTTACCTTAATATAGAAAGGCCCTAGCACATTATTTTTTTGAAATGAGATATTTATATATTTTGCGATACCTAAAATGTTCTTCTATCAAAATATACAAAAATTTCGATTTCAAAAAAATAATGAATTTTAGGACCTTTCTATATTAAGGTAATGATATGTATGTATATTTATCAGATTTCTAAGCATTTATATGTGCCCTTAGTTATGAAAGTGGTCTAAGTGATATACATATTTCTCTGGTCGAGATATTTAGTATATTACATTTGAACAATTTAAAAAAATATGATTATATTGTGCAACGTTTTAATTTAGAGTTGTACTGGCGTCGATTAATATAAATCTTTTTAATATTTGTTAAATATTTGTTTTAGATTTTTTAAGATTTATTTAATGTTTCGAAGCAGAAATGCATATGACTTAGACCACTTTCATAATTAAGGGCACATATGTATGTTTTATATTTATCTGGTTTCTAATCATAGAGTGTATAGATGAAAAAAATCATTATTTTAACTTTTTTTAACTTTATCTGTTTGTTGCAAAATCAATTATCTATCTATATAATTAATAGGCGAACATGTTTTTTGTAATCCCTTTTACGCTGGTACCACTGCACCGATTTTAAAAAGATTTATATGGTTTTAAAGGATTTTTTATACAGATGTGCAGAATCTATATTTTATTGAAATCGGTTTAGTATTTTGGGAGCTATAAGCGTTTAAAGTTGCTACTACTACATGCAAACATATTACACACGCATTTATTAGCTTACAAGTAAAAAAAGAACCAAAACATGAGTGTGTGTGTGTGTGTTTGTAGTATTTCTCTTGATCTAACAATTTTTTTCTCTTATATGTTGTTGTATGAAAGCCATAACACTTAAAGGAAGAGAATTGAATAAAGTGAATTAGCTTGGTTGAAGGGATTTTGTTTATGTTTTTTTAATTTCATGTATTATTTAATTATGCTTGCATATGTATGTAGTAAGTTTGTGTGTGGCTGTGTTTTAATGAATTTTTTATGACGTTAGATACATTTTCTTTGAATCTTAAATTATTTACATTTTGATTCTATAATACGGACGAGTGTGTCGTCCGTTTGGTATATCTAGTTATTATTAAAGTATGCATTAGTCTCCTGCACAAGACATCTTATAAGAACTTTCAAGACATGAGGGATTTTTCAAATGCTTTACTACAGCGAAATCTTATAAAACAAACGTTAACAACATTGTTTGCAAGAAATTTGTTTGAGTATTGTAGGTATAAGAGTAAAGAAGAAAACACTTCGTGACGGAAGAATTTGTGATACTTGTACTTTCTACGCATGAGCGCGTGTACAAACGTCATGCATGTATGTGTGTATGATCTTTTATTTTTCTGCGCACATGCAAAGGCACACACATGCATTAACATTAGTTGTATGCGGTTAACCACATAATAGCTTACCATCTACATATTACACACACACACTCAAACGTACAATATGAAAAATAACAAGCATACACTAATCAAGAGTACTTCTTTTGAGTGTTTGTTACAAACTAGCGGCCATATGTATAATCAAAAATTGGCATGAAGTTAGCATAAGTGGCAAAATTTAACATGATCTTAACGTGTTTTGCCATATAATTTTACATTAAAAATCATGCTAGGATGTAATCCTGTGTTAAAACTACATTATGCGGGGATTTTTAATGTCAAATTGTATAGCGGAACTCGTCAACACTTAGTTCAATTTTGTCACTTATGCTAACTTCATGCCAATTTTTGATTATACATATGGCCGTAGCTGTCTTGCGACATCGCTTGTTACAACTGATATACACCAATGCTGCCCACAGAGAGAAAACCGAGAGTAATGTATAAGCGCATGTGCATTCATTTGTACAAAAAGCCGATTGATGTTCGGCACTCTGGCGCTTCTCTGGCCAGCAGTGATATACACATACACCAATACATCCATCGTGCTTCGCTTATAGTACGACAGCATTTATTATTGGTTTAGTATAATACATGCGACGTGAATACATTTAAAAATCATGACGTTTTTACATTTCAAGACTGTTTACGCAGCTCTCTAGTATGCATATATAGTGCTATATACATATACATAGTACGTATGTGTAGTATACATATATGTAAATATGGTATGGCATAGTGAACGACTTTTCAATTTCGACATGCAATAACACCTCATTTTGTGAGGCTCGGAAAAAAATATTTGAGCCAAAAAATGGTGGCGGTCAGATGGGGGTCAAATGTCGTCTCACCGTGCTCAAAGTTGAGTATTTTTACAAAAAACTATATAACTTTCCTTGCATCACCGCTAGAAGGGTCAAATGTATTACCTGGGCTCTATTCCACAAAAAACTTATCAACTTTTCACTTTGCACTTATCAAATTGCATTTTTTCGCAAAGTGATAAGTGTTTCTGTTCCACAATATTCTTTGCAAATTTCACTTTGCACTGAGCAACTGCAATGCCAACTTGGTGCTTTTGGCACTATTTTTAGTGCTTTTTGAAGACTCAAAACGCCAAATTTTGAGCTTTAGTGCCAAAATAAGAAAAAGCACTAATTAGTGCTTTTAAGGAATTTGTGTATTTCTTAAAATTATTTTAATAATTACTCGGCGTATTTATTTTTTCAGTGTAAAGCATACATTTTTCGTCTGATATAATTCATTAAATGGAGAATAGCTAAGAAAATTTCAAACATTATTAAACTTCACATTAATTCACGTTATGGATTTTCAGTCGTTTTTCACGAAAGTGCTTTTTACGCTATTTAGATATCAAAATTACGCTTTTAAATGCTTTTTTTAAATGTTGATGTGCCTTTACAGCCAAAAAAAGTTGGCATCACTGCTGAGCAAAGACTTTGCTCTCTTTGTAAATTCCTTGCACTCTTTGTAAAGTATTTGCACTCTTTGCGTTCTCCTGCAAAGTGAGTGTGCAAAGTGTTCCTGAAAACTTTTAACCATCTTTGGGTTTCTGTCTTATAACTTTTCACTTTGCATTCCTAAATAGAACTTGTTAAAATTAGAGGCAAAATAAAAATGAAAAAAAAATTGCAGTGTTTCATGTGATTAAAAAAAAATATTTTATTTGCTAGTTTTCAAAATAATAAAGTACTTATTTTTATAAAATTATTGCAAATGTATGCATCCATCTTCATAGAAAATAAGATGTATTTGAAATCTATTTTAAGAAAACTTTGTATGAAAAATTTAAAATAAAATACATTTCAAACTTATTTTAATTTTTTTGAATATGGAAAATAAAGTTTTTATTTCATTTTGAATATTAATAAAATAGATAAAGAGGCTGCTTCTGGAGTAGTTTGTAAAATCCCAATCCCAATTTTGAACGTAACGTTTTCAATGTGTTATTCTAAAATTATTTTGCTATCTTTAATAGACTAAAAAAGAACCCCTAAAAAACAAGTTTATATAAATATATTTTAACAAATTAATATAATTTAAAGCTCAAATATTTTTCCTTTTTTGCATATCTATGTACATACGAACATAATGTAAACTTGTTATGATTATTATGTTTGAAAATAATCGAAGATTTAGTCACAAATTTAATTTCGTTAAGAGATCGTTTACCTTGCACATTTTTGACAAACTTATCAAAATTTGCTTTGCAAAATTAGAATTTACAGTTATTGTGGAACGAAAAAGCGTAATTTCTTGCAAATTCTGCAAATTACACTTTTCAATATTAACTTTGCACTTTGCAAGAGAGAACGTACGTGGAACAGGAATCGCAAGGAGAGCATAAAAATTGCAAAGACTTTGCAATTTACACTTATCAATTTCAACTTATCACTTATCAAATTTTACAGTTTTGAGGAACGAAAAGTTTTGCAAATTGTCGAAAAATTTTATAAGTGCAAAGTGTAAAGTTGATAAGTTGTTTTGTGGAATAGGGCCCAGCCCCTATTATTTTCTGAACACACCGACAGCCAAAATCCTCTCCTTAAAGAGACTCCCATACAAAGGGGAAATTTGTATAAAATTTATTCGCAGGGCTCTAAATGGTCAAATGTATGACCAACCTCCAATATTTTTTCAATACAAAGTTTTTCTCTAAACATACTTATCGTCTATCTGCAACCATTAAGGCAAAAATTCAATAAATGTCAACTCAAAAACCGTAAATTTTCAGGACAGCTAAAAAAAATTAGTTATTTCGCAAATTATTGCAAAAATGAACTATGTACCTTAAATAAGACAGTTTAAATATTATTAATTAACGTCTATGCAAACAATTTTATGTTTTGAACTTGTTTGCGTATTTTTTGAGATATAATTTTTTAGTAGATCAAAATACAAATGTTTTTTTTAGCCTATTTTGTGGGAAAATAAAAATAAATAAATAAATTAATCATTTTGTGAGATGTTTTGTATACATATGTACATAATATGTGTTAGATATAAAAACTACAAGAAAAAACATAATAAAATAACATAAAAAAGATACATATTCTTCAAAAAAAAAAAAACTAACTAACGATGTACGATGTACATTAAAAATTAATCCCTTTGTCACCGATTCCCCCCATTTTTTTTTATTATTTTTATTGTCTGGAGATGAATGATATGAAAGATAATTAAGAAAGTTGCGCGGAACATTACCCGGTCTAACAAGTTTCTGTTGTAAGTTTTAGTTTGTTCGGCTGTAAAACGAAAACGATTTAATGAATTTGGATGAAACTCGGTAGACGCGTAGCATATGTTCCATATAAATAGTGCAGAGTAATTTTAAGGGGGTAAAACAGGTAAAAATTTGTGCTTTTGGTACATTTTATGTTTCTGTTAACTTGGTATAAATACAGTTTATATAGAATAATTTCAGTTTCTTTTCGCGGGGAGATGCTACTCTTTTTAATAAATGTAGAGCTAACTACGTTCTAAACAAATATCCAAAAAATAATATAAACATATCTTCTTTGAAAAACAATTTATTTAATTTTTCTGTGGAAATGCCCATATATAAATTTTTACACTACATATTTTAAACCAGTGATGGGAAAGTTGATACGATCGTACTTTTTTTGATACTATTTAACATCAAAAAGTACCGTAGTACTCCCCCAACACATTTGATACTCTCACGCTCAACTTAGAAATGCAGTCAAATGACGCGCGTATGCATATAATTTTGCCAAGAATTAAATTTCTTTTTCGGTAATTGGCACGAAACTTTATTATTAAAGCTATTTTAGAAAAGGGCTTATCTTTCAAAATTCAATATAAACGAAAACCAATGATATTTTCTGTGCCTTAGAAGTTTATCTATGTATATATAAACACAAATCATGTTGAAACAACTGTTTCAAATCGGTTTAAAAAAAATGTAAAGAGTTTTATATTAAATTCTATCAAGTTCTAAGGGCAAAAGTAGACTTTGACAATGAAATATTAGTTTGGTTTAGTAATACCCCTTTTAGACACGCAAAGTTTAGCCTTAATTCAGCTGTGTGAAAGACAGAAAGAAAAAATACCATCTCTTTTTGGCCTTCTCCCAGCTGAATGACTTTGGAAAGTATGAGCTTTACCCTGGAAATGTTTTATCTGGTAAAACCAACATCATTATACTTCTTTTAATTAAAATGTTTCCCAGCGGAAAGAAAAATTTTGAAGCTATTAACAACCAATACTTGTATAGAGCACTGGCTGATATGAAAGAACTGAAACTATTAACAGCAGAAAATATACATATATGTATCTACAGCGGCTTAAATTAAAAACGCATTAGATGAATACATGTTCCACGATATATCGAGAGTAGCTTACGGAATTTCGTCCATACCTCACTCCTCTACAAATGTCGAAAGGATTTTCTCTTACCAAAATCTCATGAAAATAAAACAAAGGAACCGGTTTTTATGTTCCAACCGTATCAAGTCTTATCCAGGCCAAAGATTTATTGAAGTCTAAAAATGCATCTTGTTATAACTTTGACATTTGTGCCTGCATATGTATATATTTTGTGTCCTATTTTTATTTCTTTTTAAATGAATTTTTTTACCATTTTTGTTAATAAAATTTAAATTAAAAAAAAATAATAATAATTTTTGGTACTCTAGGGATCAAAAAAGTACTCAAAATTTTTTTTTTTGATACCGAAATGTAAATCTTATTTCCCATCACTGTTTTAAACATCAGTCGTAAAGCAGCTCTGGGTTGAGGAACATCTCTCGCGTCATCGTAATTATTTCTTAAGTGCGGTCAGGCTTGTGTATGTTGTTTGGCCTTCGAGAGTTTTTCGTCTCGCTCGCACTGGTTGACTGATCTGCCACGGATAACCGTATAATCTTGCGGTTTTTTGTGGAATTTCTTTAACAACCACGTTGCTACTTCCTATGTGAAGGAATAGGTCGTGTACAGTCAGTCACAAAAACTTTTAAAATACTGTTAATACCATATTGGGCATATGGTCTAGTTACTCCGCCCATACTTGTGCAACACCATATTATACAAATTTACTTCTATAATATGTACTAAATAAATAAATAAATAAATAAATATTTTAAACATGATACATACATATAGCGATTTTTTCTGCATTATTGGCTCCAATAACGCATTTTTTTAGACAAGTCTATGTGTGTGTAGCTTCAAAAAATTTCAAATATAAATTAAAGTATTAAAACATATTTCTGGCCATATTAAAAAAAAAAGTTAATTTGTATTGTATTGAAATTTTCAGTTTCAAAATGTATTTGCTTAAAATAAGATCGTTGTTTACAAATACTTGTATAGATACTATTGTCCATACTCGTGCATACATATGTATGTATGTGATTTACATATCTTGATAACATAAAATAAATTTGCTTTTAATAATGGTCTGATAGCATAAAACTTGTATATCTTCAGGCTGATAAAAAAAGGCCAATTTTTAAATCATACATCATATGGACAAATAGCCATACATACACATACATACACATGTATGTATATACACACTAAAATGTTGTATTGCATACAAATGTAAACATTTGTTAATGAATAATTTCAGATGGCAAGTTTAAGGCCAGGCGACTTTCTTAAAATTTTACCATTTGTTCAATAAAAAAAATGTTCAATAATTTGGAGCAAAACACATTAAGGGCCAAACCCACGATGTCGAAAACGTTCGACTTGTCGCACACTTACATTCAAAACAAAAACAAATTTTAATATTTTGTTGGTGTTTCAAATGTAAGTGTGCGACAAGTCGAACGTTGTAGATATCGTGGGTCAGGCTGTAAAACAAATCCTAATTTTAAAATACGCCCTTATAAGTACATATACTTTTTTCTCATACCTGCATACATATGTATGTATGTAAGTATGTACATACTAAATTTAATTATGCTCAAAAGGAAATAAACAAAAACGTTAATACAAACCTTTGGCTAATTGTCTTTTGAGAAATAATGCATCATCTTCGGTATGTTGCTGTTGAGACATGTTAGTTTTATTTCTTCTGCTGTTATTTTGTATTACCAATAGATAAACCGTGTAAAGTATTTTGGTTGGGGAAAGGTTTTCCACTTTATTTTTAATGCGTATAGTATTTTTTTATTTTTTATTTTTCAATATACTTGTGACTGGTGATGAATCAGCGTGAATCTATTCCATAACGCGTAACACTTTTTGTTGCTTTTTCCAGTTTTTGTTAAAGATCTTTTTATCTTTCTGTATCTGTTGCGTATCAATCAATGCGACACACAAAGAGCCAGCAGGCAAAGAAAAAGTTGAAATTTGATTTGCAAACAGGAAAACGCTAGACAGCAACGGACCAATGTACATATGTACCTATACTTATTTTTTTTGCTGCAGATTTGTCTGGAATGTCTTCGTTGGCGTGTATGTATGCAAATTTGAGTTTATTTCTTTTTTTATTTTCGATATACCGCAGGTTTTTTTTTTTTGTTAATTATTACTTCGGGCATATGCAAGAAAACTACAAGAAATTATCAATTACCAAATCTGATATCTTCTCTATTTGCAATAGAAGCAGCTGTTATATTGCTTTGTAGGAAATTTTATGCTGGTAATGCTCTGCACTCTATGACATTTGTTTTGTTATACATAGAGCCAATTAGATTAAGGGTGATGTCGCTGCATCAATGTTTGAGTTCTCTTTTTTACATGAAATCAAGACTTTTGTTGCAAGTCAGGGGATTTTTATATGCAATTCATCAATGCTTCTTATTTGTTCATTCGTAGCAGTGTTGCCATAAAGTTACTAATTGTTATTTATTTATTTATTACATACACTACAAAGTAAATTTAGTAGAATATGGTTGCACAAGTGTGGACGGAGTAACTAGACGATATGCCCAAGATGTTATTAACAGAATTTTAATTTAATTTTTTTTCCTTCACATACGAAGAAACTTTCTGTTACTAATTGTTAGTTTGGGAAATATAAAGAAAATGTTTGATTTAACCAAGGAAAAAATGATTGTTCAGAAGCATCATTTCTATATATAGTGGAATACATGCAGAATATTCCTATTTTCCAAAATGACTCTTATTTTACAGTAATCGTAGAAATTGTGGACCTCGATGAACTGGTTGTCGAAACTCTAGATTTATATGATGCTGAAAATATTGAAATATTTACATAATTTTAAATTTTCTAGATTTCTTCGAAAATGAAAATAATTCTCCAAATTAAAAATCTGAAATGAGTGGGCAAAACCATGGAGGCTGGAGCGAGTGATTTTAATATATCTTGTTTTTTTTTTAATTGTATTATAATGAATGTAAAAACATTTTACTTCATTCTTGGAAAAATTGAAAGATATAAAAATAATGTGCAGCCACTCTTCATGTATTAAAATAGGTCTAACTGGCAACATTGGTCAAAGATAACAACAACAAAATACTACAAAAATAAATAGATAAAAGATAATTTTACTACCCCGCCAACAAACATGAGTCGCTGGCGACGTGTCGCGACTACATCACCCTTAATCTAAACAGCCTCAGAGCGACAGCTTAAAGCAACTTTGTGTCTATTTGCATATAAAATAATCTAAGTCATGTTTTAGACTTGGCAGTTTTTCTTGAAGCAGTTATCTTCAATTCTCTTTTAAAACTGCTCGTTTGTTTACACTCAGACGGTTTCTTGTTCAATTTTCCTATTGTTTTAATGCTGCGAATGAAATAACAAAAGAGAATTGAAGTAACTTTTCTGTACAAGCAAGTCAGTACCCCTCTTCTTTCTTCTTTCCTCTCTCTCCCATAAACTCAGACTTGCTTCAAGAAAAACTACCGAGTCTAAAACATGAGTAATAAATTGCCACTTGGATGAGTTAACAAGGGCATAAGCGAATAACAAATCGAATCATTTAAAATAAAATAAAAATTAGCTACTAAGAAATTAAAGGAGTGAAAACTACAATTGAATGAAATAAAATTAAATTGAATAATGTGCACTTATGTTGAATACAAGATTTGACATGGCAACATTTTTTTCCAAATTGCAACTTGTTATCCAGGTTGTTGTCTTTGATAGCTGTAGAGAAATTAACAGATGGCGCTCATTTGCTTAAGTACCATGGACACAAGTCTTACTTCCGTAATAAAAGTTGTGTGATAATTGTAAAAATGGTGGCAAGCATGATTTGTACTGTTATCTTTTATTTTTTGATACTCAGTGTTGAAATTCATGCATACATGTGCATACATACATATGTATGTATGTGATTAGATTTTTTTTATATTTGGGGTACTCAATTTAAATATGTACATATGTAGGTACTTACATAGGTACATACATATGTATGTGCATAATTGTTTTATTATTATTGATTTTTACAGACCTTCATAATGCCAGAAAATTGCAGAGATTTTGTATGTATGTATATCCATCCTACTACTATTATAAATGTGAAAGTTAAGTTAAATTTGGACGTTTGGGATATTTGATTATTTTCATTGTTTATTTTTAACGTGAAAACGTTAAATGGATTTGGATGAAATTTGCTAGACAGATAGCATATGGTCTAGATTAAAATAAATGGTACTTTTTAGGGGGTAAAACCGGTAATTTTTATATTTTTGTCAAGCTTGGTATAAAAACAGAAACAAACAGAGTAGACTATGGTCAGTTGCTTTCTGGTTGCCAGCGAAGTCGCCGCAAGATGCTAGTATACAACAAAGAGGGCTAAAATAATAAAATATAATTTTTCTACATGCTCGCTAATTTATTTTATTTTATGATATCTGTCTGGACTTTTTGAATTTTATCTTGTGTCCTAGTAAATATTTTCATTTCTTGGTAGTCACTACATTTACGACATTAATAATAGTCAGTCTGTTTGCTTTTGTCCTTCTATCTACTTGTGCAAAACAAAGAATAGTGTGCCAAAGACACGAAAATTGTTTTGAAGTATAATTAGAAATTTGATGGCTAAATGGTGTTTCTGTTTAAATAGTATATATGTATATGTATATGTAAATACTGTATATACATACATACACATGTACAGAGATGTGTACATACTACAGCAAATCCCAGCCAAAAATGATTCTGAAAAAAATAGTAAAAAGAATAGTAGTAGTGGGCATAGCATATTAAAATTTATTATTTTATGGTGTACCTATTTCTAGAAAATAAATAATGTTGCTAGTTGCTATCTTTTAGTTTATAATATGTACATATGTGTGTATGTATTAGTAAAAAATATTACTTGCAACCTTACACATGCAAAATTAACCTGCCTGAAATGTTTTACTTATGAAGATATTTCAAAAAAGAAAATTTTTAATGGTTTTATGTTTTGTTTTATTATGGTGTCATTACGAGTGGCAGGCGGGATTATATTTATAATAAAATTTGACAAAAATTTAACCGACTTCAAAAATAAGGACTAAAAATTAAAAATAGTTTAGATTCAATTAAAGAAAACGTTTGTATATATGCAATCAGGTTAGCAAATTCTATATTTATTTATTTATGCGTTTAGTTATCATTATTATTGTCGCTGCACAGAAGAAAATTCCCTGCAATAAACACGTTTAATTAAAAAAAAATTAAAAAATCAATTAAAAATGTAATTGAGTCAATTAAACTTTTAATTAAATTAAGTTTTCAAACAAAAGTTTAATTGACTCATCACATTTTTAATTGATTTTTGTTTTTTTTTCAATTAAACGTGTTTATTGCAAGGAAACCTTTATTCTGTGCGTGTTGGAAGAGCATTATAGGTAACACATGGATATAATTTTTTTTTTATTTAATTGCGTTTTCTTTTCTGAAAGAAAATGTTACATTTATTACACTTTTCTATAAAAATTCACAACAGATGGTTTTTTGAAATAGAGAGTTTATTAGAAATTACTGTATCACCCCTTATGAGAGCAAATTTTTGCTTTAAACGAACGCTAAGTTACATTTTCCTTAATAGAATGTTAAAAAATGTTGCACTTTTTCTAGAAAAGAAAACTCCATAACTGAATTTAAATTATTTTCTAAATTTTGCTGGTCACGCCCAGTTTTTTGCTCCGTCCACTTTTTTTAAGAGCAAAAACTTTTTGCCAAGTTTTTTTAACAGCGGATAAGCAGAAGTATATATAATTTAATATTAACTTTTTGTGGGCGTAACCCCGCCCATTTTTTAAATGCCATATTGAGCCTTTTTCAAATGCAATATTAGCTTTTTTTCAGATATAAGAGTGTATGTCAAGTTTGGTAAAAATCAGTTAAGTAGAAGCATGTAATATAATATAATATTAAATTTTAAGGGGCGTAGCCCTGCCCACTTTTTCAAAAGCAAGATTTTGCTTTTCTTAAAGCTCAAGGTGTGATCCAAGTAGCGTAAAAATTGGTCAAGTGTTAGCAAGTGAAATATGTATAATAATATTAAGTTTTAATGGGCGTGACTATGCCCATGTTTTCAATTTCGGGATGGTGTCATTACGAGAGCCCAATGTGTGCGCTAAGTTTTGAGTAATCGGATAAGTAAAAGCTCATAAAATCGAAGAAAAAATTATTGAGAGTATTCCCTGCCGATCTTTTCGACAATGGGATCAAGTTATACCCTTTCAGATAAAAAAAAATGTTTAAATTCGATAAAATGCAACAAAACATAAGTGCATGCATGTACTCATATAAATGCAGAGTTCGTATATTCCCACACATGCACTTATGCAGTTTTTTTTACAACATTTTTTACATACATATGTACATACATATATATGATGTCATAAAAATCTCTTTTTCAAATTAGTTCACACCATCGTTCACTGCACGCATTTACATATGTAGGTACATGCATACATGTAAATTTTACCTAGTCATCAAGAAGGTGTAATAAGTATGGAGAATATATGTATCTGAGTTGCTTTGCAGGGCAGCTTTTTGCATTTTCTCGCAATTTGAATTCAATGACTTGTGAAAGGAGACAAATTAAAATGAAATTATTGAAATGAATGTGGGAACAAAATATGTAATGCTTAATAAAAATGCCAATAGATGTTGAGATGCAAAAGACAAATGCAATTTTTAGCTCTAAAAACTCGCAATAATTATTGGAAAAAATTCTTAAAAGCATCATAATTTGAACGTGTTGAAGCGAAGTTAAATAATATTTAAATTTTTTTTTCATTATTATTAAAAAACATATTTTTTTTAATAAACTTATAAATCATGCTCAATTTAACCCTTATATTTAGAATGCTTACTTAGTAGAAAAAAAGCTTTAACACGTACACGCATACACGCACAATACTACATACTTATATACATACATACATACATACATACATATGTATGCATGTGCATATGGGCAAAGCAATGTAAATGTAAAATCCTTCAATATTTTTAAGAGCATTTACGACAAATCTTTTATTTCAATGCATAAATTTATTAAGAAAACAATCAAGTAAACTTGATTCGATTTTTTATTTTTTTGGGAAAAGAATTCATGTGAACTTTTTTATTCAAGCGAAAGAAAAAAAAGGGTTTCATTTATTTCAATACCCACGTACATATGTATGCCATTTGCTAAAAGGAAGTCTATGCCAGTCATTCAGCCACTTGGAAAAGAAATGGCAAGAAGGAGGAATGTGTTGATTTTTTCTTTCAATAACTCAATTGATTTCTTTAAATTTGCTTTTTTAACGCAAACTTATTAAATGCACATTTAAAAACTAAAATGCTTATTGTTTAAATGTAAACGGGCCACTTAAAATTCTGACGACGACTACGACAAGAATACGAAAAAAAACTTATTGTTTGTGGTAAATTTTAAAGATCCTTTTATTTTGTGACTGAATGCTTAATATTGTTAAATGTGGGCATGTAATTCAAAAATTTAAGAAAAACATTTGAGATAAAATTGTTTTGGAAAACTTTAACCAGGATTGAATAGGAACTCGAAAAAATAATTATGGAAATTAAAGGTAATTGACAGTTGTATGGACTTTAGATTGCGTCCCATAGAGGAGCAATCAGCACCTAGAAGTCAAATAGGTATTTGTTTGCATCAGAATTTGTGAGGTTAAGGCCAATGGCTCACAAAGCAAGTTCTTAAAATTGCATTCGGTGGACATCGAGTTATAACCGCCAAAAAAAAAGCTTAAGCGACATATTTTTGACCACTTTTTTTTAAAATAAAATCCATTATTTACGATGACAAATGATCGATTTGGATAATAAAAAAATTTAGTTTTTTGGCGGTTATGGTACGACATATTGAAGATAAAGTTGGGTTCACTATATAAACATAAAAAATCCATGCGTAGTACCGAATGACTGTAGCGCGTGTGAGAACTTTACAAGATAGGAAGAAGGTTAACATGTAATAATAAACAGACTTTGATAGTTTCAAAAACATTGTGACGCTGGTCTTAACTTAAGGAAAAAGATGGGCAAACCGTCATAACCAAATTTAAATTTTAAAGCCTGGATCCATCCATGACAGGGTAAATAAATTCAGTAAAGTGCAACTGTGACTCGCACACGAAGGTTTCCGTACGCTTTTTTCGCTTTTGGGTTTTTCGGGTTTCGGCGTTTTTTAGTTTTGAAGTTTTTTTTTTCATTTTGGGATTTTTTCGGTTTTGGCGATATATTCATATGTATATATTTTAGTTTTAGAGATTTTTTTTCTGACGCTTTTTCGATTTTTGCGGTTTCGGCGATTTTTTTAATTTTCGGTTTTTTATTTTGGCGATTTTTACGGTTTTCGGCGATTTATTTTAGTTTTAGAATATTTTTTTAGTTTGGCTCTTTTTTCCGTTTTCATATATGTATGTGTACATTTTAGTTTTAGAGATTTTTTTGTTTGTCGCTTTTTTCGATTTGGTGATTTTTACCGTTTTGGCGATCTTTTTAATTTTTGGTTTTTTTTTCGTTTTGGAGATTTTTACGGTTTTCAACGATTTATTTTAGTTTTAGAAATTTTTTTTAGTTTGGCTCTTATTTTCGTTTTGGCGATTTTTTAGGTTTTGGCGATTTATTTTAGTTTTAGAAGTTTTTTTTAGTTTGGCTCTTTTTTTTCGTTTTGGCGATTTTTTAGGTTTTGGCGATATACATACATATGTATATATTTTATATTTAAAGATTTTTTAGTTTGTCGCTTTTTCCCATTTGGCGATTTTTTCGGTTTTTGGCGATTTTTTAGTTTTTGGATATTTTTAATTTCGGCGATTTTTTCGGTTTTCAGTGATTTATTTTAGTTTTAGAATTTTTTTTAGTTTGTCGCTTTTATTCGTTTTGGCGATTTTTTAGGTTTTTTGCTTTTTTTAGTTCTTGCGTTTTTTTCATTTTGGTGATTTTTTTCTGTTTTTGACGATTTAGAGATTTAGAGTTTTAGAGATTTTTTCAGTTTGGCTCTTTTTTCGTTTCGGCGATTTTTTTTCGGTTTTTGGCGATTTTTTCGGTTTTGCGATTTTATAATTTTGGAATTTTTTAGTTTTAGCGTTTCTGAAAATTTTAAAAGTTTACCCCTTACGGTTTCCAAGATGCAGCAAGTTGTCAAAATTACATTAACTGATAGAATACCCTTTGATGTTGACTTTTTTTTAAATTTCAGTGTTAATTGGTTTAGTCTGCATAAAAATACACTAACTTAAATTGTATGTATGTATATAACATCGGATTTTAACATTTTTCGTTTCGTCTCGCTTTAGAACACCCTTTGATTTTTAACTATTTTAAGTATATCTGTTGTTATAGAGGTCAAAGTTCTACATATTCTGTCAAAATTTCAGACCCGTAACTCCCATGGTTCTCGAACGGACGGGCAGCGTAGCGAAAAAAATAGGATTCCTTTTCACCTTTGGTGTACGGAACCTTAAAAAGGATGTTGAGACCAGATAAACAAGTCGACCGGCTCGAAGACGACGGCGCGCCGCCGCCAGCTATTTTTCTGTATATCAAGCCGCCGCCGATTGTATCGGCTAGCATCGGCTCAAAATTAGCCGAAATTTTATCTGCTCAAAGACAAATTTCCGAGAAAAAATTTTTAAAATCGATTTTTAGTTTAAATTTTTATTTTCTCTTTAAATTTTCATATGCTTATTTGCGCCGCCGAAAATTCTCTCGGCGCGCCGCCGCCGGTCATAACACTACTGCGCCGCAGCCGCCGATAATATTGCCTCGACTTGTTTCTCTGGTTGAGACCTCTCTGCACTCCAAACGTATGCAAAATATCTTCTCTCTCTTGTGTTCACAACATTGCCGGATCTAAAAGAATTCCTGTTGGAAGGGCATTACGACTGGTGAATTTCATGAGTAATATTAAAATATATAATTACAGGAAATTTTTAATAATTCTAGAGGGGGAGGGAGGGGTAAAACCCGCCCCACGGAATGGCCTCTATGCCTATAATTCATATAATCAATCCATTTTAATCGCTCTCTGATGCTTAAGCTGAATTCATGTCTTAAGTTATTTGAGTGTTACTAACGAAAATTTAAACGTTTGTTACTTTAACATTTGCTGGGTAAATTGAACTTTCATTAGCATTAAATCGTTTCATTTTTATTTAAAAAAAAAAACATTTTTCCGTGCTTGATTTTGTTTCATTGAGAACTCTTTAAAATAAACTGTTTACGGTCCACTGATTGCAATCGTCATTAAATTGCTAAATTCCTTCAAATGCGGTTTTTTATTAGCTTTAGTAAATTTTATTTAACTAATACAACTTCGACTAAAAATTGTGTAGGTAGAGAGAGGGTATAAAAATCTGAGCTTATAATTTTTTTTGCAACTTTTAAAAATAAAATTTAACTTTTCAGCTCTTGTCGGGGGTTTTTTGATTTGTTTGCTTTTTTCTTAGCCTTTTTAAGGGTTAGTATTTTTTTTTTTGCATAATTGTGGTGCATTATTATAGTTTGTCAAGTACAGCAGCGCGTATTTATTATTTCAATTTAAATAATTTCCCAAAATTAAGTTCTTTTTTTTTTTTTTTTTTTTTTTTTTTTTTTTTGTTAAATTGAAGTACACACTTGTGTTTTTATTGAAGTGTCATTAACTCGTTCCGTAAAATCCCACGGTGTGTTTATGACCACAATCACAATGGGGTAGAAATTAACAACAATTAAACATTTGAAATACATATGTACATATGTATGTACATACATACATCTGTATATTTGTATGATTATGTTTTTACAGTTTAGAGTTGAAGTTACATATTATTTGTAAATTTAGAAATTTTTTTTTAAAAAGGTTTTTGTATATAATCGACTTCTTAATACATACATACATACATACATATGTACATACATATGTATACATATTAAAAATGCAAAAAAAAACTTAATACCCATGCAACATCCGGCTCTCAAGTTTCTTATTTTAAAAGCTTAAATTTTTTTAATGCATATATTTATTTATTTTATCTTCAAAAATGAACTGACAATAAGTATTCAAATCTTAAATCTATGTGATATATGTACATAGGTCTGCACAGATAGAACTGTTCGCACCAGTTTTGCGTGTGTTGGTTCTGGTATGTACAGATACTATATGGTATTCAGCGTTTCTGTTGCTAGTCATGTTTTAGATTCGGTTGTTTTTCTTGAATCAAGTCTGAGTTTGTGAAAGAGAGAGGAAATAAGAAAGTATAGGGGTTCTGATTTGCTTGCACCGAAAAGTTATGGCTAGTAACAGAAACGCTGAATACTATATGTACCTGCAGATACCAGAACCAACATACGTTAAACTGGTGCAAACAGTTATATCTGTGCAGACCTATACTATGTAAATGTAGTTATTAGGCCCGACCAGTGTCGGACATAATCTTAGTGATAGTAATTAATAATATACATATGTATTTAGGTACCTATAAGAATCTTAAATAAAATCAAAAAAACTTGTACAACAAACTCTCCACTCTCTCCAAGAAAAAAAATTGTATGCTAACTTTTCCTTTAGAAAGTAAGTTTTAAATAAGTACGAGATTAAAAATTAGTACTAAATGTAGCCTCCTCTAGCATCTGATGATAGGTATCTATGTACATACATACATTATTGTCATAGAATGAAGTGGGTTTTTGGTATTATTGGTATATATGTATGTATATTTCTCCGTTTGCCCTGGACAACACTTTTGAATTAATTTTTCCCCTAATCTACCGTTAGCGCAATTTCTTCTCCATATACAAAATGTATGTATGTAGGTACACCCACAGAATCTTCTTAATACTAAGGCCAAGGCTATAGAGAGGATGATGTGCCAGCAATTTTTTATGCTATATGGAAGCCATTCTCTTTGAATGCTTCAGTGTTATTTAATTTTGTGCTTGGAAAATATCCTTTCAGAAGACCCCGAGCTGTGTGAAAATGGCATTGAGCTAAAAACAAATTTAATAAAGTCACCAACAAATTATTCGTTGAATTCATTTGTATGTTTGGAAAATTCAATTTCTTATTTCCAATTTAGAACATCTCAGCAATTTCTATTGGGATACAATATCTTCTTCCTTACCATCTGTTTGGAAATCACATCCATATTTTTTTAGCCACGAAAATTCTTTCAACCACGTGATAGTTTATCATGTGAGTTATATTCAAATTTATATACCATATAAAAATGGTTATTTTTGTGTTGAAGAAAAGTAATACCCCTTTTAGACATGCAAAGTTTACTTAGCAAATTCTTAATTCAGCTGTGTGAAAGACAGAGAGAGGAACACTATCTCCCCTTCTGTCTTTCTTCCAGCTGAATTAAGAGTTTGCAAAGTAAACTTTCCCTATCTAAAAGATAGGGAGAGAAGTAACACTCAGGCAATTAATGCCTACTACTATTACTTGGTGTTACCTTATTTCGGAAAGGGAAAGTGATGGTGAAAGAAGAGATAGAAGAAAGCTTCATTCTTTTTACAACTCTGCTTTTTGCACGAATTTTTTTTTTTTTTTTTGTAATAATGCAGTGTTGTAGCGCCTTCTGGTCTCAAATTAGGCGTATTAAATTTTGAAGCTGTGTTTAGTAGCCATTTTATTGGTTATTTTACTTCGCCGATGATTCTGCTACACAATACCGACGAAGGAGGGCGCTCTGATTTTACATTAGGATTAGCATCTGTTGAAGTCGGTATAGTTCACTGACCAGTGACTATGCCTTCATCACTTGAACTTTCCTACAACAACTGAGTTATGCCACTATTGAAGTAGATGAGAGATATGTACATATATGCTAGAGTGGAACATCTAAAATATTAAATTTTACTGAAAATAGTTTATAGTTCGTTCGTATAAAAGTGATAAGAAAAATGCGATGTTTGTGAAAAGGTAAGATAAGAATAATAATCTACAAAAGCAATTTTATAAAGTTTAATTTAAAATATGCATACATATGTATGTATGTATGTACTCGTTTCTTCAGGTCTGACGATTTTTACATCAGTACTGCGGGCAAATCGCGGCACTCGTTATCGAACAAAATTACGAAATATTTCCCTATAAACTCTATTGAAATATTTCGTAATTTCATTCGATAACGAGTGCCGCGATTTGCCCCCTGATTAGTCAGCTCTGACGATTTTTACATCAGTACTGATTAGTAAAATACTGTGGAGTGAGCAGTTCAGATATATGTTTTACTAGTTCATGAAGTTCACAAGTATGAGAGAGAAACAAAATCACACATACATCAGTTTATATCAGTTTTTTCATATTGCCCTTAACAAAATGATAGAAACTTCCGATGTATGTACTATATACCCATCAGAAATGACCATCAGATGACCGTCATTGTTCTTGTAGGGTATGTGCTTTTGGAAATTTGGGTGGTCTAATGTAGATGTAAATACATATGTACATGCGTATGTAACAGAAAAAAATTAGCCTTGCTAACAAAAGTTATGACAAATATCAATTATTAAAACCCAGTAAAAAAAGACACTCCAAAGAAGTCATGAAAATGTAGAGTTTGCAGTCTGGAAGTAGTTCAAATTTCGATCCGATCTAATGATTTTTACATAGGGTTGTCATTGCAAGAAGTTCTCTTTTTCGATGCCTAGTCACCGAAATAGAAGCGATTTTAAGAAAAATTTCCTTTTTTGTGTTCTATGGTAATATTTTCATCTAGGAAAAACTTTAAAAAGTTACATATTTTAACAATTCGTTTCTTTTTATACGAATTTAAACGCGAAACAGTGTTTTCATGTAAATTTAAGCAAATAACTTCTAAATTTTAGGCCAAAATTAGTTCATAAATTTTTTTAAAAAAATCGATTTTTTGAACATTTTGGTGAGTATTTACTAAAACTATAGAAAAACTACAAGGTTTTGTGTGATTAAAATTAACTTTTACTTGGTTTTCTGCTAACTATCGGCATATTAAAAATATCGATTTTTTGGAAGCAATGAAAATGTGGTTCCTTCAGAATGACTTCCATTTTTTTTTTACTGGGAAGGAAGTTATACCTACATACATACATACATATTAGTGTCCTGCACCAGACTATTTATAAGACCTTTCAAGACATGAGAGATTTTTTCAAATGCTTTACTGCAGCGAAATATTCTAAAAGAATCGCTAAGAGCACATTTAGATGAAGGGTGGCCTCGCTGCGACAACGCTTACGTTCTCTTTTGGAGTCCCTTCTTAAATCCACGCGCATTTACATGAAGACTTTTTTGTCGCAATAGTCAGGCGACTTTTTGATATTAATTTGTTCAATGCTTTTTATTCGTTCATTCGTAGCAGTGTTGCCGTAAAGGAACTAATTGTTAGTTTGAGAAATGTAGAATTAATATGTCCACATATTTTTATTTTTTTTTAATTTACCACCAAAATCCAATAATTAATTTTGTCTCCTTACTTTATTTGTTTATAATTTTTATATTATAACTGTTTCTTTGATGCATGTTATAAAAAATTGGTCTAACTGGCAACACTGTCTGTACATAGCACACAAAAAATACGAGAGAAAAAAAATTTGTGAGAGAGAAGAGATAAAATTGTCGCTTCAATTCCCAGTACGTGCGACTTTTGCTACCCCGCAAGCTTCTCCTCACTTCTCGCCTAAAAACAAGACTCGCAGGCGACGTGTCGCAGCGAGGCCACCCTTCATCTAAACGGCCTCTAAAGCATTTACAAAAATCTCATGTCTTGAAAGGTCTTATAAATAGTCTTGTGCAGGGCACTAATACATATGTAATATAGAAAGGCTTTAACTCACTATTTTTTTAAATCGAGTTTTTTGTATATTTAAATAGAAGATCATCCAATTTATGGAAAAGTGCAAAAATTTCGATTTCAAAAAAATAATGAGTTAGGGCCTTTCTATACTAAGGTAACGATATTTATATACATAGGTACTTACCTACATACCTATGTACCTTCCTGATTCTATTTTTTATTGTCCTAACAGCTGAAGGACAAATGCTACAAACGAACAACAAAACACACAAAAAAAGAAATATTGTGGAAGTGGGTGGGCTAAATAAACTGTGTAAAATTTAAACCACATTGATACATTTATTATAATGTCCTCCCTACAATGAGATGTGTTACACCTTTATCTTATACATAAATTTGTATGTACATATGTAAGTATGTGAGTAACTGTTAATTATATGTGTCAGTATGTATGTATTTGAAGAACTGATAGGTACAAATATACATATGTACATACATACAGTAGTTTTCCGATTTAACGCACATTCGATTTAGTGAACATCGCATTTAACGAACATCCAATTTCTTTCTACTGAGTACCTTACATACATATGTATATAACGAACAAAATTTCTATTTTGTGCTCGGTATAACGAACAAATGTAAAATTAAATAAGAAACATAATTGCTATCAGAAAGTTAGTAAGAACGAATATAATTAAAAATGTACCGTTAGTTATCTTCTTTTGATGGTTTTGTTTGATATCATATGAGAGTAAATTGCGTGAAGTAATTTTTGCTACGATCATCAAAATGGATAAAAGAAATTGATTGTTCTTAAGGGATAAAGTTAAAATTATCGATGATCATCGAAATGGTCTGCGGGTTACAGATTTATGTGAAAAATATGGGCTGCATAAATCCACCATTAGTACAATCCTAAAATCAAAGGAAAATTTTTTAAGGAATGTTGAAAACAGTCATTTTGGGTATCGCAATAGAAGTGCTGTAAAGCAAGGTGAGGTCCCGAAAATAAAAAACAAACTTTTTCAATGGTTCCTCATGCAACGCAATTGCTATTTTGTAACACAAAGCCAAAGAAATTCACAACAAAATTTATGGAAGATAGTCTAATGCAAGCCATGGTTGGCTGACCAGGTTTATAAAAAATTTAATTTAAATTTGAATATGTAGATGGATTGAAAATAGCGCTTTACCCGATGAACAAAAGGAAAGTGAAGATGAGCTGGGTGGAACTGAAATTCAAGAGCCCAAAAAAAAAACACGAGATGTCATTAAGCATTTCGAAATTTGTATTAAATGGGCTCAACAAAACAAAATTAGTAGCTCAAATTTAATGATTTGGAGAGAGGTTCAAGAAGATGCCATTAAGAGAAAGATATCAATTTCAAAACACAGACCAGTTTTTTTAAATAAATTTTTTTGTATTATATTGCTTTATGAATTTTTCTTTTAAGCACGCCATACACGTTTCAATTCAATTGTGAATTGAGTCTTTCAATTGAATTAATTCTTGGCTACACACTTCATAAACTAAATTGAAAGATTTTCATTCAACTGTCAAATTTATATTTTTTTTCACAATTACAAATTTAAAAATTTAAAACTTCTATTGCATTATTCATTTATTAATTTATATATTTTTTATTTAAAATTCAATGAAAATAAATACAAATACAATTTTAAAAATACACAACTTTTTTTATACAAAATAAAGCTACAAACATAAATTTTGACAACTAATCAAGAGACTCGAGCACACACAGCACAATCGAATTGAAAGATTTACTAGTCAACATGAAAAATCAAAATTTTTTGATTTTTCTTCAACCAACTCGACAACTGCCAAACTAATCAATTGATAGAGCCATACACGCTTTGATTTGGACAACAACCGACTCAATTGAAAATTGAATTGAATCGTGTATGGGCTGCCTTACTGATATTTAAATAAAATACGTACATATGTTCTTTTGATAAAATATTAAAAATACTAGTACATATTCTTTGAGTTTTGAATAAAACAGCAGGACGATGTTCCTTTTTAACTTAGTACTGGATATAACGAACAATACACTTTAACGAACAGGCCTGACAACAATTAGGTTCGTTAAATCGGAAAACTACTGTATATAAATAATTACACATGTGTGTATGCATATTTGCGCTCCTCCATCATGTTTATGTGCGTATGATGCATGTGTTTGCATAGTCCTATAGTCAGGTATAATATAGCTTTTGCGCACAAAACAATACAACAAAAGCTCCCACACCAAATATCCATTGTGATTGGCTCAATAGCTTTAACACAGACATACAATTCGCACACTGCCAAACAGTGCAATAACGCCAATGGCAACACAATAACATTTCCAAGATGAACGAAAAGAAAGAACCGAAGAATAAGAGAAAATATAACAACAGTAACAACAACTACTACTACTCCTATAATAAGCAAAAACAAAAGACAGTCAACCAACCCAACCATTTATAAATAAAATACCACTGAACATACATACGTACATACATACACAAGATAGTAAAATTTTAAAGGCATTCAAGCTTACATACTCACACACTTGCATTCATACATCTTCAAATTAAAGCTCCATAAATGCTGCCACATATTTCTTTAATATCCCCAAACTGGCTATTGCAATTGTATGTATCTGCTGAAAAAAAAACTTAAATACAGTAGTTTCCCGATTTAACGAACTACATGTCAAAAAACATGAAAAGAAAAATAGGCTAGCCATTTCAATATGAAATGTGCAAAAGCTTTACATTATACATACATATTTACTGTCAATACAATATTTGAGGGAAAGCAGTTTGTTTATAATTAAACCTTAATTTTGCGTTCATATTCTTGGGACTTAAGGCTCAATCAGACGTGACATAACTAATCATAGACATAGAGAACAGCCGTTCGAATCAAACTTATGGGCAACACTGTATTTGATTATAGGTGACTCGCCATAACTCTCACCATAGAAACCAATTGAATTTTGGTTTGGTTATGGCTATGGCATTATGACTATGTCAGGTTTAACTTAAGATTTACACACATACAATTCAAGGGAATTAGGTAAAAATGAAATTCAATTCGTTTCCAATTCAAATGAACTTGTAGATTGAGTTACAATTCGTTTTCAATTCAAATGAATCTGTAAAATGAATTGAAATACGTTTCCAATTCAAATGAATTTGTTAAAGTGAATTACAATTCATTTCCAATTCGTTTGAATTGAACTGATTTTGAATTCACTGAAATGAATTAGAACAATGAATTGTAATTCAAATGAATGAACTCAAAAATTAGATAGAATCCATAAAATTCCAGTATATCATGGGAATTTTAAATCTAAAATTTTTTGTCTTTGAGCTATTTTTTACATAAAAAAATTAATTGTATAACAAAACAAATTTCAATCAATTCAATTCAAATGAGTTGACAATGAATTGCTAATTATTTTTTATAAGTCATTTGAATTAATTCAAAGTCAATTAAATTGAAATTAATTGCAAATGAATTGAAATTCACTTTGACAAATTCATTTCAATTAGAAATGAATTGCAATTCATTCTACAAATTTATTTGAATTGGAAATGAATTGAAGTTAATTTTTACCAAATTTATTTGAATTGACTCAAATTTCATTCAATTCATGATTCGCGAATGAATTAAAAAATTAATGATTTTCATTTACAGCTCTTATATGTACATACTTACATACAAACATACAAATGTATGTACATATGTACCTATGTATATTTTTAGTTTAAAATAACTTTGTTTTCAAAAAAAGTTTGTATGTTCTTGGTTATGCAGTAGCCTTCAACCATCGTTTATAAAAAGTGTCAAAAGAATTATGTACATATGCACCAGCGTTATCATATGTGAAGATTTATCTTATTTTTGAAGTTTTTAGGCATGTTAAAACGACAAAAAAGATTTCTTATTTAAAATTAAGATTTTTTAAAATTTTACTTTGGTACCTTTAATAAATTTATTGAGGGATTTTTTGACTAAACTACTTACAAATTTTCTGATTTGCTTCATAATGATCTTACATATATTTTTGGTAACAAAAAAAGATTTTTTTGCTCGACTTGAAGATTTTTGAAAAATAATTGCTATATTTATATGATATGTACATACTAGCGATGAGCACGTGTCGTGTTTTTACGTGACACGAAAACGCACGACTCAACACGAAATGTCCGTGACAGAAAATCTGATTTCGTGCATGGTCGAGTTGTATCGTGTTGAGAAAAATTACGCGAAAAAAAAGACGAAATGATTTCAAGTGTAAACTATATACATATGTACATACATACATATGTATGCATGAATTTCCATTAAAGAAAAATTTAGTATTTTGATCGTCAAATTTGCTAATACATAGTGTATGAAGGAACATAATATATATGTACTATGTACCCTGCAGGAAATGTTGATGCTGAAAATGTACTGAGTCGCTTTTGACTTTGTCACCAGTACTACTCTACAATTATTCCCCATACAATACTTTGTGCTATATACATTTAGAATGTGCTTGAAAATCTACTAGTAACACTAAAACAATTGACTAGGTGGTGAATTCATAGCAGGGATTGTATTGAGAATTTTCAAATTGTACCAACAACTTTCAAAAATTTTACTTTTTTAACCTTAATTGTACTGAAAGTTTTTTTTTAATTCAAACTACATATTTTTATTTATTTTTTATTGAAATAATCGACTTTGTTCTGGCTACCAAATCGTCTTTACAAATTTGTAAGTTGGGATATTAAAGCATATGGTTACACCTGTTAAATTTAAAATATACAAAATAATAGCAACTAGCATTTGAATTAAGAAGAAAAATTATTTGGAAATGGACAAGTTCGCATTTTTTGATTTTCTTCGCCTCGTTTTGCTTTCGCAAGGCTGTTTTCAAGTTGAAAAAAATTAGTTTCATTGTTCAAAATTTAAAATTGACATACATATGCAAATAATTGAGTTTGAGTGTTTGTTGTAGGTATAGTATCGTGTTGAGGAAATTTTTCGCGTGCGTGTTTTGTACGTGTTGGACATCATGATATTCGTGTTTGGGTCGTATGGTGTTGGAAAAATTCGACACGCGCCCATCTCTAATACACAAATACTCACCTACAATGCATTTGAAAGTGTTAATTTGACACTCTAGTATTACCAATGGTAACACCGAATATCTTATCATACAATCAGTACATACATACCTAGTATGCACTGTGTACTACACGTGGAATTGGTGATTATGTATGTGTGTGTGTATGGGGATGTATTGTTGAATTACAGTGTAAAAATGCATTTTATGTCGCCATACTACCCATACTCCTACAATAAAAGAGAACAAAAACAATGACAACAAAAACAAGAAGAAATGAGAATGACTGTATTGAATTCGTCCATAATAAAAGTTGGCAACAGTGCTTTGCAACAATGGCTAAATAAAATAGAAACAAAATTTTCCAACAACAACGAAAGCAACAAAGTAAATGAAAAAAATCCCAACAAACAAAAGGGAAAAAGTTTAATTTTAGAAACGATTTAATTTCAGTCCTTTTATTCTTTCTACATTTATCTAAACTTTGAATGAATTAAGTTAGTGTGTGAGTGAGTGAGTGGAGCCAAGTTGTTGGTGTGAGTGTGCACACTACAAACGTCCTGCTTTTTATTTTGTTCGCATAATGAACATAACGAACTTTAACAATTGCAGCTCAACATTTTTATATGCATGTGTGTTTAATACGGAGCACAAAAACAACTCAATGCCATTTTACTGTTTTCTTCAGCAACAACAAGCATGCTGCCATTGTATTAAACACACCTCTCAATGATGATGGTACAATGCGCACAAAAGCTTCAATGCGAGACGAACAAAGATCCACGGCTGCATCATAAAAACCAACCAAACAACGCATACAATAAAACAACAACAAGAACAAACTCTTATACGAATATACACAGGACATGCACACTATCATACGAATAGAAAAGAAGAATGAATGATTATGTTGTTTACGATAATAATGATGGGGAACAATGTGAGCAAAAAAGAAAGACTATATACTACACAACACAACTATTACCGAATTAATTTAACAAAAAAAAAAAAAAAAAAAAACTCCACCAGCAACGACCATCTCCATATTAAAAGCAAACCTCTATTCTCTGGTCACAGGTAAAACATTTCCTCACCAAACAAAACGAACAACATTGTCTCTTTTCCACCACTTTCATATGACGATTAAGTCACTTTCATTCTTATTCTATCACTCTTTTGTCTGAACCCCAGACGGCCGGTAAAAAAGTCCAAGTCTATATTTAGGGAGTAGTCAATAGTTCCGAACTAAATACTCAGTATTCAGCAGTTTTATTCAGCTTGTGAACAAAGAGCACATGTGAATTATGGAAAGAGACCTGGCTGCCGGATATATTTTTCCGTCATCCTCAAGTTTTAAAAAATATTTCCCCTAAAATCCCTTGTTAAAAGAAGAAGTCCCCCAAAATATCCATATGAAAAATTGTGTGATATCATTACATTTATGTACTCAGGTATGAGATGGAAAATGATCGTTTTGAAAACGTGTGATGAATTCCGGTCGATTTTGAGGATAATTTTTGAGCCAATTTCAAACTACAAACTGACTCTCAAAAGGCACACTAGAAGATAATTTATAAATAGTACAATAAAGCTATGACACGAAATTGATCAAAAGTTATTGAAAAAACTATTAAAAAAAAATTTTACTGACAAAACGATTATTGCAAACCCATAACAATTTTTTATCGTTTTCAAATCGTATATATAGACTTTACAGTACAGATCATTTTTAATTTAATTTTTAATCAATTTGAATTTTTATGGACATACATATGTATGTTATCACAAGTTTATTTTAAAAATTTATTAATTCGTAAATATTGTAAACTGTAATAGTTTGTGTAATATAAACCCCATATAAAAAATATGTTCTTGAAGTGTACATTACAAACAAAATTTCCAAATAACAGCCGGTTTTAACGTACACTTCAAGAACACGTTATTTTTTTTCATAAGGGCTCCTAGAGCTTAAATTGCTTACCACATCTTTCGTTGGATTAGTTTCTTGACAGCAGATTTTATGTACATATATTCAAATGAAAATTAATTCTTAGCAAAACCTTCAGAAGCTCTTACTGCGTACTTTTGCGAAGTTTTGTTTTTTGTAAAATTCATTACCGAAAATAAACGTTCCATGCATTGCTTATTTCGGACCAAAAAATATTAAGTAATGTCTACCCAATTCCTTACAGTGCCAGTGCATTTGGATCGTTAAAAAGCTTTGGCTGAAACTCCATAAAATTAAGCGAAATATCATTTTCAAAACATTTGTTCCAATTAGTAAATACAAGCTTATTGTATTGACTCTCATGGACATAATGGTACATATTTTTGTCTATGAATTGAAACAATATTTCTTGGGCCATAGTAAATTTAATTTGTGTTATTGGACTTATATATTTTCCGACACCAAGATCCAGTTTCCATTCGTGTGTCTGGATACAAAACAAGTGGTTTTGCAATTTCTCCATAAAAATATAACATATTTATATGTTACTAAAAATATGGTAAAAGAAATAATTTAAATTATAAAAATTAAATTTTCCACCAAAAGCCCAATTTTTTTGTAAATCGCCCCAATGCAAAACCCAAATGAAAATGTTCAGGTAGTAGCGAAAACGCAGCTGAGCTATTTTTTTTTCCAAATTATACCTAATTTACATTAAGCATTTTTTTCATGAAATTAGTTGCATGAAAATTTTTTATTTGCCAATAGGAGGCCAGAGATTCATTATACGTCCTTTTTTATATAACATTCTCTTTTATAGCCCTGCAATTAGCAAATAGAAAAAGTTTTGTGCAACAAAATTCATGAAATTTCATGAAAAAATACTTAATGTAAATCAGGTATTAAAGTTCATCCGAAACTTCAAAAATTGTTTACGAAAGAGCAATTAAAAAAACTTTAAAAAATTTTTAATGTGAAAAATATTTTATTAAAAAAATTATTTATAAACAAATTAAAAAATTCGAAAAAAAAACTATTAACAAATTGTGCTAAACGTTGCAAATTTTGTTAGTGGTAGCTGCCGTGGAGAAATTTGTTCAACTTTTTGTGAATAATTTTTATGATTATTATTTAAAACAAATTTTATTTTTGACATTTTGGATAAACTAAAAATTATGTTTTTTTTAATTGTTGTATTTTTTAGTTTTTGTAATACTGATATTACCTGGAAATAATTCATCCCCCTTGCAATGAAAATTCCCCTTATTTAAAGCTAGAATCACAAATCTGGCAGCTCTGTATGGAGACAATAGGCCGAGAGAGTGAGAGAATTGAAAAAAAACAACAAGCGGGAGGGATTTTATTAGATTTTTGTGTGTTAACAAATTCGAACATCGAATGTGTAATTACATCAGTTGGTAACGAGCTGTTGAGAAGAACAGTAGCGTAGTGAAGAGTTGGAAAAGAATAGAATAATAACTTTAATAATAAACACACAAAAAGAATCAGTAGATCGAAAAATATAACAAAAAGGGAACAAGTACTATAAAGAAGCATTCCATAAAAAAGACTATTATTAATTGAAAGTGATTGTTGCAATATAAAGAAAAAATATAAAAAAACTGCAAAATAAGTGTGCTAAGGTAAAAAGGAAAAGTTTTACAATTGCTAACCCATATTTAAACATGGCAGCTTTGTCGTCACATCCAAATTATGGATTTCATTTGGGTGGTCAAGGGTTAGATATGCCAACTCCCGGTGACTATGCTCCACAAACCACCATCGGTCCTTCCGACATGGATATAAAACGTGTTATGCATTTTTCACAAACTGGCAGTTTGGCTGCTATATCAGCAGCCATGGGCGGATCTCCCGTAGGAGGACACAGTGCTACCAATGGCAACTCCATCATGGGCACGGCCAGCATGGGCCATATGGCTAGCCAAAATCATCATAATCACAACATTCACAATCACATACAAAACGCTGTGGGACAACAACAGACACATTCGCCCAATTCTTCAATAGGCTCAGCTGGGAGTATTGGCAGCCAAGGATCTCTTAATTCGAATATGCACAATTTGCACGGCTCGAGTAACCAAGTGGGTCATCATCATCCCACGTCCCCTGGCCAGGAGGGACATATTAAACGGCCCATGAATGCCTTTATGGTTTGGTCTCGCCTGCAGCGTCGTCAAATAGCCAAAGATAATCCTAAAATGCATAATTCTGAGATCTCCAAACGTCTGGGTGCCGAATGGAAACTCTTGGCTGAAACCGACAAACGACCGTTCATCGATGAAGCTAAACGGCTAAGAGCTTTGCATATGAAGGAACATCCGGACTATAAGTATCGTCCACGTCGCAAGCCTAAAAACCCTTTAGCCCAGGGACCACAGGCAGCTTTACAGATGCAAGCAAATGGTCAACAAAAATTATGTAGTAACGGTGCACCTGGTGCGGCATCATACAATCCCTTCCATCAACTGCCTCCTTACTTTGCACCCTCACACCATTTGGATCAACCCTATCCAGTGCCCTATTTTGGCGGTTTTGATCCTCTAGCGCTTTCTAAGCTGCATCAGACACAGGCAGCTGCCGCCGCCGCAGCTACAAATCAAACGCATAATCTCCATGAGGCCCAAAAAGCTCCACAGCTACCTCCCACCACATTAAGCAGTTTTTATTCGGGCATTTACTCAGGCATCTCGGCTCCTTCTCTATATGCCGCTCATTCTGCCAATGCTGCTGCCGTCGGACTATACAATTCCTCTTCCACCTCATCGCCGGGTTCCTCACCGGGAACAGCGACTCCCAATGGCATGGATGTACAAATAGATAATGCTTTAAGAAGACCTGTGCCCGTTTTATATTAAAAATTCCCCACGGAAACAGCTCCCCGACCTCAAACAGAGATAACTAAAATAGTAAGATAAGAGTAAGGCCACGAAGGCAGATCTGATTGTTGAGATGTAATTAATCCTCGATAACTCTGAACTTAAATGAGAAAAGTGTATTGTAAATGTATTTTTAAGTATTTCATAGTATGTTAGGAAAACATTTTTAATTTTAAAGAATTAAAAGTAGTTTGTTGTTTTGTTTTTCGCCCTACCCATTTCCCTATAACTCTTTTTAATTAATAACTTCAACTATTTTAACTGTAATTAAATTATTTTTATTTACTTTAATTAAATCTCATTAATGCACTGAAAATGCGCGAACAATTTGTAAATACCTCATTTGAAAAACTTCCAATTTGAAAAAGAAAGTATTATTTAAAACAAACTTTAAAAATTACAAAAAAATTTATTAAATAAAAATATTAAAGTTAAAAAATACTTCAAACGAGAAAGAATTTTTATTACGTCCACGTGTACCTGAATATCGCTCATTTACTCAAACAACGTAATAAATCAAAAAATTTAATTTTACTTTAATTTAAAATATCCTTAAATAGAGTCATCAAATATTGGACATACCTATAAAAAGTGTTTTTCGAATACTGCGAAAAAGTGATTTTTGAAATCAGCGCTTTTATATCAAAAGACCGGCTTCAACAGTAGGATTTTTTTTGTTGTTGATCCAAAATCTATTAGGGTATAAATGACGTTCTTATTACGTGTTGAAGTTTTTAGTATTGTGAATACAAAGAAGTACTAAAGAACAAAAGACAAGCCAAGTTAAAAAAATCAGCTAGAACATAATAGCTTGGTTCCAGAGTGATAATGAAACAGTCCGAACTTGTACAAAGTTACCCAAAAGCGTTCCGGATGATAATTTTTGTGTTATGTACTTCAAAAACACTAAGTAATATATGTGTAAGTTTGGCCTTTTATGCTTTATATTACTTTGAATAAATAAATAAATAAAAATATCGATCGGTCAATCTCCCTAGTGTGTATTGAGCGCAAAATATGTAATATTGGATACATTATTGGCAACGCGCAATTTCCTTTTTCAAAAAGCGCTAAATTACACAATTTTCAACTGCTTATAGCAAAAACACGCTATTTATCTACGTGCTAAATTAAATTTTATTTAGTAAATACAATTGATTGTTTTTCCACTAACTCTTTTAGAAATTGCAACATGGCTTCTTCGAAATTGTATGATAAGTAACTTAAAACATTTAATACAGAATCAACATCGCTTTTCAAATAATCAAAATCCTTAGTTTGTATTTTTAACCCCCCACCAAATAGTTTTGGTGGGGATAGATTTTAATTTATTTTGTTTCTGCTTTAAAGCTGAAAATCTGTCGAGCCGTTTAGATGATATCACATCTTTTCTAGATATATTCTACTGAATCTGTTTGTCTTTGACGCTGTAGCTCTCAAACGGCTAGACCGATTTCGATTTGTTTTTTTTTTAGTTTAGAAAGTGATCTGATCTACATAATATCTTCTTGTCTATATTTGACAAATTCAGTTTTATTGATACCAATATAATATAGAAATATGGGAATTACTAACGGAATATGATGTCGAGAAAATGTCCAGCTGTAGCACGTCGGCAGAAGTCCGCTCTTTTCACAAAATTTTGATCAACATATTGCAACAAAGCTTCGCTTATCTCGTCAATGCAGCGCCGAATTTCATTTTTCGGAGTCAGTCAATTGTTCACGTAAACTCGGTCTTTCAAACGGCCTCAAAGAAAGTAATCAAGCGGCGTTAAATCACAAGAACGAGGCAACCAATTGACATTGCCAAATCGAGAAATTACGTGACCGGGAAATGTCTCATGCAATAACGGAATTGTTTGGCCGTCTGTGTGACTTTTGGCACCGTGTCACTGAAACCAAACGTCACTGATGTCAACATTAGGCAACCCATAGCACAAAATATTGCTGAAATTTTGCAGCAATATTGTTTCGTAACGTTGTAATATCACAGATAATATTCCTATGTCCTTCTTTTGACTTGCCAGCAAGGTGGAGAATATATTGCACTGCAGGATTGCAAAAATGTTGTAAAAATTTCTACTGTCACCCGGGAACCATAAGGGCGTATAATTTTTTTTTGGAATTATCATACTTTCGCCTGAAAAGTCCAGAATTGCAAAAAAATTTTTTTCAGACAGAAATAATTGAATTTTAAAAAAATTTTTTGTGTATCGACGTATTTTTACCTAAAACGTAAAGAAAAACAAAAAAGTTTTCCGCCATTTTAAATTTTTTTTGGACTTCAAAGAAAATGGAGTTTTTATTATACGCAATATGCCTTTTTATCGGTACTTTTGCGGGTGTATAGCCTTATGGTATCTGTAACGCGATATATTAATTTAACCAAAACAATTTTGCTAGATATAACATCATGTAATAATTTTTTGTAAAATTATTAATATTCTTACAATATTACCGATTACCTGCAACTTAATAACATACCAACAAAATTCCAGCTATAATTTGTGCTCTATGGGAATTGTGGCCACAAAAAACCGGTTATCATATTTTCGGTAGCGCAGAAAATAAAATTTTACTTGTTTACATAACCGCCTAATTGAAGATGGGCCTAATCACTAAAGATGATTTTGTTGAAAAATGCGTTGTTTTTTTCAGTTTTTCAAACAGCCAATTTTCACAATTAAAATTCTTTGTTCAAGAGTGTAGGTAGGTAGCGTTCCATATTAAAAATCTCAAAACTTTTGACTAAATGAATGTCAAATGATGACAGTTCAATTCTTGAAATATCATCATTTGACAGCCAATTTACCTCCTAACCTCAAAATTTGCCCACTTTATTTTAATATAAAGTCATTAACCTTGCGGCTACACGTTCGATAAATTGCTTTTAATTTTTTCACACGTATTTTTTGTCAAAATTTGCTAAAATTGAAGTTGTGACGTAGGCTGCAAGCAATTTGATTTCCAATTTTGTGCTCAAAATGCCGTCGTCGAGGAAACAATGAAAGTTTTTTTTTTATAGATCTTGTATTTCAGCAAAGAAAATTACTTCTGTTTTAATTTTTTTACAAACACAAAAATTATTTAAAAACAGTTGTTAAATTGAAAGAAAAATTGAATGAAGCGTTGAAAGAAAAATTGAAGTCCACCTGGTATTCAATTCCCAAATGTATGAGTGTGGTAGTAAAAAAGTGTGAATGTATTGAACTTTAAAACAAAAATTGAAGAAAAAATTGAACGTGTAGCCTCTAAGTAAGTTGGCACAGACAACCAAACGCGCTAACTTAGGGCGTTTTTATTAAGCGTTCTAAGACGAAAAAAGCGCGTTTGGCATAGTTTAAATGCGCTAAATCTAGCGCCAAACGCGTTAAACAGGCTGGCATCACTGGTTAGATAAAAGAAAATAGAAAGAAGAAGAAAGAATTATAGGTACAGAAAACGTAGTTTGAATTTTTAATGCTTGTGGATCGAGTTGATTGTTAAATTAACATAAAAAATAATTTTATTTAAAATTCAGTGTTTAATATTATTAAGTTATTTGCACAACAAAAAATGGAATGCATACATGTACATGTAAGTATATATGGTACATATGTATGTGCAATGTGGAAAATGTGCCAACATTTGGCTGAGGTAAAAGAAAAGTATTAACAATTTTATTAATAAGCTCCACTAAACGTGTAAGTGAATTGATAAATAATTCCAGAAATCGGTAAGGAAATTGAACACTGAAAACTTTTCTGTGGGTCTGCATCAACGCAATAAGATACACAAATAAAATTAAACTTGTGAAATGTGTCTCAACTAATCATTAAAAAAAGTTTCTTGAGGAATTTGAATCTCCAATTCCTTCACTACAATTTACCTTCACAACTTAAAAACAAATCTTCAAGTTAATTCTAGGACGCTGAAAGCAGCCTTTACGCAGACTCACATGCTTATTTTTCAACATAACAAATCCTTAAAAGGTGTGATAGATACAAGTAATTTGTACTCGCCCTTTTCCCTTTTTATTCACCCACTCAGTATTTGCTGTTAGAGGAAAGATTAAAAATTTTTAGTAAACCTCATCTGGTGAAATACAGCAAACAACAACATTTTCCTAGCTGCATCTTGGTGCATGCTTTTGTGCCATGTTTACAAAAGTAATTTCCTATAACAATCACAAGTTTAACCTTTGGCGTAGGGTTTATTACTTTATTGTTTTATGAGTTTAGCGAACAATTGCGTCTATTTTGTTGTATATTCTTTTATGAGTTTAGGCAAACAATCGCGTTTATTTTAATTTTTACCTGCTCTTTAGCCCATATTTACATACATACATAAGTATGTACATTTATTTATGTAGTCCTGTACATTTTATGCACCGGGATAATTTGTGTCTAATTTTTTAGTTATTGCTTAGTTTCGTTAATCCTGCGATTAGCGCTTGGTTAATCCATGGCTTAATACATAACGGGAAAATGTTCAAGGCTTAATCTATTTATATACAAACATATGTACATGTATGTACATATGTATGTATTTTAGTGACTAGGTTTTTTTAAGTGTCTGTGAATAAAAATTCTAAACGTTTTACTAGGAAAGCAGGTCATTTTATGCATGTACATACATATTTAATTGGTTTTTACTTGTAGTTTAAGACCTTATTTAACGTCTTTAGTTGGAAAATCATAATTAGTTCGTTTCTTCTTAGCCTGAAACTGAAAGCAATTTGATACATACCACCTAAAAGGAAATTTGTCATGCTGCCTGGATTTGTTAAACGTGTATTTCATGTCGTTCAAAATTCTGTGACATTTTGGCTTGCTAAAAGTGAATGCTTAAACTGCGATCCTTTATCAATGGTTTGGCTGATGGTATTATGGATTAATTAGCAGGCTTTGCAATGTAAGAGTTCAAGTTAATTCAATTAAACGAAGGATGGATCTTTATCTTGCACTTGCATTACTTCCGTTTCACATGTAACTGCTGCATTCTGAAAATCATCAATGAATTGGTGTTTTGCCGATGACTCTTGGGAAATCTTCAATAAAACAAAAGTCGGGTAAGTCATATTTTTTGTACCATAATTATTAATCTATCAGAAAAATAGTGGTAGTTGTTCCCGATGAACAAAATTCCTATTATTTTCAAAGTACCTATTATTGTGGGCATATTTCATACTTAGGAAGTTATTCTATTTCTAGAAATGATGGTACTCATATTTGATTCATATTAAAATTTATATAAATACTTACCCTCATATTCATAAAAAAATAAAATGAATTTGAAATTCATTTTAGGAAAATTTTGTATTGAAAATTTGAAATATAACAAAAATTAAAAATTTTAAAAACCCCTTCACTTTGTTCAGAAAAGATGCTATATCTTCTAAACGGCTGGACCGATTTTCTTCAAACATAGCTAAGAACCCTCTCGATCAAGTCATCTTTCAAACAGAAAAAACTAAATGAAAATCGGTGCAGCCGTTTGGCCTGTGCGTGGACACGGACAGACACAGAAACACACTACAAACTACAAACTTAATAACACCCCTTTTTCTTAGTCAGGGGTTAAAAATACATTTCAAATTCGTTTCAAATGTTATGAATATGGGGGTTACTTACTGTCTTATTCATAAAAACAATTTTATTTAAATCTGTTTCATAAAGCTTTTATAAATCAAAAATATTTCACACATACATACATTTCTTGGATTAAAGTGTAAACCTGCTAACTCACTTCAACCAAATTTTACAGGAATGACAAAAACCTGTTAAAATTTTCTAGATATAACTTAAGAAATTAGCTAGGTATGTTCACATAATACCGGAATGCTTTCCGCGGGCGGGGGGGGGGGGGTGATGGGTGTATAAAAACTCCGCAAATAGCGTTTCGTAATATGTGAACGACCCCTTAATACATTAAGTTTTTTCGACATGTAGAGTTTGAAATTAAAATAAATATTTTAGCCAGTCGATGCGGTGTCCCTTTCCCTTTCGAACGACATTAAAATGTAGTTACAAAAAGTGGATATAGAAATATTATATTCGAAGTCGACGATATGTTATAGGCCGTACATATAAAAAAAATGTTTTATTTAACTGAATCTAAATAATAATTTAAAAATCTGTTGAGTAGAAAAACGTGAAATGAAATAAGTAATAAATTTTGATATTTTGTGGCCAATGGAATCTATTTTTGCGATGATGTCCATATGAGAATGGCTCAAGCGATCAGAACCAAATTTGCAGCATTGTGTGGTTTCGAAGATTTTGAATATTTTCCAAAATAAAATTTTCGAAAAAGGTTTGAATAAATTTTAAACCACTAAACCAAGCCAATCGAATCCAAAATCGAATAAAATCATTAATTAATGCATATATTGCAAATTTGATTAAAATCGGTTGATCCATCCGTTTGACAGATATAGTTGAAAAACCGATTTATTTTAATAACTCCAAAGTCATTATCAAATCGATTTTCATAATTACGAATTTGATGTTAATCTGTTAAACAGGCCAAATGTTAAAAAATATTTTTTTGATAACAAATATTCTTGTCAATTCGGTTGTATAGTTTTTCAAACTAGAAAAATCAATTAAGATTTTTTTTATCGATTTCTAAAAGTTTTGCATCTTTGTTTAGGGGACAATTTCAAAAATGTCGAATAAACTTTATGTAACTTCGAATGAAAGTGTTGTATCTCGTTTTCGATGTTTTCTAAGCTTCTTTTCAGGAAAATATATAATTACGAATATATTTTAAACTTGACGAAACAAAAACCCAAAATTTGTATTGAGCACTTTAAATTAAATAGATTATTCATTTACTTTTGTTTGTGCAAATTTTCGAAAAATAACGCTTGCAAATACAATATCCCAGCAAAAACTTTAGAAATTTTGGTAATGGATTGTAGTTTCGTAATGGGTTACAATGTAATGGGTTGTACTTACTTATGTCATTACTTTTACTTAGACTTTAATATAACAATTACCCCCACAAAAAAAAAAATAAATAAATAAAACGCAAACATAAAGAGTAGAGCTGTGCCAAATCGTTCTTTTCAGTGACCGGTCATTTTCGTTCAATTAGCAAAAAATTGACCCGTTCGTTCAATCGTTCACTTTTGAACGACAGTATGAAACAATGCTATTTTGTAAGAATAATAAAATCGGTTGTATATACGAGTATTTAAATAATGCGAATGAATTAATTGAAGAATTTATTAAAAAAAGTTGAATTATTTATTTAAAAAACTATATTTAAATTTATTTTATAAATAATTTCTTGTTCTTTCGACTAGAATATTGTACATTTTATTTCGGCTTAATATTTAGTTTAATATTAAGATTAAGAAAGGTACTTTTGTTTGGTTTTACTATTTATTTTTTCTTCCGATAATTAATAAAAGCATTGTAACTCTTATATCGTTATTTATATATCAAAAGCGCATCAATGTTTGAATGTTACTTCAAGTTAAAATTTTGTTGTCAAAAATATTTTACCGGAAACAAAAAAAAATATCTCAAGCACTACAAATTCATTTTAGATTGAGGTAATGAAATGTATGTATAAACATATATACAGTTAAGGTCTAACATCTTTACTTTGTAAAAACACTTTATAAAAACACAAGTAAAAATACTTCTTGTGCAAAGACTATTAAATCAAATTATAAAAGTAATGATGGCAGTGCCACAGCGATGCTAAATAGAATTTAGTATACACGTACCTAAACCTTTTAAAACACAAAAACTCAACTCAAACAAAACGACATAACATAAATAGCAAACATGAACGAAAGCAAATTTGACATAAAAGACTTGAAACACAAACTGAATGAACGAAAACATCGAGCGGTACACTACTGATCCAAAGGCGTTCAGTAAAATCACCGGATCAGTTCGTTCAATTAAGTGATTCGTTCAATTTAACCCGTTCGTTCATGAGCTACACAGCTCTAATAAAGAGTACTTAATAAAATAAGTTTTTATTTTCATTACTTTACCAACCTTTGCCGTTTTCTTTGCCCATTGTGAGAGAGTAAACTTGGACCAATTGTTTAGGCTTTATGTGATTTTTTTGTTGAGATTTTATTTAATTACTAGAAGAACAACAACAACTTCTATTTGTATACAATTTTCTTATTATTATTTATTCCTTTGTCCGTGGCGTATTACCAAATGTGGACATTTTTATATTCTTGCTCGTCCAAATAGAAAGAGAAATAAAGAGAACTTAAGGAAAACCTTTTTACTCAGTCCTATTTAAGTGTCATTTATATAGTTTGTATTACTATTATAACAAGCATTATGATTATTACGCTATAATGACGTTAATGCCAATTATTCTTTAAATTACCAGAAACAAGTATTGAAATATGCTTTGAATTAACCACACGTTAAATAAGGCTGGGCAACCAACAACAGCAACAGCAATAGAAACAGAAACAGCAATTGCAAATAATAACGACAAAAATACCCCACTTGTAGGAATAATAAGGACCATAAAAACCAACAAAATACAAAATTGTTACAAAAAACACCCTCTTAGTATTTTTTGGACGTTGTTTGTTAAAAAAAAATTAAATAAAAAGAACCCACACTTTAAATCTACATACATACATATTTACGAAATATGTACATGGGGAGAAATTTGATTAAGGGAAGTAATTTTTTTTATAAAAAAAAAACTTCAGAGCAGGAATATTTAGTGGTATAGAGCAACTTTTTTCTATTGCAAATGCCTTTTTTGTTGCCTTCAGTTTCACTAACTAAATACTACTCCGCAGAAGCAACAAATTAGATTCCGAGTCACAAATGTTTGGTAATTCTTGATTTATTTATTTTATTAACCGACTTCAAGTCGCCATATTGAGTTTTGACTACTGTCACTTCCAGGATTAAGACAAATCGGTCCACGCGTTCGGTTTATATAGTTCTGCATAGGAAATTACGTTAACTTTCAACTAACTTTAAACTAACTATTTCGCAACTAGTACTGACTGACACTTGGATTACTTTTAATGTAATCAAATGACTATTTTAACATTGCGATGTCCTAGGCGGTAGTCAATTGTCTCACTCTGCATTACTTTCAGCTAACTTAAAGTTGATTTTTTTAAATCACCTGGTAGTCAGTAACGTAAAAAAAAATTTCTGGGGTTCGAACATTTATCATCATACGTTGTGTACTCAACGCGCTATCACTCAGCTAAGGTACCATCTAAAATAACAACAAAAAGATTTTAATATAAAACTGAAATGAGTTTCAAAGTAGCTGATAATAAATTTGTTGGCTCTCATCAAATTCGATTACGTTCTCAACTTAAGAATTAATTTTGGGTTTGTTCTGGATGTCATTGCAGTTAGCTTTTAGTCAATCTAAGAAAAGATAACTATAATCTAACTATTTTTGTAGTCAACCACACATTCTCCGGTAAAAAAAAGCAGGAGGTTATCAATTCGTCTGAATTTTTTTCACATTGTTACTTCATAGCTCGGTACATTTTAGACCGATTGTAAAATTTTTTGAAAAATTTTTTTTGCTGAGAAGGGTAAAGCTTCCAATTAGTCCCATTGTAAAAATTGGGCGGGTACACGCCCAAAATTTTTTTATTTGATTTTATGATACTCTACTTGTTTGATTGCTGTGAAACCCAGCAAACACCTTTGGTTCATGTAATTACAGAATTTTAAAGTTTACAAAATGGGCGGATTAAATAGACACAATCTTACATTAAAAAAAATGGGCAGAGTCACTCCCATTAAAATGTAAGTATTATATTATTTTAAGTGGTTCTACTTTACCGATTTTTACAAAACTTAACACACACCTTGAGCTCTGAAAAAGACACAGTCTTGCATTAAAAAAATGGGCTGAGACACGCCCATTAAAATTTTATATTATATTTCTGTTTGAAAGAGTTTACTTCCAGTTTTCGAAAATATTCTATCAAAAGTTTTTGCATTGATGCCGGTTATTTTTTGTGGCAGAATTTTTAATTTATTAAAAACAATTACAAATTTTATAGTAACTTGTGTTGTTGTGAAACAGCTCAGGGTGTTTTTTTTTTTGGGGGAATCTAACCCACGACCCCCGCATTCATATCCTACCACACTGATCACGAGACTATTGGGTTAAGCAATTCTTGATTTAGAAGAGTAAAATACAGGTTTTTTTGAATAAAAAGTGCCTATATTTATGTTTATTGCATGCACTGTACACATACATACATATATACAAATATTCGTGAATACACCCGACTCTAGTAACAACACTTGAGTGTACTTACAGTGTATATACAGTCGAAAGTTGACGGCTGCTTATGCTATGCCACAACTTTTGGTATGGTGTGGTTAACGCTTTAACACAGTGTGAGCAAAAGGAAGGACGCTGAAACTGGAAAAACATATTGTTAGTTTAAATAAAATTTTTTTCCATTGGTTTTATAATGGTGTCGTTTTGGTGACATTAGTCTTAGAGTGGTGGTGAATAAAACGAAAAAGAAAAAAAAAAGAGGAATGAGTTCAAGCTTTTTTGTGTCTGCTGCTCAAAACTACCACCAAAATTTAAAAGGGCGGAAAGAAGTTGGATTTCAGCCAAAAGTTTATGCCCCCCAAAAAGTCAATAATTTTAAATCAATAAAACAAACGACTTGTGTTATAAAACCTTTCTTTAATCTTTTAACTTATTTGCTATATGTATGTAATTAGTATTTTATTTATTTGAAATAAGCTTTAGTAGTAAACAGCAGTAATTAAGTTGTAATTATAACACTTGAAAAGCTAAGCAACGTTAAAAGAGCGTTTTTTTTTTCTATTTATACTCTTGACGTTCGTTAATGGCGGTTTTATAGAGTGTTGTGTTTGTGAGTGTGTGTATTTCTCTTTGTACATAATTGACATCACCGAACCATGATCATTTCAAGTTGTTTTATTATTTTCTTTTTTCATCTAAATAAAATAATTTAAGCAAATTAATGTGAAGTGCCAAATCGTTAGTAGCTTTTGGCACGTTTGTCCACCTTTATGTTGTTCTTATTTTTTTTAATCTCCGTTTGGCGCAGTGTGGCATGTAATGCATCTTGCTGGAAGTCATTGAAAAAGAAATGCAAATGATGTTGAGTATTTTAACTGTGACAAATGATCATCATCATCAACAGCATCATGAACACACAGCCACAACATTCTTATCAATATCGTAAAAACTAGGAAGAGAATAAATGAAATTTAAAAAAAATAATTAATATAAATACACTTGAGCCACGAAGCACAGAATTTTCATGCATTTATTGCCTTTGAAGAAATATTATTACAAGTTATAAAGTTACATGTTATATGAATTTTCTAACATCTTCCCGTGATTTCGTTCGCATCCAGAAAGAAACTGAAATTGACCTACATTGAAAATGTATTAATACCAAGTTTAACATAAAATTAAAAAGTACCAAAAGCACAAACTTTTACCCGTTATACCCCCTAAAAAGTACCTTATATTTTAATTTGCACCATATACTATTCGTCTACTGATTTTCATTCAAACATGCAAACCTACATTAATAATATTCGTAGGATTATTGGTCAGTAATTCACTGGTTCATATAAAAAAACCTTTTTTTGATTTTTTGATCAATTTGATCAAAATTTCTTCAGCGGTTCTTTCGTTATAAGCCATTATAATCTTATAACTTCATTTGTTTCTATATTAATGATTTGACAATTGCAAGACTGTTGTAAATTAGAAATGGTAAAAGTGAGCTTTTACAACAAAAAAGCTTTCAGCAAATTGTAATACGATGAATCAAAACAATTCACATATTCCATTTGCAATAACGGCAGTGCTTATTGGTCTATTGTGTATAGAAATACACTAACTTCGAAAATTTCGAGTGTATATATATCGTGCCATAACCTCCAAAAAAGCTTAACCGACACATATTTTGGACTCGTTTTATTAAAGAAAATCTATTAAGCTGGATTCACCCATTGTTTCCGAACAAAATTTTTATCCGGACAAATTTTATTTATATGTAGTTTGACGTCACTCTTCTTGAGAGAGAGAAAATATTTTTTACGAACAACTCTGAGCTTGAATTGGTTTAATTTTATATTTTGTCCGGACAAAATCGAACTGAGCTGCCAACTATTTAAGTTTTTCAGCCAAAGTTGAACTGAGCTGCCACATCATGTTATATGAATAATAAAAGCACAGAGTATACTCGAATTTATTAGAATAGAAATTAAGGAAAATTGAAAAATAAAATATATACATATGGAGTTGAAGAAAAGAATTGCATTAAACAATTAAAAAGATGTGTGTGACACAACAAATTCTAATAATTTGCCGCCGCTGTGCTGAGACTTGTAAAATTATACGAATCGTTTAAACACGTATTTCATATGGTAACTTTGATTTTCCAGACAAAATGTTCGAAATGGATGAATCGTGCTGCAGAAAACTCTCAGTAAAAAAATTTTTGTCTGGACAAAAATTTTGTTCGGAAACAATGGGTGAATCCAGCTTTATTTACGATCGCTAATAATCGATTTTGCGAGCCGTTTTAAAAAAAGTCAGTTAAAAAAATACTATACCAGGTTAAATGATAATTTTTGCATGTCCACTCTAATCCTTCTTCTTCTGTGAGAGACATCTATAATAAATAATAAAATCTATTTTAGAATTTTGATCGTTTTGAGCGCTAAAATGGAAAATAATTTATTTTCGGTCGCGCCCTTCTCTATGACGTCACAAAGCTTATGACATTTTTTTCAAAAATTAAAAAAATAATCAGTCATCAAATAAACAATCAAAACTTTTTGATTTGCAGCAATCATTGCCGACAACTTGTGCGTGTAGCCGAAAAAAAAACCCGACATCACTCTCACTACTACATACATATGTACATATGTATGTATGTGATTGATTAGCTTGTTTGATCGTCTCCAGGGCACTTTACATTTTATAATGTTTGCTATCAATTTATCATTTCATATCTCCTCATTTAATCTTGTTCAATAGTTCTCGGTGTAATCAGTAAATAAGCACATAGCTCTTTTTTTATTTTGTTTACAAAATTTCCAAGAGATATACTGCCTTTAATTTACTCTTGTACTATTACAAAAACAGCAGAACGTAACAAACAGAAACAAATAAAAAAAAGGAACCAACTCACGTTTAGCAGGGTGTTGGTGCAAATGCAAACATACTCATCATCATCATCATCATTTTAATGCAACTACAACGTACATCACACTCTCTTACACAATTTACCACCCTAATCAAGAAAACAACAACAACTAACTAAGTAGGATATTAAATAATAATAATAATAAAAAAAACACAGTAACAAAACTTTGGCGTTGTCAGCAATATCATTTTGTATGCCACAATATGACAGAACGGCAACAACTACAACTACAACTACAACAACAGCAAAACAACGTATCTACATATTTTGTTGCTTTTTATGCAAATTTGTACTAAATAAATGCTGAGTGAGCATTTTATACAAACAGACATACTTATATAAATAGAAAGACAGAGATTTTTAACAGATTTGTTTTGTAACTTGTTTGTTTGTTGTACATTAATAAAGCATTAGATTTTGTAACAAAACTAACTCAAATGGAAATAAATGTATGCAAAAAAAAAATAATATGATGAAATGCCTGAAAGAATGTGTATGATTAATTAAAATATGTTCTACATACTTATTGTATTTGAACAACAGTTTTTAATAATAAAAAAAGGAATATAAAAATCACAAGACGGCCAAAGTGTGTGTAACCAAGTGCATGAGAGTGTATCTATGATATGATGATGATGATTTAAGAGTAGGAGGCAGGATTAGATACAGAATTCATGTGCGAATTTGTGTACAAAATGCAATTAAATCAAATTAACGTGAAATTATGACAAATTTATGCAAATTAAGTTAACATTTAATTTATGTTACAAAGGATTTTATTACGTTATGTTGTTGTTAATGTTGTTGAAATAAATAGCGGCAGCAGAGAGCAAACTATTAAGTTTATTGTGATAAATAAGTATCAAATTGTCTAATATATTTTTTATTTGAATGCTGTTGTTACGACCTTAACTGTTGTGTTGGCCCCTTCCCCTTAACTGAGCATTAGATTTAGAAATCCTTAAAATGAAACATTTTGTTTTTAGTCCTATCGAATTAATTCAATAAGCTCTCTAGTTTTTTAACCATTGTTTAATTTTTATTTTCGCTGTGCAATATAACACAGGGGAACAAAACAAAAATTCATACATACATACCAGTGATCTGCATGATTACGATTCAAACGGCATAATTTTGCATTTTCTAAAATGAATATTGAGCTAGCACTTAACATTAACAAAAGGAATGATGCTATTGCATGATTCATATCAATGAGACTGTTGTTAATAAATGCCTGTCATTGCTTGCAATTTAGATTCATTCATATGACTCACTAAAGCAATGAATCAGTATGATTGTTTTGAATACTTCTTAAACCATTTCTGACAATTATAGTTTTATATAATATTATAAAATAAAATAGCTAGGCCCATTCTTTTTTATAAATTATTTTAATATGAGAAAAACTATTAATTAACACAATATGAAGAGATAGATTTTTTAATTTTATTTGATTTTTTTATTACACGAAAAATTCCATTTTCGAAATTTTTTATTATTTCTGAATACATTCTGTTAAATTTTCTAAAAACACTTTTTAATAGTTTCTTAACGCTATTTATTTATGTGTGGAAATATTTACTCAATGTTTTACAAACTGAAGACTTCATCTAGTCAACGTGCTTTTGTGAGTTATTTGATTACTATACAAAACAATCAAACAACAGTACGAATTTTTTATTTATGTTTACTGACAACACTTAAAAAAAGAGAGTGAAGCTATGTACAGACGATTGTCAGATCTTACAATATTGTCAGATCTGGCAATGTGCTGACAATGTACTGGCAATCGAAAATTGCCAACACAATATTTCTTGTCAGTTCACACGGATGTCAGAAAATCTTACAATTTATTGCCAGACGGTTGTATGACAATAAATTCATCTGACAAAATCGTCAGTAGAAAAATTGTCAGTTCACACGGTTGTCATATGCACAAATTGTTCGATCTGTTGTTATGCGTTGCCAGACTTAAACCATTTGTTGGAAATTGTTAAATATTTATCATTTGTGTTTGTGTTAAATGTAAAAAAGTGAAAGTATAAATAATTATGGACCATAAAGAAGCAATTGCAATGATTTTGTCTGCATATCTTTTATTATAAACTTTTTCTTTAAAATCAAGCGTGTGCAGGGTTGCCCATAGAAAGAATTATCTTACAACGCCATTGTCAGATGCATGAACTTCGCACATCTGACAATATTAAAATGTCTGACAAATATCTGGCAATAATTTTACAATGTGTTCACACCATTGTAAGATGTCTGACAATATGTTGTCAGTTGCTAGTCTTGCAATGGACTGACAATGCTTTTTCTGGCAACGTCGTCTGACAAAAATTGCCAGTTCACACGATTGTAAGAAATTTTTAGCACATTTTACTGGCAATATTGTAAGATCTGACAACCGTCTGTACATAGCTTGAGTTAAATACAGTCAGTTGTTAGAGAGGCAACACTGCAAGCAATATCATTAGTACATATTGATGTTAAAAAACAAAACAAAAGCATTGTAAAAGTGAGTGGAGAGCGAAAGTGAATTAACTCATACAGTTCACTGATACATACCAGAGAAGCGCAATGAGTAGTGAACAAGTGAGTAGAGTTGAATCATGATTTATAATTTTTTATACTTATGTATGCGTACTCATACTTCCCTTCAAATAATATTGGAGTTCGTGGTCCAATCTAGATGAAACAGACTAGTTACATCATGGTCCCATGTAATGCAGTTATGGATCATGTCGTTTTCATACAAGCATTCAATGCTGTACGATAAGTGTTCTTGTTTAAACGAATATGATCATTCTTCTTAGGCACTCACAACTTGTATGCGAGTAGCCTATAACTATTCCATATGTAGTAGTTTTGGGGTTAGTCCGATGTAATGCAAAGTTGGACCATGTTGTCCAACCCTAGGACATCGCAATGTTAAATCGACCACCTTTTTTTTCATATATTTGGAGTGGTTTTGTGGTACTCCTACTCCTCTTTGGACTAGTCTTTACATGCATGTATGTACTAGTCGCATTATTTGCAGGGTTATTGCAATGTTGTCTATGAATTATATTCACTCGAAAGTTTGAAGTGCGCATGAACTCATACTTAGCAGGATTTATGACGTTGTTGATTTCGACTCTCCTTAACTCAATATTTATAGACGATGCAAAATAAGTATTGTATGGCAAAGCCATATATATATATATATATTTTGATGCTGATACTATATATATGAATAATTGATTAAATAATTATTTCACCTGAATCCAGAAAAAGTTGTAAGTAAATCTTATCAATTTTTAAGACTAAAATTGCACCAACCAACAAAATGAGTTACAAAAAATTTAAAAAAAAATTTTTTTATAAGTACCAGTAAATCAATAAAGATTGTTAAACAGCCATTGTAAGTGCAAAATACTTTTCAACACACTTATGCCTTATTAATCTAAATCCAAGCCAAACAAAGCTAACAAAGACTTGTCGAATTAAGATTTTCACGACATTGCTAATGCCCCACGGGCCAAGGCGAATTCATACCAGGGGTCTAATCGTCGCTTTCGATAACGAGCTGATTCGATCACATTTTTTCAGTTTGAGATTATGTAATTCGTTGTCGAACAATTTAATATGGTTCGATAGCATGTTTATTAATTAATTAATAATCACTTTGTATGGGGATTGCCCGACTCCCCCTCCTATACCGCCAAGATTTTGTCGAAACATGTACTTTGTTCTAAGAGTTATCCACATAAAATTTAGTGACCCTTACTATTATAGTTGTGGAGATATGAATTCATCAGCGAAAAATGGGTTTTGGCCACACTGTGCGTGGGTTCGAGTCTCTGCAACGGGTGCAGTTCTTTGTTACTATGCTCGCCAAAAGAAAAGCAAATTCTAATAATAAATAATTTGTAATTATATTTGTAACATTTAATAAATAAATAAGTAAATTGCCGCAGTAACGCTGTTCGTTTCCCTGTGTAACTTGTGCAATACTAGACTTTTTAAAAACACTTCAGGATGCTGTTGTTAAGCCCAAAAGCCTAGTGTGATGATACTCACGACATGATTGCCAATTTCAGACTGCTATCCCGCTGAGCTCACAGAGGAAACAAATTACGCTCGCGAGCACTTTATAAAGCAAAAAAAAAAGCAAAAAAAAAACAAAAATAGTTCCACAGGAGAGTACTTAAGAAAATTGTAAAGCAGGATTAAAAATGCAACAAACAAAATTCGTAGCAAATTGCAAATCAAAGGGAATAAAGACAGTTTAGCCCTCGATGATGAGCCGTGTCACACGAGTGGACTTTCACAATAAATATCGCCGGGTAGATTAGTTGGTGTTGCAACAAAAGCGGGCTGACTGACTGAATGGCTGGCCGGCCTTTAGTGTGTTTGAATGAATTGTAAATAATAAAAAAAAAATGTTGTTAATGTTGATGGCACAATTGCGGAAGTAATAAGCAATTGTAGAAGATTGTTTGCTGTTGCACAACAACGGAATATAAAAAGTCATAAATAAAATTATTTTCCACTACAGTGATATTGTGGATTTTAAGTGATTCCTGCTTAGACAAAGCACGGGGTTGTCTGTCTGTAAGGGTGGCGCATAACTGATTTTCATTTCTTTTTTTGCTTTCTTCATTATTATTTTTGATATTTCTGGTCGTTTGTATTGTCACCAGCTTTGTAATGGCTACAATTAATAAAAGTCTTGGTATGAATTATTAAATAATTTACATTTATGCATGATGTTTGTGTTGAGCAGCCACGCCTATTTACCATAAATTATTGAAACATTAATTTGAAGTGTGTGTGTTGGGTGTAATGTGAGACAAATTGGTGTCTTGTTGAGACTTTGATATTTTATGACAAAAGTTTATTCTATTCACTTAGAAAGAGTTAGAGAGACAGTTTAAAATAGTCAAATTTTGAAGAAAAAATATTTAAAGTTGTTCTCTTTCAATAAAAGAAACAAGACTTTTTCTCGCTAGTGTTATTTCTCTTTTTTAGAAGTGAAAAAATCTATGAGTATAAAAACTAATTGCCATGCAAATTATTCTGCACTCAATTTGTTTTCATAGTAGGTGCTCCCGTTATTCCTTATTTCCTTCTGCAGACCCATTTACGTTGTACGATATGCGTTATGCTTTCAATATGTAAATACATATTGAAATTAATGTCACATTTCAACTTAATTTACCGCATTTGTTTCCGAACAGAGAACTTTCTGACTGACACTAACTGTATGCTTACAGAACACGTCACAATCACAAGATCCTCGACTACGTAAAAATTTGGGTGCACAGAACGCGTTCCTTACTTTTCGTTTGATTTACGTTGTGTGGTTTATCACAGTTTTGCTTATCTGAAAATAATTTATTTTTTGTTTACATTTTTTTCTCAAATTGAAAAAAGTTAACTCTTTTTAACCGACTTCATAACTCGGTACATTTTAGACCGATTGTAATTTTTTTTTTTTGTCTGAGAGTGTATAGCTTCCCATTGGTCGCATTGTAAAAAGTGGGCGGAGACACACCCACAATTTCTTAATTTGATTTTATGATATTCTACTTATTTGATTGCAGCGAAACTTAGCAAACACCTTTGAATCTTGTAATTACACTTAAAGTTGAAAAAATGAGCGGAGGCGCGCCCATTAAAATTTATTATTATATTTCACGTGGTTCTACTGAATCGATTTTTACGAAACTTACCACACACCTTGAGCTCTAAATTAGAAACCATCACCCATTTAAAGAATAGGCGGAGTCACGCCCGTTAAAATTTAATATTTCATTTTAATTTGTTCTGCTTTACCGATTTTTTACATAACTTAACACACACCCTGAGCTCTGAAAACACTGCATTTAAACAAATGGGTAAGTACGCCCATTTGAATTTAATTTTATATTTCACATACTTCTAAATCATTTTTTATGTTTAAAAGAGTTTACTTCCAGTTTGGTCCCAGAGATTTTTTTCGAAAATGTTCTATCAGATCTTTTCATTGAAATCGTTTTTTTTTTGGCAGAATTATATATGGAAGAAAAAAAATCAAAACGATGTATGTATACATATAAATAAAATAAAATTGCCATGCAAAAAATTAGTTCAAAGCGAATCCACGAGGTCGGTTCTCACTCTGTGAAATGGAAGATTTTTTTTCATCTGGTTCTCGTTCAGTAAAGAAGTGAGAAGAATGTAAATACATTTATATGTATAAATTTTTTTCACAGCTTCATAACTCTCTCGATTCTCGTTTAGTGCAACTGTGAAAAAAAACTTTTCATATAAAAAATTATATTATATTATTATATTATATTATATTATAGAAAAAAGTTATAAGAGGAAACTTTTACAAGAGCTTTCGTCAATATAATCTGCTTGTTATGAATAAATTATGATTCTGGTTAGCTAGATGGTGTTATGATAAATATGTTTTTCATTGGGTTCTGTTGAACTATATCATTGTGCAATATAGTTGTTGCTTTATATATATATATATATTTTTTTTTTTTCATTTCATGCACAATATTAAATCTTCAAATGTATACGTATAGCTTATATAATTTTTTAAATAATGTAATTATTTATACCGCCAAGTTGTATTTTTGAATGTATGTAGTTAATTCTTTATTTTGTATTTATATAATTTGTTTAAAAAATTCATTACTATTTATTATTTTAAAATTGTATATTTTTTAGAGTAGTATGATGTGACCGAATATGGCCCATAGGCTAGGTATACATAATGAATAAATGAAGAAGAAGAAGAAGAAAAAATATTTAAGTGAAAGCACAGTAGATAAGCTAAAATTTACTTAATTGAGTCGAAATGACGAACTCAATTAATTTTTTCCGTACAAAGTCTTGAGTTTTTTTTTTTTGGGAATTAATGCCCTAATTCAGTAAGAAGATTAACTGCCAGTTTATAGAAGTCATGTAAAAATTCTCGCCTGTCTATTTATATTGAAAACAAAAACAAAGCACTCAAAATTTGTTTTTGTTTTCAATATAAATAGACAGCCGAGAATTTTTACATGGCTTCTATAAACTGGCAGTAAGGACGTTTTTGTTTGAAAATACTTTTGAGTTCTTCTTTTTGAATTCAAATTATTTTCTTCAAAAATGATTGTTGCCTTTGATAAAGAAAAATAAAAATATTATTGCCATGTTCTTAAAATATAAAAATTAAATGAAATATTAAGCTAAGTCTAGACGATATGTTGAATCAGCAAATATATGCTTACATTAATATGCTTTAAAATAACAACAAATCCTGCTGTCAGCATATATATATATGTTAGCCGTCCACACAGTATGCTGAAACTTCCAAATTTTTTAAAGTCAACATATGTCAGCAAATGATAATACAACATATGAGTTCCCATAAAATTTTTGTGTCTACATGATATGTTGAATTTTGTATTCTGATATATATGTTGAGTCATGTGAGCATTTGCTTAGATATAAAATAAATTTTACAATTACAATAAATTTATGTATGTATATCAATTATCGCTTTCAGTGCAAAAAATTTATACTTTTGGTTAATAAAAATTAGTGCAATTATACATGTATATAAATAAAAAGAAATTCGCGGATTTTGACGGAAATTGGCGAAAAGCTACAACAGCAGGATGACAAAGTCCAATAATGTTTTAAACTCTTCAAAATTATTAAAACTGCTAAAACCCACGCAAAAATCCGCTTTTATTGCGAACTGCAAAAAATCGCTAAAACTGTAAAAAAAATTCGGCAAAAATCGCAAAAAATTTGCAAAAATTTATTAACAGCGGGATGATAACAAAATTTTATACTTTTTTAAAATCGTCAAAACTGCCAAGAAGATGAAGACATGTAAAAAGTCGCTTATATCGCGAATTTTTGCAAAAAAAAAATCGCGAGAAGTTGCATAACTTCAAACAAGCCATAATATTGGCTTAAAATTCAATAAAAATCGCAAAAATGACGAAAATTCGCAAAAACTTACCAACAACGGGATGATGGAGGCTGAAAGCATGCAAAAAGTTGCTTTTATTGCGAAGTTTGCAAAAATTCGTGAGAAGTTGCAAAATTGAAAAGAAACTGGAATAAGAGTGATACTTCTTCAGAATCACCTAAAATTATTTTTTAAGAAAAAGTAATTTCCCTTATTTTTTACTCACCCCAATTCACATTTCTGCAGTATATTTTTCGCATAATGCAATGTTTTTTTTTTCTCTTTTATTAAACTATGTTCGTTATTTTAATGTTTACGTTATTTTTATTTTAAAAATGGCAAATCAGGTAGCATTGCTCATACACGAGCAGAGTAAAAATATCAATTCTATATGCTATCAAATTTGCCGTATGCTGAAAAGCTTACATAGGCTTTTCAACAAATAATATATCTGATAGCATACATAGGAAATTTGTTACAAAGTAAAAATATGGTGTCTACACGATATGCTAAAATCTTGAACATATGTTTGTTGACAACCTTAACAAATGCCCTTCATATGTAGCTAAGCATACGTATATTGAAAAAATTTTGTGTCTACACGATATGTTGGCACTGGTAACAAATTTTTCATCATAAATATGCTGATTCAACATATCGTCTAGACTTAGCTTTATACAATATTTTGAAAAATATATGAAAAAATATGTATTGGATATAATGTTTGGAATAAAATTATAAAGCAAATACAAGCACCTTCTAGCAGAGACTATTACTAATAATTGTTTTAAAGAATCACAACTGCGGCTTTTTTCCGTCCATAGACAAGACGGCACAATCGTCGAACAGAGTTAGGGCATAAATGTTTCAAAAAATTTTACCTACTTCTAGTCCACTCGTTCATTGCAAAACTGTATTTTTGATCATTCGATTTTTCATAACTTAGACCAAGGTGAATACATATCAGGTGATCTTAATTCACCAGCTGATGATCAGCTGTTAATTTCTCTTGTATCAAATCAAAGTAAAACGTTCGTAAATTTTCTGACAGCAGGCAAATATACAAGTCGAATATGCAGAATTGTAAATCCAAACCACCTGCTATCAATTCGCCCTTAACTCAGACGTTGTTATATGTATAATTTTATTTTTGCTTTCAAAGTCATTTATTATTAACTTCATTACAATTGATTATAAATTAAGATTGTGTTACACTTTTGATTGAGCTTTGATACAATAGTTTCTAATGAATCAGTTTCTAGATGTGCATCCATTAATTTTTGTCCACATTGTAAAGAGCTTTGAACAATTTCCTCATGAGCTTTGCCTTTTTAAGCGCCAATATTATGCTAATATAACAAGAAGAAAAAATATCGAAAATCGACGGTTTCGGTTGATTCTACTTTCTGGATATCCTTTCTTTCCATATGTAGCATTGCAAATTCCATCTGGAATATAATAGACCACATTAAAGCTGATTTTTCTTAATTCTACTTAAGCTACTATTCCATATTGCCACAGATATAACAACTTTGAATTTTTAAAAAAATTTAAAATGGTTTAAACAAATTCCTACTTAATAATCTCGTTTAATCTTTCCTTAAATTAACAGCTGTTTTTAAATCTTGAATCCATGTATATAAATGCCATTATTAATTAGAAAGTCAATTTGCGTTTCCTTTCAAAACTTTATCTCAGAGTAAAAATGTTGCCAGCTGTGACCAACTTTTTGTCGAAAACGATATTTTTTGTTAGTTTTGCAATCAATATTTAAAATACTAATTTATATTTATTCTCTTCATTTTGATTAAAAAAAAAAAAAGAATTAAAAACAAAGGTATCTTTAATAAAACCATAATCATATTATAAATACATACTCGTATGTAAGTATGTATGCACCATACATATACCGAAGTTGTTGAAAGAGTCGGCGTTTATTGGAAACGATACATCTCGTAAATCTTTTGTAAACAGTAATGAAATTCACAAAGAAAACAAAAACAAAACACACACACAAAAAAGCAAAAAGCTTAATAATGAGGCCCATTATTAACTAATTTATCGGCTATTGTTGGGGGCAAAAATACTCACAAAAATATTTATTTTCATCTTCTTTAGGTGTTTAAATAAATATTTTCATTATTTAGAGATGATTGCAAGTGTTTTATTACAAAAGATGAATAAACGAACGCTAGCTGTGTTATTTCTTTGGAATTGTATGAAGGAAGGTGTTAGGTTCGTTTGTTAATTCATTTATTTTAATTTTTTGTTTCTTCTGGACCACAAGTACGTTTTCATTAAAACCATACCAAATGGTCTAACAATTGAAAATGAATATCATTAATGAATGAATGAACAAACAGGCAGGCGGGGCGGGCGAGCGGGTGGTTTCTATTCTCTTTTCTTTGTTTCATCTATGTAGATATGTATTTTTTAATAGAGTAATCAAAATGAAAATAATTGAAATTCATCTTTTGTAATTACGATTGAGAGTGAATACGTTTGTTTATTAACAACTTTTTCTTAATTTCTTTTTTTTTTAATTTTGTTTAAAAATTTACTGAATTGGTAACTAAATCTATTTTTATAACGCCGGAGTGATGCAATTTTAAGATTTATATTTTCTAATTTTTTTTTTAATAATGTTTTTTATTTCGAGAACTTTTAACCAATCGAAAGTTTATGATTAAAGGCTTCCATCAGTCTTTATTTTCTGTTGCTGTTCTGTGCTGGGCCGTTATGCTTCTAAATTTGAGTACTTAGTTTTTCTGTAGTAACTTATCAGCTGTTTATGACTAGAATGGTTTGCAGTTTTCCTCTAAAGTGATGAGTTTTGCATCGTCCATTGTTAAGTTTCAATATAATTTGATGTTTTTTCTTTTAAAAATTATTTTTTTTAAGTTCTAAAGCGCAATCACAATTCATTTAAAAATATTTTTATTTAATTTATGCTGTCACACAATTACTTATTTCGATTTTCACAGGTTGAACCGAAACAGAACAGAACGAAACAGAAATAATAACGACTTGTTTTGGATTTCTATAAACAAAAAATAGTCAGCGTATTAGTAAAAACTAATTCTGCCTTAAGATTTTTTTATTTCAGTAATAAATTAAACAGGTACTTGAACCTTCCCGGCAAATTTTGCTTGTTTGCTTACTACGGAGTTTGAAATTGGGATTACAACGAGTAAGGTACTCGTTGTAGCCATTGTGATATATTAAGGAAAATGTTGAGAACATAATGAATTTAATACGCAGATGCATCTATGTTTTTGCAATTCATAGAAATTGTCTCCTGCCTTCTTTTGGTGTTATCTTTAAAAATATATAAAGCATGTGCATGGGATAGTTTTGGAGAGGCAGAAATCGCCCCTGCCTTCTCTTGGTCAAAGCTTTTAAAATATGTGAAATAAAAAAATATATATGAAATCAAATAAACTGAAATGAAATGAAAATATCCCCTACCAACATCTCTCTATTAGATAAAGAGTGTGTGTGTCCATATAGACGCTGATAATGAAATTGCTTCCCAGCCCCCTTCCACCGGTATCTGCAATGTCGACACATTAAAAATCGGTTGACGGGCATATATTGCCTTCGACCCTTCTTGGTATTACTTAAAAAAAATATATATGTAGCCTATGTGTCCTTTTATCTGCATATCTCTCTATATTTTAAGTTTCACCAAAATCGCTTTAATAGTTTCGGAGAGGCGGAAATTGTCCTGTACAGTCCTCTCGATCCTAGTTTTGAAAGATTACGCAGATCTATTTATATTTTAAATTTCATCAATATCGGTAGGGTAATTTCGAAGGGACACAAATTGCCTCTTGTCGCTTCTTGGTCCTGGTTTTGAAAATATATAAAGTGTGTTCCTGTCCATGAAAGTGAAATTGAACCCTGCCTCCTATTTGTTCTAATTTAAGAAAAATGTGAATCCAGTGTAGGCGCGAAAAAAAATGAAAAAAGTCGTTTGGAGGGCAGATATTGCCCCCACCCACTTTCTCTTGGTCCTAAATAATAAATAAAGAAAATATATAAAGCCTATGTGTTCGATCTGTGATTTAAATGTCATCAAAATCGTTACTCTTGCATTCGTACATGCGGCGGGCGGACTGATAGACGGACTGGAGGGCAGGCAAACAGACTGGCGGCCGAACAGCGTGCTCACCTTAGGGATTTCTTTTGTTTTTCTTTTGAGTACTGAACCCTAAAATACTCTTGCTTTATTAGATCTCTCTCTGCTGACACGATAATTGTGTCGTTTATTGTAAAAGTGGTGTAACTCCATATTTTTAACAAATGCAACATATTTTTGTGGAATAGTATCACATTTAGTCATATCTTTCGCAGTAACAGTGAAGCAACTGCAATAATTGCACCAAAACCCCATAGATGGCGTTACTTGTTTACTTCTTTTGATGCTCCTTTTCTCGAAATTTAATTACAAGGAGATAATTCACTGTTAAAATGAGCGACACAATTATCTTTTTATTTATTCAGGCTCTAGGTCAACGATATAGTTCAAATAAAACTATTTTGTGTTTTATTACAGAAATTTTTATTTTTTCCTCAATATTTCTAACACCGTCGGTGTTCTTCTTCAGCAATGTTAGTAAAGCCGTCTACTTAAAGTGAGAGTGCGCAGTGTTTAGAAATATTGAAGCAAAAATAAAAATTTCTGCAATAAAACACAAAAGAGTTAAAAAGCGATACGAACTTTAGACCGTTCAAATCACAAATATAGAAACAAATGGAGTTCGAATAATAATTAAAATTAACTAAAAATTAATAGCCATGGGCCTGTGGCAAAAATTAAAATAAAAATATACTTAATAGTAACAAACCAAAAAAGTTTGTCTTAAGTAGAACAAAAAATAAGCCAATTAAGTAACATGTGTATAATTAGTAAAAAGAACAAAACGACAATGGTAAGACTGTTGTAAATATAGTGATGGTAAAATTGAGCTTACAATACAAAAAAGCTTTCAGCAAATTGAAATACGACGAATCAAAACAATTCACATATTCCATTTGCAATAAAATGCTAAGTATATAAAGCAGAAATCTACATCAACTGACACCACACACAGTGGACCAAACACAAAAGAACGCTGATGGTGAAGGTTTAGTGGCCTTCGAAAACGGCTGGCTGTTCCGTTCAACTATGTGTTGTTAGTCGGAATATTTACAACAGACTTTGGTGTTATTTGTTCATTAATAATTATCACATGTAATTTGGCTTAAAAAGCGATACGAACTTTAGCCCGTTCAAATCACAAATATAGAAACAAAAGAGTTTTATTTGAAGCATATCGTTGACCTGCATACATATATAGAGCCTGAATAAATAAAAAGATAATTTAAAATACTTAATACGATCGAATAAAAATTGAACTAATAAATAAAACGATAATACATATATTCATTCTGCTCATGAGGGGTTGATTTACCGCCTGTTTCGCAGTTTTTTTAATCAACCCTGTACTAAAGCGAACAAGAGAAAAAAAATGAGAATTCAAATCGCTCTAGCCGTTTTTAATATTTAGCGAGACTAGCGAATGGATTTTTTATATGTATATGTATATATTTATTTACATAAATTAACTTTTTTCTCATATATACTCGTATACATATGTATGTATGTATGTATATATGTATGTAGTTATTGCCGACTGGAATATCGATTAAATTTAAATGAAACCTTTAATTTAACCTTTTAAACCCTTATTTTTATTTTAATTAAACTAATTTAAATTATTTAGCTTATGCAATTTCAAATTATGACAATTTATTTTCATTTTCATTATTTCATTATTATGTACGATACAACTGAAACTATCGGACCAGGCATCTCCCTTAATTTGCCGAAGCAAAAAACGCAACGTAGACCCACAATCGAAAGTGTCGTGACATTTTGTTGTGCACTAATTACTTTTATATCCAAAACAAATTGTAATTGTTGTGTTGTTTTCCTATAGAGACATTTTGTTCTTTTGTAAAAATATAACTAAAAAAATACAACAAATTGTAACTCGTTCGTTAAAACTATGTACATATTTCTTTTGTTATTTTGCATGTTTATTTATAGGTACATATGTCTGTATGTATGTGCATAAATACATTGATCGGATTTTCTATGTGGAATTTGTATTATTTTGTGTATGTGTGGGTATTATAGTATTTAAAATAATCGTTTATTCAATTCAACAGTTAAATTTTTTTCTTTTTCTTTTATCTTTTAGCAATTTAAAATTATTATTTTTTTCGTTGTTCTATTAAATTCTATTCAGTAAAAGTGGAGGCAATCTTGAAAGTGCTTTAAAAAATTTCAAAATGTTTATCGTAGTCAACAAGTTAAAGAAATGTATATTCAGAAAAAAGTATCCAAATACTACTATTTTCCAATATTTAAAAAAGTGTGAAAAAATTTGACTGTTGACAAAACTTTTTCTTAAAAAGTACGTTTTGAAAAAGTACCTTTTATGAAAGAACCTTTAAAACGGTACCTTTTAAAAAGTGTCCATTTGAAAAAGTACCTTTTACCAAAGAATATAAATTGTATAGAATGCGCATCTGAGCTAAAAAATTAAAAATTTTTTGCTTACGCTTTAGATGCGGGGGGAAAGTATAAAGCGCAAGCAAACACACACTGACAGCATTATATTCTTTGCTCTTATCACCAGCGTTGCCGTTATACGACTTAAGTCGCATTTTGCTACTTTTCCAACAGAAAAACAAGCGGCCAATTGCACAAAAAATCTATGTAAAAATATCCGAGTTTTACCACAAAAAATACCGATTTTCGGAGGAAAGTTGCTGTTGCTGAAATAAAGCTTGTTTTAAGGATGATAAGTTTCCAAATTCTGCAGTTGTAAAGTCGAGTTAAGTTATTTTTTGAATTGTGATACTCTGAGAAATAATTTGCATTTGGAATCAAGGATTTGAATATCAGATTTTTTGCAATATTTTCAACATTTATTGGCTTTTCTATCGACCAAAACAATAAAATGATCGACATCATCGAGCCAATTATCGCCAACTGGACGAAGAGCTCTTTTTCTAATACCTGATATGCTAAACTGTGTATATGATTGCCCTACGGCATACATTCTGTTAAAATGATACAAAGGGATAAATTGAAAAAAGGGTCATAAAAAGATTCATTGGGACGAAAAGGGGTCAAAAGTGATACTTTAATGTCACAACGGCAACGCTGCTCTCAGCAATGCGAGCGTAACATACACTGCAGAAAGAAATGAGAGTCTATACGCTGGACGGGTAGTACTGGAAATACCCGGTATAGAAAATTTTAGCTTGTATGAGATGCGCATTCTATATGATTTATATTCTTTGCTTTTACCAAAGTACCTTTTGAAAAAGTATTTGTTTTTTTCAAAGTACTTCTTAAAAGAACACCTTTTAAAAAATATACCTTTTAAAAAAATACCTTCGAAAAAGTACTTTTTAAAAGAACACCTTTTGAAAAAGTGTATTTTTAATAACTACCTTTGTCTTCTTCGAAAAGAGCACCTTTAAAAAAGCACTTTAAAAAAGGTACCTTTTGAAAGAGTACCTTTTAAAAAAAGAAATATTTTTTTAACACACTTAAAGTTTCATGTAGGAATCGAGCCTGCGACCCTCGGACTACTAGACTAGTATATTGCCTACAAGCCAAGAAAGCATTTTAAAAAATTACCCTTTTATAATTATTTTTGAAGAAGTATCGGTTAAAAATGTTCCATTTAAAAATATATCTAACCTACGAAAAAGTGCCTGTTAAAGAACTATATTTTCAAAAAGTACTTTCTAAAGAACTTTTATTTAAAAGAAAATTACAATACCTTTTGAAAAAGTACGTTCTAAAGAACTTGATGTATTTTCAAAAAGAAGAACATTCATCAAAAATAATTTTTTTGTTCTAATCTTTCGAAATTTTTCTCATAAGTTCAATTATTTAATCTAGCTTTAGATCTGTTTATATTTGTAATTTTTAGTTCGATATTACCTTAAACTTCTGTTAACTTCTTCAGGATATTTGTTATTTTTATTTTGTTATATTTTTAACCCCCGACTAAAAAAAGGGGTGTTATAAGTTTATAGTGTGTGTCTGTGTGTCTGTCCGTGTCCACGTACAGGCCAAACGGCTGGACCGATTTTCATTTAGTTTTTTCTGTTTGAAAGATGACTTGATCGAGAGGGTTCTTAGCTATGTTTGAAGAAAACCGGTCCAGCCGTTTAGAAGATATAACATATTTTCTGAAAAAAGTCGGGGGTTTATAGACAATTGCTTAACCATAAAAACAAGCCAATTTTTGAAATTAAATAAAGACATTATGTCAAATAAATATACTTCAGTATTTCATGTATTTTTAATTTTTGTTATTTCTTAAAAAAAATAGTTTAATTGAACATTTTGAAAAAGTACTTTCTAAAGAACTGATTTTTTTTCAGAAGTGCTGTTTTGAAAATTATCTTTTCAAAAAGTACTTTCATGGTTTTGGGAAATCTTAGAAAACTTTCATTTCGGTTTAAATAAATTTTTATCATTGCCTTCGCATATACATACTTTCCCCTTTGACCTGAGATTCGATAAAAAAGAATGTTCTTCGATATTTGTTCGCAAATCTAAAAAAAAAAAATTCGAATGTTCGCTAAAGCTCCGAACTTTGCACTTCTCTCGATAGTTTTTCGAATGTGTGACGGTAGCTGCATGGAAGTGTGTCAGCCTGTTAGTCTAAAGATACCAAGTTCAATGCATGACAGCACTGTAAGTTAAAAAAAAGATAAGAACACACACTTACTTATGTATGTGCAATAATTGAATGAAAAAAAAATTGCCACGATAGCCCAGTGGATGTGTGTTAGTTAGCCTGTTAAAATGGAGGTACCATGTTCAAAGCCTGCAGCGTAAGTTACGGAATTAAACAAATAAATAAAATTAATAAAATAAGTAAGTTAAAATAAATAAATAAAAAAATGACTTTTTATTTTTTCTGCTGCATTTTTGCGGTATCGAAATTAATTCGATAATCTCTCACTTTTGATATTGCTAACGAAATCCGAGATCGAAGGTTTTTTTTTTGGGACAAAACTGAGCGACGGGTGAACATTTTTCGATTCATTTTTGAGTGTCACTCTCGATAGTTTTACACGATAAATGTTCGAGGTATATCCGAAATCGATATCATTAACGAAAGCCGTGGTCAACTGGGTTATAGCAATAATAAAAATATACCTACATAGAATATACAATATTGTACTTGTATTAAATGAAAAGAGAATACAATTTTTGCGTATTTTGTTCTTTTCATTTGTTTTTTATTTTTTATTTATTTTTTAAATTGTTGCAGAATACTTATTGGAATGTGTGCAAGATATAACAAAAGAAATGGCAGATGCAATTGTCTAAAATTGTATAACTGCAATGAAAAACCCTACCAACATGTGTATGTATGTATACATGCATGTATATATGTGTGTGGGCATGTATTATACAGATGCATATATGTATGTGCATATATATGTACATACATATTTATTTATATATACATCAGGGATGGCGAAACTGCACCAGCTTTTCCTAAAATTTTACTGATTTAAGGTTAGTTGGTATTTCCACAGAAAAATCCACCTTGTGTGTCACGCTACATTGCTTGGTGGCATAGTTTGTTTTTTTCAAAGAAATACTTATTTTACATATCCATATGTATACATATCTATACTTTTTTGCATTTTGGATCTATATTTAGCAAAAGATAGGGGAAAAAAATCGAACAGCATGGCTCTAAAATTCAATCTTAAATTGCTTGGTGATGTAACGTGGCAAAAGGAGGACTTTTTTGTGGAAATTCCCGTATGTATATTACACATACATACCTATTAAAATTAAGGTTTATTATAAACATGATAAATATTTTCTAAGAAACGATTCTCGGCAATTAATTGTTGTCTGAGAAATTTATATTTTCGAAGTCAAGTGTTTTATTATTGTTTAACCCGAAAATTTGCTAATAGTTTTTTCTTAGAAGAACTAACAGAAAATTTCTTCAGAATCGGGCTAGTTAATTTAAATTTTTTTAAAATTAATTCATCCAAAATAGAAAAAAACCTACCCTAATGGCCATAATCATCGGTACACTTATATTTTTTAATAACATTTTTTTTACCATCATAAGTATGGCCATCAAAGCGAATTTAGGTGAGTGTACCTTATATGAATATAGCCGGAAAGTTTAGTCGTAGCCGAAAAATTGTTTTTGTGAATTGACACATATGAACATATACATATGTACATATTTAAATAAATACATACATATGTATGTACATATATTGGTGCACTCACTACTCGTATTATATTTTCCATCCCTGAAACCCATTTTTTATTGCAACATCTGAATACATACATACCAGAGATCAGATTGAATGCCTTATTTTGTTGTTTTGAATGCAATCACAAAAAACCTGCATATTGTTGTCAATCCACAACGTTTAAAAAAAAAACAACGCATGGCACAATCGAAAGAGATGAGTGCGTCGAATTTTATTGCTTGCATTGCTTGTTTTATATAAATGTTCACTGGTCTTGTCAAAAGCAACGAATACTCAGTGAATGGTGCGAATACTTTTTACTGTTATTGAACACAACGTAGTCTTTGTACTTTGTGCTTGTATAAAACTTACATTAGTATTCATAAAACACGATACAGATTTGAAATGCATTTTATGTAAAATTTTATATGAAACGGTTATTTGAAATACATTTCAGATCTCTTTTACTTTTTCCAAATTTTAATTTTTATATTTTCGTTTTTTCTAACACTGTAAATATCGGCATTTATTTCATTCTAAAATTTCACCATCACACTGCATTTTTACATTTATAACATTAAAATAAAGTAAAATAAACTTGTTATTTAAACGTGATATACAAAAGATCAACGAATACTGAGTGAATGGTATGAAAGAAATCCATTCATTCATGCTGCATCATTTCATTTCACTGCATTGTAATAACAGAGTGCGTATGAGCAATCAACAAATCGCAACGAATTGTATCATAGCAGTTACATTTGTTATTGTTGTCGAATAGATGCATGGCAAAAGCAACGAATTTATGAATTGTTAGCAAATGCGAATGGTTTCATTTCGTACTCTGATACATACATATGTATGTAGTTGCATTCCCGATAACAATTCAAATAATGAACTAATTTTTTTCTATCATAGAAAAATTGTTGTTATGTTAGGCATAATTTTGTCAAAAGGAACGAGTTAAATACTCAGATAATCTTCTGTATCTCTAGAAATAATTGGGAAACAAAGCAAAGCAAAAAAAAAAATATATATATATATATATATAAAATACAATAAAATACATACCTATAGTAATGGAAACAAAGTCTTTAGTTAGTTGGGTGTTATACTTTTAATTCTGTTAGTAACAATTATTATCTTTGTTCTTAATTTCTGTTATTTATTTCGCCAATTATTTAAACAGATGTTTGATTTTGACGTCATACAATGAAATATCTAATCCATAGAATTGTATACATACATACATATGTATGTACATACATACATACATACATGCTTATATGTATATTTGTTTATATACATTCATACATACATACATACATATGTATGTATGTGTGCAATTGTCTTTTGAAATAATACTAATAACCACGCTACGTTAATTCTTTTAAAAAATACACAGAAAAAGCTCATTTTATAAATTCAAACACAAAATTATCTGAATCAAATATTAATTTGTACAATCATACAAAGAAATTTGTAAAAAAATTAAAAAAAAAACTCTGAGCTTTTCAAAAAAAAAATTGTTTACTAAAATTAAAAAACACATTCAACCAGTAACTAAACTATCTGTACAATATGTCATATTTCCATATTTGAACAGAAATCTTCTTCAATTGTATGAATTAGAGTTTTTCACTCTATACTACAGTTTCTTTTTTTTCGCCTAAAATAAAATTGAAACAAACAATTTACTGGAACAATAAAAAATGTTTGTTTAAACTAAAATTTAATTTCAAACAAATTTTTGTTGGAATAGTTTTTCATTTTAATATACATACATACTCGTAATACTAATATAGCACAAAGAGTGAATAACTGTATGTTTTTTTTAGCGAAAGGTTAGAGAAAATGATTCAAGATTTTTACAGTGTACGATGTACAAATCGCTTAATATATGTAGAAAGGCCCAAATTCTTAATTTTTTAAATCAGGAACATGAAATACATCGAAAAATGCTAAAATCTCGATTTTAAAAAATAATGAGTTAAACAATCTCTATATTAAGGTAATTTTAAAATTTACACAATTCATAATTTTCATGCAACATTTTTTGACAAATTAGGATTTATTGACAACTTTGTTACGGCCCTGTCACTTAAACCATGCTACGTAAATACTCTGTAATGTATTATTATTATTAAAAATAATCATTTATGTAAACAAACATACATATGTAATTATGTACTGCAAACAATTTGAATCTATTAACAAAAAACGAATTGACTAAACTAAAAACAAAATTCACAGACATTTTTAAAATTGGTTACTGTCTCTTGTTTGTTTCTTTGTTTTTTATATTTTATTTTTTATTTTCTTCTTTTTTTAACTGAAACTACGAAATGTAAACAAGACAACCTAACATTGTATTTACCTCTTTTTTTATACGAATATGTAGATTTTTATTTTTTCTTAAATTTTTGTACACCTGATTTACATACACGTAACAGATTATCACTTTGCAACACTTAAACAAACTCTTAAATGAGTACATACCCTGCAGAAAGTGCGAATAGTGAAATTGTCGTGATTTACTAGTGACGTTGTCTGTAGTACTACTGACCAGGTGTACCCCAGTCAATGGTATTATCTATTGACATTTAACATTAGCTTGTCATTGAAAATCCACCACTAGACTGTAGCACTACTGACTAAGTAGTTCTTTTGGGACCACATGGAGACATTGGCACCAGAGATTTACTAGTAAATTTTAGGAGCTCTAGTCTACAATATCGATATATCCTCGCTCGTTGTCAATAGTAAAATTATAGTGATTTTCTAGTGACATTGTCAATAGTGCTACTGACTAGGTGTACCCAAGCCAATGTAATCGCCTATTGACATACATAACATAGGGTTGTCATTGAAAATCTACCAGTAGACTTTAGCACTATTGAGAAGGTAGTTCTAGTACGACCATATTTAGATATTTGAACCAAGGATTCACTAGTAGATTTTAGTGACCCTCCTCTGGATATGTATGTTTATTTAATATTATTGCATAGCACAATAAAAAAGAAAAACAAACTATTGACGCGTTCATTGGCAATATCACCAGAAATACACTAGAACTGTTGTCTCTAACGTATCTCTACTCGCGCATAAAAGGAAAGTTGTCGTCATTTTAACTAGTGCAATTGTCGCTGGAGAAAGAGTATTGACATAGAGACATATGGTTCTAGGCTGACTAGAGGGTATTGCTTCCCCATACATACATACGCTTGTTAATATTTGCACAGTGGGCATGATTGACAAAATAGTGGGCTGCTAATGAAATTCCCAGATAATTAAAAATAAATAATTTCGAATTCAAACAATTTTCTATTAGTGATGTACTAATAATTTATTTTAGATTTGACGATTTTTCTTAGTTTTGGCTCTTTTTGATCGTTTTTTGAGAGTTTTTCGGTCTTAGGCGTTTTGGCGATTTTTTACGGCTTTTGGCTATTTATTTTAGTTTTAGCGATTCTTTTAAGTTTCGGGCTCTTTTTTTCTTGTTTTAGCAATTTTTTCGGTTTTTGGCGATTTTTTTATTTTGGGATTTTTTAGCCTTAACGTTTTTTAAAATTTTAAGAGTTTGCCTCTTACGGTTTCCAAGATACAGCAAGTTGTCAAAATTACATTAACTGATGAAATACGCTTTAATTTAGATTTTTTTAAATTGCAGTGTTAATTGATGTAGTCTCTATAAAAATACACTAACATTGAAAATTTGAAGTGTCTAATATATAATTGTCTGTATATTACATTAGGGTTTCAACATTTTTCACTCGCCTTAGAACACCCTTTAATTTTTTGTTGTAGCGACCAAAGTTTTATATATTCTGTGAAAATTTCAGGTCCGTAGCTCTTACGGTTCTCGAGAAAACAGCATGTGACAAACAAATGGACAGCGTAGAGAAAACAATAGGGTTCCGAAGAATAATCCGATAATAATGGATAACGATGGATAATCCGTATGAAAAGTATAAAAAATTGGTTCCGAACCGGATAAAAATAATCCTATATTTGACGCTGGTAATGTAGCTTTCCAGTAGTGAAAGAATTTTCAAAATCGGTTTAGCGTTTTGGGTGTTATCGTAGCAAACAAATAATATTAGTAAACGTCAGGATTCACTATCCTGTTATTGTCTTTGAAAATTTTCATAGATTTCATCATACCAAGGTTGTAAAATCGCACGATTGTGTAGGATAGTGTATCGCGGTCTTAAGGATAATTTTTTGTTTAATTTTATTCAATGCAAAAATTTCTCTTCAAACAATACATGCGAGTAATTTCTTAATCAGGCTCAACTTTAATGTTTTTTTTTTTCAATTATTTTTTTATTATTTAATTTTCTTAAAACACCACTCCACTGTGCCTCCTTCGCTAGTTGTTGGACAGTTGACGTTATGCACTCACTGCTCCCATTGTAAGTAATTTTTTGGTATTTTGTTAATGTTTACCATCATTTAGTAAAGAAGTACGAAATGTTCACCAACCGTTTGTCCGTCCATCCACTACTTGGCATTTAAAAATACAGATACATTACTATTTTTCCCACTTTGCTTACCCTTCAGGCACATTTAACCTGCCATCTGACGAGTATTTTAATTTCATTTTATTTAGTTTACTTTTTAGTTCAATTCAGTTCAGTTTACCTTTTATCATCAATGTTTAGTTAGTTCACACACAGAAGAGCCCAAACAGTAGTACATAAAGTTAACGAAAAACAACAACAGTAGTAGTAACAACAAAATCGCCTTCAATTCAATCGACCGTACAATCGATTGTTGGTGTTAATTTTTTATTCAAATTCTTTTCATTTTTTTCCTCCAACTCTCTTCTGTTTTTTGTTTTGTTGTTTTGTTTTATTATTATTTACCTTTGCTTAGATGTGCTCTGTACATAAGAAACATTTTAACATACTCCCCAGCCTTCACCCAATAAACAAAAAGTCAAACTTTTGAAATATGATTTGATTTCAATTCTTGTTCGTGGACGGATCCAATAAAAGTTAAAACATTTCATTGAAAAAAAAAAACAGCCAGACAGCGCTGAAAGCTTTGAAGGTATACAATGTCAAATCGAAACTTGTAAGTGGCAGTAGAAGATCCCTCAAATATATATATTGGTTCCTTGGGCTCCTATAAGGAGCATAGGGCCTTCAAATATAGTGCCAGACTATGTTGGGTTCCTGGCCACAGCAGTGTTGAAGGAAATGAAATTGTCGATGAGCTGGCAGGAATAGGGTCTGTGTTAGATGAGGGAATGTGTGACAGATCAGTCATTTCTACCGGTAACTCAAAAATTGGGTGGAGAACAGAACCAAGCGTTCATGGCGAAGTAGGGAGGGTTCTAGAGTCTCGAAGGCTATGTGGCCAAAACTTGATTTAGTAAGATCCAAACTGCTATTGGATATGAATAGCAAAGCGATGCGAGTCGTGATAGGCGCGTTGACTGGTCACTGTTCGGTCAGAGCATTTGGAAAACTGGTACTCCAGATTTCTGCAGGATGTGCGAGGATGAAGAGGAACCAGAAACCATTCAACATATTTCCTGTCATTTCCCGAAGCTGCAGCGCCATAGGCTTAGATGGCTAAGCAGTTGTTTCCAACAGAGCATTAGTGATATCGGTAAGTGTAAACTGGAAGATATCAGTGACTTAATGATAGATCAGAACGCTGGACAATAACACAGGTAGTGTTCTAATGTTGCGTGCTCCTCCTCACATGCTGTGCATATGATTTCCGCTAGCAGTATCGTTCTAGTTAGATGAAAACTCTCCTGCTTGTTGCCGGTTATTATGCCAACCAGTCTCCTGAGTGTTGAACTATTCAATATTAGAATCTCTTTTGACTTCTTTTGATAGGTAATTACCTCATAGGGCTCTGATTACTCTTCCCATAGTAGAACTTTGCTAAACTCTCATGTTCTACAATCGACCGCTCTCTTAAAAGTTCCGACGTTCTAAAGTGTGATGTTATTGAAAGGTGCTTCCATCTTGGCAGGCCTAACAGCTTCTTTGTTTCCTATTATGGCTTGATGTTGCGGTATGCAAATTATCTACATTTGTACAGTATGCGTATGAGTTTATATCATTTTTGCATTAAAGGACGTTCCGAGAACTAAATTCCTCGTTCATTGAGATCATGGCCTATCTCAGTCTGAAAAACTATGCTACGAGTATGATCCGGCAGACGGAAACATTTTCTTACGTTTCCGCTGCTGCCAGAGAGCTTACTTCCTAATCGGGCACTCTTTCTTCGAACTGTTTGTATAAAATTCGGTTCCAGGATTATTCCCATCTTCGTCGTTCATTGCATCCCATTCCGGTATTAGGGCCATGCAGTTGCTTGTGAATATTTACCGTCTTCTGGTGTCTAATTATATGTTCTGTTTCCAGAAATTCTCTCATTACCATCAGCATGGTAACGGTCAAAGCTGCCTCATACCTCCTTCGCCATACTTTCTTTTTATAAAGAAACACAACCCAGCGAAGCGATTATATTGTCTGCAGAAAACACCAGGGTCTATGGTGGGAATCGAAACCCACGACCTTTGGACTGACAGGATAACATCGCTACCACTCAGCCGCAGAGCTACGTGCATATGTAGGGATTTTGTAAATCCAGTGTATCATCTTCGGTTTGTTACCCCCATTTCCAACCAAATTTTCTTCTGCCCTTTGGCCTCACCCTCTGAGATTATGGTCTTTCCAGTATAGTCTCCCTTCAATCAAGTATCACCCCTGAATTAATGCAATATCAGTGCAGAGCGTATTATTCATAGTATGGATTTACGGCCTGGCCCACGATGTCGACAAGAAACTTTCTATCGCTTACTTATACTGAAACATAGAAAGTTTATTGTCGACACGTCCTTAAATTCAACCTCCTCGCATTGGCCCATTGCAGAATGAGAAGCAATGGCAAATGCTGCTGCTGCTGTCACCCGAAAAATACTAGACATTATTAGAAGTTTAACATAAAAGGTCAATTAGGAAAATAAGGAACGGAAAAGAATCAAGAAAGGAGTCTTGCCGCGTAACCCCGAATTAAAATTGAATTCGTTTGATGAGATCCCATCTCCATCACCATCTCGATATAAATTGAGAGAAGTCATCACAGATACCAAAATCGATATAAATCGAGAGAAGTCATCACAGATACCAAAATTAATAAGTTCAATGTGAGAATGAGTTACATATCAAACTATTTCCCATTTAGGACCAAAACCATTATGTTTGCTGGGTAATGTTCATGTTTTTGTACGTACTCGTAATATTTACACAGTTGCATTTTACACAAACTGTGCTGTAATTGTTCTGTAGCTTGTTTGTTTATATTTAATATTGTTGTTGTTGCTATTGCTGCTGCTGTACTTGTACTATTCAAATAGATCATCAGTGTTTATCTGCATGTCTTAACAAACACATGAAAAAAAAAAACAAAACAACTTGGCCGGCGACACTAGTTGGCGACGTTTGTAAATGCGTTAATTACAGTTGTTTAACAAATATGAAAACTGTTCACGAGAGGTTGAAACTGCATACTCGTATGTTTGTATGACATTTTTCATATTTCAAAACATGAAAAATATCCCATTCTGAATGTTGGATGTCATGTAAAAGAAATTTAAATTGTTTTTGTTTAATGTTTGCTTAACTATTCAGCAATCAAATATGAGATTCGAATGTATAACAATGAACAATGTGTGTATATCTTGCAGTGTTTCGTGTCAATAAGGATTTAACAAAGAGTTTATCAACACTTTTATGTATGATTGAATAAATTATAAATAATACTCGTTTTAAAAGAGTGTTTTTCAGGCAATATGTTCAAGCTAAGGCTGATGTTTATAGGAATCTTTATAACCGGGGAAGTTTTAAAACATTCTCTTTTTTTAATGTATTTCCCAAGGCCGTTTAAACTACATATAACAAAAGTATGTATTAATTCTTTTTGACAAAAGTGCATCTATCCCTGAAATAATCGTTGTTTGAAAACTTTCAAAAAAGAATGGCAACTCCGTAACAGTGTTGCATTTTCCATCAATACGAGAACTATGTAGTGTTAAAGTGTGGAACGTCTTTGGAATTGAATCATCACATTTCCCAAAACTCACAGATGATGAGAACTTGTAAGATCGTTATTTTATTTTTGTTGCATAATTTATTGATAGTACACTGAGTTAAAAAAGTATATAAACGCAATGGAAAACTCATGGTTTCCTCGATTTTTCTGTTGAAACAATGAATTGATGCTAATTAAAAAAAACTAAGGTTTTATAGTCAACATATCGTCGCCTCAGAGTGTAAACCTGCTAACTTACTTCCACGAAATTTTACAGGAGCGGCAAAAAAACTGTAAAGATTTTCTATACATCAGCTTGAGCCATTAGCTAAATATATAAGTTTTTTTTCGACATTTAGAGTTACAAAATCTGTTTCTCTTTCCTACGTCATTAAAATGCCATGTGTTATAAAAAGAGGATTTAGCAGGTTTATGCTCTAAGCCGACGGATATGAGTTCCTGAAGTTAATTAACGTAATTGTTCGTTGTTTTAATAATCTCTTATATGGAGTTCGCAAATTAAACACATGGACAATTACATTGGACGAAGGAATTCTTTAAATTAAATTGTGATTTGTGGTATACGTGGCCCTGATGGTATACCAGCCGACGAAGCCTTAAGGGAAATAGGAATCAGTCGACCAGGGGGCTACTCTTAAATTAGAAATGAAAGAATGTTTTCGAGTTCAATGTTATAAGCAATGTTATTTCGTTTTGAAACCTGGAAACAGGAGGGAAAGGCGATCCTCTCGCCATCGTCATTTAGAAGACCCTGTATGCTGGACACAGCAGGCAAATTGTTGGAGAGACTACTATAGCTCCGCCTAGCAGAAGCTATAAGCACAAAGTATACAGAGGTGAAGAAAGTGAGTGATGAAAAAAGCTAAAATCAGCTACGACACGGGTTAGTCGAGAAAGGGACAACAGTAGTATATTTGTTATTAAGTTGTTAGCAATATAATCAAAACAAACAAGAGAAAATGTGTACTTTGTGAAATGAACAAAAGAACATTTTAACAAATTTAAATGAAAGATTTTGAAGTGTTGAACTAAAAAACACAACGTGTAAAAGGTTATTAGTGGTAAAAAAGTGATTAAAATTAGTTTCCAAATAATTACAGACTTCATTTTAAGCATTTTCATTAAAAAATATTAATTTTTACCATTTACTTCCAAAAAGTACATAGCGAATGAGACCACAAAGAATAAAATGAAAATACATTTCAACAAGTGAACATTTGTACAAAATTAAATCAAGGAATTTTTTGTGTTGAATTAAAAACAGAGTGTGAAAGTGATTGTTAGTATTAAAAAAGTGATTAAGATTTGTTTTCAGATGATTTCTGATTTAACTTTAAGCTTTTTCAGTCATAAATATTAATTTTAACCTTTTAATTGCAAAAATGTCATAGCGAATAAGGACACAAAGTATAAATTGCAAAAACATTAAATCAACGCAACTACGAAAGAAGCTTAAAGAAGACACGGGTACTGTGTGAACGAGACGTCCAGAATTCGCTTTTATCTTCCGTCTCGTGACATCTCTGTGTACTTTGTGCTCTAAGACCAACAGCAGCCCTCGACTGCCGATCATCTCTAAACGAAATGGCAGAGGAGTTTGGTATTAGGATCATCTGGATTCCGAGACATATATTCTTTCAGGGGTACTCTAGGGCTAATGAAATTCGAATGAGATTCGAATGTAATGAGGTTCCACCGGAATTGGAATGTGTGGGTTTACCCCTACTCTCTTGCAAACTAAGACTTAGGCGCAAAACAGAAGATGAAACAAATAGAAAGTTGGTCACAAGAAATGATTGCGTGATCACCAGGCAGCTATGGACACATCTAAATAGGAAAAACAAACAGCTTCTTTGAATTTAAGAAACAAATCTCGATTGTAGTGTCCGTGCTAACCGGACACGTGTCTCATAAGTAGGCATGCACAAAGGTTAAAGAACGAACGCAATAATTTTTGCCGCATCTGCCAAAATATCGATGAAGAGGAAAGTGTAGAACATTTTCTGTGTCACTGTCCTGGACTTGCAAGAAAGAGCATGACCACAATGGGCGCCCCTTGAGTTCTGGAAACTTTCTGGCATCGTCAGTGTTGAACTGCAGCGTATTATTAGCATTATATTGAGCTCTCTGGTTGGTTCGACGATGGGGACTCCGCGTAAGTATAGTCTCCGTGGTATCACAATAGACAAAAACAGTAAGTGAGTCCGATATTCTGACTGCCACCCTTACCTAACCTAGATGAGGAAGCTTATTCAAAAGACAGCATAGATCCACTATAGGTGCAGTGAGGGAAATTACGGATATGGTAAAAGTTATTGAGCAGAAGAGCTATTTCTATAGAGCCGTAGTCCTCCTTGCAACCGTCGACGTCAGAAACGCATTCAATAGTCAGGTGGGTAAATGCACTGAAATCCCTAGAGCCAGCCAGCATTCTTATTTAAGGTGAGTAGAAACGACCTAAAGGCCAATGTAGGCTCAAAGAGAATGCCATTCACATCGGGTGCGACATAAGATTTCATTCTAGAAGCTGACCTGTGGAACGCAAGCTACGATCACATACTAAGAATTGAAATGGCGGAGGACTGAAATGGTATCGACATTTCTGCAATTATCACGGCAAGGAGCATGGAAGATGATCAGAGATAAAGGTATCAATACACTACATGTTTTTGCTTGTGTTTTTTCAAGTTTACAATTCACATGTTTTTTTTTGTGTCTGTCAAACTTGATTAATTTACATACGGTTTTTAATTTTTGGTCACCAACTTGTATGTACAATTACACGTGACATCAACAGCTTTTATTATAACATTAAAGCCGCTGGAAATTTCTTTGGTAGCGTTGCTGAAGTGCCGGCTTCACTGAAAAGCCGGCGTCACAAATATTTATTTAAGTTTTTTTCTTTTTAATCTGCAAAATATGGAGCTTGTATCAACTACTTTATATCATTGTTATTAAAATTTTAAAATGAGATAAAAAATAATTAATTTATCACTAATGCAAATACTTTAAACGGACGGCTAATGATATCGGAGACATTCAACCGTCGATAAATGTTTTCACATGGCATAGACATTTGAAAACACATGTGTGAACATAAGAAAATAGAACATGCTCTAATTGAAAATTTGTCTTATGTTTTTGCTTGTGTATTTTTACACAAGCAAAGTTTTTGAGGTCACCAACTACATATTTTTACCGAATTATCTAAAATTTGACAGGTGCAATGTAAAAAACATGTAGTGTATAGGCACCTTAACAGCCACAGATGCTGATAATAACCAAGACCTACTTAACCGCGCATAGACTAGAGCAACAGCATTCTATTATCCCATGTCTTCACGAGCCATTGACTTGAACCTGACATGATCATGACGCCGGCAGAACAACTGTGAAAAATTCATTAACTTTATTGTGGTGGCCTTATCAAAGTATTTTGCGATAGTGCAATAAAAATGCGGACTTCGAATCTCATGTCGAACATTTATGCTCAGCCATATGTTCGGGTTTCAAAATCAGAGCATGGACGAAACATGGGCATAAGCGGTCTAGATTAGCCATATGTGATGTCCGACATGATGCTCATACCAAGTTCATGGACAACTAGAGAACTCAAGTTATAAGGAAGTGGAGGATATGTAAAGAACATGGCTAGTTCAGGATATTTATATAAAAAAAAATGGAAAATGCTCTACGCACTCCGTTCATATGAACAAACGGAAATAGCTGACGATGCCGAGCACACGGTTTTCTCTTGTAATCGTTGGTCCTCCTGCCGCGAACAGCTGGAGATACAAATCGGCATGATCTCAATTGATAACCTCCTCAAAATGAGGACCTCCTCAAATGATAGACGAAAAAGGAACATGGGATGCGGTATCAAAGTACATTGAGCATAAAGAAGAAGGATCTGTGCCCTCTTTCTGTAAGAACTTTTCGTGTTATCAACCTGCGAAACACAGGTTTTTGCAATTTTAAGTTTTTATATGAATAAACTTGTGTGAAAAAGGACAACCAATATAGTTATTTAATTTTTATCGATGCAAAAACTTCTCACAGGTTACAGAAACAAGATACTGAATAGAGTGCAATATTTTTGGAACCTACTGGAAAGTCAACGCAGTGATAATAATATAAACGGAGGGTGTGGAAAGAAGGTGGGAGCAACATGGAAGTGGTGAGAATGCGCTGCCAAGGTGGAAATATTTCCAGTGCGTTTGAAGTGGGATTTAGTCGGTATGCAGGTGAATAGAACGTAGTTTTTAGACACAAGAGGGAGCCACATCTAAATGGTGAGAATACGCTGCAGTTACTGGATAGAGGGAAAAGTCAACGCAATGATAAGAATAGCAACGGATGGTCCTTATACTCAAGAAGGAGCCACATGGAAGTGGTGGGAAATATATCCCAGTGCGTTTGAGGTGATGATTTATTCAGTATCAGGCGAGTAGAAGGTGGTTTTTTAGACGCAAGAGGGAGCCACCTCGAAGTTAAACCGAATGCGGTGCGTTTAAGCTGGGGATTTAGTCGGTACATCAGCAAGGCAGAGCTAAATGTATAGTTACTCACAAATAACTTTTACACATTGACCCAATGAATCAGTAGCTTGACACAATGTAATATTGAACAAAGTAGTAATATTTAATAGGCTTGTTCATTTTATGAATAGATATTAAATTAAGATTTATTCAGCATTTTGCTTCGGGAAATTTTTTAATTTGTTCGTTTTTTATTTTGTCACTCGTTTCCTATTTGTATTTGCTTTCGGAAAAGATTAATGGAAAGCCCACATAATCCATTATCTTGGATCATCCCGATGCTTTTTGTATTAAACTGATCACCCATATAGTTTGAAGATGGGCTGGCGGCAGAATGAGAACTGTTTTTGTTCTAATTTTTTAAGGCCAATTAAAAAAATAATAAAAATATTGTTTCTCTTCAAAGTGAACTTCCTAAAATATTTTCATGGAAAAAAGAAAAATTAAAAACTGGATGTAAATTACACAAATTCCGGATTAAAGACATTAAAATTATGAATAATAAAAACAACGCATGGAAAAATCTTCATTTACGGACGCGTAAAATATTCGAAAAATATTCAAATGATTTTTTTTAATCAAAATTTTTTCTTTCTTTTGAAATAAAAACAAAATCAAATTAAAAGAATAAAAAAAAGAAATAATAATTTTAATAAATATGAAATAAAGAAAGAATGAAACACATAAGCGCGTCTCTTAATTTATGACGTTTTGGCATTTTTAGTGCTCGTTCTTGAGCTTGACACCCGCCTGCCAGAATTCCACGCACAGCAGGGCATTTTCTTGAGCACACACAATACCTGTGTGTGTTTATGGATTCCGCTTGTGTTTTTAGATACAGTTTTGATGAAAAAGAACCTACATACATAAATGAAGGAGTAAAAAAAAAAAACAAGAACAACAAAAGAAGAAAAACTCATTTAGATGCTCCCAGTCAACTTCTTTTCTTTAAAGCGAGCGTCAATGCTGCCTGCATGAAAGCGCATAAAATTTACCCTGTCGATGGAACGGGGAACGAACGCATCAATATCTAAACGACGTGTCATTGGCCTTGATTGGTTTTTTTGTTCTTTAACTTACTAAATCCATTAAGAACAAAAGGAGACACTCATTGCAACGTGGGTTAATCCCGTATTCGAATTTTACTTTTATGAAATTGAAAAAGACCTGATCGTAAGTGTTGTTGTAGTCGTTGTTGTTGTTGTTGTTGTTATTATTGCTTGCTTCTTTCTACCTTCGAAGACACTTTGGAGACTTTATTCATTTTTCATATTCTTGTTATTTGTAGCCAGACGATAAGACTCCAGTTTTTTTTTCTTGAAAATAATAAATATTTAAATTAAAAAAAAGAAAGAAATTAAATAAATTTTGTCATATAATTATTTGGTTTTTCGTATATGAAAACAAATGTTGCGCTTTTCCATACAAAAGATATGTAAAGCACAAATCTTTATTATATCGTGCTATAATCGCCAAAAAAGCGAAGCGACATAATTTTCGAACTTAATTTTTTTGAACAAAATCGATCATTTGCCATCATAAATAAATGTGCCGGTTAAACTTTTTTGGCGGTTATGGCTTGATATGGTTATATTTTTTTCTATTGGAAGTATAAGAAATAATGTTGGTATTCCAGCCATTTACATTGTCATACACTTGAATAACAATATTAAAAACTGTAGCATAAAAATTAAAAACAAAATTGTTTTTTATCGCTATAGTTTAAAAAAAAAACTCTCAAAATGCTATTGAGAATTATATATACATATGTACGTTCGGTATTTTATGTTCATTAAATCACTATTTTTCCCATTGAAATTTGTGGTGAAGAAAATTAATGCTTAATGAGCACACGGAATTCAGTTTTCTTCATTTTCTTCTCAAATCACGCGGTAGTCTGCTATCAATCAAACACAAATTTTTATAGGAGTCAACTGACAGTTGCCTGTTGGCAGGAGCAGTAGTTCCCGTCACAGAACGACAATAAGTGCTAAAAAAATGTACTGAAGTATTTATTCTTAATTTAAGTAACTGCGTACACTCATAATTGTAGAATAAACAATTCTAACGCTTTCATATATGCTTTCAATCAAGTATGATTATAGCCGATTCCAACACAAGAGTATTGAGTGTGTCTGTCATACTAATACTCGAAGTATACTTATACTACTCAGAGTACGCATGGTACTCAGAGTATTTATTAATCATACTCCCCCGTATAAATGAGTGTATGTAAAATGAAATGGAAATTATGCTTTGGCTAATTAGGAGGTAAAATTTTGAATAAATATAATCTTTAAACGTCTGATATTATTTAATTAAACTATTTTTTAGCTTTTGGTCTGCTTTTATTTGTATTTTATTAGATCAATATTTCGTTAACATTCTGTTAACTTCTTCAGGATATATGTATGTATATTGTTTTTAGTTTATTTTTAGTATTTTCTTTTTTCTTTTTTTGCAAATTTGCAAATAAAAATCGTTAATGAACTGATATTTTGTAATTTTTAGGGCCATTATTACAACTTAAAGTTAGTTAAAAGTAGGATTTTATCGGACGTATAAAAAGCTTTCCATTAGTGAAAATTGGATTTAACTTACAATGTAGGATATACTTGCCTGTAATTTATCGCTCACTTTAGGTTAAAGTAAAATTTTGCAAATGATAAAGTTTTTATACGTCCGATAAAGTCCTACTTTTAACTAACTTTAAGTTGTAATAATGGCCTTTAAAGTGATAAAAGCATTTCTAGAAAATATTTAGTTGAAAATGTTTTTAGTCGAGAATCATTAAATTGCACTTTCCATCACCTGTGATGCAATCAGTTCAACACTGTTGCCATTTTAGTCCCTGTCCATACTTGCAATTTTTGTTGCAGCAATTCTTGAGTTTATTGGTGAGAGAGGTGAGAAGATTGGGGAGGGGTACACAGTTTCATGTGCTCGGCAATTATCTTTTGAATTGAAATTCGTAATTGTTAATTTCCAGTTGTAAGTTGTATTTGACGTTTTTTATAATTTTATTTCTTCAGTTGTATGACAATCAAAAAAATTAAGAAAAAGTAAATATATATAAATGTTAATTTTTCAAGGAAATTTGTGGTGTAATAATTTTTTTTTAATGCATAATTGCAATATTAGAATTTCATAATGTGGACACTTATGCAATTTGGGAGCAGAATTTTGAGAAATTGCAGCAACAAAAATTGCAAGTCTGGACGAGGACTTAGCATTTTAACAATTCTCTTTTCAGGCAGCACTGATGCTTGAAGTGTGTGCAAATAAAATACTGCTGATTTTAATTATATTTTTAATGACCATTTTACTTTATTTTCTTATGGTTGTTGTTAAGCTTGAGGTCGCTTTTATAAAATTGTAATTTGTTTTTTTTTTAATATATTTTCAATATTTCGTTAACAGTTTGTTAATATCGTAAGGTATTAAATAATTTCTTATAAGAAAATAAAATACTCCTGTATATACTAAATTGTATCCTAATAAATACTCAGAGTATTTTTATACTTTGTATGTATGTGTATGAGTGTGCTGCGTAATTTAAGGAATGTATATTTGAATATAGTCGTTGGTTGTTTACGAGTTATACGTATTCAGTTTGAACTTGAAGAGAATGTTGTGAGCATGAGTATAGTTTTTATTTTTAACTGTACGCATTTGTCTGACGGCCAATATGTACTCCAAAAGTATTTAAAACGATACTTTTGTTATTCGTTGGTGGCCGTTCAGTTGAAAGGCATTCGAAAAGTAAAAAATTTAATCACCCTTATCGGGAATAAAACTTCACGTGAAAAGTGTTCCCTTTCCCTAAAATTGTGATCGCCAAGGATTGCGTTCTTGTTGTGTTAGTATACTATTTTCTAATTTTGTTCACCATTTTTTTTTTGTTCACGGGAAATGTTTCACGGGAACAAACTTTTCACCTTTTATTCTATATAAGGGTGATTGACCTGCCCTCGTGCATGCATAAAAGTCATATTTTGCCAAATTCCAAAAGCGCATGTGAAAAGCATGTCTCTTGTAGTGCACTGCCCAGATTCTGTTTAACTAGATAAATGTAATTCTCATTTGTTTCATATTCGGGTTAATAATGTTTATTTATTTATTTATTTAATTGGAATTAATTCCGATTGAATTCCTCAAATGACATGCCTGGTTTAAAATCATTGAAGATGACACGAATTCGCACTACTGCCTTATGTCAAGGTCCCGATCTTATTGACTTCTTTGGCAGCTCCTTTTTTTATGTCGATTTTTAAAATGACATGTATTTTTTTCCAACTGACGAGTATGGGAAAAAAGATATTTGCAAGCTATTCATAAAACTGATTACTGAAATGTCTATAAAAGAGGAGCTGCTGCTTATTATTAGAAGAAAATAGAATATGATTTATTATCGCAAAACAGACCGTTACAATCATATTTATTTCATATTTCTAACAGTATAACAAAAACAAATGGAAATAGTTACGAGCATAAACCCTAATCGGAGTTAGTCTAATGGAAACTCATAAAGTCTTCAACACTGACAAGTGACACTTTGTTTCCACTTCTTTCCAATTTCATATTTTGCTGCTTGAAAATTTCTTTAGTTATTTAAAAATATGAAAGTTTTTTTTTTTTTTTTTTTTTTTTTTTTTTTTTTTTTTTTTTTTTTTTTGTAAAAGGATAATATCCGTACGTACTTGTTACAGACAGGCTGCGGCGCATCATAGACAACAAACAATATTTCCTTTTTCTTATTATTAATATTTTAGCTAGTAATTAACATTTTGTTTTGCCAACACACAACATCCATCCATTGTATGTATCTATTTGGGAACTTACAACGAGTGAGTGGCCCGTTGTAAATTTAGGGTGTGTTTGTTTGTTGATATTTTCCAAATTGTTTTAAATTACTTTTGTTATTTTTATGTGTCTGTCTTAATAAGAATTTGAGTATATATCATATTTATGCTTGTTTCTTGCTACATATAAATCATAAAAAATATATACATACATATAAACAGGAATCTAAATCAAAATTAATATTTTATGGTCGAATGCCTTTCGCATATTCATGAGTGTGTGTGTGTGTTTTTATTATTTTGCGCCTGCGTGAAGGCTTTTTATGTGAAAAATTTTGATTTATGTCATAATTTTTTATGTTTGTTTATTTTAAATATTTCTTAACGCTGAAAAAAAGGCTTCTGTTGCAAGAAATTTTCTTAAGATTTTGTTGTTTGGTTGTTTATATTCAAGGAAGAACTATACATATTTATATTTGTTGAACAAAAAAATCCAGATTATTGAAATAAAAGCAATGAGTATTACACTGAAATTGAATAAATCTCACAAAAAATTAAATATTTCTTTTAAATTAAAACTACAGAACTTAAAAATAAGAAAATTTGAAAAAAATCGGTGTTAATAATATTTTGAATATATATTAATTTAGGGCTTCAAATGTGAACAATTATGACCACAGTTGGAAAACTCGTACATTTTTTCATCCTAATATAGGGTGTTTTTTTAAGAGGTATAGAACTTCGAATTGAAATAAAACACAAGAAAATCGTTTTAATGTCCATCAATTTGGCTTAATTGGAAGGATAATTTTATGCCATTAATGTTTAAATATGATTTCGGGCATGTGGCCGCCGCGGCTGGCTCGAATAAAGCCAATTCTACATGTCCAATTTTCAACCACTTTTTCGAGCATATGGGGCCGTATGTTGGCAATAACGCCACGAATGTTGGCTTCCAAGTCCCCTAACGTTTCTGGTTTGTTGGCGTAGACGAGCGACTTCACATATCCCCAAAGAAAATAATCCAATGGTGTCAAATCACACGATCTTGGTGGCCAATTGATAGGTCCATTCCGCGAAATTATGCGCTCATCGAATGTTTCCTTCAATAAATCGATTGTGACGTGCGCTGTGTGGCATGTAGCGCCGTCTTGTTGGAACCACAACTCATCGACATTCATGCCATCCAATTCGGGAACAAAATAGTCGGTTAGTCGGCTCCAATTGCTGTGCACGGTGGCGAAACGATTCATTCGGGTCCTCTTCAACACTTTGCTCTACAGCGGCAATTGTTTCCTCGGTGCGCACTGTTCGACGTCTCTGCGGATGCGTATTATCACATAGAGTAAACGTAGTGCGAAAACGATCCATGGTTAACCGAATTAATTGCTCTGATGGACGATTATGTCGACCATAAAATGGACGGAGCTTGCGGTAAACTTCGCGAACTGAACCATTATTTTCGAAATAAATTTGCACGATTTGCAAGCGTTGTTCTTTTGTCAACCTGTTCATGATGAAATGGCAAACCAAACTAAATATTAATCACTTGACAGCTGACAAAATGGCCGCCAGTTAAAAAAGTGATGCCAACTTAAAGTTCTATACCCCAATAAAAAACACCCTTTATTTAGTGTGCCCTCCATGTGCTTTTCTTACTGCCTTTACTCTTTTTGGCATACTTTTTACTAAATTTGTCAGCATTTTCAGATCAATTTTATTCCAAGCTTCGATGGCACGGCCCCAGAGTTCATTTACGGTCTTAGGTGGGGTCTTTGCAGCAAAAATCTTTCTTTTTAAAATGGACCCAAGGTGCTCTATCGGGTTCAAGTCCGGTGAGTGCGGAGGCCAATCTAAAAGCATGATGGAATTTTCTTCAAACCACTTTTTGATTATTTTTGCCGTATGCTTGGGATCGTTGTCCTGCATGAATATATCATCCTGTCCTGGATCTAAACCGAATATGTCTAGGCTGGGAATGTATAGAGTCTTCGAGAATGGTTACATAGTCCTTGGCACACATTTTGGGAACTCCAACCCCAAGCCATCAATGAGCCCCCACCAAATTTTAAAGTCTGGCAAATATTTCGTTCTTTTTTGGCAACACTTGTCTACCCATATCCACTGCAGTCCGTCTGACCCGATTCTATTAGTTTTTGTCTCTGACCATATTACACGCATCCAATCTTCAAATGAGAATTTTTGGTTTTTTTTTTGCAAACTTAATTGTTTTTTGCGGTTATTTTCGCTTAAGAGCAGTTTTTTTTTACTTTTGCTTTGGCTGCTAATCCACTAGCTTGTAAGCTTCTTCGAACGGTTTTGGTGCTAACATCTACATTATACTCTTCGTGCAGTATTTTTTTGGATCTCAAATGCGGTATTGACTGCACCAGTAAAGATTAATCGCCTAGCTTCCCGACAATCTGCTGGCGAAAGTTTTTTTGGGCGATCTGCTTTGTTGCTGTGATATGCAGATTACTTTGTGTTTAGGGTTCCGTACACCAAAGGTGAAAAGGAAACCTATTGTTTTCGCTACGCTGCAGCGTAGGGTGTTCCAAAACGAGCAACGAAAAAAGTTAAAATCCCATGTAACGTACATACAATTGTATGTACACATGTATATTGACACTTGAAATTTGTAAAATTAGTGTATTTTTATACAGACTACAACAATTAACACTAAAATTAAAAAAAATTTAAATTAAAGGGTGGTCCATCAGTTAATGCAATTTTGACAACTTGCTATATCTTGGAAACCGTAAAAGGCAAACTCTTGAAACTTTCAAAAACGGTAAAACTAAAAAAACCGAAACCAAAAAAAAATCGCCAAAAACCAAAAAAAAAACCCCAAAACGAAAAAAAGCACCAAATTAAAAAAATTCTAACACTAAAATAAATCGGCAAAACCGAAAAAATCGAAAAAATGAAAAAATCGCCAAAATGAAAAAATAAAACGTCAAAAAACCGAAAAAGATTGCCAAAACGCGAAAAAGGCACCAAAACTAAAAAATCGCTAAAATGAAAAAAAATCGCTAAAATGAACAAAAATCGCCAAAATGAAAAAAATCGCAAAAATGAAAAAAAAAACGCCAAAAACCGAAAAAATAAAAAAACGGGGGCAAAAGTGCCAAAACTAAAAAAAGCGCCAAAAACGGAAAAAAAACCAAAACTAGTGTCCGTACGGAATTCACTGAATTTATTTTATTTTGAACACAAAACCCAATGAACTCACTGACTCTTTCATCTAAATTTTGTACGACGTTTTGTTTTAAAAGTGCTGTTTTAGCTTTGGCCATCACGAAAAAAATAAGTAAAAGTAATTTAATCATATTTTTCACATATTTACTAAAGTTTATTTTTAAACAATTAATCTAATTACTTTGAAAGAAAATCACACAGGCAAAAACCTAAATTTTATTAAAATTTTTTAGAGAAAATTAACACACAGTCAATAAATATTGTTCACAGACGTGGCTTTAATATTCAGTTGATACCAAAATACAAACTAACGGAACTTCTCAAACGGAGTTGCCATAGTATATAAATAACATTTATGTTGCCACGCAATAAATAGTTTAAGGGAGTTGCCAAGTTGAAATTTAAAAAATTTACAATGCATATATGTATATTTTTTTTATAATTTCGCGAACATTTTGTCCCTTACTGTATATTCCCCGATATAGTTATTTTTATTAAATTGTTTTACATGAATTAAAACATTTCTAAATCGTATTATAAATTTTATTGTTATTGTTACATATTTTTATCTTCTATTGTTTGTAAAGTACTCCTCGGTAGTTGTTTAAAATAACCGTGTCTGTCCGATCGTTTGTTTTGTTCTGTTTGTCTTTATTGTTTGTTTGTTTTTAGCCAACATTATATGCTATTACTGCATAGTTTAGATAGTTTGCTACCCCAGTTTTTTTTATGATTTTTCAATTTCAATAATCTCTTTTTCGTTTGCAATGTGATCTTCACTTCACTTCCACGTACTCCTCGAACTCGTTATTTATGCGTAACACATCAATCGTTAGATTTTTGGCGCTCCTTGTTTCATTTTTTTTTTTTCGTTTTTGTTCATATGATTGTTTTGCTTATTTTTGTTATTGAGCTCTTTGCACTTCATTGACTTTGATCGTTTTGTTTCGTGTTTTTTGTTGCTAATGTTCCTTTGTTCATTTTAAATTCAATTGTTTGCTCTGCTGTGTCCCACTATTGAAAATCATTGTTATCAAACAGTATGTTTTTTGTTTGTTTTGTTTTTGTTGTTGTTGTTTAATCATTAGTGTCCATTTATATTCGTTATATAATAAATAATTGTGAATGCTAGAGCAAGAGAGGGCAAGAAGATCGTAAGTAAACAGAACAATATCAGTTGTCAAATTTGTTTATTTTTGTAATTTTTGCGGCACGTTTGTTTTGTGTTGAGTTTTTAATTCCTCGATTTGTTTCACTGTTGCAAATTAAGCGGCAGCAACAACAACAAGAACAACATCAGATTCGCACACATTTCGCTTCTATCGCTTCTAAATGGACATAATTATTGTTTATTATCCTATTTGATTTCGCCATCATTTATGCTTTTCAACTTTTTTGTTTTATCTGCGAGTGCATTCAAAAAGAAGATGAGGGTTTGTGTGATTTATGATACCAAACAAAACATTAAATTAAAATAAATCGTTTAAAATATTGTTACTAATGCAGCAACAACAACAACAACAACAGCAACAATAATAATAAAATAAACTGTACAAATTGAGAATTTAACAGAAAGTCCTTATATAATCTACACTGCTCCCTGTAGGTTGAACAGAGAGTAGTGTAGATTCTTCACCTCGTTTTTATACAATTTTTGTATAAGAAAAAGAAATTGCATTAAAATGATTGTAATTAATTTATGTTGGCTGTAAAAGCAACCTACAAGTTCCTTAAGTAGTGCTCTAGTCTCGGAGTTCCATAGTGTATATAACACACGCCCAAAATTACATAAAATATCACTCATATACATATGTGACGCGCAAAATAGAAAGGGTCCTAAGGGTAAAAACCTGTTTTGTTCAGGAGAGCCATTTTAAAGATTTAAATACGTGTATCTTTGGTGTACCATCACATCATAAAACGCGCATATATCTGGGAGGGAACACTTTTGGGGCATGGGATCGGTCTCATTCGATGCTCAGATGTTGTCCACATCAAAAAAAAAAGTGAAAATAGATTTTTTTACCCTTAGTAGAGCTGCAAAACTATCGATAGTCGCTCCACTCGATATTTTCGATAGTTTTATGTAAAACTATTGATACTATCGATAGTATCGAATAGTTTTATAAAAGTTGCCACATAAACTACATTTGACTCGAAAAAAATCCAGAGTCCTCAACATTTTCATTAGTATATAAAAATATATCAAGCCTTTTTTTCGATTTTATCGTAAGCGGCATATTATCGAAAATATACTTTTTTATTGAACTTAAAATTTTATGGGCCTACCCATGGTTTAGAATTATCAAAATGAGAAAATTGTTGATAACTTTTAAGACACTAACTGTAAAGTTTTATCGTAAGAGACGATTGGCGGCCGTCGCAATATCAGTACCACCAAAATTTATCTTTGTGTCGACGATGTTGAATTTATTAAGATACTTGTGACTACTATTTGTCGAATAACACTTGGATTTATAAATAAATTCATATACATACATATGTATTTAAGTACTTATGTATACAGAAGCAGGGATGCGATGTCATATTTACAAATTGTACTAACTTTCAAAAAAAATTTTAATTTTTTCAGTTCGATTGTACCTAATTCTTTATTTATATTTTTTTAATATTTGTACTTTTTAATTAACTAAAAATCAATTAACAAAACGCCAGAAGGTGCACAAAGAATATTAGTTGCTGGGATCTGAATATAAAAGTAACATTTACGATATACTACGTTTATAACCTTTTTTTATTCGATTGTTCACAGTCGATGCAAATAGTCGGCTTCTCCCCTTGGTACGAAAATAAAATTTCCACATTTGCAGATGAATTTGGAATAAATAACATTCCTCCAGCAATTCTTTAAGTACCGGAAAACATCGTTTGATTTACTTAATTTTCCAATACCTTCGAGCTAAAGATTAACCCCCTTGCGCAAAAAAATAAGTGAACGTTAAAACCGGGTTTTCTATGGAAATTTTTTTTAATGTACACTTCAAGCACGCATTATTTTTTGCATAAGGGGGTTAATATATTTTAATGCTATTTTTGACATGTAATATAATATAAAGAGATTACAGTAGTGCTAAATGGGTCATTGCGGTGCTACGGTACTTTTGGCATTCAAATAGCGCTAAAACTATACAATTGTAAAAACTTTTCCATCGCTGTACAAAAGCTTAAATCAACTACGGATAATTTGATTCAAAGCTGCCGGCTACTGTTTACTGACTTCGATTATTTTTACTCTTTTAATTACTTGTTTTTTTTTTTGCCGATAGTATCGATAGTGGAAAAAACTATCGATATTTCATTTACAACAAAACTATCAATACTATCGATAGTACTATCGATAGTTTTGCAGCTCTAACCCTTAAGCAGCCCATACACGAATCAATTCAATTTTCAATTGAGTCGGTTGTTGTCCAAATCAAAGCGTGTATGGCTTTGTCAATTGATTAGTTTGGCAGTTGTCGAGCTGGTTGAAGAAAAATCAAAAGATTTTGATTTTTCATGTTGACTAGTAAATCTTTCAATTCGATTGTGCTGTGTGTGCCCAAGTCTCTTGATTTGCTGTCAGAATTTATGTTTGTAGCTTCATTTTGTATAGAAAAAGTTATGTATTTTTAAAATTTTATTTAATTTCATCGAATTCTAAATAAAAAATATTAAAATTAATGAATAAAAGCAATAGAAGTTTTAAATTTTAAAATTTTTAATTGTGAAAAAATATAAATTTGACAGTTGAATGAAAATCTTTCAATTCAGTTTATGAAATGTGTGGCCAAGAATCAATTCAATTGAAAGACTCAATTCACAATTAAATTGAAACGTGTATGGGGTGCTTTAGGCCCCTTTCTCTATGCGTTGTCACATATATATATTTTTTTAAATTTATCTTACGTTTTTATCAGCCAAATTACAAATTAAATGACATCCAGGAAATTCATTTTTCCCGGGAGGGCAATAACAAGGGAGAGAGAATTTTAAAGTTTCGAATGCTTTGTTTCAGCTCTTTTTTGTTTTGAATAAAATTATTCGAAAAATTTTTAGAAATATAAAATGTGAATTCATCATACATCCCAATTAGGGTTTGGAATTTCCCGTACTTTTGCACTTCCCAAAAAAGTTAATTTTCTAATTTAAGTACTAAACAAAAATTGGCGAAATTTTTATTGTTTTGTTAACGTAAGCATTCTGTTTAAATAAAAGTTAATATAAAGGCAGTTCTAAAACAATTTTTTAAGAATTTTTAAGTCAATTCAAGCAAGTAGAGTTCATAGTTATTACCAGGGACAGGGGTTTCATTAAAATTAATTTTTTTTCCTTTAACCCTGATAAAGGTAAGAACAAAATATCTTTACGAAACAATGAATTTGCGTAAAAATGGCATCGATTTGTTAGTGCATTTTTTTTGCATATTTTGGTCAGAAATGCATATATTTGCATAATTTGATCATAAAAGCATATTTTTGTCTCATATTTTGGTTTTGTGTCATATTTTGTCAAAAATTCAAGTTCCAAAAAATTTATTGTTGACAAATTATTAATGCAAAACTGTTTTTCTAATCTATGTGCTTGAATTGTTGCAAAATTTTAGAACGATTGTACCAGCACACACAACTGCCAAATTTAATGGAAATTGTCATTTTGATGATTTCAAAAGGAAATTGTCTGATATTAAAGCCGAAAGTAGTGAAACAGTTCTGTAGGAACTTGATATTATTTTTAAAAATGATAACGGATTTAAAAAACTAATCTAATAGCTAGTATTCAATCATTGTAATGGTTGAGTTATATAACACTATATAATATAAAAAGAATCATTTAAATTTTGAGCCGATTACATCAACGGACGTAACGAGGCCTTTTTCAATGCAATTTTCTTTTTCTATTTACGTATCGCTCCTATACTGCAATGCATGTTTGGATTGATTGCACCATATTTAATCTCGTGTAAAAATTTAATTTACAAGCACCTTTTGAGAAAAGAAAAGATTTTTATATCTTTATTTAGTTGTATGAAAGTTGAAAACTTTTTTCTTTTGAATAAAAAATGTTTAAGATATGTGCATATTTTATTGTTATTAGTGCATATTAGTCTTTCTGATGTCATATTTTAGGCGCCTAAAATACATTTTTTAAATGCTTGAAGTCCTTGTCCCTGGTTATTACACAGTAAGAGATCATATAAAGACTAATTGACGACTATTACCGCATTTAGTAAATTTTTTTTATTGTATTGTCAACTCGAAGTTTTTACAGCTTCTATGAGCTTAAATTTTTAAAATTAGTTCACCAATTCGACGAAAAATCACTCTCAACTTCGTTTAACATCGAATTATTTATCTTAGGAAACGATTAAATCACTACAATCATTGTGCATTCTATATATATGATTTTATTGGGCTAAAGTTCGTATCGCCTTGTAAGCCAAATTACATGTCATAATTATTAATGAACAAATAACACAAAGTTAATTGTAAATATTCTGACAAACACGTAGTAGAACGGAACAACTAGCTGTTTTCAAAGGCCACTATACCTTCATCGTCAGCGTTCTTTGTGTTTAGTCCACTGTGTGCGGTGTCAGTTGCAAATGGAATGTGTTAATTGTTTTGATTCATCGTATTACAATTTGCTGAGAGCTTTTTTTTGTAATGAAAGCTCAATTTTACGATTCGTTTTTTTTTTATGAAAACTATTTTTATATCTAAGAGGGTATAGTTTCCAATTGGTTCCATTGCAAAAAAAAGTGGGCGGAGATACGCCCACAATTTTTTATATTTGATTTTATGATATTCTACTTATTTGATTGCTGCGAAACATAGCAAATATCTTTGGTTCTTTCAATTACACAATTTTAAGTTTGAAAAAAAAAATTGGTGCGACTACGTCCATTAAAATTTATTATATTTCACATGGTTTTGCTTTAACGATTTTTACAAAACTTACCACACATCTTGAGCTCTAAAATAGACACAATATTTCACTTAAAAAAATGGGCGGAGTTACGCCCATTTAAATTTAATATATGCACCCTTAATCCAGTTGTCGACATCGACGTCACTTTAACACAATACAAAAAAATTGGGGCTTGTTTACTCGCTCCCGAGAACAATTTTGTCCTACTGACAATCTATTTCCGTTCTCTAAGGTCTACAAAATAGCATTAAACTGCCAACACGAGTCAGTTGTTTTCGACGACGCGTACACAAGCCCCAATTTCTTCGTAATGTGTTAAGGTGATGTCGATGTCGATGTCGACAACTGGAATAAGGGTGATTATTTTAAATCGTTCTGTCTTACTAATTTTTACAAAACTTAACACACACCCTGAGCTCTGAAAAACACAGAATCTTTCATTTAAACAAATGGGTGGAGACACGCCCATTAACATTTAATTTTATATTTCACGTACTTTTTCTTAACCAACAGATTTTCAATTTTTTTTTTTGTTTCAAAAAGAGTTTACTTCCAATTTGGTCTCATACATTTTTTTTTTCGAAAATGTTCTATCAGATCTTTGCATTGAAGTCGATGTTTTTTTTTTTTTTTGTAGAATTATGTCAACCTCAAAATCTTGTTAAATTCTCATTAAGATCTGATGCTTTTTATTTAAGTTCTTAAAATTAACAAACACCGCGATAAGAAACTTAAAAAGCAAACTTATTAAATACCCAGTTGTCCAAATCGTCCTAGACGACATTGTCTTCGACGATTCATGTACGACATGTCGTCGGTAGATTAAGTTTTCTAATCGACAATTTAAAAGAAATCGGCGTTCATGACTATCTGAACGACAATGTCACACGTTTTCTCTTCAATAAAACTTTGTTGGGGACCATCTGAGCGACAGTGTCATACGTTTTGTCTTCAATAAAGCCTTGTCGAGGACAATCTGAGCGACAATGTCCCTCGTTGTGTCTTCAATAAAGCATTGTTGACGACAATATGAGCGACAATGTCCCTCGTTATGTCTTCAATAAAGCCTTGTTGATGACAATCTGAGCGACAGTGTCACACGTTTTGTCTTCAATAAAGCCTTGTTGAGGACAATCTGAGCGACAATGTCGCTCATCTGGTCTTGTGTGACCTCGCCGCCATTTGTATGAAAATTTCGTCAACGATTTGTATGGAGTTGTCTTTAATATGTCTTCTACGACTTACCATTGTCTTGTACCCGTCGTCAAAGATGTCTTAAAGACGTGGCCAACTGGGAAGGCATTTTATCTGTATGTATGTATGTATGTATCTATGCATGTGTATTTGTGCTTGAATTAATTGTTGTTTACTATCGCATAACAACTTCAAGTCATGTGGACGCTATACATATTAACAACAATTAGCAAAAATGATTTTTAAGTGGCTCTTTTTATCAAAAGAAATTACAAAAAAAAATATTAAAATGAAGAAAAAAAAAATAGAAAAAATCCTTTTTTTGTTCCTTTCCTTTATTTGTTTCCCTAAACACAGGGGATTTTTCATAAATTTGCACAGCAATTAACATCACGAACAAAAACAAGAATTAAAAAAGTTTTGCTTAAACTTTGACCTTGCAAAAAAAAAAAAGAAAAGAAAACATGTTGGGTTTTGTTCTATTTTTGCATTTGTTTGTAACACAAATCAAAAGGACTTGTCCAAATTCTCTCGCCCCTTTTATCAAAACATTAATTCTCATCTGCCTCGGCTGATACTCTTCTCAGCTAATTCATTAACGTTTATTAAGAGTATATAAATGTTATTTTGTTTCACAGAGCATGTGTGTGCATACAGTGGCACAGAAAAGGGAAGCAATAGTAGTAAAAAGTTAGTTAATCCTTCCAACGTTTTTCAGTGGAATTGATTTTTATTTTATTGCCGAAACATTTTCAAACCATAAACTTTCGGTATAAAAAAAGCTTTAAAATGTTTAAACATTTCCGAATGCAAAAAATATATATTTCTAAAGTGATATACATACTTTTGTGTGCCACTGTTGTTGTTGTACCGAGTTGTATGTTGTTTTCTTAGCCTGAGGGGGGAAGCAAGAAAAAAAAAACGGTTGTACAAGAATACAACTTTTATAAATACATATGTTTGTTGCTATACTTAACCTTTTATACGAGGGTACAAAATTGCTGGCATATGTGTTGTAATGTATGGAAGTTAAAATAACTTTTGTATGATGGAATGAATACTCATGAGTTTATTTTAGGGTATCTCATGCGAAATTATTTGAAAAGCTTTTAAACAGTTAAACTGAAATATTAATGCTAATATTATATCGGAATAGGTTTCTTTGAATATATATTTATTCATTTCACAATAAATTAATACAAAACCCACCGGCCAAATTATAACATGTATTATAAAGCAATAACAACCTTGAGATTTTAATTCTAATCTATATATATAAAAGAGGATGTGTGTATGTGTGTATGTATGTAACGTATGGACTCCAAAACGGCTGGGCCGTTCAGGCGGGTGACACTGTGAAGTCTGATTTTTGATTTTCGGTCTGCGGGCGGAGGGGGCGTGGTAAAATCCATTTTTCTTATTGCACCACCAATGCCATATATTTTTTTTTTTGCTTTTTTTATTTATTTTTTTTAAAGCTGTTGTCATGTTTTTCAAAACGAGATATCAAACTCTTAAATCGGTTATGTAGTTCCGAAGATATCTACAAAAAACCTATGTTAATAATGATCCAAGATCAAAATTTTAAAACTTTTGAAGTGTTGCATTAAAAAATCAGAGTTTTCGGTTTATTTACATCATTCGATAACACGATGGGGGTAGCGAAGTACAACGGCTGTAGCTAGTTCCATATAAATGTAAATAAGTAAGTATATATATTTATTATTAAAATTCAATTATAAAATAAGTATTAAAATATTAAATGATAAGCACGCGCTCACAAAGCGAATCGGCTACCCAGCCAAAAAATTAAATAAGAGAAAGTATGTTAAAAACAAAACTATGGTTCCAATCAGCGGCAATATCTGCAGTATCTGCAGCAGTGATCGGCAATGAATCGTTTTTTCGCTATTCATACTGACTCATGCAATTTTAAATCTAAATGAGTAGACATCGTTTAAACTCATCAGAGTAGATTTACGCACACTCGCGATAAGATTGATTTATAAGTATATGTTGCAATAAATATGAATGCGACGTCGACATCATAGTCATACCACACTCACACTCATAAATGACCTTAGTTTGATTTCTAATTTCAGGAAAATACTTATACTACACACATTGATTCAGCTCATTCATGAGCAAACACATAACCTCATAATGAGTATTTTAATGTTCGTATACGAAGTTGGCTTTGCCATACAATACATATTTTGCATCGTCTAGAAACATTGAGTTCACGAGAGTCGAAGTCAACAACGCCATAAATCTTGCTAAGTATGAGTGCGATGAAAACTTCACACTTGTGAGTGAATATGATTCATAGACAACATTGCAATAAGTTTGAGTGCGCATAAGTAGAAGAAATTATAAATCATGATTCAATTCTACTCACTTTTTCACTACTCATTTCTGTTCTCTGATCTGCAGGTGATTTTAACATCTACAGAAATTTAGAAGAGCTGATCAAGTTGATGTAGAGAAAAATTTCATAAGAATATAGCTTAAATTAGACGTGACATAGCCATAATTGGTTTCTATGGTGAGAGTTATGGCGTTATGGCGAGTCACGTATAATCGAATACAGTGTTGCCCGTTAGTTTGGTTCGAACGGCTGCCCTCTATGGCTATGGTTATGTCACATGGATGGAAATCATGGTACAATTGTACTTTTTATGGTACATTTTTGACCTTCTTGGTACCGTGGTACTACCGCGAGTTACTTGGTACAATTTAAAAATGTCAATGTTAACATTAATTTTGTCTGTGTTCTCTTTAATTTTTTTGTGTGTGTTTTATTTTAATCTCTAATATAATAGTCGAATCTACGAATGTACCTTTATGAATGTAATATTTAATATTTTTTTTTTTTTAATTTTTATTGTGTACTAAATTTTTGTACACATTTGTGTTAAGTTTCTGTTTTTTATTGTAAAATTCTGAATTTGTATACTAATTTTTTTACGTTTCTGTTTAAATTAATAAATATTAAAAATTTGTACCGTCATGGTCTAAAAAGTACATTTTATTTTCATAGTTGGTACAAAATCCAAGAAATCATTTTCCTTCCCTGTTATGTCACGTCTGATTGAGCCTTATGTTGGTTTTTCAGTGTAGCACTCCTCAGGCTTGGCAGGATACTTTGGCCTCATTGCTCCAGAGCAGAGAAGACATGACTGAATAATTATCTTAAATTGTATAGCAGAGTCTTAATAAAAGGTTATTCATATATCCTTGGAGTCAGTGAATGAAGTGGATGTGGTCCAATATTTCCGCTTTTAGCATATTTATGCAGCCTATTTTAATGTTGTCCCTCCTTCATATTAAATTTTTCCTTACTCATTTTAAAAATTTAAAGGGACACCCTATATCTTATATGTAGCTTCATTCAAATATTATTTCAAGCTTATAAAACATATTCATACATTTGTAATTATTATTCTATACATTATTTGGCATATAAAAAACTAATATTTGACACGAGATTTGAAAAAAGATTTAAAAAAAAACGTAATTTGAAAGCTTCTTGTTCGGCATCCTCGAATGTCTCAAAAGTGTCGACTATAATTCGGCATTAATCTTCACACAACCTAAAATAAGATCCAACGGAATGTTGTACAAAATTATTACAGCAGCAGCATTTTATTCTCATTCAAATGTTTTCTTCTCAATTCGCGCCTGTAGGCACCACTTGAGTATGGGCATTTAGGGTTAAATAATTGTACATACTTAGTGGAGGGAAATTATGCATTCATAAAATATGAAAGAATGAAAGAAATAAAAGAAAAAAATAACTTGTTAAATTTTATTTTTTCCATGCTTCAATTGTATCAAATGCCTCGTTGTCTTGTGTCTTGTTTTCTATTCACAAAAGAAAAAAAAATATGAAAAGGTTTGAATGAAATTGATATAAATACACTGACACAGAATTCCAAAATAAAAGATACATTAAATTCTGTTGTAGCTAAAATAACAAAGTCTTGTTGCTTGTTTTTTTTTTTTTTTCAATGGAACACCTAAAAGTGGTTTATTTTGTGGAAATAAATAGAAAAATCTTGTTATCGAAAGGTGTATGTACTCGTAGATCTGTTTATAAAATTATTTTAGCGAGCACTTCCCGTAGGCCAATTTCAGTTGTCACAACGAAGAGTTACAAAACAGTTCCAAAATGGAGCTGGATTTATGTTTTTCTGTCTTGCGAGACAATTTTTTACACATTAAATTTAGTTGCTAGAGCCTTGTTGGGGTTCGCCACACTAAAAATGAAAAGGAACCCTATTGTTTACGCTACGATGTCTATCTGACTATCACAGTCTGTTTTCTCGAGCAACAAATATATATATATATATATATATATTATAGGGTGTCCTAAAGCGAGCAACGTAACATGTTGAAATCCTAATCCTACAGACAATTATATGTAGACACTTGAAATGTTCAAAGCTGGTGTATTTTTATGCAGACTACACCAATTAACACATCAAAGGGTATTCTATCAATTAATATAATTTTGACGACTTGCTGTATCTTGGACACCGCAAAAGGCAATCTCTGGAAATGTTCAAAAACGCCAAAACTAAAATTCTCATAATAAAGAAATCGCCAAAACGAAAAAAGCGCAAAAAAATTCTAAAACTAAAATAAATCGCCAAAAACGAAAAAAGCGGTAAAACTAAGGAAAACCGAAAAAACTTTACCGGGTACTTAAATATTTAAGAAATTTATTATTCGAAATTTATTTATTATTTATTATTATTATTTATTTTAATTTGAAATTTATTTGCTGGTCGTTCAGCGTTGTCTATACATATATTTCATTGTTGCTGTAACAAATCATCAGTAGATTTCAACCACACATTTTGAATAGTCACAAACCTCTTATCTTATGCACAGACTTTCGAGAACTATTTGAGAATTCACAAATAATAATACTTTTGAAAATCACAAAAGAAAAATAAGAGTAGTAGGCTTAGAAACTAATACAAAAAACCCAGCAAATAATTTATATTCGATACAAATCTATTTTATATTTCTACACCTTTATGCAATTAGAAATCCATCGGATAACAATAAAAGTAATTATAAGGCAAAATGAAAAATAAAATCTAAAACTTAACATTTAATTAATATTTAAAAAAACTACATCAGATAGCTGTTCCTTACTGGATTACCAACTTATTGATTTTAAGAAGGCCTGTCCCATGATGTCAACAGCAAACGTTCGATCGACAACTTGTATTGGAAACAACAAAAAATTTTCTAATGTTATTGTTGTTTGCAATGCAAGTTATCGATCGAACGATTTCTGGTGATATCGTGGGACAGGCCTTAAAATAATCTATTCTTGAGAAATACTTACTTTTTTAATTTGGCAACTTGTTCACGTAATCGATTTAATCTAAAAGAATCATTCTCCTCATTTAGCAACTTGTACATCTTTTTTTTTTTTAAATTTTAAGTAATATGTTACAAATCGAGTAATGAAATTTTGTAATCAGAAAAGTAAGTCATTATATGGCAAGTAGTTCTGATGACAATGTGTAATTTTTTGTTGGAAGATATTCGATTATATAAGTACCCTTAAGTTCGTATAGTAGTGTCCATACGGAACCTTTCGTGTGCTATTCAAAGTCGCACTTTACTGAATTTATTTTTAACCCACTTCAAAAAAAAAAAAGAAAGATTTTATCAATTCGTTTGTATTTTAGACGTATTTAAAAAAATTATTTTTTTAGTCTGAGAGGGTATAGTTTCCAATTGGTCCCAATTGTGGGGACATGCCCACAAATTTTTTATTTGATTTTATGGTATCCTACTTATTTGATTGCTTCGAAACCTGGCAAACACCTTTGGTTCTTGTAATTACACAATTTTAAAGTTGAAAAAATGGACGGGGCTCTACGCCCACTAAATTTTATTATTATATTTCACGTGGTTCTATTTTACGAAACTTACCACACACCTTGACCTCTAAAATAGACACAAACCACCATTTCAAAAAAAAATTGGCAGAGTCACTTCCATTAAAATTTAATATACGAGGGCGGATGAATAAGTCCGTGAGTTTTTGAAGGAAACAGTTTTTTTTTTTTTTTTTGCAAAACAAAAATTTATTTTTCAACATAATCTCCTTTTAACTCAATACACTTAATCCAACGTTTCGCCAGTTTTTGTATCCCTTCCAAAAAAATAGGATTTTTCGAGGTCCTTAAAATAGGCAATAATTTCATCGTTGTAGCTAAATCTCCTTCCACCGAGCCATGGAAATAGGAAGTAGTCACTAGGGGCTATGGGATAGCAATTCGTAGCCCAATTCATAGAGTTTTGCCATTAAGACCGCACACGTGTGCACTCGTGCATTATCTTGAAGAAAAAGAACTTTTTTCTTGCTCATATGGGGTCGTTTTCTTCTTAAATCCTCCTTAAATCGGTCTAATAAGTTGGTATAATATTTGCCGTTTATTGTTTTTCCCTTTTGAAGGTAATCGATGTGGATTATGCCGCGTGCGTCCCAAAAAACAATTGCCTTCACCTTATTGGCCGACAAAGTCACCTTGGCCTTCTTCGGAGCAGGTTTAGACTGCTGCATGGTCTGCAGAGTGCCATAATGGATCAATGTTTCATCCACAGTTACAAAAAGCCGCAAAAACTCATTCGAATTGCGAATCCTTTGAAGTTGTCACACGTTTACGTTAATGGTCAATTGAGAGCAAACGCGGCACACATCTTGCAGACAACTTTCTTAAACCCAGCTGATAATTTAAAGTCGAAACCACACTGCCATATGAAATGCCTATGGCATCAACAATTTCACGCACTTTTACTCTTCGATCGGCCAATACCATATCGTGGATTTTTTCAAAATTTTCGGGTGGCCGTCCAGAACGTTCAGCGTCATTTGTACTTGTGCGACCACAACGAAAGTTAGTAGACCACTTTTTTACCATTGAAATCGATAGTGCAGAGTCCCCATAGTATTTATCGAGCTTTTCCTTGGTTTGATAGACGGTTTTTTTTCGCAAAAAATAATGTTTAATGAGCACACGAAATTCACTTTTTTCCCATTTTCTTCTCAAAAGGCGAGGTAGTCTGTTATGAACGGCTGCCAAACACAAACTAAATGATACAACTTGTTCAAATTTAGACAGAAGTCAACTGACAGTTGCCTCTTCACAGGAGCAGTGTTTACATTGCAATCAAAAAGACATTGATTTAATGATCCACTCTCTCATTATTTTAAGTGTGTCTACTTTAACGATTTTTGTATAAAACTTAACACACACTTTTTTTTTTTTTTAACTGTGTTTCCTAAGTACATACGAAACTGTATGCTTATGTGCATATCCCGCTTTCAAAAAGATATTCATTATTAAAACCCGCTCTTTTGCAGAATTTTCTTCAAAATCCCGCTTTTTGATTGATCATGTCCCGCTGTTTGCAAAAACCATCTGATCACATTTCTTAACTGAAATATAGCGAAGATTGTATTTAAGTTCATTCATTAAATACAAATATCTCAAACAAGCTTTAAATTTGTTAAATTGTTTTTGCTTCAACTAAACACGTGATTGTATGATTCGATTTAGAGAACGATCTCCCTCACCATTTTCATCATCGTCATCATCATCAGTCTCCTCTATCTGCGTTCACAACACATTTTATTTTGCATAGAAGTCAATTGTTAATGCTTTCAAGCGTTATAAATTAGTAATTTTTCAAATACTTTATTATAACAAATATGAAGCAAAAAAAAAAAAAAAATAAAACAAGTCTGTTTATACAGAAGGTATATGCTCGTATGTATGTAAAGGATGTCCCAACAAGAACGCAAGATTTAAATTTGGCGCCATTCGAAGTGTCATTGTTTGACATTTGAACAATTGTTATTGTTTGCTAGTAGAAGGTACGAGGTTAGTAAAAATGAAGCGCTACACGAATGAACAACGCATTCTCATTGTGAAATTGTTTTACCAAAATGGTGAAAGTTTTGCGGCTACAGTTCGCAAATTTGCGATCAATTTGGGGTCACAATAATGCTCCAAAAGAGTCAACTGTAAAGACATTAATGCATAAATTTGCCGAAACTGGGTCTGTTAGTGATGTAAAGACAACAACGCGCCTTCGACCAGGTCGATCGACCGAAAATGTCGCAGCTGTACGTGATGATGTCGCTCAAACGCAGGTCAAGCGCAAACAGTCAATGGTGTTCGGTATCGTGAAATGATAACCACTTTTTTCGTGCCTAGAATTGAAGAAATGAATGTGGAGGGCATGTGATTTCAACAAGACGGCGCCACATCTCATACAGCCAGAGAAACAATTCAATTGCTACATGAGTCATTTCCCGGTCGTGTTATTTCGCGTTTTGGAGACCAGAATTGGCCGCCTAGATCGTGCGATTTAACACCATTATACTTTTTTCTTTGGGGTTTTTTGAAGTCGATGGTTTAGGCGAATAAGCCGACGACGACTCAAGCCTTAAAAGAGGAAATTGGACGCTGCATTAATAAAATACCGCAGAATTTATGCAAAACGGCCATTGAAAATTTCATTAAGAGATCGCGTGTGTGCCAGCAAAGCCGCGGCAGCCATCTGCCCGATTTGTTGTTCCACACATAACCTCATTTTGTCTACTTTACGATATAATAAAGTTTCACGATTTTTTTTTTTAAATATCTGTGTTTTATTTAAAATTTAAATCTTGCGTTCTTGTTGGGACACCCTTTACATAAGTCATGAAAACGTTTTGGAGCACTTGCTCCTAAGTGATGTATGTACATAAATGCACTGGAAGAACATGTATGACTAACTACTCGCTATATCAGCTTGTTTGTTATTGTTTTGTATAAAATGGAAGAAGAGCTAAACATGGGCTGAAAAAAAAAATCAAACTTTCATTAAGCGACTAAACAAAATTTTAAATACCCTACATGCGATAGTTTTGGTTGCATGAAACTGCTGATGCATACTCGTACCACAAAAAATTAAAAATATAAAAACATTTGATACGGATTAAAAATATATTAAATAATAATTATAATTTGCTATTTGATTTGCCAAGTGCTCACATGTTTTCATGTTACAAACCTTATGATGTGCCTAAAAGAATTGTGTAGCACAAAGCTTTTTTTATACAAATTTAACATTTGTTTAAAACAAAAAGGAGAAAACAAACACCTCATCCTTTTTCTAAACAATCCGTTATTAAAAGCTTTTAATTAATGTTTTTGTAATCTCTTGCTGGCTTCATACATATAAAAAGAGTTTTTCAAATTCATACTCGTATGTATGCACACAAGTGTTGTATATTCCATTGTTGTATTTATTTCATAGTCGTGTTCTTGCACCAGCACTTATGCTTTTTTATATTTATATACATACATATTTTTATTTGATATCCTTTTAATCCTGCATGCAAATATGTGCATACTCGTATGTATGTATGTATGTATGTATGTATGTGTGTGTGAAGGCGTTTATGTATGCTCTGCTAAATGTCTAACATTTTAACTCATATATGTATGTATGAGTTGTTTTTCTTCTTCTAAATTTCAACTTGTGGAGTCCTGAAGGGAACAGGCTTCAAAGGGTCTGAGTGAGTGTTGAAGCAAAATTTAATACCGTGGAAATAATAGTGATACCTTTCGTTGAATGAAATTCGCCAACAATTCCATTAAGCCAACGAAATTTCCCAATGAATTAACAATCAAGTAGCGTAAAGTTTTTTCTTCTCCCTAAACCTCCCACCTTTTTTTTTCAACCAACTTGATTTTGTTTTAAAATTGCACTAACTTACACTAAAGTCATAAAGTAATCATTTGGAGTTACTAAAAAAATAAAAATATGAAAGAGTTTAAATAATATTTAAAAAAAGTTAAATTAAGTTAGATTTGATAGATTGCTGACAGGAGAAAGTAATGACTCGATTATGGATGACAACAGTTGCTGCAACTAAAATTAGTTTTATGTGTGGCAACTCTCTTCAGGTCACAGTAGGCAATTTGACTCGAAATCTTGGCCAAAATTATTTTTTGCATTTTCGATCAAGAATATGTTACAGCAAATAACTGCTTATTTGGTTTTGGTAAAAAATAAATATAAGGCGATTTATGGGGACTTGAAGTTGACATTTATTTGCTCAGTGCAGCATAAAAAGTATAATTTTGGTATAAATTAAAACGTTCTTTAGTTAGCTTTAATTATTATTGTTCGAACTTTATTTGATTCTGTATGTATGATTTGATTAGGATAAAGTGCGTATCGCTTTGTAAGCCAAATTAAATGTGATAATTATTAATGAACAGATAACAACAAAGTTAATTGTAAATATTCTGACAAACATGTAGTACAACGGAACAACTAGCTGTTTTCGAAGGTCGCTGCACCTTTATCATCAGCGCTCTTTGTGTTTGATCCACTATGTGTGGTGTCAGTTGATGTAGATTTCTACTTTATATAATCAACTTTTCAAAGCAAATGGAAATGCGATTATGACAGATTGGCTACTGAAAATCATGTAAACAAAGTTTCAAGACATAAGAAATATAAGTGCTAAACAAAATTGTCAAGTAACTAAAAGTGCTTACAAAATTACTTATCATAAAGAAGATAATTTCAGCGGAATTATTTTTCGATGAAGGGAAGGAAGCACAAAATATGGGACTTAAAGGACTAGTCATATCTTTCAGAATTAAGATGAAGATGAAGACCGACCAGAGTCTTTAGTGGGAATCGAAACCGTGTCCCTTAATATATATAGTTTTTGCACATAATTTTTGAACCAGCCCACTGTGGAGCACTGATATATACATTAGGTCGGGTGGTTACTGGTTTGCCGCAGTAATAATGTATTCTTAATATACTGTGTGGCAAACCAGTAACCAATCATCCGACGATTAGTGTCCTTGCTGTTCAGGGTGACCAGATTGTTTCCGATTTAATTTGCCAAATTGAATTTAAAATCACCAAAATCCCCAAAAGTCGCCAAAATCAATTTTATGTAGTTTACTTAATATTCGCATATTATTTGTTTCATGTTACATATTTTTTAATAAAATTATTAACTAAATAATCGTATAAAAATTTTGCAGAAAATCGTATAAAATGATCTCTTGTAAATTTTTCTCATACAAATTCAAAACGCATTATTACTACAGTTAATATAAGAATCATCAAAATAAAATTGTTTCAATATCTAGCAGACGAGTTTTCATAGGATTTATAATTTTCCCGAATTAAAAAAATTTTCAAGTTCAATTTTATTGAAAATAAATTCAGTAAAGTGCGACTTTTACTCGCACACGAAGGGTGCCGTACGGACACTATATACATATATATGTATGCAATACTTTTTTTAGTTTTTGCGTTTTTTTTATAGTTTTCGCGTTTGTTTTGGTTTTTGGCGATTTATTTTAGTTTTAGCGACTTTTTTCTGTTCTTGGCGATTTATTTTAGTTTTAGCGATTTTTTTTCCGTTTTGACGATTTATTTTAGTTTTAGCGGTTTTTTCCGTTTTGGCAATTTTTTCGGTTTTTGTCAATTTTTTTTTGGTTTTTTTTTTTGGAATTTTTTAGTTTTAGGGTTTTTGAAAATTTCAATAGTTTGCCTCTTAAGGTTTCCAAATAACAGCAAGTTGTAAAAATTACAGTCAAAATAGCATTACCTGATGGAATACCCTTTAATTTAGATTTTTAAATTTTAGTATTAAATGGTTTAGTCTGCCTAAAAATACACTAACTTTGCAAATTTCAGGTGTCCATGTATAACTTTTGTATATAACATTAGGATTTCAAAATTTTTCGTTGCTCTGTTTATAACACCCTTTAATTTTTAACTCCATATATTTGTTGTTGCAGCTGCTAGAGCTCTACATATTCTGTGGAAATGTCAGGTTCGTAGCTCTCGAGAAAATAGCCTGTGACGGAAAAACGAACCCTAAAAATAGCCATAAAAATTTATTTATCGTCAGAAAAATCTCCATGTCATCAAATCAAAAATTTAGACTCCAAAAAAATTTAAAAATTGCCACGTTTGGCGAGAAATCGCCATATTTGACAACCTGGTGAGAATGTCTGTCTGGTCAGGGATCGGATTCTCTTTCTCTCTCCCTAGAAAACGGTTATTTGCTTTGTAGCCAATGCATTAACTACTTCAGCCAGCATGACCTTCATGACAGGGTTTGATTTGAAAAATAAAAATTTTTTCATTCATATCTTAACAAATTAAACTTGACGGAATTTGCAGCAAATCTTCTACGAATTCCTTTGAAAAAGAAAATAAAGGTTTCCCTTTTATTTCAGTAGTGCGAAAAATAAAATAAAAATATTTTTACTCAAGCGTAATATTGTATCCGTCATCTAAAAGCGGATGTCCTGATAGATTTTGACATTTATAATGCAACAACTACAAACACTCTTGCGCACTCTCTAAAAAAACACACATACACACATCCTCTGAGTAATATCAACTAATCTGACATGCGTATGTGAATTTAAGCCCAAATAGATTTTCATATCAACTGCAAACTTTTTTTTATTTTTTTAAATAATTTCATAAAAAGGAATCATCACTTCGCTAAATATTTGAAATACCGAAATATCACACAAAAAAAAAAAGAAATAATATCAAAGCCTTGTGCGAACATTGAGATTAGCGTTTTATGCTCGTTTGAATTTACATTTATCGAAAGAAAAAAATAAAAGAAAAATTTAAAGGACCCTGCTTTTGTTTGTTGTCTGTGTTAAATATTTTTAAGGGGTTGTGCCAGTTAATCTCCTGCTACGAGTATCTACAAATTTACCACACTCTACACAGTTTAACGCATTCGCCATGATAAATAAAGCGAACGCTTTGGAAAAACAGATGTGTGCTCTTTAACTACAAGATTTCAATGTTCTTTAATTGCATGTATGCCCTGACCCAGCATTAATATGCATTTTTATTCAGAGGGCGAGAGAGAGATAGTGTTTGTGGCAATATACATATATGTTGATAAGGAATATTATCAAAAAAGTGATATTGTTTATCTATCTAGTTAATATGCAAAATTAATTTTTTACACAGAAATATATTTTTTTTCGATCACATTTTCTCGAATAGTTCTTAGATGTTCCCCTAAGGAGGATAACTAACTTCGCTTCTGTTCCAAAGGCGGTAGCTTTTTTTCAAACCCTCATTAAATCGACCCAATAAGTTGGTATAATAATCTCGCAATTGAATATTTTAACCTTTTGAAGGTTTTCAATTTGGTTTAAATCGTGTGCTTCCCATAAAACGTTCGTCTTCTTAGGCGCCAATTTACCACTAGAACCCCACTGTTTTGACTCTGGTGTATTGTGTTGGATCCACGTTTCGTCCACATTTACGAAACGGCTCAAAAGCTCGTCCATATTATGGTTGAACAACGCCAAACACTCCCGCGAAATTGCCACAGGATTGAATTTGTGATAGATTGTGAGCAAACGAAGCTCCCACCTTGCGGAAAGCATTCTCATACCCAAAATTTAAACCACTCAGTCATGTGAGATGCCTATTGCCTCCACCAGGGAAGGCATTGAGAATTTTAAAATTGTACCAACAACTTTCATTAATTGTACTAACAGATTTTTTTAGTTCAAATTACATATGTTTATTTGTTTTTATTGAAATAATCAAATTCGCTTGTAAGTCAGGATGTTACTACACCTCTTTAAGTACAAATTTAAAATATACAAATTAATAGCATTTGCTCTACCATCCGAATTTAGAAAAAAAAAAAAATATTTGGAAAAGGATGAGTTCACATTTTTTGATTTTCTCGCTGCATTTTGCTTTCAAATGACTGTTTTCAAGTGAGAAGAATATGAGTTTCATTGTTCGAAAGTGGAAATTGACATATGCAATCGCTTGAAAATAAATGCGGAGTGAAACTGGGGAGATTCCTTAAATGTACATAATTAGTCATTGGTGTACTATTGTACTTTCCGAGTTTAAATAGTACCGAAAAACGTACAATTGTGCCAACTTTGCCATCCCTGGCCTCCACAATCTGTCTCTCTCTGGCTCTCTTTCAATCTCGAATCTGGCAACACCATATCTTGAATTTATCAATTGCTTGAGACTAGGGCTGTCAGATATGGCGATTTCTCGCCAAACGTGGCGATTTTTCAACTTGTTTGGCGTCCAAATTTTTGGTTTGGCGACATGGCGATTTTTCTGGCGATAAATAAATTTGTTGGCGATTATTATGGCTATTTTTTAACAAAATTGAAAATTTTTCTAATTCAGGAAAATTAGTTTGTTGAAGGAGTAGTTTCAAAAATAAATCCTACCAAAACTCGTCTGCTAGAAGTTAAAACAATTTGATTTTGATGATTTTTCTTATATTAATTAATAGTCATAATGCGTTTTGAATTTGGATGAGAAAAATTTACAAGAAAGAATTTTTGGCGATTTTATTTCTAATTTTGGCGATTTTCTGATAAATTTTGATACGATAATCTTATAAAAATTTATATTAAAAAAAGTGTTATATAAAATAAAAAAATTTATTATAAAATATTTACTAAGAAAAACCACATAAAACTGAATTTTGGCGATTTTTAAAATCAATTTGGAGAAATAGGTCGGAAAAAATCTGACAACCCTGCTTGAGACCTCAACTGATCGTCCAAAACGTTTGGCATCTTTTGTGTTTGTACCGCCGCAACGTAATTCGGTAAACTACTTTTTTTGCCACCGAAATTGATGGTGGAGAGTCCCAACACTCGTCCTTATTCCAGCTGTCAACATCGAAGTTACGCCAATGCAACATTTAAAAAAAGTGGGGCATGTTGGGTACTCGCTCTCGAGAGCAATTTTGTGCTATTGACAGTCTATTTCAGTTCTTTAAGGTCTAGAAAATATCATTAGCCTGTCAATACTAGTCGGTTATTTTCGAAAACGGGTAAGCAGGCCTTAATTTTCTTGATATTGTACTGACGTGACGTCGTTGTTGACAAATGGAATAAAAGCAATTAATTATCATACTTGGGGCCTTGGTTTAAGTGATGGCTTTTGTTTTCGCGAAGTTCACTTTTTTAATTTCTTCTCAAATCAAGCGGCAATCTACTGCACAGAAAAAAATGTTCCTGCAATATACACGTTTAATTGAGAAAAAAACCAAAAATCAATTAAAAATTTTGTTGAGTCAATTAAACTTTTAATTAAATTAAATTTTTAAACAAAAGTTTGATTGAATCAATTAAATTTTTAATTGATTTTTGTGTTTTGTTTTTCAATAAAAAGTTTTTATTGCAGAAATTTTTTTCTGTGTATGAATGGCGCTCAAAGACAAACTAAATCTTCGTCATTTGCTGGCTAAAAATTCGGCAGGAGGCAACTGACAGTTGCCCTTTCAGTTAACAGTCAAGCTTTTTTTGGCGATTATGACACGATATTTTCAATTTGTATTACTTTTTTGTATTAAAAATAAAAATTCTATTAACTGAGCAAAAAAGAAATAGCTTTTTTAAATTTCTGTAATTCTGATAATGGAATTAAATCATTATTTTCAGCAATAGGTGCCAAATTGAGCAACTTCTTGATTTATTCCAGCAATTTGAATATATGAATTTTTCTCAGCAAGTATTTATATACAAACAACCGGTTGTACGGTGGCAGTTTGAGCCTCTCCTTAATTCATGCTTAATAGTACGATTTAGAGCATATTTTTTTGAACAACTTTTCCAATTGAGGATGCTTTATTATTCCAATCACGCTCTCTGTCTCTATGACAGTATTCTTCTCTTTATCTAATTAACACAAATAATAAAAAAAATAAAAGTTAATAAAGAATGACAATAAAAACGAAGAAATTGGTTCTATTGATCTGGTCAGTTTTGAAAATAAAAAAAAAAATAAAATAAAATAAAGAAAACAGTTGACTGTTGTTTTGTCTTGATGCATTTCAAATTGTAAACGAGAATGACAAAGATCCTTTTTATTTCTCTCTCTCTAAAATATCTTTTTGTTCCAACCATGTCTAATATACGAGTCAGTTCAATTATAATCAAACACAGAATGGAAAGAAATGTGAATGATACTCGTACATACAACAGAACAAATGCAATGAATTGGAAAAGAAGAATAAACTAGAGAAAATGTCTATAAATAAAACAAAAGGTGAATAAATAAATAGTATTAGAGAGACTCGAAATTCATTCATAACAATGACTTTTGAAAAGTTTTATTTTAGTTCGGAACAAAAAAACAAAAAAAAAAAATAAAAAATAAAACAAAAACTAATAAAAAGGAAAATGAAAATTAAAAATGCTTAAAAAAGCAGTTACATACATTTGTACAGACAATAATAGATAATAATAAAAACACAACAACAAAACAAAAGGAAATAAAAGAAACGAATATGCATGAAGTGCAGCAGTATGTCCATTGTTTCCTGTGTGTTGCAATGAATGACAAACATACTCGTATAATATAGAGAAAAAAAGAAGAGTTTGAAAATATCATTTCGAACAAATAAATACAAAGAATTAGTATTAATGTAGGTTGTCTGTTGTCTGTTTTGTCCGTCCATTCGTTGCCGGTTTAAATGAGTCTTTTTTTTTAAGCCAGCCTTGGGCGACACAATGTCTGCCAGGATCATTTTGTTTGTCTAACGTTTATCTATTGTTTGTGCTGAACCTGCTTAATCACACACACACACACACACACACACACCCTTTTTTGAATAATTATTGTACAGTGGTCTGAGAAGGGAGAAAAGAAGCATAAAAATTGAATACGTACTCACTCTTGGGTATTTTTTCATTTAATTTTTTATTCTCTAATATATTAGGTTAGGTTAGGTTAGCAGGCTGCTGGTAAGGAAGGAGGAAATTTAGAGTCCAGCTCACTTGGGTCCAACTTGTGTGTTGAAGAGAAGTTAGTGCGAGAGGGTGATAGTGAAGTATGAAGATCAGCGTTGTCAACTTGGTGCGTTTCGCACCATTTTGGGTGCTTTTTGAAATTTTTTGTGCGAAAAAATCCTTAGTTGGTGCGTGGTGCGCTTTTTTTTTAAAGATTTCGGTGCGTTTTTTAATTTTTGGTGGCACCAACGCAAATTTAAGACAAGAATTGGTTAAAACCGGAAAATTCTTGTTGTGAAACTTACCAACTTCCTGATAGTGTTAACTACCATATTAATAGTAATGATGTTTATAAAACATCACAATTTGAAATGAAATCTGTCTAATGTCCCGATGATAACAATAATGATGAAAATATTAGCTTTATTAATTTGAAATAATTGATTTTTGATCTCTTTTTAAAAAGTTTTAAACGTAATTTATAAAATTAATGTACAAAAATTTATCATCTTGCAAACATACATATGTATGTGCCCTTAATAATGAAAGTTGTATAAGTCATATATTTCTTTGCTCGAGATATTTAGTAGATTACATTTGAACAAATCCAAAAATATTTTAATTATGCAGCAGTTTAATTTAGAGTTGTACTAGTCTCGATTAATATAAATTTATTTTACTATATCGAATCAAAAATTCGTATGATTTAGACTAGACCACTTTCATAATTAAGAAAACACATGTATACCATGTATGTACGAGTTTGTTTAGTTTTTTTTTTTTTTTAGTTTTGTACATACCCAATAAGCAATTTTGGTTGAAATCAACTGTAAAACAAGTTTTATTCAAGCCACAGAATCAATTGTCAAGGGTTGAATTATGCTTGATTCACACTTTAATTCAATAGCATTCTCCAGTGAAAAGGGAACTTGAATTCAATTCCATCAATTCACTTGTAGTACAGTTGAATTCAAACCTTGAATTATACTGCAATTCAGCAGCTGAAGCCGGTGTAGTTTTAGTGACCCAGTGCCTTATGCCTACATAACTTGAACTTTTCCCCACAACAACTGATACAAAGGACACTAATGCACATCAGAAAAATGCGTGGTGTTGTTATTTTTTAATGACTCGGAAACCGGGCTCGAACCCAGGACCTTAGGATTTGTAGTCAACTTGCTAACTACTTCAGGCAACGCCACCCTCCTCTAATATATTATTTTTAGGTATTTTACTTTTATTTATGTATATAAGAACATATGTAGATAAATATGTATGTGTGTATATAGAGTGTGTTTTTTTTACAGTGTGACAACTTTGAGTTGGCATCACTGCTTTATTTGAGCACTCATTTAACAGCTGATAGTCGCTTTTTGTTTAGTTTGCTTTGAAATTTCATTATGAAGACTTACACCAGAGCAACGCGTGCAAATTGTTGAAATTATCAATCAAAATAATTGTTCAATTAACAATTGTTGCGTGCCCCTGTGGCTGAGTGGTATCGATGCTAGCCTCTCAGTCCAGAGGTCGTGGGTTCGATTCCCACCAAGCTAATCACTTTGCGAGTTGTGTTTGTTATGTTATGTGTGTTGTTATGTTATGTGTCTATTCGTCAAACTCATTTTGAATTTCCATTCATTTCCGATGAAGCCCATTTCCGGTTGAATGGGTACGTAAATAAGCAGAATTTTCGCATTTGGAGTGAGGTGAATCCACAAGTTTTTTTTTTTGAAAACTAAATTGCATCCACAGAAAATTACTGTGTGGTTCGCTTTATGTCTTCAAACACGATGATGATAAAAATGTTACTGTCAATGGTGAACGGTATAGGGACATGATTTGAAATTTTTTCCTACCTCAATTATGTGGCATTAATCTTGCTGATATGTGGCACACAGCGGCTGCTACAATTTTGATTTATTCAAAGAAACTTTTGATGAAAAAATAATTTCATGTAATGGCTCAATTAATTGGCCACCAAGATCGTGTGATTTAACCCGATTGGATTATTTTCTTTGGGATTATGTTAAGTCCCTTATCTACGTCGATAAACCACAAACAATTGAACACGTCAAAATCAACATTCGAAAAATTATCGGAAAATACGGCCACAAATGCTGCGAAAAGTTGTTGAAAATTGGTGTTCCAGATTGCGCCTTCTACGCGGCTACATGGCAAGAAATCATGTTTAAACATTAATTTCATAAAATTTTGCATCCAACAAAAGCCCGTTTCATTGATATATATGTATGTACAGCATGTTAAAATTAAAAACAACGAAACATTACATCAAATTACAGGTTTACCAAATTTTAAACTTCCTAAGTTTCATGTTAATCCTGATATGAAAATATTGTTTAAATATCTTAAAAAGTTAGTAATTTATATAGTTTTTGCTTCTCCTGTAAAATTATAGTGATGTTACGTTATTCTGCATTTGATATGACTATATATCATAAGAAAACTTGCACAATATATGTATATGTGACACGAAAAGTTAAAAGAAAATAAGTTTTGGAGAAAAATGGCGTTGAAGTTAACAAGTTGATTTTGATGCGCCTGTACACTTTTATGGCTTGAAACTCTTTATCCGGGGTTTTTCGGGCTCACTGATTACGAATCTGGTATTAGATTTTGAAATTTCAAAAGGGCTGATACAATTGGATTTGCTTGAAACTCGTCACTCAGGGGTCACTGATTATGAATCTAAAGTCAGGCGTTAAAAATTCAAAATGTCGGAACTTTTATTAAGAATTTAGCGGATTTGCTTAAAGCTAATTAGTCCTAGTTTACACTATGCAATTCTTATTGCTAAGCTGATTAGTTTGTTAGGGGAGAGAGGGGAGGGGAAAAGAAATGTTTCTGTTCCCCTCGTCTCTCTCTCCCACAAACTAATCAGCTTAGCAATAAGACTTGCATAGTGTAAACTAGGGCTTATTATGGCGTTTTGAGGTTACTGATTAGCAGTTTAGTGTTTTTAGTTCAATTTATCAATTCTATTGAGATTTTGTAATGTCATAAAAGTGAAAAAAAAGGAAATAGAAAAAATTTAAAAAATTAAGATTTTTCTTTTCTTTTTTTTTCTATTTTATATTTTTTTTATCAAAAGTGTATTTTGAAGTTAATTTATTAGAAAGCTGCGGTTTGTTGCTTTAGAAAGAGCGTTTTCCCTACTATAGGAATCACCAAAAAAGTTAAAATCGATTTTAACTTTCCCTGTCACATATTTTTTTATATCGAGCAACTTATTGAATAGCGTGGAGGAAAGCGACAATAATAATATTAGTAAAGTACTCAAAAATATTGTAAAGTTTATGGGTACCTTAACGTCCGAATTTTGTTCTAAATTGCCTTTCTTACCGAGTACATATAGTTGCCTTAATATAGAAAGGCCCTAACTCATAATTTTTTTGAAATCGAGATTTTTGCATTTTTCGTTACATTAGATGTTCTTCTATCGAAATACACAAAAAACTCGATTTCAAAAAATTAATGAGTTAGGGCCTTTCTTTGCTAAGGTAACGATATGTAATTTCATTAATCATATATCGGACCATATTTTCTATCGCTTCTGAAATAATATTCATTAATTTTACTCGGACTGTTAAATGCGTAACAGTGTGCTGTTAACTGCAAAATGGGCTCTGGTAATATGTTTGGTTTTTGTCTCTGCTAATTAAATTTAAATTTATCATCACACAAATTTGATCAATTCGCATGTTGTATCGTTTAAAGTTGTATACGCAAAAAAAAAAAAAAAAAAAAAAAAAAAAAAAAAAACAATTTCAAACAAAACCTCTCAAAATAAAAATATTTTATAAAGAAATAATTTGTTGTTGCTTAAAGTAGGAGTATGTACAGACGATATTCATTCAGATCTTAGAACATTGTCAGTAAAATGTACTAAAAATTTCTTACAACCGTGTAAAGTGAAAATTTTGGTCTGGCAAAGTTTCCAGAAAAAGCATTGTCAGTAAATTGTAAGACTACCAGCTGACAACAAATTGTCAGACATGTGACAATCCTTGCCATCGTCAAATTATTGTCAGACATTTTATTATTGTCAGACTTGGGAATTTTATGTCTTTGACAATGTGACATCATTGCAAGAAATTTTTTTCTAGAACACCTTTAAGTTTTAAATTTCATATACATACATATTTGTTGTTGTAGAGATCGAAGTTTTAATAAAAATAATTTTTTAGCAAACGTTTTTTTAAGTAGATACACTCTGAAAAAACTTTGAAGAAAATGTGCTTTTTAAAATATGCATAATTTATTCTTATTAAAAATCAGTTACAAAACTGTTTTCTTTATTTGAGAACATTATTATTAAAATAAATTTAAATTTAATGCCAATTAAATATTTAACTTCAGATCTATATTTTTATGCAAATTCAAATAAAGTAAAACATTGTTCCTGAAGAGCATGAAATACATATTTCGCATCTGCGCACTTTTGCATTTTTGAAAAATAATTTTAAATTTATTGAAAAGTTAATCAATTCCAATCAATACAAAATATATGTATGTATGTTTGTCTGTAATCGTATGTAGCACATTACCTATACAGATTTCTTAATATTTGCTATGAACTTCAGAGGGACATCGAGGTGAAGACCTTTGACGATATTAAACCCTTTTGAACTTCTTAAAGAAAAAAAAAAAAAAAAAAACAATTCTTTAAAATCTAGTCTAAAGTCAACTGAAGAAAAAGTAAAGGAAACAATTCGCAGATGTCACCATCATGTATTTACAAAGAAAAATAAAAAAATAAATAATGAAACCTTTTTGCAATTACATGCTCGCAAATTTTATTTTCTCTTCAATGCAAAACCATTCAATTCAATTAAAAATTGAAACCCCTTCCTTCCACTATCTCTGCTGTATGTTTTTCTTTTCAATCTATATACAATGAATAAATAAATAAAGAAAATTGATGTGATCGCAAAAACTCAATGGCTTAGAAAACCTCTGATAAACATCAAAGGGACACAAACAACAACAACAACAACCCTTTTTTGTCACGTTGTTTAATTAAATTTAGTGCTTTGCAAAAAATAAAATCTACAAATAACGAAAATGTCAAAAATCAAAGATCAAAAAATATATACGAAGGTCGCAATTTCGCTATTCCTTTCATTATTATTATTTATTTCTTATGCTTTTTCTTAACTACAACAGCAATCGACGAACAATTGTGTTAATGTGCTCCAGAAACAAATCTATGACAGACAGAGGTTAGAGCAAAAACGCAGGTGACAAACAATTGATTTCCTTTTTCACCCCTTTTTTTAAATTAAACTTTCTTTTTTTCTTTTTTTTTTTTTTGCTCTTCAAAGGTTGACAATTTGAATTGCAAAAAGAAATTTGTAATCAAATTGAAATTGTGCAATTGTATTTAATTATTTTTCGTTTTTGTATCAGTGCAAAAAAAATTATCCTTAATGTCTGTTGCTTTTTTTCTTGTTGTTATTACAATTTTTAATAATTTTCCCAGGAGTTTTATTTTTTAAGATTTCCCATTTTTTTTTCTCTATATGAAGGGAAAAAAGATGAGACTTACAACATTTCTTTACTTTTAATGCAGGCGAGATACATGCGTACTTACATAACACACAATATACTAAATTACACTGTACTAAATAAAATCTATTACAACACTTTCCAACCAAAACTCCTTAACGATATGAAAAAAAAAATCATGCTTGATGTTACATGTGTGTGAAGATAAATTCGAATTTAACTAGCAGAGACAGGAACCAACACTTCCAACACAGCATGTTAAGCACATAACAGAGCGATGTCAGCTATTTAACAGTAGTCGCAAAATGGATTATTATTCCAAATTCTTGGAACTGGATCGAGATAGATAAATTTTTTGATGTGTAAACATTTATACGCTAGGGGGTAAAAATCTTTTGACTTTGATTTCTTTGCTGAGATTTCTTTGCATTGTCAAATCGGTGTGAGCTATGTATGAGTGTATTAGTGTTTGAAAGAACCCTGACTACAAAAATAGTTAACTAATAGTTAACTTTTCTTAGACCTAGTAAAGCATTAAACACATTCACCACAGCAAGCTACCGACTACCAAATGTCAAGTATAGAATACACATGTTTATATGGGAATAATTATTTTGAAGACAGCAAGGCAACATGGCGGCAGGTTGTTGTCTATGCTGATTTTGTCGTTGTATTCCAATTAAACTAATTTCTATTTCATTGGCTACAATGAGAAAATTCAGTATTGCCAGTATAATACAAAATGTTGAATGAATGATTTTGTACAATTATTTCATATTATTTAACAGAAACAATATCCAAAAATTGATGTAAAGAATAAATTGATTCATTTTTGTACTTTTACGTGAAATAAGTACATTTTAAAAGAGTAATTAATTTTTTATAAATGCAAAATATATGAAAGTGGCAATACTGAACTATGTATTTGTACTTGAACATCAACTGCAGATGGTGCTGCTGCCGTCTCCAAAATAATTAAGTAGCCGGCTACGAGGCGACAAATGCTGCTAGCGGCATTCGAAGTCGTGTGTTCGTGTAGCCTGCTGTGGTGAATGTGTTTAATGCTTAAAAGCTAACTGCAATGTCATCCAGAACAAACCTAAAATTAATTTTTAAGATGAGTACGTAATCGAATTTGATGAGAGCCAACAAATTTATTCTCAGCTACTTTGAAACTCATTTTAGTTTTATATTAACATTTTGCTGTAGTTATTTTAGATGGTACCTTAGCTGAGTGGTAGCGCGTCGAGTACACAACGTGTGATGATACATGTTCGAACCCCAGAAAATTTTTTTTATTTTACTGACTACCAAGTGGTTTAAAAAAAATCAACTTTAAGTTAGTTGAAAAGTAATGCAGAGTGAGACTATTGACTACCGCCTAGGACATCGCTATGTTAAAATAGTCAGTTGATTACATCGAAAAGTAATCCAAGTGTCAGTCAGTACTAGTTGCGAAATAGTTAGCTTAAAGTTAGTTTAAAGTTAACGTAATTTCCGACAGGGAAGCAATACCAAGCAGAGAAACAAGTCGACCGGCTCGAAGCCGACGGTGCGCCGCCGCCGGTTATTTTTCTGTATATTTCCGTACACCAAAGGTGAAAATGAACCGTAAGAGCTACGGACTTAAATTTGGACACAATGTGTAGACATTTGGCCACTACAACAACAAATACATGAGAGTTAAAAATTAAAGGGTGTTCCAAAACCAGCAACGAAAATTTTTAAAATCCCATGTAATATACATACAATTGTATGTACATATATACACTTGAAATTTTAAAAGTTAGTGTATTTTTGTACAGACTACAACAATTAACACTAAATTTAAAAAATTTAAATCAATGGGTGTTCCATCAGTTAATGCAATTTTGACTTTGTATTTTTGACAACTTGCTGTATCTTGGAAACCGTAAGAGCAAAACTCTTTAAATTTTCAAAAACGGTAAAACTAAAAAATCAAAAAAATATAAAATCGCCAAAAACAAAAAAAAATCGCCAAAACGAAAAAAGCACCAAATTAAAAAAAATCTCTAGGACTAAAATAAATCGCGAAAAATCGGAAAAATCGCCAAAATGAAAAAATCCTTAAACAAAAAAATCGCCAAAATGAAAAAATCGCCTATAAAAAAACTCCAAAAACAGAAAAAATCGCCAAAATGAAAAAAATTGCGAAAATTAAAAAAAACCCAAAAAGAGAAAAAAAAACGCCAAAATGAGAAAAAAGCGATAAAACTGAAAAAAAATCGTTTAAACTGAAAAAACTTAAAAAAGGAAGAAAGCTAAATCAAAAAAAAAATGATCAAAACCGAATGTGCGCGAGTCAAAGTCGCACTTTACTGAATTTATTTTAATTGCAATGCGTACACAACAACAAGAACAGCAACAACTAAACGATGAACAACAGGAATTAAAAATTAAAAAGTAAAAGTAAAGGCATTTACCATAGATGAGCACTGCAGTACCACTAAAGTTTCAGTAAAAACAATAAAAAATGTTTAACAAGTAAATTTTTACTGATTACTAAAATTTTTTTCTACAATTTTTATAAATTGCCTAAATGATTTGTTATATGATGAGGTGCATTGAATTTTCAGTAATCAGTAATGCCCGTATTCATAATGAAATTCTACCAAGTGGCTAAATGTTTTTCATACAAAAGTTTCAAAATTTGAATGAAAAAACTTTGCCACTTGCTACAATTTTATTATGATTACGGCCCTACGATTTTACTGGTAATGCAAATTAAATTTCATGAGCAGTAAAAATTTACTGAATTTTTTTAGTAATCAATAAATTACTGCTTACTGCAATTTTGAATGCAGTACATATACATATACTGCAGTGTGCCCATTTACTAACCAAATAAGTTTAATAAAACAAACAAAAACCAACAAATTCATATGTATTTACAATATTGAAAGTTTTGATACTTTTAAGTAATTAATTTAAAAAAAAGATACTAAAAGCATAAGTACTTCCAACTTAAAAAAAATTTTCATTACTAGATGTTTACACATCTCCTCTGTGTCCGATCTCACATTGCTTTTATTATTGAAAAAATTGCTCCGCCACACAGTGAACTGCAGTTTTATAAACAAGATACGAATATGTAAAGGGTGTTTTTTATTAAGGTATAGAACTTTAAGTTGGCATCACTTTTTTAACTGGCAGCCATTTTGTCAGCTGTCAAGTGATTAATATTTAGTTTGGTTTGCCATTTCATCATGAACAGGTTGACAAAAGAACAACGCTTGCAAATCGTGCAAATTTATTTCGAAAATAATGGTTCAGTTCGCGAAGTTTACCGCAAGCTCCGTCCATTTTATGGTCGACATAATCGTCCATCAGAGCAATTAATTCGGTTAACCATGGATCGTTTTCGCACTACGTTTACTCTATGTGATAATACGCATCCGCAGAGACGTCGAACAGTGCGCACCGAAGAAACAATTGCCGCTGTAGAGCAAAGTGTTGAAGAGGACCCGAATGAATCGATTCGCCACCGTGCACAGCAATTGGAGCCGACTAACCGACTATTTTGTTCCCGAATTGGATGGCATGAATGTGGATGAGTTGTGGTTCCAACAAAACGGCGCTACATGCCACACAGCGCACGTCACAATCGATTTATTGAAGGAAACATTCGATGAGCGCATAATTTCGCGGAATGGACCTGTCAATTGGCCACCAAGATCGTGTGATTTGACACCATTGGATTATTTTCTTTGGGGATATGTGAAGTCGCTCGTCTACGCCAACAAACCAGAAACGTTAGGGGACTTGGAAGCCAACATTCGTGGCGTTATTGCCAACATACGGCCCCATATGCTCGAAAAAGTGGTTGAAAATTGGACCTGTAGAATTGGCTTTATTCGAGCCAGCTGCGGCGGCCACATGCCCGAAATCATATTTAACATTAATGGCATAAAATTATCCTTCCAATAAAGCCAAATTGATGGACATTAAAACGATTTTCTTGTGTTTTATTTCAATTCGAAGTTCTATACCCCTGAAAAAAAAACCCTATACATACCCAGCAAAAAATTACACATTAGCATTAGAACTACTTGCCATATAATGACTTACTTTTCTGATTGCCAATTTTCATTACTCGCTTACAAATCACATTACCTAAAATTACAAAAAATTACTTGCAAGTTGCTAAATGAAGAGAATGAGTTTTTTAGACGAAATAGATTACGTGAAATGTTGACAAATAAAAAAAAATGTAAGTACTTCTCAAGAATCGATTATTTTTGTCTCACGCCTTGTTAAAATCATTAAGTTAGTAATCCAGTAGGGAAGTGCTTCCACCAAAAATGCTTAATTCCAAACTCGATTACCTTTTTTGAAATTTTTTGCTGGCTATGTATGCGGGGAGTTTGGAAGTTTTTTTTTAAACAATTTTTAAAATTCATTTGCAAAAGATAAATTTGGTGTCAGGCGAAAATAGTTTCTGATAGTGCATGAAATCATAATTTTGAAAAAACTAAAAAGCAATATGATGGTTTAAAACCCGCACTTGGAATTCTTTACATACATATGTATATCTCTCTTGTAATTGTTTATATCTCACTCTATATCACAATAAGTAACCCGCACTTATATGTAATTGTTTATATCTTACACTACATATATCACAATAAATACTCGTAACCGAATTGCAAGAATAACAAAAAAAAAAACAAAAAAAGGAGATTTAGTTGCCTAGTTAAAAACAAAAGAATTTTATTTAAATAAAATTTAACCAGGACTTTATAACAAACAAACTGTTGTCATCTCTCTCCCATGCCTGCCAGATAAAACATCACATTAAATCCCTGCTTAAACTACCACTAATTTATTATTTGTGGTTAGTGGTGCATGCCCATTTGTAGTTTTCAATTCTTTATACAACATGCAACAAAAACTTCTATTTTGCATGTTGTGTGGTGAAATGTAAGTAAATCCATCGGAATATCCTACCACCACATCCACCACTTAACGAAATCAACTCTAATCTACAGATTATAATGATTGCAATTATTCTCATCCTTACAAATTGTCCAGCTGTAGTAGATATACGACTATGTATGCACTTTGTTTGAAAAGAGGGAATTTCCAACTCAGGTGATTGTCAAATTATTTTTACTAGCTTAAGTGACAGTTCGACATACATATGTATGTATGTATAGTATGTATGTATGTGCGTACATTTTCATTGTTAGAATAGACTGACTGACTGTACTTAAACTACCTGTTGGTTGTTTGGTTGATTAGTTGGTCCTGGTATTTTCCCAGATTGTTTGGAAAATCCCAAAAAAAAAAATGAAAACATTGATCAGTCAGTGCAAACAATGGACAAGAAAACAACAAGTCATAATGGAATTTAGTTAAAAAGGCTTCTTATTCTTCTTCTTCTTCTTCTGCTTTCTATTCATTGATGATCTGCTGCAGCTTTAAACAAACGACACCACACAAAGGCTAAAATAAAGTACAGAGAGATTTAATAGATAAAGTAGAGGGGTCATATAAGAATTAATAATAAAAATAATATTAATTTTACTTTGCTTTGTTTGTTTTAAAACAGGCTGAGTATTTGTATTGTCTGTTACATGCATATTATCTTTATTGTTGCTGTTATTGTTGTTGTTGTTGTTGTTGTTGTTGTTGTTGCTGCTGCACTAAGGCGACATTCTGTCTGGCGATTCCAGTTCTTTCATATTCTTTTGTCATACATACCTTACTATTTCTAATGTAAATGCATACATAGATAAATATATGTGGACTTTGTATGCATATGTACATATGTGTAGTCACTGCACTGTGGTGTAATCTAAACTCAGCATTAGCCACCTGCGCTGAGTGGCTGAGAGCCGTTTTAGCCCAGCCGTCGAATTATTTTTTTCGGCTTAAGAACGCCTTAAATTTAGGATATGATTTATTTTTTGTTAAGTTTCAGCAGTTTATTTCCTTTTTCGTTGCGGTGGAAACGACGTGAGATAAAATATTGGCCCTTATCGGGAATAAAAATTGAGAGCTTTAGTCAAATCACTGCACTCGTTATCGAACGAAATTACGAAATATTTCAATAGAGTTTATATGGCAACATTTTAAAATTTCGAACCGTATCGAATGGCGTAATTTGCCCCCCGGAGTCAAATTACTGCACTCGATATTGCATGAAAATTAAAAATATTTTAATGGAAATATGTATATTTAGTTTTTTCGTAATATGTATTTCGTAATTTGCCTCCAATTCTTTTCACTTGAAACTGGGGGGCAGTCAAGGGGTATTTAATTTTATCCCCAAATTGAAAATACCCTACGAGAAATATCTATGTAATAGTATTTCGATTTGTACTGCAATTAATTTTACTTTCACTTCCGATTAAATGTAAGTTAACAAGTAATTACATTAACTCTAAAAGCTCAGTTAGCCAACTGTAATGGCATGTAGCTGCAACAGTAGGAAACAGATGATCGATATTGTTATGTGAAAATAAGTGAAAATCGTTATTGAGATGTAAGAGGAATGTCAGAATCTGTGCATTACTTTTCACATAACGATATCGATCATCTGTTTCCTACTGTTGCAGCTACACTCCATTGCAGTCGGCTAAGTGAGCCTTAAGGGCCAATTTTTGGGTTCGAGATTAAACTTAAATTCTTTCTCTAATTACTCCCGGTCCACTTGGAATTTTTGCTGCGGCAACTTTTTATTTTTTAGTGACAGAGCGATATAGGAATACAAAATTTCTATTTCAACACAAATTCAAGAATTGCTGCAACAAAAGTTGCAAGTCTGGACCGGTACTTAGTTAATCCGAAAATTAATTTAATCTAACATGAATTGGTTTTGATGTTTTTGAGACTTCTTCTTGTGCGTATTACTCGTAGCACCAAGTCTGAATTAGTCTTTGGCCAATAACTGATAACAAAACTTTTTGAGGGGGCACCGATTTTCGAAATCTTTGGAGGCCCATAAAAAAATTGGTCTCCAAAATAGCTAATATTTAATAAGTGCTACCTATTAAACCTAAACTGTTAAGAGCGTGTGGTTTTTTCAGTGTTGCACAGTGTAATTAATTTTATTACAAAAAATAAAATAAAAAATCTGCCCGAAAAATGCAAAGATCTGATAGAACAGTTTCGAAAAAAAATTTATGGGATATAAAAGATTAAAAAAGATTTTGTATTTTTCAGAGCTCAGGATGTGCGTTAAGTTTTATAAAAATCGGTACAGGAGATCCACTTAAAATGAAATATTAAATTTTAATGGGAGCCATTTTTTCAAATAAAAAATTGTGTCTATTTTTGAGCTCAACGTGGTCGTAAGTTTCGTAAGAATCGGTTGAGTAGAACCACGTGAAATATAATAATAGATTTTAATGGGCGTAGACCCGCCCATTTTTACAATTTTAAAGTTGTATAATTGCAAGAACCAAAAAGATTTCGAATATCATAAAATCAAATAAAAAAATATTGGGCGTTTCGCCGCCCAATTTTTTTTTACAATTGAACCAATGGGAAGCTATACCCTTTCAGACAAAAAAACCATTTATACAATCGGTCTAAAATGTACCGAGTTATGAAGTAACACCAAAAAAAAAATAGAGACGAATTTATAACCTCCTTTTTTGAAGTTGAAATTTAGTTTTTTTTATATATCTTCTCAAATTACGCGGTAGTCTGCTATCAATATCTGTCAAATACAAACTTATTGTCGCAGCTCGTTCAAATTTTGATAGGAGCCAATTGACAGATGCCTGGCAGGAGCAGTGGTTCACGTCAGAGAATGACAATAAGTGCTAAAAAAATATACTTAAGTATTTACTCTTAATTTTAGCAACTGCGTATACTCATAAACAAATCTAATGCTCACATATTTGCTTTCAATGAACTATGACTATAGCCGACTCCAACACACAAGAGTATATATAATTCATTTTTGCGAATAACTTAAATACTCTACAACTATAATTACAATAAAGGCACACGCGTATTGAGTGTCTGTCATACTGATACTCGGAATATAATTATACTACTCAGATTACGCATAATGATAGGAAGCTATACTCTCTCAGACAAAAAAAAAAAAAAAAAAAAAAAAAAGGAATTTTTACAATCGGTATAAACTAAAATAGAGACGAATTGCTAAGCTCCTCCTTTTTTGAAGTTGGTTAAAAATAGAGAAAATTCATAGTACCAAATTCAAAGTGAAATGCTTAAAAAACTGTCAAGTGATTTTATATCGTCAGGCTCTTCGCTGACCGTTTCAAATCACGAGATTGCAAATATTTTTGTGAAAATATATTGTAAGCCAAAAAAGAAAATTTTCTTAACATTGCGTTCAATTCGGTGATTGGTAATCGTAAAAGAAAAATTTTTGCAATGACAAGCCCATGCAAAAATCATCAAAGATGATCCAAATTTGCACTACTTACGGATATACATTTTCAATACTTTTTGCGAAAGGTTTTTTTTTAACTTTCTACTCAAGACAAAAATTTTCAAATTAAATCTTAATCTTAAAATTTCTCGATAGTACATCTTCTTGGCGCTTTATGTCATTTGATAAGCACTTCAAAATAATCGGTTTAAAATTTTTTTGTTTGCTTTCTATTCGTTTTAAGTAAATTGTAGAAAGGTGGCAAAGTTACAATACATAAAAGTTTTTAAGATGGAAATATGTCCATTAAAAATATTTTAATATTGCAACTCTGGCGTTCATTCACTTTTGTTGGTCCTTAATATTTTAAAACTTTTTCTTACCGTTTATTTATTTTATTTTGCTTTGCTAAATATATGCTTATGTGGAACTCATATTACGCCATAAATACGCAGTTTGTTGTACAGCAAATTGCAATTTTATGCTAATTTGTAAATTTTTACAGTAAGTGAGATAAAAACCAAATAAAAACACCCACGTGCAAAAAAATAAAAAAAAAAAAATAAAAAAAAGCTGACAAACACAAAGGACTTAAAAAAAATTTAAACCAACCCACGCTTTTTGATAATTCAAAAGGAGAAAAAAACACATTTAATTTGTTTGAAAGAGCAGCTCAATACAAGCAGTTGTTTGAATTAATTTGTATGGAAATGTTTAAGATATTCGTTGCTTATATCGTCGCTGTTTTAACTAACTGACCTAACTAACATTTTAAAAATTTAACAGGAGAGCAGCTTCTATGGTTGATTTATACATTCATTCATATGGCTGCGTCAGAAATCTTTTTACTATATAGGCTTTTGTGCCTATATGTTTACAGTCGTGAAAATTGTTGACAATGTGTTTTATGACTTACAAAGTCTAGTAGTGGACTTAACTCATTTTTCAAAAATATGTCAGTTAGGTCAGTTAGTTAAAACAGCGACGATATGATCTAGTTTAAATTAAAGTATTTTTGAATATGATTTGATATGTTTTAGAGATGAAACTGTGAGTAATGTTTTGCTCACGAAACATTATAAAAGTCTCTTGTGTATTTACATTAATATTCCTGCTCAAAGCTGTCTTCCTAAGACGCATGTCGTTGCCAGACTACTTGAGGGAAAATAATACAACTATCGATCGCAATATTCACGGTCAAAATGCATGACCGACCTGCATTATAATAGTATTAATGAAATTTTTTCTGTATGAGTCACATCGACGATGCTTGAAGCAAAATCTTTATTGTTTTTGTTTGATTTTTGCACATGCATGTACACAACACAAACATAACAAGATAAGCTATTCAAAACAGTAGCTTATACATCTACAGTGGAGGAGCAGTGGTGAGTACATGTTTGTATCTTCTGCATTTGAATGCGCATAAAAATAGTATAATGAAGTGATTTAATTTTAGTTTTTTGAATTATATTTATTATTTAGTTGCTAACATAAATGCTTTTAAAACAAAACAAAAACCTACACATTCAAAGAAAAAACCAAATAAAATTAAAATAACTCGCATGTACTCACTTTTGCACCGTCAGGCAACATTTAAAATATGATGTATTTTTAGTACTTGATCCATAGCCATTTATTTTGGAATGCTTTATTTATACTTTTGATCAATTTTTGGATAATTTCGCCTGGAATTTTCTGCCACTCCAGCTGCACACATTGCCACAGCTCGATTCAGATAGATGGAGCCGTTCGATATTGTGCCGACCATATTTTCACAATTGACCAGAAATTCTCAATTGGATTGAGGTAGGTACTTTGCGGAGGTGATTGTGCCAATATACATTTTTCCTTTTCAGCCATTCCTCAAATATTTTTGAGGTTTGTTTCGGTTCTCCATCCTCTTGAAATACGACTTCTTTCTCGGGATGTGCGATCACGTCTAGAGAATCGAGAATATGGGTCTGGAATATATTCAAATAGTATTATTTTCTTATGTTGTTATAAATTTTTTGCAATGGACCAATATGCCACCATGTAAAACAATCCCGCACCATGATGTTGCCTCCGCCCTACTTGACCGTTTCTTTAATATGGTGTCGTTGAATGGTGTCCTACCAGGCAACACAAAAATTGGACTGTTGATGACTGGAAGCGCGTAATATGGTCAGATATGTTGAAATTTAACTGATATCAGTCGGATAGTAAAGAGTATTAGTGACGCCGACAGCAGGTACGCCAATATCATTCTGTGCGGTTGTACATCATGGTGTGGGATTATTTTACATGGTGGCATTGGTCCATTGGTCCATTGCAAAAAATTTATAGCATCATGAGATAAGAAGACTATTTGAATATATTGCAGACCCATCCTCCCGATTTTCTAGACGTGATAGCATATCCTGAGAAAGATGTTATGTCGCAACAGAATGGAAACCCGAAAAAACCTCGAAAATAGTTAAGGAATGGCTGACTGGGAAAAATTTTCAATTAATGCAGTGGCCTCCATAAAGTACCGATCTCAATCCAATTGAGAATTTGTGGCCAATTGTGAAAATATGGTCGGCACAATATCGAACGGCTCCATCTATCTGAATCGAGCTGTGGCAATGTGTGCAGCTGGAGTGGCAGAAAGTTCCAGGCGAAATTATCAAAAAATTTATCAAAAGTATAAATAAAGCATTCCAAAATAAATAACTATGGATCAAGTACTAAAAATACATCATATTTTAAATGTTGCCTGAAGGTGCAAAAGTGAGTACATGCGAGTTATTTTAATTTTATTTGGTTTTTTCTTTGAATGTGTAGGTTTTTGTTTTGTTTTAAAAGCATTTATGCTACCAACTAAATAATAAATATAATTCAAAAAACTAAAATTAAATCGCTTCATTATTACTACTTTCAACTTTCAACTACTACTACTTGCCTTCAAATGCAGAAAATACAAACATGTACTCACCACTGCTCCCCACTCTACTTGTCAAATTCTAAACGTAAAAAGTTTCGGTATATAGTTTGTCAATTGTGTTGCATTTAGCTTATGTACAGGGAAACCAGTAATATGCTATAAAAAAGTGTATTATGCGCATAAAATATGCACTAGAAACTTGAAAATATGCACTAAAAACTCAAAAATATGCTCTTAAAAATAAAAAAATAAATGAAAATATATTCAAAAATTCAACAGTATTTTCATATAAAATAAGACAAAAATAAATTAAACAAAAGAAAGCAAACAATAAAAAAATTAACAAAGAATAACTGCCTTATTATAAACAATAATTTGTGTTTTAAGGGCACGTTAAAACAAAATTGCCAAAATTTGACTAAAGCAAATAATATAAATAATTTTTTTTTTTTTTTTGGATACTCGTGAAAATTTAACTTCGATTTCAAAAGAGATCAAGATATCAGAATTAACACTTTGTAACTGTATTTTGGATAAATAAGACAAGATTTTTATTTAAAATTTTTCTTGCATTAAACAACGAAGTATTGACATAGCTTTTCAAATAACAATCGTTGCCTGCCACATCTAAGTAATCTTTTATACATTGACAATGTTCCTTCAACGTCTACTCGGGGCAGAGTCCGTCACAACTAGCAAACCCAATTTTTATTCAAACTATATAATAACTGTATATGTATATTAATATATAAACATGGAACATTGGAAATGAGATTTAGATGGTGAAAAATAAAAATAAAAATCTTGAAGGCATATTAAAATAAAAAAAAATCTATAAAGTATAAAAATATGCCCTAAAAGCGTAAATTATGCTCTAAAAATTTAAAAATATGCGTGTAAGACTGATATATGCAAAAACATGCTTTAAAGGGTAAAATATGGAAAAATATGCACTAACAAATCGATGCCAAAAATCATAAAAAGTTCTGAAACGGATAAATATCTTGTCCCCGCATTAGTACGTCATACAAGAAAAAACATGCAAATGCTTATGTATAAGATGATGTTAGTTTAGCGTGCAATGCATGCACGTGTATGCCGAAACCATCATGCACACGTACACGATGCTTGTGTCATGCATTTTGACCGTGAACAGTGCCTTTAGACTTCTCGTATTCCAAATAAAAATTGCTGCCAAATTTGTTCATAGTGACGGCACTCGACTCACTTACATCTGGCTGGTGTAAGCAGCACCTTTACCTGGTGCCTTAAATATAATTGAGGCGCACAGATTGTTTGACATTTTATCAGTCAGAGCAGCAGACATTGTAAATTCAAGTACATACTACACCACGATGAGATTGCAATTCGAAAAAGAAGAATTGCAATAGATCGACATTTAATATGCTCTGAGTGGAAAAAAGTAACGCTGACGACGATCAGCCCCGGCTAGAAAGTTAATTAAAATACGATTACATTTATTTACGCAGCAAAACTTAAGAAGGCATGTTTTTTTCTCTAAGATGAAAATAAAGAAAATCAAATCCCAAATAAACAACCATGCAGCCAACCAAACAAATATTAGCTGCCACACAAAATATATCAAAGAAAAGATACTCATGACAATCTCTTATTTAATTTCAATCAAAATGATGGATGAGTTGCATATTTTTTTGCGTTTGCTTTGTTTGTTCAAATTGTGCAATTTATTTTAAAGGAAAAAATAAAAAAAAAGCAAAAACCTTAATATGATGCCACAAACTGTGACAGATGCAAATGTTGTACGAGTATCTATCTAGTGGTGTTGTTGCCCATAATCAAACAATAAAAGTGTCAACTTTAAGTCACAGAGAAGCAACAGAAACTCCCTAGAAAAAACCCTAAACGAATTGCGTCAATGCACTCGTAACTAATCAAAATAGGCAACAGCAACAACAACAGCAACAACAACAACAACAACAACACGTTTATTTGAACATTTAAATGGAAAAACGTATGTTCATACTCATATGCAGTAAAAAAAAGAATTGCTAAAGATTAAAAAAAAGTAGTAATAGGAATTGCAATCATGAATAAATAATCAATAGATGATTTTTTTTGCACAGCGATTATTTCTTTTGTTGATTGTTGCAAGGGGTGAGGAAGGAGGGACATGTAGGAAAGAAGAATTGTCATGGCTGTTCCACATTTTTTTTTAAATTGTTTTTACTAAGATGTTTGCCGTGTGGTGGCCTTTTGAACTTTTGCATTATGATTTGCATATGATTGATTTGGAAATAATCGTAAAATTTTCATGTTGGTAATTTTATATTTCTTTAATTCTTTTGTCTAGTTATTCATCTGAACGTATTTTGCAAATCAGTTCCCAAGGATCAATCACTTACATATTTTCACAAATGGCGTTTTTCAATTTTATCGTCATTTTCTTTCCGCTGTAAATTATTATCATTTAAACAGTTTTAAATGGAAATATTCAAAACTAAACTCTTTATTTTTTAAATATTAGATTTCAAAATCTAATATTTGTATTTATTTTTACTACCCTGGACAACATGTTTATATATAACAAAAATTAAAAATTTTAAAAACCCCCGACTTTTTTCAGAAAAGATGTTGTTATATCTTCTAAACGGCTGGACCGATTTTTTTCAAACATAGCTAAGAACCCTCTCGATCAAGTCATCTTTCAAACAGAAAAAAACTAAATGAAAATCGGTCCAGCCGTTTAGCCTGTACGTGGACACGGACAGACACACAGACACACACTACAAACTTATAACAACCCTTTTTTTAGTCGGAGGTTAAAAAGAAAAATGAAGATGCTACGGTCTGCTTAAAAAGGTGTGTGAATTGGCTACATTGCAGTTGATGTAAACGGTATAGATTTTCATAAAGATTTTACTCAAAATCTGCTAGATTTTGGGCAGGTGTAAATAGCCTATTATAAGGAAATTTAGCTTCGCTAGAAAATGAACCCCAAGACAAAGTTATCTTTGTAAAAAAAAATATAAAAAATTGTGTTAATGAACTTTTTCTGAAATGTTGAAGAATTTATTTAAAAAAACAACTACTTTCTCAAAAAGTGTCCAGTAGCTGATCTACTCTGTAATTCGAAACGAAAGAAAATGCTTTCGAATTAGCATCTAATTAACATACAAATTCGAAAGAATTTTCTTTCGTTTCGAATTACAGAGTAGACCCCCCAGTTTAACAAAAAATTATTTTCATATTTATTTACTTGTTTCAAAATGGCACTGCTTAACAAAAGTACCAATTTTTTAATTGCAATTTTTTTTTATATTTACTCAACGCCTGTCAAAACGAATACAAATTTAAAATATTTGTTTGTTGTTGATTAAACACGTCTATAAATGCATTTCGTTGCTGCTTAGGCAGCTCATAAGTAGACTTCAACCACAATTCAAAAAAAAGCTTACAAAACCCCAATGTTTATAGACAAACTCCCATTAAATTATTGAGAATTACAAGGCTGCAGTGTGGTGTATAAATTTGAGTCCACTGTCTCAGTAAATAATTAACCAACACCTGTAAGTCGACGAAATGCAAGATCTGCCTAAAACAGAGTCGTTGTATGTGATAGTGTAAAGGAGAATCTGAGGCAGTGGATTCCACGTTGGTCACAAGAACTTTGCCACAACTTGGCGAATTTTGCGTCGTCAACTGACCCAGGAGGTAAACGAACAGTTGGAAACTGACTTTAGTTTTCATCCAAAAATCACTTTCAGCGATGAGGTTCATTCTTGGGTGAATAAGTACGTCAATAAACAAAATTATCGAACTTGGGACGATGTCTATCCATATTTTATTCAAGAACGTGCAGTGCATCCGGAAAAGTCACTGTTTGGTGTTGATTCCCGTCAGCGGCGATTGCTGTAGGCCGACGATCTTTTTTTTTTTACAAATGCTACAATGCAAGACCATTTGCACAAGATTGTGAATTGGGGTAATAACATCGATAGGCCTTTCAAAATATCAAATTTCGATGGTACTCGTATCTCACAGACAATTAATTTTATTTAAATTTTAAGATAGGAAGCTCTTAATGTTGAACCCTTTATGTATATGTATGTGTGCATGTACATATATCGAGCCATAACCGCAAAAAAAGACTAACCGATACATGTTTTGGACCTCGTTTTTTTTTTGGAGAAAGTCGGTTATTTACGATCGCAAATGATCGATTTTGGTCAAAAAAAATTAAGTTAGAAATTTGTGTTATTTAAGCTTTTTTGACGGCACGATATGAAATACATAAAAATGCAGACATATGAACATATCGTTATCTTAATATAGATAGGCCCTAACTCATTATTTTTTAAAATCTAGTTTTTTTATATAATTCGATAGAAGAATATCTATTGTATCAAAAATGCAAAAATTTCGATTTAAAAAAAATGAGTTATTACCTTTCTTTATTAAGGAAACGATATGTATGTATATGTATTGTTTGTGATTTTTGATATTCACTGTCTATTGAAAATCGAGTACCGAATGTCAAATTCATAAAATTCATATGAGCTGGCAACACCATCGAAAATTTCGTTCGAAAGCTTTCACTTATGTAAGAAAATCCATAATTTGCTGTGCAGGTCTAAACTTATTTTAATTTCCAGTACTTAGTTTGTATGAGCGAGCCTTGAGCACAATATTTTAAAAATTTGCATGTTTCAAATTACATATTTACTTGAAATAGATGTATAATAAAAAACTTTTTATAAATGTTCATGTGTGGGCGAATTTCCTAAATTTTAGACATGACCAAACCTTCTGAAATAAATTTCAAGGGAGTAAGAAGCATCTCTCAATTGTTTTCCGAATCTAGTCAGTTCCAGTAAACTTTCATTTTCAGTTGGCAGACACATTTTTATGTTACTTTATAATTTTAAACTGAATTCAAAATAGCAGGAAGTTCTCAATTCGGTTTATTTACATAAATACATACATATGTGCTCCTATGTATGTTGATATTTCTTTGTGTGTGTCAGCTGATGCAATATTTTGAACAATCACAGTGAGAGACATTCACAATAGCCACATTCTTCGTGGAATGCGCGTCATAATACTAAAAGTGGAAGTACATAACACGCGTTCAATGCGCTAATCCGATACACGCATCTGTCAAAAAAGTTGAAATAGCGTGTTTTCATAAGGCAAATTGCATAGAGAAGTTCGCGACTCGCGCACCTCTCAAAAAGTTGAACATTCTTCAACTTTCACGCGTTGTATACAAAATGACAGCTAGTGTTGCCAGATTCATAAGTTAAGATACACAAAAAATATTAGAAATTCATTTTTTTTTTATTCACAATAGAAACAAAAATGCATTAAGTGTTTAAAGAAAAATGCAAGACAAAAAATAGCCGCAAAGGCTTTAAATTTAACAGCTAAAATAGCTTCAAAGGCGTTTTGTGTAACTTTAAATTTGTGTAGCGTTGAACGTTTAAAAAGCCAGAAAAACGTTGCCGCGTAACGCGTGGTATGTACCTCCACCTTAAATGATAATCAGCGATGCCAATTTAGCGGGTTTCGCGCTAGATTTAGTGCGTTTTAACTATGCCAAGCGCGCTTTTTTTCGTCTAGCGCGTTTAATAAAAAAGCTCTAAATTAGCGCGTTTTGAATAAAGTCAATAAATATCATTTTAGTTCAATATTTTTTAACCTTTTTTGTATAAATTTAACAATTTTCTAATATCCAAAACTCTGATAAAAATTTTTTAAATTACTTAATGATTCAGCTGTCGCAAACAAAATTCGTTTGACCTTGGTTAGAATTAAAAACGCATTTTAATACTGTAATGACAAATATTTTGAAATTTCACAATTAAAAATATGTACTACATAAATGACCCAAAAAATGTACATAACTTACAAAGCATCTACTATAGCTGAAGTACAAAAAGCATTTGAATCGCAAAACTATTCGACAATTTATATGTTTTTACAAAGTTTTACAAATAAATTAGAAGTAAAAAAAAACTAAGGATTTCGATGATTTGGAAGGCGATTCTGATTCTGTATTAAATGATTTTAGTTTAATAATAATAATAATGTCGAGGAAGCAATATTGCAAAATCTGAAAAATTAATTGTGATACTAAACATACATCGACTTTTATTGAAATTTAATTTAGCGCGTTTTTGCTATAAATATTTGACAATGCTGTAACTTAGCGCGTTCTAGCGCGTTTTGAGAAGGGTAGTAGCGCGTTTGGATTATAAATTGTTGGCACCGCTGATGATAATTCCTTCGATCGGCTCATAGTATGAGCCCAGATACATATCGATAATCTAATTTAAAATACACACATACATACATACTGATGTATTATTTTTCACTGACGAATGAGTGATATTTTGTGATTTTTTTTTTTTTTTTTTGGTTATTTGTTATATTAACATAAACATTTTGAACTTAAGTAGTTATATTAGCCCAATTCACAATCTTGTGGAAATGGTCTTACATCGTTGCATGTATATTGATAGTCACCACTTAACAATTCTTAGTGGTGAGTATCAATATACTATACCACTTTGCACATGCAACGATGCAAGACCATTTGCACAAGATTGTGAATTGGGCTATTGTGTACGATTTAATTATTTCTAGAAATACATATATGTAATTATATCTTCATTCTTTAGAGAGTTTCCTAAATAAATTAAACAATAAATGACAGAATTGTTGGTGTTGGTTCTTTAATGTTTTTGTGCAGCAATTTATTTTATAACTCGTTATTTATTTCCAATATTAATACTCCTTTAAAGTTGTTAATCTTTAAGTTACGAGTACTACATTATTTCCATTAGCCCAGTTAAAACATTTATGATTCCTAAATCATTTTTTGTAGTAAAAAAAGAATCAAAACATTTCTTTGCACTAATCGAACATACACGATCGATTGTTGGGGCTTGAATTAGTCGTATCTTGTGTGCGAGTGTGTTATTGTGCGTTTGTGTGTGTGTGTGTGTTGAATGATCTCAAGTGCTTTCTGTTAACGATCATGCGTGGAGTTATAAATAAAAAATAAAAGAACAAAGTCAAAGAGCAGCATACGACTACATAAGGATATAATGGAAAAGAACACATTGATTGGATTAACAATTATTCATTCGGTAGGTGGAGGAGAATACATATGTATATGTAAATATGAATATATGTAAATGTATCGAGCGAGATACTTGTAAAGAAAAGATTGGCAAGACGTTATTGTAAAGCAGCTCATTAGGCTCCATTCTATAGCACATATGTATAGCACATACACACATTCGAGTTGGTTTAGAATTGTATACATAAGTATTTTTTTTTATTTATCTTTCCCCCACTTGTGCTCAGTCCAGTTTATGTTTTGTAGTGTCATTGTTGGCCTGAATGCTCTCGTTTGTATTGGAGCAGCCAGCCAACTTGGTTGGTTTTGTTTGTTAAAAAATAGTAAAAAGAAGAAGAAAAAAAGTGTATTTGTCTTGATTTTGATGTCTGTTTTGTTTGTGCCACATTGTACAACTGGCATTTGTTGTATGACCGACCATTATAAAAGTCCATACAAATAATAACAACAATATTAATAATAAAATAAATGAAACTGAAGAACGATCGACCGACCATTTAACTACATATTAAAAGCACCCTCGAATTTTGAATGCACGTAAATAATTGGTAATCCACTGAATTAGGAGATCAATATTTTCATTTGAATATTTTGTTAATGCTTTTTTCCAAGAAAAACCTAAATGTCTGACCCAACTAAATCAAGCCAGACTCAATGGAACCTCAGGTTACATTGACATTTATTTAAGTCAGCTTGAGTGGTTTTTTTCTCTCTCTCTCTCTAGACTACTAATTCCATTAAACAGTTCTGCAGTCAATTACGGATTGTGCCTGCGTATCAGTGTCAATTGTCAAACACGTCTATCTATCATGGCACACTTTACTGGTTACTGGTTTATTTAATAATTTTTTTTTCTCTCTTTAGCTCATTGCATTTATGACATTTAAGTCGATCAATTTGTGTAAAATTATTATTGTCTGAAACAAAAATTGCTTAGACGGTTCAGCTTATGAAACTTGAAATTGATTTTATGTAAATATGTATGTATACGAGTATTCATGTGTGTTTAAATCAAACTAATAGGTATTTTGGCAGGAAGTGTTAAAGAAATTTATTTTTTAATAATATTTTTTGCAGCAGTTTTTAATGCTAAAGGTTGCTTGAAATACATAGATAAATGTGTTAAGGCTAGGATTCACTATCCTAAAAAAGACACCCAGCAAAAATATGCATCTACCTGAAACAGGTAGGTAAGCGAGAGGAGAGAGAACCGAACTCTCCCTTGCCAACCTGCTTAGGTATACTATGACTTTTGTTCGTAATGGTCCCAATTTGCAAGGTCTCCACGAATGAGCTTTTTCTGCACATCCTAGATCAATGGTCACCAAGAAGAGAAAATTCTTAAAAGCAGAACAGAACTAATACATGTTTAGTGCTGTTCCACTGAAAAAAAGCTCTTGTAAATGTTTAATTGGGTGCATGAAAAATATTTTTATGGGTTAATTTTATATGAATTAACGTTTATATGTAGTGGTGCCTAAGACTGTATGTACTAGTTTTTTTTTCAATTTCTGGATACATACTCGACACTCAGCACCTACAAAAATATTTAAGCCAAATAAAAACTTATTTTTTAACTATATATTCCACATATTTTGTCTATTTTTTTATAGCATTAAAAAGTACTGTTATAAACAGATTTAAATTAGATAATTTATTTACATAAATAATATAGAAAAAAGAAATTAAATCATTTTGGTGGTATTTGAATATTCTCGGTGTATTTTTTTCATAAAAAATGCGACAGAAATCCGCTCATTTTGTGTGTTTTATGCTCTTGCTTTAGGTTTTTGTTAGTAGTTGTAGCAGAATGCTAGCAGAGCCCTCAGGGCAATGGGATGGTGGACTATGTCCTAGATGCATTAAATTCAAGTCTTTGTTATATTTGTAAAATCCTTTTGTGATATATTACTTACTTTATTTACTTACTTTATTTACTCTTACATTAAGTTTTTGTTAGCCAATAACTTTTTATATTTATTTATGCATTAAATGGTAAAAATACAATTGAAAACTATTTTTTGTTCGCTCATTGAATCATACACAATTCAATTGAACAATAAAAAATTAAATCACGAAGTAAAAATCTCATTCGCATCGAAATTTATATCCACGTATGTATACAGAAAAAAAACCCTGCATTAAATAAACAACTTTAATTGAAAAATAAAACCAAAAATCTATTAAAAATGTAATTGAGTCAATTAAACTTTGTAAATAATAAAATTTTTTAACAAAAGTTTAATTGACTGGAATACATTTTTAATTGATTTTCGGTTTTATATTCAATTAAAGTTTTTATTGCAGGAATATTTTTTTCTATGATAAGAGAGAGAGAGAGAGAATGCACTATAAAAACTTTTTAGTATTTGAGTAAAAATAGCCGACCAACTTCGTAGTGTTTGAGGTTAATTTCATCACTCGTTTACGTTATTGCATACTCGTAAAGCAGAGGGGATGGATGCATGGATGCATGCATGGATGTTTGCTTTTCCTTATCTCGGAAACGCTTAATTGATTTTTGGTATGTTTTCAATTAAACGTTTTATCGCAGGGAAATTTTTTTTCTGTTTACTTGTACGAATTTTATTTTTGCTAGACAAAAATTCATTAGATCAGGGTTGTATTTTATCAAAAGTCGTATGATTGTTTAGGATAGTGAGGCCTAGCCTTTAATATTGCCGTTTGTATCGAAATGGACCTCGTCTGACATAAAGATATGGTTGAGTATATTTTTGTCCTCTTTGACCATTCGCAGAATCCTCTGGCAATATTCCAAGCGGAAAGGCAATTCCGCGAAGCTTGATTTGCTTGCGATTTGAACTTTATAGGGAAACAATCTCAAATTTTTATATCGAATTGTCTGCAAGGGCTACCTAGTTATACTCCAGCAGCAACTATTTCTTGTATACTAATTGGGGGATTTTTGTTGCAAGACCTTCGGGAAACTGTACCATATTCGGCGAAAGAGTTTGTCGATTTCATTATTGTCCACCTGCTGGGAGCCATTCTGCCAAATGTGCGTTGAAACTCGCTGTCCAAACCGAATACTTACGTACATATTTCATCGTTCCAATTTTGCGACCTAAAATTAAAAAAAATCAGTTATTATTTATTTATATTTATATAATAGTAAATAAATTTACAGATTAATATTCAAATATAGGAACTAGCTGTAGTGGCCCGCGTCCTTAAAAATCAGTTATTTCTTTTACTTAGAAAAACAGCTATTAAATTTTATTTTGCTATTTAAGAAGTGTCAATTTTTCTGTTAAAGTGTTATCAGTATTTCGAGGCACCCTTTATTTAATTTAATTTCATTGCAATTGCTTTTCGTTCGATTTTATCCAAATTCGTTGAAGTCAATTTATGTAAACAATGTGACTGATATTGTGACAAGTGCCATTTGAATAGACATTCTCTTTACGCATTCATTTGTACTTTGTTGTTTGTCTGTTTGTGTTTAAGCACAAAAATAATGACATTGAAAACTTACACACACTTACATACACACATATGCAAGTATGTATGTATATATGTAATTACAATGTATGTATGTATGCCAAATGACACACCTATCCCGAACCCAGGTTGTCATTGTTAAACTGTGTTTTCATACGAGGGCTACTATTTATATTTCGTGAAGTGGCAACACTAATGCCAATAGCTAAAATCTGGCAACACCATAATAAAGTTAGAAATTTTTTAGCATAAACGTATTCACAACGTTTTGATGTACAAGTGCTATTTATAAACAGTAAACATATACACTGACTTCAAAAAAATCAATTTGACAAAAAAAAAAATTTAAATTTCAAGAAAAGGTTTTCGTTGGATTATTTTTCACAATTTTCGACAACAAGAATGTGTCGATGAACTCACTTTGTTGGCGATAAAGCTCCATCAAAAACCGTATATCGCTGGTATAGTGAATTCAATAGGTTGTTGTGCCACAAAACATCGATGCATTGCGTGAATTGATAATGCAAGATCGCCATGTGACATTATGACTTGGAATACGACGATTTCGTTCTAGACTAAAGAACATAGCAACATTTTTTTCTTTAATCTAGTACAAAATCGTCATGGTCGTAGTCAAAATACGACACTCGTAATTAGGTCCACTGTGATATAGAGGCATTCTTCCACATTAGTTACCCTTCAATACATTCGATTTTGCATGAACACTTGGTTGTAAAAAAATTTGTTCTCGTTAATGTCCCCATAATTTATCAATCGCTCAAAAAAAAAAAAAAGCTGGCGTCAAGTGATGTAAGGAAATTATTAATCAGTTCAATAGTGGTGCTTCAAAAGACTTGTATAAATTCGTGACAGGTGACGAATCATGGATATATGCTTATGAACCGGAAACAAAACGGCGATCGACCGTCTGGGTGTTCCAAGACGAGCTAAATCTAACAAAAGTTGTTCGGGCAAGAAGCACAGCGAAGTAAATGGTCGCCTGTTCCGATTGAGCACTTTAGAAGTGTCAATTCTGAAGAATCAGTTAAAGAGTTCAAAAACCATATTTTGGAGGTGTCTCAAGAGGAATAGGAAAACTGCTATGACAAATGGTTTGAACGAATGCAAAAGTTTATTGATCATCAAGGGGAATATTTCGAAAAACATAAAGCCATTTTCATTTAAAAATATTTGTTATTATTTGCTATTACCGAAATATAAATAGTAGCCCTCGTATGCAGGGATATTAGTTTTTTTTTGTGTCTCTTGTTAAACTATCTAAATCTTCCAAAACAATTTTTTTCAGTAGTCAATTCCATTCGCATAATTTCCCTTTCTTTTATTAAAAATTAACTGGGAAAGTTTTCGTTATTTGGGCCACTAAGCTTTTTAATTAAAATAAATAAAGAAGGGAAAAATAATAATTAACAACAATAAATAAAAGTTGCACAAAACGTTATTACACTCGTGCGGCATGAATACCTGATTACCAGATTATTGTACATATTGTATGTATGGTGTGAACAAAACAGGACATACTTTAATGTCCATACATTCAAGCTTGAAACGTAACTTCATACGTTTGTATGTATGTTTTGTATACAAGGGTATTTGTCTTCCGCAATCAATGCTCATTTTCGACTGTCAGTGGTTGTCAGTGTAATACAATGCCTATCACAACAATCAAAAAACGCGTCCACTAATTCAATTAAGCACTTTTGGCCATAATCGAATCTGAATCCCCCGAACGTGTCCAATCTGATTTTAATTAAGCCAGAGTGCGCACATTTACATGCTTCAAAAGCCCCCCCAAACAACAATGGAGAACCTACAAACAACATCAAAAGCAACAACAACAAGAAAAGGATCCAAAAGTATTTTTATAAATACTTCTTCCATTACTAAATATAAATATAAATAAATAAATCTCTCTCTTTGGTTGGTTGGTAAAACAACCTTTGTAAATGTGTTTGGTTGGTGGGTCTTTTGTCACAGTTTTTTTTTCTTTAATTTTTTTTTGTACTCGTGTGGTGTACGCTCCTCATGTGTTGATTGTTTTGTTGTTGCATACATATATATATATATTTTTTTTAATTTTTTGTCGCCTTTATGCTTGGAACATGTAACAAGGTGCTAAATCATTGCCTTGATATTAACCCCAAAAAATGGCACACTTAATCAATTCACACAAGTACGAACGAGTAAATAAAAGTACAACAGCTATACAAAAATAAAGTTTTCCTTTTTTTATATTTTCCCTTTCTGCCGCCAATTGAACATTTGTTCATACACAGATTTATTTCATATGAGATTATAGGTAATGTTTGGTCATTTTTACATAAATATGAGGGATTTTTTGGAGCTGGAGAAGATTATAGTGGCAACATTGCTTTCGAAAGCAACCGTTTTGAGAGAGACGCCTGTCGTATGCTTGACGCCTGCACGTGAATCATAATTTGCATTTTGACTTGGTAGCGCAATATACACGTTTGTTCGTCCACGCACTTCTTCACTGCGTTAAAAAGAATCTGAAAGAAACTGGGTTGTAATCGTCGAATTCGATAACGAGCTGATTCGATCACGTTTTTCAGTTTGAGATATAATCAAATATAATAATGTAATAACATAGTTCGATATCGAATGTCATAATCTCAAACTAAAGAAACGTGATCGATTCATCATTATCGTATTATGACATACATGAACGTAATGAAATCCCATTCAGCTTATACGATTAACGTATCACTTAATTTATTTTCGAACGATTGTCGATACGATCACGGATGTAACGATTTGAGCCCAGGTCGTTATCGAAAGACACGATTAGACATCTGGTATATTTTTGTCAACCAGAGTTGCTTGCAGTCGATCAAATAATCAGCCGTCATATAAAAAGATCTAGACATTTTGATTTTCATCAGAAAACTTGTTAGGGAAATTATTATTATAATATTTTTTTTTGTTGTTGAAGCAAACCTGTGATAACAATGAAAAATTAATAAATTGGTGTAAGTGGTTGCGACAATAAACCCGGTTATTTTACTCATGGGCAATTGGTCCATACACGTTTAGCACTTATGATAGCATAAATAATAAAGCAATACGGACAAATGATTAGTACTTTTAAACCCAAATCCAATGGCATTAATGTTTGGATGCATCACGATGCCACCAAAAAATTAGTTCTGAGAAGCAAACCCATTTTATCATTTCATGCGATTTGCTTTTAGCTTATTTTCGAAAACCGGAAAAAAAAAATAATTGAATTGGAATACGAGTACAATATTTGCCTGATTTACTATGAAGTGTTTTGAGTGTGGGCAAATTGTACTATGGCTTCGGCCATGTACTTCATTGAAATCTCATTCTGTTATGGAAAATAAAACTATTACAGTTTGTCTTATCCGCATATAAAAACAGCACCCATTACACTTTGTACTTACATGTGCAAGTTTTGCAGCAGTAAATAGTTGCGATGATGTTTCTATGGAATGTTGTATCGTTGTTCATTCCATTGAATTCTACTAGTTTGTGTTCTACAATAATATGGTCGCATTAGTCAAACAATATATTTTACGACCATCATATTGCAACAAATATGATATAAATAAGTCTTATTTATAGTTTTTGTATACCCTGCACCATACATATGGATATAGCATTTCAATCCGTTACTTTCATTACTTGCAAAATCTGCGGTGTTGCGATTGTCGAATTTATTAAATCGGGTTCGACAGTTTGTAATAGACTAAAGAAAAATGTTACATGCTTCTTTAATCTGATACAGCAAGGCAACGATTAATGGAAAAATTCGACAATCGTAAGTAACTACTATGATAACTCTAAACAAAAAACAACAACAGCTATACATTGGTTTTTGTCAGAATAGAGTGTTGCCACACAATTATTTTTGACTGGGTGCTGCCAAATTAATAATTGGTGCTTTTTGGGAATGAAATAAAATTCGAATAGAATTAGCTGACACCAAAAAAATAAATTTCAAGATAACCACCCCTATCGTGAATAACAAGTGCAATTTTTGTTCACGTGAAATTTTCATTCCCCTCGAAGGGAAAAATGCTATCGTGAATCTCCCGTGACATTTTTTCCCGCTATCAGTCCCAGTGAATGTAAAAAAAGGAAGAAGATTCGTAAAGCTTACAAATGAATTGAGAATCAGACGATTTTAAGTTAAATAATAAGAAATACACAAATATTTTTCCTAATTAATTTTTTTAACTTTAAAGTTGTATTTTTAAATATTATAGGTGCAATGGGAACAAATTCTTTAGTATACCGCCACGGTGCACCAACATGAAATTTACTGTGTGTGAACTAGTGTTGTCATTCGAACAAAAATTGTTCGAATATTCGAACAACTTTTTATCACTTTTTTTTCGAACGAACAAAAACATTCAATTTAGATTAAAAAATTATTCGAATCATTTTTGTCGAATATTCGAATATTCGAACAATTTCCTTAATTACTTTATATAATAACAAAAATTAAAAATTTTTAAAACCCCCGACTTTTTTCAGAAAAGATGTTATATCTTCTAAACGGCTGGACCGATTTTTGACTGGACTGTACATAGCTAAGAACCCTCTCGATCAAGTCATCTTTCAAACAGAAAAAACTAACTGAAAATCGGTCCAGCCGTTTGGCCTCTACGTGGACACGGACAGACACACAGATACACAGACACACACTACAAACTTATAACACACCTTTTTTAGTCGGAGGTTAAAAAGTATTTTACATTGCATTACTTTTTTAATTTGTTAACAATATGATATAAGTAATCAAATTACCAAAAAACCAAATTATAAATACTTGTGTAAGCTTTGTTTGTATGTACATACCCAGTAAAAAAAAAGACACTCCAAAGAAGTCATGAAAATGTAGAGTTTGCAGTCTGGGAGTAGTTCAAATTTCGATCCGATCTAATGATTTTTACATAGGGTTGTCATTGCAAGAAGTTCTCTTTTTCGATGCCTAGTCACTGAATTAGAAGCGATTTTAAGAAAAATTTCCTTTTTTGTGTTCTATGGTAATATTTTCATCTAGGAAAAACTTTAAAAAGTTACATATTTTAACAATTCGTTTCTTTTTATACGAATTTAAACGCGAAACAGTGTTTTCATGTAAATTTAAGCAAATAACTTCTAAATTTTAGGCCAAAATTAGTTCATAAATTTTTTTCAAAAAATCGATTTTTTTGAACATTTTGGTGAGTATTTACTAAAACTATGGAAAAACTACAAGATTTTGTGTGATTAAAATTAACTTTTACTTGGTTTTCTGCTAACTATCGGCATATTAAAAATATCGATTTTTTGGAAGCAATGAAAATGTGGTTCCTTCAGAATGACTTCCATTTTTTTTTACTGGGATATGTATGTATACATACATATGTTCGCTAAACTCATCTTTTTGGGAAAAGCTAATGCTTCTTTCATGGAATTAGAAGGTGTTTACAATTTCTGATAAAGAGATTAGAAAAAAAACTGATTTTCTCTAATCAAAAGCGTTAAAAATCGAATTATTGAACGACTTAAAATACCAAAAAGAGAAAAAAATGTATAAGTTTGTAGTGTGTATCTGTTTGTTTTTACGAGGCCACGTACAGACCAAACGGCTGGACCGATTTTTATTTAGTTTTTTCTGTTTGAAAGGTGACTTGATCGAGAGGGTTCTTAGCTATGTTTAAAGAAAATCGGTCCAGCCGCTTAGAAGGTATCACATCGTTTTTATATATATTCTGTTAGATCTGTGTGTCTTTGACGCCGTAGCTCCCGAACGGCTTAACCGATTTTAATTTGCTTTGTTTTCGTTTGAAAGGTGACATGATCGTATATCTTCTAATTTATACTTGAAGAAAATCAGTCTAGTCGATTGGAAGTTATCTTAAATTTTCTATATATTAATTTACTCTCTTCTTTTTTGCGATTCTGCTACTTCAAATGGTATTAGTGGAACATAGAGTTCTTAACTTATACTAACTACAGCGTCAACTGCGGCAAAGGTTCTTAAAATTTTTAAGTTTTGTTATTAATATTTCTAAATCTGTTATTGAAATCATATGTTTTTCTTGTGTAAAGCGGCCCATACACTACAACAGCATGCATGCGCAATCAAGTGTTTGTGCCAGCGGTTTGGTCGTGTATGGGCGTTTTGTGTGATTGTACGGTTTGCTGTAGCGATGTCAAGTAGAGTTTGATATTTTGCTCATGGTACCAGCTTGCTTGTGTTGTATATGGTGAAATTAGCTCAGTTGAGCAAAGTTGTCATGGAGTAAACATGGATTTAAGAAGTATAATTTGTTGAAACATAGTTTGTTTCAATGGAAAACAGAATTTTAGCACCTAAGTTATACTAGCTGCTAATTTTAGCAACATACCAATTATAATTGCAGCAAAAACTGTGTGACAATTCATAACCTCCCTTCCCGCAATTTTGTATGAAATGAATATTGTACCAGCTTGCTGGTATGTTGTGTGGTTCGAGCATGAATACTCAATCGCTTGATTGCGCGTGCATGCTGTTGTAGTGTATGGGCCGCTTAATGAATAATTTTTCGTTTGTTAATAAAAAAAATTTAACTAATACACACACCTGTCGTTTTTTGCAAAAAAAAAGATTATTCTAATATATATATTTTTTTATTCTTTGTTCGTTCGAATATTCGAAAGAAAGTACAAAATTATTCGCCTGTTCGAACAAGAAAAACATCATGAAATTTTATTCGAACAAATATAAAAGACGAATAATTAACAACATTAGTGTGAACCAAAGAGATACATACTCCATGGAAAAAGGTGTTGCAGGGTATTATTGTTAAGAATAATGAACTTTACTTACTAATCTTGTCCTAAAAATAAATATTTATATCTTTTAATATATTAAAAGGAAAATATCGAAATTATTCGATGCAATAATTCAGTTCACCTGCAAAAATAAAGTGAGCAAAATCAAGAGAAAAGTGAAAATATTCACGTAAAAAATATTATTCAGGGGAATCAAAACAAGAGAAAAAATTTCAAGGAAATATTATTCACGATTGCAATTTGGTGAAAAGTGGAAACATTTCGAGTGAAAAAATTTTCACGATAGGGGTGAACAAAAATTACAAATTTCAAAAACCGTTGATATATCTAGAAAAGATATGATATCTTCTAAACGGCTAGACCGATTTTCTTCAAACATAGCTAAGAACACTCTCGATCAAGTCATCTTTGTAACTGAAAAAAAAACTAAATCAAAATCGGTCCTGACGTTTGGTCTGTACGTGAACTCGTGCAGACATACAGATACACACTGCAAACTTATAACACTTCTTTTTACTTTTTACTGAATAAGTAATATGATGAAGATAGACGTGAGACAATAAACCAAATTGTTTCTGATTATAATTTAAGATATTTAAAAAAAAAAAACAAAAGCTCGAAATGCAAATTCATTCTTCATTGCAATTTAGTTGGTGTTTTTTTTTTGGAACTACAATTTACACTATATATAAACTTTTAAATCAGTTACTTTAACTATAAAACTAGTTTCTTCAGTCAAATTGCAATAGTAACTTTGCATAAAAAATATCATAACAAATCTTTATTAGTTACACAGAAAAAAATGATTTGTAAATACAATTAATTTTTTTGTTATATCAATTAAATAATTAATTGATTTTGAACCTACAACGATTTTGGTAAATACAATTAACGAAATTGTAGGTTAAAGGAAAATCTTAAAAATATTTTCAATTAAATATATCAACAAATAATTTGTTGAAATTAACTTATTTTTTCAACATTAATTTTTGTTAGATTTCAAAGTTATTTCAATTAAAGTTATTGTTATATTGCCAATGCGAATTGTTGAATTTCCATAAAAATTTTGATTATCATAATTGTTATGTTAACAATGCTGTTTATACACAATCACAATCCTCGAAACGATATTTTTTTTGTTTGCGAAAAACAGTAAATGTCTTTAGGCGGAGTTGAACCGGCAACCTCAGGACTAATAAACCAACATACTTACCTGTCAGCTAAAGAGCAACACTTTATTAGATACACAAATAATGAATACATACAAAACATGATTTCTTATTTTTCTACATGTGCGCATTCCGTTATGATATAATTTAACAAATAATTTTGTTGAGTAATTTAATTGACTACAAAAACTTTAATTTGTTATGTCAACAATGATGATTGTTAATATTTAAATTAAATATTAACAATTTGTTTTGTTGGTTGCATTTCGACGATATTTTTTTCTGTGTACATTAACCAGAAAAAATTTAATTAATTGAAATTCCAACAACAATTTACCTGAACTGTAAACTTGACAATTAAAGTTGGTTAGATTAACCTGAGTTTTTTTCAGTGTAACTATTGAAATTTAATTTCTTCATAAATGGGTGGCTTAAAGGTTAAGTTAGGTTCCCAATAAAGACCAGGAAACCATATTTAACTTGCTTGGGCTAAGAACTTAGTTTCCTCAATATATTATCTTAAATTTTTTTCAATCTGAACACTTAAGATATTCTATCTCTTTAATCGCAGAATCTCTGTGTTTTCCCTATTTGGGTTTCCCCGGAGAATTTTAGTCAGCCTTGCAACAGCAGAGTTCAGGGGGTCTACTCTGTAATTCGAAAGCATTTTCTTTCGTTTCGAATTACAGAGTAGACCACCAGGATTATAATAAACATTTCACGTCTTCACTCCAGTATTCAACCGAACGAGGATCTCTGCTCCTTTTTCCAGTTGCCACGACTTTCCTCGAGACATTTTGTGTTGCTATTGCACCTTGGGATATAGTGGTAGTATCAATATCAAGGGCTTAGCAGTGCTCGAAATTTAACAATTTCACACATTTAACCTATTTGATATTGTCCCATGATTTTTACTAAGTTTACTTATGACTTTGTTTTAGTAAATTAGCGATTTATGTTTTATAGTATGTACATATCGTTACCTTAATATATATTTTTTTTAAATCCAGTTTTTTTGTATATTTCGATTGAAGAACATCTAATGTATCGAAAAATTTAAAATTCTCGATTTAAAAAAAAAAATGAGTTAGTGCCTTTCTGTATTAAGGTAACGATATGTATGTATGTATGTAAACACTTGCATGTTCTATACTTCTGATGGGTAAATGATATAAAAAGTAACAAATACTACAAAGAATCGTACTAAAAACAACGGCGCGGATATATAATGCACAACGAAGGAGACATAGTTCAATAGAGAGTAAATGAAGAATTTTTCATGCGACTTTGTCGTCATATAAAATTTATGACACCAGCAGCAGCAGCAACAACAGCAATAATAATAACAGCAGACATAACAGACTGAATGGCAACAAAAGGACCATACAAGTGTGTACATACTTTCATATAAGTATACATAAATGTACATATGTATTTTTTCACTTTTATGTAATACATACATATATTTTTTTATTATTAATTTTTCACCATATTTTTTTGTGACTGCTACTCGTATGAACGAATACAGTCAGTGAGTATTTTGGACTTGTTTGGTCTCGTCTGTTGGCTATTGGGCTGGCTGGTGGGTAACACTTTTTACGGCTTAATGCTTTATTTAGACTTGGCATGAAAAGTGCACATGAATCATGTTCACTTTTTTTTATTATTTTTAAGGACGATAATGGTTGGCAGGAAAATAAAAATAAAATGTGGTAGTTGTGCTCTAGATGGGCCAATAACAACAACGGCTATGAAAAAAAGTGAATACATATTTTCTTTTTGTATATAAAATATGTATTATAACATTTAGTTATTGATTCGCGCTTTTATGTTGCCAGAAATGGAGTTTTTTTTGGGACTTTGTACTTACATACATACATACATATACATATGTATGTATGTATGTATATATATATGTATGTATGTACATATAATTAATTGAATATTAACTGAAAATGTTAAGGTAAATTTACAAAGAATTTAATAATTTTCATACATTAGAAGACTTCGAGGTATACCAGTAACTAAATAATTTATGAAATTGTTTTATGAATTATATCAGAAAAAAAGGTATAGGTAAATCTAACCAATTTCTACAGTTAAAATTGCGAAATTGATTTAACCAATCAATGTGAAACAGTTGAACTTTAATCCATTATGTGGGGCAGATAGAGGGTTAATATGTTCCACAAAAATATTTGCTTTGCTGCACGTTACCACGCTCAATAATTATTTCCTAACATAAACGTTTAACGCTATACAAATGGAAAGTTAAACAACACGCTTTTGAAGTTTTTTTTAGTTGTAAAATTTAAAACCTTTGTCGGATATTTTTTTTGTCTTGCATTTACGTTTTATTTTTCTTTATTTTTCTTTAAATATTTAATGCATTTTTTATCCATTGTTTAATAAAAAAATTAATTTCTAATCATTTTTGTGTATGTTAGCTTATGAATCTGGCAACACTAGCTGTCATTTTGTATACAACTCGTGAAAGTTGAAGAATGTTCAACTTTTTGAGAGGTACGCGCGTCGCGATCTTCTCTATGTAACTTGCCTTATGAAAACACACTATTTCAACTTTTTTGACAGACGCGTGTATCGCATTAGCGCTTCGGACGCGTGCTATGTACTTCCACCTTAACAGTACAAAAATGTTCGCGTAAAAGCTTATGTTATAAGATATAGAACACGCATTGTGGTATTGCACATAAATTTAAAAAAATTCACTGTGTATGGATCGATGTTTTTTGTGTTTATTTTAATTTATTTAATTTGATTTAAAACTACTTTATTTATATTAGTTTTATTATACATTAAAAACGCTGTATTTTTACCCCATCCAAAAGTTTCTTATGTTTAATTCACACAAACAACAAATGTCTATCAAACTTGACAGCTTATGTTAAACATTATTTCTTGGAAATAAGTTTTAACAACTATTTCGCAACGTGTACATATAGTGTTGGAAATAGAATTTGACATGATGATGATGATGATGAGAACATAATTATTTAAAATTTTATTATGTGTAGTTTCCATAATACATACAAGCAAGCGATTTGTCTAGAAAATTTGTATAGGAATCACTAAAAAATGTTAATGTTTTTAATATATTTTTTTCTAGACAATTCGCTTGCTTGCATATATGTATTTTCTACCAAATGGCTGAACATAACCTACACCTCAAATGTAAAGAAGACATACATAGTTTCATATTGATATGCTGCATGAACAGGCCCAAAGGGAGAAACTTGAAAATCACTAAAACAAAATTTAGTTCTGATCTTTTCGACTACACGTATGTATATTTTGCAGTGTTATTTATTTTAACCTCAGTTAAACGAACAACTGAAATTGGTTAGATTAACCAAACGAACAGTTTGTTCATTTAAAACGCAAAAACAACTCGTTAGTTACAGCAAAATTAACAACTAAAACTTTCTAAGCTTCCTTAAGGCTCAGTTAACCGACTGTAATGAAATGTAACTGCAACGTAGGAAACAGCAACAAAAAACAAATAGTAAAGAGGATTTGATGACTGTGTGAGCGAGACCGTCCGAATACACAATTATCTTCCGTCTCCTGTCACCTCTGGTATCCTTTTTGTTGTCAACACACGCTAGATTGTCAGTTCACATAAAAGCAAATTTGTGAGGAAAAGCTTAAGCCAGACGTTTGTCTGACAATAAATTTATCTCACAAAAATGTCAGTCAAAGAATATGTCAGTTTACAAGGTTGTCATAGACAAACATTTTCAGATCTGCATTACCAGACTAAAATCAAATCAAAAATGTAGTGCAGTATTGCCAATAGAAAGAATTCTTTGACAATTACGCCATTGCCAGATGCATAATCTTCGCAGATCTGATAATAATATGTCCGACAAGTATTTGACAATAGTTTGACAATGGCAACAAAATGTGCTCACACGATTGTGTGACATTTGACAATTTGTTGCCAGCTGGTAGTACTCGTATTACAATCGGCTGACAATGTTGTCAGACAAAAATTCCCAGTTCACACGTGTATAAGAAATTTTTAGCACATTTTACTGACAATATTGCAAGATCTGACAACTGTCTGTACATAGCTTTATTATTTTAGGTTTAGTTTTGACAGTGTATGCATGTAAAGTCAACTACAGTAACAGAATTCGCTATTTAAATAAAAAATAAAAAAATAATAATTATTGGGAATGTAATATCATCCTATTTGATGATAACCCATACAAATTTGTTTTAACTTAAAATTTTTTTTTTAGTTGCAACAATAATGAAAATTATTTAACACTTCTAATTCAATAACAATTTCAAACCAGCGAAATAGTTTGTTCATCTAAATCACAACAAGAATTCACTTTAAAAGTAAAATAACAACTCGAAATTGGTTAAATTAACCATGTAAAAGATTTGTTAATTGAAATCCCAGCAACAATTTTAATTAACTGTAAATATGATAGTTGATTTATTTCTATGTAGCTTCGAGCGTATTTTTAATACAATAATCTAAGTAGTTCAAGGGATTATTAATTCCCTATTTCTCTTTAAGTGCTTTTGTATTGGGATCCGTTACTACATTTATCATAATTTTATATGATAAATATTTGCCTCTCTAAAACTCTGTCACCCATGTTGTTCAAAAAAGTTCGAAACAAATAGACCTTAAAGTGGTCGTACATACGGGTTTGTCAGTCAATTTGGTCAAGTCATGCACAAAATTGGGTCATTTGGAAACAATAGTGTTAGAGGTTTTGTTTAAATTTCCAACACTATTATTTACGGACAACTTTTGTTGTAGACTTTTTGAATTATCAAATCGATTGATATTTCACTCGATCGATCTATTGAGGCAACAAAAACAAAAATACATAATGAAAAGTTTCTGAAGGTGCGACACATTCATGGCAATTTATTTATTGAATATAATCAATCAAGTAGTATAAGTTTACCATTATGCATATTTATGTATGTATGTACGAGTGGCGTATGTATGTATGTTTTTGTGATCGTCACTATGCGAAGTGACAATAAATTACCAACTTAATGTCCGTTTATAATAGACGATATTGTGTGACATTTAAGTAGCTAAAGGGCTTTTTTTTATTGTTGCGAGGAGAAACAAAAAACCAAATTAATGCGAACATTCGATTTTTGTTTGTTTTCGAAATAACAAGAATCTAAAATACATTAATCAAGTACTGATCAAAAAAGAAAATAATTGCAGGGCTTATATAATACGGGTTATGTACAAACAATATACATACATACATACTACATACATATGTACATATGTATTTTGTTTATTAAAGTTAATGATTTCCCTTCCAATAACTTTAAAAAAAAATATAATCCACGCTGGAAGTACATATTTGTAAAATTTTGACGTTTTCATGCCTTCTGCGGGGTATTCAGTACTTCTGAAAAAAGTATTTGTTTTTTGGCCATTAACAATTGAGTTTAATACTCATACTACACATACGACAGTACAAATAAAAATTGGTGCGAATGTTTTTGCCTCAGAGGTCACAAAAAGCAAAAAAAAATAATAATAATAATAATAATAATAATAATAATAATAATAATAATAAAAATAAATAAAAGAAAGATGCCCTCTTCAAGATACCAGTAACTGGTCTTTCGATTCCTTTTTTTATTACTATTATTTTATTTTTCTCTAGTGTGAGAAAGTGTATTTTTATCTTTGAAAATTATTTAAATTCAATCAAGTGTCATTCATACACTCATTTCATTTAAAAGTACAATGCAATGTTGCATGAAAATGTGGCAACAATCAATCTCATCTTTGAAATGAACAAGAAAAAAAAGACTGGACAAGTTTTCTTTTACAATGATAAACAACAACTAAGCAGAGAAAAACAACAAAACACACACACACACACATAAATAGAAAGGAAAAAGGCAAACAAGGATACAACAAAACATCTTTTCTTCTTCTTCTTCTTCTTTTAAACACAATGACTGTTTAAAAAAGTTTGACCCTTTTGAAGAAGTTGCTTTAGATATTTTCAAGATCTAAAAAAATTATGTGTAAGGGTTATTGATGCCACAAAGCCCAAACAAACATACATACTCATACGCATCCTCTTTGCATCTGCCTGCTGCCTGTTAAAGATTTGTTGTGCTTTTATAATGATTTGTTTGTCTTTTCTTTCTAATGGACATGGTCACAAGATGTCATATCGTACATACATCACGACATTAAGGAATCTGTCAAAAATAATTACGTATGAAGTATTCATTATTTTGCTTTATTGTTGTTGTTTTTTTTTTAATCTTTTTATTAAGTTCTTCTTGATCATCATCGTCATCCATTTGATTCATTGTGATCGTGATTTTTATTAACTTCACTTAAAATAACATTAAAAAGTTGAGAGTTGATACATTTAATTTGACCCCTTCAGCAGCAGAACCTTTTGTGGCAGTTGTTGCTGTCTTAAATTTGAAGTGACATTTCCAAATGTAGAGGCTGTTTTTAATTAGTAAGATCTCTACCCGATGATCTCTTAATAACCGGTTGGGGGAAATTTCTGCCATAAGGAAACAATGTTTGAATTGTAACGGAAATTTTTTTAAACAGACGTACATACATACATACATACGAGTATGCATGTATTTTGGCTTGTCCCGCAGGCATCAAAGCCTTAAATATTCGTCCACTAGACTAGTAAACTGTTTACTACTCGAGAAGGATCTGCACACAATTTATATATTTCAGGCAGCAAAAGAGACTTCGATTTATAAATTTTGGTGGAAAACTATCAAAAATATTTTTGAAAACTTGAAATTTGTATGAAGCTTTGCAATAGGAAAATCCAATTTTTACACCACGTTAAGTCACGGACTCATTGATCCGCCCTCGTATAATGCAAGTTTTGTTCTAAAAGCCAAATTATTTTTTTTAATGGAAAAATTAGCCGATTAAAAAATTATATACGAGGGTGGATCATTGAATTTCTACCTCGCCTTTTGAGAAGAAAATGGGGAAAAAGTGAGTTTCGTGTGCTCATTAAACATTATTTTTTGCAAAAAAAAACCGTCAATCGAACCAAGGGAAAGCTCGATAAATACTATGGGGACTCTGCACTATCGACTTTAATTGATAAAAAAGTGGTTTACTGACTTTCGTTGTGGTCGCACAAGTACAAATGACGCTGACCGTTCTGGACGGCCAATTGAGGTCAGTATACCCGAAAATATTGAAAAAAAAAATCCACGATATGGTATTGGCCGATCGAAGAGTAAAAGTGCGTGAAATTGTTGATGCCATAGGCATTTCATATGGCAGTGTGGTTTCGACTTTAAATGATCAGCTGGGTTTAAGAAAGTTGTCTGCAAGATGTGTGCCGCGTTTGCTCTCAATTGACCATAAACGTAAAAGTTGACAACTTCAAAGGATTGTTTGGAGTTGTTTAACCGCAATCCGAATGAGTTTTTGCGGCGTTTTGTAAATGTGGATGAAGAAGACAAATGTAGACAAAGACTAGACAAGTGACGATTTTTACTGTCGTCTTGATGTGACGTCGACGACGCCATTCGCAATAACTATTTTTTGGAAGGGATACAAAAACTGAGTCAAAAAGAGGTTATGTTGAAAAATAAATTTTTGTTTCGTAAAAAAACTGTGTTTCATTCAAAAAGTCACGGACTTATTGATCCGCCCTCATGTCGACAAGCTAAAAAAAAACCTGTACCATGTGTTTTCTGTGTGGAAAACTTTAACTATTTGGCAACATTCAGGGCTATCATGAATAAAATTCCACGTGAAATTTCTCCCTTTTCCAATTAGAATTTTTTGTTTTCCGTATTACTTGCTATTAGTTGGAATTATTCCCCGTGACAAATTTCACGCGGACTTTTATTCATGATAGCCCTGATTGTTTAATACCTGTCACAGTTGTTTTAAAATTTTGTATATTTTTTGGTAAGTTCCGAGGAAAATATTCACTCATATAGAAAACGACCACAAATCCATGTTACTGCCAAATACTACAAATCGATTCTTACTACAGCCTTATTTATAAAACTTAAGTTTTAATTATTAAAAGCCTTATTCATAAAAAAATATTTCGGGTTTATTAATCACTTATTTGACATATTTCTATGGGAAATTTGTCATATAAACCTTTAATAAACCTAAAATATTTTTTATGAATTATACCGTAAGACTTTATAAAGGATTTTTAAAACAAATTTTCATAATAAATTTTTTCTTAAAAAGTCTTCATAAAGCCTTAATAAGTTTTATAAATAAGGTTATTAGAAAATAAATTTGCTTTTGAGTTGCCACTTGATTTAGACGATATTACAGATGGCAACCTCGACCTATTGAACTGAATTTCAGTGGCTGCTTATAATCCACCTATTAAAGTAATTAAAAAATAAAAAAAATTTATGGTCTTAAGCAAAATTAGAGCGCAGTTTATGTCACATCCCATTAAATGAAAAATATTTAGGTTGCTTTCCCATTAGGAAAACAAAAACTATAAAATCATTAGGAATGACTGTTCATGACTTGTAACTCAACCCTTATTTGAGATAAAAAACACATTTTCTCCTTTTTTTTTAATAGTGCGTAAATTGTCTTTCAAACCAAAAAAAAAATAAAAAATAACTATTCTCCAGACAATAAATTTAAATTAGTTCGTATGGACTATAAATTCATGTAATGCTTTGTCTATGTATAATTGCTACAAGATGCTCCTTTTATTCATACAAAGGACACATTGAATATTCTCAAAAGTATGAAAGAATGCTAAAAGAAAAAAAAACAACGAATAATGTTCAACAATGGAATACAATTGCGTTAAATAGCCGTAAGGGTCAAAATCAAGAAAAAAAATAAAGTTTTTAATGAAACTCTACCCTCCCTTGGAAGATTTCTCCTAATGTCCTTTAAATTTAATTGTGTTGTATTGCTTTTGTTTTGTCTTCTTATTTTCGGGGAGTTGCTGCTGAATTTACAGCTTGTCATTTAAATTGAATTTTTATTAGCAACAAACTGGTATTGAATGAGGTTGCACTTTTTACCTTTTGCTATTTTTTTTTATAATGGCTTCCTAAACTCTAAATGTGGTTGACAATTTGAAAGAAGGATCTTGAGAAGTTAAAATGAATTTCCCGTAAGCAGCGTAACGAAATGGGCAGCAACGTTTGACTTGAAATGTTGAAATAGAAGCACCGAAACGTCTTTTGCAAAACTTAATAATTGAAAAGAAAAAATTTTAAAATTATTATTCTATTAAATTAACACATGCACTCTGAAAATTACTTGTACCTTTTTTTCCTGCTAAATATTTAAATATTATTTGCAATTTCCTTATCTTTTATGAATACAGCTTAGAAAATAAATTTCTTATTGATAAAAAAATCTATCTCATCTCTCATCTATCAATTGAATTGACCACTAGTGCCAAAATTGCTCATTATAATCCGATTATTGTCACAAAGACTCTCACTGCCTTAGTTGACCATTTCACGCATCATGTGACTGAAATCCTTGAAAACATGAAGTCATGAAAAGAAACCTCAACAGATAAACCGTTTGAATAATTCTTAGTGGCCAACAACAATTGTTGTAAAAAAATTGTCTTTTTATTAGGGAGATTGGCTTTTTTTCCAAGCATACTTATGTTACTGGGCAGCAGAGAAGATGTACATATAAAGAGTCCTTTCACAGGGATTAGAAAAATAATACATATTAGTTGAAATTTGTAGCAATTGTTTGGAGAAAGCTATTGCATTAAAAAAAAGGAACAAATTGAAATGAGGTCATATACATCATACATATATTCTTTTTTATAAAGGCTAACCTTTTTTTTTTTGCGAAAAATTATATTTATATCTTTGTATTATTGTAAAAAAAATAACTGATATCCGTACAAGAGATTATTAAAAAAAAATTATTTGCACAATCTAGTCTGTGCTTTGCATGATTAAACGCATAAGTCATCTTTTGTAAAGGCTGGTTAAATTTTAAGGGCCGATGTTGATTTTGAATAAAACACAAATTATTTTGGGAAATTATTGTAATTTCATTTTTATTATGATAATATGGTATGGTTCAATTATGTATGGAAGAAAATATCGGCCAAATGGCCACCGCGACCTCGGCGGCACACCTCTATCCGATGGTCCAAATTTTCGATGACGCTGAGGCATAATTGAGGTGATATGCCGTTAATGTGCCGAATTATCTCATCCTTTGGCTCTTGAATTGTTGCTGGCTTATCGACGTACATCTTTTCTTTTAAATAACCCCAAAGAAAGAAGTCCAACGGTGTCGAATCACATGATCTTGTCGGCCAATTGACATCGCCATCACGTGAGTTAACACATACATTGAATTTGCCGCGCAAAAGAGGCATTGTTTCGTTACCTGTGTGGCAAGTGGCACAGTCCTGTTGAAACCACATATCGTCCACATCCATATCAAGGCGAATTGATACAAGGTGGTCTTGATTTGCAACTCTGCGTATTATTCGCCTTGTATATTTGTTAGTGTAAAATTTCCTGCTGTCAAAATATTTCTTAACGTTTTGGTTCATTTGACAGCAGGGAATTTATGTCAGCTGGCGAATTAAGATCACCTTATTTGAATTCGCCTTGAGCCATATATTCCAATTCGGGCCATAAAAAGTTCGTTATCAGCTCACGATAGCGAACACCATTCACAGCAACTGCTTGACAGTCTCATTTTAGAAAAAATACAGCCCGATGATGCCGCCAGCCCATAAACCGCACCAAACAGTCAATCTTTGTGGGTGCATTTGTTTTTCGACAATCACTCTTGGATTATCATTCGCCCAAATGCGGCAATTCTGCTTATTGACGAATCCACTGAGGTGAAAATGTGCATGATTTTCTTCAATATTCATTTAGATTTGAACGCCCATTTACATAATAATCCTAAATAACATTAACGCGTTGCTCGATTGTGTATCTTTCCATGGTTCAAATTGAGTTAGTCTGAATTTGAGAAATGTCAAATGAAATGCAGAAAAAAAACTTGACGTTAGGTGTTGTTCACATTCAACATCGGCCCTTAAAATTTAACCACCCTTTAGATACGAAGCTTATGCAGTTAGAAAACACACTTCTTGTCATTGCAAGAAGTTCTCTTTTTCGATTCCTAATCACCCAATTTGGAAGTGATGTTAAGAAAAATTTCCTTTTTAGCATTTTATAATAATAGCACAATTCACAATCTTGTGCAAATGATCTTGCATCGTTGCATGTGCAAAATGGTGGTGGGTTTCAATATACTATACCATTTTGCACATGCAACGATGCAAGACCATTTGCACAAGATTGTGAATTGGGCTATTAATTTTTGTAATTTTGTAATAAACGTGAAACTGTTTTCACGTAAATTTAAGTAAATAACTTTAATCAGAAATAATTTCTTATTCGGGCTTAATTTCAGTAATTTCAATTCTTTATTTATTGCTTTTATAATAATTTGTAAACCAAAATTAGTTCATAAATTTCTTTTAAAAAATAGTTTCATTAAAAATTATGGTGAATATTTTCTAACGGTCTAATTCATAAAAAATATAAACCTGAAATATTTTTTATGAATAAGGCAGTAAAAGTATAAAGGAAATACAAGTTTTTGTATGACTAAAATAAACTTCTGCTTGCTTTCCTGCTAATTATCGGCATATTAAAAATATCGATTTTTTGGAAGCAATCCTTAAGAATGACTTCCAATTTTTTTTACTGGATGAGCCAGAAATTTTTTTGGAATGACATTCGTAGGTACTAAAAATGTTTTCGCTTTCGATTCAATAAAATTTTAATGTACTCAAAATTTCAAACTTTTCCCAGCAAACATTTGAGGGCGGCAACGTAATTACCCAGCAAAACAAAAGGGCTTCCAAGGAAGTCAATAATATCCTGAACTTGTGATTCGAATCATTTCTAATGATTTTTATATTAAGTGAATCCGATTTTTTTTCGTAGATTCTTTTTTTATTTTCCTAAATTTCTTTTAAATCAATAAGGGTTTTCATGAGAATGTTCAAAAGTCTCGCAAACTGTGCAATTGTGCATTTTTACACTCTCGTAAATAATAGCCCAATTCACAATCTTGTGCAAATGGTCTTACATCGTTGCATGTGCAAAGTGGTATAGTATATTGATACTCACCGCTAAGAATTGTTAAGTGGTGAATATCAATATGCTATACTATTTTGCACATGCAACGATGCAAGACCATTTGCACAAGATTGTGAATTGGGCTAATATGTAAAAAATTGTATGGAAATTTATTTACACAAACCTTTTAACTTTGCCCGACAATTTTCACTCGTAAACTTAAGCTGTGCAATTGTGCATTTATTCAACAACTTTTTGGTTTTTTTTTGCTTCCTTGAAGCATTTTTAGATACACACACGCACTTTTTATTTTAATAGAAATATATAAATATGTATTTAATTTAAAACTGCTTGAAATTTAATTTTTTTATTTTTATTATATTAGATTTTTTGACATTTCATTCAAATTAACTTTACTGTTTGCGCAAAAGTTGAAAAGGGACTTCATGAAACAAGTCTCGCATATTTGCCCAATTGCACAAATGGGATTTTTAAAGAGGTCTCATGAAAACCCTTAATATATTTTTTTTATAAATAAAGCTTTCACTTTCTTTAAAAAAATTGAGACATATTGTAAGTATGCATTTGCGAAAACTACAAATAATCTCCAATTTTGCATAAGTGAAGTAGTTGGTTAATTAATTATTTGGATGTTTTTAATAATCGATTCCTGAAAAGTCAAAAATACACACATTGATATTTTGAAAGTAGGGAAAAAGTAGTTCCTTAATAATTACTTCCTATTTTTTTCTATGGGTTGATTATGCAAATAAAATTTTTTTCGATTGCAATTACATGTACAGTGAGGCCTCGATTATCCGTGATTCGGTTAACCGGCAACGTCGATTATCCGGGAAAGAAATATTGTAATTGTTTTCTTTTTGTCCAACACATTTAATTTTTTTGCATCGATCAACCGTGATTACCTCTTATTATACGGGATTGCAAGCACGCAATCGTTTTTAGCCAAAGTATTTTTTTCCCTTGTAGTACAAATTTAATACATTTTTTGATTAAACACAAGCACAAAATCCATGAATTTTTCTTTTATTTTATGCGGTATATACATACAAAGCTATGTAAATAACTACAAAAAAATATGAATGAAAAATAGAAAAAAAAAACAAGAAAAGCTTTTACTTACTCCATTAACCGGGAAAATACATTATCCAGAATGCTCTCGGTAATTGTAATTGATTTTTTTTCAATTACAGTCACATGTGTTTGTAATTGAAAGTTATTTCTACCCTAAGTACTTTTAAATGTACATAATTGTTTTTTTTTTAATTTTCAATGTAATTGAAAACTTTTAATTAAAATTACAAAAAATGTAACTGATGTGCGATCAATTACAAAATTTAAAGAGAGCCCCGAAGGCTTTGGACTCGTGTTCAAAATATTATGTTGATCATTTTATAATAATATAGTACTGGTGATTGTTAGGGAATTCTGATATCTAAAATTATATTCGGATGTTGGACTTACATGAGATCCATGACCGATTGCTTTTGCATTTATGAGGGCAATTAATGTTTAAATTATATATATATATTTTGTTTAATTTTCCCAGGAATGATTCTTAACACCGTTTAGGTAGCAGCAAAAGTGAAACATTTCCCGAAAATTTTTTAATTTAATTTTTTTTTTTTTTGGAAATTTTTCACTTTTGCGGCTACCTAAGCGCTACCTAAAGGGCATTAAGAATCATTCCTGACAAGTTCATGTGTTCTAGAAAGTTGTTTATTGAGATCTTAGGTACATTTTTGTAGTTGATTGTTTCCTTGAATTTTGAACACTTTGTTACCTATGGATCTGAACAGGGGTAAAAAGGTTAAAAAAATCGAATTTCCCAGCTAAAAAAATATGTATGCAGCATATATGATATCCCATATATGGTTCGGATCCGAAAAATGAAGGTATATGGGCATATATGATTATATATATTCATACATTTTCATACATATATGTGAAAATATTCCCTCTACAGTATGCAAAGTTCATATTTATACTCTCTAAATTCACAAAACCACACTGTTGTGCAGTAAATTAAATTACTAAAATTACTTTTGGTAGATTTTGAACAGGGAGGTTGTATTTAATGAAACATTTGTGTGGACCAATAATGAAAAACGAACTAAAAGTCATTTCATTCGTCATTGTAAGGTGAATCAATTATTTCAAAAACACAAAACTCATATTCGTACATAAAATTTAATTTAAGAAATCAGATTAAAACTAGTGCAATTAATTATAAAATAAAAAATAATCCGTCGTAACAATAGCTTTCAGTATAATTTTTTGCAGTAATATGAACTTTGTTTCTTATCTAGAGAATTCTGTTATTTCCGATAAAATTAATGATTATTTGATCAACAATGTATAAAATCATACAAGAATGGTTTTTTTTTTTTTTGTAACAAAAGTTTTTATTTTTTAAACCTTGAGGGTACGCATATAAATTTTGCATACCGTATGTATTTGCTAATGGATTTGCAATTCACAAGTGATAAAATCTAAGCTTTTTTGATTGCAAAAACGATCTTATGTGAGATATCATGTATGCATACATTCTTATATGGCTCCATATATTAAATTTTATTTTTATACATATATATATGGATCCACATATGAAGAGCTTCATAATGAAATTTCCATATATGAGCTCATATATTATAATCATTTCATATATTAGTTCATATATAATAGTTTTGCAATGTATAATCCCATATATTTCCATACATGAATTCATACATACTAATATATATAGTTATATACATTCATATATTAAAAATATATGGACCATATATAATTTTTTTAGCTGGGTTAAAAATTTTTTTTTTTGCAATTTTGATCTTGAAGGTGAAGTTTTTTGATTTTATATGTTCACAATTTTTGTTCTTTATGACAAGAGCTACAACTTTGCCTCAGAGAGTAAATTAGACTTGGGTCGAACTTGTTCACTAGTTCATTTTTGCCACAAACCAATGATCAAACCCATGTAATTTAAATGGGTTTGATCATTGGTTTATGGCAAAAATGAACTAGTGAACGAGTTCGACCCAAGTCTAGAGTAAATCCAAATTCCGAACAGTTTGCAAGGTATGAGCCTGAGAAAATGCAAAAATTACACCGAGGCCCCAAATTTTTGGGGGCTCATAACCAAAGTATAGATGACTTGGAACCAAACTGGGCAACACAGCTCTTTTTTTTTTTTGGTCTTTTATCACGTAGTGGCATCCATATATGCTCACATTTCAATGACTTAAAAAATTACATATCGTGAAATTCATTCTAAAATACAACCGTTAAATATTTGATTTTGCTTTTAAATTTATTTTAAATTGTCCTTGTGAATAGAATTATTTGGAAAACTGTTAAAAAAAAATGTGCTATTGCCGTTTTACTATTTCGAAAAGAAAACGCGTCATTTAAAATCTACATTACAACTGTTCCTTCAACCGATAAATGGATTTAATCCTAAATAATGAATTGTTTGTTTATTTTTTTAAAATGATATGAAAATATCCCACCTTTTCAAAGCCAAAGATGTGTGTGTGTGTATGTGTGTGTGTGTGTGTGTGTGTGTGTGTGTGTGTGTGTGTGTGTGTGTACGCCAAAAGCGTGCTCCTTGTTGTCAAGTTTAGAAAATTTATACACACACACACATAATAATAAAAAATGTGTTTAATTTAAGAAAAATTACTTGTTAAATTGTGACTCTTTTCTGTGATGGCGTGCTTAGAATTTCAAAACATAAAATTATTCAAATTTCGTTTGTTTTTTTTTTTTTTTTTTTTTGAGAAATTTATCACAGAAATAATGTCAAGTTAAATGAACACGCAGAATGTAATAAAAGAAAGAAAAAAGGGGTGGCCAGGCAAAAATATTTTGCTCACGGTTTTGCCTTCACGCAAACAGCAAAATCATCATCACTATCATCATTATGACCGTTGCCAGCGGTTCACATTTAAATTGAAAGTGATTTGCATATGAAGAAACAACATCTCATCTAGTGTGTTGTATTCCCTGAGGGATAGCCCAGAAAACTAGTAAATTTTATATATATTATATTTTTTCTTTTTTTCTTCTTCAAATAATGTCTTTTGTGTTCGAGAAAAACATACTCGTATAAAATGTGAGTGAGTGAATTTATTACAGTATTTGTTTGAATTTTCTCCTCAGAATAAAAAAACATTTAGAGGAAAGTGAACAATAATTTTTGTTTGTAACATTTTGATTACAAAATTATTATTATTTTTTTTTATCAATATTTACATTCGAGTTGACAATAGATTTGTTTAAATTGTTTGACATGTCATTATGTCACATGATGATGATGTGTGAAATATTGCATAATTGAAGAGCAATCAATCAAAACCTAATGGGAAATTCACTTGTTTGCGAGCACTGAAGGAACAATCACACCGTGCACTCACTCTCCCTTGCATTCTTAAATTAAATAAGTCTTTAGATTTGTGATGTACATAATTTGCTGATTGTGAAATTGTTGTTGCGTTAAAATTGACAGTGTTCTATTTAAAACTGTTTTCATGAAATATGATCACATAAATAAAAAATGTTGCCTAAAAATCAATATTTATTTTAAAATTACAAGAATTAAAAAATAACTTGCAGACAGCGTCTTACACACTTTCACATGTCTCTGTCTGTCTGTCTGTCTGTCTGTCAATCTCTGGACTGGAAACGAATATTAAAATATTAATCCCGAAGCACTTTTGCCACCTTCAATTGTGACTTGTAAAAGAAAAACATACTCGTAAATATATTACAACTCATTCAGCCTTCTAGGCCAGCGAGGCCGGCCACACCAGCCAATGCATCTCATTGCAGCATATTGTTGCAAGCGTTATATTGACACGACTTTTATTAAAGAAAAAGACCTTTAAAACTCCTCAGACTCATCAAGCTGGTGGCTGGCATGGCAGGCTAAAAAGCTTAATCTGTGTGTTTTGGTTGTAAAATACAAATCCACTATGATAAAAGAATATTAATAATTTCATTTTTCTTATTATTTTTATTTTTTTGTTGAAAAACTTAAGAATGTGTCGTTGTTGTTCGTTCGCAGTTCTTTCTTTTCTTTTACTTTTAAACGAATTTTACAGCGCTCTTTTGTTTATGACTCTGAAAAATTGTTAAACAAACAATAGGAATAATATTTAACAACAGCAACAGCAACTGCAACAAAACCTCAACCGATCTTTGGAACAATGGTCCAAAAGTTAGGCAGGCAGGCAACAACCAAAATGGATTTGTTGAAGAGAAAAATCAAAAGATTATTTTCGTCTTCTTCATGTCGTAAAAATAATAAATATTTATTAGTTTTAAACATTTTAATTTTTTTTTCGTCGTCCGTTGAGAGTAAATTATTATTGAATATGTATGTTTGTTATTATTCATAGTGTATCATGTTCTTTTTAAAGTTTGTTGTTGCTTCCATTTTTTTTTAAATTTATTTATTTCTTTTTCATCTTTTGCTTTTCATTCTTCTCATTGTTAGTGCGACTATTGTTATTTGTATTTAAAATTATTATTGTTTGCTGGAGAGCTTTCTTAAGTGGTTATGATTAATGTGCGAAAACGTGTTAAATGTTTTCAAAACTATCATCATCACCATCATCATCCCATCCCGTCTTACCTCTGCTTCATTTTCGTTCGCTTTGGCGTTTTGCCCCTCTCACCTTAGTGTGCGTTCCATTCATTTCAAATTTTTCGAACTTCTCAAGCCAGTCATCATTCTTTTATGAGAATCACTTTTTTTAAACAATAATTTTTGATGGTGACAAAGTTTAAAATTTTTTATAAATAAAAAAGTTTAATCTGGCTGTAGTTACGTATGGTTGTGGTTTCAGAAGGTATTGAACATTGTGGATGCATTTTGAAAATGAGCTTGAAGCAAACGAACTTTAACCTGATCAAATCATAAATACAGAAAAAAATAAAGTTCGAACAATTATATTAAAATTAATAGCCATGCACCTGTGGCAAAAATTAAAATAAAATATACTTAATAGTAACAAACCAAAAAAGTTTGTCTCAAGTAGGACAAAAATAAGCAAATTAAGTAACATGTCCATAATTAGTAAAGAACAAACGACAATGGCAAGACTGTTGTAAATTTAGAGATGTTAAAATTGAGCTTTTATTACAAAAAGCTTTCAGCAAATTGAAATACGATGAATCAAAACAATTCACATATTCCATTTGCAATAAAAGTTGCGTATATAAAGCAGAAATCTACATCAACTGACACCACACACAGTGGACCAAACACAAAGAAGAATGCTGATGATGAAGGTGTAGTGGCCTTCGAAAACAGCTAGTTGTTCCGTTCTACTACGTGTTGTCAGAATATTTACAATTAACTTTGGGGTTATTTGTTCATTAATAATTATCACATGTAATTTGGCTCACAAAGCGGTACGAACTTTAGCATGATCATATCATAAATATAGAAACAAATGAACTTCGAACAAAACGAAACACATTTCGAATGCAAATCCAACATTCGTAATAAAGGTGCAGTCCCTTAATATTTTCAAAATGTAAAAAAGTATTTTCTGTATAAGAGTGTGTGTGATGGGTTAATTTTCACATGAAATTTTATGAACCATACATCTCTGACGACATATAAAAATAGCAGACAGAATACAGACCTGCGAAATCTTGCATTGACCATATCGGTACAATGGGGGTTTCCCCTCTCCGTAGTCTTTATAGGTTTTCAAAAGGCTTTCGGCAATCTACAACACTCTGTTCTCTGGAAAGCACTCCGTTGCAAAATAAAGGGTGTTTTTTATTGAGGTATAGAACTTTAAGTTGGCATCATTTTTTTAACTGGCAACCATTTTGTCAGCTTTCAAGTGATTAATATTTAGTTTGGTTCGCCATTTCATCATGAATAGGGTTGACAAAAGAACAACGCTTGCAAATCGTGCAAATTTATTTCGAAAAGAATGGTTCAGTTCGCGAAGTTTACCGCAAGCTCCGTCCATTTTATGGTCGACATAATCGTCCATCAGAGCAATTAATTCGGTTAACCATGGATCGTTTTCGCACTACTTTTACTCTATGTGATAATACGCATCCGCAGAGACGTCGAACAGTGCGCACCGAAGAAACAATTGCCGCTGTAGAGCAAAGTGTTGAAGAGGACCCGAATGAATCGATTCGCCACCGTGCACAGCAATTGGAGCCGACTAACCGACTATTTTGTTCCCGAATTGGATGGCATGAATGTGGATGAGTTGTGGTTCCAACAAGACGGCGCTACATGCCACACAGCGCACGTCACAATCGATTTATTGAAGGAAACATTCGATGAGCGCATAATTTCGGGGAATGGACCTGTCAATTGGCCACCAAGATCGTGTGACTTGACACCATTGGATTATTTGCTTTGGGGATATGTGAAGTCGCTCGTCTACGCCAACAAACCAGAAACGTTAGGGGACTTGGAAGCCAACATTCGTGGCGTTATTGCCAACATACGGCCCCATATGCTCGAAAAAGTGGTTGAAAATTGGACCTGTAGAATTGGCTTTATTCGAGCCAGCCGCGGCGGCCACATGCCCGAAATCATATTAAAACATTAATGGCATAAAATTATCCTTCCAATAAAGCCAAATTGATGGACATTAAAACGATTTTCTTGTGTTTTATTTCAATTCGAAGTTCTATACCCCTCAAAAAAACACCCTATATAACCTGCCAGTTTATATAAGCCATATAAAAAATCTCGGCAGTCTATTTATAATGAAAACAAAAACAAATTTTGAGTGCTTTGTGTTTGTTTTCTTCTATGAACTGGCAGTAAGTCTCAAAAATATAAAACAGGGTCAATTTCAGCAATTTATTTAAATTCCGGTTCATATTTAAAAGTCATTTTTAACCCCCGACTAATAAAAGGGGCGTTATAAGTTTGCAGTGTGTGTCTGTGTATCTGTGTGTCTGTCCGTGTCCACGTACAGGCCAAACGGCTGGATTTTCATTTTCATTTTCATTTAGTTTTTTTCTGTTTGAAAGATGACTTGATCGAGAGGGTTCCTAGCTATGTTTGAAGAAAATCAGTCCAGCTGTTTAGAAGATATAACATCTTTTCTGAAAAAAGTCGGGGGTTTTTAAAATTTTTATTATTCTTTGTTATTATTTTGTTATTCCATACAAAAATTAATGAAAATCGACATTTAAATAGAGTTGGTGAAATTGGCCCTTATTCTATTCAAAACAGTTCGTTTCGTTTTTTAATTTCACACCACTGAGTCCCCGAAAATTAATATTCCTTATGCAATGTATCTACATATAATAACTCCACACGAATTGAACTTGAGAAACTAAGTCGAATTCCATAAAAAAAGTTAAAAAAAAAGCTTGAGGGGCTTCAGGGTTAAAAGATTATAAAACATGAAGTGTGTTTTGGAACATAAACGGTATTCACGTCAACTCTTGCAACTGTGCAAAATAGAAAGTTCCATTTTCTGACGTGAAAAATATATACTGTTTATTTGGTTTTCAAATCAAACACAATTATGTATGTTTCTTGTTTGTTAAAAGTTTTTGCTAAAATGCCGAATTAAAATGCTGATTTATTTTGTAATCAACTTAATCAACAATAATTATATTGCATCTTTCATTTTACAATATCCCAGAGGCTTCAATTTAAGATTCTTTAAAAAAATTTAACGTATTTGAACCTTTTGTGTGTATGTATGAAGGTCTTTTGAAAATAACAAAATTATCTTTTATCCCAAAATCGAATTTTTTGAATTACTTCACAATTTTTATATTTCAGCAAATTTTTTTTTTTTTTATAATTTTATAAGCTTATAACTTTTTAATTTATTTTTTTATGGATAGCATCTTCTCCAGATCATTTGTTTTTTTATTTAAAAGCGTTCATTTCAAAACACTTTGCGATTTCATTAAAAATATCACAACCTTACAAAATTTACTCTTATAATCTTGCATCGTTTGCGTCAAATAGTTTTGTACCAGGGGGGTTATTATGTAATTGGATTCGAAACGGAAACTGTTCGAATTTGTATATTATTAACATTACAATTCGAACACATTTCCGTTCGATTCGGATTACATAATAACCCCCCAGCAAAAAAACTTTTCGAGGCTTTGTAATGGTCAGTACTCTTTTAATGGCTTACAAAGTAATGAGTGGTACTTTTTTTATCTAATTATTTTCTAGGTATAATCATAACTTCTCCGTAATAAATGAAATTAAAGGTGCAATTAGACGTGCCATAGCCATAATGCCATAACCACAACCAAACCAAAATTCAATTGGTTTCTATGGCTATGGCGCTATGGCGATTCACCTATAATCGAATACAGTGTTGCCCATTAGTTTCGTTCAAACGGCTAATTTCTATGGTTATGGTTATGGCACGTCTGATTACACCTTAAGACATACATATTTATATCATTGTGTAAAAGTACTTCTTTTAGTACTTTCCAGTTATATTTCATGTATAAAATTAAAAAATTATCGTGATCGTGTATTGACTTGACGTCGACGTTGACAACTGGAATGAGGATGAATATTTCGGACATACTTTTAGAACCGATCAATAAATATTTGATCCTTCAATTTTATTTAAAATTTCTCCTTAAACGAATATTTGAAATACAATCCCCCTTATTGTGAATGGCGTCGTCGACGTCACATCAAGACAACAGTAAAAATTGTCACTTGTATACTCTTTGTCGTTCCTATAAGAAGCATATGACCTCAAATATGCCCCATTAATTTACAAAGCGTTAGAGCTTAGTAAGAGATTGGCAATAAGATTTTATTTTTGCCGATAAATAGTAAACAAGTGACAATATTTACTATCGTCATGATGTGACTTCGACGACACGATTCACAATAAGGGGGAATGTCCCTGCTAAACTTGCATAAAACTTATCCACAAAATCTTGGAAGTTGTTGAAAAGAGATTAAGCAGAGTTTTTTGTTTCAGGAATATATTATTGCTTATATTTTTGTTTGAATTTTTGTAAAACATCTGGGAAAATAGGCCCGCACTTTCAATCACTATTTTAAAGTAAGCCAATAATTCATACACAACAAAATAGCATAATAGCACACTTTTTAATTTCAAAAGTTTATTTATTTTAATTTTTTAACAATAATAACAGTTCTCCATATTCTTTTAGTTATGCCGACGAGTTCACACAGAGCTCAACTCAACAGCAGACAGTAAGAAAAGAAGCATAAAAACGGAAGCTGCTCAACATGAATTGCCAATATTTGGAACAGTGTCCTTTTTTGTGAAACACTTTATTTTAAACGCTTTTTACTGGAACTGTGAACCCATTAAACAAACTACATAGTTTGACACTTAAACCACAAGAGCGCTGCAAAGTTTTTTTTTATTTTTAATGGAGAGTAGCGTAAAAGAATCAACGACAAAGAAAAGAAGGAAACTGTTAAATTATTGAAAAAAGGGTTGTACACAACATCCACATCCTTCCAAAAAATGCAAGAGTTATAAATGTGAGGACGTGAGAACATTATAAATTCAAAGTGAGTACAACAAATACATTTCAATTATACATTTTTAGCCGTATTTTAGACGCTTAACGGTGTCATTGTTATTGTTGCTGTGTGTGTGTGTTTTTTTTTTAAATTTTATTTATTATTGTTACAATAGACATTTAACCCCTTGCAGTGGGTTATTTGAATGTTATTTAGAGCCATTGTTAATTGTAAATCAATTTTAAACAATTAATTTAAAACTGATTTTTTCTTTTCATTTGTGTTAGAGAAGCACCACCCCATCTGGGAATTTAATTTTTGCAACATTGTAAATAGTTTTTTTTTTTTTTTGCAAAACTAAATTTAAAAAAAGTAGGTGTTGCCAATAAAGTCATTAGCACAATGTGTTAAAAAATTAGATTTTAAAATTTAAAATTTTATTAGAAAGCATTTTCAACTATTCTCAAATAAAGAAAATGTATGTATCAATCAAGCCACCGCATATATAAACGCCTATTGGGCGCGATATCTTTTTGCGAATTACATACATATGTATGTAATAAAAATGGTGATAAATTTTATGATCAAGCAATTAAATGCGTTTTATTAGCATTAATCGATATTGATTTGGTTTATTTATCACAAAAATAAAGGGTTATATTTTCATTAAAACAAAATCTAACAGCTGGTGGCAATTTTGTTTTTGGTTTTTTAAACATTTGCATTTTATGTAAAACATTTTTGCTTTAATAGAAAATCAGGCGTGAACTTTTTGAATATGTAGTGCAAATGTGATAATAAATTATGGAAAATTAAACATATGCACATGCATATACATAAGTACATATGTATTTAGTTAGCATTGTAACAAATTGAGTATTTATTAGAATTTTAACATTGAATAGCAGCTTCTGTTACTACGTTTATACGCGCACTATTTGTAAATAAAAATATTCGCAAATAAATTAACACACTGTTTATACGGGCATAGCAAAACTACACAAACTTGGTAGCACTTCTATAGAAAACTTACTTATTTTGACAAAAAAATAGTATAAATGTACAAAATATCAAATAATTATTTGTTTTAATTGTCATTATTTGCTTCTATTAATTCATTTATTGTTTTTTGTTATCAAACATTTGTAAGCGTGGCAACCTCAAGCATCTTATTTGCAAATAGTGCGTTAGAGTCTAAACACAATGTTTGCGTTGCGGTGCGATTTCTCGTTGCGGGAGAGAAAAATAAACATAATACAATGGAAGACGGCGACGGCAATACTTGTCATTGTTTGTTTAAAATTTTATTAATTTTTTTGTGCATACATTTTTATAAAAAATTTAATCTTTGTGTTAAATATTTTGTAATGGCAGTAACGAAAAACAAAAATTTATTAACATTTTAAACATTCGCAGGTATATTTGATATATTTTTTAAACTTTTATATTTTATGAAAAAAAATTTTGAACTTCAAAATCAAGTTTTTTTGTTATGAACATCGCCAATTATTCAAAAACTATGGCAACATCAGAGAGAGAAAGAGTGACAAAAATTGAGAGAATAAGAAAGTCCGCAATGAAAATAAAATATATTTTAATTTTATGCCGTACCGCACTGCGGGTTTTTACTTCAAAATCGTATGAAAAACCGCACCGCAATGAATTCTCGTTACATTGTGTTCAGACTGTTAATCGTGAATAGTTTTCTGAATTAGTAAATCGCAATAAAAACAATAATATGGCAACAATTTACAGTTTTATTGGCAAATAAGCCCTGCGTATAAACGTAGTATGTGTCGAATTTGAGAAAATAGCTTTAAAGAACATGTGCTCAGCCCACAAATAATATAAATATTATTAGTTTTTCCTTTCTGGCCAATAGTTTCTGGACTTTTATCGAATCATTTTGACCTTTCTGATCGCACGCATTAAGATTTTTTTTGCTATTTTTTATTCATATGTCTCGCTTCATTTATTATTAAGTGTTTCTCTTAGTTTGTTTTAGTAAAAAAAAATAACAATACAAAAAATATTGGAAATAAAACTGCAAATCATCATTAAGGTTTAATTTCTATTTTATTTCACTTTTTGTCTGCTTTATTTTTCTTTTTTACTTGTATCCTGTTTAGTGTCATTCAATTTAATGGACATAGATAGAAAGATAGAATCATTTTTATTTCATATTCATTGTTATAGTTTGGTCCAGTATTTATGTATTTATCTGCTATATTTCATTTATTAATTTTTGTTTCTTTTTAATTTTTTTTTTTATTGAAAATCATGTCAAATAAGCTTCTGATTAACAACGACCACTAGCCACACACACACACACACACACACACACACACACACTGGCCACATTCCCATGTGCGTTCGCGTGTATATGTTGCGTGTGTGTGTGTGTGTGTGTGTGTGAAGTTTATGCTGGGAAAAAGTTTGTTTTTCAACAGATGAGTTGTACGAGTATCATAAAAATGAATTTTAAATTTATGTATTCCTAAATGAGGTGGACTGGTGAATGATTAAACTGAATTTATGGTAAATCATTATATAAAATACATTTTGATTTATGTATCTGCGGCAATAAGGAAAATGTGCTTAAGTCATATTTTATTGTTTTGCAGTAGAGCACTTTAAAGCTTTCAAGTCGATTTTCAGAAAATTGTTTCATTACCTTTTTTTTAGAAAAACATCATTTTACATATTATAAATAATACCTTAAATTTGAAATATACCAAAGTATAATCTTAATCAAGCTATTATTCCCTATGAGATTATAAGTTGAGAAAAGATAAGCTGCAAGTCATTGGGCTATAACTTCCTGAAAAAACACTAAAAATAATTGAGATTTTGTCCAGGGGTACTTTTAAACATTTAGGTTACAGGGGTGCCATTAACTCAAAATCAGCTTATCTCGATTTAAGCACTTTTCCTTTTTGCCACATATGTTTTAAGACCAAGTCAATTTAAATTCAAATAATTTTGTTGTAATTTTTAAAAAATTCTGAAGGAAAATTTTGGCTGATATCCAGACAAATTACTCTTGGAACCTCCACCTTCAGAGAGAGTAATGAAGGAATAAATCGTTAGATTATGGATGGCAGCCGTAATTGAGTTGTTATTCCGTACGGCAACTGACAACTGACAGCTGTTAATTGCAGTTGTCAAATTGCAATAATATTAGAAACTTGGTTTGGGAGTTCTAGACCAAAAAGTGAGCAAAAATTTTTTTCAAAAACGGTTTTTCACAAATTTTGTTCGAAACACTAATTAACCATCCAGCAAACAATCGAATGATGAGCAAATTTTCACGCCCTATCAGATGGTATTGGTCGTTTTTTTTTGGCACGCCGGGTTTGGGAGTTATAGGCCAAAAACTCAGTAAAAAGTTTGTTGAAAAGCAAAAAAAGGTTTTAAAATTTGTACTAAATTAACAACCAATTTTATGTTGTTGCCATATAAATTAAAGATTTTGTGCAGAAGTACATTTTTTAACTTGGCAGCACTACTAGTTGCAGCCTGCAAAGCCGAAAATACTAATTTTTCTCGTCATAAGAGAGGATTATTTTTGGTCTCTCTGAGAAAACCAGAAAAGTTTGTTATCTTTACGGAGATAGTTTTTACGTGCTGCATAGTTTTTTTTAAAGCAAAAAGGTGCCAAAATAACACTCTGGCAATGACAAGTGTTGTCATTTATACCAAAAAAATTTCATGTGGTTTCATGGTTTTTGTTGTTATAATATTTGTTGTAGAACTAGGAGTATATTGGTTTTGGCTGCCGTACTTGTCAGATCCATACAAGCACAGCCACTAGTTCCCCTCTAGTCAGCCTAGAACCATATGTCTCTATGTCAATACTCTTTCTCCAGCGACAATTGCACTAGTTAAAATGTCGTCAACTTTCCTTTTATGCGTGAGTAGAGATACGTTAGATCCATTTCACACTATGCCTTTTTAGCCTGCCTTGTATTGACAATTTTCTTTCAAACCCCCTACGAAAACTCACACACATTTACATTAAGCCTTTTTTATTCATGCCTTTTTGGCATTTATATACACGTTTAATGCTGAGAATACGAAAAATGCAATGAGAAATGTCATAAATCCCCTCGAATTTTCAATTTGTGCCTATTGTTCTACCCCGCAAGCTTCTCATCCCCTCTCACCAATAAACTAAAAAAGCCTGCCAGCACAGGCAAGCAGAAAAGGCACAGTGTAAATTGCGTCTTAGAGACAACAGTTCCAGTGTATTTCTGTTGATATTGTCAATGAACGCGTCAATATTTTATTTTTATTTTTTATTATGTTGTGCAATAATATTAAAAAAATATATGTAGACGAGGGTCACTAAAATCTACGAGTGAATCTTTGGTTCAAATATCTCCATATGGTCGTAAAAGAACTACCTTCTCAATAGTGCTAAAGTCTACTGGTAGATTTTGAATGACAACACTATGTATGTTATGTGTCAATAGGCATTTACATTGGGTTGGGTACACCTAGTCAGTAGCTTTATTGACAATGTCACTAGAAAATCACTATAATTTTACTATTGACAACGGGACAGGATGTATCGATATTGTAGACTAGAGCCCCTAAAATTTACTAGTGAATCTTTGGTGACAATGTCTCCATGTGGTCCCAAAATAACTACTTAGTAAGTAGTGCTACAGTCTAGTGGTGGATTTTCAATGACAAGCTAATGTTAAATATCAATATATGATTACATTGGCTTGGGTACACCTGGTCAGTAGTACTACTGACAATGTTACTAGTAGAAAACTACAATTTCACTATTCGCACTTTCTGCAGGGTCATTTCAAAAAATGTATCTTTGTTGCGATATTTGGTCCACATTCCCATAAGATCGTAATTCTTTTCCACAATGCAAGCAAGCGACTTGCCTATAAAAAATATATGAAAAGCACTCGCAATTTTTGAGTGATTCCTGTACAAATTTTCTAGACAAGTCGCTTGCTTGAATTGTAGAAACTACAAATAAATATGTATATTAGCAGATGGTGATGGCTTTAAATTATTGTCCGTTTAAACCTGCCACTTGCCCAAGTCTATTTTTAAAGTTTTAGGAAACACATTCAGAAACTTACACTTTTGCTTATAAAATCACACAGTTGCACGTGAGAGCGCATAACCTGGACATACATAAATTGTATTTGTAACAACTTTCATATGTACATACATACATACATTTTATACATGCATACATACATTTTTTAAGTTGTTTATTTTATCTCTTATTTTGTCTTCATTTTCTGAATTGTGTCAGTCATTCATTCATTCATTCTCTTGACTTGGTTGGCAATACATAATAAAAAATGATAAAAATTTATTATTCATACACTTGTTATCGCATTAGTTCTGGTGTCCGTTTAACAAATGCATTTATATTCCTGTTGTTGTTGTTGTTGTCTTCCTTTTTTCTTCATTTTCTTTTTTTATTATTTATAAAAAGTTTCATACTGCTCTTGAGTAATTCTACAAACAATAAATGTTTGTTATTGTTTTATTAATGGCGGGTATCTTGCATTTGCATTCATTTATTCTTCTTCATTCTTCCATTCATTCATTTATTTATTCATTTCCATTCAATGCACTTAATTTTTTTAATACTCGTGCACATTCTCTGCGCATATTTGAGTGTGTGTGTGTGTGTGTGTGAAAATGTGTCTGTGTGAGGAGGAGTATCCTTCTGAAATATATTCATACTGCGCTTTTGTTTTACTGCACGTCCTAGTATATACATAATTCTTTTCTTTCTTTCTTTCTTTTTTGTATGTACATATATGTACATATCTATTGTTTGGTGTTGTTGCTCCTTGAGATCGGAACAATTCTTGTACGTTTTAAGCGTTCGTTTTCTATATAGTGTAGCGTCTTTGTTACGTTTATATTCGCTTTATACCAAGTCCTTTGTTCTTCTTTTTCTTCTTTAATTCTTTTTGTTTTTTTTGGAAAATGTAGTCAGTACGTGTAAAACAAAGACTCGGGCAGAGCAAATGGGGAATAATTCATTCATGTGCATTTTTAAAACTTGGCAAGGTGTTACACATCCTGTAGTGTGTGTGTGTGTGTGTGTGTATGCGATACACCTACATATGTACATAGACGTACACTTTGGTTTAATTAAACACGAACATACATTTAACGCACACTTAAGCAGGAGTTATTGCTATTTAATAGTGGACTTTATTTAGGTCCTCTTTTATCCCAAGATACATATGTATGTACATATATGTGTATGTATGGTATGCACATCATACATATGTACATGTGTGGCAGCGCTAGACAGTGCGTCGCCGCATTTTTTAAGAACCTTAAAAAGGGATTTACGAATTATGACTTTGACACCTTTTGTGTGTGCATGTGTTTTATAAAGTGTCAGCCATTGAAGACTATTAAGGAAACAATGAAGAAGAAGAAAAAACTTTAAAATAAATAGAACATTAGATGTGTTTGGTATTCTGAGTAGCAGGAATTATATTGAATATTCTATAGCTCAGCATCATATCGTTTTCGAACAATCAATGACTCAGCCGATAGACAACAGACCAATATGAATGAACTAAAATCCTACAAAAGTCAATTATCTGTGTGTTGTGTATTTATAGGTGCCTTGTTTCTTTTTTATTTTTTATTATTAATTCCAAGAATTTGTTTAAATCTAATATTCCGTTTTAGTCTGATAGGCGTTAAAACCTTAATACTTCAAAAAAAAAAAAAAACAGAAATCACATAAATTCACAAAAAAATAGCAACATTTTTCTTTGTTATTTTATAACAAATGAAAAACAGGAAGAAATATGTACGTGATACGTGTCTTTTTACTTTAAATGTTATTTAACTAAATTCATGTAATTCCCTTAAATTTGGTAAGAGAGCCGAGGGAAGGAAGCAGGTTGCCAATATCAACAACAATTGTGTCCTCTAATTCCTTAGACATAAAATTTGTTGTGCGTTGCGTATGTATGATCGCTGCCTAGGCAACGATTTACTCTATTCGATTGTTGTATTATCAACACGGAATTATTACGCCTCACCAGTTCGAAAGTTGCTCATTTGAATGCAGTAAATCAAATAATGTACAGCTTCCTTCACTAACAATTTAAACTTACATAAATAACAATTCTCCCTTCTTGTAAACACAGCATACATATATGTATGCATATGTATATTTAGGAAAATAATGGCATAAAATATATATTACAGTAAAAAAATGTGGAATAGTTTCAGGAAGGACTAGATAGATACAAACTTCATTTCGTTCAATAAATAAATAAATAATATCTGAAAAAAAAAGTTTTTAATATTTTGTGTTCTTGCAATATAAACTGCCCTGTATCCTGGTTAAGGCTAAAACTCAGATTTTTAAAAGAATGGAACTCTGATCTGCTGAATTCTTGTTGTCTTTTGAAAATGTTCATAAACTCCATCGTACCAGGGTTGTATTATCTCAAAAGTGATGCGATTGAGTAGGATAGTGAATCCTGGCATTTTTAATTTTCCGGAATACGGAAAAACGGAAGTTTGAAGGGGGTTGTTTGAAAATACTTTGTGTGAAATTATACAGAACGGAGTACGGATGGTAAAGGAATGCTGCTTATCTGCGGGTATACTATGTTATTCGAAACGAAAGAAGGTGCCTTCGAATTTGTAACATGTAACAGAGTAGATCCCCTGATCTGGGCTGAATATTAAGGACACTCCCACGCTTTCAAACTATGCCATTATATAACGTGCTTAATGCTCACCGGAGGTCAATTATCTCGCAGTTATATTAGATTCAAAGCTGGCAGCAAAAGCACAAATGGTTTGTAGATCTGTTACAGGGAGAACATGGGGTGGTTGCACATCCAAAATCCTAAAATTTTGATAGTAAGACCTAGCATCACCTATGGTGTTGTTGCTTAGTCGCACAGTGTTACGCTAGTTGCGACCAGGGTTTAGTTGGAGCAACAATAGAGGTATGTATAGGACTTATCGTACTACGGCAATGGAAGTCCTCCTTGAACTCAAAACTCTAACGATTGTGATAGAAATTACTGCCAGGCAAAAAGTCACCAATATCGCTGGAAGAAGCGCACTTAGGGACGGTCTAATTAGCGAATGGGGGTCATCATCACAGGCAACACATTTACGCCTACGTGCGCAACCCTCTGATGTGATGAATAAAGCAAATGACTGTAACAAAAGGTTTGATACTGCTCTGGCCAACAGAAAGTAATGGAGGAGATATAGCACCATGATAAATCCATAGACATGGTAGCTTCAGTTGGTACGAAATGGTTCCTGAACGATAGAAGCTTTGATAGAAGTTTATGATATTGAGAGATGCGCACAATTCAATTTCGGCAGAGACTACCGAGGAAGATAAACTGCCAACTTCTGGGATAGTCAGGCTGCCATTAAGGCACTTAGTTCACATAATTTTACCTTCAATTAAACTGGAAAAGCCGCATAAAGCCAAACCAGCTAATCAGTGTGAATAAGGTGGCAATATGCCAGATTCCCGTTCTTGTCAGGGCGAAAGAAAAATGAAAATACAAACAAACTGATCAGGAGGGGACCACCACACATGGTTGAACCGGAACTGTTCTATGGACTCGTACCGAATAGAAGCCGAGTAGATATGTATATCAATGGAGATCCAGAATATCAGGGTTCATCTATGGTTCAATCTCCATGGATTGCGGCATGCAAAGCTAATAATTGGGACGCATAATCAAAATCGTATTAAAGCTCTCAGTGTGTTCACAGGCTTCCTCACAAGTCACTGCAGGTTGAGTAAACACTTCAACACATAGGAGCCGTAGCAGATTCTGTGATTATGATGATGAAATTCCAGGGAGTCCACTGTGCTTTCGAATTTGCATTTTTTTAACATAAAAATTTGAAATGATTTTCTTTCGTTTCGAATTAGGGAGTAGACCCCAAGAGATGATGAAGTAGTGTGAAGCTGTATGTCAATTGGCCAAGCACCTGTTGAAAGATAGGGAACTGCCAATACTAGAACCAGGGTACCCCTGTGGCTGAGTGGTAGCGATGCTTGCCTGTTAGTGCAGAGATCGTGGCTTCGAATCCCGCCATAGACCCTGGGTGTTTTCCCGCAGACCCACTTGACCTGAGATTCGATAAAAAAGAATTTTCACTAAAGCGAAGAATTTTCGAAACAAAACTCTTCGATATTTGTTCGCAAATCTAAAAAAATTCGAATGTTCGCTAAAGCTCCGAACTTCGCACTTCTCTCGATAGTTTTTCGAATGTGTGACGGTAGCTGCATGGAAGTGTGTCAGCCTGTTAGTCTAAACATACCAAGTTCAATGCATGACAGCTCTTTAAGTTAAAAAAAAAACATAAGAACACACACTTACATATGTGCAATAATTGAATGAAAAAAAATTTGCCACGATAGCCCATCCGAGATCGAAGGTTTTTTGGGACAAAACTGAGCGACGGGTGAACATTTTTCGATTAATTTTTGAGTGTCACTCTCGATAGTTTTACACGATAAATGTTCGAGGTATATCAGAAATCGATATCATTAACGAAAGCCGTGGTCAACTGGGGACAAGCTAATCGCTTCGCGGGTTTTGTTTGTTTAAAAAAATTTTAAACTTGAGAGCAGGTCTAAATGAGGTTCTCTAACATCTGGTCAGGGATACAATATATCTTTTCGTTCGTAATGTCTCGTGTTTAATTCATTCATTCATTCATTCATGGAAAGACCCATATGTAAAGAATTTGATAAATTCGCAAAACACTGTACTTTCCAAATTATTATTTATCATTTTTTTTTGAATTGATTTCTTTTTTGAAATGAATTTGAATTCAATTTGCAAGTACATCACCCACTGCATGAGTATCCTTTTTTCCATTCATGTATAAAAATATACAATTGTTATGATAAAATAATTGTTGTCGGAAGAAGATGTGAACAAAAAAGTTCAAAGAATGGCTTAATAAAGGTTTCCCATACAACATAAAAGACAAACATTGATAATAAAAAATAAAAAAAATATAAATCCTCAAAGCGATTAATGAAAAAATATTTATGTCATCGTGAGTGAAAGTGTTTTCTTGCATTTGAGCATTAAATTGCTCCTTAATGTTCTTTTAATAAAATTCGCATTTATGGGAAATTTTTTCTTCGAAAGTTGCGTGTATTTAATTATAAGTTCGTTCGTAAATTCTGCACGAGTTTGAAATTTAAAAAAAAATTATAGTTTTCATGGCTAATTTAACGGATAAAACTAAACTCAAAACAACCGCGAATGTTTTTCTAACCAATTTCTGTTGTTAATTTTACTGTAAACAAAAGTTGTTTTTGTGATTTAGATGAACAAACTATTCGTCTGGTTAAGATTAAAAAAAAAATTTTATTGTAAATTTACTGTCAATATAAATTGTTGTGCGATAGATGCACATAACTAACAACACTTAATCCAAGAACTAATGAATATTAATCTAACCAATATGAGTTGTTAATATTATTGCAAACAGTCGTTGTTGGGATTCTCTTAAACAAACTATTACTAGAGGGCGTCAGAGGCTTCATCATGGGAATTCGGTATAGCTCAATGACGGACAATAACGACACTTCTTGCTCAAAAGGGGGGGTTAAATATTACTATTTTTAATGGGCAATAGAAGGGAATCACAATGGACCCAATTGGGTTAGATGAATGACTTCCAAGGCAGCCTGAGGTGTGCTCCTCTGAGCATAATAAATAAGCGCTGCTTTGGGTTGGATTGGTATGATATATGTAGATGGTAATTATATGACTGGACGTAGTTACATAATTTATAGTGCTGCTGAATATAATGCAAGGGTTGTTTCAAATTTGCTTTTCATGTGTCTTTAATATATTTTGTTTAAAATACACTTATTGCAGAAATTGTACTGTAACAAATTTTTCGACTGAATTTTTTTTAACTCTCCTATCAGTCAGTATAACCCAATGCTGCCCACAGAGCGAAAACTGAGAGAAATTTATAAGCGTATGTGCATTCATTTGTACAAAAAGCCGAGTGATGTTCGGCACTCTGGCGCTTCTCTGGCCAGCAGTGGTTTAACCCCATTTTGTTGTTGAAGCAATTTTAACTGTCAAAATTGGTTAGAATTACCCATAATTTTTTTTCTGTGTGGGGTTAATTGCTTTTTCCTCTCAAGTCCTTCAATTTGATCTTAATTCGGGCTGTTTTCGATAAGTATGTAATAAAAAAAGAATTTGATTGTATTACGTATAAAAAAACTTCTCTTAACGAAAATGGTCGACTGTTTTACTTTTTTTTTCTTATTAATTTCTTAATCCTCAGTTTATTTGTGGTTGTTTACCACGTTATCGTATTTCATTCAATAAAATTTTCTAGCGAATCTTTTGTTATTACATATTATTATTTTTTTCTAACAGTTTCTTGGCAAATCATTTTCATCAGTTTTATTCTTCTGTTTCTGTTTTTTTTTTTCATCAAATATTTGCAATACTTTTAAGCGTTTCATATGTGAACTGTTTTTGTCATTCTAATCGTCTTTGGCAAATCTTTTTTTTTTTTTTGCATTGTTCTTCATACCTTATCCCGGCTAAAGGATCTCTCAAGTACATATGAAGAGTAGTCATATAAAGCATTCTCATATGTATGGATGGGTGTATGTCTGTATATGAGCTTCTTATATGGGTGCATGTATATGCCATTTTTTTTTTGTCCCTTTTCATTTTATGATTTTAACACTATAGATATTGGAATTTTCCAAAAACTCCTCGTGTGACATTCCATCATGTGAGTAGTGAAAGTACACAAAGAAAAAGTATCGATTTTCATGAAAATAAGAGGCATGTGTGAGTTTCCCGGAACATTTCCACATGATTTTGTCTGTAATGTTTTATCTAAAATGTTGAATCTTAAATGTTCTTTTGTCATGTGCACAGATAATCTGAATAAATACTTTTGCAAAAGAAAGGAAAAATTCTCATTGATTGTTCATTTGATTGTCCTATAAAATATCACTTTCATTTCGATCGTTTAGTTTTTGTAGCAGCTTTTGTTTTTATTATTACATATTGTTAAAATTGCTTTTCAAATAGGAAAATTTTAAATATTTTAAAATGGTCTTCTTATTCTTACTTCCTTTTAATTTCAACTGATTTTCCATTTCATTTAGTTGATGTTTTTCCATTGAGCTCAGTTTCATAATTTTTCTTAAGAAACAATTGCGCAATTCCCAGATGAGTTTTTTGAGTTTTTGTCTCTGTTGTTGGTGGGGGTTGGTTGTCATTCCTTTCATTTGCATTTGCATTTTTATCTTAAGGATTATTTTCACCGTTTCTTTGCAAATTGTTACTGTAATATTAGATGAAGTTGGATTTTTATAAAAAAAATAAAGAAAAATACATTTCAATGTATGAATTGAAAGAGCCATGGATACTTGATCTCTCGTTTTTTTATGGCATGCATAAATGTATCAAACTTAAGACTTGAGTGAATTTTAGAAGCAGAGCTTTGAAGGATTGAGTTCAATGTTTCTTTGTTAAGAAAAATATATTTTTCATACAATTTGTTTTAAATCACATTGTTTTATAGAATTATTTGAACTTAAAATATATATATTAAGCACCCCATACATGTTTCAATTCAATTGTGAATTGAGTATTTCAATTGAATTGATTCTTGGCCACACACTTCATAAACTGAATTGAAAGATTTTCATTCAACTGTCAAATTTATATTTTTTTCACAATTAAAAATTTAAAAATTTAAAACTTCTATTGCATTCATTCATTAATTTATATATTTTTTATTTAAAATTCAATGAAATTAAATACAATTTTAAAAATACACAACTTTTTCTATACAAAATAAAGCTACAAACATAAATTTTGACAACTAATCAAGAGACTCGAGCATACACAGAACAATCGAATTGAAAGATTTACTGTCAACATGAAAAATCAAAATCTTTTGATTTTTCTTCAACCAACTCGACAACTGCCAAACTAATCAATTGATAGAGCCATACACGCTTTGATTTGGACAACAACCAACTCAATTGAAAATTGAATTGAATCGTGTATGGGGCGCTTTATATACATATATTCTCGCATCCTACGCGTCTGTAAGCAGCGCACGAAATAAGTCGATTTAATTTTGATACCCAGTGGTGCCAAGTTTTATTTTATTTTCAATGATTTCGATGCTGCCTAAGAAGCGTGGCATGTAATTTGAAATGAAGAATTCGAAGAATGCGCTGAAGCGTATATTTTCAGCTTTAATTTTCTTTAAACTGAGGCAGTTTTAAGCTCCATACACATTTGAACAATATTAGCGTTGCGCTAAGGCCGAATCACATAGAATAAGTCGCCTTTTTCAACCGACATTAACGCAATGAAAGGAATACTTTTCTGACGGAAATATTTGAATAGCTTCAATAACTTTGTTCTCCATTTCATTAATTAAACTTGACTGTTTTTATTTATATTTATTTATTTATTTTTTTTTTGTTTTATTTTATTCGGCCCTGTTCTGTAAACCGAAACCGAGTAAATTTCTCGTTTTTAAAAAATTAATAATGGTCCTGCAGACGTGCTTAAAATCATACACAATAATTTTCTTACAGATATGATATTTGGGACTCTATATAATAAAAAATTGAAAAAAAATCTAAAAAAATATTTCTATTGTCGAAGTTAGTTTTCTAAGATCGTGCGGTTTCAAATCGATCGGTTTACAGAACAGGGCTGATTCTTGCTCCCACAAAACACAAAAATCTAAATCAAAACATACCAAAAAAAAAAAAAAAACCAACTAATAGCTTTCAAAAAAACGCTAAAAGTTAAAAGCTGCCTAGCTTTTGTACTTTGCGTAGACGGAGCCACACTGAATGTGTGATATATGTAGCTCATAAGAAACCCTGTATTTCAACTTACCTATCACGTGTGACAGATTCTATGTGACTCTGCCTTTAAATACATACATATTTATATCTTTTTAAAATATCCTTTGAATGTATTTAAAATACGTACTACCGCGCTCTAACTCATGTTTGGCTTTATATAATTTTTTACCTTATTAAACGTATTAAGTTTCATTTCACAACAAGTTCACCTTGATATATGTATTATTATTATTATTATTAAAAAAAGTGCCCTGGAAGATATTAAGAATTGGTTAAAAGTTAATTTTAGTTTGCGATTCTCACCTTTAACTCTCTGACTTTCGCTACAAAATATCTAGTCCTCCTTAGATTCTTTTTCTATTTAAAAAAATTAAAGCTCATAGAACTTGAAACTTTAGTGTGTATTTTAGAGATGGGAGTTAAATGAACAGTCGACAAATAAAATGAGCCATTAAGAAATCATTAAGGTTTAGAAGAAATACAAAGAAAAGAAAAGAAATTATTCCCATTTATTCGACAAAGTCTCTTAGCAAATAGGAAACATGAATAGAAAGACATTATGAGTATTATTATTGTTATTTTTCTTTTAAGAATAATTATGTATGTAAAGAAAAATTAAAAAAAATTTAAGTTTTGAGGAAATTATTAAAATAAAGGACATTTTTATATAAATCGAAAAGGTTATGAGCAATTTTTAAAGTAGTTACATACATTGGCTGGACCTTAACTATTTTCGATGTTTAACAACCATATTCATACAATTTAAAATGGGCTTGAAATGTATTTCATTAGAAATATGAGCGTTATGATTATTTCAATTTAAAGAATGAAAAATTTACATTAAAATTTTATTATGAAGAAGTTAAATATTAGCAGCTTTATTTATAAAAATTGTTAATCCTCTGTTTCTACAAAGTAGACGATCTACTTGAGTATAAAATTTGTATGGAAGGCTTTCGTAATTTTGAGTAATTTTTATACAAATTTTCTAGACGAGTAGTCCGCTGCCTGAATTGTGGAAACTGCAAACTTAGGCTTTATAAAGACTTAATAAGACAAATTTTGGATGGAAATTTGTTTTAAAAACCCTTTATAAAGCCTTAGTAACTTTTATAAATGATCCTGTAGAATTATAATTTAAGTTACATATACATATTCTATAAAAAAGTAAATAACAGTAGAGGCTTGGATGTTTAAAACATCAGCAATTTGAAGTAGTAGCAGAAGTGTTACTATTTTCATGAAAACTTCATTAGAATATTTATTTAGACGCATTACTTCGTTCCAAATCACACTTTGCAAGTCTTATTGCTAAGCTGATTAGTTTCAGGGAGAGAGAGACGAGAGGAACAGCAACGTTTCTTTTCCCCCCGTCTCTCTCTCTCTCTCTCTCTCTCTCTCTCTCTCTCTCTCCTAATAAACTAATCAGCTTAGCAATAAGACTTGCGTAGTGTAAATAGGGACTTATCGATTATTTACTCAAAGAACGTCGTAGCTCAAAAAAAATGGAATTTTTGAGTTAGTGTTGCAGAATTAATCCTTATATCGTTCTTCATATTGTGTAAAAGTCTCATACAAATATCTGGTTTACTCAACCCTTGAGAGAGAAAAATAAAATTTTGTTTTTCCATTAAGTTGTGTGTAAATTGAAAATTTCAAACAAATTTCGACTATTGTTTTAGGAAATGAGCGATATGTATATCGCACTCAATCAACAAGAGGGTATTAACCCAAAATTTTAAAATTTTCAGTAGAGACGAAAAACTGTTTGCAGTTACAATTTAAGAGAATTTGAAAATCCGAATTCCATTTGAAAATATATTTACATTGTTTTTACTTTAAAATGTTGCAATTATTGAGGAAAAATATCTATGTTTTGAAGAGAGTTACAACTAAAAAAAAAAGTGATAATTTTTATCATAAAAACAGTCACATTTCGAATTAAAATCATAAAATAAAACAAATTTTTATCAACAACACAGTATCAGCTCAAAATACAACAAATTTAAATTAACTGCCAGTTTATAGAAGCCATGTAACATGTAACAAAGCACTCAAATTTGTTTTTGTTTTCAATTCCCCATATTCATAAAATTTGAAACGAATATGAAATGTATTTGATTTGAAATTAATTTCAAATTCATTTTATTTTTTTATGATTATGGGGGAATATAAATAGGCAGACGAGAATTTTTTTATGAAAATAAACGATACATTTCTATGTCCACTTTTGTATTATTAACTCAAAATAATACCTTTTAGGTGATACAAAGGCAGTCACTACACTATCACAAAAATGGTCTCAAATGTGGTTTTCGAGATGAAAGAGTAATCGGATTTCTTGCAAAAAGTGAAATTTTAGACATTTTGAGTTAATACCTTCTTGTTGATTAAGTGCGATATGTATGTATGTAAGTGTAACGTGTCTTTCAATAGAGGCTTCTATAGTTTGACTTTGATTTCCGCCTCTCGCCTATTTTACGCTCGCTAGCGCTGTAGTCGATGATTACGTACATCTTTTGGCTAGAATTTAATGATATGGACACAAATGAAATGTGGTTTCAAGAGGACGGCGCACACAGCTCATTCCACTTTGGATATTTTGCACGAGCGATTTCCACGATGCTATAATTCACACATAATCATATCGATAGGCCTACAATTAAAAAAAATTTGATACTTTAAACGCAGTGTATTATTTTAAATTTAAAGTCAGGAAGCGTTTAATTAAAGAGGCTATACTTATGTATATGTACATATGTATGCATCTATATTAAATAAAGCATATCGTCGTCGAAAATCCAAAAGTGCGTATCATCAAAAAATTCAAAATATACTTTTGGATTTATGTGATTAACCAAAATATATCTTTCTTTAAAATTTTACCCAAATGTATTGAAAAATACTGACTTTATTCATTATTTAATTTGGCATCTAACAAATAAATAGTCTTAAATTTATGTTTTTTGCTTCTTTTTGGATTTTCGACGACGATATGCACCATAGTCATATGTTAAACACTGAATTTTCGGAGCTTATAATGCAGAAAAATCGTGGCATCATATTTCATCTTATAAAAAAATTTCATATATGTACATAAATCGCTGTTTTTTTTTTTTTTTTTTTTTTTTTTTTTTTTTTTTTGATGTCTTCATTAAATTTGTATTCAAATTGCAAACTTAAGGCCTGACCCACGATATCGACAACGTTCGACTTGTCGCACACTTACATGTGAAACAACAAAATATTAAAATTTGTTTTTGTTTTGAATGTAAATGTGCGACAAGTCGAACGTTGTCGACATCGTGGGTTTGGCCCTTAAAATTAACTTTCTGTAAAACTATCTTTTTCGAGTTACCTCTATGTTGCAATTAAAGAGTGATATGTATGTATGTATGTATGTATGTATGTATTTGTTTTCTTAATGACACTAACATGGGCAAAAATATTCAAATTAGCTCTAAATAATATTGTAAAGATTTCTAATTGAATTATAAATATGTATTACTTTATTCAGTAGGGGAGAAAATTAATTAATTTTCTTATTCGCATTTCCACAAGAATCCCACTTCATGCACAGTGTCAACACTAACTACTAAAGCATTATTAAAAATTTAAATACATATATGTATAATGAAGCAATACCCCCAGTAGGAAATCAGAGATAGTTTTTAAAACTATTACATTTTACATTACAATTTAAGGCTGGTACTCACTATCCTACAAAGTCAAACGACTGGTGAGAAAATGCCGCCCAGATCTAATGGATTTTATGAAAAATTCCAAAAAAATTTAAAAAAAATCTAAATTAAAGGGTGTGTTCTATCAGTAAATGTAATTTTGACTATGAAATTTGGGAACTTGTATCTTGGAAACCGTAAAAGGCAAACTCTTGAAATTTTCAAAAACGGTAAAACTAAAAAATCTCAAATTTATAAAACTGTCAAACCGAACCAAATCGCCAAAAAAAAAACGAGAAAAACTGCCAAAACGAAAAAAGCGCTAAAGTAAAATAAATTCTAAAACTTAAATAAATCGCAAAAATCCGAATGAATTTAAAAAAATCGCCAAATTAAAAACTAAACGCCAAAATGAAAAAAAAATCGCCAAAATTAACATAAAAATCACAAAAATTAAAAAAATCACCAAAACTAAAAAACGCCAAATTAAAAATAAAGCTCAAAAAAGAAAAAAATACCAAAACAAAAAAAAAAACTGCCAAAACTATATCGAAGCTTATATTCAAAATACGTAGTGTTAGAATTTTTTTAATTTTGGCGATTTTTTTCGTTTTGGCGATTTTATTTTTTTTTTTTTGGTTTGGCGATTTTATAATTTTCGGTTTTTTTAGTTTTACCGTTTTTGAAAATTTCAAGTGTTTGCCTCTTGCGGTTTCCAAGATACAGCAAATTGTCAAAATTACATAGTCAAAATTGCATTAACTGATGGACCACTCTTTAATTTTAATTTTGTTTAAATTTTAGGTGTTAATTGTTGTAGTCTGTATAAAAATACACTAATTTTACAAATTTCAAGTTTCAATATACATATGTTCATACAATTGTATGTATATTACATGGGATTTTAACATTTTTCGTTGCTCGTTTTGGAACACCCTTTAATTTTTAATTCTCATGTATTTGTTGTTGTAGCGGGCAAGGTTCTACATACTGTGTCCAAATTTCAGGTCCGTAGCTCTTACGGTTCCTGAGAAAATACCGTGTGACGGACAGACGGACGGACGGACAGCGTAGCGAAAACAATAGGGTTCCTTTTCACCTTTGGTGCACGGAACCCTAAAAAGAGAATCGTTTGCAAGCTACAAGTAAAACGTGGGGTTATCTGGGGTTTTTAAATGATTTTTCAAAAGAAATCAATGATATATTAAAAAATGTTTGCAAATGTGTATAAATACCTATACTTTTTTAACTAACTTCGTTTCGGTTTTGAATTCCCGTTAAAAAAAAGGGGAGTTACAAGTTTGTAGTGTGTGCCTGTGCATCTGTTTGTATGTACGAGTCCACGTACAGACCAAACGGCTGGACCAATTTTTATTTAGTTTCTGTTTTCTGTTTGAAAGGTGACTTGATCCAGATTGTTCTTATTAGATATGTTTGAAGGAAATCGGTCCAGCCATTTAAAGGATATTACATCTGTTTTAGATATATTCTGTCTCCTTGACGCCGCAGCTCCCAAACGGCTTGACCGATTTTTTTTTATTTTTTTTATATCTTCTAGTCTATACTTGAAGAAAATCGGTCTAGTCGATTGGAAGCTATCTTAAATTTTTTATATATTAATTTATTCTTTTATTTTTTTGCGATTCTGTTACTTCAGTAATATTAGTGGAACATAGAGTTCTTAGCTTATGTTACAGCTTTTTAAAATTTTTAATTTTTTTTTTAATATTTCAGAGTTCGTTATTTTTATTTTTCGTTTGTTAATAAAAAAAATTAAACTAATATAAATGCTTGTCGTTTTTTGCAAATGTTTTTCAAATTATTCGAATAAATTTTTTTATTGTTTGTTCGTTCGAATATTCGAACAAAAGTTCAAAATTATTGGTCTGTTCGAATAAGAAAAAAATCATGAAATTTCATTCGAACAAATATAAAAGACGAATAATTAACAACACTAATATATAGGTAGGCTCTCGATATATTATATATATGTAGGCTAAAGTTCGCATAGTATTACATATCTAGTGTCCGTACGGAACCCTTCGCACTTTACTGAAATTAAATATTTAAAAAAATCCAAAATGTCTGCGCTTTAATGAATTTCCAACTGGTTGTATACCTTTTACGGTTGCCTTAAAAAAAAAATACAACTTATATTTCATTGGATGTTTGTATATATTTCTTTGGTGACTGCGCCACCTTTTAGTAAAACTTAATTAAAACAAACTAAAGTCCTTGACTTTGAATAGAGAATGAATAAAAACCATTTATAAGCAACCATTCATTCATTCATTCTTTAACTTATAAATTATACACACTCACCCAAACACACAAACCATCCATTCATCCATCCATCCATCCATCCTTTTTAGCATTGGCGTAAATTTATTCATTATTTTGTGAGGTTTTTTATTTATTAACAAAAAAAATTCCTTTTGTTCTTTAATGTTCGTTCGTTTATTCGTTTGTTTTGTTTGTTGTGTGGATGCCATGCCAGGTGCCCCACTCCCACTCCCAAACTCTAACCATTCCATTTTTATTTTCACGTTTCCAATTGTCGCTTAAGTTGGGGTTTGTTATGTAAAGAACTGCTCTACTGCCTCCAGCCAGCCTGGTGGTTGTTAATTTTTTTTTTCGTTCTGTATCCATTTAAAGCTGCCTCTCAGTGATGACTGCCAGGATGTTTGGATGAGAATCTAGGCAAAAACAATTTGCTTTTGAAATACAAAAAAAAAAAATCATACACTGAAATTTACCTTTCAAGTTGAACACCTTTCAAGTCCAATTATTGAAAAATTTGTGATTATTGTAATGAGTTTGTTCCCGGTTGATTGTACATACATTCATACAAAAATATGTATTGTTGTTCATCACTGCAAGTGTGAATTCAGACAATTGATTAAAATTTATTGTTTGCAATTTTATTAAAAATTATAAAGAATATTTTACATAAAAACACCCACAATTCAGGGAATTTTTGCTTTGCATGCACATTGAAAGGAAACATTTCAGAAATAATATAAAAAAAACCAAAACAACAAGAAGTAATTATTTTGGTAAAAACAGCATACCGAAGTTTATTTCTATTTAAAACTTGATAGTTTTTAGTTTCTTAATTTATAAAATAATTTAAAAAAAAATTTATAAAATATATAAAAAATTATTTTTTTAAATTCGGATTTGTTAAACCATAATGCTACTAAAACTTAAAAAATTATTTTTGTTGTTGGTTAAGCACGTATGGATGCATTTCGCTGCTGCTCCCGCTGCGCAGCAGGTGATTTAATTTTTTATATGTTGCCTTATAATAAAATACCAAATTATGCAAAAAACTACAAAAATATACCTTTTTTTTAGACACGGTCAAGCTCACGAACGGTCATTTCTAGACTCCTCAAATGTTTTGGGAATCATGATTAAAAAGATCGTTATTTGATTGGAGATTGTCACTCTAATTTATATATGTATGTGCCCTTAATCATGATATAAATATAGAAGGTACTTCCATTCTCTCTTTGTTTTTAAAAATAAGTATTTTTGAAATCTGTTTTTGAGAGAAATAAAGAAAAATGTAATAATATAATAATAATTTAAGTCTTCCCCTAGAAATTTTTTTACAAAAATGTGTAATTATCTTAGCAAAAATTTGGGAATAAATAAAATTATATACACAACTACATATCTGTGAAGTTTAAAAAGTGATTATGTAATAACTTATCTCATACTTTTAAGTTTTCTGCTTAATACAAATCTATTTTTATTTTTTCATCTAAATTTGGCATTGAGAAGCCAAATTGATTGATGATTTGGATTATTTGACAACGAATTTTCTTTAAGTTAGCAAATATTAATTAATATTGCATTCTGTTTAATCTACATAATAGCCCAGTTCACAATCTTGTGCAAATGGTCTTGCATCGTGACATGTGCAAAATGGTGCACAGAAAAAAATATCATCGAAATGCAACCAACAAAACAAATTGTTAAAATTTAATTTAAAAATTAACAATCATCATTGTTGATATAACAAATTAAAATTTTTGTAGTCAATTAAATTACTCAACATATTTATTTGTTAAATTATATCATAACGAAATGCGCACATATAGAAAAAACAAGACATCATGTTTTGTATGTATTCATTATTTGCTTATCTAATAAAATGTTGCTCTTCAGCTGAGAGGTAAGCGAGTTAGTTTATTAGTCCTGAGGTTGCCGGTTCAACTCCGCCCAAAGATATTTAGTGTTTTTCGCAGACAAGCAAAAATCGTTTCGAGGATTGTGATTGTGTATAAAAAGCTTGTTAATATAACAAATATGATATAAAAATTCAACAATTCAGATTGTTAATATAACAATAACTTTAATTGAAATAACTTTGAAATCTAACAAAAATAAATGTTGAAAAAAATAAATAAAATTCAACAAATTATTTGTTGATATACTTAATTGAAAATATTTTTAAGATTTTCCTTTAACTTACAATTTCGTTAATTGTATTTACAAAAATCGTTGTAGGTTCAAAATCAATTAATTATTTAATTGATATAACAAATAAATTAATTGTATTTACAAATCATTTTATTCTGTGTATATTACATTGATTCTTACCACTAAGAATTGTTAAGTGGTTATTATCAATATACTATACCATTTTGCACATGCTACGATGCAAGACCATTTGCACAAGATTGTGAATTGGGCTAATATGTTTCTTGTTGATTTTAACATTCTTTTCTAAAAAAAATTGGTTTAATAACCGGTCAGATCTTTTGGCAAGTCTATTTCACAGATCTTATAGGCTCTTAGCCACTGTTGGCGAACACCAGGAAATGAAGGGAATTTAAAAAATGCAACCTTATTTCTTTACTTATGCTCTAATTTAGTAAGAAGATTTAGGACGTTTTTTTGTTTGAAAATAATTTTCTTGTTTTTGAATTCTCGAAATTATTTTCTTCAAAAATGGTTGTTGTCTTTCATAATGAAAAATTAAAATATATTTCGTCAACCCAGTATTGGTTTGGAGCATATGCCAAAAAGTAGGAATGGAGAAAAACGACAAAGAAGCTTTACATGAAGTTTTCTCAAGGTATACCCACAGAATTTTTTTATATTTTCACCATTGTTTCCGACAAATGCTTAGAAGAAATATGTAATTTTTGATGAACTTCCATGAATAGAGTTAAAAGTTAATATTACTTTATTGAAAGAGAAAAATAATATTTTGTGCCACATATGCCACTTTTCATAATCTATTTTTAAAAAGTAGCTTTTTGTGCTGCATATGTATACAACTTTACTGCTGAGAAACTTGTTGTTGAGAAGAAAATTTATGCTTGCAGTCCATAGAAATAAATCGATCGGTTTAACGATAACACCAAAATTAAACAAAAACCCTTACCAGACATTGTAATTTCCGCGATGTTAGCAATTTTTGTGCAATTGATCTAATTTTCTGAGGTTTTTTTATTCATTGCAGTGTAAGTAATTTTTACAATTCATTTAGGAATTTTTCGCGTATCTGAGATTTTTTCGCGTTCATTTCAACTTAATTTTTTTTAACAGTTTTGGCAATTTCTAATTAATTTTACGGCTTGTTTCCGATTTACCGCGAATTTTTGCAATGTTCGCGATGAAAGCGAGTTTTTGCAAGTATTCTTCTTAACAGTTAATTTTGAACAATATTAGACCTTGCTTTTGCATATGCTGCTGTTACCAAGTTTTCGGGATTTTTCGCAATTTTCACGTTTTTATGGAATTTTTCGCATTCCTTATAGTTTTAGCGATTTGTATTAAAAATTATGGCTGGTTTAAAATTTTGTAATTTTTCGCGAATTTCTGTTTTTTTTTTGCGAAAGATGTAATTTTTCCAAAGTTTTTGGGTTTCCTTATTTGTTTTTATTTAAGGACTTAAAATTTGAAAAAAAAATTGTAAGCTTATTTTGAATTTTAATAATGTTAACTCAATTTTAGTTTTAAGCTTGTTTTCAACATTGCGAATTTTTAAGATTTTCGCAATAGGTGTGATTTATTCCAAATTTCTGCCTTTTTAGAGTTTAAGAGACTTTTGTTTATTTCAAGACTTGATATCGATTTTTGCATTAATTTTTATTTCAAGTACACAATCCATTTTTTTCCCATACTATGCAAGTAATTTTTGTCGCAGTTAATATTTGCATAACTTGGTGTCCATACACTACAAATATATCCATAGCAAGGCAGAGATTTGGAGTAGATCGAACTCTTGAAGGCAAGTTCATCGAACTATGCGAAGTTCGTCGGTCGTCCCAATTATTTTTATAACATTACGGAAACGAAGCAAAACAAGAGTTAAATTTATTTTGTACGTTTTTGTATGAATAATTTGACGCAATAGCCAAACAGTGGCGTTTACAGCCAAACAATACTTATTAAACCTAAAAATAGTTGAAATGGAGCAAAATGAATGATAAATATCTCAGAAACCATAATTAATTTCGCGAAACACTTTTTGGTTTCAGAAAGTGTATATTCGAAATATATATGCTCCATACCTAACTCATTTTTTTTAAATGGTCGGTAGGTCAAACCAATAATGGGCTGACGATTTATTAAAATATATTTATAAAATAAATTTTTAAAACATAAAAATAAATTTAAATTATTATACAAAATTTTTAAAAGTATATGAAAAAATATGTGTTGGATATAATGTTTGGAACAAAATCTAAAGCAAATACACGAACCTTCTAGCCTAGACAGTAAATAATGTTTTAAAGAATCATAACTGCAGCTCTTTTTCGTCCATAGACAAGACGATATAATCTTCGAACAGAATTTGGGTATTATTGTTTAATTTATAAATTCTGTATTTTATAAAAACAATTTTTAAATAATCTTTGAATTAAATTTTCAAACAAACAGAAAACAGAGGGGGAAATATTAAATTAATACGGTAGCACGATTTTACCGGAAACTTCAAAATACTTATACAGAGTGGGCCAAAAGAAACCAAGAGGTGTAAAAGTTTAATAACTTTTTTGTTTATTAATTTTTTTTTATTTTTTCTTTCAGATTATATAGACAACACTTGGAGAATTTATAATGGAGAGGTTCACAACTGAACAGAGAACCAGAACAATAGAATTTTATTATTTAAACCAGAGATGAAAATTTGATGAGTGATGAAGCTCATTTTCATTTGAATGGCTTTGTTAATAAGCAGAAATGTAGGTTCTGGGGTTCTCAAAATCCAAGAGCCATTCATCAACGCCAATTGCACCCCATCAGGTGTACAGTATGGTGTGGGATCACATCTGAAAATGTCATTGGGCCCTACTTCTTCGAGAATGAAGATGGAAGTGCTGTAACCGTAAATGGAGAGCGGTATCGGTTTTTTGGGGTTTTTTGAAGGAGCGAGTGTATGTGAACAAGCCAGAGACAATCCTTGAACTCAAGGCAAACATTGTTGCAGAAATTCGAACGCTACAGCCACAAGTTTTGAAAGATGTTATGGAAAATGCTCTAAAAAGAGCCCATCAGTGCGAAGCTGAAAACGGTGGTCATTTAAGAGACATCATTTTTCATACTTAGTGTAAAAAAATTTCCATTTTGTATATTATATAATCTGAAAAAAAAAAAAAGTTAATAAACAAAAAAGTTATTAAACTTTTACACCCCTTGGTTTCTTTTGGCCCACCCTGTACTTGTCAGGTGGTGAATGTCAAGAAAAAATGAGAGAATGGAAGTACCTTCTATATTTATGTATATCATGCCCTTAATTATGAAAGTTGTCTAAGAGTCATATGCATTTTTACTTCGAAATATTAAATAAGTCTCAAAAACCCTTTATCATATTATCCAGAAATACTCGTATTTTTCTATTCAAGTATGTTTATTTTAACTATTTCCTCTTGTATTTAACAAAAATTGTTTATTTAAAAATATTTTTGTACAGAAAGTTCTTCCGAATTTCTAAAAAAAAAACTACACGATGCAACAGTGAAAAATCCACACGTTCTTGACAGTATAGTACATTGATAGTATAGTTCGATAGTACTACCTTCAGATAGTAAACCCCTATACTCAGTATGACGATCTGTGGTGACTAATTTTTTTTATGGGCCTCCAAAGATTTCGAAAATCAGTACGGGCTCAAAAAATGGTGTCATCAGATTTTGGTCAACAGCTAATTCAGACTTGGTGATAGCTTCAAACTTTATAAGGCAATAATGTAGCTACGAGTCTACCAAACAAATCTTTTTAACATCTTATGCCAAAAAAATAATTTCTTCGTGCAAAAATATTTGAGCACCGAAAAATTGCCCAAAATTAATATTTTTGAGGTAAAAATTGGACCTATATGGGCTATTAAGGTACCTAGACACCTTTAGATTGTATTGATATGTTCACAAAAGTTGTCCAGCTTTACCGTAGCTACAAATTTGTTAAATATTGGGCCTTATTATGAGTTGCATTCGATTTTCAATCTTCGCTGGCTATCGAACATCGAAAGTCGAATGTTTAATTCATATTATGAGCATCGAAAATTTCGTTGGCCAACGAATTTTCTATCGAACAGAATTTAGCTTTCGATGAAAAAAATTTTTTAAAAACGACTGTTTTTTAGTTTTTAGGTATGGTTGTTGAAAATTTTAAAAATCACTTTCGAGTGATATTCATAATAAGGACATTCTTTGTCGAATACTCGTCATAATACCAAATGAAAATTCGTTCGATCAGTACTTTCGACTACAGTCAAAGATCGAAAGTTGCTCATAATAAGGGCCATTATTAGGAAAAAATTGGGAGTCCCTGTTAGTTATTCTAAAAAAGTGAAAACAAATTTGTTTCCATATTTGTGATTTGAACGGGCTAAAGTTCGTATCGCTTTTTAAGCCAAATTACATGTGATAATTATTAATGAACAAATAATAATTAATTTTTAATAATTTAATAATTATTTGTTCATTAATAATTATCACATGTAATTTGGCTTAAAAAGCAATACGAACTTTAGCCCGTTCAAATCACAAATATAGAAACAAATGGAGTTCGAATAATAATTAAAATTAACTACAAATTTGTTTCCTTTACTTTTGCAAAGTCGTGCACAAAGAAATTATTTTTTTTTTTTGCCATAAGATGTTAACAAGATTTGTTTGGTAGACTCTTATCTACATTATTGCCATATACAGTTTGCAGCTATCACCAAGTCTGAAGGAGCTGTTGGCCAAAACCTGTATGACACAATTCATTGAATGCGCACTGATTTTCAAAATCTTTAGAGGCCCATAAGAAATATTGGTCACCAAAACCGACAACCTGAGTATGGAGTTTTACTACCCTCTGGTAGAACTATCGAACCTATACTGTTAACACCGTGTGGATTTTTCACTGCTGCATAGTGTAATTATGAAAGTGGTGTAAGTCGTTTTCATTTTTGATTCAAAATATTAAATAAATCTTGTAAAACCTGCAATGAATATTTGATGAATGATAAATAAATTTATTTTTATCGAGACCAGTACGACACGTAATTAGAATGCTGCTTAATATAAAAATACTATTTTATTTATTCAAACGCAATCTACTAAATATCTCGAAACAATAAATATATGCCTTAGACCACTTTCATAATTATGGGCACATATCGCTCATTTGGATAAACAACGTCATAACTCAAAAAACCAGTTTGCCAGAAAACAAGTTTGAAGTTTTCAATTTACACACAAATTAATGGAAAAAGAAAATTTTATTTTTCTCTCAAGTGTTGAGTAAACAAGATATTTGTATGAAATTTTTACACAATATGAAGAACTCAAAAATTCCATTTTTTGAGTTATACTGATACATTTTTTACTGTGAAAAGTTCCACATTGCCGTGAGAATCCTTTGCATAAATATAATTTATTTTATTGAAATTTATTTTGGAAAAGAAAATTTTAACTTTACCAATTCTCAACCGATTTGAATTAATCAAATCTTGGGACCAACTTTTGTAAAACAAAAACGTTAACTGCCGTATTCAGAAAAAATAATTTTGGTTTAACGTTTTGTGAACCAAAATTATTTTTTTCTGAATAAGGCCTAAGCGTTTACAACTTTATATAGAAAAACATAAATTACAAAAATAAAATATTTAGGCCTTTATTTAAATTGTGTTTATAGGAATTTTATACAAAAAATAGTAAAGGTATTCATTTCAGGTTTTTTTTGTCGGAAAAATGGAAAAATGTAATTTTTTTTTACAACAAACACAGGAAAAAAAATTAAATTTTTCCATTTTTCCAGTATTTCAAACAAAAGGTTTAAAAAATATTCTGCAGAATTTAAACAAACTCAAAAACACTTTTAAATCATATTCTACACACCGATTTTTCGATTCAAATACATATGTTTAAAAGAAAATTAAGCTGTAAGTTTTATTCTTCATTAAAAAATATAGATTTAAATGTATTTTTGTCCAGAAAATCCTTATGAATTTCTAAAAAAAAAAAAAAAATTACCAAATCATCTACTCAAGTATTCCTTTAATCTACAATACTTTATGTTATGTATATCTTTTTATTGTTAGTATATCTTTTTAAAACACCTTTTTCACTGTCACACAACGCAGTGTTTGTTATTTAAATATTAATTTTAAATTCCATCGTCTAATATATATCCATAAAATTTTTCTTTAATTACAGGGTTCTATTAAATAAAACTGGCTTCACAGTGATGTGCCTCTACCTGCAGCAATAGATGACGAGCTATATACGTATATATATGTATGTAGATGCTTCCTGAAAATTGTGAACTACCACAGCCTGCAGAAACCTCAATGTTTCATACATTTCACACATTTCACCTTTACGATTTATACCTCTTTGGGCGTTATTTTGCAACAATAGCAAAAGCTGGGCTTTCCTCCTAGAATTTATATTGAAACATTAAGAGTTACATATTTGGAAAAAGTTACTTGCTGCTATTCGATTTTGGATAGGCAAAATTTTCATTAAAAATTTTCAGGAACTCGTATGCTGCGAATGGGGGTAATAGCCATCGTTTCTACCAGATACTTTATTCATCTCTTCGGAGTGGCCAAAGACTGTAAGTAAAGTAAAATAAGGGCGATAACTAATAATTTATGAAAGAAACAGAAACATACGACTAAATTAATTAATTACTAAAGCTTGTCAAATAAACCAACAAACAATAATTTTAAAAGTTTTGATGCAGACGCTTGTTTATCAAATTAAACAGTTTCGAACACAACTAATAAATATTAGATAATGCCATAGATTCCAACATTATTGGCTACTCTTTAACTTGACAAACTTTTCCCTGAATTAAAAGATTTTTCATTAGCATTTGGTGGTTATGCTTTTTTGGGCAAATGTTTGACAAGTGTGACCCTACCTTAAGTAAAATAGATTTAATTCGAACTCATTCAGTCGGTCGTTTTTGACACAAACGTATGATAAGAACTTTGTAATTTAAATGGGTTTAATCATAGGTTTATATCAAAAACGACCCAAGGCCAACTTAATCATTGCTTTTTCGTTCAAGTAAAATCTGTAGTTTTATGAATAACAAACAACCATGTCCAAAAACCTAATTTTTTCAGTATAGCCAAAAAAAGTTATTTTAATTTTTAAAAAGCCATTTGAAATATAACAATTTGACCTCTTAAACTCGCAATGAAAAGTAGACATATACATAAAATTTGTTATTCATAAAAATCACAGAAGTAAGGCCGGGTTTCCATCTGTGTGTCATGTGCCACACAAGCGTAAAAAAGCGTAACCACTAATTACTAATGAAAACCTTTTAGATTCAGACATGTATTTATTAAGTTAAATAGTTTCATACATAACTAATAGACAATTTTATAGAATCCAGCATGATTGCAAACTGTTTAAATCAATAAATACATGTCTAAATCAAACAATTTTTCATTAGTAATTAGTTGGTTACGATTTTTTGAGCAAATGACACACAAGAAATGCCAGCTGTAAACTCAGCCTAAGAATCATCTTATAGTATGCATCGTTATTAAGCTAAATAATTAATTAAAAAAATCTTTAGTTATATAAACAAATGTATTAAAAAGTGTATGTATGTACATTAGATCGACCCACTAAAAAAAATTTTGTTACCACTCTCAAATCAAAGATCGGTCTTTTTAATGATGACTCCCAAAACATTTGAGGGGTCTAGCGATGACCGTTCATGAGCTGGACGGTGTTTGAAAAAAGTATATGTTTAAAGTATTTTGCATATTTTCGTATATTTTCCCAAGACAACATATTAAAAAAAGTACATCAAAAAGTATTAACTGAGAAGTTTTTATGGAATAGCTCATTGCAGATGGTACAAATGCACCATTGGAAGAGGCTTGAACAAATCATTCAGATGATGAACTTTTTTTAAATATGTTGTCTTCAAAAATATAGCTTTTTTTCGACACGGTCTACATAGCTGACGGGAGTCCCCATTAAAAAGCCCAATCTTTGTTTTGAGAGGATTAACAATGTCGCGGTTTTCACCTCCATACAACGTGAGTCGCTCCAATGTACATACCACGCATTTACTTCAATAGTGTCACAACTAAAAAAAAAACTAGTTTTGCAGGAAACGCGTTTAAAGTTTTCAATTTATATGAAACTCAATAAAGACATGAAGAAAAATATTCATCTCTCACGAGGTGATAGTAAAAGCATATTTAAGTATGTATATGAAAGTTTTACACAAGATAAAATACGAAATGCCGAATTATTTATTTTGCATTATTAACTAAAAAAACGAATTTTTTGAGTTATGACACTATTGAAGTAAATGAGCGATATATAAAGTTTTGTATATTATGTATAAAGTATGTATATAAATCTGTGTAGAAATCTGAAAATTAATTAAACAAACAAAATAATAGTTTTTTTCAGCAAATTATATACATATGTATGTATGTATTTTGAAGAATTGATTTTATTTATTAAAAAACTGTTATTAACAACAAATAAATCTTTGAAAAATGAACAACACAAAGATAATTTAAAAATTAAAAAAATCTTGAATTTTTTTATTCAGCAGAAATATTTAATAAAAAATTTTTACATATAGTTTTAAGAATTAGTTTTGTGTAAGATTTAAGCATAATTGTATTGAAATTGAAAACGAGCAAAAATAAATTTGTTAATAATTAATAAATTGTTTTAACAAATGCAGTTTTTCCTTATTGTGGGTATGTTTATGGGGGCTCTGAGATTGAAGCTTTCAAAATTATAATTTATTTAACGCCAGTAGAATCCCTAAGCTAATTCAGTCGCTTCCAGGGTGTATATCTAGCCCGTTTCTGTATAGAATGGTTCAAAAAAAGCATATTTCAGGTCCGGCTGAAGCGTATTTGATTCGTACGGCCTTGTAGGTTATAGATTCGACCCGTGCGGCATCCTAGAGCACAGTTTCGACGTGTTTAGCCTCTTATATAGCATTTTTATGTATATAATGGTTCAAAAAGAGCATATTTCAGGTCTTGCTGATGCGGATTTGGTTCCTACGGCCTTGTAGGCTATAGATTCCACCCGTGCGGCATCCTAGACTACAGTCTCGGGTTGTATAGCCTCCTAGGTTACATATTCGGCTTGGTTAGGGCTCCGTAGCCGCGTGGCGACGATTAAGAAATTTACACGCCCGTGAAAAAAATGCGGTGTACAATTTTGATGACGTCAATCAATATGACGTCACGAATTTTCAGGGCTGTAAAATATTTTTAAATTAATTATTTATTTTTATTCATCGTTTTGAAAATGCAGGCTGGCTAGAAGATCAGCTGTTGTTGAAACAGTCGGCTCCAACTACTTGTTTTAACAGCGGCTTTTCAACTGACTGTTACTACAATTACAAAAAACAACAGTCAGCACAAACCGCTGTTAAAACCAAGTAGCCAAAGCCACACTGTCCCAACAGCAACCCAAAACCCAACACTGCAATTTATTTAACAGTACTCCAACCAAAGTCAAAGCACTGTTCCAAATCATTCCTTGCGGAAACACCAATCGGCAGACTCAACGAATATTGCTATTCGGAGTCCATTAATTTGTACAATGCTCCAACCAAAGTCGATGCACTGCTACAAATATCCCAACAATGTCTCCTTGCGGCTTCATCAATCGGGGAGCAACCTTCCATCACGCGGAAAATTGCTAATGATTGCTTGCAAAACTGAATTACTTATGCAAATAATATTATTAACTAAATGAGACTTACAACGTAGACAAAAATTTTGTAACAAATGAACAAAATGTAACAACTTACACAAAACATCCCAGCAAACTTTTTACATACGATTTGATAAGATGTTTAAGGAAGATAATAAATTGATGTTTGTCATGAATTTCAAAATAAAAATACGATAATTATATGTTTAACGAAGTAAAAATTAAAGTAATTGGAAGAAAATCTAAGACAAAGCGTATTAATTAAAGTAATTATGTACATATGTATATATAATTATAAATACATACATAGTTACATGTGTATTATACATACATATATTATATCTTATTAATTTTTACGGAATTTATGTTTAATATTTTACTCTTTTATTGACAGGTTTTATTAATTTTAAATACAAATGAAAACATTTAAGATTAAAATGTAGTGAAAATAAATCATCTTAGTGTAAAACAATAGCTGGCGTATGCATAAAAATACTACTTACTTACTTACTTTTTTTGTAATGTTATTTCCTTCTTTGTTATAAATTCAGCCATTACAACTATCTTTTATAAAATAAAAATATTTACAGTGAAAATAAGCAATGAAGACAATAGGTGGGGAATTATTATTGATACTCGTAACCTAATTCAAACAAACGTATTCCCCCTTCTTGCGAATGGCGTCGTCGATGTCACATCAAGACGACAGTAAAAATTTTCACTTGTCTACTCTTTTTCGACAACAATTAACTACTATTAATATACTACATTAATTTACAGAGCCTTAGAGATCAGTAAGAGATTGTCAATAAGAGCCAATTGTTGCCGATAAAGAGTGGGCAAGTGACGATATTTACTGTCGTCTTAATGTGACGCCGACGACGCCATTCACAAAATGGGGGAATGATTTCATGTTTGTTGGGTTATGCTTTGTAATAAACAAAATATGTACATACATATTTACATGTACATGGCTGTTGTTTTATACTTTTTGTATGTATGTATGTTTATTTTTGTTTCAACCAGGGACCGTAACACTTAAAAGTTTTATTTTAAAAATTTCTTGTAAATCATTATTTCTTGAGTTTTATTCTTCGCTTAGAAAATAAAAGTTATTTCTTTATTTTTATTTATTCCTCAGACAATAAAAGTTATATTTTGAGTTTTATTTATTCAACAGGAAATAAAAATTATTTTTTGATTTTTATTTTTTTGCTTAGGAAATAAAAATTACTTTTGAGTTCTACTCGTATTATTTAATTAATATTTTGCTTAGAAAATAACAATTATTTTTACAAATATTTTACAAATTAGCAATTGTCAAAAACCTGTGATACACCAAAAGGGGAAAAACATTTTATAATTTTTATTTTTATTTTTTCACAATACACTTGTTTTCAACAAAGTTTAATTGCTATAGTATTCATGTAATTTTAAAAAAATACAGTAAGTTTTACATTGTTTTATATAAAAAATATTTTTATATATGAAAATGTCCACAATATTGTTGTTGTTTTCTTATTTTTATTAAATAGACGACATCCCTTGAAAAAGTGAACAAAAAATTCACGAAACGTCAGGACAACATGTAATAAATTGCATTTTTATTGACATTAAACACGGTAGGCCTGATAGCTTAAAGAAAACTAAAACTAACAACAATTTTTTTTTTTGTTTAGAAAAAACTTAATTTTTAAACTGTTTCTATGTTATTAAAATTAATATTAACTGACTTAAGATCGAATTTATCACTAGAGTCCATACAAAAATCTTATTAGTTAAATTAAATTAATTTTTTGTATATTTTATTCAATTTCAAAATTACCATTTTTTAAGCAAAAAAAAAAAAAATAAATAAATTCAAAAGATAACTACATATTTCCTAAGCAAAAAATAAAACTCCATAAATATTTTTTATTTCATGAGAAATAAATAAATCTTAAAAATATTTTTTATTTCCTGAGAAATAAATAAAAATCAAGGAATAAATAAAACTCTGAAAATAATTAATTGGTAAAGTTGAGTTTTTTAATAAAACTTAAACAAATAAAAATTAATGCATCTAAAGGTAGTACATGTGGCAAGGATTATCTTGGTATATTCCTTGTGCGCATAGTGCTTCTCTTTTTGTTTGATTTTTTAGTTAAGGTTTAGAAAATAATCGTTATTTGCGGTCCCTGGCTACAGCCTTTTCAACCAACGATGACAACTTAGCGTTTTTCTCGCTAGATTTAACGATTTTAAGAACGTAACAAAAAAAAATAAAGAAGTAAAAGAAAATATCGTATAAAATGCGTGTCACAGTCGTAAGGCTGTCTCAGGGCTGAAGACAAACCTTTAAGTTGCGGTATTTTCTATTGTCATGTTCAAACGTTTTCAGTAGGATTTATACTACAAAAAGCAATGGAAGTGGATCTTGGTAACTCTTACTTCCTGTACAAAGATATATGTACATATGCTTCTCTTCCCCATTTACCTTTAACATTTTAGGATAAAATATGAATAAAATAAAAAAAAAATAAATGCGGGTCGAAACCGAAAATATGTTACTGTATTGACTACAATGGGCCTAATTACGAGTGTCGTACGTATTTCCAGTTCGACGATTTTGTACTAGACTAAATAAATAACATTGCAACGGGTTTTCTTTAGTCTTGTACAAAATCGCCGCCCAATATGTATGTATGTATGTATACCGAAAATTATACATGACTACACATCGCTACTTTACTGCAACATAGTTATATTTCAAAAAATTAGTTTTTAGAGTTAATAATTCAGAAAAAATTGTTATCTTATATTTAATCTTGTGTAAAAATTCCCTATAAAAGGCACCTCTTGAGAAAATAAAATATGGTCATATCTTCAAACTTAAAAAAAATATATTTTCTACCAAATTAGCTTTTTTGCAATGACTCAGCGATATGCATTACAGATTAAGAAATTAGAACTGATCACTCACTTGATATGTTTCTTGCTAAAGTTTTGATTTTATACTCAAACAAAATCCTAACATCTTTAGTAAGAAAACTTGGTGTATTTGAACCAGATTTAAATACAGACAACATTTAGGAATTCGAAATTAAAAAATAAATTGCGTATTTAAAATTTTTCGACGCTTTTGAATTATAATGTTAATAAAATAAAAATTCAAACGAATTTTCTTTCGTTTCGAAATATAGAGTAGACACTCTGCTTCGAAAATTAATTTAATCGTACCTAATAGGACCCAAGTGTGTTGATTCTCATTTATATGGGGGCTTGCAAACCCTTATCAAACCGAAAGTCCTTATAGAAGAAAGCGTAACTAAAAAAAATTTCGACTGTACAAATAAACTTTCAATTGAAAACGCTTTACTCTTGCACATATGTATGTATATTTCTTAGTTGGCGTTTTTAACGCATTTTTGATCAACAAACCGCTTGTTTAGCCTCGCTTACAACAGCTACACTTACATACATACATATTTACATACAGACGGTTGAGAATAAATGTAAAGCTTATATACATACATACATACTTACATACATATAAATAAACATGATTAATCAAACTTTTTGGTTTAAATCTAATTTAGTGCAGCTCCTCCAAATAAACAGAAAATTATTAAGTGATAGAAAGTTAAATTAAAAAAAAAGAGAAATTGTTGTGTACAAAAATTCTCGGAACCCCATATTTTCTGAGTTATTGGAAGTTTTCATATAAAACTGTGAACCTTCTAAAAGTACATATGTACATACATACATACATATGTTTGTATGTATGTATCTATCAGGTCCTAATATTTTAACAGCCTTGTTTATAAAAATTAAAAAGGCTTTATAAAGGGTTTTTAAGACAAATTTTATATAAAAATTTATTTTAAAAACCCTTTATAAAGACTTTTTAAATTTTATAAATAAGGCTGTTACAATTTATGTAATTATGTTAGTATATCGCTCATTTACTTCAATAGTGGCATAACTCAAAAAATGAGTTTTTTGAGTTAATAATGCAGAAAGATGCGGCATTTCGTATTTTATCTTGTGTAAAAATTTCATATAAATAGCTTGTACCATCACCTCCTGAGAGAAGAATTTTTTTTTCATTTCTCCATTGAGTTGTATGCAAATTGAAAACTTAAAACGCGTTTTCTGCAAAACTGGTTTTGTGAGTTATGCCACTATTGAAGTAAATGTGCGATATCTTTTTAAAACAAACTCATTTTTCACTGTCACACAGTGTGTGTTATTTAATTATTAATTTTAAATTCCATCGTCTAATATATCGATAAAATTTTTCTTTAATTACAGGCTTCAGTTAAATAAAACGGGCTTCACTGTGATGTGCTATCTACCTGCAGCAATAGATGAGATATGTACATATATACGTACATACATAAGTACATATGTAAATATGTACATACATATTCTTCCTGAAACTTATGAACTGCCACAGCCTGCAGAAACCTCAATCATTCATACATTTCACACATTTCACCTATACGATTTATACCTCTTTGGCGTTAATTTTGCAACAATAGGAAAAGCTGGGCTTCCCTCCTAGAATTTATATTGAAACATTATAAAGGGTCGCCAGATAACTTTTTTTTTTTTTGAAAATGCTATAAAAAACTACTGAAGTTTCGGCTGTGTGGCACGTAGCGCCGTCCTGTTGAAACCAAATGTTGCCAATATCCTCCTCTTCAATTTTTGTGAACAAAAATTCGTTCAACATGGCCCGATAACGATCGCCATTGACTGTAACGGCTACTCCTTGCTCAATGGCCCAATTATGCCTCTGGACTAAAATCCGCACCAAACAGTGACTCGTTTTGGGTGCGTCGGCTTTTCAATGTATGCGTGCGTGTTTTCTGTGCCCCAAATGCGACAATTTTGCTTGTTTACATACCCGCCAAGATCAAAATGAGCTTCATCTGAAAAGATGATTTTTTTTTTTTTTTTTTTTGGCAAAATCGGCATCTTCTGTAAGTCGATCGCAGGCCCACTTAGCGAAGCGAAAACGCATTGGATGGTCAAATGGCTCGTTCAGCGGAAGGATAAAATTAATTATCTGTCAAATCAGACATGAGCTAAGTGTTACCATTCACGAAATAAGCACTAGTTGAAAAAAAAAACGTTAGATGGCGGACCCTTTAGTTACATATTTGGAAAAAGTTACTTGCTGTTATTCGATTCTGGAGAGGCGAAATTTTGATTAAAAATTTTCAGCGAGCTACTCGTACTTCCGAAGCTGCAATTACATAAACTGTTTATACTGTAAATGCGGTTAAAAGCCATAGTTTCCACCAGATGCTTGATTCATCTCTGCGGAATGGCCAAAGATAGCATGGCACACATGAAGTGCCTGATGTAAACTCAGCCTAATAACAAACATTGTGTGACAGTGAAAAAGTAGTTTTAAAAAGACCTACTAGCATACATACGTACATAAGTATTGTAGATTAAAGGATTACTAGAGTAGATCATTGGGTTTTTTTTTAGAAATTGGTAAGGACTTCAGGGGGAAAAAATATACATATTTAAATTAATATTATTTAATGAAGATTGTAATAATTAAGATTTAATTTAAATCTTAGCTAATTGTATTTTAAACATATTTGAATCGAGAAATCTGTGTGGAGAATATGATTAAAAATTTATTTTCAGTTTGTTTCAATTCTGCAGAATTTTTTTACACCTTTTGTTTGAAGTAAATATGTACATATGTAATTTTTTAAAATAAAATTTCCATAAAAACTAAATACGGACCTAATTTTGTAAAACGAAAATGTTAAGCGTTGAAAAATTTCCTATGTATGTATGTATGTACTTATGTATTAAGTTTTTTTAATTTATATTTTTCGATATAAAATTTGTCAACGCTTAACGTTTTCGCTTTACAAAAGTTTTCTCTAAGATGTGAATAATGCAAATCGGTTGCGAATTGGTAAAATTAAAATTTTCTTTTCAAAAAAAAAAAAAAAAAAAAAAAAAAAAAAAAAAAAAAATTCCATACAAAAATTATATTTAGGCAAGCATGTTAAATTTTTTTAACTACAAATTACTTCACACGGTGGTCACTTGTTTGGTCAGAAACAAAACAAAAACCTTCTGTGTATTGACCCGAACCTGTGTTAAAAATTTCGGCCCCACAGCTCTTATATGTAGTTCCAGATATCATGCGTTAGGAACAAACACAAACTACGAAATAAACAAATAAACGAAATAAATAAAAAAATTTGAATTTAATAAATAAAATGGAGAATCGACCTATTGAAGCTGTTCAAATGCTTCCGTCAATAAAGTACTCATTGTGCCAACCTTCTCCGTCGTTGCGTTAATGTCAGTTGAAAAAGGTGACTTTCATAATTACACTGTGCAGCAATGAAAAATCGACAGGGTCTTGACAGTATAGGTTTGATAGTTCTACCAGAGGGTAGTAAAACCCCATATTCAATTGAATTAGCTGTTGGACAAACGCTGTTGACACCGTTGCAAACTCATTTTCGAAATCTTTGGAGGCCCATAAAAAATTGGTCACCAAAATCGCCAATCTCTGAGTATACGCTGCTTACTAAAGATTCCCTACACAGCTCTTAATTGATACGAAATGCTATGGGTAATCACAATTTTCTAGCAAAACTTTAAAGACCCATAACTCGGGAATATGAGTCGCAGTCAACATTTTTGTTTCATTTTATTTTTTCTTTTTTTTTTAATTTTTCTATCAGATAATCTATTTGAAAAATTATATTTTGGAGATTAATTCTTCGCAGTTTCCTGTGAAAAGTTCAGATGACCATAACTCAGAAAATATGATTCCCGCCAACTTTTTTATTTACTATTGTTTTTTTTTTTAATTTTCTTCACATAGGCTACTTTTCCTTAAGCTGCTTCGCTAAACTACATTTAAGACCAAGAATTCTCTCCTCTATGGTATTTCTCGATTCGGCAGCTTTGTATGTAAATATTACCAAAGATTAAAGACTATCATCATCGGCTCACAATGGGGCAACAAATTGTAAAAATATTAGCACTTCTTGAAAGAACAATGACTTGTAAATAACACCAATATTGACTTGATTGATACATACATACATACATATGTATGTATGTATGTACGTACGTTTAGAAGGTTCACAGTTTTATATGAAAACTTCCAATAACTCAGAAAATATGGGGTTCCGAGAATTTTTGTACACAACAATTTTTTTTTTTAATTTAACTTTCTATCACTTAATAATTTTCTGTTTATTTGGAGGAGCTGCACTAAATTAGATTTAAACCAAAAAGTTTGATTAATCATGTTTATTTATATGTATGTAAGTATGTATGTATGTATATAAGCTTTACATTTATTCTCAACCGTCTGTATGTAAATATGTATGTATGTAAGTGTAGCTGTTGTAAGCGAGGCTAAACAAGCGGTTTGTTGATCAAAAATGCGTTAAAAACGCCAACTAAGAAATATACATACATATGTGCAAGAGTAAAGCGTTTTCAATTGAAAGTTTATTTGTACAGTCGAAATTTTTTTTTAGTTACGCTTTCTTCTACAAGGACTTTCGGTTTGATAAGGGTTTGCAAGCCCCCATATAAACGAGAATCAATACACTTGGGTCCTATTAGGTACGATTAAATTAATTTTCGAAGCAGAGTGTCTACTACATATTGGGAATAATTACAAGTGTCTTATTTCGAAATCCACTGCGGCGATTTTGTACAAGACTAAAGAAAACCCGTTGCAATGTTATTTATTTAGTCTAGTACAAAATCGTCGAAGTCGAAATACGTACGACACCCGTAATTAGGCACATTGTATTCAATACAGCAACACTTTTTCGGTTCGACCCTCATTTGTTTTTTATTTTATTTATATTTTATGTTCCGATTAGAACCAAAAATGTTAAAGGCAAATGGGGAAGAGAAGCAGGGTATTCCAAGTGTAGGAGCTCCCTTCGGTACAAACGATCTATGTGCACATATCTTTGTATAGGAAGTAGGAGTTACCAAGATCCACTTCCATAGTTTTTTGTAGTATAACTCTTACTGACCTGTAGTATATATAACTCTTACTGCCCTTGACAATAGAAAATACCACAAATTAACTGTAAGCGATACAGTTTCGATGGCACAAGATGTGTTATTCAGACCTGAGCTGCCTGTGACTGTGACACGCTTTTATACGATATTTTATCGTTCACTTCTTTAGGGCCGTATCAAAAAAAAAAAAAAAATAATTTGAACTTGTGTTCTTTTGTCAAAATTTTTATGGAAATTTTGTTTTAACGTACACTTCAAGCTCAAATATTTTTTTTTGGATACGGCCATACATTTTTGTGTTATGTCCTTAAAATTGTTAAATCTAGGGAGAAAAACGCTAAGTTGTCATCGTTGGTTGAAAGAGTTGTAGCCAGGGACCGCAAATAACGATTGTTTTCTAAACCTGAAATATCAAATTAACACTGCAATTACACATGCCACTAGTGGCATGCCAGTGTTGTGTACGTATTATCGACGAAAAATTGTTCGAAAAAGTCGAATCTCTTGCCATTTGCTTTGCTGTTTACACATGCCATTGCCACTTCATTTTAAAAATGTCGTCGAAGCGAGCTGGCTCAGTCTCGCTTCCATTTTTACTTTTGTTTTGTTTATAGAATAGGGTTACCTAGTACGTCACAAAGGCACATTCTTGAGGAAACTATTAACACTTATTATTATTATTATTTTAATAATATTAGTTCTTTATAATTAACAAACTTCAGTTTTTCACACACAAATCAAGTAACAAATCATAATAACACATTTAACAAGCTAAAATATTAATTTAATTTTCACAGTAATCCAATAAATTTGCATCAAATGTTTAACAGGGTAACACTTTTCTTCGTTTTGACATTCAATGGCATGCAACTGCCAAATTTTCACTCGCATGCAAATTTTGTTGCCACTGGGGCTGCCATTGCGAAAAATTTGAGTTTGTTAGTGAAAAATCGTGAGTGTATTGAGTTTTTCGAAATGGCATGCCACTATAGTGGCATGTGTAAATGGTATGTAAAACAGAAGCACTACGCGCACAAGGAATATACCTAGATAACCCTTGTCACATGGACTGACTACCTTTAGATGCATTAATTTTTATTTGTTTAAGTTTTATTAAAAAACTCAACTTTACCAAATAATTATTTTCAGAGTTTTATTTATTCCTCAGAAAATTAAAGTTATTTCAAAAAATAATTTTTATTTTCTGTTGAATAAATAAAACTAAAAATACAACTCAGAAAATAACTTTAATTTTCTAAGCGAAGAATAAAGCTCAAGAAATAATGATTTACAAGAAATTTTTAAAATAAAATTTTTAAGTGTTACGGTCCCTGATTGAAACAAAAATAAACATACATACATACGAAATGTATAACAACAGCCATGTACATGTAAATATGTATGTATATATGTACATATTTCGTTTATTACAAAGCATAACCCAACAAACATGAAATCAATACGTTTGTTTGAATTAGGTTACGAGTATCAATCATAATTCCTCAACTATTGTATTCTTTGCTTATTTTCGCTGTAAATATTTTTATTTTATAAATTACTAGCTGAGCCCGGCAAATTTTGAATAACCCTCAATTATATTCCCCCTTATTGTGAATGGCGTCGTCGACGTCACATCAAGACGACAGTAAATTTTTTCACTTGTATACTCTTTATCGGCAAAAATTGGATATTATTGACAATCTCTTACTAATCTCTAAGGCTTTGTAAATTGATGGAGCATGTTAATAGTAGTAAATTTTTGTCGACAAAGATTAGACAAGTGACAATTTTTAGAGTCGTCTTAATGTGACGTCGATGACGTCATTCACAATAACGGGGACTATATTTTTTTAACTAAAAATTACTCCACACAGTGGTCGGTCACTTGTTGGGTGAGAAACAAAACAAAAACCTACCGGGTATTGACCTGTGTTAATTGTAATGGCTAAATTTATAACAAAGGAGGAAATAAAATTACAAAAAAAAGTAATTAAATAAAATAATATTTATGAATACGACAGCTATTGTTTTACACTAAGATGATTTATTTTCACTGCATTTTAATCTTAAATGTTTTCATTTCATTTTTAAAATTAATAAAACCTGTCAATAAAAGAGTAAAATATTAAACATAAATTCCGTAAAAATTATAAAAATATAATATATGTATGTATAATACAGAGAGGTAACTATGTATAATTATACATACGTAATTAGTTTAACACATAAGCTTTGTCCTAGATTTTCTTTCAATTACTTTAACTTTTATTTAAACATATATTTATCGTATTTTTATTTTGAAATTCATGACAAACATCAATTTATTATCTTCCTTAAACATCATCAAATCGTATGTAAAAAGTTTGCTGGGATGTTTTGTGTAAGTTATTAAATTTTGTTCATTTGTTACAAAATTTTTGTCTACGTTGAAAGTCTCATTTAGTTAATAATGTTATTTGCATAAGTATATCATTTTAACACGCGATCGTTAGGAAATTTGCTCAACAGGCTCCCCGAATACCAATATTCGTCGAGTCGCCGACTGATGAAGCCGCAAGGAGACATCGGTCGGAGTTAAGGCCCAACTATAATATAAGCTGGCTTAAGCTAATATCGGAATTGAACGATAAGTATGTCAAATGCTTAAACAATTCAGATGTGACTTTTAGGTGGTCACAATGTACTTACATGCACTTAAGTATTCTTTAGCCACAGCTGCACATCTAGGTATTGTCAATAATTTTGTTTCTTCTCATAACTCCTAAATGAAATGCAATTCAATCAAACTAACTTGAAAGAATTTCCTAATCTATTAAAAATTCACATATAAATATATCCATCACCTTATTACTTGTTTTATTTGTTTTGCCTACTAAAAAGTACAACAGTGAATATACATAAGTAAATACATGTGTATATGTATATTGTAAAACAAACAATGAAAATAAAAGTTTTGCTTTATTTTCCGAGTTTAAAATAAGAAACAATAAAAAAATATTTAAAATCAATGAATATTTTCTGCTGCTGCTGCTTGTTTGAGTTTAAAGGCTCAGTTAGCCGACTGTAATGTAGTGTAACTGTAACGTAGAAAACAGCTGATTGATATTTTTATATGAAAAGTAGGTTACATTACATTACATCTCTATAACCATTTTCATCACTTTTCACATAGCAAAATCGATCAGATGTTTCTTACTGTTGCAGTTACTTTACATTACAGTCGGCTAACTGAGCCTTAAAAAATGCACAAACAGTTGTTTCCTTACGGAATGCCCGTTCAGTTTGGCACTTTACTTAAGCAAATGACATTTGACGAAACTTGACGAAAAGTTTGTTAAGTACATTATAGTTTGCCCCATGCGTTTTAAATGTAACCGCACAATTGCTTAAGCTAGCTTATTCATATTATAGTTGGGCCTTAAAGGCCCAAGTTAAAGGCGTCAAGTTTCGTCAAATGTCATTTGCTTAAGTAAAGTGCCAAACTGAACGCACATTCCGTAAGGAAACAACTGTTTGTACATTTTTTAAACTCAAACAAGCAGCAGCAGAAAATATTCATTGATTTTAAGTATTTTTTTATTGTTTCTTATTTTAAACTCGGAAAATAAAGTAAAACTTATATTTTCAATGTTTGTTTTACAATACACATATACACACATACACATGTATTTACTTACATATGTATATTCACTGTTGTACTTTTTAATAGGCAAAACAAATAAAACAAGTAATAAGGTGATGGATATATTTATATGTGAATTTTTAATAGATTAGGACATTCTGTCAAGTTAGTTTGATTGAATTGCATTCATTTAGGAGTTATGAGAAGAAACAAAATTATTGACAATACCTAGATGTGCAGCTGTGGCTAAAGAATACTTAAGTGCATGTAAGTACATTATGGCCACCTAAAAGTCACATCTGAATTGTTTAAGCATTTGACAGACTTATCGTTCAATTCTGACATTAGCTTAAGCCAGCTTATTCATATTATAGTTGGGCCTTTAGAGTTGTGTCATTTAGTTCATTTCAGTGACCGGTCATTTTAGTTCATTATTTGTAAATGAACTAACTAGTTCGTTCATTTAGTTCAATCACTCTTTTTAGTTCAATGAACTAGTTAGGTCTTTTTAGTTCAACGATTTTACATCTACAATTCTACATGCATATGTATGAGTGTTGTGGTCTTTGACAATATTAAAAAGACAGATTCTGTGATTAAAATGTTTTATGAAAAATAAAATTAATTAATTAATAAATAAATTTGTTCTATAAAGGGTTTATAAAACAAATTTTTTAAAATCTCATAAATCCAAAATATATTTTTTGAATAGGGTAGTATAAGTGTTTACTTGTTTATTGCATTTGTGGTAGTAGCAAGCCATGAACAAGAACTAAATATACGTACATAATACATACATATGGATGAGTATAGAAGATAAGCACACAAACAGTGAAAAAGTAAAGCAAAACGTTGAAAACATTTAGGGTCTTATGCAAAAAAAACTTAATAAAGCTTTGCCAAGCAATGTTAAGTAAAATTGTATTCTAAGAATATTATTTTATAAAAATTCTAAAGTAGGCACCCACGTTTGTTAAGACTACTTTAAGTTGATATTTCCAAAATGTGTATTTTGTACCTCAAATATTTTTACTAATATAGCACATACTGATTCATGTTACATCTGAAAATGAAGCTAGAAGTGCCTGCTCTTATCTTAAATTTATTATTTCTGTCATGTAATGGGAAGCATCACCAAATTATCCAACTGCTTCAAAATAGATAGCAAAATCCATAAAAAAATATCAAAATAAAAACAATTATACAAAAATGTTTTAGTGATGTACATACAATCAAAACAAATCGAAAAAAGCTGGATATTCAAATACTCGTTTCATTCGAATAAAACAAATTGTGATAATTTTTCACATTTTTTTACTTTTACTTCATGGTTGTGTTTATCTGTTTTCCTATTAAGTCAGAAGCTCATATTTTTTAAATTAGGTTGCTTTACTTCAAGATAATAAAAATTTATTTAATAAAATAAAAAAAATATTTGAATACCCGAATGAAATTGTATTCAATTTTGTACATCATAAGCTGTGAAGTGGTTGTTGAACACGGTGGTGTTACCAGTATTTATTATTAAATCACAAAATATTTAAAGTTGTCTTTTGCATATGATTTTTTGATAAAGCTATGTTAGCCTTAAAGTGCTTATCAACTACTATGAACTTTAAAGTTAAAGTAAAATATTTTTTTGCATAAGGGGCTTAGTTCACAGCATCTGTGTTAGTTCATTTTGTGTCTTAGTTCTCAGTTCAAAAATTGAACTAGTGAGCGTAAAATAATTGAACTAGTTCACTTAGTTCAGAGTACTGAATCGTTCATTTGAACTAGTTCGTTCATGAACTACACAAGACTAGTCGGAGTATTTTGGAACAGTGCTTTGACTTTCGTTGGAGCACTGTTGATAAATTTCAGTGTTGGGTTTCGGGTTGCTGTTGGGATAGTGTGGCTTGAGTACTTTGCTTTTTAAAAGCAGTTTGTGGTGACTGTTAATGTTTGAAATAACAGTCAGCTGAGAAGCCGCTGTTAAGTTGGGGGGGACTGTTACAATAGCAACTGATGCCCAGCCTGTATTTTACAAAAAACGATCAAATAACAAATTAATTTAAAAATAAATCGACGTTAATCTGAAAAATATTTTACAGTCCTGAAAAATTCTGACGTCATTTTGATTGACGTCATCAAAAATTGCGCACTGCATTTTCACGGGCGTGTAAATTTTTTAATCGTTGCGTGATCGACAAACCTGTAATCCACGAGGCTACGGAGCCCCTAACCAACAATGATGGGAGGCCGAATATGCAAGCTAGGAGGCTATACGAGCCGAAACTGTAATATAGTTAATTTTGGCATTTTTTTCGTTTTTGGGGTCTTTTCGGTTTTTTTGTTTTGGCGTTTTTTTCGGTTTTGGCGATTTTTTAAGTTTTGTTTTTTTTTAGTTTTGACACTTTATTTTCTTGTTTTGGCGATTTTTTCGGTTTTTGGCGTTTTTTCATTTTGGCGATTATATTTCGGCGATTTTTTTCATTTTTGCGATTTTTTTTATATAAAAATTTTTTAGTTTTGGCGACATTTTCGTTTTGGCGATTTTTTTCAATTTTTGGCGTTTTTTCATTTTGGCGTTTTTTTTCATTTTGGCGATTTTTTCGAATTTGGCGATTTATTTTAGTGTTAGAATTTTTTTTTTAATTTTGGGCGATTTTTTTCGTTTTGGCGATTTTTTTTTAATTTTTGGTGATTTTTTTTTTTTTTTTGTTTGGCGATTTGATAATTTTCGGTTTTTTTAGTTTTACCGTTTTTGAAAATTTCAAGTGTTTGCCTCTTACGGTTTCCAAGATATAGCAAATTGTCAAAATTACATAGTCAAAATTGCATTAACTGATGGATGGACCACCCTTTAATTTAAATTTTTTTAAATTTTAGTGTTAATTGTTGTAGTCTGTATAAAAATACACTAATTTTACAAATTTCAAGTTTCAATATAATTACATATGTTCATACAATTGTATGTACAGGGTGGGCCAAAAGAAACCAAGGGGTGTAAAAGTTTAATAACTTTTTTGTTTATTAATTTTTTTTTATTTTTTCTTTCAGATTATATAGACAACACTTGGAGAATTTATAATGGAGAGGTTCACAACTGAACAGAGAACCAGAACAATTAAATTTTATTATTTAAACCAGAGATCAATTATTTTAATCGTCGACATTTTAACGTCAGAATTTCGCCCTCTGAAGCGATGGTTCTGGGGTTATCAAAATCCAAGAGCCATTCATCAACGCCAATTGCACCCCATCAGGTGTACAGTATGGTGTGGGATCACATCTGAAAATGTCATTGGGCTCTACTTCTTCGAGAATGAAGATGGAAGTGCTGTAACCGTAAATGGAGAGCGGTATCGGTTTATGATAGAAAATTTTTTACGTCCTGCTCTTGAAAACAGACCTGGTATGTGGTTTCAGCAGGACGGAGCCACTGCCCATACTGTCCGAGACACAATGGCACTTTTAAGTCAAATTTTTGGAGAGCGAATAATTTCTCGAAATTCGGAAATTATTTGGCCAGCGCGATCGCCAGATTTGGCAGCACCCGACTATTTTCTTTGGGGTTTTTTGAAGGAGCGAGTGTATGTGAACAAGCCAGAGACAATCCTTGAACTCAAGGCAAACATTGTTGCAGAAATTCGAACCCTACAGCCACAAGTTTTGACAGATGTTATGGAAAATGCTCTAAAAAGAGCCCATCAGTGCGAAGCTGAAAACGGTGGTCATGTAAGAGACATCATTTTTCATACTTAGTGTAAACAAATTTCCATTTTGTATATTATATAATCTGAAAGAAAAAATAAAAAAAAGTTAATAAACAAAAAAGTTATTAAACTTTTACACCCCTTGGTTTCTTTTGGCCCACCCTGTATATTACATAGGATTTTAACATTTTTCGTTGCTCGTTTTGGAACACCCTTTAATTTTTAATTCTCATGTATTTGTTGTTGTAGCGGCCAAGGTTCTACATACTCTGTCCAAATTTCAGGTCCGTAGCTCTTACGGTTCCTGAGCAAATACCGTGTGACGGACAGACGGACAGCGTAGCGAAAACAATAGGGTTCCTTTTCACCTTTGGTGTACGGAACCCTAAAAAAAGACATTTACATACAATCTTGCGTTCCTTTATTTTTGCTAAATACAAGCTGACCCCGGCAAACGTTGTCCTACAATCAATAATTTTTTTAAGGACAAATTATTCCACACAGTAGTTACTTGTTGGGTCAAAAGCAAAACAAAAAACAGACCGGGTTTTGACCCGAAACTGTGTGCGATTTTATATACATACATATACAGATATACGAATGTTTTATTTTAAAACTTGTATAAAAAACTTGCTGTTTAGGCAAGGAATTAGATATTTGCTTATTTTTGCTCGTATTGAGTTCCAATATAATTATGCTTAAATCTTATAGATAAAAAATACGAATAATAATCGAAACATACATATCTGTGCCAATAAATAATAATGGCTTAAATCGAAATTTCATGTTTTGAGATATTAAGGGTTTTGTCTAAAATTAATTGTGTTTGGTTTTTATATAAAATTTTTAGCCTCCGAAAAAGATGCACATTTATTTAGAACAAAACTGTTAATTTTATAAAAAAGAAAACGTTTTATTAGTTAATATTCGCTTTTTTTAGTTAAGATGTTATGAAAAAATCCATTGTTAAAAAAATAAAATTTAAAGCGCACTTAAGCTATTATATTGAAAGGCAAAATAATTTTTATTGATGGTAAGTCGAGATAAGTGCTTTAGGTTAAATTGAAAAATGCGGAAAACCTGAGATAAGATAATTTTTTAAAAGCTTAGTTAATATATGAGTTTTTTTTAATGAAGAATAATTTGGATGGGATGTTAGTTATTGAACTTACGTGTATAAAAGTTTTTATGCTCAAATATTTTAATATTGATGTAGCTACAGAAAAAAATATTAAGTTGAGGTAAGATGTTATGGCTTACGTATTATTTTCGAAGAAGACTTAAGTTAAAATATAAACGCGTATAGTTTTCTTAATAATGACATTTTTGAATTGAAATTTAGTTGAGTGATAGATCTTGAAGAAGAGAATACGAATATGTAATAAAATGAAAAAGCACTTATGTCAACCTAAGCCATTATTATTTATTGCCACATACTACGTTTATGCGCACACTATTTGCAAATAAAAATATTTGCAAATAAAATAACTCACTGTTTACACGGCATTTTAAATGCATAAAAACTTGGTAGCACTTCTATAGAAATGTTACTTATGTTTGCAAAAAACATGTGTAAATGTATAAAATAACAAATAATTATTTGTTTTTATTGTCATTATTTTCTTCTATCAATGTTTTTTGTGCAATATTCTATCAATTTATTGTTTTTTATTAGAAAACATTTGTAAGTGTGGCAACCTCAAGTATTTTATTTGCAAATAGTGAGTTAATCGTCAATAGTTTTCTGAATTAGTAAGTCGCAATAAACACAATAATATGGCAACAGTTTACAGTTTTATTTGCGAATAAGCCGTGCGTATAAACGTAGTAACAGATATAATAAAAAAGAACATACATAATAATACATAAATTAATTACATTAGACTAAAGTGGAAAGTTCATGTAACGAAGTGCTAGTAACATTGCTCATGTCTAAGGTGGGTGGTATGCCAGGACTCACAGAGCCAGCCACTGGCTTCACGTGCTGTTGTCCCTCAGAAAGTCGAAAGACAACTGCCATTTGGGATGGATTTTGGCGTTGGCAGCGCCGCTGTTCAAGGACGCATCATAAATGATGAACTTAGCGCCATTAAAGGATTAAAACTGCCATGCGAATGATTTGGTGACACGGGTGTAGGTGGTGATAGGAGGCCAATTTGTGAGACCATCGACATGTTGTTTAGCGGAGCAATGCAATAACTCATCGTTTTCTCTTTTTGCCAAACGAAAACGTTGTGAACAATGGCGGCTCCGCAAAAAAATACCAATTCCACTAAAAACACTTGTAATTATTATACAAAGTGGTCTTAATAAGGTATTAGGATACCTAGACACCTTTAGATTATATTCACATGTTTACAAAAAATTTTTTAACCTTACAGTAGTAGCTCAACTTTGCCAACTCTTGTTAGAAAAAAAGTAAGAGTCCCTGTAAGTTACACCTAATTCACACTAAGACTTTTATGAAGTCTATTTTTCGACGTCACTTTTTGTTTGTTAGCGAACGGGGTAGAGAAGAAAAAGGGGTAGAAAAAATTACTCGATTTCTGTTTTCCATGTTTTTTTTCATATTTCTCTTTACATTGCTCTTGTTGTTATTGTTGTTACGTTTCAATGTTACTCTTCTATCTTATTGTTATTTTTTATTGTTACTCTTCTAGCTTATTGGCTATATGAGTGGAGAGAAGTAAAATTAGACGTCCAAAAAAAACATCGTATGAATGCAAGGAATTTTTGGTAGCAACTTCAAAAGAGAATTAAGAAAAATAGACGTCATAAATTTCACAGTGTGAATTAGCACTTAATCTGAAAAAAGCGACAAAAATTTTTTCCTTTACCTTGCCAAAAAAAAAAAAAAATCTTCACCCAAATCATCAAACTAAGTATAGGGGTTTACTATCAAGGTAGCACTGTTGCACAGTGTATTTTTTTGGAAATTCAGAAGGAATTTCAGTATAAAAATAATTTCAAATAAACAATTTTTGTTAAATACAGGAATAAATACTTGAATAGAAAAATATTTCTGGATAATATGATAAAAAAAATAGACGATTTTATTTAACAAAAATGTATGTAACGTAATTACCAAACAAACACGAAAACGTTTTAAATAACAAATACATAAATTAAAAAAATTAAAAAATTTAAAAGAATTTATTTATTGCCAAGGAGAGCTAGCAAAATAAAACTATGAAGAGTACATATAGTTTTTTCATAAGAAGATAAACAAATGAAAGAAATAAAAAACACGTTTTGTTATTAATCTGCCTACTCGCTCTCCTCTATTTCGTCTTCCATCGTGAATCCTGAAAAAAAATTAATTATTGCAATTTTTTGTCAATACTAAAGACATTAATTTATATGCAAGTCTTGTTTGAATATTTAAACGTACTTGTTACTTTAGTTTTTATGAGTTAGTTGTATGGAGAATTTTGTTTATCTCTTATATTCTCCCCCCCCCCCCCCCAATCGGTTCAGTTTTGTGTAAAAAAGAAATACAAAAATATTTTACAGCGGCTAGTTGTGTTTTAGGGGTTGCGTCCGCCCTCAAAGTTGGCTTTCATTTTACAAGAATATGATATATGGCAATATTTTAGTCAACAACATAATTTCAGGCTTATTTTGCTAAAATTAATATTTTAGAAAATATGTAATGAAGAAATACCAAAAATTATATGTACCGAAATAAATAAATAAATAAATTATATTTATACGGAAATTATTTATACTAACCCCCTGACCCACGATATCGACAACGTTCGACTTGTCGCACATTTACATTTGTAACAACAACAAAATGTTAAAATTTGTTATTGTTTTGAATGTAAGTCTGCGACAAGTCGAACGTTGTCGACATCGTGGGGCTTGGCCCTAAGTATGTACAACAAGAGCTAATATCCTTAAATGCAAACGGACATAACTACACTTTTATATTTTTCACAGGAGAAACAAAAAACGTTTCAAAATCAATAATAATAAAGTGTTCTTGAAAATTTTCTTCGAAATTTATTTGTAGTATGGATATTTATATGTTTTAAACCATTTATTTCCTTTTTATATGTATTTAAGCTTTTATGTTAGTTACGATCTTTGCAATAAAAAATAGATGCATTCGCAATTACGTCCGTTTGAATTTCTTTAATAAAGAAGTCATTTTTGATCGCAGAGGTCTAAATATTTGCGTGAATATGAAGTTGGAGAAAATGAACCATAATCAATCAAAAATTCGATTTCGAATTTTTGTGTAGTTACGTCCGTTTGCATTTAAGGTGTCGATATGTATCTATCAAATTATTTCATACATACATATGTATGTATATTACGAGTACGTATAGTCAAAAGAAAACTAAACAAAAAAAAAAACAAAGAAAAAAATAACATTGAATAAATGGGCTTGAGGACCAACTTTGAGAGGGCGGACGCAACCCCTAAAACACAACTTATCGCTATGAATTTTTTTATTTTTTTTTTACATAAAACAACCGATATGGGGGAGAGAATATAAGAAATAAAAAAAAGTTCTCCATACAACTAACGGCCACTCTAATGTACATATCGCACACTAAATAATAAACAGTCACAACTCAAAATGATCAAACTGGGTTTGCTTTTTTATAATGCAGTTACCTGCAAATCTCTAACGACCGCAACAATTCCTTTTGCAATAAAGTCTTGCTGAAGAATATAAAATACCGTTATACTTATTTTTATGTTACATAATTGCGTAATTTGTATAGTATCAACAGTTGTTTGCAACAACTAATCAGCATCTGAAATTTTTTTAGTTATGGCTGTTTATGATTTAGTGTACGACATGTACTCTTAAAAACTAAATTAACAAGTACATACATACGTTTAAATATTTAAACAAATTTTAAACTTGCATATAAATTAACGTCTTCAGTATTGACAAAAATTGCAATAATAATTTTTTTTTCAGGATTCAGAATGGAAGACCAAATAGAGAAGAGAGACTTAATGTGAAGAAATTGGAGAAAAAAAATCAATATTACAGCAAATTTAACTGACCTGCAGCAGCATTATTAACATATTTTTAAAATTATGTATTAAATAAAAAATTTAACAAAATAGAGAATTAATTGGCTAAATGTATCAAAGAACTAGAAACAGAAGAGGAGAAAAACTAATTGAGTAAACCTAGAATAACGAACGATTGACTAAACTGGTGCATGCGCAATAAACAAAAGAAAATCGTGTTTAGAAGAAAAAATGGTGCGTCCCCCCTTTTAAACAAAATAAAACCTGATGGCAACGCCTCCCCAACACACACGTTACGTTATGATAAGACGTTAGCAACCAATGGTGGATTTTGTTAATATAGTTTTCTCTCTTTAGCTTGCACACATGTTTAAATTATATATCTATGTATGTATGTATGAAGTATATTTGTATCTTGTATCTTGTTTTTTTATAATTGTAAAGGGCTTAACCTGCTGTGTACTCGTATGTTGTATTTTGAATTGAGTTTTTGTAATGAAAGAGAGTTATAGAGTGTGTATGCGCGCTATTGCAGTTTTGTTTATTCACCAGTTGGTTGTGCTGCAATTGCAACTGCATTTTCAAATATGTACATATGTATGTATGTATGCTTCTTAGTGTGTGTGTTAACTTGGCGTTTTGCTGTTTTTTTATATTTATTTTTCTCTCTTAAAGCTTTCTAGCGTTATGAGCATATGGGGCCTTGTTTTTATCTTATATTTAGTTAAAATATAATTTTATATTTCTTTACTTAGTTTTGTTGCTGCTACTATATGTATGTATTTTGTTCATGTTATTGTTGTAGTTGTTGCTGTAGTGTTTTGGCTACTTGAGCTCCATCCACTACGTCTTATAGAGATCATCTCTTCTTAATCACAACTTCGTTTCGCTGTGCTTGCATGAGCTCCATACACTGGCATTTGCTTGCCTCTTAGTTTTGGAGCTTAGCCGGTGTTTTTTTTTCTTTCTTTGTTGGATTTCACATTGTGAAACCCCCCCTTGAAACAGATACATAAACAAACAATGACACACACACACAGCTGTTTTTATAAATTTTATTAGTCAAGTTTGCATATTTTCTTAGTGTTGTTTGAAATCGCGCGCGTTTGGACGCACAATTTTTAGTGGATCGGTTATGCAAAATATATAACATTAAGTTAAAAGTATATAGTCATATACATATGTATACATACATGCATACATAGATACATACATATGTAAAGTAAGATGAAATTATATTACATAAAAAAAAACTAGCAAATACCTATCAATAACATGAAGTTTTATAAATTATTTAGCAAAAAGGAAAATATAATAAAAGTGTCGTTTGCCTATTTCTAAAAACTAAACAATTAAAAACACATTTTTTAATAGTGCTAAAATGCTCAAAACAAAAACAAGATTATAAAAATTGGTTTTAATATAAAATACAAATACATACATACATACATACATGTGCATGTATGCATATTTATACTTATATAATACATGCATATGTGGCAAAAAGAGTTAAAGAAAAGTTTAAAAAATTTTAAAAATATGCACAACCCGTCGGAAAGGTTTTAACAAAAAAGATAAATAAAATATTTATATTTATAAAACATGAGATTTTAATTGTCAAATTATAGTTTATGTGTAATAAAATAAAATAAAATAACGAGTGAATTTTCTTAAAGTGCGTATTGTGTGCGCGTGAGTGTGTGTATGTGCGATTCTGTTTTCAAATAAATTTTTCAAATTCAACACATGTCTTAATAACTTTAATTTATGACGTTCTCTCATAATAAAAAATATTGATCAAGAGATTTTAAATTATTTACTTTGCAATTGAATACATCTGGCAATGTCACACAATTTAAAGTAAGTATTTTTTTTTATTAAAAACTTCCTTGAATTTCTAGTTGTATGAGCGCAAATAACTTTGTTTAGAAAACGCCTTGCACAACCAGCTGATTGTCATTTCATGAAAATTTTCGTATTGTAAATAAGGCATAACTCTACAAATAATGCCCCAATTGTTGTTATAAAGTCAATTCAGGGGGCAAATCGCGGCACTCGTTATCGAACAAAATTACGAAATATTTCCATATAAACTCTATTGAGTTTAGTCTCCTGAGAATCCAGCCTATTTACACATTCGTATTGTCATTAACAACTTAAATAAGGGTTGAGTTTGCTGTTGTTTTGTGTTAAGTAAATATTTATTGTCATTCATAATACCCATGGACTCTTAGACGACCAAACTCTGTTAATCAATGGTAACAATTATTTAATTTTTAAGAAATAAATTGTATGCAAATTTACGCTGTTATTCCATATGACATTTTCCACTTGTCGTAGTTGACGTATTTTGACTTCAGCTACGACGATTTTGTAATAGATTAAAGAAAACCGCAAAATTTTTTCTTTAATCTAAGATCAAAATGTCGCAGTCGAAGTCGAAATACGCCAACCACAACGCGGGCCATTATAAGTCGAAAAAAGATAAGCAGAAAGTCATTACCCTATAGTTTCCTGAAAAATCGCACAAAATAATTGTGATTTTGAATATCGTTGGTCACAAGTAGAAAGGCCCTAACTCTAATAACTGTAACTTTACAGGAGAAGGTAAAAACATAATAATAAACAGTACAACTGCTTGCACAAATGCTTCGTAAAACTGAATTTAAAAGCGTTATTTTTTACACTATTGCAATAATTTTTGTGACGAGGTGTATTTGTGTGAAATGTATTGGAATCCCCGAAAAACTCAATTTGCCTTTCTACTTGTGACCATCGATGTGAAGATTAATTACATGGATGGCATTAACTCAAAATTAGCTTATCTCAACTTAAGTACTTTTGTGTGCTCCAAAAAGATTTACATGTAATATATTCCAAAGCGAGTCTAGCAGCAGATGACCTGCCTATAAGGATCTGATCATTATTTTTATTTGTTAAAGGTCATATTCATAAAAAATAATACACCAGTACCCGGCGATTCATAGTTTTTAACCCCCGACAAAAAAGAAGGGGTGTTATAAGTTTGTAATGTGTGTCTGTGTGTCTGTACGAGTCCACGTACACACCAAACGGCTAGACCGATTTTGACTTATTTTTTATTTGTTTGAAAGGTAACGATCGAGAGTGTTTCTAGCTATGTTTGAAAAAATCGGTCCAGCCGCTTAGAATATCACATTTTATGGATATATCGGGGGTTTTTAAAATTTTTAATTTTTGTTATAGTTGAAAAACAACACGCGAGTTTTCAGCAAAAAATATTCAATTTGAAAATTTGGATTGCTTTTATGGTTAAGCAATTGTCTATATGCGTTTCGTTCCCGCTTTTGGAACTCGTCAGTAGACTTTAAAAAATATTTTATTTTTATTTTTTAAAGTATAAACAAAAATTATAAATAGTAAAATTACACCTAATTCACACGAACACTTTTATGAAGTCTATTTTTCGACGTCATTTTTGGTTTGATAGCGAACGGGGTAGAGAAGAAAGAGGGGTAGAAAAAATGACTCGATTTCTGTTTTCTATGGTTTTTTTCATACCCTGTCGGAAATTCGGTTAACATTAAGCTGACTATTTCGCAAATAGTACTGACTTTGGATTACTTTTAATGTAATCAACTGACTATTTTAACATTGCGATGTCCTAGGCGGTAGTCAATTGTCTCACTCTGCACTACTTTCAGTTAACTTAAAGTTGACTTTTTTAAATCACCTGGTAGTCAGTAAGTTAAAATTTTTTTTCCGGGGTGCGAACATGTATCATCACACGTTGTGTACTCAACGCGCTACCACTCGGCTAAGGTACCATCTAAAATAACAACAGCAAAATGTTAATATAAAACTGAAATGAGTTTCAAAGTAGCTGAGAATAAATTTGTTGGCTCTCATCAAATTTGATTACGTACTCAACTTAAGAATTAATTTTGGGTTTGTTCTGGATGACATTGCAGTTAGATTTTAGTCAGTCTAAGAAAAGTTAACTATAAGTTAACTATTTTTGTAGTCAACAACACATTCTCCGACAGGGTATGTACTGCAAATGTGTGTATAAAGAATAAAATCAATAAAAATCAAAATCAATAAAAAAAAATTAGACATGTAAAAATAATCATCGTATGAACGCAAATAATTTTTGGTAGAAACTTCAAAAGAGAATCAAGAAAAATAGACGTCATAAATTTCATCGTCTGAATTCATTCATAGTCTAAAAGCAAAAGTCTATATGGATGTGTTACTTTTTTTATTCGGAGTCTGAAAAATAAGGGGTGATTTTTAAGAGTTTTCGGATTTGAAATGCATAAAATCTTTATTTGAGTCGATAGAACGATCTATATAATTCAATGTTTGAATATGATTTCATGTAAGTGTTGACCGCGGCTACGCCTCAAATGGTTCATACGCTGGATCAAATTTTGGTATAATTTCTCCAACATATCCGCCGGTATCTCACGAATAAATTCTTCAATATTGTCTTCGAGTGCGTCAACCTTTGTGGGATTGTCCCTATAGACCCACAAAAAATAGTCTAAATGCGTTAAATCTCACGATCTAGGCGGCCAATTAACCGGCTCTAAACGTGAAATAAACTCTTCATCGAACTCGTATCTCAATTGGGTCATTGTTTCCTATGATGTGTGGCATGTGGCACTGTCTTACTGAAACCACATGTCAGCCAACTCCAGCTCTTCCATTTTGGACAGAAAAAATGTAACAGAGGCCTAATTGCTGCGAATGGCGCCGAATCGATAATTCACGGTCATCAACAACACTGGCGGATACAGCTGTGATATTTTCCTCTTTCCGCACTCTACGTGTGCGTGTTTGTGGTTTAATGTTCAATAATGTAACTTTGGTGTGAAATTTAGTCACAAATAGTCCGAATAGCCGCCTCAAAAGGTCGCCCAAACTGACCATAAAATGGAAGCATTGCAGGATGCACTTTCTTAACCGAGCACGAATTTTTATAATAAAATTTAATAATCTGCAAGTGTTGTTCATTTGCAAATCGATTCATGGTTTAATTATAGATCAAACTGAACATGTTTAACAGTAAAATGGTACACGAAAACAGCTGAGTTGCCAAAAAGAAACTTGCTAAAAAAATCACCCTTTATAAATCGATTACAATTTCTACGGTTGGATTTTTTAATCTGATTTTTATATGAAATTATTTAAAGTTTTTTGGACTGTAACAGATTTTTGTTGTTTTTTTTGTGTTAAATTTTTTTATAACAATTGATGGCGTCAGTCGCATTTCTAGACATTTCTGATACATATTTGCATTATTACACTTAAATGGGAAATCCCCTTGTTATGTTTCAGCTTGATAAAAACATTTTCATATTAACGGCACAAATCGATGCGCTAACGAACGCAACTTCGAAGCCATGTGACGCAAACTGAGACAAAAGCGAATGCAACTTCAGAATCACAGAAATTGTAAAAAGACGCAACTTCGAAACGGCACAAAGCGAAGCGACGAAAATGGGGGTGTTGGTGTAATTACACTGTACAACAAAATGATTTTTTTTTAAATAATGTTCTGCCAACTGATTCTTGTAGAGGAAACTAAAAAAGGATATAAGTGTATCCGCGTTTTAAAATTTTACATCTGAAACTCATTTTACGGCCTATTTAAAGTGTATTCTGAGACCTGTAGTAGACAAACAAAATGTTTCTTGTAATGTTCTAAAGGCAATATATACCAAAACCCCACACCGAAAAAATAGACGCAATTTAGATTCGAGAACTATGTGTCGTTGGCTAATTTTTTAAGACTTTATCCTTAAATTCAATAATAATATTTATCAATATATCGAGTTTTCACAGTAAAACAGTGGCAAGTATCAAACGATTTTCCAATTTTTTTTTTACTACACAAGGGTGCAACTTTAAATAGGCTGTAAAATGAGTTTCAGCTGTAAACTTTTAAAACGCCGATACACGTACATACATATATGTATCATTTCAGTTGGCAGAACCTTGTTATTTTTTGTGCGTTGGACAGTGTTTTTTATATTTATTTTTCATAAATTATATTATTGGCTTTTTAAAACAGCAGATTGATATTCAACATTTTTCTTAAAAAGCTGTAATATTTTCGGAAATAAGCCAGTTAATGTACATATGTACATATCTACGTACATGTGTATGTATGTGTTAATATGTAAAGTTTGACATTTTGAAGTGAGAATATTACAAGTCAGTCGTCAATTCGTCTTGATATATTCCTGGAAGCCATTTAAAAAACTTATTTGCCGCTACGTTTATATTTTTAATTCGAGAGACGCGTCGCAACGTCTGCTTAAATTTGTTATCCTTGTCTAGAAGCAACACATTTCTATCTATTTCCATAGAAAGTGTATGTCATTCGGACTCCATTGTCTTTTTGTGCTTAAAAACTACCCTTTTTTTTTGGAATTATAAAACACCTGTATGTCTTTTTGTTTGGTTGTTGTCACTTAAACCACCAAACACCTTGGAATGCGAGTAGTAAGTAGCAGACTGGCGTATGTCAAGAGTTGTCATGAAAACGCATTTCATATTTTGTCAGCTGATGCGTGTTAAAAAAATAATATAAAGTAATTCTGTTGGAGTTTTGTAAATGCTTAAGCAATTTCTGTTGACAAGAAAAAAGAAAAAATAAACCCTTAAATTGAATGAGAATTTAAGACAGGGGTATAGATAGATTAATGCATTAGTTTCAAAACAGTATATTTTTTCGCTTGGGTGTGCTGAACAGGGTGTTAATTTTAAAGTTTTCTAATAGTTTTAAATAATAATAAAATATTTTGAAATGGCAAAAATTAAGGTCTTTAAAACTTTATACATAGTTTGATAGAATAATTAAAATTGTTTAATTACTTATTTATTAAATAGATTATAAATTTGTGTAGTACTCCAACTTGGTTCGAAATATAGAGGGTAGGTTATGTAAGGTCAGTTAAGAGTCCTGCACTCACTTATACCTTTCTATATCTGGATACAGTGGGTCTAATTATTCATTCCATTCCGCAATTGCGGAAGCAATATTTTAAATTATTCATTCCGTTTCTGCGGTATTTTTCTGCAGTTGCGTTATCATCTCTACAGTGACGGCACTTTCATATTATTAATTCCGCAATAAAGACATTTTTCTCTATTTTGCATACGCTCAAATTTTATGACGGAAAGCGTACGGAAAGAACAAAATTGTAAGGAAATTATAGAAATTGGCAAAATTTAAGTTTATTTTAATTAATATTTAGCTTTTCGAACGAGAGATTCATTCATTCATGCATGCAATGCATTCATATTGAAAATAATGCCATTGTTAGCGAGTGTGAAAGTATTTGTATTTACTGAGCATTAGGTGGCTTTTCGTTATATTTATTATAGCGATACGATTATCGTAATAAAAGTTACTGAATCCATTGGTCCTGGTCCATTGTTATACCACTTAGACCGTATTTAGATACGAAAACATTTGGAAGGGAAACATTAAGTTTGGTAGCAATTTACGGGTGGGGAAGAGGAAATCATTTTTGTGTTCGGTAATCGGCGACACGCTTTGTTTTCATATTCTTTGCTACATATACACGCATACATGTACAAATATGCTTGCTTTTATGCAGTAATATTGGAATGTTGCCGGCAACATTTTCGTCTGTGTGGATGCGAAGGAAGCAACAAAAGAGAATTCCAGATGTTTTCCTTCCAAATGTTCGTCCGTCTAAACTGGGACTTAGACTCTGTGTAAGCAGAGTATACACCGTCGTCGAACCAACCAGAGCTCAATATAAAAATACTAAAACGTTGAAGTTCAAAATATATGTATGTATGTAAGTTTATCTCAATAGGAAAATTTTATGATTTTTTCATATGTCTACAACTAGTGAAGTGAATGGGACTATACTCCTCAAGAACAAGTAAACAAAAATCGAAAGAGCCTCTCCCGGGTGCTATTAGGCAAGATCTTCTTCATAATAATATATAGATTTTATCGCAACCGCACAAAAAGACAGTCAATTTCTCATGTGCTCTGCTGGAACAGGGTATTGCACAAGACGTGAGACAATCATATGCCAGACGAGGTATCGGAGGTATCAGATATTGGTGTACTTATGTGAACTCATGCGGTACCGCAAAGAAACAAGTTGGATCTAGCATAGGGTGATCGATTATTCGACTTTTTCCAGAAACCGGTTTTCGAATAGTTCGAATATTTGAAATTATGAAAAACCCGGTTTCGGTTTTTACAGTTCAGGAAAAACCGGTCAACCGGTTTTTTTAAGTAAGAAAATTATTATACAAAAGTTTTGATTTTAAATTGCTTTATTAAAAATAGAGTTAACAGTTCATGTAAATACTATAAAACAATACAAAAGTTAAAGGTGAAACATAAAAATTGACTTCATATACTTATGTATGTATTGTACATAAATATGTATATATAATATACTGTTGAGGAATAAACTCTACATAAAACCATAATTTTTAGGGTTTGTGGAAATTTGGGAAAAAATTCACAAAATTAATTATGGCAATATTTAAGGTGCTAATAAATATGTTTATACAAAAAATAAAAAATAATTATAATAACACCTACAGTAGCAAAAATATTCAAAATACATAGAAAAAAAGTCTACATACAGGCATAAAATAAATGAAAAAATACGTGCAATATGTTTGATGTTGTCAACTTGTTTGAAAATTTTGTGATTTCTGGTACCAAGCCGTCAACAAATGGCATCCAAATATTGTCTAATATGTTATTGTTATTATAATCATTTTTGAATTTTTTATTTTTTGTATAAACATATTTATTAGCACCCTAAATATTGACATAATTAATTTTTTGAATTTCTTCCCAAGTTTCCTCAAACCCCAAAAATTATGGGTGTATGTAGAGTTTATTCCTTAATGGTATATGTATATGTACATATGAATGTATGGACAAGGTGGATATCTACTTCTATATAAAATATGAAGCATAATGTCAACAAAACTAAAAAAACACTTTTTGAAACTGTACTTTGACATCCATTGCATACCATAAGGCCAATTAAATTCGCCTCTGCTATTAACTCATACAATAATTTCTCTTAAATTTCATGTTTCAGTAAATGTCGTCATGCTCACAAAAAGCTTAGAGCTTTTACACTAAAAAAACTTACGAAAATCAACAAAACATGCAAAATATACAAATCGAAAAGTATTCGACTCAACCGGTTTTTAAATTGTAAAAAAACCGGACTATTCGACATTCGAAAAATCAACATTTTGAAAAAACCGACAACCGTATTGTGAAAAAACCGGGTTTTAAAACCGGTTGAAAAACCGTGTCTATCACCCTAATCTAGCACGACTTTTCAATGAGACCTGGACTTTTTCATAGGTTAGGGTTCAGGCGAGTAGAGTGGTATAGGTTTATCAAAACGGAATCAAACTATTCTGCTTGATTGCTTGCAGGTAAACCCAAAACAAACCAACACACATAGATTACTCGTACGTACATATTTATGTTTTTAATGCTTAGGTGTAAAACGTTAGTGGTTACAGTTGATTGCCGGTTAAATGATTTAATCACTTAATTAATAATAAAAATTAGACGGTTGCGTTCGTGAATCACCCAACCTAAATTAAAGCATTGATCGTTGAGTTAGCAGTAAAATATTTATTTACAGCACTTTTAAACATATTTAATATTATTATTTATAATGAGACTTATACCGAGTACATATCTGGCATTTCTTGTGTTGTCATTTTCAAAATGTATAACGTCGTTCCCATTGTGTTTTTTTTATGGAAAGCAATGCCACACAACGAATACAAACGTTGACACTAGTATACACTATTGCGATTTCACAAAATGCCATAGTGTGTACTACTCGGCATTAGCGTGGTTGGCATATTTCGACATCAACTACGACATTTTAGTTCTAACTTAAAGAACAAATGCTGCGGTATTCTTTAATCTATTACAAAACGTAGTCGAAGTCCAAATACGCGAGAAGGGGAAAATGCTGTTGGCTGAAGTAGTAACTGCGTTGACTACAAAGCAAATGATGGTCTTCGAGAGCCCGAGTTCATTTCTTCAACATATTCAGCCATGTCGCTCCTTTATTCCAACATAGACACATGTACGTATATCACAAAAATGTGTTTTTTTAAAGAGAAGTAACACCCAGGCAATGAATGAATGCCTACTAGTATTAAGACAGGTGGTGAAGGAAAAGATAGAGGGAAGCTTCTTCATTATTTTATAACTCTGTTGTTTTTGCAAGTTTTTGATAATGCAGTACTGCAGCGCCTCTGGTGACAATGAGGCGTATTAAATTTTTGAAGCTTTGTTTAGTAGCTATTTTATTGGTAATTTTACTTCGCCGATGTTTCTGCTACACAATACCGACGAAGGAGGGCTCTCGGATGTTGCATTAGGATTAGCGCTGAAACCGGTATAGTTCAGTGACCAGTGTTTATGAATTCATCACTTGAACTTTTCTACAACTGATACAGATGTGCGATAGCTTTCCGTGAGCACCTGCCATTACGGCCTTATCTCACGGGTGCCAAAGCACCGGGTGTGGGTTAGACGCCAGACCAACGCCCCCATGCACCCTATTAGAATGAACCTATGGCCCACTCCATAAGGCACATAGGTTGCAATCTTTGAATATAGTTATCCCTGTACTATATTCAATTACCTTGCTGAGGTAATTTGAGCTATCTAAACTCTGCTGCTATGTCCGTGCCCATAGCAGCTTCTGTTGAATGGCAACAGCACCTAGAATAGTGTCTGGCTGACCGCGTCAGACCAATCACTAGCATTGATTTCACACTGGGAAGCCAAGACTATTCTCCCAGCGATTTTGGTAGCAACCACAGCCACCACGACAATTCTCCGGCTTCCACGCTAAGGTGTTGTGTATACACCCATAGCGAGGTCCCCAAGAGAATTCCTCAACCATTGCCGGCACAGCTCAACCACTCATCCGAGATGAACCCATGCCTGTGTCGCCAAATAACCAGTGCCTACTCCACACATACCAAAATCATCCCTTTAACCCCGTGGGGTATACCCCATTGGGGTAGGACGAACTCGGCATTTTAGCAAAGGAAACTGACGACCGCTACATGCACTCAAAACTTCAAAGCAGCTCGACTGTCGGGCAACCGGCACCCGTGGCACCAGAAGTAGCCTCTGGTCAGACCTCGAAGTTCCACCACAAGGGCTTCACCTCTATCGTCTTTTGAACTCAGGGGCAGTTCTAGGTGACGCTGCAACTAACTGACATCAACAGGACCTGTGCACATCCTTTGCTCTGTTTATGTTCAGAGATTGGGTAGTAACACATAAGTTCTATGGGTAATGTACCAAAGGTACGTCAATGGAAAAAGCCACATCACCCCAGCTGGGGCCCCGGGGTTGCCACACCCGTAGTCAAAAATAGACTCCCCTGGGGGGCTACAACTGATACAAATTATACTACTATTTAATGACTGTCGGAGATCGGGCTCGAACCTAGGACCTTCGGTTTTGTAGTCAACGTGCTAACTACTTCAGCCAACGGAAAGAAACTGGGGGTCTAATCGTCGCTTTCGATAACGAAATGTAAAAAATGTCATATAAAAGGCTTATTACACGCACCTCTTGAGAAAAGCAAATATTCCAAAACCGACAAAAACAGACTTATGCACTTGTTATAGCGAAAATCGTATAAATGTTCATAAAAAACTTTACAATTTATTGGCTGTAAATAAAGCGATTAATTTAAACAAATTAATTTTCTCTAATTCCCTAAAAATATTTCATGGCAAATTGATAATAAGGCATTTATTAATAACTTTGTTTTGATCTTGTAAACAACAATCTCTTGATAAGTAAGACATTTGATTTCTATGCTTAACAAACAAATCTTTTTATACAATTTTTCCCCATACATACATACATATATACAACTTAACAATCGATCAGGTTCGTTTACAAATGCACTTCCAAAAAATATCTGTTGTGATCAGCGATGCCAACTTGGTGCTTTTGGCACTATATTTAGCGCTTTTTGAAGACTTAAAACGCCAAATTTTGAGCGTTAGTGCCAAACTAAGAAAAAGCACTAAGTAGTGCTTTTAAGAAATTTGCGTATTTCTTAAAATTACTTTGATAAAAACTTGATGTATTTATTTGTTTAGGGTTAAAGCACACCTTTTTCGTCTGATATATTTCATTAAAAATATTGATAATAATGCCAAAATAGAGAATAGCTTAGAAAACATTTTGTAATCTCACTCGTTTTTCACGTTAGTGCTTTTTACGCTTTGTAGATTTCAAAATTACGCTTTTTAGTGCTTTTTTAAAATTCTGATGTGCTTTTAGAGCCAAAAAAGTTGGCATCACTGGTTGTGATTGTCAAATATCTATCAATTGATCAATAATCCCAACTCTTGCATTTTTCAAAAATCAAAGAAAGAGAGAACGAGAGATTCATTCATTCATTCATGCATGCAATGCATTCATATTGAAAATAATGGCATTGTTAGCGAGTGTGAAAGTATTTGTATTTACTGAGCATTAGGTGGCTTTTCATGAAAAGAGCGCGAAAACGAAATCATATACCGATTTAATTTAAGACATGTCCAACGATTAACCAAACAAATAGTTACAAACGCATAGAGAAATAAGAAAGAATACGAAAACAACGAACGAGACGACTGACTGCAGCACTACGCTGCACTGCATGCAGTGTTTGGATCAACAGCAACAGCAACAGCAACAGTGGCAATAATAATAGCAGTCGGCATTAGTGCGTTGCAACTAACGTTTTAACAATTTACAAGTGTTGTGTTGTTGTTGTTTATTTGAAGTGTTTGCTCTTCTGGCAGTTGTTGGCTTTTATGGTTTCGTGTGAGTTTCTCTGCCTGTCTTTTGGCTGATCATTTTATATCCCCATCCCATCCCAGGCTGTCTGATTGCCTTTAGCTTTAATGCAACACGAATAAGCGGCTCAGCATGTGGCTAAGCCGATCATAATTCTTGTTTGTCAGTCTCAACCTGAGCTAGAGACCAGCAGCTTTTGTTTCCTTTGTATTACGATCTGTTTCTGTTTCTGTTTTTTACTTCACTTTTTTTTGTCGTTTGTTGCTTTTGTTTTGTACAAAAAAAAAATTTTTTTTCAATGATTTTTGTGGCCGTTGTTGTACGAAACACATTTATACAGAAAATATTTGTTCATGTGTCAAGTGACTTGGGGCAATTTGCTCCTACTGTGGGCATAAAAATGCGCTTCTTGGCTCATTGTCAGAGCTGCTTAAAAGATTTGCTTCTCAAATGTGCTGCGCTGGGCTGGTGGTGTTGCGTTGTTGTTGCATCAAGTGGTGTTTTGCTGTGGTGTGCTGTGCTGTGTACATTTTTTACTTAAGATGTCCGTGAGCTGCACATTTGCATCAAATTGTAATTTAGCTGTGAAGTTATAAATTTTCACGATGAGATCTATTAACGCTCAGCTTTAACTTAATATTTTTTCTTTTATTTCATTTTGCTTTGTTTTTTTTTTTTAAAGAAACCCCTGGAAGTAGAGGCTTTAAGATATTTCATAATATTGCTAAGCCCACGTTTAAGGCGCAATTCTTTATTTGTGTGTGTGCGTGTGTGTCGGTGTTGTATGCTTGTATTCATTCTATGGCAGACACCACGGAACCAATAAAGTTGTGGCAGCTAGATTTCTTTTGGCTTGAAGCAGTTTTCCTATTGGAATTTCATGTTTGCTTTTGTTGTTAAATTATTTCGTTAATCTGTTTTGCTAACGATGAGCTAACGGTTCCATTGAAATCTTTCGTCTTTTATTGATTTTGCGCGAACATTTCAGTTGTACTTATAAATGAAAATAACTTAAAAATTAAAATGAAGAAATGATGTAAATGTAAGAACAGACATGTTTATATAGAGAGCGCAAAAGCAAAATTCTTTGTCATGTCGACTAACAGGTCGCTGTTATACCGAATTTACATCTTGAAAAATTTCACAAAATTTCATGAAATTTATTGCAAAAATCTTTTTCTCTTGCTTGTGCCACTTTTCTGATCTGGTTTGTTTCTCCATCCCTTCTATTGACAAATAAAAATTTCATGCAAGCAATTCAATGAAAACCCCGTTCTTTAAATTCATTTTGAAATTGTTCATGAAATTAGTTGCATGCAATTTTTTTACTTCCTGCTGCTGCTGTGTTCTGTGAGGCCCTGTTGTGATGCCTGGGCGGGAGAGCATAGGAGATAAATTTTCATTTGATCATCACTCGGTACAACGAACAACCAACCTGAGTACTGTATGTACATAAAATTTATTTTTCCTATATCGCATTTCGTTATTTTTGCAAGGTTCTGCAGAAACGAAAAACCTATGAAAAACATCCTTTCATCAGCAAAAGCGGGCCATGACGGAGCAGGTGCACAGCCTTTTTCTCCTTCTCCTCCACTTCGCGAAAACTTCTACAGAGATCATTATGCGAAAGATTTTATCTTCTAGCATGTGGCAATGGCCTGTTAGTACAGCCACTAATGTACATAATTCCTCGTGATTCTCTTCCAGAATGGCGGACTAAATGGCATTGTATCGTAACTCAAGTTAATTTTGAGGTAGAATAAGTAACTTCGTTGGATCATTTAGTCTGCGCAGTTGTGAAGAGCTTGTGCTCTATATGTGATCTGTATCATTTCAATGCAATAATCAGTGGATCGGTATGCCGGGTTGGCAGTTGAGCACCATCTTTGGCTAGCTTGTCCGCTATATCGTTTCCGATTACACCTCCGTGCCCCGGGTCTCCAGATTAAGTCCCTTTAAACAATGTTATGATTAAGAGTTAACGTGAACTTTAACTGAAAGTTCTTCTTACTAAACTTGCCGTTAAAGTCCCAGTTATCGTTTAATTGTACATTGTGAAAAGAGTCGTAAGACACATTCGCTGTTCATAAGCCAAAATAGATGTTGTGTATATACATATGTATGATAGATTTCATCGTGGCTTTACAATCGGCACATTTTCCAACATCTCCAATGTATATTCTCTAGTACCTTAACCAATTAATTATTAAATTTATTGCTGAGATTTCACCCTCAATAACACTACACTGATTTTAACTAATCTTTTGCATACACTTGCGCGATTTAGATTTGTCTGTGAAAACATCAAGCACGTCGAAACGATTTTCTACCATCAACTTATGCATGACAAGGGTTTTATTTACATCAAGTCTTGTATCGGTTATCGAGCAAAGGTTTCGATGAACAGTAGTCTGCATACTCCTTAAAATCTTCTAATTATTCTAATATTAACGCGTGATCAGTGACCGCATTTTTTACGCATTGGGTGCCTGTAATTTTATCGCTGAATTCATTCCTATTTGTTTGACCCTGAGCTCAGATGGTAGCCAGTGCTTGAGACACTTATTAACAAGTAGAAGTACGAGGGATTATTTTTATTTTCCCACGATAGGCGGATAGGCGGCTTTGAAGAATGCGGGCCACCATACTATCGCACCATAGAAGAGTATAGGCTTGAGCCTATAGAATTTCTATATGCCTTCTTATATGCAAAAAAATAACGTCTGTATTAGCTTGGACATTGAGTTGTCATGTAAATTTTATGAATAATTTCATGATAAATTTTTTTTTTAAATTTGAAAAATATTCACTTTGAGCCTATTTACGGATAGCAGATTTCGACAACCAGAAGCTATAGGATATTTTTACAGAGATTACTTGATTTGGAACGAAAAGTTGCGTTTACTAGATAAATCATTTCGAGCACGTGGGCGTGCGATTTTTTTTAGGAAAGGAATTGTGATAGAGAAGACAGGCGGTGAAGGAAGAGATAAAGGAAAAAAGCTTCATTCTTTTACAATTCTGCTCTTTGCGCATTTTTAAAAATGCAGTGATACAGCGCCTCTGATGTCAATAAGGCGTATTAAAATTTCGAAACTGTGTGATTCTGCTGATGTTACATTAGGATTGGACTAGTATCCGCTGAAGCCGGTGTAGCTCAGTAACCAGTGTCTATGCATTCATCAACAACTGATACAAAGGAGCACTAATGTTGTTATTTAATTACTTTGTTGGTGACCGGTTTTGTAGTCAATGTGCTAACTCAGTATTTTCAAATAAAACACATACATACAAGCTTAACTTTCCTTTAACCGAAAGCAATAGCAATAGAAAGTATCCAATTGTCGTCTTATTGGTTTTAGTTTTCGGATCACAGTAGACAGTAACCACGAAGATTTTTTAATCATCGTGTAAATTAACGACCTGATTCCCTTTTCCAATTGGAATTTTTTGTTTTCCCTATTAGTTGCTATTAGCTGGAATTGTTCCCGGGAAAAATTTCTCGCGGAATATTATTCATATTTTTTTTTGTTCCCAGTACAGGTAATCGATCAGGTTGCAAGTGTTTCAAATGCTTCAAAATATTTTTCAACCGTTTGATTTAGTGTTTGTTGGGTATAAACACTCAGTGCAATTCAATATGACTAAACCGTAATAATAATTTTGTGATGGAATCGCTGTCTGCAGTGAGTGGCACGTTCAATTTCGCTTTTTGTACGATCAAACATTAATTTTTCCTATTTTAATTAGTCGGAATTATGTAAACAGAAAATTAAATGCCATTAATGATTTTTACACTTCTTGCACACTCCGTGTTGGTTTTTAAGATTACAAAAAAAAAAAAATAACAAAACTAATAATGATAATAATTTCTTTTACACTAGAAGTAGTTAAATATACAATTTTATCGGTTTTTACGCCACAGGACACTTGCTAACCGAAACTGTCGCCAAACAAAGTCGATAACGTTTTAAGGGCTGCTGGTGTTAAAACTTAAAGACAATCATACGCTTTAAAAGAATTCTCACAAATTTAACAAGCACAAATCTGCAACTGGCGGATTAAATAAAGTTAAGAGAAAAAGAAAGAAAAAAAACTAACTCACACAAGCCCATATGTAGATAGTATATGGGCCATAAAACAGCCTCCAAAAGTAATAATAAATATGAAGGAAAAAAAATTAACAATCTTAATATGTATTAACAATATAAAAATATAAATAAAATAAACCAACAAATTTTTTTAGTAGACCGTTCATATGCATTGTATGGGATTTTTAATCCTTATTAAGTGCCACATGATTTTTTTTTAATTTGTTTGATACTGACATTCAAAAAAATGGTATTCAAAGCCCAGACAAACAGACAGACAGACAGACAGACATACAAACGTTTGGATGTGTGAAACTTAAACATGTGCAAATTGAAGCTGATTGTCCCCACTACAAAGTTGAATCTTACATTTATTGTTTCTTCTTGTTTGGAGCAAAAGCAGAGAAAGAAAAAAAAATTGAAAAAAACCTGTCATATCATGACCAGGACCAACACAGTAGTGCTTGCATCCTGCTGTTTAGAAAGAGCAAGAATTTCTTAACAAATTGGGCTGCTTCTTTACTTCGTTTTTAATTGTCTTGAGTTCGATTTAAATTTTTTGAAGGTTTTTTTTAATTCTTGGAAATATAAATTATTTATACACATTTGAAAATTATTTAGCAATAAGTAACACGCAAGCAAACAAGTTTCGAGGATGTTCCAAGATTTTTGAATTATTTTTAATTTGCTTAATTCAAATTTAATTTAATTTAATGGTTATAATTTGACAGTATGTAGTAATGATAATTATCTAAAACTATCGTCTACAAGAATAGTTAAGATTCAATTAAACGTAACATAACCATAACCATACAAAACAGCTGTTCGAGCCAAACCTATGGGCAACACCATAGAAACCAATTCAATTTTGGTTTTTCACCGTAACCATTAACAGCTGACTGTTGCATAGACATATTTGTTGCTGCACTTTTGAAATGAACAAACAAATGAGATCATAAACAGCTGTTTATGGTTATGGCAGCACTAATAGGTGAAACAAATATACTTTTGGCTGTGGTCATGGTTATAGCTATGACATTATGGTATGGCACGTTTGATTGATCCTTTAAGAGCTTTGTGTTTTGCATGGAATAGAGATAGATGGACATGCGTGAGTAATATTTTTAACCGACTTCAAAAAAAGGAAGAGGTTAACAATTGGTCTTTATTTTTTTTTTGGTGGTGTTACTTCATAACTCGGTACATTTTAGACCGATTGTAAAATTTTTTTGTCCGAGAGAGTATAGCTTCCCATTGCTGCCATTGTAAAAAAGTGGACGGGGACACGCCCACAAATTAGTTTTTATTTAATTTTATGATACATATTCTTCTTATTTGATTGCTGCGAAACCTATAAAACAGCTCTGGTTCTTGTAATTGCACAATTTGGAATTTAAAAAAAAATGGACAGAGCCGCGCCCATTAAAATTTAATATTTTATATTAAGTGGTTTTACTTTACCGATTTTTACAAGACTTAACACGCACCCTGAGCTCTGAAAAACACACAATCTTGAATTTAAAAAATGGGCGGAGGCACGCCCATTAAAATTTAATTTTATATTTCACGTACTTCTTGTTATCTTTGCATTGAAGTAATTTTTTTTTTTTTTTGGCAGAAAGAATTGTTTCGTGATTGTTTCAATTAGCTGAAAATATATGGAAACTTCCGAAATAATAAACATGCAGATTGGAACATCATACCGCATGTTTTTCTTATAGTATATATATATTTTTTTTTGGATTTCGTGAGTGTAAGCTTCTATAATCTCGCTAACTACCCACGTAGGCGGAATTTCAAATGATTTGAATTGTCCCATCTTGCAGGTTCAACATTTTTTAATCCCCTCTGTTCGTCGAAAAATTATTCCAACATAACTAATCATCTAATCATTTTTATGGCAATTAATTTTTTAAGCACTTTCAACATAATACCGGGTTTATAAAAAGTGTCAATTGACTTAATGTTAGAACTCGGACCTGTCGTTACCACTTGAGGACCAGTCACATGACAAATTTTGTGTGAGTTGCTTGTCCTCTAGAAATTGTTCTCCCTAAACTTGCACTACGAAGCATTTTAATCACCCAAAATCACGAGAGTGACGGATTATACAGGCAATACTAGTCATCAAAGCCTTTGTATAGAAAAAGGCTAGAAAAACTCTACCTTATATCGGTTGCCTTATTTCGACGTTCACTACGACAGTTTCGTCCCAGATTAATGAAAAAAACTCTTCAAGTGTTCTTTAATCTATTACGAAAACGTCGTAATCGAAGTAGAAATACGCCAGCCATGATAAGGGGGACTAGCTCTAAATTCGAAAGCACTAAAATCCGAAATCTTTTACAACTATTTATTTTCTAATAATTCGCACATTTAAAATTTTTATTACTTAAATATTGACTGATTTGATTAATAGTTTTATTTGAAAAAAAAAAAAAGATTTTCTCACATGTTAAATCTCTTGTTTTGTCATTTCTATTTTTTTTTTGTCAAAATTAATTTCATTACACACAGCTACATACATATGTACATCTAATACATGCACACATATATACATACATACATGCATTTTTCATTAGAAAGCCAACGTCATGGCATAAATCCTTTCTGCTTCTCCAACAAATCCATTTAAAAGCCATTGGGCCAAAGCCGTCGTAAAGCAATTTGCTTAAGCCATCATAAAAATAAAGTTTATTACACAACTATGAAAAGTGAGGGAGAATAAGAGATCATGGAGTGGAGTGGGAGTGGGAGAACGAAGGAGACATAGCAGACCTACAGCAAAATAACAAACGAACAAAACAAACGTTACAATGGCAAACAAAATAACTCGACCCATTGTCGTCAGTACAATAATAAAAAAAAAAAAGAGTATGCATTGCATTTGTAACTTTAAGCAGTTTCTTGTTTTATTATTCAGTTGTTGTTTTTATTTTTAAGTGTAGTGACTTGCGTTCATTCACATTTTTTAGCATGTATGTATGTAGTCGTAACTTAGTTTAACTAAAGTTGTGTTAGGGGGCGCCCTTGAAGTAGAATTATTCAAGTGAAATATAGAAAAAAATTTAAATTGTTGAAGTTTTACAATAACTGAAAATGTTAAAAATGTTAAAATGATACAACAATTATCTGCTTTTCTTACTCGTATTCCAGGAATAATTTAAGATATTAAAAATAATATACTTCGATTTCGCTAAAAGTATGACACTAAAATCGAAAAGCGAATAAGTAAATTGTTTGTAATTGTAATCTTCTTTTAAATCATTGCATAATATACGATCCTGTTTAAAGTAAAATTTACAAAATTATGAATGATGATAAATTAGTGTTCGCTGTTTGGTTTTAAACGAAGTTGAACCGAATTGGTTTTATGAACCAAATATTCGAAACCGAAAACCGACAAAATTAACCTTCGATTTTAGATTTTTTACTTCTTGTTATTTTTTTTATTTTTTTGTTTGTTTTTATAAATCATTAATAATGATTTGAAGGCGGTACATAATACTGATGCTTAAAAAGGATGTTTAATTAGAACTGTAAAACAATCTCAATTTTTAAGAGGCTCTTACTATGAGGTGCATTAAATTTTCAATCTTCGCTAGCTATCGAACATCAAAAATCTAGTATTCAATTCATGTTATGAGCATCGAAAATTTCGTTGAGCAACAAATTTTTTATCGAACAGAATTTAGCTTTCGATTAAATTTTGTTTTGCTCGTCCGAAAGCAGACAAAATTAACCTTCGATTTTCGATTTTTTACTTCTTATTTTAATTTTTTTATTTATTTTTATAAATCATTAATAATGATTTGAAGGCGGTACTCAATACTGATGCTGAAAAAGGATTTTTAATTAGAACTGTAAAACAATCTCAATTTTTAATAGGCCCTTACTATGAGCTGCATTCAATTTTGAATCTTCGCTGGCTATCGAACATCAAAAATCTAATATTCAATTCATATTATGAGCACCAAAAATTTCGTTGAGCAACAAATTTTTTATCGAACAGAATTTAACTTTCGATGAAGTTTTTCTTGGCTCGTCATAATGAAAATTCGTTCGATCAATACTTTCGACTACAGTTGAAAGATCGAAAGTTGCTAATAATAAGGGCCAGCTACTCAATTGTATTGAAGTTAATACAAAATAGCTTTCAAAGCAAAAATCAAATTATAGCACAAAGTTTGTGTTATGAAAAATCGAATAATCAAAAATACAGTTTTAAAACGGATGAGTGGACTAGTACTAGAAGTAGGCAAAATGATAAATGTTATATTTCGGGTGTAAGTTAAATTTTTAGAGCATGGAAAAAATTAATTGAGTTTGGCATTTCATTGGATTTGGATATTATGGCTTGTACTGCCAATAGAGTAGTGTAGTGAATATTAACTTTGGATTAGAAAACTCAACAGAACTGTAGCTATATTTGGCTCACTGAATTCATCTTGTGGTGGTTTATGAGTTTGTTCACCATTTTTGCTTTTGAATCGAATTAAACAATAACCCTCCCCTCCCCATTTCTTTTATGTATAAGACAATACAACTCCACTCTTTGTCAAGCTGGAAGATTGACCGAAATCCGCTTGTTGTGCCCAAATTAAAGTTCGCAATAGAAGCATTACTTTTTGTAATCAAAGAACATTAGCCCAATTCACAATCTTGTGCAAATGGTCTTGCATCGTTGCAAAAAAAATTCACATATTATAATCACCACTTAACAATTCTTAGTGGTGAGTATCAATATACTATACCATTTTGCACATGCAACGATGCAAGACCATTTGCACAAGATTGTGAATTGGGCTAATACTATTAAAGTATTCAAGCCAGTGCCTCGTTTCCGTAAGGAATGTGAGAACTTTTCATGTCGAAAAAATTGTTATCGTCCTGTGAAACACAGGGTGAGTAAGAAAAAAAACTGTATTTGTTGATATTTTTTGAAAGTTTATATAAGTTTTTATGTGAGTAACCCCGTGTAAAGGTTGGTACTCTGTTCAAAGTTGTGAAATATTTTCAGCACCATTGGTGATTTCGCGTGAAAAATTTGACATGTACTAAATGTAACCCAACTCGCGGTTTTTTTTTTATAAATTTCTCGCTTTTATTGCTTGAAAGTATGCAACATTGTCAAAATTCCGTGCGAAAAAAGCACTGCTCATGTTGTTTCGCAGCTAAACTAAAATGATGCCAGACTAATTTTGCATGGAAAGACATGATTTTACGTGTTTTTCACAACAAGAACAGAGTACTACTTTTGCGAATTTATTTCGCAAATATTTCATACCAAATACTTTTATATGTAGTTTGACAGAATTTCGCACGAAATTGTGAACAGAGTACCAGGCTTAAAATAGGACAACCACTATAATTATTTAATTTTTCTCGATGCGAGAACTTCTCACAAGTTACAGAAATGGGGCACAGGTTCTTCACCTGATATGAAACATATGTACGTACATGTCACTGGTACGTCCAATTCAGGAATATGGATCAATAATATGGGATCCTATTTACCAAATTCACACTGATGCTATTGAATCCGTGCAAAAGCAATTCCTGTTATTTTTTCTTCGAATATAACGATTCAACCCAATAAACTTGCCTTCTTACTCATCTCGACTTGCCCTGATTAAGCTGCCTACAACTATCTTTAAGTTGTAATAAATACCCTAAGAGTGATTTCCGCTGTTGAAATACATATATACATATCAACAGCATGGGTTCGCAATGACGGCAATATCTACATCTAAACAATTCTAATGGCCTATTTCCCAACTGAGAAATAAAACTTTCGACTTACAATTTATATTGAAAACAAAATCAAATTTTCATATTTTATTGTTGTTTTAAATTTAAATTTTAAGTCGAAAGTTTTCTTTCGCAGTTGGGAAATAGGCCATAAAACTATAGAGCAACAAATAAGCTTAAACAAAAAATCTTAAAACTCACTTATGAATAAAAATTTAATTTCATTTCTCAAGGGACACCCTAAAGCTGTTTAAGTTAAAGTCGTAAAAGTTGGCATGCGTTTTAATGCCAACACGGCTAAACAATATTGTTTGGACAATTCTAATGCAAAATTATGGGCAAATAAAAATAAAAATTAAAAAGACAAACAGCAACAACAAACGACGACTATTATTACATATTATTATTTTTAATTTTAAGTCCGTCTGTGTCTGTCTGTCTCACTGTCAGTAAAGCCAAGGGGTTGGTTGCTTTTTTTTTTTTTTTTTTTTTTTTTTTTTTTTTTTTTTGTTGTTGTTAGATGACGGACGAGTGTTTCGAGACATGCTGGGAAGTTTTTGAGTGAAAACAAACAATGTTTGCTTTATAGAAAATTGTTATAAAAATGTTATAAATTTCAAATTAGACAAAATCAATTAAGTAATTGAGGAACTTAATACGTTTGTATTTTTAATAAAGGGAACAAACAAAACGAACGAAAATAAAACTTGTGCTGTAATTGTGCAAATAATAAAAAAGGATTAATTGTTGTTGTTTATGCATTTGTTTTGGAGTTTAGGGTTTTGCAAGTGTCTTCAAGCATTTAGTACAAAATTCTAAAAATTGAAAGCAGAAATTTTAATTTATAAAAATAAACTTTTCAATTTATGCACTCATTGTCTGCAAATGTTGCGCTTAAATAAGAATAAATAAATCAGTCCAAAACACCAGCAACAGCAGCTGGTTAATGTTGCTTAAAGGGAAATCTAGCCGATTTATGAAGAAGGGGGAGTCTATACGCTGCGGCTCATAATGATTTTGGCTTTGAATAAATGATGACTGGACATTCACATGTCACCGGCATATGTTTGCCCAACACAAAAGAAAGAAAGTCTTCTTCCTTTTACTGCTTTTCTCTTTATTCAAATAATGATTTTTTTGCAGTTTAAAATTTTCTATATTTCTAAGGGATGACCCTTGTTTTTTCTTTCTTCTTTCTATTATTTTTTCCTTGGCTTGGGTCAATTTTCTGTTGCTGGTGCTCTCAGCATTGTTTAGTTGGTTGGTTGGCTGGTCCGTTGTAATAAAAGAGTGTATTGTCAGTTTATTCTTTGTTAAAATCTCAGTTTATTTTTTTGCTCAGCTTGTTTTGTGTGTTAAATACACTTCAGTTGGATTAAAATATAAAAGTGTTTAAGACACACAATTTGGGGTTAAATATTCATAATGGCTTTCGGCTGAAAGGATTTGACTTGTAAAATACTTTTGTAAATTTTGTTTTATGTGTTAAATGATGGGCTGCTGCTTTATGGCCTGCTCTTGGCATTCAAGTGACGACCTAATAAATATTTAAGATGTGTAAACAAACAACTATTACAATATAAGAATTTAAGTGCAAATTGTTAAATACATAATCAATTCACTTTGTGTTAAATAAAGTGTATAAAATTTAGAAATGACCTCGTTATGCCATGCCAAACTTAATTTGAATGAATGAAATGAAAAACATTATTGATTAAATATTTCCAAAGACACAAATAGTTCTACAAACGTGGAGATTTTTCAATTTGTTTGGCGTTTAAATTTTTGATTTGGCGACATAGCTATATATATATATATATATATATATATATATATATATATATATATATATATATATATATATATATATATATATATACATATATATATACATATATATAGCGATTTTTATGGAAAATTAGTTTGCTGAAGACGTAGTTTCAAAAATAAATCCTACCAAAACTCGTCTAAAGAAATTAAAACTATTTGATTTTGATTATTTGTTATATCTATTAATCACAGTAACTAATGCGTTTTGAATTTGGATGAGAAAAATTTACAAGAAATAATTTTTGGCGATTTTATTTTTTGGCGATTTTTTATAGGATTATTAAAAAAAATTTATATTAAAAAGAAAAGAAAAATCTAGATAAAATTGATTTTGGCAATTTTTAAAATCAATTTGTCGAAATAGGTCGAAAAAGTCTGACAACTCTGAGATGTCGTGTAAACCAAAAATTGGGGTAGTAAAATTTTAGCTGTCGACATAAATATTTAAAACGATATGGCGTATAAAAATAGAAATTTAAGTGGTTTTAATCATTTTTCTTTCTTTGTTTTTATCTTTAAATTTCTTCTCTGTCAAAACTCATTTCTTTTTAGGAGAAAACGTACATACAATCACACAAATGTACATACCCACTTGACTTGAAATTTTATATAAACCAATGATCGCTAAAGCAAAGAAATTTCGAAACAAAATTGTTCGAGAATATAAAATAATTCGAATGTTCGCTAAAGAGAATTTTCCCGATAGTTTTTCAAATGTGTGAAGATAGCCTAGTGGATGTGTTTTTGCGAGAAAACATACAAACAATCACACAAATGTAAATACACACTGGACCTGAAATTTGATATAAACGAAAGATCGCTAAAGCGAAGAAATTTCGAAACAAAATTGTTCGATATTTGTTCGAGAATATAAAATAATTCGAATGTTCGCTAAAGAGAATTTTCTCGATAGTTTCTCGAATGTCTGAAGATAGCCTAGTGGATGTGTTTTTCTGAGAAAACATACAAACAATCACACGAATGTACATACCCACTTGACCTGAAATTCAATATAAATAAATGATCGCTAAAGCGAAGAAATTTCGAAACAAAATTGTTCGATATTTGTTCGCGAATATAAAATAATTCGAATGTTCGCTAAAGAGAATTTTCTCGATAGTTTCTCGAATGTCTGAAGATAGCCTAGTGGATGTGTTTTTCTGAGAAAACATACAAACAATCACACAAATGTACATACCCACTTGACCTGAAATTCAATATAAACAAATGATCGCTAAAGCGAAGAAATTTCGAAACAAACTTGTTCGATATTTGTTCGCGAATAAAAAATAATTCAAATGTTCTCTAAAGAGAATTTTCTCGATAGTTTCTCGAATGTGTGACGATAGCCTAGTGAATGTGTGGGCTAGTCTGTTTTAATATAGCTACCGTTTTCAAATCCTGCAGCGTAAGTTAAGGAATTAAAATATAAAGAAAATAAGTTAAACTGAATAAATTAAAAAATAAAATTACCTATTTTACTTTTGCTGCTGCCTTTTGTGATATCCAAATTAGTTCGATATTCTCTCACTTTTGATATTAATAGCGAACCTATGAAATCGAATGTTTTTTGGAACACAACAGTTAAACTTTCTTCGATTCATTCTCGAAAATTTTACACGATAAATGCTCGAGATATATTCGAAATCTGATATCATTAACGAAAGTCTTGGTCAACTGGGTATTTATATACATTGTACATACATACATACATGCATACAAAATAATAAAATTTATGGTTTCATCACTTTTATAAAACAGAATATAAGCTATTCGATACTTTTCTTGACTTACATTAATAGCTAATATCTTGCTATTGTTCGGTTTTTTTTTCTCTCTGACAATACGAAATTATTTATTATGCACAACATCTTTTTTTTTAAGACGTTTTGAATTGAACAAAATTGTATTTGTTTTAAGCAAACAAATTTAATATTTTTCAATTCGACATTTAAAGTTATGACAGATTAAATATTAATCTACAAATACTTGTTGCTAAACACAAACGTTGAAAACGGGGTTACTAATTTCGAATTAAATAAATGAAATAAAAGTGTTACTAATAAAAAAATGCTTAACAACAATACAATTTGATTAATGTGTGTTGAAAAACCAATGGGATTCCATATGACAAAAAGGTGTAAAAGGTGTTGCTTTATTATGTAAATGCTGGTGGGGCCAATAAATCAGTTTTGAGCTAAATATAAATCGTTTACAATTATAGGCCTTGATATTCCATTAAGTTTTTTATTATTGATTTTTTGTTTATATATTATCTCTTTTGTCTTCTTCTTCTCAAGCATTTTTTGGAATTTATTGGCCAGTGTTGCAAGAGGGGTTGTGCTCTTTGATTTTATTCACACATATCGTGTTGTTAACAATTCTATGCCTGTCTGCCCAGAATGATGGAACATATTCCATCAATATCACTCTCTGGGATATCGTTAGCACATCCACTTTCGAATCATTTCGGCAACAGTTCTTCGGCTGTCAGTTCATCAACAGGTAGTCACATCGAACAGTTAGCAGCAGCTGTACACCATCATCACCATCACCAACAGCAGCAGGCACAGCAGCAGCATCATCACAACAGCCACTTAAATTCGGCAGCCAGTTTACAGCACGCCAGCAATAGTCATTTGAGTTTGAATTCTTTGTGCGGCCTGCAGACGGCCCAACATTCGGTGGCTCCGTCACTGGCCTCTCACAGTAGTTCGGTGACTAGCAGCTCCTCGGCCGCCCAACATTTGCAGCAAAATTCCTCCGCCCACAACTATATACTCCATCACGCTTCACACCCGTCGAGTCATTTACAAAGTGCCGCCTCCTCTCACACAAACAGTTCACCTGCCATTCACTCGCACTCTCTGGCTTCAAGTTCGACCAGATCGTTGGCGTCTTTAAGGCAAACTGAACATCTAAATCACTCAGCCGCTAATCACAGTCACAACTCCACAAGCGACAACAGCAGTTCGATAGTCACGACATCGGCAAATTCTTCGGCCATGGCTGCCGCAGCGGCGGCTCATCTGCATCACACTGCTCAGTCATCACCCATGACAAATTTACATCAAAATATGGGCAGTCTAATGAATAGTGGCGGCAGTGCCAGGTAAGTTTAACCCAAAAGCTCAACCACCCACCCACCAATTTTAATATGTACACAGAAAAAGTTATAATGCAATCAAGACCTTTAATTGAAACAAAAATCAACTAAAAATTTTATGGAGTCATTTAAACTTTTCAATTAAATAAATTTTTATGCAAGTTTCTTTCATTAACTCAATTAAAGTTCGTAATTAAACTTTTAATCAATTAAATTTCTAAACAAAAGTTTAATTAACTCGAGTTGTGTATTTGATTTTCATTTAAAAGTGTTAATTGTGAGATAAAATTTTTCTGTGCACGCTTTATTTGAAAAAAAAGTTGATTGCAATTTTGTATGAATTTTTTTTTTTATAGCGATGTCTTCTTCAGCCTGATGATACAAAACACAACGAAGCGACAGAATGAAGAACATATAAAACGTCCAATGAATGCATTCATGGTGTGGTCAAGGTTGCAAAGACGAAAAATTGCACAAGACAATCCAAAAATGCACAATTCAGAAATCTCAAAGCGTTTAGGTAAGTTGAGCAGAAATAATTTAATAACCATTTGTATAAGACTACTGGAATCTCAAGTCTTTTTTAAACGACATCATGGAGACCCACTTTAGATTGGATGACTTTTAAAATAGATTCGTATGCATACAAACATACTTATGTGCCCTTAATTATGAAATAAATCTTTAAAAAAAAATTCAATAAATATTAAACACATTTATATTAATCGAGACTAGTACAAGTCAAAATTAAAATGTTGCATAACATAGAAATATTTTTTGATTTGTTCAAATGTAATATAATGAATATCTCTACACAAGAAATATATGACTTAGACCACTTTCATAATTATGGGCACATACATATCGTTACCTCAATATATGTATAAAGGCCCTAACTCATTATTATTATTTTTTTTAATCGAGATTTTTGCATTTTTCGATACATTAGATATTCTTCTATCAAAATGTACAAAAAACTTGCTTTAAAAAAAGCAATAAGTTAAGGCCTTTCTATATTAAGGTAACGATATGTATGTTCGTTTTATGTAGCTCTTCGCAAAATAAGATTTCTAATTCTTTTCAAAAAAGATTTGTATTTTTCACCGTTTCATTAAATATTAAAACAATTGAAATTAGATCCTGAATTTGAAAATATGTATTTTAACCAGGAATAGTTTCTTAATCTAAATTAAATTCAGTATTTTAAATTTTTATAGAATGAAATATTTTTTACTAACTAATGTGATTTTCTAAGGAAGACAAGAAAAATAAAACTAGATTTTAACTGGCTCTTATCGAAATTTTTCTGTGCCGCCACGCATTTCATCAGCATCTCTACAAAATACTGATTTTAAACTCTTAAAGTATACTTTGTTTTGACTATGAATATGCGCCCAAATTTTTAAATTTAATTTCGAAAATGCACTTTCTAATAAATTCATGTTTTTTAACACTTGCCAAAATATTTCCTAAGGTTTCTTCTCACAAACACAAACACCCAAAAAATAAATAACAATTTTTACTGAAAGCCAACACTTATGCAGCTTCAGCCATCAGCACTTTGATAACTTCTCTCAGGCATCTTTCACCTTATCTTTCTTTGTCCTTTACCGCAACCAGTGAGTGATTCAATTAAATATAATCAGGCCCACGTACTTTTATAATCTGTTAAATGTTATACATATTTTGAAATAAAGGGTTTTCGTCAATAGAAAACATAGAAAATAAATATTCAATTAAAATACCCTCAAAATTCGCCATAATCATTGCCACACTCATTTAACCATTTCCCACACACTCGAAATTCCCTGCCCATCCTACCAACTGTTAAAACACTTTGCCAGCCGGCCGGCTAACCAGGCAATGACTAAACGAATCTCATTTTAAATCCTTAACCAGCGAGTCAGTGGTAGGAAGGCGAGTTAACATTTTGAATTACATTACAGATAATTTTGAAGCGTTTGACAAAGATGACATCAACTGTCAAACAATGACACTAGTTTTCGTAACAAAACAAGGATATGCGAAGAAATGACATGACACAATGCAGTGAAGGGATAAAGTTTTTTTTTTTTTTTTGTAAAGCTACTCGTATACCAAAACTGAACCAACCAAATCACGCCCAAAACAAACGCAATCTCGTCAACGACGTTATTGTCAACATTTTGTACTTTTGTCGCGGGAATATGTGTGTGTGTGCGTGTGCGTGTGTGTGTGTGCACTACACTTAACTAGTTGCAGCTTAGCTAAGTAGTTCGTTTTAAATAATCCCCGATTTAGTCAAATGAGAAAATAGATGACGCGTGTCCCAGACAAAATCCTCTTCACTCCACTTTAAGCGTATGAGTGATATTGGCTGCCTCAAGAATAATTTAATTTTAAATTCTCTTAGCTTGAGCCAAAATAAGCTTGTCATGTTGTTGCATCGTATGTATGTATGTTTATTTTTTTGCTTACATATGACACGTGTCCTTGGTACTGTATTAACTAACTTTGTTTATTATTTGAATATAATGTCGACACTTTTCCCCCTTTTTCGCTATTTTTGATTTGTTGGTTGAGAAGACCGTCTCTCTTAATGTAACTTATTCATTTAGCATAACAAAAGCTAAGAAAATAATTTAAAACTTCCAAAAAAATTTCTAACTTCTTGCGATGATTCAACCAACGAACTAACGAACAAAATGTATTGTCATTGCAGTGACAATGACACAACAAGAGAAATAGAAACAAAACTACCGTAGACTTTGTTGTTAAGACACCGACCGGCTGGCTGGTGGCGGGCTGGTATTCGCTCGCTGGTTGTCTGTTGCAATACAGATAATCAGACACAAAAGCCAGAAAGAAATATTTATTATTATTCATATTATAAACACATTGAGATTTAAGATTATTTAAATTGAAAACTACCTGGATTATAAATACATACATACACATTTTCTTGAGTTATTTGCATTAATTAATAAAATAATAGATTTGGCTGCTTTTCTTGCAAAATTAAAAAAAAAATTAACAACCACCACAAAGAAAATTATTTTAAACTATCCAAGTCTACACAGTAAAAAGTTGTGGTTTAATTTTTTTTTTATACTCAGCGGTTTTAATTATAATACACTATTTTTGAATTAAAATTTGAAATTAATTCCGAAATATTTTATATGTAAAACTAAAATTCATTTATATTAATACTACGCTGGGATAAATTTAATTATATTTTTTGTGTTTGTTATAAAGTTAATCCCAATTTTTTTTACTGTGTAAGTGCGGTATTATCATAATCATGATACAATAATACAGGTAGCCGCGAATCTACAACAAATGTACAACAAATAAAACAACAGTGATTTTTATTGCTGTTTTGCGATTGACAAGAGAGGAAAACAATATACATGTACTGGCGTTTTCTCTTGGCTTTGCAAAGCATGTTTGTATTAAAGGGTTGCATTTGTATACTCGTTTGTATAGCCAAAACAAATATACCATGGTATGTACCATATAATTGTAGTGTGAACGACAGAACTAGTATAAGAGTTATTGTGTGTACGTGCTTTTCCAAATTAAAATACAATTGAAAACAAATAACAATTGCTTATTGTATTGCTGCTGAGCAACTGTTTGATCTGTTTTTGCTCAAAAAATACATATTGTAATACAAATATATGAAAAAACCACTATTGAAACAAATACATGATGTGCAGATGTATGTGCGGACGTTCGTTATGTTATTTTGTGGAGCAGCCAAAGTATAGAGAGAGAAAGAGACAATTTTGCTCTGAGAGTAATTACAAATGCATGTGTTTCATGTACATGTATCATTTACTTACATATGTATGTGCAATTTTGCTTTCATTCATTCATTCATCAGCCAATTACGTTTTTTCTCAACACATCATAAGGCACTTATGGTAAAAGCAGTTTTATGTATCTTATTTGCCTTAGAAAAAAAAAAAAATAAATAAATGTGTTGTTTTCATTTGCTCATTGCCAAACCATACAATAATTGCTTAAAAAATCAACATTTACAACTAGTATCAGAAAACGATAAATAACATATTTGTTCATACCAGAACCAAAAAAACACGCAAAACTAGTGCAAACAGATGTATCTGTGCAACGCTATAGTTTGTATTAGTACAGTTTTAATAGACACTGTGCGCGTGTGTTGGTAAAACATAAGCAAAATTTGGCAGATCAAATCACAAAACAAGCAAAACAGCTGGCGCTTCGCGGTTACCTGTATAATTGTATCATGATCATAATAAACTTGTGAAACTTTTAATGGCATTGCCGAGCCAAACAAAATGTGCAAAAAGTACTTATAAAATCAACTCTACACTAAATTACAACGCAGAAAAGTATATACAGGGTGTTTTTTTTATAGAGGTATAGAATTTCGAAATGGAATAAATAAAATAAATAAAAGAATAAAAAAAAGATGAATTTTTTAAATTGACATGAAATTTACTTTATTTATGGTAGTCTAATACGGAGGTCTAATTTTCGATACATTTTCTCAACATTTGTGGCCGTATATTGGTGGTCAATCGTTTTGGACTTACCGGCGTAGACAAACGACTTCACATATCCCCACATAAAATGTACCAGCGGCGTTAAATCGCACGATCTTGGAGGTCAAAACACGGGTCCGAAAAGTGAAGCTATGCGGTTACTAAACATTTCCTTCAATAAAACAATTGTGACACGAGCTGTGTGACATGTTGCAACCACAAGTCCTGCACATTATGGTTAGGTTAGCAGGGCGCTGGTGAAAAAATTAAAAATCTGGGGGTGCAGCTCATTTGGGTCCAATACTATGGTTGTTCAATTGATGAAAGAACCAGTCAGTAATCATGGCGGATAGACTGATTCGCGTCTTCTTCTACGCTACGCTTTACAGCAGCAATGACTTCTTCTTTGCACACTGTACAACATCTCTGTGGATGCGTATTAGCATTTAGAGTAAACGTGGTGCGAAAACGTTCCATAGTTAATCGAATTAATTGTTCTGATGGACGATTGTGTTGACCGCAAAATTCACGTAGTGCGCGATACGTATTTCGAACAGAACCATGACTTTCAAAATAAATTTGCATAATTTGAAAGCATTGTTCAGGCATCAGTCTTTTCAAATGGCCGCCAGTTATAAACAAGTGCTGGCAACTTAAAGTTTTATACCTCTATAAAAAACACCCTTTACTATGCTGAGTACATATTATGGTATTTATGCCATTTCCATAATGTAAACGGCACACATTTTGAAAATGACACATGCAAATGCCACATGTGTGTTCAGCATTATTTTATGAAATCAAAAAAAAAAAATATACAAGTGGTTGAAGATGAGTTATATAAAAAATAAATATAATAAAAAATCTAGAAACTTCAAAAAATTATACAAATTCTTAACTTCTGTTCAAAATTCGAATTTAGGACAACGTTTTACGTGATTTGAAACAACAGCTGATCACCATTTCCTGAATCGAGATCGGCTGTAGCTGAATTCAGTAACTTTATGCGAACCGAAAATCGTAGCATGTTATTCTATAATTTCCATAATTTCATTTTTATGATAGTGTTCATTTGTGTTTCACTCAACATTTAGTTCGAAATCATGTGGGCAACTCTGCATCCAAAATTTTAAAATAAGCGAAAAGCACAAAGAATAATTAAAGGAAAGGCAAACTGAATTTGAGCTTTTGATTTTAATTTTTTACTTCCACCCATACTGAATATCGTTAAAATATTTTAATGAATAGCAAAGTCGATAAATTTTCATTACATTTCGATAATCGAAATAAAACTTACTGAATCTAGTACGTATGTAGAGGGTGGCGTTGGCTAAAGTAGCTAGCACGTTGACTACAAAACCTAAGGTCCTGGGTTCGAGCCCGGTGTCCGAAAGTCATTAAAAAATAACAACAAAACGCATTTTTCTGATGTGCATTAGTGTCCTTTGTATCAGTTGTTGTGGGAAAAGTTCAAGTGATGCAGGCATAAGGCACTGGGTCGCTAAAAACTACACCGGCTTCAGCAGATGCTAATCCTAATGTAACATCACAGCGCCCTCCATCGTTGTGTAGCAGAACCATCGGCGAAGTAAAATAACCAATGGCTACTAAACACATCTTCAAAATTTAGTACGCCTCATTTGACACCAGAAGGCGCTGCAACACTGCATTATTAAAAAAAGCGTGCAAAAAAGCAGAGTTGTAAAAGAATGAAGCTTTCCTCTCTCTCTCTTCCTTCATCTTCATACTTCACTATCACCATCCTTTCCCTATCATCCTCTCTCACTAACTTATCTTCAATACACAGGTATCACAAAGGGTTCACTGTATTGGACCCAAGTGAGCTGGACTCCAAATTTCCCCTTCCTTACCAGCAGCCTGCTAACCTAACCTAACCTAACCTAGTACGTTGTATATTCAGTAACTTTTATTACGATAATTGTATCGCTATAACAAATATAATGAACATTTATCAAATTTGCTATTCATTAACATATTTTAACGATATTTGTTGTCGATTAGAATAAAAAAGTTAAAATCACAAGCTCAAATTCATTTAGTTTTTCTTTAATTCTTTCTTCTTCGTGCATTTTGCTTATTTTGACATTTTGTATGCAAGGATGCCACAAGCAAAACACAGATTACATTAAATACAGGTGCACGCATTAGACACAACCTTGTGGCAACTCTGTGCTTCTCACATAGTTTTACAAAGTAATTGTCAAAAAATTGTATGCATCAAACAAGGCACAAAAGTAATTGTCAAACGAATTCTTCGTTATAAACTTGTAAATAAAAAAATCAGCGGATGAGCAATATGCCTGATTCGTGTACCAGTGACCTGCGCCGAGACGGCTTAGCCGGCTCAAAGAGAGCCGCCGACGATTTTTGGAAGTCGCCGCCGCCGCTAATTGCTCGGCTAAAAGTCGACTTAAAAGTAGCCGCCGATTTTTTTTATTTTGACTCTTTTTTTATGCTGAATGTACTTTAAATAATCTTTTATATGGAAGATAAATCAAAATCAAATGTCGCACAGTGGTTGGTTTTGAAAGAAAAAGTGGAAATAATTCTGCGTTTCTAAACGAGCCGTCCGATTGTTATGAAATTTCATACAGCATTTAAGGAGGTGTTTCCGAGCTTAAGTCTGGAATTTGAATTATATATCCTTAAAGGGGGCGGAGCCACAAAGCCCCAAAGTGGGCGACCTCGGGCTAATGTACTGTCAATACGTTTTGCTTTCTTATTCGTAATGTTAAAAATATTATTTTTATTTGAAGCAGAGTGGAACAACCGATTAAGTCGAATGAAAAGAAGTTCAGCTTTAATAATATTTTGTGTCCTTGTCCAATTCAATATAATAATATTTCCAAGTTTTTACAGACTATACAGTGCAAACATTTAGACGTAAATTACACAGAGAAAAATTACTTGTAAATACAATTAAATTTTTTGTTATATCAATTAAATAATTAATTGATTTTGAACCTACAACGATTTTTGGAAATACAATTAACGAAATTGTAAATTAAAGGAAAATTTGAAAAATATTTTCAATTAAATATATCAATAAATAGTTTGTTGAAGTTTATTTATTTTTTCAGCATTTATTTTTGTTAGACTTCAAAGTTATTTCAATTAAATTTATTGTTATATTAACAATGCGAATTGTTAAATTTGATTTGATTATCATAATTGTTATATTAGCAATGTTTTTATACATAATCACAATCCTCGAAACGACTTTTTGCTTGTCTGCGAAAAACACTGAGGGAATGTCCCACGATATCGACTTCTCGTACACTTACATTCAAAACAAACAAAAAATTTAATTTTGGTGTTGTTTCCAATGTAACTGTGCGACAAGTCGAACGTTGTCGACATCGTGGGACAGGCCCTTGGATGTCTTTGGGCGGAGTTGAACCGGTAACCTCAGGACTAGTGAACCAACTTACTCACCTCTCAGCTAAAGAGCAAAACTTTACTAGATACGCAAATAATGAATACACTCAAGACATGATTTATTATCTTTCTTCTACATGTACGCATTCTTTTATGATATTTTTCAAATAATTTTGTTAAGTAATTTAATTGAGTACAAAATCTTGATTTTGTTATATCAACAATGATGATTGTTAATTTTTAAATTAAATATGAAAAATTTGTTTTGTTGGTTGCATTTCGAGGATATTTTTTCTGTGTATCTACAAATGTTTTAAAATCTGTCATAAGTAACTGCAAATTATAAACAACTAGCTACACCCGGTGTGCTTCGCTACCCCCGTCGTGTTATCGAATGATGTAAATATTTTGTAAATAAACCGAAAATAAATAAATAAATAAAATAAAAAAACGCCGTTTTGGAGTCCATACGTTACATACATACACACATCCTCTTTCAAAACCCTTCGGCGCAGGTCTCTGGCGTGTACCTGTTTGATATGCCTTGTACACTATTGTAAAAAAAATGACATTATCGTTACCGCAAACGAATAGATATAAGTATCAATAAATATTACGACTTTCGGTTCGCAAAAAGTTACACGAATTCAAGTACTGGTGTCAATTCGCCTTGGCTGGGAATCAAAATTTTCGATGATTATCAAACAACAAATGAGCAGCATGTGAAATGTTAACGAAAAAATTTGTTCAATTTATTTCCATGATTTTCACATTTTCCAGGACAAAGAAGCGTTTTTTTATATATGCATTTTGTTTATTTGTTTTGCTTTTTGAGAAACCCCCAATAAATTCAATTGCGCAGGATAGTGCTTATTTTCAATTATTTTATAGTTAAAGTTTGTTGTTTTGTTATGATTACTGTTATTATTATGATTATATAAGTAGTTAATGTATTTTTATTATTATTATTATTATTATTACTATTGTGTTGTTATATTGAGGCGGCGGCGGTTGCGTTTTACTCTCACTCTTTAACAAATACAATTACAATTATAAATAAAAAATAAAAAAAATTGAAGTGCACGATGTTTTGTTAAGTATCTGTGTGAATGAATGTGTAACAAAAACATATTGGTTAGATTGCCGTTGTTATTATTACTATTATTATTGTTATTATTTCTTTTTTTTTAACAATGTGATAAGTAAAAAATATTTTCAAGGGAAAAATAAAATTGTGGAGAAAACGAAATAAATAGTAAACATATTTCCAATCACCTTTTTGTTAAGAACTTTTTTCTTTTCTTTTTTTTGGTACTTGAATTATGAAAAATAAAGAGAAAATATTAACTAACAGTTTGCTTGTAATGCTGCCTGCTGCCGATGATGTTGATGTCTGTTGCCAGTACCCAACTAAGTCTGTGAAGGACAACCTAATAATGTTACAAAACCATCTCAAAAAAAAAAAAAAAAAAAATACTTTTAAAAACTACTGCCAGTACTTGACAAACACCCTTAACGCTTTTAGAATTTATTTTTTTTTTAACTAAGCGGAAATAAAAAACTCTCAAAATTCAATTGTTACATTTTGTGCGAAGCTTTTTGTAAATGAATATAATGTTTCAATGCAAGAATGAAAACATAGTTTTTTTTATTCTATTAAAAGAATAGATGATGGCAGGCTTGATGGTTGAATTGAATGGGATTGAAAATAAGTGAGCGAATGGTGGGTTTACCAAACAATATGTTTTCTGAATCTCTATCTCAATCTCTGTCGTATGGCGTTTTGCTGTTCACTGGCGACGGCCATATACACACTTATGAACATATCAGCACAATATGCAACATTTATTTGTAATATTTTGTGGTTGTGCGCTTGTATTAGCGTCCTTTGTTGTGATTTTTGATTAGGAAATTAAATCATATTTATCTGAAGTGGTCTATCTATCAACCGCACACAAAAGCAAAAAAAAAATTTAAATTTAAATTTAATTGAAGCGAACTGAAGCGAAATAAATAGAAATTAAATACAGTTTAGCACCACTGGGAACGAACTATTTCACTAATTAGAGGAGCGTTAGGAAAATTGGTTTTTTCTTTATCTCAAATTATATGAAAAAGGTACTTTTTACTTAAGGTAGTTTATGAAAATGGTACTTTTTGGAAAAATATAATTTTAAGTTTTTTTACCTTTTTTAAAATTTCATATTATAATCTATTTAATTTTTTAAACTTACCCAGGCAGAAATTGTGACTTTGCCCAAAAAATATGTACCACCACAACACTGTAAACACAAAATTACGGCTCTTGCAAAATTCTTGTACCACCATAGTATTGTAAACGCAAAAATATGACTTAACGTTTGCAAATACCGCGTTCTTAGTAATGCTATACCACTACAACACTGTATATACAAAAATTCGAAGTTAATTTCCCAATACCACGTTTACAACAATTCTTTACCGGTGGGAAATTTCCATTGTGACGATCTTATAAATTTGTATTTAGTGTATTGTGACAACATTGAAAACAAGATTCGGAGGACGGTCATTAGGCGTTATCATTTTAATGTTATGAGTACATTAAAATGTTGCTAAACCAATGTTGTACTGATGTTAGTTGTACCCGCAGACAATCGTACCAACGTCGTGCTGATTGTCTTTTTCTGCCTGGCTAGTTATTAGTATTATTATAATTTTTTATTTTTTTATTATTAATTTTTTTTTTGTATTAAGCCTGGTAGTCTGTTCACAATTTCGTGCGAAATGCTGTCAAACTACATGCAAAAGTATTTGGTATGAAATATTTGCGAAATATATTCCCAAAAGTAATACTCTGTTCTTATTGTGAAAAACAAGTAAAAGCTATCTGGCAGCATATTTTTCCATGCAAAATAAATCTGGCATCATTTTGGTTTCAGCTGCGTAACAACATCAGCAGTACTTTTTTCGCACGGAATTTTAATAATGTTGCATACTTTCAAAAATAATATTTTTTATATAAATAATTCTTCCAAAAAACCGACTTCAATGCAAAAATCTGACAGAACATTTTCGAAAAAATTTATGGGAAGAAAACTCTTTCAAACATTTTATTTTTTTTTTTTTTTGAAAATCTGTTGGTTAAGAAGTAGTATGTGAAATATAAAATTAATTTTTTAATTTTTTCTACTTTAAAAGTGTGTAATTACAAGAACTAAAGGTATTTGCTAGGTTTTGCAGCAATCATATAAGTAAAATATGCTAAAATAAACTAAAAAAAACTAAAGGCTAAAATGTACCGAGTTATGAAGAAACAATGTCAAAAAAAAAAAAAAAAAAATACAGAGGAATTGATAACCTCCTCCTTTTTGAAGTCGGTTTAAAAAGACTTAAAAAATTAAATTAAATAAATTAATAAAAAAAACAAACTTTGAAGAAGAAACTTTGGGAAAATATTCTTACATAAAGAGAATTTTTTACATTTCCCGACAGAAATTTTTCCATTTTGTTTTTTCTTTCCTGTTCACTCAATACATTTGTGTCAAACATATTTGTTCGACTGTAAACAGTACTTGTTGCCAGTAGCATCAGTTAGACCCTGGAATGGGACAACCGAATACTTTGCTAATGTACACACATATACTCAGTCTGAACTTTACAAAAGTTACCATTGTTTTCAATTTGTTTTGCGCCAAGACGATGTCAAGTAAAACCTTTTAAGATGCCTTTTGTTTTTCATTTTTAATTAATTTGCTGCTTTATATTGTTGCTGTTGTTTTTTGACTTTTGCTTTTGTATAGCGAAGCAGTCCAAATAAATACACTTCAGTGAATAAAATAGCAGCAGCAGCAGCAGCAGGAGCAGCAACTCTTTTATTTGGCTGGCATACGGTCATACTCGTATTGAACAGGGTTGCTGTTTTTGGTTTATTTGGCTTAATACGAGTATTAGAATGTATCAGCACTATATTAGTACCAGTTAGGTACATTGTGTACCTACTTATGCAATAGTTTGCAGACGCTTTCCCTAACATAGCGTCTACAACTGCGACTAACTCTGATATAATATTTGAGAGAACGTCGGCAGAATTAGAAAAATAAAATGCCGATATATCTCTTCATGTCATACAACAGGACAACGTAATTTTACTTTTCTTATAACATTTCATTTTATGCAAATTCTCATCGAGTTAACATGTATTAATTTTATATAACTATTCATTTTGTTTTTACTTTTTTCCACAAACTTTAATTTATAAATCAATTAAACATATAAAATCCCAGAAACTTTGTCCAAAACATTGTTTTTCATTTATTTTAATAAACACTCACACATGCATACTAATTTATTTTCATGTACGTGTAGTTTTTTGACAGTTCATATCATAAGATTGTTGTTATAGGATTTCTTATAACAACGCTCTTATAATAAATCTTATAAGATTGACATAACACTAATTTGAAGTCTAGACGTAATATAATTCTCTCTGCGATTGAATTTGACGCTCTTATCTTACATATTATGTTAGGTGGAGACCCTATGTAAAGGTTGCATTTCTAAACTATGTAGTTGCTATACATATTGCTACAAAGCAAACTTGCGTTTAGGAGTTCAACTTTATTTTTGTTATGCCACAAATAGTATTTTTGTTGAATAGAATACATTTTTTGGGCAGTATTTTTTTTTAAACGTATATGGCAACACTGACAGGATATCCCTGGTAATCTGTATGTGTGTGTGTGTGTGTGTAAGTTCAATTGAATGTTTTTGTGTGACTGAGCGCGAGTGTATATTTTATTTGTTCGACAATTTTGCAATTTATTATTTTTTTTTTTGGTCCTTGCGTGGGTTCTCAAGTCATTTGTTTTTGCTTAACTGCATAACAATTCATTCGTGATTAATTATTATTGTTGCTGTTACTTACGTTGAAGTTGTCGACATCGACATCATCCTCATTATAATTATTGCTGCTGTAGTTGTTGTTTGTTTTGTGTTTAATTTCTATTTCAATTTCTTTGTAATTATTATTTTTCAATGTCGTTCTTAATGCTTTTTTTATTACGAGTATGTATGTACATATTTAGAAAATTAATATGAATATTGTTACAGAGAAATACAAATGTAAATAATACACACCAAGGTTTCGTCAAACAAGGCGATATTAACAATTTTAAATGAATGCTGGATATGTATTTATGTACATACATATCGTTTCCGTAATATAGAAAGGCCCTGACTCATTATTTTTTTTAAATCGAGTTTTTGTATATTTCGATAGAATTACATCGAATGTGACGAAAATGCGAAAATCTCGATTTCGAAAAAATAATGAGTTAGGGCCTTTCTATATTAAGGTAATAAAATGTATGTATTTATTTATGTATACAATATTTAGATAGAATTTAAAATGAATTGAAAATGGTTTTAACATTAAGAGTTAGTTAAGAGGTTAATGCACTATTAACAGCAAAATTAACATAAATTATTTGACTTAGGAAATTTTATCTGTAGTTAAATTCTTTTGTAGTATCTAGATTCAAATCGAATATAAATTATTTGCTGGGTTTTTTGTGTTAGTTTCTAAGCCTACTACGCTTATTTTTCTTTTGTGATTTTCAAAAATATTATTATTTGTGAATTCTCAAATAGTTCTTGAAAGTCTGTGCATAAGATAAGAGGTTTGTGACTATTCAAAATGTGCGGTTGGGGTCTACTGATGATTTGTTACAGCAACAATGAAATGCATATAGACAACGCTGAACCACCAGCAAATAAATTTCGAATTAAAATAAACTTCTGACAATATGTCGAATAATGGATTTCTTAAAAGTATCTACTATAGCAAAATGAAGTCCTAATAAAGAGAATTTCAAACATTTAACTTACACACTTAAACATCCTCATCCGCATCCTCAAAACAACGCATAGGGTGGCGTTGGCTGAAGTAGTTAGCACGTTAACTACAAAACCGAAGATCCCGGGTTCGAGGCCGGTCTGCGACAGTCATTAAAAAAATAACAACACGAGTTATTGTTCTCATGTGCATTAGTGTCGCTTTGTGTCAGTTGTTGCAGGAAAGTTCAAGTGATGAATTCATAGACACTGGTCACTGAACTACTCCTGCTTCAGCGGATGCTAATCCTAATGTAACATAAGAGCGCACTCCTTCGTCGGTATTGTGTAGCAGAATAATCGGCTAAGTAAAATAATGGCTACTATACACAGCTTTGAAAATTTAATATGCCTCATTGACACCAGAGGCGCTGCATCACTGCATTATTAAAAACGTACAAAAAGCAGAGAATGAAGTTTTCCCTCTATCTCTTCCTTCTCCACCTATCTTCTTTATCACTATCCCTTTCCTAAAAGAAGGTAATAGTAATAGGCGTTATTTGAAAAAAAAAACTACTCTTAATAATAAAGGGTGATTCTTTAGCAACTTTCTTTGTGGAAACACTGTTTTTGGCAAATCAGCTGTCTTCGTGTATAAGATTGTATATTATTAAATTTCATTGTCAAAATTCATGCTCGGTTCAGAAAGTGCATCGTGCACTTCTTCCATTTTATGGTCAGTTTGGCCTCCTTCTGATGCGGCTGTTCGGAATCTGTGACTAAATTTTGCACCAAAATTACATTATTGAACATTAAACCACCAAGACGCATACGTAGAGTGCGGATCGCAGCTGTATTCGCCAGTGTTTTTGATGACCGTCAATTATCGATTCGGCGCCATGCGCAGCTTTTTTTTTGCCCAAAATAGAAGAGCTGGATTTAGCTGACATGTGGTTTCAGCAAGACGGTGCCACATGCCACACCACGCGAAACAATGGCCAAAATGAGAGGCGAGTTCGGTGAACAGTTTATTTCACGTTTAGTGCTGGTCATATGGCCACCTAGATCGTGCGATTTCACACCTTTAGAGTATTTTTTGTGGGCTATGTTAAGGCTCATGTCTATAGGGTTGACGCACTGGAAGCCAACATTGAAGAATTTATTCGTGAGATACCGGGAAAGATGTTGGAGACAGTATGCCAAAATTTAACCCAGCGTATGAACAATTTCAGACGTATCCGCGGTGAACATTTACACATTCATCTTTAAACACTATACAGATCGTTATACCGATTCAAATAAAGATTTCATACATTTCTCTTAATTATATGTGCTTTTTTCAAATCAAATCCGAAAGCTCTTAAAAAATCACCCATTGTACTAAAAGAGTGTGTAAAGTATTTTGGTGATTTCTGGTTTAAAAACATATTTTAAACAGAATTTCTACAAAGGATCAATAAATTTGATTTGAAAATAAATATGTTATAATTAAGTTCATTTTCAATTCAATAACACGATAATTTTATGTTAAAAGCCCGAAAAAAATAACAAGACATTTTTAAAATTCCTCTTAGCACATTGCACACTTCAACCTAATTTTTTTTAATGAGAAACTTTAAATAAAAAAATAAGACATTTTTAAAATTCCTCTTAGCACATTGCACACTTCATCCTAATTTTTTTTAATGAGAAACTTTAAATAAATGTATACCAACATGTAAATAATTTGTATTACAAAAGTCATTTTTTTCTCGCTCTAAAAATTTCACTTAAAGAGAAGTATCACTGATACAAATTTAAACATTTAATTAATCACAGAATTTTCCTTTTATTATTTGCGGAATTCTTTTTTTTTTTTTTTTTTTGTAGAGAAAAAGTAAAATTTTTATTAAAAAAACGAACAAAACAAAAGCCAAACATACCATATACATACATACATACATAAAAAACATAAATATATCCAGACTATAATTAATGACAGTTACAATCTGGAATACAATTACCATGATTACAATGTTAATACAGGAAGAGAGAGAGAGAAAAAAATACAGAACCAGATTCAAATTGGTGAAGCACACACTCCAGAATCTTTTTTTTTGTTTTATATTTTTTGTTTCAATAGAACTTGTTGGCTTTTTTCATAATTTTTTTTATCATAATTGTTGTTGTTTTTGCTGTTACTTTTTTTTGCATTTAGCCTTTAAAAAGGAAATTCGCACCGCCATTTTTTGTGCCCTTTCAATTTGAGGTTTTTTATTCCTGTACACAATTGTGGTTCGTTGGATGGGTGGTTGGGTGGTGTCTGTTAGAGAGTCTGAGTGAGTGGTACTTTTTCCTGTTTTTTGTTATTACTTATATTTTAATAATATTATGCTGAATAAAATAATGAGCTCTTTGCAAGTCCTTTGTTTGAAACAAAAACAAAACGTTGCTTTTTTTATTTCATTAATAAAAAATGTGAAAAATTAAAACAAACATAACAACAACAACAACAACAACAACAAAAACTGTTACATTTCAAGTGTAAAAGTTTGACATTGCCATAATGTGGCAACAGTTTCTCAGTTCGCTCATTGTACAGAATGTTGCAGAAGTTTGATATTTTTACGTGCATATTTAAAAAAAAAAAATAAAAAAAAAGAAATAAAACTGGAATGTAACTGTAGAAAAATATGTAAGTTTCTTTTCAAATGAAAATCACATTGAAATAATTATTTAGGAAAAGAATGTATAAACGAGGGTGGTCCCAAAACTAGCTAACGTAACAAAGAAAACACAACAAACTTGGGGTAAATTGTCTTTGTTTTTTAACATAATCCGCTTCTAGCTTAATAACAATTTTTCGTACGATATTCAATAGCTTCGATAGCCTGCTTGCACTAAGAACTGGCAAGTTTCTTAAAATATCCATTAATCAATCTCTTCATTCTTTAAAAATCTTTTAAAGAATGGACGCTTTTACACCCAAACCGCCAAACCGATTTTTTAAAATTCTTTCACCAGCGTCAAATATAGGATATTTTTATCCGGTTCGGACCCGCTTTTTTTTAATTTGGTACGGATTTTTTTTGAGAAAAATATATTTTTGGGCTGACTACGGTAATTTTTGTTTCCGGTTTGATAGTTTAACCAGTTCTAAAACCGGTGCTTATGTATTTTTTTTAACAGATCAATTTGATCGGAGCCGTGGATGAAAGATCGTAAAAAATAATCTAAGAGAGCTAAGTATCTGTTGAATAAGATGCGCGATGAAGCATTTTGAACTTTAACTTAGTGATTTTGACTGTAATCAATAAAAATTATCTCACACGCATATAAAAAAAACAGACGTCATGACTTTACTTGCACATGGAATTGTCGTCGCTTTCTTTGGACACGATTCTCACACTCCACTTCACTTCTTTAGCTATTCCTCTATCTCATTTGTGAAGAGGTTGGAACTTATGTCTAATTTTTCTGTTATATGCCAAAGTTTGACGTTCCGTGCGTAAAAATCTATTTTCAGTAGATTTCTACCTTACGTACGTTACGATACATATTAAATAAATAGCAACATGTTTTATTCATGTCACAGATTCCTAAACTCACGATAACATTCGACTAATTCTATGATTATCCTTGGTTACGATTCGATGCAAAAACTCATTTGCATTGCGGTAAAATATCACCAAACACTTTATTATATCATTTTCAAGTCTATCATTTCAGTCAGCTGATGGTGCTGACGATCATTTGATAACATTTTGTGGATTGTGGACCACTACGGTACGGCTTCGTTTAAAATGTGCCTTAGTAAGTGAAGGAGCAAACGCTCCAGGAGTAGAATAGTAGCTAGACGTTAATATTGCATTGATTGAGATATTTTAAATAAAAGTATTGAATTGAATGCAAAATATCGTAGCTTATGTGTGTGATTATGTGTGTGTATTTTGTTGTTGAATTTTAAAGAAACGCTAACGCCTTGAAACTTAAAACGTTTCAAAAAATCACAAATGTTTGTATGGGGAACCCCCAGGAGTGGTTCCAGGGCGTGTGTCACTGGCATAGGTGGGTCGGCCCTCCAAAATTAGTGGGGGTCGGTCATACATTTTGCCTCGATTGAGGAACTCTAAATACATTTTAGAGGTATGGTTCCTTCGGCGAAGTTTCTTATTTTGATCCCTAGAATACGATTTTCCTTGTAATTTGAGTCTCCATACAAATCGACCCGCCCTAATATACATACATATCGAAATATGTATCTTATAAAGTTTTTTTTTTCTAGGAAAAAATGTTACATTTAATGCTCCTTACGAGCGTAAATTTTTACTTTAAACGAGCGTTAAATTTCAATTTTCTTAATAAAAAGTTAAAAAATGTTGCACTTTTCCTAAAAATTAAAAGGGCATTATGAAAAAATCTTAAATTAATATTTTAGTTTACAGTCTAAATTCCATATTTTTACTAAAACACACACATACTTAATTAAAAAAAAAAACTTACTTTAAAATTTGCTTATATTGGCAACTTAAGTTTTGATTTCCTTTGAGACAATCAGTGACATTTGATGAAATTCCTTTCACATTACATTTAAATGGAAATAACAAGAAAGTTTTTAATTAAAACCTTAAAACTTTTATACTCATTCATTCATTCAATCATATTTCATGTCAACTTTAGACTTTATTAGATGGAAATTTAAATTTAAAATCAACAATAGTACGAGAACAATCTTGTTTATTGAATTTACTCTATCTGCATACATACATACTTTGTTAAACACTCTAATCAATAATAAATATGACATTGGCATAATCCTTCTTCAATACAATTAAACTTTCAAGCCATATTTTTTGTTGGGACGGACTCTTCAACGAACAAATAAAAATAATCTTTTGTTAAATTGAATTTTGAAAGAAAAATCCTATTTGTATTTCACAGCGAAAAAATATTCTTGAAAAAGTGTAAACAGCGCGGCAGCAACAACCAAAAAAGTTGCTTAATATAAAAATAAGTTTAAACCTTTTTCTTTTTTTGGCTTGTTCGATTATTGATACAGCCAGCCAGCCCCCTCAACAATGCTGGGATGGATTCCCTCTTGCTCTGGTTCACTGTATGGCCACTCTTGCCTTTTGTATTTTCAGACGCGCAAACCTACAAATTTGCTTTTGTATGTGTTTGTGTGTGTTAGATAGTGCTCTGAGTATTTTTTGGGGAGTACGTACACTCGATAACAAAATACAATTTTTACAATGGCATCGAACAAAGGACAAAAGCTGCAACTGACAGCAAATATTATGCTGCTGTCAATTGACAAAATGGATGTTTGAAGCACACAAAAATAATATTTGCTCAATGTACCTTGATGTAAACTAAATAATAATATGTACGTGCATTAGTATGTATGTATGTGTGTATGTATTTGTGTATATTTGCTGAATATCATATAGAAAAGAATTTAAAATAAACTTTATTTAGTAAAAACTTTTGCATACATATGTATTTCGAAAGTAAATAAATGTTAGCTCAGAAAATCGATGAAACACAAATAATAATAAAAAATATGTGTCTATCATTAAATATAAAAAAAATCAATTAAGTTTAAGTAAAATTCCTATAAGGTATACTCGGCTCAATTTGAGAAATTTATACTTTTACGGTCTGTCCCACGATTTCGACAAGAAACTATCTATTTATTTATATTTTTTTTACACACTGTTTACCTTATCTTTTGTCTTTCATCAACTGTTCTATTTAGGAAACATTGCTCCTGCGCGAGACATTCCTGTTAAGAGATGGATTCTTTTCCACCAGCTTTTTAAATAGGTTAGGACTAGTAATTTTAAGTTTTTCCATATTTGATTATATTTTTTAATTCTTTTTTACTAGTTTTGGTTTTACTACTTTTTATTTAACTGTGTAATTTCGTTTAATTAATTATTTTTTCAATTCTTCTCTACACATAACAAAGCACGATACTAAAAACACCGACCACAAAACGAACGGTAACATCAACACCAAATATTCTTACAGAATGCCAAAAATATGTTGGCAGTCATCGATAAATGGCAATACTGTCAAAGGAGAATATGGATTTTACACCAACCGGCGTTGTGTTGTGTCGCGACGCCAAATAGTATAAGGGTGAATTTCTTAAAAAAAATTCTATCAGACCAATTCTAAATATTTTCCGGAAAATAATTCCCAGGGAATTAATTTTTTCTAAAATAAAATCCATCTCTCCTAAATAGATTGAGCTAAAAATTAAAATTTGAAGCAGAACTTCGAGTTTTAGAAGTCAGCTATTTTGTGTCCAGTTGTTTTATTTTAACTGGAAGCTTGCAAATGACATTTTAAAATGGGGGAACAATGAATAGGGAATTAACTCCCGGGGAGAGGTTAAGTTATATAAGGCTGTATTTTCGTTCAGTTTTTTTTATAGTAAATTTACACAATTAAAATTCTTAGTTTAAGAGTACAGCGTGCCATGGTCAAAATTTCACAACTTTTTACTAAATAAACGTCAAAGGATGACAACTGAATTCTTGACATTTTATCATTTGACAGCCAATTTACCTCCTAACCTCAAATTTGCCCACCCTTTATTTTTTTAAATTTGGAAAATGGGAAGCGACCACCAAATGAACTCAATCTGTGTCGACAGTGAGTAGGCAAGTGCTAATTTTTACCTGGCTGTGCGACGCAAAGAAGGGTATTGCGTTTATCAGCCTATGTATGTATGTATGTATGTGTTTTCCTTTGCGGCACTATATAAACCGAACGCGTGAATCGATTATTACCAGGGTGACCATATTAGCTTATTTTTGAGCTAAATTTAGCTTATTTTTTGGGATTTAGCTGCAAAATTTCCATTTAGCTCTTAGCTTATTTTTTAGCTTTTTTTTAAAAACTCATTTAGCTTTTTTAGCCGTTTTTTAATCTAAATAGCATGTTCTCAAAAAATATGTTAAAGAAAAAAATTAAAAAAAATTAAAAAATTAAAAATTAAAATTTTAAGACCCCCAAGCGTACTGACTAAATGTCTGAACCGATTTTCTTCAATTTTAAGCGAGATCAAGTCACTTTTCAAACTACAAAAACAAAATTAAAATCGGTCTAGCCGTTTGGGAGATACGGCGTCAAAGACATACAGATTCAACTAAGTATATCTAGAAAAGATGTGATATCTTCTGAACATCTGGACAGATTTTCTTCAAAAAAAGCTAAGAACACTCTCGGTCAAATCACCTTGCGAACAAAAAATGACCTAATTCAAAATCGATGCAGCACTTTGTTCTGTACGTGGACTCTTACAGATGCACAAATGTACAGACACACACTACAAACTTATAACACCCTTTTTTGGACGAAGGAAGGTTAAAAATTATAATTTGTTAACATTAAAATATATAAAAATTTTTCATTGAGAAATAATTTAAAAATACAAAATGTAAATTGCGCATTTATAAGAGAAATGACAAATTTTAAAAATAGATGACATTGATTGAAATTTTGGAGTTACAATGGCAAAAGTTAAATTAATATTGCCTATAAGACTTTTAAGGACTTTCTTTGAGTTGAGTTGAACTTGTATTCAGCGGCATGAATTTACTTAAAACAAAAATTAGGAAATAGGTTTTCTCTTAATAAGACTAATTAATTTAAAAAAAGGTTTCGTATTTTAGCATAAATGTTTTTAAATTTTTGGAAAGTTTTTGTGTTATTTTTCACAAAACTCAAATATAATAATGAATAAATAATTTAATTAAAAATTATTCAATATTTTTATTTCAAATAATAGAAAAATATGTTTTTGTATGTATATATTTAACGTTATTTTAGCAACAACGTGGAAGAAGCCGAAAAAAGTTTAGCTTTATTTTATGGCTTAAAATTTTAATTTTTATTTTAGCTCTTTTTTAAACGTGATTTAGCTTATCTTTATTTTAAAATCTGGTCACACTGATTATTACATCAATCGATTTGTCTTAACCCTGGGAGTGTCACTAAGGATATGTTAGTTGTCAAAATTCAATATGGCGGCCAACAGATGCCATTTTATAAATACGAAAAAGATAAAAAGTCAACGAACTATATCAAAATGGGTATCATTCGACAAGTATTTTAAAATCATCTTTAGGTTTCTCTCATGATTTTTCATTTCCAATGACCATTTAGGATATTTAACGGTTTTTTGATTTTTTTAATTACTACTTGTTTGATATTGTATTGACGTGAGACATTGACAAATATGTACGAATAATGCGCGTTATTTCTAGCCATAGATATCTATTAGTGTACAGGTATCTATCGTGTAAGTTAAATTTTATAAGGCAAACTCGTAGGTAAAAACCTTAGGTAAATTACCTGTTTGTAGAAATAACGGGCATATTCTTTTCTATAGAAGCTTTTCTTAGAGAAAAATTAAATATATATAAAAATCTTTTCTCACTTACCATTTCGCAGCTTTTACATTATTCTGAAATTACAAGATAAAAAAAAGTTGTTTTAACAATGTCCTTATAAAAATATATATGGTTTAATTATATCTTAAGGATTAAATTTTAAATCCCTAGATTTCTTCTCATTTTATTCCCTCTACTCATAACACGTAATAAAATTAATGTAGACATTTGTTAACGAGTATGGAGTAAAAGTTTCCCAAAGTTATTTAAATTATAAAACTTTTCCCTACATTAAAACATTCATACGTACTTGCAAAAAAAAAAAAAAAACAAGAACTGCTTTAGCGAAAGTTAAAATTTACACAAAACACAGGAAATGCATAAAAAAGTTCACACAATCATCGATTAGAATTTATTCCTGTGCAGGTTCATAACCATTCAATCAATAACATGTATCTCGCTGACGGCTTTTGGGGGGCCAGAAAAGTCACTGGGGAATTTTAAAACGGTCAAATGAAGTTTTCAGGAAAAATATTACAACAGCATATGTAACAATAGAGCAGCCACAATAGATTTCAAAACAAACAAGCAAACAGTGAAAAACAAGCAATGATTCCTCTCTCTCTCTCTCTCTCTCCCACCCTCCCACAAAATGAAAGAAAAAAAGAATCAAATCAATGCGAACAACAATTGATTAGATTTCAATTGAATGCTGCATTTTCGTTTTTGTTTGTGTTTATGTTGAATGTGGATTTGCTTTTTTTGTTTTTCTCTTATACTGTTGTTGGTTGTTATTTAGATCCCATTTAAGGTTTATTTCATACTTGTTATTGTTGTTGATGTTGTTTTGCCAAGGATTGTTGTTGTGTTGCGGGACTGTTTTGAATTTCTTCGTTCCATCATTATTACTTTTCTAATTTTTTTCCTTTTACAGCCATTTCACTATTGTTAAGCTTTTTTTTTTTGCTGCTGTCCTTGTGTTCGTTCAATGCTTAATGGTAATTGAAAATATGTTGGGGTGGGATGGGGGGTTTAGAGAAGAGTTGATTGTGTTTGGTTGCTGAGTTGCATACAAGTCGACTGCTTCCCACTGTGCAATTGACAGGTGTATCTGTCAAAATTAAGGCGGGTTGTCGATTCTATTGTTATTTGCTGTTTTTACGTAATACGCCTTTAACGTCATTGTTTACTTTCTATTACGAAGAGTTTTTAATTTCCAAGATAATTATTTTTTCCTTTTCTGTTTTCAATGTATGACGCGTAGATTTTCATGATACGAACACAAGCAGTAAAGGGTTTTAATAGAAGTTTTTGTTCAAGTATTGATTCAATTCAAAATTGCTAAATGGAATTTCTATCATAATTTTCAAATTATACCTATTATAGCAAATTCATATTATGAAATATTAAATTTTATATTTGCAGGAAACTTTTTCTGTTTGCTAATAGCAGCGCTGGAGAAGATAATGTCAGGAACTCTCAAGCATTTTTGTAAAAATCTTTTGATCCGATTTACTTCTCCAAGCCTCCTTTTGACAAGGAAAAAAAGATTTACTGCAACTAATTTCACGAAAAATATCAATAGGAATGGCGTCGTCGACGTCACATCAAGACGACAGTAAATATTGTCACTTGTCCACTCTTTATCGGCAACAATTGACAATCTCTTACTAATCTCTAAGGCTTTGTAAATTAATGTAGTATGTTAATAGTAGTTAATTGTTGTCGACAAAGAGTAGACAAGTGACAATTTTTACTGTCGTCTTGATGTCACGTCGACGACGCCATTCGCAATAAGGAGGAATATAGTTCAGTTTTATAACAAGTTTACATTATGAAATCTCTTAGTACTGACGAGATTTCGAACAAAATCTATTACTTTTTGAGTAGATTACCCATACAAAACAAAATCTGCTTCGTCACTAGATTTTTTCGAAATCTACTTAAAATCTAGTAGAACTTAGTGATGCAACTATGGTTTTTTTCAAAACTATACTAAAATTGATAAAAAAAGGTGTGTGAATTAGCTGCATTGTAGTTGTTTGGTTGTAGCTTAAGAAAATGTTCAGTCAATGGTTTTTGTATTGGATAAGAAATATTGATAAATGTAAAAAAATAGTTGGTCTAAACGGTGTAGATTTTTCTAAAGATTTTAAATAAAATCTGGTAGATTTCATGCAGGCGCAAATGCCCTTTTAAGGAAATTTTTTAATATGCATATCGAGCCCTATTTTCGATTAAATCATTAAAAAATTAACTTTTTCATTGAAATTAAACATTTAAGGGCCTATGGGTAATATTTTAGAATTATCAAAACGCCAAAATTGTTGAGAACTTTTAACATTCAGGATGTAAAATTTTATCGTAAGCGACAGTTTACGTATGTAAAACAAATATGAAGATGTATTATAAAAAAAATTTCTTTGAAATTTTTTACAAGGACATTGCAACATTTTTAAAATTCTGTATTTTTTTTAACAACTAGAGTTGATGATAAAAATGAATTCTTTAGATAAATCCATTTCCAGATTACACAAGTCAAATAATAAATTGCAGCCATGAATGCCACAACAAGTTAAATCATAATTATGAAATTGTATTGTTTGCATACAAAGACATTAAGAAAAAAAAAAGAGCAATTTCTCTTTAATATACACACTCAATGTAATTGTTTGCGGAAAGTAATTCATTATGTTGTGAGGCAACATAAAGTAATTGCTCTTTTTTTGTCACTATTTGCTGAATTATGAAATGTTTCTTTATTTGACATTTTAAGAAGACATATTATATATACATTTACACACCGTTTGTTTGGCAAAATCAACTGGACGCGACACCTTTACAAACAACATAATGTAATGTAAATGCTTTGTAGTTTGGGGACAAAGGAGAAGACATATACAATTCTTAAACAATACGCTTTAAGGACTTTAGCCACATATGTACATACATATGTATGTACAAATGCAAGCACACATGTTAAGAAAATGTCATTGGCATGAAAACAATGACTACAATCACTCACACAAACAAAAATGTAGGGAGGACGTTTTATTTCGTATTTACACACTTAAATAATTTATTAGTACCACTTTGGTTTGTTAAGAAAACAGTATGGAAATTAAAGAGCTTGTGGTGTGTGTTTATGTGTGAGAGAAAGAGAGAGAGATATAAAATGAACATATCGCACATCCAGTTCAAAAGTGTCATACCTCAAAAAAACTAGTTTTGCAGAAAACACGTTTAAAGTTTTCAATTTACATACAACTCAATCAAGGCATGAACAAAAATTCTTCTCTCAGGAGGTGATAGTAAAAGCTATTTATATGAAATTTGTATGCAAGATAAAATAAGAAATGCATTATTATTCTGCATTATTAACTCAAAAAACGAATTTTTTGAGTTATGTCACTATTGAACTGAATGTGCGATATGTGGGGCATGCAAACAAAGCTAGTTAAATTTTTAGTTATTATTCATCTATGAATGGGGATCCCCAAAGTCATAATGTCTTGGTGATTCCCCACACTACATGATGCTCAAAATTTTAAAAGATCATATTTCTTAATTTTGTCACGAAAATCAGTTTACAGCCAAATCGAGGAATTAAATGTCTTAATATGTAGCTTGATAGTACGAAAACGTAGAGAAAACAAATTCTCTTAAGCTTAAATTAGGCGTGCCATAGCCATAGCCATAACCAAACCAAAGTTCAATTGGTGTTGCCCATAAAGGTCATGACTCACTATCATACAAAGTCGTGCGATCTAAGAAAAATACAATACTGGTGTGATGAATTGTTATTGTCTTTTGAAAATTTTCATAATACCCCTTTTAGGCACGCAAAGTTTACTTTGCAAAGTCTTAATATTCAGCTATGTGGAAGACAGAGGAAAGATTACTATCTCTTTCTGTCTCTCTCCCAGCTGAATTAAGACTTTGCAAAGTAAACTTTCCGTGTCTAAAAGGGGTACAACCTCCATCATACCAGGGTTGCATTTTTCGTAGATCGCACGACTTCGTATGATAGTGTATCACAGCCTTAAGTTTGGTTCGAACAGCTGTTTTCTATGGTTATGATTAAGGCACGTCTGATTGAATCCTTATTTGGAAGCAGTTAAAGATACACAGAAAAAATTATTCCCAAAAAATTTTCAAACAAACGTGTGTTTTGAAATATAATTTAGTTTCAGTAAATATTTTTTACTGTTCCAGTCAATTATTTGTTCCAATTGTATTTTATGTAAAAAAAACTTTATAGAATGAAAATTATCTACATAAAGTAAAATTTGTAAAAACAAATTTTACATTTATTTTTTTTTTATATTTAAATTTGTTATTTTCAGTTAAATTTATTTTTATATACTGTAAAAAAATTTGTCTGATTTTTTTTAATTTTTTCAGTTAAATTTATTTTTAACCCCCGACTAAAAAAAGGGGTGTTATAAGTTTGTAGTGTGTGTCTGTGTATCTGTGTATTTGTCTGTGTCCACGTACCGGCCAAACGGCTGGACCGATTTTCATTTAGTTTTTTCTGTTTGAAAGATGACTTGATCGAGAGAGTTTTTAGCTATGTTTGAAAAAATCGGTCCAGCCGTTTAGAAGATATAACATCTTTTCTGAAAAAAGTTGGGAGGTTTTTAAAATTTTTAATTTTTGTTATTATATACTGTAAAAAAATTTGTCTGATTTTTTTTAAATTTTTTATAGATATAAAAACATTTTATTTTTTTTTTAAGATTTTTGTTTGCGGTTTTCAAACTTATTTTGTTTGTATATTGTGATTCTCAATATAGTATTAAGAGTCTTACTATAAACATACGGAGTTTGTTAGCTAAATCCAAAAATTTTTTGGGTTTGAAGTCTACTGACGAGTTCCAAAAGCGGGAACGAAATGCTTAACCATAAAAACAAGCCAATTTTTGAAAGTAAAAAAAAAAAAAAAATAGTTGAACCTTTTATTTGATTCAGTTATTTTTTTTCAAATAAAACTTTTACTATTTTTTTTTTTTTTAATTGGTAAGAATTGTTATTGATTCAGTTAATTTATTTTCTGATAATACGAACAATTTTAGTGAATGTGTTTGTAAATTATAAAAAAAAAAATTTGCTGAATAATACAAAAAAATCTGCAAAAATGTTTTTCTGTTCCTATTAATACATTTGACTGAAAATATTTTGATTTTCAGTTAACTTTTTTCTCTAATGCCATAATAAGTTAACTAAAAATAAAATTTTTTTTCCAGTTAAATTTTTACAGAATTGTTATCAGAATCTACAAATTTCCGCATTCCGCAAAGGTCCGCATTCATACAAAAAATTTACTGATTCAATGAATTTGGTTACTGAAAACGAAATTTAGTTTTTCCTGTGTAACAAAGGTGAAGTCTCTGGGAAGAGTAAATGGATTATTCTTTACATTACGTGAGAGGCAATGAGTGTCTCATATATTTTAGTCGCAAAATTTTTATATTTGAATAAGTATTTTTTAGGGCATAATTTTGTAAAACAAACAAATTTACCAAACTGATTTCAAGCACGTAATTTAATTAACCACAGATTTCTATGTTTTATTTTTAAATTAGACTTCTTAGTAATAAGAATTGTTAAAGAAAAAATAAATAATTTAGCCAACCGAAATTATGTGACCACATAAGCAATTGTCGTCAAGCGATTATGGCGACCGTAAATGGGTTAAGAGAACTCGGAAGATGGCGCATAGCCGAATCCTGTATGTTTGTCAACAAAATTTGACGTTGCATAATGGAAAATTATTCCAAATTAAAGCAAATCAAGTCGGAAGAAAAATACAACACTCAAAAATTTTAAGTAATATCGAGCCATAATCGCCAAAAAAAAAAGCTTAACACATACATTTTTTTTGTCCTCGTTTTTTTGACGAAAATCATTTATTTTTCGATTGCAATTTATCGATGTTGGTAAAAAAATTAAGTTCGCAAATTATGTCGCTTAACCCTTAAATGCATGAGGTCAGAACCTTTGAATTAAATTTGGTCTCTAAACACGACGAAAAATTGGAAAAACAACACTTTTTGATACATAAAAAAGGAGAGAATAAACTATTTAAAAAATTTAACTTGAGAAAAATTTATTGAAATTCGTTAAAATAGTGTCCCATATACACAGAAAAAAATATCATCGAAATGCAACCAACAAAACAAATTGTTTAAATTTAGTTTAAAAATTAACAATCATCATTGTTGATATAACAAAGTAAAATTTTTGTAGTCAATTAAATTACTCAACAAAATTATTTGTTAAATTGTATCATAATGAAATGCGCACATGTAGAAGAAACAAGAAATCATGTTTTATGTATATTCATTATTTGCTTATCTAATAAAGTATTGCTCTTTAGCTAAGAGGTAAGCGAGTTAGTTTCTTAGTCCTGAGGTTGCCGGTTCACCTCAGCCCAAAGACATTTAGTGTTTTTCTCAGACAAGCAAAAGTCGTTTCGAGGATTGTGATTGTGTATAAAAAGCTTCATAATATAACAAATATGATATAAAAATTCAACCATTCAGATTGTTAATATAACAATAACTTTAATTGAAATAACTTTGAAATCTAACAAATATAAATGTTTAAAAAATAAATAAAACTCAACAAATTATTTGTTGATATATTTAATTGAAAATATTTTTCAGATTTTCCTTTAACCTACAATTTCGTTAATTGTATTTACAAAAATCGTTGTAGGTTCAAAATCAATTAATTATTTAATTGATATAACAAATAAATTAATTGTATTTACAAATCATTTTTTTCTGTGTACATATTGATACTAATCTCTACAAAAAGAGGAGATTGTATATCAATTATTTATTCACTTTTGAAATTTGTTTCACAAACTACGTTTGTTCAAAAATTTCATACATCCACTTTGGTAGCTTGCTGATGATATAAACAAATTATAAGCAGACTTAAATGGCATTTCAAGGAACACTTGTACATTATTCTTTATTTTAAAGTGTTCTTTATTAAATTTCAGTTACATTTCCTATATTTTCTTCTAAAATAATTAATGTACCATTTCTGGTACGGCATACATTTAAGGGTTAAGCATTTTTGTTTTGGCGGTTATGACACGATAAAATTATTTAAAATATTTTATCGAATTTTCTGATTTAAATTTTTTAGGCCCTGTCACAGAAAAATTAAATAAATAAATAAAACTTAAAAATAAATGAATATTTTAGTTACATATTAATTCACAATTTCAAGACATTAAATGTAAAGGTTTTTGAAACATTTGTCTTAATATTGTAACCAGCATTGTAAACAGGAAATTATGATGTGCAAGACATATTTATGTTTATAAATAAACTTTGCATAATATTCGTATATAGTATGTATGTATTATGTATGTACCTTTCGGTATGCTGTACTTGTTATTCCATTATATTCATGTCATTCAATTGTGTTGTGTCGTATGATTAAAATCTGAATATTCTTCGGTAACTAACTTGTGCTACTCCTTGAATTCTCCTCCCACATCCATCCCATGTGCTCATGTTTAACTGTATTGTTAAAAATTGTTGTACAATTTGAAATGCTCATGTATTTGTGAATCCATAAATGCGACTGTATGGTATGCGTGTGTGTGTGTGTAAGTGTGTGTGTGAGTTGGCATAAGTAACCTGCTACATCATATCCTGTTGTCGTAAGAGTATTGTTCTAATTTCTTAATAGAAAACGAATGAATGATAGCTTAAATTATTATCAGCCCAACAAAAGCAGCAATAGAAACAGTAACAAAAGCAATATGAATAGTGAAAAATAAATGTTAATAACTACTACGAGCGTGTACCTCTTGTTTGACAATATCTATTATTGTATTGTATATATTTTTGATTATTTGGAAGGGCATAATAATTCACTCCAGCTTTTTTTTTTTTTTTTTTTGCATAACTTGTAATTTAGTTGACCAAATCACTTTGAGTAATTTAATGTTACACCAATATTTAAGTGAACGGGCAACAAACCACTAGTTTTGGGAATGGAACACATATGAGTATTAAATTTTTTTTTAAGATTTTCTTCTTCATAATAAAAAAATTTGAAACATACTTCGACTCACACAAGAATCGAAAACGCTTACTCACACTAACGAGCTTTTTAAACTTACATTCCCAGATTAATTCATCCTCAAGTGATCAAAAAAAAAAAAAAAAAATCGCGGGCTCGCCCACGTATTTACGAGGGTATTTTTTATAGAGGTATAAAACTTTAAGTTGGCAATACTTTTTTAACTTGCAGCCATTTTGTCAGCTGTCAAGTGATTTATGTTCAGTTTTGTTTGGCATTTCAACATGAAAATACTGATGCCTGAACAATGCTTCCAAATTATGCAAATTTATTTTGAAAATCATGGTTCTCTTCGAAATACGTATTTAACGGTCAACATAATCATCCATCAGAGCAATTAATTCGATTAAATATGGAAAGTTTTCGCGTCACGTTTATTCTAAATGATAATACACATCCACAGATGTTTCACGTTTCGGACCCGTGGACTAACCTCCAAAATCGTGCGATTTAACGCCGCTAGGCTATTTCCTGTAGGGATATGTGAAGTCGCTAGTCTACGCCGATAAGCGTAAGGAGGACAACATTCGCCGCGTTATTGCCAATATAGATGACCACAAATGTTGGAAAATGCCATCGAAAATTGTGCCTCCAGATTAGACTACGTCCGAGCCAGTCGTGGCGGTCATATGGCAGGAGTAATATTTAAATTATAATGCCAGAAGATTATCTTTCGAATAAAGTAAATTTCATGTCAATTAAAAAAAATGTATTTTTGTTTTATTAAATTTCAAAATTCTATGCCTCTATAAAAAACACCCTTTAGCTGACTTGACATATAGATGGCGGTAGTGGTTTAAAAAAAAATTACTCTGGTGAAAAGAGGAAACCTTATTAATTTTTAAGGCGCCACGTTACTATTTTTTGAAAATATGTAAATGGTCTCACTGAGTTTATTCACCCATCTACTGAAACTTTTATTTCGCAAGTCGCTAGGAAAGAGTGAAGTGACTTCTAGGTGAACTTGCATATGTATATTGCAATAACTGATAGTCAAATAGTAGAAATGAAAGAAATGTAACTTTGTTGTTTACACTATTTCGTACAGTGACTAACTAAGTGAGAATAAATGACAGCCACGTGTTAAAGAAACGCCAACTCTTTTACAAGTTATACACCCACATAGCTATAGAAATTTCACCTAAAACTTTTATAGAACGTTTTTGGATTCGAGATTTTTGCACAGAATATTAGAAAGAATTTCTTGTTATCATGACAATTTTGTCATTATGAAAGTTCCTTGTTTAAATATTATTAAGCCAACAAGCAAATGAGCAAAAGTTTTCCTTCCTCAACAACTTCCTGTTTAACATACACACATACGTACTTTATTTGTATGAACAGGTATGAAAGTAAGTTCATATATTATTTGTCACACAGGTTGCCTTGAGAAACACAAGGAAAGCAAAACCATATGGCCCAGCAACTCTTCCCTCTGCCAAAAAAAAGTTACAAACAGTACATGTACATGACGTAATTCGAATACCAGAGTATTGGCCTGTCTCCACATATCCTTGCGCATTCTCTGTGGCAACTCGTCTTCAGGTTGTTGTTTTTTCTTTTCTTTCTTTTATTGCTGATATTTTTAATGGAACTTAAATCCATTTTGCTTTTAAAATATTTTTTTTTTTGTATTTATATGTATGTGTATAAGAATAGCATGAATGAATGGAAAGTAAGTAAAATATTGTTGAAAATTTCACAAAATTGTAAACTTTACAATGGTAAATTCTCAGATTGCTGTTTCGTTGTTGTTATTTTTGTTGCTTGTTGACAATTGTTATTGTTTTCTTCATATTGTCATGACTTGGGTAGAAGAATTTGCTGCTTGAGAGAAAGGGAGAGCTAGTGTCCTTAATAAAATATACATACATACATACCAAAAGAGATTGTGTTAGTGTGTTTTCTTTGGCATTATAAAGTGTCATGTCAAAATGTCTTGTTTATAGTTTGCAAGAATCCTTAAAGGCTAAAAGCGCAGTTACTGAAATTATTTTAAAAATCAACTCGAGTATTACGATCTTGAAAATAATATTTTCAATTTCAATTCGTATATTTCGCAAGTTACGTCATAGAGAGAGAATGATTTTATTTAAAGCCAGACAAATTAATGGCACCATTATGGATGGTAATTGGTAGTTGCGTTGCCAATTCCCTAAATGTTATTGAACTAACAGTTGTTAATTTCAATTGCCAAATAGCAATAATATTGTCGTTAAACACAAATTTTTACTCCCTTTATTGTTTTTGAGGCAAAAAGTGCTAAAATTAAAAGAAATACAAAACTAAAATTTAATTAATAAAAGCGACATTTTTATATAAGAAATGCCGAAGTATGGTTATTTCTGGTAGAAAATAAAATAATTAGATGTAAAATCGAATAAATATGCTTGTTTTGTGAAGATTTTTGTTGGAGGCTTTTAAACTTGTTCCTCGTATGTTCGTGTATTGTGATTCTCAACAAAATACGAAGTTTTTTAATCATTTTCCAAAATCTTTTGGTTTGAAGCCTAGTGATGAATTCCGTAAGCGGGAATAAACAAAAAAATTAGCCAAAATTTCTAATAGAAGTTAAAAATTATTTTATGTTTTCACAACTAAAATTAAAACCTGGTTTTAACTTTAAAATCATAAACAGACAATTTAGAATTCACACTGCAAGTTTGATAAATTCGGGTTTTAAACAACAGGTTGTCTAATAAATTTTTTCAAAATAAAATAAATTTTGTTGCTGTATATTTTCTGCTTTTTACAACACTTATTTGACAAACTGTACAACAGCAGTTTTTGTTTGTATGAAAAACACAGAAATTTTACGATATGCCTTAAAATTGTATATTTTTAACAGACTTCAAAAAAAGGAAGAGGTTATCAATTCGTCTCTTTTTTTTCTTGGCAATGTTACTTCATAACTCGGTACATTTTAGACCGATTGTATTTTTTTTTTGTCTGAAAGGGAATAGCTTTCAAATGGTCCCATTCAAAATAAGTGGGCGGGGATACGCCCACAAATTTTTGTATTTGACGTTATATTCTACTTATTTGATTTGCTGCGAAACCTAACAAACACCTTTGGTTCTTGTAATTACACAATTTTAAAGTTAAAAAAATGGGCGGGGCTACGCCCATTAAAATTTATTATTATATTTTACGTGGTTCTACTTAACCAGTTTTTACGAAACTTACCACACACTTTGAGCTATAAACTACGCACAACCTTTCATTTAAAAAAATAGCCGGAGTCACGCCCATTAAAATTTAATATTTTATTTTAAGGGTTTCTAAGGTTTCACCGATTTTTAACAAAACTTAACACACGCCCTGCGATCTGAAAAATACACACACACATTAAAATTTAATTTTATATTTCTCGTGCTTCTTCTTAATCAACAGATTTTAACATTTTTTTTTTGTTTGAAAGAGTTTACTTACAGTTTGGTCTCATAAATTTTTATTTTCGAAATGTTCTATCAGATCTTTGCAGTGAAGTAGGTTTCTTTTGGCAGAATTATTATGCCAGTAAACATTTTAAAATTATGGAACTACTCACACAAAGCGAAGAAGTGCTTCTGGAAATCAAATTATTATATAAAAAAATGCTAAACCTTTTTTATCGGCAGAAAGATGTCAGTCATATCGTTCCCCCTGATGTCAATGAAAATATTTTCGTTGTTTTCCGTGCAAAATATGCTTTTTCCGCAATTTTTTTATTATTGTTGCGGCTGCATCCATTTTTATGTTGAAAACGTTTCAATCGGTATCTATTTTTCTATTATCAGCTGCTTTCAGTCATTTTGACTTGGCAGCACTAAATTTAGCACAGCAAAACAGCATTTCATATAACCTACTTAAAACTAAATTCAAAAAGGGTTAAATTCCTTGGTTTTAGCAAAATCCTTTTGTATGGCAAGGCGTCTTGTAGATCAAACATTTTGTAATTGCGTCTCTTCATGGAGAAATCATTTCACTGAATTAAGAATTTTTACTTAAGAATGTTCTTTTTAACACGTGTAGTTCTTATATTTCAAAGCTTTTTTTAGAATATTTCCAGTTGCCAATCTCTCATAGTTGTGTTTTCGATAACATTTAGGCACAAGGAAATAATCCCCAAATAAGAAATTAAATAAGTCACAATAAAATAAAACCCAAAAAAATGAACTAAGGCCTCAGAGAAAATTATGAAAAAAACAGACAATATTTAAGGCCCAATTAAAAAAGCTCAATGAAACCAAAATCAAGATGAAATAAAGCCGAATTAAACGTTCTTTAATTTTATTGGGCCTTATTTCATTTTCTTATTTGGGCGTTATTTCCTTGGTCCTTATTTTATAGCGCCCATTTAGGCAACTGGAGAAAGTTGTCATACTAGTTTTAATTTCAGTTGCGTTGCCAATTGACACAACATATATATTATCATCCATAAACGAGCCATAAGGATGTTGGTTCTTGGCTAACAGTTTTTATTGTGGAATAATTTATACAGTAGTTTCCACTTAAGTGATTTTAGTTTAATTGAATTATTCGCAAAATTAATTTAACAAAAGTAGTAATTTTGAAAAATCATTCGAGCGGAAATTACTGTACATTCAGTAACAAAATCAAATATATGCTGGAATATTGAAATTACTGTGTGTGTGTGTAAATATTTGATAATTGTAATGTAATTAAGGTTTTTTTTTGCTTTTAATAATATATTTTTTCTTCTCTTGTTTCTTTTCAAGGAGCCGAATGGAAACTCTTAACCGAAGAAGAAAAACGTCCATTCATAGATGAGGCAAAGAGGCTGAGGTAATATAAATACATACATATTTATTACAGTCATTGTGATAAATAAAATTTTAATATTTTATTAGAGCCATGCATATGAAAGAGCATCCGGATTATAAATATCGGCCGCGAAGAAAACCTAAGGCTTTGAGAAGAGATGGTTATCCATATCCCATGCCATATCCCTCGGTACCAGTGGAGGCTTTAAGAGCAGGTTAGTTTTAGATTTAAGAAAAAAATTTTCACATTTAATTTTCAAGGCAGCTAGAGAGACACTCAATGTTGCTTTATTACGCTAAATTATCCCCTTTTTTGACTCTTCCTTACCCGTTGCGTAGCCATAGTTTTTGCTAGCAATGCTGACATATAAGTTATGATAATTTTTTTTAACCCCCAAGAAATCATATAATACATATTAGCAATAGACAGGATATTAGTTTTTTTTAACTATTCAGCAAGTGCTGAGTTGTACTTTTTCGTTTTAGCTTAGAAAAAAAAGAAACTTCCCACATGAGTTGATTATTGGTAGTTTCTACGCACCCTCTTGGAAAAATTAGTTATTAAATCTATAATAGATTAACTCAATACAACATTATAAGAAAGCTACTCCCACAAAACTTACAATAAATATTTACTTGGAAATATATAAAAATACATGTGTTTATGTATATGTATCAAAGGACATATTATGGTTTTATGCTTTTTATTCTTTCCTTTGTTAGTGTCATCATTTCTTCTTTTTTTTTTTTTGCTTCGTGACATTTAGCAATTTGTCTTTGTTACTGTCTAAGTACGTGTCTGTCTTCTTTGTATAAATAGTTTTGTTCCACAGACTGAAGAAAAGGACTTTTACACATTCACTAATAAGTTTTAATGTATTTTATTATTCTTATTTGATTTCTATTTGTAGAAATTATTACGAGTATTTTTGGTGGTTATGAATTTCAATGAAATATTTTTTGGATGAAGTGCGAATGTTTGGTAATGACATCATCTTAGTAATAACCAAGAAATAAAATTAAATAATTAGTACAAGAAAGAATAATAAGATAATTTACTTATACACAATTTACTTAAGGGAGAGGAAAATTTAAGCACTAAAAATATCCAAGCGGGAAAACTCAGAAGACCTTCTTACTTTTTCATTGATTTTATTTTAATTTTTTAGTGCCAAGTTTATATTAGGGTCACGCCCAATTTGGCAAATATTAGTGTGCGACTACTTTTCTAAATTCAACATCGCGTCACTTGCACAGCTCAAGGTGTGTGCCACGTTTCATAAAAATGTCTCATGTAGAAGCAAGTGAAATATAATATTAATCTTTAATGGGCGTGACCCCGCCTACTTCTTCAAGCACAAAATTATGTATGTATGTCATTCTAAAAGCAGAAGGAAACGCTTTGCCAAGTTTTGTGGGAATCACATAAGAAGAAAAACATATAATTTAATACTAAACTTTTATGGGTGTAGGCCCGCCCCACTTTTTTCAACACAAGATTAAGTATTTTTTTAGAGCTAAAAGTGTGTGCCCAGCTTCGTAAAATATAATATTAAAATTTAATATGTATGGCCCCGCCCACTTTTTTTGAATGCAAGACTGTATTTTTAAGAGCTCAAAGTGTGTGCCCAACAACTGATAAATTAAAATTACGTGAAATATCACATTAAAATTTAATAGGCGTAGACCCGCCCGCTTTTTTAAATGCAAGACTATGTATTTTTTTTAGCTCAGTGTGTGCCAAGTTTCGTAAAAAACGGTCAAATAGAAGCATTTGAAATATTATATTAAGTTTTATTGGGCGTGTCTCCACCTATTTTTCAACTTCGAGATTGTGTCGTTACGAAAGTCCAATGCGTTGGGTAAGTTTCGTAGCAATCGAATAAGTAAAATATCATAAAATCAAATTAAAAAATTAGTGGGCGTCCCCCGTCCACTTTTTTTACAATAGGACCAAATGGAAGCTATACCCTATCAGACAAACAAAAAGAATTTTTACAATCGGTCTAAAATGTACCGAGTTGTGAAGCAAAATAAAAAAAAAAAAAAAAAACAGCCGAATATATAACCTCTTCTTTTTTTAAGTCGGTTAAAAAGGGCGTACCAAAATTCATATAAAAAAATAAATTGATTGGTTTTTTATTTTTACATGATATAAATATTATTGCAAGCATGAAATATTTTAAATTGGCACCACTGAAATACATATGTACCAGTATATGTATTTACACCTCGCTATCAGGTGCTTGTCGTTGCCAACATAATTCAGTAGCTGCCTACACGGCAATGATAGCATACAACAGCATTTGCAGTCGTGTTGTTGTATAGCCCACTGTGCTCTATGTGTTTAATTCATTAGTTAGAGTCGGTTTCTTTAATGCAATATACTTTTATTTTTTTTTTTATCAAAACTGAACTGTAGTTCAAAAACTAGATTAAAAAAAAAAAAATAATTTATTTCCTTTAAGAGTAAAAATTTAATAAAAGTCATTGTAAAGGTTAAAAAACGAGCAAACAAATGCTACACATGATTAGAATAAGAAAATCAGCTGAATCATATTCAAAATTAGATGAGGTAAGCAAATTGTTGTTAAGCCATCATCAACTATTTTTTTTATAGATAAACTATTTTTAAGATAATTCTTAAATTAACAACCAATTTTTTCTTAACAAAAAGGATAGAAAAGTTAACCAAATAATTTGATAAACCACTTGACAATGAGACAATGAGAGTGCACTGTTGTCTGCCAGTCTGCTTGTCTGTCTGTCTGTCTTAAATTACGATCCATTCACTAAATATTTCTTTACACATTCTTGTTTAAACTTAAAACTTCTTTTATCTCGCCTTTGTTGCAGGCATAACGCCCAGTTATTTTGCGCCGGGACCTGCAGCGGCTTATCATTTAGGCAGCCATCTAACGCAAACGAATCCACCATCATCACAGGTGAGTAACAATGAAATTCTTTAGTTCTTTTTTGTTCTCTACAGACTTTGTTCAAAAGGGTTAACGAAATAAGCCGACCACCAATTAACTCAAGTACTTGGGCTTCTTTTATATTGAATTAAGAGGTGTTTTAAAACAGGAAACGTTGTAATTGTTTCAATCGATTACTTTTTGCTTCTCTTTTATTTTCTACTTAAAACTTTCAAGGTCTATTGTGTTGTTTGAACGGTAGCAAATAATTTGTTTGTTTATTACTTATTCAACAGCAACATTGATTCTACGCCATTTCCAGTTGTATTTCAGAAGTTTCCAATTGTTTTTCAGAAATTTCTAAATATGTTTCAGAAGTTTCTAATTATAGTTCAGAAGTTTCTAATTATATTTCAGAAATTTCTAATATGTTTCAGAAGTTTCTAATTATAGTTCAGAAGTTTCTAATTATATTTCAGAAATTTCTATTTATATTTCAGAAATTTCTAAATATGTTTCAGAAGTTTCTAATTATAGTTCAGAAGTTTCTAATTACACTTCAGAAGTTTCCAATTATGTTTTAGAATTTTCTAATTGCATTTCAGAAATTTCTAATTGCTTTTCAGAAATTTCTAATTGTTTTTTAGAAATTTCTAATTGCATTTCCGAATTTTCAAATTACATTTCAGAAACTTCCAATTGTATTTCAGAATTTTCCATTTTTATTTCAGATATTTATATATATTATTCTGTATAAAATTTTGGGGTTTTTTAAATAAACAATATGTGTAGGAATTATACCACTTTATTGTGAACTACATACATATATTCATATGTAAAAATTTACATACATACATGTATATGTATGTACATATGTATATGCAGAAGCTTGACCAAATCAATTAATCTGATTTGAAATGTTAAATGTATTTATGTGTTATAGTGTTAGAAATCAAGAAAGGAAAATACTGTATTACTCTCAAAAAAATTTAGGTTACATGCAATACTTAGAAATGATTAGATTTTATAAAATGTAGGTGCACAAAAATAATATATCCACATAACAGTCTGAAATACATTTAGAAATTTCTGAAATACAAATGGAAAATTCTAAAATACAATTGGAAGTTTCTGAAATGTAATTTGAAAATTCGGAAATGCAATTAGAAATTTCTGAAAAGCAATTAGAAATTTCTGAAATGCAATTAGAAAATTCTAAAACATAATTCGAAACTTCTGAAATGTAATTAGAAACTTCAGAACTATAATTAGAAACTTCTGAAAGATATTTAGAAATTTCTGAAAAATAATTGGAAACTTCTGAAATACAACTGGAAATGGTGTAGTCGTTGTATGATTTCATTTGTATTATAATATAGACATTTTACTGATTGAGCGATCGTTTGTTTGATCTTAACTTGGTAAACTTACATACCTGTGTAAAAGCTGTGTTCATCGTCAGCGTCAGCGTCACACCTGCAAATTGTTTGTTGGTTGATTGTTTAATGACATAATTTCCAACTCCTTTTAAAACGCCCACATTAAAAGTGGTTGCAACCTGAAAATTTATAAAAGGTTAAAATGAAGAACTGGTTAATGAAAAACATACACTGAAAGATATATGCGAAACAAATTTCGGTTTTTAAGTTTCTAAGTAAATTTTATGAAAAAAAAAATATCTTTTACGAAAAAGTACTTTTACAAAAATTTTTTTATAAAAAAAAATCTTTGTAAAAGTGCAGTACATTTTGTAAAAAAAAACTACTTTTTATAAAAATGCTTAATGTTAATGTATTAACAACAAATTGTCTTATAAAATATTAAATTTTGTAAACATTTTGTAATAAAATAGCTTTTTATAAAAAAGTGCTTATTATAGAATTTTTTTTTTTACAGAAAAATATATCCCAAAAAATCCCTTTTTATAAAAGTACCTTTAAAAAAAATAACCTTTTAAAAAAAGTAACTTTAACACCAAAAACTACTTTTTACAAAAAAATACAAAGATTTAGGTTTAGGTATCTTTTATAAAAAAATGTCTTTAACAAAATTTTTTGTTTTATATAAAATTACCTTTTCTAAAAAAGTATATATTTTACAAAGAACGATATTTGCAAAAAAAAATTCTTTTACAAAGCAGTAACTTTTCCGAAAAAGTACGTTTTCAAAAAAAAAAAAGTATTTTTTGGAAAAAATTTTTTAACAAATTGTCCTATAAAAATATTTTTATTTGAGTCATTTTTAGATTTTAATTGAACTATAGTGAATTTTTAATCAGAAATAATTTTTAGTCAGGCTTAAGTTCAGTAATTTCAATTCTTTTTTATTGAATGAAATATTTTTATTAATTAATGTGAGTTTCTAAAGAAGAGAAGAAAAATTAAATTAGACTTTTAAGCTGGGGGAAATACCGATATTTTTCTGTGCAGCAACGCACTTCATCAGCACCCTAGTCTATCTACTTGGGTAGAGATTGTTATTAACATCAGCTATTTAACCTAAATTCTAATGAAACGGAATGTGAGAAATGATTGTTGTGTACAATTATTGATTTACCTTTGGTAAATACATATGTAAGTATCACTATTTATTTCCCCTGTTTTTCCATATTTTCATTTTTCTATTCAGGTTAGCACGAAGTTATATTACTCTACTCACGAATGTTTAACTATTCTTGCTTATCTTTTACGCTCATCACATTAATTATTTTTACTTATTCGATGTACCGTCGGTACATACATATAAGTATTATAGTAGTGCATATTATGTTACTTTGTTGTTGCATTCTCCCGTTTATTTGGTTTTCGAACATTAGTGATTGCCAAGTGATCAGTGATTGCCAAGTGAACATATTTTTGTCACGTGCCCATGATGAATTAAATGAGTCATTTTTAGATTTTAAGTGAACAGTGATTGCCAAGTGAACATATTTTTCTCACGTGCCCATGATGAATTAAATGAGTCATTTTTAGATTTTAATTGAACTATAGTGAATTTTTAATCAGAAATAATTTTTAGTCAGGCTTAAGTTCAGTAATTTCAATTCTTTTTATTGAATGAAATATTTTTTATTAATTAATATGAGTTTCTAAAGAAGAGAAGAAAAATTAAATTAGACTTTTAAGCTGGGGGAAATACCGATATTTTTCTGTGCAGCAACGCACTTCATCAGTAGAGATTGTTATTAACATCAGCTATTTAACGTAAATTCTAATGAAACGGAATGTGAGAAATGATTGTTGTGTACAATTATTGACTTACCTTTGGTAAATACATATTTAAGTATCACTATTTATTTCCCCTGTTTTTCCATATTTTCATTTTTCTATTTAGGTTAGCACGAAGTTATATTAATTACTCTACCCACGTATGTTTAACTATTCTTGCTTATCTTTTTACGATCATCACATTAATTATATTTATTTATTCGATGTACCGTCGGTACATGCATGTAAGTATTATAGTAGTGGATATTATGTTACTTTGTTTTTGCATTCACCCCAGCTTAAAAGTCTAATTTTTCTTCTCTTCTTTAGAAACTCACATTAATTAATAAAAATATTTCATTCAATAAAAAAGAATTGAAATTACTGAACTTAAGCCTGACTAAAAATTATTTCTGATTAAATATTTTTTTTTGTAAGGAGTACATGTAAAGTACATATTGTAAAGTCCAACCTAATATAAGAAAGTATCTTTATAAAAAATTTTTTTTTACAAAAAAGTACTTTTTATGCAAAAGTGCTTTTCTAAAACGTGGATTTCATAAAACAGCATCTTTTAGAAAAATAATATACATATATATACTATATATATATATATATATATATGTATATATATATATATATATATATATATATATATATATATATATATATATATATATATATATGTATGTATATATATATATATATATATATATATATATATATATATGTTCCCGTCGTTCCTATAAGGAGCATAGGGCCCCAGAAAAAATTACCTTTCATGAAAAAATTCTTTACCGAAAAGTACTTTTTTGCAGAAGTGCTTTTCTAAAACGGACCTTGTATAAAACAGCATCTTAAGCAAAAAATTAACTTTTATAAAACATTATCTTTTTCAAAAAAATAATTTTTACAAAAACATACCTTTTTGAAAATAGTACCCCAGCAAAAAAAAAAAAATTTGGGTAGGAAGCACTAACAACTGAGGGAAGCAATGTATTGCTTACTTGATAACATAAGCTTCAAAAAATGCTTCTGAAGAGCACTAACGCAAGGCGGGCTCTCACAAAAACTATATACATATATTAACTTCTGTGAAGCAATTTAGCAAGGCAAAAAAAAAAAATTTGGAAGCTAAATGTATTGCTTCTAGCTGGCTCATCTCGAACAAAAAAAAAAATGCCTTATTCATGCGCCGCAGAAGTGATTCTGTAACATTATCTCCCTTACAAAAACGCTTCTGGAATGCAGTATTTTTTGCTGGGACTTTTTACAGCAGAGTAAATAAATTATCTTATACAGATGTACCTTTTGGAAAAAATATATATATTTTGTAAAATATAGCCTTTTATATAAAAGTATCGTTTATGAAAAAATCCCTTGCAAAAAGTGTGTTAAAAGTACCTCTTACGAAATAGCACTTTTCTTTTACGAAAAAGTATCTTTTATCAGAGTTTCTTTTACGAAAAAGTATCTTTTACAAAAAAATACCAACTATTAAAAGTAACTTTTGCAAAATAATTTCTTTAGCAAAAAATTTTTTTAATAAAAAGATTTTTTTTTTGGAAAAAGTACATTTTGTTAAAAAGCTACTTTTATGAGAAAATCTTTTACAAAAAAATAACATTTATACAAAAGTGGTTTTTTAAAATGTACAGCATCTTTTACAAAAAATTACCTTTTACACACAGTAGCTATTATAAAAAAGTACATTTTACAAAAAAGTACCGGTTTTTTTAAGTATCTCTTATAAAAATGTACCTCTTATAAAAAAGTATCTCTTTCAAAAACTTAACCTTAATAAAAAAAATATTTTCCATAAGAAAGTACCTTTAACAAAAAAGTGATTTTCATAAAAAGTGCCTTTCATAATAAGGAACATTTAAAAGCAAAATATCTATTTTGAAAAATTATTTCTATAAAGCAATACATTTATATAAAAAAGTACCTTTTATATAACCTTTTACTCGTACAAATAAGCAGTTTTAAAAACTTTTTTAACATTTGTTTTAAAGTAATTTTTATAAAAAGTGTATGTATTTCGTATACACAAATAAAAGAAGAATTTATTTTCCAATCAATTTTTTTTTTCAAAGTGTATCTCTTATCTTCACAAAACTTACATTTAAAGGAATGTTGTAACTTTTTATGAAAAGTACTTTTTACTATTGTCCTTTTTATAAGATGCATTTTTAAAAAGAATAGTTTTTTTTTATAACTTTTATAAAAGTTTATAAGTATCTTCAATAAAAAGTAAATTTACGAGATTATTTTTTTTTTGTCAGTGTCTCAAATAAATGTTTTACACCACCACTACTGAATATTCGCTACAATATCTTCTACCTTTTCTTTAATATTTTTTATTTTATTTTATTTTTTTTTTATCCTTATGCCTTTATAGCGTTACGTTTTGCACTTATGTACGATATTTAGTTGTTATTTTTATTATTTTTGGCAAGTCATCTTTAACTCACAATTATCTGCTAACGAGAGTGTTTATGGTATACATTGAGGCAGTATAACACCTTGTAATTTTTCAATTATAAACCTTTAAAAAAAAGTGGAAGAAGCACCCTTTCTGTTCGCTGCCTAAATTTATTCGCATGACAAACTTGATTAAATGATGACAGTGTCATAAGTATGTAGATATGTGCACATGTACATTAAATTGGTCTGTGGTAGTGCAGGAATAGCAAAGAGTGCATAGGTGACACTTGTTTTCCTAGACCTAAAAGCAACAGCAGCTGTTGTTGTTTCATAAATGCTTAACATCAAGTTTTTAGAACATGCAAGCGTGAACAATCTACTAGAGTATTTTTTCTTCTCTTTTTTTTGCATTATTTATTTTTGTTACAAGAGGTTTAAAACCTAAGAACCATAAATGTGCAAAAAAAGCAGAACTTTGAAACTTTATTATTCTTTTAATTTAAAATATGTACATAGTTATAAGTTACCTTAGTATAGAAAGGTAAATTTCGATATATGTAAATGGAAAAATCTTGATTTCCAAAAAATAATCAGGGCAATCATGAATTAAATTCTGCGAGAAATTTCTCCCTTTTCCAATTAGAATTTTTGTTTTCCCTATTACTTGCTATTGTTTGAAATTGTTCGCTGGAAAAATTTTTGGCGGAATTTTATTCGTGATTGCCCTCAACGAGTTAGGACCTTTCTATATTAACGATATATACCGTTACCTTAATATAGAAATGTCCTAATTCGTTTTTTTTTTTTTGAAATCGAATTTTTTGTACATTTCGATAGAAGAACATCTAACGTATTGAAAAATTCAAAAATCTTGATTTCAAAAAAATAATTAGTTAGGGTCTTTCTGTATTAAGGTAACGATACATACTTTAAAGTAAATAAGACCAAGAACAGCGATTAGTGGAGCTTCGACCTCTATGAAAGGATCTAAAACCTATGGTTGTACTAAATCGGACATAGACATTTCGGTCTCAGTCAGTTTACTCACTATTTGAAAATATCCAAGGGGACAGATGATGCCTAACCTTCACCAAATTTTAACTTAAGAGAGGGAGAGATTGCTAAAGCACATTTTCGTCCTTAATATGTATCTTGATTTAGTTACAAACATTTTTTTTATTTATAAAAAGCCTTCCAATAGAAGGTTTCATTTTAATATCTAAAATACGACGATTTTTAAGCGAAATCATCGCACGTTTATTTAATTATAAAGAAGAGGGTATGCCATTAATAACGGAAAAGAATATCAGCCAAATGGCCGCTACGGAAACGCTTGCAGACCATATTCTTTTCATTAAATTTCCCATCTTTCCCAATTTGTACATTTGCCGCTGCATGTCCTCGATAACTTCACTAATTCCATCTTTGAAGTCCTAAATCGATTGTAGGCTATTGTCTTTAACGTAATCCCAAAGAAAAAAGTATGAAGCTGTTCAATCATATGATCTTGGTGGCCAAGTGTGAGCGCCTCTTCGAGAAACCACACGGTTAGGAAAGTTTTCACACAAAAGAGCGAAGGTATGGCTACTTGTGTGGCACGTAGCGCCGTCTTGTTGAAAATAAACTTCATACAAAATCATTAATCATCATTCGAGAACGAGCCGAGGTCCAATGATCTTTTCGCCATACCAAATACGGTACCAAATAGTCAATCGTTGAGGATGGAGAGGCTTTTAATAATAATTTCTGCCCCAAATTTAACAATTCTGTTTGTTAACGTGGCCTGCGAGGTGAAAGTGGCCCTCATCAGTTGCGATGAAATTCCAGATCTGTTTGATGCATTTCAAGGACCCAATCAGCAAGGACACGACGTGGTTTTTGGTCGGTAGTAGAGATGGGCTCATGTCAAATTTTTCCAACACGATACGACACGAACACGAATACCAAAATGCTCAACACGTACGAAACGAAACACGCACGCGAACAATTTCGTCAACACGATACTATACAACACGCACGAAATATTATTGGTATGATATTGAAGATCAAAAAATTTAATTGATTTTTTTCAAGAGTCGCTTTTCAAAATATGGCACCGAGTTGGCACTGCCAGCTATACTATTTGCCACCATAGCTGATACTATCGGTTAACGTACAGAACTTTAAGCTACAGAAGCCGTACAAAATCAACAAATATGCTGGCCTTGTATGTTTGAAGATACAAAATATTAAATTTTTTCTCTACTGGAAATTCATTCATACATATCGTTTCGTGTTTTTCGTGTCAATTTTGCTCAACACGAAACGACCCGAACACGCACGAAATCAGATTTTTTTTTGTCACGAAAACTTCGTATTGAGTCGTGCGTGTTTGTGTCACGAAAAAAAAACGACACGCGCCCATCTCTAGTCGGTAGGCGTGAGTTCTTGTGTTTTTTTTCGTGACACGAACACGCACGACTCAACACGACGTTTTCGTGACAAAAAAAAATTTGATTTCGTGCGTGTTCGGGTCGTTTCGTGTTGAGCAAAATTGACACGAAAAACACGAAACGATTTTAGATGTGAAATATGTATGAATGAATTTCCAGTACGCAGAAAAAAATATCGTCGAAATGCAACCAACAAACAAATTGTTAATATTTAATTTAAATATATAACAAATTAAAGTTTTTGTAGTCAACAAAATTATTTGTTAAATTATATCATAACGGAATGCGCACATGTAGAAAAAATAAGAAATCATGTTTTGTATGTATTCATTATTTGTGTATCTAATAAAGTGTTGCTCTTTAGCTGAGAGGTAAGTAAGTATGTTGGTTTATTAGTCCTGAGGTTGCCGGTTCAACTCCGCCTAAAGACATTTACTGTTTTTCGCAGACAAGAAAAATATCGTTTCGAGGATTGTGATTGTGTATAAACAGCATTGTTAACATAACAATTATGATAATCAAAATTTGTATGGAAATTCAACAATTCGCATTGTCAATATAATATATATACTTTAAAATCCTTAAGATTTGAGTCTTTATGCAAAATACGAGTACGATGTAATATCGTTTGTAGAATGCCGAATTCAAAGGATCGACTAAAAATTGACAAAACTGGGGTTTCCACAACACTATGGGCTGCATCAGCAAAATTCTCACTTGTTCTTGAGCCATGATTCTTCACATAGCTAAATTGTCCAAACAGTTAAAATTGTTCCACCAGTTTCACAATTGCTGGCCGAGAAGTTGGTCCCGACGAACCACAAATATTTTACTCTGGCGTTCATCATTCTTGTAATTTTAATAATTTCCATGCGTCTACTGGTCTTTTTTCGAGTAGTTACAGGTTGATTTATGACAACTATTAAAATGGCGCGCTATTCAAAATGAAACGTCTTATTGGAATACTCTGTTCACACAGATTTAGGCACATGTGTATGTATGCATGTATTTACATGTGCAATTAATAAGAAGAAACCCCATTAAAACATACTTGCACTAAGAGTAATTTATTTTGCAAATACCCATACATATGCTGCTCCATCATCATCATCAGCCAACTAAAAGAGTAATTAAAGCTACTCGTACTTCATACCCACATTTGTAATTTGGCTTCTTCTATTCACTAAATACCTTCCGTTTCCTTTATGCTCACATACCGCACAAAACAGAAAACGTTAAAGAGGTGTTATGGCAAAACCTTAACTTTCTTTTAGATCTATTATCTCAAGCAAACTCCCAACGCAGCGAATTGAACTTTAACCGCAAGAGCAGAGACCACAAAAGCCGAAGAAGCAAAGAAATTCCCTTGACGTTTTGTTTGGCAACAACATAATTATAATAATCACCAGGTTGGTAACAGTTGCGTTGCCAACCGTATGCTACACCCCCTTAAATTTACTTTTACATTCGAATTTTTCATTTCTGCCACAATCAATTCAAATATCAAAGACATTACACAATCACACAACGCAAACAAGACAAAAAGCATATGAGTGAGTGAGTGAAGAGCTGAAGCGGGCGGTTGAAGGGACTTTTGTAAAAATGTGACAGCCTTGTTAGCGCGGTGTTGCAATGTATTCATTAGCAAGTTATTAAAATCCGTGACTGTTGTACGGCTTTGTTTGTTGCAAATAAAAATGGAAAATAAAAAAAAAAACAAGAAAATGAAACAAGGTATAAAGAAAGGAGGCTAAAAAGTGTTCACCGTTCATCATACGGTTGCACACGATTAACAATAAGTCACACACAAGGCAAGTGAGCGAATGAGTGAGTGAGTGAGTGTTTGATGGACGTCGTCAACGTTGTCGTTGTCATCATCGGCAATAAACAACAATGAATATGTATTGATGGACGAGTGTCGAAAGCTATAATTTTCATATTTTTGGGGCGTTATCTTTTAAGTCATGGCAACCAAACAATTTAACAATTTAAAGACTTCATCATTCAACGTCGTCAATTAAGTTGAAGATTTCTCAACTTAATAAAGACATTTATTTCTCAGACACTTTAACGGTGAAGTTAACGTTTGGGTAGTTTTTTAATTTATCAGAAATGACATGAAACTCTGAAATTCGTTAAGGATCAAGGAATGGTGTTTGCAAAATATCTTGGTGGATGATAGTGATTACTGTGAATAAGAAAAATATCTGCAATTAACATGATAAAGCATTGAAAAACATCTATACATAAAAATAAGTCATCCCAAGTCAAAATTTGCAAAATTGTGAACTAGTAAAAGTGAGTAAATTGTTTTGGACACTGTAGGGTTGTAAAGTGAAAGTACTCGAAACCATTTGGCGAATTTTGATGGCTGGAGTACAAATTGTGATACCTGCCGAAAATATGACTTGAGAAAATGGGAGTGTTACCAGGGAGTAGTGTATGGTGAAAAAATGCATACCGTGTAAATGGTCATATACTTGTATTCACCATTATCGTGATGTATCGTTTTAACCTTTAGTCAATTTAATTGGGACTCGTTGGGACAGCATTGAACAAGTTCAATGTGGTTGGATCCAGGACCTATCAAATATTATAAATATAATGTTAACGTTCCCTGCAATGAGACCGGCAAGTAACTCTGGTACCAGTTCCGTAATTATACTTAGATATTAACCTAAGCTTAACTGCTGTTTATAATTTTAAAATATAAATGCCCCTGTGGTAGAGTGGATAGTGGCATGCCTGTCATGCCGGAACTTGTCAGTTGGAATTCCAAAAAAATCTCTGTTTAAAAATAAAATATAAATACATTTCTAGCAATACAGATAATAGATAAAATTTCAATTACAACAGTTACATAAATGTTTTGGAATGTTACTTATAGTTAATATTTTTTTAAAGCGAAGTAACTCTCAGGCAATGAATGCCTACTACTATTTCTAGGTGTTACCTTTTTTAGGAAAGGGTTGGTGATGAGAAGACAGGTGGTGAAGGAAGAGATAGAGGAAAGCTTCATTCTTTTACAACTCTGCTATTTTGCACGTTTTTAATAATGCTGTGTTACAGCGCCTCTGGTGTCAATGAGGTGTATTAAATTTCGAAGCTGTTTTTAGTTATTGGTTATTTTACTTTATTCTGGATCGATTAGGTCCCTACATTCAGTGACAAGTTACAGGGTGAATACAAAGTAGAAATTAACCCGATCCTAGGCCATTCTCATGTAAAAGTGACTGGTGCGCTTCATGGGAAGTGTTAAAACTCGTACTGGTCCCTATCACTTGGAAACCGGTCACGCGACCTATCAGTGCCAGCTCCATTTCCTCCAGGGATGATATACATTACCAAACCGTAGTTAACCGAACCATAACCGAAGAGTTACATATATCATCCAAGGTATCTCGGAGCGAAGTGTACATTATCAGCATTCGTATTAAGAATATAAATTAACCGGCTGAGAATTTAAAATGAATTGAAACAATGGGCTATATAACAACACACCAGCGATTGGCACAACTCTATCTACTCTTGGAAGAGTGAACGAAATTCTCTTGGAAAATCCGAATAGTGAAAACACGATAAAGATTCTAAGTTTAAATGGCCAACATTCTGTAACTTGGTTGGCATAATAACAGGACATACAGAGTTAGGTTAGGTTAGGTTATGTTAGGAAGGTTGGTGCTATAATTCAACTCCACTCGGATACCCAGTTGGATCCATTGTGATTCCCTTCTATTGTCCGTTAAATGTAATATTTACCCCCATTTGTACCCAGAAGTGACCCTATTATCCGTCATGGCGCCACTGAATTCTCATTATGAAGCCCCTAATATTCCTACAGTTTACACTTCCTGATATCAGTTTTCTCCACATAGCCCTCGAGACTCTACAGTTCTCCCTACTTCGGTTGGTCCTAATCTCTACCCAATTACTGAGTTCCCTGTAGTAATGACCTATCTGTAATTTCATCGGCAATTTCATTCACTGCTGTGGCCAGGAACCCAACATAGTCTGACACTATATTTGTCCATAAGCAAGTTGAGGGCTCTCCAAAGCTTTTAGCGCTGCCAGGCTGTCGACGTAGAAGGTTACTTTCTCACCTTCAGATACATTCATGGCCACCAGTTCCGTAGCCCACATACAGAGTTAAGAAGACACCTGGCTCACATGGTTGTTGTTGGCGATACGGCATGTAGAGCGTGCCAAGAGGACTATGATGAAACTGTCGAGCACTACATGTGTCACCGTCCAGCATTCAGTCAAATTAGAAGAAAAATCGTCCATCTGGAAAATATACCAGATATGGAACATCTTAAGGGTTTAGACTTGAAAAATCTGAAAATTTAAGAGACTAGGTTCCTAATCTGATTAAGTTTAATAGGTTTTCATGATTTTTATTAGGTATCTCCCCAATATTTCTTATCGAGAGCACAAAACATGCTATAATAGCATAGGTGTAGTCTGAAACGGATTGGTTTAATTATTACTGCACCTCTTTCAACCTTACCTAACCAAATTTAACCGGCTAAGAAGCGAAGTATTCGTTTCGTCGGTTATAAAGTGTGCCCCACTTAAAAGTCATCTTGACCTGGGTGAGTATATTTAGGACTGCAGAGTGATATGCAGATCTTTGACAAACCTGGACTCAAATCGTCACATCCGTGATCGTATCGACAATCGTACGAAAACAAATTAAGTGATCTGTCAATCCTATAACCTGAATGGAATAATGCAAAAATGGTTTTTTTCAGTTGTTGTTAAAATGGTTTTGTACGTTCACGGATGTGACGATTCGAACCCTGAACAGATTGAGCTTGCCTTAATCTCTCCAGGTTCGTCATATATGGATATTTTATATAATTCTATAAAATGTATTCCTGCGAACCTTGAGGCCTTCTAGTGAATTAAAATCGCAATAAGCAAAGAGGGCGCAACTACGCCTCTAAACATCAGTTTTAACAAACTTTTTTTACTCACTTCAACAAGTTCAATGGATACTTTTTTTCGAATAAATTAACCCGACTTAAAAAATTAAAAAAAATTTTTTTTTTCCAAAGATGTCGCTATCTTTTCATCATCAGTTTAGTTAAATAAATTCTTCCATGTGTTACCTAAAATTTTCCACTATATTTATTGAAAATTATGGAACTTAAAGAATCCTTAGTCATTGTGCCATGCTGTCTTACGAAACTACAAGTTAAATCCTTTTTATTTTTTGGTTTTATAAAAATATAAAATTTCCTTTTCCTAAAGTTAAACAAAATGAAACCATTTACTCGTACCTAAGTGTTGTGTGTGTCCCTTTGTTTAAAATTTGTGCCAGGCTATCATTTAAATTCCATTTGAATTGTGAGAAGAAATGTGTGTTAAACACAAACACAATTAATTGATTACAACAATCAAAATATTTGTTGCAACAAATTCCCAATTGGTTTCAAATTGTAACTGCGGCAAGTAACAACTTGAGAGCAGGCAGAATTAAGCCTTGAATGTGGAATTATGCTACAATTTAATAGACGATGATTAAGAGTTGGGCGGATACTGCTGCAGTTGAGCTTTAATTCTGCACAAACAAACAAATAAACAACAAACAAACACACTCACTCACTCTTTAATACAACAGGAGAAATTTTGAAATCAGAGAAGATGATGATGTGTTAACAATGTAATTATAGACCCGACACCCCATAAAAGCAAATGAGGGTTACAAACAACTGCAGGCCATATCCGTTAATGCTGCTGAGACTGTTTGTTGTTTATTATATTTTGTTTTTTCCTCTCTCTTTAGAAAAACAATGTGAGAACATTTACAACGAAACCCTCCCCCTTTAGTCTTGGTTTTGTGAAAATAAAAAAAAATTTAAAAAAAATTAAGAAGATGAATAAACAACATTTTAAATAAATGCGATTACACTGCAATAAATATTTATCATGCAGGATTGTGTTGTTGTTGTTGTTGTTATTGTTGGCTGTTTGTTTGTTTTAGGACGACGAAACCTGCTACAATTTGTATTATTTGCTTTTCCACTTGAATTGTTAATTGCGGCTACAAACAAAAAAGGATTCAACGATTCCTTTCACTCGTACAATACAAATGAATTGAATTCCGAATTCAATTGAATTCAATTCATTTCTATTTGCAATCCCATTAATGTTTGATGGCTTGTCTTTAAACAAATTACAAACATACTACATTACATACAGCTTTCCAGATTAAAAAAAAAGGGATGAAGAATGATTGTCATTGAAATTGTAGCCAAATCGCCTTAAAAACAGAGTGTCATCATGCGCAATTAGACAGACAGATTGCTGTCCAACAGCAACAACAACAACCACACCAACTGTCTCTTATAATCCTTGCACAATAAATAATGAAATCTGATCTGTAAAATAATTTATTTTTTCATTTCCTCGTTGCAGACTTCTATATCTGGACAAATGGAAGTGCCAAAATTTACTTTGGATCGCAACTCTTATCTGAGTACAGCCGCCACAGCCGGCTCTCTATATGAATCATCGAAGGCGGCCCAGGCAAGTGCAGCCTATAGCGCCTATTTGGATCCCAGCGTCTTAACGAAGGCCTATTTCGATTCAAAAATGTACCAAGATCGAGCCGCCAACTATGCCTTCGATATAACAAAAATATATGGAGCCCAACAGCACAATTCCTCGGCTGCTGCAGCTGCCGTGGCCCATCAGCATCACCAGCAACAACACCTGCTTAATGGTCTGGGCATAGCGAGTCCCCATCACAACAGCAACAATGCCTTATCAAACAGCAACCACAACAATGTAGATGACCGTGACAATTCGCCTCATCTGGATACGGGCGGCAACAGCAGTAGCGGCCCGATTGGAGGCATACCCGACTCCAAAAGTCATTTACATTCGCCCAACGACAGCCAATTAGAATACTCGCAATATGCTCAATACAACCAAAGTGCAGCAGCCAGCTTCAATAATAGTTCCATTGCAGCTGCCGCTTCTTCGAATACCGCTTCCGTGACCACCAGTGGGGATTTTCGCAGGCCTCTAACAGTTATATTTTGACCGCCATCCGATGAATGCGAAGAGCTTAATCTGTCCATAACAAACTAGGAAATACATATATATGTCTAGCTACAGCAGCACGCGCAATGCGAACCCCCCCCCCAAAAAAAAACCCCTTCTTTTACGATTTTTTGTTAAATAGAAACTTCAATCTGCTCCTGCTCTATGACTCCACCCACACACCTCCGGGAAAAACATTTTAGTTTATTCGCAATAAAACTGGAAAATATATTAACCGGAAGACATCTTCTTTCTTTCCCTTTAGAGTTTAATTTTAAAAATCAACAACGATCGGTGCAATTTTATTATACATGGAAAATCAAAATACTTATACATACATACATATATAAAAACAACAACATATATACATAAATACATAAGAACATACTCGTATATATATAAAAAATATATTTACGACAAAATAATAAAAATGAGATTATTTGAGAATAATTATCCTTATTATTTTTATGTTTAAAGCACAAGTATTTTATAACACTTTAATTAAAAAAAAATACAAACATCTGGCAGCACTACATACTGTTACAACTGTTTATGGTGAACTCACCACACTCATAAAATTCCTTTAGTCTTCTTCTAGAACCATAAACAATTGCTTAAAGTTGTTTGTAAAATCTTTGCAGCAACTTTGTTAAAGTTTTAATAACACCGGGGTCTACTCTGGAACTCGAAAAGAAAGAAATACTTGCAGATTTGTGTGTTATGTATCAACGTAAAAAATTCGTAAGCATTTTCTGTTTGTTTCGTATTGCAAAATAGACCACCAGGACTGGATGCCAAGTTTTGCCATACTGTGTATTACGTTTCGAATAAAGAAACTAGAGGAGATTGATTCTTAATGAAACTTATGGGTCAATAGATTGTGGTAGAGGAGACAACTTTCAAGATTTATTTTATAAACAATATTTTAAATTTGTATAACAGTTTTCTTAAGCTATACAGAAAACTACTTAACTGTATAACAGTTTTTTTGCGATGATTTTAAACTATTGCGCAATTTACAGGAAAAAACAGAACGTTTTCTAAAATTGTATAACAGTTACGCAATGTTTTACTTGTATAACAGTTTTATAACACTTAAACTTATTTTTGTAAAATTCTAAGAAATTTTTTACTGCAGTAAAATACTCTTCTGGCATGTTTCTTTGCTTAGCTTTCTTAGCTTGCATAAGACGAACCTTAGAAACAACTACCAAACATTTGGAAGACTACAAGGCATCAACAAATTTTAGTAGCCCAATTTACAGTCTTGTGTAAATGGTCTTGCATTGTAGCATGTGCAAAATGGTATAGTATATTGATACTCACCACTAAGATATGTATGTTAAGTGGTGAGTAGCAATATACGAGCATTTGCACAATATTGTGAATTGGGCTAATGTGTATTATTTTGAATTTGAGAGCATTCCGAAATGTGTAAAGTAGTAGTCGTCTATTATAATTTGAAGTATATAAAATATAAAAAAATATATGCATAATTTTGTTTTAAAAATACAGATAAAAATAAATATTTTATAATAAAATACAGTGTCCAACAAAACATATACTCGTAGTATAACACTTTCCCAAGATAACTTTGTTTTTATATTCGCATGATATGAATAAATAAGTGTTTATTCACAAAAGTCTTAAAAAAGTTAAAAAGTTTTTTTTTGTATTATATTTGGTTACATCAGTTTTGTTAGACACTGTTTAAAATAGGGTAATATAGTTTCTTAGGAAAATTGTAGCATGTATTTGAATTAATTTTTTAGCAAGTGTAAATACACAAATACCCAAATATGTAAAACGATTATGAAACTCTCTCACAGACACACACACGAAAAAGACAGCCATTTAAATTAATGTTTTCTTTTATTTCCGTTTTATAAATGAAAATAAAACGAAGTAAATTAAACTAATGATTGTATAAATAAACGAATTGATTTCATTATTTTATGAAAAAAAAAACTTGTATGCGAAGTGTTATTTTTAAACTATTTTTTTTTTTTGAAAAGCAGGTAAGTAATGAAATAGGCAATCATAAGTTTGCTTTTAAATACATAAATTATGTCAAAAATTTAATGTCTATTGGACATTTAAAGTAAAATAAATATTTGATGTGCTATTTTCTTCAGAACTTTCTAGAAGACAATGATGCCAACTTAGCCAACTACTTTCTTGTAATTTTGAGGACTTTAAAAAAGCAATTCAATTTCTTATATTATATTAATATTATTATATTCTTGGAAATATAACGTTTAAAAGAAAAGAGAAGGGGATAATAAATCTGACAGATCGGAATCTGACTCAGAGTTTGCTTAACAGAAGGTAAGTTTTCCTTGAGTTTCGTAGAAATCTAAAAATGATGCTAATCAGAACTAGCGTGCTAAAGATTCAAATCCTGGCTGAAGTGGCTCGAAGGACCATAATTTTTTTTTTTGTTAAAATAAGAGAGTATTAAATAAAAATAATCGCATTAAATATTTTTATTTTCAAAAACTCAAGATTTAAATCGCGGCTGAAATGGCTCGAAGGACCATAAGCAAATGTTTTTTTTAGAGTAACTAAAGGAGAAGGAGAATGTTATTCTCTAAAGGCCATGGCTCACTATCATACAAAGTCGTGCGATCTACGAAGAAATACAACCCTTTTGTGATGAATTGTTATTGTCTTTTGAACATTTTCATAAACTCCATCATACCACGGCCTCAATTATATACCGCCAAAGTGAAATAATAGCCTTAAATTCTTCTTACTTTTGTAAGCACAAGATTTGGATCATGGCTGATATGGCTCGAAGGACCATAATCGAATGTTTGGTTTGAGTAACTAAACGAGATTGTTAGTCTCTAATTAAATACTATTAAAGTGAAATAATCGTTCTAAATTGTTCTTAGTTTCCTAAGCTCGAGATTTAAGTCATGCCTGAAATGGCTCGAAGGACTATCGACAAAATTTTTTTTAGAGTAACTAATTGGTATCTAATTAGATACAACCAAAGTGAAATAATCGCCTTAAATATTTGTTACTTTTGTAAGCTCAAGATTTAGATCGTGGCTGCAATGGCTCAAAGGACAATACCCAAATTTTTGGTTAGAGTATCTAAAGGTCTCTAATTAAATACTATTAAATCTCTAATTAAATACTATTAAATCTCTAATTAAATACTATTAAATTGATCTTCATTTCCTAAGTTCAAGATTTAGATCGGGGCTGCAATGGCTCGAAGGACCATAAACACATTTTTGGTAAGAACACCCAAAGAGTATTGCTAGTCTCTAATTAGATAAATAAAATAATCGCCTTCAAAAATGTTTCTTAATTTCCTAAGCTCAAGATTTAAATCACGTCTGACATGGCTCGAAGGACCATAAACAAACTTTTAGCTAGAGTAATTAAATGAGAATGTTAGTCTCTGATTAGATATAAAAAAAGTGAATTAATCGCCTCAACTTTTTCTCACTTTGATTTTATTGAAAATTAAACATTCATTTGTCGTGATTCACTATGCATGGATAGGATTTTGGCAATGAGAAGACCTCTTTTATAATTATGCCCACATATGAAATTCATATTTCCGAAAGTGAACTCATCGAAGTATCCAACTGAATGTGCGAACAAGTTCCTTCTTCCGAAGGCTGTTTAGACTTGTGGGCAAATTACTGCATCCGCTATCATATGAAATTTCAATACAGTTTCTTTTGAGTTCTCATGAAATATTTTTTAATTTCATTCGCTATCCAATACTGTACTTTGAAGTTTTATTCTTATTTTTGCAGCCCTAAGATTGGCATCACTATGTCGTGAAAGTTGCTTCACACTCTCACCCTTTCCACAAAAATTTTTGTGTTTGTGCAATTAAATTTCTCTCTTTTGCTGCCACATAACAGAAGTAATTAAAAAATAAATGCTGTTAATCAAAATTATTCAGGTTGAAACGCTTAATAACTTTTTAAGTTTCCCTTTTTGTTTGTTCTCGAGTTTTAACTTTTATAAGGCTTTTAAGATTTCAATAAGACGTATGAAATAAAATTAATTTCGTTAATGAGCGGCGTTGAAATGCGACAGTTTTTTTCATTTTATTTTCATTTCACTTCTTTTTTAAAGCTTAATTGGTAATTGAAAGTGTGGCAGCAGTAAATTTAAATGTTAATTTGACATAAACATTTAAGGTTTCGTTTTTGAATAAGCAAATTAAAAATAATTATTAATATAATTAGAAAGTTAATTGTGCGCAGCTTTACTCACACTCTTAAGGCCTCATTAGTGTTAAATTTCTGTTGCTGTTTTGAGCTGTGCTATTATGTCTCTAAATTTTAAGAGTTACTTTTTCCTTTAATAACTTATCAGCTATTTCTGACAAACAAACAAAATGTGATTAGTTTTGCATCGTCCATTGTTATGTTTCAATATACATAATTTTATGTTTTTCATTTAATATAAGCTTGTAAAAATTAAATTTTTTGAATTCTAAAAGATCAATCACCATTTATTTCAAAATGTTTCCATGTCACTTACAATTACTCAAGAGGTTCTTGATTTTCACAGGTTGAACTGAAACAGAACAGAACGGCTTGTATAAAGTCGAGTACAGACTATGGAAAATGAGTGACAGTTTTGCTAAAATTTTGGCTTGATCGATAGTAGGTCCGTTTGTTTATTTTTCCAATAAAATCCAGTAGTTGAGTAAATTTTGGGTAAATTTTACTCTCAAGATGTCTCTTGCACAAAAAAGTACGCGAACGGAAAAATTTCACGAATTTGCAGATTAATCAAAACACCTGATCATAGTGTTGTATAATATGTGTTGTTTTGACTACCCATCAAATACATGTTTTTGGTAATTGATACATGAATTTTATAATTATAAATTTGAAAGCTTTAGCTTGTAATTGGTTTTAAGGTTTTATTCTGGGTGAATGGCATACGAAAATACATCAATATTTGATTGCTGATAGTCGTTACCCTGAATAGTATGCAGAAATAAGTATTCACATATACATAAACCTTAAATCTCTAAAAAAAAACTAAAGTTAATAACATAATTAACATGCCTATTCACAGAAAAAGGCTCAAGTCAGTCACAACTTTTGTTATGACAGAGTTCTATATTTAATCTTGCGACTCGGTCTTAATTTTGTATTCTCGTAACATAGTCACAAAAATCCAAATTTTATAGTAAATTTAATTTAAAAACTGATAAGTTTAGAGATTACTAGCTTTAAACCCGCGGCTTTGCCCGCGGAGGATAAACAGTTCAAATTGACTGCTAGGCTTAAAATAAATACACTTCAAGTAAATAAAAATTCTAACTTTTAGCTATGAAAATAATTGCCAGTGTAGTAATGGTCAATCAGCGGATTTTTTAATTCAATCTATAAAGAAGTGCATGTATGTGTAACTGACTATATTTAAGTAAAATTAGCTCCATATTTAAAACCCAACAGTTTTTACTCTTAAAAACTTATCTTTCCGTAAAAAATTGCAACCTCGTTTCCTACCTTCATATAAAAAATTGGTATGCCCTATAAAAATACCCCCTTTTCCCCTTTATAGGGCAAATTCTAAAATAAAAACTATCCTATGTCCGTTCTCGGATCTCAAGGCATCTACATACCAAATTTCATCGAAATCTGTCCAGCCGTTTAGGCGTGAAAAGGTAATAGACAGACAGACAGACAGAGTTACTTTTTCACATTTATAATATTAGTATGGAAGTATGGATTATTATTTAATTTTTTTCACTTTGAACATAATTCTTTTCAGGTTTTTTTTTCTTAAACTGTTACTTAAACTTTTCTTCCTTTAAAAATTTTCAGGCTTTGAGTCAACAACTGTCAATTTACTCTCTCAATTGGAACTCTCTTTTGCAATTTTATGTGTAAACGAACACATTTCAGTAAAATCCAGTACAAATTCGCACAAAATTTTTGATAGTGTGTATCAAAAAGTGTCACTCAAGAGCTACTTTTTGCAGCATAAACTGCACAACAAGGTTTTTTGAGATGTTAAGACAAAATCGTACGAGGAGTTGTTAAATAATAAGAATTAAAAAAATTCATTACAAAATATTTTTGTTGTTGTTAAATCGCATTTCATTTTTTCATGCTTGTGTGTCCAAAATTTTTTCTCGAATGACCATTTGAGTGTCAGAAATTATCGATAGTCTGGACACACAGGAAAAAAAATTTCCTGCAAAAAAAAAACGTTTAATTGGAAAATAAAAAATAGCAAAAAATTTATTAAATTTTTTTTTGAGTCAATTAAACTTTTAGTTAAATTAAATTTTTAAACAAAAGTTTTAATTGATTCAATTACATTTCTAACTGATTTCTTTTTTTTCAATTAAACGTGTTTATCGCAGGAAATTTTTCGGTGCAGCGAAGATTCACTCAAAATGTATGAATATTTTACTGTCACCCACGTTCGAAGTAAATAAAAAAGGAAGTCGGCTGATTCGTAATGTAAAAAATTAACTAAGTCCCTGTCCAGACTTGCAATTTCAGTTACAGCAATTCTTGAGTTCTTGCAGCAACAAAAATTGCAAGTCTGGACGACGACTAACTTTTACAAGTTTAATTGTTGTTTTGTGTGTATTTTATTTGTAGATTTGTAACTTTTAGTTTTTAGGAAGTAAAAACTAAGTCTGGCTTGACAAACACTAGCAGAACAGACTAACAATGATGTTTTAAAGGTCGCTACACCTTCACCATCAGTGGTCTTGTGTTTGGTCCAATGTGTGAAGTATGAGTAGTAAATGCAAACTTTACATATATACGAATTGTTCAGGGCACATGGAATGGTTGCGATTCATCGTATCACAATTTGATGAAAGATTTCTTGTAATGAAAGCTCTATTTGTTTTGTTAATTATGCATAGAGGAACTTAAAAAATATGTATACATGCCTACATACATACAATACACTTACTAGGTAAGGATCTCAATATGGACTTTGTGTTCCCGGAGCTTTTCTCCCTTAACTGGTCACTCCAGGACCCACAGTCTGGGTTCAGTGACATACCAAAGAAATTAAGATAAAGTGAAAATCCACGTGGCCACTCAGCCAATAATGCACTTTTTAAAACTTATAATTTATTTATTTTTAAACAGTTTGAATTGTTTATTAAGAAACAAACACAAATTTTCTTATTTTTTCACCGACCACGAACAAGACAATTTTCAATCACAGAATGTGTAAACAAAAATAACTTTTGACAATCTTAGCGCTCTAAGCAAAGAACAGTCAAGTGGATAGTGCTGCCACCTGGCTGTGCCATGCAAAGGTGCCTTGATGGTGACTTAACTATTTTAAAATATTAAGGCCGTCCTCTAGTGTTCAGCAAGAATATTATAACAGCAGGAAAACTATTTCTCAGAACTTTATTATTATTCAGTATCACAACCCTTATATAGAAACGTCTATAGCGAAAAATTTACTGACACAGTATTATCAACTGAGAACATTATTACCTATTTTATTACCTTCATCACGCTATTACCCATATGAATAAAGTCCAATATGAAGGTTTTTGTCTCTGTTATAACGCAGCTTAGTTCTTGTACTACCGACATCTGTGAATCTGATGATGAAGGTACAAATTAAAATACATTCCACAACTAAGTGGGTTATATTTATGTAGAATTTATTCAAATCAGGAAAAGTTAGATAACATTCATATAAAAATTACAACATTATTTTCTGTTTAGCGGAGTTCACTATTTGATGCAAATGTTGTTGCGGAATTGCATATGCAAAATATCGTAATTTTTGTTTGTACGAGTATTTTGTTAGTACAGTAGACTCTCTTAAATAACAAAAACTTTCTTCCTGTTCTAATTTCCAAATTTTTTTTTTAATAAAAACCAACATAAACTTTAGAAAATGCACAAACTGTTAACGAAATATCGAAAGTAAGTAGAAATTTAATTACACTGTTATAAAAAAATAAAACTAAAAAGAAAATAAACTAAAAAGGTCAATAGATATATGGTTAAATGTATAAAACGATCACAAAACATACCGCCATTTCATTAAAATTCAGTTTAAAGAAAGTGCAAGCCAAATATAAGTTATAGACAGCGTTATCAACTTTGAAATTTCAAAACGCACCAAAATAAAGAGAAAAAAACGAGCCATTTGCAAAAAAAACGCACCAAGCTTAGAATTTCTTTTTTTAGTTTAAAATGTTTATTATATTAATTTTGCAAAAAAAAAATTAATTTTTTTTTGTGTTAAAAATTTAACACTAAAACAGGCTTTTACAGTTCAGGGTTAAAAAAATAAGACCTAAAAAGACTTGGCAAATATTTTACTATAAATTCATTTATACTACATAGATAATATTTTTTTTTTAATTTCATAAATTCTCTACAAAATTTTTTAAAGAGATCATCGATTAATAAAAAGGATTCAAAACTAATAAAAGTTCATTATTTATCATTCTAATCAAATATTTTTAAAAAATTTTTTATCAGCTGCTTAATATATCCATATTAATAACAAAAATTAAAAATTTTAAAACCCCCGAATATTTCTAGAAAACATGAGTCTGAGCGGCTGGACCGATTTTATTAAAACATAGCTAACAACCTTATCGATCAAGTCACCTTTCAAACAGAAAAACTAAATCAAAATCGGTTCAGCCGTTTGGCCTGTACGTGTACTCGTACAGACACACAGATACACATTAAGCTGTCTTTACATGGTAATACAAAGTATTACGACATGTCAAAAAATGCTGTAGGTTATACAAAATCTTATCATGTAAAACCAAAATGTATCGAGTAGGAGAGAATACGGATAGAAAATCTGACAAGCGGTCGGTAAATGTTCATATTCTAAACCATTTTAGAAACTTATGTATTCTCATTACATCAGAGGTGTATTTCAAAGTAAACGTTGCAAGCACTGATGATATTTATTGAAGGGTTTAACACTTTTACAAAAACAACCAAAATCAACTCAGCAAATGTTCATGTTGTTTTTGTAATCACTGTACAACTGCAACCATCAACTACTTAACCTGTACCACAAAACCAAACAAACAATAAACAAACCTATAAAAAAAATTATATTTTGTAGTAAAATTACATTGAAATAATAAAATGTTTTCTCCAAGATTTAGTTATATGTATTAGTACACATTTTTTTTGCAATTATCCAATTTTTATTTTTAGCTCAAAAGTTTAGTGTCTTTGCTTGCATTTTACTTATAGTATCAGTGTAAACATGAAAATTACCTACAACAGACTCTTGTTCTATTTTTTTTAAACACGGAGAGAATTTCATAATATTTTGATTCTACAAAGTCGTAATACTTTGTATTACCATGTAAAGACACCTTTACCATGATACAATAATATAAAGGTACAACCACATTTGACGTACAAACTTAATTATGACTTTTTTCCCGATTATTTGATTACTGTTTTTTTGTAAACAGAGAGGAGAACGTTGCCACACACATATAATGGCAACTTTCATTTAGGAATGCTTTTTGAAATGTGTAATTTGAGTTAAAAAATTATAGTTTAATCCACACATTTTTTAAATGCTGTATTTATTGGACATGAGGATAACGAAATCTGTGTGTAATATAATCTTGAAAAGTTGGCAAATGTTTGATTTATTATTTATTTCACCACATAATAAAAAAGTGTCATGGCTAGGCATGCAACATCAGTCTTAAAAACATCATGTTTTTGTTAAAGCAGCATAACAGCAAAATTTAAAATTACCGAAAACTGTTAGGAAGCAGAATACTTGAAAAACACGCTTGCATGGCGAACATTGCAAAAATACTCGAGAAGTTGCAAAATCGCAAAAAGGCGTAAAATTTATTAGAAATCGCTAAAACTGTTGAATAGAAAATTAACTCGGAAATAACGGGGAAAAATCTCAAGTTCGCGAAAAATTTCTAAATGTATTGAAGAATAACTTTCACTGCAAAGAATAACAAACTCCCAGAATCAGATAAATCGCACGAAAAAAATTCCTAACATCTCAGAAATTGCAGTGTCTAGTAAAAGTTTTTGTATAATTTTCATTTCGAAATGAAACTACAATGGACGTAAACATGCAAACATTTGGTCATCGTTCGACGACGTAAGAAATAAACAATCGCCAGTTAGTTACACGGGGAAATTTTCGTCCAACGTACTGATTGTGTGTATTTTCATATACGCAAAAGTGTTTTTATATTTTACGTAAAATATTCGTCGTTGGTTCCAGTTGTGTCTACACACAAAAGCTTTGAAAGCTCTTGAATTTTTTCTTGTTTATTTTCAAAATAAGAGCATGCATTGCTGTCGTCAAGATTTTATTGGCTGATGTGATCTATTCTGCTCCTGCCGGTGTGAAAGCACAAAACCTCCTTTCTAAAAGTTTACACATTTTGCATATGCCTTGGACGTACCTGATGTAAGGCAATAAATAATACAGTGAAGCATGAACACGAAGTCCCGCCTATGATTCGGAAGTGGAGCAAATGCTGTTCAGTTAGGAATTTCCTTGCAGCTGTTCATTTCCTTGCTGTTCTATTTTTGCTGCTGCCGCTCTTGGTGCTGCTGTATTTTTTTATTGCTGATTTTTATAATGAAAAAATTTAAATATTTTTCAATTTTCTTAATTAAATAAACAACAAAGTCAAACAATTAATCAAAAACTCGGATTTCATAAACTTATAAGGTAACATTAACTTTGAGAGTAAAAAATAATCGGGACAAACGTCAGAAGGTTAATATGGCGACGAAAAGAGAGAACGGTTTTACCATTTATATTATTGTATCATGCACATTACAAACTTATAACACCCCTTTTTTTGGTCGGGGGTTAAAAAGACAACAATAAAACCAAACAGCATTTTACATTATATGCACATAATTAAAAAAAAAACTTAACCAAAAAAATTTAAGAAATTCATTATTCGACATATTGTCATAAGTATACATTATTATTATTAATTTAAAATTTATTTGCTGTTGGTTCAGCTTTGTCTATATGCATTTCATTGTTGCTGTAACAAATCATCACTAGACTTCAGCCCGAATAAGAAATTATGTCTGATTAAAATTCACTGCAGTTCAACTAAATCTAAAAAAGCTAATATTTTCATCATTATTGTTATCATACAACAGATTTCATTTCAAATTGTGATATTTTGTAAACTTCACTACTATTAATATGGTAATTAGCACTATCAGGAAGTTAGTAAGTTTCACAACAAAAATTTTCCACTTTTAACCCATTGTTGTGTTAAATTTGCGTTGGTGCCACCAAAAATTAAAAAAAAAACCCACCAAAATTTAAAAAAAAGCGCACCACGCACCAACTAAGGTTATAGAGACAATTTTTTAGTGGTAAAAACAAGCCAAATAGTCTTTATCTAATGGACTCACGGCTGAAGAAAAAAATCATCTTAAAGTGACAAAAAAGCTAAAACTTTACCACTGAAAAATATAAAAATACAAATCAGTCGTTAAGCAGCTCTGGTCTGGAGAACATCTCTCGCGTCATCGTAATTATTTTTTAAGTGCGGTCAGGCTTGTGTGTGTTGTTTGGCCTTCGATAGTTTTTCGTCTCGCTCGCAATGGTTGACTGATCTGCCACGGATAACCGTATAATCTTGCGGTTTTTTGTGGAATTTAACAACCACGTTGCTACTTTCTATACAAGGCATAGGTCATAGGACGTACAGTCAATCACAAAACTTTTTTAAAATACTGTTAATAACATCTTGGGCATATGATCTAGTTACTCCGCCCTTATTTGTGCAACACTATATTATGTAAATTTACTTTGTATAATATGTATAAATAAATAAATAAATAATAAAAATACAAATTTAGAAGCGGCAAAAGCTGCAAAAATCAATTGTGAAAAAATCTTAAAAACCCTAAACTCTTTGAGAAGAACTGTTGCAATTTTATAATCACAAATGTTATATGCAAATAAGGAATTGAATTGAATCTGTCAGATCGGAAATTCACTAGGGTTTTACATAACAGAAAATAAATTTTCTTAAGCGCCGTAGAAACATAAAATGATGTTCTCACTTAGTTTGGGCATGTCTAAGATTTTGGATATGTCTCGAAGGACCATATACAAAATTCTTGTTAGAGTAACTAAAGGAGAGTTTTAAGTCTCTAATTAGATGCAACCGCCAAAGATGTTTCCTAGTTTTGTGATAGGCCAACAACTCTCATAATATGCCAATATGAAATCGAAAACTTATTTGCCGTCTGACAAGACTCCTTAATATATTAAAACCTAAAAGAAGGAGCTTCCTCGGAAGTGGACAGCTAATAGTGTTTTCGAGTCATATGACCATCACAAACAGTTCTTGCTTCAATAATTAGATAGATGCATTTCCATTAGACTTTAAGAATAAAATTCTTTTATATGATCTAAGAAATTATATGGATTTAAATTATTCAGTACTGACTGATATGGAATTTTGCAATTGTTTCTAATAAAAAAAATATGCAGAATACTGTGGAGTGACAAGCTTGATTAAATATTGAATAATTGTTTTTAATTTAATTTTTTTTTGAGTTGACGGTTCAAGTCCCCATTTGTTATTGCAACATCCCCCGTAAGGGACAATAAATAACAAAAAATGCAGAGTATTTTCCATTTGAAGACAGTACTATCAAGCCGATAGTTATAGTTGAAATATTTACTAATTTGTATCATTATAAGATTATTGAATGATAAGCAAATATTGTTAGATGCTAATTAGAGAAGTACTTGGGAAAAATTTATGAAATTTTAAATCAAACTTTTTTAAATTTTTTTTTCCAAACTTATTTTTTGTATGTGCGAAGAGCTCTTTATTATTTTCACTACTACTAAAATTAGCGTTGTCTTTTTATTACTTTAATCTCTAATAAATAACTTCCATTATTTGAAAATAATGTCCCTTTTTTCATTTTCAAAGCACTTTTGCTAAATAAGTGTAATTGTTATAATGCAAAAAAAAAAAAAAAAAAAACAAATAAATAAGAAAAAATATTTATAAAAAAATTATATGAAAATAGGCAAATTAGTTATTATGAATATTTTCCTATTCTTCGGCAAGTCTAAATACATATGTATATGTGTGTTTGTGTGTATGCGAGCGTTCGTGCGCTTTTTGTCACACAACACAATTTCAGTCTCTTTCAGTTTAAGTTCATTTCATTGTGCTGACGTTAAATTGTTCTGTAAAAATTTGCAACAAATCTTGAAATATGGACTTGTTTTCAAACAATAAATTTGGGCATTAGCTAAATGACTTTTACACTCACTGTAGCTAACAACAACAATACCAATTACAACACTCGACGCCCGCCTTCTCTATATAACACAAATTACAAAAACATAATAACGTTGGCATAATTTTCATATGCAGATAATGGCCATTAAATCCTTAATATACAAACTATACCGTTTTAACTACGAGTACCACTACAATTACAATAAACACAGTGAAGCTGAGAGTGGCATACACACACATATACACACAAACACACACACACACACACACACACACACATGTATCCAGCAGTTTTAGTCTGGGCTATGGGCCAAACCCACGATGTCGACAACGTTCGACTTGTCGCACACTTACATTCAAAACAAAAACAAATTTAAGTATTTTGTTGTTGTTTCAAACGTCAGTGTGCGACAAGTCGAACGTTGTCGATATCGTGGGTCAGGCTTTATATTTAAACTCTCAACCAGTTGTGTTTGCCATTAACGTTTTAATTGGAGACACTTACGAAATGAATGATGAGATTCTTAAAGCACAAAAACCAATTGACATTCATAAGAGATGGAAGATATCTTGGCAGAAATTCAATTCTTCTGGTGTATTTTTAAGCCACAAAAGGATTCATTTTATGTTTGTGTAATGTACTCGTAATTGCATGTGTGTGTGTAAGTGTGTGTGTAAGGAAATTCATTTCAAATTCACAATTCTGAACGAGTAAATTTGAATTGTTACACATTTCAATTGCAAAAACAGAAATGTAAAGGTATCAAAATATTTTTTGAAATATTAAAATACAATTTTTTACTTTTGATTGAAATTTATTTATTTAGCATGTCTATATGCATTTCATTGGTGCCTTACCAAATCATCAGTAGACTTCAACCACACATTTTTAACAGTCACAAACCACTCTTATCTTATGTGTGGTTGAAGTCTACTGAGGATTTGGCAAAGTACCAACGAAATGCTTATAGACATGCTTAACCACCAGCAAATAATTTTCAATCAAAATAAACGTATGGCAATATGTGAAATAATAATTTTTTTTAAATTTTTCACTTTTGTTTAAGAAAATTAAATTCCCTCAGTGCAAAAATATTTCGCACTCCTTAAAAGTGTGGCGAACTTTCAAAGAAAAGAATATTAGCACATTCATGATTGACAAAAAATATTTCATAAAGACGCAGATAAAAGTTTACAGAGAATAAGAAATAAAATTTGAAGCGACTTCAAAGTATTTTATAGAGCATTTACATTATCTCGAAATCTAGTACTTACGAGATTTCCAGCTAAATCTAGCTACTTTGTACTAGATTTCCCATATAAAACAAAATTTGGTCTTTGAGTAGATTTGTAGGAAATCTACACAAAATCTAATATTTTTATTTTATCTTTACTACTCTGTACAACATATTTATTTAAAAGATGATTGAATTAGCTACGGCTTGCTTAAAAAGGTGTGTGAATTGGGTATGTTGTAGTTGTTTGGTTGTAGTTTTGGAAAATTTTCAGTTAATGGGTTTTGTTTTTGATAAAAAACAAAAACAAAAAATCTTGATAAATGTAAAAAAAAACATGATGTAAATGGTATAGATTTTCATGAAGATTTTAATTAAAATCTGCTAGATTTTGTGCAGGTGTAAATGACCTATTACAATATTTTTGAAGTCAGATTTTTTTAATTATAGTTTTTATCAAATTAGTGACTATTTTTTAGACGTTTATTTTTCTTCTTCACAAAACTTTTATATTCGCTGAAATTGTTAAAATTGCTGAAAACTCAACCTGACAACACTGATGAGACTTATAAGATCTTTTGTATCAAGGCGAGGGCTTAATATATGTCTGCACATGCAAAGTTTCATTGAAATCCTTTGACTAGAACTAGATGATATATTTCGTTAAGTTTTTATGGGCTTGGCTACGCCCACTTTTATGAGCTAGATAATGTGTCAACAACAGTCGAAAGAAAGTGTTTGCAAATTATCTCAGGAATAGGTTACGCAGGTTCAAGTCGTTTGCAAATTATCACAGGAATAGGTTATGCAGAAACACGTGAAATATTACTTTAAATTTTGATGGGCGTGACACCGTCCTCTACTCCAAATACGATAGGTGTCTACAAAGTTTTGTAAGAATCGGTTGCACAGAATTACACGTGATGCAAAAGTAATAATTAATGGGTGTGGAGCCGCCCACTTTTCTGAACTTGAGTCTGTGCCATTACAAAAGCCCAAGGCAGGCGAAAAATTTCACAGGAATCGGCTAAGCTGAAATATGTGAAGAATTATATTATACTAGCTGAGCCCGGCAAACGTTGTATTACCCTCAATTATGTTATATTTTTTTAACTACAAATTACTCCACACAGTGGTCACAGCTCTTATAAAGGGTCCGCCAGATAACTTTTTTTTTTTTTTTTTGAAAATGCTATAAAAAAAACTACTGAATATTTTCTCAAATTTCTTTTTTTATTTGAAAGTACAATCCTTCCATTTAATAATGAAAAATAATTTCATTCAAATGGCTGCCTCGGCTGGCCATGCAGTAGCCTACACGATCGGTCCAATTTTTAAGCACATTATCGATTGTGTGCAGCTGTATTTCACCAATGGCTTCACGAATATTGTCCTTTAAAGCGTCAATTGTCTGTGGCTTGTCGGCGTAACACTTATCTTTGACGGCACCCCACAAATAATAGTCCAACGGTGTCAAATCGCAGCTCCGAGGTGGCCAAACGACATCAGCTCTGCGGCTGATAATGAGATCTTCAAAAACAGGGCGCAAAACATCGACTGTAGCGTCAGCTGTGTGGCACGTAGCGCCGTCCTGTTGAAACCAAATGTTGCCAATATCCTCCTTTTCAATTTTTGTGAACAAAACTTCGTTCAACATGGCCCGATAACGATCGCCTTTGACTGTAACGGCCACTCCTTGCTCATTTTCGAAAAAAAAATGGCCCAATTATGCCTCTGGACCAAAATCTGTACCAAACAGTGACTAGTTTTGGGTGCGTCGGCTTTTCAATGTATGCGTGTGGGTTTTGTGTGCCCCAAATGCGACAATTTTGCTTGTTTACATACCCGCCAAGATCAAAATGAGCTTCATCTGAAAATATGATTTTTTTTTTTTGGCAAAATCGGCATTAGCGAAGCGAAAACGCATTGGATGGTCAATTGGCTTCAACTTCTGAACCAATTGGACTTTGTATGGTGTCATACCAAGGTCTTTGATGGCGCTTCACGCACACTTTCTGCCACAGCAGCAATATTCTCGGGTGTACGCACTGTTTTTGGCTTTTCACACTTCTCTTCTTCCAAAATCCGTACGCAATTTTCGCACACATTCTGCAACATTACCATGATTTTCAAAGTAATGCCGCAATATTTCCCAGCGTTGTTCAAGCGTATACACAACCATATTCGTTCAGCGGAAGGATAAAACTAATTATCTGTCAAATCAGACATGAGCTAAGTGTTACCATTCACGAAATAAGCACTAGTTGACAAAAAAAAAAACGTTAGATGGCGGACCCTTTAGTTCCAGAGATCATGCGTTAGGAACAAACACACTTTATATATATATATATATATATATATATATATATATATATATATATATATATATATATATATATATATATATATATATATATATATATATATAGATTTTAATAGGCGGTTGGATGGAAGCATGAAATATATTCTGCATGTTAAATTTAATTGGGTGTGTCCCTGCCTACTTCTTTGATAATCAGAACAATCTCCGACAAAAAAAAATTTCAAATCATTTAACAACTGAATTAATAAAAATAAAATATTAAAAAATACTACGGAATTGAAAATCTTCATATTTTCTTGAAAATAACCAACGATAAAGTTTCTAACTTGAACTGAATTCTTTCAAACTCATGCTATTTTTAAAACACCATAGATTTGTGGTTTAAGTTTCATTGAAACGAACAAGAAATACATGTGTTACAGATTACCAATAAATTTATAACTTGATGAACACACACAGCCACAAATTGGTATGCAACATACATACATACACACATAAGGTATCATTATCAAGTATATTTGTTGTTGCTGCTGTGTTTCTTTTTTTTTGCAACAAGTTACAAAATATTCAATATAATTTTTTTTTTGTTACTCATCACAAAGAAGCATGCTTCGTAAAGGAAAGAAAAATGTCTTTTCAATTATTTGTATATATGTAATTTTCTTCTTTTTTTTTTTTGCTATCTTGGAAGTATTAATTTACTCCAACGCGAAGCATTCCATCACAGGTACGCATACATACGTGCACATCCGTTGCATATTATTTCAACAATTACAATCGCACTTTCCTCTTTCATGCCAAGCTATCCAAGCTGCTGCTGCTATTGCCACCGATGCTGATAACGATGTTGAGGATGAAAATGACATTTTTACCAATTTAACTGCTTCGGTGCCTTTGTGTACGCTATTGGCCAAATTGCCCTTAAATTAAGTGCATGCGCGTACGAGAGTGTATAATGGGGATTTGCTTGGGAAACTTTAACAAGCACTAAAAGGAAGACATGGGGATTTTTGGGGGAGTGCTGGCCCACTCTATTGTATTGGGAAAACAAATATACTCGCAGCGCACAAATTCCCAAACAACTGCCATTTTCATTTGTTAAGATTTTATTATAAAAGGGGGATTTCCTTTGAATTTATTGTGTGGTTTTTGTGTGTGCTTTTTTGTTTTGCTTTACAATGCAATCACACACACATTTGCCGCATAAAGCGTGTGTGTGTGTGTGTGTGTGTGTGTGTGTGTGTGTGTTTGGTGTGCAGAAATCCAATTACTAACATTAAGATAAAAATAAAAATTAAAAAAAAAACAATGCAAACTCTACACTTTATCATCAGCACAAATGGAGAGTTCAAGAGAATTGACACATGCGCCTAATAAATTTTAAAGCAAGTTTTAAAATTTGGCGGGAATTGCTAAAAACCATATTTTGTCTCGAAGTCATAAATTATAAAAGATCAAAATTTCATTTATCAATTTTTTAAATTTTTGAATGTGAAAATAAATTTGCCCTGTCTCAACTGTCTGCTAAAAACACATTAAACATTTTCTTTTAACACTCATAAAGTAAAGCAAACACTCGCTTCACACACACACCCACACACACACACACAGACTTTTGATAAGAAAATAATACATATCATAATAATTGTTTAATTTTTTTATATTTAGATTACATATTAAATGCAGGAAAAAGCACGTGTTTACATGGCAATATCACAAATGCACGAACTTAATAAAAGATCAATGTGTAAACAACAACGATGAGTTGTTTGTTGTATCTTTTTTTACATGTTGTAGCTGGGCAATACAAAAACAAATACATACAATGAAAAACCAAAAACCAAAACAACAACAATCATGATGTGATAAATGTGTTAATAAAGGTGGTTATGTTTTTACGCAGTGATGTTAATTTAGTGCTTTTTTCTAGATTTTCTAGAAGGTCCATGAAAATTAAAAAGTCAGTAGTACATACACGCTGCTTTATTATAAAATAGTCAAAAACTACGCTTTTAGAGTTAATAATGCGTCATATGGTTTGTTAAAGTAAATTTTACACACACACGACAAAGCATTTGACATCAGCTGTTATGGTATAATAACAGTGTGTGTGGTGGCAAAAATATAAAGAAAGATGTTATCTCATATGTAATTCAACATGTGCGTTTGAAAGCAAAAATTATAAATTGTATGTAAGTTGCTGATTTTAAGAGACATACCAAATTACCAAATGAGTCGAATAGATGAAAAGTTAGATGTAAAATACAGTTCGTATGAAAGAAGCTTGTGCAAGCTTATATGGGGTCTTCCAATAAAAGGTTTAATTTTGATATGTAAATAAATTGAGTATAATTTTTGATTTTTTGGTTTTACCGCCCTTTTTCTTAGTCTTGGCGTTTTTTTAATTTTTTGCAATTTGTTTTGGTTTTTCTGAGTTTTGGCGCTTTTTTTTGCATTCTTGCGATTTTTTGAGTTTTTGGCGTTTTTTTTTAGTTTTTGCGATTTTTTCGGTTTTGGCGATTTATTTTAGTTTTTTGCGATTTCTTTTAGTTTTAGCGATTTTTTTTTTTGTTTTTACAATATACATATACAATATTTTTAGTTTTTTTGACGACTTTTTACTCCTGGTGATTCCTTTTTTCACTTTAGCGATGTATTTCATTTTGGTAACATTTTTCATGTAAGCGCTTTATTCAGTTTTGGCGATTTTTCGTATCGGTATTTTTTTAATTTTGGGATTTTTTAGCTTTAGCTATTTTTTTAGTTTTGGTCCTTTATTCGTTTTGGCGATTTTTTCGGTTTTTTTACCCATTTTTTAGTTTTTTGACGACCTTACTACTTTTCGTGATTTTTTACATTTTAGCGATTTATTTTGTTTTTGGCGATATTTTTAATTTAAGCGCTTTTTCATTTTGGCGATTTTTCGTTTCGTCATTTTGATTATTTTGGGATTTTTGAGTTTTTTTTTTAAATAACAATTAATTTCACAAACATGTGTACATACATACATATATAATAATTTTCAAATTTAATTTTAAATATCCAATTCTCTCTCACTAACTCTAAACTCGTTTAAAAATACTTAAGTAAAATTTTTAAGAAAAATTCTTATTGATACTTTTTAACCATAAAATTGGCCACACTACAGATGTACATACTTATTTATGTATGTTTGCATAAAATAAAGTTCAAAGATAAATGTTTGCTAACGATCACATGCAATGTTTTAAATGTAAATGTGTGTTTGCATGTGTATTTATGTATGCATGTTTACATGTGGCTTGGGTGATAAAAACCAACTGATAAGAATGAAAAAAAAAGGAGAGATAACTGTGATATTTAAATGATGCCACCAACGACAACAGCCACAACACAATACAACAGCACAATAATAAAGTAAACAATAAAAACAAACAAATAAAATTTTTACAACAAAACAGAACAACAGAAAAATACCAATACAAATCAAGATTCTAATCCTTGCTACAAAATTCACACACACTCTTACACTACACCCTCAAAAAAACTTTGGTGTATGGCAAGAGAAAAATAGCTCTGCACACAAAAATAAAAAAAAGGCAAACAGTATAAAGAGACACATGCAAAGTCAACCAAACAAAATTCATTTCGCGGTTGCTCCACGCAAACTGTAAAAAGATTGTAAGAAAAAAAAATTCCAAATAATACCAACCATTTTTATATGCAACGTAGTCTTCCTTTTAAACAACTAAATGCACACACACACATACACGTACGTGCTCTTTTTCTCCCTAAACAAACAGTTAGATTTTTTACCACAACTACAACTACAACTACAACTGAAACTCTACACTTAAGGCGGAAGAAGAAGAAGGGTGCTTGTTACACTTACATCAACGCACACCCCACCATCAGCATTTACTCGTATTTGTTAACAACTGTTTTATCTGCTTTGGAATTTGTATGTGCGTATATGTGTGGCTGTGTGCGTGTGTTGTAGATCTAAAGAGGAGCTGCTCTACCAAAAGCAGTTGTTACACATTCCGCCAACAACCACAGAAATCATTACGTGTTTTTCACTTGAAAGTTTCGCATGACGCGTTATTAAACGGACATTCTCCATTTAAAGGATTTTCGCAGGAATATAATAATTTATTAAATTAAATTTATAAAAATCACATAAAACACAAATTAATAAAATTTAATTAAGAATTTGTTTAATAAAAGAAAATTAAATAACTCCTTATAAAGCATATAAGTGCCATAAAGTTTTATATAAAAAATACTATTAACAAAGTTAAATAAGTGTTGAAATGAAAGTTTATACTTAAAAATGAAGATTCTTCTATAGTTCTGAGTTTAAAAATTTATCAATTTATAAATTTATATTTTATAAATTTATAGTGAAATTTATAAAAAATACCAATTCTTTTAATTGAATGGAAGGAGGTAAGATTTGATAAATTTGTTTCATTTTTAAATTTGAAAACATTAATGGAAGTTATACAAATATTTCGAACATTGCAAAAAGTTTACAAAATCTATTTTATTAAAAAAAATCATACACCACCCGACGGGTTAAAAAAAAACCTATGATTTTACCCTTTTATTAATAATAAAAGCAAAACTATTGTAAGTGCTCTTCAGCACAAAAGTGAAGTTTATTTTAAACTTTAACAGAAGACAATCATTGTGTAGATAAATTAGAATCTTTATAATAAATCGAAAATTTTGATAGTCTGGTCTGGATTGTAAGAAAGCAGCTGAAGCTGATTAAATTATGAGAATTGTTTGATCGATAACGATTCATGATTCATTATTGTTAATTTTTTGGCGGAAAAAGGTTTAAATTGGCAACACTGCTCTGTGTGAAAGCCGATGTAACAGTTGCCAATGGTTTTTTTCGTTTAGCTCGGCGTAACAAATTATCTTCAATAAACTTATATTAGAAGGGTTGGCTGGAGTAGTTAATGCTTCGACTATATAGCATATAACGGCCTTCGAGAGCCAGACTTAAATCTTTTCTTCTGGCCACAGTCATATCAACATCATAGATATTTTAAAATAATGCTGCTATTTAACATCAGAGGCGCTGCAATGATGCTATAAAAATTAACAAAACGCACAATAGCAGAATTCTAAATATAAACAAAAAATTAATTAAGCTCCTCTTCTTTCTATTTATCTATCATTTTACCCGTCTGTACTTGCACTATCCCTTTCTTACCCACAGGTAACATAAGTAAGATGAAAACTTAATTTCTCTTCTCGGTAACCTGTCAAACCTAATCTAACATATCTTAAGCTATGTACAGACTGTTTTCAGATCTTACAATATATCAAAGTTTTCAATTTGTTAAAATTTATTTGAGAGTCTCATTCGACTTAAGATCATTTAGGATTGGGCTAAACTTTTGGTTCAATGGCTTTAGAATAGGGGCATGCAAAACAGGGTTCATGAGCTTTGATGCTCATTTAATCTGGCGTGCATTGCGAAACAAAGCAGGAAAAAGAAAAATAGTCTCTCTTGTATAAGCACTCGCTCTGTGCTTCAAATGCACTACAAACAATTTTAATGGACTATATGAATATAAATTCTTTGTGCCAAAAATATGTATTGTCTTCACTTTCTCTTTTTGTGTTTTTTTTGTAATTTAGCTCAAAAAATAGAAATTTTTTTTGTTTGGATTGTGAAATGTACTCAAGACATGAAGGGATTTTTTTTTTCAGTGTATTATAAGATTGGCATGTGGAGAGGTTCCCCTCTCCAATGGACAGCAGGTAACAGCTATTTTTCCAGGATATACTCGAGTATATCAAAATTGAAAAAAATAATATTGATTAAAAAAAACTTAAGAAAAATATTTTTAATTGAAAATATAACTAATGTTGAATTGAATGACTGGATTGCATTGATTAGTTTAAAAAAAAGCACATTTATACGAACAATTAAGGGAAATATAATACGAGAAACAGTTTCACTTGTTTTTAATTAAAATCTCATCTCTTCTCAAACCATGGTTATAATGAAGTTTTACTTCCACCAACTTATTTTTTATTTAAGTAATTTTTCTTAACTTTACTCACATATTGTCACATGGGGTATTTTTTCTTGTTAAATGCCGTCGGTGAATACAATTTTGAGAGAGGTTGTGATTTAAAATTTTTGGCTATTATTGAAGCTTCTCGTTAAGCAAAGAGAGATCAATTTTTTGTGAAAACCAAAAAATTAAATAAAAATCTTTTACAACAGTCTTGCCAATAAAAAGAAATGAAGATAAAAACCTTTTGAACTACAATATTTTCTTCACTTGCACAACATTGTTTACTTGATTTTTTGGAAAAATATTGTTCTTTACTGAATAAGTAAACAATTATAAAGAAATTTCGCACTACGTGATAAAATTGAAAAATACCATCCCTGTGCGGTATTTGCTTACGTAAAAATATAATAAAAACAAATATTTAATATCCATAATTTATTCTGTGCTTTGGTCTTAACTTATCATGGCCTAACATAGACAAATTTTTCAGGTAAATATTCGCACAATTTGCAACAAAGAGGCCAATCTTTGTTATTCCATACTTTGGAGTAATAATACAACAAAAATTTTGACTTCTTGTTAGCAAATAAATAACATTAGGCGTTAATTATATATACTTCAGCATCGCAGATTCTATAGAATTTTTGAGGAATTTGCCTTCTTGCTATGCTATAAATACCAGCAGTGTTGCCAGAGTTTGTGTTCAATTATTTTAACAAGTTCTGGGAGAATTAAAACTTTGCAAAAACAAATACAGTGCAAATAAAATATTTTCTACAAATAAGCGAGCCGGCTTAATAGATTCTAACAACAAAAGCTAAAATTTGCTTAAAAAAAATATTAAAATTATTATTTGGAAGTATCACTCACTACCCCGTTAAAATTGTCAAAAAAGGTAATCGGGTTTGGAATTAAGCATTTTTGGTGGAAACACTTACCTACTGGATTACCAACTTAATGATTTTAACAAGGCGTGAGACTAAAATAATCGATTATTGAGAAGTACTTACATTTTTTTATTTGTCAACATATTCACGTAATCTATTAAATATAAAATAATCGTTCTCCTCATTTATCAACTTTTACAGCATTTTTTTTAAGTTTTATGTAACGTGATTTGTAAGCGAGTAATGAAATTTGGTAATCAGAAAAGTAAGTCATTATATGGCAAGTAGTTCTAATGGTAATGTGTAATTTTTGCTGGGTAACTGCATTTTTTTCTACTTCTACTTTTAAAAACTTCCAGAAATTTAAATAAAAATGAAGTCTGCTGTCGTGTACTGTATGAGCTGTATGTATCAACGTATAATAAAACTCTCATTTGACATATACGAGGTCAGATCACTAGGTTTGTGACTTTTTGAATGAAAGTCCCGGTTCAGACTTGCAATTTTTGTTGCAGAAATTCTGGAATATTTGGGAGAGTGTTGAAATAGAAATATATACATTTCACTAAAAAAAATTCCAGGTTTGGACCGGTACTAACAAGTATTTTTGGATAAAAAATCATATCAATAGTAGTCTTCTTTGAGCTCTATACTATTCGTCCAATTCTCTTATCCCTTCCAAAGAAATAAGATTTGTAGAAGTTATCAAAATCGGTATTTGTTAGTGATATGATTTCATCGCTGGAGTCATTTCGCCGAAACATTTCTTCAGGTTTGGGCACAAGAATACGGAGAATATCGTGGATGAGGAATATTCATTGCGAAAATCCCTTATCATGGAAACTGCACATGTATTTACCCTTGCATTGTCGTGGTGAAAAAGAGCAATTTCTTTGGCCAAATGCGGTGTTTTTTTTTAATTCTCATTAACTCGGCTCATAATATTCGCTATTGGTTGTTTTACCCTTTTGAAGGCGCTTAGGCAATTAATACGGATAACACACCGTGCATCAAGTGTAGTGAAATTACTTTATTGATTGACAAAACCCACCTTGACGTTCTTTGGCACTGATTCACCCCAAGAAACTTACTATTTTGACTGCTGTTTGGTCTCTGGTGTATTTTGGTGGATTTATGTTTCATCCACGTTTACAAAACGGCGAAAAAATCCCTCCATATTGCCATTGAATAACGACAAACATTCCCACGACGTTGTCACACGATTACGTTTGCGCAACCCTCAATCAAAGTGATCATATCCAAGTGATCATTCAAAATTGATACTACTGAGCCTTGTGATATGCCTATGGCTTTTAAAATTTCTCTCACTTTCAATCTCCAGTCTTCCAACATATCCTGAAGTTTTTCAATTGTTTCGCATCTTCCGCACCTATACGGCCACAACTCATTCAGTTCAGTAATCTACTTTTTTACCATTGAAATTGATAGTGCAGAATCTCCATATTATTTATCAAGCTTACGCTTAGCCCTGTTTTCTCGCAAAAAATAATGTCCACTCGAAACTCACTTTTTCCCACTTTTTTCTGCTACCAATGGCTGTCAAACTAAACTAAGCAGCTTCTTCAAATTTTGAAAAAAGTCAGCTGACAGTTTAGGGGAAGGCACAGGCGCTGGTGTCTATATCTTGGGAACAAACATTCGTAGTTCTTTCAGACTGTCGAATGAACGCAGCATTTTCCAAGCTGAGATCTTGGTGATCCTCAGGGCTACGGAATTAGTGGCCAGAAATGTGACTGAAGGCAAGGAGTTAACATTTTACGGCGACAGTTAGGCAGCACTTAAAGCTTTGAAAGCACAAAATGTCAAATCAAACTGCACTCAAACTGACTGCAGGAGAGCCCTCAACTTGCTTATGGACAAATATAGTTTCAGACTATGTTGGGGTCCTGGCCAAAGCAGTGTTGAGGGAAATCAAATTGCCGATGAGCTGGTAAGAATAGGGGCGGCGTTAAATGATTGAATGTGTGACAGATCAGTTAAATTACCGACAGGTTATTAATGCAGGAAACTCAGTAATTGGTTGGTGAGCAGGACTAACCGCTCATGGGGAAGTAGAGTTTCGAGGTTTATATGGCCAAAACTTGACTCAGGAAGATCTAAACTGCTACTGAATATGAATAGCAAGGTGATGGGAATCTTGATAGGGGCGTTGACTGGTCACTGTTCGGTCAGAGCTTTAGATTTATGTAGGATGTGCGGGATGAAGAGAAATCATTGTCCGAAGCTGCAACACCATATAAGCCTACGGCTGAGCAGATGTTTAAGCTGACATAACCAACTGACTGTTACCTGTTGGCAGGAGCAGTGTTACCATTTCAGTTAAGAGACGGAAAATTTAAAAAGGTTGGCCCGTTTATTAAAATTTATATAAGAATTTGCTGATAATCGGTTAACAATCTACACAGGTATTAAACAGCTTAAGTCGAAAATTATAGTTTAGAGAAACAAATTGGTAAAAGTTAAGCAACTCTTCTGTAGCAATAAAAAGTTATTATCTTGGCAGAGTACTTAGCTATTAAGGAATAGGAATTAAACGAGAAAATCCTGCAAGAAACGGCCTATATAAAAGTAAGTGGAAACTATCCGAAGTTGCTATACTTCCCAATCACAAGCACTGGATCTTATTAAATTCCTTCGAAGATCATTTTATCCAAAGAAATTTGGATTCAATTCATCTTCTAAAAAAATTTCACTAACTAACTAGCCTGCATAACAAATCACAATTGAATTTAAATGAGATGACAAACTGAGTTGATATATGATTAGCGGAAAATCACACAAAATAGTACGAACCACGATTCTTTCTTAAATACGAAATCATAAAAATTTTATTCACCCTTATTTCAGTTGTCAACATAGACGTGACGTTAACACAATATCAATCAATTGGGGCTTGTCCATGTATTGTCGAAAACAACTGACTAATACTGACAGGCTCACACTTAGAAAACAGAATTAGACTGCCAGTAGGCCAAAATTGTTATCGTTAGCGATTGGACAAGCCTTAAACTTTTTGGTATTGTATTGAGGTGACATCCATGTTGGCAACTATAATAAGGGTGATTATATCGGCTCAAGCGTATTCCTTATTGCTTGCCTTATTGTAAATTTTAAGTCGTTCTCTTACGCTCCTTTGGAAATATTTTCCAATCATATTCTTCACTTTCTTAAATAATAAAATATATGAAATAAAACTTTTCTTTGCTTACCTTAAGTTCTTTTCACATTGGACAGCTTGGGAATCTAAAAAGAGAAAGAAAAGAAAAATTATTAGAATAATTTTCTATTTACAAAACACTTGCGGGTTAAAAAAAAAAGTGTCTTGATTATTGAATAATAAACATGTTGGTTATTGAGTTCTTATTTCAACTTTGATATTTGTTGAACTTCTTATTTGTTTAAATGAAAGTTTAACATAATAACTCAAGGTGTTCTAAGAAATTTTTGGATAATGGTTCGTTCCCTGATGATCTGCATTAGCAACAGTGAAATGCGCATAATATCCCCCTCAATAAAACAATAGTAATAATAAAACAATCAGGTCTATTCGGAAGTCACTTTCACCACAAATACGCGCATCTTTCACTTTTTGCTATTCTAAAATACTACGTTGGAGATGAGTGATAGAAAACATAAGTTTTCTTTCACTTTGGAGGTATTCTAAAATACTTCGTCACCATGATCAATGTCATATTCGTTCGACGCCAATTTTAGCGCGTTAAGTTTAAATAAATAAAGAAAAAAGAGATACGAAGTGTTTATATGGTGTCTACCACTGTTGATTAAGCTTTAATGGCGTTCGGCCAGGCTCTACAAGACAATTAAGTTTTCTTTAAGTTCTTCAAAGATGTAAACATGTTTTAAAACATATAAAAAAAGTAACAAATTTTACTTTTACTGTTTATTGTTTTTTTATGTTACTTAGCACTTGTACTGTTAAGTTTTTTATTAATTATTTCTTTAAATTACTTCTTAAATCCCTTTTTGTTTTCAACTTTTTCGTCAGTCAGCTGTTTTCTATGTCAGCTGTTTTCAATGTTGTTGATGTTTTTATAAGAGATAACATAAATAATATCGATTACTGAAAACGATATTTCTTCGCACGTAGTTTAGAATCTGTCGACGTCGAACTGTCGAAAGTGAACGTTCGACGATGAAGAAGTGAAGCGCGTATTCTCGAATAGACCTGAATATATTACTGAATAAGTAAAATAATAATATGGGATTATTAGTGCTTTAACAAATGTTAAACTTAAAAATACTTTCCATTTACAGAAGTTTTATAAAAGAAATTTTGCATGGACATCATTCAGTTAATAAATAAATATTATTCAATCATGTATATTTCTCTTTATTATTTTTGTAGATTCTAAATCACATGTGCTGTACAACAAAATTCTACTTTTAAAGAACACACTTCCTCCATACGAAATACCAAAATCGAGTTAAAGGAAAATAAAAATAAAAACTACACTATGTCAACATTTTGTGCAATTTTACATCAGCACCAGCAGGAGCAGCTGAGGCAAAGCATTTCGCCACAACTGACTGGATCAATTGTTAATATGAGCTCATCGCAGAAACAATCAAGTTCTTCGCCAATACCCAGCAGTGGCAGTAGCAACAATAATTACAATACACTGACAATGTCGCCCAATTCAAGTGACCCGGCAAACATACTCCAGCACACACTCCATCTAAACAATAACAACAACAATAACATTAGAACAAATAGCAACAACAACAATTCCATACATCACAACGACCACATTAAAAGGCCAATGAATGCCTTCATGGTCTGGTCCAGAGGACAACGACGCAAAATGGCGCAAGATAATCCAAAAATGCACAATTCTGAGATATCAAAACGACTGGGAGCGGAATGGAAATTACTTACAGAAGGACAAAAGCGACCATTCATAGATGAAGCCAAACGTTTGAGGTGAGAAATTGAAAAAAAGAAATAATAGAAATTGAATTGTATGACTTCTAACGTATGTATATAATTACTTATGGGTACCATACAACGGACTAAATATGAACAAAGATATGTGCGTACGTATGTGTATATGTACATATGTATGCATGTGACTTATAGATGTATATATATATATGTATGTATGTATGTATGTATGTATGTGTGTGTGAATATGACCATACATTTTCAAATGAATACAATGGCGAATAATCGCTTTTTAGAAAACAATAGTAAACCATTGTGTGTTTCTTAACTGCCTGTAGAAGAAGATTTCATTACAGTTGGGAGTTTTCGAAAATGGAATAGTTTTATTTCAATATTTTATTTTTATTTAAAGTGTGTCACAATGAATACGAATTTAAAAAAATGTATTTGTTGCTGATTTAGCACGTCTAGAAGCTAAAGTGTTGCTTAGCAGGAACGCAATGCATTTAGAAATGCTAAACCAATAAGAAAAAAAAAAAAATTTTATTAATTGTTTTCCTGATATTCATTAAAAAAAATTATATTTTTTTAAAATCTATTTTGACAAAAATTTTGTTTACAATATTTTAAACAAAATAGATTTCAAACTCATTTTAAATTTTATGAATATGCGGGTTTATGTTGTGCAGCTTTCTGAAAATACTATTCTGATAGCGAGTTTTTTAATTTCTGGTTCGACCAAACATGAATATGACCTGATGGTTTCTTGAATTTGACTTGACTTCGACTTGACTACGACTTTATCGAGATTCGACTATTCCTTGACTATGACTTGCTAGTGAAATGACTATTATTTGACTATGTATTGACTACGACTTTAACAAGATTCGACTATTCATTGACTATGACTTGATTATGAATTGACTATGACTAGTGAGTTGACTATTTTTTGACTATGTATTGACTTCGACTTGACTACGACTTTACTAAACTTTGATTATGGCTTGACCATGAGTTGATGATGACTTGACTATGAGTTGATTATGACTTGACTAGGAGTTGGATATGACTTAATTGTGACTTGACTATGATTTCGCTATGACTTGGTTATGATGTGACTATGACTTGACTATAACTTGACCACGACTTCACTGTGACTTTACTATGATTTTAATATGACTTGACTATGACTCGATTGTGATTTGATTACACAGTGACTTGATTATGAAATGACTATGACTTAACTATAACTTGACCATGACTTCACTGTGAGTTTACCATGACTTGATTGTGATTTGATTATACAGCGACTTTGACATGTTTATGGCTTGACTATATATTGACCATAACTTGACTTATAATTATGCTATGACTTGATTAAAGCTTTAATATGACTTTACTTAGTTATAACTTGACTACAACGTGATTATAATGTGACTATTAATTTGCTATGATCTGAGTATAACTTGACTACGACTGGAATATGGCTTGACTCTGACCTTACTCTCACTTGACTATGACTCGAGCATGAGTTGGCAGTGATTTGACTGTGACTTGACTATGACTTGGCCAGTACTTGACAATGACTTGACCATTACTTGAAAATGACTTAATCATAGGTTGACTATGACCAACCAGACTCTCAATTGACTATGACCAGAGTATGACTTGACTATGAATAGAATACGATATGACGATGACCTAATCATGAATTCGATATGACTTGTCTATAACTTGATTATCGGCCCTGTTCTGTAAATTGAGTCTATATAAGGACAAATTACAAAAAGTCTGAAAAAATATTTCTATTATCGGAGTAAGTTTTCTAAAATCATGCGATTTCAAATCGATTCGGTTTACAGAGCAGGACAGTATAACTCGACTATGCCTTTACTACGAGTTGACTATTACTTGACTATCTCTTGACTATGGCTTGATTATGGCTTAACTTTTTTGAAATTTTGCTTATAAAACAAACAAATGGGATGGCGAAAAATATTTCCAAACTAAAGAAAACAACTCCGGTAGCAAAAGGCCTCACTCACTTGACTATGACATGAATATGGTTTTACTATGACCTGTACCTATGTTCTGTAACTTGCGAGAAGTTTTCGCGTCGGGAAAAATCAAACAATTGTATTGGTTGTGCTATTTTCCACAGGCTGATTCATATAAAACCTGAAATAAGCTTACAAGGAAGATGAGCAAGGAAATAAGTTTTTATTACTCATACTGTGTTTCACAAAATGATAACAAACTTTTCCTCTGGAAAAGTTATCACAAAAGTTACAGAACATGGTTACTGACTTTGATTTGACTACGAAAATACAAAAAGACTATGACTGAACTACAGCTATACTACGATTGAACGCTGAAATTTTCTTCCGACTAATGTATGCATGTATATCCAACCACAAAATAGTTTTTATTTTGTTTAACATTTCTCTATTCAAATAGCCATGAGTGTAAAAAAATATTGTATTGTTGAAACTACTACTATAGATAAATTCTTGAGTTTCTTTGTTGGACAAACACTCAATTACTTTTCATATCTTTGAGAAACACACGAAGTTGTTGGACATTTTTTTGAGGCAAAGAACAAAATCTATGACAAATCAATTTAAACGATACCTTCCGTTTGTTTTTTTTTTTCAAACTTTTCCCTACACTAAACGGTTATCAGAAAATAAATAAAATTTTGCTATTATGTAAATAATTATTGTTTAAAATTAATTGCTTATCGCAATTGAAACTATAAATGTAGATATGTGCACAAACAAGTTGTTTATACTGCATATGCGCTTAACTTAAATTATCATAATCCCTTAACTGATTGTTATGAATGAAATCATTCCAAAATTATTTCGCTTAAAAAGTTCAGAAATTATTTTTAATTTCTGAAATTCAAAAGCCAATTAAAATATTTTTTTTTTCAAAGCGAAATTTTTTAAGTGCATTTTTTTCATTTAAGATGACACTTCTCCATAAATATTATATTTAAAGCTGATATGCTGAAAAAGGTGTGTATTATATGACTTTAGCCTGGGCAAAGTTTAACAAATATATGTACATATTTTCATAAGATACCCGTATCTTGTCAACAATATAAGACAAGAGATAAGAAAGCAGAAAGAAATCTAAAACAAACCAAGATTGAAAGAATTCAATTGTCTCAAAAGAAATTAATAATAATGTTTATATTTGATAACAAAGTATAAATAATAGCAAGCAGGCAGGCATTTAAAGCAATGAATTGATTAGATGTATTTCTTTAAATTTACACCTGGCTAATGAATATTTCCAACTTTTGTACTGTAACGTATTTGAGGCATGTCTTAAGTCGCATAAAAAATAAAAAAAGTTTAAAATTATTTAAAAGCAAGGCAATTAAATTAATTACAAGAATTCAATGGATAACATTTATTAACGTTTTCCGGAACTGCACTGGCGCAAGTGCAGTACTTTTCAATTCATATTATACGTGCTTGTTCCGAAAAATCCGGAAGGTTTCAAGTCGCGTGATTTCAAAAATAAACTCTTAGCAGTTGACTTGTTGAGGCTGGTACTCACTATCCTACAAAACCGTACTACTTACGAAAAAATACAACCCTGATCTAATCTAATGATTATTGTCTTTTGAACATTTTTATAAACTCCATCATACCAGGGTTGTATTTTCTCAAAAGTCTCACGATTGTTAGGATAATGAGTAACAGCCTTTAGCGGGGTTTTATTGCATTTTAAGTTTTTATCATTTATAAAAGAATATTTTATTTCAACATTCAGCATTTTAAATCGTACAATTTACAAAAGCAATGCCTGAACTTTTATTACTTTTTTTAAATCACCCTGATTTGTCATTTCGTGATTAGCAGAAATAGCCTCGCTAATGAATGAAATATTTTACTAATTAAAGTAATTTTCAAAATAAGGAACGAATTGAAAAATTTAAAAATCATTCCTTGAATAATATATTACACGATTTTGATTCTATTTACAAAATGTTATAAAATTTTTAAAAATACTCCACTTGAGCCCGTTTAAGAAATTATTCCTTTATTAAAAATGTATTATTTTAATTTAAATCAAAATAATAAATATGTATAACATTTTTATTATTTTTTATTAAAATAGTCAAGCCAACACACGTTTTTGTTTTTCTTATCATTTGATTATTCCATGAGTGTATCACAAATTATTATTAAATTAAGAAATAAATACCATTCTATGATTCATATTCCCTTCATGCTAATAATATGTTTTATTTCTGTCTCTTTTTCACTTTCAATCTCTTTCTCACACTCAATTTTGTAGAGCCCTACATATGAAAGAACATCCCGACTATAAGTATCGACCGAGACGAAAACCTAAAACTCTAAATAAATCGCCGGTGCCTGCGGGTCATAGCAATAATAACAACAGCCACAACGGGCAAAATTCCAAAGACTCTCACCTGAATGGCAACAGCGTTCTGAATCTAAAGCAACATCAAACAAATAATCATCATCAAACACCGGCCAATTTAACATCACAAAAATACAATTTTGGTTCTCCCCTCGAATTAACCTTAAATATGCCGCCACGCGTCACAAATGCATTTCCTGCAGCTCTATCGCACTACCCCTTAGACCCGACTATAGCGCTTGACCTACAGGCCCGCCTACAAGCCATGTATGCTGGCAGTTTATATCATCCCTGGCGCTACTTTGGCTGCACACCCCTCATTAGTCCGGAAACACCACCCTCACCACCGAGCAGCAATAGCACAGGCATTTCTTCATACGGCTGCATAAAATCAGCGAAGTCATCGCCCACTTTAGCCTTGCCCGCCCAGGCACCGCCCAATATTATTTGACCAACTCCTCTGCGTTACGGAGCCGTGGAACCTGCCGTTTAAAAACTTTCTCAAGAGAAACTATTTTATAAGCTCAAATTAATCTTGAAGTTTTAAGTGCAAGAAAGTGTTTATTACGCCCTCTCTTTGAGCAGACTAATTTCCGTCTAAGCAGAAATTACGTTTCTCGTTATGTAACATATGGAATTAAAATACTATAAAATTTGGAAAAATATATAAAAATGCGCTCAAATGCATAAATAGATTGGTATTTTTTTTTTTGTGATAATATCAGTAAACAAATTAAAAAAATAAAAGAATTAAACTAAACGTATAAATTTTCTGGCAAGTACTTTTCTTACTTTGAAAGTCATGGTGCAGTCACACTGAAGTTATGGCCAAGCCTTAGCCAAATTATATCATATCAAGTCCAGTCATAGTCAAGTAAGTAACGCCGCTTAAATATTTGCTATAGTTTAGCCGTAGTCACGTTATAGTCAATTCAAAGTTCAAACCAGCTTTAGAAAAGTGTAGCCACGTAATAGCTAATTTATAGTCAACTACGTAATAATCAAGTTATAGTAAACTCATAGCCAATTCTCAATCAACTCATGGTTAAGCCATAACCATGTCATAGTCAAGTATTTAATAGTCACGTGAGAGCCAAGAGAGTCATAGTCACGTCATAGTTAAGCCAAATCAAAGTCACACTCAGCTCACAGTCAAGTTATAGCCAAGTCATGGCAAAGTCATACTGAAGTCACATTAATGTCGCAGTAAAATCGTACTCAAGTCATAATCAAGTCACAGTCAAGTCATAGCCAAGTCACAGTCAAGTCATAGTCAAGTCATAGTCAAGTCATAGTGAAGTCATAGTCAAGTCATATCCAAGTCAAAGTCAAAACATTGTCAAGTCATAGTCAAGCCAGACTGAAGTCTTAGCCAAATCCCAGCCCAGTCACAGTTAAGTCATAGTCAAGTCATGCCCAAGCCAAAGCCAAGTCATATTAATGTCCTATCCAGGTCACAGTCAAGTCATAGCCAAATCATACTGTAGTCACATAAAAGTCATATAAAGTCATAGTCAAGTCATACTGAAGCCATATCCAAGTCATAGCCAAATCACAGTTAAGTCATAGTAAAGTCACAGTCAAACCATTTCAAGTCTTAGCCAAGTCATATCCAAGTCAAAGTCATGTCATAGCCAAATCATACTGAAGTCATATCGAGGTAACAGTCAACTCATAGCCAAATCACAGTCAGGTCAAAGCCATGGTTCGTTCAGTCGATTTATATATATGTACATAATAAGTTTTCATTCCAAACTTAGAAAAAATTCTCAGCTGAAGGCATCCTTAGGCGCCAACTTCTTTTTAAATGATTTTTTAAGTAGACATCAACATTCATACACTTGCATCATAATTTGTATTACAAAAGAGATTATAAAGAAGTTGGGGGTAGAAACTTAAGTTAACTGTCAGATTGTTTTACGAAAAATAGAGAGTGAGAATAAAAATCAAATCATTATGTTTTTTGATGCGTTCATTATTCGCTTAAATTGCAATAGAAATCTCCGCATTCAACAGTGAACGCATTAAACGAACGACTGAGACAAATTATTTATTTCTCAAACAGATGAAAAATCTTCCCTTAACAAGATTTCCACGCTTGAAGAAGGGGAGGTAGGCCAGTCAATGTACTCGTATGTAAGTAATTTTTCATAAAACAAATATACAGGCGTTTATGCGTATTAAATTCAATTTAAATATCCACTTGTGTACGCACTCATCTGTGGAATTACAATCTAAGAGTAACAATGGTTCGTTCGTTCGTTCGTTCGGGAGATTATCACAATAAGTTCTGGCTGTTACCCTCCTCCCCCAAAAGAGGAAAGATGTTATAATAAGTAAGTAAAGTTAATAAATATACAAATATTTACGTACTTTTTGAATTTCTATGTTAAAAATAAATAATACAATAACCCATTTGGTGAAACAAAGAATTGTTTGTTAAATTTGTGTATAAATTGTCACTTTTGTTATTACTGCTACTGTAGTCGTCAGTCCACATGAAAGCTATAAAATTCTGCAAAAATAAAACACTGCAAAATAAGTATTTAAGCACAACAGCACAGCTGAACAACATTAGAAATACGCAAACAGTCAAACTGGAAGGAAAAAAAGCACTAAAACTGATAAGAAGCATTCACAGTCATGCTAATAGTTCTTCTTCTATTGTATGTATTTTCGTATATTATTGCACTTATGTATGAATGTATCACCATAACCTCACGTATTGCCATTTTTCATTCCTCCTCCCCTTACGACCAAAATATTCAATTTCAAAACAAACAATCAACAAATGCGTTTCATTTGGGTGTCTGTTTTTTTGGAATCCTTCACTCAAGGTCATTTTGAATTTCATTGTAGTATTTTTAAATTTCTTGTAATATTTTAGTGCATACAGTTCAACATAAATTAAAAACAAAAGAATTTTTGTGGCCAAGTCCCTATTTGTATTGTCAGATTCTAATCATAGAGTGCTGATAGGCAAGCCTTAAATATTCTGAACAAATTAGAGTCAGTCTATTTATTGATTGACCACTTTACCGTGTTAAGTATTTGAGGAGTTTGCTTCAGTGTGCTGACGGCCATCAATTGCAATCCAATTCGAAGGACCACACAAATATGGGAGTTAATAGTAGAGTTGTGCAGCTCATGAATGAACTATTTCAATTGAACGATTGACCTCACTGACCGTTGTGAGCCGGTCAATCCACTGAGCGCTTTCAGCTCAGTACTGAGTGGTTTGTATCGAACTCTTTCAGTAGCTCGTTTTAGACACAAACCTATAATCAAACCCATTTAAATTACATGCAGAGATCCATCAAACTCTTTCAGCAGCTCGTTTTAGACACAAACTTATGTATTTTAAGTGGGTTTGATAATAGGTTTGTGTCTAAAACAACCTAATGAAATAGTTTGATACAAGTCTTGTGGCTTTAGCAAATTTTTTGTGTCGCACAAATACATAAAAAAGTTTTAGATATGTATTGTGATAATATTAAAATATCTGAAACATCCCTGCAGGAGAACGAACTGGTGTCCAACTAGTATTTTAGTAGTACAGAAATCACCACCACTAGTTCCCAACTGTAACCATTCCTATACTATCTTAATGCTCAAATTGGCATTGAGTGTGTTTAGAAAACTACTAGTACCATTGTTACTAGTTTAGGACTAGTTTATTACCAGTTCTTTTGTAAAGAAAACATTTATAAAATTGGTGGTTTTATTCCTTTGTTACCCAGTGACAACGCTATTTAAAATTTGCAATTATTTATCAAAATTTAGAAACACAAAAGGGTAATTATAATTATTTAATTATAATTATTTTTAGATCAAGCTAAAATTTTAGTAATTATGTGATACCAATTTTCATACAGTGCAAGAGCTCTGTTAGACAGTTAAAATTTATTTTGCAATGTGGTACCTTGGAACTACTTCATATACTAGTACTCATCAGCACTAGTAATTTTACACAACAACTTTAACCCATTTTGCACTAGTTCTTGCTATTCTAGTAATTATACTAGGAGCTTTTAGACAATTATCGCCTATTCTTCTGCAGGGATTAAATAATTTTAATTTTTATTGTACATACACAGTATACATACATATGTATATGTATGTAGATATATTTATTAACAAATCCCACTCATTAAACTACTCCTATTTTGATTTCATTTATTTTTTATACTTCATCTGCCTTGTTTTGTAATGTATGAATCTGTCACTTTGTATGCTTCTGTTTTCGCTCTTTCTTTATGCTTGATAAAAATGTTTCACTACAAATGAACTGAGCTACTGAGCTAACTGAATGAAATACTTCATTAAAGTGAGCTGAGCTGAAAAGAGCGGTCACTCAAAAGAGCTGATAAGCACAACTCTAGTTAATAGCTTAAATCTGTGGCAAAAAGAAAAAAGTGCTTAAATCGAGGTAAGCACATTTTGAGTTAGTGGCACCTCATATTCAAAAACTAGTTTTGACAAAAATTTCTATTATTTTGTGCTATTTTTCAGAAAGTTATAGCGCAATAAACTTGTGCTTATCTTTTTTCGACTTATAATCTCATGCGGAATAAGAGCTTAATTTGGCTTAAGGTGACTTTTAGCTATATATATATAGAAGATATCACAGCTTTTCTAGATATATTCTGTTGAATCTGTATATCTTTGATGCCGTAGCTCGCAAAAGTATGTAGAACGACTTAAAAAAAAAAAAAAAAAAAAATACATGTGAACACCGAATTTCCAAATTTAACTGGAAAAGAAGTAAATTTCTGAAAATCGACTTGAAAGTTTAAAACAGACAGTAAAATATTACTCGTACTGAAGCACTTTTTCTCATTATTGCCACAGAAATAAATGCCTCTCTGCAGCAGTACTAAAGATTCAACTAAACGTGTCATAACAATACAAAACAGCTGTTCGAACCAACCTCATGGGCAATACTGTATTTGATTATATACCATAGCCATAACCATAGAAACCACCTGAATTTTGGTTTTTCGCCGTAACCATAAACAGCTGTTTGCTGAATAATGAATAAAATGAAAGTTAATAAACAAATTAAATCATAAACAGCTGTTTATGGTTATGGCAAAGGTTACGACTATGGCATTATAGTATCGCATGTCTGATTGGACCTTAAAGCAATATTATTGGACTACTAGTAGACTAAATAAGCAGGAATAATATAACTTCTACAGCGCTACAAAAGTCGCTGAAAAATAAACAGCGCTAGGCAAAATTTCAATAATTTTGTAGAACATTTTACACCGTCTTATCCCCGTTACTTATTTATGTTGTTAAAGGAATTCTTACCTGATGTAGACAATAAAAAAATTAAGTAACCGGTAAACTTCTTTTCGATTTTGGGCGATTTTTCTAGTTTTGGCGGTTTATATTAGTTTTAGAAATTTTTTAATTTGGCGCTTTTTCGTTTTGGCGATTTTTGGCGATTTTTTAATTTTTGGATATTTAAGTTTTAGCGTTTTTGAAAATTTCAAGAGTCTGTCAAAATTAGATAGTCAAAATTACATTTACTGATAGAATACCCTTTTATTTTGATTTTATTTTTAATTTTAGTGTTAATTGTTGTAGTTTGTAAAAAAAAACACACTAAGTTTGCAAATATCAAGTGCCTATATATGTATATTTGTATGTATATTACATGGGATTTTAACATTTTTCGTTGCTCTTTTTGGAACACCCTTTAATTTTTAACTGTCATATATTTTATTTTGTTGTTTCACCTTTGGTATACGGAATCCTCAAAAAGCAAGCAGATAAGAAAGAGATATTTAATGCCGGACGGCCAGTGTGAGCACTTCTGTCGCGTCGAAGATGATATTTTAATTCGAAATCGAATTAAATAAAACTTTCACATTTCATTAAACAATTAAAAAAATATTTAGAACATTACGGTCGGTAACTTTCTATTTTATTTATATTTCTGTGGCTGAGCGGTAGAGATGCTAGCCTGTCAGTCCAAAGGTCGAGGGTTCAATTCCCGCCATATACCCTGTGTGTGTTTCCTCAGACAAGCTAATCGCTTCGCGGGGTTGTATTTGTTAAAAAAAATATATTTACATTTTTTGATTAACACATTCTTTTAAGTTAAACAAACAAAAACCGAAAGACACTCCGTCACTAAAGTAACAACATGCAAAAACGTTGTAGTACAGAAAAAACAACATCGTAAACAATTGCAAGGAAATTAAACGGAATGCAGCCCCCGTATTCTGTAGCTCGCTAAAGCTAAAAATTTTAAAATTTTTTGGCGATAACATAAACACTAACATTTCGGCGAATTATATTTTTAAGATATTGCCTGATTTAGCAATACTCGTTTAAACATTGTATTCGTAGCTGAAAATCGGTAAAGCGCCTTTCAAGATTTTTAGCGTTAGAAATTTAGCTTTAGCGAGTTACAGAATACGGGGGCAGGTTATGATCAAAGTTGAAAAAACTGAGAAAATTTCAATTCCAAGCGATATGCAAAATAGGGGGATTATAATCCTTTTATAATACTCGTATACATATTACATTTAATAAATTTTGATATCAAAATGTTCCCAAACAGCCGGCAACTGTCAAACAAGTTTACACAGCCAACTTCAATTTACTATAGTTTGATCGTAGTGTAGCCTAAACATTTATTCATATTTAGTTTAGTCGTAATTTAGTTGTAACTTCTTAAAGTCGTAGTATTTGTTGGCCAAAACCTGATACATTGTTTTATACTTTAGTTGAAAGCTCTAAATGGCTATTTAAAAATTTTTTTAAGATTTTCATTACTTGTTCCTAATTCGTCACGACATGCTGCTTGCTGCCTAATCAAAAACTGTCTTACCAAAATAAAGTTTGTAAACCTAAACTCTCCTCACTCCATTTCATATGAACACTCCTTCCTTACCACCCTTAAATGAAGCAGACCTTTCTGCGATATGAGAATTATTTTCTTGCTTTTTTTTTGTTTTTTTTTTTGTATCAAAAACAACAATAGATTTGAAGAAGTGTGAAATGTTACAAAAATATTTACACAGAAAATAAAGATGTAAACGATTATTTACAAACAATTGGACGAGGGTGAGACAAGTCGCTGTGAAGGGGTGGGTGGGGGGCAATAAAGTACTGTGTGTAGTGGGACAAAGAGGTGAGAAATGTCAATTGTTGTGTTTTTATCTTGGTTTATTAATTTGAGTATTTTAACTTTACACTTTTTCTCATTTGTTGAAGGGCAATTGCTTCCACCGAAACATTAAAATGGAAAAGAAATGAATTTAAGGACCACAACCGTGACCATGATCTGTTTATGTTTCCGTTGTTGACTGTTTCAAGATGCTGCAGCAGATACACCGAGGAAATATTTAAATGCTTTCAGAGAAAAAATAAATAACTTTTGCTAGACACTTACACTAGCTTCGAAATTTAAAATTAGTAAAAAAAAACAAGTTAAAAAGTGCACTAAAATATCGCTACTAAAAACAAGGAATGCAAAACAGTCAATGAAATATTTACACACAGATTTAATTAAAACATAATTTCACAGCCAGTGTAAACTTAATTTTTTGTGGGGTGAAATTTGCCGTCTTGTTCTTAAAGTTTGTGTTGATGCTTTTCTTTGTTGGCTGTCTTTTGCTTTTATTATTTTTTATTTATTTATTTGACTATTTGATATTGGTATTTATATAGTGGCATTTCGCACTGCTCATTTGTAGTAGGTCGTGCTCTCTGCCCCCTCCACTCTCCCCACCCCCCCCCCCCAACCCACTTACAATCCCTAACTAACATCTTCACAGTGTGCACGCTTACATCCGTTTCGATAAAAAGAAATAAATATTATTTCGGATTGTGTGTGTGCTGTGTGTTTTATGTTATTATTATGATTTTTTGTGGTTTTGTGGTCCTTCTCTACCTCCTTCTCCATTTTTTTTTTTTTTTTTTTTTTTGTTACTTTAGCTTTTTATTGAATATTATTTTTTGTGAGTTTTTTTTTTTTGTAGAAAAGAGAGGAAAAGTGGTAGTATGGATTTAAAGTATTGTTAAACAATAAAAGAAGTCACTCTAATAATATTCGTTTAAGGGACACAATACTCAAATCGAATATAAATCAATATTAAATAGAAATAAAATAAAAAAGAGAAAATTCATGTGTGGTATATGAAAGAAATGCATTTAAAGGACGCAAAATGTTCGTTTTTAATGGATCTGGTCTGAGTAATGCCACACAAAATGAAACCTGTAACTAAACTCAGACCAGAAAATGAGTTGACTACGATTTTTCATTCATTTCACTGTGGCGTGACTATGACTTGACAATGACTTGACTATGACTTGATTATGACTTGCAAATGACTTTAGTATGATTTTAAAGTAACTTGACTATAACTTGACTGTGACTTGGCTATGACTTAGTCTTTTCTGAGTATGACATGATTATGACTTTACTCTGACTTGACTATGTCTTCGCTATGACTTGAATAACTTGGTTATGACTTGACTATGACTTTTCTGTGGCTTGACTAGGTCTTGCCTACTTCTGGAGAATGACTTGACTTTTGACTTTAGTATAATTTCACTATGTCTTGGCTACGATTTGGCTGCGACTTGACTATGACTTAACTGTGACTTAACTAAGACTTGGTTATGACTTCACTGTTACTTGACTATGACTTAACGAAACAGCCTAAGTCGGAAAACGATTTTCATAAGTAGGCCCTATAACTTGACTATAACTTGATCATGACTTAATCATGAATTTACTGCGACTTGACTCTCGACATCGCTAGGACCTGCATAATTGGAGTAAGACTTTGACTTGTCTATAATCAAGCTATGACTTTATTATGGCTTGTCTACGACTGAAGTATGACAATGACTTGACTATGACGACCTTATTATGACTTGATTATGAAATGATTATCCTAGAGTAAAGTAAAGTAAAGTCGTACTTTACTTTACTGGAGTAAGATTTGGTATTGAATTTGATTGTAACTTGGCTATGACTTGACTGTGAATTGGATATATATTGGCTATGACTCTGTTGTGACTTGACTATGTATATGTTGCGACTTGATTATGACTTGACTTGAGTATGACTTGTCTATGACCTGAATATGACTGCGATTTGAATATGAGCTGGTTATGACTTTATTATGACTTGACAATTACTTGGCTATAACTTGACTGTGACTTGATTATGACTTGAGTACGACTTTACTGTGACATGACTGTGACTTAAATATGACTTGACTGTGACTTGGCTATAACTTGACTGTGACTTGGCTATGACTTGACTTGAGTATAACTTGGCTATGACTGTGCTGTAACTTGATTATGACTTGATAATGACTTGATTGTGGCTTGCTTTACTTAGGTATAGTTTGAGTATGAATTGACTCTGTCTTGACTGTGACTTTACTATAACTAGACTTTAACTTGACAAGAGCTTAACTACGATTTCACTATAAAACTTGACTGTGACTTGACTATGACTTGGTTGGTTGCCAATATTCACTTTATCAGAAAAAAAATTAACAGACATTCTCATTCACATTTAGAAAAAACAAAAAATAATTTAAAATCCTCTTCTACATAAATTTTTTGTTGTTGAGTGTAGTTGGTTATCTCTTAAATCAGTTTGGTTTTGAAACTCGTTTATTTCAGGAAATCGAATGCACTTAATCATGCCAACATACATACATATTTAATATGCGAGCATGTCTAAATACATGATAGTTTATGAAAAATAAAAAAATAATGATTTTAAAAGGATGCGAAAAACCAAAAAATTTTTAACTAATAACAATATAAAGCCAAATTGCAATGTGTTACAAATATAAAAACTGAGTGCACTGTAAATAATGCATTACGACTAGTAGAGATTTCCATGTCCCTACATAAACATATTTACATATGTATATGTATATGTATGTATGTATGTATGTACATTATATGTATGTGTAGATCAATATCAATGGTCACAATTAATTAAATAGTCAAATGATGCAGTGCCAGCGAAAAAAAATATTGTAATACATTTTATAGTGTAGCTTGCCGGGGCAGAGCGAGCGGCTGGATGGGAGCGATGCATGAGTATGAATGAATTTTTGCTGTAATACAAAAGAGCAATTAAGTACAAAAAATTAACACAAGGAAAAAAATTGTTGACGTAAAATTGTTTAACACAAAGAAGCAATTAGACTGTGCGAAATGCGCTTTGCATGCATAAAAATTTTGTTCATTCCCAACGATTCAACTCATAACTAAATGGCACACAATTGCAATCGGAAACAAAAAATACAGCCAAACATGCTTCAACAATAATTTCTGTTTTCTTTGCTTCTATTTTCTTTTTGTATCTTTTGGCGACAATTGCAAAAAACGGACTATTTGATGTAAAAAAAAAGTATAAATAACACAATAATAATTAAAAAGGAAGCAGGACAAAACAAACGAAAACACCAGTAAAACTCAGCTAACGATGCATTCTATGATTCAAGTCATTCATTCCATTCATTCACTCCCAAATACATTTATTCATTCCCTCAGGCAGTCATTGTTGCAAGTGCAAAAGTATAATTTGACAAAAGAAAAGTAAAAAATCTATTTTTTAAACAATACGAAAGCATTAGCAAAACTGACGAAAACTTTCCTAATTACAAAATCTGAGTCATGTGCACGTTTATCAGCGGCTTCCGGTACAATATTTTTGTTGCATACTTCTAAGGGCCAGTGCTGGCTTTTAGCAACAGCAGAGTTCTTCAACACATCGTGCCATAACCGCCAAAAAAGCTTAAGCGACACAACTTTCGAACCTAATTTCTTGACCATAATCGACCATTTGCGATCGTAAATAAACAATTTTCGTAAAAAAAGCAATGTGAGTCCGATCACAGAGGAGATGTGTAAGCATCTAGTAATGAAAAATTTTTTTTAAGTTGGAAGTACTTATGCTTTTAGTATCTTTTTTTAAATTAATTAATTATTAAGTATTAAAACGTTCAATATTGTAAATACATATGAATTTGTTGGTTTTTGTTTGTTTTATTAAAATTATTTGGTTAGTAAATGTGCACACTGCAGTATATGTATATGTACTGCATTCAAAATTGCAGTAAGCAGTAAATTTACTGATTACTAAAAAAATTCAGTAAATTTTTACTGCTCATGAAATTTAATTTGCATTACCAGTAAAATCGTAAGGCCGTAATCATAATAAAATTGTAGCAAGTGGCAAAGTTTTTTCATTCAAATTTTGAAACTTTTGTATGAAAAACATTTAGCCACTTGGTAGAATTTCATTATGAATACGGGCATTACTGATTACTGAAAATTCAATGCACCTCATCATATAACAAATCATTTAGGCAATTTATAAAAATTGTAGAAAAAAATTTTAGTAATCAGTAAAAATTTACTTGTTAAACAGTTTTTATTATTTTTACTGAAACTTTAGTGGTACTGCAGTGCTCATCTATGGTAAATGCCTTTACTTTTAATTTTTAATTCCTGTTGTTCATCGTTTAGTTGTTGCTGTTCTTGTTGTTGTGTACGCATTGCAATTGAAATAAATTCAGTAAAGTGCGACTTTGACTCGCGCACATTCGGTTTTGATAATTTTTTTTTTTTTTGATTTAGCTTTCTTCCTTTTTTAAGTTTTTTCAGTTTAAACGATTTTTTTTTCAGTTTTATCGCTTTGGCGTTTTTTTTCTTTCTCTTTTTGGGTTTTTATAATTTTCGCAATTTTTTTCATTTTGGCGATTTTTTCACTTTGGCGATTTTTTTCTGTTTTTTGGTTTTTTTTTCATTTTGGCAATTTTTTTCATTGGCGATTTTTTTCTGTTTTTAGGGTTTTTTATTTACGCGATTTTTTTATTTTGGCGATTTTTTCACATTGGCGATTTTTTTGCTTAAGGATTTTTTTCATTTTCGCGATTTTTTCGGTTTTTCGTGATTTATTTTAGTCCTAGACATTTTTTTTAATTTGGTCCTTTTTTCGTTTTGGGGGGTTTTTTCTGTTTTTGGCGATTTTATATTTTTTTGATTTTTTTAGGAAAATTTCAATAGTTTTGCTCTTACGGTTTCCAAGATACAGCACGATGTCAAAATTACAAAGTCAAAATTGCATTAACTGATGGAACACCCATTGATTTAAATTTTTTAAATTTAGTGTTAATTGTTGTAGTCTGTACAAAAATACACTAACTTTTAAAATTTCAAGTGTATATATGTACATACAATTGTATGTATATTACATGGGATTTTAAAATTTTTCGTTGCTGGTTTTGGAACACCCTTTAATTTTAATAATAACTCTCATGTATTTGTTGTTGTAGTGGCCAAATGTCTACACATTGTGTCCAAATTTCAAGTCCGTAGCTCTTACGGTTCATTTTCACCTTTGGTGTACGGAACCCTAATAAAGCAATTATCAAGTTAAATAAAACAAACAAACAAAAACCAGCAAACCTAGGGTTTACACGTGCAAGTGCAAGTTCGAAAAACTCAATACACTCAAACTCTTTTACTAACACATCTACACTTTCCGCACTTGCAGCCTACTTCCAACTCAACTGCCAAGGAATTTTACAAGACAATGACTTGTTGAACTTGTAGCAAGTAAATGGAAAGTTAGTTAACAGTGTTGCCCTATTAATAGTTTAGCACAAATTAAATGGATTTCAGTGTAGTGTTAAGTGAGATTTTACTCATTTTAAATACATTTAAAAACTAATTTAATAATTTTTTGTTTCTTAAATATTCATAAATCGAGCAGTTAATTAATTTTTTAGACATAAATAACATTGAAACAATACGAATAAAGTTCAACACTATCTGGTTCCCTTAAAATTAAAATTATTTATGTTATGGACAACTCCGCACTAAAAGGCAAACATGCAAGTTGCAAGACAGTCGGGCATTTGTGAGAAATTTTCGTTGATAATACGTACACAGAGCTTGCATGCAAGGCATTTGCATGTGTAAACGCACGGAAAGTCCTATGTATTTACAATAGTTTAAATAAGTTTGTATTGTTTCTTTCAAACACTAATACACTAATATATAGCTCACACCGATTTGACAACGCGGTTTGCATCTCACTCAAAATTTGTGGTTGTATTGTGAAAAAGGTTTTCAACCCCTAGCCACTATGTGTTTTTTTTCATCCAGTTGTTCAAAGCAATTTTCAAGTTATATAAAACAAACAAAAACCAGCAAATTCCTATGTACTTACAATATTTTAAATAAGTTTGTATTGCACAAGGTCTATTTATATAAATATTTTTAATAAATAGGCCTTGGTATCAGAGAAACAAGTCGAGGCGGCGGCGGCGCAGTAGTTTATTGACCGGCGGCGGCGCGCCGAGAGAATTTTTGGCGGCGCAAATAAGTATATGAAAATTTAAAGAGAAAATAAAAATTTAAACTGAAAATTGATTTTAAAAATTTTTTCTCGGAAATTTGTCTTTGAGCAGATAAAATTTCGGCTAATTTTAAGCCTATGCGAGCCGATACAATCGGCGGCGGCTTGATATACGGAAAAAGAACCGGCGGCGGCGCACCGTCGGCTTCGAGCCGGTCGACTTGTTTCTCTGCTTGGTATTGCTTCTTACAAACACTAATACACTCATACATACATATGTAGCTCACACCGATTTGACAACGCGGTGTGAATCTCAGCAAAATTTGTGATTGTATTGTGAAAAAGAATTTTACCCCCTAGCGTAAAGATGTTTACACATCAAAAACGTGGCCAAAAAAATGTATCGGTTAAGCTTTTTCGGCGGTTATGGCTCGACATGCATTTCGGTTCCCCAAAGGAATTTAGATTTCAATGGGTTTCATTTTTTTATCGAAACTTTTTTTCCAAATTTTGTACTAATATAGAATAGATTGTCTCAGCGAAACCTGATAATTAGTGCCTAATCAAATAGAGTTATCAAAAATGCTGTATCGCAAATTTTGTAGAATAAAAAATTATAAAAAATGTGTTTTCGTTAAAAAAAAAACAAAATATTCTCTAAAGCTTCATTTCAAGATTATGAGTAGAACTTCATGTTGCAAAGCTGTTAAACCTCGTTTGCATGTAAAACGGAAACGCGCTATTTAAAAAAGTTAAAAACATTCACATAAATTTTGGCTGGTGTTTACACATTAGGCCGGGTTATGATGAAACAAATCTTTTAGCAAAACCACCACAATTATGTTTTACCAGATTCCCAGTTTCATTTTTCTGCCAAAGGAAACACATACTTAGAGTTTAAAGCGGCAGAAGTTTGAAAGGAAGATTGTGTGTTATGTAGGCTGACAGGGAAAGACAAAAATAAGTGTGTGTGTGTTTCTTCTATTTTTAGTTTTTTTTTTGCTCTCTTTTTTCTTAAAAAGATGATATTTTCATGGGTATGGGAAGTTAGGCAAAACTCATAATACGTTTATAAGGATATAAAAACAAATGCTTAATATTGATATAGACAACGGCAAGGAAAAGTGTGAAAAGTTTACTTTCTTGAACAACACCAACAACAACAACAACAACAACAACATCGTCACCAGCATCCTTAATTTGTTCTTGTTTCATTATTGCCATTAGAAGAAATGGCTGTAACAATAATAAAAGCAGTAGTAGAAGTCGTACCATCAAACCATAGAGATAACAATGAGCTGCGTTTGTTTGGCTGTTTGTTAATGGTGGTGGTGGGAATGGTGCTAGTGTTTGTGTGCATGTGTAAAAAGTGGGTGTGTGTGTGCGTGTGTGTGTGTTAGAATGAATGTTGTATTACATTAACGCTTATGACAATAACGACAACTGGAACCGCGTGCACATCCCAACGACACAGACAATGCCAACAATCACATTTAAAATAGCAGTAGAAGAAAGTAAAATAAAACACAACTTTTAAATGCAAAAGATATGACGTGTGTTTTTCCCAGATAAGCACACACAACGACGACTACAACTTCCAAATACCATTTGTATGAATTTTGAATTCCTACTCCATTCATGTGCAAGTGTAAATAAATGTCTCTTAAAGAGTATAAAAGAAAATTATAAAACAAAAACATTCGAAAAAAAGCAGAGCCTTCAATAAATTTAAGTATGGATATGCATAATAGCTTTGAAAATTATAACTTTTATAAATTTACTCGGCAAAATGAAAAAGCGCTTTAATTAAAAATATCACCAAAAATAAAATACAGCGGCAATATGAAAAAAAAAATATATGAAAAACAAACTAAAAAAATCGTCAAAAACCAAAAAAACGCCGAAACGAAAAAAATCGTCCCCAAAATTAAAAATATATATGTATTGTAAAAAAACAGAAAAAATAGAAAAAATCGAAAAAAATCGACAAAGCGAAAAAAACGACACAACTAAAAAATGAATGGTAAATGCAAAAAAAATCGTTAAACTGGAAAAGCGCTGAAATGAAAATTATCACCAAAAGTAAAATACATCGCTAAAATGCAAAAACAGGTTGTGAAAAAGAAAAAAATCGCCAAAACGAAAAAAGCTCCAAGAAACCTTAAAACTAAAAATATGCATTGTAAAAAACACAACAAAAAATCGGTAAAAACCGAAAAAATCGCAAAAACCCAAAACTAAAAAAGCGTCAATACTAAAAAAAAAATCGTAAAACTCTAAAAACAACCGCCAAAAAGAAACAAGCACCAAAACTAAAAATTACTCGCTCTAGCTAAAAATATCGTCAAAAAATTGGAAAAAAAGCGCCAAAGCTAAAAAACAACAGAAAAAAGCGTCAAAAAAGCGAAAAAACGCCAAAAAGAAATAAGCATCAAACTAAAAAAAATCGCTAAAACTAAAAGTATGTATTGAAAAATAAACTGAAAAACCGCCAAAAACCGAAAAAAAATTGCCAAAACTAAGAGCAGCTAAATACAACATAGAAAAGCGTCAATACTAAAAAATCGCCAAAAACCCAAAAAGACGCCAAAAATAAACAAAACTAAAAACTTATTGCAACCGAAAAAGTGTGAAAAACCGAAGAAAATCGTCAAAAGAAAAAAATCGCAAAACTAAAAAATCTCTAAAGAAAAACTCCCAAAAATTTAAAAAATAACCAAAACGAAAAATACGCCGAAACTAAAAAATCGTCTATACCAAAAAAATTTCCAAAAAACAAAAAAAATTGCCAAAAACCGAAAATAAATCGCCAAAAAGAAACAAACGCCAAAACTTAAAATTAGTCGCTTTAAACGAAAATATCGTTAAAAACTAAAAATGCACCAAAGTTTAAAAGCAACCGGGAAAAGCGCAAGAACGCGAAAAAAATCGCAAAAACGAAAGAAATCCCAAAACCTAAAAAAATGCTAAGACTAAAAATATGTACATATTGTAAAAAAAAAACAAACAAAAATCGTCGAAAACCGAAAAAAAATCGCAAAAACTAAAAACATGTCAAAAATAAAAAAGCGTCAATACTAAAAAAAATCGCCACAAGTCCCAAAAAAATGCGAAAAACCAAAATAAAAAAAAAATAAAAAAATTAGAGAAACTAAAAGTTAATCGCTCTAACTAAAAATATCGCCAAAAATCAAAAAATCGCCCAGGATAAAAAAAACCGAAAAAAGCGTAAAAAAACGAGAAAATCGCCAAAGCGAAAAGAAAAGCGCCTAACAAAAAAAAAAATCGCTAAAACTAAAATAAATGGCTAGAAATCGAAAAAATCACCAGAACGATAAAAAACGCTAGGAGCTGAAAAAGTCACAAAAAGGAAAAAGCGCCAAAAAACTGAAAAATCCGTACGAAACCCTTCGTGTGCGAGTCAAAGCCGCATTTTACTGAGTTTATTATTTATGTTTAACAAAAAATTCGAGTCATTTAAATTATTTGAAAATTATGAACATGCCGAAACTTCGCATTGAATTTTTTGTTTCATATAATTTAAAATTATGTAACGAATATTTTGTTGTAACCGATAGTGGGACATAAAAGTAATGTTTCCCCCTTTTAATTTTCAGTTAATGAAATCATACTTTTAGATTACTGCTAAGCAGTTACTTAAATAATGAATGTATTTTTTTAAATGCCTGCAATTGGGGAGTTGAATTTCTCTGATTTGGTATGTCTTCGTATTGCTGGCTTTTGTTCTCGTCTTAATTGGTTTAAACGGCTTAAACTGATTCATTGACAAATAAAATAGAACACCCACTGTTTCAAATTGTGAAGGAAATAAAGGGATGGATGGCTCTTCCTAAGGACTTAAGAAGCTCTATGCCAAACAAAAAAATAAACAATAAAAAAACACGGTTTCTTTTTTAGTACGAGTACAGCAAAAAAGGAAGTTTGCGCTAAGGATTTCATATATCTACATTATTTTTTTTTATAAAAGCAACAAATTAATATAATAAAAGCCGAAAATTAGCAGAGACAATTCTATGGCAGCTAATTTTGTGGCTTTTTACTTATAAAGTCGAAGGCAGGAATATATTTTTATTATATTTTTCTTTCCCAATTTTTTTTTTCAATTCAAATATTCAAATTGTAAATTGAGTTTAAGGCGGCCTTATTAAGTTTTATTGTATTCCTAACTAAGTACTTGATTTATCAGCTATTTTTCATGGACTTTTCTTCTCTAAATATTATTTTTTTCTCCCTCCCATTATGCGCTGCAATTAGCTGCTTTTGTAAGCGCTTGATTAATTTTTGGTTAAATTCAAATTGGCTTTTGAAAATTAACACAATTCGTTTTTATATTCATAATCTGCAAAAGACTCCCTTTGCTGGTTTGACTTTTAATTTGTGTGAAAAATTAAGTGCAAAAGGACAAAATGTGTTTGTTGGTTTAAATTTTGCTGATGAAAAGTTGCCGCATGATTAGGCAATTTCTTTTTTAATAAGACTATAAGCAGACCTTTTTGGGATTTGCACTGCAAATAGAAAATATGTAAAATTTTTGAAGGAAACATCAAATTTATCGACCAGCTAATAGAAATTTTTGTGCTGCTCTTTACAAACAAATGAAGAGTTTTTTTTTCTTCAAAACAACAAGAACAATAATATTAAAATACTGTTTGTTCATTTCTATATTCCTTTTTCTGGTATTGTGTTTTATTTCCGTTTTATTATTAAGGTTCCAGAATTTTTTATTTTTATTTTTTGACATCTTGGATTTTACTTTCTTCTTGTTACAACTACTACAAACAAGCCAGGCATGTATTTACATACATACATACATATATAAATGTGTGTGTGAGTGTTTGTTGGTGTTAATTTAGATATAAAATATTTATTTCTTTTTATTATATTATATTTACTGGTATGTGCTTTTTATGCGTTTAAGAAACAAACAGTTCCTTGTTGGTTCTGCACGTTTAACATCCTGCTATCGTACTAATTTCCGTTTCTTTATCTTGACACAATGGTGCACATTATGAAAATACAAAAGGCCATGAAAAGAACAAAAAAAAATAGGCAAAGAGCATGCAAAAGTCAAAATACACCACAATGACTTTAACAAGACTTTTAGACTGTTGGAAAAAGATGATTTTTTTGTTTGTTTTTGTTGCAGAATATTCTAATAAGCTGAATAAAAGCTAAAAAAAAATCAGGCAATTAAAATCTTTAAAGAAGGTTGCACTTAAGATTTCGTAGAAATAACTTTAATGATTAAAGAAAAAATCGTCTGCACACGAGTGATTCTAAGCAAATTTTTATCTCACCTTTTCCTAAGTGGGAAATTTTGTACATGTGTTAAAAATTTTTGAAAATCGAAGGGAGAATTTTTTTATTTTTTTTGTAAAGAAAAGGAAGTACCACTCAGGCAATGAATGCCTACCACTGTTACCAGGGTGTCGATTCTCGTTCTGTGAAACTATGAAATGAAAAGTTTTTTCACGATTTCATAGCATTTCTGATTCCCGTTCAGTGAAAAGTGAAAAGAATTTAAACACATTTTCATTATGAAAAAAAAATGGGGAATGGAACAAAACTTTTCACAGTTACATAACTCTGTTGATTCTCGTTTAGTGTAACTGTGAAAAAAAAAACTTAAAAAACTTTTCATATGATATATTATTTTACACAAAAAATAATATTTAAGAAGCAACAGTAAAGAAGCTAGAAAAAACTCGCGCAACAGCGAAAATCTAATTTTTTTGATTTTAAATTATTTAGAGGATGTCGAAATTGTTAACAACAAGTCCGAAATTTAAGTACATAATCAAAAATAATACCTTGTGAATTATTTAGGGGTGGATGTTGAAATTGAAAATACATTAATCTGCGTCTACAGACAGTGAGTACCAAGATCAGAGCAGAAAAGTGCAGAGAGGTACATATAGGTCATGCCTTTGGGTCATGCTAAAATTTAAGGTGGTAGAATGTGGAAAATTAAGTGCGGTGGCTTAAGATGTGCGTGGCAGCATCAGTCGGCCGGACTAAAGGAGTTTCTCTCCTAAGTATAAGAATAATAATAATAACGTCTTTACTGAGTAAATATTTTTGCGTATCCAGCCTTCTGCAGAAGTTAATGGATGACAAATGTTTTCTTCATTAAAGGCTACAGGCTAGATAAAAAGAAAACCTTTACTCAGCACAGCAACTGTTCGATATTAAAGCTCGACAGGAAACGTGCACTGCATAACACATTTCCCTATTCTTATAGAAGAAACGAATAATAATTCCTAGGGGTTGAAGTAAAGTTTGTCCTAAATTCTGCTTATGACGATCATTCGGAACAAACAACGGACCTTGCAATTGGAAGCGTAAATTTAACCCAATCTATAATAAAGAGAAAAATATTAAGTTAAATTATGTAGCGATAAGCTTTAAACACTTTTACCTTTGCTCATACTAGATTCCTTGCAATATGTACATAAATAATAAATAATATTATTTATCTACATGACATATTTCAATAGCATAAAAACAAAAGTTTCATAGGCACAACGGAATAAAACAATGTTTTCATAATAGCAAAGAGAATCGCATTTTATGTAATTGTGAAAAGTATTATGAAAAATGGTTGTGAAAATGAAAATAAAAAGTTTTTTTTTTATTTCACATTATTACAGAACCAGAATCGACCCTTACCTTCTTTGGGAAAGGAATAGTGATAGAAGACAGATGGTGAAGGAAGATATAGAGGAAAGCTTCATTCTTTTACAACTCTGCTTTTTTGCACGCTTTTAATAATGCAGCTTTTGCAGCGCCTCTGGTGTCAATGAGGCGTATTAAATTTTCAAAGCTGTGTTTAGTAGCCATTTTATTGGTTATTTTACTTCGCCAATGATTCTGCTACACAATACCAACGAAGGAGGGCGCTCTGATGTTACATTATTCAGTGACCAGTACCTAGGCCTTCATCACTTGAACTTTACTACAGCAACTGATGTAAAAGGGACACTAATGTACATCAGAAAAATGTTGTTATTTAATGACTGTTGTATACCGCGCTCGAACCCAGGTCCATCGATTTTGTAGTCAACATGATAACTACTCCAGCTAACCTGGTATGATGTACTTTATGATCAGGGTTGTATTTTCCAAAAGTCGGGTTATTGTGTAGGATATTGAATCCTAGCCTTTAGATGTAATTTTGGGAACCAGCGGCCCGTTTTTCAGCAAATTGTGGAATGTAGCCTTCCAACGGACAAAATATATTTATTATATCTTTACCCAGCTAAAATTTATTATCCTTTCAGCAGAGATCTATTAAAGCAGTGGTCTCTACTTTGCAACTCGAAATGAAAGAAAATTCTTTCGAATTTCTATGCCAATAACATGCAAATACGAAAGCATTTCCTTTCGTTTCGAATTACAGAGTAAACCCACAAGGCTTTAAGGATTCCGTACTCAAAAGAAAACTAGAGCCATATTAACGTGAGCACGCTGTTCCCCCTCGGGTCCGTCCGTCCATCACCTGTAGTAATGCAAAAGTAACTTTCTTGTTTGTTACTCTTTATGGGCTAAACGGCTGGAGTGATTTTGGTAAAATTATTTTTAGTAAAATATTTAACCTACAGGTTATATATTCTTTACAAAGTAAGGGGCGATTCCTTCCTCATCAAAACTATCCAGCCCAGTTTTATTAAAAAAAAACAAATAAATCTGCTTCAAAAAGGGACACGCGCTTCATATTTTCTATAAAAGTAGGACCAAGAGGGGGCAGGTAGGATGCGGGCAAGGAGCAGGGGGACTTACTGCATCTCCGAAAATATTCAAGCGATTTTTATGAAATTCAAAACATAGATACAACTGCGTTTAAAATGACACACACGCTTTCTATATTTTTAAAACTAGGTGCAAGACGAGACCAGTACCTGGATTCAGTAACTTTTATTACGATAATCGTATCGTTATAATAAATATAACGAAAATTTATCGATTTTGCTATTCAGTGACATATTTTAACGATATTCGGTGTCGGTTGGAGAAAAAAAATTAAGTCACAAGATCTAATTTGTTAAGTTTTTTTTTCATTATTCTTTGTGCTTTTCGCTTGTTTTCACATTTTCTATACAGAGATACCACATGATATTGAATTCAATGGTGAATAAGATAAAGCGGGAGACTATCGTAAAAAAGGAAATACAGAATCACATTATCGTTATCGCAAACGAATAAATATGTCGTTCGAACCGAACGATTTTCGGTTCGCAAAAAGTTACAGAATCCAGGTACAGGGGGCAATGTTTGCCTCTTCGAAACTATTCAACCGATTTTGATGAAACTTAAAATATATGTACGTACATTTGTAGATAGATACGCGTTTAAAAAGACCCACCGGCTTTATATTTCAAGGCACACAGCGAACAACTAAACTTTGCAATATTAGAGAGTGGTACGGAAGAGTATCTGCGCGAGTCCGACTCGAACGTTAACGAATATATTAAACACAAAAATTGGAAAAGGGGCATTTCCACAGAAAAGTTCACCTTTTATCACATTAGGTTGCCTGTTGACGTAATCTGCTTTTTTAAAGAAAAGATTCACCAAGATTTCTTTGTTAGCTCTACATTTAGTAAAAGATACGAAAAATTAATTAATTGGTAACATAACGTGACAAAAGGTTTACTTTTCTGTGGAAATGCCATGATATATCGTTCGCTTACGATTAGTTGCTTTAAATATCAATGTTTTAAAAATCATGAAAAATCGACTTCTCCTCCTGGCACATAATTTATTTACAATTTTTTTTTTAATTTTCTCCCTAAAACTTGTTTTAAGTGAACACAAAAAGGTTTTACAAATTTTTTTGCCAAAAAAAGCAAAAAATTTTACTGTTCTAAATATTTAGCCACGTAAGCCCTAATATTTATTTATTATTTCTTTGTTATTTTTTTCCAGATTAAAATTAATAAATGCCAGAACAATTATTATTCTTGACATTTGCAGTAACCTCCCATTAATCCCCCTCCACTTATGTTTGGCTTTTAAAAAAATATTCCATGGTATTTCGCTGATTATTATTATTGGGTTGTTGTTTTTTGTTTTTTTTTTTTTTTGTTCTATTTCTTTCTTACGACTGTCTAATTCAAATTTTAAACCACACAAATTGTTTTTTAACACTCGCACACAAACACACACGCACACACTTCGCGGTCATTAAATGTGATTAAGTTGCATAAATTATGTACAAAATCTAAATTTTATTGCCTCCACGAATGAATGTTGTCAGCAAATTATGATTTTCTATGAATGCGCTAAATTATGACATCAAAGCAACAACAATAATAATAATAAAAATGAAGAGAAGAGCCTTAAATAATAATAATAAAGCAATAATAAAAGAACTAAAAACCCTCTCAGGACAAGACCAACCAGCAGCAACGTTTAGATACAATAAAAACCGTGAAAAAATTATCGGCAATTGTTTGTTTTGAATTGAATTTAAATTCAACTGTAATGCATTCAAAATCTAACAATAAGCAAATAAATAATATTCACATTGCAGAATTAACAATAACAACAATAAACTTAACAAAATATTGGTTGAATTTGTGAGTGTTTGTGTGCGTCATGTACCGGCGCCACACGAATTTCTAATGCAATTTGCACACCAGCATCAAATGTTCGTTGTTACACTTTCGCTTGTGCGTTTGTACGTATGTATGTTCTCTCATTTGTTTCTTTTATTTTTTATTTATTTTTTGTATGTATTCAACAAACTCTTTGTTTGGCTACAACAGTGCAATTTTATTCAAAATTCGTGTTGTCACACAAAACGCACTTTTTTTAACGTTTTATTGTTGTTGTTGTAGTGATTTACATTCAACATTTTACAATGTTGAATTGTAGCCTTTATCATCTTCTATTAACATTCATTGTTTGGCTGATTTTTTTTCCCGATACGTGCAGCATTAGTATGACGACCAGTTAGAAAAGGAGTTGTTTTTGGGTACTTGTACTCCCTAACATCCCCTTTCTCTCACACTCTGTTTCGACGAACAGCCCCTGTTTTTATGCAACTGCCTTTTTTCATACACAAAAGTCAACAAATTGCAAAGGTGTTTTATTCACTTTGTTTTTATTGTACTTATTCTTACTGTGAATTTGTATTTTGTGTTGGTTTTATTGTCATCCAGCCTGTTTTTTGTGACATTAAGAAAATCAAAATAAATGTAGAAATATTGTACTATTAGCATTCAATAAGAAATGAGAACTTTTGCCAGCCAAGGGAATCAAATAATTGTGGCACGTGTCAATGATTGAAAGATTTCGAATGTTTGAGAAGGGCATGAAAGAAATTATTTTAAAACGATTTTTTTGTAATAACACTATCAATAAGGTGTATGCAACAGCGAATTTTCAAGTCAGTTAACGATTAAAAAATATTCTTTCTTTCTAGACACTAAAAATTCCTGAATGGGAAAAATAAACAATTAGTAGTCTTAACTCTTTACCTCTCAACATAAACTCGTTTTAGCCCGATATATCGAGCCATAACCGCCAAAATAGCTTAAGTGACATAATTTTCGAACTTTAATTTTTGAAGTCGATTTTCGTAAAAAAAACGAAGTCCGAAAAATGTGTCGCTTAAGCTATTTTAGCGGTTATGGCTCGATATTTTAACTTGCGTAGGAATCAGATAAGTTGAAGTGCATTTTCTTGCAAAGTTTCTTAAAAATCGGATAAGGTAGAAAGAAGCATGTAAAATATAATAGTAAATTTTAAAGGGCATATCCCCACCCATTTTTAACGCAAGATTAAGTATTTTTCAGAGCTTAAAATGTGTGACATGTTTCGAAATCATCGGTTAAGTATCAGCACCTGAAATATAATATTAAATTTAATTCATTTTTTTAATGAATGATTGTGTTTTTTTTAAAAGCTCAAAGTGTGTGCCAAGTTTCACCAAAATCGGTTCAGTACAAGCACGGAAAATAAAATATTAAATTTTAATGGGCGTGGTCGCACCTACTTTTTTAATGCAAAATTGTGTCTTTTAAAAAGCTCAAGGTGTGTGCCAAGTTTCACAAAAATCGGTTAATTACAAGCACATGAAATAAAATATTAAATTTTAATGGGCGTGGATCCATCCATTTTTTTAAATGCAAGAAAAATTATTTTTGAGAGCTCAGTGAGCCCAGTTTCGTAAAAATTTATTAAATAGAAGCGAGTGAAATGTAATATTAAATTTTAATGGGCGTGGTCGCGCCTACTTTTTTGAATGCAAGATTGTGTATTTTTTTAAAGCTGAGAGTAAGTGTCAAGTTTCATAGGAATCGGTTCAGTACAAGCACGGAAAATAAAATATTAAATTTTAATGGGCGTGGATCCACCCACTTTTTTAAATTCGATATTGTGTCGTTATGAGAGCCCAATTTGTTTCCTAAGTTTCGTAGCAATCGTATAAGTAAAATATCATAAGATCAGAGAAAAATTAGTCGACGTATCCACACCCACTTTTTTACAATGGGATCAAGTAGATATACCCTCTCAGGCAAAAAAAAAATTAAATCGATCTAAAAGGTACCGACATATCGAGTAACAAACACGCAAAAAATATACAGGTGAATTCATAACTTTCTGGAGGTGAATTACACCATTCGATAACAATCGAAATTTTAAAATATTTCCACATAAACTCTATTGAAATATTTATAGTGCCGTAATTTGCCCCCTGATTTTTTTTTGAGTCGGCTGAAAATAAAAAATTTTAAAAGGAGGAGATTGACCATTTGTCATTCTGTCACTTATTATGGCAATATGTAATAATCGCTTGAGTCGAATTAATAAAACTTAGCTTTATAATGCTTTATTATATTAGTTGAAAGTTTCAGTGCTTTCAATGCCATATATACAAAGAAACCATTATACGAGAATAGAATCAAACGTAAAAAAAACGCTAAAAGTAAGAAAATTCCAAAATTAATAAAATTGCAAAAAAGAAAAAAAATCGCCGAAAACCGAAAAAAATCGCCAGAGCGTAAAAGGCGCCAAAAATAAAAAATCTCTAAAACTAAAATAAATCGCCAAGAACCAAAAAAAAATCACTATAACAAATAAACGCCGTAACTGAAAAAACGCCAAAAACCCAAAAAAAATCCCAAAATACGAAAAACGCACAAAAACTAAAAAATATCGCAAAAAAACGAAAAAAAAAATTTCCCGGGCACTTAAATTCAATGAAAGTATGATTTAAAAAGATTTGTAGTTCTTTAAGATAAAATGCATTACATATTTTGTATATGGTTTGCTATTTTTTTTAATTGTAGAAATCATTTTCACCGGCTATAACATTATACCCGCACAACGAACAAAATTTCTCGGAATTTGTTGTAACGTAACTCCACTGCATTTCATTTGCTTCTACTCAACCGACTCCTATGAAGCTTTGCACATATCGCTCCTTTATTGCAACATATTCATAACTCAAAGAAACTACTTCGCCAGAAAACGAGTTTAAAGTTTTCAATTTACTGAATGGAAAAAGAAAATTTTATTTTTCTTTCAAGAGCTGAGTATTTTTGCACAATATGAATAACGATGTGAGGATTAATTCTACATCATTAACTCGAAAAATTTATTTTTTGAGATATGACTATGTTGCAATAAAGGAGCGATACATTAATAAGGCTCCTGCTATAATACAAAATTGGCATAAGCAAAAGGAAATTATGTGATCTCAGATACGTCAGCAGTGTTGCCAGAGTTTGTTATTGGATTTTTTAACAAAAAATATTTTTTTAACTAAGAATCGGACTTAAAAATTGACATTGAAAAGATAAAAAATTGGCAAACTAAGAACTATCTTAATTTCATTAAAATTAAAAACTGTTTAAAAACTATCCTACACAATCGTAGAACTTTCGAAAAAATACAACCGTGATGACTTACCAGATTTGTGTTTTTTTCAGTATTAGTACGTACGATTGTGTACGACAGTGAATCCTGATTTTAGGAAGTTTTAAAAATTTTATCAGAACATTTGTTAGAATTTTAAAAATTACTAAAAAACAAAAACAATATGTTGTAATATCAAAGAATAAGCCCGATTTGATTAAGAAAAAACGTCAACATGATTTGATCAGCGGACTCTAATAAAAACACTTCTAACTTTTCTTTCAATTATCTCCGTTCTATGGAGTCAAATTATGTAAACATAATCTCAGTGTTTTCCTAAACAAACAATTCCTTTACATCAATCCAAATGCAATACACATGATTGTATTGATTGTTAAAGATTATAATATTAATATTTTCATTTTAAAAATGACAAAATAATCAAATTGCAATTTTAGAGAATTTGTTTCCATCATCACATATTTATGTAGATACAAATTGCATTTTCATTTAAGTATTGGATTTTTTTCTCTTTCACACTTTTTGCATCATTAATTTCGAAATTGCTCAATTTTCACACATTTTTTTTTTTAGTCACATAAAGATGCATTAGTGTGAATGAGAGCACTAGAGAGCAAAAAAAATAGCACTATATTACATATTTCATACATAGAGATGTAATTACAAGTAAGATTTCAAATAAAATAATCATAGAGAATATTTTTATTTATATCCCTAATTAGGCACACTCACCCGATCTCCATGCCCATACAAGCGCCCCTATAGTTCCAAAAAGGAATTATTTGCGATCATGCCTCAGGCCTGCCTGCCTCTAACTCTGGCTATTTTCAACCTATTTCTAAACTAAATACTTTATTATTATAAAAATCATTTACAATTTCCAAAATTTAAAGGGGAAGGCATACAAGTATTACAAAGGACAAAGATTTTTTAATAAAGCGTACACAACAGGACCAGACAATTTTTTCAGCGTTATTTGCTGAATTAGAATTATCAAATATTACCACAACCGCCGACAAAGTGTCTCTAATCTATAACAACTTGTGGGAAGTGCTATTTATTTTAACAGCACTGTATTTTAACACAATAATTTGTACATGTGAAATTCTGTGTGCCAGTAACAATATGACAGCATATTTGGCCAAAATGAAATTCTAACAAAACCCAATTGATTTTAAATTAAAACTTATTGCTTTTTAAAAATTAACTTTTTTTTCAATTTAAAAGTTTTATAATTTGAAATTGTATGATTATTTTTATAATATTCTTCAATTTTTATTTATAAAACTCATAAAAATGTGTATTCCTAGAATTTTGCGACCAAGCTGAAAATACAAAAATTATGCAATTGGTAGTTTAGAATTTACAAAATTAAAAAAAAGGAAAATAATGGGTCTAGCGCTGCCATAGCATTGAGTAGTAGGTACCGAGTATTGTTAATATTAGTTGGATACCTCAATACTCAAAAGTAATTACTCGGTACTTTCAACGTTGTATTTTCTGAGCAGCGCACAGTGGGCCCAAAGGCCTTTTTCGCGGATCAATTCATGTCTCCACAACTAATATAGAGAGGGTCACTAAATTTTATACGGGTAGCTCTGCATATTCCCACAACATTTTGAAGGTATTAGAGGGGGAAACGGATACGCCCCATAAATAGTAATTATTATTTTTCCTATACCTTCAGAACTGCAATAGGGAGGCAGTATTAGGACAAACCACATGTTCAACCAAAATTTTGCGGGTGTAGGAGGGGGAGAAGGTTACCCCACATGCAAGTAAGTATAAATTAATGATTTTTTTTTATATAAGAAACATCGAACCAGGAACGAAATCCATATAAACGGTGCTTAATCAACAAAATAAGAAAAAATTCATGATAATTTTTACTCACGCACGCTCCAGATGAACTGCCTTCGGAAACGAATTATCCAAAAACATATTTTTTAACAAGCGTAAGGAAGTTAGCTAAAGCCACACACGTTATTTTTTAGGGTTCCGTACACCAAAAGTGAAAAGGTGTATGTATATTGACACTTGAAATTTGTAAAATTAGTGTATTCTTATGCAGACTACAACAATTAACACTAAAATTTAAAAAAATTTAAACTAAAGGGTGATCTATCGGTTAATGCAATTTTGACTATGTAATTTTGACAACTTGCTGCATCTTGGAAACCGTAAGACGAAAACTCTTGAAATTTTCAAAAACGGTAAAACTAAAAAATCCCAAAATTACTAAATCGCCTATCCAAAAAAAATCGCCAAAAATCGAAAAAAATCGCCAATATTAAAAAAATTTCTAACATTAAAATAAATCGCCAAATCCGAAAAAATCGCCAAAGATTTTAGATTTTTTAATTGAACTATAGTGAATTTTTAATCAGAAATAATTTTTAGTCAGGCTTGAGTTCAGTAATTTCAATTCTTTTTATTGAATGAAATATTTTATTAATTAATGTGAGTTTCTAAAGAAGAGAAGAAAAATTAAATTAGACTTTTAAGCTGGGGGAAATACCGATATTTTTCTGTGCAGCAACGCACTTCATTGGTGCCCTAGTCTATCTACTTGGGTAGAGATTGTTATTAACATCAGCTATTTAACGTAAATTCTAATGAAACGGAACGTGAGAAATGATTGTTGTGTACAATTATTGATTTACCTTTGGTAAATACATGTGTAAGTATCACTATTTATTTCCCCTGTTTTTCCATTTTTTTCATTTTTTCTATTTAGGTTAGCACGAAGTTATATCACTCTACCCACGTATGTTTAACTATTCTTGCTTATCTTTTTGCGATCATCACATTAATTATTTTTACTTATTCGATGTACCGTCGGTATATGCATATAAGTATTATAGTAGTGGATATTATGTTACTTTTGTTGTTGCATTCTCCCGTTTATTTGAACATATTTTTGTCACGTGCCCATGATGAATTGAGACATTTTTAGATTTTTTAATTGAACTATAGTGAATTTTTAATCAGAAATCGCCTTTGTGAAAAATATCGCCAAAATTAAAAAATCGCAAAAATTAAAAAACGCCAAAACCGAAAAAATCGACAAAACGGGGAAAATGCGCCAAAACTAAAAAAATCGCCTATATGAAAAAAAATCGCCAAAATGAAAAAAAAATCGCCGAAATGAAAAAAATTTCGTCAAAATGAAAAAAAAAAAAACGCCAACAACCGAACAAAATCTACAAAACGAGAAAAAAGTACCAAAACTAAGTACCAAACTGAAAAAACGCAAAAACTGCCAAAACTAAAAACCGAAAAAAACCCAAAAACGAAAAAAATGCCAAAACTATATTTTATATAGGCTAAAGTTCGTATTGAATTACATATCTAGTGTCCGTACGGAACTCTTCGTGCGCGGGTCGAAGTCGCACTTCACTGAATTTATTTAAATCATCATTTTATATAAGTACAACCACGATCACGCATGACTCGCACGTGACTAATACGTGACTCACGCGTAGCAAATCATGACATTTAATTAAGGTTTGAGAGTGGCGTTGACTGAAGTAGTTATCACGTTAACTACAAAATCGAAGGTCCTGGGTTCTAGCCCGGTCTTCGACAGTCATTAAATAAAAACACCACGCATTTTTCTAATGTGCATTAGTGTCCTTTTGTATCAGTTAATGTAGGAAATTCAAGTGATGAAGGCAAAGATACTGGTCACTGAACTACTCCTGCTTCAGCGCATAAGAGTCCTAATGTAACATCAGAGCGCCCTCCTTCGTCGGTATTGTGTACCAGAGTCATCCAATAACCAATAAACTACAAAGCTACTAAAGCTACAGCTTCGACAATTTAATACGACTATTTGATACAAGAGGCTGCAACGCTGCATTATTAAAAAACGTGCAAAAGAATGAAGCTTTCCTCCATCTCTTCTTTCACAACCTGTCTTCTCTATCACTATGCTTCTCCTAAAGAAGATAACACCTAGTAATAGTAGTAGGCATGCATTTCCTAAGGGCCAATTTCACCAACTTATTTAAATATCAATTCATATTTAAATGTAATTTTTCCATACAAAAATTTACGAAAATTGATATTTAAATATGAATTGATATTTAAATAGAGTTGGTGAAATTGGCCCTAAGGGTTACTTCTCTTAAGAAAAGCTAATAATTGAGGACAAACTACATTAGCATATATAATTATTTTTGCGAAAGTTGCATACTCAACTAATTCTCAAATTGTTGACTTTGCGAACAGCAAAGATTTAAAACAACTCGACAAATACTTTGCCAATATAGGCTATTTGCGTTTTGTTAATTTTTATATTATCGCTGCAGCGCCTCTGATGTCAAGTAGGAGCATTAGTTTAAGCTACGTAGCTATTTTATTATGTAATATATCGTTTTTTCTATATTTGTTGGTATGTCTGATTCTGGACAGGAATTGAACTCGGGCTCTCGAACACCGTCGGCAATGCCGAAAAGTATTGAGAATTATTGAGTAATGAAAAGTAGAAGAATTTTCCAGCACCACCACTACTGATTTTTATTCTAGAGTTCTATAATTTATTCGGCAACAAATGCAATTGTTAATAGAAAAATTCTTATTTAGCAACTTTCAAAAGATATAATGTCAAGTCAAAATATGTAAATTGAACTTATAACTAGAAAATATGCATGTACATATGTAACTAGGCGCGATTTCCATTTTTTTTTTATATAAAATTTCAATTTTCAATATACTTTTAAATATATAAAAGAAAAATATTGTCAACATAAAGGATGACAATATTTCTCATGTAACCATTGTGTTACGACGGCAAAAGTGTGGTTAAAGAAACGAAGTTTAACGCCACCACCCATTGTCAGACTGTCAATTCATTATTTAATTGGCCGTAAACAATTTAAAATGGAAATATAATCATACTATCGTTTCCCCATGTTCTCTCTTCTTCAAACTCTGTAAGTGAACATGGAAGTGAGTGTTTGCCTGCCCAGTAGTTCGGATGGATATTTTTTTTTGGTTTTTTTCTGATGTCATAAAAATGTTAAAGTTTATCAACGCATTTAAAAGTGCTTGTCATGAATATTCGGATATGTAATAAAATCATGTTTAAAATATCGTATACAAATTTTAGATGAAATTCCTATAAGAAGAAAATCCTAGTAAAATTATAGACATATTAAAAGAATGAGCGGATAACGGCACTTATATCAACATAAATATTTCCTGTTAAGCGAAAAACTGAAAAAAAAAGAAAACAAAAACAACCAAGGCGAATTGATACCAGGTAATCTCGATTCAGCATATGGTGATCAGCTGTTAATTTCTCTTGTATCAAATCAAAGCAAACCCTTCGGAAATTTTCTGACAGCAGGAAATTTTACACCAAGAAATATACAAGATGCATATGCAGAGTTGCAATTCGAGACCACTTGGTATCAATTCGCCTTGGTAGTAACGTTTTTCTTTTTTTTTTAAGAGAAGTAACACTCAGACAATGAATGCGTAGAACTATTACTAGGTGTTACCTTCTTTACCCTGCGTTTACACATGCAAGTACCTTGCATGCAAGCTCTGTGTACGTATTATCAACGAAAATTTTATACAAATGCCAGACTGTCTTGCAACTTGCATGTTTGCCTTTTATTGCAGAGTTGTCCATAACATAAAAAAGTTAAATTTTGAGGGAACCAGATAGTGTTGAACTTAATTCGTGTTGTTTTTCGTTTGTTTATGTCTAAACAAATTCATTAACCGCTTGATTTATGAATATTTAAGAAAATAAATATTAAATTAGCTTTTAAATGTATTTAAAATGAGTAAAAACTCATATAACATTACACTGAAATCCAGTTAATTTCTACTAAAGTATTAATAGGGCAACACTGTTAGCTAACTTTCCATTTACTTGCTGCAAGTGAAACAAGTAACTGTCTTGTAAAATTCCTTGGCAGTTGAGTTGGAAGTAGACTGCAAGTGCCGAAAGTGTAGTTGTGTTAGTAAAAGAGTTTGAGTGTATTGAGTTTTTCGAACTTGCACTTGCACGTGTAAACCCTAGGTTAGGAAAGGGATAGTGATAGAGAAGACAGGTGGTGAAGAAAGAGATAGTGAAAAGCTATATGCTTTTGCACGTTTTTAATAATGCAGTGTTAGAGCGCCTCTGCACAGTGTTCGATTTCAGAAAATAGGACAACAAAAATAAAAAAATAAAGTTAATTAAAAAATTAAATTGACCACACTATTTGCATGTTAAGACCCAGACTAGCTTAAAACTATATGATTCTTGTATATCTTTCAGTTTGTATGCTTGTAACGGTACTCTAAATGACATTTTAAAATAAAAGAAAAAAACAAAAAAATACTATGGGTATTTTGTGCAATTTCAAAAGTAAATAGAAGGCGTTGTAGATGCGATATTAATTTTTTTTTTTAATTCAATTATAACTTTTGACTTCTTTTTAACTAACACACAAAAACATATTATTTTCTAATAAATGGCAAGTTTTTTATTAAGTGTTAACCAAAGTGAGTTTTTTTACAATTATTAGCAAAGAAACTAACTTTGTCAGACGAAACCTTTTGATATCCATCCGTTTCACACAGAAAAAATTATTCCCAAAAGTATTTCAAACAAACGTGTGTTTTGAAATAAAATTTAGTTTCGGTAGTGGTCATGTGCTGATGTTGTTGTTTTCTTTGAATGCTCGTGTTGTATACGTGTGCATTCGGACAAGAAGCCGAAAAACGTCGTGGCTTGTTTTTTTTAAACAACAAAGTTATTTTTAGATTAGAAGAAACAAAAGAAATCATGTTTTGCGTGTATTCATTATTTGCGTATCCAAAAGCGATTTGCTCTTTAGCTGAGTGGTAAGTACGTTAGTTTATTAGCCAAGAGATTGCAGGTTCGACTCATACCAAACACATTTGGTTTTACACAAAACAGTATGGAGTGAAAAATTCTAGTTCATACAATTAGGTATAAAGTAACATTTGTAACAAAATTGTGAAGAGAAGATTTCTGTTCCAATATAGAAATTGCATACTGTACAAAATAGTTTTGTTTTATTTGCTTTTTATTTTCATAAAAAAATTTTTTATTGAATCGGACAATTTGTTGATTGAAAAAATCGGGGTTTTTTTTAAACTAATTATTACAAAATTTTGTATTTGAATTTACAAATTTCTTTGTAGGGCCTACATTGAAAAAATTAATATTTGATTCAGAGAATTTTGTGTTCGAAATGGAAAATTAGTTTTTTCTGTGCACCACATCCATAAACGTTTCTGTAATCTTTCAACCTTACTGTTATAGACTTTACATAAAATTCCTGGCCCAAGCTGCCCCATTAAATTTTTTTTCAAAAGTACAATATGAGCAGCAACTCATTATTTTTATATTATTGTTAATTTATGAAATTTCTTTTACTTTTTTTATTGTAAAATATGTGTGAACATAAATTTAAAGTACATACTTTGTGAATATCACAAATATATATGTAAATAATTTTGTTATATTATTGTTTATTTACTAAATTAAACTATTTTCTTGAGCTTTATAATAATAGTTTTATTATTTATTATTTGAAAGGAAAAAGAAAAAATTAGATATCATAAAAAACCAAAAAATATATATCCTGAAGAAGTTAACCGAAGGTTAACGAAATATTGAAGATAATAAACTCAAAATATAAACTGACCGAAAGCTCAAGAAAATAGTTTAATTTAAAACATAAAAAAAGGTCGAAAAATTAGATAAAAATATTGTTTATTTATGAAATTTCTTTTAATTCTATAAATGTAAAACATGTGTGAAAATAAGTTAAAAGTACATATTTTGTGAATACCCCAAATATATAAATAAATTTAATAAGAACAAATTTAATTTGAAAATACAAAAAATTAGGACTCGTATGTTAATTATTTACAAATTTATGATTTTTGTCGTCCTAAATTCTTAAATCGAACACTGTGCTCTGGTGTTAAATGAGACCTATTATTTCTTAAGCTGTGTTTAGTAGCCATTTTATAGGTTATTTTACTTCACCGGTGATTCTGCTACACAACGAAGGAGGGCGTTCTGATGTTACATTAGTATTATTATCTGCTGAAGTCAGTATAGTTCAGTGACCAGTGACTATGCCTTCATTACTTGAACTTTCCTACAACAACTGATACAAAGGACACTAATGAACATCAGAAAAATGCGTGGTGTTGTTATTTAGTGACTGTTGGAACCCAGGACCTTCGAACCTTCGAACCCAGGACCTTCCGTTTTGCAGTCAACGTACTAACTACTTCAGCCAACACCATCCTCAAGCGTTTGTGATTCCATTTTTAAAATACTCGTATGTATGTACAACGAAATCGAGCAAAATTGTGTGACATAATTCGTTAGTGCTAAAAATATTTCAATTCGTATAGAACTTATTTAGTTCAAAATACAAGAAGTTTTTTCTACTCGCACCTAAGTAGAGAATTTCGGCATTCGATATCGAAAAAAATTTCAAAATATTTCAATAGAATTTAAATAGAAATATTTTGTAATTTGATTCGATTGCCTTCTGATGCACTGATCGTTTATCCATAGCTTCATTATATTAAAATCTGGCTTTAGTTAAGTGTTTACTTAATTGTCAAATGTATTTTTATCTTATTCTATAACTCACTTCAACTCAATTTTACGGGAGAGATAAAAAACTGTTCACATTTTTTGTTAAGTTAAGAAGTTAGCCTAACACATTGGTTTTTTGACATCTAGAGTTTCAAATTAAAATAAATATTTTAGCCAGTCGATATGACGTCTCTTTCTCTTTCGTTTTTCATTAAAATATCTTATTCTATAAAAAGTGGATTTAACAAGCCGACGATATTTTATTTTTAGTCTCATCTGGTACACTATTTTCACCAATCACAATGAGTGAAATTCACAATAGCGACATATTCATCAAATGCTCGTCATAATTAGCAAATTTGAATTATTTTACTCATAATAGGTGTGTTCCGCAAGATTTCGTGCAAGTTTCGGACTACTCAGAGTAAAAAGAAAGTTACAATCTGAATGTGCTAAAGTTATCCAAAATTTATGTAACATACAAAACAATAATTGAAATAAAAACAAAAACGATGTGCGTAAATAATGATGTGTCCATAAATTGTTCAGAGATCTGCAAAAGTATTTTTTATATTAAAGAAATCGAGAAATATGCACAAATGTATTTACCTTCCATATTGCTTTTTAATAAATTTTGCAATGAAAATTTTTTTCTTCATTTGCAAATTTTATGATTAATTTTTCAGTTTCATATGTAAAAATATCTCTCTCATTCGCTCTCAAAAATGCACATAAATTGTTATTTGGAACGCTTTTGGGTAAATTTGTACAAGTTCGGACTGTTTCGTTATCCATCTGGATAAGAGCTCACATACACTCACATATTTAAACATGCCTAAATCTCCACGGAAATCATCGTAAAAATAGTCTGAATAGATTCCCATGACGAGAAGATCTGATGAAAGTTAAATTTTCAAAAATCAGATTACAATTGGTAACTTTCTATTTTTGATAGCGGGTAGTTCACAATAAAAAAAACTCAACTTCAAACTACAAATGAATGAATCACAATTGTTCTCCTAGATTTATGCCTGCCACCATCAGAACTACCGGGTTTAACTAAAAACATGGCAGCGAATGTGATAGCAGACTTAAGTGCACTTAGAGAAATTATAAATATCTAAATATTTATTTTAAACTGAAAAAATCTAAACAAACTTTTTAAATCGTTATTATTATAAAAAATTTCGTAATTTATTTTTACATGAGATTGAACAATTCAATTCGTTTTGCTTTCCAATTTTTGTTTATTAACAGAAAATTTTTCTCACTGTTTTATTGTTCAACAATTTGTCGAAGAATGACAGTGTTCTCATTTTTCTACTATCGAGTAGATATGAGTGCAACAAAAACAACGACAACGACAACAGCAACAGCAACAGCAACAACAGCAGCAAAACATGTCAGACATTTTCGCTTGTGGGCATTTAATACGTTTTATAGAGGAGCATTTTACCATTAACTGGAAATTTCATTTTACTTTTATATCCTGGCAAATGACAAAATGGCTTACAACTCATATACATATACACATATATACACACATACATAAATGTACACCTACATATTTATATGCTCTAGTATTGAGTAACAAGGCAGGGAATAAAATGTGCTTTTTTTCTAAGGTCAAAGTTAGGTACTAAATTGTTTTTTGTAAGAATGCTGACTATAATATATTTATCGCTGGGATCATTCTCAAACAATTTATTTGGCTTTGATGCCCCTCTTTAAGAATTTCTGCAAATATTCTTTAAAAAGGTACCAAAATATTTACTCGCTGATCTATTTAACACCTGCCTGCCAGTTGTCTTCTTTTTTCCATTATCATTCAGTTCAGTTTCATTTTCATGGAATATAATGAGTTTTTGTCTGAGTTTCAAATGAGATTTTTCATTTTGTTATTATAGTCGTGTAGTTATTGTATCAAGAATATTGACAAGGGAAGTAGAATTATTATAAAATGCAATTGCCAGAGCTCACTACCACATAAAATAGCAATAATTTATTAAAAAGATAGATATTGCGCATGCAGGTATAATAAGTCTTTTCAGCCTTCTTATTTAAAAAGCAGAAAAAAGGAAAAAAAACTTTTAATAGCTATTAATTTTTGTTCAGGATTGTTGAGTTTAATTACAAGACATAATAAAAATAAATTCAAAATATTGAGTGCCCTCTTGGCTGGTAGGAAGTATACTACTCTAGTAGTCGGAGGGTGGCAGGTTCGATTCCAGCTGGATACTCTGGGTGTTTCTGCATGCGACTACAAGTTTGTGTTTAAAAAAAACTCTTATCCGGCGAAAAAGAAACAATTAATGAATAAATGAATGATTAAATTGTAAGGGAAATGCCGGATACTGCATTGTATACTGTATCCCTTGCCAGGTAGTAGCGCATCTCATCTGAACCTGGGGGTCTACTCTGTAATTCTAAATGAAAGTAAATACTTTCGAATTTTTAGATTAATTACATGCAAATTCGAAAGCATTTTCTTTCATTTCGAATTACAGAAAAACTCACTGATCTCCTGAGGAACCTCAAAATTGGTATTGGTTCCCAATCTTCTAACAGGTGCTTGCCCAATTGGATGTATCTTCTGTGGCATAAAGCTTCATAGTCCTTCAGCAGCATGTGCTCTGGAGTTTTATAGTTATAATCGCAGAATCTAAACCGGCTGTTAATCTCAGTGTCAAGTCTGTTGAGGTGTTCTCTTAACCTGCAGTGGACTGTAAGGAAGCCAGTGAACATTCTAATGAGAGCAGCACGAATAATTTAACACTCTACTGGGTTTTCAGAAACTGTGGAGTAGAAGGAAACGAAAATGCAGAGAAACTGTCCAGGAGGGGGGCTAGCATACCCAGGATCGGACTAGCAGGTTGGAGTCCTCAGAATAACGTCCCAAAAATATATCGATTTAGATCAAGAATACCAGGGATAGTTTTGTTTCAATCTCGCAAAGCTAATAAGAGAGATGGATAACCAAAAATATGGCCGTAATCTCACTTCAGGACATTAGAGGATTAAAACCAATTGCGTTATGCATCTCTCTCATTAGCTTTCCAGCGAGATTAAACCAGAATATTTGTTGGCGTTCTTTATTTACATCGACAAATTTTCAGGGTTATTATTCTGAGGACTCAGACCGGTTATGGTCCAACCATAGGTATGTTTGTTTGTTTATCTTTAATTTCCTTTCCTTCCACTCCGACGTATCCGGGAACCCAGCAGAGTGTGACCTTATTCGTGCTGCTTAGTTGATTTAGCTGTATGGGGCATTACCTAGTTGACTTAGAGGCAAGCTCATATGAATTAAGTGCCTTTAATGGCAGTCTGATAAGTCCAAGAAGATTGCTATTTCTCATCATCGCTAGCCCCTGGCAAGATTAAATTGTGCAAGTCTCTCGATGACATAAATTTCCGATGGAAAGCTGGTAGGGATTTTTTCCCAAGACTCAGATCCTTCCAGCGTCCTGGAACCATCCATGTACCATCTGAGGTTGCCATGTCTAAAGGTGTAGCATGGTGCCATCTCCCCCATTCTCTTGGTCAAAACCGCATGGAACTTCCTCAATGTCATAAACTTTCGACTGTAAGACGGCGTTGGCTGAAGTAGTTAGCTCGTTGACTGTAACACCGAAGGTACTTGGATCGTGCCTGGTCTCCGACAGTCATTTAAAAAAATAGCAAGACCACGAATTTTTCTGATGTGCATTAATGTCCATTTGTATGAGTTCTTGTAGGAAAGTTCAAGTGATGAAGGCATAGATACTGGTCACTAAACTACACCGGCTTCAGCAAAGACCAATCCTAACTAATGTATCATCAGAGCGTCCTCCTTCGTCGGTATTCTTTAGCAGAATCATCGGCAAAAATTCAAAAAAAATGAAATGGCTACTAAATACAACTTCAAAAATTTAATACTCCTTATTGACACCAGAGGCGCTGCAAATCTGCACTATTATAAACGTGCAAAAAAGCAGAGTTGTAAAAGAATAAAGCTTTCCTCTATCTCTTCTTTCACCACCTGTATTTTCCATCACTATTCCTTTCCTAAAAAAAGGTAACATCTAGTAAGAGTAGTAGGCATTCATTGCTTCTTTAAAAAATGATAGGGGTTTGTCTCATAGTAGTTTATCCTCAGCGGAATCTTCCAGCGTTCTGTAACCATCCGTGTATCACCTGCTAGTACCATATTTTCGTTACGTCGGCGGGTTCCGAAACTACGGGTGAGTGTCTTGACAAGGATGATAGTTCTCATTGGCTAATAAGGCTGTCTTTACTTACGCCTTCTTCCCGCGATGTTGATGACTGCTTGGTAAGGGTGTCAGTTCAAGGAGGAATTTCTTGATGCAGTAGGATAAATTCTCATAGCCATACAAGCAAACTGATCCTTGTCCGATCAAGCAACAGTACCATAAGTAATGATAGGTCTCACTATCATTGTGTATATCCATCTCAGGATTTTGTTGTCTTTAATGTCTCCCTAACAGCTTTGAATCTAATATCATTCCCAGATACTTGACCTCCTTGGTTCAAAGTCTTTTCTTTGACAGTTTTGTACTAAATGAGCTCGGGTTTAACGTTCAGAAACATCTGAACGAGTCCTTCAACAGCAGAACACGAACAATTTGGTTTTCCATTATTAAGATGTAAACGACAGCTCGGTAAGTCGTGAAAATTTGCAATAATAAAAACTTTAAAGGTTCCCTGATGATCTGCATTAGCAACAGTGAAATGCGCATAGGATCCAGCTAAACCCCTCAATAATCAATTTCAGTGTATTTTTAATAAAAAAATATTTTACTTAATAAGTAAAATATTAATTTGGGATTATTAGTGCGTTTAAAAATTTTAAACTTAAAAACTTTTATCTTTCGAAGTGAAATTCGAACATATTTTTCATTTTGCCAAATACCAAGAAATGTCTGCAGACCACACTTTTTTTATATTCATGCACTCATATCCTTTGATGAAATTATATTACCAAAGATATTATTATTATTAAATGGTTTTTAGCAAAAAATTCCAAAGCTTTAGAGATGTTGCTGCTCTTTTATGCTAAAAGATTTTGTAATACTAATTAGTTTTAGATAATATCTGTTTAAAGTTTGTTTGAGTTGTTTTCTATTTTTTTTATTCATCTGGGTGAAAAAAAATTCTTAAAATAGCGGCGCAAAAAGTTACAAGTTGTTCAAGTATTTTGTTTTACAAACATAAATTTATGCAGAGGTAAAAAAAAATTGTATTAAATATTATAATTTTTGTTACCAAAAAGTTTTGCGATAAAAAAAGCGGCATATCAAGTGCTGCACAATGGGTTGTGCAAGGAACTTAAAAAAGCAGTCAATATACGATTGCAGTAAAAGTGACACTTAGGCAATGCGTGCCTGCTACTATTATTAGGTATTATCTTATTTTAGGAAAGGGATAGTGTTATAAAAGACAGGTGGTGAAGGAAGAGATGGAGGAAATCTTCGTTCTTTTGCATCTCTGTTTTTAGCAGGTTTTTTTTGTTACAGCGCATCTGGTGTCAATTAGGCGTATTAAGTTTTCGAAGCTGTGTTTAGTAGCCATTTTATTGGTTATTTTACTTCGTCAATGATTCTGCTACACATTATCGACGAAGGAGGGCAGGGGGAGGTTTAGTGACCAGTGACTATGTCTTCATCACTTGAACTTTCCTACAACAACTGACACAAAAGGACACTAATGAACATCAGAAAAATGCGTGGTGTTGTTGTTTAATGACTTTGTCGGTCACCGGGCTCGAACCCAGTATCTTCAGTCTTGTATTCAACGTGCTAAATACCTCAGCCAATTCCACCTATGACGTTTTTATATTTTCAGATCAGTATCTTTAATTCAAACATTGGTCCCGGTAACTGTTATCTATTACTAGACTACTGTCCAATTTTAAGGCAGAGGTGTCTATTAATCTGCTTTTGAAAGCCATTGAAAGTTCACAATCTCGGTAATTTTAACGAAAATGAAAAAAAAAACATTAGGTTGGTGTGGAGATGAGCACTCACTCTTATTCCAGTTGACAAAATTGACGTCACGTCACGTCACAAAAAATGGGGCTTGTTTACTCGCTCTTGATAACAATTTTGTGCTATTGACAGTCTATTTCTGTTCCTTAAGGTCTAGAAAATAGCATGAGCCTGTCAAAAGCAGTCAGTTAATTTCGACAACGACTATATAAATCCCCAATTTTTTGGTAATGTATTGACGTGACGCCGATGTTGACAACTGTAATAATGATGATTATTTTTGCGTAAAATACCATCACCGAAGCTAAAGAGAGGCTTGAGAAAATTCAAGTTATTAAGCGGCATCGGCATCCATCCATCCCCGAATATCACTGGCGTTTGCATTTGATTTAACTAAGCACAGGTCCTTCTCCTAGACTTTTTAAGTGTCAGATTTTGCTGACCTTAACAGAATTAAAAATCTAAGCATGAAAAATTCATTTTTCCCATAGTACACTTTCAACGAAATTCCTTATTAAATAACAACGAATTCTTGGTGGTGGTTGCTGCACAATCATAGTGGCAGTTAAAAATGTTTGCGGAGACGGAAGTTAAGACGCTGTTAACTTGAGTTTTAGTATTTCCGTTTACTTGTCTAAAACTCTCAACAAACAACAAGCCTGCTGCTCTCAAAAATAGTTTTGCTATTAAGAAGCGGCAATCAAGGCTTCATACTCCTAAATAAGTTTTTTAAGTAAAACTTTATTTTCTCAAGTGTTGAAGTTCATTTGGTTAAACTTTTCAACGTTTTACTGCTGTAAATTAACGTAAAATACGGGCTAAAACTTTGTATACAAAAAAAATAATAATATAAATAAAAAGCAAATTACTAGATAAATGGCGTGAGCGAAGGCAAAAGAGTGTGTGTGAGAGAGAGGGGGAGAAACAGATTGAGCATATTAAAAAAAAGAAATGGCACAAAGTTTTGTTTAACTCAGAAAAGTTGTTATCTTTTTAAGCTGCAACTAACAAAAAGGATTAAAAACAGAGAAGAGTTTTTTAAAAATACAAGAATAGTTTCTTACTTATTTACCCAATATTTTTAATTAAATGCTGGTTGCTGGCATAATTAAGCTGGTAATAAGTTGTAAAGAGCTTTTTTGAAGAGTTCAAAAGCTAATTTATAGTTTAATAATAATTTCAAATTTAGTTGCATAAAGTAGGGAATTATTAAGTATCTCATTAATGTGGGCTCAAAATAAAAATTTGATAATATCAATTAGCAAGATGAAGGCAGTATTGTAGGCATTTTGAAAGGTTATAAGAAACAACTAATTATTTATAATTTCATTAACTACTAGTTAGATCCTTCAATTCTGACAATACGAAAGAAACTATTCCAAAAATAAAAGCCAATCTAAGCTAAATACTTTATTCTTCATTACTCTGGACTGATGAGAAAATTTTACATTCATTCAGTAAAGCCAAACATTTACTGTCTTATTTATGAAAAATATTACGACTTTATAAAAGATTATTAATAAGAAATATTTTGTAGGGAAATCTGTTTTAAAAACCTTTTATTAAGCCTTAATAATTTGTATAAATTGGGCCTTTAAATTGTATCCAAACTAGAGATGGGCGCGTGTCGTGTTTTTTTCGTGACACGAACACGCACGATTCAACGCGTAGTGTTCGTGTCAGAAAATCTGATTTCGTGCTTGTTCGTTTCGTATCGTATTCAGCAACATTGACACGAAAAACACGAAACAAAATCGTAGCAACAGAGAAATGCGCATAGGACCCAGCTAAACCCCTCAATAATCAACTTCAATGTATTTTTAATAAAAAAAAGAAGAGAGGTGTCTTAGGACACCCGGTGATAGCTTTGCTTTTTGCTTTGTTATATAAAACAAATTTCATATGTGGAATAACAATGCAATAAAATTATATTATATGACGATGTCAAATTCTCTGCAAATATTTAAAAACGTTTGCATTTAATTCGCATTATTTTCTTTTCTAGGGACATACAATTAAATTAGTATATTAATATAAATTAATATATTGTTTGTGGCCTGTGGCGGCTGTTAGCAGGCTTACAGCCGATCGGCTGTGTTCTCTGGTTTGTGTTCATGTGCAAGAACAAAGCAAAAACAAATTGAGCAATCGTTCTCATTGTTTATGTTTTGTTTTTGTTTCACTCACTTCAAACAACAAAACAAAACAAAATCAAACAATTTGTTTCGTTTATTTTCGTGCTCTGCTTTCAAGTACAAAGAAATCAAAACAAAAATAAATTTATAACTGTAATAGTGTCGATTTTTTTGTTACGAAAATCACGTCCTAACTCCTATATCGCCCAACAAATAGCAAAGCTATAAAAAAAATTTTAACTTAAACTGTAACAATTCCCATAAAAAACACTGATTAAAAACGATTTTTTGTTATTGTATTTGATTTCGTGCGTATTGTGCAGTTTCGTGTTGGGAAAATTTTTGCCGTGCGTGTTTCGTACGTGTTGAATATCAGGGTATTCGTGTGTGTCGTGTTGGAAAAATTTGACACGCGCCCATCTCTAATCCAAACATTAGCCGCCGTCTTAATGAGTGATAATACAAATCTCAAGTATAAAACTTTAGCAAAACTATTATTGAATCCTTGTCGCAGAAAAACAAAATCTCTTTCTATTACAAAACGTTTGAAAACGTTGCGAAGAAATTCAATCAAATCGCAACTTGAGGCGTCTTAAAACGTGCGAAGGATAATAAAAACAACAAAAACAAACAAAGCAATACAAATACTTTTTTGTATGTAAGAGGGAATAAGTAAATGAATAGCGAATATACATATATAATGTATAAAGAAATGAAAATAAAATAGACGTGATATTGAGCTACCAACTTGAGCATAAAGCAAAATCGTATTTTAACACACAAATATTTTTCTTTTATATTCTTTTTTTATATTTTAATTTTATTTATTATTATATTTTTTTAATACCCCCACCACTTTCATTATACAAAGCCAAAAAGTATAAAAATGTTATTGTAAACATTTTCCCCAACAAACCGGAAGCCAACAAGAAGCAAAGAAGAAAAGAGTCAGTAACTTCCCCTTCCTAACACTGCGATTATAACAAACACACATGCTAAACATTGTGGGAGTGATTTTATTTCCTTTGATTCATTTGTTTATTATTACCAACAAAAAAAAGCTAACAAAAAAAAGTCTCAGGGAAATTTGTATAAATTTTTTAATGTTACAACACAAATAGAGAAAAAGAAAAAAAATATTTTCTTGAATTAAAGAATACGAGCACAAGGAATTTTGACAATGATTAAATTTGAATGGAGTGCAAAAAAAAAGGATAATAGAAGTCATACACATGTTTATTTTTAAGCTTGTGCGTGTAAGAGTTTGCAAGTGTGTTAAATTGTTTAAAATTCCTTAAGGAATTGTTCAAGGAAGGATTAAAAGGAGATAAAAAAAAGTAGGAAAATATAATATATAACAATTTTACTGAGAGGCAGAGATTTACTATTTTTAAATTGATAAAGTCGAGATATTTACATACATACACGTATTTATTTATTTGCCTGTGTTTTATAGCAACAAAATAAATATGTTTCTGCACTTATTTTTTATCTGCGTTTGAGAAAAGATTTAATGAATAAATACAAAGATATTAAAGGGAATTCTTATTTTTAATTACAACAAAGAATTATATAAGAAACAACGAAGTATATTTATTTGAAATAAAGTCAATTCCAAAATCTTTCGACGAGTTCTATAAGCAGGAACAAATGCGACGTTCGACGTGGCTTAATCAAAAACAGACAAAAAAAATCCATAAAACAAATTATTAAAAATGTGTGCGATTTATCGAAATGTTTAACTATATAAATCAAAAAATTAATTGAAATAAATTCGCAATCAATTCATGTAATGCTTGAATAAAATTAGTAAGTTAACAAGAATAAAATAACAAATGTATTGAAGAAATTAAGCAGATTCATTGAAACTCATACTAAAAACCAATTCATTACATAACTACTTAAAAATAAAGTGTGCTGTGAACACAGCCGAATTTCCTATAGGAAAAGTTTCCCGTGAACATAGTCGACTTTTCTATAAGAAAATTGTGCTGTGAACTCGATTTTTTTCTATAAGAAAAGTTTTCTACAAAAAATTAATATTGTAGGCATTGTCTAACTTTCTGTAAGAAAAGTGAAGTGAGTCCTGTAAATTCTTTTTTAATTCAAAAATCTTTAGATAATTGTGTTTTTTTATGATATACATATTTATTGCAAACATTAATTAAAATTAAACAAAACATATATTACATTTAAAATTACATATAATCGGGGAAAAGGGGCATTAGGTTATCGGTCGAATTCATGTCAAAACAAAGTTCAGTCATTTGCATATTTGTTTAATACATAAAAGGCTTTTTAATGTTGTCCTCGTGGTAGATTTTAACATCCTTGACCATAAGATTGGGCATTGAAATTACTCTTTCTAAATCGGTGATATCACAGTGCAAAGGATAATTGAAAGGCAAATTGTCAAGCAACAAAGTGTTCAAGCCATAGTATCTCTGAGTGCCGATGATATCAGCAGAACGTTGCACGGGGGTAATGACAGTAATCAATTGCATAGGCAAACCGGTAGTGCGGCCACGAGGCAACAAAAGGCGATGGGGGAACAAAGTGCTTTGGCCAACTAAAAGATCCTGTTGCAACATGGTGTTGCCGTCTAGGGCTTGCATAACAAGTTGATAGATTTTTGTAAGAGGAGTGGTATCGCGACCAGTTATGGTAATGTCTTTGGAGTTGAGTTTCAAGGTGTTGCGACCTTCTTGTAATTCAACTGTGGTAATGTCCAAAACAATGACGTTTTGGCGTCTTTCTACCATGGGCATGATGTTGTTCTGTCCATCGACCTTGGGTACCAACAAGTTGCGTACTACGACTTGTTGTTGACGGTCTGAGGTGACATCGATTTTAATATTGAAGGATTTGTGGTTAAGACGAGGTACACGGCCTACTACTATTTGTTTATTGCCTTGTTGGTTCACGCTGTTGTCGTTTAACAAATTGGTTAGATCAACATCGGTCTGTTCCAAGTATGTTTGGAATTTATCAACTTCAACATTGTTGATGTTGACACCCTGGGTGGTGTTGATGAATTCTTGACGTTGGGCGAATAGTTGTTGTACTTTTTGGTCCACTACTTTAACAATGCCAGCCAAGAGGTATTGAGCAGCCTCATTTTCTAACATATTGACAATTAAGCCTTTACGTTGTTGTTGGTTTGTTTGTTGGAGTACGTCATACAATATTTCGGTTAAGCCAAGTTCTTGAACTTGACCAGCCAACATAAGACCGATTTCGTTGATCTGTTGTTGGTAGGATAAAACGGAAATCTGACCGATTCTTTGTTGCAAGGCAGTGTTGAAACGTTGGAGGATGTTTTCAATGTAGTTGATAGTTTGTACATCAACTCTGTTTCCTACCAAGTTCTTGCTCGATACAATACCACGGCCAATGTTATATTGGGTTTCATCGATCAATTGAGGTTGACCCAAGGCAATACGTTCAATGTTGAGACGAGCTACCAATTGTTGAAGGGAGTGCAACACAAATCTACCGTTAATGGTACTGGTCTGGCCAAAGTTCTGCTCGTGATTGATAACGCTGCGTCTCTGACGACGGCCACGAGTTTCAACGCCCTTGTTGATATAGTCAGTACCACGTACACCTAAATAATCGTCTTGTTTATCAAAACGGTCAGTGTTCCAGTTCTTTTGTTCATCAAGGTAAGATCTTTGTTTGTTCATGTAGTCTTTTTGGTAGTCAGTGTTGTATCGATCGTTCACATCACGAGCAATGTCATCTTGAATGTTGCCTGCACAACGTCCTCCAGCGCAATTGTTGAGCTTGCGACGGTTTATGTATAATAAACGTTCGTCATTGACGTTGGTTGTGGGCAAGTATGTGTCTAAGCGTTCACCATTGCGTTGACCAGTCCAGCCGCGATTCCACACTGAATCTTGTTCATTTTGGTACGCTTGTCTTTGACCAATTGGACCACGAGTTATAGCGTTAATGAAATCATCAGAACCTACACCTCGTTTCGAGGAATATCGGTTGATATTGTCGTAAGTTTGTTGATTCTGGTAATCATTATAGTAGTTGTAGTCACGGTTCTTGTTCGTGTAGAAGTCGTTCTCATCATTGTAGATGTTGCGAACACCATTTCCATCGGCATTCATGTAACGGTAGTTGTTAGTCTTTTTGATATAATCAGTGTTTACATCGTCATCATCATTGTAGTATTTGGTTTTTTGGCGTTCATCATTGAAGTCAGCAGGGACAACACGACGTCCTCCAGAGATATAGTCATCTTCATCGTAACGATTGCCGCCCATGTTTACAATAGTGTTGGGATTACTGCGACGTCTGCCAACAAACAATAAACGAGGGTCGTTTACACTGTAGGTGTTGCCGAGTTCTTCATCAAAATTGTAGTTATTGTTAAGGCGTCTTCCTCCCATTAAGTAATCGTTTTCATCTCTAATGTTTCCAAAGCGTTTGGCACCAATGTTAACACGGTTCTCATTTTCAAAATCCTTGTCTAAGCCAAATCTGTTTTGACTTCCGTACAAGTTTTGGTTGTATTCATCATCACGCAAATATTTTCCTCCAGTCGAAAAACGGCCGGTCTCAACATCGCCTTGTACGGTACTAACGCGTCTGCCACCAACAATATTTTCGTAACGAGAGTTGACATCGTAATCGTTATCTCTTCTGCCAAAAATGATATTTGCAGTGTTATAGCGTCTTTGGCTGTCAATTCCCATGTTGTTCCTGTTTCTTAATGTATCTTTGTTCAATAAGAGTTCGCCAAACATGACACCGATGTAAGATTTAAGTCCAATATCTTGGCTTAATAATCCATTGCTGGGTAGAGAAATGATCATTTTGTTTATCTGGGTGTCGTCCTGTTGCACTACATTGCCATTCACAGTTTTACGTAATGCAATTTGCTTGTGGAGTTCGCGCCAGGGCATCCAGAATTGGGATTTGTTTAGGATGTCGAAGAAACCAGTGGGTTGTTGTTGTTGTTGGTCTGCGAAGCGAGAGTTTAGAAGGAAATTGCCACGTCCCATACCCATAACATCCATTAATTGGGGTCGAACAGTTGCGAATCCGGTATCCAAATGACGTACCTGATCAATAACATTGTCCTTAACAAAAAGCTGAGGTAAGATTTCATACAAAGCAGGAATAACCAAATTGCGGGTGTCTTGGCGTTCACCTAAAGACGTAGCGAAGCAATAGGCAAAAATTTCGGTGTTAATATTCTGACGGCCATAAACAACCAGACGTTTGTAGGTATCGAAATCTCTGGCAGCAACCAAAAGTCTATAATAGCCAACAGCTTGTTGCATGTGGTAATCATCATTGATGTTGCAAATGGTTTGTTTGCCCAACATTTGATTGTTATTAATCAAATCCAAAACCATCTGCATTTCTTGAGTTAAAGGCTAAAGCGGTGGAATTAAGAACCAAATTTATGTATGTATATTCTAGTACTCGAAGAGTTTTTAAAATTTCAACTTACACGCACGTAAAGATCTTCATTTGTAATAATTCTACGGTCGTCCAACATCAACAAATCCTGCTGTTGCAAAGGTGCATAAATATCACGTACAATGTCCAAAATAAACTTTTGACACAAAAGCTCATCTCTAGTCAAAGCATTGCGTTCACCAAAGCCGCCTCTGATTCCTTTAAGAAAGCACACGCACGCGATATACATGTGAACATCTTTTTTAATTTGCGACACAAAAACTTACCCTGAACAGTTTGCAGTCCTAAACCACCCATAGTATCGAGGTATACGCTTCCTCGGTCCATTATAACACCACTGGCCACAAGGCTGACCATGCCAAACAAAAATAAACCAATACGTTGCATGACTTTTTTTCAACTTCACTTATTTTTCTATGTCTTAAATAGGAAAATAATTTATTTCGATTATTGTTGTTGCTGTTGCGCGCTCTTCAAGATGCGCCTTGCAAATGACTGTGCTTTTCACTTTCTCTACATCAGTATTTATACCCGTAAACTGTCGATATTGTATTATCAGCAGCCAAAAATATTTTCTTCATTTAATTAATCACCACCAAAAATTGTTATTCTTTTTGCCACTTTATCAATTAGATTTTGACTTTTACAGGTCAACTGATTTGCCATTCTTACAAATTTTATTATGCAATCAACAGATTTATCAGCTTTTATGCTCACAGGGGGCAAGGAGAGATACTATCTTCTGATTCGTAAAAAAAGTGTGTTCACAAATCGACTTTTTTATAAGAAAATTTTAAATATTTTTATGAGAAAAGTGTGCTGTGAACACGGTCGTCGTTTTTATGAAAAGTATGCTGTGAACGCAGTCGTATTTGCGATGTGAACAGTGTGTTTGTGCACAAATGACCTTTTCTAACAGAGAGTGGAGATGTGAAGACAGTCGACTTTTCTAGAAGAAAAGTGTGCTGTGAACACAGTCGGCTTTTCTATAAGAAAAGTTAGCTGTGAACACAGTTGAAAAGAAAATGGTGCTATAAACACTGCCGAATTTTATTTAAAGAAAGTGTGCTGTGAGCACAGTCGATAGTTTTTAAGAAAATTGTAATTGCAATTATATTGTAAGCACAATAGACTTTTCTATAAGAAAAGTGTGCTGTGAACACAATCGACTTTTCTGTAATGAGAGTATGTTAAAAACAAAATTGGTTTTTTTATACAAAAAAAGTTTGCTGTGAACAAAGTACAATTTTATTTAAGGAAACTGTACTGTGAAAAACAGGAAAAGTGTGTTGGGAGCAGAGTAGAATTTTCTGGATGAAAATCGTGCTGTAAACATATTGGGCTTTTTTATAATAAAAGTGTGCTGTGGACACAGTCGACCTTTTTATAAGAAGAGTGTGCTGTGAACACAGTCTACAAGCGCGGTCGATATTTCTATAAAAAAAAGTGTGCTGGGAACAAAGTCGGCTCTTCTATGATAAAATTGAGCTCTGAAAGCCAACTTTTCTATTCGAATTACCATTACGTAAAGCACTTTTTCTGAACCAACTCTGCTCTTGTGTCGCCAAAAAGAAGAAATAGGAGTGAGTGTAGTTGAAAATTTTAAGTTAATGAAATAAAAATTAAATTTTGAACTAGAATAGTCATAGAAAGATTTGGTCCAAAGACCGGCATTCCCGAACCTGATGGATTTTTTGTGCCAAAGATCTGTAAATTAAATCAAGCTCTGTATGACTCTGCTTATGAAATTCAGCACAGAGATTTGAGAAGCCCGCCTAATATCATCTGAAGACAGAAACTATTAATGAAAAAACGCCTTCTAATATTACATAACACGATATATTCGCCGTTTGTGCCGTTGTCTTGTCATCTTCTAAGCATAAACGACACAAGACTGAACGAACTTGGGTCTTTTCTACAGAGTTCAGTCCAAAGTGGTCAGAAAGGCAACCGGTAACAAGCCTTAAATCATTCCTGTTGAGGAATGCTCAGGAAGCCACTATATGAAAATGCCTGCATCAATGCTTTGGCCTGCCTTAAACCAGAAGAAGACAGCCACATTTCTTTTGCGGACGAGGTATCATCTCCTTTGATTAGAGAGATTACAGTCGACCAACTAACGCCACAAAACGATTCTGGGGCCATAAACGGAGCAGCAAAGGCACTCCTGGCCAGTTTATCCGCTTCCTTGTTCCGCGGATGATGACCGCAGTGGACATAGAACTAGTAAATGAAAACCTTTTTCCGTATGGATAGCTTGTGTAGTGAGTCGAAGCACTCTAAAACAAGCTTGGGACGACGGAATTCCCATGAAAGAAGGGGCTTAACGAGCTGCCTAACCACCGAAAAAGATAGCTATGTATATGAGCGCCTTTAATGCCCCTATTTAAATTAATGTGATTAATGTGTATTTCTGCCTAAAATACCGCAGGCCATTTGCCCATGGGCACATAGATTTTTAGGTCCGTATAACAACATAGCTTCTGGAATCCACAACATAAGCTTCTGGAATCCACAGTTTTTCTCCCATTATGCCATTGGTGGAAATATGTTATTGAATCTCCTGTCGAACATCAGTTTACAATTTATCCTGTCACTAGGCATTCCTAGCAACTCTACGACAGGCATTGTACACAGTACCGACAAGTGCTCTTTACCGACACGAGTAGAGCTTTCGAGACCCACACTGTAAGCGGTCATTGCCGCAGAGGATCTTATAAAGATTTGTGTGGGTGGTAGTGCAATCAAGGCCTCAATGGCTAAGGTTGGACAAGACCTCCTTGTGATTCTTGCCAATCTCTGAAGCTTGCAGAGTTTAGTTCTCGGCGCAATCTCCCGAGTCTTTTGCCACCATAAAATCGCGTCGTATCTTATGATTGTCCTAACGATCATGGTATAGATCCACATAATCATTTTTGGGTTCATGCCCCAGGTGCAAGCAGCACAAGTCTTCACCGGCCATATGTTACTAATTCAACATGTCGGTTCGAAATCAGATTTTTATCAAAACTAACCTCCAACTATTTGACATTGGTCGAATAAGGAATATTGCTCCCATTCAACGATACTGTCCCCAGACCAAGTTTTCTTCTAAGAGAAAAAGGTACCAGAATAATCTTGTCAGAGTTGACCGCCAGGCCATGTCTTCCACAACATGTCGTCACAGTGCATAAAGCATCAATAATGATGTCTGAGAGAACGTTACCGAATTTTTCAGTTGCCACCACAACGAAGTCATCGGCGCACTCTATAACTTTATATCCTTGTTCATTAAGAACAGAGCCAGCCACGACATAAAATGAGGTTGTGTTAGTGAGAAAACACCCTGCAACCCAACAAACATTATGCATTATTAGGGAATAATTAATGAATTGCGAACTCATGATTTTTGTATTCACTGTGTAAATCGTAACTACGAATACGGAACTGATCACATTTTAAAGTTTTGCAGTAAGATTTTCGGTGTTAATACTCTTGTGGCAATTCCTTATCATTAAAATATGCTTCAAATGCGAAGAATTTAGGCTATTGCGTTGCTTTGAACAAATTAGTTTGAGGTCAGAAAAAATTTGCTCACACAAGTAAGTAGATGGAAAAAACGATAAACATTTCATAGTATTTTTTTTGAGTTCGGGATATACCAATGTATCCAAATTTTTCCAGAACTCTGTAACATTCGTTTTCTCTGCCGCATTTAATTCACTTCGAAGTATAATCAGTTCGCTGTATATTAAAATTGTAGTTGGTTACGTCACAAGTGAATGGACTTTCAAAAATTTCAAGCAATGGTTGTATTTTTTCGAAGTCTTTAAACCTGTCTTGAAAGTTATATAAAAGTGTTTCAAATAGTGTTATGTATTCAAATTTAGTTGCGTTCTTCTGTTTGTCACATATGAGATAAGTTTTTGGAAAACTAGAAAAATCATTTGATTGAATTTCGGAAAAGAGTAAAAATAACTGTGTCTTATAGTTAAAAAGAATTCGATACAAATCGCACAAATTCTTTTCCTTACCTTGCAGCTCTAAATTGAATTCATTTAAAAAACTAGTGGTATCGGCCAAAAAAGCTGGATCCAAAATAAATTCTTTGTCTTGTAAGGCCTGCACTCCACAATCATCTATCTTTTCCTTTTCTAAAAACTGTAGCACTTCTTCTTTTAAATCAAACAATCTATTTAAGCAATCACCACGGCTTAGCCAACGAACTTCCGTGAACATTTTTAGATCATTATATGCTGCGTTTTTGTTTTTCAAAAAGTTTACAAACTTTCTATGTGTGAGGGCTTGATGCCCTCCTCGTATTTTTATTAATATTGCGTTCCGCAGTTTTCATGGCAGGATAATTAGTGATAAATTTGGATGCAAGAGCGGCCTGATGAATGATGCAATAAAAGCTATGAATTGAAATTCCATTTTTATTCATTTGCCCAATGAAACCTTCACATTTGCCTGCCATTACATTTGCTCCATCTGTACAGACACCAACAATTTTTTTTTGTATCTGTAACAGAAAAAAGCTTATCGCTAACTACATCGAATAAAAGTTTGCCAGTTACGTTTCCGTGAAATGTTTCCAAGGAAAACATAGTTTCAAAAACTTCGTAGTTGCGACTTACACAGCGAATACATATAACGAGTTGACAAAGGTCATTTATGTCTGTGCTTTCATCCAGACAAAAGGACATGAATTCGCAATTCATTAATTTTTCCCTAATAATACATTCTAATGAATTTCCTATTTGGGAAATACGCCATACCACCGTCTGAGGAGACAAGGGAAGAGATTATATTAACGTAGTTTTGTAATTAAGTCTTTGTAAAACTTTATCAAACATATTTTTTACAAATATACCATCAGAAAATGGCCTTCCATGTTTGACAATGTCCAAGCTTATTAAGCTCGATATCTCCACGAGGAGTTTTTTATTTTCAAAATGTGCTTCATTTTGCTCCACTGCAAGCAACCATTTTTTCATTTTTTTAATGTAAATGCCTTTGTTTTTATTAAAAAGCATTTCTTTTTCTGTACTTTCAAAAACATTCATTTCGCTATGAAACGTCTCATAATGTCTTTTAATAACATATTCAGTGTCGTTCTTAAATGTTTTATAACATAATATACATTGCACGTTACCAAATGCACTTTGAATAGCGAAATATTTTTCGCATGCCATTATTTATACAAAATGTTTGCTGGTTACCTAAAAAAATAAAAACACAACAACAAAAACAACAAAAGCATCAACAAAAACTGTAAGCATCCGCGCATGTGTAATCGTCGCTTGTTCATTGACGACTAAATTAATGAGCATAAGAATATGTGTGAAGAGCTCTCTGCACAATTGTTGTATGAAATGGTTGGCCCTGATTAAGAATGAAGAAAAGTTCAGCAATCACCAATTACCAAATTATTGATGATAATACACCACCTTGGGGACACCCTTTGACTGCCTTAATAGTAACCATATTAGAGACATGCGTAAACAGTCTTGAAATGTAAATACGTCATGTTTTTTTAAATGTATTCACGTCGCATGTATAATACTAAACCAATAATAAATGCTGTCGTACTATAAGCGAAGCACGATGGATGTATTGTTGTACGTGTATATCAGTGTTAACAAGCGATGTCGCCAACACTGCTTTTTTGTAACAAACACTCAAAAGAAGTAGTGTTGATTTGTGTATGCTTGTTATTTTGCATACTGTACGTTTGAGTAAGCTATTACGTGATTAACCGCATACAACTAATGTTAATACATAAAAATAAAAGTCATACACACATACATGCATGAAGTTTGTAAACGCGCTCATGCGTAGAAAGAAGCAAGCATCACAAATTCTTCCGTCACGAAGTGTTTTCTTCTTTACTACTATACCTACAATACTGAAACAAATTTCTTGCAAACAGTGTTGTTAACGTTTGTTTTATAAGATTTCGCTGTAGTAAAGCATTTGAAAAATCCCTCATGTCTTAAAAGTTCTTATAAGATGTCTTGTGCAGGACACTAAACCATATCATTACCCATAGAAGCAGTTGTTTCCTTGTTCTCAAGCATACACCTAATCCATCTCACATAAGCGTGATTAAGACCTTTTTGTCAAAGAGAACAATCTATTGCATCATATTTTGTATTATCAAATACGCTATTAATATCTAAAAAAGCACAAAACGGAATTTCCCCCCACCCATGAGCCCTCTCAATATTTGTAACAAGATGATGTGAGCATGCGCAGTCGATTTACTTTTATAATATGCATATTCAGCCCAACTATGAATAGCGAATCCCCGGGAGTTTTTTGCCTTTTCCCATTCCTTCTATTATGAATTTAAATTTCCCCGGGAGAAAACTCCCCGGGGAAAAAGTAGGTATTCTGAACATGAGGGAGAGGGAGAAAAAACTCCCTGGGAAAAAAGTAGGTATTCTAAATATGAGGGAGAGGGAGAATTTGTTGAGAGTTTTCTCCCCAAACATTTTGAAGGGAACTAATGCAAAAATTTAAAAATCATATTAATAAATGTTGCAAAACAAAAAAGTTTAAATATATACCGAATTATTATATTTCCCTTTTCTATTTTTGGATTTTTATCTAAAACCTGCGTACATGCACTTCAAAAACATAAACGACTTTTGTATTCAGGACAAATACTAAAACACTCAATTTTGTTTCCTTTAAGTTCACAAAATAGGTAATATTATCAAGTACGATAAGAAATACTTCATAAAATTTACAATTTCCTTTGTACACACAGTCCTTGGGAATTTAATCCATTTGCATCTACACCTGCGTCAGTTTTCACTCCACTTTCTCTGCACAAAGTTATGCCGTATGTCTGTGAATGGTTACACTGTTTATTTAATTTTTATTTAAACAAATATATTAACACGCAATCTTATTAACAATGAAAACATAAAATTTTTATTAAATTTCTATTGCAGAACTCTTGCGTTAGTGCAGAAAAATATGTAAACATTAAACAGCTGATACAGATTTTACTCTCTCCCGTATTTGCTTATTCCCCGGCTATTTAGAATAGGAGGATTATCCCCGGGAACAAATGATAGGGAAGATAAAAAACTCCCCGGGAATATTCATAATTGGGCTGATTGATTTACATGAAAGGGGCGGTATTCAAATCCGTCTATCTAATGTGCAGGTCAATTAGTCTCTCCATAGTTTTCAGTAAAGGATGTTAGCATAATTGGTCTGTATGATTTGGTAAAATTTCCTTGCCCATTTTAGGTATAAATACAACGTTAACTTTTCTCCACAACAGGGAGATGTGGCCGAAAATAAAACAAGGCAGTGTATCAATCAATGCACCTTTGCAAGAGCGCTGGAAAGATACCATTCCCTCTAGGAGCATTAAACGGCTGAAAAGAGGCAAACTCAGAATTTTCTTCAGGATTTCCTTTTGGATTTTCTAATTTTTGAACTATTAAAATTTTTTGGTATTAACATGTAAAAGAAATTAAAACTTTCAGATATATTTCCTGAATGGTATGATTCTTATAGTTATAGTTAAGGCTTCATTAGTCTTTACTTTCTGCTGCTGCTCGGTGATGTGCCGTTCTGCTTCTAACTTTGAGTACTTACTATTTCTGTAGTAACGTATCAGCTGTTTCTGACCAGAAGAGTCGCAGTTTTCTACTAAAGTTATGATTTTTGCATCGTCCATTGTTAAGTTTCAATATAAATTTATGTTTTTCTTGTAAAAATTTAAGTTTTTAAATTCTAAAAGCACAAGATTTTATTTATTTTAATTTTAACAGGTTGAACCGAAACAGAACAGAGCGAAACAGAAAAACTAAAGCTACGGTCACACTTGTCAAACATTTGCCCAAAAAAACGTAACCAACAAACACTAATGAAAAAAGATTTGATCCAGACGCGTGTTTATCAAATTAAACAGTTTCGAACACAACTAATAGATAATGCCATAGAATCCAGCACTATTGGCTACTCTTTCACTTGACAAACTTTTCTCTGAATTGAAAGATTTTGGATTAGCATTTAATGGTTACGTGTTTTTGGGCAAATGTTTGACAAGTGTGACCGTACCTTAACGACTTGTATTAGATTTCTATAAACAAAAAAGAGTCAGCTGATTCGTAACCGAACAGAAAGTAAAAACTAATTCTGCCTTAAATTGGTTCAACCACTTAAAAATTACAAAAAACATATTGATTATTGAGTTCTTCTTTCCGCTTTGATATTAGTTGAAATTCACATTTATTTAAATGCAAGTTTAACATAATAACTCTAGTTGTTCTAAGAAATTTTTGGATAAAGGTTCCCTGATGATCTCAATTTTTAATAAAACAATATTTAACGGTATAAGTAAAATAATAATTTGGCCATAACCGCCAAAAAAAAAAAAGCATAAGCAACATAATTTTCGTACTTAATTCGTCGTTGACCAAAACCGAATATATGTCGGTTAAGCTTAACTTAATTGAAACAATTCTCAAAAACAATCACCAATAATAAAAAACATTCAATTGCTTTAGTGAGTCAACTAACGAATTATGCTATAAATGATTTATTTATTTCTAACTGACTTAAAAAAAAGTCAATTAAGCGAAAATTATTATAGCTGTAAGCTTAAAAATGAGTCTTGTAAATTCTTTTTTAATTCAAAAATCTTTAGATAATTGTGTTTTTTTATGATATACATATTTATTGCAAACATTAATTAAAATTAAACAAAACATATATTACATTTAAAATTACATATAATCGGGGAAAAGGGGCATTAGGTTATCGGTCGAATTCATGTCAAAACAAAGTTCAGTCATTTGCATATTTGTTTAATACATAAAAGGCGTTTTAATGTTGTCCTCGTGGTAGATTTTAACATCCTTGACCATAAGATTGGGCATTGAAATTACTCTTTCTAAATCGGTGATATCACAGTGCAAAGGATAATTGAAAGGCAAATTGTCAAGCAACAAAGTGTTCAAGCCATAGTATCTCTGAGTGTCGATGATATCAGCAGAACGTTGCACGGGGGTAATGACAGTAATCAATTGCATAGGCAAACCGGTAGTGCGGCCACGAGGCAACAAAAGGCGATGGGGGAACAAAGTGCTTTGGCCAACTAAAAGATCCTGTTGCAACATGGTGTTGCCGTCTAGGGCTTGCATAACAAGTTGATAGATTTTTGTAAGAGGAGTGGTATCGCGACCAGTTATGGTAATGTCTTTGGAGTTGAGTTTCAAGGTGTTGCGACCTTCTTGTAATTCAACTGTGGTAATGTCCAAAACAATGACGTTTTGGCGTCTTTCTACCATGGGCATGATGTTGTTCTGTCCATCGACCTTGGGTACCAACAAGTTGCGTACTACGACTTGTTGTTGACGGTCTGAGGTGACATCGATTTTAATATTGAAGGATTTGTGGTTAAGACGAGGTACACGGCCTACTACTATTTGTTTATTGCCTTGTTGGTTCACGCTGTTGTCGTTTAACAAATTGGTTAGATCAACATCGGTCTGTTCCAAGTATGTTTGGAATTTATCAACTTCAACATTGTTGATGTTGACACCCTGGGTGGTGTTGATGAATTCTTGACGTTGGGCGAATAGTTGTTGTACTTTTTGGTCCACTACTTTAACAATGCCAGCCAAGAGGTATTGAGCAGCCTCATTTTCTAACATATTGACAATTAAGCCTTTACGTTGTTGTTGGTTTGTTTGTTGGAGTACGTCATACAATATTTCGGTTAAGCCAAGTTCTTGAACTTGACCAGCCAACATAAGACCGATTTCGTTGATCTGTTGTTGGTAGGATAAAACGGAAATCTGACCGATTCTTTGTTGCAAGGCAGTGTTGAAACGTTGGAGGATGTTTTCAATGTAGTTGATAGTTTGTACATCAACTCTGTTTCCTACCAAGTTCTTGCTCGATACAATACCACGGCCAATGTTATATTGGGTTTCATCGATCAATTGAGGTTGACCCAAGGCAATACGTTCAATGTTGAGACGAGCTACCAATTGTTGAAGGGAGTGCAACACAAATCTACCGTTAATGGTACTGGTCTGGCCAAAGTTCTGCTCGTGATTGATAACGCTGCGTCTCTGACGACGGCCACGAGTTTCAACGCCCTTGTTGATATAGTCAGTACCACGTACACCTAAATAATCGTCTTGTTTATCAAAACGGTCAGTGTTCCAGTTCTTTTGTTCATCAAGGTAAGATCTTTGTTTGTTCATGTAGTCTTTTTGGTAGTCAGTGTTGTATCGATCGTTCACATCACGAGCAATGTCATCTTGAATGTTGCCTGCACAACGTCCTCCAGCGCAATTGTTGAGCTTGCGACGGTTTATGTATAATAAACGTTCGTCATTGACGTTGGTTGTGGGCAAGTATGTGTCTAAGCGTTCACCATTGCGTTGACCAGTCCAGCCGCGATTCCACACTGAATCTTGTTCATTTTGGTATGCTTGTCTTTGACCAATTGGACCACGAGTTATAGCGTTAATGAAATCATCAGAACCTACACCTCGTTTCGAGGAATATCGGTTGATATTGTCGTAAGTTTGTTGATTCTGGTAATCATTATAGTAGTTGTAGTCACGGTTCTTGTTCGTGTAGAAGTCGTTCTCATCATTGTAGATGTTGCGAACACCATTTCCATCGGCATTCATGTAACGGTAGTTGTTAATCTTTTTGATATAATCAGTGTTTACATCGTCATCATCATTGTAGTATTTGGTTTTTTGGCGTTCATCATTGAAGTCAGCAGGGACAACACGACGTCCTCCAGAGATATAGTCATCTTCATCGTAACGATTGCCGCCCATGTTTACAATAGTGTTGGGATTACTGCGACGTCTGCCAACAAACAATAAACGAGGGTCATTTACACTGACGGTATTGATACCACGTTGTCCTTCTTGGGAATTGCTGCGTCCCATGTAGGTGTTGCCGAGTTCTTCATCAAAATTGTAGTTATTGTTAAGGCGTCTTCCTCCCATTAAGTAATCGTTTTCATCTCTAATGTTTCCAAAGCGTTTGGCACCAATGTTAACACGGTTCTCATTTTCAAAATCCTTGTCTAAGCCAAATCTGTTTTGACTTCCGTACAAGTTTTGGTTGTATTCATCATCACGCAAATATTTTCCTCCAGTCGAAAAACGGCCGGTCTCAACATCGCCTTGTACGGTACTAACGCGTCTGCCACCAACAATATTTTCGTAACGAGAGTTGACATCGTAATCGTTATCTCTTCTGCCAAACATGATATTTGCAGTGTTATAGCGTCTTTGGCTGTCAATTCCCATGTTGTTCCTGTTTCTTAATGTATCTTTGTTCAATAAGAGTTCGCCAAACATGACACCGATGTAAGATTTAAGTCCAAAATCTTGGCTTAATAATCCATTGCTGGGTAGAGAAATGATCATTTTGTTTATCTGGGTGTCGTCCTGTTGCACTACATTGCCATTCACAGTTTTACGTAATGCAATTTGCTTGTGGAGTTCGCGCCAGGGCATCCAGAATTGGGATTTGTTTAGGATGTCGAAGAAACCAGTGGGTTGTTGTTGTTGTTGGTCTGCGAAGCGAGAGTTTAGAAGGAAATTGCCACGTCCCATACCCATAACATCCATTAATTGGGGTCGAACAGTTGCGAATCCGGTATCCAAATGACGTACCTGATCAATAACATTGTCCTTAACAAAAAGCTGAGGTAAGATTTCATACAAAGCAGGAATAACCAAATTGCGGGTGTCTTGGCGTTCACCTAAAGACGTAGCGAAGCAATAGGCAAAAATTTCGGTGTTAATATTCTGACGGCCATAAACAACCAGACGTTTGTAGGTATCGAAATCTCTGGCAGCAACCAAAAGTCTATAATAGCCAACAGCTTGTTGCATGTGGTAGTCATCATTGATGTTGCAAATGGTTTGTTTGCCCAACATTTGATTGTTATTAATCAAATCCAAAACCATCTGCATTTCTTGAGTTAAAGGCTAAAGCGGTGGAATTAAGAACCAAATTTATGTATGTATATTCTAGTACTCGAAGAGTTTTTAAAATTTCAACTTACACGCACGTAAAGATCTTCATTTGTAATAATTCTACGGTCGTCCAACATCAACAAATCCTGCTGTTGCAAAGGTGCATAAATATCACGTACAATGTCCAAAATAAACTTTTGACACAAAAGCTCATCTCTAGTCAAAGCATTGCGTTCACCAAAGCCGCCTCTGATTCCTTTAAGAAAGCACACGCACGCGATATACATGTGAACATCTTTTTTAATTTGCGACACAAAAACTTACCCTGAACAGTTTGCAGTCCTAAACCACCCATAGTATCGAGGTATACGCTTCCTCGGTCCATTATAACACCACTGGCCACAAGGCTGACCATGCCAAACAAAAATAAACCAATACGTTGCATGACTTTTTTTCAACTTCACTTATTTTTCTATGTCTTAAATAGGAAAATAATTTATTTCGATTATTGTTATTGCTGTTGCGCGCTCTTCAAGATGCGCCTTGCAAATGACTGTGCTTTTCACTTTCTCTACATCAGTATTTATACCCGTAAACTGTCGATATTGTATTATCAGCAGCCAAAAATATTTTCTTCATTTAATTAATCACCACCAAAAATTGTTATTCTTTTTGCCACTTTATCAATTAGATTTTGACTTTTACAGGTCAACTGATTTACCATTTCTACAGGGGGGCAAGGAGAGATGCTTGCTATTGTTTAATTTGCAATAAATGCAGTATTATTTCTTTTTAGATTATTACTTTGTTTATATTTTCGTTTCACATTAAGATGAGAAATATCTTAATATAAAAATTAACAACAAAGTAGCAACAAGTCAAATGATATTTTGAAATTTTTTTAAATTAATTTCTTCGCTTAAAGTATTTATTTGTTTGTCCCCTTAATCAGTATTGAGATTCTTGCAAAAATGCTTGTAGTCCAGTTGTTGCTACGGCAAAAGTTGTGATGCTGGAATTTTAAAACTCTTAGATGAGACATTCAAACAAATGTTTAAATGTTTGTCTGAAAAGCTTCCAGAGCACTGAGGTAACATATCTATATACATACATTTAATTGAAACTAAATTATTTTTAATGTGTAGTTTCTGCACTACAAGCAAGCGATATGTCTAGAAAATTATTATAGGAATTGCTCAAATATTTTAGTGTTTTCCATATAGTTTTTTACACAAGTCGCTTGCTTGCATTGTGAAAACTACAAATAATTCTTTGGAGCCAATTTTTGAAGTCGTTAAATTTTTTCATAGAAGTTTTATTTCTAGCTTAGTTTAGTAAAATTTTAATTTTCCCTGAACTTGTTGAAATAGCTGAAAGTAGGTCCCTTTTTTTCTCACCTTAAATATGTGTAAACGTAAAAGCCTATTGTAAGTATATCGAAAGTTTCGTAGGAATAGATGCATATTGAATTTAAGAGGGCGTGGTTCGGCACACTTAAGAATTAAAAAACTCAATGTTAGTGCAAAGTTTAGTTGAAACCGGGCTTGCATCAATTTTAAAGGGCGCGGTTAGCCCACTTTCTTAGTCCCTCTTATTAACTATTTTTATTTACTAGGTCTTTTAGGGAATCTGTCGAGAACATCTAGACAGGCACAAATTTTTTTTAGTATTATATTGACGTAACGTCGACAAATAGTTACATAACACGAGAGAATATAAGATCACGTCATTCTCAGAGGTGGGTGCAAGAATTCGTATAAATCGGTTGGATAGAATTACATAAAATATCGTTACCTTAACATAGAAAGGCTCTAACTGATTATTTTTTTTGAAATCGAGATTTATACATTATTCGATACATTACATTTTTTTCTATCGAAATATACAAAAAACTCGATTTGAAAAAAAAATAATTCTTGCGAATTAGCAACGCAGCCGAAGTTAAAGTTAGTATTATATAAGGCAACTTTGTTCGGTTGCCTAAAAATGATCAGATATACGATAATGTCAAATTATATACATATACATATATTTGCTTCTCTATTGGAGCATAGAGCGCCAAAATGACAGATTGGCAATTGAAAATAATGTAAACAGATCTTCAAAATAGAATAAATATAAGCGCTAAGAAATTGTTAAGTATAAGCACCTTTACTTTACAATTATTTATCATAAAGAATAAATAAATAAATAAATTTTTCAATGAAGAAAATAAAGTATAAAATTTGTCATCTATTAACCGCAAAAATTCTTTAGAATTAACGTTTCTAACTAACATATTTTACCTTTAGAGCATATTTTTGCCTTCCCAAAGAAGGAGTAGTTTGTTTAATTAAATTAAATTTTTTTTTAATATTACCAACTAAAATTTTATGGGTGATTATACTATTGCACCCCGGCAACTGAAAATAACAACTGTTGCTGCTGTCAGTTGCCATACGTAATAGCGTTTTGGTAACTCAAGTTCGGTTGCCATCCATAATAGAGCCAATAATACTAAAATTTAAGGACCATGAAGGGCCAGACGAGTTGACTACGTGAATTGCGGAAACAGGAGTTTAAAATTTATTTTCATTTAACTAAATGTGACAAAGTTTTCTCTAGTTATTTTATTATATGTATATAGTAGAGCCTTTTCATTTTGGCTATAACGATAAATCTGTAAGACTATACTTTTTCCAGTTGTAATTCAGAAAACATCAATTGTAATTTGTACTTGTCAATTTAAATTCAGAAAGCGTCAATTGTAATTTAGATTTATAAATTTTAATTCAGAAAGCATCAATTGTAATTGAGGGGACAAATTACGTCATTCGATATCGATCGAAATTTTGTATTGTTTCTATATAAACTCCATAGAAATAATTGAACATTTCATTCAATATCGATTGTATTTTCAATTCTTATAAAATTAAACATTTTCATTAATTAATGTGATTTTGTAACAAATACAAAAAAAACCAAACTATACTTTAGCTAGGGCAATACCAAAATTTTTCTGTGCCGCCACGCACTTCATCAGAACCCATGTCTATCGGTTAGGGCAGAGATTGGTGCTGATGAAGTGCGTGGCTGCACAGAAAAATGTCGGCATTTGATTCATTCCAAAAGAATTGAAAATACTGATTCAGAAAGTATTCCTGATTAAAATTAATTTTAATTCAACTAAATTTAAATATGTATCAGGCATACGAAAACTTTACAATTCAATGAGATGTATTGATGGTATAGTGTTGGGGCCTTGAAATCGAAAGTAAGGGCCTAATTTTGTAAAACGAAAACGATAAACGTTGACAAATTTTGTATGTATTTTGTTTTTGTAATTTATATTTTTCCATATAAAATTTGTCAACTCTTAACGTGTTCGCTTTACAAAATTTGGCCTTAATCAATAATAATAATAATTATAATAATAATAGTAATAATAAAACAAATAATCCCCCTTATTGTGAATGGCGTCGTCGACGTCACATCAAGACGACAGCAAAAATTGTCACTTTTCTAGTATTTATCGACAACGATTGACTACTATTAATATGCTATATTAATTTACAAAACCTTAGAGATTAGTAAGAGATAGTTAATAGGATCCAATTGTTGCCGATTATTGTCGTAATGATGCGACGTCGACGACGCCATTCAAAATAAGGGGGAATAATAAAAAATTTTCTTAATTAATTAATTTGTATGATTTGTGTATGATTTTGATTTTGCTAATCACCTCTAAAGAAGAAATAAATAAATAAATAAACAGAAGAAGCTATAATTTCATAACTGAGAAACAAAATTTAAAAAAAATTAGTCAGTTGCAGCATCACTCCATAAAAAGCGCAGAGCTGTATGATGAGCTGAAACTGCCCTCTGTTGACCAAAAGTTCTACTACCAGCAGAAACTTAGCAAAAACAAAAAAAAACATAATTTGAAGCTTAATTATCTTAATTATTCAGAATATTATTTTTTTGAACTTTTTATCTATTTGATTTTCAATAACTCAAATATAAATAGTCCAAACTGAGTTTCATGAATTAAACTTTTAAACTAAATGAGAATTATATGCAATACGATATACAGAGTACATACATATGTACATATAAATATAAATATTTATGTACGTAAACATGTACATATGTAAATCATTTTTATTCTGAAACGTTTTTATATTTACTACCAACTACTCGTTCCAAAAAAGCTTAAGCCACATAATTTTCAAGCATTATATTTTTTTACGAAAATCGTTTATTTACGATTGTAGGTAGTCGATTTTGGTAAAAAAAAAACAACGTTAAAAAAATTAGTCGTTTAAGCTTTTTTGCGGTTATGACTCCTAGTGATATGCATAAAAATTAATATATTAACTCAGAATTTTTAAAATTCATTTAACACAATGGAAGGAGAGCCCATTTTTATTTTCCAAGAACAAAAAAAAAAATATTGAAGACAACAAAAAAAAAAATATTGAACTATAAAAAGAGTAATAGAGGGTCATCTAAACGATTTCCAACTACGCCAGAGTTGCACGTTTTGAAACAAATTCCCTGGATGCCTTTTCCTTATTGGTGAAGCGAGCGTAACTAAAATAAATAAATTTCAAAATATTTAAAACAACAAAATTCAATTATTTAAAAACTACTTACGTTTTTTGGTATTTAGCCACATCCATCGGACTTAAAGATGGTCGGGTGGTATTGAAGGCTTCAATTAAATGTTTCTGCTTGACAAAAACTTTTTCGGGAAGCTTCTAAAATAAAATTCATAAAATTTAATACAAAGACAAACGCCAAAAATTGCACAGAATGTGAGTGCAAGAGAATTAAATACAATGTGAAGTGTTAAGCGATGATATGAAAAACTTCAAGTTATTGCACAAACATACACATACACGTGTACTACATACGCAGCCATTCATTGAAAGGAGTAAACAATTTCTTTATTAACCACACATCTGCCCAAGTTAAGCATTATCCGTTTTAGGTTTCCGTTTCATTTTATCAATACTCACCGCGCCTTCCGTTAAAATTCTAGCGATATTCGTATTTGAAAAAACTTTTGCTCACTTTGAACTAAACGATCCTGTGATCAAACAAGAAAAACTCTGTAACAAAAGTCCACTAACTTTATTACTGCTGCACTATGGTCGTGCTTTGCTCAATCCCATGTTAATTTTTTCTTTCTTTCGAAAGTCAAACATTTCAAACTCTTTCATATTTTGTAACTTCCTGCTATAGGAAGGTACTGATTTTACCCCAATTTCATCATATTTCGATGTTTTGGGGTCCTGGAAGTCGATTCTGACTATTTTCGCGAAGATGTCCGTATGTATGTATGTATGCGCGTGTGTTTTTATGTGTGTATGTAAACATGTCGTTACTTTAGAACGGTCAATGGACATAATTGACTTCCAGGACTTCAAAATATCGAAATATGATGAAAACTCGATTATCGCAAATTGTTGCAAAACCAGTAACTTCCTACAGAGGGAAGAGGAGAAGGAAGCCGATCGGCTGTAAGCCGGCTAACAGGCACCGCTGGCAATTTTGTGAGGAGTCATACAAATGTAGGCGGATAGTTTTCGGCTTAGCCGCTTTTCTAAAAAAAAAACCCTTTTTTAAAACAACGGAAAAGTATGTGCCCGCTTCTGATATTAACGATAGCTAAGAGATTTTGTTCAGCCGACACACACTAGCCGCCGTCGTCGTAGGTACTTTTGGCTAGCCACCGCCGTCGACCAAGCAGTACCGGCTTCGTTTTCTGGCGGGAAGCTAAAATGTCTATCCTTAAATATCTAATTTGAATACGAGTATAATGAAAATATTTTTGTTTCATAAATCATTTACAACTCTATATTTATTTTTATATAAATATTGTGAAAAATAAGAGTGAATATTTTATAAAAATATGTAGATATCGAGTTAACTATTATTTCAATAGTAATATTTATAATACACATGGAGTATTATTTATTATTCCTTAAAAATAAGTGTTTTTATTTTAATTTTGTGTTTTATATCGATAGCCTAGTTGTGCTAGTCTCTTCATTTTCATTTTTTTTTTGCCTAATAATTAGTCTTTGTATTTGGAATGTTGATTTGTTTCTTTTTTTCGCTTAATCTAATTTCTTAATTAAAAATTAAAATTAATTACTAATTTAATCTCATTTCTTTAGATTTCTTTCAATTCTTTGTCTGCTTTCTACTAATTAATTAAATTTATAGGTATACTGATATCGAAGAGAATTTTCACGAAAATTGTCTGCATCTGAGTCTTCATCACTGGAAGAAGGTGGTGTCTCTAACATCGGCATAGACAAGTCCAAATATTCTTCGTTGGAAGTTGTGCTAGTCAATTGTAAGATTTTGTCTAGATTTTCCACTATCTCACTAAATGTGGGTCTGGCAGTGGAATCAAAATGCCAACACTGGCGCATTAGCATGTAAATATTTAGTGAGCAGCGTGGTGGCTTTTCCATACGTTGTCCCGTTATCAAGTAGCTGTAAAGCTCTTCGGCGGACATTATATTCGGATAAGGCTGTTCGCCGTAAGTCATTATTTCCCATAGTAAGACACCGTACGACCAAACATCCGATTGGGAATCATAGAATTTTTCTTGCAACGATTCGGGTGCCATCCATTTGATCGGTAAACGACCGTTGGTATTCTTGCGATAATAGTCGGTGTCTTGAATGTCACGAGCCAGGCCAAAATCTGCTATTTTCATAACATAGTCGTCGCTAACGAGTACATTACGAGCAGCTAAATCACGGTGAATGCACTGCAATTGTGTCAAGTTTTATTAGTTACCAATTCAATATATAAGACATGCTTAAAGACCAGCTTGATTTCAGGCCCATCAAAAACTTCAATTAGCTTTCATTCAAAAGTCACTTTCTAAAATAAGTTTTCTTTTCAAAAGCATCGTTATGCAAAATGTACTTTTTCTTAAAAGGTACAAATTTTTTTAAGAGTAACTTTCTAAAAAGTACTTTTCACTAGAGAGAATTTAAAAAAAATGTACTTTTTAAAAAAATTTACGCTTTAAACAGGTAAATTTTTTAAAAGATATTCAGGTGTGTGATGAAAAACGATTTAGACACAAAATCAATTTGAAAACGATAAAAAGCGCGATGTGTTTTCTATAGGCGTTTTGTCAATCATTTTAAAATTTGTTTTTAATGGTTTTTCCAAAAAATTTTGATAAATTTCTTTTCACAGTCCTATTATATGGTTTAAATAGTATCTTTTAGTGTACTTTTTAGAAGTCAGCAGTTTGAGATTGGCTCAAAATAAATCGGAAAAGACATTTTTAAAATGTACTTTTATCAAGAAGTACTTTTTAACAAGTACTATTTTTTCCAAAAGTTCCTTTTTTTTTAAACACAAACACAACTCGCAAAGCAATTAGCTTGACTGCGAAAAACACCCAGGGTCTAGGGTGGGAATCGAACCCACGACCTCTGGACTGAGCGGCTAGCATCGCTACCACTCAGCCACAGGGGCACCCTACCACTCAGCCACTCTTTATAGTATACTTTTTTTTTTGAAGTACTTCTCTTAAAGCGTACTTTTTTAATGAGTACTTTTTACAAAAGGTACTTTTTTCAAAAAGTGCTTTTCAAAATAGATACTTTCTAAAAGTTAAAAGGTACTTTTTAAAATATTAAAAAGGTACTTTTGCAGGAGGTCCTTTTTTTCAAAGGATAATTTTTATAGCAAATGTACATTTTTGAAATGTACTTTTTTTTTCAAAATATACTTCTTTAAATTATTCTTTATTTTATTTTTTTTTTCGAACATTTTGAAAGGAAATTTTTTATGGTACTTTTTTAAAAGGTATTTTTTAAAGGGTACTTTTTTAAAAGGTAATTTTTTAAAATGTACTTTTTCAAAAGGTAATTTTTTTAAAAGGAACTTTTTTTAAAAGGTACTTTTTTTAAAGGATACTATTTTTAAATGGTACTTTCTTAAAAAGTACTTTTTTGATCAGCATTTTTTTAAAGGTACTTTTTTAAAAGAAACTTTTTTAAAAGGTACTATTTTAAAATGTAAATTTTTAAAGAGTACTTTTTGTAATTTACTTATTTTATTTTTTTTTTAATTTACTTTCTAAAGATACATCTGTTTTAAATTTCTTTCTTCTTCTTCTTTTTTAAATCTACTTTTTAAAAGTTTCTGTTGTTTTAAGATACATTTTTAAAAATATACTTTTTGCAGTAAATTTTTCTTGTACTTTTTTTTAAAACGAACGTTTTTTGAAAGGTGCTTTTTGCAAAAGTATTTTTAATAGTATCTTTTAAAAAGGTACTTTTTAATAGTATCTTTTAAAAAGGTACTTTTTAATAGTATCTTTTAAAAAGGTACTTTTTTAAAGAAAATTTTTTAGAGGTACGCTTTTACAATGCACTTTTGTTAAAGTACTTTTATAAAAATGTATTTTTTCAATTGAATTATTTTTACTTTTAAAAGGTACTTTTTGGTTAAGTACTTTTTTTAAAGGCACTTTTTGTGAAAGTACTGTTTTGAAACGGAACTTTTTAAAGATACATTTCTCCTTTTAAGAAGGTAATTGCTTCAAAAAATACTTTTGGAGCAGGAATTTTTAAAATAATTGTTTCAAAAAGTACTCGTACGTCGTTTAAGCATACTTTTAAAAAATACTTTTTTTTAAGTATCAGATCTTTCTGGATAATTTTTGAAAAATTATCATTTCATTGTGGAACAGTTTATCTGAAAAATCCTTTTAATGTGATTTTTAAATGCAAGTTATTAAAACTAAATTTTTAAAGTGCTTTTTGTTGAGGTTTTTAAAATTTCACAGAGGTCTAAGGTTCAAGCCAGTCTACTAAATAAAAAGCTTGAGTTTTATGCACTTACCCTTCGTGAGGCCAAATACTCCATGCCCCTGGCAATCTGGAAGGCAAACGATATTAAATGTTTTTCCGTTAAATGTGTCTTATCATCCATATATTCGCTATTTCTTTTCAGGCTGCAACTACCCCAACCCGACAGAGGACGATTCTTCTTCAAGAAATCCTTCAAGTTGCCATGTGGAGCAAATTCCACTATCACCCACAAGGGACCATTTTGACTGCAACAACCCAGCAAGTTGATAATGTTGATATGTTTGCCAATCATTTTCATAACTTCCATTTCGCGCACTAAACTCGCCATGTCAGCATCGGTGTGCTCCTCTTTGACCATTTTAACGGCTACGATAGTTGTGGCTGCACCATTCGAGGAAGCTCGGGGCAAACTACTAGCCTGAGCCATTACCACCCGCCCAAAAGCGCCCTCTCCCAAAGTGGAGCCCAGCGCCAGCTGACTGCGTGGTATTTCCCAATTAGAATCCAAAGGAAATTCATACTCATTAAAGCCTTGCGAAGGATCCGAATTGGAAGAAGTTGTAAATGTAGTGCGTTGCTTTTCAATTTTGATAACAGGCATTTGCAGATCGCAGGAACTTCCCTCGGAGGGCGGAGGTTTGTATATGATAACTTTTTTTGTCCACTGATGCACGGTCTCTATGCGTTGCTTAAGCAGCTTTTCATGTTTCAAATTCCGCATGACATAGATAACAAATATAGTGCCGAGAAGGAAGAGTAATACCACTACTATGGCCACAGCTGTAATCGTGACCGGATGGCTACGCTGCAGCACATCCCTTTGAGGCAGTTTGTCCACAACTTTCATGTATGCACTAGCTACTGTCTGGCCCAATGAACTGGCCGCTACACAGGTATACCAGCCCTCGTCTTCATGCGTTACCTTAGTAAAGTTTAATATATTTGGCTTGTCTTGATCACGCTCCAAAATCACCACATCATTTGATAACAATCTTTGATCATTAGAAAAATTCGGTACCACTTTTTCCAATTTCTCTATGGACTCATTTCTCTTGGTGTATTTAAGCCACACAATGTACGGCTCCAAATCCGAAACCACTCTGCATTCCAAATAAGTGCTGCTGTTGGTTAGTACGGTTTGATTTTGTGGAAATTTATCGCTGATAATGGGACGAGAACGCAAACGATCGGAAACGGTGACTTTAGTGGAATGTTCTATGCAGCCTAGAGCATTGCACACGCTACATTTGTAAACGCCCGAGTCCTTGGTAATGGCATCATCCATTTGTATGGACCATTTTTTGTAGCTAACCTTGCCAATGTGTCTTTCTATTTCGGTGTTATTGCGAGTCCAGGTAATGTTTGGTGCGGGATGGCCATTTGCGGGACATACTAATTGTATGGAGCTTCCCGAAGGCTTATGCATGTGGTCTACTAGTTTATTAAGGTTTTTAAATTGGGGTGGCTTCTCCTCTTCTATGTCGCTGTTTTTATTGTCCGAATCATGATCCAAGGACTCATCATTGTCATTTTGTTCTAGAAGATTAAGAGTATTAAACTCCACAGAAGGTACGGTAATGGCCAAATTTTTGGCATCTTCCCCCGGTTCAAGAGTATCATTAAGAAATGTCTCTTGGTTTAAAACGGAGAGATAAAAGCTGGCCGCAGCTTCTCCCAGACTATTTGCAGCTATACAAGTGTACCATCCTTGGTCGGCATCCTGAACACTGCCCAATCTTAAAATATAGGGCTCATCTAAGCGCGTTAATAGTTTGAGAGCATTAGGGTTATGAGCATACTCAAATGTTTGATCTGCGGTAAAGTTTAAAAAATCCGTATGATAATACCACACAATGTGGGGCTCCAAAGCCGAAATAACATCACATTCAAACTTGACATTCTCATCCGCCATAACAGTTTGATTCACTACCGAGCCTTCACGTATGACAGGTGGAGAGCTTTCTCGCTCTAACACATTTAAAACGGAGGAACGATAAATGCAACCATAAATGTTGCATATAGCACAGGCGTATTCGCCAGAGTCTTGACTTTGCAAGTCGTGCACTGAAATCGACCATTTTTTGATTTTATATTTAGAGGAATTATTATCCAAAGAGCGATTATTAAAAGTCCAAGATACATTGGTTGCTGTTTGAGAGTAGGCGAAACAATTGAAAATTGCAGTGCCGCCCGAATACTTTTGTGTGGTATTGTACAGCTGGTTAAATTTGAATTTTGGTGGATCGTAAAGATTTTCTTCAAAATTATCCACTTCTGCACTTGATGTCGGGACCGGAACAACAGCTTCTTTGGTCAATGGCAATGTCACATGTTTTCTATTCACATCTTCCTTTAACTTGCAAGTATTTTCTTTGGTAAAATTGTTGCATACATTTAGACTGACATTCGCCCATTTAATGTTATCGAATTGTTTATTTGGTATTTGTGAAAGACAGCTGTAAATGCCCGCTTTCTCATTCGAAATTGATTTGATTGCAAACGTACGATTGGTATGCAAGTATTGTTCATTGTGATACCAAATGGGCTGAGCAAAGGGACATAAGATATCCAAAGACTGGCCCTCTCTTAAGTGCAGCGTTTCTACTACATCGGTTTTTAATACAATTTGATGTAAGTCATCTAATGGCAAAATACTTTTACTATGGCCACATGGTAGCAGAGCGAATGATAATAAAAGCAATTGCATAAAACTAAATTTTCTTCTACTCCTTTTTATATCCATTTCCTGGTCTGCGCAAATAGTTCTGTTGTAGGAATATTTTCCCTCCCCACCTCTAACGTGAAACAGGAAGACTATTTTATCTCGCTTCTGTTTTCTATCTTCTTTTCAGCAATAAAAAAACATACGCTTTTAAATTAAATCATAGTTAAAATGACGACATTTTTCATTTTCAGCAAGGTTTCTATTAGATTTGTTGCTTATTTATTTATTTATTTTAATTCAGTTTCTGTTGGGCTGTGTTAGCTGCTTGCTGCTCAATCGATTATTTATGTAGAAAACAGTATGTGCTTTGCCTTCATAATGAGCTTTGTGTACGACGTTTCCAAGCGTAGTTTAAATTTCAATACGTTTCGGAATTGTATTCGATAGTTTAAATATTGAGTACAACCTTAAGTTGTGCTCAACTTTAAGTTACACTCAATTTTTTTTTATAAATAATATATTAGATCTTAGTTAAATGAAATTTTGTGTTGAAAAGAAATCTCTTTAATGTATTAGTTAAATTTTTATTACTTTGAATCCTTTATTTTCTTTAAAATTTGTATTATTTGTTTATTTGAATACTTCGTTTTTGGTGTTTTTCAATTATTAAAATTGTGTTTAAAAAATTTTGCTAAATATCACGTTCTTCACTTTTATGGCCCGTTAATGCCACACTTGATATTTTATTAATGTTTTATCGAGCGTTTCAATATTCAAGTGCAGACTTTAAGTTTAACCTCTGCGCTCTCAAAACGCCAAAATTTGTGGTTTCTTGTACATTGTACATACATATGTACTTCTTCTTCTACTCTTGCTTTTCACATTAAGTTTTTTTGTTTGTTTTGCGTTTACTTCCGTTTTTCTACACACACACACACAAACACATACTATTAACTAAACTAAAAGGCTTAATTACAAACAATTAAATAACTTTTAACGATCGATACCGTCTTAACCAAGAGCTCAAATGCGACTAACGACTTAAACGTATTCAAAACTTTTAGCCTACCCGGGTTTTAAGTAAAAAAATAATAATAAAAAGCAAAACGAACAAAGGCACAAACAAGCACCAAATGTCAAAAAATATACATATACACTGAATTACACACACACACACACACACACACGCACGCATAGAATAACAAATGCCTTGGGAAAAAAGCACTTGTCATTTTGAACGCAACGTCACGAACGGATCGTCACCAGTTAAATAAACACACGCACACACACACACATATGAACACTTACGGACACAGAAAATTAACATTATGTTCTGCATTAAAGAAGAAAGAAACCACCAACTCTCAGCCAATAAGAATACAAAGAATTACTTTGTGCAAGATATGCCAAGAATATATTAATCCTTGCTACTCCTGCTTCCTTAACGTTTTATCTACGGAGAAAAAAGACTTGCCACTACCTGTGTGTTTTTCTAGAGATATGAAGACTGCTTTGAGTATTGTTTGCTACTTAGAAAAATGTGCCCGCATCTCCTTTTGAATAATAGCTAGAAGTACAGTGAAGGCTAAAGTAATTGGTATGGTTAACGGGTAGATAAAATAAGAATTTTCAAAAATTATTTAAGCTTCATTCAATTCAGCGCAACTCATTACCCCAGCAAAAATATTCATCTACCTGGAAGCAGATTGGTAAGGGAGAGAGAGAGCACAACTCTCCCTTACCAACCTGCTTCGGTATCACTTGGTAGCTCTCCAGGTATGAGCTTCTGAATACATATTCGATATGCAGAAAGAAGCCCATACCTCATGCCTTTTTTATATTTATTACATATTAAATTGAATTGAAAACTATGGGCCTGTTTGTCAATGTCGACAACGTTCGACTTGTCGCACGCTTACATTCAAAACAAAAACAAATTTTAAAACTTTGATTTTGTTTCAAATGTAAGTGTACGACAATTCCAACGTGTTCGACATTGACAAACCGTCCCTATATTTACACTACAACGTACATTCATCAAATACTTTTTGTTCGCTCATTGAATCAGGAGTCCATCCCAGGATCTCCGTATGTTAGGCTAGAACACTACACACTGACCTACCGAAGCACATATTTATTTTCGTACACAATTCATCATCATTCGCTTACGTTAATGCATCCTCGTAATGCAGATGAGATGCACTGTGTGTTTTTCCGCATCTCCGAAGAGTTTTTTTTTTGTATAAGTGCTTACTTTTACCAAATTTATTTTTGCTGGGTTATTATTTATTTATAGGTTAAGTTATGTTTGAAAGAGGGGCAATTAATATGGACCCAATCCGTTTCGAATCAGACTTATGCTTTTTTTAAAGCATGTTGTGCGCCTTAATAGGAGATATTGGGGAGATACCCCATAAAAATCATATAAAACTATTAAACTTATTCAGGTTGGGAAACTTTAGTTTCCTCACTATACTTTCTTACAGTTTTCCAGTGTGAATACCTAAGATATTTCATATCCGAAATATTTTCCAGTTGGTACATTTGTCTTCTAATTTGACTAATTTATTTATAAAAACATGGTTGACAGAATTCTGAGGTAATGTGCAGCTTGGGTTCGGAGACTAACGATTCTTTTTGCTTTTTTTTTTTGCCAAGTATATATGTATAATGCAGAGGAAGAGGTAATGGCAAATCGTGCGTATTAGGCCAGTATAAAGTCTGCATGAAGTTTGGTCCTGATGGAACTTATACCTATAGAACAGAATAGGGGGAAGATCTGGTCCAAAGACCGGCACTACAACACATTAAGCTATGTTGCGTTATTATGTAATTCGATTCTAAACGGAAACTGTTCGAATTTGTATGTTATTAACATTACAATTCGAACAAATTTCCGTTCGAACCCACCCTGTATAACTCCCCTTATGAAAGTCAGCACAGAAATTGGAGAAACACGCCTAATATCATCTGAACACAGAAACTCTGACTGAAAAACATGACTTCTACTATTGCATCAGACGGTACATTCGCAAAGAATGTGTGCGTTGTCTCATCATTCTCTAAACATAAACGACACAGAGTTTAGTTCGGTGTAAAGTTACAATAAAGAAAACCAGTAACAAACCGTAAATCGTTCTTGTTGGGGTTCAGGATGCCGCTATATGAAAGTGGCTGCATCAATGCTGTGGCCAGGTATCCAGTAAATGGAAACTTTGTTCCGTATGGATAACTTTTGTAGTGAGCCAAACCACTCTTTTTAAACAAACTTGGAACGGAATTCTCATAAAAGGAGGGACTTAAGAGCTGCCTGGCTTTTATGCCCCTATTTAAATTAATGTCAAAACATTATGTGATTGCCTGTATTTCTGCGTGAAATACCGTAGGCTATTTGCCAATGGGCATAGAGATTTTTACGACTCCAGCACCAACTTCATTTCTTCTCTTTTGGTTCCATCCGGAATCCACAGTGTGGCCATTTTCGTCCCACAGTGCCCTTGGTAGAATTATAACATTGAACATTCTCTCTTCCTCTCCAACTAGACATTAGAAGGAAGACTCAACACTTTTAACATAACTACCAATGATGAAATCATAATCAAAAGGCTTTAAGGTCTATGTTCCGAGATTAGAATATTTCGAAATCGCATAAGCCTTTTTCTGAGATCTGTTACAGTTTATCCCAAAACTGTCAATCGACTCTTTCTCAGATTACAGCCAAATTAGTTGCTAGTTCTTTTCATATAAACTTTTAGAACTTGAAAGTCAGCACCAAGGCGAATTAAATCAGCTGACCTCATTTTAGCACATGATGATTAGCTGCTGGTTTCTCTGGTGTCAAAATCAAACAAAATGTTTGTAAAATTTTTTCACAGCAGGAAGTTTTCCACTAACGAATCCACACGTTTTTTCTGCAGTGTTGCAATTCATATCAAAACAAGTTCGCCTTGGTTATCACTTAAGCACTATGTAGTGACGAAAAAAAATAATATTTGAATAATTTTCTAAAGGCAATAGTCCTGCAAACCCAGTTTGTTTAAGTTGCACGATTTCTTCATTCAGCATTCTTTTGTTTAAATCATTTGTTAAGTCTAGGAATTTTAAAGGTTTACAAATTTCTCAGGTCATCTGTTTCCTACAAGGGTGTCTATTCTCTTAAGCCTCTGGAGTCTTTTTCAGCGAATTGTCGAATGTTAAGAGTTATTTAGTTCTTTTCCGGAATTTTTAAATCTATTCTCACCTTGACCTCACTTTCATGTTGCACACAAATGGAAGGTTTCAACAGTTCCCACTGCTTCTCAGAATATCCTGACAATCTCTCTGCCAATAATATGATCATGCATTTACACACATGTTGTACATGGTTTCAGTAATTACAGAATAGATCCCCAGATTGTTTTAGATGGTTAACTGATTAGACTACCGCATACGATCCTGGATCTGAACTTAAGAGGCGAGTATTTCCACTCGCAAGAGGCGAGTATTTCCACTAACATTTAATAGCGTTATCTCGCCCATCATCGGTAGACATGACCTCGCCCGCTTTAGACGGGATATACAACGTGTAGGTGAGGTTGATGTTTGAGTAAGAGAAGCCATGAGTTCGCATCACAATCCCATTGATATCTTGTGGCGCTATGTTCTTTATTTTCTTATAAAAAGAACGACCAGGGAATTTATGCAGTCTGAAAGCTGTAGACTGAATGTGCACTACAATGAATATCATATTAATCTCTGCCTGATGACTAGACAGTTCATTTACTGTCTCTCTGAAATTTAAATCTCTGTGAATACATTCAAAATGTTTTCAAATGTGCAGCATTAATGCAGAATAAGAAAAGTAAGAGACTCTCCGAGCACCATCTGAGCTTTATAGAGCCCAATCTCATCATCATGTGCCCAAAATGACTGAAACGGTCATTCGTTAAAACTTTTTTTATTATAATTTTTTTTATTTCTTTTCACTATTTTGTAAAGAAGACTTTCGGAATTTGATATGGAACAGTACACAATTGAGCAACGTGACCAAATCGTTGAACTATTTTTCTTAAATTAACGGTTCACTGTTTTGACTCAGTGTGCAGATTGTCATTCTTTTAATGTGAGGGTTTGACACTCAAAGTCAACAATAAAACGTCTGGTTGCAAATTTTCGACAAAAAAGGCAATAAGAAACCTTTCTGGTGTGGGCAGACAATGAACGGTGCACACGGATGATAATATTGAACGGGTCCTGTACCCAGAGTACACAGTTTCCATCACTGTTGTTAGATATCGGACAATATTGGAAACAAATTTAAGGCCAGCCGCGTAAAACCATCCGCAAGTATGGTTCCAACAGCATGTAGCCACAGCGTACACTGCCAGGAACACAATGGCTCTTTGATGAACAAATTATTTCACGCACAAGTGATTTTAATTCACCTCCGCGTCCTTTGGAGTTATTTGAAAGGAAAAGTCTATATTAATAAACCTAGACAAAATTGATAGAACAATTTTACTCGTTTATTATCGTGATCTATGATTCTCTTTGATCTCTTTATATCAGTGATCTTCAAAACCGCGCACGCGTGCGAGTGCTCTCACAATAATGAAGAGAGCAATAAGAGATAAGTTGTATTTTTATTTAATGTGTACTCAATTGTTACTACAATCAGGGCTACCACTTCAATATCAGACTATTCATATGTGCCGGTTGTGTAGTCACATTTTACCAGACAACAATGGATTCTTTTTAAATTAGTTTAATTTCAAGGTTTTCTATTTTTTAGAGCTTTAATAATCATATCTGAAAGTAGGTTATTATATACTATTTAAAATACATCAAATGTGCATTAATCTCTTTTTGAACACGAGGAATTAACTCGAATTATAGTTTTACAAATATATTACAAATATGTTTTGGCAGCCCTGCCATAAGAAGAGCAAAATATATTACGCTCAAAAACGAAGCACCAACACAAACATAAGTGTGAATGTATATGTGTGGGGATCGCTGCTTTATATGCTTTTATATATGTATGTATATCAGTGATATCCAATGGTGACATTATGAGGACTTCTTTCGCAATAATGCCTACTCTGGCTAAGGGATTTCATCATTTCATCAATAGTTTGTTGTTAAACATTTGAATCTATGGTTTAGGCAAATGATTTTTAGGAATTATTTGATAATAATCCAAAATTCAGTTGACAAAATGGTAGAAAAATTATTAGTCATACTATTTATTGTAGTATGTTTTAATTTATCTGATTTAAAATTAAACGAAAGGGTGTCCGTGAGAATCCCGTACTCACTTAGACCGTTTTGGTCCATTGTGATACTACGGAGACCCTGCTTGTGCAAAGTCCCCACCGGCGAACTAACCGGAGGTCAATATAATGGCTCGATTATGGATGGCAACCGAACTTTGGTTGCGTTGCTAGTTGCCGAAATGGTATTACGGATGGCAACTGGCAACTAACAGCTTGTAATTTCAGTTGCCATATTGGCAACCACAAATTTGTAGTTGCTGCATAGTTTAAAAGCAAAAAAATTTAAAAATTAAACAGTAATTGCAATATTATTTTCATTTTTGAATTTCTTCTCTGCATATTTAAGGAAAATATGCTTTACAGCTAAAACAGAGATTGTTCAAACTTATTTTAGGCAACAACAATTACTCGCAGCAGAGGCGGTAATTCTAAAGAGTCGTCTAAAGATTAAACTTTTGTACTTCCTTCTCTTCACCAATAATTAATTTCACTTAACTAATAATTTTTATGATCAGTAATGTTTTTAAGCACTTTTACTCAATAATTTTCTTTTTAGCACATGTATTTCTTATATTTTAAATATTTGTTTATATTATTTTCAGTTGCCAATCTGTCATAATCGTATTTTCGATAACTTTTTGGCAACTGGAGGAAGTTGCCATACATAATACAAATTTTAAGTTCAGTTGCGTTGCTAGTTAACTCGGCAACTAAAGTTCGGTTGTCATCCATAATCGAGCCATAAAGTTAATAATACGTTGCAGTTCGACACTGGAAACGTCAGAAAGTTTCCGGAACTCAAGAGTGCCCATTGTAGACATTCTCTTACTTGCTAGTCCAGTACAGCGATACAGAAAATGTTCTACACTTTCCTTTTCATCGATATCTTGGCAGCTGCGGCAAAAATCATTGTGTTCGACCTTTAACCTTTGTGCGTACGTACTTATGAGATAGTGTCCGGTTAGCACGGACATTAGAGTCGAGATTGTTTTACAATTTCTTAAAATCTAAAAAGCAGTATTTTTCTTATTTAGAGGAGTCCGTAACTGCCTAGTTATCACGCAATCATTTCTTATTGCCCTTCTTCTATGTGTTTCATCTTCTGTCTGGCGCCTAAATCTGAGTTTGCAAGAGAGTAAAGGTGAGCCCACACATTCCAATTCTGGTGGAACCTGTAAGGTTGTCCACGTTCTAACAAGCTCATCAGCTCTGGAGTTCTGCTCAAAGCATCTTGATTTTTTTTTAAACGTTGGAAATGTCTGTTTAAATGCACTGTTTTTTATTATTAATGGGGTCAAATATTGAAATATTTAGTAAACAACTAAATTTTTTCTCTTCTTTTCTGACTCAAACATAATACCTGCTATAGAGATCCATAAGTAACAAAATTGAACCAGTTTAATGAATTTCTCCAAACAATTTGACACTAAAAATCGGCGCATAATGTAACTTTAACTCGCGATTACATTCTAACATGATTTTTAATGTAAAATTATATGGAAACCCCCGTTAAGACCATATTCAATTTTGCCACTTGTGCTAACTTCATGCCAGTTTTTAGTTATACATACATAATGTCGTAAGTTTTTATTATTTTAAGGAATTGTTTTAATGTTTTAAATTATTTTAATAAAGGTATTTGTTTTTGCTTCTGTTTCTTTCAAACAAAAATTTTATCACATTCCGAGTATAACACTATGACACTTATGACCACCGTTTGAATCGCCCAAATATTTATTTTTTAATATTATGATAGTATGACATAGATAGGTTTTCTTATAAATACCACAAATACATTTTTCCCTTTAAAACCTTGAATATTATTGTTTTTTTTTTTTGCCTTCACAATAATCAAGGAAATTATCAAATCAAAGAAAAACTGGGAAACTAATTTTTCCCAATAGTAAAATCCCCCTTTTATGTACATACATATATTCTAAACAGATGATCAGAAGAATGAAGAATAAAAAGCTAGAAGGAAATTTCGAATTTTCGAAGTCAACTGTTTTGCTTTCAGTTAAAAATTTACAAATCATTTTTGAGACTATGGCAAAATATATCTACTGTAGATAAAAACTTAAAAGAGGTGATTGCAATAAAAATCAGTTTATCAGAAATTATCTTAATCATACACAAATCATTAACAAATTTTACAAACAATTTCGAACACTAAAACAAACGTTACAATTTAAATTTTAGCATTGTTATAGAAGTAGAAAAAAACATACATACATATGTATGTACATACTTTCGCAAGTACTACATATTACAAATTAGATATTTCAGCAGATTTCCTTTTAAGATTAGTTAAGTATCTTAAGTTGGTTTCGAAAAGAAGATTAAAGATAAAAATATAATGAATGCTTTCTTTTCCAGTTATCTTCCTTCTAAAAGGAATTTTCAAAAAACCCATTATTTCGAACTCAGACTGTATGCGTTCCTCTACTCTTTTTTTCTATACTAAGAACTAACGATAGAACACACTTGCCTTATAATAATGAAATCTGAGTAGAATCAAGAGACCTCAAATTTGTTTTATATATGTATGTACTTATGTATGTGGTATTTATTTATGTATGCACATGGGTTTAGTAACTACTCGGTACATTTTATGAATTTTTTATTAATTCATAAAAAAAAACAAAAATAGCAATAATGTGTACAATAAAAAGACAATACATACAGTGAACAATATCTACAATAGTATCTAATACAAAATATATTTGTGTATAAATTGTTATTTACTTTTCACAGATTTGTTTTCATAATTTATGCACATTTTGGTTTAAATGTTGTCTTCGTTGTTGTTGTTGTTGTTGTTGTAGCTGTTGTTTGCAGAAAACATATACAACCAGAGACGACAATCCGATAATCTTTTGAAAGAGGCGCATATTTACGTATGCAATAAAAATCTATTGCACCAGGTAAAAAGTTTTGTTCTTTGGCGATCTTTTAGAATTGTTTTTTTTTTTTTTTGTTTTCTGTTCATATCTGCTTTTGGTCTTGTATTATTTCTTTTTTTTCTACTCGTAGTTCTTTTTTATTTTATTTATTTTTTTTTTTGTTATTGTTTCTTTTTAGTTTCTTTGAGAATATGCTTGTATTTGTTGGGTGTTATTCCAAAAGCGTTTATTGAATATCAATAAGAAATATCCGTTACGTGACTTATTTCTTCCTTTGCCTTTAACCAACCCACTAAAAACCAACACCTCAATGCACAGCCAAGTTCAAATTTGAGTTTTTGTTTTCTAATCCGAATTAGCGACTTGAGATAAAAAAAGAAATAAAAGAGTATTATTGTGTTATTACACCACCCTTACGGTTTTATCAGACTCTCTACCCGTATTGTCATTCTCTCTTCGTTTCTTGGCATTTACAACATTTACAATAACAAAAAAAAAAAAAAAGTAACAGCGCAACAAACTATTTAATAGTGTAAAAGAGATTCTTTTTTTTTTTTTTTTTTTGTTAAAGAATTGTATTGTAATCTGGTACTTGTATACGAAATAAATTGTTATCAGAAGCACAACAAAACTGATGATTGTTTTGATTTTGCTCCTGTATAAAAGAATATGTTTGTATGTATATGTATATGTGTAAAATTATATCTAAATTATTTTAAAGTATTCTGGGCACGTAGAAATTCGAATAATTTTATGATAGTTTACATAGTTTCATCTTCTTTTTTTTGACTCCTTTAAAACAAAACCAAAAAAAAAATTTACTTTGTTGGACATTTACGATTTTAGTATGCATTTTATAACTTCCACATAATAAAATAATTCTCTTGTAAAACCATGAAGTGGTGATTGATATCGGAGATGTGAATTGAAATTCGTTAACTCCATGAAGGGTGAATAGTGTATAAAATAAAATGTACTTACCTCATGACCATAATCGGCGATGGCTTCATTTACTGCCAACATATTTGCCGAAGTTAAAATACTTCGTATATCAGCTCCGGTATAGTTTTGTGTCTTTTCTATAAAGTAATCAAAGTCTACAGACTCATCCAGGATCAAGCTACTGGCAAGCATTTCAAATATTGCCAAGCGCGCTGTAGCATCTGGCAGAGAGCACTCCACCAAACGGTCTATACGGCCTGAACGTAGTAGGGCAGGATCCAATAATTCAGGCCTAGAAGTGGCCGCTATAACTGTAACACCTTGCAAACCCTCTACACCATCTAGTTCAGTTAATAACTGATTGACCACGCGATCTGTTACTCCTGTGGAATCATGTCCACGTTTGGGCGCCAAACTATCAAACTCATCAAAGAATAAAACACATGGTTTGGCACTGCGAGCCCTTTAATTATCACAATATTAGATAATGAAATAATTTGTAAAATTTTTAAAAGAAATAAGAAAAACTTACCGATTGAACAAATTACGCACATTCTCTTCGCTCTGGCCAATATATTTAGCCAAAAGTTCGGGACCTTTAACTGATATTGTTCTTAGATTCCACGAACTGGCCAGTTTCGAGACTAAAAATGTTTTTCCAGTGCCAGGAGGGCCATAAAGTAAAACTCCAGCTTGATTGCGCAAGGGAGATTCATTGAATATAGTGGGATACTGAAAAATGAGATAATAATGAAAAGGTTAGGCACAAAGATAAATAACAGTGTAAATACAATAAAAAAAAATTAACAACTAACGACTTATTCAGGGGTTTTACTCTGTTACTTCGAAACAGAAGCAAATGCTTTCGAAATGCAATGTTAATAACATTTTCTTTCATTTCAAAACGCAGATTACGAAAAAGAAAACCAAAAAGATTCTTTTTTCTCTAAAGACTTGAATATACAAGATATCTGAGTAAAATTTTACACAATGGCGGTATTCGGTGTTTGATGCAAATGTACTTGCATCAGTGTAAATGCAAAATATCGTAGCTTTTCTTTAAAATCCAACAACAAAATACACACACAATCCAAAGAAAAACTACGATATTTCTCATTGGCAGTAACGCAAGAACATTAACATTAAATATCGAATACCGCCAATGTGAATAACGATATGACGATTAAATTCAGCATTTGTTAACTCAAAAATCTCACTTTTTTCAGTTATGACGTTGCTAAAGTAAACGAGCGATATGTTGCAATGAAATTAATTTTATTTTTAACCGATCTCAAAAAAAAAAAGAAGGAGGTTATCAATTCGTCTCGGGGACATGCCCAAAATTTTTTTATTCGATTTTATGATATTCTGTTTATTTGATTCCTGCGAAACCTAGCAAACACCTTTGGTTCTTGCAATCACACAATTTTAAAGCTCAAAAAATGGGGGGGGGGTCTACGCCCATTTAAACCTATTATTATATTTCACGTGATTATACTCAACCGATTCTTACGAAACTTACCACACTACTTGAGCTCACAAATAGACACAATCTTCCATTTGAAAAAAAAATTTAACATTTCATTTTAAGTGGTTCTACTGTACCGATTTTTACAAAACTTAACACACACCCTAAGCTCTGAAAAACTCAAAATCTTGCATTTAAAAAATGGGCGGAGGCAAACCCATTAAAATTAAATTTTATATCCCATAAATTTTTTTTCGAAAATGTTCTATCAGATCTTTGCGTTGAAGATGGCTTTTTTTGCAGAATTATTTGTTGTAAAAACAACTCCTGAAACAAACTCACCTTTGAAGGCCACATAATAACTTCTTCCAGCACTGAAACCACATTTTCCAAACCAGGAATTTCCTCCAATGTCAAACTGTCCTCGCTATTGTAATTAGCCTGACGATTCTCAATACCTTGCAAGCAATAAGAGTTTGTATTTTCCAGCGATTCTTTTAAATGATCATTTGTAAGAACCGGATGATTTTTGCCTTAAAAGAAATCATACAATTCATACAATCTGCATATTTGTTCATTTATGATTTAAAAAAATCTACAACGTACTTATACGATATGCATAAAATATCGCTCTTTCAACAAACTGCACCAAGTCTCCCTTGTTGTAGCCTTCGGTGAGTAAAGCATAAAGCTGCAGGTCCAATTTTTTCGAATCAATATGAGCGCACAAATCTTTAAGTACCAATTCTCTATCACTGCGCTCCAAATTGGGAATTTGTTTTACCGTTTGAAACAAATGACGTCCGCGTGGTGAATACAAACGCTTGTTTAAAGATTGAAGCGCATTAACAGTGGCTATAACGGCTATAGGATGCTTACTAGTATACTGTACAATAAGTTGGTGTACAACATCGGCAATACGATTGTAATATTCACCATCCTGAGTTGCTTGATCTGTGGTGGCATGAGCCAGCACATCGAGATTTTCTAAAACCACTATAGAGGGAGCGTTTTGTAGGCAGGTGGTGAAAAGATTGCGTAAATCTTTTTGTATGGAATCAGTCTGGAAATAAAGATAATAAAAAATATATTTTATTATTGTTGTAATAATAGTAAGCACATTTACTTTGTTACCTTTCGCCCTTTGCTGCGTGTACAGTAAAATAAATCAAAATAACAATAGTAAGGTTTTTTTATTAATTCATCCAAAATACGCTCAACAACAACACTTTTACCCGAGCCTGAAGCCCCTGTAATTTATAAATAAATATGATTAGCACACATTTTCTTTTCTTTCATTTAATTACTTTTTAAGCTTTACCCGTTATTAGAATATTTCCCTGACGTAACACGCAATTTTTGGCATGCAAGCATAAATTACTTTTTAACTCTGTTGTCAACTTTTCAACAGTTTTGTCAAATTGTGGCAGTTTAATTAAGTCTTTGACACTGAGTGGCGAGCAAACATTTGCAGCTACATCGATAATATCATCAACTTTGCGCACCAAGTCGGCAGCATAAATTTTACTCTCTTTTAGAAATTGTGAGTCAATGGCACAATATCTAAAGTGTTCTGGCAAAATGCCAACACTCACCACTAAGTCTTCTTCCAAACGCATTACTTCGTTTTGATTGAATAGCACAGAAGAGTGTTGAGTCTTACCAATTACATAACGTTTAAAAGCATTCTCTATAACTTTGTAGTGTGTCTTTTTGTTTGCAAACAATTCAATTTTCTCCACAAAATTAACCACATTCGGCTTGGGCTTAAGCAATACCTTTTCCAATTCTTTCAGATCTAAAATCTTCATTAAATTCACATTGATCTCTATGGTAGGATGTATGGTTTGAGCTATTTCTGTACAAGTAACTAAGCGTACTTTCACATAATATTCTTTTCCAGTCATGGTTGCGAGACTATAAAAGGTGTTGATATCCATATTGTTGGGCCAATTAATCTTATTTACAAATACATCGGATATTTGGTAGTTATCCTTCCATTCACCTGATATAACACGAAATTCAACAAATTTTGCTAGTTCTCGTTGCAAATCTCGCTTTAAACGATCCATTTTGTCGCGTCTATTTACTTTGGCCAAACTTTGAGAACGTTTCAGGTTTTTTATATTGCTAGCCGTAGTAGAGCGCTTAAGACGTTGTGCGTTTGCATCATCTTCCAAAATACCCAGCTTGGCCACTGTATTACTGCGAAATAGTTTCTCATTTGTATTCACACCATTGTCATGGCCATTGGTAATATCTTTATATAAATTTGGCGCTATAACTAGTTCGGTATTGTGATCTATCCGTCCATAGCTATAACTTGGTTTAATGCGGTCTTAAGGAAAATTTGTATATGTTTAAGTTGCTATTTATTTGTTATGACAATGTAACTTACCCACTGTTAAAGCTACTTGCATTGATTTATTTATCCATATTATAAGCATTTGATTTGAGTTTACTAAGCGTGTTTGATCCAAAATACTTTCAGATATTTTCTCACTACTCAGTTCCTTAAAAAGATATTATTTTAAATACTTTATCAAAAGGTATTTTTTTTTAATTAAAATAATCCTTACTATAATTTCCCAGTCTTTAGCCGATACAGGTGTAACGAAGACATTTTTTAAAAGAGGCGCATCCGCCACCAAAGTACATTTGACCATGTCATTTTCATTTAAGCCTAAAAATATTTATTGAAAAAAGAAGAATGGCGAAATTAATTGATCAGAAAAATATGCATACATATCGCTACCTTAATATAGAAAGGCTTTAACTCATTATTTTTTCGAAATATGCGAGTTCAAAAAGTTCGATTTCCAAAAAATAATGAATTAGGGCCTTTCTATAGTAAGGTAACGATATGTACCCAGAAAAAAATAAAATGAGTACTTTTTTAGAAACCACTTCTTAATTACTTCCAAAGTAGGTTATGCATTTTTTAGTTGATTTAAATGTTTAAAAGTAAAAATTTTGCAACTTCAAAAATTAACTTAAACTAAATCAGGTTTCCCTTCTTTCTTCTTGTAAAGACAATTATTTTAATGAGTAGAATACTTTTAGGAATTAAAAGGCTTTCCAAGTGGGTTAATAAGCAAGTGAATAAGTACCACTTCCTAAGTTATAAATTTAACTGGTCCGAAATTTAAAAAAATATATTGCATTCACTTCACCAACAAAAAACCCCACATTATTTTAGAGTTTTTATAGCAAATAAAAATTTATTTTTTTTAAGGATATATTTTTGTTATTTCATTTGAAATTTATCCAGTCTGTGAATATTGGAACAAAATGAAGTGAAGCTGGATTCACCCATTGTTTCCGAACAAAATTTGTTTAGTATTGCATTGACGTGACGTCGATGTTGACAACAGGAATTTGAATTTGACGATGTTGACAGTCGAATTTTGAGCACTACGGGACCTTCAGCTTATTTCTCGATGCATTCACAAGTAGACTTCTATAATTATGCAGTTCTAATACCTTTTGGATAAACGTATGTAAATATGTATTTATGGTGTAGAAATGAATGTCATTATAGAAAATGAAAACCGCTCTAATTATTAAAAATAAATGAAAACTTACGTTTTATTGACCCTTGTCGGGTAAGTTAAGATACATGTCCTTGCAAAGATTCAAACTATTCAGCCAATATATAAGGATTTTGTTAGAATACTATTCTTGTGTTATAAACTTCAAGTTACAAAAGTTGTAGGACGACTCATTTAGATATAAACTTAACGGAACATGACATATTCTGCCACTGCACCCTACATCCACAAAAAAAAACCCAACCAGAGCAACAATATCCTGACAAGCAGTTCTTGCTAGTTCGGAGGATCATACGTCACTTAAAAACGCACACGTTTACATGTATGTACATATGTAAATATGCGCATAAATTTATTACACAGGCGATAAACATTTCATTACATGCTTTAAAATTTGCAACAAAAAAAAAAGAATTTTGTTATAGATGACGCCTTAAGTGCAGAGCATTAAAAGTTGTGGTTCAAATAAGGAACTTGGATAATACCCGAAGCAGAGTAGCAGGCCGTAACGGCGCGGCTGGCGGCTAGCCGCTCAGCCGTTTTTTTCAACAAGCCGAGCCGCCGCCGAACCACTCGGCTTATTGGCGGCTTAGTACTCAGCCGATATTAGTTTGTCTTTTATTTTTTATACTCTTTGAATTATGTTTAATATTGCGTCTATTCCACTTGCTTATAGTTTTTATTTATATTTCGTACTGAATATGATAGCCTGAGTCCCTGAAAAATGGTTGATATTGCTTCCACATAGAGAGAATGTGTATGTGAACGGTAAGTCCCAGTTCACACACTTCAACTTTTGTTGATCAACTCGTAATTCAGTTGTAAGAGAGACGGAGGAAAAAGTACAAATATCTCTTTTTTTTCTTACAGCTGTGTATGAACCGGGACTAACGTAGCTGCGGCAACACCTACGTTCTCTATTGGAGTCCCTTCCCAAATCCATGCACGTTTACATAGACTTTTTTGTTGCAGCAGTTAGGCGACTTTTTATAATTTGATCAAAGCTTTTTATTCGTTCATCCGTAGCACTGTTGCAATAAATGAAATTTATGTATAGTCTAGTTTCTATGGTTTAACAAATTATTTACGAAGTTATTTTTATTGGCACTTAGGACATCAATTATTGCAATATTCAAACTATTGCCTTTGCAAAGTTAACTTTGCGTGTGGAAAAGAGTTATTTTCTAGAAACACTGGGTTCAAAAAAATTTTTATATGCTTAAACAAATCGGCGTTAAGCCGTTCAGCCGCCGCCGCCGAAAATATTTGTCTTTCAGCCGCCGCCGAAATTTTTTGGTCGGCTTGCTACTCTGACCCGAAGTTTCAATGAAAAGTGAAAATTAATAGGAGCCTTAACCTTTATCATCTAATTATTGGTGAATAATTAATTACATAAATAAATTTACTTACATTACTAATGATTTGTCGATGTATTGGCTAATCGGGTTATTTATTTATGTTTTTCTTCTTGTTAAACTATACAATGAATATTTATGTCCTATTTTCCAACTGCAATAGTCAACTGATCCGCACACATTCAAGAAACTTCTGAGCTTTTTTCACTTAACTGCTTGTGACTTTTCTACATTAACCGCGTTTTATATCAATGCAACCCTTTTATATTTTTCTTTCCCTATTTGTTTCGTTTCAATTAAAATGGCATAAAACGAAAGTTGCCACAATTTTTTCCCAATTTTTAAAAAGTAACTGTGTTATCCCGCTTTTATTTCCGCATTTATTTTAATAAAAGATCGGCGCCTGTAATATTAGTGACGGCGGCAGATTTGATTTCATGAGTGACGATTTTTTATTTCAATGTATATTGAACTGCGACAGATTTGATTTCATTAGTGGCGGTTATTTATTTCAATGTATGTATGTATGTATGTATATTGAATTGATTGCCATTAATTTTAATAAATCTGTTTAGAAATTATTAATATATTTTTTTAAATATTGGTATTTTACTGCGTTTTATGAAAAAGAAAAATTATGTAAATTTTTGTAATCTGTATATGCATAAAATGTTTGATCTTTCCTAACCTATTGATTAATTTCGTTACAATTTATTATTTTTTATTACATATAAAACTAAATATCTTTCAAGAACATCAAAATCGTTTTGGGCACACTGCTATGAGAGCCCATAATTTATCTTCCGCTTACTGTAATTCATTTATTCTCTTAAAGATTTTATCACTGTCACATAAGCTCTGTATGAATGTAGTATTTACTATATAAACAAGCATTTTTTTAATTTGTATATAAAAATAAAGTACTAGGGATAATTAACAAATGGTTTAGAGGTGGCCAGTATACAAAAGTGCAATACATAGTACATGTATGTTGTTAATGAATCTTGCAAGTTTGTTTCGTTAAGTGGCCACAGGGCAAATAGATTTTTGTACATATTTTAATTATAAGCCAGTTATTGAAAAATTAGTATAAATAAGAAAAACCGATGAGAAAAATAAAAATTTTATTTATTAAATCTCTAATGTAGTATGTCATAACGGGGTCAAAATTTCATACAATTCAATAAAAATCCCGCTCGCCAAACTGACAAGCTGGTTTTATTGAGTTATGACGTTGTTTGAATAAATGAGCGATATGTATGTAGTTTGATTCAATCGCTGGTCACCTTAATTTGACCACATTAGCACCAACACAATTATAAGTGTGTGCTTATATTATTGTACTTGCCAAAATATAATTATCCCATAGTAAATTTGATACTTACCTATCTCTTTAGCCACCCTGGCGTTGATAGCAATTTCAGTCTCTTTAACGGCACCAGAATTTGGAGCCCAGAAGGCATAATGTATGTGAGCATTATATTGCAGGCTCAGACACCCCGTATCCTGAATAAAAAAAACATTTTAACGCACTTTTGTTTTAAGTTTTTCAAACACAGAAGTGTAATATAATCTTGCTTATCGCATGCTTATGAGTTGCGACTCTTATCAATAGTGTAAATCTATGGACGCTTATCGTAGCGCATTATTGGCAGTGTATACAATTTCAAAAGGTTAAATTCCAATTTGAAGCACTTACATATGTGGACACAACTTTAAAATAATTTTCAGGAAGTAATACGAAATTATTTTTCACTGGGCGATATACTATCTTAAAAGTACGTTTAAACATTCCAACGTTATTAATGCACTACGATTTATATGATTTTATTGTATGTATATAGGAAGACTTTTTTTCACTTATGTATAGACAGCCTGCAAATCTTCAACACTTTGCTTGTCTTATTTTCTTTTGCCTTGAAACTTGAAATTTTAAGAGATTTTTATTTGTGCAGTATTTCTTATTACATTTGTATGCTACGAGATTATTTTGCGTGTGTTTTATAAATAATTTTTACGATTTCATTGTAAACTTTTGGACTGTTTACTATGCGAACTTGATTAAGCATGTAAAATTTATCTTCAGATAATTTAAGCAGCTGTATGTAACAGGACAGTTCGAATACACTTTTTTATTGCTTGTAGTTGTTGCTATAGTACTGTTAGTTTTCAAAAATTCAATATGATTGCTTGTCTTATCGGATTTTTAATTAATTCTGCTATATATTTTAATTTTAATATAATTTTTTACCACACTTAATTTTTCTTTTCTCCAGTTTTCTGCAAAGATATTGCAGGGCCCTTGCAAGTCTACACATACATTTTTCAACTAGTATTAAACAGGGTGCTTCCTATAGCAAATATATGTTTGTTTTGTTAATAGCCAGGGTTGGGAGATATTATTTGTTATCTTTCTGTCAATGAACTTAACTTTTTTAAATTGATTGCGGGACAGTCCACTTCTAACAGAAATCACTTAGTATCACTTGAAAATTTAAGCTGACAATGGAAATATTAAATCCTGTAACAGGTTGTACATAATTTTTTAATCGAAATTCTTTACACAATTTTCGTTTCAGACTGTCACAGACATTTGGAAATACACACAACACAGATCGTCCAAACTGCAATTAGTTAATTATTTTTTAATATCTTTATTTAAAAATACAATATGATTTAAATTATTCAAAATTATATCGTTTAAACAATTATTAACTAAAAAATAGTTTCATAAAAAATCATATACATACATACATGCTGAGATAAAACCATAAAAAAATTATTTAAAATAAATTATTATTATTTTTTAAGAAAGAAATCTATCATAAAATATAAATTTATTATTGTAATATTTTGTTTTAATTGAAACAAATTTTAACTTGAACAAAATTTTGTGGTACACGTAAAAACAAAAGTTAAAATTTCAGATTTACATATACAAAACATTACAAAATTTGTGCAAAAATACTTATGTAACAAAAAAAAAAAACAGTTTAAGTTTAAAACTATATTAGGAAAACAAACATATCATTAATATAAAATAAAAAAGAGAGCAAATTATCAAAAAAAAAAAGAAATATTTAAAGTATGTATATACAAAATAAAATTATAATTTATAATGATATGAAAGACAAAAGATCACAACACGATCTCCAACAAAAATAAAAGTATTCGAATTATCGACTTCGAATCGTAAAATTTTTCGAAAACTTATACAATCATTAATATATGTAATACAATACTTAAATATATGTATGTATACTCTGTTGCCAGAACTTTTCGGAGATTCTCTAAGATTATGAATTAAACTGAAGAATAAGGAAAGATCAGAACTATAATTTTCATTCGTCTAGTTAAATATGTTGAAAACAAAAATAAATTTAAAATTATATTGTTATTTTCAACATAAATAGACCCAGAAAAATTCTTGCGAATATTTTCCTTTTCTTCATGTTACTTCTCTTATAAATTAAATCAATACAAATATTTGTTCAATAAAATAAAATAAAACAATACCATAAAAACAGAACAATTTACACTAATTTGTGTAATTAATATTACAGTAATAAAACTAAATAATGCCATTAATTACAAAATGACCTGACTTATGTATATAACAGACTATTACATATTTTGCAAGATATCTAGTTTTAAAAAGGTAAAAAATTCTAAGCCTGTATTATTCGTATCAAACTTAAAATATATTTTATTTCTTTAAATGTATATTATTTGTATGCTTATGTATTGTATATTATTAATTGTTATTGCATAGCAGTTCTTTTCTTTTTTTTAAATGTTTTAATGTTTAATATTTGTTTAATTCTTGGTTTGGATTTGTTATCGTAATAAATGGGAATGTTTATATGTATGTGTATATTAATGTATAAATATAAAAAATATGTAGTATAAAAATTTTAAATGCATTATCATTAATTATATTTTTTTTATATATTAGGCATAAAATGTTAAATTTTTTTATATCGATAAAATGTGATCGATCGATGATTACAACTATGTAAATGTAAACTACTTAGTATATAAGATAAATTTAAATAAATGACCATGTCCTTGTGCCCGTGCCTGCGCCTGAGATTTACACATCAAGCTCTTCCAGTGTACGTGAAAGTCGATTGTTATCTATGCGCCTGCGTTGACTACGTCTGACAGCATCGGCTCGCCTATAGGGTTCACTTTTTAGACCCAACAATATGTCCTCCAAAGCTCCATTGTAAACTTCATCTTGCTGCAATAGCTTTTTCTCTCTCACCGAATTGGTCTTACATTTCAATTCGTTAATTACCGCTTCCTGTAAGGAGATTCCCGCAGCGGGTAACTTGTTTTTGTTAAAGATGTTTAAATTGTTATTTTGCAATGCGACAAAACAACAACAAGAACAAGCGACAGGCAAAAAGAAAGACAAATGCACAGAAAAGAAATAAAAAGAAATTAAGATTAAAAAAAGTAAAGTCCAGCGACCAAATTCTTTTACTTAGAAAAGCTACACAGCCTTACTTTATGTTTAACTACACACAAAGATTGTTATTTTTTTTTTTGTAGTAAAATAACTTTTACAATTTAGTTTTAATTTCAAATTAAAAAGCGGTGGTGTTAGGATAGCATGAGAACGAATAAAAGAGAAGTTTATTTTGTAGTCGTTGCATGACTGTGGAAATGTTAATGACATTAATTAATTTTAAAAAAACAACGACAACAACAATATTAAAGTGGTTAATTATAATTTCATATAAATGTGAACAACAATGTTAAAAACACAAATTAAACAATAATAACAACACAACATGATTATAGCGTTTTAAAAACTACACAAGTTTACATTTATGACGCAAGAGAGTTTTCGAAACAACGAAAGAAATCAAATTTGTTCAACCACGTATAACGAAAATTTATAATTTAACCCCCATATTCATAAAATTTTAAACGAATTTGAAATGTATTTTATTTAAAATTTTCCATAAAAAATTTTCCTAAAATGAATTTCAAATTCATTTTATTTTTTTATAAATATGGGGATATATCTTTAAATTGATACTATTTATTATAGACATAAGCGAATATTCATAGTCATAAGCAAAGTATATTTTTAGGAGTTTAAGGGCCATTTTCACAACTTGCCTTTAGTTAAAGGTAGGATTTTGTCTGCCTGATAAATATCTTTGCATTATTACATCTTAAATTTTTTATTGTTATTATTACCAATAATAATAATATTTAATGGATAAAAAAATAATAAATGAAGGTTTTATAATGCAAAGCCATTTGTCAGGCAGACAAAATCCTACCTTTAACTAAAGGCAAGTTGTGAAAATGGCTCTAAAGCTGTTTTTAAATTGCTAGAGTATACTTTGCTTTGACTATGAATATGCGACAATATTTATCTGCCATTTTATAAAAAGCATTTCGAAGAAAGGAACATACTCAATGGAACTATTTTAAACTTGAAATCATTAAAAATTTGGCAAATAGCTTCAATATATGGAAAAGAAGGCAAATGGGTTTTCATTAATTATTCCTTAATATGAAATGTGTTTAAAAAAAATCATAACACCCCTTTCACACACGCAAAGTTTACTTTGCAAAGGCTGTGTGCAAGACAAAGGAGTAAATGCTTTCTCTTTCTGTCTGTCACCCAGCTGAATTAAGACTTTGCAAAGCAAACTTTGCGTGTCTAAAAGGGGTATAAGTGAATTTATCTTTTCAATTGCAAACTTGAATATTTTTTAATTAAAAGAACGAACGTTTTCATTAACTGTGCGATCAATTTCGAATTTTGAAAGAAAATATTGAAAAAATAAGATCCAAATCACGCCAACAAAATGATATTTACGTGAAAACAAAAGCAACATTTCCAAATTTGTTTTTTTTTTTTACAAATACACGCAAAGTTTACTTTGCAAAGTCTTAATTCAACTGTGTGAAAGACAGAGGGGGTTATACTATCTCTTTCTGTCTTTTTCCCAGCTGAATTGAGACTTTGCAAACAAACTTTCCGTGTCTAAAAGTGGTATAAGTCCGAATTTGTTAGCTTTTCTTCGTTGTAAAGTTTGTGGCTCTTATTGTGAGTCGCATTTGATATTCAATCTCCCTTGGCTATCGAACATCGAGTATCGAATGTCGAATTCGTACTATGATCTGGCAGCACCGTCGATACATTATTTCAATACAAAAAATTAATAAGAATTTAAGTGTTAAGAGATTATTTTTAAGAACCCCAAACACTAAATGTAAATTATTTTTGTTGATCTTATATAGATCTAGTATCGAAAAGACTAAGCAATTCGAAATGTTTCACACATGAAATCTCAAGAACCAAGTGTATTTATGATTCTTGAGCACAAAATTTTACAATTGTTGCTAATTTTAAAATGTGGAATTTATATTTAACGCGTTTTTTTCAATCTCAGATGATACTATATTTTGAACATTCACAGTAAGTGAAATTTTTTCGTCGAAAGCTCGTAATAATAGGAAATGAAAATTTGTGCGATCATCACTTTCGACTACAGTAGAAGATCTAAATATACTTATAATAAGCACCTGTATGAAAAACAAAAGCATGGATCCAATCGTCGCTTTCGATAACGAACTGATTCGATCGCGTTTCTCAGTTTGAGATTATGGCATTCGCTTTCGAACAATGTAATAATATGGTTCGAAATAGAATGCAATAATCTCAAACTGAAAAAACGTGATCGAATCAGCTCGTTGTCGAAAACAACGATTAGACCCCAGATTTTTTAAATTTTGTTTTTGTTTTCACATAATTACGGGATTTAGGCGATTAGGGCCAAAATATTTTGAAACTGCAGGTACGAAATTTTTTCAAATTCCAGATTTAAACATTTTGAGAAGATATAAAATTTAAACATTTTTCTAATTACAACAAAAAAATCAAACATTGACGAAGTCCAAATTCGAATAAATTTTATTTTTGAACTTCGTGCATGAATTCAAATGATTAATTCGTAATAAAAAATTTTGTAAGCGTGAGCTTTCATTTGTGAGTCCCGGTTCACACAAGTCAACTTTTGGTGATCAACTTTTAATTCAGTTGGTGGAAAAAGAGATATTTGTATTTCCTTCTCCGTCTTTCTTACTGCTGAATTAAGAGCTGATCAACAAAAGTTGACGTGTGTGAACCGGGACTTATAGTTAAAACCTGAATTCAAATATTTTTTTGGCCGCACAAAATTTTTTAATATGAATTTTATATTTTTTAACTTTTTCTTTTTCCAAGGACTCGTCAAAGTTTTTGTTTAAAAGAGATGGATGAATTCATCTAGAGTTTATATATTTGTAAGACTGGGTCCACATGCGGCAATTTATTATTTCAGTAACAAGTTTAAAGAAAAAATTAATTTATTGCAAACTTTTTTCTTTTTGAATGGTAAAATAAAACAAATAAAATTTCTTTCTTTCATCTCTCTTATCTATTGCACAAAGCCTTAATAAAAATTATTAGCTACTACTTTATAAGGAAGGATGTTTCACTTACATGGACGCATTACGCAGGATAACGCTGTTACGATTCCTTGCAAAAACGTTCGTGTGTTTAAAAATATTTATAAATAAGGTGACGCGTTTTAAGATGAGTGAATATTTTATATACAATAAAGATGAACGAACGCTCTATGAGGAGGACTCGAAATAATTGCTTTAGCGGCCACATGACACTAATTAAACGGTGTTAGGGGTTTGTTTACATGTAAATGTATGTGGGTGATTAATTTAAAGCTACAATATAATACAAGTGCGTTTAACAATAAAACAGTTGCACTGGCATATGGCACAAAACGGCTCTTCCTCGCGCAGTACAGTGCGATTCTTCTATTTACATTTATTTTCTTTTTTTTTAATTTTTTTCTTCAACCAACCACCATATTATAATTTTAATTATTTTCTGATTTCTTTTAATCCCCTACACTTTATTAAGCGGCTACTCAATCTCAGTTTTTGGCAATAAATTAAGTCCATCAGGCCAAATTAATTAGAGCTTTATGTAACAAACTGCTTTCCATAGTCACGCAACCAAGTTTCTAATGAATTAAATTGTTTGTTTTAATTTTTCAGATGCACAAATGAAAATGAAAATAATGTGTGTGAGAGTGAGTTGCAACAAAGCGAATCCAATTTACACAAAAAAAAAAAAAAAAAATACAATACAATATACATACATACATACATATATACGTACATACATACATATATATAAATTCAAATCCATTACATTTAAAACATTTTTTCAAATTACAATATTTTCTTTTGATAATTCATAAATTTCGATTCAAAAAAGTATTTAATTGATAAAAAAAAATATTTTAAACATAATTACCTGTTGTTTTTTCTGGTTGGCTTTATTGCGCAGTTGCACTTGTTCGTTTTCTTTTTTATTTGCTGCAGCTGCAGCGGCGGCCTGTTCCAATCTTCTGCGTTGTTCGTTCTCTTGATCATGGGCCTTATGAAAAAACAAAAATACATTTAAAAAAAATTGTTTTATTTTTTCTTTACTTTCTTTGTTTCTTTTTTTTTCTTTAGCTCACCTTAAATGCTCTAGTAAACCGTACAATTAATGCAAAAAATGCTGCAGCATCAGCATTGCGTGACGATTCACCAAAATATTCTACACATTCTCTAAATGCTTCTTGAGCATTTTTCAGTTCAATTTTGATCTTCTTCAACTTTTCTTCAGAGTTATTGAGAAAATCTCTCAAAATATGTGTCTGATGTCCTTTGACTCTTAACTCAGCCTCTTTCTTCACCAATTCCATACCCTTCTCCAAATCGTGCATATCGGTTACTATGTTTTCAAGCGACACTTGTGACGCTTTATCGGTGCAGAAGAGTTCAGTTTCGAAATTTAGCAACTCGGGGAATTTCTGCCGTATTGTCGCTACGATGTAGTGCAAAAGAGAAGACCGTTTGTCTGTGGATTTGGTGTCGATTAGAGTGTCCAAAGATTGCAATTTAAAGCCGTAAGCTGGACCACGCTTACTGCTGTTCAAATAGTTTCCAAAGGCCAAAACAATCTCTAGGACCGCCTTGAATTTGCGTGATTGCTTGAGTGAACTTGAAGCTGTGGTTATTGCATGGATTTGCTGAAATTTACAAAGTTTTTGAGTTAATATTTTTGCAAAAATGAGTAATAAAAATTGTATTTTGGTTAATCTTGGTGTTTACTATGTAATTCGAATCGAAAGAAATTGTTTTCGAAGTTCAATGTAAAAAAACATAAAAACAAATCCAACAGATTTCCTTTTAACAAGTATTTCAACGTAAATCGAAACGAAAGTCCCAATTCATACTAGTCAAGTCTTATTACTAAGCTTATCACATTTTCTTCTTTGAACTTTTATAGTCTTTCATACAATGCCAATCTTATTTTTCAGCTCAAATTTTTTATGCATAGTTTTTTGTATGCATGTGTGCTTTTTTAACATTACGAATGGGAAAGCAAAACGCATTGACAGTACATTAAGCTGAATACTCGTTTATTTTCCTCTCTCTCTCTCTCTCTCTCTTTCTCTCTCCAACAAACTAATCAGTTTAGAAATAAGACTTGCATAGTATAAATTAGTACGAAAGAAGAAGATTTCGAATTTGTATGTTTGTAACATGCAAATTCGAAAGCATTTTCTTTACAATCGAATAACAAAGTAGACCATACATATGTAAAATTAAACAAATGCTACATGCACACGGGCGTTTAAGAAATTTGTAAATTTATTTTTCGTGATACATACTACATACATACAAAATCCTAAACAAATTGAATAATTTTTAATTAAGTAATTTAAAAAATAGAAAAATAATGCTTAGTGTAAACAAATTACAAAATATTTCTTGTTGCGCAATACAATATAAATCAAAAGACTTTTGATATTATCCAATATATTGTGCAATTTTATTGTACAATATCAGTTATTGCACAATAATATTGTTAAGAGTAATTTTTATGTAGAAAATTTTCTTTAAAAAAATCAAACTTAGATCGTTATTGAAAATTAGTTTTTAATAATTTTTTCGCGCACTACAATATAAATACAAAGACTTTTGATTTTATTTAATATATTGTGCCATATACCAATATAATATACACACAGTAAATTTTATTGCACAATATCAATTATTGCACAATAAACATGCTAACTCTAAAATGTGGTAAGAGTAATTTGTATATAGAAATTTTTCTTTAAAAAAATCAAATTTAGATACATATGTTGGATATATGCCAATTTCAAAAACGAAATACGTATTCCGAAATAAGTTTTTAATAATTTTTCAATATTTTTTTGTAAATCTATTTTTATTTATTTCAATATTTTTTGATAATTTTTTTTCAATATTTTTTGTATTTCGATTTACGCTAAAACATCTGGAAGTTAACAACTTGAGATTGGTTTTAAAAAAATCCCTGTATCCTTCGAAATTAATCAGATTTTTTTCAAATCTAAGTTTTTGAAATCATACTACTACCGCGACATATTTCATATTTGCATTAATCATATTTTTTGCTACACAATCGCACGACTTACGAAAAATTACATCCCTGATGTAATGAATTGTTATTGTCTCTTGAAAATTTTCATAATTTTTCTCAAAAGTCGCACAATTGTGTAAGCTAGTTAGTTAGTGCCAGCCTTAATTACTACATAATATTTTTGAAATATTTTTTAAAAAACTTAAAAACTTTTATAACAGCTTACCGGACATATTAAATGCAAGCAATCAAAGAAATTGCCCATATAATTCATAATTGCTAATTTGGAGGAAATACGTTCCACTTTCGAGAGCTGCAGCATGAATTTATCTTCCTCTGTCAAAAGGTTTTGATCTTTGCGTTCGATTATATATTCCTTATATGATTTTACCTCCACGTCTGTAGGTATCATTTTCTGTAATAATTCCACATTTTCCAAAGACAGTTTTTTCAAATCTAAACTGTGTATGGCAGCAATGACCTCATCAATGGGCATATCAAGTTTACGACGAGATATAGCTTAAAAGTAAAAAAAAAGAAGAAACATAAGTCAATTAGAATGATTTTATTCGAACTGCTAACATATGTATTTCAAATCAAGCACGACAGGATATTATTATTATTATTTTTATTTAAGTTTAACATTTGTTAACGCGCTAATAACCGTAAATTATTATTTTACTTATTCATTAAAATATTTTTTATTACAAATACATTTATGTAAATTGATTATTGCGCATTTAACTGTTGCTAATGTAGATCATCAGGGAACATTTACGCAAAAATTTCTTAGAACTTTCATTTAAACACATGAGAAGTTCAAGTAATATCATAGCTTAAACAAGAACTCAATAATCAACTCGAATTGTAGTTGTAAGAAATATGTATGTAATGAAATTAAATGTAAAAAACAACAACAGCTATTCATTGCTTTCGCAAGAATAGAGTGTTGCCGCACTAGCATTTTTAACCGGGTGCAGTCAAGTTAATAATTAGTGTTTTTTGGGAATTGTTACAATTTAAGTTTAACATTTGTTAACGCACTAATAAACCCAAATTATTATTCTACTGCGTGCGTTGCCAATTAATGAAAATCTCCGTTTTATATAAAAAAATTTCAATGCAAATAGCATACGAGAATTGTTTTATTATTCATTTTAAATGTATTCAAATTCAATCAATTCAATCTTACCAATATTTCGTAATCTCGTGTGTTCCAAGAGTGAAATATGTTCCGGTTTCTTAAAACGTTTGCTGGGATATGAATGCAAAGTGCCATCTACCTCGGAGTTGGCGCCACTGGTTAGACCACCGCCAACGCCAATCTTGAAACGTTCTTCAAACTCATTGAAGTCAATAAACTTAAATATTTTCTCATCATCCAACTCATTGAAAATGGTACCACGCACCTTGGAATAAAGGAATATAATTAATGCTCTCATTAGTACAATATCGTTGGTTCAGAGTGTAAATCTGCTCCCATTCAATTGAACCAAGTTTTACAGGAGAGACAAAAAGCTTAACATTTCCTATACGTAGCTTAAGAAATTAGTTTAATAGTTTCAAATCAAAATAAATACTTTAGCCAGTCGATGCGGGGCGTCTCTTTCTCTTTCTAACGGCATTAAAATGTCATATAATATAAAAAGTGGATTTAGCAGGTTTACACTGTAAGCCGACGATATATCGAGCCATAACTGCCAAAAAAAATGCTTAACCGACACACATTTTGGACCTCGTTTTTTTTTTTGTCAAAAATTTAAGTTCAAAAATTATGTCGATAAGCTTTTTTGGCGGTTAGGGCGCGATATGTTTGCATTTTTTAATTTGTCGTTTATGCTTACCTGGTTGGGCTTAAGAGCAATCCAATTTAATGTTGGCAGCTTATATTTGGTTGGCACTTTTCTTTTGATGGTCATGGCACCATCAGGCGCCGGCATAAAGCCAGCCACAGGAGGTGGTGGCGGTTGGAATGACATGGTGATATTGTTGGGATGTTGCATTGACTGCAAGGCACGTAGAGATGGTGGCGGCGGCGGTGGAGCCATATTGTCCAACATTTGACCAGGTCCAGCTGGCAGAGGTGGTGGTGCTGGCGGTGCCGGTGGTGGTGGCGGAGGTGAGGCTAAATTTTCAGCTTCTGGCAGAGGAGGTGGTGGTGGCGGCAAAGGTGGTGACACACATTCTACCGGTGAATCCTTCAACAAGGCTTCACTGGCTAAAGAACCTTCCGCGCCACTTGAGCCAGAACGTGGCAGGGAACGTGTCAGAGTTTGTAGTTCAAGATTTTTACTTTGCAACAGAGATTCTCGTTTCTTAAGTTCTTGTTCATTTTGCTTGAGTATGCGCCGCAACGTGCAGACTTCTTCGTCAAATTTCAGCTTGGTGGCCATCAAATCTTCTCGTTCCGTCCTTAAATATCTAACCTCCGTTTCCATTTCTGCTAATTTATAAAGTAATTCCGAATTTCTATCAATTTCCCGTTCGATTTGGTCCTCTAGTTCTTGCACTCTTTCCAAAGCGGCTGTTTTTGTCTCAGAATCTTCCATCAAGGCGGCCACATCGAACACATTGTCCAGATAAGCGGAAATTTGCACTTTCAGCTCTTCAGATTCTGTTAGGCGCAGTTTTTCCAAATACTTATCCAGACCCAAGGCCGTGAATTCGTATTGCAGATGAACGCGATAGTTCATATCCTCGACAGAGTGCACCACAATATTCATAAATTGCATACAGGCCACCATAAAATCTATATTGAATGCCTCAAAGTTCATAAAATACTCCATTAGTGTTTGAAAACGTTGGTTTTCATGACAAACGCTCTTGAAATTATCAAATGCCGATAAAATAATCTCATGGCCACCCTTGACCAAACATATGGCGGCCAAAAGTTCCAGCACCAACGCTTTTGTTCTCAGAGATTTGTGTATTAAACTAAGAGCAATGCAATTAATAGCCTCGCGATGTTGTATCACCATATTAAAGCCATACTTGTTGTTCATAATGGCACGCAAGCACATAATACACACATGGATGTCATCTGTTGAGGCGCCCATATTTAGTTTGGCCATATGACGGGAACGCCTTTTGATATTGGGACTATCGAGAATATCAGCCAGCGCAGGTCGCAGAAAGCCATTAAACGAATAGAGATTGTTTTGATAACGCGATGATTCTGTTAAGCTTACGTTACTAATGCCGCCAATATTTGAATTTGCACACGCCGAATTGCCCATACTATCGCCACCCATATTACCTAAGCCACTATTATTTAAATTTAAACGTTCGTCGGATTCGGTAAGAGCATCCTGAACTCTCTGCTCATGTCGCATCATTTGCAAGCGAAAACTAAGATAATCTACTAAAGCATCCAGACCTTTGTTGGTCTCATCTAGAAACTCCTTTACCCACTCAATGTGATTGGTGCGCAAAGAAATTTCAAGATCACGTAACACTTGTGTGGATGTTGATTCGCCTACCATCTTACGTTTCTGGCAAAAAAAGTAGAGGAAGTAAAGCTGTAAGTGTAAGTTGCCGGTTCATGGATTAGGAAAATTTCGCAGGAAGGACGAGGGAAGAGTTTTAAGGAGTTGAGACAGAAATAAATAGAAGAATAGTAACATAGTGCAAGATTGTGCCAAGAAAAAAAGTAACAAAATAGAGAGAGATTAACAAAAAAAGGTGGTAAGTAGCAGTCACAGATTTTACAAAAAGTCATTAGGAATTCAACCAAGTGTGAGAGTGTGTGCGTGTGTGTCAGTGGTTGTGTGAGTGAGTAGGGTGAAATGGAAAAATATTAATAAATATTTATCTAAGAAATAGTATAATTTATGTTAACAAGAAGCAGCAAAAGCTAATAAAAATTGGTTGAAATGTTAAAAAACCAGTCTTGTTGCAATTAGTTTAGTTTTGAAAAATAATACGAGCAGAAAGTACCAATCAACACTTTAATTTAAAATAAGTTTTCAACCAACATATGAGAGTTTTGCAAAAAAAAAAAATTAAAATTTTCAATTTACGTTCGTGTTGATATTTACAAATCGTTACCTTAATATAGAAAAGTTCTCGGGTCTAATCGCATATTACTGAAAAAAAAACGTGATCGAATCAGCTCTTTATCGAAAGCGACGATTTTAAATTTTTTTAAATCGAAATTCCAAAATCTCGTTTTCAAAAAAATAATGAGTTAGGGCCAATCTATATTAAGATAACGATATATTGAAAACAACAACAAAAAAAGAAAAATTTCAACTTACAAAACAAAAACAAATTTTCATATTTTATTGTTGTTTTTACTATAAATTTTCAGCCGAAAGTTTTCTTTCGCAGTTGTGAAATAGGCCATTAGTTTTCAATTTAAGGGGCAATCCCACGATGTCGACAACGTTCGACTTGTCAAATACTTACATATGTACATCTGAAACAACAAAATATTATCATTTGTTTTTGTTTTGAGTGTAAGTGTGCGACAAGTCGAACGTTTTCGACATCCAACGATTGGCTCAAAATTATAAACCGGACGTACATATGTATACTTTCGATATAGTGGAAAAAATCCGATTGAAAGTAGATTTTTAACAGCCCGACCTGGGATGTCTACAACAATATTAGCTCGATTATCTATATTGAAAACAAACAAACAAATTTCTTATTTTATTGTTGTTTGCAATACAAGTTGTCGATCGAAAGTTTTCGATAGACATCGTGAGGCAGGTTATTAATTTGGGAAATTAACAAAAAATGTTTTTTTTTTTTTTTTTTTTTTTTGTAAAACTCTTAATGGTTTTTTTATAAACTTCTCCACCAAATATATAAATAAACTTACTCTATGACTTCTTGAGGCTTTGGGATCCAAATACGTTCTTAACTTGTTGAGATAGTGTGAAGGAGGGTATTTTGCTTGTACCATTTCCTGCAAATAATTGTTTATTGTTTAAGTTATATATATATTTCTCTTAAGACGTGTATATATATATATATATTTAAAAAACTTACTTGATCACATATTATGTCCCATTTCTTTTCATCATCATAGTTTTTCAAAAGTTTGGCCTTATCGGGGGGTAAGTCCATAGAGGCCTGCAATATATAAAAGGATAAAATTTATTAATTAAAGAAGTCGCTTCTAGTCAAAAGCTTTTTCGTCATTAACAGCCTGGCACACGATGTCTACAGAAAACGTTGTTTTCAATACAAGTTTGTCGATCGAACGTTTTCAGTCAATATCGTGAATCAGGCCGTAAATAAAAAATATTTATTGAAAAAATTGTTCATTAAATTTTAAGAGAAAAATTCTTTCAAAAAAATCTGCCCAATTTTTAATATTCAGGTATTTGATGAAAAACGATTTAGACACAAAAACAATTTGAAAACGATAAAAGGTGTGATATGTTTCTTATAGTCGTTTTGTCAATAATTTCAAAACTTGTTTTTAATAGTCTTTCCAGACATTTTTGATAAATTTCTTTTAACAACTCCAATATTTGATTTATGTTTTGTCTTCTAGTGTGCTATTTAGAAGTCATTAGTTTAAGATAAGATCAAAAATGATACTCAAAATCTATCGGAATTCATCACACCTTTTCAAAACAATTGTTTTGAAATCGTTTTGAAAACGATCGTTTTCCATCACATACCTGATTATCCCTAGAAATAATTCTCACGTAAATAATTTTTTTAAATAAAATCCACCTATCCTAAAGGAGTTGGCAAAAAATTAAAATTTGAGGGAGAACTTCGAATTTTCGAAGTCAGCTATTTTGTTGCCAGTTGTTTTACTTTAACTTTTTTAAATTGGGGATGAATGAATAGGGAATAAACTCACGGGGAGAAATCATTCAGAATAAGGCCGTATATTTATGTATACTGAAAAGAAAATTTAACGGCATGTCCCACAATGCCGACAGAACACATTAGATCGACAGATGTGCAATTGCTTTACGTGAATACCTGCCATTACGGCCTAATCTCACGTGTGCCAAAGCACTGGGTGTGAGTCAGACGCCAGACCAACGCCCCCATGCACCCTTTTAGAATGAACCTATGGCCCACTCCATAAGGCACATAGGTTGCAATCTTTGAATATAGTTATCCCTGTTCTATATTCAAGTACCTTGCTGAGGTACTTTGAGCTATCTAAACTCTGCTGCTATGTCCGTGCCCATAGCAGCTTCTGTTGAATGGCAACAGCACCTAGAATAGTGTCTGGCTGACCGCGTCAGACCAACCACTAGCATTGATTTCACACTGGGAAGCATAGACTATTCTCCCAGCAATTTTGGTAGCAACCACAACCACCACGATAATTCTCCGGCTTGCATGTGTCGCCAAATAACCAGTGCCTACTCCACACATACCAAAATCATCCCTTTAACCCCGTGGGGTAGGACGAACTCGGCATTTTAGCAAAGGAAACTGACGACCGCTACATACACTCAAAACTTCAGAGCAGCGAGGACCACTTACGCGAGAAGAACGCAAGCTCGCCGCCAAGATCCTGTGCCTACTACAATCGATCATGCTTGATAAACGCCCCTTGAACCCAGGAGGTAGGACGCACAACTATTTTAGCACAGAATCTTGACAACCGCAATGCATTTATCTCTAAGCAGCCCAGCTGTCGGGCAACTGGCACCCGTGGTACCAGAAGTAGCCTCTGGTTAGACCTAGAAGTTCCACCACAAGTGCTTCACCTCGAACGTCTTTTGAACTCAGGGGCAGTTCTAGGTGACGCTGCACCTAACTGACAACAACGGGCGTACAATATTTGTTTTCCTTTTATAAATATGTGCACATCTTTGCTCTGTTTATGTTCAGAGATCGGGTAGTAACACATAAGTTTTACGGGTAATGAGCCAAAGGTCCGTCAGTGGAAAAAGCTACATTACCCTAGCTGGGGCCTCGGGATTGCCACACCCGTAGTCTATAAATAGACTCCCCTGGGGGTACATTCGATCGACAAATTGTATTGAATAAATTAATAAAATTTGTTTTCGTTTTCAACATATGTAAGTAATCGATCGAACGTTTTTATCAACATCGTAGAACAGGCCGTTAGTACGTAAATCTTGTGCTAAATTTTTTGTGAAGTCTTTATAACTTCTAAACATTAGATAAGTATGTAATTATTTTTTCGAATTACGATTTTCACAACACACAAATCACATAATTTTCTTTTCGATTCCCATTACATAATCTGCCTTATCGTGGTTGGCGTATTTCAAATACGACTACGACTCTTTGGTAATAGATTAAAGAAAAACTGTTGAAGTGTTCCTTAATCTATTACCAAGCAGTCGTATTTGAAATACACCAACCACGATGAGGCAGAATATCCCTCAAAATTTATTTATTATACAATATAAATTTTGCTATTTCGTAATTCGAACTACTTGAACAGCTCTCGTTTTTCTGCGTGAAAAAATAATTATTGTTAGTAATATGATAATTTATAAGAGAAAACGGAAGAAAAATGAACCCAAGCTTGAAAAAATTTTCATTTAATTAAACTTGTAATTAAAGCAGTTTGAATATAATCAATTGCATACGTAAGTATGCACAGTGGAGCTCAGTTAAAACCAACTTCATTCGTTATAAGCAAAATTCGTTATAGCCAATATAAATATTTTATAATATTCAAAAAAAGGTATAAAACATAAACAAAATACATTTTATCTTTAAAAAAAACTCAAATCTTTTTAAAACATATATGTGACCTTCTCCGAGAAAAGGGACCTAGTGTGTGAAAATGAAGTTTTGAGAAAAACGCATTTTAAGTTTCATAACGCATTATCACTTTGATTTTCCCAAGTTCGTTTTGTACGTTTTTATGGGGTAAATAAATTTTTATCAGAAATCTAACTCATTTCATCTCATTATACACCCTTTTAGGTACCAGAATCCACTCTTAAGTCTAAACTCGTTTTTTGACACACTAGGTCCCTTTTCTCGGAGAAGGTCACATATGTACATATTTTATAGGCTGTCAGTTTCACAAGAAACCGGCTCACTTGGTGATGGTTTGTCCCACGCAAAGAACATAGTCTACGAAAGCAATTAAAAATGTACAGACACTTTTCTCCAATTTCAAAAACCCAGACCGACAACTTTAGTATAAAATTTATATGGAACCGCCTCAAAAGCTTAAGCGGCATACTTTTCGAACTTACTTTTTTGAAGAAAATCGATTACTTGCGATCGTAAATAATCGATTATCGCCAAAAGAAATGGTGTTCGAAAATAATGTCGCTTAAGTTTTATGGCGGTTATGGTACGATGAGTCATCATACAATTTTCAGTACACTTTTGCCATTCTCAGCTACTATTTGATACAAATTTAAATAAAAAAAATTTCTTTTGAAAAAAAAAATATTTTTTTTCTTTCAAAATACTTCTGTATTTTTTATATGTTTCTTAAAAATTCTCTTGAAAGAACTTGAATTTCTTAAAGGTCACTGTTATCTATTCTTTTTTTTCCTAATTTATCTCAAATTTCCCTCAATTACTTAACTAAATATGTACATCTGTATGTATCTCACAATTATTCTCCGCTTTTAAATTCACACAACGAAATAACATGTAACTTTTTAAGTTTGAAATTGATCAGATGCAAAAATATACTATAGTACATCTACGTAATAATGATCTTGAGGAAATTGATTTCAATTCTAAAAAAAATAAGAAAATATTACTGATGTGATAATGTTTGTTTATTGGAGCAACAATATAATTGGGTTACAATTAAATAAAATATAGATCATCTTTGTCATCAGTTGCTAGGCTTCCACCATAAAAAAAAAAACAGATAAGAGATCAATACAAAATGGAATTAAAAATTCTTCATTTAATAGGCTTCCCGTACTCTAGACTACATATGTATGTATGTTTATATAAATCTGCCCATATGTGCTTTCATGTGAATGCTGAATGTGGTGTGCTGTTCGAAAGTCAGCAAAAAGCAGCAGCAGCAACTCAATCACCAACAAAGAAAATATGGACATAAATATTTAAGTGTAAAGCAAATAAATATTTATATTTCGTATATCCATACATATGTAAGTATGTATGTAAAAGTGCTGGTAAATGGGGATGTTGGTGATCTGAAACTGTTCGCTCGAATGAAGTTGTTTTTATTCCAAGATAAAAACTACAAACAAACATGCAAAATAACAATAAAATTATAATGAAAAATACAACAAAATATTTATACACTGTAAAATAAATAATACATAAATCTTTTTGAATTATAATTTAGTTTGATATCTTATCTTCCGCTTTTTCCCAAGTTCTAAATGTTTAAATAATAATTTCCACAAATAGATTATGATTAAAATAATGGTTATCATCAGCTACTACGTAGTACGTCTATCAAATATTATTCTGTGTTTTCGCTTTAATCAAGAAAGCTCAGAATCAAATAAAGGTAAGTACACAGTAAACTCTTTATAATTTGTACTATAGGAGACCAGAAGAAAATTTATAATAAGCAAGAGTTTTAATGGGAAAAAGTCAATAGTCCCTTTTACTTTTCTAATGGTCACCCCCAAACTGATGCATACACAGTAAAAAAATTTGGAATAGTTTTGATAACAAGAATATAAGTATAGCAAACACCAAAAAAGAATTAAATTTATCCCAGCATAGTATGAATATAAATAAAGAAGTTGCATGAGAGACAATTTTTTTTTTTTGGTTTCGGAATTAATTTCAAGTTCAATTCTAGGTTAGTTTATGTTAGCAGGTTGCTGAGAAGAGAAAGTAAGTTTTCAGCAAATAATCCCCCTTATCTTGGTTGGCGTATTTCGACTTCGACTAAATTTTGTCCCAGATTGAAGAATAAATTTTGCCATGTTCTTTAATATATTACGAAAACGTAGTATTCGCAGTCAAAATACGCCAATCACGATAAGGGGGAATCAGTCAATTTGTTTTACCTGAGAGTAGGAAAGGTTTAGCGCAATAAGTGATGGTGAAGTGACAGATAAAGAGAAGATAATCTTAATTAATTTTTCAGTTTGTACGGCGCATCTGGTTATGATTAGGGTTTTAACTCAGACTCAAGTCAATTGCCGCGTAATTGACGCACTAACTACTTCAGCCAACAGCAAGCCCAAATTTAATTCTAAAATATTCTAAAAAGTCTAATTTGGCCGATTTCTTCATCAATGTAAACATTCAAATTTTGCAAGGTTCGTGTTTTTTTTTTTTTGTGGTAAGCTGCGTGATTGCTCCGTGCTATTGAAAGCAACAATGATCTAGACTCAAAGCAGCAACTTGCGGCAAAAAAATGGTTTAGCAGCTGGCTGTAGCATTTACCATTTACGGTTACGGAGTTGCCATCTTAAAAAATAATCGAACATCATTTTTTCACTGTAAATGCAATTGCTCTTTATGAATTTAATGTACATTCACTGTCTCACGGAAATGCAAATTTTGTTTCTTAACATAATCCATTAACCCATTAAAAGAAAAATTTGAATATCTGTTGGTTAAGAATTATGAGAAATATAAAATTAAATTTTAATATGCGTGCCTCCATTCATTTTTAAATGGAAAATTTCTTCGTATTTTAGAGCTCAAGATGTGTGGTAAGTTTCGTTTAAAATCGGTTAAGTAGAACCACGTGAAATATAATAATAATAAATATTTATAATTTATAATTTTATAATAAAATTTTATTTATTTATTTGTTCATATATGTAGTTCAATTTTAATGGGCGTAGCCCCGCCTACTTTTTCAACTTTAAAATTGTGTAATTACAAGAGGTTTTGTAGCAATCAAATAAGTAGAATATCTTAAAATCAAATAAAAATCAAATTGGACCAATTGGAAGCTAAAGGATTTCAGTCAAAAAAATAATTTTTACAATTGGTCGAAAATGTACCGAGTTATGAAGTAACAATGTAAAAAAAAAAAATACAGACGAGTTGATAATCTAATCGTTTTTTTGAATTCGGTTAAAAACAAAACACATACAAAATTTGACACAAGTTGATACAAGTTAAGGATTCAAATTGCCAAAGTGTATCAACTGGCCTTTGCAAAGCCTGTTAGAATTCATAACTCCCATGAAATTGTGCCAACTTTGATGGAGTTCGCTTTGTAAATTCATAAAACATGTATCGTATCGCACGATCAGTAAGTCTATATAGTAGCTAATTACACATGTTTTCATGTCTTTCAAAGTGAGTAATTTTATTAAAATATGAAGCAATGGATATATAGCATTATTCAAAATCATAAATAATTCATAATCAATCAGTCATTAGGTATATTAAAATATCAATATTTATATCAATCTTAAGTGGCATACAGAGTATCTTGAGCCATTCGACACGAACTGACTGATTATCTTGTAAGTATGCATGTGAGTTTTGTGATCGTTAGAACTTTAAATAAATTATGTGTAAATTATTACACGGCCAGTCTTTTCTGTCAGTGTCATTTGCAAATTTCACAAAATATATGATTATACAAAATGAATGAGTAAAATACAAATTTCCAACAACAACAACAACAACAACAACGAAAAGTTGGCAAAACAGATATTGCATTTATAAAACACATTTCTATATTTAGATTTCCTGGAATTATTGTATAAGAAATAAAGAAAAACCAAAAGCAAAAAGCAACAGTTTTTTAAAATGGAACTTAAGACTGATAGATATTAGTGTCCTGCACAAGACTATTTATAAGACCTTTCAAGACATGAGAGATCTTTTTCAAATGCTTTACTACAGCGAAATATTCTAAAAGAATCGCTAAGCAACACTGTTGGCAAGTAATTTTTTTCGGTGGTTTGTCTTGCCAACAGTGTTGTTTAGCGATTCTTTTAGAATATTTCGCTGTAGAGGGCTTTGGAGACGATCAAAATGCTTGCTGTCAAGTTCGTGTACGTGTGCTTGTCGGCTTGATGTTACCATGCTTGATGACCCACCAAGTATTCATTTTTATTTTGATTTTGTGTGTTCGTTTGGTTGAAAAAAATATATAAAATTGTTTAAATAAAAAAATTCAATAGCAATAATGGCAGCACTGTTTACAAAAAAAAAAGAGAAAAGCAAAATAACTCTTCTTTTTCCAGTTAAATTTATGTTTTTCTTTTAATTGCGATGTTTTGGGCAACCGTTCACAATGAAAATATAATTATAATGAAAATTTGTTCGTGCTTGACGGGTTAACACATACACATATATAATAATTGACAGCAAGCATGCCAAAAATCAAAATTTTTTGATTTTTCATCAAGCATCGTTGGTGTCACACATAGTTACTAACAAATTTTCACTCATACTATAACCAATCTCATCAAGCATTTTGACCGTGTCTAAAACCCTTAGTAATAAAGCATTGGAAAAAATCTCTCGTCTTGAAAATTCTTATAAATACTCTTGTGCAGGACACTAATAGATATGTATGCAGATATAGTTTTTCTTTATAAGCTTAATCAATTTTTACTTATATTTTTATTATTATACCTATTCAAAAATTAAGTCATACAAAATTAAAACCAAAACCTCTTTGCTCATATAGTATGGGTATCCATCGAATTATATATTTTTATTCAACTAGCACTCGTTATAATGATTTGTTCCCCTTTTTTTCATACAAAAACATGTGCACACATCTGTACATACACATTTTTTATGTTTTACATAGATTTCTAATATGTTTAGTAAAAATGAATTATATCATAATAATGTGCCATAAAACTGAACATAGAAACTTTGATATAAAATTATGTACACAGATTTCCATTTATGTATGTATGTGCATTCACATACATACATATGTACATACATATGTACATATATTTATTGTATAGACAAACTCATACTGTTTTAAATAATATATTATTCGTTTCCGTTCCACTAATATTTATTTACGAGTACATTAAATAAATACAATGAAAAATAAAGTGAATGTTACAGCCAATGAATGGAAAACAGCTGTTTGCGATAAATTTAAAATTTTTACAAACTTGGTAAATTTTTTAATTTTTTTTATAGAACTACTTTATTTTTAATTTTTACTGAAGTTTTGTTGTTTCTGGTTTTCATTGTTTCAGCTTTTAATGAACTTTAAATTTTTTTGGGGATTAAAATTTTTGTCCATTAAATTTTTGTGAGCTCTATTTTAATGTGTTAAATAATTCTCAATTTATGAAATTTTAACCGACTTCAAAAAGAGGAGGAAATTTGTGTGAGCTCTATTTTAATGTGTTAAATAATTCAAAATTTATGAAATTTTAACCGACTTCAAAAAGAGGAGGGGATTGTCAATTCGTCTGCATTTTTTATTTTTTGACATTGGTACTTCATATCCCGATGCATTTTAGACCGATTACAAAAATTCTTTTTTTGTATAGCTTTCAATTGGTCCCATTGTAAAAAAATGGCGATTTTCTCGACTTCAGCAGGTACTAATCCTAATGTAACATCAGGGGGCCTACTCTGTAATTCGATTCGAAAGAAAATGCTTTCGAATTTACATGTTATAAACATACAAATTCGAAAACTTTTTCTTTCGTTTCGAATTACGCAGTATACCCCTAGAGCGCCCTCCTGCGTTGTGTAGCAGAATTTTCGGCGAAATAAAATAACAAATAAAATGGCTACTAAACACAGATTCAAAAAAAAAATTTAATACGCCTCCTTTAACACCAGACGCGCTGCAGCACTACACTATTTAAAAAAACGTGCAAAAAGCAGAGTTTTAAAAGAATGAAGATTTCCTCTATTTCTTCCTTCACCACCTGTCTTCTCTATCACTATCCCTTTCCTAAAAAAAGTAACACCTATTAATAGTGGTTCTACTTAAACGACTTTTACGAAACTTACCACACACCTTGAGCTTTGAAAAACACACAATCTTGCATTTAAACAAACACGCCCATTAAAATTTAGTTTTATATTTCACGTACTTCTTCTTAACCAACAGATTTTCAGAATTTTTTTCGAAAATATTCCATCAGATCTTTGCATTGAAGTCAGTTTTTTGGCAGAATTATTTACTTTTCCTCTTTTTTTTTATTGATTTTTGTGAATTTTATAAATTTAAAATTTGTATGAATTTTTGATTTTTTGAAGACACTCTTCAATTTCTAGTAGTTTTCCGTTTCATTATAAAAATTTGTTTATTTTCTTATAAATTTTGCAAATTTTTGATGATTTTTAATTTGATTTTTGAACTATATATCGTTACCAAAACGTCAAAACGCAAAATCTAACAAAACTTTTTTTGGCACTTCACCAAATAATCGTTACAAAAGACAAAATATGCGCGAACAACAACACCTCAATCTTTTCCATTTTAAAATGTTTTTACACCTTCTGTTTTGCTTTTCAAATTGAAATTTTTTTTTTCGACTATCTAACATTAATCTATACGCCTCCATGAGTCTACTCCAATATTCTCTTTCTCCCCATCTCCTATGGTTTTTGAAAAAAATCATTAAAATCCACGTTATAAATATGGGTTAAGATATGGAATTTCCATGTCGTTCGAGGTATTAAATGTTATATCTGAATAAAATAGGCATAAAGAAAGAAATTTCTCATTTTGTGAGAAAAAAGTATTTTCTATTATTTAGCAGAGGTTTGTATATAGGGTTATATATATATGTATATTTTAAAATTTAACTTCACACCCACAAGAAGTTTAGCAAAACTTTAAGCTAGATTAAAACGGCAGTATCATCTACGAATTCAATGTGTTTAGGCTCATAAAAAAGTTATCTTCTATATTTGCTGTTTGTCAAAATTATAGAAAGCGAATTGTAGAAAGGAAATTGAAATCACCGAAGTTCTTACATAAGACATACTCATATAAGGTAGGCTCTCCCCAATTTGGTTGGAAAAATTGAAACTTGGAATTTCAAAATTCGTCTTGTCATCTAAGGGATATCCAAATTATAAGCGGTGAAAACAGTCACCTGAACAGTTGAGACCAACTAATATGAATTCGCCATACTCCTTAACTTATCTATAAAATGTTATGTTTATAGTTTGACAATTAAAATAACATTTCTTGGTGTCTTTTCAAAAGAGCAAAGAACTTTCTACGAAAAAAATTTATTTGCGAGAAAAACTGAAGGCCAATCATATTAAGTAGTACATACATACATAAGTACCTAATTTATTATTTAGTTATATTGTTTTTTTTTTTAATTTGAATAGTGACGGTAAAATTGTTTCAAGCATTTGAAAAATCAAAATTTTAAGCAGTAACCCATTCACCTAATAAAATGTTCTATTAATTTATTGTTTATTGTTAAATTGAAATTCATTGCGTGTATTTAATAACAAGATAATAAGTATGTATGTATTGTATGTGTGCATATGTATGTATGTACATACATACATACATATGTACATATATGTACGTATGCATATAAAAAATAGAAAAAATATGTATGGCTGACTTCCTAAACGTATGTTCACAACTTTTCAACACAACATTAGGTCCGTTCGAGTCATTTTCCAATAAAATCCACGAACTGAGTAAATACTGAGTAATGGAAAGATATTACTCTCAATAAAAACGTTTGCATATAAAAGTACGCCAAAGGGAAAATTCTAAAATTCAGTAAAATATATACAACAGCTGATTGCTAATAAATGTAAATAAAAATTACACAACAATAATTTATTTATTTTATTCACGATTATGAATTTAAATCTTTCGGAATTGCCATAGCATATAAACACGTAGGGGTATTTCCAACAACAATTCTATAGCAATTTCGCAAATTTTAATTTTACATGGAATATAGAAGATACACCGAATATATTTCTTTATTTATTTTATTTTATTATTTATTTATAAAAAAGGTTAATAAAATAAAATACAAATAAATAAATATATTTTTCTAGCAAGGCCTATTTATCATTATATTTATCGTCCTTATGATATTCTGTATTTTCGTGTTTTAACTGTCAAAAGCTGTTCGCACAATACGCTTTAGTTCATGTTTGTGTGTGTTTCTGACAACTGAAACACAATGTTGTTTTTTGTGTTGCTGTGTTTTTGTAGAGTTGCATAGACCTAATAAATAGGCCTTGATTTCTAGCATAAAGTTAAAGTTGCCACTGAAAAGCACTTTTTCTCGAACAGTCGACTGCTGGGATGTAGAAACAGATAGTAAATAAAGGATATTTCATCCAAAACTAAAAATTTTTGTTTACATTTGCAAACATATGATTTCGTTTTACTGGATTTTACTGGCAAAATTTTTTCCAGTAAAAAAAATTTACTCAGTCAATAAACTATCATTTTTTCTCTCAATTCGACCTATCGCTTACTGAATTATTTGAATGTGAACGAAATACAGTAAAAAATATTTTCAAAACATTTAGTTCTAGAACGCAGCTATTACAATGCTATTAAAACACTCTAGATATTCATACATTATATAATCATATTATAATTTGGAGCAATATTTTTTTAGATTCGTTATTGGCTGATATCTGAGCATCGAAAACAATTTGGACGGGTGACTCCCATATTCATAAAAAAAATAAAACGTAATTGAAAACCATTTTAAGAAAATTTTTATGAAAATTTTTTGGACATAAAATACATTTTAAACTCATTTTAAATTCTATGAATATGGGAATCACAATTTCGGAGACAAGTTGCCATGGGTTACTACAAAGCAGAATGAGTTTAGAAAAAAAAATCTGATAAAGAAGGGCGAGGAATGTGGGTTTAAACTATTTTTTGTCATTAAGTGTATAAATTTTAAATTTAATTTTAAAATTATTCAAAAGTAGTTTTTACACTTGTATATAGTATATAATATGGTGTCATGCATCAGATGCGCCGTGCTATAATCAATTTCAGCATCAATATTCAGTAAAACATTTTTAGTTTAGTTACCTTGCATACTATGTACTCGTATCTATGTAGCTAGCTTAACCCAGGGTAAGAGGAAAAGTTTATAGCAAACAATAGCCAGCTGCCTGCAGTAGCAGAGTTTATTTAAAAACAGTAATGTATTTTTAACGATATAATTGACATTCACTAAATTGTTTACTGTATTCTTTATTTGTTTATACAATTAGAGTACACACTCACATGCATTTATGATTATTTGCTTGAATGTACAACTAAAAAAAAATAAAATAAAACAAAAAACAAAGTGTGTGTTAAAAAAAAAGAATTGAAAAGGTGTAGCAAATAGTTTGTTGTACTTGAACCAAATGAGTTTGAAAATAAACCCGTTTTTTGGAATGTTTAATGTTCTAACACTAGCCAACTCTAGTTTAGCTAACACCAAGCAAGCAGTTAAGACAAATGACTGCAATGCAAGAACAGTTTTTCTTGATATTTTTTTATTTTTTTCATTTTGCAGACATTTGGCATTTTGTATGAAGGAGTTGACATTTATACAAATGTTTTAAAACAAAGCTAATTCCTATAATTCATCATACACATGTTAAAGATCACAAGTTTCTAATTACAAATTAACATTTAATTTTTTTTTCCTGATTTCCACTTAACGTTTATCGTTTTCCTGCAATTCGTTAATTTTGTTGCAAGCTTATGATGAAAAAACTCTTTCATGCGTGTTTTGTACAATGACTGATTTTGATGGGAAATAATCATGACTTGCTGGTACATTAGGCGCGAATAAATATTACGGCTACAGTTTGTATGTATATAAAGTATTCTTATGTATAAGTGTTTAGTTTTGTAATATGGTTGTTAGAGTGTGGGTGTTATTGAAAATTCTGGTTATGATATCATCATATCTATAAAGTTTTTTATTCCTTTGTATTCCCCCAAGCCTCTGTATTTTATATAAAAACAATTTAGTTACATACATTCCATGCATTTGTATGTATGTAAGTATGTGTATTTATTCATTGCTAGTTTCGTGCCGTTGCATGTAAAACTTCATTTATTTACACCTATTTTTTAAATATAAAATAAAATTTTTTATCATTTATATATGGATTACGAAAAATCTAGGACACTGAATGGGCACAAGCGATTGCTTTAATAGTTGGAAGATTAAAACGCCTAAATTACTAATGCGTTCCTTTTTATTATATTTTTATGTATTTCTTTTTTTTTTTTGCTTCCAATCTTAAAAAAGGTGACTCATGCCTCTCAGTTTTTGTTTACAAGCAAATGCTTTTTTATTAAAAGATTTCGTTCTGTTTATAATGTTTATGAAATTTAACGATTTCCGACTACACAAATTCTCAAAGAATTTTGTTAATTGATAAAAAAAAGAAACTTAAAAAAATGCACTGGACGTTATAAAGGAAATTATGCGAATTGAAAAATTGAGATTTTCAAATGAAAATACTGTCCTATTACATTTGAAATACAAAAAATCATGGAAATTGAGAAATTAATAAAGTATTTCACTGAGAAGTCCGTTACTATAAATTATGCGATTTCCTGCTCTTAATAGGATATTTGGAAACTTGTTTCAAAATTGTGCTGATGCTGGTTATTTCAATCTAAATTTAAATTTACAATATTTAATAAATTTTAATTGAAATTTCAGATTTTATTCCAACACGAGAAAAATTCTCTTTTTGTCTAATATGCAATTATGTAATTGAATTTCAAGAATAAGTGAGTAATTTTTCTCTTAAGTAGAAATTAATTTAATTCCGAATTGGCAATATTTTCCCTAGTTTTTGGTGTTTTTGTTTGTTAAGCAAAATGTATAGTTTTCATTCAATAATAGTGTAGCATTAGCAGGACTCTACATTTTCAGACTTCAATACAAAACTCTGGACATTTCTTAAATACATATGTATAACAGATTAAATGATTTTGCAAACCTAATTTAAATCAATTTACGAATTCTTAAGAAATCCTCTTCTCATAAAATAAAATTACTATAACTTGTAAATTTTCATTGTAACTTACCAAGACTTTTGTAAATCTTCGATCCAGTTCTTCAGCAGTAGGCATTGGTTGTTGACTTCTACTCCTAACACTAGGCTGACGTACTGGATGATATTGTGAGCTGCCACCACCAATGTCGTAACGCAAATCATTTTTGTGCAAAAAACCACTTCCGTTACCACAATAACCTTTAATCTGATTATGGTGATGTTGCTGTTGCTGTTGGTAGTTCGATGAAGAACTGCACGCCACCACATTGTTCTCATCGACCAGATTGGTGTCGGCCGATGTCAATGCACGTGACTTAACCGATCCCATGTTGGTGTTATGGTAGTAGTGGCGGCCGTCACCCGAACCAACCGTTCGTACAGCAGCAATCGATGACGATCCAACGTCACCGCTGCTGCCACCACTGTTATCCACAAAATTTAATGTTTCGTTGAGTGAAGAAACCGCCTCCCACACTCTCGTCTGGACACTGCGACAAATTGCTCGTGTTTTCGCTGGGCAACTTGATAGTTGCTCCTTTATTTCGTTGAACAGATCCAAAATTTATGCTTATTTTATCCAAGTGTAATTTAATTTACAACAATTTTATGTGAATAAACACCAATTGACTATTTTAATTTAGTTTTATTTTTCTGATTTTTAATTCACTTATTTTTAATAATTATATTTTTTGCAGGGCAGTATTTTGTTTCTTTCTCACAATGTTTGAATTTTCGATATGTATTAGAACAAACAGCACTTATGTATGTTATGTCTGGAACTTATGTATGCATATACCCAGCAAAAAATAAAAGGAGTACTTCCTTACGAACTACTTTTAAATTACTTCGAAAGTATCTAATGCATATTTTTAGATGTAAAGAAGTTATTTTTAACCACATATCAAATTGAATTTTAAATCACTACTTTGTTTTCAACAAATTCATTACTTTTTTGGCTCAAGCCAAATACAAGTGTTTTTTACTGCATTTAAGGCTTTTCAAATCAAAAAATTTGCATTATTAAAAATAACAATGAAATAAAATAACAAAAAATTAAATAATTTAACTTTTTTTCTTTTCAAACCATATACAAGTGATTTTAATCACTGAATAAAAAGCACTTTTTAACTACTTTTGCGAAGTGCATTGTTTTCACTCCCGAATTTCGGATTTTTATAGCACCAAAAACATGATTTTTATTGAGTTTAAAATATGTTGAAATCAAACCACTTCCTTCCAATGACACGTCAATGTAAAATTCATTGGTTTTTTACCTAAATTTGAAGTGGTTTGATTCAGTAGATGTGGTGCTTTTTCTACTTCTTTTTCCTCACTTTTTTGCTGGGTATTTATAGATAAATAAATAAATTAAAGCAACTAACACACCATGTTTAACTTATGTTTTAATCCGCGACCTAAAGTATTTTCAATTTGTGCGATTTCTATCATTTTCTATCAAATTATATTTTAACCAAGCAATCTCAACCTTTCTTTTTTTATATTATTCACCCAAAATACGCACACATTCCCATTCGAATAATCAAAAGTTATTATTGCCAGTGTTTAGTTTGAAAGAATAGTTTCTTTCTATTCAAACGAATTTAATTCATTCTTTTAAAATCACAAGAAAACGTACTTAAAGATACACAAGCAGACAGACAGACAGACAGACACAACAACAACTTACGAATGGAGACATGACCAATCCCTATTACGTTATACACAAATTCACAGATACACACGTACACACTTGTAAACAAATTACAATTATGGATTTCTCAACGAGAGTAAAAAATCTCAATAGTACTCCCAGCTTAGACTAACAGCACTTTTGTTATATTTAAATTTTAAATGAAGAGGGAAATTTCAGATATTTTTTCAGGAATTTATTTACATTAATAATTTTTTAAATTTGCAAGAAGAACTGATTTATTACGAGTATATGTAGAGAATATTGTAATACATAATTGGCTGGTATCCCTAATGCTGGCAATCTTATATACCCCCATTAAAAATGCACTTTAGATTTTTCTTAACCCACGGACAAATTAAACAAGCAATGTTGTCAATTTAATATGAAATGTACTAATTGGAAAATAAATTTTCTTGAGAGTTTTTTCTTACAGATAGCGACACCATATTATTATAGAATGGGATGCAGTTTACTATAGCCACGAACTTCATTTTAATAATTAAAAGCTTGCTTGTAAGTGAAATTAATATATAAGGTATATAATAGTTGAAATGTTTTACTCTCAGCTTGATATTTTAATACAAAACTGAACTAAGTATGCACCGCTGCCAGATTTACAGACAATTCTGAGGAACGCATTTTACAAGATCGTATATCCAAAAGATCCGAGTAGTTTACTAAAAATAGAAACATAAATAAGCAGGATTTAATGAATCCTTATTTTGTTCTCCAAAAACAAATGAAGCTTAAGTTTATTTTCAAAAACCTGTCACCATAGCAAAATAATTCGATTTGTGAATACCGCAATATATGATTTTTTCGTTATGTTTTGTACTCATATATCGTCGGGTGGTTACTGGTTTGCCGCACAGTATATTAAGAATACATTATTACTACGGCAAACAAATAACCACCCGACGCTATGTATCCTTTTTTATGCAAGCAAAATTTTTATCTGAGTTGGCAACATTTTTTCTTGTGGTTTTTCTTTGCAGACTTGCATTCCCTTTTACAATTTTAGTCTGGCTGCATTTTTTGTTTCTCTTTATATGTTTTTTTCCACAGTTTTCTTTTTTAATACACAAATATTAAATAAAAATTGAATACAAATATTTTATTCAAATACAAAGAAACACTATATTAGCAATTTTGTCTTCATTAATTTGCATGTATATATGCATGCATACATGTGTATGTATGTGTGTAGATATGTTCTTTAAATGTATAACAAATTATATGTATTTTTGAATTTCTTGTCTAATTCTTTTACTAGTAGGTAAGTACTTGTATTCTTTTAATTTTATGCATACTTTATTCTAAGGATTTAAAACTTAAATAATTTTAATTATTTCTATTTTTCCGACAATCACTCACAACCGCCCACTAAGAAACGTCTAAACATTAACAAAACTAATTTCCAACTGAAACTGAACACAGCTCAAGCACTTGAAAGCAAGTGATGGTAAGGTCATAAAGTACCAAGGGACATTTCAACGATATTCATAAGTTGTGATTATTGGTTTAAAAATTATTAAAAAGCTTTAATACAATAAATAAAAACAATTGGAAATTTGTTGATTAATCAAATTTTCAATAGGTGAAAACAAATTTAGTTTTTTTTTAATTGAAAATTATCAGGCTGCTCGTGTTCTAAATTATTCTAAAAGGTATGGTAGCACTACTCGCGAAACCGTTTAATAAAAAAACTGCAGTCGCTAGAATTGATATAAAGAAACAAGGTATTATCATCACTTTCATCAAGGTAATTTATTTTTGTTGTGATACACACATTTCGTCTCTGTCAAGTCAGTGTATAAACAATTACCAATTTGTTAATAAAGATGGCCACGCCGAGGAAAAACTTTAATTATAATTCACCTTATGCCACTCCTGTGCAACAATATCCATCACAGTCTGAGGACTATATATCTCTGGATATGGGTGGGCCTAGGCAGCAGAGTAGCACGGTAGCCTCATCTGCCGAAAAAACCCCAGGAAACCAAAATCTCAAATATTACCAACAGAATTATAGAAGTTCTAATTCAAAAGCAAACAGAAAAAATTTATTCAATAACAGCTTTGGCCAACAGAGCAATAGTAGACAGAGTTTCAACCAGCAGCAACGTTATACACCACGAAATAGTAACGAAAGACTGCAGCAACAGCATAATACAGGAAGTAATAAAGATAAAAGGAGTCAGCAGCAACAAAATGTATTTCCAACTCTTTTGCTGTAAATATATACAAATTCAAATTGATTCCTCTATTCCAGCACCACAACGATAAGAGAGATAGTAACTCCATTGCGTCTTACTACCATCCCTCCATGACAGAAGACCCTTGGTTTGAGTTAATGCAACGTATAAAATCATTGGAAAAAAGTAAAATATCCATTAAAGAGTCATCGCCGCCTTTGGAAACAAATTCTAACTCAGATAGCGATGATAATGAGACGGAAGTGGATAGCCCCACAAGTGATTAGTAGCATTAATAGCAAAAAAAAAAATAATAATAACATGCATACACACATTTGTTCAAATCTTCACTATATTTATTCGTTCACATCGGTTTTAACTGGAAATCCAAATTTTTGTAGATATAACACGTTTTAGTTATACTACCTACATATGTACAACTTTGTATAAAAAATAATATTTTAACATTTTGAAAAATATAATAGAAACAGTTTTATATATTTTTAAATATGGAAAATAGTACTTAGGCGGGTTTAACATATATTAAACAACGACGAAAATTGTTGCTTATGCCTGTAAATATGTATATGAATGATATGACAAGCAATTGAAATTATTGAGCCATTTGTTAATTTCAAACCTTTTCTTTATGCTTCCTTATATACGCCTCCCAATCACCAGCCAATAGATTGTAAATACTCATAGCAGCTCGAGCATCCTCTACTGAGTTGTGTTCCCCAGTTTGAATTTCCTTACCTAAAATTGCTTGAGCCAAACGTTTGAGACTGGGTGTATAGCCATTAGACACAATACGACGCAAGGGTTTGTAACGGGAAGTATCACGAATACTATGCATAGGGTGCTTTATGTGTAAAACAGCTAAGTCCTTACGTATGGCATGACCCACTAAAATTTTACCTAAAAACATTTTCATATATGTTAAGATGCTTAAAAATATGTATATATAGTCCAACGATGGTAACAAACCTTGCAATATTTGTACTACTTCTTCCTGAACACTTTGGAAATCCTCACCTTTGGCAATGTCATGTGGTCGTATACCTGATACACTTGTGCGGTAATCGATCACATCCTCTTGAGGCTTTACGAACTTATCCATTAAGACATCGCCGCGTTTGCCAACAATGGAAACGCGAGCTACCATATCATCTTGGCCATTCGGTCCCACGCCCACCATTTCACAGTCCATGGCCACATATTTCTTTTCGGCAGCGCGGCGCTTTTGGCGATTGCGAGCAGACTTACTTAATGTAACTGCTTCTGTATGATTTTGTACTTCTTTGGCAGCAGTCAGATTTTCCTGTTCGCATGCCTTTTGTTTTACCTTTTCGTTTGTCTTTGCGACTGCTTCCCAATTAGTGCCGGCTGCTTTACGGTTGGCATTTGATGTTGTTGGCTTGTGAGACATTTTTTCCACTGTATTGTTTATAGGATTCTTCTCTGCCACCAATTTGCTATCACCAGCAGCACAAGCTAATTGTTTCGGCTTTTTATTTTTTCGTTTTTTGTTTTTACCCGCCGTACTTGCTTGTTGCTCTTGCTGTAATTTCTGGTTTTCCGACATTTGCTAGATGTTTCCTTTGGAATTTGGTTCGAAACAATTACACAATATCTGCGTTGTAATTTAATTGAAAGTCCCTTTCTTCAATTTTGTTCTTGTTCGAATTTTTATTGATAATTTCTTCAAAAATAGTTAAAAGTGTTCAGAAACGTGTCTTAAATTTGTTGACATTTTTCTTCTATTTCTCTTTTGTCTTTGTTCTTTTTATTTCCAGTGTTGCCAACTCTCGATTTTATGAAGTTTGAAATTATAAGGGGATTTTAGTTTTATTCTAACAACGCTCTCTATTTTGTTAATAATTAACATATAATTTATTTAATATATAAGTATCAGGAAAACTTAGGCAAATATGATACCCTATGGATCCGATTCGAATAGCCGTGTACATCTTGTCACTACACGACATTTATCATTTGCAGCTCCTGAACGAAGGTATGTAGCTCTTAACCTACGTGATTTTGCCATTTTGGTACTATTTAGAACACTGAATAAAAAAATTTGCTATTGTCCAAAAAATCGTAATGATTTGTTACGGTTTAGAAAATTTATACTGAAAATTTTGTAAAAAGCTTGGGAAGGGGTATAAAAATTCCGAAAATAGCGTTACGTAACATGTGAATGTCTCCTAGACTGCTATCTTTATTTGAAAATGAGAGTACTCCTAGATGTTACTTAAAAACAAATATATCAAATAAACCTTTCATAAGTCCCGATTTCTGTTATCAAAACTCATACTTTCCCTAACTCACCAACATTATTACCATGTTTTTTTGATTTTAGCAGTTTTTTTGCTTTTATTTTAAAATCAATTATTTTATTGTAAAATTAAAAAATAGGTTAGGTGCTTTAAAGTTTTAGGTGACGATATGTACATGGGAATTGTAACCCCGCTGATAATTCCAACTGAAATTAAAAATGCTTTGGAACAGTTAAATCTTCTTTTTTTATATCGAACTTTATTTTTATAGAAAGAAAAGTACAATCTATCGATATATATATTAAGAAACATTATTGTAAAATAAAAATTATAGATTAAGAAACAATTAAAATTTAATGACAATCGAACGATAAAAATTAATTTTAATCGGCATATGATCTCAATATAAAGTATAAATAAGTAAGCTTCGTGAGTGATACAGAATCGCGTCAACTTTAAAAGAAAACTAATTTTCGATATAATTCGTATACGAATATCAAATTTTTTTTTTTATTTTTAATTACACAACGAAGAATTATAATTCTAATAATGCTGGGATTATTTTTGTGAATTTTAAAATCATATGTGTTTATAACTTAAGTTTATTTCGCATTTTTATTTACTAGACTAAAACTAAACATTTTTAAGCGGTGGTATTTTTTAAGTCAATTAAATTATAACAAAAATTAAGCTACCACTTACATTAAGGCCTTTAAATATTGCAAACAATTTTTCCTGACAATAACTAATTAAAAATTAAAAAAAGACAATTGTAAGCAACTTGCTTAATGAAATGTATGTAGTCAATTGATTCGGCTAAAAATTTTGTTAAACAGTTGTGAGGATGAACGAAAAGTTATGAAAATAAATTTTTTGGATTTTATGAATTTATGGATTTCGCAGAGATTTAGAGTTGTAAGATTTTAAATACTTTAAAATCGTATGTATGTTCGTATGAGAAAAATCTCGTCTCAATGTGCAATGATAGACAACAGTCGTAGCGATAAGTTATTCTAAAATTTCTTCATTTGCGTTTGAAAATATGATGTAAACTGCAAAATTTAAGAACTTATTTCTGAGAATTTAAAAACCAGAAATAAATCTTAATATATTTGATAAATGCTATCTATGTATGTGCCTATAAAAAAGTGATTTTAAACATAACTAGATCTCTAGTTTAAAATAGGCATTAAATAAATTTAAAGTTATCCTTTTTCGACGGCGTAGAACAACACACTAACATATCCTGTTGCTGCAATGGTGATTTCTTTGCTTCCTGCGACTTAACAGCATCGCCTGACGTTGAATTCTGAGACAATTCATTAAAACCACTGTCAGCTCTATAGAATGTTAAATGTTTCTTTGGCGTTGTATCGACAGCCATTTGATCGATCACTGCTGCTTTGAATGGGGCGGTTGTGGTTGTTTTGCTACCAGAATTGACAGTAAATTGCTTTTTAGCCAAAATTTCTTTAATTTTCATTGTCTGTGATGTCTCAACATCTTGTTCATCATCATCGTCAAGCCAATTGGCGGTAAAGGATTGTGAAAGATTTTTACGACTGGCTGATCTGCGTTTGCCTCTAGGCGTATCGGATTGAGAAAGGCTGCAATTTGAAGAATGACCAGAAACTTGCATTTCATCCATGTCTGAAGTATTTTCTAGCATATCTTCAGTATCATCGTGTTGAAAAATATCAGTTTCAGAGGAAGATTTACGTTCATTTTTATTAATTCTTTCCTGTACGTTGGATTGTGTTTTCGACGAGTTAACCCTTAAGCGACTAACCTTAACGTTGAAGCTGTCAGTGGAAAATTCAGCTATGTTATCATTAAACATTTTATTTAAGGGTGATGATGATCTTTCGGGAGTAAATCGTTCGCTTCCATATACTTCGTTGGACCTGTTGTTATCCATAGATAAATCATTTTTCGAAATATCACTCATCTGCTTTCTATACTGTGTTCTATTGTTTTCTGTTGAGGGTTGCCCTCTAGCCGGTTTGTGTATAGGTGAAAATAGTTCTACTTCTTCTTCGCTGAAATAATTTCCAAAACTTGGTTTACGATTTCTGGCACTAGGCGTGTGACAACTGGGCGACAAGCTTTCAGAGACCGAAATAGGCGATAGAGAGCCAAAAGAGCTCTTTTCTGAAGAATCTGAAAGTTTTCCTACAATGGCCGTGTTCTGTAGAGATTTTAATGAAATGGGACTAGAATTAGAATGACCAGAGTGACTTGAAGGTTTTGCCGGCAGTTGTTGGGGAGTCCTTTGGTTTTCATTTTCCCATACACTAATGCTGTGCATGTCGAAGAGTTTGCGTCTTAAAGATGTATCCTTAATTTCACTACTATTGGTCATCCAATAACGGGAGGACTCAGCCCTTTTCAACTCTTTGTTAGCACCCGCCAAATGAGGTTGAAAATAAGGTTTAAGGGCTTCTTCTAAGGCAGGTGGTAAAATGGGAGGCAATGTCAATTCAGTTTGCGATTCACAATCACGTATTCTTCGACCCGGTTTTGAAATCGGCGTGTTGCCATTTATTTCAGACAAAATAATGCGATGAGATCTTAAGGGACAGTCTATTGGGCTGGGAACAATTTGATGTTCTTTAAAATAGGAACTTATGGCTGACTGAGCTTTAGCTTCCAATTCCGGATCGGGCGAATCCTGAAATTGTGTTTCATGAGGCTCCACATTTGCAGGCTTCAGGCTTGACACTTCATCGATAGTCCATTCAAATTGAGTAGAACTCATTTGAGGTGTGTTGGGACGTTGAAACAAGGAAGGACTATAAGTTGAACTATTTAACATATTGCTCCCATATATATACTGCACTTGTTATTTCTACTTACCTGGCTATTAAAGGCAAATGCAATCTCTCTGCCAAGGCCGCTTCAAAAGGGTTTTTTACGCGTTGATATCTTTTTGCTGGTGGCGTCTGCACAAGTCCCATGGATATAGAGTGTAGCGAAGAAGTGCTCCCTGACACCATAGAGCTGCAAGCTGCCACCGAATAGCTTATACTTTGAGCTTTGGGTGTCCGCGGATTTATAGTCTTTTTAAGAGTTTTGGAGTTTTTCGGTGTCATTTTGCTGTGATTGCGGGGAGAAGCTGAGTTTTGTCGTTGCTTATTTGGCTGATAGTTGTATAAAAATTTAGATGCCAGCTTTTGTGGTGTTACTTCTTTACTCAAATCCATTTAACACTGAGTGTGATTTAATATTTATAACTATTGCGAATTTTATTGCGAATATATGTGCAAAATTAAGATATTTTATAGTTGTTTGTCTTTTGGGCGCAATCAGTGAAAAACTCAACTCAACAATCGTTCAGTTTGAAAATTAAATGAAATCTGATTTTTAGTGCAAAACTAAAAATTTCCCAAGGCCCTCAAATTTCCTTTCTTGAGAAGAGTTGCCAGGTCGGATGAGAAGTATAAAGGCAAATTAATTCAACTATGTGGGTAACTTGAATTTATTGCAGTTTCATTAATAGGTATGTTTTATTCGAACTTTATATAAATATTCAGAACAAATTTAAGTATGTAAAAACTTATTAAGTAGCTATAGTTATAGCTGGTTGAAAATTAAGTAGGTATAAAAATGCTGCCAAGCCATAAGATTTCTAATATATTACGTTTATCATCACTGATAAATAAATATACAAAAAAATATTTCCTGTCCGAAATAAATAATTTTTAGTTTCAAAAATTCTAACAATAAACAAAATGCTTAATAAAACATTTTTATTTCCACTATATGAATTTACCTCTTCCATTTTGTTTCTTATTATTTGGTTTTTATTAAAATTTATTGAATTAAATTTATTGTTTTTTTTGTATATATTTTTGACATAACAAAAAATGAGAGAAAAAAAGCTTTCAGCAAATTGAAATACGATGAATCAAAACAATTCACATATTCCCTTTGCAATAATGCTAAGTATATATAGCAGAAATCTACATCAACTGACACCACACACAGTGGACCAAACACAAAAGAACGCTGATGATGAAGGTTTAGTGGCCTTCGAAAACGGCTAGCTGTTCCGTTCAACTATGTGTTGTCAGAATATTTACAACTAACTTTGGTGTTATTTGTTCATTAATAATTATCACATGTAATTTGGCTTAAAAAGCGATACGAACTTTAGCCTGTTAAAATCATAAATATAGAAAAATGAGCGAATTGTTTAAAAATTATGAGTGCTGCCAAGCTTAAAATGTTAAGCAGTAATATCGTTTTATTTGATGTGGTTAGATATATAGATACATATATGTTCCGAATAAAACATACCTAATATTAAAACTTTCTATATTTGATATGATAGAATCTTGTATAAACCATATATAAATAAATCTTTTCATAAAAAAGTACGTCCAATAATGTGACATAAAGTATATTTTATTAACAGCAGTACATTAAACACTGAAAATAAATTCATATACATATGTACTCCCAAACGAGAAATCATAAGTCAATGGTTATACTCACTTTTCATGGCTTTTGAAAAAAATACGACTATTATCTAATGGAGTCTATGAAGACTTTTTATCTACTATTGCTTTTTAGTCTGCTTTGTTTTGACAATTTTCCCTACGAAAAGTCACACACATTTACTTTTCGTGTTGATTTGAATATTTATTTCGTGGCATTTATTTTACACCTCAAGCTTCTCAACACCTCTCACCAGCAAACCAGAAAGTACTGTCTGTTGAGGCAAGCAGAAAAGATACAGCATAGTGAGTATCAGATTGGAAGTTAGCAGTATACATATATCATTCATATCGTCGGGTGGTTACATTATTGCTGCAGCAAACCAATAACCAACCGACGATATATTAAGAAACTTAAGGCCAGGGCACAATGAATCCGTCATACGTTAAACTTCGCCTGACATTTCAACTGACATTAACGCAACGACGGAGAAGGTTGGCACAATGATTACTTTATTGACGGAAGCATTTGAACAGCTTCAATAGGTCGATTCTCCATTTTATTTATTAAATTCAACTTTTTGTATTCATTTCGTTTTTTTCTTTTGTTTAATTTTATTTTTGCTGCCACAAAACACAAAAAACTAGATCAAAACATACCAAAAAAATCAACCAGTATCTGTGAAACTACTCAACGTGTACAAAAAGTTAAAAGTTGACAAAATTTTGTACTTTGCGTTGACGGACAAGTAAAAAAATAAAGTTTACTGTTTAAATATATACAGTTTTTTCTCTATTCTTAAAGGCATAAATGAAAAGTGATATTGATCTATAAAATTTGCTTACCCTACGTTACGACTAGCAATAAATATGTCGACATATATTGCAGCAGTTGTCAAAATTATATTATTGCTAGTGAAGACAGCTCATTGCAGGTACTTGCTATATATGTTGCAATAATTGTCAACGCATTTTCGTTAACAATTATTGCAAGCATGAAACGTCAAACTCGGTGTTAATTTATGTTCGACTTTTCTGTATTGCATTTGATATTTACATATTATTAGTGAAGTTGAGAAAATAAGTGGGAAAAATTTAAAAATGGTTTCTTAAAAACGTGTGTAGTAAAATAATTTGTATAGTAATATGTTTATGTAAATAAAAAATTTGTTCGATTAACCAGATATTTACAAGTGAATTATGTTCTTCCTAGGCACCTTTCCTGTTGACTTTTCCCATATTGTGAGCTACGATTTCCCATAGCCTTAACATAAGTAAAGCAATCAGCAATATTGTTCTGTATTTCTGTCGGCGTTATTGCTATATTGCCAACATATTTATTGCTAGTCAAGAAGGGGGGTTATAGCAATTATAGTTGCGATATCATAAAATTGGGCATTTCGGAGTTTTTTGGTTTCCCTGTTTGAGTCATATGCTCCTTATCATGGCAGCAGGGAAATTTTCTCAATATATACAAACATCAATTGCTGTGTAAACTCAGGTAAGCTGCAACTCTGCATGCACTTATCTATGACAACAACCGTTTATCTGAATATTTGACAGTATCGAGCACTATAGTTGAAATATTTTATGTTTTACATGTATTCTTAAAATTGTTTCAGTTTTATACATATACTGTTGTATGTCGGAAATATGAAGTAAGTAAAAAATATCCTAAAAATCCTTTTATTTTAAATAATTACTAGTTTTATATGCATTTGCGCATATTATTCCACTATGACGCTGCAATTGCTGGTGTTCAAGTAGGGGATTGATTGTTTTTTAAATTCCCCTCACTAGCAAAGTGCAAAGCAAATAAATTTTGGTTAGTTCTCTTTTAATATTCGTGCTGTTTTGTTGTGTTGTACGGCCATATTGCTGCTTTAAGCCAAAAAATAAATGTTTTATATTTTGTTATAAGGGATAGTGCGGTGTATATACATACATACATGTGTATTTGTGTGTTTGTATATGTTTAGTTAATTCGTGGCGGCAGCGAAATTAAAAATAATTATTATTAATAAAAACAATTTATTAAAAAGAAGGAAAATAAATCGTGCAAATTGATGTTCGAATAAAATAAAAAGATCTTTACTGAATTAAAAAAAGAAAGTACGAAAATGTGTGAAAGAAAATGAATGGAATGATCATTTCATTATTAAACAGCCACCACAACAGCTGCAGCAAAAAAAGCAGCAAACAAAGAGAGCAAACAAGCAGGCAGCATAAATTGCATTGTTGTTGCATTAATAAATAAAATTGTTAAAAGAATAAAGCAAACTGCATTAAAACATACATACATGCATACATACATACATACATACATACATATACATACATATATATGTATGTACATATGTACGTAATCAAAATCTAAAATAATATTTAGGTAAATTTACAATACAAATAGATTTGTCTTGTGGAAACGTGTTAAAAGAAAATCCCAAACAAAAATCAAGCGTAAAACGAAAATGTGTTTTCTTGTTTTATAAGTTAAAAAAAAATGCTGCTCGATGACCAGTCAAGCGTTGATTCAAGCCAAAAAAAAAAAATCAAGTCTTGTTAATCTTCAGCGCAAGAGCAGCAGGCGAAAGTTTTTAAGTTTTTTTCTAATAATTTTTTTTTGTTAAATGTAACTTTTCAAGTACATACATTCTTCTGTAGCGTATTACAGAGCGTATCATTAACCAACAACGATTAGACTTGGGTCGAACTCGTTCACTAGTTAATTTTTGCCACAAACCACTGATCAAACCCATTTAAATTACATGGGTTTGATCATTGGTTTGTGGCAAAAATGAACTAGTGAACGAGTTCGACCGAAGTCTAAGTTCGACCCAAGTCTAACAACGATTTTTGCCACAAACCACTGATCAAACCCATTTAAATTACATGTAAACTAGTGAACGAGTTCGACCCAAGTCTAAACAACGAGTACTTTAATATTAATTAATAAAAAAAAAACTAAAGCAAGATCAATAAATATAAAAGAATAGGAAAGAACATCAATGCCTTTTTGTTTTTCCAGTTGTTGGGTTTCTGAGTGATTATGTTATATTTCTTTTAAATATTTTAGTGTTTCTTTCGTGTTGTCAGTGTTGCTTTTCCATCGTTTGGGTTTTAAATAAAATCAAAGGTATGTATGCTTTTTATTTTACTATCTTATTCTAGTCTAATTTTTCTAATCAGTTTTAAACATATGTACATACATACATACCTTTTTAATTAAGCTTAAGGATTCTAGTCAGAAGCAAATAAAAAAAATTGCTGAGAAATGCACAATAATCTGTGAATAATTTTTCCAAACTTTGGATAGGTACCTATAAATAAGCGTATACATTTTTCTGAAGTGTTGAGAAATAAATACTTGGGTACAATCTTTTAATTTAACAATTCAAACATAATTCAAGCTAATTTACTAAAACAACGTCATAACTAAGAAAATGGGATTTTTGAGTTAATGATGTAAAATTAATCCTCACATATGAATAACAATATGTTGGAAAAAATTCATAAAAATATCTTTTATACTCAACTTTTGGAAGAAAAATAAAATTTTCGGTAGGAAGACTTGGAACGTTTTGTTTTAAAATACGAATATTTATGAGTGCTTGTTTATGAAATCCCTAAATCAGTTGCTTCAAAAATGGTTGTTGTCTTTGATAATGAAAAATAAATATACATACATACATATTACCATCTTTTCAAAACACAAAAGTATTATACCCACAGTTGTTTGAAAAATATGTACGTACATATGTATATGAAAATAATATGTGTTGGATATAATGGCTTGAACAAAACGGTACAGCATAGACACGAACCTTCTAGCATGGACAATAAATAATACGTAATTGTCTTAAAGAATCACAACTGCAACTTTTTTCGTTTATTGACAAGTCGACACAATTGTCGAACAAAATTAGGGGATAAGTTATATATAAACTGAAAACTTTAAAATTGTTTGCTGGCAAACTCTTTTTTTTTAGTTATGACGTTGTTTTAGTAAATGTATGTAAATAATTTAGCAAATATAACACAATTAATATTACATTTTCTTTATTTTTGATTTCAGTTTAATAAATGTTTGTTTTTTATTTCTATGGACATTTTTTGCATGCATATACATATGTATATCATCGTTGCTCTGACGTGATCGGTTATGTGTAGGTTTTTGAATTTTTTTTTATTTCACCATTATAAAGTTTGATGTGTCATACATTCACCCACCAAATCGTTTAAATATATCTTAACTGGTTCAGAAGTTAGCAATGGTAGACTTTATATATTTATCAAAAAAAATTCAACAAAACCAGTTATGTGTTAAAGTAAAAAAATAATTTTATTAGACGCAATTTACACTGTGCCTTTTCTGCTTGCCTGTGCAGGCAGGCGTTTTTAGTTTATTGGTGAGAGGGGTGAGAAGCTTTGCGGAATAAAACAAAAGGGTGGCGTTGGCTGAAGCAGTTAGCACGTTGACTACAAAACTGAAGATCCTGGGTTCAATCCCTGTATTCGGCAGTCATCAAAATAACAACACCACGCATTTTCCTGATGTGCATTAGTGTCCTTTGTATCAGTTATTGTGGGAAAAGTTCAAGTGATGAAGGCATAGTCACTGGTCACTGAACTATACCGACTTCAGCAGATGCTAAACCTAATGTAACATCAGAGCGCCCTCCTTCGTCGGTATTGTGTAGCAAAAATCATCGGCGAAGTAAAATAGCCAATAAAATGGCTACTAAACACAGCTTCAAAATTAATACGCCTCAATTAACACCAGAAGGCGCTGCAGCACTGCATTATTAAAAAGCGTGCAAAAAAGCAGAGTTGTAAAAGAATGAAGCTTTCTTCTATCTCTTCCTTCACCACCTGTCTTCTATCACTATCCCTTTCCTAAAAGAAGGTAACACCTAGTTGGGATAGATGGGATCTCATCAAATGAGTTCAAGTTAAATTCAGGGGTACCGCAAGGTTCCGTTCTTTCGCCAACTCTATTCCTTATCTTCATAAACGACCTTCTATGTAAAACTTTCAACCCTATCTACTCTTTCGCGGACGACAACAGCATTTGCCATTCTTTCTCATTCAGCAACAGACCTAGTCTGCCGCAGGTTGAGGCCATGCGTCAAATAATGAATGAGACTTTAAACTATGATTTAGAAAAAATTTCTGAATGGGGTCATGTGAACAGGGTCGACTTTAACGCCCGTAAGACCCAATGTTGCATGGTTACACACAGACGTATGACCGAAAATGCTGTTGCCTCTGTAACTATGGGGGGAATAAATATTAAGGAATCAGATGCTCTTGATGTTCTTGGCATGAAAATACAGTGTGATGTTCGTTGGACTGAACACATTTTTCAAATTGCAAAAGAAGCATTCAAGTGCCTCGGCTGTTTGAAACGGTGTAAACAATATTTCACCCCATCTGACCTCCTTACTATTTATACCACCTATATCCGTCCGAAAATGGAATACAACTCTCATGTATGGGCCGGCGCTTCAAAGTCTATTTTGGGGCTGCTCGACCGCGTACAGGAGAGGGCGAAAAAGCTCATCGGTGACAGTAGGGTATCCAACTCTATTGATTCATTGGAGCATCGACGCAATGTGGGGTGCATTTCATTGTTCTATCGTTACTACAACGGAATGTGTTCTAATGAAATTAGGGAACTTGTTCCTGAAACCCGCACACATGTACGTACAACACGTGCCTCATTTAGAGCACATCCTTTTGTGGTCGATTGGTCAATGCATCGCACTACACATTACAGAGAAAATTCCTTTTTTAGCCGCACTGTTCGTATGTGGAGTCAACTACCTGCGGAGGTCTTTCCTGTCACTACCAGCGTGGGACGATTTAAATCAAATGTACACAGACACTACTCCCTCTATCCTCCTTCCCTATAACCTATTTTCCTAGTTCTAGCACAATGCACTGCATGAGTACGGGTTATCCCCTGAGTGCTGGTCCTATTTAAAAAAAATAGTAGTAGGCATTAATTGCCTGAGTGTTACTTCTCTTTTTATAAAAAAAAGGCTCAAAATGAAAATTCGAGGGGATTTATGACATTTCTCTTTGCCTTTTTCGTACTGTCAGCATTAAACGTGTATATAAATGCCAAAAAGGCATGAATAAAAAAGGCTTAATGTAAATGTGTACGACTTTTCGTAGGAGGTTTAAAAGAAAATTGCCAGTACAAGGCAGGCTAAAAAGGCATAGTGTGAAATGGCTCTTAGAAATGCTCTTGGAGCTGAACAACAAAATAAGTTATGTGTAGTTTTTAAAGCAATTCCGATATATCTACCAAGTCTACAATTATTTAAGATTAATTTTACGTTATACTTATATAAATACTAAATACTTTTCAATATAGCGTTACAGTTTGCAAAAATATTGAAAGGTTTCAAAATAAAACAGTTTTTTTGCTCTCCTGAAAACTTAGTAAAAACCACATAACTGATTTTGTAGGAGCGAAGGAGCGAAGACGATATGTATGTATGTGAAGATAAATTCGAATTTAAGTAGCAGAGACAGAAACCACAATATCTATCATAACATTAGAAATGTTAGCACAAAACAATAAAAAAATTAAAGGTAAAACATAAAAATTTACTTCATATAATTATCTATAATACATAAATATGTATATATAATATACAGTCGAGGAATAAACTCTACATACAACCATCATTTTTGGGATTTTTGAAAATTTGGAAGAAACTCAAAAAATTAATTATGCCAATATTTAGGGTGGTAATAAATATGTTTATACAAAAAAAAATAAAAAAATAAGTAAGTAGCAAAAATATTCCAAATACATAGGAAAAAAGTCCACATACAGGCATAAAATACGTGAAAAAATACGTGCAAAATGTTTGATGTCGTCAACTTGCTGTGATTTCCGGTACCAAGCCGTCAACAAATGGCATCCAAGTATGGTCTAATATGTTGTTCTTATTGTAATTATATTTTAATTTTTATTTTTTGTATAAACATATTTATTAGCACCCTAAATATTGGCATAATTAGTTTTTTGAATTTCTTTCCAAGTTTCCTCAAACCCCAAAAATTATGGTTGTATGTAGAGTTTATTCCTTAATTGTATATACATATGAATGTATGGACAAGGTGGATATCTACCTCTATATAAAATATGAAGCAAATTGGCAACCAAACTAAAAAACACTTTTTGCAACTGTATTTTGACATCCACTGCACACCATAAGGCCAATTAAATTCGCCTCAGCTATCACCTCATAAAATAATTTCGGTTTTATTTCATGTTTCAGTAAGTGTCGCCATGCTAAAAAAATGATTAGAACTTTTACACTAAAAAAAAATACACAGGAAAATCAACAGAACACGTTGGTCTAAGTTTTAACATAGTAAAAACTAATTTTATTGCAAAATGTACAAATCGAAAAGTATTCGACTCAGCCGGTTTTTAAATTGTAAAAAAACCGGACTATTCGACATTCGAAAAATCAACATTTTGAAAAAACCAACAGCCGTATTGTGAAAAAACCGGGTTTAAAAACCGGTTGAAAAACCGAGTCGATCACCCTAGTACATACCCAGCAAAAATTTCAAAAATGGTAATCGAGTTTGAAATTAAGCATTTTTGGTGGAAGCTCTTCCCTACTGGATTACCAAATTAATGATTTTAACAAAGCATGAGAGAAGTACTTACTTTTTTTTTATTTAGCAACTTGTTCAAGTAATCTATTTAATCTAAAAAAATTATATAAAAATTATTCTCTTCATTTAGCAACTTGTACATCATATTTTCAAATTTTAGGTAATGTGATTTGTAAGCGAATAATCAAATTTGGCAATCAGAAAAGTAAGTCATTATACGGCAAGTAGTTCTAATGGTAATGTGTAATTTTTTGCTGAGTAGATACACATTGTTTTAGAAAAATTGTAAAAATAAAATTATGAAATTATTAAACTTGAGAAGATTAGTGGAAATTTTTGTCAAATATTAAAGAGCTGCACTATATAGATGTGGTAAGCTTAAGGGTCCTGAATGTGAGCCAAATTGGGCACTTTTCTGAAATAATTTTGGAAATTGAAATAATCGATTTGGATAAGTATCGATGGTCTCAAGTAGAAAGGCCCTAACTCGTATTTTTTACGAAATTCAGTTTTTCAGTGATTCTAATATATACCACACAAATATACCTCGTCACAAAAATTTATTGCAATAGTGTTACAGTTTTTACAATTTTTTTAGCTTCTCCTGTAAAATTACAATTATTTGAGTTAAGACATTTCTACTTGAGACCAACGGTATGATTTTTAAGTGAAATTTTGGTCAAAGTTATGGATAAAATACAATTTTTTGAGACTTGGTGTACCAGCATATTTTTAACTAAGCAATTCTTGCAGTGTGATATGCAAGTTTCAAACTGTGTTGAATAGTATAGAAGTCAAATTTCCTCAAGACATTTAAAAAGTTTTGAATTTACGAGACTTTCGAAAAAATATAATAGAAAAAATAAGAAATTTTTTCAAATTTTGCGGCATTTTTTTGAACACTTTGTTTGAAATGCTATTTTTTGACATTTATTTTAAGTCTTCAGTAGGAAGGTCCTAACTCGTATTTTTTTACGAAATTTAGTTTTCCAGTGATTCCAATACATTTCGCACAAATACACCTTGTCACAAAAATTTATTTCAATAGTGCAAAAAATAACGCTTTTACAAGCAGTTGTACAAAAACAATTTACATTGTGAATATTACAGTTTCTATTATGTTTTTACCATTTTATGTAAAGTTACAATTATTTGAGTTAGGGCCTTTCTACTTAAGACCAACGATATGTTCATATGTACATAAGTGTTTACATATCAGCTATAACAACGTTATAGCTGAAAAAAAAATAATTTGCCTGAAAACACTTTTGAAGTATTCAATTTACACAAAACTTAATGAAAAAAGAAAATTTAATTTTTCTCTCAAGTGTTCAGTAGACAAGATATTTGTATGAAATTTTTACCAAATATGAGTTTCGACGTTGTTTTAGTAAATGAGCGATGTACATATTTAAAACAAAATTATTTGAGATTTCTCAAATAGTTTTTGAAAGTCTTTGCATAATATAAGAGGTTTGTGACTGTTCAAAATGTGTGGTTGAAGTCTACTGATGATTTGTTACAGCAACAATGAAATAAATATGGACAACCCTGAACCACCAGCAAATAAATTTCAAATTAAAATAATCTTCTGACAATATGTCGAATAATAAATTTATTAAATACAAATAAATAAATAATTTAACAAGTATAGCACAATTAACGTTACATTTCATTAATTTTTGATTTTAGCTGTTTTTTTTATTTCTAAATACATATTTTAATTTCTAATTTGTCTACTTTCTCGTTTAAACTTTATGTCGGAGTTTACCTTTTCCGTATAAAATTTAAGAAACACGAGTTCATTTCTCACTGCTTTTATCAATTTATTATTATTATTATTATTATTATATTTGTGTGTGTTGTTCGTTTCTTTTGTTTTTTTGATAAGATTGTAGCGGTTCTATCAAGGTTTATTCATTTTCATTTAATGAGTACAAATTTGTTTTTTTTTTGACATGTCTTATCATTAACGGATCATTTAATTGCTGTTATGCTTTTAAAGGTCTTCTTAAAGCTGTTTATCTATTCTAAGTTAACAGTAATAAAATAACTTGAAAAATTTCCAAAAATTTTTTTTAATATTTTACAGCCGTTACAGTTTTTACGGTTATTTATGTATATGGGTGTTTACATAAGAAAAAAAATCCTTTTCCGCCTCTATTGGCTTATTATTTTAGGAACATGCTTTGCAATTGAAATTTTTGCAATAATAGAGATAATATACATTTGAAGTCTTCGAATTTCAGCTCATAAACATCGACCTGGAAGAGTAACCTCTGAGAAGTTTATGGGACTAAAAGGAAAATACATACTAGACTATTAACTGTACTTCGAATATCGCTGATATTATTATGTATTATTTTTTTTTAACGCCACCTTATTTAGGCGTTTATTATTTGTTCTATGCATGCACACAGATATTGCAGTTCTGGCTGTGCTGTTTCTTCAGCTGTCAGATTCGCTTGATGTTGTGAATAGTGTGAGCTCATAGATATTTAATAACGAGTTGTGTTTGAATAAGAATGATTACTGTTTATCTGTTTTATTTTGGTTTTCGTTCCATTATTTTTACGACTATTTTTCTACCATTTTTTTTTTAGTTTATTGTTTTTCTGTTATTTTTTATCTCTTTAGCTTGAGAAACCAGTTTAATAAGCTTTTGTTATTGTACTTAAAAGGTAATAAACATTAAACCACAAAACAACACACACTCTCGAATTGCTGCTAGACACAAACACAGACAGACAGACAGACCAAATAACACTTATACAGGCTTTTTTTATACATATTTCAAACTTTAGTTGGAGAAACATGCACAAACTTCCTAAAGCTAAAATAGAGTTTATTGTTTTGGTTACTAAGAAATGTGCAAACTATCATCGCATGTTTGCTTGTATTTATGCATGTATGTGTGTGTGTGTATGTGCACGAAAACGCCTAATAGAATAAAAATATAAAAAAAATTTATCATAAAAAAATTACGCGAATGTGATTGCGTATAGCTGGGGATAAAGTGTGAAATACTGATGGAGACTCAGGCCCGTTTTCATAATTTACCAATCTAGCAGCTAAAGTTAGAATGTTCTTGATTGCTCCAGTAATTAATTGTAACTCATGAACTAATTGTAAATTAATTTAAAGTACAAATCTTTTCTCTTGCTGTAGCATCAACCAACCATCAGGTATTGCACAGAGTGAGTAAAATCGCATGAAAGTGAAAACTAAAAAAAGGTTCGCGAAGAAAGGAGAGTCCTGAAAATTCTCAGGAGAATTAGTCACCTATCGTAAATATATTTTCCCTCGAAGTACAGTACAACCTCCATAATGCGGACACTCGCTAGTCCGGACTATCCAGTAATCCGGACAAGTCAAACATTTCGGACGGCTTAGAAATTTTACCTCTATAGTCAGGACAAGCATTTTTTTTCTTAATATTTTACCGCTAGGCACAAGAATAAAAGAACGCGAAAACAATTGATAGTGGAAAATCAATCAGACAAGGGACTGAACAAATAAAAAATTGTCTCAAAATCTATAATATTTGATATAAAATCAAGAAAAACCACAGATATAATGTGTCAGTATCTGAATAACATTTACTCAAAATTGACCCTTTCGCCAATTTCTGCCCTTCTGAAATCCATACTTAGGCACACGGCGAAAATTAATACGCTTTCGATTTCTCTGATGAAGATATAGCTCCATCGGTAATGCAAACCAAAATATTTCAAATAAAGAAGCAAGTGAGTTTTTTTTCAAGAGTTGTTTTTTATGAGCCGAACAAAAGGGAATCTTATTTTTAAAAGAATTTTAGATAAACTGAATACAGATATACAAATCAAACAAAAATAATTTCTTATTTCACACAATGAATATTTTTAATCACTTTTAGTATAAATTCATAAATGTTTGCTGTAAATTAATTAAATGAAAATTAATTCTTGAGAGTATTTATTTTTCTTTTACTTGTTTAACTGATTTTTCCGATAACAAATAATAATTAAAATTATGTTTTGAGTTTTTTAGCTGTAGTCCTGACGATTCAGTAATGCGATCAAGTAATGCTGAAACTATTTATATCTGTTCGGATTAACGAAGTTCTACTGCATTTCCCTTCTCCCTGATATTCCTATCGTAAATAAATTCCCCTTATTATGAATAATCAACCCAAACATAAAAAAATCGCGCGTTTTTTTTTTCACTTTACCCTTGTCTGCTATTATGAATTTAATTTTTCCCTTATTTTGTGGGAATAAAAAAAATTCCCAGAGAAAAAGTAGGTAGGCATTGTGAAGGCAGTTTAACTTGTTTTTTTTCACTAAAAATCTTTCCCTTGCAAAACAGAGGGGTGTTTAGATTAAAACAAAATTTATATAAATAAAGTAATAATGCCCAAATACATAATTGTAAACTTTTTTTTTTGTATTTTTTTCAAGTTGTTGAATTTCAAAAAGGAGAAAACAAAATGTCCACAAACAACCAAAACAACGAGATTCGTAATGTAGTGATCAGTGTTGCCACGACCAAAAAAATTTTGTAACCAAAATACAAAAAAAAGTAACCAAATGCATATAAAAGTAACCAAAATTTTTATATATTTAAAATACTGTTTTATTAACCCCCGACTAAAAAAAGGGGTGTTATAAGTTTGTAGTGTGTGTCTGTGTATCTGCTTGTCTGTTCGTGTCCACGTACAGGCCAAATGGCTGGACCGATTTTCATTTATTTTTTTCTGTTTGAAAGATGACTTGATCGAGAGGGTTCTTAGCTATGTATGAAGAAAATCGGTCCAGCCGTTTAGAAGATATAACATCTTTTCTGAAAAAAGTCGGGGGTTTTTAAAATTTTTAATTTTTTAATTGACTGCACCAGGTCAAAAAATACTTGTGTGGCAACACTCTATTCTTAAATAGCTGTTGTTGTTATTTACATTTATTTTCTTTTTACATACTTTTACAACTACAATTTGAAGCTGAAAAAAGTCAGCCAATGTAGTAATGGTAAAGAAAATAAAAAACTTGTTGATTATTGAGTTCTTGTTTCAACTTTGTTATTTGTTTTAAGCTTCTCATTTGTTTAAATGAAAGTTTATAACATAATAACTCTAGTTGTTCTAAGAAACTTTGGGTAAAGGTTCCCTGATGATCTGCATTAGCAACAGTGAAATGCGCATAGGATCAAGCTAAACCCCTCAATAATCAATTTCAATGTATTTTTAATTAAAAAATATTTTACTTAATAAGTAAAATATAAATTTGGGATTATTAGTGCGTTTAAAAAATTTTAAACTTAAATTTTAACAATTCCCATAAAAAATCACTAACATAATAGGAACTGTTTCGATTGATGCACAATTCTTTAGATTGCATTATTGAGTTTACAGCTTAAAAATCGAGCTTATTCCTATATTTAGTTTTGACTAGACTTAGCTGCGAAAATATCCTTTCAGCAGCAGCCGAACTGTGTGGCAGTGACATTAAATTATATACAAAATTATTCAAATCATAAAAACATTTTCCATTCAATCCATTTGTATGTTTTGAAACTGCGTCCCAAAAATCAACTATGTCCATATCAGCACTTACTTCTAATTTAGAAAATCTGCCAGGAACGGCTGTTAGCCGACTCACAGCCGATCGGCTTCGTTCCCTGCTTGTTACGATCTCAAACTTGAGGCTTAGTTAGCCGACTGTAATGTAACGTAATTGCAACAGTAAGAAACAGCTGATCGATTTTGTTATGTGAAAAGTAATGAAAATGGTTATAGAGATGTAGTAGAAGGTAACCTACTTTTCATATAAAAATATCAATCAGCTGTTTTCTATGTTACAGTTACATTACATTACAGTCGGCTAACTGAGCTTTTAAATATAAAAAATTTTTCTTTTAACTTTTTACATACAGCCCAATTATGAATAGCGATTCCCCGGGAGTTTTTTTCCTTTTCCCATTCCTCCTATTATGAATTAAAATTTCCCCGGGAGAAAACTCCCCGGGAAAAAGTAGGTATTCTAAATATGAGGGAGAGGGAGAATTTGTTGATAGTTTTCTCCCCAAAAATTTTGAAGGGAACTAATGCAAAAATTTAAAAGTCATATTAACAAATGTTGCAAAACAATAGTATAAGCATTTATCTAGAACAAAAAGTTTAAATAAATACCGAATTATTATATTTCCCTTTTGTATTTTTGCACTTTTTATCTAAACCCTGCGCACATGCACTTCAAAAACATAAACCACTTCTGTATTCAGAAGAAATACTAAACTACTCAATTTTGCAGGCCTCCTTTAAGTTCACATAATAGGTAAATGGAAGATTTGTTTCCTTCTAATATTATCAAGACCAATAAGAAAAACTTTATAAAATTTACAATTTCCTTTGTACACACAGTCCTTCGGAATTTAATCAATTTGCATCCGCACCTGGCTCAGTACAAAGTTATTACGCATGCCTGTGAATGGTTAGTGTTAGTGGTTTATATAATTTTTATTTAAGCATAAACAAATATTTATATTAACACACAATCTTATTGGCAATGAAAACATCAAATTTTTATTAAACTTCTATTGTTGAACTCTTGCGTTATTGCAAAAAACAGCTGATGCAGATTTTACTCTCTCAAGTATTTTTTTATTCCCCGGCTGTTTTGAATAGGAGGATTATTCTCCGGGAACAAATGGTACGGAAGTTTTCTCCCTTCCCTCCCCGGGAATATTCATAATTGGGCTGATAGTGTTTGACGTTTAAAGATTTTGCAACCACGAATGCATCCGATTTTTTGAAAACAGGCTTGTTATGTTCAGAGACAGACATGTATTTGTTTTAAACGCTATGTTGATTAACCAGTGTTGTATTTACAACGCATTAAAAACGCTTAAATTGTGATCTTTTATCAAGATAATTAGTTATGTGCAAACTTAACATACCACATATGTACATATGTATATGTATAAAAAATTGTTATTTTTGTGTTGAAAAAAAGTAACCAGAAAAAAAGTACACAAGTACACATTGGGAAAAAAAGTAACCAATTTTGGTTACAAGTAACCAAAACGGCAACGCTGGTAGTGATGCCACTTATTATTCTTTTTTTGAGCGGAAAGAAAATTTCCAATGATTTCCATATGTTACAATAGAGGAGCGATATCTAGTACATAATCAATCTTTAAATATGTTCTGCATACCTTTAGGAGCAGCAAATACATAAATATTTACTCCTTTAAGAAATGTGCAGGGGTTTTTTCCAGAAACATTTTGAGGGAAAAAGATACAAGGGAGCAAACAAGAAAACCTTATCTATTGGAAACTTTTTAATTTTCTAAAAATTTCGCATATTTATTTAATTTTCACTTAGAAATAAAAGTTTTTTCGCCAGCTTTACTTTGCCATTATTTTCAAGAGACTAAAATAAGTGTTTGTATTTTTTTTTTATTTAGTGATATTAGTTAGTCTGCCATGCAGCCCATTTAGCAAACATGTGTAGGTACAGATCGTGTTATGCGCTTGTTTGGGTTGTATGTTTCGTTGCTATTGTAGTATTATTGCTATTTCAATACTTAAAGCCAGACAAAAACCCACAGCCCAACTGTAGGATAGAAAAAGACTTACAAATGATGTATGGCTACATTTAAAGTGTGTGGAAGGGATATATCGCTCATTTACAAAAACAATGTCATAGCAAAATTTCATATAAATATCTTGTATGCTAAGAATTGAAAACAGTTGGTTTTACAAATATATTGTGCAACTTTTAAAAATGGTGAAACTGGTCAAGCGCTATAGAACTCTGATTGGTAACTGGCTGGTGAAGGGCTCTTGCATATGCTGCGATATCTCCGTTTGCTTTAAAATAAAAATATTGAAAACCCCTAAATTTTATAAATATAATTTAATAACTCTTATTTGCTTTATAGCAACAATGCACCACAACAGCAACCCCTTTGAACATTTTCCGTTTTTGCCTTTAAGCATTTTCCTTTCAGTAATACTTTTGCTCTCAGTAAAGGCTTTTAAATAAGAATGTTTTCTTGGAAAATGAGCCAACGTGGAAATTGTTTATTTAAGAAGAAATACTTTGATGTTGCATATTCTCTTTAATTTTGAGTTGTTGTTTAACTTCTTCCCAACAAAACAGATGGTGGTGTTTGTTCACTTTAAAATTGTTAACTACAGAAAAAAGAGGATGTGGTTGCTGATGTTTAAAGTATAAGTTTTGGGTTTTGTTCTCTATTGTTGTACATTTTATGAAATATTTCTACATCTCGGTAAAAATTGTTGCTGGCTTGTCGGTTAACAACTACTTTTAATTTTAATTTGTATGAAAATTTTTGTGTAGATTTTGGATTTGTAAGAGATTTCACTTTTTTTATTAAATGAAACTAACTCGTTTAAAGAAAACCAGAAAATCTTTCTTAAGTTAATTAATATATTTAAATTTGAATAAATAATGAAATTGTCAACATTAAAAGATTTCTCTTTCTTTCAATAATAGCCACAAATCCAAATTACATCTAACGGCTTATGTATTATGTAGATACATACAAATGTCCAAATAGTTAAAGACATATACATGTGTTAATTTTGTTATCTTGCTAAGACAGCTGATACAACATTTCCACCCAAACAACCAGCCTTCATCTACTCTTTGTTAATACGTTGGGGGGGGGGTGGAGATCTGGTTACTCTTAGTTTAGTTTAACAAATATTTCCTTTTTTGTCAGTTCCATTTCTATATTGTTTTGCTTGCGAATACAAAAACACGTTTGCTGGTTTGCTTGGTTTTAAATCAGCATCATGTTCATTGATTTTAGAATACAATTTAATTAAGTTTATTGCTTACAAGTTGGAATGGCATACTGACATGTATTTGTTACTTGCAAAACACTTTTTTTTTCAAATAATAATCCTTTGTGGATGGAGAAAAGATGATCAAACAAGTAAGAAAATTGTTATAATTGCCGTTTGCATGTACATGTGTAAATGAATACGTATAGATTGAACAATTTATGCCTTAATTCAGTTTAAATATTCCCAGAACTCTTTCATAGCAAAGTACATATAAGCTTTGTTTGATTACAACAATGAAACAAGTAAATTGGAATAAATTGAGCAAAGTGCGACTGTGGCTCGCACACGCAGTGTTCCGTACGGATACTGCACATGCAATGCCATAAGAACTTTAGCTGTATACAATCGAATATTTTACCTGAGGCCAAATTACGGCATACGATATCGAAAAAAAAATGTTCATACAATTTTAATTGTGTTTGTATGGGAATTTCGATCGATATCGAATGCCATAATTCGCCCCCTGATGTAAACATTTTTTAAACAAATTTCAAGTACACGCTTAACTTTTTTTTGACATTTTTTTTTTTTTTTTTTAAATGCATGTTTTTTTATTTATTGTATCTTCAAATATGAACTAACAATAAGTATTCAAATCTTAAATCTATAAAAAAATTATTAGGCCCGACCAAAGTCGGACATAAGCTTAGTGATAGTTATTAATAATACATAAGTAGTGATAAGCAACAAAAAGAAAAAAGTGTTTTCAAGCAGCTTCATCATCTAGAGTGTTGAATATTAGAGCCCGTGTATCTCTCTTTTTTAAGCGGATGTGCCCAGTAAAGTTCAAAATATTACGAGCAAGCGGATTAGGATGTGACTCGAGTTTTGTTAGATATTTGCCTGCGTATTTTACAATTTCTTCAGTCACTAGTGGCATATTCAAATCGCGATGTATATTTGAATTTTTGATGTACCATGGAGCCGATGTTATCATGCGTAAAATTTTATTTTGCCTTCGTTGAATTTTCTCTACATTTGAAGCTGAAGCAGTGCCCCATAGTTGAATTCCGTAACACCATATTGGCTTTAAAAGCGACTTGTATATTAAAAGTTTGCAGTCTAGGCTAAGTGTTGAATTTCTACCAATCAGCCAATGTACCTGAGTTAATTTAAGTTTCATTTGAGTTAACTTAGAGTCAATGTGATGTTTCCATGTAAGTCGTCGATCAAGGTGTAAACCAAGATATTTCACATGTGAATGTTGAGGAACAACTTGATTGTTAATTCGAATGGGGGAGCAAGTATCTCTTCTTAGGGTGAACGTTATATGGACACACTTTTGTTCATTGACTTTAATTCTCCATAAGTTTAACCAAAGCTCCATCTGGCTAATGTGTTCCTGGAGTTTGCGGGATGCATCATCAGGGTGTTCGTGCATACTAAGGCAGGCTGTATCGTCGGCAAATGTGGAAGTATGGATACTACTGCTCACAGGCATATCACAAGTATAAAACTGGTCCCAGTATGCTCCCCTGTGGCACACCGGATGAAATAGTTTCAGGCCTTTCAATGCCTTTTTTGGCATTTGGCAATTTTTTGTTTGTTTTGGGATTTTTTTCGGTTTTTGGTGTTTTTAGTTTTGACGTTTTTGTCATTCGTGGCGATTTTTTCGGTTTTGGCGAATTATTTTAGTTTAAGCCATTTTTTCGTTTTGACATTTTCTTTTCGTTTTGGCGATTTTTTTCGGCTTTTGGCGATTTTTTCGTTTTGGCGACATCGTGGAACAAGCCGTTAATATAATATCTACTTGTGTATTTATCGCTCATTTACTCAAGCAACGTCATAACTCAAAAACTGGAAATGTTGTGATAATGATGCATAATTAATCTTCTTCATATTGTTTTTCTTTAATTCTTTTTATTAAAGAGAAGTAACAACTCAGCTTTTTGAACGTTTTTAATAATGAAGTGTTGCTACGCCTCTGGTGTCAATTTTCAAAGCTGTGCTTAGTAGCCATTTTATGGGTTATTTTACTTCGCCGATGATTCTGCTACACAATACCGATGAAGAAGGGCGCTCTGCTATTAGAAAAGGATTAGTATCCGCTGAAGCCGGTGTAGTTCAGTAACCAGTGTCTATGGCTTTATCACTTGAACTTTCCCACAACAACTCATAAAAATACACACAGAAAAAACGGTTAGTCCAATAAAATATCATTTGCATCAACTATATTTCAGTTCACGCTATCAATTTTCTGTTAATCCAAAAAACAATCTATGTTCATTGCCATAAGGGCATAATTGTAACAAAGATATGATTGTGACAATACTTAAATTGATTGCATCAACCGTAATCGAGCGTATGCTTTTGTCATGACTAATTAACTGATTTGTTAACCCAACCGAATAAAATATTACAAATTGGATTTTACTACCAACTTTTGGTATTAGCAACTAAAAAATTGTCGTTCTATATTAAAATTAAAATAAAAACTTTCAATCAGTTGCTGCAACTAACTAGAGGTTGTGTTTACTATCATAGTTTATAGCAGCAAATTAAAACAATTAACTTTTGTGACTTTCAAAGATATTACGACTTGTGAATTCCCAAATGGTTTTTGAATGTCTGTGCATAAGATAACAGGTTTGTGGCTTTTCAAAATGTGTGGTTGAAGAAATGTATATAGACATGCTTCACCATTAGGAAATAAATTTCAATTAAAATAAACTTATGACAATATGTCAAATAATAAATTTCTTAAATTGTGTATTTTTATTTGCGTTTATTGTTTATTTTTATTTCAGCAAGGAAGGCCAATTTTTCTTTTACAGGTACCACACAGAAAAAACTAAATTTCGTTTTCAGTAACCAAATTCATTGAATCAGTAAATTTTTTGTGTGAATGCGGACCTACAAAGAAATTTGTAGATTCTGATAACAATTTTGTAAAAATTTAACTGAAAAAACTAATTTTATTTTTAGTTAACTTATTATGGCATTGGAGAAAAAAGTTAACTGAAACTCAAAATATTTTCAGTCAAATGTATTAATAGGAACAGAAAAACATTTTTGCAGATTTTTTTTGTATTATTCAGCAATTTTTTTTTTATAATTTACAAACACATTCACTAAAATTTTTCGTATTATCAGAAAATAAATTAACTGAATCAATAACAATTCTTAAATTTTTTTTTTTAAAATTAGTAAAACTTTTATTTGAAAAAATAACTGAATCAATAACTGAATCAATAACTTTCAAAAATTGGCTTGTTTTTATGGTTAAGCATTTCGTTCCCGCTCTTGGAACTCATCAGTAGACTTGAACCCAAAAAATTTTTGAATTTAGCTAACAAACTCCGTATGTTTATAGTAAGACTCTTAATAGTATATTGAGAATCACAATATACAAACATAATAAGTTTGAAAACCGCAAACAAAATTCTTTAAAAAAATAAAATGTTTTTTATATCTATAAAATAATTGGTAGAAAAAATTAAAAAAAATCAGACAAATTTTTTTACAGTATATAAAAATAAATTTAACTGAAAAAATTAAAAAAAATCAGACAAATTTTTTTACAGTATATAAAAATAAATTTAACTGAAAATAAGAAATTAAATATAAAAAAAATAAATCTAAAATTTTTTTTTTAAAATTTTACTTTATATAGATAATTTTCATTCTATACAGTTTTTTTTACTTAAAATAAAATTGGAACAAATAATTTACTGGAACAGTAAAATATATTTACTGAAACTAAATTATATTTCAAAACACACGTTTGTTTGAAAATTTTTTGGGAATAATTTTTTCTGTGCAATAATGATATTGTTTTAATTATATTAACCAAATTTTCGGTAGCAAGAATACCATTTATTTCAAATTCCATACTGTCAACCAATTTTTTCTGTTGCTGCAACTATTGGGTTGAGGTTTATAATTAAAATATAGTGATACCACAAGAAAATTTCAGTCGCTATAGCAGAATTCTATGATAGTTGCTGCAACCGCCAAAATTCAATTGGCAACAAATTCGGTTGTCACAACGAATCTGTTTTCTCTGTGTATGAATTGTTTCACATACTTCAGCTTAATACTCGTATGTTGCACGTTGTAAGATGGCCTTGCAATGTATGTAAATCGTAAATGTATGTATGTTGCCTTTGTTGTGCAGTTGCAATATACTTAAAAATAGTTTTGTTTCCCTTCATAAATACGTTCAGTATCTTATACATAATGCTCGTATCTTCGAACTACAAGCATAAAATATGTAATCAAAAAGTTTTCCCTTCACAGATACTTGCGATGTAGGTACACACTGCTTACGTATTGTATCTTTTATTTTTCACTAACGTGCCGTTAATTCAATTAGTTACGTGCAAATGATGTGTTACGATGTTGCCATCGAAATAATAATAATAATGTTTAATGTTCGACATCAATATCATCATCATCATCATCTTCTCCAGCTTTACGATACAATTATTACAATTATGCTTGGCGCTGATAGTGAGTGAGTGAGTGAGTGCTGTGATTAAAATCACTTAATGAATGACTGACAGTGTTGTGATATTTATTTATAAAAATTATCTTGGAAGCAAAAATTATACATACATATGTATTTAAAGTTTTAAGTGAAGGTACTAAGTAACATTTAACTAAAGTATTTATTTATTTATTTACTTTTTGGTTTTTTTTGTGTTTTCTTTTTACTTTTTCTCATTATTTTAAAGATATTTTTCTTTTTTGCTCTCTAAGCATTTTTTTTTAAATTTGATGTGATGTGCACAATTTCGGATTTTTATTGTTATATTTTCATAATTCAATTTGTGTGAAATAATAAAAAATTTAATTGAACATGAAATGTACTTTGTTATTTTCTTTTTTGTATGACGCTTGTTTAAAAAAACACATGACTGAAATATTCAATTTAATATAGTTTTTATGGAATTGGATTGTATATCAACCATAGGCGTAGAAAGGTCATTCCTGTGGGGGACAGTGCCTGTAATTATATATTTTAATATCACTCACTCGTAATGCCCCCATCCATTCTTCCCCAGAATTTTTTTTAGCTACCCCAATGAAATCAACAATTTACTGCCCTTCCACCCCCAAATTTTTTTTTAGCTACGTCTATGATATCAGCACTTTTTCACATTTCACTGGTTAATAAATTCTAAGTTAATTATGATATTTAAAATATTAATAAAATCACAAAAAAACTCTGAACTATATTTTTATAAGCATGATAAAAGGCTGCTTGTTTTAATTAATATGTTTTTATTATATATCTATTATATATTCGTACATATGTATTATATTAGGTGATGTAAAAAATAAATTGATTTAATTAATTGTTAACATAAGCATATTATAATATGTACATATAACAATTATCTAAAAATAAGCTTTTCAGAAAAAATTTAATTGACTTCAAATATAGCCAAAAAAAATTAAAAATAATTTAGACTCAAATAAAAAATAATATATTGAAATAAATAAAAAATAAACTAAAATAAGTAAAAAATAAAAATATATGGTTATGGTTATGCTTATGGCAAATCAGCTATAATAAAATACAGTGTTGCCCATAAGATTTGTTCGAACAGCTGTTTTTTGTATAGTTATGGTTATGGCACATCTAATTAAACCTTAAAAGGAAACGGATATTAATAGTGAAGAGAGGTGGTGAAGCAATATACAAAGGAAAGCTTCATTATCTTTACAAATATACTTTTGCAAGTTTTTTTCGAGAAATATCCCGAGTTTTTCACAAAATCTAACAGCTTAGTCTGTGGTTCGTCCCTGAGAAAATTCTGATATTGAATTAAAAAATTATAATTATATATTGCTTGCAGGTCCAAGCAAATTTATTATAAATGATCAGCTATTCCATTTAGTTATGCGAACTGAAGACTAACTACTCGTACATGAGTCTGTGGTATTCCCAACAGGTGTACAACTGAATGAAGTATTACTTGTATGCGTTAAATGAAAAAAAGTTTTCAATTTCCAAATTTTTGTTAATAAACTTTTTTTTTGCTGCAATACTTTCAGACTATGCACAATTGCTGAGCCGTAACAAAATAAGTCCATATCTGCAACAGCTGACTGCGCATCATCAACAAAGTTAACAAATCATAGGAACAAATTCAATTCGTTCATTGCGATTGGAACAAAAGATTTGTGTGGTATACATACATACATACTCGTGTATACATATTATGTACGTTAGGGTGGCCGTTATTTTTTTTTTGATTTCTTCTACTCTCACCCCCCAAATCGGTTCAGTTTTATGTAAAAAAAATACAAAAAAATTTCATACCGATAAATTGTGTTTTAGGGGGTGCGTCGGGCCTCTCAAGGTTGGCCCTAAGAAAAAAAAAAAAAAAAACGTCGCCATACAATTAACGGCCACTCTAATGTACGTACATACATACATAACACTGTGCAACAATTTCGAACGAAAAAAAAAAATTGCGGGGTTTTGGCAATGGATTCTGTTAGAGGAGATAAAAAAAATATATTTACATACATATAATTTAGGTGTGCCGGCGTTTTGAAAGATCTCATCAGATGTAAAGAACACATTTTTCTATTTACCGATATGCTGCACGAACAGCCCAAAGGAGTAAAGTTTAACTCCCCTAAACTAAAATTGTGATTTTTGAAAACTTTAAAACACGTACTTTGCATATATTCTGGTATGCTCTACCAGAATCCATTGTTAGAACGGCGTAATTTTTTTTCGTGTTGTACTGTGTAATCTAAATATTCTTATATAATCTGTATGTTATTAAAGTGCAAAATTTATTTGATAACAATTCATAATTATTCGATAATAATTAAAATAATGGTTTAATCTAATTAAAATACATACACAGTTCAGTTCATGAATATAAAATAGATCTTAATACCCTGCAGAAAGTGCGAATACTGAAATTGTGGTGATTTACTAGTGACGTTTTCTGTAGTACTACTGACCAGGTGTACCCCAGTCAATGGTATTATCTATTGACATTTAACATTAGCTTGTCATTGAAAATCTACCACTAGACTGTAGCACTACTGACTAAGTAGTTCTTTTGGGATCACATGGAGACATTGGCACCAAAGATTCACTAGTAAATTTTAGGAGCTCTAGTCTACAATATCGATATTTCCTCGCTCGTTGTCAATAGTAAAATTATATTTATTTTCTAGTGACATTGTCAATATTGCTACTGACTAGGTGTACCCCAGCCAATGTAATCGCCTATTGGCATATAACATAGGGTTGACATTAAAAATCTACCAGTAGACTTTAGCACTATTGAGAAGGTAGTTCTTTTATGACGATATTGAGATATTTGAACCAAAGATTCAATAGTAGGTTTTAGTGACGCTCGTCTACATATATTTATTTAATATTATTGCATAGCATAATAAAAAAGAAAAACAAACTATTGACGCGTTCATTAACAATATCAATAGAAATACACTACAACTGTTGTCTCTAACGTATCTTTACTCGCGCATAAAAGGAAAGTTGTCGACATTTTAACTAGTACAATTGTCGCTGGAGAAAGAGTATTGACATAGAGACATATGGTTCTAGGCTGACTAGAGGGTATTTATGGAAATATGTACATATGTATGTATATGTATGTACGTATGTATGTATATGCAAGTATGTATGAACATGTATATAAACAAATTAATAACATAATTGCACCAAATGATACTTAATTGTTCATTTTTGTTTGTAGAAATGCCACATAAATATATACAAATATACATATACTATGTACGTATGTAAACATACATACATATATTCCTAAGTTTTGTAGCATGGGCAATTAATTCATCATTGTCACCAGAGAGGCATACACAGGAAAAAATAAAAAAAAATTTATTCTAATATCATTTAATTTTTTTAATATCACCAGTAAACAAACTAATGCTAACCATTTAATTTTTCGCACTTGAATTAAAAATTTATTTGAACCAATTACATTTTTTTATTACAAATATTAATTTGTGAATATTTTTTTTTTGCGTGTAAAGAAAAAACCTGCTGGCTAGGCAAATCAGAACGAAATGAAAATCGAATACATATGCTTCTTCCTTTAATATCCTTATAGGATTTATGAGAGAAGGGAAAAAAGAATGGGAGTGAGTAAAGACTTTTATGTACTAGCAAAGTTGTTTTGTAATGATTTAGACTTGGCAGTTTTTCTTGCTTAATTTTTTTTATTTTTTCTTTCTCATTATAAAATCAAAAAATGAGCATGAAAACTGCTAAAACATGACTATAGTTGGCAACCGAACTTTTGCTGCGTTGCCAGCTGGCAAAATGTTATTGTGTACGGTAACTCGCAGCTGTTTATTTCAGTTGTCAAATTGTAATAATATTGACAACCACAAATTGGACTACAGTGCACGACATGTTAAATGACACATGTGCATATGGCTACGACGTCACGAGAACTTTCAGCATGTTGCCTGCAGCATAAGCCGTAAAATTTCGTTTGGTTTCAAAATCCAAATCTACGCATAAAGCCGAAGCTGACACATTTTCATAGGCAAATAAAAATCTGCTTTGGTTGCACTTTTTCTCTATTTGTCTTTTGCTTATGTTTTAAATTTGTTTATAAAGTGTTTGAGTACAATTAAAAACAAGTGGATGGATGGTATAAGCAAAAATCAAACTATTAATTAAACACTAGTTATTGAACTTTTTCGTTTGCAAAATATTTATAGCAACAAATTTGGTATATTTAGTTTTTTTTTATTTTTTCGGCAGAACATTTTGTGCGCAAATTGAATTTTATTGCTCTAAGCGCAAAATAATTAAGAGCAAAAAAAATTTAAATTGGCTATAAACAGCAAAATAAATATTGCAATCAGTTGAAAAATAATTGGCCAGGGAAAATTGTAATAAATTAAATATAATATGAGCAAACACTAAATAAACAAAAAAATTATTTACAACAAAATTGTTTAATTGTTTTAAATATGTATGTATGTGACGGTTAGAGAGGGGAATGAAGAAAACTTTTTTTGTTTGTTTCAAAACAACTGGATTTATGGGGAAAACAAAAGAAAACTTTTTTTGAGCACAAATTTACCGTTTTGTTGATATAACAAAATTTATTACAACAAATTTTCGCATTCGCAATATTTGAAATTTTTTTTCAGTATTTCTTATTGGCTATTCATATCGATGCCCTTGCTGCAAGAATATCATTAGAAACACTTTTTGAGTTCAATATTAGAGATTAAATTTACCTTAATCATTATGTGTGGTTTTTGGGTTGTGGAAAATACGAATATGGTTTTACTTGCTAGTTTAAGCTGAAAACATACACTTGTGAAACATTTTTCAAAAAATTATATGATAAAATAATTCACAGAACATAAATACATATGTATGTATATTTTATATTATCTATCTTTTTCTTTTAACACGCACAATATTTTACTTGTAAATAATAAAATGCGGTAGGTTCTTCTTCTTCCTACAAAAAAATCAAAGCGTGTTAATAACATTGTGAGTTTTGTGACAAAAAATTTTGTCACTATTTTGTTCCTCAGTATGACAATACAGTGGACGTCCAATAGTACGAATTATATAATGTCAGGCCTTTTCGTAATGTTGGAAAATTCGTATTATTGAACGACAGTTTTTTCCTCCTTTTATTTAAATAAAACACATGCAGATAGTTTAATTTAAATTAGTTTTTTTAATTTAAATTAGTTTGCAGCTAAAAGTTGCGCCTTCTGCTTTCTTATAGTGCAAATGGTTGATTTGCTACAAATTTCATTAAGAGATTTTCCACTCTCACTGTGTTCTATAATTTTCAACTTGTTTTCTAAAGAAATTTGCTTTTTTTTAATTCTTTTGCTTTAAACATTTTGTATGTATCTAATATGTATAGAACACACGACACAAGGCACTGGTTATCACTATAAAATTTGGTACCAACTGAATATTTCGCAGTTGACAGCAGAAAAAAAACAAGTAAAAAACTTCAAAGTAAAACTTTTTTCTTACAAAACATACAGTTATTCGTATTATAGAATGCCAAACATTTATTATATTCGTACTACAGAACTACCAATGCAAAAAATTTAACATTCGTACTGTTGGAAATTCGTGGAAACGAAAGTATGTACGTACTATTGGACGTCCACTGTACTGCATACAAAAAAGAAAGTTTAAACTGCTACTCAAAAATATCAAACTCAATTCATGCTAGAATAAATTTTTGCAAGAAAACCATATACAGTCATAAAAACCCACTGTAAAAATCTTTTCTCATATTCTTTATTTTTTCCAAAAAAAAAAAAAAAAAAAAAAAATAATTGCATACCATTTTGTCAATAAGGAATCATTTATATTTTACTTGAATACCTGCGTGGAGCGTTCAGCCACGTAAACCATCCCTCTTTGTGATATAAGATGTGTAAATTTTTGAGTTTACCCCTTGGGAGGAACAAGCGCGTTAAATTTTTAGTAATTACAAATTTTTATGCTCGTTTTCTGCAGAACAAGTTTTTTACATATTTAATTACATATAGATATGTATGCATGTATGTATGTGTATGTTAAATTCTTTATTAAACCCTCTTTTTAAAATTATATGTTTTTTAGATTTGGGAAATAATAAATTTTTTCTATGATTTTACTTATTTCTTAAAATTTCCATACACTTAAGCTGGCAGCACTACAATCCAAACAACAAAGCCAATATAATTATTTTTCAGCGGCGGCAAAACCTTTCGGGAGTACGAGCCCGTTTAGATGAAGCGTGACATACATAGCTGCGACACGTCGCCTGCGACACGTCGCCTGCGACACGTCGCCTGCGACTCGTTTTTGTATGGTAGAAGTGGTGAGAAGCATGCTTCTCTTTTACATATGAGGGAAAGAGGATCTTATTTTTTGTTATGCTATCAGTGTTACCATATGTGAAGATTTAGACATGAAAAAGCGACCACAAAGATTTCTTAGATACAAATAAGATTTTTAAAAATTTTAGTTTTAGTACTTTCAATATATTATTGAGAAGTCTTTTGACTAAACTACTCACATATTTTCTGCTTTGTTTCATAATAATCTTACGCATATTATATACAGTAAATATTTTGTGTTATTTAGCTTTACGTTTAATAGTTCCTTGGAAACAAAATAAATTTTAACTTATTTTCGTTCAATAAAATAACAAAAAAAGATTTTTAATTAAAAATAAAGATTTTTATTGCTCGACTTGAAGATTTTTGAAAAATAAATATGGGAACACTGTATGCTATGCACGAGCAGTGTTGCTAGTTAGACCTATTTTTCATGGTATTGGGAAATTAGTGGTTAGTGAATTTATAAAGTGCATGAAATATACAGCCATAGTATTAAAATTATAAGCAAATAAATTAAGAAGAGCAAAGGAATTATTGTATTTTGCTGTTAAATTAAAAAATGTAAAACTGTGTCGACTTATTAATTCTACATTTATTTAACATACAATTAGTTCCTTTATGGCAAAACTACTACGAATAAACGCATAAAAAGCATTGATCAAATTAATATCAGAAAGTCCTTGCGACAAGAAAGTCATGTAAACGAGCGTGGATTTGAGAAGGGACCCCAAAAGAGAACGTGAGTGCTGTCGAGGAAATCTGTGCTTCGCTTCTTTAACGAATGTGAGAACTTTTGTAGTCGAAACACAAGATGAGTAAAAAAAATCTATTTGTTGATATGTTTTATCAGTTTATTTAAGTTTTTTGGTGCGATCCTAGCATAAACATTTCATGACTTGAGTAAAAGTTTGCTTTAAAGAAGAAAATAGCAGCAAACAGATAATCCAAGGTAAACCACCAGCCTGCTTAGTAATTATTTCATATGATACGATTGTTTTACTCTGACTGTCTGTTGGCTTACATTTAATTGCGTTTATATATGATAAACTAAAATTAAATACAAAATAAAAAACAAACTACCATAAACATCTAACGAATATAGTGGCATAAAACACGAAATTCAATTTGTGAAATGACATGAAATTCTAGTTTTTTCTTTTTAATTTTGTATTGGAATTAATTGAAAAGATATGAAAAGAAAAACAAAGTGCATTTAAATTGAAAAAGAAAAAAATGTTAAGCTATGTACAGACGGTTGTCAGATCTTACAATATTGCCAGTAAAATGTGCTCAAAATTTCTTACAACCGTGTGAACTGACAATTTTTGACAGGCGTCGTTGCCAGAAAAAGCATTGTCAGTCCATTGCAAGACTAGCATCTGACAAAAAATTGTCAGACATCTTACAATGATGTGAACACATTGTAAAATTATTGCCAGATATTTGTCAGACATTTTAATATTGTCAGATGTGCGAAGTTTATGCATCTGACAATGGCGTCATTGTAAGAGAATTCTTTCTAGGGGCAACACTGCACACGCTTGATTTTAAAGAAAAAATTTATAATAAAATATATGCTGATAAAATCACTGCAATTGCTTCTTTATGGTCCATAATAATTTATACTTTAAATTTTAGCATTTAACACAAACACAAACTATAAATATTTAACAATTTCTAACAAATGATTTAAGTCTGGCAACGCATAACAACAGATCTAACAATTTGTTCATATGACAACCGTGTGAACTGACAATTTTTCTACTGACAATTTTGTCAGATGATTTTATTGTCATACAACCGTCTGGCAATTAATTGTAAGATTTTCTGACAACCGTGTGAACTGACAAGGAATATTGTGCTGTCAATTTTCGATTGCCAGTACATTGTCAGCACATTGCCAGATCTGACAATATTGTAAGATCTGACAATCGTCTGTACATAGCTTTACGCATGCGAAAAATATTTCTGCACAAATAGAAATTTTTTTGTAATTAACAAATAATGATAAAAAGAACATAAGAAAAAAAAATTTCTGATAATGCATTTAGCTTAAAGTTATTTGCGGTGACTACGTAGAAATAGATAGTTAGCGGAACCAGCTTTATTTTTGGGCCTTAATGAAAAAGAATTCGAGTTTCTAATATTTGTACAGATACACACATCAGAAATCACTTTGAATTTTATTATTAGTATTATTATTACTATAGTTGTTATGCCATACATAGGACATTGTTTTATTGTTAATGTTTGAACAATAGTTTAGACTTGCTTTTGATTGAAAATCAAACAATAAATATAAAAAAAAATATGTATATTTTTATTTTTACGAGTATTTAAATATGTGTCATTGTTCGAATCTTTTGTTCTAATTTTTATACTTAAGTATGTATGTATATGTGATGCCACTTTTGTATTATGTATGTATACTTGCTGCCATAACTTTCATAAGATTATATCATAAAATTTTGTTTTAATCACCAAATATAAATATGTATTTGTGATTTAATTAAATATTACCTAATTTGCATTATATATTTTCGCATGAAATTTGTTGCACGAAACTTTTTCTATTTGAAGAAAGTGATTTATAGCAAAACTGATGTAACATGAATCTCTGAAGCATTTTTGCAAGTTTTTTTGAACTTTGGCATGTGAAAAAATTCCATGCAACTAATTACATGAAAAATTTTTAATAGTAAAGTAATTTTTTATTCTATGGCAGTAAGATAAATGCCTGACTTTTTGCATTTCCAGATTAGTAACTATAAATCCAACACTGACCCGTTAACTGTTATTTATTACTAGACTAGACACTGTAGAGATTCATAACGCCGCACTACAAAAATTCATCGACAAATATTAAGGACACCGCCGCAAACAAGCAATCAGCGCCTCGGCTTTAAAGTTGATGCTAAGAGCCCGTTTATATGAAGGGTGACGTAGCTGCGACAACGCTTAGGTTCTATTTTGGAGTCCATTCTTAAATCAACTCGACTTTACATGAAGACGTTTTTTCGCAGTAATCAGGGGATTTTTTGATATTAATTTAATCAATGCTTTTTATTCGCTCATTCGTAGTAGTGTTGCCATAAAGAAACTAATTGTTTGTTTTTGAAATGTAGAATTAATATGTCGACATATTTTACTCTTTAAATTTACTAGCAAAATGCAATAATTTCTTTTCTCTTCTTAATTTATTTGTTTATAATTTTTATACTATGACTGTGTATTTAATGCATGTTATAAATTAACTAATCACTAATTTCCCAACACCATACAAAATAGGTCTGACTGGTAACACTGCTCGTACTTAGGATAACGAAAATATCAGAGAAATAAAGGTTCCGCCAGATAACCATTTTTTTTTTAAAAAAAAGCTATAAAAAAAGCCAAGTGTAGCTTCGGCTGTGTGGCACGTGGCGCCGTCCTGTTGAAACCAAATGTTGCCAATATCCTCCTCTTCAATTTTTGTGAACAAAAATTAGTTCAACATGGCCCGATAATGATCGCCATTGACTGTAACGGCCACTCCTTGCTCATTTTCGAAAAAAAAAATGGCCCAATTATGCCTCTGGACCAAAATCTGTACCAAACAGTGACTAGTTTTGGGTGCGTCGGCTTTTCAATGTATGTGTGCGGGTTTTCTGTGCCCCAAATGCGACAATTTTGCTGGTTTACATACACGCCAAGATCAAAATGAGCTTCATCTGAAAAGATGATTTTTTTTGGCAAAATCGGCATCTTCTGTAAGTTGATCGCAGGCCCACTTAGCGAAGCGAATACACAACCATATTCGTTCAGCGGAAGGATAATACTAATTATCTATCAAATCAGACATGAGCTAAGTGTTACCATTCACGAAATAAGCACTAGTTGAAAAAAAAAACGTTAGATAGCGGACCTTTTATATATTTACATACCCAACAAACACGAGTCGCAGGCGACGTATTGCAGCTATATTATCCTCCATCTAAACGGGCTTCAATGGTTACAATGTTTCGCAACTTTGTTTCTGAATACGAAATAAATATTTTATGCGAAAAGTATGCAAACTTTGTATTGATACGTTTTGCGTCGAAACGATTACCGGTAAATATTATTCAAAGATTTTGGATATATTAAAGATTGATTTAAGGCAATAAGATTTAGCCCCTTGCGGCTGGATGATAATATAGAGATTAGGGCCTCACAAATAGGCCTTAAGAAATCTTATTATTTAGAGGGAATAAAACTGGAAAGATGCTGGACTAAATGTACTATCATGTAAATGTGAAATAGTTGGCTACAAATATATGGAATATAAAATAATATCTTAAGTTGTGTGGCCTCGTTCAAATTTTCAAACACTCAGTTGTATAATGACAAGAACTCAAAGTATATACAGAGTTTCTTAGGAATCAGTTGGCTGAACCCATTTTTTCCAACATGAAATTATTTCACTACAAGAATTCAAGCTCTGTTTCAAAGTATGTGTAACGTTTCTTAAGATCCGATTGGTTTGAAGTACGAAAAGTAGAATATTCAACTCTAACGGGCTGGGCTACGCCCACTTTTTAAAACGTAGTTATATTATAACAAGAGTTCAAAGCAGCTGTAAAGTTTTTTAAGAATCTATTTAATAAAATTATATAAAATAAAATATTAAATTTAAATGGACGTGGCAATAACTATCAGACAGCTATCATATAAAAAAAGTTTTAAATCGGTTAGCAAATGATGGAGTTCTGAAGTATAAAAATAAAAATCGAGTTGAGAGCCTGATCCAGTAAGTAATAATTGTACTGTGGTATGCAAAAGATGCATGCCACATTTGGTACACACTGTTAAATAATTAGTGAAAATATTTTTCAACGTAATAAGTTTATTTTATTTTATTTTTTTTTCTCAAAACGCCTCCAGAAGTAATTGCATATATTCATTTAAAAATAATTATTTTTTTTTTACTTTGCAGCTAACTTCAACCGGTTAAAACTGTTTTAATATTTTTCATTGTGTAATTTATTCTTTAACAAATTGTCTCACCTTTTCCCAACTTAATGCACTGTTTAACTAATAAATTATATTTGATTACATCATAAAAAAAATATTACAAGTGCAAAATTGTTGGAAAACAAATAAGTAAAATAAAAGTAAAATAATGAAAAAAGCAAAAAAAGAAACTTATTGAAGTTGTGTTTTTAAATAGATAAATAAATTTAATTAGAACTTAAATACTCAAGTTGAAAATTTGATATAGAAAATTTTTAGTTCTAGAGATACGAGATGGTATGGTGAGTAATGCACGCTTGCTAGTGAAACCGTTGTTAATAAAAAATGCTTATGTATAATCCACACAATTTTCTTAGCTCAAATTCCTGTAAAAAGCTAAATCAGTAAACAGGAAAACTAATATGCGCACATATACAAAAGCTCCCTAATCCCAAATATATTTTGTAAAAACGTTATATTATGCCTGCATGATTCACGCCAATCAGGTGAGCGATGGCCATCTCGAATATAAGTACATACATATGTACGTACTCGTATAATTGTTTTCAAATAACAACTAACTAAATTTATAAACTAGTTTAAAGGTAAATTTATGACTCTTTATAGGCCTCCGAATAGGAAAAATTTTTATTACTTTAAAATATTTAGTTGTACGTATGTATGTATGTATAAAAAGCACATAATTAAAGATGTGGATGTGCACATATATGTATACATATATAGTAATGAAAATCATAACATGTCTGTAAACATGATAACTTTATGAAGTTGTAATCTAATGTATTCTTGAGAAAACAAAAAGTATTCTTAAGTATCACAAAGTCGTCTGTCTGTCAGTCAGTCGGCTTAGTGGATAATAAGAGTTAAAAAAATAAAAAAAAATAATATATATACTTAAGAGTGTAGAATAAAAAAACGGCAAATTAAACTTAAATCACCTGTTGTTCTAATAATAAAATTTTGGAAAAAAATAGAAATGGAAAAGCAGAAAATAACTACTTGTACAAAATATAGAATAAAGAAGAACAAAGTCAACGTAATAGGAACTATTATCGAACCCACCAAATAGTTTTAAGTTACTCATACACACACATATACATATATAATTGAATTTCTGCTGTATTTGTGCACAACTGCATTTATAATTATTTTCTAATTATAAACAGGGAAATAGGAAAAAAAGTATTTTTACTGTTACTTTTTGATAAGCTGGCAAAATTTTGAAATTCTTTTAAATATTGAAGCTTAATAATTTGTAGTTAAATTATTTATATGTTTAAAAAGGGGTTTTAAATATAACGAACATAATTAAATGCAACACTGTGAAATGTAAACCTTAAACTTAAATTAGACTTGACATAGCCATAATGCCATAACCATAACCAAACCAAAATTCAATTAGTTTCTATGGCAATGTCTATGGCGTTATGGCGAGTCACCTATAAATTTAGTTCAAACAGCTGTTTTCTATGGTTATGGTTATGCCACGTCTAATTTAAGCTTAAATAGAAACTAATTGAATTTTGGTTTCGGTTATGGCTATGGCAGTATGGCATGGCACGTCTGATTGTACCTTTAAGTTTAAAGTCTATAGTACTCGACAAGTAATGCAACTAAATAAGCGATTGTGCTGATTTGAATTATATTTTCCAATCAAGAAAAAGTTTTCTTAACATTCACCTGAGTGAATTGTTTTATTTTTAATACATTGAAATTGATTATTGAGGGGTTAGGTTAATCCTATGCGCGTTTCACTGTTGCTAACGCAGATCATTACGGAACCTTTTACCGAAAATTTCTGAGAACAACTAGAGATATTATGTTATGGTGGTTTATTTTAAAAAGTAGCTAACTGGCCTGTTATAAACATAAATTCGTACCAGAACCCACTCGTACTTAAAGTTAAGCAGTTAAGAATAAAACACTTGAATTATAAACTAGTAGAAGCTTATTTCTAATACCCTACAAATGATATTAAAGTTAAACTTTGAGAACGTCTCAGTCATAATTACACTGTAGAACAAAATTAAGCGTTTTTTCGTCTATCGGAATCAGTCGTTAACACCTTGTTATACTTTTTCTATGATAGGTAAAATTCAATTAAGAAAAAATTTAATTCACTAGCATCTTCCAGAAAGAAACTGAATTTGTCCTTATTTATAACAAGTTTAGCAAAAAGAGAAAAAGTACCAAAAGTACAAATTTTTACCCAAACCTATGTTCCATATCCTATTCACCCGAATCCATTAAGCCCTTTCCGCGTTAAAGTAGAAAAAACTCCAAACTTACAAACTTTCACATTTACTATCTAATATTAGTAGGATTATTGGCTAGTAATCGGTTCAGGTCAAAAGTCTTAAAAAATGTTTTCTCAAGAATCTTTTTCATTCTGTTACCAAATATATGGCCCTGATTTTTTAAATTTATAAAAACAACACAGGCCCATAATGAGTTAAATTCTGCATTATTTTTTTAATTTTTTGAAGAAGAAAAAACAAAAAGGAAACAAAATTTTTAACAAGAAACATTAATACATGCGATGGTACATTTCGTAGGAACATGCTCATGTTCCTATACGAATGTAGCTTCGTCTGTGGGCTGCTTTAGAAAAGGGAAGAAAAATAACATCAGCTGCGTGGGACTTTTTTTCTTCCAAATACTACAAGGATGCCAGACGTTTTTTAGTTGATACATACTTTCTCTATGTTTAAATGTTACCAACCTCTTGATTACTTCCAAATGCTGTCTTAGCACCACAGCTAATGACTTTGGGGTTATAAAAAATAATAGGCTAAACCAGAAACGAAGCAGAGAATGAAAATTCAATATAATAGGATTACGTACCAAATAACTATAAATAGCTTAAAGCATTAATACTCGTAAAATAGGAAAAAAAACCATACTAGTACATATGACTAAAAGACAAAGACAGAAACGCCAACTTTTTCTGCTGTTCAGTAAACAAATAAATTGCAAAATAAAAATAATTAACAGCTAGGCTATATACATACTTAAGTATATGTATAAAACTTTAACAGATCAAAACTACTTTACAAACTTAATTGCAACATGTCAGTTCAGTAAATAGTGATTTCTTGTTGATTTACTATGAAATGAAACCGTTTTACACGCTTTTCCTTCGCTGTTTTTGTATAGAAAGAAAGAAGGTAAAAAAATTAATCTCATAAAACCGTAGAAAAAAGAAACAAGAAATTATAAGAAAAATAAAGAAAATAAATTTTAATACGGGCATATAATGCCAACAAATAATGCACGTTAGAAATATGAGTTTGTTAACATTTGCTATCGCCTGATGTCACAGGTACATGCATACAAACATACATACATATTTATGTACATATATCAAATCATATTACAAACATGTGTTTGCTGGGTTAGTCTTAACAAGTTTTTCTCTGCCTTTTGCTATGAAATTAGCTCAAGACACGACATTTTTGATTTGTCATACATATGTATGTCTTTAGTCATTTACTAGGGGAGTAAAACCCGGAACAAGTTAACATTTTGCGCCGCATTTATGTATGTAGGTATTTAAAACTGCTGATGTTGACAAACCTACAACATGTTATTGAGAAGTCATTGTTCTAGTTTGAGTATGTATGTACATATGTTTCTGCAATATATTTTATCTAGTTCTTTATCTTTGTTTGGTTTGCAAAATTTATTGATTGATTCTGTCTACAGTTAATAAAATTGTAAACATTTGTGTCCATATGAAGAATAGACTCTGCAAATGCTTTTAATATCCATGAAATTGTTACTTTTAGATTTAATTTTTGGGCATTAATGTTTATTATTGTAATATCAAAGTCTAATTTGTAATCAGACTGCATTTCGATAATAAATGCCCGTAAAAATTAGCAGGTGATTTTATAGAAGTTTGTGCTTTGCTGATAACATAATCGAATGGTGCACTAAATTCCACGAACTAAGTGTTTGTTTTTTTCCATAAATTAATTTGTCGCGTGCTACTCAAGTCACATGTTTGCGCAACGAAGAAGTAATGAATCATGCATTAAACACAGTAGGCTGGCTACACGACCTCAAATAAGGCTAGAAGCCCGGTGACATAGTTGCGACCACGTCGCCTGCGACTCGTGTTTGTTGGAAGTAGAAGTGAAGAGAAGTTTGCGCGTTAGTAAAAGTGGCACGTACAGGAAATTGAAGCGAAAATTTTAACTCCTCTTTTATATATGTATCTCTTTCTCTCATATATTTGTTATGCACTGTACGAGCAGTGTTGCCAGTTAAACCTACTTTTTATGTTGTTGGGAAATTGGTGATTATTTAATTTATAACGAGCATACAGTTATAGTATAAAAATTATAAACAAATAAATTAAGAAGAGAACAGGAATAATTGTATATTGATGGTAAATAAAAAAAGTAAAACTATGTCGACATATTAATTCTACATTTCCCAAACTAACAATTAGTTCCTTTAGGGCAACGAATAAAAATCACTGATCACTGATTAATATCAGAAAGTCCCCTGACTATTGCGAAAAAAAATCGTCATGTAAACGCGCGTGGATTTAAGAAGGGACTCCAAAACAGAAAGCAAGCGTTGTCGCAGCTACGTCACCCTTCATCTAAACGGGCTCTAGCTGCAATTGTTAACATGTAGCGAACTAATTAATTATTTACATAAAAAAGTAAAGTTATTTAAAATCTATATTAAAAACATTTTGTGTGAAAACTTTTAAAGGATGAAAAATTACTTATAAAACAGATTTTGTATGAAATACTGTTTCATTAACCTCTTATAAATCAAAAATATTTTTTTATAAATAAAGCCTTAAATATTTTCTTAAGAAATATTATTCATTTATTAATCTATAAGGGTAAAATACCAATTCACTATACATATGAATGAGATTACTAAGCGCTCATAAAGTAGCAAATTGCCACTTCTATAAATTACTTTAAATATTTATAAAGCCTTAAAATAAATTACGAGTACCTCACACTACTTTATTGAGAACTTGAAACGTTTTATATACTTTTGTTATTTTTATTGCGAGAAATTCGACAAAATTTTTTTACCCCATGACCATTAAATTATTTTCTTTTTTTATCTATAAATTTATAAGTTTTTGTGTTAATCTTTTATATAAACAAATTGTTCATATCAATTATTTTCTTTCATACATAAGGTGTTGTAATTGTTGTTGTTAAAGTGTACATGACATTTGTGTTTGATAACTAATGTAAATACGAGGGTTATTTCAAAAGTAGTTTAAAAGAAAAGAAGCACAGTTTTCAATAGATTAGCTTTTAATACAATTTTGAGACTTGAAACTGATAGATTGGGGAAGTTTTTTTTAATTCAAAGTTAGCTTGGCAAACTCAATTACTGTAATAACTTCATTTTTGTATATGTCCAGATGTAAATTTTCAAAACTCCGGTACAGGTATATTTTTTTGGTCTGCTCGTTACCCTCATACCTAAATAAGAGCGGAAAGCGTTGCGTTAGCAGCAGGGTACGTAGTTTCAGTACAATCAAAAAATATTTTTACATTTAAATGTACTAAAAATGCGTACTAATGTACGCGTAGCCCGCTATTATTTGGGTATGAGGGTTAGAATATTTGCATTTTACAGCGTAAGCCTATTGTTCAAGGATTTGCCTTGAGATGAGGCATTAATTTCTCACTACATTTTTTTCGAATGACTTTTCAGACTGACCTAAAGAATTTGATACGTTTATTTACCTCTAGTAATGATTAATATTTTGCACTTATTTCCTCAATAGTTTTTTTTCAATTGATTATACAAAGGTATTTGTTTGCAACCATTTAAAAATTATTTTTGAGTACCCGGTAAATCTGAATGCATTCTGGTATTCTGATTTAGTCAATTTTCGTATCTTTATTTAAAATAGAAACTGGTAGCATTTTAAATTGCAAAAACTAAGCAGAAAGGCAGTAGAGAACTTTGTTTTGAATTAATATAATCTCATTTCCGTTTTAAGAACTGCCGGGTATTTGTTATTATTATTGTTATATTTAATTTACTTTCATGTGCATACTCACATCATATCAGGTGCTAATACAAATGTCACAACACAAAACTAATGAAGTTATAACGACTGGTAGTTCGCGAAAAAAAACTTAAAAGATTATTAAATTATAAAATTAAAAAAAAACATACCTACCGAGATATATTTTCATGTACGTGTGTGCATATACATACATATGTATGTGGTATATTTTGTAATATCCCTGTCGGAAATTACGTTAACTTTAAACTAGCTTTAAGCTAACTATTTCGCAACTAGTACTGACTGACACTTGGATAATTTTTAGTGTAATCAACTGACTATTTTAACATTGCGATGTCCTAGGCAGTAGTCAATTGTCTCACTCTGCATTACTTTCAGCTAACTTAAAGTTGATTTTTTTTAAATCACCTGGTAGTCAGTAAATTAAAAAAAATGCTGGGGTTCGAATATGTATCATCACACGTTGTTTACTCAACGCGCTACCAATCAGCTAAGGTACCATCTAAAATAACAACAGCAATATCTATATATATAAAATCGTAGTGTGTGTATGTTCCTAACGCATGATCTCTGGAACTATAAGAGCTGTGGGGCCGAAATTTTTAACACAGGTTCGGGTCAATACCCGGAATGTTTTTGTTTTGTTTCTGACCAAACAAGTGACCACCGTGTGAAGTAATTTGTAGTTAAGAAAATTCAACATAATTGAGGGTAATACAACGTTTGCCGGGCTCAGCTAGTGTTAATATAAAACTGAAATGAGCTTCAAAGTAGCTGATAATAAATTTTTTTGGCTCTCATCAAATTCGATTACGTACTCAACTTAAGAATTAATTTTGGGTTTGTTCTGAATGACATTGCTGTTAGCTTTTAGGAAGTCTAATGTCCCTTTTCACAATGTATGATTAAGAGTTAACGTGAACTTTAACTGACAGTTCTTCATACAAAACATGCCATTAAAGTCCCTGTTAGCTTTTAATTGTACATTGTAAAAAGGACCGTAAGAAAAGTTAACTATAAGTTAACTATTTTTGTAGTCAACCACACAGTCTCCGACAGGGATTCTTTATTAGATACTATAAAAAGGCTGTGTTAATGGGAATGCATGTAGTAAAACAGATTATAACAATTTGATTTGATTATATGATAGGATTTGATTCGCCATAAAAAAAGCAATATAGCACATAAATATGTACTCGTACATATGTATAACAACAACATTTAAGGCTAATGTAATAAATATTTAGATACATACATATGTAGAGACCTCATTATTTTAGTGTTGAATCACATTCATTTGTATTCCATTTCCTTTGTACTAAACATACTGTACTAAACATACTCACATATTATATATACAGTCGAGTCTCGGTATAACGTCTATCGTTAAAAAAAAAAATCCGATGTAACGAACTTCCAAATTCGTATAGCAAATACTATATTAATTTTATACTGGATATAACGAATGATGAACAAATACAATAATAACAATAAAAAACCCTTAAGGCTCAGTGAGCGGTGCAAGGGATTAAAACAGTAACGGTATAAAAAAACTGCTCGATGTTGTTGTGTGAAAAGTAATGTACAGGTCCTTAAGGCTCGTTTAACCGACTATAATGGAATGTAACTGCAATGGTAGGAAACAGCCGATCGATATTGTTGTGTGAAAAGTAATGCACAGATTCTTACATTCCGATTACATCTCTATAGCCATTTTCATTACTTTTCATATAACAATATCGATCAGCTCTTTTCTTAACGTTGCAGTTACATTATTCCATTACTGAGCCTTTAAAAAATCTTTGCGATGTAACAATTTTTTGCGGTATAACGAATGGTTCGTTATACCGTTATTTGCCTGTATACATATGTATGTATTTACATGACTTTGCATGTAAACGTAAACAGATAGACGTTTTACAACCAAATTACTTTTTATAACCAGATTTTGACCCAAATTATTACTTTGGCAACTTGTAACCCCAAATAACACGAATATTGTTGTTCATTTGTTGGTTTTCCTTTAATCTGTGCTAGTTTTTCCAAAAAAAGCAAAACAAAAAACAGAAATAAATCTTAAATGGGTATTTCGGCATTGAGCTCTCACTTGAATTTGTTGTTTCGAATTTATTTTTATTGTGAAAAAAAATTGTGAATCAAGTGTGTGTGTATGTATGTATTATGAAAATGCGGCAAGTATTGTTTTAAACAATTTCCAATAATTGGAAAAAAGAAAGAAAATATAACAAAACTTTTTGTAAACAAAAAAAAAAAAAAAAAAAAAACAAGAAAAAAAACATAAAACTTTTGAGCACCTCTTATTCAGGTTGTTAATGATGAGAACGACGAAAAGTTAACAAGCAGTGGGGTTGCAAAATATTTAAATATCAGCGGCCGAAAAAAAATATTTTTAAATAGCCACAATAGTAGCTATGTAGCGCATCTTGTTTTTTTTTTTTTTGTTATATGTATTTCGTAATAAAAACATAATTTTAAGAACTTTTTTACAAAAAAAAAAAAAAAAAAATGTCGACATTAAAATGTACACAACTTAAATTAAATTCATGTTTCACATTTTTTTTTTCGAAATAAGTATTTCAACTCTTAATTTTTTTATTACAATTGTTAAATTATTGCAAAAACTTCTAAAAAAAACATTAATTGCCGCGTAAAGCAATTTTCCCCACAGTGCCTCGGGCATAATTTAGAACAAATAAAATATGCAAATTTTGCATTAGTAGACTGTAAGAGTGTGAGAGTGAAACAAAGGCTTTAAGTTTGTTCTTTAACATCTTGTTTGTTTTTGTTTTTGTTAGGGTTTTTATTGCTTTTTTGTTATTGTTTTGTTACAAAACAGTAATATCATAACTATTATTCTAACTACATACATATTGGTCTTATTAGGTGTGTTCGTTTACTCAAGCTATGATTTAATTTTATTAAAATGCTACAACTAGAATTGCCGATTATATAGCGTTTGAATTTATTGCAGCTTATATAGTTCGTAATAAAGATTTTCACTCGTTTACTAGGAGCTTTGAATGGTAAGTGAGCCCCAGACTGATAGATCAGCACTACCAATTAGACTTTCAAAACACCCTACTTAAGTTTTTAATATCTAATACAGTAGTCATTAAGTTGGTGTCAGAAGTGATAAGCTTATAACGAAATTCACTAGTCAAATGGTATACTAAAAAAATTTTTTTTCTTAGCAAATGTAGAATTTCGTTCTCGCAATTCTATAAAAAACACACAAATTTGCTTTTTCGATTAATAGCACTGTTATACGTATTAGTCTCCTGCATAAGACATCTTATAAGAACTTTTAAGACATGAGGGATTTTTCAAATGTTCTACTACAGCGAAATCTTATAAGAAAAACGTTAACAACACTGTTTGCAAGAAATTTTTTTGAGTATTGTAGGTATAAGAGTAAAGAAGAAAACACTTCGTGACGGAAGAATTTGTGATAATTGCTTCTTTCAACGCATGAGCGCGTGTACAAACGTCATGCATGTATGTGTGTATGATTTTTTATTTTTCTGCTCACATGCAAAGGCACACACATGCATTAACATTAGTTGTATGCCGTTAATCACATAATAGCTTACCATCTACATATTACACACACTCTCAAACGTACAATATGAAAAATAACAAGCATACACTAATCAACAGTACTTCTTTTGAGTGTTTGTTACAAACTAGCTGTCTTGCGACATCGCTTGTTACAACTTATATACACATACACCAATACATCCATCGTGGTTCGCTTATAGTACGACAGCATTTATTATTGGTTTAGTATAATACATGCGACGTGAATACATTTAAAAATCATGACGTTTTTACATTTCAAGACTGTTTACGCAGCTCTCTAATACGTATGCGTAACGTCATTATAAAATTTTACATCTGAAACTCTTTTTACGGCCTACTTAAAGTTACACTCTTGTGTAGTAGGAAATCTTGTGATACTTAGATTTTTGGTATATAGTATTTTCAGAAGATTTATTCAGAACATTACAAGCAATATTTTGTTGGTATACATTAATCCTCTAACTCTTCTGGAAATGGGTATTTTTTGAATTTATTGGAAAAAACAAAAATCACTTTTAAAACAGGGATGTATGCAATTGAAATATTCTATGAAAATATTTTTCATCATATTCTACTATACATAGGTCTCAGAACACACTTGAGTCGAAAGCTTAACTTTAATACGAGAAATAAGCAAGCGTTGTCGAAATTTTTTCTTTTTTTAATTACTTCAAAATTTGTTGGATTTTCCAGCTCTTTGAACCTGAAATTAGCGGGAAGTTCTAAGGATATCCTGCAAGGTCAACCTTATGCCACATATTTTTTTATATTACCAAAAAAATATTCTCTTCTGCAAAGCTTAGGCACGGACTTTAAAAAATAAATGAACATTTTTAATATTGAGTTCTTGTTTCAACTATGATATTACTTGAACTTCTCATTTATTTAAATGAAAGTTTAATATAATTAGCCACATTACGTGTGTCCAGTCAAATATTGTTTACGACAATTTTGTGCTAGATTAAAGGAAACGTGTAAAAGATTAATTTAATCTAGAACAAAACTTTCTTAGATAAATATTCGACTCAATATATGCAATACGGGTGAATATTTCTTGTTGTTGTAAAAACAATTTGAGTAAAGGTTCCCTGATGATCTGCATTAGCAACAGTGAAATGGGCATAGAATTATCAATGTGTCTTTAAGAACCAATTAATATTTTAGTGAACAATTTAAATATTAATTTTGGGAAAAATTCGATAAAAAATATTAAAACTTGTTTAATTATCCTTCATACGTTAGATTGTGCTGGCAAAATACATGAATAGATCTATTATGTATAGCATTTCTTACCTTTGATGCGGAGGCGATTTTTAAAACTTCATGGTTTTTCTACAAAGAAAAGAAAATACAATTGTCTCATTATTATTGTCTTGCATTATGAATGTATGTATGTATATGTAAATTTAATAGGGCATATTTTTAAAACATTTCCGGAAGGGATCTCTACATCTGGTGGACCCATCTGCATATGTACCAATTATTATGCCGATTTATAACAAAGTGAGAGTTAGCTTTTGCTCAAAATCTCTTTAGTACTAGATTTTGTTCAGGGGTAAATTACGGCATTCGATATCAATCGAAATCTCCATACAAACAAAATTAAAATTGAATGAAATTTTGTTCAATATTGAATGCCATAATTTGCCCCCACATCTAAACACATAATGAAGATTTTTGTTTGAGACTTTCAAACTTATTTGTGTGTATATTGTAATTCTCAATAAAATATTAAGAGTCTTACTATAAGCATATGAAGGTTTTTTTAGCTTATTTCAAAAACTGTTGCGTTGAGTTCTACTTATGAGTTCCATAAGCAGGAACGAAATGTATATAGACGTTGCTAAGCAAAAAATCCAAATACATGAAAGACCAGCACCCCTACTTCCTACCACAAGTCGGGCAGGCCAATCGGCTAGAAAATTTGTATGAAATGTAATTTTTTACTCAAGTTGTGAAAACAGAATATGTAGATCAAAATTTCCAATACGTAAATTAAGATGTAATTTTAATATATACATATGTATGTATTTAGGTCCGCATAACCCGAATATTCCCTCTGCAAACATGTACATACATACATATGTATATATGTATGTATGTACGAATAGCATTGTAATTTTGCTTTAAATAAAAAAAGTGACATCAGTCAATACCGATAGCATTACTATCGCAACCACAAGGAAAAAATAATAGCAAAAAAATAACAATAGCTAACAAAGTTTTTGTTTTCCTTCCTTTGGAAACCAGCAATTCACAAAATTTTTTTTAACAAGAAAATTTTGCTCTTTGATTATAAAATAAAGTTGGGAATCACTGCAGATTGCATATGTATGATATGTGTGCATTGTTTACTGCGAAGTTTGTTTAGTTCAGGGTATTTTGCGCTATTGTTTACGTTGAAAAATTAAAAAAAAGAAAAATCTCTTTAACAAAATGTTTTCCCAACACGCTATACATATGTACATATGTATGTACGTATACATGCTACATATCGATGGTCTCAAGTAGAAAGGCCCTAACTCGCATTTTTTGCGAAATTGAGTTTTTCGGTGATTCCAATACATTTGACATAAATATACTTTGTAAAAAAAATATGTTGGAACAGTGTAAAAAATAACGCTTTTACAAGTAATTGAACAAACCACTTTGTACAAGCACTTGTACTGTTTCTATTATGTTTTATACCTTCTCATGTAAAGTTACAATTATTTGACTTAGGGCCTTTTTGTTTGTGACCAACGATATGCACATATTTATGTACATATATGCACGTATTTATACTCGTCTATTGAACATATCGTCGCTCTTTTAACTAACTGACCTAACTAACATTTTAAAAATTTAACAGGAGAGCAGCTTTTATGGTTTTTTTATACATTCATTCTTATGGATGCGTCAGAAATCTTTTAACTTATATAGGCACAAAAGTAATGTTTACAGTCGTAGACTGTAGACAATGTGTATTATGGCTTATAAAGTCTAGTAGAGGACTTAACTCATTTTTCAAAAAAATATCAGTTAGGTCGGTTAGTTAAAACAGCGACGATATGTACATATATGTATACATACATATGTATGTGTGTGCAATAAGCGGTGTGGCCTCTCTGCAATATTTAAGTTGAAGCAATAATTGCCACAAAAAAAATCAGTACCAGAGTAAGAGCAGCAAGTAACAACACGTTATTAAAACAAACAAAAAAATCAACACAGGTATTAAAAATTCAAACATTTACAAGTGAATTTCCGTTGATTTTTGTTGGGATTGTAGAAGGGGGGGGTTGAAAATAACAACAGTAAAAACTCCTAGTGTTAAATAATGAATCACATGTTTATATAAATGCGCAGGTATAGACTGCTTACCGGCTTTGTTCTTTATTTTTGCAATAGACATAGAAAAAGAGCTTTAAAAACTTTTAAACTGAAGCTAAACAGAAATCTACATATTCCAGGGGGGTTTTGCTGAATAGAATCGTATCAATGTTTTTGTTATTATTATTCGCATTGTTTATTTTTTTCTTTTGATGGAACATCAACCGCAAAACTAGTTGGAAGCGTAATAAAGGGGGAAAATGAAAAAGAAATGCAACTGTCCCCATAATGTTAAAAAGAGTTGCTAACATATTGAAAGCATTTAAGAGCCACTTGCATGTATGTATGTCTGGTAACCTCATTTGTGAGGTTACCATATTTGTGATATAAATACGCTGATTTAAATTGCATCTATGAAAAATTATTTATGTCAGTAAATTTATTCTTTAATTTTTAATATACATATGCACATATTTTATAAGATTATTATTTTATTAATATATTAGTTGTATTTAGTTTTAATTTATTTTACCTTTTCTACTTTCAGCTGTTACACAAGGAAAAAACACCACGCTATTTCAAGCATCTTGCTTAAAGCAAAATGTTAAAGGTGGGATATTTTATTAATTATAAAATTAAATACTCTAATAACAAAACCATGAGAGAGTTCCCATTCTATATGTTGTATTGAAAATAAAAATATATTTTAGCATTTTATTCTTGTTTTAAATTAAAATTAAAATTTAAATTTAAAAATTTTACTACATATCTTTACCTTAATATAGAAAATCCCTAACTCATTACTTTTTTTTTTAAATCGAGATTTTTGCATTTTTCGATACCTATTTCTTCTATAGAAATGTACAAAAAATCAATATAAAAAAATATTGAGTTAGGGCCTTTCTATATTAAGTTAACGATATGTTCGTTTTATAAAATCAGTTAGGAATCACTAACTTTGGTGTGTTTTATGTAACTAAGCTCGATTTTAAAAAGTTCCCTCTTCATTGATTTAAAAAAAATCCCCTTAAACTATTTAACAAAAACTCTATACATGATGCCTTGATAATTTATGGATTTATTTACCTCTCACTGCTCGATTCCATCAAGCATTTTATTTACATATTTATTTTGTTTTAATACCTACAATAAAGGTACTGCACATTTGTTTGACAACGGAAAACGGAAATTGTTTTGCAAGTAACCCAAAAGCAAAACTGTTAGCCAACACACTCACTCACGCCTACACACTAAAACCATGCAGCAAAACATGTGCAGGCACACACTTGCATGCATGAGCATAAGTACATATACCTATAGAATATTCTAACATACATACATACCTACACATGTACCTACGAATATGTACATGTGTATGTATGTATGTATGTATGTATGTAAGTCTGCACATATTTATACATACATACCCAGTTGGCCACGTCCTTAAGACATCTTTGACGACGGGTACAAGACAATGGTAAGTCGTAGAAGACATATTAAAGACAACTCCATACAAATCGTTGACGAAATTTTCATACAAATGGCGGCGAGGTCACACAAGACCAGATGAGCGACATTGTCGCTCAGATTGTCCTCAACAAAGCTTTATTGAAGACAAAACGTGTGACACTGTCGCTCAGATTGTCATCAACAAGGCTTTATTGAAGACATAACGAGGGACATTGTCGCTCATATTGTCGTCAACAATGCTTTATTGAAGACACAACGAGGGACATTGTCGCTCAGATTGTCCTCGACAAGGCTTTATTGAAGACAAAACGTATGACACTGTCGCTCAGATGGTCCCCAACAAAGTTTTATTGAAGAGAAAACGTGTGACATTGTCGTTCAGATAGTCATGAACGCCGATTTCTTTTAAATTGTCGATTAGAAAACTTAATATACAGACGACATGTCGTATATGAATCGTCGAAGACAATGTCGTCTAGGACGATTTGGACAACTGGGTATACATAGGTATTTTAACCGACAAACTTACAACAGCTAGTTGCACATTAACTTGCAACTTACTGCGCAAGTGTTAACTCTTTGTTGTTAATAAACATGAAGAGCAATAGCTGTAGTGAGAGAGAGAGAGAGTACAGCACACTTGTTTACTTTTTGTGCAGCTCTAGTTTGCGTTGATGCCACCTCAATACCCACAGCAGCGGACATATTCAAAAGGAAATATAGATAAATGCGTGTGTGTCTAAACTGCTCATAGCCATTCACTTTTTCGTTCCCCTGCAGCCTACTTCCTTTGCGAATGATATTTTGCATATGCCCACAAATTGCACACGCAGTATACACACACAGAATACATATGGATGTGCACATGCATGTATGTGTGTGTGTGTATGCACTTGCAGTATTGAGTATTGAGAAAAGAAAAAAACTGTTACTTGTATGTTGCCAGATGCTTAAATTTTTTATAAAGCTGAAATACTATCCTGGATTCCATTTTTTTGCGGCGAAATATACTTAAAGTTTTCTCGATATAAAAAATAATTCGAGTTGATGAAAAACACAAGATAAAATGAGTTATAAGTTTTGTAACAATTTATATGGGTGATGTGATGGAAAACGCACGATTTGAAAAGGTTCGATCTCCACATTCGAAAGTTCTGAAGGTTGGATAATTCTGTGCATAGGAAGTTAAGTTTGCAAAAATTAGTTTAGACATCCAAGATATAAAAAAACTATATGTATGTGTGTTCCATTGCGGCACTATGTAAACCGATTCTTACAACAATCGATTTGTCTTAATTCTGCGAGTGTCACTAAAGATATGACAGTAGTTAAAACTCAACACTGAAAGGAAAATCATTCATTCAGAGAATGAAACGGTTTCATTAAATGTTCTGCACTATATTAATGAAACTTTCCATTAATACAATGAACAATTTCATTGTATGCATGAAATTTTTCAATCTCAGCTCTTCATGTGTTCTTCATAGTTCATTGTATTAATGCAAATCGTTACATTCTTTAAACGAATTTTCTTTTTTGGCGAATTTGGGGCAAATAAAAATAAGTTCCACAAATTTCGTCTTCTTATTGTATACAGTTTGTCAAACATAAATAAATCAAAATTTATTTTGTTAAAAAATCATTTCTATTTCTTATTTTTCTAATCCCTTTTTATTTCAAAGCAGTATGGTAGTCATAAATGCAATGAAATCATTTCATTTATATAATGTAATATTCTTCATTGTATAGCAGATATCTCTCTCTTTCTCTTTTTTTATCTATTCACGTCCCTCACCTCTATACAAACACAAGAAGGTTGTGCCAAACATCTTATAAAGATGCTTGTTTTGTTAAGATTTTTGTTTGATTCTTTTAAACTTATGTTTGTGTATTATGACTCTCAACAACATATTAAGTCCCAAATCACACTGTGCAAGTCTTATTGCTAAGCTGATTAGTTTCAGGGAGAGAGAGAGACGAGGGGAACAACAACGTTTCTCTTCCCCCCGTCTCTCTCCTAATAAACTAATCAGCTTAGCAATAAGACTTGCATAGTGTAAATAGGGACTAAGAGTTTTACTATAAACATGTAAGTTTTTCGGCTTACTTAAAACATTATTTGGGTTAAACTCTACTGATGAGTTCCTTAAATTTTAAATGTTTTACATTAATAAATACATACACATGTGCATATATTAAGTACATATGTATTTGTATATATTAAATTAAATTAAAAAAAATCTATATATCTTTTATTAAGTAGGTGGTTTCGAAGGGATTATATTTCATTATATTTATGAAATTTTCTTTATGTTAATGAATAAACTTCATTTATAGTATGTAAAAACTTCATTAAATCAATGAAAAAACTACATTATATTCATGAAAAAGTTTCATTGGACTAATGAAATAGTTTCATTCTATTTATGACATAGCCGCCAAAATTAAATTCATAAATACAATAAATCATTCTTCATTGATCCAATGAAGGGCTTCATTAGCTGACTTTTAATGAAACATTTCATTAATACAATGAAAAATTTCATTGTCTGAATGAAGGTTTTCCTTTTTATAGGAATATAGTGGCCAATATATGCCATTTTGTAAATATGAAAAAAAATAAAAAGTCGGTGAACTATATCAAAATGGGCATCAAAATGGGTATTTTAAAATCATCTTTAGGTTTCTCTTAAGACTTTTCATTTCGAATGACCATTTAGGATATTTAACAGTTCAAAGTTGGTCCGCAGTCGGGATTTTTGATTTTCTTAATTACGACTTGTTCAAAGAGTTTGTTACTAGAAATCCCACCGTTTCAAATCGTACGATTCCTAGTACATCTCTTTGTTTGCTAGCAAAAATAATGATTCTGAAGCTCAAAGAGAAATCCTAAATAGACTGAGAGAAAGTTTAATCTATCTTGAGGAATATTTCGAAAGTTTCCGTGGCTTTATAAAAGCAATGACACTATAATTTATTACAGATATTTCTGAGACCAAAAAGTGCAAATGCTACGAAAAGTATAACATAGTAGAACAAATTGTGGGTACAAAAGCAGTAAGCTAAATATTCTTTGTTATTTATATTTTTATAGCGGAAAGATAACAAATAAGTTTTTACTTTTTGTTTGACTATAAATAATAAATCGCTAATAATAATTTTAATAAATAAGGCTGTTCATTTTTAAACACTTTTAAGAAAAATTTATAAATCCTTCGGTTAACTTCTTCAGGATATTTCTTATTTTTTTGTTATTTAATTTTTTTCTATATCTTTTGTTTTTTTGCGATTGAAAGCAAAGAAAGACAAAAGAAAAAAATTAAATTAAAAAAAAAATTGGAAATATCCTGAAGAAGTTAACCGAATGTTAACAAAATATCGAAATGCTAAAAAAATAAAGACTTAAAGCTTAAAAAAATAGTTTCATAAAGATTTAAATAATACGCAGTTGGCTAAAATATATATCATATTTCGTTAAAGAATATTAGTTAAATGCTTCAGTTGCAAAAATTTTGATAATTAAAAAAGCACTAAAAAAGACTGTCACAAATCATAAAAAGCTCAAATAATCTCTAATACCCGTTTTTCTGAAACGGATATTTAACAAATTTTCGGGTATTTAGAAATAAAAAACACCAAGAAATACCCGAAAAGCACCAAAATGGCAACGCTGATGCTTATGCTTAAAAATGCCTTATAAGTTATCAAAGACACAAACCACGTGTAAATCATATTCCATTTGTTTAGAATCTCGCATTTTATAAAAACGTACACTTACATATAAGAAATGTTCTATGAGGGATAAATTTGGAAAGAAAAAGTTGCACGAATAAACATTATTTGGACTTTATATCAGTGAACTGTATGAGTTGATTCACTTTCGCTCTCCACTCACTTTTACAATGCTTTTGTTTTGTTTTTTAACATCAATATGTACTAATGATATTGCTTGCAGTGTTGCCTCTCTAACAACTGACTGTCTTTAACTCACTCTCTTTTTTTAAGTGTTGTCAGTAAACATAACTAAAAAATTCGTACTGTTGTTTGATTGTTTTGTATAGTAATCAAATAACTCACAAAAGCACGTTGACTAGATGAAGTCTTCAGTTTGTAAAACATTGAGTAAATATTTCCACACATAAATAAATAGCGTTAAGAAACTATTAAAAAGTGCTTTTAGAAAATTTAACAGAATGTATTCAGAAATAATAAAAAATTTCGAAAATGGAGTTTTCGTGTAATAAAAAAATTAAATAAAATAAAAAAATCTATCTCTTCATATTGTGTTAATTAATAATTTATAAAAAAGATTGGGGCTAGTTATTTTATTTTATAATATTACATAAAACTATATTTGTCAGAAATGGTTTAAGAAGTATTCAAAACAATCATACTGATTCATTGCTTTAGTGAGTCATATGAATGAATCTAAATTGCAAGCAATGGCAGGCATTTATTAACAACAGTCTCATTGATATGAATCATGCAATAGCATCATTCATTTTGTTAATGTTAAGTGCTAGCTCAATATTCATTTTAGAAAATGCAAAATTATGCCGTTTGAATCGTAATCATGCAGATCACTGCTTTATATCTTTTATGCCAGAACCCTTTACACCTCGATATTACATAGAACATTTTTGATTTCCGTTTGGTTCTACTGAAAAGGTTTTATACACCGCGTCCCCACTTATAACATATCCCGGAAATCAACTGTCTGGCTACACTATTTGCCTGCAATTGTAACAACAATGAAACAATCTCAATGTCTTGTCTGGTGAGTCAAGAAGTGCCAGAGCAAGTGAAAATAGGTAAAGGTGTATGGGAAAAGTGTTTGTTTGTATGTTTTTACTTTATTCAGTTTTCTTTTATTTTTTATTTTTTGTACATAAACATTAGTTTTAAAAGCGCATTTGAAGTGTAAAAGTTCACTCGTTTTTGTCGGTAGAATTTTGCGGCGTACACAATATTCCATATGAAAGAAAAAAAAGATAAAAAACGAATTATTTTATTTAAAAAAAAAATAAAATAAATGCAATTTGAAATATCTGCGTATCATAGATTATTCCCAAAATATGTATTTTATATGCAAAAAGCCGTAAAATTTTTAAAAGATATTTAAAAAAAAATCACATGATGATGATGTTTGAACGTGCGGTGTGTGTCTGTGTCGGCAAAAGATAAAATTGTTGCTTTCGTTTTTGTTTTAATTTTAGAAATTCGGGACAAATAATCGCTTAATAACACACAACTATGATATTTATTACACATTTTGCTATTGTTGCGGTAGTTGTTGTTGCTGTTGCCGGTCAACAAGGCAAATAATAATAAAAATAATTTATTAGCTCTATTACTTTTTTTTGAGCAACAAAAGGTTGGCAGTTTCAAAAGGTATTTGGACAAATTAATGTTTACTATGGAGATACATATAAACATACCTGCGCATACATATCGACACCTAAAATCCAAAAGGCCGCAAGTACACTTTTTACTTTTTTTTTACAGGAGAAGCCTATTTTTATTTGTTAGGAGCCGAATTGAATAATGAATGAATTCGGTATTTTTGAAAATTTTAAGGAAATATAATCAATCGAAAAGTATATTTTGAATTTTTTGGTTGTTACGGCCTTTTGGATTTTAGGTGACGGTATGTATGTACATATGTATGTATGTTATTCATGTTTTTTTTTATAAAGCTTTTCTTATTATTTACACAGCAATCGTTTCAGTTTCACTGACTTTAAATAATAATGTTTGTTCATATTCATAAATTTGCGGCTTTGGCTCAATTAGCGTAATGTGGGAAAAGCATGGAAATTTTTGTAATAATTCAAAGATTATTATTTTTATGTGAAAATTATGAAAATATGAATACCTATTTTATAAATTAAAATTTTATTTTCATAAAAAACTATTAAAGGTGAATAAGATGCTGTAAGTGGCTGTTCACATATGTATTACGTAATGCTCACAAGGTGGGGGGGGGGGGGGGGGAAAGGGGGTTACAGATTTGTTACAGTTCATAAAATTTTACTGAAAAGTTTGTAAAATGCGTTGCAAATGGGGGGGGGGGGGGGATTATAAAAACTCTGAAAATAGCGTTACGTAATCTGTAAATGGCCTCTAAACTGTGGGCCATATCATTAGAAAATTTTCAGTCAAAATTCTTGGAAAATTTAAAAATATCATCAAACTTATGCTGAGTATACATCTGACATTTCTTGTGTTGTCATTTTCAGAATGTGTGCAACGTCGTTCACATTATGTTTTCTGCACAACGAAAAATATCAGAAATGACAAATGTTGCCACTAGTACACACTATTTTGATGTCACAAAATCCAATAATGCGTACTCGGCACTGGCGAGAAGTCTAATGAAATGTTAAAAAAGGTACTAACCAACAAAGCAAAATACAACAACACTTTTAGAAAGTCTTGACAATTTTTTAATACTATGTGTTGGTTTCTTTTGAATTTTCAAAAACCAATTGAACAAACATGTATAATTCTCAATCATTGTGTGAATTTAATTGAATTAAACAAAATACAAGGAGAGTTTTTTATTACAAGTTTTTTAAAATGTGTTTGTTGGCAAAATTGTGTTTGTTTCTCAAAGTAATTCTGGCGCTTTAACTTTTATTTTCCAATTGATTTCTCGCGTCGTAGCTGTTGTTTTCTTTCCATTGACATTTTTACTTTTATATTTTCATGTGACTGGTTTTTTTGCAGTTTTTTTTATATCAATTGATTTTTTGTATTGAGTAAACAACAACAATGTGTAGCTGTAAATTATTATTTTTTGTATTGTATTGTATTGTTTATATTTAGTTTCTTCGATTCGCTTGTCTTCGCTTGTCTCCGCTTGTTTCATTGATAAAAATTAATCAATCATCTGTAAATTGAAAGTGTTTTAGAGATAAAAAAAACGATAAGCATTTGAATTTAGTTCAGGGAAAAATGCTAGAAAATTACTAAATAAATTTAAAGTGAAACTTCCCTGATTGAAATAAACAGCAAAACTTATTTTTTTAAACGGGTAGAATTTCAGTTAATGAAAAAAATCAATATATCAAACAGCAGTTTCGAACAAGCTAATTATTCAAAAGCCAACACTTAACCAAATTTAATCCGCTTTTTAACCGACTTCAAAAAAGGAGGAGTTTATCAATTCGTCTCAATTTAGACCGATTGTAAAATTTTTTTGTCTGAAAAGTTGCAAAAAAATTGGCCGGGACACGCCCACAAATTTTTTATTTGATTTTATGATATTCTACTTATTTGATTGCTGCGAAACCTAGCAAATATCTTTGGTTCTTGTAATTGCACATGGGCTACGCCCATTAAAATTTATTATTATATTTAACGTGGTACTACCTAACCGATTTTTACGAAGCTCACCACACACTTTGAGCTTAAAAATATACGCAATTTTCAGTTTGAAAAAATGGCCGGAGTTACGCCCATTAAAATGTAATATTTTATTTAAAGTGGTTGTGCTGTACCGATTTTTACAAAACTTAGTACACACCCTGAGCTCTGAAAAAATTTAAAAAATTTATATCCCATAAATTTTTTCTAAAATGTATCAGACAGGTCTTTGCATTGAAGTGGGTTTTTTTTGGCCGAATTATTTATACTGAAGGAATGAATTTAGCAGATTGACCCGCATTAAAAAGGTTTGGAATTTCACAATTTAGGCTTTAATTTTAGTAATTTTTCAGATCTCCAAACAGTTCTAGACATTTTGTGGGTCTTAGATCTGTGTACTCTTAAACTTCTTAATTTCGAAAATATAAATATTTTCCTCGTATTTTAAGTATTTTGAATTTGAGTAATTTCTATTTCTAAATATTATTCATGAAAACTATAACAATAACTTAACATTTATATTTGTGTAGAAATGTAATTAAATTAATTAATTTATCCTTTTGTTAACTTGCGATCAAGATTAGTTGCGCAAATCATTCGGAAAAATTGTTTTCATAACAAAAAAAGGGAATTTTTAATAAAGACAGCGAAAACATTTTAATGACTAATTGACAGCTGCTGTTTCATTAACTGCAGCAAGAAATGAATGAATCAGGAAGGAAGTGAAGTTGAAATTAAGCGAAGAAATATTGTATATCTACCATATAAATTATAAATGTCACAAGGCAAAAAAAAAAACTCAACAAGAACATTTAAAAACATCAACTTCAAAAACAACAGCATATATGCTGAAATGAAAACTTTTAAGAAAATTTTTTTAGTGTAAAATAAATGCAATAAATTTATACATACAGTATAAAGTAACAACAAAATAAAAATGTAACAAATATGTATGTATGTAAAAAAATTGGCGGGGTTAAATTTTTCAACTCTCACCTCTGCAGAGTGCAGATGTTTGTTTATCTGCTTGTTTAATTGCTGAGCTTGAATCACACTGTACCCACTTGACCTGATATTCGATATAAATGAATGCTTACTAAAGCGAAGAAATTTCGAAGAACAAAATTGTTCGAATCTAAAAAAATTTAATGCTCGCTTAAGCTAAACTTCTCTCGATAGTTTATCGAATGTGTGAGGATAGCCTGGTAGATATGTGATTGTATGTTCAAATAAAAAAAGATATTAAAATAAATAAATTAAAAAATAAAATTACTTTTTGTGCTGCCTTTTTGCGATATCGAAATTAGTTCGATATTGGCTCATTTTTGATGTTACTAGCGAATCTTCCAAATCTAATGTTTTTTGGAACAAAGCTGTGCGAAAGGTAAACTGTTTTCAATTAAATTTGAGTGTCATGCGCAAAAGTTCGAGATTTATTCAAAATCGATATAGTTATCGAAAGTCTTGGTCAACTGGAATATTGTTACCAGTCTGTTATGTGTGTGTGTGTGTGTGTGTGTGTGTGTGTGTGTGCGTTATTTTTTTTTCTTTGCCCAAAATACATGAAAAGTTAATGCCACAACAAGATTCTGATTTTTTATTATTTGAAAAGCTTACGTTGTCACTGTAAATTTTTAATTACATTTTGTCAGATGTTTGTTTAAAAAACTTAAACAATTTTATGTTTTTTTCTCGTTTTGGTTTATTTTCTCTTAAATGCAATTTTGTCTTTTGTGAAAGTGTTTGTCAGAAAGTTAAGAAAGTGAGCTTATGGATAAGCTAACAAAATGCTTTGCACCACGGGAGTTCGCCTGGGAAATGAGTTTTTATTAAAATAAATGAAAAAAACAATAATAAATAACCGTACCAAAGACAGATGGGAACTGGCAGTACAGGTAGTTTTGAACTCGAAGTAATATGAAAGAAATAAAAACGGACGGCAAGCGAATTAAAAATTATAATTTAAACATGATATAACTCATAATAATAACTTTAAGGGCCATTTCTAATTAAACAAAAATAATATTACTAATATATCGTGCCATAACCACAATAATTTTCAAACTTAAATTTTTGGCCAAAAATCGATCATTTGCGATCGTAAATAGTCGACTTTCCTCAAAAATACGAAGTCCAAAAAATGTGTCTCTTAAGCTATTTTAGCGGTTATGGCTCGATATTATAACTAATAATTGAAAAATACCAAGAGCACAACATTATATATACATAAATATACAAAATACTTGAGTTTTCCCTTCAGGGACAAGGTATTTCACTAATTTACATATTTTTAATATAAACAAACAATAAAAAAAGACATCTTAAAGTTAGTTAAAATTTTAATTTTATTGGACGTATAAAAAGTTTTTCATTGTTATAAGACATTTACATTATCCCGAAATCTAGCACTTATGAGATTTCCAGCTAAATCGAACTGCTTTTTACTTGATTTCCCATACAAAACAAAATCTAGTTTGTGAGTAGATTTGTAGGCAATCTAATCAAAATCTAATATTTTTATTTTATTTTTACTACCCTGTACAAAATATTTATATAAAAGATGATTGAATTAGCTACGGTTTGCTTAAAAAGGTGTGTGAATTGGCTACGTTGGAGTTGTTTGGTTGTAGCTTTGGAAATTTTTCTGTTATTGGGTTTTGTTTTGAATAAAAAATTTTGATCACTCACTTTATATTAAAGAAAAAATTTACTAAACTTTTTATGCGTCCGATAAAATCCTACTTTTAATTAAATTTAAATTGTAATAATGACCCTAAAGAGCACTTTTTAAGAATTAACTTCTAAAGAAGAATCTCTTGAAAGGAACTGACTTAACAAAGCATCTTCTGAAAAAAAATGTCTATTAAAAAAGTATCTTCGAATGAAGTACCTTAATTTCCCTCTTTTAAAAAATTACTTCTCATGAAGGTGTCTTTTAAAAAAGTGCCTTTACAAAATTACATTAAGTACTTATTGAAAAACTACCCTTTCAAAAGTACTTTTGCAAAAGTACCTTTTGAAAATTAATTTTGAAAAAGTACTTTCGAAAAATTAGTTTTAAAAAAGTACGTTTTGAAAAATTACTTTTCAAAAAGTACCTTTCGAAAAATTACTTTCAAAAAAGTATCTATTAAAAAAAGTTCCTCTTAAAAAGTTATCTAATAAAAAAAATGTTTTAGGAAAGTGCATACCTTTCAAAAAGTACTTTTTTAAAAAAGTTCCTGCTAAAAAAGCAAATTTTAGAAACGTACCTTAAACAAGTACCTCAAGTCAACTTATTGGAAAAGTACCTGTTAAAAAAAGTACCTCTTAAAAAAGTACCTAATGAAAAAGTATGTTTTAGAAAAGTAAATTTTTTCTCAAAAAAAGTACTTTTGTCAAATGTACATTTTAAGTAATTTATTTTGGGAAAACTGTCTCTATAAAAGTATCTTTTAAAAAAGTACCTAATAAAAAATACTTTTTTAAAAAGTGGCTTTTGAATAATTAGTTTTTTAAAGTACGTTTTGAAAAACTATCTTTAAATAATACTTTTTAGAAATAATTGCAAAAAGTACATTTTGAAAAACTTTCTTTAAAAAAGTACATCTTAAAAAGTACATACTAAAAAGTATATTTTAGTATTTTTTTAACGTTAACGTAGCTTTGGAAAAATAATTATTTTTTAAATAATGTTTTGAAAAACTATCTTACCTCTTTAGAAATATTGTCAAAAAGGTTGTTTTGAAAAATTATCCTCTGAAAAGGTACTTCTTAAAAAAGCACGTTTCAAGAGAGCATACATTATAAAAGTAAAATAGTATATTTAAAAAAAAGTACCCTAAGTAATTATTGAAAAAGTACCTTATAAAAATGTACATCTTGAAAAAGTATCCTCTAAAAATCTATCTTTAAAACAATACCTTCTTAGAAATATTTTAAAAAGTACCGCTTAAAAAAGTAAAAGGTACTATCTTTTAAAACAGTACCTTTTTAAAAAGTATATTTAAAAACAGTGTCTTAGGTACTTATTGAAAAAGTACCTTTTAAAAATAGTACCTTAAAAAAAGTACTTAATTGAAAAGCATTTTTTTGGGAATGTACATTCTTCCGGAATAGTTCTTGTTTGAAAAGTACCTCCTGAAAAATTATTTTTTTAAAAAGTTCGTTTTGAAAACATATTTTTTGAAAAGGTACCTTTAAAAAAAAACACGTTCTAAAAAAGTATCTTATGAAAAAGTATGTTATAAAATCATTCCCGAAATGTTTTCAAAAAAATACCTTTTAAGAAAGTACATTCTAAAAAAGTACCTTCTGGAAAAGTACTTTTTAAAAGTGGCTTTTTAAAAGACTACCTTTTAATAAAATTATGCTTTGATAAAGCATATTTTGAAAAAAAAAACTTTTAATAAAAGTAAATTGTAAAAAGTGCCTTTTAAAAAAGTACTTTTTATGTCGTCAAATGTGCCTGTTTAAATTAGCAATTTCTGAAAAATATCTTTTCCAAAAGATTTCTTCCATTTGATTTCATTTTGTGTAAAGACACGAGTGTGTGAAAAAGGACCTCACTATGAAACTCACTGGTCATTTAATTTATAGCCAATCGTCTGATCCCACACATGTCTTTGATGTTACCAAAGATATTATTGTAATTGATGGTACTCCTACATATACATGCACATATGTATATTTGATTTGAACTTTGTATTATTCAGTTTACAACACAATTTTTACATTTGAACACACATTAAGTACCAGATAGTCAAAATCAACAATCGATATGTAGAATGTGACAATAGAACTTGCTGATATCTTTATCGTTATTAACTTGGTCACATTAAAATCAAACAAACCAGTTCAATGTAATCTTATGTAAGAAAATCCACTTCAATAAAGTACATAGAAAGATTGTGTAATTTAGTTTTTCTTAATTTATATAGTTTTATCTTTTATTCGTTTTTCTGCTTTAGGACAACATTTGCACACACACACACACACACAAAGGACATTCATACATAATTACAATGTAAGTAAGCTCTAACCTTTCTCGCAATTTCTATTGCAACCTTCAAAATCTTTTTTTTTAGTAATTGAACGAACATATTATAGTGACTTTTACAATGACATTCATGAGCACTTTTTTTTGCTCATGGAAAAATTATACTTCAACTGATTTGACCTGAACGTACGTAAATGTATTTATGTATTGTGTGTGTATGTATGCTGGGGCTTGTGGCAAAGATGTCTGATTGTCCTAATACATTTATTGCTTTATCATCAAAATTGCTTTAAACAGCAATTGAGTGAGTTCATTTTAGTCCTTTACAATACTTATTATACTCTTAGCCAATTTTTATCCTTTTATTTGCAATTTTTCTTTTGCTGTGTAACGTGTTGTTGTGGTTGTTTGTTGGTTTGTTTGTTTGTTTGTTTTGTTGTGTTTTTCTTTGTGTAATTTTTATTTGAACGTCTGATTATTGCTGTTATTTTTATTATTTTTCTTTGTGATACTTGGTATTCTTAAGTTTTCTCATGTTGTTGCTTTTTTTTGGTTGATGTTGCTTATGTGTTGCAATGTGGGTCATACAAAAACAACATAAACAATTATTTTTTGTAATTTTTTTGTTTAATTTTTTCCCACACAAAGCCGTAACCGCAGACATTTACATTGGCGGTTTGGCTTTGAACAGTGTGAAAAATTAAAAAAAAAAAAAAAAATTCCTTAAATCACACATTTATCCATGGCAATAAGGTTCAAATTTGATTTGATACTTTAATAAAGAGATTCCAATGAGCAAAAACTAACAGAAAATCTTGAAAAAGACAGATAAGTATGTTCTTCAGCGCAAACAGACAATTTAATCGAAAAAGGGGAAATAAAAAAACGCTAACAAAAATAAAATATTTTTGCAGTTTTGTCAAACTTTTACCAAGATAAATATTAGGATATTACTTTCATTGAACATTTTTAAAAATTATAAGTGGTTTAGTGTTGTGCGTACTGTGACTGGATATTGGAACTTTTTCTCGTCTTCCTCTACGCAAACTGTGCTTAGGTTAGGTTAGGTTAGATTAGCAGGCTGCTGGACCCAGACTAAGGTCCAATACACTGATTCCTTTGTGCTACCTGTGAGCTGAAGGGAAGTTAGTGAGAGAGGGTGATAGGAAAGGGATACAGGCAAGTTTCATTCTTTTAGAACTCTGTTTTTTCACGTTTTTTTTTTAATTTTTTTAAAGGCAGTGTAGCAGCGCCTCTGATGTCAATGATGTGCATTATTACTTATTTAATGACTGTCGGAAACCGGCCTCGAACCCAGGACCTTTGGTCTTGTAATCATTTTCTATAGTATTTATGTCGAATCTGATTTGATATTGCCAGGCAGTTTTGGGTTGCCGCATTGACATTATGCTGGCATAATAGCCGAACCATATTGCCAATTGCCGTTCCACGGATGAAGCAATTCTTCTTACCAGGACTCTCTCTCTCTCTCTCTGTCCCGGCATACTACGTTACATTGATAACATTATATACATTAATTACAGAGTTATTCCATTCCATGTTTTAAATGAATTCTAGTATAATTTTTCGTTGTAAGAATTCTAATAGTCAAGGTGGTGTATTATTCTTTTTGCTCACTATATACAATTTACTACTTCACAACAATGTCGTTCAATGTTCTTGTAGGTATGTACTTACTTTTTTCATTATTAAGGCTTATTATAAAACAATAAAGAGAAAATACGTAAAATACATGTGAAATCAAACATACGTAAGTGGCAGACAAATTGTAGCAAAGTTTTTACAAGGATTTTTCCATTACACACAAAAAAACATTTTCTCACCAGCATTAACATTTTACATGAAATCAGTTCGTTCGCATGAATGTGTGTTTTAACCTATTATTATCAAACACTTGTATCATTAATGAATTTATCCTTGTCCATGGCATGAATACAAAAGCTTACACACACAAACAAGCAAAGTCGGAGTTGCCGTAAGGTTCTGCGAATTTTTCTCCCGTTTCTAAGGGTTCTTCACAGTTATATTCATAGATATCTATTGAATAAACGTGTGTCAACAAGGAGGGGAAGGACCTCCTATTTGTAAAATAATTAAAATACCTGGAAGTAACTAAATTTCATGCTGTCGATAGCCAGAACTATTACTGAACAAGAACTATTTCAAGTGCTGAAAGCATAACGGAAAGGTAAAACTTTCACTAATCAGGGATTTAATGCAACGCTTTGATATATTTCACTTGTTATACAACATTTGAAAAATTTACAATAACATTGTACAACAAAATCAAACTTTTTCCAAAATAATGTGAGATTCTAGTAAAATCAAAAAAGCAAATGCTTGAAAGTTTACAAAAAGTAGACTTAAGTTCCCCACTTTCCACATTGTTATAGATCGGCAGGGGAAAACATGAAACTCTTATGTTTGAGGAACATTTTTGAGGAGCATTTTCATCCTCTAGCTCTTTTCTTTTGTTGGTCGTTTTTGTCCATTTCCAAAGCAAAAGTTGAAAAAGTACCCTTAAACCGGTTAATAACGGGTTAAAATGTTCTACTATACGAACACCAAAAATAATTAAAAACTTAAAATCCGTTTGAGAATTAATTTTGTACATGTTCATAATTCTTATGTTTAAATTACGTTTCGATAGAACTTAATTAAAACTAATGTTGTTCTTGACGAAGTGCACTCTGACCACTGCTGGTCGTATGTCACGAAAAACTTGAAAAATGGTAACATCCTAGACGTCTGTTGGTTTATCAGCATAAAGCAGTGACTTCACGTGGTACCACAGGAAATAATTGAGATGTGTCAAATCAGAGCGACCTCGGAGATCAATTGACAGGGGCATTTCTCGAAATCATTATGTCGCCAAATTTTGATTTCAAAAAGTTGATGGTTGCGGTCGCCGTATGATGAAACCACTTTTTGAAACCACATCTTGCAGATGGACGATTATGTATGCCATAAAAATCACGAGGATGGATTCTCAAAATAAATATCTATAATTTGGGTTAGCGCTGTTCAAGCGTCTATCTATTCATGGTGATTATGCTAGAGTATACTGGGGGTAAATTGCGGCACTCGTTATCGAACGAAATTACGAAATATTTCAATAGAGTTTATATGGAAATATTATAAAATTTTGAACCGTATTGAATGCCGTAATTTGCCCGCTGATCATAAATGCCACAAAGTGAGATAAGCATGACAGTTCGCTTCGCATTTAAAGCCCCTATACGTGCATATATTGTTTGATCTCTGTCTCTTACCAAAATAATTTGTTAGAGCCTTAATATTTTTGTTGCACGATGCTATTTGCGTTTTGTTGGTTATTGTGGACACTATTCCGCTAACTTATCTTGCTTATAAATGCGTTTGACTAAGAGATTAGTATTTGTTGTTGTTATTTTTATTTTGCTGTTTGGAAAGAATTGTTTCTGTCAGGACTATTCTTCAAACATACCAAATCATTTATGTGATTAACGCATACCAGAGATGTAAAACTCTGTACTAATGCAATTAAGCTACAACATTATATCTACTCCATTATTCCTAGTAGCCATAGATTAAGTTATGCCTTTAACAGTTGTAGTGTTGTAAAAATATTGAGTATTTTAGTACTGACTACTCAATACCGGGAGTTTTTCCCGGTACTCAATACAGAAAAGTAACTACTCAATACTTTCAGGGTTGCATTTTGTAGTATTCAAGCGAAAGTCTTCCTTTAAAATACATCAGAATTATACAACTCTGTGAGCTTGATATAAATAAATATGACTCTGAACCTCATGGAGTTAGTGTAACAAATAGCAATTCTGTTAGGAATTATTTTGATACGAAAACTAAACTAAAAAAAGTACTACAAAATGCATTATTGAACTACTTTAGTCATTAACAAATACTATTGGACAGAAAAAGTGACCCTTTAGAATAGTGGAAGGAAGGCACGTAATACAATTAACCAGCAAGTCAGGTCCTCACAGACATGAAAAATATTTTAAATTCTTTCAATGTCGGTAAAATTTTATTTCTACTAAGTAACATCAATTGTGAGAAAAAAATCTTTATTAGAAAATATTTAGAAGATAATTTAAGAGATTAATGCACTAGAAGTGTTAAGAGTACGTTAAAAAATGTTTATGTACAAAAACTAATCTTCAAACTTATTTATTTTCATTTGTTATAAATTAATTTCAATATACATACATACTTTTATTTAATCTTTGTTTTTCCATATTGCATCATCAATGAAATAATATAAATAATAATTTTTAACTTCCCATATACATACATATATAAAGTATTGAGTAGTATCGAGTACCCAATTGAAAAAGTATCAAGTAGTACTGAGTATTCAAAAGTAGTTGCTTTTTACAACACTAAACAGTTGCTGGCTTAGGGCCAATTTCACCAACTTATTTATATATCAATTCATATTTAAAAATAATTTTTCCATACAAAAATTAATCAAAATCGACATTTAAATATGAATTGATATTTAAATAGAGTTGGTGAAATTGGCCCTTAATCTACGCATTGTATAAAAAAACATTAGCGGTGTTCAGTATTTATTACAAAAACTTTGGAAAATATAAAAAGTATAAATATATTGCTGTTGCAACACTTCAGGAAACTGAAGTGACATTTTAAAATATCAATTTCCCATGCCTGACGCAAAACTATGTGCGCAAAACATTAGCGGTGTTCGCTATTTGAAGCTAAAGCTTTGTAAAATGTAAAAAATATAAACATTTTGCATTTCCAACACTTAAGGAAAAGTGAAGAAAAACGAAATTATGCAACTTTTACAAGTATTGTAAGTTCAAATTTGTCTATTTTTACTTGATTCTAAATTTTGCATCAATCACTGAACTCTACTATTGGTGAGGTCTTCAATGCAGGTCTCATATTTATTGTTGTTGACGTTATGTTGGTTATTTTTTACCTATTGATCTAGATTGCATTTATTGTTTTTTTTTGACGTAGACATTTTCGAAAGCAATTAAGCATGTGTTTGTGTACTTAACGAAAATATTTATGCTTGTAGTTGCAATTTTATAAATTCACTCATAGGTTACGTGTGCGTTTGCAACAAACGAAACTATCTGTCAACAGCACATAGATACATACATACATACGAGTACATCACATGCATATGTACACACGAGTATGTATGCATGCATGTACATAGATTCTATGATATAGAACATACTTGATGCCTCAACACTTGAATAAATATGTATGCAAATTTTTTCTTTTATTAAAAAGCAAAATGAAAAAATAGAAACAAAATTGAGAAAGGATTTGGCTCGTTTGGCTTTTACATCTCGAAGTATTTATTAGTCTCTTTGTATTGGTTAGTGGTGCAACACCCACTAGCAAACAACTATTTGCAGTTTTTAAACAAAATGACATACTTAAATTACTTTTAAGCTCGCATGCAAATACATATTCGTAAAGTTTGCCTACTGTCATGTTTGCTGCATGCACACACATGATGTTTACGATGTATGTATGTACGTGTTAAAAATTGTGTCTATTTACACTGGGTGACAGTAGGGTGTCTTCGGGTTGTTTGATATTTTCTGTTGTATGTAAACATGTTGCCATTTAATGGAGGGATTAATCCAATTGAATTGTTTAAAGAATTCTATTGGAAAAAAAGTTTTAATAATATCAATTTATATATATTTTCAATATTGAATGATTACAATGTCACTGTCAGTTAGTGAAGCAATAAGACGCACAGAATGTCAAGGGTGATTATTGTATGAGGGTACAAAAAATGTTTGTTGTGGGGGAGAACAACTATAATGTCACATGATGTGGTAGCGAAAACGGAAAAATTAAAAGGTTTTTTTTTTTTTGGTAAAAACTATTAGCATAGATACCATAAAAAGGAAAACAATTTTATTTATAACGTTTTTTTTTTTACTAAACATTTCATTATTACACCCTGGAAATTATGGCGAAAACAATACAAATCCAAACATACATACATATCGCACATTAAATCATAAACAGTCACAACTCAAAAAATTTCAGATGCTGAGTAGTTGCAAGCAACTGTTGATACTACACAAATGACGCAAGTATGTAACATAAAATCAAGAATAATGGTAATTTATACTCTTCCAAAAGAATTTATTGCAAAAGAAGTTATTGCGGTCGTTAGAGTTTTGTTCAGGTAAATGATTTTTAAGAAAGCAAAACCATTGATCATTTTGAGTTGTGACTGTTTTTGATTTAGTGTGCGATATGTATATATGAATTTTGCATGCCTGAATTTTTCAGGGGCCACTTTAATCTGCTTACTTGCTTCAAATTACATGCATGTGTGTGTGTGTATGTATGTGCAATGTCAGCAAAGAATATTTAATTAGTTTTCCAATATTCGATATATATCGTAAACCTTTATTATTTTAACCTTAAATTATATAAAAACAATATGCCTGGAAGGTAGCAACAATAAAAAACATAAACAAAGAATAAAATACATACATACTCTTAAATTTGTATGCGCATACAAACGTACATACATATGTATATATGTGTATTTAACTCGTTTTCATACACATAAACATTCACCCATCCATATACACATACATACATGTAAATATGTATATGCATGTAGCAAATTTGTTGTTGCATTATTATGCAGTACATAAATAAAAAGATGCATAAGTGCTCTTGATTGCAGGTGAGTAGATTCGCAGCAGAGATGGAAAAGTTGTTGTGATCATACTTTTTTAAGTGATGAAATTTCTAAAAAAAAAACAATACTGTGTGCGTTTTAATTAAATAAAAAATATAATTTTGTGGCTTTGAAAACAATATTTTTTATACTGAAATACCTTAATTTTCAAGCCCTGATTAGCATCTTTGAAGCAGCTGTGAAAAATACCCAAAATAATATTCAAAGTAATACTAATAAGGGCATGTTCCACGATGTCTGCAAACTTGCGTCTTATTGCTCTCTTACATTAGAAACAAAAACAAAAGGGACAGGCCCTTAACGCAAGCTTGCCATTTGCGACATGTTCTCTTTTTACAATCAGTAAATTTCTAAACCGAAATGTTGAACATTTTTTTTTTTTGAAGAAAGGCATAACTGGGATGAGTTTTTTTCGGTTATTTGCAGAAACAGGCAGACCCTCTGGCAGGAATCGATCTAGCGATCCCCCGAATCCTAAGATAGTAAACTGTCTGCCTATCAGCCTAGAGGCAGGATCTTAATTTTAAACGATTTGAAGTAAGATGACAGAAAATCGTTTCAAATTACAGCAAGAATTATCGGAAGAATAACATACTATCATACAGCCAGGATCTTGCTATACTACAAATTTGGTGTAAGGAAAAATGGTAGATAATGGTCTTATTGTAATTAACATCAGTGTTGAAAAAAATACTCTAAGTAAAGTTTTTCTTAAACAGTGAAAAAGAAACAAAATATACCATTAAGTTACAACAATTTGAATTAGCTCTACTCTATAGCAAAGTGATGGAGCACACTCAACACTCTCTGAAGCACTTTTTTTAATCTTTAAAGAAATCGAATAAAAATTTTGTATACGTTATTTCGCAAATCAAGATGAACTGAAAATAAAATTAAAATAATACTAAACTGTCCAACTCTGTTATGTAGTTAGTAATCGTATCTTCAGTATGATGATGGTTCATGGGTAAAGTGTGTGCTTGACTGTATGTGTGTATGTATGTATGTATGTATACATATTACGGAATATTGTTGAAATTTATGCACATACACATACATACATACAGTTTGTACTGTTATTATTATTATTGTTACTGTTACCGGATGTAATACTCGTACGTATGAAGAAAACAAAAATAACTGCAAAGTAGAGAATCCGGATATACTGGAAAATTATTTTGAAATTGAATATTAAATGGAATCTTGATACGAAAAAGCAAAAATATATTGAAAACGTATGCACATACTCGTACATACTTAAATTTATCACTGACAATAAAAAGTTAAATTTGTTTTTAATATGTTAAATAATTTTTTTTTAATATTTATATATCTTATATTGATGGAATTTAACACTTGTAATATTTGTAAAGCACCTCGAAAGGAAGAGCAATATTTTAATTAATGTTTGGCTTAATTTATTAACTCAAGTGTATTTCCTGTATTTCCTTGTTGGTTTCTTTAAACAATAATTGAATTTTACGTCCTTCAAACTGCCATTACCTTAACAAAGTAATAAAAAATACAAAGTTTAAATAAAAATAAAACGAAATGATAATTACACCTTAAGCTAGATGTTATTTTTTAAATATTTCATTTTCGTTAAAATGAGTTTGGTAAAGGCAAGAAAAACAATTTACCTCAACTCGCTTTACAACTGAGCTATATGCAATTTAAAACTGTGCTAAATGTACTTTGCAAAATTGCTTGGCTATTTGCCTATAAGTAGGCTTTCAGTGTAATATAATTGTAGAAAATTATATGTAATTTCAGTGGGAGTATAAAAAGGTATACATACATATGTATATAAGTACATAAATGGAAATATATAATCGTTAGCTTGGCAAATTGAATTTCAATTGCTCGTGGTTTATTAAAATTTTATGGACATTAAAAACCTAATTAAATGTGTAATTTTAACAGCTTTCCCCTCTTGCATTTCTAGGCATAACATTGAGTTTTAAATCTACAATAAGAATATTTAATGTCTACACATGCATATTGATTAAATAATTTGTTGAATTTAAGGTTTAGGGCATGATTTTTTCATGAAACTTGTGTGACAAAACTTGTTAGATTTTCCGAGAAAATATGCAGAAGCAAATTGGTTAAAATATATTTTTCAAGACGCCGTTTTCACTTTTCTCTATTCCTGTCTCTGCACTACCGCTGCTAACAGCAAATAGGAAAAGCTTCCTGCAAGAACTTTCATGATAAAAGTTAGAGTCTAAGTCCAGTGCTTAGTGCTAGCCTAAAGCGACGAAAAATGTAAGTATATTGTCAAAACTCTCTTCCAGTTCTTAGAAAACATTCACCTATTATCCAAAAAATTGTACACTCATATTTAATAATTTCTCTACCAAACTGCTTTAGTCAATTTTTGAAATTGAGTGGTGGAAGAATGAGATTTTTGGCTGCCAAATCCCATTGTGCAACTGTATAGAAAAGTATATGTGTTTAATTTGAAATTAAAATAATATTATGATACTTGCTTAATAAATAAAGCTTTAAGATACAATATATTGCTTTAAAAAAAATCCATTATTCCCCTAAAGCTTAAAAAAATATGAAATTACCTAAAATATATTTTTCGATAATAGACCCACCACGCTTTATGTACACTTTGTGTTTTTAAATTATATTTGAAGGTCCAGTGAACCCTGCAAAGTGCTGGTTTCATCGTTTACAAAATATTATTTACTTGAATTTGTAAAATTTTCATTCTTATGAAAGCTTAAAAACGGTCAAATTGTAAGCAAAATATTATTATTATTCTGTGTTCTACAAAGCCATACATACATATATATACAAACATATAAAGGCTTTCATTCACATTTACATATTTTTTCATATAGATTTCCATAAACATAAATTTAAATCGTTTTAAGTAGCTTAATGTGCTTTCAATTGTTGTTTAAAAATCCGCATTAACAAAATAAAAAATAAACTAAATATCTTCATGAATATTCCCCCCTAAAAGTAGACCTTGTCAGTATTGTCAGGCTTCAGCCTAAAAGTTTATTTTGATTTTATAGCAGAGGAAATTGTTGTTTACTGACTGGTGTCAGTCATGCATGCATTTCAAGCTTAAATGCTTACAATGTTTTTTATTCCCTAATTAAATAAATACATAAATAGCAAACAACAAAATTGCTTCATGAAATATGTAGGTATGTTGTAAATTAAATGTGTAATAGTAAATATAAGCAATTTGCAAATTAATATTAACTTAATAAATGAAGCCCTTCAGCACAATTTAAATCAATTTTTTGCTCGTTAGCAGTATAAATTCTTGGAAAACATTTTTAACAGCATATTTTAAATAAGTTATAAGCTTGAGAATTTATATTGAAATATAGTTTTATAAAAATTAAAAAAAAACTACTTTATCTCAAACACATGATTTTTCAAAGAAATTAAAAAAACTCTGCATATAAATTATTAAAGCCTTTTAATTTTTTTATTCTCAATATGTCAGTAACAGAAATCATGTGGAAGAAATGTGCTGAGAAATAAAAAAGATATTTAAATTACAGGCTTGCAATAGTATAAAAGGAATAAAAAATAAAGCATACTTCTAGGAAAAATAAAAAGTATTTTTAGTACTAATAATATAAAAAACTAATAGCAATGCTTATTTGCAGTTAGAAAAAGTTGATAAACTGTTTAGAATAATTGGTTTAATATTTTCTTAATTTTGTTTAAACTCCCATTAAATATTATTTAAAATCTATTGCATACTTTCAAGAGAAAGCTATAAATTTTATTTATCTACTTAGACGTTAGTATATTGATTTATAATCGAATACTCTAATAATTTCTTTAATTTAACTTCCTGCATACCATCTTACACGAGAGTATGCATGGCTGTCCGTTGCGTTTGATTTGAGTAAATTTTTTTGCGATTTTCATTAATTAATTTGTGGGATTTTAGTATTACCTAAAGCCTGATGAAATGCTTTTCTGCTGCTTTGTTTTATTATTAATTGGCATTTGTTGGGTTTGTTTTGTTTGTTTTAGCGCTGAAGGCTTTTGATTACAATAGTTTTTATAGCTTGACTTTTTTATTATATCAAGACAAGTTCATTTGGTGCAGAGAGGTGAGGTAAAGCAATTTTTGTAAACAAATAATTTTTTTTTATATATACCACATTCGAGTCGTCACAAAACTTTTACATTGCGTTTAAAAAAGAGTATTATATTATTTGCAAGAAAACAAAAATTGTAAAAATACGTAAATTGTTCAAAAAATATTTGCTTTATAAAAAAGAATAAAAATAAGCTAACCCAAAATAACTTTGTTTAATACGACAGTCTTTAGGCAAAATTATTTTATCAAATACTCAAATGCTATCATTTCTGAAACTTCCCGCCAAGCTACAGATTTTGGTCAAATTTGCGGCATCCGATAAAATTTTTAATTCTATACAAATCAGTGAATATCTAAAATGGATTTGACTAAGTTTTGAAGTACATAATCGCAAAAACCTGAAAAATAACCAAAAACGAAAAAAAACACCAAAATTGGAAAAAGTCAAAAATCGAAAAAAATCGCGCTAAAACTAAAAAATTCCAAAATATAAAATTCCTAAAACGAATAAATTGCCAAAGACGGAAAAATTCGTTAAAACGAAAAACTGGCAAAAACTGAGAAAAACGCCAAAACAAAAAAATAAACACGAAAATAATCCCGCTAACACTAAAAATATCAAAATAACAAATGGCCAAGAACGAAAAAAACAACATAATTAAAAAAATCTCCGAAATAAATCCCGCTAAAACTCTAAAGCTAAAATATCTCAGAACGAAAAATCGCCAAAAACTGTACAAAAATCCCAAAAACGAAAAAAACTGCCAAAGCTAAGAAAAAGCACTAAAACTAAAATAGTCGCCAAAAACCAAAAAAATAGCCAAAACCTAAAAAACACCAAAATTGAAAAAAATCAAAAATCGGAAAAAATCGCCAAAACGAAAAATAGCACCAAAAATAAGAAAAAATGCTAAAACTAAAAAATCGCCAAAAAAAACACCAAAATTAAAGAAAAAATCAAAAACCGAAAAAACACCAACAATGAAAAAAACGCTCAAATTAAAAAGAACTCAAAAACGAAAAAAATCCATAAATGAAAAAGTACCAAAACTAAGAAAAAGCGCTGCAAATAAAAAAATCGCCAAAAACCGAAAAATGTTAACCGTGTACTTATCTTTTTTAGATGTATTCATCAGGTACGACATTCGATGATAACTATAGGCTAAATTTAGTACCGATATTTCTATAAAAAAAATCGCCTGTGATTAACACAGGCTTTAATTCCATAAGAAAAGTCTGCTGCGACTGACACAGTCGACTTTTCTATAAGCATAAAATAATTGTAATATATGTGACTGATGCAGTCGAATTTTCTGTGCTGTGCTGGATTGGCACAGTCGATATTTCCATAAAGAAGTTTTGTAATTGATACAGTCGACTTTTCTATAAGAGAAGTGTGCTGTGACTGACACTGGCAACTTGTCACACTAGACTTTTCTATAATCATATATTTATTTACTTATATAATATATTTACTTATATAATATATGTACTTATATAATATTTTCACTAGTTTTATCCGTTTAAAGCATTATTATTTTTATCATTCCCACATTTGTAACCTTTTGTGTGACATTGCAAAGGTTTCACATAATGTTTATTGTCTCATAAAACTTGATTGCGGTTGTAACATTAACCATCCCTTATTTAATGTTGAAATAACAAAAAAAAAAAAAAAAAAAAAAACAAACACGTTAAACTGAAACACTTTCCCAGCAAAATTTAAAGTCGCAAAAGCAATAAATTGGGGATTTTGCGTTTTACTCAAAAAAAATCTTGTTTATATCTTTTTAGTCCCACCCTCCCAAAAGTGTCATCAATCACTTGCTAATGCTCTCTGGCGTTTATGTATTTGAAAAGAATTCAAATTACAGTTGAATCTTATTTTATTCATACAAACACGTTTGCGGATATGTTAGTGCATACATGCACACACACAAACACACACTCTCATATACAACAAGTGCATTTTATATAACTGTTTGCTTGTATGTAACACACTTACACACATGCACACATGCATACTTTAAAATTACATACGTTTTTACGTTGCAGGATACAGTAATTCTGTTTATGAATGAATTTCATTCCGCTTTTTAAATAAGAGAGTTTTTTAAAAACACATTTTTGCTTTTAGCTGTTTTTAACACTTGTTATAAAAGATAATTGAAAATAAAAAAACTACTTCGTTTTTAATATAATTTCCCTGATAATTACAAGCTTGGGGACTTATGTATATGTCTGCTGGCATTGCGAAAGAACAGGGCACTGCTCGTATGTGGTAAAAAAGAAAATGGAAATATTAAAACAAAATAATAATAATGAAGATACATACATACATACATAATTATAAAAAATTTAAAACTTAAAATACAAGCATACTAAGAAAAGTAAACGTATTACATTTAACTATTTAATAAAAAAAGATATTTTCTTTAAATTTGTATAAATTTTTTAATAAAGTACCTTTTTTAATAGTACTTTAAGAACGTATTTTTTTTTTAAATTTGCATTTCTAAATTATTATTATTATTAAGAGAGTACCTAACTTCTAAGAAATAGCTTATTAGAGAAATAATTATTAAAAAAAGCATTTTATTAGAAAAGTACCTTACTAACAATACTTTTAAGAAAAACAACTTATTAGAAAAGTACTTTTTAAAAAAGTATCTCACTAGAAAACTATTTTACTATGAAAGTACTTTTTAGAAAAATAACTTATTAGAAAAGTACTTTATAGAAAAGTACCTGATTAGAAAAGTACTTTACTAAAAAAGTACTTTTAAGAAAAGCAACTTATTAGAAAAGTACTTTATTGGAAAAGTACTCTACTAAAAAGTACTTTTTAGAAAAACAACTTATTAAAAAAGTACTTTTAAAAAAAGTACCTGTCTAGAAATGTACTTAACTAAAAAAGTACTTTTAAGAAAAATATTTTATTAGAAAAGTACTTTTTACATTTTACATAAAAAGTACTTTACCCAAAAAGTACTTTAAGAAAAATAGCTTATTAGAAAAGTACTTTTTAAAAAAGGACCTTATTGGTAAAGCACTTTACTAAGAAAGTACTTTTAAGAAAAATAACTTACTAGAAAAGTACTTTTTCAAAAAAGTTCTTTATTAGAAAATCACTTTATTAAAAAATACTTTTTACAAAAATAACTTATTAAAAAAGTACTTTTTAAAAAAGCACTTACTAAGAAAGCCTTGTTACTAAAAAAGTTCTTTATTAGAAAAGTACTTTACTAAAAAGTTTTTTATATAAATAACTTATTAGCAAGGTACTCATAAGAAAAATAATTTATTAGAAAAGTACTTTTTAAAAAAATGCCTTTATTAGAAAATCACTTTACTAAAAAGTTCTTTTTAAAATAAATAACTTATTAGAATAAAGTACCTGATTAGAAAAGTACTTTACCTAAAAAGTACTTTTAAGAAAAATAGCTTATTAGAAAAATATTTTTTTAAAAAAGTAACTCACTAGAAAACTACTTCACTAAGAAAGTACTTTTAAGTAAAATAACGTAGAATAGTAATTTACTAAAGAAGTACATTTAAAGAAAAATAATTTAATAGAAAATTATTTTTTAAAAAAGTTCCTTATTTAAAAAAAATTAAGAAAAATAACTATGTAATTAGAAAAGTATTTTTTAAGAATAGTACCTTATTAGAAAATCACTTTTAAAAAAAAGTACTTCATTAGAAAAGTATTTTTTTTTAAATTACTTTATTATAAAAGTACTTTCTTAGAAGAGTACTTTATTAGAAAAGTACTTTATTAGAAACTTACTTTTTTTAAAAAGTACTTTATTAGAAAAGAAATTTTTATAAAAAGTACTTTATTAGAAGAGTACTTTTTTCAAAAAACCTTATTACAAAAGTACTTTTTAAAAAAGTACCTTATTAGAAAAATACTTTTTGAAAAAAAGTACTGTATTAAAAAAGTACTTTTCTAAATTTTGAATTTGCATACTTTTTACAAAGTTGCTTTTTCAAAAGGAAAATAAAAAATTTAAAAACGTAGCTTTTTCAAAAAGATATTTTTGAGAAGACTTCCACAACTTCCTTTTTAAAAGTTACATTAAGATCTAAGTAGATCTAAGTATGTATATTATGTATGTACATTCAGATATGTACATATGTATGTATCGTATTGTATAAGTATTTTCAAATTGGTTTCTTTCAGTTGTTATTATGTCATGTGTACATACATACATACTTTTGTAAAAAAACCATCTTTTTTACTTTGTAGATATGTACAACAATTCTTAAACCACCCTCTTTAAAAAAAAACTCAGTTGGTGACATGCCCGTTGCGACATGACTTTGCCTGCAACAACTTGTAATAAAAACCATTTTAATATCGTCATCGTCATTATTATTATTATTGTTATTATGAAGGCAACATATGTTGGTTGTGTTTCTTTTTCATTTTTGAATTTTGCAAAATTGTGTCAAGCGGATATTATTGCATGTGCAGTTAATTTTATTTTGCATTAAAAAAATATAATACAAAATAAAAATCAACGACTGACAAAAGTGTGATACCAGTTAAGGATACAAATAAAATTTTGTCTTAAAAGCAAATATAACACAATTATTTAGTTGAAATTGAAAGTCCTTAAGAGATAATTGTCTGTACTTTAAGAGATAATAAACATTTTATTTGAGTTTGTTTTTGTTTTCAACAATTTTGCAGTAATTTAAAAACAAAAACAAACTAAACAAGAAACGCAAATGAGAACTGACATCAAAGGAAAGCAATTCAGTAATAATAAATGACTTAGATAAAAAGCTGGAGATAAAATAGAATATAATGTATGCAAAAGCCCTGAAGTATACTTTTAATTTGTTACCAACTTTTTGGTTAGCCAACAGCCAAGTAGTGAACATTTTCTGCGCGAGTACTTTGAAAAGAATAATTAATTGTTAAATTACTTAATGAGTTTGTATTTTAACTTTTTTTTTTTAAGTTTAACAACTTAAGACCATAATAAAAAGGTTCCTTTTAATGGAACTGTTATGTGGGAAATTTTAAGTTATTAAATGAAATTAAATATTTCAGTAAATCAATATATAAAAAGTCCTTCAGAAGATCAAAATTTTTTCTTATGTTTGTACATTTTTATATATATTGTACCATAAAGCAATTACTTAAATAGTCTCAAAAACGATTTATGTATATTTCAAGATTTATATTTCAAAAACCTTTACACTGTCCTCTATAAATTTTGTTAAAGCTCTGTTCTATTTGTTAAAGGTTACTGACTGAATCGTAATTGCCATTTATGCTTGACTAACTTTTGTATTGCAATTATTATTATTATTTTTTTTTTTGAAAGACATTTGAGGAATTTGCGTTCTTAACTAAAAGAACTAAAAGTTAAATGACTCATAAGATAAAAATAGAAAATAAACTGAATTTATTTGGAAAAAAACTGTGTATAAAAGTTAAACCAACTTCAAAAAGACTCACAAGAAATTTAAAAGAATAAAAATTAAAGACATTCACGTCAACTCTTGTATTCAAGTATTGTATTTTTCAAAGTGAGCAATTTTGTTTAGTTGTCTTTATATATTTATATTATTATATATTTGTTAAAACTTCTTTAGTTAATTATATAATTAATTTAATAATACGCACCTTTACAAGAGATATCAATTTATGATTCTTTAAAAACAGGAGGTAAATTACGGCATTCGATACCGTTCGAAATTTTAAAATATTTTCATATAAACTCTATTGAAATTTTTGCTAATTTTATTCCATATCGAGTGACTTAACTTGCTTTCAGTTAAGCTATCGAATTCTTGAGAATAACAAAATGATTCTTTATACTAAAATCGAATTGGAAAATTACTTGACAATTTTAAGTAAACAATTTTTAGAATTTTTAATTAATTTATTTTTTATCGACTTCATATTCGTGATGGTACACAGAAAAAAATGATTTGTAAATACAATTAATTTTTTTTGTTATATCAATTAAATAATTAATTGATTTTGAACCTACAACGATTTTTGTGAATACAATTAACGAAATTGTAAGTTAAAGGAAAATCTTAAAAATATTTTCAATTAAATATATCAACAAATAATTTGTTGAATTTTATTTATTTTTTAAACATTTATATTTGTTAGATTTCAAAGTTATTTCAATTAAAATTATTGTTATATTAACAATGTGAATTGTTGAATTTCCGTATCATATTTGTTATATTAACAATGCGAAAAACACTAAATGTTTTTGGGCTGAGTTGAACCGGCAACCTCAGGACTAATAAACTAACTCGCTTACCTCTCAGCTAAAGAGCAATACTTTATTAGTTAAGCAAATAATGAATACACATAAAACATGATTTCTTGTTTCTTCTACATGTGCGCATTTCATTATGATATAATTTAACAAATAATTTTGTTGAGTAATTTAATTGACTACAAAAATTTTACTTTGTTATATCAACAATGATGATTGTTAATTTTTAAACTAAATTTAAACAATTTGTTTTGTTGGTTGCATTTCGATGATATATTTTTCTGTGTACTGAAAAATTTAAAACAACCTAAACTTATTACACACCTGCATTTGTCATAAAGCTTCGTAAGACTAATGAATGGCATTTTCATATAAAAATTGGCTAAAGGTCTTCCTAATATACAAAACATGTTTAATTAAAAAGCAAAAAAAAAAAATATTTTATTTAGTTTCTTTTATATAACAAAACAAAAATCAATTATCCAACCCTGGAACTATTTTTTTTAATTTATGGATTTTTAATACTAATGTCTTCTTTAATATAGTAAATATGAAATTAATTAATGAAGAAAAAAATAGTTTTATTTAGTTAATTGTATGCACCCAAAAAAGTTCAAGTTTTCCAGCTCTGAAAACATGCCTTTTAATTTTCTAAAGGAAGAGAAAAATTTAATTTGACCTGGTTACATTTTCATTAAAAAAAAATTAAAATTTTCCAATCCTGGAATTATCCTTTTAGTATTTTTTTATTCGTTTTAGCAAAATATTTCTCTCTAAACATTAAATATGTGTAATGTATAGAGAAAAAGAACAAAATAGTATCAAAAAAGTTCTAGTTCTCCAACCCTGGAATCGTCTTTTTGATTATTTTTTTATGTTTTTAATGCCAGAAAAGTTTAAGCTTACCAGCTCTGTAGCTGTGCCTTTTAGTTTTCTAATTTTGTATACAGAACTTTTCTTTCTAAAACATCAATTATTTTTAATTTCTAAAGAAAAAGAAAAAATTAATTTCACCTGGTTATATTTGCATACAAAAAAACAAAAATTCAACTTTCCAATCCTGCAATCATAGTTTTAGTTTTTTATTATTTCTCTCTAAATATAAAATATGTGAAATTTATAGAGAAAAAGAAAGAATTAGTTTAATTACGTTATTTTTTTATACCAAAAAAGTTCCAGTTTTCCAACCCTGGAATCGTCTTTTTGATATTTTTTATGTTTTTAATGCTAATTTTATTCTTAATGAAATATAAAATAGGTTTATAAAAAAAAAAAAAAACAAAAAATTATTTTAGCTATTTAGTTTTATATACGAAAAAAAGTTTAAATTTTCCAGCTCTGAAACCGTCATTTCGATTTTGGTAATTTTGAATACCAATCTATTTCGGATCATTTCGGATACATCAGTTTAAGACCAAAGTCTCTAGCTTTTCTGTGAGCTTTGCAAAACAGATTTCACGAACAAGCAAACGGGCGGACGGACGGACGGACGGACGGACGAATAGACAGACAGACATCGCTTATTCGTCTTACCTGTTTATAAGCACCTCGAATATGTGTATATACTAGTGATGCACGAATATTTGCATTCGAATTGCCGAATATTCGGTCATTTTTAATGCGAATACGAAGCATTCGTCTTCTTCAAATTAATGCGAATACGAATACGAATATTTTTCCAAAAAAATTAAATAAATAAATGCATAAATCCTAAACTAAATTTAAATAAATCGATAAAAATGTTAGTTTGTACGAATCCATTACATTTTTTATAGAAATTTGTGCTTTGTATCATTTTCAAATATTATTAATTGAGGATCATTAAAATTTTGGGTAGTTTTTATTAACTTTAAAGTACGCCAACAAGAGTATGAAGTTCTTTTTCATAATAATTTTTTAATATTTCATATTGCATACGTAAATAGAGCCCTAATTTAATGTCTATAAATTTCACATGAAATATTCGTATTCGTATTCGCGAATATCGTTTCAAATATTCGTATTCGCATTCGTATTCGCGAATATCAAAAATTGACATTCGTTACATCACTACTACATACCTTATGGGTCGCATATGAATGTTGTGAAAATTACACAAGGAATGACAAACCTATATACATACATATACCTTTTACCATTTTTGGTGAAGGGCTTAACATTCTTTTTTGCAACAAGGTGTTAATATTTATGTGCTTGATATTCGCAATTCTCAAAAATTACCAGGTATACTTTCACACAGCATGCTTTCTTTATTGCATTAATAACGATTACACTAAGCTAAATTTTCTTTAAAAAAATAAAATATACTCATGATATGAAAGTACAGCCATAAAATTTTATTTAAATAAAAAAGTTAAAAAAAAAATATATATATATGTACATATGCTGTTTACGTACTCCTAAATGCCAGCCCCGATACAATCATAATCTTTCTTAAGCAAATATTTAAAGACACAAAACCTTTAAGCAAGCTTTAAATTTTCTTAAAAGATACAAAAGTATATTTAACTGTTTATGAGATGACTGCGTGCCTATAAGTAGGCAGTGAAAAAGTTTAAGTTATCCGTAAAAACTTTATGTATTCAAATTTTCTTATATCCTCTTTCACGCTTCTGTTATTTCCTTCATTCATACATATATTTGAATTAAATAAGGAAGATTATGCCATTTGCTAATGCTACCTCTTTCTTTCTCTCTATAGATTTGTTTATATATTTGTCATAAAAACCAAAGTTCATTCCGCATTGACATACAAACATTCCTACATAATGTGGGTGTGTTTTTTTTTTTTTTGTTATTTTGTCTTAAATGTATGGGTTAACTTTATAAATTGCATATCAAAACTTTTTGTTTATGTTTTTGTGAGTGTGTGCTGTTTTTGCTTTCTCTACTCTTATGAAAGTAAAATTTTGCACAAAAGTATGCTATAAAAATATTTAATATCATTTCATTTTACGTTATATGTATTTTTTTTCTTCTTTTTAGTGCTTCAAGAGTATAATTTTTTGCTTTCTAATAAAAAAAATTATAGTTTTATAATATTTGATAGAAAATCCTGTGATTTTTCCTAATACACAAAGTATGCATGCAATGCTTCTTTTAAGCTTTTAAGCAGAATTAAAATAATAAAGAAAATAAACTAATAATGCTTACATACGTTAAGTCTAATAAAAATATTATTTTATATACATACATTTATAATTGCTATGAAAATTGCGATTATTCTGCCTGATAAATTCATGATTAACACATTTTTTATTTATAAATTAAAGCTTTCAACAATTAAAAAAAATTTGTTAATACAATTTTCGGTTGGATAAAATCTTGTTGGTGGCAGTTAATTCCCTAGTTTTCATTTTGCTAATATTGCAAATCTCACGCTATTCAGAACTTACAAATTTGCAAAAAAAAAAAAAAAGAAAAAACTTCAAAATGTTATTTTTGTATCATGGCAGCAAGGCTATTGCAAAAGCTTAATGGCCTGGCTAAAAATTAACTTAAAATTGTAATAATTTTAAAATGTCATCATAAAATATTTGCATAACTCTTAAAACTTTTAAATAAATTACTCGTATTAACTTAAATTATGCTTGATATTTGTAACCTTCACCCAAATGCTTGATTAGCTCAAAGTTATATGAACTAATTTTTAGCAATTTGTTTTATTGTTAAAATATTCTCTATACCACTTTTCGCATACAAATTTTTAACTTTAAACCAAAATTAAGTTTAACACTCAGCAAGTGCTTATTAATCTAAATATGCGGCATACTTTGAGGCTTTATTTACCTTTTAAATATAGTGCCTAACTAAATGTATGATTTAATTAGATATTTATTTTTCATTCTTATGCTAAAATTTAATTAAATTTTGCTGTAATAATATTTGCTAATTAATTTTCAGAGCTTTAAATTATCGAATGAAAAATATTTCAAATTTGTGTTTTTTTTTGGATTTTTTTTATGCTGACAAAAATGTTGCCATAACATTTTCTGCGCCTTAAATAATACCTGCTTTATTTGTATGACAACATAATAGTTTGTAACCTAAAACCTGTTTGTATACAAATTTATCTATTATCTTCTATTATCTTTATTTCTTTTGTTTGCTTTTCTTTATTGTTTTGTAAATTAAATTGACCTTAAAGTTGGTATGTACTTTCAACCTTAAAAATTAATATTAAAAATTGTACCATCAACTTTATAGTTAAAAGCACTCACTCTTAATTATGTTTGTGCCCCAAAAACACTTGAAAAGAAATAAATGAAAATAAGATTTATCTTCTAAGTTTTTCGTAAATAAAGAAAAAAAACTGTCCCAAAAGTATGCAATGTTTTTAGCTTTTGTACTTTTATGCAATAAATTCATAACAGTGCATCGTAACAGGTCTTAAACACGGGCTTGAGTAAAAATATATATATGGTTAGCTGAATTGCAAAATCACATAACTACACTTTTTTAAATTCTATAATGGAGAGAGAAAAAATTAAACAAAAATATTCAAGTGACTGAAGTAAAATTTCTTTATTTTCATATCTTACACACAAAAAATTAATATGAATGATTTTGTAATATTAATTAAAATATTTGTAATATCAATTAAAAATTTAATTAAATTTTCACCTATAAACAATTTGATAGTATCAATTAAGTTTTTCCACTCAAATTAATTAATACAATTAAAAATTTAATTAAATCAATTAAATTTTTAATTGAAAATATTAATTGGTGAATACTTTTTTCTGTGTATATATAATTACGACACACATTTTTTTGCCGTACACTTTTAAGTATCTTATCGGCCACCAATATTGATGAAACATATATGGTTTAAATGGGTTTTTTTTGGTAGATATGCACAGTATAAATGTTTTTCCAAAATTATTAGCTCAAAAGTAGTAAAAATCGATTTAAATTTGCTTGAAAAAAGGCAACTTTTTCCTTTGTATTTGTTTTTTACACATGTATTTATAATAAATAAAGACATATTAGGTGTCAAGTGGTCTAATTTAGACCACCGAGCGATCCTAGTAATAATTATTTGACTAAGCTTTAGGTCTTTTTCAAATAAAATTAAAAAATTAAAGATAATTTCTTTATTTTTATTTTTAATTTGGCTGCTTGTTATGCCAAAGGTTTAAAAATTTTGTAAGAACATGTATTTTGATGTAATACCCAATAATTAATTTAAAATGCGATTTTGAACTTTGTCTGTTAGTCAAGCGGTTTTGCATTTTAGCTGACGATATGTTGGTAAAAAACAAATTTTGTATGCCCACATCCACTGTTATAACTTATAGCCAGCAATACAACATTATAATATGTATTAGCAAATAATTAGCAGAATTGAAACACAAGCGCAAGAAGCTTTACAGTTGAGGAGCTGGCGAACAAAAGCAGACTAGTCCTGTTACTGTTTTTATAGGAGAGGCAAATAACTTAACTACCTAGATAGAGACTAGCAAGGCAAAGTCAGTTTTCTTTATTTTTTTAAGGTAGGATCGAACTGCTTTTGAATAAAAATATTTCCTGGCATCATAGATGTGTGTTGAATTTTATTGTTCTACTTATTCCCCCCAAAAGTATACTTCAATTTTTACCCTCCTATGAAGTAAGTTTTTGTGTCTTCTACTTACAAGTCTTATAAATTACATTAACAGTTCAATTTTGTTGTATAAGAAAATAATTTGACCCAAAAATTTTTGTTTGGTTTTAATTTTATATATAATCTAATTTAATTTTCCTGAGAAAAATAATAAATATATAAATTCCTTAAAATTTATATTTTGCTTGCTTAAACAAATTTTACTGACCCAAAAGTTTTTAAATGAAATAAATTTGCTTAAAATTTTCAATTAAATTTATCGTTTTCATTTGTTTCATAAAATTCTCTAAATTCTTTAAAACTATGCTTTACTAATCTCTCTCATCAAAAGAAAACAATTCTTGGCATTACATTTTAAACAAATTTAGTTTTCGTTTGATACAAATTTAATTATGAAAATTAATCATTATTATGTTGCTTTATTTCTATGTATCTTCATTTATATTTATTTTATTTGTATGTATTTAATTTACCCAAAAGTATGCTACAAATTTCTTTGCTTTTGTTCACTAGACCATGCAGCAACATGCTTTTGTATTATTATTATTATTGCTTTATGTATTCTTAATGTTTTTATATTAAAATGTATTTTTTTTCAAGAATATTTTGCTTGTGTTTGCATATTTATTATGGAAAAAAATTGTTTTTTCACTCATATTTTTTTTCATTCATATTTTTTTTCAAAGGAAAATAAAATTTATTTTATAAATGTCAATTCGCTTTGTACTAATAATAATCAAGGATATTAAGTAAATAATGCAAACTACTTTTCTTGGAAATGTAAAAGAGTTAGTTAGTTAGTTAGTTTATGGAGACTTTTTTTCATATTACAAGAATTACCAAAATAACATTTTTAAGGAGAACTTAAAACTATAAAGTATTGTTTTTATCGAAATTAAGGAGAATTATTCATACAGAGATAAAATAACATTTGAAATTTGAATAGTGCTTACTCCCGGCACATGTCTAATACAGTAGAGTTATATCTACAAAAATGTAAAAGAAAAAATTATAAATTGTAAATAAGCAGTTTTGGCCAGAAGTTTGTTTTGAGCCCAATGTGTTATTTTTTTTTTATTAGATTCATTTATTTTGCTATACCATGCTGTTGGGTGTTAAAATAAACTGCTTACAGTAATTTAAGCTTTTATATGTAATGCATTTTGAATATTATGTTGGATTAAGAATATGTTCTTGTTTTTCATAAATTTTTAATTCTAGGAATTATGTTGTATTTAAATAACTGAGATTACTGTTGCTAAACATTGTACTAATTCCTTGAAAAGTTTAAGATTTAAGCAAAAATTGAGTAAGATTAAATTATTAAACAAAAAATTGCTACAAAATTTTCAGCTCAACAGAAAATTAATTCCTTAGGAAATATGTGCACATATACAGTGAATATAAACTAACAGCCTTATTTACAAAAATTATTAAGGCCTTATAAAGGCTGTTTAAGAAAAATTTTGTATGAAAATTTGTTTTAAAATCCCTTTATAAAGCCTTAATAAAGGTTTTAAATAAGTTTTTAAGTAAGTTTTGTAGCCATCTGGTATATCGATTTGCCAGGGTGAGAAATTTTTTTTATTAAACTTTAACTGCCTGTTTTTGTAACACGTTAAAGAATTTTTTCCTGAACATTTACAGCCTTGTTTATAAAACTTAAAAAGGCTTTATAAGGGCTTTTTAAGAAAAATTTTGTATGAAAATTGATTTTAAAAAACCTTTAAGTTTACTTTTTAAGTTTTATAAATAAGGCTGTTAGTGTGCAAACAAAAATTAATTTTTATTTTATATTTTATTGTTATTTTCAAATTAAAATGTCCAATGACAACAACAACAAGTTCTCTTTAAAGAAACAAAAAATATTCTTATTTATACTAAAAGTATGCTTTATTAAAAAAAAATGCATAATTTACCGTTTATATAATTTTTTCTATGTTATTCTTATTTGGCTTTTCTGTCAATCTCGACAATATGTCAGATTTGTCCAGCTCCCAGTTTGTTTGTTTGTTGAATTAAACAAACAACAAATTAAAAGAAATAAAGCAAAAAACAATTTATGCACGTATGCATATTTTATATATCATCATAAACAAACAAATTGTTCACTTTTTCTAAAGCAAATAAATTTAAATTAAAATCAAAGCAAGCCAAATACTAAATTCATACTAAATTTAAACTTCAACACTAAAATAAAATATTTTAATAGATTTTTCTTGCAATTTTATTCAAGCCATTACATATTAGCTTGAAAAATTATAAGTTCCATGAAGTATGCAACGTTTTTTTTTTTTTCATTTTATTCAGAAAAAATTTCTTGTAAACAATCTCATCCTTGGCATTCTAAAGCTTTAGCGTTACGTCACTGTCAGTAAAATATAAAAATTTCGATTCTTTTACTTTTATTTTATTTTTTTATAAATATTATATTTTTTTTGCGTTTTATTTAGTTTGTAAAGCGCGTTTCTTTGTGAAGCATTTGCAACTTTGCCGAGAATTGAAAATCCCACAGGAGATTATAAAAAAGGAAAAATAGCAGCTTAAATCTGTCTGTGTGTGTATGTGTGCGGCTTGATTTACATTTACTGCAGTTGCCTGCGGCAGCTCCATACATACCTTTTCGTCTGATTGTTTGAATTATGGGGTTGTAGGGGCCCGATTAGCTCCGTAGGGTATACACAAACAAGCAATCAGTGTCACAATGGAACTGTAGTACGTGTGTGCAGTGAAGCTTTCGAAATTTGTTATTATTATCTCATGAAAAATAAAATTTAAAAATATATTTTTTTTTGCCAGATAAAAGTAAATAATATCGCATAAACGATAAACAGAAAAAATAAAAATAGAATGGTAGAGCACTATATGTATGTAAAATATACAACTCTCCCTCAAATTATAAAACCTTTCTTGTTTTGAAAGCCTCAATGTTTTACTACTCAAGAGATTTTGCTTAAAATATGAATTTTTTCAAATTATTTTTTCAGAAATTTCACTTAATCTGCTCTTTAGAGAACTATCAGCAGCACTATTTCTTTGTAGTGGAATACCTGTAGCGTTCTCCAGTTTCCCACAATGACAATTAATCTTTACCAAAGAGTAACTTTTTTAAATTCAGCTTCTATGGCCAATGTTTATTATACAATTTGAATTGTAATGGATTTTTAATCAAGGAATGGTTTATTAATCAGGCTAAAGTACACTATTTTCCAATTCTTATAGAATGAAATATTTTTGGCCTGGCTCACGATGTCGACAAAAAATTTTCTTTCGCTTATTTATATTCAAAACAAAAACAAATTTTCTTATTTTGTTTTTTTTTTTTCAATATAAATAAGCGAATGAAAATTTCTTGTCGACATCGTGAGCCAGGCAGTTTATTAATTAATGTGATTTTTTAAAGAAGGCAAGAAAATTTAAATTAGACTTAGCTGGCATCAATAACGCATTTTCTATGACACTGCGTTATCTAGAAGCAAGAACTGTGTGTCAAATAAAACAATTTCTCATATTCAATTTCATTACAAGTTCATGTTAAGTAGCTGATGTTAAGAACCACTCTCTGGCTAAACAAATATACATGCAGGGGTGCGGATGAAGTGCGTGGTAGCTCAAAAAAATCGTCATTTCCCCCAGCGAATTATAGTTTTTCTTTTCTTGTCTTCTTTAAAAAATCACATTAAGTTTCTGTGTTATTAATATAATATTGGTATATATCATTTGTATAATTTAATTAAGCACATCTTAGGTCCCAGTGCCCATTCCTAGATTTTGCCTCCAAAATAAAATTCATTAATTTTACACTTGTATCTAACCCTTTCAGTAGCTCGTATTAGAAACAAACATTTGATCAAACCCTTTTACATTACATAGTTTTTATTATTGGTTTGTGTCTAAAACGAGCTACTAAAAGAGTTAAGCTATGTACAGACGATTGTCAGATCTTACAATATTGTCAGATCTTGCAATGTGCTGACAATGTACTGGCAATCGAAAATTGCCAGCACAATATTTCTTGTCAGCTCACACGGTTGTCAGAAAATCTTACAATTTATTGCCAGACGGTTGTATGACAATAAATTCATCTGACAAAATCGTCAGTAGAAAAATTGTCAGTTCACACGGTTGTCATATGCACAAATTGTTAGATCTGTTGTTATGCGTTGACAGACTTAAACCATTTGTTGGAAATTGTTAAATAGTTATCGTTTGTGTTTGTGTTTAATGTAAAAAGTGAAAGCATAAATTATTATGGACCATAAAGAAGCAATTGCAATGATTTTGTCTGCATATATTTTATTATAAATTTTTTATTTAAAATCAAGCGTGTGCAGTGTTGCCCATAGAAAGAATTATCTTACAATGACGCGATTGTCAGATGCATGAACTTCGCACATCTGACAATATTAAAATGTCTGACAAATATCTGGCAATAATTTTACAATGTGTTCACATGATTGTAAGATGTCTGACAATTTGTTGTCAGTTGCTAGTCTTGCAATGGACTGACAATGCTTTTTCTAGCAACGGCGTCTGGCAAAAATTGCCAGTTCACACGGTTGTAAGAAATTTTTAGCACATTTTACTGGCAATATTGTAAGATCTGAAAACCGTCTGTACATAGCTTTAGATACAAGCCTAATTAATTTTACTAGAACTGTTAAGTGGTTAAGAGTGCTCTGCTAAGTGCAAAATGCATTCTGCTAAATGTTTCGGTTGTTGTCTCTGCTAGCTAAAATTACTAAATCAATCTTCACACACATTCACGACGTAAACTTTAAATTCGCCTATACACGTGCATTCGTATTAGTATTTTCCTCTAGTATCAGCGATTACATTTTTGCTAACTTTTTAAAACTTTGATTTTGATCGGCTAAAAAAATTTACTGAAACTTTTATCTATCATGTAAATCTAGGTATAAGTGTAATTGAAAATTCATTGATAATAAAATTGGCAATCCTTTATTTACTTTCAGAAATGGCTTCAGCTTTAAAAGGCAATAAACAAAATGAATTTAAGTTAATATAAAACAATAGCAGCCAGTTTGAAGAAAAAACATATCACTTTTTTTTTATTTAAAAAAAAACCTTGTGTCACAGGAATGTGCGCAAAATCTATTTTCTAGTAGAAACACAAGTAACAACCATTAGAATATTTCTTAACACACTGCAACAACGAAAAAAGGAAATTTAAAAAGGCTGCAACATGGTTAAGGGTATTTTAATAAATCGTAAGATGGACGAGTCCTTCAAGGCGCAACTTAAAATGGAACATGCTGACCTTGTGGCCGAAATGCAAACAGTAGAAAATTTGCCCACACATGAACGCCTACAACTAGCAAGACTGTAAGTATGACCACAATAAAACTAAAAGATTTCACTTTTACACCACACACCATTTCAAAAAAAAAAAAGTATCGTAAAGTTATTTAAAACTTCGAGAAAAACTACTCGTACATACGTGTTGGTGTAATCCAATGAAATGCAACAACAAAAAAGTTAGTGGCAAAAACTACAACAACAAATGTGCCCAACAATTGCAGCAATAATTCTGCCCATGCATACAAAAAAAAACACAATTGGGAGGTGGCACAAAAAGTTTAAAAAAAACTATTATATTTTGAAACTAGAGCACAACATTCAAATAAATTGCAAGCAATTTAAAAACCAATTGTGGAAACAGGAAAAAATCTATTTTACCCTTATGCTGTAAAATAACGAATGAAAAAACAAATTCATTTAAACAACTGGTGCTTAATAGAAATTGGACAAATTCGATTAGTAACAAACAAACAAATTTTTTATACGATTGTTTTGGATTAAGTTTAAAATGAATAGAGATTTTTTTCCAACAATTAAAATAAAAAGTAAAATAATATTATATTGAAAACTGAAGAGCTTTGGAGTGAAATTCTTTATGGTTATTGACGAGACTTTTAATGGATTTCCACTAGCTTTTTTATTTTATTTGATTTTATTTAATTTAATTTAATTTTATTTTTTATTTTTGGATTTTAATTTATTTTTTTATTATATTTTATTTTAATTTATTTTATTTTAATTTAAGTTTATTTTTTATTATATTTTATTTTGATTTGTTTTATTTTATTTTATTTTATTTTATTTTATTTTATTTTATTTTATTTTAATTTATTTTATTTTATTTTATTTTACTTTATTTTATTTTATTTTATTTTATTTTATTTTATTTTATTTTATTTTATTTTATTTTATTTTATTTTATTTTATTTTATTTTATTTTATCTTATTTTATTTTATTTTATTTTATTTTATTTCATTTTATTTTATTTTATTTTATTTTATTTATTTTATTTTATTTTATTTTATTTTATTTTATTTTATTTTATTTTATTTTATTTTATTTTATTTTATTTTATTTTATTTTATTTTATTTTATTTTAGTTTATTTTATTTTATTTTATTTTATTTTATTTTATTTTATTTTATTTTATTTTATTTTATTTTATTATATTTTATTTTATTATATTTTATTTTATTTTATTTTATTTTATTTTATTTTATTTTATTTTATTTTATTTTATTTTATTTTATTTTATTTTATTTTATTTTATTTTATTTTATTTTAATTTATTTTATTTTTTATTATATTTTATTTTGTTTTGTTTTATTTTATTTTATTTTATTTTATTTTATTTTATTTTATTTTATTTTATTTTATTTTATTTTAATTTATTTTACTTTATTTTATATTATTTTATTTTATTTTATTTTATTTTATTTTATTTCATTTCATTTCATTTCATTTCATTTCATTTCATTTCATTTCATTTCATTTCATTTCATTTCATTTCATTTCATTTCATTTCATTTCATTTCATTTCATTTCATTTTATTTTATTTTATTTTATTTTATTTTATTTTATTTTATTTTATTTTATTTTATTTTATTTTATTTTATTTTATTTTATTTTATTTTGTTATATTTTATTTTATTTTATTTTATTTTATTTTATTTTATATATTTTTTTATTTTATTGAATCTTGTTTTATTTAATTTTGTTTTATTTAATTTTACTTTATTTAATTATATTTAATTTAATTTAATTTTATTTTATTTCTTTTTTTAATTTAATTGATTTTATTTATTTTAATTTATTTAATTTAATTTAATTTTGTTTTATTTTATTTTATTGTATTCTGTTTGTTTGTCTTTTATCTCATGTTAATTTTATTTTAATTTATTTTGTTTTATTTTTATTATATTTTATTTTAATTTATTTTATTTTATTGTATACTATTTGGGTTTTTTTTTTGATATATTTTTTTTTATTTTATTTGATTCTATTGTTTTTTCTTATTTTATATATTTTTTATTTAATTTAATCTTGTTTTATTTAATTTTGTTTTATTTTATTTTATTTTCTTTTATTGTATTCTGTTTGTTTGTCTCTTTTATCTATGTTCATTAAGTTTATTATATTTTCTTTATACATTTGAACCTCGATTATCCGGGGCGCACGGGACCGGGCCTAGCACGGATAATCGAAAAACACGCTTAATAGAGGTTAAATAAAAATACAAAATAGTTCATATTATTATAAAAAAACGACATTTTGTGAAATATCATTTTCACGGATAATAGGGGTATAAAAACTGGAAGCACGGATAATAGAGGTAAAATCTCGGATAATGGAGGTCAAGAAACAAAGTGAAAGCATGCCGGTTAATAGATGTAACCGGTTGAGAGAGGCCCGGCTAATCGAGGTTCAACTGTATTTTTACACAAAACATACAAATCGTCATAGAGAATGAAAAATCAAATATGTATGTATGTGTGGGCACATGAACTTAAAAAGGGGAAACATCTGATTTAGATTTACACAATAAAAAACATATGAATGCTGCACGGGTAATAGATGTAAAGCACGGTTAATAGAGGTATAAATCTAAAGCACGGATAATAGAGGTAAAGAACGGATAATAGAGGGGAAAAATAAAAAGAACCGCATGCCGGTTAATAGATGTAACCGATTAATATTAATTATTTTATTTGAATTTTGATGAATTTTTAATCAAGGTCTTAATCAGGTATTCGATACCGATCGAAAATTTATCGATCGAAACGAACTATTTATTAACTAATGCTAATTTCTACACACAGAATAATTGCATATTGAAATCTACGAAAACAAGCTTGATTTAAAATTTTTCGGTGATGAGTGTGCTTCATATCGAGCTGTTGCTGCAATAGAGCAATGAGTCAAACAACCTAAATTTTGACTCAGTAATGCAGAATTACCCGTCATATTGATTAAAAATTTCATATTATTTATTATACTCAACTCTTGAGAGAAGAATAAAATTATCTTTTTTTATTAAGTTGTTGTTAAATTCAAAACTTCAAACTCGTTTTCCGCAAAACAAGTTTTTTTGAGCTATGAGTCTATTGAAGCAAACGCTCAATATATGTTTCATGTTAATTCAACATGATTAACAATAACCTTAAAAGAAACAAAAACTTAATATTCCAATACTGTTACATCAAAAAGACGAATCATGTTGAATCAAAGTTATTTCAAGATAAATCAACGTGAATTTTATATTGAATCAAGCTATTTCAAGTTGAAATAACATGAATTTAATTTAATGTAGTCAGTAAATTATTTAAATTATTTAACTTACGTCTGCAGAGATAACCAGCGTCTCTGATAGGAATCAAACCTGCAACCTTCCGACTACTAGACTAGTCGGCTATTTACACAACACGAATATCAAAATAAACAACAACAAACCAAGAACAAGTCACACAACAGTGCATTGTAGCTACGAACAAGGCCAATAGACACTAATACACTTCAAATCAAAATGTTTTCATTTTGATTTCACATTGGTATTTTTTTTTGTGTGTTATAAATTCAAGAATAGTTAAATTATCCAGTGCTGCTTACCCATCTTTGGTATGAAGCCATCATACTCTAGAGGTTTTTACGAAGAAAAACTGCCTATCGCCCATGAGATTCTCTCTTGGGAGATTATGTACTTTTCACATAACTTCAGCATGAGTGGTCCGGTGGCCATGACTCTGCTGAGCCTAGTAGATTCTCTACTAATATTTTCAATTAATTCACAACACTATTTTTCTCTTGAATTCGTCTCTGTAACTCTTGTAGCTTTCTTTTAATCTTGTAAATGGTTTTATGCACACACATGACTTTATTTACATATTAATTAAATGTTACCATTTCAACCATTATTTTGCTTGCATCAATAACAGGCGACGAGCACAACAACTTAAAGTAGCTCGTCAAAAAGAAAAAGAATGGCTAAAATTACAACGAGCCAAAGGTGTCAATCTCTCCACCCTGAATGGCATGAGCACCACACATCACTTTCGCAACGGTTCCCATTCGTCATCAACGAAGCGTCACATATCGTTTGAGAATAGTGTCGTACTGTTAGAGGCCGCCTCACGCAATGACATGCACGAAGTGGCAGAACTCTTAGAGCATGGCATAACACCCGATGCCGCCAACGAAGATGGTCTCACGGCATTGCATCAATGTTGTATCGACAACAATGTGGAAATGTTGAAACTCCTGCTGGAATATGGTGCTAATGTGGATGCTCAAGACAGTGATAAATGGACACCCCTACATGCAGCTGCCACTTGTGGCCACTTAGAGTTGGTGCGAATATTAATCGATCATGGTGCTAATTTGTTGGCCGTCAACACCGATGGCAATATGCCGTATGATTTGTGTGATGATGAGAACACTTTGGACTACATAGAGGCTGAGATGTCAAAAAGGGGCGTGACACAAGAGCTTATTGACGAAACCAGATCGGCAACGGAAAGGAAAATGTTAAGAGACCTAATGGAGTTATCGAAAAATGGTGGGGATCTCGAGCAACCGGATGAACATGGTGCAACACCGGTTGGTATTGATGGGAATTTGCAGAAAATTAATAAATTTAATTTTAAATTGGTTTACTTTACTTTTAGCTGCACATAGCCTCGGCAAATGGTTATATTAAAGTAGTCGAATTTTTATTAGAGCAACATATAAATGTGGATGCTTTGGATAGAGATATGTGGTCTCCAGTGCATGCTGCTGCCTGCTGGGGTCATGTAGGTTGATGTTCTTGTTCTGTAGATTCGAATAGAGCAAATAAAATTTAACATTTTCATTGTAATCAGAGAATGAAAGATATTTAAATATTTCAAAGAACTGGGCATTGCTGAACAAAACTTGTTTCGAGATTTTTAATGTTTTATTTTGGAAACGAAATTTTAGTTTTAAGATTTTATTTGCTCTGTTTTTAGTTGGCGATATAAAAGATTTATTTACTGATGTAATTTTTAATACTTTCCATTCAGTTGGAGGTTTTGGAAATGCTGGCCCAGTGTGGTGCTGATTTGAATATAAAAAACAAAGATGAGGAAACACCCTCAGGTAGGTGCCAAACTACTTCCAAAGAAGCTATTAATTATATCACTCTAAGGGCCCATTTCACCAATTATACTTAAATATTAATTCCTAATTGAAAGTTTTTTTTCATATATATATATATATATTTTTTTTTTTAATGAAAAACAACTTTTAATTTTAATTTTTAAATAGAATTGGTGAAATTGAAATAAAATAGATATTAATACATTTTTAGAAAACCTAGAAACTTGTTCAATTCTTTCTAACATTTAAAATATATAAGATACAAATTTTGTTAAAAATTTAATGGCTCTTTTGAGAAAATTCGTAAAATCTTAAACGTTTCCTAAAACTCCCTAAAAACTAGATATTTGTGAAGACCCCGAAATACGAGAACGTATTGAACAACTAAAAACCGAACAAGAAAGCAAACGCTTGGCAGAGGCTCAAAGACGACGTGTAAGAAGATCTCAAAGTAATAACACCAGGTATGGAAAGATTGAAAAAGAAATACTACTATACTAAAAAACTAATTATATTCCTCATAGAGCACAATCGGTACGTCGTACATCCCTGCGGGATAAAACGCTAACAACCAAAAAAGATGCAGTGGAAGAGGCCCGCTTGCGTCTGCAGGCTCAAGAAGTGTACGTGACAGCAGCACCGGACAGCACCACCCACGATCCCAATGGCTTAGAGGACCATCAGCTGGAGAGCTCAGCCGAATGGTTATCGAAGAGTTCAGCGGCCTCAACAAATCATCATCACATCAATAACAACAGCAACAACAACAACAATAATACCTTAAAAACCAATAATAACCATAGAAATTCCTACGATCCTAGTCTTAAAGATATTGTAGATTCCACTAGCATTTCCAGTAAGCACCAGCAACAATTACAACATTCCTATCAGCCACGGCGACCACCAGAAGGTCGTGAAAATGATGAATTACAAATGCATGCATTTAAAACTAATGGTGAACATTCCACAGGGGGCTTTGGCCTTACAAATGGCGTCAAAAGCGGAGCCGGAAGCAGCAGCAGTGGTGATGGCACATCAGCATCTTCTTCAACTACGGCAACAACGGCCGCAGCTGTGATAGCAGCCACAACAACAGCAACCACTGGTCATGGCCCGGAAGCTGTACAAATACAGTCAAGTAAAGAGGGTGCAAATGGCAAAATAAATGTACAAGTCACTGTGTTAGTGGGTAAGTGTAATTAAATATACAACAATAATAACAACAATAACCATAATGAATGAATGAATGCAACAACAGAGAAAAAACCACTCAAAAACAAATAAAAACTGCATGCTTCTGACTGCATACTCTGACACACACACACACACACACACACACACTCATATACATACGTACAAGCATGTGTATTAATGTATAGGCGCCAGCATTTGCACAAACATAAGTTATTTATCTGCAATGAATACGTGTGATTATTTGTTGTACTGGGGGTAGTTCCATATTGTATTAAAGATTTCAAAGTTAAATAAGAAGTGAGGGTTTGTTTTTGGCTATTTGTAGGTTATCTACATATAATGAATCTTTTAAAAGGGACATCAGGGTATGTAGTACCTAATCAGGAAGTTCATTATTTGAAGGATAATTTCACAGGAGTTCTTCTCAAAAAACCTTTCATAAAAATTTTTGCAGAAGGCTTTTATGTTCAAACATTTTTATATTATTGTAAAAAAGTACTTTGTTAAAAACGTTACTTTGCTAAAAAAGTATTAATTAAAAAAATGAGGTTTTCAACGGTACTTTTCTATAAATAAGGTTTTTAAAAGGTACTTTTCTAAAATACTTTTCTTCGAAATGCTTTTTATTAAAGGTACATGTTTTATAGATGGTACTTTTCTTTAAAAAGTACTTCTTTTGAAAAGGCATGTTTTTCAAATGTATGTTTTTCTATAAAAGTTAATATTTTTAAAGTAATTTTATATGGTACCTTTTTTACATAAGGCAGTTTTTCAAAGGTATTTTTTTTAAAGTTACGTTTTTAGGAAGTATTTTTTCAAAGGACCGTTTGTTAAGGGTACTTATCAAAAGTTACTTTTTTAAGGGTATTTCTCTAAAATGCTTCTTATTAAAGGGATTTTTTTTTGAAAGCACATATTTTAAAAAGTACTCTTTTTGAAAAAATAATTTGTTCAAAAGTACTCTTTTTTAAAAAGGCAATTTTTTCAAATGTTCTTTTCTAAAATTAACGTTTTTAAGACGTAAATTTTTAAAAGGTATATCCTTAAAATTATTTATTGAAGGGATTTGTTGAAAAGGTACCTTTTTAAAAAAGAATTTCTTTAAAAAAGGTAAATTTTTATACCTCCTCAAGATGTTTTGTATTATAGGGAGTTTTTTTTTGAAAAGGTACCTTTGTGAAAAAATTCTTTTTAAAAAGGCACTTTTTCAAAGGTTCTTTTCTAAAACGTTACATTTTAAAAGGTACTTTTTAAAGCATACCTCTTTGAAATAGTTTCTATTAAAGGAATTTTTTGCAAGAAGTACATTTCTTAAGAAGTACTTTGTTTAAAAGGTAGTTTTCTAAAGGGTAAGGTCTTAAAATGTTTTTTTATTAAGGGGATTTTTTTAAAAGGTATTTTTGAAAAAAGTACTTTTTAGAAAGGCACTTTTTTAAAAGTACTATGATAAAAGTTACGTTTTTAAAAGCTACATTTTTTAGAGGGTAAAATATTTTTATCAAAGGTCACTTTTTGAAAAGGTACTTTTTTAAATTATTTTTTCAAACGTACCTTTTTCGAAATCACGTTTTTTAATATATTTATTTTCTTATTTATAATTTTTTTTGCAAAAGGTAGTTTTTTTAAAGTTCTTCTTTAAAATGTCTTTTTTAAAAATTACACTTCTTATGTTAACTTTTTAAACATTCTTTGAAAGAACGTCTATAGGCATTTCGTTCCTGCTCATGAAACTCGTGAGTATACTTCGGAATTTCTTATATGAAACTAATGACGTTTTCTTTTTTAGAAAAAGTGCAAAATTTTTTAACTTTTTAAGAAGAAAAATTAAATTGAGCGTTCGTTTAAAGGAGCTACGTCCAAGCCATTTGCACAATGTGCAAACTTTTACAAAAGAGCTTTTATGCTTTCACACCGACGAGGGAACAACTGCCACAACAACAATACAGCAGACAGCAATGCTTGCTCTTACTTTGCAAAGAAACAAAAACAAATTTAAGAGCTTTCAAAGCTGTTTACCTCAAATGCAAATATCAGTGTATGTGTGTTTGGACGCAGCTGGTTTAAAGCAAAAATTTACGCTTGTAACGGTTCATACAATTATTTTTAATAAACTCTCTATTACAAAAAAAAAAAAAAACTATTTATTGCGAATTTTATTTTGAAATGTGCAATAAATTTAAAAAATTTTCCTAGAAAAGAAAACACCATAAACAATTTTTTTCCAAAACCTTTTCAAATATGGAATTCCCCCTAAATGTTAGGAGAGCAACAATGCATAATGGTTTATTTGAGGTTTTTGTTTGGACTTTATATTTTTGTTCTCTTTTTTTTTATCATAAATTTACATTAAGAAGATTATATTTTTTTCGAAAATCTGACAATTTAACATGAACCAAATTTTGTCTTGTTTAAGCACTTGTTTCTTTTGTTTTGTTTTTATTTTCATATGAACCCCCTTTTTGTGTTTAATTTCCCCAATTGCAAAAAAAAAACATTCAAAATCATCGTCATTTTCATCATACTCGTATTGTACTTGTTTTGTTTTTGTAATGTCCATGGCTAAAATGTTGATTGAATGTTATATGACCCTGAATGGCTGTTGTTCGATTGACTTGGTGATACTACCCTACTGCTTCCTTCACTACCACACTGATCACCAACCACATAATGCAACAACTAATATTGCAACTACTACTACTACTACTACTACCTTCCCCCTACTACCGAGTAGACACTTCCAATACCCATAATCTCCAGCAACAACAGCTATCACAGTCACAGCAACAGCAAACGCATATGCATCATAACCAACTACAACAACAACAACCACCACAACAGAATCAACAACACATGCATATGCATCTGCATGGTCATGGTCATTATAACAATTTGACAGGCTCGACAACAACAGCTACATTTCATAATCAGCTTCCACACCATAATCCACTACAACAGCTACAACAACAACAACATCATTTACTACAATCGCAACAACATCTACAATTATTGGATAGTTCCCAGTGTCTGGCCAATGCCACCACTTTGGCGAATTTAAAAAAACAACGCTCTATGTCTCGTTCTAATGTTTTAAATGCAAGTAGTAGTAGTAATTGTGAAAATGGTTCTGTTTTAGGAGCCGCTAATTCAACAAGTCTCAATCATAATCACATCTCCCACAATAACAACAACAGCAACAACCACAACCACAACAGCAAAAGCTTTGACAGCCAAGTAAACACACAGCAGCCAGTGCTAAGCAATGGCTTACAGCATCCTTCACTAATGGACTATAATGGCTTAATAAGTGATCCATCACTGCAGCAGTCAGCAGGTGTGGGCGGAGGTGGTGCTGCAAGCGTTTCAGGCGCCGTAGGAATAAATAAATTTAGTGGCATTACGGGTGATGTGGTAAGTGATAGTACAAGTTCAAAAAAATGTTGTCTACTGATGTAAGCAAACACAACAGCAAATGTTGCCACATTCTTAACCCTTCAATGGAACAGAAGATGCGACAAGAAATTTAATAACATAAAAAATAATTGTTGGAAGAAATTGATAAAATTCTAAGTAGAGTTCAATAATGAAAATTATTGAAAACTAAAGTTCATGTTTGAACATTTTGATAAATTCTTTTCGCCCCTCTTTGGTTCCATCCAAGGGTTAATAGTTATGAATTATGTCTGCAACGACAAGCTATAATGAGATTCTTAGTTTTACTAGAAAATAATAAACTAAAACACACACAGGGTACGAGTATAAAGAGTTTTTGTTATTCTACTTGGTTAGAATTTCTTTATAAAACAACTAAACTTTTTTAAGAATGCGGGAAAAGAAATATAATTTATGATTTTGCTTAAAGTTAATAAAGCATACTTCAAATATAAAAAAGCAAACTTTTATAATAAAGCATACTTTGAGGAGGAGTTAAAAGTATGCAGGAAAGCAAAGCAAAGCAAAGAAGAAGATGAAAAAACACTTAAGCTCGATATTAGAAAATGCAGCTGTTTGAGACACAAAATGTACTTAAAATAGTTTTAATTTCTTTAACTTATAAAGCACGCATTCACACACACACACACACTCACAAAGCAAAAAAAAAAAAACAACTAATAAATCTCTTTAGATATCTCTTTAGATAAAAGAGCCTACTTTTTGTTGCCTTTACAGTCAGTCTTCCTTTTTATGAATATACAAATAAAATCTTTTTTTTTCACTCACTCACTCACTCACTCCCCAATAAGTTGAAACAAAAAGCATTTTTTTTTGCTTGAGGGGGAAAAACACTCATTAGTGTTGATTTATCACGCTTAGAAAGGAGAAGGAATGACTAGAATTTTGCTTTAATTAATGATATACGCTGACAAGTCCTATATTATAAATTTTTGTAAATACATACATACATATATACAAATAAATGTAGTATTAAGTTAAAATTAAATAAAATGTACAAGTTCATAATCTAGTATTCAACCTCTAATAAATTGCATTTAAACTAACACACACACACAGTGTGGAAATAAAAAAATTAAATAAAACATTTTTTTCTTCTTTACTTGAAAAGAAACGAGAAAGTAGAAGAAAGGCATGAATACCAAAATAGCTGTAAGCATTAGTAAAAATGCCTTTAAAAAGTAAAATTTGAATGTAATGACATTTGACACTCCCCCCCCCCCCACCACCCCAAAAAAAAGTATGCTGCATAATATAACGCAGGCACTTGACTTTTTTTTTCAAAAAAGGAGCCCACTTGCAAAAGCTTTCAACTATTCAAACTTTGAGTTACAAAGTGTTAAGAGAAGAGGGAAAGTGTGATCAAAATTAGCATAAACGAAAATATATTATTTTATTATTAATTTGCATAATGTTGCATCATCATTAGTGTGTGATGCATAGAAAAACGGTTTAAATTTTGCATGAGAAAATGTCACAGAAAAAGAAAATAAACTAAGGAAATTTCGATTTATTTAAAATGTTCTCTTCATTTGTTTTATGTCGTAAAACTTAATTTATGGCTCGACTATGGATGACAATCGAACTTCAGTTGCCGTGTCGAGTGGCAACGTAAGTATTAAGTATGGCAACTTTCCCAGATGCCCAAAAGTTATCGAAAAAATCACTATGACAGATTATTAAGAGCCCGTTTAGATGAAGGGTTACATATCTGCGACACGTCGCCTGCGACTCGTATTTGTTGCCGGGAAGTGAAGAGAAGCTTGCGGTAATTGAAGCGACAATTTTAACTCTTCTCTTTTACATAGTAATTCTTTCTTTTATATTTTTCTTATGCACTGTGTAAGCAGTGTTGCCAGCTAGACCTATTTTTTATGGTATTGGGAAATTAGTGATTAGTTAATTTATAAATTTTTATACAGTTATAGTATAAAAATTATAAACAAATAAATTATTAAGAGAAAAGGAATTATTTTATTTAGCGGGTAAATTGAAAAACAACTATGTCGACATGTTAATTCTAAATTTCCCAAACTTACAATTAGTTCCTTTATGGAAACACTGCTGCGAATCACCGAATAAAACGCATTGATCAAATTAATATAAAAAAATGCCCCTGACTATTGCGACACAAATCTTCATGTAAACGAGCGTGGATTTAAGAAGGGACTCTGAAAGAGAATGTAAGCGTTGTCGCAGCTACGCCACCCTTCATCTAAACGTGTTCTCACTGAAAGGTTCTTAAGTAATATTGAAGTGCTTAAAAGATTAATTCTCCTAAAAATCAGAACAATATGGACTTATTGTCCATTGAATAATAAGTTCAATGGACTTATTGTTCGATGACGAGAAGGAAGTACAAAATATTGAATCTGTGAGACGGTGCTTAAGGGACAAATAAATTTTAGAGTGAGTAAAAGTTATTGCTTAAGATAATTTTTAGTTATCAATTTCTTTTTTTATTTTCGTCTTCCTAAAGGCCATGACTCACTATCCTACACAATAGAATCCTGATCTGATGAATTGTTATTGTATTTTGAACATTTTCATAGCCTCCATAATCATTAGGGTTGTATTTTCTCACGATTTTGTAGAATATTGTATTACGTTCTCAAAGGATGGCGGTAGTTAATTTAATTTTGTTTTTGTATTTTAGTTCTTCCACCTTTTTGCTTCAAAAACAATGCAGCAATCAAAAATTTTTCATTGTCAATATTATTGCCATTTGGCAACATAAATTAACAGCTTTTAGTTTTTAGTTGCCATACGTAATAACATTTTGACAACTGGCAACGCAACTAAAGTTTGGTTGCCATACATAATCGAACCAAATTTCTTGAACACGTTTGTTAGTGTTTGTTGGCGGTTGGAAAAAATAAAAAAAAAACATTTTCTGCTTCATGTTTCTCTTTACAAAAATACTTATGATTGATAATAAAAACATTAGAAAATACTAGTAAAACTAACAGAATATTTATATATTTTTATATCAAATATATACAAGAACAAAAAAAGATTAACCAATTTAGCGCTAAAAAATTTAATTATTTTCAAAGAAATTTTTTATAACATTTTAAATCCAAAAATAGATATGATTAAAGATTAAAAAGAAATTTCAAACATTTAATGGGTTAAAAAACTTTTCCTATCTTAATGCTCTTTATGGCAACAAAAAAGTTTAGAAAAAATACGTTTGACTTAATTGGAATGTCATGAAAACTTTTTTTATTACTTTCACTTCACTTACACTTCAAACTTAAATTAATTCTTAAAAAAAAGCCAATAAGCATTAGAACATAAAATAAATTACTTAGGCGATTATGGCAGAAAAAGTAAAGCATACGAAATGCTCGTAGGTAACTGAATGTTCAAGATCAAGACATTATAAAAATTGGCAGAAGTTCGTAAAACTTTTCACGAACTGCAGGGTTGCATTTTTGTCCAAAGTCTTGTAATTATATAGAGTAGTGAGTCACAGCTTCACACTGTTTATTTATTTTTTATTGCATGTAATTTTCTGCTGTTCTTGCTAAAACTATTACACTTTACATTGTAAAAAGGTTTAGGGTGTTTTGTGTTATACAAAATGTTACATTTTCATGGCAATTAAATTCATGTGGGTTTTCTTGCAAAACTAAAACTATTTCTAAATTTTTTTTTTGCAAACGCGTCTACAAATACCAACAAATACAAAAGGCAAACAAAATTTTTCTATGTAGTATTTTAATTAGGAAATAATAAAAAGAAAAACTAAAACAATCATTACATAAAACAAATTTTTAATTAAAGAATTGCATCAAAGTAATAATACACTATTCAGGTTGCGTTTTTATTTCCTTCGTAAAGTGCTTTTGACACCTTAAGCTTTACAAAAATTTATAATTATATTTCTCTTTCCCACATTTTTCTTAACATCAACCAAAAGAAATTATGTATATACGTTCTTTTTTTAGTTTTATTTCTATTATGTTTAATAAATTTTGCCAACATTCTTACCATTACACACACACACACACACATAGACATATGTACGTTTGTAAAGCACAAAATTATATCAAGAATTTGATGCTTAAATTAAGTTAAAATATATTTAAAAAAAAGAGATGCGAAAAGTTTTGTTAATTACCGCGAATTTAGTAAAAAAAAAGTTTGTTAATACATTCGTTTCCTTTCTTTTTGTTAAAATCTTCTTTACAGTGTGTTTTTTATATATAAATTTTTTTTTGAAAAATTATGTCTTAAAAATACAAAAGAAAACCTTAAAGCCGGAAAATATAAACATATGGCCCTTTCAAATGAAGATGCCAACTTGTTGGTAGATGTTAAAATACAAAAAGAAAAATAACGGCAACGCTTCATGCTATTTCTTACTGGTGCTTTACATATTTATCTTCTGAACGCAACAGAGTTACCGTGTTCTTAAATTCTTATTTTGATTTAAAAAAGGTTTATAAAACAAATTCTGTATTGAAATTTGTTTGATAAAACTTTCGCAAATCAAAATGTTTTTCATGAATAAGGGATGAAAAATTTAAATCAAAATTGTAAAATCGAATTAAAAGTGTCTTTTTCGAAAAGTTAATTACTAATTTGCTAAAAAAAAACAAACATACGAAATACATCAATTAAAAACTCTTAAATATTTAAGTAATTGAAAAAGCAACTTAAAGTTGTTTTCAACTCAAAAAAAAAAAACAAACAAGAAATAAATTATTTAAAATCAGCTAATAAATTTTAAAAGTTGAGCAATATTTTTATTGTAATATTTAGGAGTACATATAAAAATTAAGCCAAGTATTTTTTTTATCAAGTAATTGCTCTTTATTTGTATCTACACTACCAAGTACTAGTATTATAAATTAATAATTAAAAAATTATTTGTATTATACATAAAATTTTTGTTGCTTTTGTAAGTAAATTGAATCACACATTGTATATTATTGTTTATTTAAAAATTAGTATGTTTTTGTTTTATTTAAAATTACATTTAAATTAAAAAAGTGGCCTTTATTCCTACAACAACAAAAAAATATTTCCTAAGAAATTTTGGTTTTTATGTACCATACAAAATTTATGTATGTATTGCTTTAGAGTTTAATAATACTTTTGGCCTTAGGTTTTTCTTTACATTTATAAAACATTAAAATATGTAACTTTAAAAGAAAACTATGTTTTCTTAAATAAATAAATCAAAGAGAAATACAATTACAAAAAAACTAACTTTTGATTAAATATGACAACTTAAAATGGAATTTAATCAAACTTTCATTTTACTAATCAGTAAACAAACAAATTTTTCTGAAAGTATAAAATCGAATTGAAATGAAAAAAAAAAACAAATAAAAAGAAACTAATAAACTGTTATTTGAATCTGTACTAATCAAAAATTAGCAAAATGAAAATATAAAAATAAAGGCAATTTTACAAAATATAAAAGAACAAATGAAATATTTATTGAACCATTCAAAGAAGGGTTGAAAATTAGAGGAATCTGCAGGTAAATAAATTTATACTATACTTAAGCTTTTTTTGTTTTATGGTAAATTATGGTTTTAAATTTTTAAAGTACATACATACATATATGTACTTTGTTTTGACTGCGAATATGCGATATAAATAGACTTGGGTAGAACTCGTTCTAGACTTGTGTTGTAATACTTGCTAAGAAAAAATTTTGGTTTGTGCCTTGGAATAAGTTCATTTTACCTTAATTAATCTGGCAGCTCCGCATAGCAAACGTGTTTTTTGTTAACCCGAAAAATTTTAGTTATTTGAAGCCACAGAAAAAACGATTCAGTAAAATTTAAGAAAAGAATTTGAAGGAACAAACACTGTGTATACGAGTATTTTATATACATATAATGAGTTAGGGCCTTTCTATCAATTTGCTTAATTTCGCTTTACATACTTTAATTTGTCTTAAACACATTTTTTTCATTACTAGCGAAGGCATATTTATGAATTCGCCTTGATAACTAGCTGAGTTTTCTTCCAAATATTAAATAAATTTGCTTATTTTTATTCCAACACATTTCACTTTAACACTACACTAACACTTTTGCATCTCTGTATAAACGCAACGAACGGCCAGAGAAACAAGAAACAGCGACCGGCGCATCAACTAAATTTAATTGTAAAAACTTTTAATATTTTGATTAATTTCAAATTAACTATTATAATTTTTATACACCCAACACTTTTATAATACTTTTTAAAGAATATTTAATAAATTTTCACCATTAATTTACTGAAAAACTTTAATTTTCTTATAAGACATCTACCACACGTCGGAACCGTCAAGAATTCGCACATCAACTAAATGACACATTAAGAAAATTTTGAAAGAAAACAATTGTGGAGAATTTTAGCAGCAGATATTTAACAGACAGAGAGTGAGTGAGTGAGCGAAAGCGTAAAATGGGAAAATAAGATTAAACAAATGAATCTGATGGACATGCGTAAAGAACTTTAATGAATTTTAGCGGAAATAATAATGCAACTGGGAGGAATAGGATATACATATGTACATATGTATAATACATATGTAAACAAATAAATTTAAATTAAACAAAATAAAATTAATTCTTAAGAAGTGTTTGTTTTTTATGTGCATACCACATAAAATGTATGTATTTACATATGTATGTATGTATGTATTGCTCAAGAGTTTAATAATACTTTTGGACTTAGGGTTTTCTTTACATGTATAAAACGTTAAAATATTTTCTTAAAAAAATAAGTAAGAATAACAAAAATTAAAAATTTTAAAAACCCCCGACTTTTTTCAAAAAATATGTTATATCTTCTAAACGGCTGGACCGATTTTCTTCAAACATAGCTATGAACCCTCTCGATCAAGTCATCTTTCAAACAGAAAAAACTAAATGAAAATCGGTCCAGCCGTTTGGCCTTTACGTGGACACGGACAGACACACAGATACACAAATACACAGACACACACTACAAACTTATAACACCCCTTTTTTTAGTCGGGGGTTAAAAAAAGAAATTCAATTACAAAAGCAAATAATTTTTGATTAAAGACGGTAACTTTAAATGTGATTAAATCAAATTCTTATTATATGTACTAATCACAACGTCATCTATGTGGGTTTCAAATCAAAGAGCTTGGTTAGTCGCTGTCCAGACTTGCAATTTTTGTTGAAGCAATTCTTGAGTTTATTGGTGAGAGGGGTGTGAAGATTGGGGAGGAGTACACAGTTTCATGTGCTCTGCAATTCTCTTTTGATTCGAAATTCGTAATTGTTAATTTCAAATTGTTAGTTGTAATTGACGTTTTTTATAGTTTTATTTCTTCAGTTGTATGAAAAACAAAAAATTAAAAATCAAATAAAATTATTAATTTTTCATAGAAATTTGTGGTTTAATAGAATTTTTAAATTCATAATTGCAAAATTAGAATTTCATAATGTGGACACTTATGCAATTTCAAAGCAGAATTTTAAGAAATTGCAGCAACAAGAATTGCAAGTCTGGACGAGGACTTAGTACATTTAAGCACAACACTAGGCGTTGACACATTTTGTATTGAAAAAATTTAAATTACAAAAATAAAACACATAAAAAATTTGTCAACGCTTAGCGTGGTGTTTCACAAAATTAGACACTGATAAATAATTGTTTAAGAAGTACCAAAAACGAAAAGTAAATTGTACATAAAACTAATTTAAATAAACATATCAGATGTTTTCCAGTTTCCAAATCGTTTTTGTCTTGGAATCGTTTTTCATCACTCACATGCATATAAATTAGCCAAGAATTAACGAATCAGTAAAATTAAAAAAAGAAAACTTGAAAACGTGCCTCGTTATATAATGTTTTTAAAATTGTTTTCAAATTGAAGGAATAAACACTTTCGGTCTAATTCATAAAAAATATTTTAGGTTTGTTTGACAAATCTCCCATAGAAATATGTCAAATAAGCGCTTAATAAACCTGAAATATTTTTTTATAAATAAGGCAGTTGGTATACATATATGTATGTATGTACATACAATATCACCAGATATACACTAGAATTGTTGTCTCTAACGTATCTCCACTCGCGCATAAAAAGGAAGTTGTCGACATTTTAACTAGTGCAATTGTCGCTGGAGAAAGAGTATTAACATAGAGACATATGGTTCTAGACATATGACTAGAGGGAATATACATACATATGTATGTATTTATGTATGTATATGTATTTCACTTAATATATTTTAATTGATTTGCTTGCCCGCAATTGAATTTTGCTTTATTTCGCTTTATTTGCTTTAATTTGCCTTAAGCACATTTATTTTTTTCATTACTAGGCAAGGCATGTTTATGAATTCGCCTTGATAACTAGCTAATTTTTCTTCCCAACATTAAAGCAATTTGCTTATTCTTATTCCAACACATTTCACTTTAACACTACACTAACACTTTTGCATGTCTGTATAAACGCAACGAACGGCCAGAGGAACAAGAAACAGCGACCGGCGCATCAACTAAATTTAATTGTAAAAACTTTTAATATTTTGATTAATTTCAAATTAACTATTAACTATTGTAATTTTTAAGCACCAAACACTTTTATAATACTTTTTAAAAGAAATTTAAGTAATTTTAACCATTAATTTACTGAAAAACTTTAAAATCCGTGAAAAATTTTGCGCATCAACTTAATGGCGAAGTTATAAGAAAATAATTGTTGAGAATTTTAGCTGCATGTATTTAACAGACTGAGATTGAGTGAGCAAGCGAGAACGAAAAATGGGAAAATAAGAACTTTAGTGAATTTTAGCGGAAATCATAAGTTGCATAAGTTGGAGGAATAGGAAATATAATACATATGAATGTAATTAAACAAATTTAAATAAAAAAGTGGACATTATCGAAATAAAATTCTTTCATAAGAAATTTTGGTTTCTAAGTACCATACACAATGCATGTACATATGTTTGTATTGCTTGAGAGTTTCCTAGGTGCACTAAATTCAAGCGTTCTTATCGGTGGTATGGAAAGAACAATTACCATTAAAATGTTGCATAATATAAAAATATTTTTTTGATCATTTGTAATCTACTAACTGACTTAGACCACTTGTATGTATTAGAGAGCTGCGTAAACAGTCTTGAAATGTAAAAACGTCATGATTTTTAAATGTATTCGCGTCGCATGTATTATACTAAACCAATAATAAATGCTGTCGTACTATAAGCGAAGCACGATGGATGTATTGGTCTATGTGTATATCAGTTGTAACAAGCGAAGTCGCAAGACAGCTTGCTTGTAACAAACACTCAAAAGAAGTACTGTTGATTAGTGTATGCTTGTTATTTTTCATATTGTACGTTTGAGTGTGTGTGTAATATGTAGATGGTAAGCTATTATGTGATTAACCGCATACAACTAATGTTAATGCATGTGTGTGCCTTTGCATGCGCGCAGAAGAGTAAAAAATCATACACACATACATGCATGACGTTTGTACACGCGCTCATGCGTAGAAAGAAGCAATTATCACAAATTCTTTCGTCAAGAAGTGTTTTCTTCTTTACTCCTATACCTACAATACTCAAAAAACTTTCTTGCAAACAATGTTGTTAACGTTTGTTTTATAAGATTTTGCTGTAGTAAAGCATTTGAAAAATCCCTCATGTCTTAAAAGTTCTTATAAGATATCTTGTGCAGGAGACTAGTATGGATGCACATATAAAATATATACATATATACATAAATAATACTAAAAAAAATGAACGGCAATTTGCAGCGTGTTGTAATACTTGCTAAAGAAAAAGTGTTTGGTTCTTGCCTTGGAATACATTTACCCATTGGCTTATTCTAGTGGTATGAAAATTTTAGTAGCTATTTTATAACAGTGTTCTATCTTTACATAACATTCGAATCAAGTTGTATATAACTAGGTGGCAGCGCTACTTCAGCTGATAATTTTTTGGGTTGTGTGCTTTGTAGCTGTAGAATGTCAAAAACTTCGTTTTGTTTTGGTTTTAGTACAAATATTTTTGTGCTTTTGAAATTCTTCGGTTCTTTACACAGCTATGGTTGCCGCAGTGACCTGTACAATTACACCATGATTCGTATGCATCTCTACACAGTTGCTTATAACTGTTATAATAGTATAGTGGCATAGCTGCCAGACTTATATGTAGGCTTATTGTCATTTCAACCATGGAACGTTTTTTTTTGGAGATATGTATAATAAAACATTTTTTCTATATTAATTTAATGTAATAATATTTTAGCAACTTTTTTAATTTGTGTCCCCTACAAGCATGGAATCGATAGTGCTATATCAAATATACATATAAACTCCACAAAAAAAATTTAGTTTCCTTCTATACAACCTTTAGGTTTCAAAAGAAAATCATCGAATTACAGTTAATGGGGCGAAACGCAAAACTAATTTAAACAATGACTACATATACATATATTAGTTGCGAATTAATTTATAGAGGACTGAAAAGATTTTTTTTGGTAAATTATATTGATAAACATTTTCTTATATTTTCGAAAACTTATCTGGGAACTTATTCCTTTAAGTGAAGCAGACCAAAATCTTTGCTCGTAATTTAATATACTATACATCGAAGATTTATTGTTTACATAGAAGAAAATAATATTGAGACGGAAAGTTTTATCTCTAAAAATTTTATCAAGTTTTTAGATAATTTCTTTCGAACTTAGTTTTGTTCCTTTGTTTGATTTATTATTATTATTATTATTAAAAACATTAGAGAATAATTACAAATTATAAACTAATGTACATATAATAATAGGCCATTACTACTAGGTCTTAGGATCGTGTGTTTGATTTAATTATTATGCTAAGGTTCATATTTTAATAAAGCCAAATTATATGTGATGGTTTTTGGTAAAATTTAATTTTTAAAATATTGTTAAGTCTTGCAGCTATTTATTTTCTTTGATGAACATTTTTCAAATTTGGTGGAACCGAAGCTGAAGTTTACTTTATTAAGTTCACAACAGAAAACAACTTTAATATATTTGAGGTTAAGCAGAAAAAATTAATTTTATTGCAAAAGAATTTGATTATGAAAGCCAATAATACCAGAATAGCTCTTCTACGCCTATGCACAGTTCTTATAGGAACCGAATCCGATTAATCCGACCACATCAACGATTTTCCCCCAAAATGTGACGATTTCGCCCTAATTTATCTGGCAGCTTTGCATAGTAAACAGATGACTTTTGCTTACAACTCATGTTTTTGTTATTTTTCACTTTCAGCATTCTGAATGTATTAAATAAATAAATAAATTGCGATTAAATATCTAATTCATGCTTTCTAAATACTAAAAGCAAAATGTATGCTTTGCAAAAATATCGATTTTGTTTTATTGCCGGCCTGTTTGCGGCTGGTGGAAGTTTCTTTGGCAAATTACCAAGTTTACTTCAGGGGCTAGAAATGCCCTTATTAAACTCTCTTGGACAGACGACCTATGGTGGTAATATTCCCCCTTATTGTGAATGGCGTCGTCGACGTCACATCAAGACGACAGTAAATATTGTCACTTGTATACTCTTTATCGGAAATAATTGGATCTTATTGACAATATCTTACTAATCTCCAAGGCTTTGTAAATAAATGGAGCATGTTAATAGTAGGCAATTATTAAAGACGAAGAGTAGAAAAGTGACATATTTTAGTGTCGTCTTGATGTGACGTCGACGACGCCATTCACAATAAGGGGTATTAAGTTTAAACTGAATTTTTTTTTAACACATGTATAATTATATGTAATATGTACTTGTTTTTTCTAGCATTTATTTTATGTCAATGTCTGCCAATTGGCTTAATGATTGTCAGCAATTTGTTAAATTGGCGTTACTATTTAAAGGCTCTGCAAATGTCGGAACAAACTTTGACAGCAACAGTCTTAACAGCAGCAAGCAATTATGTGTTATCGGTGAGTGTTTTAAATAATGTCTATGAATCTTTGTTGAAAACCTCTAAATGCTTATCCCTTAGTTTCTTTTAGGTACTTTGGTTTTTAAGGAACCGCTTACCTTACTCTCAGTAGCGGGGTGCACTTTGATAACACTTGGTTTATGGTTTTTATGTAGCGATAATCAAAATAATCAAATAAAATTGAAGAATGGATAATTTACACTAATTGTGTTTTAATTAATTCGTGAAGGAATTTGAAGGAATTCTTGGAATTTAAACAAACAGAAATTTTCTAAAACACAATCCAAAGAAAAGCTACGATATTTTGCATTTGCACTTACGCAAGACAATTTGCATCAAACATCGAACACCGCCAATTTGATTATTTTAAAAAGGAGTGATAGATTTCCATCGTTATTAGATATAAATTTTGTACCAATCGGAAGTTATTGACATTCAAAAGTCAGACCAGAATAGAAGTTCGAATATAAATAATAACGGAATGTACATATGAACGAAAACTTGTAAATAATTATTTAAGAAATATAAAAAACGAAAAGTAAAGTACTATATAAAAACTATTCAAATAAACACCTACCACACCTTTAATAGTTTCTAAATTGTTTCTGTTTTTAAATCGTTTTTCATCACTAACATGTTTGTATATAAATTAGCCAAGAAAGAATTAACGAAACAGTAAAATTTAAGAAAATAATTTGATAACTTACCTTTTTACTTGATGTTTTTAAAATTGTTTCCAACTTGAAGGAACAAACACTTTCTATATATTTTATATAAAGACACATACATATGTACGTATACTTATACATATATATGTATGTAAGTAAGTATACATACATATGTTTATATTTACAGCCTTATTTATAAAACTTATTAAGGATTTATAAACAGTTTTTAAAACTAATTTTCATATAAAATTTTTCGTAAAAAGCCATAATAAAGCCTTAATAATTTTTATAAATAAGGCTGTTATACTTTAATTGAACATATTTATATTTTAATTTATTTATTTAATTTAATTTTATATATTTTTAATTGAATTTGCTTGCCTACAATTGAATTTGCTCTATTTCGCTTTATTTACTTTAATTTGCCTTAAGCACATTTATTTTATTTTTTTCATTACTAGCGAAGGCATATTTATGAATTCGCCTTGATAACTAGCTAATTTTTCTTCCAAACATTAAAGCAATTTGCTTATTCTTATTCCAACACATTTCACTTTAACACTACACTAACACTTTTGCATCTCTGTATAAACGCAACGAACGGCCAGAGAAACAAGAAACAGCGACCGGCGCATCAACTAAATTTAATTGTATTAACTTTTAATATTTTGATTAATTTCTAATTAACTATTATAATTTTTATGCACCCAACACTTTTATAATACTTTTTAAAGAATATTTAATAAATTTTCACCATTAATTTACTGAAAAACTTTAATTTTCTTATAAGACATCTACCACACGTCGGAACCGTCAAGAATTTGGGCATCAACTAAATGACACATTAAGAAAATTTTGAAAGAAAACAATTGTGGAGAATTTTTGGCAGAATGTATTTAACAGACAGAGAGTGAGTGAGTGAGCGAAAGCGTAAAATGGGAAAATAAGATTAAACAAATGAATCTGATGGACATGCGTAAAGAACTTTAATGAATTTTAGCGGAAATAAAAAGCAACTGGGAGGAATAGGAAATATCAATACGAAAGAAATTTTTATTAGAGTTGTTTGTTTACATACACTTGTATGAATACCAGAGTTGAATTTTTTTTATTTTTCTATGCTTTATTAAATTTGCAGAGCAACTTATTTATTACATGTCTTAAGGGACAACAGCTAATTTAATGAAAATACATATCGCTCATTTACTAAAACAACATCATAACTCAAAAAATAAGAAATTTGAGTTTAATTCTCATAATCTTTATCATATTGTGTAAACATTTCATAAAAATATGTTGAGAGAAAACTAAAATTTTCTTTTCCCATTAAGTTGTATGTAAATTGAAAGGTTTAAACTCGTTTTTTTTTAGCTAATTACTTACATACTTTTTAGGGTTCCGTACACCAAAGGTGAAAAGGAACCCTATTGTTTTCGCTACGCTGTCCGTCCGTCCGTCACACGGTATTTTCTCAGGAACCGTAAGAGCTACGGACCTGAAATTTGGACACAGTATGTAGAACCTTGGCCGCTACAACAACAAATACATGAGAATTAAAAATTAAAGGGTGTTCCAAAACGAGCAATGAAATATGTTAAAATCCCATGTAATATACATACAATTGTATGAACATATGTATATTGAAACTTGAAATTTGTAAAATTAGTGTATTTTTATACAGACTACAACGATTAACACTAAAATTTAAAAAATTTAAATTAAAGGGTGGTCCATCAGTTAATGCAATTTTGACTATGTAATTTTGACAATTTGCTATATCTTGGAAACCGTAAGAGGCAAACACTTGAAATTTTCAAAAACGGTAAAACTAAAAAAACCGAAAATTATAAAATCGCCAAACCAAAAAAAAATCGCCAAAAATTAAAAAAAATCGCCAAAACGAAAAAAATCGCCAAAATTAAAAAAAAAAATTCTAACACTAAAATAAATCGCCAAATTCGAAAAAAACGCCAAAATGAAAACAAAATGCAAAAAACTTAAAAAAATCGCCAAAACGCGAAAATGTCGCCAAAACTAAAAATAAAAATTTAAATAAACAAAAAATCGCAAAAATTAAAAAAAAATCGCCAAAAATAAAAAAAACGCCAAAAGGAAAAAACGGCAAAAAACCGACAAAATCGCCAAAACAAGAAAATAAAGTGTCTAAACTAAAAAAGAGCCAAAACTTAAAAAAATCGCCAAAACCGAAAAAAACGCAAAAAACGACAAAACAAAAAAACCGAAAAGACCCCAAAAACGAAAAAAATGCCAAAACTATATATTATATAGGATGAAGTTTGTATTAAATTACATACCTAGTGTTCGTACGGAACCACCCTATGTGCGCGAGTCATAGTCGCACTTTACTGAATTTATTATGTTTTGTGACGTTGTTTCAGTAAATGAGCGCTATGGATATCGCCGTATGAAATCAAAATAAGTGTTAGTTTTATATATAAAGGATTTTACCAGAGACGCAAAGGTCGTTTTAAGTTTTGATGTCCATATAGTCGACGTAATTACACTTTTTACGTTTTTTTTTAGAGGAGAAGCAAAAAACCTTATAAATTTAATTTAATAAGGTGCCAAATTGAATAATGAATAAAATCGGAACATTTTTTGTGTTTAAGCAGTCATAAAAAGTTTTGACGGTAGATTTTGAAAGCTTCAACAATAAGATTTTATTATGTAGTTTTATAAATTTTTAACTAAAATTTAAGAGTGCCTTTTCATAAATGCGGATGTACGCGTAGTTTTTCAAAATTTCAAAACTACGTAGTTTCAAAATTTAGGGAAAATATAGTATATACTTATTTAAATAATTTTATTTTTCTACATTGGTATATTTGAATTCCATATGAGCCAGTTTACTACGCCTAAAAATATTGTAACAATAGCTCAATACACAATCTTGTGCAAATGGTCTTGCATCGTAGCATGTGCAAAATGGTATAGTATATTGATACTCAGATATTCAGGAATGATATCTCGTGAGAGCGTGATAATTCTTGCGTGATTATTCAGGGCTATCATGAATAAAATTCCGCGTGAAATTTCTCCCTTTTCCAATTAGAATTTATTGTTTTCCCTATTACTTGCTATTAGTTGGAATTGTTCCCCGGGAAAAATTTCACGCGGAATTTTATTCATGATAGCCCTGAATAAAAATAGCTCACGCACGATCACGCACGAGTAATTTATTTTTAAGTCACGCTCACGCACTCGCGTGATTAATTATACATTTGATCACGATCATGCGTGAGTCACGCGTGACACGATAAAATCACGACATTTGCACATCTCTACAGGATACCACACATCGAGCTAAAATTTATTAGGGCCACAAATTAGTTTTGCCAACCTAAAAATAAACACTTTCATTTACATACTTACACTTTTTTCTTTCCTTTCGATGCAACAAAATTTAGTTTTTTTTTAAATTTACTGTTTTTTATGTAGATTTTTTTTTAATTTATTAAAAATTATATTAATTAAATGAACATAAATAAGTATATTTCCTTGTTTTTTTTTCATCCGTTTTACTTTCTTTTTGTAATAATGAAATTAATAAAATATTTTGTTTCGTGGTAAGTTTGACCATTTTTAGCATTTCTTTCGTTTTTATACGATTATTTGTTGTTGTTGTTGTTGTTGTTGTATTTATTTATTAATTTATTATTTAATTTTTTTTATTAATATTTGTATTTCTTTTTTTAATATAATTTTATCTTAAATTTTTTGTTGTATTTTAAATTATAATATAAATTTATATTTTATTATTATTATTATTATTATTGTAAAATAATTATTCATATGTTCTTTTAAAGATTAAATACATAAAGTGTTTGCGTTTGCTATGTTATTAATAATAAATGTTGAAAATAAAAGAGGGATTTCTGCCTTCTGCTTCATGAAATGATTTTCAAGTGTTTTCTGCTCTTTTTATGAAAGATTCCTGGTTTAAGACTCTAATAATTAAGCGCGTCATTTCAGGATGGCGAATTAAATTGAAATTGAAGTAGTCTTTATGGAAAAAAGGGAGTTTGAGAGAGGAGGCAACGGTTTGGTTTATTTCTAGTTTTACTACTGCTCCTTGTTGATGTTTTTATTATTTTTGCTCTAAATAAGTATGAATTCCTAAATTCAAAAATTCTTAAATTTGTTTTTTTCTTGTTGTTAATTCTACATAATTAATTCTTTGTAATAAAGTATTTGTTTTTTGTTTGTTTGTAAGGGCTTCCTTTTTCCATATTTTTTTTTAGTTGTTGCTGGTAGAGGAAACAATGCAGTTTTAAGCTTTGTTTCAGTTTTTATTTTCTATACCCAGTGAAATGCGATTAGACTGCCGTGAGTTCATATAAGAGTTGGAGTTTGTATTGTTTGCGTTGCCACCACCATTGGCACGATTGCCCATGTGGCGCGGAGGGGGAGCATTGTTACGTGGATTGGCGGAATGGTCAGTGCCTCGTGGACCCCGATAGTTGCCTCCGCCACTACCACGCGAATCGTAACGTGAGTCTTTATTAGAATACACATTACTGCCACCGCCGCCGCCGCCACCATTGCCATTTTGGTAGTATGAATTGTTGCTGGAGTTTTCATTATTGCGGAAGTAAATGCCACTTGAATTTCCGCCTCCACCACCGCCGCGGGACTGGCCGTTCTGCTGAGGGTTGCCAGAACCGTAATTCGATCGTCCTCTGTAACCGCCACCTCCTCCTCCATTACCTGCACCGGGACGCCTATCATCTCTGCGATCATCACGCTGGCGTTGATAGCCGCCGCTGTTAGAAGCACGATTGCCACTGGAGGAACCTCTGCCGTAGCTATTAGTATCCTGCGAATGCCAATGATTCGATTCGGCACGATTATCGTTGCCATAAGCTCCGCCACCCGATTCCGATGCTACAACAGAATTGTTGGTATTACTGCTGGCTGCCGATGAAGTCCATTCGTTTTTGCGTGAAGAACTTGTTTGAACGGTTATGGGCGAGTGAGCGTTTACTTCAGCGCTCCATTTAGTGGATGGCTCAACTACCGGCATTGATGAAGTTTTGAAATCTTGCTGGTTGTTTAGGGCTGATGTATTGTTGCTCTTTAAGACCGCCTCGTCCCACTCATTAATCAAATCATTTTTATGTAGATGTGTGGCGGCTGCCACATTGTTGACTTCCTGCAACGCATTCAATACCTTTTCGGCATTTAGTTTATTTTGCATTTGCTGTTCGTAGCTAAGACCAGCTACGACGGAGTTTTCAAAAGAAAACCCACTATTTTTGGGAGTTTGGCTTATGTCACCGGTCCCGCCGCCGCTTGATGGCAATTGCTGTTGCATGCCAGCAACTAAATTTTGAGTTTGGTTTGTCATTTGTTGCTGTTGAAGCATTACCTGCTGCTGTTGTTGCATTAAGGGAGTTGTGGGGGGCCCTGTTGCAGCTAAACGGTTGATCATCATTATGTTTGGAGGCGGCTGCTGTTGGTGCTGCTGTTGCACATCATTTGCTGCTGACATTATTAATTGCGATGATGGCTGTTGCTGCTGTTGATGTTGGTGATGAGGTGTGGGCATACTTTGAGCTGGAACTGGCGAAAATAGTTGTTGATTGTTTGTGTTGGTGGCCTTTTGTTGTTGTTGATGTTGTGTTTGCTGTTGCTGGTGTTGTTGTTGCTGTTGGAAGAGAGGACTTGGTGTGTTACTTTGCATGATGGTAGAATTTGGCGGATGCTGCTGCTGTTGTTGTGGTGGCTGCTGCTGCTGGTGTGGTGGTGGTGGCATTTGTGGGAATGACTGATTTGTGAATGTTTGAGTTTGAATGGGAGTTTGTGTTGAACTCTGTTTCTGTTGCTGTTGCTGCTGCTGCTGCTGTTGATGGTGATGTGTTAATGGATGTTGCTGGTTGAGCTGTTGCAACTGTTGTTGTTGCTGTTGTTGTTGATTGGGAGTGGGTGGATTTTGCTCTGTTATTACATTTTGCGTGGGCTTATTTTGTTGCAGGTTTTGCTGGGGTGGCTGCTGTTGCTGCTCAAATACTATAGTATTTTGGGGGACACTTTGTATGCCTGGATTATTTAGATCTGGAGAATCAACTTCACTTTCTTGCAGGAAAAAGAATTTTCCGGTACCAATTACTTCGGCTAATGGTCTTATTTGCTGTAAATATTGTTGCTGTTGTGGTTGAGGTGGTGGTTGCTGCGGATGTTGAGACTGATGCTGGAAGAAATTCTGCTCGACAGCATGAACTGGCGTGGGATTGAAGTGGCCAGGAGCAGGAGGAGCTTGATGTTGAGGATTGCCATTGTGCATAGGGATGGGGCCTGCTCCTACACCTGGTTGTACAGCTGGGCTGGTTAACATTTGACGTTGTTGTTGCTGCTGTGGATTGCCCTGTAATGCGGAAGGTGCTGGCACATTTTGAACTGCTCCCTGCTGCTGAGGCGCTAGGCCGGTTAGAATTTGTGCAGCGGCGTTCGTGTGCACGCCTCCAATTAATGGTGAAGCGGCCGACAATTGTTGTAATTGCTGCGATGTTGGTTGCTGCAAAGAAGGATGGAAAATAGCAACATGCACAGGCGTAGAGTTACCAGAATGTGGGGCAGCGGCATTTGGCTGGAACGTGGGCACTGCTGTAGCTGGAGGGGCCATAGGAGCTGGAATTAATGGTTGACCCGTTTGCGGCTGCAAGTTTGCTAAAGCTACTTGCTGTTGATGTTGCTGCTGCAGGTCTAGTTGTTCTTTTATAATTACCTGCTGTTGCTGTGGGACCAATACTGTGCTGTTCTCCACAGCAGGAGTCTCGGAGACCGCTTGCGCGTTATTGGCAACTTCAGTATTCAATTTTTCCACGTTTTCTTCTACCTCATTTATTTCCTGCTCTTGATTCCTTATTTCCTCATTTGAAACATCCTCATTTTGTGTGACAGTCTCCTGTTCGACTTCTTCATCAACAGGTTTGTCTTCTGGCTCGGGTACATCTGTTAAATAGATTTTATCCAAGTAGTCGCACTCTTGTATACGATGAAAAATGCGTTTCACATTCTCAAAGGTAGTGTCTCCATACTGCTTAGGACGAGCATCAATGGTCATGGAAAATATTTCTGCAGCCTTTTGTGCCGATGTAGCAAATGGTGCATCCTCGGAGTCTTCAGGACGTCTAGTTTGTACATCGCAGCAGCTGAAAAAATTTTATAACCCTATTAGTTTCTGAATTTAAAATATCTAAATATATATTGAATGTTTTACAATTTCTCCAAAATATTCATTTCAACTTGTTCCATTTTGGCAGCACCATTTTCGCCGGCCAAAAAGTCAGATCGTACAGCATCATCAGTAAAACAAGACAATATATTTTGTATAATCAGAACTTCACGAATCTTAATGGTCTCAGCTTGAGCTTTTGCAATTAATTCCTGAAATTTTTGCATAATTATAATAGACGCTTTTATTTAATTTAATTTTTTTTAAGTTTTGCGATATTCTTTACCTTGCGCGCCTGTTTCTTCTGTTCTTTTTCGGCATCCTTGGTAAATTGTTGCATTTGTTTGACTAAATCACGAGCAAATTCCAAAGTGGCCATAACGGCATCGTATTTTGCTACAGCAGCCTTTTGTTCTGAACTTAGTTCCTTACCGGAACTAAGATATCCCTCCAATTTTGTCTAGAAGAATAAAACATATTACATACATACATAACATTTTTTTACAACTCAAAAATTAAAAAAAGAAAAATCTTGTATGCATTTTGTACCAGGTTAACCAACAAATTTAAAAAAAAAAATTTTTCAACATATTTCACGACGACCCTTTAATTTTATTTGTAAATGGAAAAGTAATAAGAGAAACAACAAAGTAAAATACAATATTACAAAATTAGGTCAAGCAGAAACAAAAGGGATTTATAAATAAACAAATACTGATGCATGAGAATTAATGTACTAGCTTTATTATTAACTTTTTCTTGCACTCCAAATGAATCTGATAAGAATAATAAAGTTTATAAATAAAATGTTAGTGCCCAGGCAATATTTTGGAATAATGCTACAAACACATAGTTCATTCGCACATATTGCAAAATGTTTTTAAAAACAAAAGCACATGTTAAATAATTTTAGTGTAATACAAACATTAATGACCATCATGTAAATATTTTAGTTTCTTCTTTCTTCATATTATCCCCAACTTCTTGCACTGATCTGGCATCCCCTATTGCATTAAACATGGCGTCAGAAAAAAAATATGCTAAAAGGAATGCAAAACATGAAAAAAATGGTGGAAAAAAATAGGACAAAGAAAAATAAATCAAATCCTTTGTCCCAATTTTCATTTTATTATTTTATGCAAAATCCTTGACTTATGCAGTAAATTGGATGTCTTTAAACACATAATTTATTTCATGAATAATCTTTTTGGACAGGCCTTTTAGACGCCATGAGTTATGCATTTTTTTCAAAATACTTTGAATGGGACAGCAAATAAGTTAAACACTTTTTTGTTAATTTTTCAAGTATAATTCTTTCAAAAACGTAGTTCGCCTTGAATTTCAACACTTTTTATATTTATGTGAAACAAAATAACTTCACTTTTCATATACATATGTAAGAAAATATAGACTTGTTTCACTTGAAATGACACACTCACGTACCTTGCGTTTTTCCAAATTGCGTATCTTGTGCTCAATTGTGGTAAAAGTCAATTTCATGGGATTCAGAGCATCATTGCCAGCATCCTTATTGGCACTACTAGATGCTGTGGCAGTCCCAGCTGCAGAAGAAGTCTCCCAGTTTTTGTTGCTCTGCTGCTGGGCAGCGGCAGCAACAACATTATTGGTATTTTCTTTAGCAGTTTTCAAGTTTGATGCCTCATCGCTCACAGTAGTTATGACTGTGGTGTTCGTATTGCTGGGTTTTGTTGTATTTTCCGTTTTCTTATTACCTTTACCACTACTAGTTCCACTTGCACCTCCAGAATTTACTGAATTCACGGAGGTTTGTTTCACTAGCTTAGTATTGGATTGGTTGTTAATTGAAGCAGAAGGCATCCTCTACGGATAAAAACTGAAACAGGAATGAAGCACAGCACAGACAAAATGAGCGTGATGTTTTTTACACAATTTTTTTCTTGTTCTATTATATATATAATTTTTTTCTTCCTAAACTCGGTTTTTTATTATCAAGCGGATGAATGAAGAAAATCTGAAGAAAAGTATGCGAGAATGACACAAAAGCAAATAAGAAAAAATCAGCGCTGCATTTCTTTTGAAGAGCTGCATGCAAAGGTACTAAATGAAATGATAAAACGAACGTCTGGCAGCTTGTACAATTTTTATTTGAGGTTGCAAAGCAAACAGTTATTAAATATGATCAGTGAATGTCAGTGGTAAAAGAAAAAAAAATTTAGAATTTGCGCTGTTTCTCCCGCGAAAATTGTTGAAATTAATTACATAACACATTATAAAGATTTGTGGTTATATTTAAGTGAAGTGTTTTGTGTTTTACGCAGCTCGGTGCAACTAAAATTAGATTTCATTGAAATTCCCAGCAACAAATGTTACACAATTCAATTTGTGCCGAGTTTCAGGAATCTTTTAAGTGAATTAAATATGTAATCAATCATTTGCAGTCAAGGTGTTCCATGTTAGAATTCTACCATGATGTGTTTCATCAAGCGGAGATGCAGCTGGTAAATGAAAACTTAGCTTTTTGTTAAAATCTTTAAGAATTGGTAAGTTCACAAACTAAGCATTCTAACTCTTGACTTCAGCAATGCCTTGTTGAGGCAAACTATTCATTTGTATCTTTTGAGATGGCGTTGTGTTTTATAATGCAACTTTATGCCGAATAAATGCTGATTTTAGCAATAGACAATAGAGCATCAGTTGATGCCATACAATAACATATTTTTACAATGTGCATTGATACCAAGCAAATATTCTTGAAATGATTTCGTAGACTGTCTTATAAGCCCGTTATCCACTTTGGCTTTGATTATCTATTGCATTGTCATATGGTTGGTTACATTAAGTATTCAATTCTGTCCTTTGCGATTTTTAGATTTCTGGATATCGCTTCAGATATTTTGGATACCCAACTTCTTAAAAACGCCTTTAGGCTCCAAAAATGTAACGATTACTTTTCTAGGAAATTTGCCGGGATTCCCCAGATATTCAATTATTTCAAATTCCTGTTTCGTGTTGTCTTGAAGCCAGATATTAACTTTTTTCCAAAAATGTGATCACCATGAAACTAGAGAAATCAGTGTTAGGTTGTCTAAAAAACCAAAACCTTTGGAGGATACTTTAAATGCCGTTGAAAACTCAAATACAAATTCTAAGGAAGATTTCGTGTTTGCTGTTAGCTATTTTGGCGGTTATGGCACGATATGATGAAAACAGGATTTTCCAAAATCGGGGCAAAATCAGTAACTTCATTTAGCGGGAAGTTAATAAAATGTCGCAAAAAATTAAAATATAATTTTTGGGCTGGTTAGGGTAATTTCTGTTTCGGGTTTGTATGTAATATTTTAAAAGCTAGTCCTCGTATAAATACATATTTATAAATAAAACCTGTGACATGAATGGAAATCGAAATAGAATTTATTATTGATTGTGAGTAATTTTCTGTCATATTCATAAAAAATAATTTAGATTTACAAAACGTTTATTAAACAAATTTCCCTACAAAATTCGTCCTTCTGTAAACCAAAACTATTTTTTATGAATACTTCAGAAATTAGAGAAGTGCTGCGTGCACAAGGAACATACTACATGTTACATAGACTACCTATAGATGTAGAGTTTATACCCCTCCTAGACACGTAAAGTCTTAATTCATTTAGGAGAAAAATAGATTGCAAAGTAAACTTTGCGTTCTTGAAAGGAGTCTTATTAATGTTATCTGTTGAAAAGGCGAATTGCTAATTCACTTTGTCTGTTACTTGCTAAAAACGTAATGGTGCTTGTCTTAGATAACATTAATGTAACTTAACTGTAGTACTGCCAGCCCGACATCAAATTTTGTAGTAAGCTTGGCGTATTCTTAAATATTAATCAAAGCTGGCAGTACTGAACTATTTATTTAGTTATTTATCCAGGACAAACTACCGTAAATATGTATAAGCAAGTGGCAGATAGCCCAGCAAACATTTTTTGAACTATTCAAATAAAATACAGCTGGCAAAGTTTAATCACACATACATACATAATCATTTCTTGTATGATTCTTAATTAGTTAGCCACTGTAAAATCGTGTCATCCTGTTTGTTTCGGCCTCAATATTTCTGTATAAAAATAAAAAGCCTGGTTAAAATAGTTTTGCAAAAAAACATTAACGTTTTGATGCATATTTTTTTCAACAATCATTATTTATTTAGGTTTCACATTAATAAACTTTAACTTGACGTTTTTTGTTTTTAGTTTGTATGTATGTATACTATTTCCCAATGCCAACATTTTATTTTTATTTAGTTTATTTATTTCTTGCTTAAAACTACAAATTATTAATAATTTTTATTATATACTTTTAAAAGGTTTCAATGATTTAAGTGCACTTCATTGTGATTTATTTTTCCAACAAAATTTGAACAGGAGTTTTATTTGTTTTTTTTTTAATTTTATGTTAAATGGGCATTTTATGTTCCTTTGTACAAAAAAAAAAAAAAAAAAAAAAAAAAAAAAATGGAAACAATTTTAAATGAATAATGAAATGTAAAAACGAAAGTTGTAGGATTATTATTTTTGTTTTTGTTTTTAAATGTAGTATTATAGAGATAGTAAAGTTAAGTTCAAGTCCGCCAGTGGCTTATAGTCTGTAAAGTAGGAGGATTCAAGAGTAGAAGAAAAGACGTAAATTTTTAAATAAAAACGAAGCTTGAATTTTGGAAGCCATTTTCAATAAAAATCATTTTCGAAACATAAAAAGGAAGACTAATAACTAAATTAACAAATAAAAATAAAAATATGTAATATAAAATTTTAAATATTTTATAAAATATTTTGTGTAAAAATTGTATCCAAAATATATCAGGTAAAGTGGAAGTTTGCTTTACGATTTGTAACGATTTTCGTTAAACAATTTCAAAATCCAATACATAATCATTTTTATTTTAAACTACATTCATATAAAAGCCGGTTTGTTTTTGATAATTTAAATTTTTTGGTTAAACTAAAAATGCAATACGTCTATGTCTTTACGTTTGTCTGAGTGTGCATTTCCTAAACTATTCTTACTACTGATATTCCAAAGAATCACTATCCAAAACCGTGGAAGATTGCTTGGAGGTGCGACGACGCCAGTAGTCCGAATAGCGGCTCTCATACTGTACAGCTGTACGCCATGGCGGCCATTTCAGCTATTCCTCAACCAAATCCCAAACCATCAAAGAGGCATCAGTGCCGCCCACAGTGACAATAGTTTGGTCACCGAACAAAAAACGTGCACAGGCCACCATACCCGAATAAACTTTGGCCTCATGGAATTCAGCACGAGGACTTATGCAAGGATATCTAAAATTCATTACACCAAACAACAACTAAATAATTGTTTCAGGTTTTGAAATTACAAAAAAAGCTCTCACCTAAATAATCGTATATAGCCATCAGCATCTCCCGAGACCAACATATCTTGGGCCGCTGAACGGCTACAAGTTGCTATAATGGTATTGCTGTTGCCATAATAACGGTTACTCCACTGGCCAGCCACGAGAAATCCTACTGTACAATTGCTTGTCAACCATTTGACATCCTTCATGGCAATGGGACTTCGCTCGGGACTGAGAGACTTGGCATCCCAGAACAGCAAATCAAAATCAATGGTCACTGTTTGCACAAAATTGCCATCCATGCTCCAATCCAAATGTGTTAGAGGCTGTGAGCCCCGTATTTTATTGACCTTTTTGTAAGAGAAACCATCTCGAGAAACTCGGAATAAGTAAATGCTGCCATTTTGCGAACCCATAGCAATCATATCGCCCACTGTGCCAGATACAAGTAATAAATTTTTTTTTCAATAAAATTATCAAATCAAAATAACTGACCTTGATTAAAAGCAACGCAATTAATCGGAGAACCGCACACTCTCAGTGTCAGCATAACGGCACCATTTTCACAATTTATAACCAGCAAATGGCCCTCAGTGCTGCCAGCAGCCAGGGCGGTGCCAATCGGATGAAAGGCCAACGAGACACATTCATAACCCGTCTGTATAGTCCAAATAAGTTTGTTTTTACGCCACAACGCTACGTGCTTGTCGTGACCCGCCGTGGCATATAAATCGTCTTCGGGGTGAGCGGCCAAGCCCCACAATTGGCGGCCATGACCAAAAACAACTTGTGTAAAACGTCTCTGCAAAGAACCTTCCAAAATATTGTTGCGTGTAGTTCCAACATAAATGTTGCCATCATTGCGGCCCGGACGTTGTGGATAAATAGTACGTACTCCGCCAGCGGATTCGGGTAGCTACAGTAAAAGAAAAAAGAGAAAATCTCAGATATTTGAGATCATTACTGCCTTTAGACAAAAACTTTCAACCTTGGTATCAGCTATTTTCTTATAATTTTGCAAAGAGTCCCAGGCCGCTATTTTGCGATCCTTTTCACCACCTGATAATAAAGTGCCCTCGCCCAGCATTATCAGACACCCGATACCCTTGGTATGCGCCTCAAACTCCGTGCGCACAAAATAGGCGCCATCTGAATCCACCGAGTAGATGGTGATAAATCCATCGGAATCCGCTGTTATGACGTCACCATCCGGCTCAAATTGTACGCTGGTGACATGAGAACGTGAAGGCTGCTTAACAATATCTGTGCGTTCAAAAAAACCATCTTTACGTCTGTGCCAAAAGGCCAAGTGACCGCGGCCGTGTGTTATAATGAGATTATCGTCCAAAGGGTGAAAGGCAGCGCCGGACAGACCCTCCTGCAAAGTCTAAGACAGAAGAAGATTTAAAAAAAAAATTCTTCAAGCCCCCACAAGTTTTGGCAATTATGAAGAATTACTTACTGCCACTTTTCCCAATAGGTGTCCCCATTGCCACTGCCATACGGACAATATACTTTCACGTCCACTGTCTACTGCAAGAATATAACTGCCTCCATTCTAAAAGAAAATGCCACAACAGTTAAATTGTATATTTTATATATAACTTTTTTTCCCACAAATTTACCAATTGTGAAAAGGCCACCGCTGTTACTCCCGTATCCAATTCTCCCATACCAAAAACATACAAAGTTTGCAATGACTCTGTACTCCATATGCGCACATGAGCCTGCGATTTGCGATCACGGCCTGCCTTCTGACCAGACGCCACCAACTCGCGTGAGGGATGAACATCCATGCTGCAGTAAATTGTTATCGTATTTATTGTATTTGCTATTATAGTATTTGATATTCGTTGTAAACTTACCACATGATGTCCTCTGTGTGACCGATATAATGACGCTGAGCATCTTCTTCCCGATCAAGCAAAACTGCTACAGCGGCTACATAATATAACAGTTCCCCCGACGGTAGAACCCATAAATTTCGTCGGGCATCTATGCCGCGATAGCCATGACTGAAAAGGGCAAATTTTATGTCAATAATTTTATTCTTTTTGGAAAGAAAAGAAAGAAAACTTAATTTTATGATTTTTGTTAAATATCCAATATTTTTTTTTTTTTTTTTTGATAGAAAATTATAACTTACACCCATTGCAACTGCAATTTTTTATCCGGTGGCGTATTATCGGCTGGTGCATGATGCGCTGGCGGATAAAATGTTCTACGCAGACCCCTTATAGTCACTTTGGTGGGGTCTTCTTTCATCATATCTAGCATCGTGTATTCACCGTTTGTGCGTAAAATTTCACTTTCTGGCGCGTACAAAATACGTGGACGACTTTTACTGCGTGGACGGGCGCCACGCAAAGGAACCTTTGGAAGATCTTCTGTTGGTAAAATGGGAGCTGCCGCCATAACGGATGGCCTAGAACGAGATCGCCTTATCGGAGAGCCGGCTATTAAAGCGGTGCCTGTGGCCAAATAAAATGTGTCTACATCGGCGAATTCATTGCGCAGCTGGGAAAAACTGCGTACCTGTTTTTGTTTTATTTTGAAATCAGACAAGCAAAAGTAAAAGCTCATTAATTGTTTAAGGGCCATTTTCACACCTTGCCTTTACCTAAAGGCAGGATTTTGTCTGCCCGATAAATGGCTGTGCATTATAATACCTTCACTTATTATTTTTCCATCCATTAAATATTATTATTATTGATAATAATACCAATAATAATTCAAGTTGTAATAATGCAAAACTATTTATAGGGCAGCCAAAATCCTACATATAACTAAAGGTAAGTTGTGAAAATGGCCCTAAATAGATTTAAATAAATATTTATGCGAGTAAAGGGTGGGAAGAATGTTTAATTCATTTTTAAATAATTTTTATTTTATTATATATATTTTTTTTAAATATAAAATATTTTAACAAGCTTAAGATCTTTTAATTTTTTTCTTTTCCATATTTCGCTAGTCTTTGGTTCTCTTCGTTAGGAAATAAGAAATTATAAAATTGTCATATAGAAACAATTCAAACAACACTAATAACAGAAATAATCAAGGCGAATCCATATCAGTTGGGTAGCTAACTATTTTCGCCGCTTGCAATTTAAATAATTTTCAATAAATATTTTGATGGGATATGTAGGAAATTTTTAAAGCGAATTGAGGCAATTGTACCTTGGTTGAATATGCCTTAGAAATAAAAATTATTGCCTGGGCACTTGAAACCACCTGATATGAATTCACATTGAATGTGATTTTTCTTTGCTATAAATTTTTTTTGTATTACTTGAGGGTTACACGATCAAGTTTTGCCTTTCAAATTTCAATACATTCACACTTTTTCACTATGTAATACATTCATACTTTTAGAATTTGATTCAACTTTGACTTCAAATTTTCTTTCAAATTGTGTGTTCAATTTATAGGCAAAAAAAAAACAACTGACAGCAATTTCAATGAGCATACTTTTCGTTTTTGTTTTAATTCTATGTTTGCCGACATAGAATTTTTGTGTTCTTTTATTACAAATAATGTTATATTCCACTGAAAATTTTAATTACACTTAAATAAATATGCCTAGGAACAAAAATAAAAGTATAATGATGTGTTGCGGTTTATAGATCTATATAGAAGTCATGAAGTTTTGTTGTCTTAAGCTGTTTTTTTATCAACGGCATATTGAAAATAAATTTGCTTGGAAATTGCGTGCAGCCTACGTCACAGCTTTCAATTTAAACGATTTTTGACAACCAGTATGTATGAAAAACTTGAAAGCAAATCTTGGTCGTGTAACTGTAGCATTAGTTATTTGAAAGTTTTTCATAAAATTTTATATTTGGAAAATTCCACGCATGGGAAAAAAGAAGTTGCTTATTTTTATGGGCTCTACTAATGTCCACAAGTGAATGACAAATAAAAAGCTGCTGTTATTAAGCAACTCTTCAAAGAGGTTCCTTTAGAATATCTGCTGCCTCCAAAAAACTCAAAATTCCGGCTGGTGACATTAGAAAAATTAGTTGTTTTCGCATTTTCATACTAAGTCACACCCGTCACGTTTTAGAAAAAGTTTTTTAAAAGAACTCCAGACAAAAAATATGTAATAAAATCAAAAAGAATTTGAAAAATTTACTCCACAAAAACTATTATGTGCGTACGATGGAATATATCTCCTGAAAGTAATAATTCTTTAAAAATTGAAATTTGTAAGCTTAGTCCCGTCACAGCCTTCTGATGTCCATTCTGAGCAGAAATTATGTTCTTTCAGTGTCTACCCATTACTAAATATTTTTGAGATAAGCCTTTTTTTTAAATTATAAATTTTGTAATTTTGAATTTAAGCAAAATTTTTTATTAGGTCACACCCGGCACAGTGAAATAACCCAATTTCTAATATCCTAAAAAAGCTAAACAAAGGCTAGCGAAATAACGAAAAGAAAACAGGAAAATTAAGCTCTTTAAAATATCTTTTAAATTACATACATACATACATATGTATAATTATAAAAAGGTAAAATAAAGAGATTTATGAAATATGTAATAAATTAAAAAAAAAAACTTACCTCCTGTCCTGTGCCCGTGTACATTTTCTTAGCGCCATTTATTTTCAATACTTGACCCAAATCCTCCAACACTTCTTCAAATGGTTGCGAAGTGCGTAGATTGAGTAGAACGCGGCACTAGAGTTTTTTTTTCACACAAATTGGAGCACACAATGTATAAAGAAAATTAAAAAAAAAAACAATACAAATTATAAATTATTTCCTTCAGCATAACACTCGTACAATTTTATTATTATTATTATTATTATTATTGCAGTCTGTCATGGAAATCACGTGCCATAATAAATGAAATATTTGAAGTTTGTTACACACATACTTTGAGGCCGCGAGTTTGCTTACAAAAAAAAAAACATGACTAGCGTTTTCCATTGTGAAGTACGTATGAATGTATGTGTGTGTATGTGTGTGTATACATGTGTATGTGTGAGAGTCTTTGTTTATGTGTTAAGAGATTGTGTACTTTATTTCCTTTTACTACAGTTGGCTTGTGCTCCATTACTTTAATTGTTACTTATTATGGGCACATGGTTGTTATTTATTTATTTATTATTTTATTTTATTTTTTACTCGCTAAAACTCTACTTTTGTGTTTAAAATGTATAGGATATTTAAAATTTTTTGTTATTAAAAAAATTTAACATCGTCTAAATTAAAAAGGGAAATTAAAATTTGATGACAAAGTGCTGAGACTTAAAAGTGTGTCAATTATGTAGGTACTTTTTAAGGAAATTTAATTTTTTTTAAAATGAATACTTACACCAGAGCTGTTAAATTTCGATTACGATTAGGAATCAATTAGATTACATTTTAAAAAGAATTGTAAATTCCCTTTAAAAGAGTTTCTGACAATATAATAATCGAAAAGTAATCTGAATTACTAGAAACTACAACAAATAATCAAAAAGAATCAAAAGTAATCAAAAAATAATTCAACTACTTTTGATTATTAATAAATAATCAAAAATAATTAAAAGTAATCTTTAAAAGTAATCGAATTATTTTTTAATTATGTACTTTTGATTATTTTTGATTATTTTTTGTAATTTCAAGTAACTCAGATTACTTTTCCATCCATTAGTAATCGTGCGAAACTGAATATAATCGTAATTTAATCATTACTTCACCTTTCACAAAAAAAGTAATCAAATTAGTAATCAGTACGATTACTAATCATTACTTAACAGCTATGATTTATACGAAACCTAGTAAATTAAAATTAAATTTTACATTTATCAAGATTCCGTATCCAAAACAAAAACCATTGCTTCACATTTTTCACAGTCTACTATCAAACAACTACAAAATAGCTAATTCACACACCTTTTTATAGAGTTTCACTTTTTAGTACAATTTTGAATAACACAACCATTTTTGTTGTTAGATAAATTCTCTGTATGTAGAAATTGCAGGCATTAGTTCTATTAGATTTTGTTTTGTATTGGAAATCTCCTCGAAATCTACTACATTTTGTCAGATGTCTCCCAAGTACTCGATTTTGCTCAAATGTAAATGCACTACTACCTTTTTTTATAAAATTGTTTTGAATAGCATATTTACTGCCAGTTTATAAAAGCCATGTAAAAATTCTCGTCTGCCTATTTACATGTATTGAAAATAAAAACAAAGCACTCAAATTTGTTTTTGTTTTCAATATAAATAGACAAACGAGAATTTTTACATGGCTTCTATTAACTAGCAGTTAGTGTGGAATCCTTTGGAATGCTTTTTTTGAAGTATATGTATATACATACATACATATGTATATATGACAGCAGCAAAAATTGCAGTGTGAATCAGATTTATGTACAGTCTGCAAAGTGTTAGAAAACATATAATTACCTATTTTAACTTTGCCAACAACAAACAGTACACATGCTTATAATTATGATTAATTTGCCATTTTGGACCATATCAAATTATCACTTCAATGCACGTGTTTAACTTTTTTTTCTAAACATTTTTTGTTTGTTTTGTGCTCATTAATTTGTTAATAGCCACGCACAATTTTTGCACACGAGCCCACAACACACACAATTAGAGGCCATTCGCAGTAGTTAAAAAGTAGAAAGCAGGTTTAAAAGGCTTTCAAAGTAACTTTAAAAATGTATTTAAATAAATAAGGAAGTTGTTTTGAAATAGAATAGAGCGAATTGGCTTTTGATTAAACTCAAAATGGAGCAAAATCGAAATCCCTTTGTATGACATTTACACCCACCGATGCTAACTTGGTGCATTTGGCACTATTTTTAGTGCTTTTTGAAGACTCAAAACGCCAAATTTTTAACTCTAGTGCCAAACTAAGAAAAATCACCAAGTAGTGCTTTTAAGAAATTTGTGTATTTCTTAAAATTACTTTAATAAAAAATCTGGTGTATTTATTTTTTCAATGTAAAGCATACCGTTTTCGTATGATATATTTGATTAAAGATCATACTATTGCCGAAATAGAGAATAGCTCAGAAAATATTAAGCATTATTAAGCTGCACTCATTTGAATCTTCACTCGTTTTTCACGATTGTCCTTTTTACGCTTTTTAGATCTCAAAATTACGCTTTTTAGTGTTTTTTTTTTAAGTTTGATGTGCTTTTAGAGCCAAAAAAGTTGGCAGCACTGTTTACACCTGCACGAAATCTAGTAAAGGGTGGACAAATTTGAGGTTAGGAAATAAATTGGCTGTCAAATGATGAAATTTCAAAAATTGAGCTGCGTCATCTTTTGAGATTTATTTAGTAAAAAGTTGTGAAATTTTAACTATGAAACGCCACAATCTTGAACAAAGAGTTTTAATTGTAAAAATTTACAAAAAAAAAAAAAACTGAACGAAAACAACGAATTTTTCAACAAAATCATCTTAAGTGATTAGGCCCATTTTCAATTAGTCGGTTATGTAAACAAACAAAATTGTCGAATATGGGGCTCAGAAAATCAAGAAACAGTCCTCGAAAAGCCATTACATCCAAAGAAAGTGACCATATGGTGCGGTTTGGCTAATGTTGACATCAGTGACCTTTGGTTTAAGCAAGATGGTGCCACAAGCCACACAGCTGGCCAAACAATTTATTTAATGCTTGAGAAATTGCCCAGTCGCGTAATTTCTCGATTTTGGCAATGCCAATTGGCCGCCTCGTTCTTGAAAGATGGTGTTCTGAAAGTTGAAATTTGGCGCTGCACTGACGAGCGGACGTCTGCCGAGGTGCTAGAGCTGGACATTTGCCCGACATCATATTCCATTATTAATTCCCTTTAATTCGACTTTACATTGGTATCAATAAAACTGAATTTGTCAAAAAAAAATGTATTTTTAAGCCAACTTACTTCCGAACCTTAAAATTGCCCACCCTTATATATATTTTTTTTTAAATAACTGAAAAGGACAAAAGTTTAAAACTTATTATGTACTAGATGAGCCCGGCAAACGTTGTCTTACCCTAAATTATATTTTTATTTTTAAACTACAAATCACTCCACACAGTGGTCAGTTATTGGGTCAAAAACAAAACAAAAACCTTCCGGTTATTGACCCCAAACTGTGTTGGAATATGAACGCATATAAATATAGCATTTTATTATCTAAAGGGGCTCTATTAAAAATTTTTCAGTTTTAATTTTTTTCAAGAAAACGATATATAGTGGCCACTGTAAAAATCTCTGTCCATTATCAAACACAAAATTTTGTTTTGTTTTAATTTATAAAATTTTGAATAATTTTGAAGTTTTGTCTGTGTAATATTGAATTTGGATTCTGGCAACACTGGTGGATATGGTTATTACAATTATGATGTCTCCGACCCAAATTAATGTGACCTTGTGTGCGTATGTATGTATGTATGTCTATATGTGTGTGTTATTCAAGTGTTGTTTACAAGTCTGCTCATAAATTTTAAGCACAACATAAGTCTAACACTCACACACACACACACACACACACACACACACACACACACACACACACACACACACACACACACACACACACACACACACACACACACACACACACACACACACACACACACACACACACACACACACACACAAAACAATAAGTCCCATAAAATTTTTACAGTTTGCCATTTTAGCACTTTTAGTAGATTCAGCACTTTTTCTCTTCGTTTAGCAATAACGATTATGAAAATAATGCTAAGTGCTAGTTTAGCACTTTCTTAAAACTATTTGGCATTTTTTGCACTTTTTTATTTCATTAAATTTACAAATTTTCCATAGATAACTCCTTAAGTCAAATTGCGAGGCAATTAATATTATATGTTTATCAAATTTATCTTCATTAAATGTTTCGTATAACAGAAGTCATATAATAAACCGCTCTGAAATACAAATATGGGTACAAATGTATTGAAGTACACCATTTGAACTACAAAATAACAAAACTTGCTTTAAGTTTTATTCTTCATAAGAGCTATATAGTCTTAATTAGGTTATTGATCAGCTTGACAGAAAGTAAATTCAAAGCTAAAGTGAGCCCAAGAGTTTAGTTACCTGTTATAGGATTATGTTACATAAAAAGGTAAAACCTCGCACAATTTATGCAACACAATCGATATTAATGTCGGTTTCACCTATTCTATGGAATGGTTGATACAAATCTTTCAAAAAATATAGCGAAATTTTTCTCACACTACAAAACTTAACATAATAGTAAGTACTCGTATATAAATTATTTTGCCAACACATTACACAATATAATTCTATTTTCTTGGTTATGAAAAAATTTATTGTGCCACCTATGAATAGGATATACACGTTAGCAATGATATAAAATACAAAAAATTTACAATTTTATTGCAAGTGTATGGGCCACTTAAGAAATAAGGGACACTAAAAATGTGAACTGAACGCACTTTGTTGTGTGCGCTGTAGAGCATTTTAGCACTTTTATTTCTGCAATTTAGGACTTTTCCTTTTAAATCTTATGGCAACACTGGTTTGCCTTGAACATAATGAGATTTTGATTTGTAATGTTGTTGCTGCACGATTATTTTTTGTTAGTGTGTATGTGTATGTGTAATGCGTGTACTAGAGTAATCTTTGTTATATTTTGTTTTGTGGACTTGTTTACTTTTGTCATATTTTTTATTTTAGGCTTTTTGTTGTTGTTGCTATAGTCCTTGAAGTACAATACTTACAAGTAGTTTGTTGTTTAATAATGTAAAATCATATGTTAAGCAATAAAAAAAATCGATTTTCCTTTTACTCCCTTTGGGGTTGTGTGTACTTGTCAAGTTAAGAAGTTTATTAGCAATTAATTTGGTTTGTAACAATACCTTCAACTAATAATTAAGATATTTTTTTTTCTGTAAGGTAAATTGAACATAACAAAGTAACATATGTATGTATATTTTAGAAAATTTATGGCTTGTTTTTGCAATTCGAAGCAAGTTAACATTGTGTTGTTTAATAATTTAGTTATTTATGTATATGTGATTAGATAAGAGTAAACAATATACTAAAATTGACATGTACATGTAGTCTGAGCGTGTAATTTGATTCCGCCAATATTGGTTTAACCTCTTTTTCAAAAATTCCTGACCTATTTATGTATAAATACAATTCAGCAAGCATAATTTCAGGAGGCTTAAAAAATAATTAAAAATTTAATTATATATTTGAATATCTAACTTGATGAAGACATTAAAAAAAATTTTTCTGCGTTTTTTAGTTTTAGCGCTTTTTTCATTTGGCGTGTTTTCGATGTTTTTCGGTTGTTGTTTTTAGTTATATATTTTTTGTTGTAGCAGCCAAAGTTTTAGATATTCTGTGACAATTTCAGTTCTGTAGCTCTTACGGTTCTAGAGAAAACAGCCCGTGACTAACAGACGGACGGACATCATCGTACGGAACCTTCACAATTTAGGGAAAATATTTTGGGCTTGAGGGAAAAATAGGGATTTTTTTCAGTGTCTAGGGAACTTAAAAAGTTTTCACTGGTATCACTGATCCCACTGTGCGTCGATTCGATTGGTCGCAATTTTTAATTTGGTTCAATAGGCATTCGTCATTTAGCGTAAATTTTTCACTGAAGTCATAATTACTTGCGAATAATTTTTTTTTGCGATTTGCGTGTAAAAAAGACAATTCTCATTTCATTCGAAAGAAATAAGTTAAATCTCAATGAGAATTAGATCTGAATAAGAATTAGATCTCAATAAATAGCTTAAATAAAATTTAAAATGGTTTTATAGTGAGTTTACTTACGATATTTCGAGACAAAGTAGATAGACAAAGTAGTAGATTTCGAGTAGATTTCCCATATAAAACAAAGTCTACTTCGTCACTAGATTTTGTCGAAATCTGCTTTAAATCTACTAGAACTTAGTAAAGCCACTATGGATTTTTCCAAAATTGTACTAAAAAATAAGCGGATGTACTTAAACAGGTGTGTGAATTGGCTACATTGCAGTTGTTTGGTTGCAGTTTAGGAAAAAATTTCGGTCAATAGTTTATGTCTTGGATACAAAATCTTGTTACATGTCAAAAAACTTGATGTAAGCGGTATATAAAGACACAAAGCCAGCCAGGCTCCAGTGTATATTACTTTAGCAAGTATGTCCTTGACTCCTGCCTAATAGTGTAAAACTAAAAAAATCCCGACATTTTAATTACTTAATAAAAACAAGCTGTTGCTATAAATTGTATTTTTTATTTGCTTAATTTTTTTTTTTTTTTTGTAAAAAAACAAATTTATCTGAGTGCACATTCCTTTGCAGCCTTAATTGTTCTTGCGGGTTTTATTTTAGAAAATGTACCATTATTTGTTATATGCATTGTGTATTGCACAATGTTTTTGTTTTACTGTTTTATATTATTATGTCGTTTATAATTTGTATGCTAATTAATTGTATATTTTTTAAGTGATAAAAATGTCATTAAAGGCTGTTACAGGTGCAATTTATGTACATACACATGAATATTCGTATAATATTTGCGAACTAAACAAATTCATACAATATTTTGGGCTAATGTACATACATAGTAAAATTTGTGTTTTATAACATTTGTATCATAGCTGTTAAGTAATGATTAGTAATCGTACTGATTACTAATTTCATTACTTTTTTTTTAAAGCTGAAGTAATGATTAAATTACGATTAAATTCAGTTTCGCACGATTACTAATTGATTACGATTACTAATAATGGAAAAGTAATCTGAATTACTTGAAATTACAAAAAATATTCAAAAAGAATCAAAAGTAATTAAAAATAATCGGATTACTTTTAATTATGTTTGATTATTTTAATAATCAAAAGTAATCTTTGAAAGTAGTCAAATTATTTTTTGATTACTTTTGATTCTTTCTAATTATTTGTTATAATTTCTAGTAATTTAGATTACTTTTCGATTATTAGAATTCGTAATCAATTATTTGTCAGAAATTCTTCTAAAGGGAATTATATAGTCAGTACAATTCTTTTTAAAATGTAATCTAATTGATTCCTAATCGTAATCGAAATTTAACAGCTCTGATTTATATAAAATATATTAAACAGAAGTGTTAAGTCTGCAAGAGGTTCTAAACTCTCGTTGAAATTTGTAATTTATTTAAATAAGAAACATTTCCTTATAGCCTGTAGTTTTATGTAAAATATCGAACAGAAAACACAAAATTTACAAAATCTAAGTGGCGGTAGACGGTATACACTGATGGACCAAGAATGGTCTGCGGTGTCGTCTTCTCATATGATCTAGATATATAATGCCCCTTCTGTTTCCCTAGTGAAGCTACGGTATTCCAGGGCAAAATTTAGCGGTAAGGGAAGCGGCTAGAGTGCTGATTGCTGGGAGGGTAAAGGGTAAAGTCGATGTGGTATCTTTGTCGCCATAGCCAAGCAGCGCTTCTATCCCTCTATTCTAGTTGGGCAGTGTAAGAGTATGCTATTTAGACCGGGTGGTCAGGTTGACCTCACCCTCATCTGGGTTCCAGCACAAAGCAATTTTTCAGGTAACGAACCGGCGAACGATCTGGCTAGAGCTGGCTCTGCTATGAATGCCTCGAATCGGTAGCCATGCCGTTTGGTACTATTAGAAACTTCATCTTCAAGCATTATCTCCATAAGGCTGAATGCAGATGGCGAAATATAGAGACGTGCAAGGTTGCTGAAATAATGTTGCCGCAGGGACATCTAGAGGCTCGTCGCAGTCATGACGGGACACTGGATAGATAGGACTTTCCTATAATGAATTCTGCTGAAGTTGTTGGGAAGAAAGCAAAGAAGAGACAATCTTCCACTTTCTTTACAAATGTGCGGCTTTGCATCCCTTGACATACAGGTTTTTGGGCAGTCATGCATTAGACGGCCTATCAGACTTTATCAGATATCTCAACGCGATGAGTTGGATTTTTTACCAATCACCATATCCGAATACGTAGTTATCGTTCTACATAGCTTGGCACCGACTAGTGGAGTGGGTTTCCAAAGAGGGATCATCTGGATTATACATGAATGCCTGCGTAAAGAAGTGAACCACGTAAAACCAATCAACCAACCAAAAGCCTACAACTTTTTTTTTTGAAAAGAGTAGAGAAAATGATTTAAGATTTTTGTAGTGTGTCCAATATGGCCACACTATATCGGTTTTTTTTAATTGTAAAATTTTATTTGACCCCTTAGAGGAACAAGTGCGACGTGTATGTATGCATGTGTCTGTTTGTGTGGGTGTGTCAACTGAATTACATTTTACTTCCAGACACGTGGTTGTATGTAAATGTACAATGCAAGTGTATGTAAACTAAAACAATATGCCCTTGGCCTTGGTGAATTAAGTTAAAAAAAAATAATTTGTTTCCGTATTTCCTTAGTTTACTCTGATTCAGTGTTGCCACTTTATAAGTAATTACACGAATTGGGTGTAATTTTCACTGTGGTGGGAAGAGTGTGGCTAATTTCTTTTAGGTGTAATTGTCAAGTCCTAGTTTCGTTTTCCAACACTTCAGCTATTCTGTGATGTACTTAAATATTGAATTAAATACTATTAATTTGATAATTTGGAAAATGTTAAATTGAAATTTTTCACAAAAAAGCTTCTTAAAATAGATATCAAATGCGTTTTATTTTATTTTTATGAATATGTGTGTATAAATATAAACAATAAAATATTGTTATCTATTTATGCAGTATTTTTTAAGACGCCTAATTTACTGCCATAAAACTGCCTACGCCTTAAGCCCTAGCATATGCTGCATAATTTCTTAATTGATCATTTAAATAATCAAAAACAACAAGTTATTATCCTCTCATTTTTATGTATTTATATCGTTTAAATATTGTGAATCTTATCATTTGTGTGTGTGAATTTATGATTATATATTGCTTATGTTATCTAAGGAAATTTTCTTAAGGATAAATATAATTTATTGATAGTAAGAAGTTTAATTTAATGATGTCAGATAAAGTCATAGATTTAGTTAATGCTTAAATCAATACGATTATGTATTTAACAAATACAAACAAACACATAATTATCTTAAAAAATTGCTTAACATTATTTTTTTATATGTAATGCATTTGATAGCAATTAAAAAAGTATTATAGAAATTAATTTCGAAGCTTTTTAAAAAGGTTTGTAAATCTATTGATACAATGAATTGTGGCTTTTTGTGTGTGTGCATTGAATTGACAAATTTATTTTGCCATTAATTGTTTGATATTAATTTGAAAATATAATTTACTGCTTCAGAGCCTCGACGATTGCTTTTGAAAATTTTGTAAAGATTAGCAGTGGAAAACAAATGATAAAAAGATAACACTTAATTTGTACACTATTTGATTAAAAGTTTTTTAGTTAAATTTTTACAGCCTGAAAGAATTTCTTCGCGCATAGAGTTTTTTTGAACTCTAATACAAAAAGTATTTTTTTTTATTTTTAACAAAAAGAAATTATTTTTCTACACTTTATTTAACAATTTAAAATTATTTAACATTATTCCAAAACATTTTTTACACCGAATGAATGTTGTTTTAAATTCATTTATTACATTTTTTTCAAGCCCAAAAATATGCCACAATTTTTTTGCTCATTTTTCTAAAAGTGCCTTTGAGTACTTAAAAAAGTAATCAACTTTAGAAGTAATAGAAAATTTTTCTACAAAAGAAAATTAATTTATAAAAAATACTAAAAATATCGTAAAATAATTTTAAAATTTCACTTAACAGTCTAAATAGCATTAAAAAGGCTTAAATGAAAATATTTTCATGAGGTCATTTATTCAGCTTATTTCAACACGTTCAAGCATTAAATTAAAATTGATTAAATTGTTGTAATTGAAGAATAAAATTAAAAAAACTGCACTAAAAATATTTTATTTTGATAATATTTAACAGCGTAAAGTAGGCCACACAAAATTTAGAAATATTAAGCGCCAACGCATATGCTTTATTATTTGCTTAGTAATAATAACTAAACAAATGTTAAATTATTGGGAGTTCGTTTTTAAATTTTGCTTTTTTGTTTGTTTTTATTTTGCAGTAATACTGAAAAGTTATCAAGTATTTATTAATATATACAGTATGTACATGTAGGAAAAACGAGACAAACTTAATATTTTCTAGTATTGCATCCCTTAAATTTTTTGGCAATAATGCAAATTTCGTGGTTAAATCGTTTTGTGCTATTGTATGCTATAATTTTATACTTTTGCTATATGACCCCACCAAGAATACGTGACGTTATTTGTCATAAAAATTGCACAAACAAACGAATTTTACAAAGACGTAGAAATGGTAAAACTAAAACAATAATTTTACTATATACATACTTATGCATATAAACGTATCTAGAGACAGAGATTCCCAAACATGGAAAAAAGTTACTTATACGGGATTTACACGATGACTTTTTCCCCTGCATTTTTCTTGAATTCTCTTTTGTGTTGCTACCCCTTTGATCGCCTTTGTACCCCGTTTGTCAATACACTCTAGGAAAGTCACAGTAAAAAGTCATAGTGTGAATCCCGTATTACAAAAATACAATCTTTAAAATGTTGAAATGGACTTAAAAATTTTAGTCTTCAAGCCTGGAAATTTAGCTTCCCATATGAACTGTATGAAAAAAAAAATTACGGAAATTCAGCTTGGTAAATTTCATGAAAGAATTTCCATTCGCTAGTACGGACTTTCAAAAGAAAAGTACACGGAATTTTTGAAATTTATTGCCTATCTTAGGAATGTTATAAATATAAGTGGAAACTTTTTTCAGTCAACTGAAACTAAACTTAATGTTCAGACAATTGTTTGGCCAAGGAATATTTGACATTTTTAATTTTCATAAAATTGTAATTAATTTTTAGTATTTGTGTGTGTTTTAAATTCAAAAATAAATGAATTTATGGCAAACATAGAAAGTTCTACACAAAAGTCTACATGATTATTTTTTAGTGTAGAAATAAATGTAAATTTAGAAACGTGAAATTCTGTAAGAACTCCGTACCAGGCTTCACTACGAAAATAAAATATTGAAAATTGGTGCATACTTTTGGGGGGGTACGAAATTCCATCGTAAAGCTGTTGAAACAGAAATTTTAGGTTGAATGAATTTAGAAAAAATACTTCAGGTAGATATTAATAAGGGCTACAGATTATGGTTTAGGAGTAAATCGGGCTTTGGTAACGAATTGCAAAATTTTCTACGAAAATCCTGCAACAGCACCGAATAAAATTTGTCTTATTTTGCTAAAGAGCCACTGGTTTTCCCTAATTTTATGTTAAACGGAAATCTTGTTTAAAAAAATAAAATAAAAGAAAAAAATGTAGAAGTATCATGAATCTCTTACAAACAGCTTAACACCTTGATTGTCGTGTTGCGTGAAATAAACGGAATGCTGATGCAGCAAAATTTACATTTCATATGAGTGTGCTTACGTGAAAATATACTTTTTTTTAATCTTTTATTTAAAATGGCAAACTTAAACGATTACTTTTGTCTTATAAATACTAGAGTAAAGTAGAGAAAAAATTTATTATACTAAAGAAAAATATGAATTTTAAATTTAATTCAAAATGCCATTTATCTATTATTTGTTAATATTTCTTAAGCAGCCCGAAAGTATGCAATCTTTTTATTTATTTTTTGTTTGTGTGTTACTTACAAAAAAAGAAGAAGAAAGCAAGCTATACCAAAATTGTTCAGTAATAATTTTATTATATTTATATCAGCATTACCAGCATTACCCGTATTACTGCTATAGCCGTGCCATTACATTTTTATTCTTTTTATTTTTTGGAAACTGGCGCATATAATTGCAGGTGTATGTATGGCTAAAAGCAGCTCTTGCCAATGGCACGTGCCTAGCTTATATAATAATATAATACAAAATCCAGTAAAATAGAAAAAGAACGCAAAAATTACTAGAATAAAGGAATAATAGTCTGACTTTAAGTGCACTAATTCCACTTGTACAAACACACCATTTCCATATCCATAAAACCCATTAATATTGCCAGCACTTCTAACTTCTATATTGTTGTTGTTGTTGTTTCTGGATTTCCCATACAAAATACGCCAGTGCTCTAGATATTTTTCTTTATCTCTCTCTTCTTTTTCAAGGAGTATTACAACTAATGCCACTTTAGTTGGGAGTTTGTATCACGACTTTGCCGATGTAAACTCCAGTTATTTACTTAACACAATCCCATTAAAATGTAAAAAATAAGGTCTGCTGTATGAATAAATATGTTAGATAAGTGAGTGGAGCACTCATATAAATATGTCTGTCTTAATGCCTATGTAAACACATATACACATTTGTAAGTTTTTTAGCCTCGCTGCTTACAGTTTTAAACGTTAATTATACGATTTATGCATAATAAATGTTTATTTTTTGCATAACTGAAAGCATATAAATGAGCTAGATATAGATAAATAAACATTTAAATACTGAAATTTATAAGGTAAAATGCTCTAAATGCTTTTTGAAGCACAAAAAAGCAATTAATTAGTGTTTAAAAATATCGATTTATTAAAAAAATTTATTAAAGTTCTAATACTTAGAAAAGTGTTATATAAAACCTTAAACTTTGGTGCTTAAGCCCTTTTAATAATTTTCTTCATCAAATAGCTTTCAATAACTGCCCAAAAGGCGGCTATTTAAATATCTAAAAATGTCCTTAACACATATTCGTCCTCAAGTATACAACACTATATACATTTTTCTCTTCATCGTTTGCAATTATATTTAGCTATAAAACTAAAATTGTCTATAAAATGCCTTAATTATCGAAACGATACATTGATAATCGTATAATGAATGAAAGCTTATTGTAAACAGACTCACATGCAAACTTGTAACTGGATCAGAGTACTTTAATGGCTTTTAAATATGTAGTAAATTGTTGGAAATTGTACACTTAAAATTAAGCATCCAATTGAATTGCTAATAATATTAGGATTTAATTTTCGAAAACTGTTTAACATTTTTCAACAGCTGAAATGTGTGTCGTATTCATAAAAATAAATTTTGGCTTACAAAAGTTAATAAAAGAGATTTAACAAAAAAAAAAAATTTCTAGGCAAACTAGAAAATGTGAGTTAATTGTTTGACTTAGAAAATTTTTTTCCCATTTTACATATCGTGGCATAACAGCCAAAACAGCTTAAGCGACATAATTTTCGAACATGATTTAAAAAAAACAAAAAAAATATGCCGCTTAAGCTGGATATTATTGTTATGTCCCAAATCTGAACTTTGTTTCAAAATCTGTAAATTTTTGTCATGCATTATGTGATTCCATTGGTGCTACTAAAAATCCCTTTATTCCGAAACTAGCTTATTTTTGAAACATCGAATTTGTAATCCATCTTAAAAAAAACTATTTCGATTGACTGTTGATTTGATATTTTTAATTTCATTATTAAGTTTCTATTGTATTTATTATCATATGAAAAGTGCAAAAATCGATAAATTTATTATGTTCGAAAAGTTTTATATGATATCAAAATTCATTTAAATGTCTAAACGTTGCTTAAACATTGCATAATTACTTTAAATACTATTAGAAATTATGCAATTAGGGCATTTTAGGTATGTTCGAAAATGCGAAGTTAATTTCGAAATTTAGAAAAAATATTAATGACGGAAAAAATTATTAATTTTATTGGTATTTCTATTATTAAATTTTGATTTTCTAATCAAAAGATAAAAAATTGTTAACATTTATAGTGTTCCAAAATTCGATTTTGATTTACAAAATTCACCACAATGTTAAATTGTGGTATAAATAGTACGAAATTTTTGGAAATACGTTCGAGCATTCGAAATTAATATTGAATTTATAATTTTTTTTTTCATTAATGGTAGTAAATTTTGTTTTTATCCAACTGCAATATTCGTTAAGTTTCTATTGCATTATCATGTGAAAAACGTAAAAATAGAGAATTTCATGTAATCGAAAATCCAAATATAATTTCCCAATTCATTAAAATGACTAATCGTTGATTATTCATAACGTAATTCTTGCAGTTATTATTAGAAATTTATGTAATTATGGTATTAAAAGTATGTTCGAAAATTCGAACTTAATTTCGAATTTTGGAAAATTATTTTAATTTAACATTTTTAATTTTAGTTGCAATTCTTTTATAAAATTTCGGTTTTCCTGTCAAAAGAGCAAGAATTCAGAGATTTCATAGTGTTCGAAAATTCGATTTTGATTTTATAATTCATCAAAATGTTAATTTGTCGTCTAAATAGTACTAATTTTTTGCAATTATCATTAGAAATTATTAAATTAAGATATTTAAAGTATTTTCGGAAATTCGAACTCAATATTGAATTTCGAAAATTTTTTTCTGATATGGTCGTTAATTTTTTTTTATCTAACTGCAATAATTTTTAAGTTTCTACTGCATTATCATGTGAAAAACGCAGAAATAGAGAAGTTCATGTGTTCGAAAATTCGTATAAAATTTCGAAATTCATTTAATTGCACAATCGTTGCTTAAATATTATATAATTCTATCACTTAGTATTATGAACAATATTATAATGATATTTAAAGTATGTTCGAAAATTCGAACTTAGTATCGAATTTTTGAATAAATTCTTTTAAATGAAGATTTTTAATTTCATTTGCAATTATATAAAAAAATTTTGATTTTCATATCAAAAGATTAAAAATAAAACTAATTTTATATTGAAATTTTTAATTTCTAAGAATTTAAGAATTTTAAAATAATTTATTGCACTAATCTCTATTATCTCTTCTTAAAATAACATTTACGATATTGACAATTAAGCAAATTTTCTTTCATTATAATTTCGTCTCTAAATGTGTGAGTATTTAAAGTGACGCCTATTTCTTAAGAAACATTCAATTTAATATTGCAATAAATGCTTTTACTGGAATTAAAAATATTTCAAAAATATACTGCAGCACCTTAAAATTTTAAATTACATATTCCATCCATTCATTAAAGTATCAGGCTTCTTTTTATGGCAAATTACTTCAACTATGTATGCTTGATCTCTCATATAAAATTGATCCTTTGAATGAATGAAATATTTGCAGTAATGAAAAAAGAAAACTGCTTTTTGGCTTTTTGGCTTTTAGCATTTTGTTATAGCTTTTCATCTTTATTACTCTACAACTAAAATTTTAACGCCTACACTTTTGATTGATGTATGTGTAATTACCCCTGAAGCCTTAACTCGGCTTTAAAAAATTTTCGTATATAATTTTTTTTTATTGCTGTTGCTCTTTCTGTTTCAAACACGCCAACCAAACGCCACAGAGGTGGTTGGGTATCCTCATCAGTGTTATCTATCATCAGCCATCATAATTTGTTTTGGACAATTTTCTGCAGAGCCTAATTGTTTTGGCGGGAGAAGTGCATGAATTGATTGCTAAGGTCAATGTTAGGAGCGCTCTAAAATCGTGTTTTGTATGTTGTGGCATCCGTTGGAACTTTTCTTTTCTTTTTTTTTTCTTTTTGCTTACATTAACACCTACAGATGCACGTTTCAGCCTTTTGTAATTGTTGTCCTAAAGGTTTTTGATGGCAAAATAAAAGTTTTACGTTTTGGTGGAGTTTCCTGTGATTTGAAGGGAAATAAATTTCAATTGAAGGAAACTTTGTTTTGCAAATTGACCATGACTTCAATTTTGAAAAATTCTGATTGGTTTTTTCAACAACTTATTTTTTGGATTTTTTTCCAAAATAAATTTCAGGCATATTGTTTCTGTGTTACACTTCCCTGTCTAAATGTACGCGTGCTTAACAGTTGGTAGAGAAAGCTTTTATTAAAAAAAAAAAAAAAAAACAAAATCTCTTTCTCCCGCCTTTTGCCCTAAACTAGGCAAAGGTTAATTATTTACATTGGCATTTTGTTTTATTACGTTTTTGGCATAGAACATTACTGACCATTTCATTGACGTTTTAGAGAGGTGTGAAATTTCGTGTCTGGCTTTTTTTTTTTTGACTTTCTTACTTTGAACTTTATTCGTGTTTAACACATACAACGACGACAAAAACAATTATATTTTATTATCTGGGGGATTAAAATAAAATCAATATTGTTGAAATAAATTCTGTTTTCATATGTTTCATAAATTGTTATAAAAGCTTAATGGCAATTTTTTCTTTGTAACAAACTGATTTTTCACAGTTTTTATCCAAAGAGAGTTTTTGTTAAATTTTATGTGTATGTTAAAAGCTTAATACTTAATCCTCTGGTGTTATATCAATATTTGTTTATTTTGATGGAGATAAAAAAAGAAATAAATAACATAGATAAACCAAAAAATTTAAACTACATTTACCCAGAAATTAAATAAAATTTCATAAAAGCAAAATGCAATTAATATATAGTACACACATAAATATATACACACACACATATGTACATATATATTTTCTAAAAAAAAGTGAATGGAAATAAAAAACCTACGGTTTAAAAAATTTAAAATTCTTTAAAAAAGTAAAATCACTTTACATAAAGTAAATATAAGCAAGTACCATTTGAAAAAGCATCTCTTAAAAAGTTAAAGTACCTTTTATTAGAAATATATCTTTTTTAAAGAAGCATCTTATGAAAAAGTATCTCCTAAAAAGGCCTGTAAAAAATACTTGTCAAAAAGTACCTTGTAAAAAATACCTTTTCAAAAAGTATGTATATTAAAAAAAGTACTTTTTAAAACAAGTACCCTTTGAAAAAGTAGCGTTTAATAAAGTACCGTGTTTGAAAAAGTACCTTTTAAAAAAGTAAATTTTAGAAAAAGTACCTGTTAGAAAAAGTACCTTTTAAAAAATTGCCGGTTAAAAAATATATTTTAAAAACGTACATTTTAAAAAAGTACCTTTTAAAAATTTATTTAAATTTTATAAAAGTACTTTAAAAATGTACTTTTTAAAGAAGCACATATACATATTTAAAAAGGCACATTTTAAAAAGTATCTTTTGAAAAAGTACCTTTAAAAAAAGTACGTCTTGAAAAAGTACTTTTTAATAAATTAATTTTTATAAAAAGTACATTTTAAAAAATCACCTTTCACAAAAAAAGTACGGTTTAAAAAAGTACTTTTAAAAAAAGTTTATTTCGAAAAAGTACTTTTGAAAAAAGTACCTTAAAACGTACGTTTTAAAAAGTTCGTTTTAAAAAAGTACCTTTTGAAAAAAGTACCTTTTGAAAAAAGGACCTTTTGAAAAAAGTACCTTTTAAAAAAGTACATTTTAAAAAAGTACATTTAAAAAAAAGTACCTTAAAAAAGTACCTTCTAAAAAAAGTACTTTTTAAAAAAAGTACGTACCTTTCAAAAAAATACATTTTAAAAAAAGTACCTTTTAAAAAGTACCCTCTAAAAATGTACCTTTTAATAAAGTAATATAAAATAAAATAAAATTAGTAAGTACATCTTAAAAAAACAAAAAAAGGTAAAAAAGTTCAATTAAAAAATGTCGTTTAAGTATAAAGTGGCTTTTAAACACTATTTCAAAAAAGTACCTTCTAAAAAAGGTGATATTTGAAAACAAATTATATTTTAAAAACTACCGTTTACTAAAGGAACCTATTTTCAAAAAAGTGTATTTAATGAAAGCGGTTTTATCCAAAGTACCTTTTAAAAACATTTTGAAACATTTGTCTTTAACTAAAGTTAATTTAGAACAATTTTTATTAGCGAGATTTAAGGAAGTGCTTTTTCAACATATACTTGCGAATAAGTTCTTCTAAAAACGTACTTCTAAAAATGTACTATATAAAAAGTACTATATAAAAAGTACTTTATAAAAAGTACTCTAAAACAATTGCTTATTAATATCTTTTGAGAATTTTTTTCTTGGGGAGTGCTTTTAAAAAAAGCTTTTTCCTACAAAATGGCCTCTTAAAGCTAATTTTTTAAGTATTTTAAAGTATGCATCTTTAAAAAAATTATAAAAATATCCTTACAAGTAAATTCAATGTGCGATTATATTTTGCTTTAAAAGCAACATTGTTAATTTTTGATTTAAAAAAAAAAATAAAGCTTTTGTTTCATATTTAATATATTTACATATGTATGCAACATATGCAAAAGCAGCTTCATTCGTTTTTACTATTTAAGTTTGTGTCACTAGGTTTTTGTTGCTGTCGCAATTTTCGTTTTCATTTTTGTGGCTTTTTATTGTTGTTTCGTTCGGTTCACAATTCAACCTAGCATTATTATTAAAAATCTGTACTTAATTAAATTTATAAAAATGTTTTCTATTTGTATGTAAAATTTTGTATCTGTGTTTGTACATCTGTTTGTGTGTGTGCGTATGTGTGCTATTTAGGTTCTCTTTACAATATTGGCAACTTACACATGCACACGTACATATTTCTACTGTCATCACACAAACACACCGCTAAAAAAGTTGAGTAGTGCGAAAGTATTTTACATAAATTTCAGCGCATTTGGGTAAATGAAATCATTTCCCATAAACAATTTTTCAGTCTGTCGCTTTTTTGTAACAGCTGCATTTATTATGGCAGATTTTTTGTTTTAAGATTTTATTGTTTTATACCCTGCGGTGCACTTACCTGCACGGAATGATCCAAATTATTGATAATACGTATCACACGTCCGGCACTACGTTTTATCGAACCCGATGTGGTTGATAATGTACCCAAATCCGCTTCCATTATTGATGGTTTACGACTGGCAGGTTTTGAGCCCCAGCCTTGATTGCCAGGTGAAGCATACCACATGCCGTTCTTTTTACCGTAACTCGCAGGCTGCATGAGCAGATGCAAAGTCCAATGAATTGATTAATATAAAAAAAATTATTGCAATTTATAGAGAAGAGAGATTTTATTCCAGAAGCAGGCATGAACAGTTAAGAATAAAATGGAAAAAAGAAAAAGCAGATAAATATTATATAAAATATTTTATTTTTCGTATATGAAAACAAGAAATTGTTACTCTACCCTGCAGGAGAACGAACTAGTGTCCAACTAGTATTTTAGTAGTACAGATATCACCACCACTAGTTCCCAACTGTAAACCTTCCTATACTATCTTAATGCTCAAATTAGCATTGAGTGTGTTTAGAAAACTACTAGTACCATTGGTACTAGTTTAGGACTAGTTTATTACCAGTTCTTTTGTAAAGAAAAATTCTATAAAATTGGTGGTTTTATTCCTTTGTTACCCAGTGATAACTGCTAGTTAAAATTTGCAATTATTTATCAAAATTCAGGAATACAAAAGGGTAATTATAATTGTTTAATTATAATTATTTTTAGATCAAGCTAAAATTTTAGTAATTATATGATACCAATTTTCATACAGTGCAAGAGCTCTGTTAGACAGTTAAAATTTATTTTGCAATGTGGTGCCTTGGAACTACTTCATATACTAGTACTCATCAGCACTAGTAATTTTACACAACAACTTTAACCCATTTTGCACTAGTTCTTGCTATTCTAGTAATTATACTAGGAGCTTTTAGACAATTATCGCCTATTCTCCTGCAGGGTATCAATTGTCGGAAGTTTGACTCATACATTTAAAATTGTTAAAATATATGTAAGTGTGTGTGTGTTTCCAAAAGTGTTGAGATAAAAAAATTGTTTAAACTTATGGTGGTAAAATTGTTATGAAAAATTTATTTGTAGAAGTAGACCAAGACTAACACATTTCTAGATTTATGTAATTTATTATTTCTATTAAATTAATTTTAAAATGTTCAAAATACCAAACAGTCTAGTAATCGAAAATCTTAAATCTTATCGAAAACTCGAGTCTATTTTTGGAGTTGAAAAAATATTTCAAATTTTCAATATTCTACTTAACAAAAGATATAAAAAATCAATATTTTTGTGGTCGAAAATTCGAACTTTGCTACAAAATGTGTAAAATGTCTAATTATGCTCCAAAGTTCATGCATAACATAATTTTATGCGCCATTTAAACTGCTTCCTTGATCATTTTTAAAAAAATTCGAATTTATAATTGATTTTCAAGAAACAATTACCATTGCTTGCACATATGATATTTTCAATTTCTTGACTAAGTAAAATCGACCAATTTATTGTGTTTGAGTTCTTATAAAATTTCGAAATTAATTTAAATGTCTAGCCTTTGCCTAAACACTGCGAAATTTTTGCAATTATTATTGGGAATTGTGCAATTGTGATATATAAAACGTGTTCGAAAATTCGAACTTAATTTCGAATTTGGGAAAAATTATTGTAAAATGAACATTCTCAATTTTATTTGCAATTCTGTTATAAAATTTTGACTTTCCTTCGAAAAGATAAAAAAATTCAAAGCTTTTATAGTGTCCGAAAACTCAATTTTGATTTTAAAATTCATCAAAATGTTGAATATGTGGTATAAATAGTACGAAACTCTTGCAATTAGTGTTAAAAATTGTCTAATAATAAAATTTTAAATGTGTTCGAAAATTCGGATTTAGCACAGAATTTCGTTTTTTTCACAAATGGTCTGTCTAACTGCAATATTCCTTAAGTTTCTATTGCATTATCATGTGAAAATTGCAAAAATCGAAAATTTTATTGCTTTTGATAATTCATTTATAATTTCGAAATTCATTTAAACGTCTAAAAGTTGCTTAAACATAACGTAATTATTAGAATTATTATAAGAAATTAATAAATTATAAAATTTAAAGTATGTTCGAAAATTCGAACTTAATTTCGAATTTTCGAAAAATATTTAAATGAATATTTTTTATTTTACTTGCAATTTTATTGTAAAATTTTGACTTTCTTGTCATTTTCATTCATGAAACAATTTTTTTTATTTACTGCAATATTCGAACACAAAATTTTTACTTAAAATATATTATTTTGATTTTGTTGAAAGTAAGCAGAGAAACGAAAAATTGCATATGGCTTCGAACTTTCGAAATTTTAAAAAAAATATATTTGTAATATGTTAACAACAGCTTGAAGGTGTTAACAACTTCCAAACCATCGACAATAAAAACAAGAACTTTGCTTGATTTTGATAATATTTCATTACATTCGTTTAAAAATTTTATTTTATCAGTCACTGTTTGTTATAAGAGCCTGCATGCATGCTTGTCCGCCTACTTAAATGTGTGTCAGCGTTTCCGTATGATTTTTTGTTTGTATAACTCTAATTTTAATTAAATTCTTTGTAACAATTTTAACTCTCTTTCATTCATCTCTATCATACTCTGCAGCAAATACTTGTTGGTTCATGTGTATGTATGTCTGTGGCTGTGTGTGTGATTATGAACCCTGCAGTCAGACTGGGGCCAAGTGTCTCTATGTCAACACTAAAACTCTAGTAGTAGTTACATTGTCTACAATTTCTCTTTTATTCGTCAGTATAAAATAAAGAGAGAAAACAGATGTGGTGTATTTCTGGTGGATTTTGCAACAACTTGTCAATATACATAAATTAAGGTATAGAAATGTACCAGTAAATTTCTGGTTGGTATGTCTCCATGTTCCCATAAGAACTATGAAGTAGAATTTCAATGCCAAGCACATGCTAAATGTCTATAGCACAAAGTATTATATGGAGAATAATTGTAGAGTAGTACTGGTGACAAAGTCAAAAGCGACTCAGTACATTTTCACCATCGACATTTCCTTCAGGGAACGGTTTGTTTTTATATATGCGATTGTTTAATGTGGATATGTGTGTGTGTGTGTGTGTGTATTGGGATGTGCAACTGTCATCGTTTACTGCCGTTGTTTATTTGATTTAATATCAAAAATTTTTATCAGGATTTTTTCTTATTTGAATACTTTTTCTCTCTCCCATATTGACTCTTTGTAATTATTTTGAATATGTGTTATAAAAATTTGTTAAATTGTTATTGCAGTATATACCACGTACATACATACATACATACATATGTATACCCTCTAGTCAACCTAGAACCATATGTCTCTATGTCAATACTCTTTCTCCAGCGACAATTGTACTAGTTAAAATGTCGACAACTTTCCTTTTATGCGCGAGTAGAGATACGTTAGAGACGACAGTTCTAGTGTATTTCTAGTGATATTGTCAATGAACGCTTCAATAGCTTGTTTTTCTTTTTTATTATGTTGTGCAATAATATTAAATAAATAGAGTTGCATAACCATGCTCAAAACACGTAAAAACGGAGCGCTTTTGTGGAGCAGGTCACATATGTAGACGAGGGTCACTAAAATCTACGAGTGAATCTTCGGTTCAAATATCTCCATATGGTCGTAGATTTTGAATGACAACCCTATGTTATTTGTCAATAGGCATTTGCATTGGCTGGGGTACACCTAGTCAGTAGCACTATTGACAACGTCACTAGAAAATCACTATAAGTTTACTATTGGCAACGAGAGAGGATATATCGATATTGTAGACTAGAGCCCCTAAAATTTACTAGTGAATCTTTGGTGCCAATGTCTCCATGTGGTCCCGAAAGAACTACTAAGTCAGTAGTGCTATAGTCTAGTGGTGGATTTTCAATGACAAGCTAATGTTAAATGTCCATAGATGATACCATTGGCTGGGGTACACCTGGTCAGTAGTGCTACTGACAACGTCGCTAGTAAATCACCACAATTTCACTATTCGCACTCTCTGTAGGGTATGGATATATATGTAAATGTACATATGTATGTGTATGTTTGTATGTGCATATATATTTTTTAATTTCGCCATGTTCTTTGTAAATACTTGTTAAAAGTGTTTCTTTGTATGTGTGCATTTTTGTTGTTGTTGTTGTTGTTGCTTTCATTTAGGCGTGTGGTGATTGTTTTTGATAAATCACAATTTAATTGAAAATTCATTCGTGATTTATTCAATATTTTTCTATTTAAGTTATGTATATTTATTTTTTTGTAACCATTGGCGTTTTAAATGAAAGTTTTGTTTATTAAATTTATTTGTATGTGATTACGAATAAATTTAATAATATTTATAGTTTATATCCTTTCACTTTATTTGTGTGCTATTGAAGTTTTAATTATCCAGCCTTAAGAGCAGAACAAAAAAAAAAATGGCGGACAATTTATTTGTGTATGAACTGTGCAACGCATATAAAAAAAATTCAATAAAACAAATTACTAAATAATATATTTGCCATTGTTTATTTGCACTATCAATCAAATATAAATTAAGATCATATATAAATTTGTTTAAAAATTAAAGTTAATACTGAAATATTAAATGTTAATTGTTGCTACAAACAAATAAAAGTAAACGATTAATCGTTAATTGCCAATCGATCTTAGGCATAGAAAAAGACTATATAAATGAATGAAATGCATGAAGAGCTTCTGAAGCATTAATTGAAATTTCGATAAAAGCTTTTTATTTATAGAAGGGCTTATTTATAAAAATTATTAAGGCTTTATAAAGGGTTCTTAAAACAAATTTTCATAAAATTTTTTTTTATTAAGTCTTTATAAATCCTTAATAATTTTACAGCCTTATTTATAAAAATTATTAAGGCTTTATAAATAAAGGCTTAATGAGAAAAATTTTATATGAAAATTTGTTTTAAAAACCTTTTATAAAGCCTTCATATTTTTTTTTATAAATAAGGCTGTTAATAAATAGGTATGGAAATCTACAACGCTAATTTACACTGATAATGCTTATATTTTTAATCCTGCATTGCAAACAATTTCTCAGAACTTTTTATTGGCTCAACACTGAAATGAAGAGCTTTTAAACTGACAGTGTTAAATTTTTTCATTGCTGAAATACCACGAAGTTAACTTTGCTGTGAAAGTTTACAGAATAATGTTAGCTACATGCAGAAGGTAGAACAATCAGAACAATCAGTAGATTCCGATTGTTCACGTCTTTAGTGTGAGTTACAATGCGTTTTGTTGGAATAAGGTTACGTTAATCGTTTTAGTAAAAAATAATAAGATTCAGTACAAAATGCTTTGAATATGTGTAGAGAATGTTTTTTTTCATGCGATTTTTGTAAAGGTATTTATTTATCTCATCTATTTAAATTAAATAATTGAAAATAATTTCAATTTACACAGATAAGTAGTTTTAAGCAATATAGCGTAATATATATAGCGCCCCCTTCACTTAATCTGTAGCATCACTTCAGCAAAGTAACCAAACTTAAACAGGAATTTATTTTCATTTTAAAAAATAACACTTATAAAAACACAAATCCACACACACACACACACATATACACATCCAGGCTTATGCAAAAACTTTTAACAATGTTACACAATATGTTGATATTATTGCATATAAAAAAATTTTCCAGCTTGCTAAAAACAAAATAAAAAGAAATTAATAAAATTAACAGGTATGTGATGGAAGACGCTTGTTTTCAAAACGATTTCAAAACAATCGTTTTGAAAAGGTATGATGAATTCCGATAGATTTTGAGTATCATTTTTGAGCTTATCTTAAACTTCAGACTTATAAAAAGCACACTAGAAGACAAAACATAAATCACATATTGGAGCTGTGAAAAGAAATTTATCAAAAATGTCTGGAAAGACTATTAAAAACAAGTTTTAAAATTATTAACAAAACGACTATAAGAAACATCACAACTTTTATCGTTTTCAAATTGTTTTTGTGTCTAAATCGTTATTCACCACATACCCGTAAGTTAAAAAAAAAATAAAAAATCTCAAATACAATTTACATGATGCTGCCAATGCATAATTGCTTTAGTAAGCGGGGACTGTATTGGACACACAGAGGAGAAATTTCGATATTATTATTTTATGAAAATTTATTAAATTAAATAATTCCCGAGTTCCTTTTTCGATAAAATGACAGGGCAACGATTTTGTTTAATAACTGAATTAATTTTTAGCTTTTGAACATAAGGAAATAATTCCATTTATACTAGATTTGCTACATCTGCAACATTTGCACCAGCATTTTTCAGCAAAGACTGATTTCCGCTATTGTCTTTATGAGAAAAGAAATATTCCATATGCTCTCATTAATCAAAATTCAATTCATGGCTCTGGTCCCTACAAATAAATAAATGAATAAAAAAAAAACAAATTTAATTTGTTATTTGATTTAATAAAAATCACATTAAAGTTACATCATTGTCGTTGTAATTCCATTGAAGTGCTTTTATGTGGGGTTTATAAATATAAAAACTGTTTTGCAAATATGTACAACAAAAAGTATATTTTAATTTCCATTTCATATGATAAATCTGAGTAGAAAAAACCCTATTGCAATTATTTGCTATAATAAATTATATTAAAACTCACATACAAAAATAATAACAGAGAGTTGCAGCAACTTTCAGTATATATGACTGCGAAACTTTTAGTTGAGTTATTTTCAACAGATTTATCATAAATAATATGTTTTTTTTTTTGCTTTATTAGTTGAAAATTTACAAAATATGAAATTCATTTATGCAAATCATTTATGAGGTTAATAAATCTTTTATTTCGAACAGAACATGATTGTTTGTAATTAGTAAAATGTGCATTGCTTACAAAAAAAAAAAAGAAAAAGAAAATAAAGAAACGATTTTTATTGAAATGATTTGTAATTGGCAGAAATTGTTTAGGAAATTGCGAGCAAATCATCATATTGAGCCATGACCGCCAAAAAAGCTTAAGCGACATATTTTAATCTACTGCCTACGATCGTAAATAATCGATCGAAAATTATGTCGCTTAAGCTTTTTTTTGGCTGTTATGGCACGATATGCTGCATATTTATCCCTTAAATTTTAATGTTATTTTACATACCTTGTAATTAGTTCAAACTCTTTGCTAGTTCAAATAGCTTTAATTTGACAATTTTTTTTTTTTGCTTTAAAACAATTTTCTACTTTGCATATTCTGTATTCTTCAATGCCATATTATTTTCAATCATCTCATGTCATAGTATTTTTTTTTTGCTTTATGCATATGCTTTAAATATTGTTAGCTTAAAACCGCCTTGAAATATGCAATGATAATAAACGATAATAAAGTTGCAGCCTGTCCCTCGATGACGACAGAAAACGTTCGTTCGGTTATTTGTATTGAAAGCAAAAATAAAATTGTCTTATTTTATTGTTATTTTCAATGCAATTTGGCCTTCAAACTTTGGCAAGTTCATACCGACATGATTGATTTTACGGTTCCGTACACCAAAGATGAAACAACAAATATATCAGAGTTAAAAATTAATGGGGGTTCTAAAGCGAGCAACGAAACATGTTGAATTCCTAATGTAATATACAGACAACAATACATATGTATAGTTGCAATTTTCAAAGTTAGTGCAGTTTTATGCGGACTATAACAATTAACACGGAAATTTAAAAAAGTAAAGGTTATTCTCTCAATTAATGAAATTTCCACAACCTGCTGTATCTTGAAAACCGTAAGAGGCAAACTTTTAAAATTTTCATACAGGCTAAAACTTAAAAAAACAAAAATTAAAAAATCGCCAAAAACTGAAAATCTTAAAAATGAAAAAAAACGCTTAAATAAAAAATTTCACCAAAAATAAAATAAATCGCTAAAATGCCAAAAAATCTCTAATCAGAAAAGATAAAAAATAGCCTAAAAACCGAAAAAACACAAAAAAAACTGCCATAACTAAAAAAACGGCAAAACAAAAAAAAAAATCGCTAAGGCTAAAAACCAGCCGAAAAAATCACCAAAAATTCAAAAACGTCGTCTAAACGAAAAGAAAAGCACCAAAACTAAAAAAGCGCCAAAACTATAAAAATCACCAAAACGAAAAAAGCTCCAATACTAAAAAAATCTCTAAAACCAAAAATACGTTTTGAAAAACAAAATCGCCCAAAAACCGAAAAAATCGCTAAAACGAAAAAAAACGTCAAAACTAAAAAAGTGTCAATGCAAAAAAAATTACCAAAAACTGAGGAAAAAATGTAATGAACCCTTTGTGTGCGAGACAAAGTCTTTACGCCGAATTTATTATTGTTTGATTTTTCTGTCGCCTAAATTATGTTGGCAATAATAACTATAACAATAAATTGAAAAATAGGCTCATTAGAGTGAAAGCCAAAAGCTATTGTTATTTTTTTTTTATTTTTTTCCAATGGCAGCAACATTAAAATAAATAATTTATTGGACATTACGATTCCGGGTTTTTATTTGATAACTTTTAAAAAACATGACTATTCACATGAATATAAAAAAGCGTTAAGTGACTACATTATTTTAGTTGGCAAAATTGCCAATGACTAGCTTGTAAAGTTGAAAGTTTTATGCTTCTTAAATAACTCGGAAGTGAAACAATATTTTGAAGATTGTTTTTCCTTGGCTCAGAAAATATTCAGGCATGCGTGTGCATTATTACAGAGAATTTAAGCTTTCCCTTTTCGCTTATTAGCATTATACTTTTTTTTTTAGTAAAAGTAGTTTAATTAATAGTTAATTACTGGGTGTAGCCGAATACTTAATAAGCTTCTTTAATGTTAATGTGTAGATATTTGCAAGTAATCTTTTAACAGTTCCAGCAAAAATGTTTTTTAGCCAAATAATAAGAGTAGTAACTCAATATCAGTAAATATATCGTTACCTGAAATGAAAAATGACGTAACTACACTTGTTTTTTAATTTTATTAGAGCGACAAAAAGCTAAATAAAATTATTCAAGTGACTGAAGTATTAAGTTTCTTTATTTTCATTTTTATTTCTATTCATTTTTAACTGAAAAGGGTTTGAAAGTTTGTAGGGACATTTGTTACAATGTAAGGTATTTCCGCAGGAATGTAAACTTTTTGTAGCGTGCGACACCAAACACATATGATATTTTGTTTTCATAGAAAACTTGAACTTTTTTTAATCTTTATATATTTTTGTAGGCCGTCAGCAGCTCACAAGCTTACACAAGCTTATTGCTTGCTGTCGCACGCGACAAAAAAGTGGAAGTTCTCGTTTAAATGCCCTTATATATATTTTTTTTTCATTTAAGTTTTAGGCCTTAGTTTATATTATATATCAAATTTTATAAGTGTCAGTTAAAAGCATTAAGTTATGCAACAAATTTAATTTAATATTCATTTATTAAAAAAATAAATTTTATATTTATACAACACAAATTATTTATTTTTCATGGCTCGTTTATAGAAGAACCAATTTAATTGCAATGCATGCATAAACATGCATAAATAATGCACACTTAATTAACTTTCTTAATTGCTGAACTTCAACAGCAAATAGTTTTGCTAATTAAGGGCAACATTAAGCATTCATTTTATCCTGGCTGCTGATTAACTATACACATATCAGCAATTTAACTCAACACATTTAAATCCACAAACAAACAAGGCCAGCAAGAAACACTAAGGGCCATTATTACAACTCAAAGATAGTTAAAAGTAGGATTTTATCGGATGCATAAAAAGCTTTCAATTGTTGCAAATTGGATTTAACTTACCAGGTAGGATAAATTTGCCTATAATTTATCGCTCACTTTAGGTTAAAGTAAAATTTTGCAAATAACAAAGTTTTTATAGGTCCGATAAAATCCTACTTTTAACTATCTTTAAGTTGTAATAATGGCCCTAAATGTAATTATCATTAAACATTTTTTGTTACGCTTCTTTCTTTTCATTGACACTCTAGTAAAACATTAATATGATAAGAAACAAGCCTAGAGTTCAATAGGCAGCAGCGACATTGGCAAGCAAATTCTTAATACTATTATTCGCTTTTATTTTTATTTTTTTTGCGTTTTTTAAGTACTGGTTCATTAAGAAAAAATTTTAAAGTAGACATTAGACGTATAGAAGAATTTATAGTTGCATCACAACTGCAGTTGAACACTTTTACTAGAGAAGGGTAAAAAAAACAGCAAAACCACTCACAGAAAGAAAGAGTGCTTAATTAGCCAAAATATTAGACAGCCAGCGTTACAATTGAACTAACCGTTTAAAACATTAGTATTGGTAACTACACTCAGGCAAAAAATGCTGCAACCTAATTCAATAATTTTCAATAATTTAATTGAAAATTATATTGATAAACATTAAATCAATTTTCAACTTTGAATTTTATGAATTACATGGAATCAATATTGTTTTAAAGTTGAAACACTTTATTTTAATATATTTTTTTTTTCATTAAATTCTTAATTAAGTTAAAATTTAAATAAAAAAAAAATACTGACTTAATCAGAAACATATTAAAATCTATATGGCAACACTTAAAATGAATGTTTAAATCATATCATATATATAAGACGACAACATTGTTCTATAAAAATTTAATATTAATTCAATAACGAAAAATATTATTTCTATATTGTTGGGCATTTTTAAATTAATATTGTTTCGCATGAAAATGAACAAAATTTCAATATTGCTAGAGTTTTAGTTAATTTTAATTATTATTGTTCGAACTTCATTTGTTTCTATATTTATGATTTGATCAGGCTAAAGTTTCTTGAGACGTACTTACTTTTTTATATGGCAACTTATTCACGTAATCGATTTAATCTAAAGAATTCATTTTCCTTATTTAGCAACTTGTACATCTTTTTTTTTTTTTTTAATTTAAGGTAATGTGATTTGTAAGCGAATAATGAATTTTGGTAATCAGAAAAGTAAGTCATTATGTGGCAAGTAGTTCTGATGGTAATGTGTAATTTTTTGCTGGGAAGCTGTGTGTGGTGTAAGTTAATGTACGAGTAGATTTCTGCTTTATATACGCAACTTTTATTGCAAATGGAATATGCGAATTGTTTTGATTCATCATATTACAATTTGTCGAAAGTTTTTTGTAGAGTTTCGTTAATGTTTCTTATTAATTCAATATGGTTTTCTATTGATTTTAAATTGTTTTTTTCTCCAGGTGTATGCGTATATATAAGATTTTTTACTCTAACTAAATAAATTGGATTTAAAAAAAAAGAACTCTAGAATATTTTTAGACTACATAAGCGGGCCTAAGTGGGTTTGTTTTAAAATTATAAAGGGTGTTTTTTTTACAGGTATACAAGTTTCAGTTGGCAACACTGCATAGGTTCTCTGTGATTCCTTGCTTCGATCTCATCTCGGAAAAAACTAAAGTGTTATTTTGCCCCCATCTTATATAAAGTTACGCCATCTTTTCAGTGAACGCTTTCGGATGACATGGACCTCGTTTTTTTTTGACGAAAATCGATTATTTACGATCGCCAATGATCGATTTTGGTCGCTTAAGCTTTTTTTGGCCTAGAACGATGGGCCAAACACCAGAACGCTGATGATGAAGGTGTGTTGTTCTCTACTGCTAGTGTTTGTTATAATAATTTAAAAAAATTTTTTTGAGATCAATTTGATCCTTAAAAATTATTACATGTAATTTGGCTTACGAACTTTACCATAATAGAAACACAAACAGAGAAAGAAATAAATTCGAACAAAACATTTTATTTTTGATTATTTTTAATATAAAGCTCTGTAACTCTAAAGCAGAGACAAGCAAAAGGCCGCCGTGGGCACTTCGTTATGCTCTCACTAACACATAATTAATATAGAGATGTATGTGTGTGCCTGATTTTGCTCTAAAGAAACACTGTTTACTAATTTCCGTTTCTTTTGTTGGCATCTTCTCTCTAAAAACAATTGATCCCCTTTGTTTTTAAGGCCATATCGTGTCATAACTGCCAAAAAAGCTTAAGCGATAAAATTTTCGAACTTAATTTTTTGACGAAAATCAATTATTTGCAATCGTAAATAATAGTTTTTCGTCAAAAAAATCCAAGTTCAAAAATTTGTCGCTTAAGCATTTTTGGCGGTTATGGCTCGATATTAAGCTAATAATACAAATTGTGTTATGTAACAATTGTCTTTGAATTGGTCAATAAAGTTATTATTGTCAAGCTGCTGGGCCACTGAGGAGAATGAAAAGTTAGGGATATAAAAATTAACTGAAAAAGTTACAAAGAGAATAGAAAAGCAAAAAAAAAAAAAGAAGAAAAATAAATAAAATGACTTTTAAATGTTTAAAGTTTGCAATAGCATAATAAAATTATATTCAAATGATTATTTTAACAATAACAACATTTTTTAAATATTTAAATATAATGAAGCATACTTTAGGGATAACTAAAATAAGTGAGACGTACAGAAATATTTCTTTAAAAGATATGAAATCAATTGAGCAGAAAAGAAAATTGTTTTCTTTTACGCATGCAATTAAAAAGTTGAAGAAATTTAAGGAAAAAATAAATTTGTAAACATATTTAAATTCCTTGCAGCAAATGGTAATGGTAAAACTGTATTGGATGCAGCCTTTTTTTAAGATAAGCAACACTCATGCAATGAAATTCATTGCTACTACTACCATTACTGGGTGTTATCATCTTTAGGAAAGGTATAGTGGTGAAGGAAGAGATAGAGGAAAGCTTCATTATTTTAAAACTGCTTTTGTGTACGTTTTTTTGATAAGGCAGTGCTGCAGCGCCTCTGGTGTAAGTGAGACGCATTAAATTTTCGAAACTGTGCTTAGTAGCCATTTTATTGGTCATTTTAGTTCGTCGATGATTCTGCTACACAATGACGACGAAAGAGGGTGCTCTAATATAACATAAGGATTAGTAGCTGAGGCCCTTAAAAATATACTTTCTTCTATTTCTTAATTATCCCCATACTGTCACATTTTGTTCGCCATACATTTATGGAAGTTTATAATTTATTTTGTTTATTTTCTGTCGCTCTTCGTTTTCTAAGTTTCTTAAAATTATGACATACTCCACTGAAGTGAAAATATGACAAAACTTCTTTGTAATTATTTTCATTGCATATCATTTACTTATTTTGTTAATTAGATATTTTGTTTAAAAAAATGTTTTAACAAATTGTTTGAAATTAAAGAGAACAAAAATTCTTTTATATATATTTTTATACATCCTTACAAAAATCTTATGTAGCAAAATAACAAAGAAAAATAAACTTTACTAAGCCATACTTTTGTTCTTTTTGTTTAAAATAACTACAACAAAATAAATTATACCAAGAAAATATATGGCTTCTATTGTATTTCATAAGACGGCTGGCTGGCTGTCTTATTTGTTTGTCATTTTTTACATTGAGAGCCACTACAGTTTGTTTGTTTGTTTTGTGATGAAGTTTAATTTTTAGAGAATATAACATAAAATACTAAATATTCTTAAAAAAAAAATAACAAAAGCTATTCAATTAAAATTTCAAGAATATGCTCGTAACAGAAAATAGTATTCTAGAGAATCAGGAAATAGAAACAGTTCTAGAAAAATATATAAAAGTCTCTTCAATTAAAATTTAAAAAATTTGCAGTAAATTTTTTTATATAATTTTTTGTTAAGTGACGTGTCTTAATACTCTAATTTATTTGTGCTGATTGCAGCTTACAAAGTACATTCACTTTAACAAAAAGTTCTTTATAGAAAACACTCTTTTGTAGCTCTGATTTTCATAATATCGTTTTTTTCATGCTTTATAATTTTGTTAAAACTTTTTTCGCTTTGTTTATCAATGCTTTGGGCCAATTTTTGCAAAATCATTTTTTTATATAATACGAAATTTTAATGAAATGTGTGATGTGGAAAAAATGTTTTTGGGTTGAGAAAAGTAATTTTCAAATTGGTACTTTTCTAAAAAGGCACTCTTTGTTAAAAGTAATTTTTGTGAAAAAATTTTGCTTTTGAAAGGTGCTTTTTATAAAACGTACTTTTTGTAAAAGGTATTTTTTGTCGAGAGTACCTAATATAAAATATATTTTCTGGAAAAGGTACTTCATAGTAAAAGGAAGTTTTTGTAAAAGGAGGTTTTTTGAAAAGGTACTTTTTGTAAAAGGTACTTTTTGTCGAGAGTACCTAATATAAAATGTATGTTCTGGAAAAGGTACTTTTTGTAAAAGGAAGTTTTTGTAAAAGTTACTTCTTGTAAAAGGTACTTGTTAAAAGGTACTTTTTGTAAAAGGTACTCTTTGTAAAAGGTGCTTTTTGTAAAAGGTACTTTTTGTCGAGAGTACCTAATATAAAATGTATTTTCTGGAAAAGGTACTTCGTGGTAAAAGGTACTTTTTGTAAAAGGTACTTTTTGTAAAAGGTGCTTTTTGTAAAAAGTACTTTTTGTAAAAGGTACTTTTTGTAAAAGTTCCCTTTTTAAAAGATTATTTTCATGAAGTTTATTTTTTTCAAAAAGTAGTTTTCCATAAATACCTTTTCAAAGAAAACTTTTAAAAAGTATTTTTTCAAATAGTATTTTTCAAAAATTACTTTTTCAAAAACTATTTTTTCAAAAAGTAATTTTTCAAAAAGTGTTTGTTAAAAAAGTATTTTTGCTAAGGTACTTCTTCAAAAAGTGCTCTTTCAATAAGTATTTTTTCAAAAACTATTTTATTCAAAAAGTGATTTCAAAAACTATTTTATTCAAAAAGTGATTTCAAAAAGATCTTCTTCAAACAGTATTTTTGCATAAAGTACTTTTTCAACAAGTACTTATTCAAAAAATATTTTTCCAAAAAGTACTTTCTCAAATAGTACTTTTCAAAAAGTACTTTTTCAAATAGTACTTTTCAAAAAGTACTTTTTCAAATAGAACTTTTCAAAAAGTACTTTTTCAAATAGAACTTTTCAAAAAGTACTTTTTCAAATAGAACTTTTCCAAAAAGTTCATACATATATAGAAGTTACCTTGGGCAAGAGATGCCTTGCATAACATGTACTTTTTATATAATGTACCTTGTATGCAAGATATTTTTTTAAAAAGGTACTTTAAGTAAAAGAAAATTGTAATGAAAAAAGACACCTTCTTATTAAAAAAATATTTCATAAAAAAGTTTATAAAAAAACGACACACTTACTGACCCAAGATTTGATTGGCGATGAGAGCATTATAAACGGCGAACTTTCGTCACTATCTTCGTACATCGAGGAAGCTGTAGCTGTAGACAGCAAGAAAATATTGCAATCAAATTCGATATATAAAAAATATTACACTTTGTTAAAGATCTTATGATTTAAATTACTTTTTCCCTGACTGGTTACTTAGTTCATTCTGACTCTGCATTCACTACAAATGAAGTAGAAATGCTACTCAAATAAAAAGAAAATAAAAAAAAAATATTGAAAGAAATAATACTCTTAGACAAACTGATGCTGCTACTTGAAATTTTAATACATATATAATTTGTAAAGCTCATGCCAATGAAGGTGCTTTTCTTGCTATTCATGATAAATATAATAGTAACTATTAGTGCCGAGAAGGGGGTACCACGTTTTCTCCATTACTTTCAGTGACAGAGTTTGTCGTTTTGTTTTCTGTGGCAGTTTTTTCTTCTTCTCTCTAGTTCTTATTTCAGTTAAAATTGTTAAAATATAGTTGGTTGTACTTAAGCGACACTTGTGTCTGGACTATTAAGTATAAATTTTTAGTACAACAGTTTTTAGTTTTAGACAGGAACACAGCAAGGAGTAACTAATAAATAAATGAATGCCAGCAATCTTGTGGTGGTTGGTGATGCTGGTTGATGTTTGTTTTTTTTTCTCTTCCATGATGTTTTCTATTATTTTTAAGTAGTATTTGGCGTAGAGAAATTTACAATTTAAATTTTGATTTTAATTTTAATTTTATTTCAGTTACTTTTTCTGTCATTTGCTACTCTTTTTCTTTTCTTTTTGTTAGGAAATGGAAAACTCGCTGTTGCAACTGATGTTTTTATTAGTTTGGACGTGTTTGTCTGAATTTATATTTTTTACATTTCGTTTTTATTTTTATTCCACCACCGTTGGATAATTGCTATTTTATGTGTGAATTACATTAATTGACACTATTTAGAACTTTAATTATATTTAAGAAAAAAAGAAATGAATAAATAAATAAAATGCCACACCAAATAAACTGCTTTAAGCAGAATTAAATATCTTTAAAAGTTTAAAAATGAACTCGTCTCAATTTTTAAAATTGGTGAAATTGCAGTATTTTTTTTTAGTTCTTAGTAGACATTTATTAAGAGATCTTGATATTTGAAATTGAATGCTGGTACTTTACAATGTTGTTCTAAACTTGATTTATAAAGTTTTTAAATCTTTCAATACACATTTGTTTTATCTATATATATGTATATAAAAATTAATCAAATTTTTTGGCACTGCATCACGAGTGAATGGCTGGACCAATACAACCCATTCCTTTTTTGTTCTGTTTATTATTGTCTGGAGAAGAAGAATATGAAAGAAAGAATGAAGGCAATTGCGTGGAACAGGGTAAAACGAGAAAAAAATTTGCGATTGGTATTTTTTCTGTTTTTGATCAAATTGGTATAAATTCAGTTTCAAGTCTACTCAGTTTCTTTCTGGATGCGAACGAAGGCGCAGGCAAATTCTAGTTAATAATAATATGTATACATATTTTAAAAGACTTCAAAAGGTTTCGTAAAAATAACTACACACATACATACATACTTACTCATATTATTCTATGGCGTATGATTAATATTAAAATTAGCTAGACAGTGTTACCGTTGGAATTTTTTAAAAAAGTGGCACAAAAATTCGATAAAAAACATAAAGTCAGACTAAAAATCGTTTATTTGGGAAGAAAAGTAGATTATCTGAGCATGAAGATTTTAATTTGTGAAATACATAAAAAAAATTAAAAAACACATACACTACAACAGCATGCATGCGCAATGAAGTGTTTGTGCCAGCGGTTTGGTCGTGTATGTGCGTTTTGTTTGATTGTACGGTTTGCTGTAGCGATGTCAAGTAGATTTTGATATTTTGCTCATGGTACCATCTTGCTTGTGTTGTATATGGTGAAATTAGCTCAGTTGAGCAAAGTTGTCATGGAGTAAACATACATTTAAGAAGTATAATTTGTTGAAACATAGTTTGTTTCAATGGAAAACAGAATTTTAGCACTTAAGTTATACTAGCTGCTAATTTTAATAAAATACCAATAATAATTGCAGCAAAAACTGTGTGACAATTCATAACCTCCCTTCCCGCAATTTTGTATGAAATGAATATTGTACCAGCTTGCTGGTATGTTGTGTGGTTCCAGCATGAATACTCAATCGCTTGATTGTGCGTGTATGCTGTTGTAGTGTATGGGCCGCTTTATTCACTCGTGGTTAAGCATGTATATATATGCATTTCATTTTCACATTTTGAAGTCTACTGATGGCTTGGTAAAGTGCTTATTCTATTAAATTTAAAGTAATAAATAGTTGAAGGAAAATCTACTTGAAAACAAAAAAAAAAAAAAAATACCACGGAAACACGTTTTTATAATTTATATGAAATTAGGTACACAATTTCTAAATTCATGTATTACCTTACAATTTCTTGGAAATGTATGCTTGTTAAGATTTGAACTTATTTTGATTTAATAACTTTCTTACGCACTGCGTGTTTTGAGTCAATTGACAATTTTATTTCATTTGTAGAAAATTACAATTTCGTTCCGTAAATAAAGTTGCCGGATTTTACCCCGGATAAAGAAGATTTTTCAGTTTCAGTAAATTGATAATATTTCCTTTCCTGAATTACTGTAAGACCAAAAAGACAATATCTTACCGTCTCGTGCCCTCAATGTGGAATTTATATTCTCATAAAATGCGAGTAGAGTTACTTACAAACTTATTCTCCAATCGCATAAAACATTACAAACATAAAACTTCTAGTGTATGAAAAAAACAAAAATAATTTTTGAAAGTTGTTTTTGTTTTTGATACAAATTTTAGAGCTGCATGTTTTTGTATTGTTTATGTTAAATTTTATTTATTTAGCCCTTCCATAGATTTTATATTTATTTGATATGAGATTTGGAGATTTTTCTAACTACAGCAGAATAAAATCATCTGGCAGCCCTGATTATATAGAATATACGGCCTCGCGTTTCCTGGTTAAAAATTAACTAAGTTGTTTCATACTCGAGTGCGTGATTTAATTATTATTTGATTAATTTTCACAATTCAACTTTCATACGCACTACGTATTGCGGGAAAAGCATGTGCTTAAACGTCTTGCATGTGTAAAGGCAGGTTTTGTTGTATATTTTCTTAATTAAAATTTATATTTTTTAATCACAAATATTATAATCTCTCAGCCGCTTTTTGCAGACCATTATTTTGTATGTTGTGCTTGATTAGATAAGATCTATAAGACTTGTTGAAATAAAATTAAGAAAAAAAATAATAATATACAAAAATAGCTGTAATGAAATGTTGCTAAAAAAAGAAAATTAAAGCCACACTAAAAGTCAAAAATAGTTAATGGCGTTTTCCTTTTTCCGAAAAAAAACAAAAGTTTATTTTTCCCTTTTTTATTATATTTTAAATAGAGAGTAGTATTACGCCGACAATTAATAAATATGCCTTCTACTGTAAAATTTCTTCTTCAGGAAAGTGTGCTGTGACACAGTTCACTTTTTCTATAGAACAGTGTGCTGTGAAACCGGCATCTTTTTCCTATAGACAAGTGCGCTGTGACACCGGCAACTGCTGTGATATAGTAAACATTTTCTGTACAAAAGTGTGCTGTGTCACAGTTATATTTTTCTATAGGAAAGTGTGTTGTGACACAGTTAACTTTTTTATAGCAAAGTGTGCTGTGACATAGTTAACTTTTTATTTAGAAAAGTGTGCTGTGATAACGTTAATTTTTCCTATATAAAAGTGTGCTGTGACACCGGCAACTTTTTCTTATAGGAAAGTGTGCTGTGACACCGGCAACTTTTTCTTATAGGAAAGTGTGCTGTGACACCGGCAACTTTTTCCTATAGAAAAGTGTGCTGTGAAAAAGTTAACTTTTATCTTATAAAAAAGTGTGCTGTGACACAGTTAACTTTTTATTTAGAAAAGTGTGCTGTGATAACGTTAATTTTTCCTGTAGAAAAGTGTGCTGTGACACAGTTAACTTTTTCTTTTTTGTAAAAAAGTGTGCTGTGACATCTTTAAGGACTAAAAGTGAAGAGCAAAAATTTTGGAGATTATCGTGGAGATTATTGGAGATTTTGCCCCACTAGCAGTAACTATGGGGCAGTTGTGGCCCTTTTGTCTTTTTTTCAGCCCCAAGTCGCTCCTGTTTGCTGGGTGATTAATTTTTGTTGCGATACTCACAAAATTAGGGACTCTAGCATATCGAATTTCATATATGCCCGATTATCACTTTGTGCCATAACCGCCAAAATAGCTTAAGCGACATAATTTTCGAACTTCAATTTTTGACCAAAATCGATTATTTGCGATCGTAAATAGTCGATTTTCGTCAATAAAACGAAGTCCAAAAAATGTGTCGCTTAAGCTATTGCCGGCAAATTAAAAGAAAAATATTTACTTTTAGTTAATTTTAATTATTATTCGAACTCCATTTGTTTCTATATTTGTGATTGAAATAAGATGAATCAAAACAATTCACACATTCCATTTGCAATAATACTAAGTATATAAAGCAGAAATCTACATCTACTGACACCACACACAGTGGACCAAACACAAAAGAACGCTGATGATGAAGGTTTAGTGGCCTTCGAAAACGGCTGGCTGTTCCGTTCAACTATGTGTTGTTAGTCAGAATATTTACAACAGACTTTGTTGTTATTTGTTCATTAATAATTATCACATGTAATTTGGCTTAAAAAGCAATACGAACCTTAGCCCGTTCAAATCACAAATATAAAAAAATATTTACATTTGGCAGTTGTGAAGCCCTTCATTTTGAAAGTAGGACAAGTAAACTGAAGTTAATAGTGTTTTTAACTAAAAACGGTAATATGCAAACATCGGCTTATCTCACTTTTACAAAATGCGGCGTGATAAAAAATTCCATAAATTCAAATTAAAAAAAAATTTATATTTAAAAACTCATTTCATTTCATTTTTAAAGTGAAAAAAAAATGAAGACAATGATAATTATAGACAAAACTTGCTTTTGCACACAATTGGCAAAAAAACGACTTATCTCACTTTTACAACAAACGGCTTAATAAAAACACTCATTACTTCATGTATATAAGAAAGACAAAACATCTCTAAAATGCTATTTCCATCGAATTTTGTTTTTTTTTGTTTAAAGGACCTAAATGGTGATAAGTGGCTCTTGGGTACAAAAATCGCACATTTTCACAACCGATCTAATAGTATAAAATTGTCCATTACTTAAGTATTCTTATACTATATACTTATTATGTATATATAACTTTAAGTGGAAAATTATTTTTACAAGTTCGGACTTAAAGAAACACATTTATTGAATTTGGTTTTGGTAGGCAGCGGTTCCAATTGTAATCGATGTGCAACTTTGGACACTACATTTATTGAAATTTTGTTTGAATGAATTAACGAGTATGATAAGGATCACAATGCACTGATGTTCAAATAATTTTTCATGTTTTCTAATAGCTTTGTCTTAAAATCTTTCGTTTCTGCTTGTCTAAGTAAGTTGTCTTTAAGGGAAAAAGTAATTGAAACCTTTTGTATTTTTCTTCTTATTTACACTTTCTTACATTCTTAAAATTTCGTTGTTTAAATATTAAAAAAATATAAATCACGTTTAATATATTTTTTCTATTTATTTAAAAAAGTATTGATTTATTATAAATTTTTTAAAAACAAACAGGCACGTGCTTTTCCGAAAAGAAAACTTTGAAATCTTTGGATTTTTTACGTTAAATTTCAATATAAAAGTTTTCTGTTTTCTTACTCTTGGAAGCCAATTAAAAACACACGTTTCAACACAATGACGGATTGACAACGACTAAATATTTTGCATGCAGACAAAAAAAGCTGAAACAATAATTTCGAATGTAAGAAAGTGTGGCAAGTGTGAGTGTGCGAGTGTTGTGTTGGCAAATTTTAGAGTATGAGTTTGCAAGGGTCATAAATAAATTAAAAAAAAACAACAACAAAAAAAAAAGAAAAAGAAGAAAACGAAAGTGTTGCTAACGTAATGTGCTGGCTTGCGTTGGTTTCTTTCCATAATTTTTTTTATATATATGATTTGCATGTTTTGACCAGAAATCAAAACACACAAAAGAAAAACGTCTTTAAGACTTGAAAACAAACGAAATTTTTGGTTACATTTTGGTTGTTTGGAGGAAAATTGTGTCAGTAAAATAGAACAAATTACTGCAAAACATGTAAGACTTTTTTTTTTTTGCTTTACAAACACACACAGCAAGTGTACAAATTTTTTACAGGATTTAATACTTTTGCCCTACAAAAAAAAAAACCCAAAAATTGAAGTTATGGAAGGGTGTGCGTGTGTGTTTAAGTGGTTTTTAGTTGATTGTTGGCGAATGTACATATAATATAACAAATAAACATCAAATTGTTTTAATGTTTATATTATTACTGTTGCTATATTTTGTGTATGTGTTTTTTTTTGTTTTTTGAAAATTATTTAACACTTAAGGGTTTGTAAGTAAAAAAACAAATTTCCAATGTTTAGTATGTTCCTTTTTACTTTTTTTACTGTTTACTTTCATTATAGCTTTTAAATAAAAAAATAATGCTAGGAAAACCTTGCCAGAGATTGCAAGTCTCCTAATAGAAACTAAAACTTCATAAAAAGTGTAAATAATAAATATTTATGTTATACATTTTTCACCCATACTTCATTTTATATATTAAAGAAATCTTAAGGACTTCATTAAGTTAAAAAAGAACAAAAGAGACCTGCATGTATGTATATGTTTAAAAAAATATATATATTATTTTTAAATGTACCTGTCGTTACCTTAATATAGAAAGACCCTCACTCATTATATTTTTTATTTTTTTTTGGAGATTTTTCCATTTTTCCATAAATTAAATGTTCTTCTATCAAAATATACAAAAAAACTCCATTTAACAAAAAAGTAAGTAATAACGACAGGCCTTTCTATATTAAGGTAGCGATATGTACATATATTAAAATAATTTTTTTTTTAAATTTCTAAAAAGTACTTTTTAGAATAGCACTTTTTTAAAAAGTTCAATTTTTGTAAAAGATACTTCTTGTAAAGTGTACTTTTTATAAGAAGCATTTTTAGTAAAATCTACTTTTTATAAAAGGACTTTTTTTGTAAAATGTACCTTTTGTAAAAAATTACTTTTAATGAAAAGCTTTTCTAAAAAATGTTTTTTATGAAACGTACTTTTTTATTTAAGTCATTTTTGTATAAAAAGTACTTTTAAAAAAGGTCATTTTTTTACTTTTTCATAAAAAGGACTTTTCATAAAAGGTACCTTTAAAAAACGTGCTTTTTATAAAACGTACTTTTTATAAAAGGTACTTTTTAAAACAAGGTACTTTTTATAAAAGGACTTTTCATAAAAGGTATCTTTGAAAAACGTGCTTTTCATTAAACGTACTTCTTGTAAAACATACTTTTTATAAAACATACTTTTTATGAAACGTAATTTTCATTAAACGTGCTTTTTATAATAGTACTTTTTATAAAAGGCATTTTTTACAAAAGGTACTTTTTGTAAAAGGTACTTTTTGAAAAAGGTACTTTTTATAAAAGTTACTTTTTCTAAAACGTATTGTTTATGAAAGGTACTTTTTATTAAAGGTACTTTTTATAAAAGGTACTTTTAGTGACAGGACATTTTTTTAAATACTTTTTATAAAAGATATTTTTTTAAAAGGTACTTCTTATAAAAGGTACTTTTTATAAAAGGTACTTTTTATAAAAGTTACTTTTTATAAAAGGTACTTTTTATAAAAGGTACTTTTTATAAAAGGTACTTTTTATAAAAGATATTTTTTATAAAAAGTACTTTTTATTAAAGGTTCGTTTTAGAAAAGGTACTTTTTATAAAAGGTGCTTTGTATAAAAGATATTTGTTTAAATGTATTTTTATAAAAGATACTTTTTATAAAAGATACTTATTATAAAAGATACTTTTTATTAAAGATACATTTAATATAAGGTACTTTTTATAAAAGGTACTTTTTACGAGCATAAAAGGTACTTTTTATGAATGGTAAATTTAACGAAATGCATTTTTTGTAAAAAGTACTTTTTATACATTTAATTTTTATAAATTTACTTTATTGATTTCCACTATGTATTTGGCACTTTTAAAGTGCCTTTTGTGAAAAGTACTTTTTATAAATTTACTTTCAATAACTGCCAATATTTGTAAAATGCGCTTTAAAGGTACTTTTTATAAATGATACTTTTCTAAAAAAGTATTTTTTTAAAGGGAAGTAACTCTCAGGCAGTGAATGCCTATTGCTTCTTAAGGAAAGATATAGTAATAAATAAGATTAATGGTGAAGGAAGGAAGGAAGGACTCTCTTTTCCTAAAAGGTACTTGTTACAATTTTAACAAAGACAAATGTTATTAAAAATTACTGTTTCGAATTTTTTTAGTGTCACTTCGGCGTCAAAAATTCAAATATCCACTGTGCTCCAACTTATTTTATTCGTTTGCTTTTAATAAATTTGCGAAACAAAAGCTCTATCTAAATCCTGTAGATATTCTTTCAAGCCATATGCCTTAGGTGTAAAGCTCTTATAATCCACAAAATTGTATTTAAAATGCATCCATGAATACTCTGCTACTGAAGCAATTGAAACATATTTCACCTTCCTTTGTATGCTGTTAAACAATTTAGGTATTTTTTTGTTCATTATTGCTTTATTCATATAAAAATTTTGGACTGTTACTTTAAGCTGGGTTTTTCATTATTTGAATTTGTTTTTTTTTTTGTATTTTATTTCTTTTGAGAGTGCCTCTGTATGTGACTTTCTTTATTTATATCGTGCTACTATTATATTTATTTAAAAATTCAAATATTCATGCTCGAGAAACAAAAAATATCTTTTTAAAAAGAAGTTACTTAAACCAATACAGCTTTTTGCCAAGATCCCATAAGTTGTGCTTCTTGGTTTGCTTGATTTGATACAGTGTACTAAAATGATGTTTATTTGATCAAAATACTTGTAAGGGATTGATGGAAGGATAAGAAACTCAAAATATCGTATGCTGTTGTTGTTTAGCTGTAGTCGAAAATTTACGGAAACTTAAAAAAAACACATTTCAACTTCAAACATATTTAGAAAAATCTGCTACATTCTTAAAAGGAACAACCTTGAATATTTTTATCGCTCCTAAAAGTATGCAATTTTTTATACTTTTGCTCAGATCCTTCTACGATGTATTTTCATGTTCTTTTCATAATTTTTATTTTTTTCCGCTCCTTTTTGGCTGCAACAAACTACAGTGTTTTAATTTTTTATTATTTCCTTCGGATTTCTTTCTCTTTACTCACCTTAAAACAAACATTTTAAAAATTTCTGTTTTGCAAAATTGCTTGAAGAAACTTATGGCATTTATGTATTTACATACACTCGTTTGTGTATAGACACTAAGGCCTCGTTTTGCTCAAGAAAAATTTTAAAATTTGTTTATAGAATTTTTTTTTATTAAGATGATTTAATGCACAGTAAGTCAAACAAATTTGAAAAAAAACAAAGTTATTTGATGATATGGATACCATTTCTGTTCACTTATGCTACCACCACCTCCAATACTACTACAGCAATTGCTGCTAACACTGTTAAATGTTATTTTTTTATTTCAATATTTATCACACCAGCACTTACTTTTCCTTTTTCCTTCACTCTATATATTAAGTATAAAATTTTTTATTTGCCTTAGCTTTTGGCTTATGCACTGACTACTTGCTGGTGTGTAGCAAGCAAGTGGCTTATGAGACGTATTTATTACTATTTCTTCTCTATGACTTGCTTTGACTTTGTCTTTAAGCAAGTCCATGTGGACTTTGTTGTTGTTGTTTGTGGCCTTTTTTGCATAAATATGCTGGAAAAATATTTTTTTCCATTATTTGTATGGGTTAACTTGCAGGTATATTATTTTTTCAATACTTTTTGGATCAGCCACCATTGGAGGTTTTATGTTTGTTCGTAATTTTTCAAGTAGTTTTCCTTGTTTAATTGGTTTTACTTTCATTTTATATTTATGAGACTTTCCACTGCTGCTCTAAATTCCTTTTGTTGTTATAGTTCTTTTTCCCTGTAATTTTAATGTTGTAATAATGGTTGTTATTTTTGTTGTTTATCAAGTTTTTCTTTTAAAGCCTGAACTTTGAATGGCTTCTATTTATTTATTTAATTATTATTAAAGATAGTATAAAGGGAAGATTTGAGATGTTTAATTCAAAATAATAAATAGAAGTATGTATATATGTATATATGAAAAAAGTATTTATTTCAAAAAAGTACTTTTTTAAAAGTACATTTTAAACAAAGAACTGCTTCAAAAAAGTAGCGTATAAAAGAACTGCCCTTAATTTGAAACGTGTTTCCATCATGATACGTGAAATTCGGTTGATCGGCTATGCGCCATCTTCAGTGTTTTATTAAATATTCAAGCGACGGAAAATCTTTGCAAATTAAAGCAAACTCTTTCAGAAGCAGAATACATTACATCAAAAAAGGAATTTTTAAAATTTAAAATTTGTTTAAAAAAATTTTTAATTCAAAGATTGAAAAAAAGATTTTATTGTAAAAGGGTTCTTTATGATAAACTAAATTTTGAAAAAAGTACGTTTTGGAAAAATTACCCTTTGAAAAAGTACCTTTTAAAAAAAGTATATTTTGAAAAAAGCACCTTTTGATAAAATCACATTTTTAAAAAGGACCATTTTTGAAAAAAGTACTTTTAGAAACAAGTATATTTTCAAAAAGTACCTTTTACAAAAAGTACAATTTGAAAAAATAAGCAGAATACTCTACATCAAAAAGCAATTTTTAATATTTATTTTTTTTTTAAATTTTTAATTCAAATTGAAGAAAAGATTTTTTTGTAAAAGGGATCTTTTGATAAAGTAGATTTCGAAAAAAGTACGTTTTGGAAAAATTACGCTTTGAAAAAGTTCCTTTTAAAAAAAGTATATTTTGAAAAAAGTACCTATTGATACTGAGACTTATTCATTTCATTAATATATAATTTTTTATTTTTTATATAATATAACATATAATTTACATTCTGTAGCTTTAAGTGACTATTAATATAATTCTATAGATATATGTATAATTGGCCTTTAGGCTTCCTATGTATCGGATTAAAATAAATAAATAAATAAATAAATTTTTAAAAGGACCATTTTTGAAAAAAGTACTTTTAGAAAAATTTATTTTTTTTGAAAAAGTACCTTTTAAAAAGGCACATTTTTAAAAAAGTATCTTTTCAAAAAAGTACCCTTTAAATGAGTACCTTTTTAAAAAAGTACCTTTAAAAAAATTACCTTTTAAAAAAGTACCTTTTTAAAAAACTGCCTTTTGAAAAAGTACCTTTTAAAAAAATACCTTTTCAAAAAGTACCTTTTAAAAAAAGTAACTGATATAAAAGCATCTTTTAAAAAAGTACTTTATAAAAAAATTATCCTTAAAAAAAATTGTTTTAATTTTTGTTTTGGGCAAAGGTGCTTTTTTGACAAAATGAAGCTCGTGAAGGAAGTATCTTGTGAAAAAATTACTTTATAAAAAAATTAACTTTACAAAAGGGCGCATTGAAAAAAGTACCTTTTAAAAGGCATGCTTAAGAAAAGTACAAAAAAGCACACTTTGAAAAGTACCTGTTGCAAAAAGTACTTTCAAAGAGTCGACATCGATATACCTCCCCCTTCCCCATCTATCGAAATAGTTTTTTTTTTTTTTTTTTTTTTTTATAAAAGTACATTTTGTGAAAGTTAATTTTTGAGGAAATTATGTTTTAAGGGTTTCTTTGAAACAAAAAGATATAAAAACCTTGATAGAAAGAGAATTTAACTTGTCTCAAATTTTTTATTTATGTAAAAAAATGCCTTTTCAAAATATGCATAATGAAAATTGTTTCGTTTACTTGATTCTTTTGGTAGAGCCGAGGAGGATTATACTCGTACATACAATAATAAGAAGGAAAGTGTACTTTAAATGCTTTTCGACATTGTTTTATAGTTTTTGCTACATTTTCACTACAAACTTTTTTTTAAATTAAATTTCATTATTCCTGCTATTGTTGCAGTATGGCAGAAATATCCTCTTGCTCATGTTTGCTTATGTGAAGTGTCTGTCTACATACGATTACTCGTAGAACAGACCGACATAAAATTTTGAAATCCATATGCACTATGAGATGTCCAGTTAAACATTTAATTTTTAATTTAAATGGGTATCAAAGTAGTATTGTGTACTATTGTGTACACTTGTACGAGTATTTAATGCATGTAAAAGTTTTAAGGAGTTCTGCAGTATGTTTGTGTGAGTGTTCGTCGTTCATATGCTAAAATGTGGTCTTGTATTGTTGTAACATGACACAAAAGCATATTTTTTTCAATTTACAATTATAACTTTTGGCTTTGTAATACAACTTGAGTTATTTATTGTTTAAAACAAGTTTAAGGAGTTTCCTAACTAGGGTTAGTTATACTTTACGAAATAGTTTAAAGAGTTGAGAAAAAAAAGTTATTAAATTATTCTGGTTGAAATTTAAAAGTTTTAAAGAATTAGTGATGTTTTTAAGGGTTTTTAATGGTTAAAAAACCTAAATTATAAAACCTAAATTTTTTTTGAAGGAGAAGTAACGCTCAGGTATTTACTGAGCCTACAAACAGACATGTATGTATTTATGTATATATGCGTGTTACCTGCTTTGTGTGAGATGTAGTGAGGAGAGTATCAAATGATGAATAAGTTTAACTCGTTTTGCAGCTCTGCTATTTTGCGTTTTTTATTTATTTATTTAATTACAACGCACTATGGAAAATTTTCCCAAAATTAAAAAAAAAAACTTCAAATTGAAAATTCGCAATTATTTTTGCTCTAATATATTAAATAACAAATTAAAGATATCTGTTTATATATTTTTGGTCACGTTGCTTTACCATTATGTTGTAATATATTTTCCATGCGTTTTCTAAATGAATGAACTAGTAGGGACTGTATGCAGTGAATACAAGGCAAATTTCAGATAAAGGCGAGTGAAAAGGTATTTTTTTTTTGTTTAATAAAAAAGAATAACAAAGAAAATAACCCTTTTTAGGGTTCCGCACACCAAAGGTGAAAAGGAATCCTATTGTTTTCACTACTATGTCCAATTGTCTGTCTTGTTGCTTGTCTGTCTGTCACAGGCTGTTTTCTCGTAAGAGCTATGGGGCTGCAATTGTCACAGAATATGTAAAACAAAACTTTAAAACGACAAATGTATGAGAGTAAAAAATTAAAGGGGGTTCTAAACCAACATCAAATTCTATTGAAATCCTAATATAATATATAGAAAATTGTATTTTATACACTTGAAATTTTTAAAGCTGGTGTATTTATATGCAGACTGCACCAATTAACACTCGAGTTAAAAAAAATCAAAATTGAAGGGTATTCGATCATTTAATGTAATTTTAACTTTGTGTAAAATCGATATATCTTAGAAACCATAAACTATAGAAAACATTAAAAAACGCTAAAGTTAAAAAATCCCAAAATGAAAAAAATTGAAAAATTGTAAAAAGCGCCAAAACCGAAAAAAACTCTAAAACGAGAAAAAAGTGCTGAAAAATAAAATAAATCGCCAAAAATTAAAAAACATCAAAACTAAAATAAATCCCAAGAACCGAAAAATTTCCAAAAACGTACAAAAAACGCCAAAACTAAGAAAAATCACCAAAACTAAAAAAAATCACCAAAACCCAAAAAATTCTCATAATGTACTTAAAAATGTTTAAGAATTGTCTACATCAGGTATACGATATCGATTATATAGGCTAAAGTTCGTATTTCCAAAAACGATCTGAAAGCGACAAAGCAAAAATGCTAAAAATAAAAAAGACGCCTAAAACCGAAGAAAATCTCAGAAACGAAAAAAGCGACAAAACTAAGAAAAAATGCTGCAACTAAAAAAAAAACGCCAAAAACCACAAAAAGTTTACCTTTCGTGTGAACTTATTAAAAATTTTCGACAATTTCGATTTAATGTCACTTTGTCGAGTGTTTTGTGTGTGATTTAAAAAAACGGCGGAGTATAGTAATGATTTTCTTAATACAAATTTATAGTTTTGGAAAATAAAAAAAAAAATTAAAAATAATGTCGAAGGTGAGTGTATTATTAGTATTAGTCAAAAGTTGTCACGCGCGAGTTATATTTTTTTCGTGAGATGAAGTGATAAAAAATTTTATGACGTTAAGAGGAGGAAGTTTTAGAAAATTAAAAAAATTAAAAATAATGATGAAGGTGCGTGTATTATTAATATTAGTCAAAAGTTGTCACGCGTGTGTGATACAGTTTTTTTTTCTTTGTGAGATTAATGAAAATTTTGAGGATGTCTAAAAAATCATTTCAATCGGTTCTGCCGTTTGGTTGTAATTAATTATGGCCACAAAACGGGTAACATTTCCTAAAGTGCAGCGCCTCTGGTGTTAAGTAGCTACATTTTATTAGTTATTTTTACTTCATTGATCAATAGTTTTTTTGGATTTTTTTTTTGTGAAAAAAAATATATAAAATTTTACTTTATTGTTTGAAAAAGTTTATCTTCCTCTTTTATAGAAATTGTTTTTTGTTTATTTTATCATGCAAATGCATAAATAATATTAGATAAACAAAGCGTCAATACAATTTTAGTTCAGTTTACGAAATGTAAATTAAACAAAACCTTAAAAACAATAAATAATGCTTTAAATATAAATATTTTATTACCATAAAATATTTAATTAAATTTTTTTCTTCTGACAAAACTTGTGCATAAATTTATTTGAAATCAAAGAATGATTGCTTAAAGTAAACAATTTGCATGTAAATTTGCTGAAAATTTAATTTACAAATATTTAAAACAAGTAAAAGCACTTGCAATATAGAAATTATTAAAAATAAATTTTCAAGAGAATTATTTGCTTTGAAACAAAGCAACGTAAATTATTTGAGTTTATATGAATATGTAAAATGTAAAAGTTTAGAATTTAAGCATATAAATATCATTAAGAAAATGTTTAAACATATTTGCTGTGATAATCTGTTAAAGAAAGCACACACATACTTAATATAGATATTTAAAATAATTCATACACATAAAAGTTGTAGAGCTATACTTTAAAAATTATTTAAATTTCACTTAAAATTCGTTTCAAGAAGGAAGTTGTTGAATAAATTTAAAATTCCTGAGTTATGCTAATTCTGAGACGAGCGAGCGTTGAAAATTTACTCTATAACAAAAAAAAAAAAAAAATTGTTGTGTCTGTTGATTCCTTTGGCATGGTGTCAATTAATTAACACTTGAAATTTTCCTTGAAATACAGAATATTTTATACTCTTTTGTTGTTGTTTCTCTTCACTTTCGTTTGGTAAATTATTCAGGTTTTTCTCCAGACATTTTACAGCAAGGCAGGGGAAGCTTAAAAGTGTTTGTATATTGTCTGTAAATTATTTGTTATGTTAAAGATAAATTTTGTTTTGCTTTCTGTTTTACATCTTTATGAAAAGGAATACAATTTAAGACAAGAGGGGGATAAATTAAATTTTCCTTTCAAGACTTTCGTATTCCTGGGTTGTGCAAAAGAATTTTAATAGAGAAAAAACATGCCACAGGATTCAATGTTTTCTAGCTTTTTCCCTTTCAAGTCTCAATGGAACATTTGTTTACAATATAACATCTTAAATAAAAGGTTTATATTGATAAAAGAGAGCAGTTGTAGAGAAACAAAGTTAAAATGCTTTAAGAAACACATATTTATTTGTTTTATAATAATAATTGAAAATCTTAATAGGGCATTTCAATTAAAATCTTTATGAAAATTTATAAGGCTTACAGCATGTTTTTTCTTTTAACATTTATCCCAATTTCTTATCCAAGACAAAAACTTTTGACTAAATTTTTTCTTCAATTACAACCAAGCAGCTGCAATGTAGCGAAGTCAAACACCTATTTAAGTACACAGGTTGACTTTTTAGTACACATTTTTAAAAGCCATAGTTCACAAAGTTCTAGTAGATTTCGACAAAATCTGGTGTTGGTGTAGATTTCTTTTTCGTATGAAACATCTACTAGATTTTGCCCGAAATCTCTATAATTTTTTTTTTGAAATTTAATATGATTTTTTTCCCATTTATTAAACAAAGCACTTCAAAATTCGTCCCTTTAAACTTGAACCAAAAACTACACTAACAACAACAACAACAACAGCAAAACAAATATGACAACCACATTACTAAGAAATAATTTATGAAAAAAAAGTACATATAACTTTATATAAATATTTGTGTTTGTACTTGTTCACTTCATAATAAATCTTCAAGGTAAACAAGTTAACTGCTAATCTCCCACCATTCCTGAAAGAAATGCATGTCAACATATGAAATTGAGTTACATGTAAAAATCATTTTTCTTCTTCTAAACAAAAAAAGTAAAATAAACTAATTTACTTGCTGCAAATTTCATTCATTCAGTTTTTTTCTCTCTTCTGCTGATGACTTTTTGTTCTAATAAAGTGATGATTTCACAAAAAAAAAAGTTGAAATGAAATTTTGTTTTCCTCACAAAACGGAAATCAGGTAACATGTATAACAGCAATTAAAGGAATACAACCTCGACCGATTTTTATCATTCTTCTGGTACTCCAGCTATTTTTGTGTACATACTCGTACGTTGTAAATTTAATTTGTTGTGTTTCTTTTAATGAAATATTTCTGTTAATTCATTCAATTGAGTTCTTGTTTTTTGTTTCTCTCCCTCATAAACAAAATAAAAATGTACAATAAAGTGTTGAAATATTATTTTTCTTACATTTTTATTACTTAATTTAATATTCTCAATATAATTTCCGTTTCCGCAAATATAACATTGTATAGTAAGTAGCATATTTCTTAAAACAATAAAAACAAATAAAATTAAAAGACTGAGAAAGAAATAAACCGTTAGCAGCGAAAAAAATAGAAACTAACCTCACTAACCTTTTTTCACCACACTCAAAACAAAAAAAGAGCTTTACTTACTCTAACACACACATGCACACACACACGCATTAACGGCTGCACTCTCTTCTTTACACACACACATAAAATAAACATAACCAAGAAAACAAGGGCAATTGTTGGCATTTTATGACTTTTATTAATATGTTTTTTTCGGCTAAACTAGAAAGTATTTTTTTTATTTTTTGTTAATTTCGAGCCTTTTTTCAAATATGCCAAACAAGAGTAAGAAAAAAAAGAAATAACTCATAAGAGGAAATACACTGTAAATAAAAGGTTTCAAAGCGCAATTATAAGGAGGTTCTTGAGAAGCGATGCAAACTTTGCTACTAAAGTATTACTAAGTGCATCTTTTCTTCTTCTTGGGAAGTTTTATTAAAAATAAAAAACTTTTAATAGTTTAAACAAAAACCATATTTGCACTTACGTACTACGTGTGCTAAGAAGACAAAGTAATTTTTCCAGCTCACTTTGTGTTACCTTAGAGTATATCGTCGGCTGAACCACAAATTCACCTAACTAACAAAATATTCAAATTCGCATTTTTAATTAATTATTGGGTATTATATCGAAGTACATGCTCCTGCAAATTTTTTCAAACCTTTCTCATTACAATCATTTTTTACTTCAGTCACTTGAATAATTTTATTTAGTTTTTTTTCTGGCTCCTATAAAATTTAAATAAATTCATTACGGACACTACATATCGCTCAATTACTAAAACAACGTCATAACTAAAAAAAACCAGTTTGCCAGAAAACTAATTTGAAGTTTTCAATTTACACACAACTTAATGGAAAAAGAAAATTTTATTTTTCTCTCAAGAGTTGAGTAAACAAGATATCTGTATGAAATTTATACAAAATATGAAGAACGATATAAGGAGTAATTCTGCATTACTAATTAAAATTTTTTGAGTTATGTCGTTCTTTGAGTACATGAGCTCTTACAGTTCTCAAGAAAGCAGCCTGTGACAGACAGACACACGGACGGACGGATGTCCTAGCGAAAACAATAGGTTTCCTGTTCACCTTTTCGTGTATGGAACCCTAAAAAAGTTACGATTTGCGAGATCTTGCAATCGGCAAGCTAAAGTGAAATTACAAATGCAACATTTCGTTTTGTTTCAATGATTTTATTTTAAATTTTGTTCAATTTCAAAACACAAACTTATTTCTTATATTTCTCATTAACATTTCTCTCCGTGTTTTGAGTTTCTATATGAGCATGCTGCTTGATTTTGTTTTTTACTTCTATGCAACAACTTACTTCGATCCAACATTGTTGCTTCTGAGAATCTTGGGCATGCAGCTGCTATTGCCACTGGCTGGCAGTTTGCTGTTGCTTTGTCTTTTTTTTGTTTTGTTGAACAAGTATATATTTTTTTCGCTATAGTACTCGTATTCGCTGTAGCAGTTATTTCCTCTTTTTTTGTTAAAGCAGTTCATGAATTTTTTATCACATTTGATTGTATATTTTTTATTGCTAAGTTTTGTTAACTTTCTGCCCCCTTCATACCAAAACAGTTTTTGCTGCTTCTGTAACACTTTTGAAGTGCTTTAAATATTTTATTAATTCAATGTTTTGTTAATAAAAAAAATCTTAATTTTTTTTTAAATACTTGTAGATAGTAGAGATACAGAATCTAATCGCAATCGTAACGATTCTATTTGATAGCTTGTAGGTAGCAGACAGCCATGTAAACCAAATAAGAAATGTTAACTTGTTTGTTAAAATGATTTCGTTTTTGCAAATTTTTTGCTTGTTGTTTACATTACTTGCTTCAAAAGCTATCTTAAAATAAATCTCTTAATATCGTGTCGAGAACAAAAGTCCATCATAATTGTTATTTTAAGGCTTCTGACATTTGAGTAAATTTTAGCGAATAAAAATAAAAATTTTCATCAGAAACAATTTCTTTATTCGGGCTTAAGTTCAGTGCTAAAATTCTTGCTGTCCCTCGGGGTAGTAAGAGCTTCTGGTCATTCGTTAAAAGAGTAAAGAATAATGCTAGTTCTTCAATTCCGACTCTTTTAAAGGATGACTTAATATTCACTGACCCGGCCGATAAAGCTAACCTACTAGCTGAAATATTTGCAAGTAATTCCTACTTGCCGGAAAGCAATCAGCCTCTGCCTATGCTAGAGAGAGTATCCACTACTATGCCTAAGACATTCTTTCGAGCTCGGGCAGTAAAAAGGGTTTTGTCGGAACTCAACATAAACAAGTCTCCCGGGCCGGATGGCATTCCAGCACTGGTGTTGAAACAGTTCTCCTCGACGCTATCACGTCCATTAGCTAACCTCTTCAGCACGTTGTACCATGTTGGTGAGTTCCCAGTGTGTTGGAAAATTGCTAATGTTACGCCAATCCCTAAATAAATTCAGTAAAGTGCGACTATGACTCGCGCACATAGGGTTCCGTACAAACACTAGATATGTAATTTAATAGAAACTTCATCCTATATAATATATAGTTTTGGCATTTTTTTCGTTTTTGGGGTCTTTTCGGTTTTTTTGTTTTGTCGTTTTTTGCGTTTTTTTTCGGTTTTGGCGATTTTTTAAAGTTTTGACTCTTTTTTAGTTTAGACACTTTATTTTCTTGTTTTGGCGATTTTTTCGGTTTTTTTTTGGCGTTTTTTCATTTTGGCGTTTTTTTTATTTTTGGCGATTTTTTTTAATTTTTGCGATTTTTTGTTTATTTAAATTTTTTTTAGTATTGGCGACATTTTCGCGTTTTGGCGATTTTTTTAAATTTTTTGCGTTTTTTTTTTCATTTTGGCGTTTTTTTTTAATTTTGGCGATTTTTTCGAATTTGGCGATTTATTTTAGTGTTAGAATTTTTTTTTAATTTTGGTTATTTTTTTCGTTTAGGCGATTTTTGTTTAATTTTTGGCGATTTTTTTTTTTTTTTGGTTTGGCGATTTTATAATTTTCGGTTTTTTTAGTTTTACCGTTTTTGAAAATTTCAAGTGTTTGCCTCTTACGGTTTCCAAGATATAGCAAAAATTACATAGTCAAAATTGCATTAACTGATGGACCACCCTTTAATTTAAATTTTTTAAATTTTAGTGTTAATTGTTGTAGTCTGTATAAAAATACACTAATTTTACAAATTTCAAGTTTCAATATACATACATATGTTCATACAATTGTATGTATATTACATGGGATTTTAACATATTTCATTGCTCGTTTTGGAACACCCTTTAATTTTTAATTCTCATGTATTTGTTGCTGTAGCGGCCAAGGTTCTACATACTGTGTCCAAATTTTAGGTCCGTAGCTCTTACGGTTCCTGAGAAAATACCGTGTGACGGACAGACGGACAGACGGACAGCGTAGCGAAAACAATAGGGTTCCTTTTCATCCTTGGTGTACGGAACCCTAAAAAGGAGAAGCTACTAACCCTGAAAATTATCGCCCAATCGCAATATGCTCTGCACTTTCCAAAGTAATGGAAAGTATGGTAAATTTCCATCTTGTAAGGTATTTGGAGTCCAACAGCTTACTCAACGACCGGCAGTATGGATTTCGTAGAGGCCGCTCTACGGGAGACCTACTAGCCCTCCTCTCGGAGAAATGGTGGAATTCAGTCCACCATTTTGGCGAAAGTAAGGTGGTGGCTCTAGATATCTCCAAGGCGTTTGATAGAGTGTTGCATGGTGCACTTTTGTCAAAATGTAATGGCAATGGTGTCGGTGATAATTTCTCTCGTTTCTTATCGAGTTTCCTCAGAGATCGCACTATAAGAGTTGTTATAGATGGGATCTCATCAAATGAGTTCAAGTTAAGTTCAGGGGTACCGCAAGGTTCCGTTCTTTCACCAACTCTATTCCTTATCTTTCTAAACGACCTTCTATGTAAAACTTTCAACCCTATCAACTCTTTCGCGGACGACAGCAGCATTTGCCATTCTTTCTCATTCAGCAATAGACCTAGTCTGCCGCAGGTTGAGGCCATGCCTCAAACAATGAATGAGACTTTAAACCAGGATTTAGAAAAAATTTCTGAATGGTGTCATGCGAATAGGGTCGACTTTAACGCCCGTAAGACCCAATGTTGCATGGTTACACATAGACGCATGACCAAAAATGCTGTTGCCTCTGTAACTATGGGGGTATAAGTATTAAGGAATCAGATGCTCTTGATGTTCTTGACATGAAAATACAGTGTGATGTTCATTGGACTGAACACATTTTTCAAATTGCAAAAGAAGCATTCAAGTGCCTCGGCTTTTTGAAACGGTGCAAACGATATTTCACCCCATCTGATCTCCTTACTATTTATATCACTTATATCCGTCCGAAAATGGAATACAACTCTCATGTATGGGCCGGCGCTTCAAAGTCTATTTTGGGGCTGCTCGACCGCGTACAGGAGAGGGCGAAGAAGCTCATCGGTGACAGTAGGGTATCCAACTCTATTGATTCATTCGAGCATCGACGCAATGTGGGGTGCATTTCATTGTTCTATCGTTACTACAACGGAAATTAGGGAACTTGTTCCTGAAATCCGCACATTTATACGTACAACACGTGCCTCATTCAGAGCACATCCCTTTGTGGTCGATTGGCCAATGCATCGCACTACGCATTACAGAGAAAATTCCTTTTTTAGCCGCACTGTTCGTATGTGGAATCAACTACCTGCGGAGGTCTTTCACAGGAAGGTTTAAATCGAATGTCCACAGACACTACTCCCTCTATCCTTCTTCCCTATAACCTATTTTCCTAGTTCTAGCACAATGCATTGCATGAGTAGGGGTTATCCCGTGAGTGCTGGTCCTATTTAAAAAAAAAAAATTTCAATTCTTATTGAATGAAATATTTTTATTAATTAATGTGAGTTTCTAAAGAAGAGAAGAAAAATTAAACTAGACTTTTTATTAGCTGGGAGAAATACCGATATTTTTCTGTGCAGCCATCTCAGCATCCTTGTCTATCTACTTGGGTAGAGATATTTATTAACATCAGCTATTTAACTTAAATTCTAATGAAACGGAATGTGAGAAATGATTGTTGTGTATAGAATTATTGATTTACGTTTGGTAAATACATTTATAAGTATCACTATTTATTTCCCCTATTTTTCCATTTTTTTTTCATTTTTCTATTTAGATTAGCACGAAGTTTCTCTTCTTTAGAAACTCACATTAATTAATAAAAGTATTTCATTCAATAACAATTGAAATTACTGAACTTAAGCCCGAATAAAGAAATTAATCCTGATTAAAATTCACTACAGCTTAAAAATGTATAAATTAAAAATTTTCATAACATATTTTTCTCTATATAAGAAGTACCGAAGTATGTATACACACGAAAAAAAAATACTGGGGTGCTTTCCATAACTAGCTAATTCCATCACGGTTTTTCAGCTTGAGATTATGGCATTTGCTATTGAACAATGTAATAATATGGTTCGATATATGTATATCGAATGCCATAATCTAAAACTCAAAAAACGTGATCGAATCAGCTCGTTATCGAAAGCGACGATGAGACCCCTGTTGTGTTCAGTTGTGTGATTGGTTTTTATTTTGTTGATGTTCGTAAGTAGCCGAAAAACTTCGCTTTACTAGCGAAAACTTTCTGCTGCGGGCTAGTAGGCAGTATACTAGTTTTGCAGTCCGAAGGTCTCAGGTTCGAATCCTGGAGACAAGCCAAAGTAGCTTCGAATTTATATTAAATGATCAATTAAATAATTTTAAATTAAAATTTAATTCATGATGACATTTATTTAGTGTGTATTGAAAGAATATTTATAGTTATTGTGACTGCAGCGTTAAGCGTGTTGACTTCCGAGTTCAAATCTTGACCGGTGAAGTCAATTATACAAACAAGCACAATTTATATATCATTACCTTAATATAGAAAGGCCCTAACTCATTATTTGCACTGTAATAGATGGCCCAAATTTTTTATATAAATATTTATATTTTTTCAAAAATAGATTATAAATAATATATGACAATAAAACAACAAATAAATGAAATATGTATGTAGAGCAAAACAAGGTTATCAGCAAATATGTATTTATTTAATATAAATATATCTGTGTGTGTGTGTGTGTGTTTTGTGTAAAAATAAAATTTTTGTTTCGCTACAACTAAAAACAATAGCTAAACTAATTTATTGTAGATTTTTTGTTCTCACGCCTGTAATTTAATATTTCTATGCACTTGCAGTTGTAGCTATAAGTGTGTACATGTATATACATATGTGTGTGTGTGTGTGTGTGTGTGTGTGTGTGTGTGTGTGTGTGTGTGCAAAGTCCCTTTTTCTCATTTTATTATGCAAATATAAACTAATCTACACTGCATATTAACTTTTTACATACAAGCATATTACATTCACTCTTACACGTATATATGTAAGTGTATTTATTAAATATATAGGGTGTTTTTTTCAGAGGTATAGAACTTCGAATTGAAATAAAACACAAGAAAATCATTTTAATGTCCATCAATTTGGCTTTATTGGAAGGATAATTTTATGCCATTAATGTTTAAATATGATTTCGGGCATGTGGCCGCCGCGGCTGGCTCGAATAAAGCCAATTCTACAGGTCCAATTTTCAACCACTTTTTCGAGCATATGGGGCCGTATGTTGGCAATAACGCCACGAATGTTGGCTTCCAAGTCCCCTAACGTTTCTGGTTTGTTGGCGTAGACGAGCGACTTCACATATCCCCAAAGAAAATAATCCAATGGTGTCAAATCACACGATCTTGGTGGCCAATTGACAGGTCCATTCCGCGAAATTATGCGCTCATCGAATGTTTCCTTCAATAAATCGATTGTGACGTGCGCTGTGTGGCATGTAGCGCCGTCTTGTTGGAACCACAACTCATCCACATTCATGCCATCCAATTCGGGAACAAAATAGTCGGTTAGTCGGCTCCAATTGCTGTGCACGGTGGCGAATCGATTCATTCGGGTCCTCTTCAACACTTTGCTCTACAGCGGCAATTGTTTCTTCGGTGCGCACTGTTCGACGTCTCTGCGGATGCGTATTATCACATAGAGTAAACGTAGTGCGAAAACGATCCATGGTTAACCGAATTAATTGCTCTGATGGACGATTATGTCGACCATAAAATGGACGGAGCTTGCGGTAAACTTCGCGAACTGAACCATTATTTTCGAAATAAATTTACACGATTTGCAAGCGTTGTTCTTTTGTCAACCTGTTCATGATGAAATGGCAAACCAAACTAAATATTAATCACTTGACAGCTGACAAAATGGCCGCCAGTTAAAAAAGTGATGCCAACTTAAAGTTCTATACCTCAATAAAAAACACCCTTTACATAAACATTTATGCATATTAATTAAAACACGTATTCATGTGTTTTTATTATTATTTTTTTTTTTGTTGTATAAATGTTTTATGCTTTAACACTAATACAACATCATAAAAAGCTACAACATGTTTTACAATGCGAGTGTGTACAAACTACATAAAAAAGTTTTTATAGAGCCAGAAAACAAAAATGTAATAAATAGAAATTATGGAGAAGAAAAAAATTGTTTATGTTGCCAAAAATAAAAATAAACATAAATGGAGGTGTTATGTGTAAGTGTTGTGTAATACAAATATAACTAAGCTCATGAACACACACATACATGCACAAAGGCATACTGCACACATATATATGTATATTTTTGTCCTTAATAGAAATGTAAAAGAAAAATGTGAAATAAATGGTGGACGAGGGTGCTTATAAAAATCTAAAAACCATACAAAATTTAAAATTGTGCGAGTATTGAAAAATCTTTGATTTCTTGCAGACATATTTTATGTCATCCCATATTCTTAATATAGAAAGTCTTTAACTCATTATTCTTTAAAATCAGGGTTTTATATATTTCGATAGAAGAACATCTAGTTTAGCGAATATGTGTATATGTATGTACATATGTGTATTAGAGACCTGCGTAAACAGTCTTTAAATGTAAATACGTCATGATTTTTAAATGTATTCACGTCGCATGTATTATACTAAACCAATAATAAATGCTGTCGTACTATAAGCGAAGCACGATGGATGTATTGGTGTACGTGTATATCAGTATTAACAAGCGATGTCGCCAAGACAGCTTGTTTGTAACAAACACTCAAAAGAAGTACTGTTGATTAGTGTATGCTTGTTATTTTTCATATTGTACGTTTGAGTGTGTGTGTAATATGTAGATGGTAAGCTATTATGTGATTAACCGCATACAACTAATGTTAATGCATGTGTGTGCCTTTGCATGTGCGCAGAAAAATAAAAGATCATACACACATACATACATGCATGACGTTTGTACACGCGCTCATGAGTAGAAAGAAGCAAGTATCATAAATTCTTCCGTCACGAAGTGTTTTCTTCTTTACTCTTATACCAACAATACTGAAACAGATTTCTTGCAAACAGTGTTGTTAACGTTTGTTTTATAAGATTTCGCTGTAGTAAAGCATTTGAAAAATCCCTCATGTCTTGAAAGTTCTTATAAGATATCTTGTGCAGGACACTAATGTGTATGTATGTATGTCTCATCTGATGTTCCCCCAATCAGACATCTATTTTCTAATATATTTTCGTTGCTCGCTTATAAATGATTTTCCTAAAATTATCTATCTCCAACTACGCCACTTCATATTGATGTATGCCGACGGGTGCACAAAATTTTTATTTCTTTAATAATTGCATTAGGTAAAATTTCTTTAATTTGTAAACTAATTTATTGGTGTTTAAGCACACAGAAAATTTTTCTTATTAAAATCTACTTAAACAAGGTTAATTTAAAATTTTTCGGCAACGATTTTGCTTCATATGTGTTCCATATTAAATCAACATGATTTAGGCAGTAATCTTCAAAGAAAATTTTTCCATTTGAAATAACTTTATTGCATGTCTATTTAACATTCCCGTACTGTTAAATAAAAATAAAGAATCATGTTCAATCAAAGTTATTTCAAGTTGAAACAAAGTGAATTTCATATTTAAATAGAACGAACAACCATGTTGGACTAAAGCTATTTCAAGTTGGAACAACCTAAATTCGATACCGATATAACACTAAGAACCATGTTGAATCAAATTTGTTTCAAGTTAAAACTACATGAATTTAATTTAATGTAGTCATTTTATTTTATTAATTATTTAATTAACGTGCCAAAATTTTAACTCGAACTCATAGCGTGTTAGCTACAAATATCTCCAAAATTCATTCAATAAACACTGACCCTCATATTCATAAAAAAAAATAAAATGAATTGAAATCCATTTTAGGAAAATTTTGTATGAATCATGAATTAAATTTTAATTCAACATGATTTAGTTGATCATTTAACATACAATTTATTTTCAATTAAAGTTGTATAGGGTGTTTTTTCATAGAGTGTCACAGCTTTGAGTTGGCATCACTGCTTTATTTGAATACCCATTTAATAGTAATAGTTGATTTTGGTTTAGTTTACTTTAAAATTTGATTATGAATCGACTTACACCAAAGCAACGAGTGCAAATATTTGAAATTTTTAATCAAAATAATTAATCTATTTGTCAAACTCATCGTGCACTTCTTCCATTTTATGCCGTACATAAATGATGAAGCCCATTTCTGGTTGAACGTGTGTGTAGATAAGCAGAATTGTTGCATTTGGAGTGTTTTGTCGAAACACGATTACATCCATAGAAAATTACTGTTTGATGCGCTTTATCGGCTGGCGGAGTCATTGGCCCATATGTCTTTAAAAACGATGATGGTCACAATGCCAAAAGTTGTTAAAAAATGGTAGTCCAGACTGCGCCTCCTACGAACACGCCGTGGCGGCCACATGACAGAAATCATATTTAAACATTAATTTCATAAAATTTTCTTTCCAATAAAGCCCATTTAATTTATATTAAAAATATATTTCCTCGTTTTATTATGATTTAAACTTGTGTTACTCTATAAAAAACACCCTTTAGTTAAAAAACACAAACAAACAAAATGTGAAGGTACTTTGGTGTGCAGGGTTCGAACCTGCGACCCACCAACTACAAGACTAGTACACTGCCCACTAGCCAGTAGCGTGTAGTTTTCGCTAGCAAAGCGAAGTTTGTCGGCTATTCACGAACATCAAAACAAACAACAACAAAAGTAGAAGAAGTCTCACAACAGTATATTGCAGTTATGAACGGAGCACCAACCACACTTAAAAAACATATTATTTCTTGTAAATCTAATATGACTTGCAATCAACATTATTGCATGTTGATTTTACATTGGTATTTTTTTTTTTTGAATGAATATAATATAATGTGCATAGAAGTGTCATATTAATTTTTTTTTTCATTAATATTTTTGTACCAACTGTGCTCAAAACCCACCCTCGTTCATTTCAATTAAATCTCCCTGAAAAAAACACATAAGGGTAAAAAGTGTTGTGTAATTAAAAATAATTAATATTTTTAATTTGTAACATTTTAGTGGTTTATTGTTGCCATTAAATGTTTGCCCCGCAGCTCAAATTTGTAAAGTGGCTTGATTGAGGTGAATTTACTCCCTTTCTCTCCCTTGACCACAACTGTTTAATACAGAGAGCCATCCATCCATCTACATTTCACATATTGACATGAAACGAAGTGAAGTGGTTTTACGCCTGCATGAGGATCGTACATCAAGTATGTAAAATGTTTAAAAAGGCACAAATACTCGTAACACAGGGACACATTTTAAATTAAAACACAGGATTTTATACTTTTAGAAAAATTGGATTTATGAGCATTAATAGAGAATTTGAAATTTTTTTTATTTGGCATAAATTTTTATCACGAAAACTTGATATAAAAATATCAATCAGCAGTCACTTTGTACTCGTACATAAATGAAATCAGTAGGAGTCAGTTAAATTTTTTTATGGCCCTTCTTAATGTATTGTTTTTTATTATGTGACCTTATCCTCAAAAAATTAGCTTAATAATATTTTTTTATTTAAGGCAAAGACAAATTTTCTAAACATTTCAATCTCTTTCTAATTAAATTATTTGCCATGGACTGAACTAAGGCTCAACAAATACATAATGGCCATTAAATCTAATAACATAATATTACGCAAATACTTTTACCTGTTTACTATAAAGCACTTGCACTATGTTTGTGGTATGAAAAATTTTTATTACTCAAAGATAAAACATTTTAATTAGTTGCAATTTAAATAAATTGTTGATTACTTGCGGGAGAGTGTATTTGTCTTTGTTATTGAAAAAACACATGAGCGTATACTTGATATTTATTTGCATATGAAACAACTACAGTAGACTCTCGATAGCTTGAAATTCAGGGGACCAGAGAAAAAGATTTCAAATAATCCACAGTCCAAATTATTGAGAGATGCAAATTAACGAGTTTAAAATTATCAAGAGTTACTTTAACCTTATCAATCAATTAACTATATGCATTTTTTATATTTATTGAATGTTTTTTTACAGTTATCGAGAGTTTCAAATTATCAAGAGTCGACTGTATTAATAACTATCAATCCTACGCTCCAGTTACTTTAATCTTAATTAGTTACTGCCATTCAATACTCAATGAAACAATATCTTTCACAGCAGTAGGCGCTTCATATAATTATAAACACTCTACTATTTTGCTATTTCAAAACATCATTATTATCTACTTTGCCTTTATTAACAATTTATACTCTATTATTATTATCTCTCCACAAGTAAATTAACACACACATGTGGTAAATATTTAATAATGCCATTAGGTTTGAGATAATGTTAAATTTAAACTTAAATTTGGGGTCTTTTAAGTTCTGCAACAAAAGTTGACTTTAAAACAATTTTATTATTATCCTGCTTCAGTTTACAAAATAAAAAGCATCCACAAATGGTTTTAAGTTATAAATTGTTTTTCTGGTTTGCTTATGCTTTAAGTTTTTTAACTCGTTTTGAACTTGAAAGGCTTCCCATCCCATAAAATATTGAGTTACTTTGGTATATTGGTTAAATTTCAAAGTTCTTTTTTTATACTTTTAGTAGCAAATAAATTTCATTTCTTCTCTATTATTTTTATACATTTTCGAATTATTTTTATTGATTTGAGGGGCTTTTAAGATTATTTAACATTTTATAGAGCTGTAAGTGGTAAATATTTTAAGAGATTTTATTATAAGAAAATATGTATAATCTTATTTATTTAAGGTTAAGTGAAATTTGAGAAAAAAGGGGATAATAAAATTTAAATCTTCCTTTCACAAATCGCATGCAAACAAAATCATGAATATCACAAAACTTAAAAGCACAAAAAAATTTAATGAAGGTTCAAGTTGATAAGATCTTTCATAATCAGAAAGTTTTTTTAAAGCTACTTTTCAAAAAAGTCTATTTTGAAAAGCTATGTTTAAGTATATTATTCTTTAAAACCTACTTTCTGAAAAGTACTACTTTAAAGGCACTTTTTTCGAAAAGGCCTGTATTCATTTTAAGAAATACTTTTTAAAAAGTACTTTTTTAAAAGGTACTATTTTTAAAAGGTACTTTTTTTTGAATATACTTTTTCTAAAAAGGTACTTTTCTAAAAGGTACTTTTCTAAAAGGTATTTTTTTAAAAAGGTACTTTTTTGTGAGGTACTTTTTTAAAATTTAGTTATTTTAGAAGATACTTTTTATAAAAGGTATTTTTTAAATGTACTTTTTTAAAATTTACTTTTTTTAAGGTACTTTATTAAAATGCATTTTTTAAAAGGTACTTTATTTAAAAGGTACTTTTGTTTTTAAAAAAGTAATTTTTTTAAAAGGTACTTTTCTTAAATATACTTTTTCTAAAAAGGTACTTTTCTAAATGTACTTTTTTAAAATGTATTTTTTTATGAGGTACTTTTTTAAAATTTAGTTTTTTTAAAAGATACTTTTTTTAAAAGGTATTTTTTTAAATGTACTTTTTTAAAATGTTCGTATTTAAAAGGTACTTTTTGTAAAGGTACGTTATTAATATGTACGTTTTTTAAAAGTTTCTTTTCTTAAAGGTACGTTCTTAATAGGTACATTTTTAAAAGTTAATTTTTGAAAGATTTTTTTTAAGAGGCACTTTTTAAAAAGAAATTTGAAATAGTATTTTTGAAATGTCTTTTTTTAGAAGGTACTTTTTAAAAGGCTCTTTTTAAAGGCACTTTTCAAAGGAACTTTTTTCAAATGTGCTTTTTAAAAAGATACTCGTTCAATTAACTTTTCAAAGATTAAAGCACTTTTTAAAAGGCACTTTTTTTAAAATATACTTTTTTAAAGCTCCTTTTTTATGAGGTACTTTTTTAAAAGGTACTTCTTCAAAAGGTAGTTTTTAAAAGCTACTTTTTTAAAAGGTACTTTTTTAAAGTTACTCTTTTAAAAGGTACGTTTCTAAAATTTATTATTTTGAAGGTACTTTTTAAAAAGTACTTTTTAAAAACGTATTTTGTTCAGCTACTTTTTTTAAATGTACTTTTATTACAGTACGCTTTTTTTTTTTTTAATAAAAACTACTTTTTTACAGGTACCATTTTGAAGGTACTATTTCAAAGGAACTTTTTTAGGATCCTTCTTTTAACAGCTGCTTAAATTGAAAAATACTTTTATAAAAAATCTTCTTCTTCTGTTCGCTTAACTCCCTATGGAGCATAGGGCTTCAAAAATAGTACCTCTCTTAAAAAGTACTTTTTATAAAAGGTGCTTTTTTTAGTGGTACACACATAGCCTGAAAAATTATTGCCATTTTATGAAATTAAATTTAATACTCGAAAATATCAGTAAAGTTATTTACAAGATATTTTTATCTTATTTTTCGACCTTTTTTTTATATGTTAAATTAAACTATTTTCTTCAGCTTTAGGTCAATTAATTAAAAATAATTAGATATCATAAAAACCAAAAAATTTATATCCTGAAGAAGTTTTCCGAAGTTTAACGAAATATTGACCCAATAAATTCAAAATATTAACTGACCAAAAGAAAATAGTATAGTTATTTACAAGAATAGAAAATTTTATTCATGTTACTTGCATAGCCGCTACGACTTGCTGTCAAATATCAAATGTCAGCTGGTTGATGGTGGTTGGGTGTCATTTTGTTTGTTTAAATATTTAAGAAAGATTTTGTGGCAACAATATTGATGGTGTTGGTTTTTTCTATGTTTTCTTTTGTTTGCGCTGGAAATTAAGATTCATTTGATGTTTATATTTTTCTTTTATTGCATTTGTTTTTTTGCCATTAAAAATGTATGCTTATAAAAGGATAAGTAGTTTAAAAGTAATTATATTAATAGTAGATAAAAAAAGAGAGGTGTCTTAAATTATATTATATGATGATGTCTATAATATATAATATAATATTTCAAAAGGCTTCCGTTTAGTTCCCATTGTTTCATTTTCTATGTGCTTACACTTAATCGTAATGTATTGTTTCTGCTCAAGTGCAAAAACAAATTGAGCAATCGTTCTCATTGGTTTTGTTTTGTTTTTTTTTCATTCGTACTCTGGTTTTAAGTACAAAGAAATCAAAACCAAAATAAATTTGTAATTGTAATAGTGTCGATTATTTTTGTTACGAAAATCACGTTCTAGCTTATGTGTCTGGCATAAAGAGCATAGCTCTAAAAATCATAAACTTTGTAGTTTTATCGAAATGGTTAATCATTCTATGAGAGTCTCTCAAACTCGACGAATTTAATAAAATTATCTTATTTGTTTAACAACTGCTGGGCGTATTCAAGGTTATTATTGCAAAAGAAAATTATAAATTATAATGTCTTTATTATTTTATTTTTCTTGTTATTGCAAATTGATTTTTATGCTAATGTCATTGCCATTATATTAATGTCTTTTTTAGTGTTTCATTGCTTTTCTCTTTAATTCTGGGAGGGTTTTAATGTCCTTATTTCTTGTTAGAGATATGCTGATTATATTTATGTGTATGTCAGGGTGTTTTGTGGCAAATAAAACATTTAAGTGTCGAAATACACACACACACACACACACACACACACCCACACAATTGTGTGAACAATGCTGAAACAAAACCAACCACAATGTTAAGAAATTTGTGTGTCAGGTAAATGTGCTTAAATAAATATAAATGAAGTTTCTCAAATTTATTGTTTATCTCAGGGACAGAAGGAAAAATAAGACCTCGCTAGATGGAGGAAAAGATTTTAAATAAATTTAGTATAGAAATATACTTAAAAGGAAGATTATTATTATTGAAACTACAAATCTACCATGAAGTCTCTTTGTTAATTGTACAAGTCATAAAAAGGAGATTATGGTTTATGATTTTACGAATTAAAACTTAATATGATTTATGATAAAAATGTCTAAGGATTTATTTCGTTAAAAAGCACTAAATCAATAAATACGAGTAACTAAAAGCTGTCTGTATAACTTAAGTAGATCTTTCAAAAGACACCCTTAAAGTATGCTCTACTTTAGACAAATAAACAAAAAAATTACACATCGTCACCTAAAATCCAAAAGGCCGTAACAAGCAAAAAATTCAAAATAGACTTTTTGATTGATTGTGATGTGATTATTAACCAAAATACATATTTTCCTAAAATTTTACTCACACATGTTCAAAAACACCGATTTTATTCATTTTTCAATTTGACACCTTGCATGTAAATAGTATTAAATTTATGAAGTTTTTTGCTTCTCCTGTAAAATAGTAAAAAGTGTACTTACGGCCTTTTGGATTTTAGGTGACGACATACATTTACAAAAATTCCCAAATAAATAGAAAGCAATACCAACCAAGCCAAGATTGAATAGAAAAGCAACAAGCAACAAAGATTGACTATTTTTTTCAACAACATCATATCATTCATTTCTAGCTTCACATAAAATTTATAACTTTTATTCATTTTATTTATTTGATAGATGTGAGTGTATGATATGAGTGGAAAAAAAGTATGTTGTGTGGCATAATGTATAAGCTTTAAGATAAATGTATAAAGTTTAAATGCAATCTCATTTTATTGTTATTATTCTTTTCATTTCCTTTTGTAAACTGATTTCAAACCCACAAACACAAGCTGCCTTATTTGACAACCTTATTTTGCCCTTATAAAGAAAGCTTTCATTATTAATATTGAAAAAAAACTTAAAGAAATACAATCATAAATCTGTAGTCGAATAAGTGATTTTCATTTCTGATGATTATTGTCGGTATTGGATTATTGACATGTATTGTTTTGTTTTTTTTTTAATCTTTTCTTCTTACAAGTTTAAAATATTATGATATTTTTTTATATAAAATTATAAGTCAAACAACACAGAAAAAAATATTTCTCCACTCAACAAATTTAAATTGAAAAAATAAAAACAAAAAACTTATAAAAAGATTAAACTGATGTCAATTAAACTTGTTAATTATTTAAGATTTTTAAACAAAAGTTTAATACGTTGAAATAAATATTTAATTAAAATTAAAATATTTAATTAAAAAAAAAACTTTAATTAATTAATTTACAGTGTGATAAGAAGGAACAGCTAAAGCCATCTTTCTTAATATTGTAATTTTTAGTTCAAGTAAACTTGTATATTTTTTATTTTTGATGTTTTAACAACAACACAACTCGATTGTTAACAAAATCCCCTGAAGAAGTGAACATAAAATTCACGAAAAGTCGGGAAAAATATGTAATAAAAATTGAGTTTTTATTTACATAAAACAATATAGGCCTCACCAGCTAAATAATAAAAAGAATTGAATTCACAACAAATTTGATTTGGCCGAAAATAAAAAAACAACTTAAATTAATTAAATTAAATTTTTAATTGATTCAATTAAATTTTGAATTGATTATCTTTTTTAAACAAAAATTTTAATTGAATGAAATTTTTTTCTGTGTAAACAACTTAGTTTTATTTATAATATTTTTCTTTCAATAAAAGTTCACATAAGGGCGTGTGCCAAACGGTAGAAAAGTACTATGGTAAAAAAATATTTGCCTGTGGGGAAAAAATTTAATTTTTCTGCTGTGCCAAATGATATCTTTTTTGACAATGTAAAATTTTGAAAAATTCGCTTTAGCATATATAGAAAGAAGCTGATGAAAAAATTTCTGCGGCGGCGAAACAAAAAATTTGACTACAAGCCGCCGACTTCCATCATTTTTTTTTAAAGAAAATTATTTTGGAAAACAATATTCTCGTAGCAAAAATATTATATAATATTTTATAAGTGATGCACAATTTTTCACAAATTAAAATAAACAATGCATTTTTCACAGTCTGACTACATTTAAGAGACTTAAGAATGTATGTAAAAGACGACGGCGCGAAGCGATGGCGGTGGTTTTGCCTTTTATGATACCATGCTTCTTATTTGCTGCTTGTCAAAAATTTATCTGTTCTGTCAAAAATTCTACTAGCCCCCGGGGCTAGTGAAATTTTATTCACCTCAGAAGTGTAAAAAATTTACTTACACTAGTACTTTGCTACCGTTTGGCACAGACCCTAAATAGAAATGTAGGCGAATTAAGTTAAGTGGCAGCGGAAGTAATTTATTTCTAATTCTCAGTTATGTTACAGAGTTCAATTCCGTTCGTAAATTTAATTTTTAAACACCACCTCCCACAAAAATGGGATGGATTGAATTCGGTTCCCGATCGGAATTGAACTCTGTGACATGCCATTCTAACTCTTAATTTTGAAAATTTAAAAAATCATTTTTTTACTGAAATGGCAATATAGTTTGACGGCTTCTTCGCACGCAAAGTTTACTTTGCATAGTCTTGAGTTTGTAGGAGAGAAGGGAAAATAAAATGTAAGCTCTTTTCCCTTCTCTTCATAGCCTTTACAAAACAAGCAACTTTATTCGATTCTGCTTCAATATTAATTTTCTATTACCGTTTGTTTTCGTTTTAAATACTTTTTTGGGCAACAATAAACAATAAATGGCCAACTAATTGTAAAAAGAAATTGAAATGGAAATTGATGTATAATCGAAGAAAATTACTTAATCAGTACACATTTTTGTTTGAGACCTTAAAGCTTATTATGTTTATAATATTGAGATTCTCAATAACATATTAAGAGTCTTACTATAAACTTATTATAAAAAGTTTTGGGTTGAAGTCTACTGATGAGTTCCATAAGTAAATGTAGACGTCGCTTAACCAAACAAAACAAACCAAAACTCCTAATACATTAAAGACTAAATATCAAATAAATACACACAGAAGAATTTCAACTTTAAATCTACTTAGACAAGGTTAATTTAACCCCTTTCCCGTAATTGTTTTGCTTCATATGTGTTTCATGTTAATTTAACATGTAATTTGCTGTAATCTTCAAAGAAAATTTTTTGCTTCTGAAATAACTTTATTTCATGTTAATTTAACATTCCCGTAGTGTTAAATCAAAATGTTGAATCAAAGTTATTACAAGTTGAAACAAGGTGATTTCGATACTGTTGAAGCAAAATTATAGCAAGTTGAAACAACATGAATTTAAATTAATGCAGATTATTTCTCGTTAATTTAATATGATTTGAAATCAAAATTTTTGCATGGTGATTTTACATTAATATTTTTTTCTGTGTGTATAAGAGTAAAGCCGGTGCAATATGCCTTTTTTCATTGGCTCTCTGCAATAATTAATTTCTTAAACTTGTTGAAACAAACAAAACCAACTGAGGTATTTTTTAATCAAACTATCCTTCCATAGATTGAAATAATTTTTTTTGTAAAAGAATAAAACTCTCATCTTTGAAAACTTTTATCAAAAAGGTGTCATTATCCGCTATCAAAATAATATTAAAAGTTTCTTTTTAAATTGCCCGTTTTGTGCATTAAATTTGCTTGAACGAAAAAAAAAATTAATTGGTCTTTTCCAGTCGTTTCATAAATTGACTTATCAGCTTGCCTTGCACGCAACACAAATTCACTTATGAATATTCACTTTATAACTTTCCATTCATGTTGCACAACTGCTCATTACATGTAAATGCAAACAATATTGTTTTTTTTTTTGTAATTCAACTGCTTTTTAGGGTTCCGTACACCAAAGGTTAATGCAATTTTGACTATGTAATTTTGACAATTTGCTATATCTTGGAAACCGTAAGAGGCAAACACTTGAAATTTTCAAAAACGGTAAAACTAAAAAAACCGAAAATTATAAAATCGCCAAACCAAAAAAAAAAAAAAAAATCGGCAAAAATTAAAAAAAATCGCCAAAACGAAAAAAAACGCCAAAATTAAAAAAAAAATTTCTAACACTAAAATAAATCGCCAAATTCGAAAAAATCGCCAAAATGAAAAAAACGCCAAAATAAAAAAAAAACGCCAAAAATCTAAAAAAATCGCCAAAACGCGAAAATGTTGCCAAAACTAAAAAAAATTTAAATAAAAAAAATCGCAAAAATGAAAAAAATCGCCAAAAATAAAAAAATCGCCAAAATGAAAAAACGCCAAAAACCGACAAAATCGCCAAAACAAGAAAATAAAGTGTCAAAACTAAAAAAGAGCCAAAACATAAAAAAAATCGCCAAAACCGAAAAATCCAAAAACCGCCAAAACAAAAAATCGAAAAGACCCCAAAAACGAAAAAAAAAAAATGCCAAAACTATATATATTATATAGGATGAAGTTTGTATTAAATTACATATCTAGTGTTCGTACGGAACCCTTCGTGCGCGAGTCAGAGTCGCACTTTACTGAATTTATTAATATTCTTATTAAAATACATTTTTACAATTTAAGCATTTTTTTCTCCCATAGTTCTTTTGCAATTGCACATGCATGAAACAAAACAATTAAATAATATTATATTTTGAAGTGAAGTGAAAACAGAGATGAAAGGGGGAACAATAAATTTGCATATGAATATATTTTTTTGACACTTTTACTTATTTGTTACGTGAAACGTACGTGTCATAATTTGCATACTAACGAAACAGTAAGGCAAAAACTACTTCGACAACAACAATGACAGCGTGGAACACTAACAAGACTTAAAACATTCATAATGTGACATAATAAGTATGGTGTGTATGTGTGTGTGATCGTTGGGAGGCACTGTGGGTCACTCCAGCGAAGACTGTTAAGACACTAAGCAACATAATAAATTTTTCTTCTTCCAAAATGGCAAAATTAAATCGACAGATTATTGTAAAGGATAAAAGAAAAATATATATCGGCATTAAGCCAGAGTTGACGTTTTTGCCCGTTCGGGGACATTTTTACCCCCTCTAAAATAAAAATATGTTTGTGATCTTTCAAAACGCCGTCACGTGTATATTTTTTTGTTGCTTGCCTCCACAAGAATTCATTTGACAGTACCACATACTTTTTTTCGTGTCGTACTTTGTAATTATTTCATTAACAAATGTTAAACTTAATTGTAAAAATTCCCAATTTTTTTTTTTATATTGCAACTTGTTTGAATCGGCCGGTAAAACCGACACAGAATTAGTTTCCTGATGCCTGTGTTTCAATACACACAATAACGTAAGTTAAATAATTCATGAAAAACAATGGCTCTATTAGTTTTTTTTTTTTTAAATAAAAGAGAAGTAATACTTAGACAATTAATACCTAGTACTATTACTAGGTGTTACCTTCTTTCGGAAAGGGATAGTGATAGATTTAAGGTGGTGAAGGAAGAGATAGAGGAAAGCTTCATTCTTTTACAACTCTGGTTTTTGCACGCTTTTTTTTATTTTAGTAATGCAGTGTTGCAGCGCCTTCTGGTGTCAAATGCGGTGTATTAAATTTTGAAGCTGCGTTTAGTAGCCATTTTATTAATAATTTTACTTCGCCGATGATTCTGCTCTGATGTTACATTAGGATTAGCATCTGCTGAAGTCGGTATAGTGCAGTGACCAGTGACTATGCCTTCAACACATGAACTTTCCAACAACAAATGATACAAGGGACACTAATGCACATCAGAAAAATGCGCGGTGTTGTTATTTAATGACTGTCGGATACATGGATTGAACCCAGGGTTTTCCGTTTTGTAGTCAACGTGCTAAGTATTTCAGCCAACGCCACCCTCATTAATTTAAATTCATGTTGTTTCAACTTAAAATAACGTTGATTCATCATAGTTCTTCTGGTTATTTCCGTATCGAATTTACGTTCTTCAACTTGAATTAAGTTTGATTCAACATGATTCTTCATTTTGATTTAACAGTACGGGAAAGTTAAATCAACATGAAAGAAAGTTATTTAAAAAGAATTCTTTTAAGATTATTATGTAAATCATGTTGAATTAACATGAAACAAATATGAAACAAAATCATTGCCGAAAAATGTTACATTAACCTTGCTTACGTAGATTTGAATGTGAATGTTTTCTTTTGAACTTAATTGTTTCCACTGTGCTTCGAATTGCTGGTCAAGAAATTAAAAGAAGTACAATAATTTCCGTTTACCTTTTGTAGAGTACAAAATAAAGTTCCTTCCCGGTTGCAATTTTATAATATTTGTATGCATTGTTTGTACACATGTACGTGTGTACCATGTAAATGTGTGTGTACATATGTATGTGTTAATAAGTTCATATCCTCACACTCACACACACACATAGTTTCATGGCTTATATAGTCACTCTAATGACATATTATATCTTTTTATATTTAAATGAAAATTTCACTTTGGCTTATTTTTTCATTCTCTCCACATTCAGCTGTTCGTATATTTTTTTCTAGCAGACGTTCACAGTTGGCCAGTGTCGTTTGTGTGTGTGTGTGTGTCTCTGTGTATGTTGGTGCTAATATGCATGCATTAACCTCAGCTTATATGCGTGTGAGTGTGTGTGTGTGTGTGTGTGTGTGTGTGTGTGTGTGTGTGTGCATGTGTGAGTGTTGCATGCGAAGAAATGTTTGTTATTTAAAGATTTATAGCATTTGTGAGTCAGATTTCAAAAATGCAATTTGTAATGCTGTCCAAGATATCTTTGCAATTGCTTTGTGTACCAACATTAATGTTCATATGAGTATGTGCCTGCGTGTGTGCATGTTAGTGTGTATGTACATATGTATATATGTTTGAGTATGAATATTTACTCTATTTTTTGCTTTTGCTTTTCTAACATGTGTCATTCTTTTAAGAGAATATAATACCACTTATGCATACTTACACATTCACAGATAGAAATACACACACACACACACACACAAACAAAAGAAATGTACTAACGGGTGTTCCTATGAGACGTTTTATTTTTAATAACACGCCATTTTAACAGCTGTCATAACTCAAGAAGGAAATACTTCACCGATTAGATATAAAAACTACTTCATTAATAAATTATTACGTCCGCAGATGAGTAAATTGATTATAGAAAATGTCACGAAAAAAATATGGTAATACAAGCCCAGCCGTGGCGTTTGTATCTTGTCCACTATTAATGGCAAACCCTGCTTTTTAAGAGTTCCGTTTGCCTGTCTGTTTGTCACAGCCGGTTTTCTCGAGAACAATAAGAACTATGGACCTATCTGTGGCCGCTACAACAACAAATATATGACAGTTAAAAAATAAAAGATGTTTTGAAGCGAACAACGACACATATAAAACTGCAATCTCCTATTGTAAGACCCTTTATATTAATGCTTAAATAGGTTGCACAGTGGTTCTCAAAGACAGTGATTTTATGTGAGAAACGAGCAGTTTTATAAGTATTTAACTTAAATTTACAAATGCTTCAGAAGCTGATGTAAGAATTAGCTGTTTGTCTTTATGGTTTTTTTTTAATTTATTGTATTAAATTACCCGAATTATACCTAATTTATATTATAAATTTTTTCATGAAATTTTGTTGCACGAAACCTTTTCTATTCGCTTATTTCGGGGTAATAAATTACGCATGAATCTCTGAAGAATTGTTGGCCTCCTATTGATAAATGAAAAATTTTCATGCAACTAATGTCATCAAAAAGATGCATATTTGAATTTGGTATTAGTGGGATTTTATTTCATATGCATATTTTTGTTAACTCTTTTGCTACTTTAAGCCACAGTCCTCAAGTTGCTAAATGCGAACATTGATACATTTGAATTTTGAACATATCAACAACATACCAAAAATATAAGAAAATTTTCCAAACATCATATAAATGTCAAAGTATTTTACCTGGACTCCGGAAAAAAATTATACAACACACACACACGCACAGACACACACATACGCACATACAACGAACTTCTAACACATTTCATGCAATACCTTAGCAATCCTTGGCATCGACTCGTATGTATGTTAATACTACATCTTCAAGCAATTCTGCAGAGATACATAGAACGAAATCATTATGAAAACACATGTTTTCTAGGTCTTAAAAGCAATTCTATTATTAGACTACGAAAACATATTTCATTTACCCAGGGACATTGTCATCATTTGAGATTAAATTGACATACAAATGTATTCACTTGATATAAGTTTTATTATAAATATATGCATGTACATATTTGTTTAATAACTAGTTTTACTTTCCCAACTTTATGTATGAATGACCATTTAGTAGAAATTTATTATTATTTTAATGCAAAAGAAAAAAGTAGACAGACATGCATGTATGTGTATGTGTATGTATGTGTATGCATGTGTATGCATGCATGTATGCTCATCATTCTATTGTTAATCTGTAAAGAGTGTTTTACATGAGATATATTACATATTTCCGTTTCCTTTTCACATTTATAAGTAAATCCTTCATACTCTTACAAATACATACAATGCAGAGACATATGTATGCTTTCATTACTCTCATTTTAATTGTGTCTACGTGGATGTGTTAATATGGAAAATGTCGTCAGCTTTCGCAAGATTTCTCATATCGTCTCTGTTCAGCTGGAACTCAACACCTACACATTGAAATTTGTTTAAGCTTCAAGGACTAACCTAATAATAATTGAAATTTGTTAAAATTTTATAGAATTCCGTTACCCCAACTTGACTGAATTCAGTCCTCATACCTCATATGATTGCATCATACATACATTCATTTAAATGCCGATTATATTCTTTATATTTTCTTTTTTTCGTACTCATTTTTACTATTTTGTTTTTATATCAAATGTTAATGGAAATGTGTGTCTTAAATTTGCCTTAAATGACAGATACATTCATGAAATCACACACAAATGACCCTAATGCAACAAAAAGTTCAATTTGAATAAACAAATTAAAAATTCTTGGACATACATATGAAAATCTCTAGCTTCCTTTTCTAAACTGACAAATTGAAAAAAAATTAAACATCTGAAGGAAATATTTTGTTCATTATTTTTTAAAATGTTATTTGTAATAAGTTTTAGAAATTTCTCTAAAATGCAAAAAGCTTCATGTAATAATAAGTTTATATTGTGTTTACAGTGAAGTTCATTTATAACGAATTATCGCTTATAAATAAACTGCTTCAGTACCAACAGTTTTGCTGTAATATTTCATACAAATTATTCAAGCTAACTTTAACTCTCACACTTATAAGCAACGATTTTTTTAAATCTTCCAAAGAAAATTGCGTGAACACAAAAAAGTACCAAATTAATTTTTGTTAAATATACTTTTGGTAAAAGGAGCTTTTATAAAAGGTACTTTTTTAAAAGAAACTTTTTGTGGAATAAACCTTTTGTAAAGTTTTTTAAAGGAAGTTTTTGCAAAAGGTACTTTTTCTAAAAAGTACCTTTTGTGAAAGGTAATTTTTATGAAAGGTACTTTTTGTAAAAGGTATTTTTTGTAAAAGATACCCTTTGCAAAAGGTACTTTTTGTAAAAGGTACTTTATGGTAAAAGGTACTTTTTGTGAAAGGTACTTTTTGTAAAAGGTACTTTTTATAAAAGGTACTTTTTATAAAAGGAACATTTTATAAAAGGTACTTCTATAAAAGGTACTTTTATAAAAGGTACTTCAAATAAGTTACTTTTTGTAAAAGGTAATTTTTAAAAAAATGTAGTTTTTATAAGAAGTATTTTTTATTGAAGCGCTTTTTATAAAAGGCACTCCAGATAAAAGTCACTTTTTATAATAGGTACTTTTTATAAATGTTACTTTTACAAAAAGGTAGTTTTTATAAAAGATAATTTTTGCTAAAGGTACTTTTTATAAAGGGTACCTTTTGTTAAAGGTATTTTTTTATAAAAGGTACCTTTTGTTAAAGGTACTTTTTATAAAATGTACCTTTTGCTAAAGGTACTTTTTTAAAAGTTACTTTTTATAAAAGCTGCTTTAACAAAAAAGTACTTTTTAAAAAAGGTACTTTTTATAAAAAGTAATTTTTGTGAAAGGTACTATTTATAAAAGCTACTTTTAAAAAAGGAACTCTTGATAAAGGTACTTTTTATTAAAGGTACTTTTTAAAAAAGGTACTTATAATAAAAGATGTCTTTAATAAAATGTACTTTTAATAAAAGATACTTTTTTATAGAAGCTCAATTTTAGAAAAGGTAAGGTTTTTAAGCTAGAATATATATTTTTTTATAAAATACTTTGTGTAAAAGGCACTTTTGTAAAATATACTTTTTGTGCAAGGTCTCTTCATAAAAATAACTTTTTATAAAAAAGATTTGTTATAAAAATTAAATACTTTATTAATTTATTCGACCTTTTATGTTAGTTATATATAGATTTTATTACAGTTATAGGTCTTTTGTAATCAATTTACAATTTTATTTATTATATCCGATATTTCGCTTCAACTTTGTGTAGCTTCTTCAGGAAATAAAATTATTCTAAATTTACTAATATTTACATAGATATATAAAATGAAAAATATTTGTCAAATATTGAAAAAAATACAAAAGTTCAAAATTAAATACTGTAAAAGGTACTTTTTGTAGAAGAAACTTGTACGTTTTGTAGAAGAGACTAGTGCAAAAAGGTAAGAGATAATTGGTCCTTAATTTATTTGCCTAACTGTTCGTAGTTTTGGGGTTCTTTTATAATATTTCACTATGAAGCACTTCTTATGTTTAGGCTTAGGACTTATTTTTGTGCAGTGACATATTTTGCAAATTTTTTGGGTAAAATATGTTTCAAGAAAATTCATTATTTTATTGTTTATTTTTTCACTGCACATTTTGTTGAAAATTCCTTTGTTATTTTTTCCAAGCTATGCTGAACATTTAATTCTTTTGCTGTTTTTATCTTTTATTAAATTGTTTTGTTCTAAAATATTTTTAATTGTTCTAAAAATATTATTAATTACATCTATAAACTGTGCGCTGTTGTTTTTTTTATTCGAACGAAAACAATTCAGTTTTCAATGTGAAAAAAAAATAAAAACAAAAATGCGAATCAAGAATTGTGTCATGGTGCCATTCGGAGGACACCAAAACTTGTCACCGGATGCATAAATATTTGTGTGTGTTATTATGATTTAGAAATTCTAATTTTAATGTTAATATTTTTTATATTTGTGATTTGAACGGGCTAAGGTTCGTATTGCTTTTTAAGCCAAATTACATGTGATAATTATTAATGAACAAATAACACCAAAGTCTGTTGTAAATATTCTGACTAACAACACATAGTTGAACGGAACAGCCAGCCGTTTTCGAAGGCTGGAGTTCGAATAATAATTAAAATTAACTAAAGTTAATATTTTTTGTTTCGCTGCGACCCGTACGTCATACATGTACGAATATGAAAAAGAAGACAAGCATTTAATAGATACACTTTTTTTGTTGTTTTGTTTATTTGCAGTGGCATAGGAAAAATACGGGATATTATGGATTTATAAAAAAAAACGGACAAACTGAGGAAAGAAAGGTGAGCTTGTATTTAAAAATTTTTTTATATTAGTCAGATTGAGTTTTTTTTACTCAGAAATAATTTTTAGTCAGGCTTGAGTTCAGTAATTTCAATTCTTTTTATTGAATGAAATATTTTATTAATTAATGTGAGTTTCTAAAGAAGAGAAGAAAAATTAAATTAGACTTTTAAGCTTTAAAAATCTAAACATTTTTTTTTTACTTGATTTTCAATTTGATCATGCTAATAATACGAGTAAATTAAAAGTTGTTAAAAATTTGTTAGGATTTTATACTCGAAAATTTTCGAAATCTAACGAAGCGAAGCGATTCACTATTTTGCGACATCTAAGGCATTCGAAAGATATGTCGCAAATTTTCTTCCTATTCGTTGAGCCGTTCTTATCTTATGCGACGTTTGCAGCACACACACATACAAACACACATACACACATACATACATATGTGTATACACACACATGCATTCCGATGGACTTCAACGCGAAAATAGTCAGAATCAACTCCCAGAATCTCAAAACGTCAAAATATGATGAAAACCCGATTTTCGAAAATTGTGGGTAAAATCTGTTATAACTTCCTTCCTAAAGCCTGGTACTCTGTTCACAATTTCGTGCGAAATGCTGTCAAACTACATATAAAAGTATTTCGTATGAAATATTTGCGAAATAAATTCGCAAAAGTAGTACTCTGTTCTTGTTGTGAAAAACACGTAAAATCATGTCTTTCCATGCAAAATTAGTCTGGCATCATTTTAGTTTAGCTGCGAAACAACATGAGCAGTGCTTTTTTCGCACGGAATTTTGACAATGTTGCGTACTTTCAAGCAATAAAAGCGAGAAATTTATTTAAAAAACACGCGAGTTGGGCTTCATTTAGTACATGTCAAATTGTTCACGCGAAATAATCACTGGTGGTGAAAATTTTTCACAACTTTGAACAGAGTACTAGGCTTAAAGCGGGAAGTATAAAATTTATGCAGGAAAATATTCCACAGTATGGCAACGTATGAGTGATATTAATTCCAGACATACAAAAAATAATTAAGTATACGCATGCAATTTCGTTTGAGTTTTTTTTGAAAATCAGACAAGTGTATTTAAAAAAAAAGAATATAAAATATTATTTATAATAAATTTATTTTTTATGATTAAGTGTTTGCAAAATGAACGGGTCACCATGATTATATTCATTTAAAATGAGTTTTATTAATTCATTTCTTGGAAAATCTAATTTTGCAAATTCTCAGAAAAATTAAATTTCTTGATTTTTCAATAAGTTTTTTTAGAATATTTTTTAAAAATATTTTAATAAGCAAAATGTAACAAATAATTTTTTCCAACAGTTGACAAACAAATTTAGGACATAATTGAAGCTTCGCCGCGAATAACGTAGTAAGTGACAAAATAATATTTTTTTTAAGATAAAATAATTTTTTTGCTGATGTTTTTTAGCTTATAAAAAATAATAATAGTTTACATTAACTTTTCTTTTTGTACCTCGGATACATTTGGCAATTACTTTTTGTATTTTGATGGCGATAAGATACACAATTTTATATGGCTTGATGTTTGATCTATGCAAGAGAGTTATGTTAACCATAATTTTTAAAATTTTAAAAATTATGGTTTTGATTTTCACACAAATTCTAAAAATTATGAAAGGCCAAGCAAAGCCAGGGGTTCTACCCTATACTTCGAAAAGAAAGAAAATATTTTCGAATTTTAATTTTTTCGAATTTATGTTAAATAAAAATTCGAAAGTATTTTTTTAAACTCCAAAATTTATTTTTTTTAATGAATTTATATGAAAAACCAAAAGTCCTTAAACATTTTTTTTTTGTTTTTTCCATGTAAAAATCACTTTCGAGTGAAGTATTAAATATAATTTTTTAAATAAAAATTCTTTTATTTTTCACTTGACTTTCGCGTTCTGTACCAAAAAATTTTTGAGTCATAAAATAAAGACTAAATTAATATTTACGGTATTTTGTAAGAATGCATTAATGGCCGCTTCCTTGGCCCAAAAATCCCGAAATGATGGATGATGACCTGGTCTGTCTATATAATCCATGATCGCATAGGGTTTTTGATATGCATATAATGTAACTTCTTATAAAAAGCACTTTTTTAAAATTTTAACTTCTTTTCTTTCTTTGTTGTTACAATTTTTATTCCTTTTCTTTTTTATAACAAACTAAAATAAATCCTTTTTTCATATAAAATATGAACTTTCACTTGCAAACGGATTTGAAAATTTCGAAAAACAACAATCTATTTTTGCTATGAGTACTCGTATTATCGTTACAGCGTCAATTTAACAAATAAATGAAACAACTAACAAATGATTGAATGAATGTTTGTGGACCGACATTGCAGTCCTATGTTTGACGTTCAAAGCTAAAACTGTTGTAATGCAGCCTAAAGGCAGACTAAACAAAAAAAAAAAAAAAAATAATAAAAAAACACTAACGTTTAGTTTCCTTTGTAGGTCGTGGCGTTTGTGTGTGACTCTCGCAAATTCCTTGTATACGACATTTTTTTCGAATGATGAAAAGGCAGGAAAGTGAATTTCTTTTGCTTTGTTATCGCTGTTGTTGTAACTGTCGATGTCAATTTCCTTACTGTAGTCACCATTTCTTTTCTTTGTTGTTGTTGCATTCAATGTTTGTAGTGTGTATAAGTGAAAGGCCAACAAAACTACTAATACGTCTCGTACATAAAGATGGCTGACAATATGGGCGGAAATAGTAGAAACAAACACATAAATATTAATCGTGTCATATATGAACGTGCACACACACACACACACACATTCCAACATTTAACACAAACACTTTGAACAGAGAAATTTATATTTAGATTCAATGTGTCTTCGTATCAGTCTGCCCTTAGTTATCGTTGCTCTTGCTTAAGCTGGGGTCACACTATTGCCACAATGTACCAATTTTCGTCGGCTCACTGCGATAGAGTCATAAGTTATGAATTTATTTCAGTGAGCCGACGAAAATTGGTATATTGTGCCAATCGTCTGACCCCAGCTTTAGACTTTTTCTTGCTTTCGCTACTAATGTTTTTCTGTTGGGTTAAAGGGTATTTGTTAACTACGGCTGGTTTATGTTCTAGAGCAAAAAAGAGACCTTTATCTAGAAACATATTTTTTTTTTCAAATCACAATAACACATTAACTTACATTTTCAGCTTAACAGGTATGAGTGCATACAGGACAACAGTGTATTCTTGGCAGATCAATGAGACTTACTTACTACTAGTTAGGATGCTTTTACACACGCAAAGTTACTTTGCAAAGTTTTGAGCTTGTAGAATAGAAGTGAAAAGAGCTCCCATTCTCTTTTACATTCTCTACTACTAACTCGTGGATAAAAGCCGACTTGATACATTTTTAAAAGTATTTTTTTAAATAAATTTACTGATTGTAAAAAATACTTTTTTAAAATGTACTGATTTGAGAAAATAAAGATGCTTTTTTAAAGGTACTTTTTGTCAAATACTCTTTCAAAATGTACTTATTTAAAAAAGTATTTTGCTTGAAGGTAATTTTTGTAAAACGCATTTTTTTAAAAGTACTTTTTGTAAAAAGTACATTTTTGTAAAATATAGTTTTTGTAAAAGAACTTTGTAAAAGGTACTTTTTATAAAACATACTTTTTGTAAAAGGTACTCTTTATATAAAATACTTTTTGAAAAATTTATTATTTGTATAAGGTACTTTTTGTAAAAGATGCATTTTTGTAAAACGTACTTTTTGTAAAAGGCACTTTTAAAAGGTGATTTTTGTAAAAAGTCCTTTTTGTAAAAGGTACTTTTTCTAAAAGGTACTTATTGTAAAAGGAACTTTATTTAAAAGATACTTTTTGCAAAAGGTACTTTTTGTAAAGGGTAGTTTTGCAAAAGTTGCTTTTGTAAAAGTGCCAATTGTGAAAGTACTTTTGTAAAAGATGTTTTTGTAAAAGGTACTTTTTGTAAAGGGTGCTTTTGTAAAAGATACTCTTTGTAGAAGGTACTTTTTGTAAAGGGTATTTATTGTAAAAGGCATTGCAAAAGGTACTTTTTGTAAAAGGCACTTTTTTAAAAGGCGCTTTTGTAAAAGCTACTTTTTTAAAAGGTGCTTTTGTAAAAGCTACTTTTTGTTAAAGGTAAAAGATGCTTTTTAAAAGGTACTTTTTGTAAAGGGTGGTTTTTTAAAAGGTATTTTTTCGTAACATGTACTTTTTGTAAAAGACACTTTTGTTTGAAATGTACTTTTTAAAGTATACTTTATGAAAAATTATTTATTTAAAAAAAGACACTTATTGTAAAAGTTAAATTTTTAGAAACTTACTTATTAAAAGTTACTTTTTGATAGACACTTTCTTTAAAGGTAGTTTTTCAAAGGTATTTTTCTAAAAGCTACTTTTTCAAATCGTACTTGTCTTATGAGCACTGTTTTAAAAAATACTTTTTATTAAATGATTTTTTAAAGGCTCCATTTTATAAAACAAAAACGTTAAGCGTTGACAAATTTTGTATGTCAACAAACTAGGGGTTAAAAGGTACTTTTTTTAACGCAATTTCTAAAGTTTATTTTGTTAAATTTTCTTTTTCAAACGGATTTTTTTCCATAAGTACATTTTTAAACTTATTTGTGTGAAGATAAATTTAAATTTAACTGGCAGAAACAAAAACAAAAAAAGTGTGCAGAACCCATTTTGCAGTTAACAGTGGACTGTTAAGCACTTAACAGTTTCAGTAAAATTCATAAGTATTATTTCGGTGGCGAAATCCAGGAACGGGGACAATTAATGGAAAATATGGCCCGAGATTTAGTTATTGAAATTATACCACATGGATATACAACAGATATATAAATAATACACAAACTTAATTTAGAAAAGTTTGTATTTTGGAAGGAAAAGTGGTCATTGTGGAAAATAGGAGAATTTTACATGTATCCCACTATAAATAGAAATGGTGCTGCTGATGGCTCTTTAAAGAGCAAATTATGTGAATTTTCTTCCGCATGTTTATTTGAGTGACATTCAGGCTTTAATTTATTTATAATTCTATCTTTCTCCAGGTTGATTATTTTAGAAAGATCTTTATTTTTAATCCTGTGCAATCATTGTGACCTCTTTCGACATGAAAATATGTTCTAGGAATAAGCAAACTATAACTCTCTCCTTGTTTAAAGTGACTGAAAAAAGAATTAAGGAAAAAACTAACACGAGGAGGATGAGAAGAAAACGTTTGTTCGAACAAGCGAACGGATTTTTCCCAACTGTGTAGAAATTCTAAATCACAATATTGCTGGCATGTGTGAATCTTAAAGAAGAGAAAGGAAAGTTGCTCCTTTTTTTGTTAATAAATTTTCTTGTTGGTTTTTTCACTCTCTGCAATATGAATTATTTTTTTTTCTTTTCCTAGCAGTCCGTTGTTGTACATTATTTCTTTTTTTATTTCGAATGCAAAAAGATAAAACTAAAACTTAATACGAAATAGACGTCAACGCGAATTCAATTGAATTGCATTTCCGTTTGTGCCACATGCCAGTATTCAAGTTAAATTGAAAAATCGTATATGTATGTGTGCGCGTGTGTGTTTGGATTTCCTGTGTCTCATATTTACAAACATTTTACCAATGTTCTAGTACAATTATTAATGTAACACATACATACATCTTCCCAGCGAACATTTTTTGAGGAATCCAAGTAGAAATTTGTCGGAAACAGCGCAGCTAGAGTCTGGTCACAATTGCACTGATAATTTCATGAGGGGTTGAAAAGTAATCTTATTCTCTTGTTTTGAGGAATTGTTCTAAATTAACTTAGAAAATATGCAGAATATTCTTTTAAATGTCATAAGAAAACATAATTTAAAAATTATCTTCTGACAAATTACAGCCTAGTAACATAAAAGTCGTATCCCTACTAGAACGGTGACATTCCATTGACCAGTCATTTAATCGGTAACAATGAAAGATATATCAGTCATTGCGTAGAACAAAGTTTCTATTGCATTACATTACTAAAAATCCGAAGGAAACGTCTGTGTACGTTTGATTTTGCATCTTTCTTTAACTAGTGAATTCCGTCGACCATAAAACATATATTCAAACTAATCACTCTACTGCTATTCACTAATCAATTAGTCACGTTTGACTAATCATACTTGATGGATATACCTTTCATCTGAAACTAATCAATGTTGACTAATATATACATCACAGTTGATGATTGAATGATATACCAGTCAACTCTAATAAATTTTGGTAATCAAGCTTAATGGATATGCCGGTCACAGTTGATGGTTGCAGTAAAATATAATTTTTATATCATTTAAATATTATCTATATACATAAAAACTAATCCAATTTTAAGTTTAAAATTTAAAAAACACTAACTAATCCAATTTTTTTGGCACGACATCACGCGTGAATGGCTCGACCAATACACCCCATTCCCTTTTTTGTTTTGTTTGTTACTGTCTGAAAAAGAAGAACAGGGTAAAACGGGAAAAATTTGTGTGGTTGGTAAAGTCTACTCAGTTTCTTTCTGGATGCTAACGAAGTCGTGCGGAAATTCTAGTTTTATTATAAAAAGTTACTCAAAAATAAACAAATGAAACAAATATTTTAAAACGAAAGAAAACAGTAAGCAAATACTTTAAGATACCGCCCTCAATGCATCTTTTTCTTCTAAAATATCTGAATATGTTTTATATATTTTAAACTAAACTTTCCAAAATTTCTTTTATTCATTATTGTTTTATTTTAATTTTTTTACAGACAATAATTTTTCTTTTGCCAATTTCACAAGTTTTAATTCCACAGACCGAACGAATTATAAATTATTTAAAATGAATATTTTTTTGAAGTTTTTGAACAACTATAATTGATGAATATATCCCTCATCACTACCAATCAATCACTATTTAATTCATTACAAAATTGTTGCAATTGTGTTAGTAAAAAATTGTGTTTGTATTAGTTTCGGTTATGCATTTCTTGTAGGGCTGCTTTTAAAGAAATAACAGAGGAAATAATTCAGAAAACGAGCAGGATATTATTCCAACTAATACCGGAAGGAAATAAAAAGTTCTTTTTGATAATGTGCAGACTAGACTGATATTAATCGTATGTTTCAGAAAATATGTATTTCAGATGGGAATACCAAACAATTCGTTTGAGTGTCTGCTAAAGTCTTAGATTTCAGATACCTCAGCATAAAATTTTCACTAGGTTATTACACAACGTTAGATATGTGGGATTAAAATGTTCTCTGGGTTATTACACTAAATTATTTGTGGTTTCATAAAATGGAAAACAAATATTTACCACATTTTATTGCTCAAATGAAAACTTTTCATTTAAGTATCAGCAAGCGAAAGTTTTCTTATAAGTTCGGCAGTGAGTGCTGTTAAAGCTTTTTTTTTTTTGTTTTGTTTTGCAACTCTTTCTTGTTGTTGTCATTGTTTGCTTGTCATAAAGTTTTACGTAAATATTTTTCTATAGGAATTATAGCCTCATAATCATGGACGATACATTTTAGTAGAAGTGCATGTGAAGTAAACCTCTATACTCTCACGTGTTTGTACGAGTAATATAAAGGGAAAGGACATGTTTACTGCGGTGGTATGATACGGGAAAATTTGTATTTGGAGGACCAACAATATATTTTCCCTCATTATGCTTTAAAATCATGAATCAAGTTGAGTAGCTGCACGTGCTAACAACTTAAATCATAAACGACCTAGGGCCTGTTTCTCGAAACTTACAATTAATTAATTAATTACATTCTTAAAACAAAGTTTAAACTCAGTAAAATTTTTAATTAGACTTTAAAGCAATTAAATTTTTGTTCAAAAGTTTAATTGACTCAACTGCATATTTAATTGATCAATTTCATTTCTTTTTCAATTAAAGCTGTTGATAGGAGATACATTTTCTCTGTGTACAAGTAAGGTAGTTGTGAAAATATATTTTTGAGGGGATCAAACGGTAGTCTTAAAGGTCATATTGTCATAAGCGCTTAACGACTTTTCCTGACGCTTTTATTGCTGTTTCTGCTGTCATTATTTTATGTGCTTTCATTAAAAATGTACAAATGTAATAATTTGTAACGGGTGAGTCACGTGTAAGTCACGCATGAGTCACGTGTGAGTCACGCATTAGTCACACATAAGTCACGCGTGATCGTAGTAGTCCATATAAATATATATATATATATATATATATATATATATATATATATATAATAATCATTGAAAAAAAAATAACGTTTGTGATTTTAGCTAACTATCTTAAGCTTTTAAAAAATCTATTTTTCGATAATTCTCATCTAAAGTCATTCTATGGCAGGCTTTTCATCAGGAGCGTGCGTGACTAAGAAAATCATATTTGCTTGTTTTGTTGATTAAGCACTGTTTCTATGCAATTTGTTGCTGCTTCGGTTTTCAAATTTAAAAAAAGTCTTGTTCATTGATTAATAAATAATTAATCACTTTGTATGTGGAGTAGCTGTCTCCCCTCCTACGCACCCACAACTTGATGGATCATCCACATCAAATTTAGAGTGCCGTACTATTGTAGTTCTGCAGATAAAGGAAAAATAATAATTACTTCGCTCATATAAAATTTGGTGACCCTCAATATTGTAGTTGTGAAGATATAAATTGATCCTCGTAAAAAGGGCATTTGGTCCCACTGTGCGTTGGTCCCGTTTAGCTGGCGCAACCAAATTGCTAATAATAATATTCCTGGCAGCGAAAAAAGAAAAATGTTTGAAAGCCATTTTACCCTTCTTTTAGTTAGATAATATTTTTTCTTCTTCGTGTTTTGTTTGCGTTAAGGCTCTATGGATTTGTTTCTTCTAATGACAATATTTTGTTCTATATATTCGTTAGAATATTTAACATTATTTTAGTGTTGTATGTAGTCGTATGTTTGTTGGTGTTGTAACTATTTTTAAATTATTGCTAACAGGCTTTTTAGCAAGAGTGTCAACAGTTTTTTTCTTACTTCTTTTTCAACATGCTGAGTTTTTGTTGTTGTCGCTTTGGATATCCTTGTTCATACAGTTTTCTGTGTAAGTGTGTGTGTCTGTGTTTTTCGCTACAGTCTCTTTCGTTGTGGTTCCTTGTCTAGCATTTCCCAGCTACTTGATTTTGTTTGCAAGTTTTTTTAGTGGTAAACTCATTCTTGATGTCATTTATAACATTCAAAAGTATTTCCCTCTAGCAGTTGTATTAAATAAACTTTATTAGGTCGCTTTATGGTCGCCATACTTTTTTTCCTTTTTATATATGTTAGCTACTTTTGCATTGTTCATTCCCTCTTACTGTGCCTAACTGCTTGCTCTTCAAACTGCTGCTGGTTGGCAAAATTTAGCCTTATTCAGTTTTGTAATTCTTTTTTTTTTCAGTTTATAACAGATTTGGGCTTTGAATATGAAAGTAACATTTTTGTCTGCATTTTGGAGATGGTTCGTTTTTCATGTGCTAGTTTTTTTCTTCTCTAATTTGATTTTATTATATTTTTTCTTTATTATTGTGTAGTGTTTTTTGGGGACAAAAACAATTTTGAAATAGATATGAATTTATGCCTGCTCTGTTTGTTTGTAAAGTAAAATAAAAACACAAACAGACCAAAGGAATTTAATGGCATAAATATTTTAGTAAAATTAAAAAATATCAAATATGGAATCCTAAATATATTTTTAAAAATCATTTTGCAATACTTTACAGAATTTGTGACAAGAAACTTATATATGCCGGTATAAGCGCTAAAAGAGAATTGTCAGAATAAAATCTTATATAATTTTTTTCCAAATTTAAAATTTGAAAAATTCTTTCTTCCTAAACTTCAACTAAATCTTGTGGAAGGATATGCGTATTAACGCAAGATTCATAGGCGAAATTTCAATTATGAGAAATTATCGGTAGTGTTATTGATGGTACTAAAATATGAAGCGTTGCAAAAATGTTTACTAAAAATTTTAGTACAAAAATTAATGCTGAATTTTAAGTACATATTAATTTTGTACTAAAACTAGTACTAAATTTTTAGTAGCAGTAATTCAATGTGTAAATGAAAACTGGAACTTAAAAATAACATATCCAATTTTTTAGTACTTGATTCCAAGAGTACTAAAATGTGTATATTATTCCAAGATAATGAAAATTATGTCAAGCCGTCTGTTATTTTTGTTTAAAACACAAAATGAATATAATTTAGCAGAATTATTTGTTTTTTTAGTTTTAGTAAAAACTTCGTGCATACTTAAAATTTTAATAATGAGCAAATATCGAGTAATTTTAGCTAATTTGGGGAATTGTTAATGATATTACTAAAATTTTAGCATTGTAAAATGTCTTCCTAAACATTATATGTATGTACTAATATTAGTACTAAATTTTTTGTACAAATTATATAGTTATTCAATGTTTAAACGAAAATTGAACGTTAAAAATAACAATTTGAATTTTTTGTACTTGAGCAATATGTAAGTGCTAAAAAGTCTACAAGATTCAACGAAAATTAAAATTATTGCAAGACAGTTATTATTTGTGTGTAAACTACAAAATAAACATATTTAAGTACAATAAATTTTTAGTACCTCAAATATTTGTTTAGCCTGTTTTTTAAATTTTGTGAACATTCGGCCATGTCACAGAGTTCATTTCCGAATTTAAATTTCTTTAAATAAAGCTGTCCATTGCCTTTTGCATATAACTGTCTTTAATATTATTACAAATTAAAAAGTTGTCGTGAAGTTCAGTTTTTCTATTTTTAATCAATAAGTGATAATAGTGACAATATGTAAAACAAATAATTGTAAGTCAAAAATTAATTGCTATAATGGTAGAATTCAAAATCTGATTGAACTATTATTTTCTTGCTAGATTTTATGAATAAAAAAATACCCCTGAAGAAGTTTGAATAAAGCAAACAAAACGTTGGGTGCTTTAAAAATAAAATAAAATAATTTTGTTTTATTTAAAATTGGAATCGACCATAACTAGCCCGAAGGTAACCCCTGTTACGAAAGGTTGCCTTTTACACCTTTTCAACGGTATTCATATAAAATTGTTAAAATTAAAGCATTCTTTAAACCGGTTTTCTCATACACAACTCTTACGTTAAACTAACATTGATATTTACAATCGTTTATGAATACCAGCGTGTGTGTTAAACAGTATTACATTTGCCACTTAAGGAAAGCACGTAGGAAGCATCGTTATCGTTATATGACCATCATCGTCATTATGTTTGTAATTGTAAAATGAAGAATTCTAATTACAGCAACAATAGTAGACCTCCATTGCTACGAAAAGTTTAAGTGACATAAAATTCTCCTCAAAATTTTTTTTGTAATTACAGAAGAAACCAAAAGATAACCAAAATTATTACAACAAAAGCTTAGAAGGTAGAATTTAGCAAAACTAATATTTACTGTCCTTGTGCATAAACCTTTTCCTTAAGCATTTGATTATTTTCATACTTTTTATACAGGAGCTGACTTGTGAACGAAAGTTAAAAAGGTTCAATTTACCCAGCATTATTATAAGCTTTTGATATTTGCTGGTCTTTGTATGTTTAAAATGTGTATAAAAGTAAGTGACCATAAAGTCTTGCACAAAGGCACACATGCACACACACACACACACACACACACACGGATACTCTCTGATTTACTTGATGGTTTATTTGATCAAACACATGAACATTAAGTTCATGCATGCATCCTCTCATATTGAACCTGAGACTTTGGGTGCAGCAACTAGAACGGCAAAAAAATTTACAGTTACTTTCCCACTAACCTATTCCCCCTCCCGTCTACTTCTCACGTCATTCCTTTAATAATCTCTTCTTCTACGTGTGCTTAAGACTCAATTATTTTATTCCGTTTCATAGCGGTCGTTGCATGTAACGACAGGGTGCAGTTTGAGTTTGTGCTTGTGTGATTGTTTAAAGTTTCGTTGCATGTAATTGACCTTCATTTATAATGCAGTATATTGTTGTTAGTATTGGTTGTGTATGTGTAATTTTTTTTATTTGCTGTATTGCATTTTAACTATAAAATTTCTTTGAATAATTTATGAATGAAAACCATATAGAGGGTGCAGTTTTTAAAGTATTTTTTTTTTTTTTTTTGATAAAGATTCTCTTTGAGAATAATTTATATATCAACCACAAAGAAAGAGTAAAGCTTATGTCACACATATAAAGCATTTAAAGCATGTGGTATTTTAAATTACTTTACTTGGCTCAAAGCAAGGTTATTTAAACAATTTTTAAAACTAAATTTTCTTCTACAAATTTTTAACCGAAAAAAAGGCAAACAAATTGAGATTTTACTGGGCCTTTCATAATTCTTAGAATTTGCATGAACAACAAAAACAAAAAATATAAAAATGTTTGGTGACGTGATTTAGACAATTATACCCTTAGAAAAAGGAATGAAACCGCACATACTTATTTCTTGTCAAATATTCAAATGTGTCACAGCACACTATTTCTTATAGAAAAGTTGGCTAAGTCACAGCACACTATTTCTTATAGAAAATTGGACTATGTGAAAGCACAATTTTTCTTATAGAAAAGTCGACTGTGTCACAAGAAAAATTTTCAATTTTTGTACACAATTTTGATGCAACAAGTATTTTCACCAAAATTATAAATAATTAAGTAATTAGTACTAATTATTACATGTACACTAGAAAAAAAATTATTTGCGAAGCTTTCTTCTTACCGTTCTTCTAAATTTTGTTGTTCGAAATCATTCAAAAACCATTTTATTTAAAATTTTATTAACGAGAAATTGTTGTGAAATTTTTTAAATTATAGTACTAAAATATTTAACATTTAAAATTTTTGTACTAAAAAAATTAGTACTAAAATCAGTACTATACTTTAGTACTAAAATTAATACTAAATTCGTAAGTACTAAATTTTTTAGTACAAAATATTTGGTACTTATATTTTAATTTGCACTTAGTTTTTTTTATAAAAGTCCCAGCACACTTTGTCTTACAATTTGTCCACTGTCCTGTGTAACAGCGCAATTTTATCCTAGTGAAAAGTCGCCAGTATTGCAGCAAAACAAATGTATCAGAGTGCACTTTTCTTATAGAAAAAAGTCAACTGTATCAGAATACACTTTTCTTATAGAAATTTTTTCGGTGACATGCCATTTTAGTACATAATTTTGATGAATTAGGTTTTGCCACTAAAATTATTAAATTTAAAATAGAAAATGAGAAAAAGTTTTATTTGCAAAACTCTTTCTTCTTACGGTTCTTTTCAATCTTATTATTATTATTTAAAAAAAATTGTACTAAAAATTTTAATAAAGAGAAATGGTCGAGACATGGTCCGGAAAAGTAAATGTGACAGTACTAAAATATTTTACTATGTAAAATTTTTGTATTAAAGATTTTAGTACTAAAATTAATATTAAATTTTTTACTATTCTCTAATTTTATTAAGCTTAAGGTCTCTTGATTTCAGTAGAAAATGTGTGTTGGTTGCCTACATGTCTAATTTACACTAAGTTTTTCTTTTGGAAAAGTCGACTGTACCACAGCACTTTTTCACCATTTTAGTACATAATTTCAGCGAAACAAGTATTAACACCGAAATTATAAATTAGGCAATTATGACTTATGATTAAATGTCAAATAGAAAAAAAGAAAACCTATTTTTGTTATAAATCTGTTTAATTGAAATTATTAAAAAAACTAAACTAAAAATTGAAATGATGTGAAACGCTCGAGAAATTTTAGTTAAGTACGGAAAAGTGTATGTGATGGTACTAAAATATTTAGCACCGTAAAATTTTAGTACTAAAAATTGTTGTTCTAAAAATTTCAGTACTAAAAATTTTCCTGCCAAAACTAGTAGTAAAAATGTTCCTATTAATGTTGTGGTAGTTATATGAATACTTTACAAAAAAAACTTCATTATAGAAAAATCGACGGTGTTTTAGCACATTTCTTATAGAAAAGTCATCTATGTAGCAGCATCTTTATTTGTGTCTACTGCGTCACACCATTTTTTTTTCTTGTAGTAAAGGCGACTCTGTCACAGTTTGCCTATTTTTATGGAATAACCGTCTGTGTCACAGTACACGTTTGCAATTATAGTACATAGTTCGGATGAAATAAATATTAGCAGCAAAGTTATAACTAAATATTTAGTAGTAATAATTTAAATGTGTAACAGTAAAGTGGGATAAAATTTTAGTTGGCAATTGTTATATATCTGTATATATCTGTAAAAAAAACCCTAAATAAATTTTTCTTAAAACCTTGTACTAAAAAATTAAGTCATAAGCTTGTTAAATGAAATATTTGTATATTTTTTCATTTAGTTGCACAATCTGCCGCCTGCTTGTTATGACCTTAGCGCACCCTTTAATTATTTAAAATGAAATAAAATAACAAATGAATAATTTGAATGAGCAAATGAATAGAAATGGATTTAAATCAGTTTATGCATGGCTGAGCTGTTGCAGACGTGTTGTAATATTAAGAACAAAAAATAATAGTTTTGGCTGTTTTAACATCACATTTTATTCTGTATTTTTTATTTTTATTTTTTTGTTAATGCAAAATTCATCAGCATTTGCGTGCAGATTGTTTGAGCCAGGCCCCACATGAAATATGTAATATTTCTTATTTTATTTGTTCTCGTGCTCATTTGTCCTGTAGATTTCAAAAAGAGGCAAAGAAAAAATCTTTGTGGTCTGCTTTTAGTGTAGGGTGTTTTTTTGTGAGTATGTCACGACTGCAAGAACATATTGCAAATTTTTTTAATTGCTGCTGGCTTTTTTTTTGCAAAATTTTTTTGTATTGCTGCTGCTTAAAACCAATTGTGTTAACCTTAATTTGCATATTAGCTTAAGTGATTGCTGGTCATTACAATAATTTTTTTGTTGCCTTTGTTTCGTTTGTTGCACCATTACCAACCGGATTTTTAAGGAGGAGTTTGTTGAGGTTTGTTGGAGCTATTAATTTGTAACAGATTTATTGGATTTTTATTTTTCATTTTTCTTTGGCTCGTAACATTAAATTTCCTAGCAAAAAGGGGCAATTTATTATTTTGATGTCTGTCTTTTGTAAAGGATTTCAAAATTTGTCCTTTGCTTTTGATAAATATACATAAATACTTCTACTTAATTAATTGCTGTAGGAAAATGAAAAAGGAAATATTTTATTAGAACATAATCTTGTAAATTACCTCCAAAGTGGCCAAATTCATCAACTATGTTTTTCATATGCTTGCCAAAATTAGTTTTATAAAAAAAAATTCTAAGAATAATTTTACAGTCCATTTAACTTAGAAGTCTATGAAGGTAAACGTTGAGTGTTCTGTTGGCAATTTCTTCTTGTTTTTAGACGAAAAATCCACTTCATAAATAATTGAAACACATTTACAAAAGTGATTATACGCCTTATTTATCTTAATAAGCTGCAGCTTAGTTAAAGGAATGATTTCTTGTAAAGATCTCTATCATATTAAAATGACAGTTATTTTTTTAACTTTTGGTGAAATTTAGTTAGATTTTCTTTTAAAGTGATTCAAGCAACATCAGCAAAGTGTATTGATTATTTTCTTCGAGATTAGAAATTTATAGATATTTTTTTATCATTTATTTTATTTAACATTCTTAACTAAAAATACGAAATAAAAACCTTTTATATATCTGTGGCAAAAAGAAAAAATGCCTGAGTCATATTTTACTTATTTTGCAGGACAGCACTTCTAAGCTTTCAAGTTGATTTTCTGAAATTTATTTCTTTTACACTTTAAATTGGGAAATTATCTGTTAACCCTTATTATTTTAAGCAAACATCGTTCTACACACTATAAGTAATACATTAAATTTTAAATATATTAAAATATAACCTCAATTAAACTTTTATTCCAAATGAGATTAAAAGTCAAAAAAACATAAGTCGCAAGTCATAGTGTTACAGCTTCCTGAAAAATCTCACAAATTAATTGATATTTTGACTATGTCTACTTTTGAATATGCAGATTACGGAGGTACCATTAACTCAAAATCAGCTTATCTCCACTTAATCACTTTTTCCTTTTTGCCACAGATATGATTTAACAAAAAAAAAAAAAAAAAAAAAAATCAACTTCATCTTATATTGAATTAGGTAAACATGTATATACCAGAGAATGACAAAAGTATCGATTTAAGTACTCTTTGAGTATTGGCCGTGAAACAAATATGAATGCGTACAACTAAAAATAACAAATACGCTCATATGCATTAATTTTAAACCGAATACGTATAATTTTAAACAATCAAAAACTATGCTTATACACATTTTATTAATTACGTAGCACAAACGGCTACACGGCTACAATTACATGAAAATTTACAGAGCTATCTTATTTAGTCCCAGTTCACGCCCTTCAAGTTTTGTTGCTCAACCCGTAATTTAGCTGTAAAAATACTGAGAGAGATATACAAATATCTTTTTTTTTTTGCCAGCTGAATTAAAAGTTGATAAACAAAAGTTAACGTGTATCAACGAGGACTAACACACACACATAAAGCATGCTTTCAAACAACCAAAACTCATTTTCCATTTCATTATATACACAAATGTATGGACACGGTAGTGAATGATTAGTAAATATCCCGAGTAGCATGCGTATATTTTATTGTCCGACTAAATATCCATAGCCTGAGTATAAGCATACTATGACTATATGTATGAGAGAGAGAGAGAGAGGAAGAAAGTTAATGCGTTTGATACGCATGTGACTTTTTATTTATAGTTGTAATTAAGGCTAGTGACTTCAGTATATTTTTTGTTTAGTACTCATTACTATTTTTGGATATTTTAAAATCTTCGAAGAAATATCGTTTTAGTTTTACTTCCCTTTTAAGCACTCTATTAGCAAATTATAATTTTCTTTTTCTACAGGTGATTATCCTTTGTTAACACATGTTTTACAATTTAATGACATATTTTTTGGCTCAAGATAATATCGTTTTGTCATTTACAACATAATTTGCTTTTACACATAATAGCCAGCTGCTGTTCCGGAAGTTAAAGCAAACTAAACCAATTTATTGCACAAAATTTAAAAATGAAGGAAACAATACTGAAAACAAGCAAAAAAAAAAAAATAAAAAAGGAATAAATCTTATATATCCAATTTTCTAAATTTGCAAAAATTTTCAAATTACTTTGAATGTCGAACTAAATAGTTTTTTGCGTATAATATTAGTTTCTCTTTTATGATGCACAATGCTGGTTGCTTATGCAAAAGATCTAATGATGATCATGATGATGATGATGATGATGATGATGATGATGATGATGATGATGATGCTGCTGCTGCTTCAAATAAAATTCACATGCATTTATCTGAATAGACAAATATTTAGTTTACCAAACACACACACTCTCAGTGCATATACAGACTCAGCAAACAACTAAAAGTATGCAATATCAATGTTGCCCAAATGTATGCTTTGAATTTTTACTGTCTGGCAGAGTAGATTATCCCAAACAGGAAAAATTTGTTGACTTTATTTTTCTAATATGTTCTAAAGGTCTTTTTGCTTTTTATTTTTAAATCAGACTTGTACTTGTAAAAGTGTAAACATGCAGAATTTTATTAGATTCCTTTTTATACAATATAAGCAAATACTCGTATGTACATTTAAGAAAGCAATACTCAAATTTCGCTTTTACATAGGAAGAGAGACTGTAGAAACAAAAAACAAGAAAGCAAATATGTCGTTTATTAAAAAGGAAAGAAATGTATTTTGCATTAAATTTAAATTTTTCTAGGACACATATCAAATTTTAACAATTTTCACACAAAACTACTCAAACTGCTTAATGTTTGCCATTTAATATATACAAATATACAACTAAATGATTGTCTTGAGGCATTCCCCAAAGGAATTCCGCAAATGCAATATAAATTCCTAATGCAGAAGACTATAAATTGTGTAATCAAATTGAAAGAAATTCAAGGCCTTATTCAGAAAAAAATAATTTATGTTTACAAACAAATTTCCATACAAAATTTTTATTTTGAATGAATTTTTTTTTTGAAAATAATTGAAGTTAAATTTTAAAAATTTCTTTTAAAAATGCGAAGAAAACAAAGATTTGACCGATATAATTTGTTTCCAATGTATGTCATTAACTTTAAACTTTTTTCTTCATTTATAACAAAATGGTAGGCAGTTCAAATTGTGGAATTACTTTAACGCCACCTTTTATAATACGTCTTACGCAGAGAATGACAACGAGTAATAAAAATAAATAAAAAATATATACACACATATGTATATACATAAGTAAATAGACTTAAGTTTAACAACTGCGTATGATCATAATTGTAGCGCAAACAATTCTTACGCTCACATATTTTTTCTCAAGCAACTATGACTATAGCCGATTTCAAGAGCATCTATACTTCGTTTATGCGAAAAACTAAAATACGCTGCAACTAAAAATAAAAAGGCACACTCGTATGAAACATATTGACTCTCTGTCATAATTAAAGTATGAGTATGCATATACTCAGAGTATGGATATTTAGAAGGACAAAAAAATATACACATTAATATTTATTCCTCATTCGCCACCGTATACATACATGTGTATATATAAATATAATGATAATTGTGTTTTGGCTGTTTATGCGTGTGTAAATAAAATATCCCTGTATATTGTAGTTGGTTGTTTATAGTTATAGATATTCGGTTTAAAAAAACGGCCAATACCACAGTGCAACGCAAAAAATATAACCATAAAAAAATTACAAAAAATGAAATTAAAAAATTTTCAGGAAATTTTTCACTTTTGCGGCTACTTAAGCGCTACTTAAACAGTATTAAGAATCATTCCTAGTAAGTTCATATGTTCATTGAGATCTTAGGTACATTTTTGTAGTTGATTGTTTCTTTGAATTTTGAACGGTTTGCTACCTATGGATCTGACCAGGGGAAAAAATGTAAAAAAATCGAATTTTTTTTTAATTTTTTTGCGATTTTAATCTTGAAGAATTTTTTTATTTTATTTTATATGTTCACAATTTTTGTTCTATTTGACAAGAGTTACAACTTTGGCTCAGATAGTAAATCAAAATTTCGAATAGTTTGCAAGATATTAGCCTGAGAAAGTGCAAAAATGACACCGAGGCCAGAAATCTTTGGGGGCCCATAAAAAAGTAGATGACTTGGGGCAAAACTGTGAGACACGAGTATGTATTTTTTTTGGTCTTTTATGACGTAGTGGTGTCCGTATATGGTTATATTACCATGACTTAAAAAATTACATACAGTGTATCCAAAGAGAACTTAAAACGATACTTTTCATTTCATTTTCATTTACTCAAAAACTATGATTCTCTGGTTCGTATTGTCAAATCAATTTTCCATTTAATATTCTTTTGAGTACGTATGATTAATACATTATTATTCATCAATATCAATCATACGTATTATCACGGTTTGTTGCGCAGCTCCTGGCAGTGCTGTGAAACACTAGAGTTCACCAATGAATGTCATGGCGGTCGGTCGACAATTAATTTAACAAAATACAACGTATTGCTTCATACGTATGTATTTGAATCTTTATTGTAATTTCCTTCTTCATTTGGTTACAAAAAAAATAAAAAATATTTTATAAATTTTATTTTCTCTCTGAATTGAAATTGACACTTTTACCCCTTTTAGATACGGAAATATTACTTTTCAAATTCTTAAATCAGCTGGGAGAAAGACAGAGACAGTATTCCTCCCTCTGTTTTTCACGCAGCTGAATTAAGACTTTTCAAAGTAAACTTTGCGTGTCTAAAAGGGGTATTTCTGAATTTTAATTCACGCTTTTTTTAATTTAAATTGACTAATCTGAACTAGAATTTTCGTTTTATGAATTCCAAATGGAAAAGGTGTAGTTCACAATCAAGCCCGAAATTCGGTGCAACATTTCACGTGAAATGCTGTCAAAATGCTCGTACATACAAAAAGTACTGGCACAATTTGTTCCTTAAATAATGTTGCAGAAAAAATAGTCGTCTGTTAATTTTGGGAAAACATATGAAATGCAATTTGACCATTTTAAATGTTCATGCGAAATATTATAAGTGGCACTTTTTTCGTAATGGAATTTACAATAAACTTGTGGATTGTTTTTATAAACATAACAAATTGTTGCCTACTTTCAAGGGCAAGTTAATATTGTTTATATGTGAAATTTTTTTCTGCGAAATATTCAATGTTGTTCAACATAAAGCCTGGTACTCTGTTCAACATTTCACGCGAAATGCTGCCAAAATACATATAAAAAAAATTGACACGAATTGTTCATGAAAAACTGTTGCAGAAATAGTACTCTTTAGTTAATTTTAATTATTAAGTACTAATAATAATAATACTACTAATAATTTTAATTATTAAGTATTAATTATTAAGTACTCTGTTTATCTTGGGAAAAACATTTGACATTTCAACATTTTAAGTTTTTATACGAAATAAGTAGAGTGCCACTTTTTTCGTACGAAATTTACAACAAACACATGGGATTTTTCTATAAAAATAAGAAATTGTAGCATAGTTTCAGGCGCCAATTAACATTGTTTGCATGTCAAATTTTTCATAAGAATTAATCAATGTTGATAAACATTTTTCACAAATTTGAACAGAGTACTATGCTTTATACGCAAATTTTAACAACAAATAAATAAAAAAAAAATACAATAAATGCTCTTACTATTTCTAGGCTTTAAATACTACAAAGTCTTCCTTTGCTCCTGCACGATTTTTATGCAAATAAAAATTTAATTTATTCTCTGACATTTATAATACTTGTGTATGCACATGTTTCGCTCATAATTGATTTATATTTATTCACATATTTCATATTTTTTAATAAATTTAATCAATTATTTGACAATTTAATGTAAATTTTTCAATTGAATAAATTATTTGAGGGATGTATGTGTGCTCTTCAGTTGAGTTCTCATCGTGTCTGCTGATGTTGCCACCCAGTAAAAAAAATTAATGGATACATAGAAAAGTATATAAACATGCTTATGAGCGAGAAGAGCTGCAACAAATTTTGATTAAAAGAAAACGGGAATTTTAAATAATGAGTTTACTTTTAGGCGCTCTATATTTTGAAACGTATTAAGCTGGCTAGAATTCTTTGGTTTTTTAATACATTTTGTTTGTTTGTAATTTTTGTATTAATTTTTTGCTGGATAACCTTATACGTCCGTCCGTCTTTGGTAATTTAAGGTATTATTTATTCATGCTTTTATCGATATGTAAAGTAGATTTTAAAAATGTTTAATCATCATAAGTTGTCTTTTTTTAATCAACAACATCAGCAACAAACAGCCTTATTGTCATGTTAAATAAATAAATAATTGAATAATTTAAAAACCGTGTAAAATTTTACACCACAAACATAAAGATAAAATATTTAAAAAGTGTTACACTCGACCTGAAATGAGTAAGGAAAAAACAATTTGTGATGAATTTGTATAATTTAAATTTTTTTAAACTCTCTATCTCTCTATGCATGTCATGGCTATCGTGTACTTATACAGACAGATAGACACCAGCACTCACAAATTAAACCTCAACATTTGAAGAGCATCTAGTGTTGCTATAAAACATGTTTAACGTCAACATTTTACACTTAATGTGACCATATTTTTTCATATAAAATGGCAGTTCAATTAATTGCTTTACTATAGTAGTTATATCATGGTTTTTTTATTGCAGTTGTTGTTGTTGCTGTTGTTGTTTTTTTGGATTTTATTCTTATTTGTTTTGCAATTGTTACTATTTAAACTTAATGTTTTAATTTAAGTATAATTATGGTACTTTTAATACTTAATGAAGTAAGTACGAGTATGTAAATATATATTAAGTATATGTATATGAACAAACACATATGCTCGATAAAGTGTGTGGTATTGCAGCAAATTAAATGCAACGAGAGAGAAAAGTAGTAAAAGAGTTTAATGAGGGCAAAAACAGGTTAGTAATGATATTAAAATAAACATAAAATATTGCAATATTTGCAAAATATTTAATGCATCATGTCAAAAATTACTTAAAATCTTAGAAGTATTTTTAAAATTAAAAAAAAATTAAATTTTTATTTTAGTTTTGAAATTAAGTGTGAGACAAGTCGAACGTTGACCAACTGGCCCTTAGAGTAGCTTTTGAAAAATTAGCTACCGATTAGACCGATTGTAAAAATTCTTTTTTTGTCTGAGAGGGTATAGCTTTCCATTGCAAAAAAAAAAAGTGGGCGGAAATACGCACACAATTTTTTTATTTGTTTTTATGATATTCTACTTGCTGGATTGCTACGAAAACTAGCAAATAGCTTTGGTTCTTAAAATTACACAATTTTAAAGTTGAGAAAATGGGCGGGGCTACGCCCATCAAAATTTATTATTGTATTCAACGTGGTTCTACTTAACCAATTTTTGCGAAACTTACCACAAACCTTGAGCTCTAAAATAGACAAAATTTTCCATTTAAAAAATAGGTGGAGTCACGCCCATTAAAATCTAATGTTTTATTTTAAGTGGTTCTACTTTACCGATTTTTATAAATCTTAATACACACCCTGAGCTCTGAAAAACACACAATCTTGCATTAAAAAAAGTGGGCTGAGGCACGCCCATTAAAATTTAATTTTATATTTCACATACTTCTTCTAACCCAACAGATTTGAATTTTTTATTTTTTTTTGGTTTGATCCCATAATTTTTTTTCCGAAAATTTTCTATCCGGTCCTTGCATGAAGTCGGTTTTTTTTTGGCAGAATGATTTTAAATTTAGTATTTTTTATTTAAATTAGATTTTCTCTTGGTTTCATTGCTTTTTGAAATTTAAAAGTTGACTACGCTGATTGTGATATGCACATTTTATTTATTTTATTTTTATTTTACATTTTCCGTTTTAACCTAAACAATCTCTACCCTCAACTTATCTCAACCACTCTGGCCGTTGTTGTTGTTGTTCTTTTGGCTCTTGAATAATTTTTTTTAATAACTTGCAGTGAATCAACGGAAAACGTGACTGCATAATTTTTGTTCGTTTCCGCAGAGAACTTTGTTGCGCGGAAAGTGTTGAAAAGTGTTTTTTGCATAAAACTTTTTAACAACTTGTGTAAAGTGAGATACATAATCGCCAATTGATTAGCTTTTTGACTCTTAACACAACATGCAACATTGAAGCAAGAAACAAAGGCAACAGTTTAACGAGTTAGAGAAAAGCGTTTTATTTAATCTAATACTTATTTATTTATTTTGAAACTTTTTGGCAATTCTGAAGTTAAACACTTGAATCAATTAAAGCCAAATAAAGAATAAACTTTTGGGTTCTTGCCACTGAACTACTTTCCTTATATTGACTTTTTTCCTTCTCGTTTTTTTTTCTTTTTTGATAAATGAAAATCCATTAAAAGAGCTAATTCAACACTTACACTATCCGACAATATTTTCTTATGTACTTTCTTATTTCAAGTAAAAATTATTTGATTAACGTTGGTAGCATATGGATTAGCATTGAAGTGGAAACTTTGGGTTTAAGTTGCATTAAAGTATTGTATCAATGTGTTTTTACTCACTCACACCTGAATCTTTTTGCCATAAGGAAACATGCTCTTATATCTTTTGACAGTACAGAAACCACTCAACTATATACTTAAAATTGCTACAGCACTGTAAGACAGCGACTAAGTCAGTCATACATTCACTTATCCATTAATTTATTTATGCATCCGTTCAACTATCAAGTAAATACGTGGACTGATTAGTGCTTACCTTAAAGAGGGGGTTACGAGTGAAAGTGCTGCTGGTTATAATGGCTTTGGTATATTTTTGCTTGCTTGAAAGCCAGCAGCTTTTGTTTGAAATGCAAACACCGTATTTGGTGTTAAATTTTGCCGGAGGATATTCGCATATGATTGTTTACTGGTATTTTATGTATTTGTGTTTTTGGTTCGTTTATCATATTTATGGGTATAGAACTAAAAAATAAATTGAATATACCTGCAAGAGCTTAAAAGTCTTAAATAGCATTGAAACAAATATTTTGTGAAATTTTTCAATATGAAAATCTAATCTACTCGTAGCTAAAACCTAAAGTAACACCCATTCATTAAAAAAAAAAAAAAAAAAAAAAATACTGAACTTGTGCATGACGAGATGCAAGTATTCATTAACAAACCCCTACTACACATGTGCCTGAATATTAAGTAATAAAGTATTCTGGGAATAAAAAAAAAAATTATTCCCGCAATAGAAATCCCAGAAATTCAAAGCACAATTTGTTAAAAGTACATTTTAACAAAAGTACCTTTTAACAAAAGTACCTTTTGACAAAAGTACATTTTGACACAAGTACATTTTGACAAAAGTACATTTTGACAAAAGTACCTTTTAACAACAAAAACTTCTGAAAAAAGTATCTCTTCAAAAAAGTACCTTTTTAAAAAAGTTCTTTTTAGTGAAAGCATCTACTGACACAATAAAAGTACCTTTTTGCCAATTTTTTCTGATAAAAGTACCTTTTGCTAAAATTACTCTTGGGTAAAACTATATTTTGACAAAAGTACCTCTTGGAAAATTTTCTTTTGACACAACTATACTTTGACAAAAGTTCTTTTTGAACAAAAGTACCTTTTTGCCAATTTTTTTCTTACAAAAGTACCTTTTGACATGAGTAAATTTGTGCAAAAGTACCTTTTGATATAAGTACATATTGGAAAAAGTACCTTTCGATATAAGGTGCCTTTTTTAACAAGTTGCTTACTTTAAAAAAGTACCTTAAAAAAAGAAACTTTTTAAATAAAGTACCATTTAAAAAAAGTACCTTTAAGAAAAAAAGTACCTTTAAAAAAAGTGCCATTTAAAAAAAAGTATCCTTTTGAAAAATCATATTTTTAAAAGAAGTAGCTTTTCAGAAAAAGTATTTATTTTAAAGTACTTTTTAAAAAAAGTACCTTTTTAATAAAAGTACCTTTAAAAAAAAGAACCCTTTTAAATAAAGTGCCGTTAAAAAAATTACATTTAAAAAAAGTACCTTTTTAAAAACTACCTTTTAAAAAAAGTACCTTTTTAAAAACTACCTTTTTAAAAAAGTACGTTTATAAAAAAGTACCTTTTTAAAAAAGTACCTTTTAAAAAAAGTACATTTTTAAAAAAGTACCATGTGCATCTTTTTTTAAAAAAGGAGCTTATTAGAAAAAGTATTTTTTTAAAGTATCTTTCCAAAAAAGTACTTTTCAAATAAAGTACCTTGTTAAAAAAAGTACTCTTTTAAAAAAGCATCCTTTTAAAAAAGTAGCTTTTCAGACAAAGTACCTTTGAAAAAAGTTCCTTTTTAAAAAAAGTATATTTTTAAAAGAATGTACATATCAAAAAAGTGCCATTTTAAAATAAGTACCCTTTTAAAAAAGCATCATTTTGAAAAAGTATATTTTCAGAAAAGTATTTTTTAAAGAACCTTTTAAAAAAAGTACTTTTTTAATAAATAAAGTGCTTTTAAAAAAAGTACCCCTTTAAAAAAAGCATCCTTTTAAAAAAGTAGCTTTCAAAAAATTTATTTCTTAAGCACATTTTTAAAAAAGTATATGTATTTAAAAAAAAGTAGCTTCTTAAAAAGTACCTTTTTAAGAAAAAGTAACTTTTTAAAAAAGTATTTTTTAAAAAAACTTGCCTTTTTAAAAAGTACCCTTTAAAAAAAGCTTACTTTTAAAAACAAGTATTTTTTTAAAGTAACTTTTAAAAAAAGCACCTTTTAAAAAAAGTACCTTATTAAACAATGGTACTTCTTAAAAAAGTACCTTATTAAAAAAGTAACTTTTTAAAAAAGGATTTTTCAGAAAAATTTTTTTGTATAAAAAAGTACCTTCTAAGCAAAGTACATTTTGCAAAATTTACTTTTTAAAAAAGTACTTCTACAAAAAGTTTTTTTTTAGAAAGTGAAGTTTAAAACTTATTTGTTATAATTAGAAGTACTTTTAAAAAAAAATTACTTAAAAAAGTACATGTAATAACAAAAATTAAAAATTTTAAAAACCCCCGAATATATCTTGAGAATATGCGATATCTTCTAAACGGCTGTACGGATTTTCTTAAAACATGGCTAAGAACCCTCTCGATCAAGTCAGCCTTCAAACAGAAAAAAACTAAATCAAAATCGGTTCAGCCGTTTGGTCTGTACGTGGACACGGACAGACATACAGATACACAGATACACAGATACACAGACACACACTACAAACTTATAGTCGAGGGTTAAAAAGAAATAACAAAACTTATTATTTAATACAATACAGTACTTGGTTCAAAAAAATTATCTTTGAAAATGTATCTTTACAAAAAAAGGATCTTTTACAAATCTTTCTTTCAATAAAGCAGACCTCATTCAAGGATTTTCCACATGAGTTTTTGTTAGATTTGGTTTTTACTTTTTTTCTTCTACCTAAAGCGAAAGATGTTGTTCCGTAACATATGTAAAGAAGGGCTCGGTCGTAATCGAAGTAATTTTATAGTTTTTGTTATAAAACTTTACATTTACCTGCAGTTTTCGTGCTATTGTTCTTTAGTTGTTTTTAATATTATTTATGCACACACACACACACACACACACACTATAGTTTTTAACTTTTCCTCTTTTTCCATATTTGCGAATATGGAAGAGTTTGTTTTTTAACTGTTGCTTGAGAAGTTTTTAAAGTTAAAAAGTGAAAATGAGCATTTCATATGGGTTGTATGCACGGTTGCCAGAAATGCAGATTTATCTGGATTTTGCAGATTTTTACCCTTCAAAAAGACGAAATGCAGATTTGAAGATTTTTCAACTCCAATTATAGTGCATTTTTTACATGTTTCCTACTATTGCTACAATTTTTGTTTCTTTTATGTGTGAACGACTCATAGTTTAGAGAGTTACAATTTTTGAACTTAGAAGAAATCATTAAAGAAAAAGAAGAAGTAATTTTGGCAAGCTTCTGGAAACAAATATCTGATATAAAACGAGCTTATTCTGATTACGATTTTGCAGCCCTCAGCTTATTCAAAATGAAATGTCTTTACCATATTCATTTGCAATTGTTGAAAGAATTTTCAGTTAAGGTAACTTGAATAAAACAAAACTTCGAAGTCCTTTGGATATTTATGCAACAAATTAAATGACTTTTTGTATACATTTTTATGTCCGATTTCTTTTCTCATTCATTTTATATTATTTGCACATAACTATAAATGTTTTATATATGTTTGTTGGTTATATGCATTTCGTTTCTCCAAAAAAAAACGGGTTTTCCACACGCAAATTTTACTTTGCAAAGTTTTGACTTTGTAGGAGAAAAGAGATCTTATTCTATATTCTCAAACTCAAGACTTTGCGTGTGGAAAAACCGCCAAATTCATCTGCAGACTTCAACCAATGTGGCAGCTAATTTTAAAAAGGTAATGAGAAAATAACAGTGGATTGAAAATCGAAGATGTTAGTTTGTAAAGATTTTTGCTTGAAGCCTTTACGCTTATTTTTATGAGTATACCTATTATGTTTGTGTACGTAATTCTTAATAACATATTGATGGTCGTTCTATAAACATATGAAGTTTTTAACCTTATTTCAAACATTTTTGGTGAAGTCTGTAATGAGTTTCTTAAGCAGAAACGAAATGCACATTCTTCATACATTAAAGGCTTATATTCATAAAAAATTAATTTTTTTCTAAGAAAGTTAAAATACAGTACATTTTAAGCCGACTTTAAATTTTATGAATATGGGTTAATGAAAAATATTGATATTACACATGTACATCCATATTTATGTGAAGTTTTTGAATAATATATGAAAAAAGTAATTTTAAAAATGACTTTGAAGATTTTTTGAAGATTTTTAAAATAAAATGCAGATTTTGATTATTTTTCGTGAAAAATTTTTAAATTTTGCAGATTTTATCTTTAGAAATTCTGGCAACACTGGTTGTATGTTAAAAAGTTTCTGTTTGGTTTTATTACTTTTTTGTTTTTGTTTTTCTTCTCTTTTTGCTTTGTAGTTGTGACTTTGAAACAGCAATTTTTGTTGTAGTTTTTTACTCTGATTTTTTTTTCATATTCAATTAGTGTAAATTTTTTGTAATGAATATGGAGTGATTTTTTTTTACCATGGGGGCTTGCTGCTTGTTTACAGAAAGCAAATTTTTGTTTGTTTATGTATGTATGTTAAAAACTTACACGAATTTGTTTACACACACCAAGTCTTACCCCTTATTTCTACAACCCATGCAGTCGACGAGTCACCTGCTTGACTTGTGGAAACAGGCTGTTAAAAAACTTGACTCGTACTTAATAAGTAGACGAACATAGCCTTTTATTCTCATTCGTTCTTTGTTTTGTATCCAAGAGAATTTTGCTTTACACCCGGTTTCCATAAGTCAAATCGTCTAGAAAATTTTTATGAAAATCACCCAAAGAAATGAATACTTTGGTTTGTGGAAACAGGGTTTTGTAAAGAGTTTATAAAAAAAATTTTTTATGAAAACTGTTTAATAAATCTCTGGTAAATAAAAAATATTTTTTATGAATAAGGCATTTAGAATTTAAAAACTAAACGACAACAAAAAATCACCCTATAGTCATATGTTCTCTGTTTAAAAAAGCTCTTTCCATTTTTTTGCAGGTTACATATTCATCAGACCTTAACCCTCGTTTGTAGCAAAAAGAAAGGTGAGTGGAAAATTATTTTATAACTTCACTCTATTCCAAACTTGCTCTGTTTACAATATTTATTTTAAATACTTGTTTCAGCTATTTAAAATTAAAAAAAAAATTCAAAACTATGGCGCATACTCATAATTCAAGCGAAGTACACTTTAAGAATTTAAAACCAGTATTGCTACACAGAATACTGATTCTAAACTTTTAAAGTATACTTTGTTTTGATTATGAATATGCGCCCATATTAATATTTAATTTTATTCAAGCTGAAAATTATTTTAAATGTATCACCATATAATTAAATTTTCGAGATTATGTCTACCTCAACCATGTCATTCAATTATTTGCATGTGATTACTGCACCCAGACCTTCAATTGTATGATAAGCATACAATTAGGCGAATAATATATTTGGCCTTGCACCAAAAAAACCATGTCATTTACTTTTGGATTTGCTAATAAGCTGGTGATGGCCTTGTGTCAGATCTTATCAAAGTGAAAATGTGTTAAAAGTCAGAAAATAATTTTTGCCAGAGAGAGTCCTTTACGGGCCCCTTCTCCATCTAAGGGCTTATTCAATAACAATTCAATGCGTCATCCAATACAATAAAATCAACACTCAAAAGCAAAATATAAAAATTAACACACTTTGCGTCTCACAACTAGAGACCTATTTTGATGATTTGCTATAAATTTTATACTCATTTGTGTAATTATTAGATTTTGCGTGTTTGGCCAGAAAACTTTGTTATGAATTAAGACTTCTGCAATGTTTTTAAGAGAAAATCAAAACACTTTTACTTTCGTTTAAGAAAGAAATAAAATAAAAAAAACGTCCTGGTATGCAAGTATGTAAGTACACATGTAATTGGAACGCAATATTGGCATGCAAATGAGGCTTTTTGTGGTGGTGGCCAAGAGATGCCAGACGCAATTGTTCCTCAACTTAAAGAGATTTCGGAATTATTTTTTAAGAATCCCGTTTTAAGAGAAGGATGCCAAAAGCAGATGTTCCACTGAAAATTTTTTCAATATAAACCAATAAAATTTTAAAATTTGTTTTTGGTGACCAAAAAAAATTTTTTTATGCAGAAATCGTGCAACAGTTTTACTCCAAATGTTGTCTTTCATATTTATTTAAAAAAGATTTTACCCAAATTTTTTGTCCGAAAATCATCCACAATTTTTTCCAACAAATTGTCCAATTTTTTTTTCTTTGAAAATAAATAACAAAAATGTTAAATGTTCTTGTTTAGAAATTTGAAAAAGAAATTAAACGTTTTTCACCACAAATTTTTTTTTTTTTTTTATTTTTGTCCCAAAAAAAAAAATTAAAAATTAAAAATTTTTTTGTTAAAATTTTTTGTGCAGAAATTGTGCAAAAGTTTTGTTCCAGATATTGTCCATGTATTTATTTAAAAAGAATTTGTCCAAAATTTTTAAAAATTTTTGACCAAAACTTTGCTGATTTAATCACCAAAAATTTAAAAATTTTTTGTGCAGAAATCGTGCAACAGTTTTGTTTCAAATGTTGTGGTACATATTTATTTAAAATTTTTTTTGTCCCAAAATTTTTAATCATTTGTGAGCAAACGTAGCAAAATTTTATTTTGTCCGAAAATCATCTACAATATTTTTTTTTTAATTGCCGGCTTTTTGAAAATGGTTCCCAAAAATAATACCAAAAATTTCCAATGGGTCTACTTTACCGATTTTTACAAAACTTTACTTAACTCGCTGCGCTCTGAAAAACACAAAGGGCTAGTTTCTTACTAAATAGTTAAACTTAGTTTAACATACGTTTGAGTTAGCCAAGAAACAAAGTTAAACGGGATTTAACCGTACATGCTGTTTTTCAGTGATGGATTAACAGTTGTCAATTTAGCTAGAAATGCCATACTTTGTTTTCAATATAGATGTGGCATTCTTGAAAATAGTTTACGTAAACATGGCAACACTTAAAAAGCGATGTGACAACCCTTTAAATTTATTAAAAAAAACTTCAATAACTGAATTCTAAATTTTTTTTAAATAAAAAATTAAATGATATGGACTTAAAAAATAATGACGCTCCAAAAATAAAACCAAAAAGGACTTTCTTTCCAATTAATTCTGAAATCATCATACACAGACCTCTTTTTTAAACGAAATCTTTGCAAGAACTTCAATTCATCTTGCACATGCAAATGATTTGGACGTGTTTTTATCTCTCTTATTTTTCTCACAATTGTCCTATCCAAGTTATTCTGGTTTCATAATCAATAAAATCTTCACCGTCATAACATACATCCATTTTATTTATGTAGTATGAATACATATAAATTATTATTAATTAAATATAAATATTATTAATTATTTATTAAACTTTTTAGTAAAGCTATTTTTATCAATTGCGTAATATTTATTTCATATATTTATCTATCATTTGACAGTTCTAACTATAGTTTAGCTGAGCAATGTTGCTCGGTTAAACCTAGATTATTAACTAGATAATATTTATCTGTAAAATAAAATTTTAAGTTTAAACTGCAGTTAACTGACAAGTAGAGTTTATCTTTATATTAAAAACTAGCTCAAAATCTTGCATTTAAAAAATGAGCGGAGGAAGCACGCTCATTAAAATTTAAGTTTTTATTGAAGTGGCTGGTTTTTTAAGGTAGAATTATTTAAATTCAAGATTATGGTGGTGAGAAGGAATTGTTGGGTGATCTGAGAGAAAAGTTAATAAGCCTTAGCCTTGTTTAAAATATCAATGTCAAGGTCATAAAGAACTCCATAAAAATTTTATAACAAATATCAAATATTTTCTTAGAAGAACTAAATTGATAGTAATTATAAAGAAATTATGAAATAATTAAATTTTTAAATATTTACAAATGCCTGCCGATTTCCCCTGATACTCGTAGTGGCCACACTGAGTGCGGAAAAGCGATGATTAGTTGTTGAGTTAGAGTGTATTTGTATCAGTGATGGGAATTGGAAATCTTGATTTCGTGCCAAATCTGTTTCTAAATAGTGCCAAAAGCACTCGAATAGTGCCAAACCACTTTTTGTATAATTTAATGTTGGCAGTTGATGTTCGTTTAGCATCCTATAGTCCTTGAATGATACATTATTGTGTACAGCTAGAAAATTCCATGAATATCGTAAAAAACACATTCCAACATTAGTTAAATACACACATACATGTACTTATTTAGAAGAAATACAAACACCTATGATCTGAACAATCTATAATTCTATACTAATATTATAAAGCTGAAAAGTTTGTATGTTTGTAAGACGTAATCTCCGGAACTGCCGGTCCGATTTTAAAATGTTTTTCAATCAAATGAAGAATGGGACCTCCTAACGGATATAGACTATGTAAGCTTCCACTATAAAGCTTAAAATAGGGTCCAGGGGCGCTAAACCTCCTATACTCAGAAAATATTAATTATCATTTTAGAATAGATCTATTGAAGCAATAGGTTCCTACATTACCCCTCTATGTGTCCGCTCGACCGTCACCTGACCGAAACAACGTCATGACTCAAAAAATGGGATTTTTAAGTTAATTATGCAGAATGAATCCTCATATTACCAGTGAAAAAATTACAAGTAACTAATCAGGAACTACTTGTTCTCTATTTCTAAAATATCTGTGTGCATCTAGACGAGGACGAATTTTAAGCCGCGCAATTTTTGGTCTTTTCCAAAACACATGAGACTATATCATCTGGCATAAAATGCATACGTATACACAGCTGTGTGTGGGTTAGTGTTTTTGTATGCATTTGACGTTTGTCTTTTTTTATTAAAGTTGTATATGTATTGGTTTTGTTTTGCTAATGCGGGCTTGTATCTGGTTGAAAAATTATGCCAACCGAAAACAATTTTCTTCACCGCATTTGTCTACAAAAACTCACTCACACTTGAGATAAATAATTTATTTAAATCTTCAAAGTGTGACATATGTAGGTCTGTATTCCCTTTTAATCCTTTCCGCGTATTTTCTTTTCTTTGGAAACATTTGTGTAACAAAACGATCAATTTGATGTGTGTCAAACGTAAATAGTACAAGAATACTTATTATTGCAATAAGAAAAGTTTCCATGTTAATGCGAGCCATATTCGCCAAAAAAGCTTAAACAGTTTCATTTTTAGACGAAAATCAATCAATTATAATCGCAAATAATCGATTTTCATCAAAAAACGAAGTTAAAAAAATATGCCGTTTAACTTTTTCGGCGGTTATGGCTCGAATCAACAAAAAGTGCAAAGAAAGGAGCGAAAGTGCCACAGTGCCAGCTAACATCCAATAGTGCCAAAAGTGGAACAATTGTGCCACATTTCCCATCACTGATTTGTATACAAATTATTGTTGTTGTTGTTATTGTTGTAGCAGTGGTGTGTGGTGAGTAGTTTTATCACTCTGGTCAGAAGAAGGCGGTGAATAGTATTGTGGTCGATTTGGTTTTGCTACTTGAGTACTTAAACGCTCCCTCTCCCTTTCTCTATTTTATAACAGTCACATTTTATTTGGCCGAAAATGAGGGAAAAAAATACAAATGACTAAATAAAATGAAAAGTGAAAAATAAATGGAAACCTTAATTTCGGTTTCGTTTGCTACTTTTTTTTTGGGTCAAATATTCAAATTTTTATTGATTTCGCACGAAATACTTTTGGCTTGCAACAAAAAAACAACAACAAATCTGCCATTAAGGCTACTCTGGTAGTTGTTGTTGTTGTTGTTGTTGTTGTTATCGTTACTTTTTGTTGCTTGTATTTATTATTGTGTCTATTAAAAAAAAAAACTCAGACATACACACTCACTTTAAATCATTAATAAGACTTATCTTATTGTTTGAAATTGTGTTGAAACTTTCAATAGATAGTTTTTATAAGACTTACCTTGAATGCCTTGAAGGACGACACTACATAGGAGGCACCATCTTCCAGCTCGTCCAAATGATATTTGCGGTCACCGTCCATCGAGAAAACATAGCGGGCACCACGTGGCAAATCTATTTTGGGTGAAATCTTGTCTAGCAAGTTTTCCAGCGAAGTTATGTCACGACCGGGACGAAAGCGCAACTCAACACCGGGAAAGAAGGGATCTCCATTGCGATAGAAGACCACACGGCGTGCCTTCCAATACGAGAGATTCGAATAACGACTGGCCGCACTCATGACACTATTTATGTGGGCGTTCGAGTTTAATTCGGGTCTTGATTTGGAACGTTGTAGAGGTTGGACCGGTGGTTGTTCGGAATTCTCACTCATATTGTCCGGATATTGGAATTGCGATTGATTGGGTGTGGCGGTGCCACTGGCGCCACTGGCACCGGCTCTGCTTTGGCGGCCGGATTGATTGGAAAGACCACCGTTGCGCTGCGACCAATAATCATTTGCTGCAGCACTAACTAAACCTGCAGCCGCCGAGCGCTGCAGCTCATAGTCGTCTTCGTTATCGGAATAGTTTGAGACGTGGCGATCGTTGAGGGTTTTCAAGGGGCTTGAGCGGCTGCCGCTGAGACCTTTGTAATGTAGGGGCTGATTGTTGTTGCTTTTATTTTGCTGTTGTTGTATGAAATGTGATTGTTGTGTTGTTGTTGTTGCTGTTGCGTTTAAATTTTGCTCATCATACGCATTCGGTTGCGTTGGCGACGTATGTGGCGAAACGTCTTGGTCGAGTTGTAAGGCCGTACTAAGTTGTGGCGTTGCTCTGCCGCCATCCATAAGTGATGAAGGCTCGTTGGCTAAGTTGCTGGTCGTAGCTTGTGCTTCCTGTAACTCGTTCTCTTCTAAGTTGGCCATGGTTTATTACCACCTCTTCTAACTGCTGTTTTGCTGTTTATTACTTTTCTTTTTGTGTGTTTTCTTATTGTTGTTAGTTTTCGTTTCTATTTTTTTTTAATTATTTGATTTTTGCTCTTCTGACGTGTGTGCGTTTGATTTTTCTTTTTCCAAAACTTAAAACTCAACTTAAAAGCTTTCCTCGTTAACGTTGAACTTTTCTAGTTTTTGGCTTTTTTGCTATCTGTGTATTTTGAGTTATTTGCTGTTTATTGTTTACGAGTATGGTGTAGAGTTTTGTGTGCAGAGTCTCTACAAGTATAAAGTTTCTTAAAGTTTTCTTGCAGACGTTTGATTTTTGACTTGATTTTTTTCTTGCTTCTGCAAATGGAATGGCATATAAAATGAAGTTGATTATTTTCTTCAATTTAGTTGCTGAAACGTTTTTCATATCTGAGTATGTGATATTTGCTTGTGCTTTTGGGAATTTTAATGAATTTCTATGTTATCTTAAACGTTTTTTTTTTAAATTGCGTATTTTCTTGCTTTAAAAGTATATTTTTATTTTATTTTTCTTGTATTAGTATTAGATAAAAAGGAAAAAGCAAAAAGAAGAAAAAATATTTCACAATTGCCAATAGAATTTTAAATCAAGACCTGAATTTCGGAAAGAAACAAATATTAATTTACTTATCACTTTTAGTTCTAAGGCATTCCAATACTTTATTCTATTTAATTTTTAAGGTTCCGTGCACCAAAGGTGAAAAGGAACCCTATTGTTTTCGCTACGCTGTCTGTCTGTCCGTCACACGGTATTTTCTCAGGAACCGTGAGAGCTACGGACCTGAAATTTGAACAGAGTATGTAGAACCTTGGCCGCTACAACAAAAAATACATGAGAATTAAAAATTAAAGGGTGTTCCAAAACGAGCAACGAAAAATGTTAAAATCCCATGTAATATACATACAATTGAATGAACATATGTAATGGGTGTCTTTTATTGAGGTATAGAACTTTAAGTTGGCATCACTTTTTTAACTGGCGGCCATTTTGTCAGCTGTCAAGTGATTAATATTTAGTTTGGTTTGCCATTTCATCATGAACAGGTTGACAAAAGAACAACGCTTGCAAATCGTGCAAATTTATTTCGAAAATAATGGTTCAGTTCGCGAAGTTTACCGCAAGCTCCGTCCATTTTATGGTCGACATAATCGTCCATCAGAGCAATTAATTCGGTTAACCATGGATCGTTTTCGCACTACGTTTACTCTATGTGATAGATAATACGCATCCGCAGAGACGTCGAACAGTGCGCACCGAAGAAACAATTGCCGCTGTAGAGCAAAGTGTTGAAGAGGACCCGAATGAACCGATTCGCCACCGTGCACAGCAATTGGAGCTTTGTCCATCAACTTTATGGAAGATTTTGCGCAAAGATCTTGGCTTGCGACCTTACAAGATCCAGCTTGTGCAAGAATTAAAGCCGCGAGACCATGCAATGCGTCGTGATTTTGGTGTATGGGCCGAAAATGAGATTGATCTCGATGCTGATTTTCATCGCAAAATTTTGTTCAGTGATGAGGCTCATTTTTGGTTGAATGGCTACGTCAACAAGCAAAATTGCCGCATTTGGAGTGAAGAGAATCCACATGAGACCCTTGAGACGCCATTACATCCACAAAAACTGACTGTTTGGTGTGCTCTATGGGCTATTGGAGTCATTGGGCCATACTTCTTCCGAAATAATGCTGGAGAGTCAGTTACCGTTAATGGAGACCGGTATAGAGCCATGATAACCGACTATTTTGTTCCCGAATTGGATGGCATGAATGTGGATGAGCTGTGGTTCCAACAAGACGGCGCTACATGCCACACAGCGCACGTCACAATCGATTTATTGAAGGAAACATTCGATGAGCGCATAATTTCGCGGAATGGACCTGTCAATTGGCCACCAAGATCGTGTGATTTGACACCATTGGATTATTTTCTTTGGGGATATGTGAAGTCGCTCGTCTACGCCAACAAACCAGAAACGTTAGGGGACTTGGAAGCCAACATTCGTGGCGTTATTGCCAACATACGGCCCCATATGCTCGAAAAAGTGGTTGAAAATTGGACCTGTAGAATTGGCCTTATTCGAGCCAGCCGCGGCGGCCACATGCCTAAAATCATATTTAAACATTAATGGCATAAAATTATCCTTCCAATAAAGCCAAATTGATGGACATTAAAACGATTTTCTTGTGTTTTATTTCAATTCGAAGTTCTATACCTCTAAAAAACACCCGTTATATTGAAACTTGAAATTTGTAAAATTATTGTATTTTTATACAGACTACAACAATTAACACTAAAATTTAAAAAAATTTAAATTAAAGGGTGGTCCATCAGTTAATGCAATTTTGACTATGTAGTTTTGACAATTTGCTATATCTTGGAAACCGTAAGAGGCAAACACTTGAAATTTTCAAAAACGGTAAAACTAAAAAAACCGAAAATTATAAAATCGCCAAACCAAAAAGAAAAAAATCGCCAAAAATTAAAAAAAAATCGCCAAAACGAAAAAAATCGCCAAAATTAAAAAAAAAATTCTAACACTAAAATAAATCCCAAATTCGAAAAAATCGCCAAAATGAAAAAAAAACGCGAAAAATCGAAAAAAATCGCCAAAACGCAAAATAAAAAAAAAATAAAAAAAACCGCCAAAATTAAAAAAACACCAAAAACCGAAAAAAATCGCTAAAACGAGAAAATAAAGTGTCAAAACTAAAAAAAAATAGCCAAAACTTAAAAAAATCGTCAAAACCGAAAAAAAAACGCAAAAAAGGCCAAAACAAAAAAACCGAAAAGACCCCAAAAACGAAAAAAATGCCAAAACTATATATTATATAGGAAGAAGTTTGTATTAAATTACATATCTAGTGTTCGTACGGAACCCTTCGTGCGCGAGTCAGAGTTGCACTTTACTGAATTTATTAATTGGTTTTTATCGGATGTGTTCAGCACTTTCATTTTAAATCTGATGAGCAAAATTTGTCTGCAACATCTAGAGCTTCTCTGTTTGATATTTTTCCCCCCAAAATGGCTTAAAATATTATACAAAAATATTTGTCATAAAATTCTATGATTAGTGTATGAATGAATACATCAAAACGTGAAACTCATTTAAAAGTGCAAAAATAAGCTAAAAATTATTTAAGTTCTAAGTGATGCCTGTTGTTTTGATATTTAGAGCATTATAGTAGAATTTTATGATTAAATATAATTAAATATAATTTTCTCTACCTCTTCTTAAGGGACAAATAGACCAATATGGAGTAGAGCTATGGGGTTAAAATGTTCCACAAAAATATTTCTTTTAAGATTCTCCATAATTTTACTGAACTTGTCTCAGACCTAAAATCGAAGGATTTAATGGTTTCTTAAGGCGATCCAGCAGAACAATGCCTGGAACTACAGCCCTTATTTTTTTAGAACTTAGCTAACGTATAATTTAGAGCTTTTTTATGCTTTAATTTTATACTTATATATCGTAGTTTAGTCAAACTTATGTAGAAACCTAATGGATTCTAAAAAAATTTATTTTTCATCTCTTCTGAATTTTTTTTCTTCTCAAATTTAAAAGTTCATAAAAAATTATTCATGACAGTTAATGTTATAATTTATTCAAATTATTTCATATCATATAATATTATAAATATGAAAGTGTGTATATTTGGATGTTTAGATGCTTGCATGTTTGTTATCTTATAACAAACGAACCGCTGAATCGCTTTTAATAAAACTCGGTACACAGACTGGTTAAATTCTATACATTATGGACCTGTATAGTTCTTAAAAGTTTTGAAAAGTCCAATTAGGGGCATATTTTCCGTAGTACAAGGAAAAAGCTGCTTGATAAAAAATAAAATGAGTAAAAACTTATTGAAGAGTTTGAAAACCATACAGTATTGGATTAAAAAAAAGGATTTGAAAATGTTACAAGTCCATTTTTCAATGTAAAAATAAGTAAAAAATCTGATAGAATAGGCGTTTATAACGCGTGTTGTGTAACTTGCCATTTTTCATGCGGTAAAGTTTTCAAACGCACGATACTTGTAAACGAACTGACGCGTGTTATGTACTTCTATCTTAATAGAATGAAAAGATTCTTGAGAATAAAGTTTGTAAAATTTTTGACATCAATTAACCCATTACTGGCCAACAATCCTACTAATATTGTAAATCTAAAAGTTTGTATGTTTGTTTCAATTTAATGCAAAAAAAAAGGCTTAATGTATTTAGTTGAAATTTTATAGACGGATGGCATATAGATACGAATTTTTACTTTTGGTACTTTTTCCGTTTTTTACAAACATGATATAAATACATCTTAAAGGATAGTTTAAGGTTCCTTCTTTGTGGGAACGAAGTCGAGGGAAGATGCTGGTATGTGTATACACATATATTCAGGATTTTATTCTCGGAAAAAAATTAATTCCTGGGAATTATTTTATTATTTTATATCGAAATTTAGAAAACATAATTTGGAATTACTAACTGCCTAACTCAGAAAAAATAATTTTGTTTTGTAAGCAATTTTGAATAGAAAACGGTTTTATAAAACAAAAATTACGGCATCTTTATATCTAACTTGTCGAATGATTGAATCAATTAATATTTTAATCAAATGTTGTTTAAAAATTAATCAAAAAGTTTATTAAAAAAAGTTATTCGCAGCCATTATTCACATTTTCCTTTTTGCAAAAGTTTCAATTGTGAACAATTTTCTTCTCAGAAATTTTTCCCTTGTTTTATTTCCTTATCATGCATAATATTTTTGCAATGGATTTGTTTTTTTACTTTTACCTTGGTTTTGTTCTTTGCAGTTTAAAACATTGCGTTATTTCAATATTTTCCTTCGAATTAAATAATAAAGTTTGTAAAAATTTATTGCAATATTTTATTTTTATTTAGTGCGTGTCAAAATGAATAAGAATTAAAAAAAAATCATTAGTATCTAAATTTATTACTAAAGAAGGCAAAGACAAAACCAAACTATAGTATTCTGTGACTTTAGTTTTTAAGCTTGTGATATTTTCCGTTACTTATTGCACTGTGCAACAAATTTCCGGTCATCACCGCCAACCTCAACAATTCCAATGGGAAATAAAAGTTGACCATTAAGTAAACAGAACTGGCAAAGGGTTTTGAAAAGTTAGCTTGAATTTAATTTTTATGCCGTTTTGAAGTTGGACCATTTCGACCATTTTTTGCACTATAAGTGAAAATTAAAAAAAAAAACCCTATAAATATATAAAAATATTAAATGTAATGTAATTGTGCGTACTTATTGTTGATTGAATCCAATGTGGAAAAATATATTATTTCCTTTATTTCAACAAGTGGTGGGCGGTATAGGCGTGGTCAAATATAAAGAAATTATCCATTTTGGATAATTTTTTCAGAAAAACTTAAAACTATTCGAGATCAAATGAATATACAATTAATTTAAATTATAATTATAAATCAATTTAAAAGTAAAAATTCTCCTGAAGATATCGGAGAAAAGCTATCGAAACTTTGAGCAAAAAGATCAAATAAATTGGTTTAATTTGCGTCTCCAGAATTTATTTGCTGTTGCTTTAGCTCATCTAGATGCATTTCGTTGCTGCATAGCAACACTTCAGCAGATTTAAATCGACTGATATTGTAGTTTTGTAATTCACAATAATTTATTGAGAATTTGTCTGTGAACATTGGGGTCTTGTAAGTTTTTTTTTTCTTTTGGATTGTGATTGAAGAAACAACGAAATGTATTTAGACGTGCTAAACCAACAAACAAATAAATTTCTTAAATTTGTGTTTATAAATATTAATTTTTATGACAAGATTAGTAAATAATTGTCCCGCTTATTACCAATAATTCTCTACAACACCTTTTTGCAAAGAGTATGATATGAACCTTGTTCATTCACATGCAGTAAATTGTATGGTGGTTGCACCACAGTGGTGGTACAAATAGAAAAATAATTTTTTCACCACTGCAGCTAGAATATTTGAAAACGCAACTTTACATTTAAGATCATATTTCATGTAAATCCAAAAGTTTTCATTTCCTTATTAGTAAATTTTTTTTCTTCTAATTTTTAATTAATTTTTAAGCTTTGCAAATCGTCTCCCTTTTTTACATCCACTGCGGACTGGTAGCACGAAAAAGTTTTACGGCAGATTCACAATAGCATTTTTCTTTTTGGGGAAATAAAAATTTCCTGGGAATAAAAATTCCACTGTTATTCATGATAGGAGTAATACTTGTATATTCCAGGTATTTCTACTTCATTATTTTATGTCACACAGTGTCACTCAATTGCTTTTTGGAATTCCGAGAGCATTTTTCTTTAAAAAGTTTTGTTTAACTAAATCGAAAGATATCAGCTGGCGAAGAAAGTGAGTCAAGTTCAAGCATAAGAATTTAAAAATTTAAATGCAAGTGTATTTTAAACTCTAAAAGGTAAATAAAACAATTGACCTAATTATGTGGTATTTCTACGATTTTATACTTCACACAAATTTTTGCAACATTTTTGCTTTAATCTAGTACAAACTTGTCGTAGTCGAAGTTGAAATACGGCATTGAGGTAATTGCGCTTAATGTTATAACAATTTTCCTTTAATTTTGAATTTTCTATAAAAAAATAGCATTTTTCCAAACAAGTCCATATATCATAAAATTTACGATTTTGCAAATGCTTTTACTAACTTTAAGACCCTATATCTCAAGCTCTTATTTCAACAGGGTGTATATATAAACCATTATAGTATAAACCATTTTTGAAAGCTTAAGTCTTCTTCCTAATTTATTTCTGTTAATATTTTGTGCTGCAATTAGTAATTCAGAAGATATAGACCTAATATTATAATGGGTGCTGCACAAATATTATGTTTTAACTAGTATTTGTTTTGGGATTAAAAAGTGGGTACTGCCACGCCCGTTCATATCTCATATTTTTTTAAAAACTTTCACATTGACTTAATTATTAATTAATTAAGAGTGTTTAAATTATTATCATTAGTATTAGTTCAAAAAAGTTTTCTCTCATATGTATGAGTGCAGTACAGCGTACAGTACAGTACGGTACAAGTATACAAGTGACCATTGCAGTAATTTTAAAACCAATTTATATATCGTTAACTTAATGTAAAAAGGCGCTAACTCATTATTTTTTTTTTAAATCGAGATTTTTTAATTTTTCCATACATTAGATGTTCTGTAGAATTTTTTTTTTTTAAAGAGTTGTAACACTCAGGTAATCAATTTTTACTATTTTTACTAGATGTTACCTTCTTTAAGAAAGAATGATGTAAATATTTTGTAAATAAACCGAAAACTAGGATTTTTTAATGCAACATTTCGAAAGTTTTAAAATTTTGATATTAGATCAATATTAACATAGGTTTTTTGTAAATATCTTCGGAACTACATAACCGATTTAAGAGCTTGATATCTCGTTTTGAAAAACATGGTAAAAAATAAAAAAAATAAAATAAAAAAGCAAAAAAAAAAAATCAATATATACATGTGGCATTAGTGGAGCAATATGAAAACTGGATTTTGTCACGCCCCTCCGCCCGCAGACCGAAAATAAAAAATCAGACTTCACAGTGTCACCCGCCTGAATATTCTGAAGATTCCCTGAAAATTTCATCAAAATCGGTCCAGGAGTTTTGGAGACTATACGTTACATACATACATACACACAGCGCATAGAAAAAGGGACCTAAGGGTAAAAAATTCAATTTTCACTTTTTTTTTTTTTTTTTTGATGTTGACAACATATGAGCATCGAATGAGACCGATCCTATGTCCCAAAAGTGTTCCCTCCCAGAGATATGCGCGTTTTATTCAGTGATGGTACACCAAAGATACACGTCTTTAAATCTTTAAAATGGCTCTTCTGAACAAAACAGGTTTTTACCCTTAGGTCCCTTTCTATTTTGCTCTGTCACATATACATACATATATAGATTTTACTTTGCCAATGATTCTGCTACACAATATCGTCGAAGGACGGCGCTCTGTTGTTACATTGGGATTAGTATTCACTGAAGCCGGTGTAGTTCAGTGACTAGTGTCTATGCCTTCATCACTTGAACTTTCCTAAAACAACTGATACAAAGGGACACTAATGCACATTTAAAAAAAATGCGTGGTGTTGTTATTTAATGACTTTCGGAGAACGGGCTCGAACCCAGCACCTTCACTTCAGTCAACTCCATATAAAAAACTCGAGTTCAAAAAATAATGAGTTGGGCCCTTTGTTTATTAAGGTAACAATATGTTTATTAATATAACAAGTATCGAAGCATATTTATTTGACATTTAGTTTTTAAGGTTGAAGTCTACTGATGAGTTTCATAAGCAGGAACGAAATTCATATAGACCTTGCCTAACCAAAAAAAAAAATTAGCAAAAATTTACATTAATAATTTCTTTGCGATTTACTTTAGCTTGATTTTAAACTTAAATGTTTAGCATTTGAATTAAAATATAGTCTTAATATTTTCTCTTTAGTTCAATTGGCGGTTAAGGCAGTTTGCAATAATCACATACACAAAATTGTTGAAATTTTTATTTTTGTATAATAATAATTCGTTAGTTTATAATTTTCTTAAGTGAAAATTAATACTCTCTGAAATATTAAGCAAGTGTTAAAAAAAATACCTTTTACAATTTTCTTAAAAATAGTTTTAGTGCTGGTCCTTTGATTTTAAAAGTTGTCCTCCAAATTTGTATTGTGCAATTAAAGGGATTTCTTAAAAATCTCTGCTTTAAATTATCTTGCTGCTTGAACTTTTTTTTTTACCACTTCATTACTTCTATTTTAACTTGTCTTTTTGCTGCCTCAAGTCAAAGACACTTTTATGTTGTGTTTTGTAATTAAAACACTTTGACTTCAGTTTGACTGCTCGCATGCAGCAGCGTTTAAATGTTTTTGTTTTCTCTCTCTCTCTCTCTCTCTCTTTACACTTACGCACTCACTTTAATCCTTTAATCCTTTTATACTTTTAAACAGCTTAAACGACACACAGTTATTAAGACACAAAAGAAAAGAAAAACGTTTTTGAAAGAAAATTTCTTTTCGGTGGCGTTTGTTTTTGTAAATTCTTTTATAATTCCAGAATAATAAAGGTTAGTGACACTAAAAGTATAAAAGAGACACAAAGTTTAGGAAATTTTCACACACGAGTAAAATTTATTTTTGCAATTAAATATTAATATTTTTCTCAATTTAAATTTAATTAGAGGTTAATTAAATTTTGAATTTGCTTTATTTTTTCAAGTGATAATTATTTTGTTTGTTTTTTTAAGTTTGTTTTTTGTTACTTTTAATTAATTTATTTTTTCCCTTTAAATGCCCCGTTAAGGACGGCAGTTGTTCTTTTATGTTTGCCGGCTGAAATCTTTGTGATTTCATTATTAAACCTCCAAGTGGTTGGCTGGTTGTTGTCCGTTTTTCACATTTTGTTTTTCTGGGTAAAAATTTCATTGGTTTCTTGTTGATTGTTTTGCCTCTGGTTTAGTTTAGTTTAGTTTTAATGCTTTTTGCTCAAATGCCTTTTAGAAACGCCATTACTTGCCACATATTGCGGCATATTTTCTACTGTAAGTTTTATGTGTAAAAGTATTTGTTTAATGTTTGTATTAGTGACCCACAAAAGAAAACGGAGAAGAGAAAAAAAACGAATTTAAAGGAAAATAATTCTTACCTTTTGTTTAGCTTGATGTTAACTAATAATGTTGGTTGTTTGTTGCACGTTGAAGTTTAGCTTTTTATATATGTATGTAAATATAACACCCTCCTGTGCTGGCGGCGGCATAGTTTACAGTTATTATTGCCCTCTTATAATTTCTGCTTTCCAAAAATTGCAATTGCCACATTGTATTACTCGTACGTTGTGTTTAAATTGCCCAACGTGTGTGTAAGAAACTTTTTTTTTGCTGTTGTTGTGTTGCTTTAATTCTCTTACAAACGGAAGTCGCATGTTTTTTGTACTTTTCTTATCGTGTTTACTGTTGTGAGAGTGTGTGTGTGTGTGCGTGTATGTGTGTGTAGGGAGTAAATAGTCGTGGTAATATTCGCAGTCACTCGTGGTGTTTGTTGCTTCTAAAAGTTGATTTTTCGTTTTTAAACAGCACTATGGGGCTGAAAAGTTTGGTTAAACTTTTTCTAAAAAAAAAATTAAACTGACAAAAATTGACTCTAAAAATTTAATAAATTCAGTAAAGTGCGACTTTGGCTGGTACGGACACTACATACATACAAAAGTACCCTCCAAAAAATTTAAAAAAAGGTAATCGGGCTTGGAATTAAAAATTTTTGGTGGAAGCACTTCCCTACTGCATTACCAACTTAATGATTTTAACAAGGCATGAGATTAAAATAATCGATTCTTGAGAAGTACTTACATTTTTTTATTTGTCAACATGTTCACGTAATCTATTGCTGGGCGTTTTTTAGTTTTAGCACTTTTTTATTTTGCCTTTTTTTGGCGATGTTTTTCTCTTGATTTTTTAGTTTTAGCTTAATGTTGCATTAAAAAATTCGATTTTTCGGTTTATTTACAAAATATTTACATCATTCGAAAACACGATGGGGGTAGCGAAGCACACCGGGCGTAGCTAGTTTTTATATAGACTACAACAATTAACACTAAAATTTAAAAAAAAAATTTAAATTAAAGGATCAGTTAATGCAATTTTGACTATGTAAAATCGCCAAACCAAAAAAAAGAAAAAATCGCAAAAAACCAAAAAAAATCGCTAAAACGAAAAAGCTTATTTAAATAATTGTATCATAGATACAACAAAAAATTTATAAACATATAATACAGTAATGATAATTTATCAAAGGCCGGAAATTCAACTTCATTTCATTTTGGAGTTTTTTTTTTACATTTTTGATTACCTTTTTTACTCTTGGCGATTTTTTTTTTGCGTTCAAGCGTTTTATTTTATTCTTAGTAATATTTTTCATTTAAGTGCTTTTTTCATTTTGGAAATTTTTTGTTTTGTGATTTTTTTTAATTTTGGAAATTTTAAGTCAGTATCTTTTTAATTTTGGCATTTTTTCGTTTTGGCTATTTTTTTCATTTAAGCGCTTTTTTTATTTTGGCGGTTTTTTGTTTCGGCATTATTTTAATTTCGGGATTTCTAGTTTAAGTTTGAGCGTTTTAAAAAATTTCAAGAGTTTCCCTCTTGCGGTTTCCAAATTTTCAAATTTACATTAACTGATAGAGTACCCTTTAATTTTGATTTTTTTTTAACTTCAATGTTCATTGTTGTAGTCTGCCTAAAAATACAATAACTTTGAACATTTAAAGTGTCTATACATACATATACAATTGTCTGTGTAGTATAATAGGATTTCAACATGTTTCATAGCTCGCTTTAGAACACCCTTTAATTTTTAACTGTCATATATTTTCTGTTGTAGCGGCAAAAATTTTACATATTCTATGAAATGCTTGTGGCTGTGTGAGAAATTGTTAATAAAAAATTTATGAATGTATGTACATATATTTTATTTGTTTATATTATATTAAATGTTATATAGTATATCGAACGTGACCGTCCGTCGTACACATTGAAAGTGAAAAAAGTCAAAACTAAGCTAGGGCTCTTAATTAGTCCTATAACTGCAGCCAAGTTTGATTTTGAAAAAAAAATCTGTTTTCCAAATAATTGCAAAGAACCAAGACATTCGCATGTGACAAAAATAGTAGTTATTTTTGCAGCCAACGATTAATGTGACTAACTTAAGAATGTTCTGCACTGATGTCTCTTTAAAATACGAGTAGTTTTGATTTAACCCAATTAAATTTTAATTACAGTATCACGTAACATGTCGCATGTGACATTTTTTTTCTATTATTATATTTATATTGTTTGTTTCTGTTGCTTTTTTACGAAATTATAAATATGAAATTATAAATTATGAGCTTCTGCAAACTTTCTGTGTTAATGTAATGACAATGTCGCCAGAAAGTCTTAGTGACTTAAGTCGACAAAAGTGGTGACTCAGAGGTACAACTCCAAGCTTCCTGAAGGCAGGGAACAGAAAATTCCAGTAGAGTGTCTATAAGGCTTAGCCCGGGCTTACATCTGTATGCCATGTGCCACACAAGCGTAAAAAAAGCGTAACCACTAATTACTAATGAAAAATAGTTTGATTCAGACACGTATTTATTGAGTTAAACGGTTTCATACATAACTAATAGACAATTTTATAGAATCTAACATGATTGGAAACAGTTTAAATCAATAAATACATGTCTGAATCAAATAGTTTTTCATTAGTAATTAGTGGTTACTTTTTTTTGGCACATGGCACAAGAGAAATGCCAGATGTAAACTCAGCCTTAGAAAAATACGATTGTCTGCTAGCTGTTAGCAACGTACTTACAGCCTTAAACCAAAAATTAACTAAATCCTGGTATGTCAAAAATTTTATTTATCTTGCGTAATTACTTTAGGTTTCTCTTAGAAAGTGAAACTTTTCTTTTGAAGGTGCCGTTTTCTTTGATTGAATAAACAATTTATTGATGCAAGATTGTATCCTTGCAACAGTGCAAAGTGCACGCCAAAGTTTATGGAAATCAGTGGGTTGGAATACAATGCAAAATGGCAATGGCAGGGCATGGGCCTGCTTTCTATATTTTTCGTTACTTTAATTTAAATCTGCAGTTCTTATCTGCAATTGGAAACGAAAGAAAAGGTTTTTAAATTTTTATGCTAATAACATTCAAATTCGGAAGCTTTTTTTCATTTAGAATAATAGATTAGACCCTTTAAGATATGCTTCAAATTTCAAGTCTCTATCTTATCTTGGAAACTTAATCTAAAATTCTTTTAAGCAGACAAAGCGCATCTGGCCCATAGTGCTACACCGTCTTGCATGCAACTTGTGTGCAAAAAGAAAAATATCACGAAATATATAAAAACTGAAGCACTGTTGTGGTTTTGGTTTAAGGTTTATGTGTCACGTTGGTTTCTTTATTTCACTATTTTTTTTCTCTTTTATTTGCTTCTTTTTACCGGCTGCCAGTGTAATTGCAACAGTGGTAGTGGAGTACAATTGGGACAAATGATTGTTGTTATTGTAAACCAGTGATGTCTGTGTATGTTTTTGTTTCAGTTGGTGTTTCTTACATATTCATTTACCTGTGAGGGGTTTTTCTCAGGATGTCACATACAGTGGGTCAAATTAATTGTTGGTAAAAAAGAAAGAAAAAACACACACACACACGGACACAAGAAATACTGTCATAAAAATTGTAAAATCGTTGATACTCGTATAATGGATATAATAACGGTGGGTTGTGCCTTAAGGAACCCCCCGCTGGAAACAAAAACCCAACCATTAACGAGATGGCAAATGATGTGAAAGCTATAAAACTTATGATGAAACAATTTAACGCGAAATAACAGAGTTTAATTTTCAATAAACAAAAAGTTGCAAGAATTGCAGGAGGAGGTTAATAAAGTGGCAGAAATTTTTTGTTTAATATTTTTTAAAACTGAATTGATTTTTCTTAATGAATCATCGTGTAACAACATGTAGTTTTGTTTGGGAAAATTTCATAAAATGAATTTAATTAGGTAAATGCTTAAAAAAAATTCTGAAGATGCACTATGGGTCGAGAAATTCAGTTTTCTGCCAATATTTTATTTCGCTTTGAAAAATAATAAATAAAATAAAAAGTGTAAAAAAAGTAAATTTCTATATATACATATTTTTAATTGATTCAATTAATATTTAATTTTATTTTATTTTCTATTTTCTGCATACAAGCTAATCGTTTCGCGAGTTGTGCTTAAAAATTAATTAAAAATTTAATAATTGTTTGGAATAAATTTTTCATTGCTTCAATTAAATTTTTAATTGCTTCAATTAAATTTGCAAATATGTACTTCAATTAAATTTTTTACTTTCTTCAAATAAATTTTTATTTGCTTCAATAAAATTGTTTATTTGTTTCAATTAAATTTTTAATTGCTTCAATTAAATTTTTAGTTAATTCAATGAAATCTTTAATCGCTTCTATTAAGTTTTTAGTAGTAAAAATTTTTATTTTATTTCATTATTTATCTAATTTTTGACCTTTTATAAATATTATATATGTTCAATGAAACTATTTTTTAAGTTTTAGGACAGTAAATTTTTATATATTTTTTATATTTTTAGTTTTATATCGATATTTCTTTAACCTTTGGTGAACTTCTTCAGGATTATTTTTATTTTATTTTTTGATAATTTGTTTTTGACTATTTTCTTTTCAAACAAAAAAATTTGTTTTAAAAAATTGTATTAACCTTTAGTATTAAGACATTGATATGAATGATAGATTAAAAAAAGAAATTTTGCTCTCCCTTAATATGCTGCTGTCTGTAAATAAGTATTTGCTAAAAAAAAGTATGCAAAACAATTTAATTAATCAAGAATCATTAAAATTCCACATTTGATTGCAAATTATCCCAAATTTTCATGAATACTTAAAACGTAATTAAAATAGCCGCTAATTTACTCTTGACTTTAGATTAGTCGATATAACGTCACTGCTGTCAACCAATTGTCATAAATTACTTTTCACTAAACTCATTAATACTTGACTTTTTTGCAGCACATGTCAAAGCATTTTATTTTATTTTTTACTTAACCTAAAGACCTCAACAAACCATTAAAGAAAAACCTAAAAAAATTAATACACTAACGAAAATAATTGTATGTCCTTTGTGAAATTATGCTGGCCAAAATGTTTTTATTTTTATTTTTATTGCTGCACACATGCAACACATACAAAACATATTGACACGAAGTGCGAAAAATAGAACCAGCAGTTTTATTTCCCAACTATTGTTTTTGTAAAAAAAAATATATAAAATCAGCTGAAGTAAAGAGTAAGGAAAAATACAAAAGTTTATTAGATAGAAAGCAATGCAAATAAAAAATATTTTTATGAGAAAAAAAATTCATACTTAAGTCCATTTAAAGGCGCAGTTAGCCGATTGCAATGGAATGTACATAACTGCAACGGTAGGGAACAGCTGATCGATATTGTTATGAGCCATTTCACACTATGCCTTTTTAGCCTGCCTTGTATTGACAATTTTCTTTTAATTCCCCTACAAAAAGTCACGCACATTTACATTAAGCCTTTTTTATTCATGCCTTTTTGGCATTTATATACACGCTTAATACTGAGAATACGAATTTTCATTTCGTTCCTTTTGTTTTATCCCACAAGTTTCTCACCCCCTCTCATCCTTAAACAAAAAAATCCTGCCTGCAAAGGCAAGCAGAAAAGGAATAGTGTAAATTGCGTCGATGTGAAAAGTAATGAAAATGGTTTTAGAATATAAGAATATGTACATTACTTTTCACATAACCATATCGATCAGCTGTTTTTCCTACCGTTGCAGTTACATTCCATTACAGTCGGCTAATTGAGCCCCTACACATACAACGTTTATACGCATGACTTATTCGCAAACATCTAACTCACGAAAAAAATTCCTGATTAACGTTTGACAATTTTAAAATGAATTTTTTTTTTATTGTCGCCACTTATTTTGAAATTTTTAATTATTCCAACGATGTGGCACACCTAATACGATATAACAGAAAAACAATTTTAATACCTTTGTAAAGGTTTAACTAGCAAGATCGCCATGTAAAGGTTGAACTAGCACGCTCAACATGTAAAAGTTGAAAATCAAGGATAAAAACGATCCTGTTTTTTGTAAGGACAATCCTAGCGTGTATAGTGTTGTGGTGCATTTGCCCTATAGCCCTTGTATTTGTTTTATACAGCTGAAAGGGTTCCAGCTTAAACGCTGGCGTTCAAAAGAAGTGCGCAAAAGATTTGAGAACTTGAATTAAAAACAAGGCAAGTTATTGCCGGATTGCGTTTATAAAACAAAGTCTGATTTATTTAATATTTTACTCTACTTATAAACTATTTTACATTTCATTTTTTATTTTTTTTTTTTGTTTCTTTACATCCTTACTTTTGCTGACCATCTAACAAAATTTGGAAATGAAAACAAAAGTGTGTAATTTAAATTTTATAAAGTAAGCGTTCTCTTAATCATTACAATGAACTGTATTGCAGTGCAATTATACTATGCTACAGTGTATTACAGTAAGTGAGTTACACTGCACCTTTTTTCAGTTTAAGTAATTTTTTTTAAATGCTCAGCTGATTGTTTAATGTAATATTTCTTTTCATTACTTGGATCGCAAGATAAATGATGGTTATTGATTTTTGCATATTTTAATTTTTTAAAACCATTTTGTATTACATGTTTGCCATTAAGAGTGCTACCAAATGATTATATTTTTACCATTCGGCATCACATAAAAATAAGAATATTCCATATCCAAAGTGACTTATAATACATGAGTTAGTTAAATGAAAAATAAAAATTTTATTTGCGAATAGGCTACGTGTAAACGTAGTAATAGTCTTCTATATGGACCCAGCAGGAAAGCTTAGAAGACTTTCCTACTTCAGACCTTAACCTTTAGCCTTATTCCTTATGAAAGGCTTCGACTCTTGCGCATAAAATATAAGATACACATTCCACATTCCACATCTATGAGAAGGGAGAAGAGAAGGAGTAAAGCTGGATACAATCCCAGTGGGAAAAAGTAATGAATAGTAAAGGAGAAGGTAATGCACAGCATGTATAATTTTGCATTCCAGAATTCATTACTGTTAACACAGAACATGTCCTGGGAAAATAATGAGTTATTTTAATACGCCTAAGGAATGAATTCTACAATTCATAACACTCGTCACAAGCAAAAACTATGTATTATTTTTCTGCAGATGTGGTAATGCAATTGGTAATCAATGTGTAATTATTGTGTTTGATGAAATTATTACCCTCTCGTTCCTTTGGAAAATAATATATTATTTATCCCATTATTTATGTAATTAATGCCTACTTTTGCAGCTGGGATGTGTAGCTGAGATCCAAACACTGTTTGGCAAACAGGATATGCACAACAAAAAAGAGTGTTCTTTTCTTCCACGCATTTGGCAAATAAGTATTAAAACTAAAAAGTTGTTATTTTTAATGTATCCATATTAAAAGAAAAATTCATTTAATTACTTGCATTTAACACATCTAAAGAGTGCATTCACAACACCCTTTGTGCCCAACAAAATTACGTCTTTGTGCGCTGATTCACTTCATTTATTAGGTAAATTGTTGAGCAGGTTGATTTGCTAACTAAAAGAAATTTAGCTTGTTGCATTACAAGTGTGCAAAGAAACCGCAAGAAAGAATTCAAGAAAAAAAAACAAATAGAGCAACCGGCAAAAATTACATTGCTTGTTGCTGTGTGTGAGAGTGTGAGTAATGGTTCCAGCTACTTTTGAAATTTTGGACAACACGCAAAGTTTTTTTTAAAAGGTATGTATTAAAGTCTTGCACAAGACCACTCATAAGAACTTTTAAGACATGAGGGATTTTTCAAATGCTTTCTACAGCGAAATCTTCTAAAAGAAACGCTAAACAATACTGTTGGCAAGACATTTGTTTCAGTTATTGTAGATATAGGAGTAAAGAAGAAAATACTTCGTGTCGGAAAAATTCGTGATGTTTGTTCGCGACATCGCTTGTAAACACTCATCAACATCAAACATCAATATATCCATCGTGCTTGGCTTCTTAAATGACATCATTTATTATTGGTTTAGTATAATACATGCTACGAGAATACATTTAATGAACAAGAACCTGTTTATGCAGATCTCTAGTATGTATGACTGTGTTTTAGTGTGAAAATGTTTGTGCTGCATTCAATTTATTTGGCACTCTGCCTCTCATTCGCTTCTTTAGACTTTTTAATTTTTTCTTTAGGTTATATTATTTGTGTGACAGAAAATGTTCTCAGGATTTAGTGAGCCTTTTCTAAGAAAAGAAACACCCAAGTTTGATTTATATAAAAAAAACAACGCTTGGGAATATTTTGATTACCTTTTTAAGAATTTAAAATTTTTATAAAAATTATGCTTCATGGCAAAGTTTAGTAGTGTAAACGGTTTGCCAAGTTTGTAAATCCTTTAGTGGTTGCCAGCAACTGTTGTTGTTATTGCGATATTTTCCTTTCTTACATTTCTATTTTTCTCTAATGAAATGGAGAACAAGAAAAAAATGGAGACAAAACTTTTTGTACTTCATAAGCCTAATTTTATTTAAGTTTTTTTTTACACTCCAAGTAAAAACTGTAGGAAAAAAGGCGCATAACGAGGCAAAACTTTAGGAGGCCCTAAAGAAAATTTACGCTAATTTAAAATTTTTTTAAAGTGTGTAGTTGTATGAATGTTATTTATTAAAGAATCAATTTCTCGTAAAAATTTCTTTTATTAACATACTTTCTTTTATCACTTTTATACTTTGATGTCAAAAATAGTTCGTTGGATATCGTGCCATAACCGCTAAAAAATCTTAATCGACTTAATTCTCGAACTTAATTTTTTTACCAAAATCGAGTATTTGCGATCGTAAATAATCGATTTTCGGTTTGAATATTCACAATTAAATAAGAAGACTACAATTTGAAACTGAAAAAGAGTCAGCCAATGTAGCAACGGTAAAGTAGAAAAATAAAAAACATGTTGATTATTGAGTTCTTGTTTCAACTTTGTTATTTGTTGTTGAGCTTCTCATTTGTTTAAAAGAAAGTTTAAAAAATTTTAAACTTAAATTGTAACAATTCCCATAAAAAAACACTAATAAGTAAGAAATCATTAGTGTATAATTATTATCAGTTGAGGTTTACTTTATTTAGTCAACACTGACATTAAGATCTTTAAAACACACAATGTTAAATTATTCACTGTTGGAATACCGGAATGTTAACTTTGCTGTAAGTTTAGATGATGAATCGACTTTTTATACGTAACATAAAGCTTCTAGAAGAATGTTTTTTTTATAAAACGAGACTTCTTTAAGAACAGCAAAAAAAGTAATAAAATTTTTAATAAAAAAGTGTTAATTTTTCAAACAGGATTTTTTTTTATCAAAGAGGAAATTTGTATAAAAAACAAATATATAAACAGGTAATTTTAAAAAATAAAAATTAAAATTTTTGCGAAAATAAGATTTGTTCTTTCTTTCTTTTATTAAATTTAATTGTTTTTTTAGAAAATTTAATTTTTATAATCTTTTATAAAAAACTACTATTTCGTAAAAAGGTCTTTGTTTACATGAAAATCTTTTTTGTTAATATAAAAACTAAATTTTTTCTGTAAAAGGATACTTTTCGATAAAAAATTGAAAAAGCTGCTTTTTTATAAAAAAAGTATTTATTTGAAAAGTAACTTCTTTTTTATACTCGCAAAAAAAATTATTTTTGAAATGGTACTTTTACATAATGTGAAAGAATACTTTGTTATAAAAATTTACCTTTCGTACCCAATTAACTTAAAAAAGGCTTTTCATCATGAAAAGGTACTTATTTCTTAGAATTTACTTTTAACCCCCGGCCAAAAAAGGGGTGTTATAAGTTTGTAGTGTGTGTCTGTGTATCTGTGTGTCTGTAGAAGTACTCGTACAGACCAAACGGCAGAATCGATTTTAAATTAGTCTGTTATGTTTGAAAAATTACTTGATCGAGAGTGTTCTTAGCTATGATTAAAGAAAACGGTCCAGCCGTTTAGAAAATATAGCATCTTTTCTGAAAAAAATCGGGGGTTTTTAAATTTTTTAATTTTTGTTATCTTAGCAAAAGGTACATTTTGAAAAAGTATTTTTTAGAAAAAATGTACTTTTTAAGAAAGTACTTTTTTGCACAAATATGCTTTTATCAAAAAGGTACTCTTTGAAATAGTACTCTTAACAAAAAACTACTTTTTAACAAACAAACTTATTAACAGAAAGGTACTTTTTAACAAAAAGGTACTTTTTAACAAAAAGGTATTTTTTAACAAAAAGGAACGTTTTTAACAAAAAGGTACTTTTAACAAAAAGGAACGTTTTTAACAAAAAGGTACTTTTAACAAAAAGGTACTTTTAAGAAAGTTCTTTTTAAGTAATTGAAGTAATAAAAAATACTTTTTAACACTCGTTTACTTAAATACATTTGCGTAACTTTTCACAATGTATGGTTAAAACATAACAGAGACTTTAACGGCAAGTTTTGCATGAGGAACTTGCAGTTAAAGTTCACGTTAACTCTTAACCATACATTGTGAAAAGGGACGTTATAGGCCTTGTCTATAAGCGTGCTTTACCCTCAATACCCCTTGGTGTCAATTACGGCAGCAACTTTAAAACAAGCCTGTACTCTCCTAACAATAATAGCGAGAAATTTTATAATAGCCAACATGTTAACTAGTTAAACTCTTGCAATGAGCTTCACTTTCGCCAATTTTGATAAACTTCTTTTTGTCGCCGTTATCACCCCCCAGGGGAGTCTGTTATGGACTACGGGTGTAGCAACCCCGGGGCCCCAGCTGGGGTGATGTGGCTTTTTCCATTGACGTACCTTTGGTACATTACCCATAGAACTTATGTGTTACTACCCAATCTCTGAATATAAACAGAGTAACGGATGTGCACAGGAAGACAGGTCCTGTTGATGTCAGTTAGGTGCAGCGTCACCTAGAACTGCCCCTGAGTTCAAAAGACGATAGAGGTGAAGCCCTTGTGGTGGAACTTCGAGGTCTAACCAGAGGCTACTTCTGGTGCCACGGGTGCCGGTTGCCCGACAGCCGAGCTGCTTTGAAGTTTTGAGTGCATGTAGCGGTCGTCATTTCCTTTGCTAAAATGCCGAGTTCGTCCTACCCCAATGGGGTATACCCCAAGGGGTTAAAGGGATGATTTTGGTATGTGTGGAGTAGGCACTGGTTATTTGGCGACACAGGCATGCGTTCATTATGGATGAGTGGTTGAGCTGTGCCGGCAATGGTTGAGGAATTCTCTTGGGGACCTCGCTATGGGTGTATACACAACACCTTAGCGTGGAAGCCGGAGAATTATCGTGGTGGCTGTGGTTGCTACCAAAATCGCTGGGAGAATAGTCTTGGCTTCCCAGTGTGAAATCAATGCTAGTGATTGGTCTGACGCGGTCAGCCAGACACTATTCTAAGTGCTGTTGCCATTCAACAGAAGCTGCTATGGGCACGGACATAGCAGCAGAGTTTAGATAGCTCAAATTACCTCAGCAAGGTACTTGAATATAGAACAGGGATAACTATATTCAAAGATTGCAACCTATGTGCCTTATGGAGTGGGCCATAGGTTCATTCTAATAGGGTGCATGGGGGCGTTGGTCTGGCGTCTAACCCACACCCGGTGCTTTGGCACCCGTGAGAAAAGGCCGTAATGGCAGGTGCTCACGGAAAGCTATCGCACATCTGTCGCCGTTATCGTCTGCAGCAGCAACTTCGTCGTCGTAGTCCGTTCTTTATGGTTGTGTGCTGCACTTTATATGCATTTGTGTGTTCGTGTATGTGTGTGTGTGTGTGTGTGTGTTTGATGTTTGTATTTGTATAGTTTGTAAAAGTAAAACTTGAAACCACACACAGATATCTAAATATGCGTACATTTTCCTGGTTAACTATTTTGGTTAGTGCTGGCAAAATGCACACAAATCTATTTTAGAAAATGTCTAGCCGGTGCATACATACTTACATACGTATAGTTCGTCCACTGTGAATATTTCTATGGGTCATCATAGTCTGTGTTTGTATGTTTTAGTTTTATTTTAATGTGATTGCAATTGCGATATTAATGTTGACGACAAACGTTTTTCTAACCAAAAAATAAAAAATAAAATTAGTTAAAAAGTTTTAGTTTATTCCTCTCATTTGCAGTTTTTCATTATTTCGACAAAACTGTGACATACACTCCCTTACTAAATATCTCCATTTTATGTGGAGTTTAAATAAAAAAAAAGGCAGAGAAGCTGGCAAACTACAGCAAAACTGGCCAGCATATGCTGGACGTGGTTGATTGTAATAGAAAGTTTGGTGTTTAGTTTTAAAACCTCCTTCATGGCATGTGGCATAAACTGAACATAAACACACACACACACACACACACAGAGAGAGAGACCCAACAAACACTCTACCGCACAAACACACACCCACACGCATACACTTAATGTTTCTTTCTATACATGTGAGTTTAAAGGTGCTTGTCTCTGCTTTTTTATGAGTTTGCGGTTTTTTGCGGTAGTAAGGAGCAAAAAAGGAGAAAACGTTGGCAAAAAATTAAAACTGAAAGTTTTAATTTTCCAGAGTTTTTAATTTGTTTGCTATGACTTTGGAGCATTGCAAAGTGCTTAAAATATGTAACTCAGGGTATTTGTTAAAAAGTAAAAAAAAAACAATCTTACACATAAGATTTTGTTTCACAAATTCCATCAAAATGTCTTTAACTCAAGGTATTTAATGATGTTACCAATTTTTTTTTTTAATTATATCTCAAAATAGTTAAAACAAAAATAATTAAAATTAATGCAGAAAAATGCGATTTTTGACTCGCACACCGTACGACTCTTATTTATTTTTGGCGATTTTTTTTTGTTTTTAGTTTGTTTTGCCGCTTGTTAGGTTTTGGAGATTTTTTCGGTTTTAATGACTTTTTTTTTGTATTGACGCTTGCTTAGTTTTTTTTAATTATTCGTTTTGATGACATTTTTCGGTTTTGGCGATTTTTACATATTTTTAGTTTTGGCATTTTCTTTAGTATTTTGTTGGCCTTTTTACTTTTGCTGTTTTTTTTTGTTTGCATCTAAGCGCTTTTTCATTTTGACAATTTTTCGTTTGGATAATTTTTTAAATTTTTGGATTTTTTAGTTTTTGAAAATTTCCAGCTTGTTCAAATTTCGAGAGGAGCCAAAGGTTCATTAACACGCCCGCTATTATTTATTTAAAAAAAAAAAAAGACAGAACAGTAATGAAAATTAAGCATTTTATTGCTTCCACACAGAAAAAATTTTAAATCAACTTTAATTGATATTTTACTGATTTTCGTCCTGCAAACAAATTGATATTATCAATTAATGAATTTGTAAAAATGAGGTTTTCTTGCTGTTGAGATCAATTAATAGAGTTAATTGAAAGTGTTGAAAGCGTTTATTTTAAATAAATGATTAATTAGCCCAATTAAATTAATAATTGAATTTAGTGATTTTAAACAATTAAATTGTTCGTTGAAGGAATTAATAAAAGTAATTGAATTGTATAAAATTTTAAAAAGTAAAAGTAAACAAATTTTAAAAAGTAAAAAGTCATCTTTTTATTTATTTTATTTTAACTTACTTATTTTATTTATTTGTTTAATTCCGTAACTAACGCTGCAGCCTTTGAACATAGTACCTCCATTCTAACAGGCTAACACACATTCACTAGGCTATCGTGGCAAATTATTTTTCATTCAATTATTGCACATATGTAGGTGTGTGTTCTTATTTTATTTTTTAACTTACAGTGCTGTCATGCTTCGAACTTGGTACTTCTAGAATAACAGGCTGACACACTTCCATGAAAACATGAACAAGCACAAGCACAAACACAAACTAAAATATTTTTTTCATTAAACAAAGTTAATGCAAACAATCAAAAAATTGGTTTAATTTTTAATAATGCGTAGAAAAGTTTAATATTCGTCTGTATGTTTGCATATCAACAACAAAATTTAATTGGGACAATTATAAAATTGTTTGAAACAGCATTAATTGATTTAATTGGAAGCATTTTGGCTAAAATTTTTTCTGTGCAGCGGGTATTGGCTCTAGTGCTGGCAAATTCGATTACTTTTTACTCAGTAATACCCAATACTTTTCATGTACTGGGTATTTTTAGGTATCGTTGTATTTTATCATTTAAATCTTCCATTCAAAATCGCTATAAAAAATACAACTCTAAAAATATTGAGTAACTGCTTTTGAGTATTGAGTATCCGAAAAGTATTCAAAATACTCAATACCTACTACTCAATACTTTTCCAGCACTAATTTTTTCAAACTATTCAAGTTCATTAAATTTTGATTTGCTACAAATCAAAGCCAAAATCTCCTTTAAATTACTTCATACTTCACAGATCCAGTTGCATTCATTAAAAAAAAAAACAAGAAAAAAAGAATGAAAATACAAAAACAATATTGCCGATAATTCGTTCTGATTTCCATTAAACAAATTAAATCCTTATGCAGGACACCATGATATGTAATTTGTTAGGGTGGAGCAAAGCCTGCTGCCAGAAAAATTTCATGCGAATAAACTTGCAAAAAAAGGCATGATAAATTTCCATGCAGTTACGACTATAATTGACTGACAAAATTCTATGAAACTAATTACACACATACAAATGACTTTAATTACTAAAAATTCCTTTTGTTACTATTGTTTTGGTTCACAGCAACAACATTTAAAGCAGCATTCATTCATAGGTTGATGCATTTATTATTTGCTTGGGACGTACAAACGAGTGAGAGTGTGTGTGTGCATGTTTGTGCAAGGGAGTGTGTTTGGGGGGTTTGACAGCTAAGGAGGCCATTTCACCTTCTTTGTAATATAAATATACATTTAAATGTCATTGTTTTATTATTTTGTGAAATTAACATTCATTATTTAGTGGCAAGAAAATTATTATGTATGGTACATTTGTCGTTCTAACACCATGACCACAAACATTTTCAAATTAAATTCATAATGATGTTAATGGACTTTCAGTTTAGTATACGAGTATTTACATATTTTACACAAGGAATTTTTTGCATATTTTTACTCAAAAAAAAAAATTGGGTTAAAAGTCTATTAAAGAAAATGATTTGAAAATGTAAAATAATTAGTGTGTTAGTAGAGAATAGTGGGACGAAAATGTCAGCATTAGATGTAATGATAGACGTTTAAACACGTCTTTAACATTTAACTGCACAGCAACTCAAAAATCAAACTTTTTCCCAAATAATTGAATAAGGTAGAGAGGAGACCCTGAATTCTAAAAGTGACTCCAGTTTAAATTATAAAAAGTGGATGGGGCCACGCCCATTATAATTTAGTATTTTATCAGATATACTTATACTCATCAGATCCCCACAAAAACTAGTAAACCCTTAGAATCTTTGGGTGACATTCTCTTAAGCTTAAGTGGGCGCAGCAACGCCTATTATAATTGAGTGAAGTACGCCTGTAAATTCCAGTTAAAAATTTCGGGCAGAAACTTCGAACTTTCGAACTTTTACCTGCATCAACTTACAACATATGAAGAGTTTTACGAGAAGACAGAGGTGTTACACAAACTAATGCTGAAAATGCTCGCTTGATGAAAAAATATGCAATTAATACACCGAAAGTAAGAACAAATAGAGCTTTTGAGTTCCTGCCAATTCCCAAAAAAAAATCGCAAAATCCCAAAAATGGGATTTTTCATTATTTTTGTTGCATTCTTCTTATTTTTCGCCAGGGGCAAGTAAGGTTTTTGAAAATATTTAAAAACATATCTTGTATTAAGGCGGCATAATACATTTTTTGATTACAGCCTTGGAATTTGACAAAAAAAGGTCTTAAATTTAATATTTATAACAAAAATAGGTATAATTCGAAACGATGTGGTTCCTTCAATAACTAAAAATTTTGAACAAAAATTTCCTTGTAATATTTCTTATAGTATTAACTTTTGAATAAGTAAAAATATTTATAATAATTAATAATTTTTAATATTAGCGAAATAATTAACCCACTTTTTTCTGCAAAAAATAACGTCAAAAAATCTACTTTTTTCAAATATTTTATTTAATTTGCCTACAAGTTTTGGCTAGTTGTGCTTTTGATACCAAATTTTTTTCTAAATGTTAAAAATTTTGTTTGTAACCATACTAAGTTTCTTTTTTAAAATCGAACAAAATTTTACTTCTCCATTAGCAGAATAATGAATGGACCAAGGTTGGTAAAAACGCCAAAAATTAAAATTTTTTCTCGAATATTTCCTAAACTGTAAGCAAAAATCCATAAATTTAGCCGACTTTTTTCTAGCTTTAGGATGGAAAAAAATCCATTTGAAAAAAAAATTTTTGTCAGATCGTAAACATTAGTTTGGCATCGGTCTTATTTTTTTTATTATTAACCCATTTGATGTTTGTGGCTACGCCCCCTTTAAAGATATATAGTCCAAATTCCAGACACCTCTTTAAATGCTTCATGAAATTTCATAACAATCGGACTGCAGAATTATTTACATTTTTTTTTTTTTTTTTTTTTTTTTTTTTTTTTTTGACGAAAATCCCCACTGTGTATCGGGTACTTTAGGCTCCAGTAGCTACCAGAAGGCACCATCGGATCGCATTTATGACAACAAACCTCATATTTTAGATAGTGCGAATATACGAATTAAAGAAAAAAAATTTTGCGACTAGTACATACATACATACATTTCAAATTATTATTTCCTCTGTCCCACTGTTCTTTTTAAAAAAATTTTAGTTAATTAAAAATCCTATTGAAATGTAAATTTTTTTTCTCCTTATCATATGCTAGCAAATTTTTTAGGTTTGCAAAGTAGGAATTATAATTTATCTAAACTATTAAGAAAGAGAGAGATGGAGAGATAAATAGAAAGAGATAAGCAAGAAAAAGTTAAAAATGTGTTGACCATTTTATAAACTAATTTTAAAAATATGCTTTAGTTTTTCAAAAGAATTTCCAATTTTAGCCTGTTTTTCTGTAGCATAATTTCTATTTTTTTTTTTTTTGTCAAAGTTTTTCTTTTCCATTTTGCATTCCAATTTATAGTTTTGCCTGGACCATAAATTTGCATTGAAAAGAAAAATTTCATAAATGGATATTTAATGTGGAGGTAAAGCAATTTGCATATTAAATGAAATTTTTTGTTTGCCTTTTGTGTCTATTAAACTCAACAACTTTACTCTAAAAGTAAAGTTTTTTATTTTAAAGTAAGAGCGAAGCAAATAGTAAAGTAAAATAAAGACAGACAGTAAAAGTTAAAAAAGTGAAAAATTAAACTTAAATGTGGTTTACTTAAAAAATTTAAGCTATAAATATTAATAACTAACCCCTCAATAATCATTTAAAATTTATTTTTAATAAAACAATATTTGCCTTCTGGCATGCATACAATGAAAATAGATCAAATTTCTGCTTAAAATTATTATTGAATTACTGAACTTTATAAAAAGGAACAAGTAAACATTAATACTTGATTATTTTAATTAATAAAGGCAAATAAATGTTTAGCCCAGCTCTCTTCCCACTTCAGCTATTATGTTGTTTTTTACTTGATTTCATTGCAATTTCCTATACCATTTCGTTTTTGTTTTTTGTTCAGCTTTAATTGGTTTTTCCGTTCTCTGTCTTCAACATATGTTGGCTTAGCTTTTTATATACAAATGTAAATGCACAACTCTTTATTGACAATAACTTAATTTAAACTAATTTATTAAGAGCACTTTTCTAAAAGAAAAATTATGTTTTAAATCCTTTAAAAAATATTATAAATTTTGTTAAAGACAAAAAGGGAAATCCGTCCGTGTGTCTGCCTTTGCAAATTTACATTTAATTTTAATATGAAAAATATTTCTTTTGTATGTGTGAATTTATTATACCCTGCAGAGAGTCCTTTAGTTAATTTTTTTCTATAATTAATTTTTCGTTATAATAGAAAATCTTTTTACTTACAAACTTGCACAATCATACTTGCGGTGCATGCTAATGGATTTTTTTTTACTTATAATATGTTTAATATGTCTTTTTACACTTTGTCTATATAAATATTTTTTTTTTCGGTTTTAGGAGAGTGCAGTAAGTTATATTAGGGCGTACCAAAAGAAAAAAATAATGACTCTACATTTTCAGTCAAAAACACATTAAAAATTCAAAGAAGAAATTAAGTTAAGCAACACGCAGTTTAATTCTGATAAATAAGTAACTTTTAGAAAAATTACCTTTAGACATACACAAGTACTTTTTCTAAAAAGTCCCCTGTTAAAAAAGTACGATTTGTAGAAATTTAATTCTGACAGAAAAATTACCTTTAAGCATAAGTACTTTTCAAAAAAGTACTTTTTGTTGAAAATACCGTATTGGAAAAGTACTTTTCGTAAAAATTTAATTTTGATTATCAATTTCCTTTTGGAAAAATTATTTGTAAATTTAAGTACTTTTTGTAAATAGTAGTTGTTGTAAAAAAGTACTTTTTGTAAAAATTTTATTCTGGTAATTAAGTACCTTTTAGAAAAATTACCTTTAAATATAAGTACTTTTCAAAAAAGTACTTTTTGCAAAAAGTACTTGTTTAAAAAGGGACCTATTAAAAAGTACTTTCTGTAAAAATTTAATTCTAATAGAAAAACTACCTTTAAATATAAGTACTTTTTGTAAAAAGAGCCTTTTTTGTAAAAACTACCTTTTAGAAAAATTACCTTTAAATAAAAGTACTTTTTGTAAATAGTAGTTGTTGTAAAAAGTACTATTTGTAAAAAGTGCCCTTTTAATACAGTTCCTTATAAAAGGGTACCTTTGAAATTATGTTTTCTGAAAAAGTACCTTTTAAGAAATACTTTAAAAAAGTATATTTTAGGAAAATTAGATATCTCTTTACAAAAAAACTACGTTTTTAGAAAAAGTACTTTTCGCCCTCCAAGTATCTTTGCCTAGTGGTGAATAAATCATTGGAAATTGAAACTGATTTATATATGTATTTGTTCCTTTTAAATCCTACAAGGAGCATGAGCCGTAATTTATTTTTCTTGAAACGGTTTCAGTAATCAGTTTGTTTTAAGACGAATGACTGAGTAGGCCCTAGCGTCCGATCCTGGTTTAGGGGCTGCCAACTATGCAACCAGACGTGTTGAGTTGCTGCAGGTATTTACTCCGTGCTGCCTTTAGGGTTATATCACCCCTGGCCGGTAGTCAGAGCCTCTTTAGCGTGACAGAGGACACCAAGTCTGGGATGGACAGTGGGTGAGATTGACAGTTGGGAAGGATTTGCTGTATATACAAATGTACATTTGGTAATTTAGTTACAACAAAATATATTTTTCCTCCCATCTGATGTACAATAATTAAAATTCACATTCTTCTATGGAACTCCCCCATTATAGTCAAAGTTATCTTTAACATGTTTAGTAGCATCCCTTTTAACATCAATTTTGACCTCACAAGGGACAGTTTTTTTTATATTAAAATGCACTAAAAGAAATAGAAAAGAAATCATGCAGGGGTTCCCAGCAACTTGGCGATGGCCAAGGAACGTTTTTTTTTTTTTTTTTGTAACAAATCACAATTCGTATGCGGAATATATTTTAATTTTTTAGATTGTATAAAAAACTACATTGTTCGAAAATGTGAATCCAAAATTCAAATAATCTTCAAAATACTCAACGATGTCATAGAATGCCAGACAAAACAAAATCAGCTGTTATTTGATAGTGATGATAAACCAATTCCATAATAATTTAAAAAATCAATATAAAAAGCATAAGTAATGATAAAAAATAAGGAATGAAATTCAAAGCTAATATTATTTTCAAAATCATATTTTTCCTCCTGGAAATTTGCTACGGAACCCCCATATGGGAATCACTGTACAATTGTACAAAATTGCTTCAATGGTTATGCGGATATGTATGTACATACATGTGTGTGTATGTGTGATTGAGTACATGTGCTCATGACTCTATTCAAGTCCTCTTGGAGAAGTTTATGCATCAAAATGCTTAAATGGAGACATTAAGACTTTTATTACAAGTTCACAAAAGTGAAAAATTAAATTAAAATCTTTAAAAAAAGAAACTGATTTTCAAAGAAAAAGAAAATTCAATTATATGAATACGAATGAAATTATTATGCAGGCAAGTGGAAAATGAAAAAAAAATTAAATTTAATTAAATTTTGATTTCTTTAAGATTTCTTTTCGAAAAGATAAAAAATCTAGTTAGTAATACATATATTTTTTTTAGCAAATTATAAAAGATTTATTGGAAAATTTAAGCAAAGTAATTTTATTTTTGCTAGAATTATGCTAATTTGCTGATTTGAGATACGACAAAGTTCATCTATGTATGTAAGTGAGAAAATATTAGAATAAAGCAAATGTGATTTGACAATCACTTGAGCTAAATTGGTGAAATGGGTATTTTTGTATGAAATAGGTTTTGCTAATTTTAGCATTTTTTAGCATCACTTGTAAGAAGCATATACTGCATAATAGTTGCTTAATTTTTATTTTTAAATATTATCATTTATATTCTGGCTTCCGCATCGTTTTCACATGTTTTCTTGTGAGGTGGGATGTTAAATCATATGCTTCACCTATTTAAGTTGAAACTTAGAAAATACCAATTAATAATATGTGTTCCAGCATCCAAATTTAGAAGAAGAAAAAATTTGGAAATGGACGATTTAAAATTTTTTTTTTTTTTTTGATTTTCACTTTTGAGCAATGAAACTTGTATTCTGCATTCTCTAAACAGTGTTGTAAAATCAAAACTAAACAAGCAAATCAAAAAATTTTAAAACGCCCTTTTCCAATTATTTTTTTCTTTTTTTTCTTGACAAGCTCCAATTTTTTTTTTGGTATTGTATTGATGTGACGCCGATTTTCACAACTAGCATAAGCGCGATTATCGTTTTATGTCGATGTTGAGAAATAGAATAAGAGTAATTGTGCCCCGCACAATTACACGCCTGTTTTAATAATAGTTCAATTTAACCTCAGTTTTTGACCTCAAGTAGATACTGCGATAATGAAGAAATAAGTTTCTTCATTAAATCAGAAAAGCATACAACAATGTTTTAGAACTTGAACACGAAAATATTAACGACAAAAACTTTAAGAAACCGACACAAAATATAACAAAATGCTGCATACAAATGCATACATAGTTTGCAACATGAACTGACACTGACATTTATGTAATTTCTCCTTCTTTATTAAAGGTCCCTGCAGAAATTGCGAATAGTGAAGTTGTGGTGATTTACTAGTGACGTTGTCAGTAGCACTACTGACCATGTGTACCCCAGCCAATGGTATCATCTATTGACATTTAAGATTAGCTTGTCATTGAAAATCCACCACTAGACTATAGCACTACTGACTTAGTAGTTCTTTCGGGACCACATGGATATATTGGCACCAAATATTCACTAGTAAATTTTAGGGGCTCTAGTCTAAAATATCGATATTAATAGTTGTTAAACTTATAGTGATTTTCTAGTGACATTTTACGACCATATGGAGATATTTGAACCGAAGATTCACTCGTAGATTTTAGTGACCCTCGTCTAGATATATTTATTTAATATTATTGTACAACATAATAAAAAAGAAAAACAAACTATTGACGCGTTCATTGACAATATCACTAGAAATGTCGTCTCTAACGTATCTCTACTCACGCATAAAAGGAAAGTTGTCGACATTTTAACTAGTGCAATTGTCGCTGGAGAAAGAGTATTGACATAGAGACATATGGTTCTAGGTTGACTAGAGGGGTATCACTCCAAAAAATACAAACAAACAAACAGGTACTTAACAATTTACACTTGCTCACTAACCCTTGAACACTTCAATACTTGCATGATAAACACACAAATCCATACATACATACATATGTATGTATGTATGTATGTACGCAAATAAATGCCCAGATCTGAAAATTTTCTTTAAAAAGGTTGGGAAAGTATAAATTCTTAAACAAAAGTGGGAAAGAAAAATTATGGAAGTCCTATCATTATTATACAAAAACTATTGAAAAATAAAAAAGTAAAATATGTAAATATGTAGATAAATGAACAAACAAACATAAAAGGAATAGGAATAAACAAAATTACGACATGAAACTTGATAGAAAATGAAAGTTATTTTTACATGAATTCATTACACATATACCTGATTTACATTAAGCATTTTTTAATGAAATGATGAATGAATTTTGTTGCACGAAACTTTTTCGATTTGCTAATTGCAGCACTCTAAAAGAGAATGTTATGTAAAAAAGGACGTTAAATGAATCTCTGATGCATTTTTGGCAACTTTTTTGATATAAGTTGTTCATCCAGGCCCCCTATTGACAAATAAAAAATTTTCATGCAACTAATTTCATGAAAAAAAGCTCCATGTAAATTAGGTAATAGACAAATACGCATTAGAGGCCTGCGTAAACAGTCTTGAAATGTAAAGACGTCTTGTTTTTAAATGTATTCTTGTGGTATGTATTATACTAAACCAATAATAAATGCTGTCGTTTAAGAAGTGAAGCAAGATGTATGTATTGATATTCGTGTATATGAGTGTTTACAAGCGATGTCTTGTTCGTAACAAACACTCAAAAGAAGTAGTGTTGATGCGTCTATGCTTGTTATTTTTCATATTGTACTTTTGAGGGTGTGTAAGATGTAGATGGTAAGCTATTATCAGCGTTGTCAACTTTGAAATTTCAAAACGCACCAAAATGGAGAAAAAACGCGCCATTTACAAAAAAACGCACCAAGCTTAGAATTTCTTTTTTAAGTTTAAAATGTTTATTGAATTAATTTTACATAAAAAGTATAATATTATTTTTTTTTGTGTTAAAAATTACAGTTCAGGGTTAAAAAAATTCTATAAAAAACTTTTTAAAGAGATCAACGAATAATAGTAAAGATTCAAAACTAATAAAAGTACTAAACTTTTTTATTCAAATATTAAAAAAAATATTCATCAGAAGTTTAATACATTTACCCATATTAAAAATACAACAATAAAAACAAACAGCCTTTTACAATATACATATGTACAAAATTAAAAAAAAACTTAACCAAAAAAAAAACTAAACAAATTCGTACATACATGGTATACATGTGTTCTTAATTATGAAAGTGGTCTAAGTCATACGCATTTTTGATTCGATATAGTAAAATAAATTTATGTTAATCGAGATTAGTACAACTCTAAATTAAACTGTTGCATAATAAAAAATATTTTTGGATTTGTTCAAATGTAGTCTACTAAATATCTTGACCAAAGAAATATATGACTTATACAACTTTCATTATTAAGGGCAGATACATATGTTTGCAAGATGATAAATTTTTGTACATTAATTTTATAAATCATGTTTAAAACTTTTTGAAAAGAGATCAAAAATCAATTATTTCAAATTAATAAAGCTAATATTTTCATCATTATTGTTATCATCGGGACATTCAAATTGTGAAGTTTTTTAAACATCATTACTATTAATATGGTAGTTAACACTATCAGGAAGTTGGCAAGTTTCACAACAAGAATTTTCCGGTTTTAACCCATTGTTGTGTTAAATTTGCGTTGGTGCCACCAAAAATTAAAAAACGCACCGAAATCTTAAAAAAAGCGCAGCTCCACGCACCAACTAAAGAATTTTTCGCACAAAAAATTTCAAAAAGCTCCCAAAATGGTGCGAAACGCACCAAGTTGACAACACTGGCTATTATGTGTTTAAGAGTGGTTTCTTAAAGCAAGCGCACATAACTAATGTCAATGCATGTGTGCGTTTGTATGTGCGCAGAAAAGTAAAAGATCATACAGACAACGTGTGTGCGTATGTACATGCATGACGTTTGTATACAGGCCCATGCGTATGAAGAAGCAAGCATCATAAATTTTTCCGTCACGAAACAAATGTCTTGCCAACAATGTCGCTTAGCATTTCTTTTAGAAGATTTCGCTGTAGTAAAGCATTTGAAAAATCCCTCGTCTTAAAAGTTCTTGTAAGTGGTCTTTTGCAGGGGTCTAATACGCATACATACATATGTACATGTATGGACCCCCAGGGGAGTGTATGGATTAATTCTGTAGACTACGGGTGTGGCAATCCCGGGGCCCCAGCTAGGGTAATGTAGCTTTTTCCGCTGGCGGACCTTTGGCTCATTACCCGTAAAACTTATGTGTTACTACCCAATCTCTGAATATAAACAGAGTAACGGATGTGCACATATTTATAAAAGGAAAACAAATATTGTACGCCCGTTGTTGTCAGCTAGGTGCAGCGTCACCTAGAACTGCCCCTGAGCTCAAAAGACGATAGAGGTGAAGCCCTTGTGGTGGAACTTCGAGGTCTAACCAGAGGCTACTTCTGGTACCACGGGTGCCGGTTGCCCGACAGCTGGGCTGCTTAGAGATAAATGCATTGCGGTTGTCAAGATTCTGTGCTAAAATAGTTGTGCGTCACACCCTCTGGGTTAAGGGGCGTTTATCAAGCATGATCGATTGTAGTAGGCACAGGATCTTGGTGGCGAGCTTGCATTCTTCTCGCGTAAGTGGTCCTCGCTGCTCTGAAGTTTTGAGTGCATGTAGCGGTCGTCAGTTTCCTTTGCTAAAATGCCGAGTTCGTCCTACCCCAAAGGGGTAGACCCCTAAGGGGTTAAAGGGATGATTTTGGTAAGTGTGGAGTAGGCACTGGTTATTTGGCGACACAGGCATGCGTTCTTTATGGATGAGTGGTTAGCTGTGCCGGCAATGGTTGAGGAATTTTCTTGGGGACCTCGCTTAGGTGTATACACAACACCTAAGCGTGGAAGCCGGAAAATTATCGTGGTGGCTGTGGTTTGCTACCAAACATCGCTGGGAGAATAGTCTTGGCTTCCCAGTGTTAAATCAATGCTAGTGGTTGGTGTGACGCGGTCAGCCAGACACTGTTCTAGGTGCTGTTGCCATTCAACAGAGCTGCTATGGGCACGGACATAGCAGCAGAGTTTAGATAGCTCAAATTACCTCAGCAAGGTAATTGAATATAATACAGGGATAACTATATTCAAAGATTGCAACCTATGTGCCTTATGGAATGGGCCATAGGTTCATTCTAAAAGGGTGCATGGGGGCGTTGGTCTGGCGTCTAACCCACACCCGGTGCTTTGGCACACGTGAGATTAGGCCGTAATGGCAGGTACTCACGTAAAGCGATTGCACATCTGTACATGTATGCATGCTCTTGATGAACTTCATTTGAAAATAAACTTAAAGAGAATTTCTTATAAGACTTTATGTGTTTGGTTAAGCTGAAAACTTGACAACTATGACGACTAATAATAATTTGTGTAAATATGTAAATGGCAAGTCAACAAGTAATGTTACCTGTAAAAGGGATAAAAAAACAAGCATTTGTATCATAACAACTCAACAATAATAACAACAACATCAACATTAAAGTAAACAGGAAACACACATTTTATAAGCATTATCAACATCTTCAATGGCAACAACAAATAAAAAACTGCTTAAGTACCTATATCAAATGCAAAAATCATATAACAACAACCTTAATTGTAACTTGGCTAATAAAAAGTGAGCGAGAGAGTGATATAGAGAGAGACAGACTGAAAAGTCAAAAGACTTGAAATCAAATAAAAATCATTTTACAAATATGAAAAAATAACAACAAAAAGGGTAATACATATTGTTACGAAAATAGCCGTCGACAGGTTTAAGCAGCATTACACAAAAATATTCCAGCAGGGTTAATGTAAGTGCTACGCGAAAATATTCCTACAGGGTCAAAGCAAAGAATAGTCTAGAATAGTAGCTAACAACTAAATAAGCATGCCTAGCTTGATTAAACGTAAACAAGCAAAAGCAACAACAACAAAAAGCGTCTGCTTATTAAGAATATTCACATATTTACACACATACATACATGCCAATTCAAACGAAAAGCAGAAGATAAACAACCACCGTGTATTGCTTAGTTAATGATGTACACACGTATGCATATACACATGTATGTACATAGTTACCACATGAACTTAATTAGGTAGCATATAAGATGATAATGATCGTCTAGACATTGCTTGAAACTTCTAGTGGAATTTGTGTGAAATATAAAAAGAGGTGACGCATGCAATGAGTTAGTTAGTTGCAGTTGTAAGTCAGTCGCGAACAGTTAGTTAGTTGCGAGTTAGTTGCGAGTCAGTTATAGTTGTGTTGTGAACGAGTGGCAATCAGTCAATCAGTTGCGAGTGAACAAGTCAGTTGATAATTAAGTTGTTAATTAATAATAGTCTGCCGTGGAATTGAGATTATTGTGGAGTCTATCGTGTCGACTGGAGTAAAGGAAACAGCGCAGCGATTAGACGTGTGTAAGGGTGTAAGTAAAGCCAGTGAGTCTTTATTGGTGTATCAACTGTGAGTGTCGGCAGAGTGAGTGCCGTGTGTGACAAGCAGCAGACAAAGAAGTATTGGTGTATCAACTGTGAGTGACGGCAGAGTGAGTCTCGTAAGTGACGAGTAGCAGACAAAGAGGTGTCATGTGATTACTTGCGCAGCCAGATAAGAAACGTGCGTAAACTACAGCGAGGAAGGCGCAGTGGTAACCAGTTGTGAATATTTGTGTGTAATTCAGTAGTTTAAGTTGTATTAGTTTATATAAGCTCTTGATTAATTTAGTATAAGTGTATTTGTAAATAAAACTTGTATCATTCTTAACCCTAATTACTACACTCGGCTCTTGTATTCATTTGCAAATCTTCGGATCTACGGAAAAGCGTTTTTATAGAGAGAAAAACGAACAATATTATGAAATTCTTAACAGACGGCATTTACAAATGAACGCTTGCATGCTTGTGTATGTTTATTTATGAAAACAAATTAGAAAAATAAACAGGAAGTTAAAGAGAGTTGTCATATCTCATCTACTCGTAGTACATAAAAGATATATTTCCAGATGAACTTTCAAATAGTATTTATTCAAGTTTGTAACATATCTGTATACATACGAGGGTGGGTCATTAACTCAGTCACCCCTATCGCATACAACTATTCCCATAAAAAAATTCCCAATTTTTCTGTGAATCATTCCCAAAACAAATTTTTTGGGAGCGGATTCACAAACATAAGAAATATGTCATCGCCAATGTTCTTTTGTAAAATAAATTCGCAACACATGCCAATGGGAACAAGACGGGAACATGTAAGTTATAAATTGTTTTTATATTGATTTTATAAAAACAATTACATTTTTTTATTTAAGGAACGCAAACGTGAATAAGGAGCAAATTAACTGCATGGTGGAAGCGATGGTAGCAAACCCTTCATATGCGAAAGGGTTCCAAAAGGAAAAAAAGAGGATGTGGCAAAATTTTGGAATGAATTAAACACGTTGTTAACACTTCTGAAAGCACTTCCCTGAATAAAGACTGCGCCAAACCGACATCAATTTGCCTACCTACTCCCTTCTGGTAGCTGCCTTCCGCCAAAAATCTTAAAGTGCCGGCGAGTTTTACTATGGGCGGTAGGCGAAATCAGGTGATCTCAATTCAGCAGCTGATGATCAGTTGTTAATTTCTCTGCAACTGGCAATAAAAAATTGCCAGTACAAGGCAGATTGTCAGCTCACACAGTTGTATAAAATTTTCCAGAAAATCTTACATTTTAATATCAGACAATATTTATGACAAAAAATTTATATGAAAATATCGTCAGTCAACAAATTTTCAGAAAAGAAAGAATTTGGTAGCAACTGTCAATTATCAATCGTTTGTGCTTGTGTTAAATGTAAATTATTATGGATTATAATAAAGAAGCAATTGCAATGATTTGGTTCCATATATTTTATTTTATTTTTGCACTTTCCATAGAATGATTTTTTTTGCAATGATGCCATATGTCACATGCATAAAACTTCGCACATCTGACAATAATAAAATGTAGAGGCAGTCGATTGCGCATGGCTCAAAAGGACTCTGCCGTTCGCAGACCACAAATTGGAGAATTTGGCATCGTGAGTTAAGCATATGTCTGTAAAAAATTCATTTGATCTAGAATCTGAGGGTAAAGTACCTTAGACAATGACTAGTGTTAGCTGAGTGGCCTCCAAAGCATTTGTAAATTGATCCTAATTTTCATCGATGAGGCCCATTTCTGGATGAATAGATACGTTAACAAACAACATTGCGTTCAATGCATACCGCAAAAAATACTTTTTGGTTTATTATGCCGATTCACTGGGCTTCTCGAAAAATATGGCTTCAAATGACTTTCTGAAATACAACTTACGTCCCTTTTCACAATGTATGATTAAGAGTTAACGTGAACTTTAACTGACAGTTCTTCAAAAAAATTTATCGTTAAAGTCCCTGTTAGTTTTTAATTGTACATTATGAAAAGGGCAGTTAATCTGCTCTTTAAAGATCCATTAGAAGCACCATTTCTAAATAGTGGGATACTTGTAGAACTCTCCTGTTTCGCACAATAACAATTAATCGTTTAAAAGAACAACTTTTTTAAATTAAGGCCCCTATTATGATTTACAACTAAATGGATAGTTTAGTTGTAGTTGTAAAATTTTTATTATGGATTACAACTTTTTTTCACCATGAGACAACTGCTTTTTATCAGTTGTATATTGGTTTTTATTTCGAGTGTTGTATTAGGTTTGCTTCATTACTCCAGACAACAACCAATCCCATTTGTCAACCAATATGTTTGTCATATTCATAAAACATGAAATCTAAAAATAAAATACTAGGCCAAATCTTAAAATATTTAAAATGTTTTGTGATGGCTACTATGGTTTCAAAAAACACAGCATATATGTAAATATAAAAACCTATTCTTTTCGAACAATGTTTCGAATACAACTAAAATTACAGTCCAACCTAAATTAGAGCGTCAAGCGTTGCGTTAGCAGCAGGGTACGCATTTTCAGTACATTTAATCGTATAAAATATTATTTGAATGTACTGAAAATACGTACCCTGCTGCTAACGCAACGCTTGACGCTCTAATTTAGGTTGGACTCTTAGTTGTAATTCAGAATGCCAAAAAACAGTTAGGTTGTTTTAAAGTTAAGTTGTTACAATTTGAACTAAACTTGGTTGAGTTGTAAACCGTAATAGGGGCTTAAGTTTCTATATCATTTATATTTTTTTATATCTCTTGGGTATAATTTCATTAATCATATCTCGGTCCATACTTTCCATTAACTGGTGAGTCAGGCCGCCATATATGCAAATTTTGCCTCCGAAGTAGTATTCATTAACTTTAATAGGACTGTTAAGTGGTTACCCGTGCGCTGCTAGGTGCAATAAAGTTTTTGGTTTTTGCCTCTCCTAGTGTTTTTGGGGTTTTGTCTCTGCTAGTTAAATTTAATTTTATCTTCATACACACCAGTAGCCTTATAATGCTGAAATTTTTAGTTGCTACGCGGAATCGTCTAAAGTATCAAGTATTATTATGGCAATATGGAATAAACGCTTAAGTCGACTTAAGGGAAAATTTTTTTGGAAGCTTTTACGCTGACGCTGAGGGCCAATTTCACCAACTTATTTAAATATCAATTCATATTTAAAAATAATTTTTCCATACAAAAATTAATCAAAATCGACATTTAAATATGAATTGATATTTAAATAGAGTTGGAGAAATTGGCCCTGAGAGATTAAAAGGCCCTAATGTTTTTTTTGCACATATAGCAACTGTCAATTGGTTAAGCTTGATACAGCGCAATCAAATTAAATTTGCTTAAGTTGACTTAATCTACTATTGCCTATTGCTACAGATTCTAATTAGAGTTTTTTCCAATGTACAGCAGCTAACTTAGTTTTGTAATAATAAATGCATACCTTCAAGCCCACAATTTCAACATATATAAGTTTTTTTATCATTCTGATACTTACGACTAACTTTGCTCCCACAACCACCAACAAGAACAACAACAACAACAACAACAACAACAACAACTACAAAAACTTAACAACAAGATAATTTTATAACACAAGTATGCTCAACAACTACGACAACTATTTACCTCCTTGTGCAACTTTTATAACACTTGTGTGATTCGAAGCTTGTGTGTGTGCTGACTTCCATTTGCCATAAAGCATATAAAAAAGAAGAAAAAAAAAAGAAAAGAAATTCGCATTTAGTATGAAAACTACCTGAGATATTTATGTTTAATCGCGCTTGAAATAACTACAATCCAAATAAAGAGCTACTAACTAGTTTAGTAAATAAAGTTAAATTGAATTTGTACAAACATGAAACAAGTTGTTGAAAAGAAAAAAAATCTCATTATAACTTACGCATACATACATACATATATATATATAAACAGCATAAAAGTATGCAGTGCAAAATTTAATACATCTTTTAATAAATAGAAAATAACACAAGGCACACACGTATGATTAATTGCATACAAACATAAACACACACACACACACACACACACGCACACACTGTTTCACAAAAGGACACATTAAAGCTTTTAAATGAGTGTATGGGGCTTTGTGACCTAAAAGCAAAATGTGACACATTAAGTGTTCATTAATGTTAAATGTGCATATGTGCATGTGTTTGTGTGTGTGTGCGTGTTTTCTAACACAAATAGCAACATGTACGTATGCCTGCTTCTAATTATAATTTATAATTATTTGCATATTTATATAGTGAAAAGATACAATTTGCTTTTGCAATGCGTTTCAGAACTCAAATAAAATTGCGAACGTTTTAATTAGCAAATATAATAAGGTTTTGTTAAACTTTCAAAATAGCGAAGCACAATAATTTTGCCAAAAAAAAACCGACTTCAATGCAAAGATCTGATAAAACATTTTGAAAAAAAAACAACTGGAAGTAAACTATTTCAAAACAGAAAAAATTTTAAATCTGTTAGTTAAGAAGAAAGAAGTACATGAAATATAAAATTAAATTTGAATGGGCATGTCTCCGCTCATTTTTTTATATGCAAGATTGCACAGAGAAAACAGTGCCTAATAAATACCTCATAAAATAGAACAAAATTAATAAGAAATCTCTATGGTTTTTTTTTTCAATAAGGAAATCTTATTAATTTCATAGAGAAAACCTTTTTGAAAAAATCAAGAAGAAATCTTGTAGTTTTTATGAGGTTATCTTATTGATTTTTTTTTAATAAGGTTTTCTTCTTGATTTTATGAGGCGACCTCATAAAATAAAAAAAAATATGTCTTTCTTTATTCTTTGTGCTTTGCTTATGTATTTTCATTTAAATTCTATACCATATACTTATGTATGTATGTAGTATATGTAGATGTTATTTATTTATACTATACATACTTACATAAATACATACATATTATATTGTATTCTTAATTAATTAACTCACCATACATACATATTATTACTTGAAAGGAGACAAGTATTGAACCAGCAAACTTCTGACTGATAGACAAACACTCTAACCAATATGCTAACAAGCAGTCTGAATAACCATTGAAATAATTTTGCAAACATGCTTATACAAAAACGAAAAAGATCATGAAAAAAATTGTCTATGTCTATTTATAGATATGAAATAACAAGACACCTCATAAAATCAAGAAGATTTCCTTATTAAAAAAATCAATAAGATGCTTTACACATAATCATATAGGAACCTAATAAAATCAAGAAGAAAACCTTTTTAAAAAAATCAATAAGGCAACTTAATAAAATCAATAAGAAATCCATATAGTTTACAATTTATAAGAAAACCTAATAGAATCAAGAAGTTTTTCTCTATGGATTGTTTTTTTTTAGTGCCAAAAATAACGGAAATTGAGTAAAAAAAGTTGGGAATAATAAGATTTCTTCTTGATTTTATGTGGTTTTCTTCTTGATAAAATTAATAACATTTACCACATAAAAACAATAAGGAATCTCTATGAAAAAATCTTCCCTTCTTACTGCTGGGATACCCCTTAGCCTAAAAACGTTTCATAGAGAAAATCTTATTGAGTCTATGAGGCAGTTTTTTCTCTGTGTGTGTACTTTTCAGAGCGCAGGATGTTAAGTTAATTTTTATAAAAATCGGTAAAGTAGAACCACTTAAAATAAAATATTAAATTTTAATGTTTTTTTTAAATGGGCATGACCCCGCCCATGTTTTTAAATAGAAGACTGTGTATTTTTCAGAGCTCAAACGAAAGAAAATGCTTTCGAATTTCCATGTAATTACCATACAAATTCGAAAGTATTTTCTTTCGTTTCAAATTACAGAGTAGACCCACAGGGTGTGTGTGTGAAGTTAAGTAGAACCACTTAAAACAAATGTAATGTACATTTTAATGGGCGTAACTCCGTTCATTTTTTAAATGGAAAATTGTGTCTGTTATAGAGCTCAAGGTGTGAGGTAAGTTTCATAAAAATCGGTTGAGTAGAACCACATGAAATGTAATAATAATTTTTAATGGGCGTAGCCCCGCCCATTTTTTCAACTTTAAAATTGTGTAATTACCTGAACCAAAGGTGTTTTCTAGGTTTCGCAAAAATGTGTGGGGGTGTCCCCGTCTACTTTTTTACAATGGAATCAATTGTAGAGCTGCAAAACTATCGATGGTACTATCGATAGTTTTATTTTAAGTGGACTATCGGTATTTTTTTTCGATAGGGATACTATCGACAAAAACGCTACTAAAAAAGAAAAAATCAAAGTCAATAAAAACGGAATGATGGCGACTGTGTAATAAAAAATGCAACATTCAAATTTTATCTACTAAATTTGACGACTACTGGACTGTCTAAGCTCTTTACTTTTAAATAAAAGGTGACACTAAATAGTTTGCTTCTCCTTCTGTTACACCAATACTTTTTAGCTAACTGCAATAGTTTAAGTAATGAAGAAAGATTTTTTTTATTTTATTCCTTTTTAATTTATTTTTGATTGATCCATCTATCTATCTGTTTGCCTTTTAGTTTATCTTTTTTATAGAACTGTGTATATATGTTTGTTGAATATGTGTATTAAAAACATTGGAACTAAACGTTTTAAAAAAATCAACTTTCTTTTTACTTTAGGGAATGATTAAAAAATTCAAGGTTTTATATTAGAAAAATACACAATTGATAAGAATCAAAAACTATCGATAGTATCGATGGCATCAAAAAATACTATCGAAACTATCGAATGGTGTCACTATCGATAATTTTGCAGCTCTAATCAATTGGAAACTATACCTTCTCAGACAAAAAAAAAATTGTTTATGTGGCTGCTTACTACACGCAGGCATTCAAATAGAATCTTAGATGATTCTTTTTTTGAAAAGAAGACAAAAGATAATTTGTACAATCTTACACAGCACAAAACATTTTTATATTTTTATTTGTGTGAAATTGCCTCACGATTCTAGGTGAAATTTGATGGTTGTTGCATTATTAAACTACTTGTATATTTAACTCGTACTTCTTGTTGAAAATGAAAATCTTTAATACTCTTATTGCACTTTGTGCCCACAACACATATTAAATTATTATTCTTTTGCCCGCTGTTCGTTCGCCTGGTAAATATTTTATTTTTGCATTTTTGAAAAACTATTTTGGAATTTTTTTTCTGTTTTCCTTTCCCAACTCCTTTATCTGTGCATGAAGTCAAGTATATACGATACTTTATTTTTATTTTTATTTTCCATATAAATCAGAATGTGTTGTATTTTTCGTCCAAGTGAAATGCGAAAGCAGGTGCTTGCTGTGTGCAAATGCAACAATAAACTTTAATATTCATGCATGAATGAGGAGAGTATGAAATACACTGATAAATCACATTAATTACAGTCATGTGTTAAAGTATTAAAATATTAAAAATCAATGCAAGACAACAGCATCAAAGATATGAATAAACAAAAATTAATATTAAATGCACAAAAGATATTAAATACTTCAACATTTTAAATGAAACACTCTTTCACATTTCGTTGTGAAAAAGTGTGCGCAGAATTTAATAAAAGCCAATTACAGGAAATATGCAAACAATTTGCAAGCGCTAAGTAAAACACTTACTTTGCGAGTGATGATGGCAAAAATGATGGCAGAAATTCTGTTTGCAGACTTATTTATTATTTTTATCTGAAATTGGCTCTTTTATATTGGGCAAAGTAATATAAGAGTGCGTTTACATCTGAGCAAAATCTAGTACTTACGAGATTTTCAGAAAAATCAGGCAGATTTCCCATACAAAACAAAATCTATTGCCTCCCTAGATTTTGTCAAAATATATTTAAAACCTAGTTAAAAATTGTACTAAAAAATAAACAGATGTTGCTAAAAAAAAGGTGCGTGAATTAGCTATATAACAGTTGCTTGGTTTTAGTCTAGGAAACATTTCAGTCAATGGTTTTGTTTTGGATAAGAAATCTTCATAAATGGCTAAAAAAAAATATGGTGTGAATGGTATAGATTTTGATAAGGATTTTAACCGAAATCTGCTAGATTTCGTACAGGTGTAAATTTTCGATAATAACTGTTTTAATGTTTGCAAAATAAGGTATTTATTACGTTTAGCCTTTCCCAATAATATTATTATTTTGTACAAGGGATTTTGCTCTTAAGCCACATAGAGCTTCGACTATTCGTAAACGAATCTCTGAAGTAGATAATACACAAATAAATATTAAATGTGGGATACAAAATTGTCTACTACTTAAACAGCAAGCCTTTTAATATTGCCTTATTGAAATTGAAATTACATATTTGAGTTATGCTTAAAAAAGGATATATGGTGACCTCTGGATAGTTTTGACTTAGATGGATAAAACCTAGGGAAGTTGTAAAGCTACCTTGAACATAAGTTGTAGTGAAAAAAGTTTTTTGAAAATTTGAGTTTTTAAGAACGTATAAAAAGAACTTGTTTGTATTGACATTTTTTAATTTTGCCCATTTTACAAGCCTCTCAATATTCCCTTATACATTTGTTCATACATGACTGCACTCTCATGGATAAGCATTGAGTTTAACTTTACATTTAATGAGGTGTGACACCTTTGCGGTTACAAAAACTTTTTTTCTCCTTTATAAACAAATTAATAATTATATATCAAATGCCAGCACAAAAGTTTGCTTAATAATAATTTAATTATAATTTAAAAGCATAAATATTTTGTATTAATATATGCAAAAGCTTTAAAACAGCTAAATAAATAAATTACTTCTTAACTCTTGCTAGCTACTGGTTTTTTATTCTTTTTTTCTCTATAATACTCGAGAAAAATTTTAAAAACAACATCAAAACCATCAAACATAAATCAGTTTTACTCCCTTAATACAAATAAATTGCGTTAATATACGAGAGGCTGTAACGTTACATTAATAGGTGTGTGTATAAGCAAAAAAAAAAAAATGCAGGTGATTTACTACTCTGCCTTATATACATTTGTATATACATATTAAAATATATTTCACATATTGCATTATATAGAAAAAAACATAAAACAATCGTTCTCAACAGACATTTATACCAAGCATACACACCTTTTATTTAAATTCTTAACATAAACACACACACACATACGCAACTCATAGTTTTCCATTGTAAGGATGCTGGGAAAAATAATTTACAGCTCTCATCATCTCATTGCAAATTATTTTCTTCTACGTGTCTGAGATTTATGTTATTAAGAGACAGTAAGAAAAGAAATATTAAATACAAACCATATGTATATACTTAAGCTCTTTAGATACCTGTAAAGTTCATCAAGCATTTGGCGGATTAAGGATATCGTACTTAATTTCATTGAGAGAAACTGTTTTTGTGAGTTTTTATCCGGTTCATAGAAATCTTAGTGATGATTTTAATTCAAAATATAAATACTTATAGCAAAATAAAATTAAAAAATACATATTTGAGTTATGCTTAAAAAAAGGATATATGGCGACCTCTGGATAGTTTTGATTTAGATGGATAAAACCTGGCGAAGTTGTAAAGCTACCTTGAACATAAGTTGTAGTGAAAAAAATTTTTCGAAAATTTGATTTTTCAAGGACGTATAAGAAGAAACATTTTTTAAGTTTTTAAAATATTAACAAAAGAATAGCTTCTTAATCAGGCTCAAGCTCAGTTCTTTTTATAGAATGAAATAGTTAATTAATTAATGTGATTTTATAAAGAAGCGCAAAAAACTTGAACTAAGCTTAAATGGAGAAAATGCCACATTTTTCTGTGCCACCAAGCACTTCATCGGCAACCATGCCTATCTACTTGGAAAGAGAGTGGGTTGTTAAAACGAGATATATAACATGAACTTTTAAAAATGGATTACGAAAAATTGTGGCTTTAGAAAATCATATTAATTAATAAAATTTTTCATTCTACAATAAGATTTATAAATACTGCACTTGAAACTGATTAACAGCCAAACCTAAATTTGAACGTCAAGTCATGCGTTAACAGCAGGCTGCGTATGTATAGTAAATGTACTCTGCTGCTTGCGCAACGCTTGATGATTTAATTTAATTAGGTTTGGTTGTAAAAACCTATTTCTTGCTCAAAAATTCATTACATTTTAAATAACATAATAAGCATGACCAAAAAAATTTAAATTTAGTCTATGTAATCAAATATCTTAACTAATATAGATATTTAAAATTTTTTCTGGCGTTTTTTTAGTTTTAGTGCTTTCTTCCATTTTGCCGATTTTCGAGTTTTTGCGATTTTTTTGTTGTTTTTTTTTTAGTTTTAGCGATTTTTTATTTTTGGTGCTTTTTTCCTTTTTTTAAATTTTTCCAGCTTTAGCGCTTTTTAGTTTTTGCGATTCTTTAGTTTTGGTGCTTTTTTAGTTTTTTGGCGATTTTTTAGTTTTAGCGATTTTTTAATTGTGGTGCTTTTTTCGTTTTGGCGATTTTTTCGGTTGTTTTTAGCTTTGGCAATTTTTTTTTAGTTTTTGCGCTTCTTTAGTTTTAACGATTTTTTAGTTTTGGTGCTTTTTTCATTTTGGTGATTTTTTCAGTTTTAGCGCTTTTTACTTTTGGTGCTTTTTTAGTTTTGGTGATTTTTTAATTTTTTTTAATGATTTTTTCAACTTTTTTGGTGATTTTGATTTTTTACAATCCAACATATTTTAAGTTTAAGCGACGTTTTTGATTTTGGCGCTTTTTTATCGCTTTGAAGATTTTTCGGTTATGGCAATTTTTTTTTGTTTTTCCGCGACCTTTTTACTTTTGGTATTTTTTTTCAATACAAGGGATTTATTTTATTTTTGGTGATATTTTTCGCTTCGGCATTTTCTTAATTTAGTAATTTTTTGTTTAAGCGCTTTTGAAAATTTCAAGACTTTGCCACTTACGGTTTGCAAGATACATAAAGTTGTCGAGATTGTATAGTTAAAATTACATTAACTGATAAAATACCCTTTAATTTTTATTTTTTTAATGTCAGTGTTAATTGGTCTAGCCTGTATAAAAATACACTAACTTTCAAAATTTCGGGTCCATATAAAATTTCAAAATTTTTCGTCGCTCGCTTAAGAACACCCGCTAATTTTTAACTGTCACATATTTTTTGTTTTTGCGACTAAAGTTTTACATGTTCTGTGAAAATTACAGGTCCGTAGCTCTTACGGTTCTCGAGAAAACAGCCTGTGACAGACAGACAGACGGACATCCTAAAAAAAGGATATATGTCTAGGTCTGGTAATATTTGATATTAAAGCTTTTAAATATGGTGGTGATCAACAGCAAAGTAAACCACAAATTGTAGGAAAAAGATTATGCTTTCAGATAAAGTCCTTCTAATGAAAGATTTTTTTTCCAGATAGATACGTTAATTTTTTTTAGCTTTTTAAATCTATATAAAAAATTTTGTGTAGGTCGTTTGTTAAATATGAAATTACAGAAAAGTAGGAAAAAAATTATGTAGAAGTTTTCTTTTTTAAATTTCTTCGTTAAACGAATGAAGCAGGTTTTCGGGGTACCTCTTGAACTTAAGTGGTAGTAAAATAAACTCATTTAAATGTAAGGTAAAACAACATAATTTTTTAGGAAACTTAAAAAATGCAACTACATAAATGTATTATTAATATAAAAGCACTTGTTTTTTAATGGAAATAAGTTGTTGAAAAAAAGGATATATGGTGAGCTCTGGTAATATTTAAATTTAAGGCGTTTAGATTTGATTATGATTAAAAGCAAAATAAAACACAAGTTGTAGGAGGCAAATAGTTAAGGAAATACAAAAATTAAAAAAAAAACTGAAGTAAAAGTATGTGATTTTTTCGAATATTTAAAATTCAAGAACATGTCCATAGAAATTTTGAATGCATAATTTCTTGCCTACCTGTTACGTTTCAACATTTCTATTCAATTATTTTATATAATACATCGTACAATATAATAATTTAATCTTTACAAATACACATGCAAGCACGTAAACACTTAAATGTCTATTGCCATTAGAGATGCTAAATGGGAAATCTCGAGCCCGGAAATCCCGGGATTTTCGGGACTATGCAAATCCCGGAGCCCGGGATTTTTTAATTTTAAAGCCCGGGATTTTCGGGATTTTCTGAATCCCGTTTTTGCATAAATAATGTTTTTGACTGTCATCTTCTATATTAAAAATTATTACAAACTCCCTGTTATAAAAAGTTAAAATAAAAAATTTGCTTTGAATAATTATTTTAGTAGATAATATTATGTTGTGTATACGACATAATACGATAATATATATCTTTGGCAAAAAGAAAAAAGGAAATTATCTGTTAATCGTTAGTTTTTAAGCAAATATCGTTCTACATATTATAATTAATATATTTAAGTTGAAATATACTAAATTGTTCCAAAGGAGTTTAAAAATCTAAAAGAGATAAGTCGCAACTTGTAGCGCTATAACTTCCTAAAAAATCACGCAAATTTATTAAGATATTAACGAGGGATACTTTCGAATATGCAGATTACGGAGGTATCATTGACTCAAAATCAGCTTATCTCGACTTAAGCACTTTTCCTTTTTGCCACAGAAAAGAAAACGCCATCTTTGCTAGGAAAAAATATTACACGAAATGAAAATTTGCAATAAAATGGTTTTTGAAATAGAGAGTTTATTAGAAATTATTGTATCACACGAACGCCAAATTTTATAGCCAAAAATAAAAAATGTGAAATTTTTTTTAGAAACGAAAACGGCATTAGTGTTTAATATTTTAATTAAAAATCTGAATTATGTAAGTACATACATACATACATATGTATGTACATATGTACGTCTGTACGCACCTTTTAAATATGAAAAAAAAAGTAAATTGTTAAATAAAAATATTATTTTTAATAACTATAAAGACGCACATTTGTTCACAATTTTTTTCGGGATTTTGTTAGTCCCGAAAATCCCGGGATACCGGTTCGGGATTTCGAGACTCCATCATTAAATCCCGAAGCCCGGGATTTCTAAAAACCTGTCCCGATTAGCATCTCTAGTTGCCATAGAGGAAATAAGACAAGAGAAGAATGTTGTATTAAAATAAGATCTATTGCAGTTGTATGTGCGGAGTCATAAGTGTAAAGTCATACATACATACATGTGAAAGTATGTAGTTAAACTTTTCACTTAATTATAATGAATGCCTGGCAAGAACTCATTCGTTTCCCTCTACTTTGCCTTTATCTTATGTTGTACTTGCTTGTTGGCAATAATAATAAGCGACTCAGTATTTAATGCGGCTGAAAATTGTGTGTACAAGTTAATTATTTTCTTTATAAGATTTTTACTTAATTATAAGAACATATAAAAGCTTAATTGTGATGATGATAAAAAGTGATAATGAATATTTTGGTGATGGCAAGGCAAAAGAACAGCAACTCCAGCAGCTTATTGAAATCTCTGTTAGTCCTAGTTTGCACTATGTACATAAGTCCTATTGCTAAGCTGATTAGCTTGTTAGGGAAGAGAGACGAGGGGACAAGAAACGTTTATGTTCCCCTCGTCTCTCTTTCTCTCTCCCTCAAACTAATCAGCTTAGCAATAAGACTTGCATAGTGTAAACTATGATTTGCTGCCAGTTTATAGAAGCCATGTAGAAATTCTCGTCTGTCTATTTATATTGAAAACAAAAACAAATTTGAGTGCTTTGTTTTTGTTTTCAATGACATGACTTCTATAAACTGGCAGTTAATAATTATGTGCTGTAAATATAACTTGTGTCTAAGCTCATTGACATTGCAGGAGCATTAAGAACCAGACACAAAGAGTTGAGTAGTAAGCTTGTAAACAGTGGAGATAATAACAAGACAAACTAAACTGTAAAAAAGTATAAAACAGTAGCATTATAATAAGAGCTTGACATTAATATACATCGTCCATATTTTTTTAATACAAAAAATTAAACATATTATACATACATACATCATCCATTTTTCATATAGAAAAATTGAAGGTACTGTACATTGTGCATTTTTAAACTTTTGACGGGTTTATTTCATCGTCTCCAGCAGTGATGCCAGAATTCCTCCACCAAAAATGGCTAAATGTAGACAAAAAATGGCTAAAAACTGCTGAAAAATGGCTAAGCAAAATCGAATGCAAAAATCATGAACTTTAGCAAAAACAAGAAGGTATTTCATATATTATTTTTAAAGGCAAATCGGGAACTTTTTTAAAGTAAATAAAAACAATAAATTGAAGTAATAAATAAAATAATTTTTCTTCAGGTAATAAAAAAACTGCGCATATAGTGCAAACTTACAATACTTGCATTACGCCTTCTATTCATTCACATTCTGCTATTAAGTCTTTAAATTTTTGGGATACTAATCCATTCCTTGCGAAATTATTGTTTATACTTTTTATTAACTTTCTATTTTTAACCCCCGACTAAAAAAAGGGGTGTTATAAGTTTGTAGTGTGTGTCTGTGTATCTGTGTGTCTGTGTGTCTGTACAAGTACTCGTACAGGCCAAGAAGAAAATCGGTCCAGCAGTTTAGAAGATATAACATCTTTTCTGAAAAAAGACGGGGGTTTTTAAAATTTTTAATTTTTGTTATTTAAACTTTCATTTAAACTTTTATTTTTCTTGATATTTTCACTCGTGTAAAACAAATATGACCCTTGTTTGATTGATATCAAAAACCACCAATTACAGTGAAACCTCTCATAACCGGACACTCACGGTCGTCCTGTTTTTGTCGGTTTATTAGAGGTGTCCGCTTATGAGAGAGTTACACATTTTTTGGATTTCATTGTAGTTGAAAAATTATTTTAAGAGTAGACTTCTTCAAATTAGATTGGTATAATTTCAGCTGTTGGGTTTCAAATGACTTTCAATGATTTTATTTGTTGGAATACAACAAAGTCGTCCCTAGAAAAATGCTTTGAAAAGGCAGTTTGTATAAGAAATGTAGCAATATGAATTGTTAAAATACACAAGAAACTTTATATCTTCACAAGTTCGTGCATCGAATAATTTTCCTTTTTCAAACTGGTTTAAAATATAATTTTTTTTTTCCTGTAATTGATTGATTTTTTCACTGCCATTTTGGGACACCAGCTTTGCTTAACTTCTTCATATAAACAGCAATTTCTTTGCGTCTCCAACGCATCAGTATTTACATATGCGTTAACCAGGGAACCAGCAATATCATTGACACTAATATAAAAATGAATCAGAGTTGAATAAAGAAAGACCTACTATTTAAATGCAACACTTGTTGCCGTGTTTCACCGCTTCTGTGCTTTTATGAGAGTGTCCGGTTATGGGAGTGCATTTTGTATGGAAAAACTAATGAACGTGTTGGATCTACAAAAATTGTCCGGTTATTAGAGGTGTCCGGTTATAGGAGGTGTCCGTTATGAGAGGTTTCACTGTAGACCCGACAACTTATAAACACCTTGCAACTATTATAAGAATGCATTAGCAAATCTTATTGTTACCAATTGAGCCATCTCTCTCATATAAGCGCTTTTAGACTGCTGCAACAAAAATGGCAAGTTTCAACCGGGATTTATAGATATTAATGCGAAAACAATAACATATTACTCTGCTGTGTTTTTTTTCGTAGTTAATTAATGTTCCCATGTTCCGAGTTTAAGTTTTTTGTGAAAAATCACAAACAAATTTCATGTTTGGAAAAATGGCTAAAAAATAGCTAGACTAAAATAAAAATGGCTAAGAAAATAGCTAACAGCTAAACTCACTTTTCTTCCGGCTAAATGGGATGAAAAATGGCTAAATTTAGCCAGAAAATGGCTAAATTGGCATCACTGGTCTCCAGGGTCCATTAAAGCAATTAAAACACATTTTGAGATTTACATACAAGCCCAAGTCAGACTCGAATAAAGCATTTATACCTAATTTTACCCTACACAATATATTACAAAGTTCAAAATAAAATGTTTTTGAAAATATCAAAAATTCAATATTATCATTAAGGTTTATTTATTTCCCAATAATTTCGCTTTTAAAATGACCCTAAAAATTTCCATTCAATAACATACAAAAATGTAACGAAATAAGATATCGTGTCATAACCGCAAAAAAAAAAGCTTAAGCGACATAATTTTTTTTAACGAAAATCGTTTATTTATGATCGTTGATAACCGATTTTTGATAAAAACGAAGTGACAAAAATCTGTCGCTTAAGCTTTTTTTGGCGGTTGTGGGGTCGATATGAAATTTGTATAAAACTCATTATTATTTCAAACACAGAACTAAATAGATAAAATATTTTGAAATTTTCGCTAACCGACCCACTGTGTATCGTCAGTATGTCTGTTTGTCGTCGGGTACTTTAAACTTACCATTCATTCTTGAGCTTGATGGTCAGTCACTCTCAGTTTAAGAAAGTTAAGCTGTGTTCACATTATATGTATTTGCCTTATGGAATGTCACTTTTTTATACACACGATATTTCCTGTGTATGTCAAAATCTGCGTTTTACACACGGTTTATAATTTTTGTGTTCACACATTGGTGTGTTTTGTACATATGACATAACCTATAAAGGTAAACAAATGCTTACTTTTGTTAATGCCTTTTAAATTTTTTCTTTAATTTTTAGTTTTTAAACTATTAAATCAATTTTAATTTAATTTATCTAACAATTTTACTTAATTTTTAACGCCACAACCACTTGCTTTATTTTAAACCAGGCTTCGAATCGTTACATACGTGATCGTATCGGCAATCGTACGAAAACAAATTAAATGATACGTCAATCATATAAACTGAATGGGATTTCAATACGTTCACGTATTAATCCGAAAATTGTGTTTTTACGTGACGAGTAACTGAGCCTTTAGTAAGCCGACTGTAATGTAATGTAACTGTTACATAGAAAACAGCTGATCGATATTTTTATATGAAAAGTAGGTTACGTTACATTACATCTCTATAACCATTTTCATTACTTTTCACATAACAATATCGATCAGCTGTTTCCTACTGCTGCAGTTACTTTACATTACAGTCGGCTAACTGAGCCTTGACTGAGCCTTTATTTTACTTTGCTTTTTACAAAACCAAATGCGTGTGCAATCGTTGATCAAAAAGGATTAGTAGAAAATTTCTTTCTCTTTTCTTATGTAAAAAAATGTTTTGTTTACTTCGCTTTTTATAAAAACAAATGCATGTGAAATTGTAAAGCAAAGAAAATAAGTAGAAAATTATTTTTGTATAGGAAAATAAAAATGAAATGTAAACAATAGACCTGATATTTTCTGCTGATTCTGGGCGCCTGGTATAAAATTGGAATTTTTAAAATATGAAGCTAGAGCGACACACAGTAGTGGGTCGATTAGGAAAAATGCGAACGAAATTAATTTTTTTATGCAAATAAAATAATAATAAATAACATACAATAATAATAGTATTTTAAATTGCATTAAATATAAAAATATAAACAAACATATAAATAAAAAAAATCAATTTTAATAAAAGAAAAATCTAGTAAATAAAAAAATTTTTATTATCTTTAAAATATGCAAACGTTTTCTCTTTTTTAGAATGAAGATGTTTAAAATGTTGTTATTGAAAATAAGGAACACTAAGCTGGGCAATATTGTGATATTTTGTCACATCCAGATGACGTATGATACGATAAAATCTGTTAATAAATTTGTTTTAATAATAAATGCAGTTCCTTATTGTGGGTATGTATGTAAGTATATGTGGGGCCTTGAGATTGAAGCTTTTAAAATTATCATTTATTGAACGCTAGTAGAATCCTTAATGTGCCTCAATGGCATTTTGCCGTAAGAAGCTAATTCAGTCGCTTCCAGGATATATATAGCCGGTTTCTGTATGAAATGGTTCATAAAGACATATTTTAGGTCTGGCTGAAGCTTATTTGATTCTTACGACCTCGCAGGTTATATATTCGACCCATGCGGTATCCTAGATTACAATTTTGACTTGTATAGATAGCCTCTTATATTGCCTGTTTCTGTAATATAATTATTCAAAAAGGACATATTTCAGGTCTGGATGAAGCGGATTTGATGCTTGCGACCTTGTTGTAGGTTATAGGTTCGACCTGGGCGGCATCCTAGACTTCAGTTTCGGGTCGTATAGCCCCCTAGGTTACATATTCGGTTTGTACAGCCTCCATTATTGGTTAGGGTGTTCGGTAGCCTTGTGGATTACAGCTTTTTCGATTACGCGACGATTAAAAAATTTTGCACACGTCTTTAAAATTCAGTGCACGTGAATGACGTCACAATTTTTTTAGGGCTGTAAAATATTTTTCAATTAATGCCGTTTAATTTTTAAATTAATTTTCGTTGATGATTTTGTAAAATGCAGGCTCCGGCTGCTGTCGAAACAGTCGGCCTTAACTACCAGCGGCTTTTTAGATGAATGTTATTACAATCAAATAAAAGTCACCGCTGTTAAAAAAAAACAAGTGGCCAAAGCCACACTGTCCTAACAGCAATTCAATATCAAACACTGTAATTTATATTACTAATTACTAATAATCGCGTTAAAAACTGAAATACTTATGCAAATAATATTATTAACTAAATGAGACTTTTAACGTAGACAAAATTTGTTTAACAAATCGCTGATTTACTCAAAAAACGTCATAACTCGAAATATGGTATTTTTGAATTAATGATGCAGAATTAATCCTCACAATATTCGGCCACGTTCTGTAAACCGAATCCGAGTAAATTTCTCGTTTTCCAAAAATAAATAATGCCACCATTGATGTTTTTTAAATCATACATACTAAATTAATTTCAGATATGATATTTCAAGCTCTAAAAAATTAAAAACTATAAAAAAGTATGAAAAAAATTCGCTATTAGTGGATTTAATTTTTCTAAATCGAGCGTTTTTAAATCGACTCGATTTACAGAACAGGCAGGATTGTGTAAAAATTTCATACAAATATCTTGTTTACTCAACTCTTAAAATCTAAATAAAATTTTATTTTTCCATCAAGTTATGCGTAAATTGAAAACTTCAAATGTATTTTCTGGCAAACTTGCTTTTTTGAGTTATGACGTTCTTTAAGTAAATGAGCGAAATAAACAATGTAACAAATTAAACAAAACATCCCGGCAAACTTTTGTACACACGGTTTAATAAATTGATGTTTGTACAGTAATTTCAAAAAAAAAAAAAAAAAAAAAAAAAATACGATAATTATGTATATATTTAACGAAGTAAAAATTAAAGTAATGGAAAGAAAATCTATGACAAAGCTTATGTATAATTATACATACTCGTAGTTACATTATAATACATATTATGTATATCTTAATAATTTTTACGGAAGTTGTGTTTAATGTTTTACCCTTTATTGACAGGTTTTATTTATTTTAAATACAAATGAAAATATTAAAGATTAAAATGTAGTGAAAATAAATCATTTTAGTGTAAAACAATAGCTGCCGTATTCATAAAAATATTTTAGATTTATATCAGGTTTATTTGACAAATTTCCTTTAAATATACATATGTCAAGAAACCTAAAATATTTTTTTTTTTTTTTTTGAATATCTACGGCAGTAGAAAGTGGGCAATTTTCTGCTGTGTTTTAAATTCAGCCATTACAAGTATAATTTATAAATCAAAAATATGTATTTATAGCGAAAATAAGCAATGAAGACAATAGTTGAGGTATTATTATTGATACTCGCAATCTTAATTGAAGCAAATGTATTGACTTCATGTTTGTTGGCTTATGTTTTGTAATAAACAAAATATGTACATATGCACATACTTACATATATATTTACATGTACGTAGCTTTTGCTTTATACTTTTTGCATGTTCATTTTTCTTTCAACCAGGGACCGTAACACTTATAAGTTTTGTTTTACAAATTTCTTTTTAATCACTATTTCTTATACGGGATTTACAGTTTGTCAATAAACTCTAGAAAAGTCACAGTAAAAAGTCATAATCTGAATCCCGTATTAGTTTTATTTTTCGCTTAGAAAATAAAATCTGTTTTCTGAGTTTTATTTATTCATCAGGAAAAAAAATTATTTTTTGAGTTTTATTTTTTAATTAAACAAAAAAATTATTTTTTGAGTTTTATTTTGCTTATAAAATAATAATTACGCATTAATTTTTAATTTTTTGCTTAGAAAAAATTATTTTTTAAACTATAGAAACAGCATTTTCTGCGTTAAAATTAATATTAATCGATTTAAGATTTAATTTATTACTATAGTCCACACAAAACTCCTGTTTGTTAAAGTTTTTTATTTTTTGCATAGAAAATAACAATTACTTGAATTGATTTTTTTTTTTGCTTAGAAACAAATTTAGATCAAGTTTAGGGGCACCTTTCAAAAATTAAAAAAAGTATTATATCCTATAGAAAATTAAAAAATATTAAACAAAAAAATTGGCGGCGAGACTTTTTAAATTATGAAATTCTAGTACAATATTGTGATTATAAGGTTTATTTTTAACGAATATGAGCAATATTTTTATAATCTTAAAGCTTTTGCCTTTCATGAAATGGTAAAATGCAAGAAAATTTTATGAGGCAGAAAATCTTTATTAGGCTGCGTCGTGTAGGGAAACACCATGATGGAGAAAATTCTTATGGCCTAATTCTGTTCGACAATTGTGTTGTCTTGTCATTAGACGAAACACAGTCACAGTCGTTGAAAAATACACCATATAATCACAATTTCGGACTAGAATTTCAGAGGTCCATAACTCGGAAACTACGCCTCGCCGCCAATTTGTTTATTTATTTTTTTTTTCTTATTTTTAAATTTTCTATGGGTTAGGATACTTTTTTTTTAATTTTTAAGAGGTGCCCCTAAACTTGATATGTTCCATTTTTAACCCCCGACTAAAAAAATGGGTGTTATAAGTTTGTAGTGTGTGTCTGTGTATCTGTGTGTCTGTCTGTGTCCACGTACAGGCCAAACGGCTGGACCGATTTTCATTTAGTTTTTTCTGTTTGAAAGATGATTTGATCGAGAGGGTTCTTAGCTATGTTTGAAAAAAATCGGTCCAGCTGTTTAGAAGATATAAAATCTTTTCTGAAAAAAGTCGGGGGTTTTTAAAATTTTTAATTTTTGTTATTTTATATTTTATTCTGTTTAAAAATTACCTTTATTAAACAAACAAAATTTAATTTTTAATTTTTTGCATAGAAAATAACAATTACTTTTTGGTATTTTTTTTTTTGCTTAGAAAAAACTTAATTTGTTGTATATTTTATTCATAAGATGAGTCTTACTTTTGTGGTTTTTATGAATAACAAACGCTATACATATATTTTTCGTTTCGACTTTATGATGTCAAATTGTTATAATTCAAATGGCTTTTTAAAAAGGAAAATAACTTTTTTTTTGGCAATACTAGAAAAAATTCGATTTGTGGACATGAGGTATTATTCATGAAAATTACAGATTTCACATGCGACTACATATCGTTTATTTACTTGAACAAAAATGCAATAATTGAGTTCGACTTGAGTAGAATTCATTCGGTCGGTCGTTTTCGATATATATATACATATGTATATATACGATGAAATCAAACCCAAATCAAACCAATAACAATAAATTATAGTAAGTAAATAATATTAGTTCATGATACTGGAATTTGGCTGCAATTCTCAAATGTATTTTTTTCTGCAGTTACAGCTGTGAAGTAACTCTCTGAACAAAAAATTTGAATAAACATTTGGCCTCTCCAGAATCGAAAAGCAGCAAGTGACTTTTTTAATATGTAAAATATTTCAGTTTTTTTTTTACTTTTAACTCCGCTATTTCATTGGCTGTATTCGATGTTTGATGCAAATTGTCTTGCGTAAGTGCAAATGCAAAATATCGTAGCTTTTCTATGGATTCTGTGCGTATTTTGTTGTTGGATTTGAAAGAAAAGCTACAGTATTTTGCATTTGCACTTACGCAACACAATTTGCATTAAACATCGAATACCGCCATTATGAATTCTGAGAGTCAAACTTTTCCTATTGTTGCAAAATTAACGTCAAAGAGATACAAATGGTTTAGTTGAAATGTATGAGAAATTGAGGTTTCTGCATGCTGTGACAATGCATAAGTTTGAGGAAGCGTCTAACATTTCTCGTCATCTATTGCTGCAGGTAGAAACACATCACTGTGAAGCCTGTTTTATTCCACAGAAGTCTGCAATTAAAGAAACTTTTTATGTGTTTAATTAGACGACGGAATTTAGAATTAATAATTAAATAACAAATACTGTGTGATAGTGTAAAAGTAGTTTTAAAAACATTAAACATAAATATTATTATAGATTACAGGCCGACCACACGAGCAATAATCTTGGCAATTGTTGCCGTGGCAACTGTCAAATTCGATTGCCGAAACAAGATATTAGCGTGTGGACCGTATGAATATGTGATCAAATATATATTCAACAACAACTGTTAAAATACATTGCTGACACTACGACCACACCAGCAATTTGATGTGTCTAAACACAAGCAATAACGCCGGCAGAATTATGACGTGCGATTGCTTGTATTCAACAATGTATCTAGAGGTTGTGAACACGTATATTCAAATATATGTATTTGCTTTTTATTCACATTAATACTTAAATTATCAATAATTTTATCCTTTTGTAATTTTAAATGGAACTTTTCGTGGTTTTATGTAGTTAAAAGTTTTCTTTTCGACTTTTGTGTTGAAAAAAATTAATATAATTTGTATTTGACAGCATGTGTTGAGAGATTGTTGCTCAGCAATGTATTTTAACAGTTGTTGCTGAATATATATTTGAACACATATTTATACGGTCCACACGCTAATATCTTGTGACGGCAATCGAATTTGACAGTTCCACGGCAATAATTGCCAAGATTATTGCTCGTGTGGTCGGCATGTGAACAATAATCTTTTAACACATGCTGTCAAATACAAATTATATTGAAATTTTTTCAACGTAAAAGTATAAAGCAAAAGTTTTAACTACATAAAACCAATAAAAGTTCAATTTAAAATTACAAAAGGATAAAATTATTGACAATTTAAGTATTTATGTGAATAAAAAGCAAATATATTTGAATATACGTGTTCACCACCTCCAAATACATTGTTGAACACAAGCAATCTGACGTCATCATTATGCCGGCGTTATTGCTTGTGTTAAGACACATCAAATTGCTGGTGTGGTCGTAGTGTTATTAAGGAACAGTGTGCTGACTAAAGATTCCCTGCACAGCTCTTAATTGATACAAAATGCAATGGGTAATCACAATTTTCTATCAAAACTTTAAAGACCCATAACTCGGGAAATATGAGTCGCAGCCAATTTTTTCATTTAATTTTTCTTTTTAATTTTTTTAATTTTCTGGTACAAATTACGGCAACCGATACGACTCGTAATTTAAAAATATTTCAATAGAGTTGATATGGAAATATTTTTAAATTAAGAGTCGTATCGAATGCCGTGATTTGCCCCCCTGATCTATTTAAAAAAATTTTTTTGGAGATTCTTCATAACAGTTTTCAATGAAAATTTCAGAGGACCATAAATAACTCCAAAAATATGAGCCCCCGCCAACTTTTTTATTTAATATTTTTTATTTTTTTTGTTATTTTTCAATTTTCTATCACATAGGCTGTGAGCTGCTTCACTAAACTTCATTTAATCCCAAGAATTCTCTACTCTTAGAATATTTCTCGACTCGGCCCCTACATACTACCAAAGATTAAAGACTATTAGCATCGGTTCTTAATGGGGAAATAATTTTTACAAATTTTAGCACTTCTTGATAGAAGAAAAGCTTGTAAATAACACCAATATTGACCTGATAGATACGTACATACATACATAGCTACATATGTACTCGTATGTATGTACATACATATGTACATATGTACGTTTAGAAGGTTCACACTTTTTTTATATAAAAACTTCGGTGTCCCGCCAATAACTCGGTATTGTACACAACAGTTTTTTTTTAGAATTTAACTTTCTATCACTTAAGAATTATGTTTTTATTTGGAGGAGCTGCACTAAATTAGATTTAAAGTGCAAATTTTAGGTGACGATTTGTACTTATGTACATATGTGCCCTTAATTATGAAAGTGGTCTAAGTCATATATTCCTTCGGTCGAGATATTTAGTAAATTACATTTGAACAAATCAAAATATATTTTTATATTATGCAACATTTTAATTTAGAGTTTTAGTCTCGAATAATATAAGTTTTTTTTAACATTTATTAAATGTTTATTGAATTTTTTTCCAGATTAATTTAATATTTCAAAGCAAAAATGCATGTGACTTAGACCACTTTCATAATTAAGGGCACATATGTAAGTTTATTTCTTTATTTATTTTTTCTTCTTCTTTTGTTTGATACATACATACAGACGTTTTCAATTGAAAGTTTATTTGGTCACCTAAAAACCAAAAGGCCGTAACAACTAAAAAAAAATCTAAATAGACTTTTTGATTGATTATGATGTGATTAACCAAAATACATCTTTCCTCAAAATTTTACTCACATACCTCTGTTAAAAATACCGATTTTATTGGCACCCAACAAATAAATAGTCTTAAATTTATAAGATGTTTTGCTTCTGCTGTAAAAACGTAAAAAGTGTACGTACGGCCTTTTGGATTTTAGTTGACGATTTGTACCTAAATAATTTATTTCTTTATTTATCTTTTCATCCTCTTTTGTTTAATATCATTTTGTTTTTATAAAAAACTTTCAATTGAAAACGTCTGTATGTACATATGTATGTATGTAACTATGTATGTAAATGTAGCTGTAAGCGAGGCTAAACAAGCGGTTTGTTTATCAAAAATGCATCAAAAACGCCAATTAAGAAAAGTGCAAGTGCAATACACTTACTACATATGCATAGAGTAAAGCTTTTTTAATTTAAAGTTTATTTGTATCGTCGAATTTTTTTATAAACAAAATACTAAACAAACGAAGAAAAAATAAATATTAAAAAGAAATAAACTTAACTTAAAAAGTCACGCTTTCTTCAAGAAAGGACTTTCTGCATGATGAGGTTTTGCAGGCTTCCAGTTAAGTGAGAATCAGCACACTTGGGTCCTATTAGGTACGATTAAATTAATTTTCGAGGCACTCTATATTTCCAAACGAAAGCAAATTCTTTCGAATTTTTATGTTATTAACATCAGACTCGTAATTCAAAAGCATTTCCTTTTGTTTCGAATTAGAGAGTAGAGCCGAAAGGCTTTGATTGAGCCACCTCGAAAATATGAATACACAATTTAGTTTTTGAAATGTCCAAATAAAAAAGTCGTTGCCTGTCATATCAAGTCTGCACGACGGAACCAACAATCAAAAATAACTAAAAAAATTTTAAACATTGAATGCAATAAAATATATATGTATGTACATATTTAATTCCGATATAGAATTTGTTGTAAAATGTTCCATGTTGTAATATTCCAAAAAATATATAAAAGGCAGCCCTCAATAAAACTTTTTAAATCGAGTACATATTTTGAATTCCTAAATGTTGGGTTTGCATTAAAATCTGTTTCAAACGCACAAAGTTATCTTGCTAAAGTTAGGATTTTGTTTGAGTATAAATAAAATCAAAACTTTACATCAAAACAACACATCAAGTGAGTGATCAGTTTTAATTTCTTAATCTGTAATACATATCGTTGCGTCATTGCAAAAAAGCTAAATTTGTAGAATAGTTTTCTTAAGTTTGAAGATATGGACATATTTTATTTTCTCAAGAGGTAAAGGGCACCTCTATTTTTACACAAGATTAAATATGTATAATATAACCATTTTTTTCTTCATTAACTCAAAAAACTCATTTTTTGAGATAATATACGATATACATGCATAAATATTGGGCCTAATTACGAGTGTCTTATTACGACATCGACTGCGAAGACTTTGTACAAGATTAAAGAAAAACCGTTGCAATGTTATATACCTCCTTATTCTAAACTTTGTGACAAATAACATAATTATAGCGACTATATAAACGACAATTTTTATTATATATTAATCAATGTAAAATTTGTCATTTGTTAAAATTATTATTTTGTCACAGAGCTTAGAATACGGGTGTGTAGTACAAAATCATCGTAGTCGAAGTGGAAATACATAAGACATTCGGAATTAGGCTCAATGTAGTCAATACATCAACATATTTTCGGTTCGACTCGCATTTGTTTTTTATTTAATTTATATTTTATGTTGCGATTAGATGTAAAAATGTTAAAGGCAAATGGGGAAGAGAATCAGGGTGTATCCCAAGTGTAGAAGCTACCTTCGGGTGCTACTACAAATCTATGTATGTATATCTTTGTATAGGAAGTAGCAGTTACCAAGATCCAATTCCATAGTTTTTTGTAGTATAAATCTTACTGAAAACGTTTGCCCTTGACAATAGAAAATTCCGCAAATTAATTATAAACGATACAGTTACGATGGCACAAGATGTGTTCTTCAGCCCTGAGCTGCCTTACATATATTTTCTTTTTCACTTCTTTAATTTTTATGTTATGTCCTTAAAACCTTTAAATCTAGCCAGAAAAACGCTAAGTTGGCATCTTTGGTTGTAAGAGTTGCAGTCAGGGACCGCAAATAACGACTATTTTCTAAACATTTACTAAAAAATAAAATTAAAAGAGAAGTACTAAGCGCACAACGAAAATACCAAGATAGTCCTTGCCACATGGACTACCTTTAGATGCATTAATTTTTATTTGTTTAAATTTTATTAAAAATCTCAACTTTACCAATTACATATTTTCATAGTTTTACTTATCCCCCAGAAAATTTATTTTATTTTTATTTATTTCTCAGGAAATAATAAATATTTTTGGAGTTTTATTTATATCTCACGAAATATGTACTTACTTTTTGAATTGAATTTTTTTGCTTAAAAAAAAGGTACATAATTTTAAAATTATTCAATTTACATACACAAAAAATTAATTGAATTTAACTAATAAGATTTTTGCATGAACTATAGTGATAAATTAAATCTTGAATCGGTTAATATTAATTTTAACGCAGAAAATGTTCTTTCTAAAACTTAAAAATTAACAGTCTTATTTATAAAACTTAAAAAGTCTTTATAACGATTTTTTAAAACAAATTTTCATAAACAATTTTTCTTAAATAGCCTTTATTAAGCTTTTTTATTTTTTATAAATAAGGTTGTAAGTTTTTTTTTTCTAAGCAAAAAATAAAAATAAATATAAAAATTTTTTAATTGTTATTTTCTAAGATCCAATTTCGCCAACTTATTTAAATATCAATTCATATTTAAAAGTCATTTTTCCATACAAAAAATCATGAAAATCGACATTTAAACATGAATTGATATTTAAATGGAGTTGGTGAAATTGGCCCTAAGCAAAATAAAAGTCAAAAAATTAAGTTTATCGTTTAATTAAAAAATAAAAATCAAAAAATAATTTTTATTTCCTGATGAATAAATAATAAAACTCAAAATACATATAACTTTTATTTTCTGAAAAAAAAAATATAAATAAAAAAATAACTTTAATTTTCTAAGCGTAAAATAAAACTCAAGAAATAATGATTAACAAGGAATTTGTAAAACAAAACTTATAAGTGTTGCGGTCCCTGGTTGAAAGAAAAATGAACATGCAAAAAGTATAAAGCAAAAGCTACGTACATGTAAATATATATGTAAGTATGTGCATATGTACATATTTTGTTTATTACAAAACATAAGCCAACAAACATGAAGTCAATACATTTGCTTCAATTAAGGTTACGAGTATCAATCATAATTCCTCAACTATTGTCTTCATTGCTTATTTTCGATATACATAAATACATATTTTTTGATTTATAAATTATAGTTGTAATGCTTAAATTTACAACAAAGGAGAAAACTGGTTACATTTCTACAGCCGTATTTATAAAAAATATTTTAGGTTTTTTGACATATTTTTATGGAAAATTTGTCAAATAAACCTGATATTAAGCTTAACTATTTTTTTATGAATACAGCAGTTTTTATTTTACACTAAGATGATTTATTTTCACTACATTTTAATCTTTAATGTTTTCATTTGCATTTAAAATTATTAAAACTTGTCAATAAAACCTAAAATATTAAACATAAATTCCGTAAAAATTATTAAGATATAATATATGTATAATACACATGTAACTATGTATAATTATACTTTTTATAATACATAAGCTTTGTCTTAGATTTTCTTTCAATTACTTTAATTTTTACTTCGTTAAACATATAATTATCGTATTTTTATTTTGAAATGAATCTACAAACATCAATTTGTTATCTTCTTTAAACATCTTATTAAATCGTATGTATAAAAGTTTGCTGGGATATTTTGTGTAAGTTGTTACATTTTGTTCATTTGTTACAGAATTTTTGTGTACGTTGAAAGTCTCATTTAGTTAATAATATTATTTGCATAAGTATTTCAGTTTAGCACGCAATCATTAGCAATTTTCCGCGTGATGGAAGGTTGCTGCCCGATTGATGAAGCCGCAAGGAGACATCATTGGGATATTTGTAGCAGTGATTCGACTTTGGTTGGAGCACTGTAACAAATTAATGGACTCCGAATAGCAATATTCGTTGAGTCCGTCGACTGGTGCTTCCGCAAAGAGACGTCAGTCGTTATGTTTTGGGACAGTGCTTTGACTTTTGGTTGGAGCACTGTTAATAAATTCCAGTGTTTTGGTTTTGGGTTGCTGTTGGAACAGTGTGGCTTTGGCTACTTGTTTTTTAACAGCGGTGTGTGGTGACTGTTATTAACTTTAATAACAGTCAGCTTGAAAAGCCGCTGTTAAAAAGCAACAAGCAGGTAGAGCGACTGTTTTAACAGCAGCTGATGCCGAGCCTGCGTTTTACAAAACGATAAAAAAAAAAAATAAATAATTAATTTAAAAATAAACCGACGTTAATTGAAAAATATTTTACAGCCCTGAAAAATCGTGACGTCATTTTGATTGACGTCATCAAAAATTATGCACCGCATTTTTTTCACGGGCGTGTAAATTTTTTAATCGAGGCTACGCGAGCCCCTAACCAATAATTGGAGGCCGTGCGAGCCGAATATGTAACCTAGGAGCCTATACGACCCGAAACGGTGGTCTAGGATGCCGCCTGGGTCGAATTTATAGCCTACAAGGCCGTAGGAATCAAATCCGCTTCATCTGAACCTGAAATATGCCTTTTTTGGACCATTATCAACAGAAACAGGTAATCTAGGAGCTATACACATCAAAATTGTAGTCTAGGATGCCGCCTGGCTCGAATCTATAGCCTACAAGGCTGTAGGATTCAAATACGCTTCAGCCGGACCTGAAATATGCTCTTTTTGAACCATTCCATACAGAAACAGGTCAGATATACACCCTTGAAGCGACTGAATTACCTTATCCTGCCACAAAATGGCATTGGCATTCAATAAATGATGTTTTTAAAAGTTTCAGAACCAACTATTTTTTGCGTTTAGGATTTTCTACTTCTACTACTTACCGAAATGCAAGCGAACTTTTATAAATAAAACAGTAACAAAAAGGATTATTTATTTATTTAGATTCTTTCAAAGATTTATTTTTACTTTAATAATAATTTTTATTAAATAAAACTTATTCTTAAAAATATAAACATTTTTATTAAACAAACCAACATCTAACCAAATACAATCAGATTTTTTACATCTTTTAAAGATTGTTTTTATATAAAAAGGAAATAAACGTTGAAAAATATATAAAAGTATCCATACTACAAGTAAATTTCGAAAAAAAAAACTTCTAGAACACTTTATTATTATTGATTTTGAAACGTTTTTTGTTTCTCCTGTAAAAAATATAAAAGTGTAGTTATGTCCGTTTGCATTTAAGGTGACGATATAAACATTTGTTGTTCATGAAAATCAGAGAAGTAAGAATCATGTTATAGTATGCATCGTTATGAAGCTAAATAATTAATTAAAAATAAAAAAAAAAACATCTTTAGTTATATAAATATGTAAATCTATTAAATAAACAACAAAAATTAAAAAAAAACCGATATATTCAGAAAAGATGTGATATCTTCTGAACGGCTAAACCGATTTTTTTCAAACAAAGCTAAGAACACTCTCGATCAAGTCACCTTTAAAACAGAAAAAATTAAATCAAAATCGGTCCAGCCGATTGTATGTGGACTCGTACATACACACTTGAAACTTATAACACCCATTTTTTTGGTCGAAGGTTAAAAATTTATGTACGTATGTTTGTCTAATATGTATAATAAAATATATAAATCTGTGTACAAATCTAACAAACAAAAAATAACAAAACATATCCTGAAGAACGAAATATCAAACTGAAAAATATTAATATAAACAGACCTAAAGCTCAAAAAAATTGTTTTATTGAACATATAAAAAAAGGTCGAAAAATTAGATGAATGAGATTAATTCTTAAACATTTACAACCTTATTTATAGAAATTATTAATTCTTTATAAAGGGTTTTTAAATTAAATTTAAATTTTTATACAAAATTTTTCTTATTAAGCCTTTATATAAAGCCTTAATAATTTTTATAAATAAGGCTGATATAATTTTTCAGAAAACTTCATTTGTTTTTTTTTATAATTTTTAGATTCTAGACAGATTTATATATTATATATTTATACATACATACATTTGTTTACATGTGTGCTAAGGATGTTTGTTTTTAATCCCCGAGTTATACATACATAGGTTTGTAGTGTGTATCTGTGTATCCACGTACACATCAAACGGGTGAACCGATTTTGATTTAGTTTTTTTTCTTTTTCTTTTTTTTTAAGGGTTTGAAGAAAATCGGTCCAGCCGTTTGGAAGATATCACACGTTTTCTAGATATATTCTAGTGAATATGTGTGTCTTTGACACTCTAGTTGCAAAACGGAAAACCGATTTTAATTAGGTTCTTTTCGTATGAAAAATTACTTGATCTAATATCTTCTGGCTTATACTTGAAGAAAATATGACTCTTACTTCTGTGGTTTTCATTTCACGTGAAATGAAATCGTTCGGAATTGCAATATCATTGTTCTTACAAATACATATCGATGGTCACACATAGAAAGACCATAAATCAAATAATTGTAACTTTACAACAGGAGAAGGTAAAAACATAATCTGCCTTATCGTGGTTGGCGTACTTCAAATACGACTACGACTTTTTGGTAATAGATTAAAGAAAAACTGTTGAAGTCTTCTTTCGTATTTGAAATACGCGAACCACGATAAGGCAGAATAATAAACAGTACAACTGCTTTGTAAAACTGCTTTTAAAAGCGTTATTTTTTACACTAAAGGTATTCCAACGAAAAAAACCTGAAATGAATACCTTTACTATTTTAATAAATTTTTGTGACGAGGTGATTTGTGTGAAATGTATTGGAATCACTGAAAAACTATGTTTCGTGAAAATACGAGTTAGGGCCTTCTACTTGTGACTATAGATATGTTGTTCCAACAACAATTCTGTGGCAATTCCGCACGTTTTAATTTCACATGGAATACAGAACATAACTAAGCTCTAATCGTCGCTTTCTATAACGAGCTGATTCGATCACATTTTTTCAGTTTGAGATTATGGCATTCGATATCGAACTATATTACATTGTTCGATAGCTAATGACATAATCTCAAACTGAAAAACCTGATCTAATCTCAAAAGCTACGATGAGACCCCGCTGCTTATATATTTTTAATTCAAATGCCTTTTAAAAAAAAGGAAAATAACTTTGTTTTGGCTTTACTAAAAAAATTCGATTTTTGATGCATGGCTGTTTGTTGAGGCTCAATTACACGTGACATAACCATAGCCATAGAAAACAGCCGTTCGAATCAAATTAATGGGCAACACTGTATTTGATTATATGTGACTCGCCATAACGCCATAACTCTCACCATAAAAACTAATTGAATTTTGTTTTGGTTATGACTAAAGGCATTATGGCTATGTCACGTCTAATTTAAGCTTTATTCATAAAAACCACCGATTTTACATACGACTACATATCGTTCATTTACTTGAACAAAAAAGCAATGATTGAGTTCGACTTGGGTCGTTTTTGACATAAACCTATGATCAAACCCATTTAAATTACAAGGATTTCATCATACGTTTGTGTCAAAAACAACCGAATGACTGAATGAGTTCTACACAAGTTGAACTCGTTCAAGTAAATGAACGATATGTATGTAGTCGTATGTGAAATATGTGATTTTAATAAATAACAAACAGCCATATCTAAAAATCTAATGTTTTCAGTAGGGCCAAAAAAAAAAAGTTATTTTGAATGATTTTGACTCAAATCTATTTTTGTTGGTAGTTAATTAATTTAGTTCCATGTTTCTGCTATATATATATACTTACATAAATAAATTATTAGTTATCGCTCTGATTTTAATTTACTGTCTTTGGCCGCTCCGTAGAGATGAATCAAGAATTTGATGTAATCCATGGCTTTTAGCCGCATTTCCAGTATACTAGTTTCTGTTGTTGCAGATTGGGAAGTACGCGTAGCTCGCTGAAAATTTTGCCTCTCCAGAATCGAATAGCAGCAAGTAAGTATTTTTCTAAATATGTAAAGTGGTTCAGCTTTTTTTTTACTTTTAACTCCGATGTTTCAATATGAATTCCAGGAGAAAAGCCCAGCTTTTCCTATTGTTGCAAAATTAACGCCAAAGAAATATAAATGGTATAGGTGAAATGTATGAAGCATTGAGGTTTCTGTGGCAGTCCATAAATTTGAGGAAGCATCTACATACATATGTATGTATGTACGTACATATCTCGTCATCTATTGCTATAGGTAGAAAAGCACATCACTGTGAAGCCTGTAATTAAAGAAAAATTTTATGTGTTTAATTGGACAATGGAATTTAAAATTAATAATTAAATAACAGTGAAAAGTAGTTTTAAAAATACCTACTTACTAACATAAGTATATAATAAGTATTGTAGATTAAAGAATTACTTGAGTAGATCATTTAGAAATTTTTTAGAATTTCGGCAGGACTTCTTGGACCAAAATATATTTAAATCAATATTTTTTAATAAAGAGTAAATACTTAGCTTAATTGTGTTTTAAACTTAGAGAACATTATTAAACAATTTTTTTAATATAATTTTTTTGTTTAAAATTCTATTTGTTTAATAAAATTTCTATAAAAAGAATTAAAATAATATATGAATGATACAAATCGGTTGCGAATTGGTAAAGTTATTTTTTTTTTTTTCAAATAAAATATCTATGTAAAAAGTTATAGTTATGCCCTTTATTATGAAAGTGGTTTAAGTCCATATAATATATATTTCTTTGCTCGAGATATTTATTAGATTACATTTGAACAATTTAAAAAATATTTTTATATTATGCAACATATTAATTTAGAGTTGTACTGTCTCGATTTATATAAATTTATTTAATATTTATTGAAGTTTTTTTAAAATTTTTTTAATATTTCGAAGCAAAATTGCATATGACTTAGACCACTTTCATAATTAAGGGCACATTTATGCAAGGATTCTCATTGCAATGTGAATCATTTCACAATACAAAGCGTATATCGTTGGTCACAAGTAGAAAGGCCACAACTCAAATAATTGTAACTTTACAACAGGAGAAGGAAAAAACATAATAATCACCCCTATTCTGCGTTTCGATTACGTTCCCGCATTCAGTTACGCACGGATCGAAAAGAGGTATTCTGCAAAAAAAACTGAATCGAAAGAAAAAGAAGAAGAGAAGGGTATGTTTAAACCTGCTGCTTTGCTTTGAAACTGGTGAAATAGGAACAGAAAAATTAAGCAATTTTGCAAAATTTTTAGCAAAAAGTTAAATTTAGTGCAAAAAAAAACAGTGATTTACCATTAAAACAATTAATAATTAAATATTGTAAAAATTTGCATTACATAAACTTTTGCAAATTTAAATACAGAGAGTTAAAAAAAAACGAGATAAGCAAGAGGTATTTGTGGCCAAACTTTTCCAATGTGAAGAATCCTGTCGCGCCGGAGGTGATATTTTAATTTTTTACACATAATTGCAACACAAAAATAAAGTCAATTTGTTTAAATTTAATTAAATCCGTAGACAATATCGTTCTTCGTTGTCATTAAATAGGTATGTCAACTTTTTATACTGTTTTACGTGTAATAAATTGAATAAAAATCGCATTTCGATACAGAAAAACAAAACAAAATGTATATTTCATTAATTAAACCTTCTTTTGCATTTAATGCTTGCACTATTTTTTTAATTAATCACTTTTTGAAGCTAAACAATCAAAAATTGAAAACGCTCCGCACTAAAATAATAACTTACAAAAACGTAGTTACGATCGAAATGCAGAATACATAGAATCGAAAGAAAAATCGAAGAACGGAACGCAGAATACAAAAGTTTCCAAACGGAGACACTTTCGATTCGAATCGAAACGCAGAATAGGGGTGAATAAACAGTACAACTGTTTTGTAAAACTGCTTTTAAAAGCGTTTTTTTACACTATTGCAATAAATTTTTGTGACGACGTGTATTTGTGTGAAATGTTTTGTAATCACTGGAAAACTCAAATTTCGTAAAAAATACGAGTTGGGGCTTTTCTACTTGTGACCATAATATACACACATGCATATCGTCCCTACCATGTCAAACTATACAATATGCAAAATTTGTTTTTTAGATTCGTTATCGTAGTACCCCAATTTATGGACGATAGATGACTCAATAAGTAATATTTTGAGTCTGGCACTTTTAGGCATACGCCGACTTTAAATTCACAGTTGACGCGCTCTTCTGCAAAGTACAAATTTGTGTATTGGATAGTTTGACATGGCAGGGACGATATGTGCCCATAATCACGAAAGTTCTAAGTCATATAATTATTGTTTCAAAATATTTAATAGATTACATTTGAATAAATCAAAAATTATATTATGCAACATTTTAATTAAGATTTAATTAGTCTCGAAGCAAAAATGCAGATGACTTAGAGCACTTTCAGTTTGGCGATTTAGGTGAACCATTTTCTGTACAAAAATATTTTTAAATAAATAATTTTTGTTAAATACAAGAGTGAATACTTAAATCAAACACACATGAATAGAAAAATATTTCTGGATAATATGATACAAAAAATATAATTATATTTTATAAAAAATTTATTTGTTCTGGTTAAGCACATCTAAATGCATTTAGTTGCTGCTCAAGCAACTCATCATTGTAGTTTTGTAATTCTCAATAAATTATTGGTTTATAAACAGTGGGCTTTTGTAAGCTTTTTTGAAATCTACCAACACCCAAAGCTGTAAATGAATCATTCCAAGCGTGAGCGATTTTTTCTTCTGTATTGTAAAAAACGTTTATTGTTTTAAATTTACCACGATTTATCAAAGCTACAATATGTAAAAGATCTACAATAGCCAACCATGAATACCGCCATTATATTTTTTTATATTTTAAATCGTTACGAATTAGCTAAAATTTGAATTAATTCTTTACACAACAAAAAAGAATTGAATGAAATTTGAATCAATTTAAACGAATTAGACAGAAATGAATTTCAATTCGTTTATAATTCAAATGAATTTGTATAATGAGTTGCAATTCGTTTTCAATTTAAATGAATTTGTTAAATTTAGTTGCAATTCATTTCCAATTCGTTTGAATTTAATTGGTTTTGAGTTCATTCAAATGCATTAGAGCAATGAAATGAATCAATTCAACTCAAATGAGTAATGAATTTGCTAATTATTTTTTATTATATTCTAATTCATTTGAATTAATTCAAAATCAATTTAATTCAAATGAATTGGAAATGAATGGCAATTCACTCTGAGAAATTCATTTGGATTAGAAACGAATTGCAATTCATTATACAAATTCATTTGAATTGAAAATGAATTGCAATTCATTTAACAAATTCATTTGAATTGCAAATGGACTGCAATTCATTTAATTTAAAATGAATTTAATTTGAATTGGAAATGAATATCAACTAATTTTTACCAAATTCATTTGAATTGACTTTTGTGTGAAAAGAATTAATTCAAAATTTGCTAATTCAGTGCATGAACGATTCGCAACAACAAATAATTTTTTTTGAAATTTAAATTATCTTGAATTTTTTTAATGAAATTTAATTGATTTTTTTTTTATAAAAATATGTTCTATGATTATTAGTTTACATGAATCATGGAATAAATTGTGTTTTAATACCTTTTGGCGTATTCCTTTGTATTCTTTTTTTTTAATTTTTATTATTTTTTTTTCTTTGATTCAGATTTTAGCAATTTCGTGGTTATAATTACTCCGTAAATATATTAACTTGCATATTATGAGAAAATTAAGCGGTAATTAGCAAAGGAAATAATTTAATTTAATTAATTTAATAGCATTTATATCGTTTTTTATATTCACATTCATTCATTCATTTATTTATTATTTTATTTTATTTATGTTCATTTTGTTATACTTTTATTTTTTGTTTTTATCTTAAGCAATGAACATAAATTTTATTTGAATGTTATTTAATGCAATTTGTATTGCTTGCAAAAAAAAATTAAATTAAATAAAAAAATATATTTATGTGTAATAAAGAATTAATTACGTGCAAATAAATTTTAGTCTGCGTTATATTTTTTCTTATAACATTTATAAAAACAGTTTTCTTTAAGGTTTCTTGCTTTTTGCAACAATAAACATTTTTTTAGAATTTTCCTAAACTTTTTTTGTTTGTTATAAAATTAAATGTGTGTGTGTGTGAGTGTTGTGTGCTTTTTTATATTCTTTTGGCTTATTTTTTCTAGATTTAAATAAATATTTTCGCAACATTTAATTGCCAAATAACATGCCACTTGTTTCAAAATGTAACTCGCTTTCATTTTTCATAATTTCTTATAGATTTAGTTTTTCATATTTTCTTAACTGCAAATTTTTTGTCGTGTTTACTACATCGTTGTTACAGTAACTGCTGCGCTGACCTTCAGCTTTTATTTATGTTGTTGGTCTTAAGCAAATCATACTTCGGCATATGTAAGATGTTCCTTCTACGTACAACAATTGGCCTTTTTGCATTACACAATTTAATATATATTTTTTTTTTTTTTGTAACAAGTAGTTAGTACATACATGTCGTGCAAATTGCTCATCTAAATAAATAATTGTTGAGCGACGTCCGTCTCAGACGTTTCCTCACTGTAGTGAATTTGTTGTTGTTGTATGGTGCGATACACTTCTCGGGCAATTAAAATTCGTAGGCCTTTTTACCAGCGTTGTTATAAAAAAAAAGAAAGAAATAAAAATAAATTATATCAAGGTAAGCTATTATTATTAATTGAATGGTTGACAAGTTTTTCTTAAAACGCAATTAATAAAATGTTTGTGTTAATTTTTTTTTTAGGACTAAAAGTGTTCCATATTCATACATATGTATGTATGCCATTAATCCATAAAACTATTCATTAATTTTGCCAATCACAACCGTTGTAAAAGTTTACTGGTTTTAAAATGTCATCATAAATATAAAATTGAAATTAGTTGATGACCTTTTTACAGGCTGGAAAAGTAGCTAAAAATAAAAAGTTAAAATTTTAAGAATTCTTTCTAAAGGGTGTCCCAACAAGAACGCAAGATTTAAATTTGGCGTCATTCGAAGTGTCATTGTTTGATAGTAGAAGGTACGAGGTTAGTAAAAATGGAGCGATACACGAATGAACAACGCATTCTTATTGTGAAATTGTTTTACCAAAATGGTGAAAGTTTTGCGGCTACAGTTCGCAAATTTGCGATCAATTTGGGGTCACAATAATGCTCCAAAAGAGTCAACTGTAAAGAGATTAATGGATAAATTTGCCGAAACTGGGTCTGTTAGTGATGTAAAGACAACAACGCGCCTTCGACCAGGTCGATCGACCGAAAATGTCACAGCTGTACGTGATGATGTCGCTCAAACGCAGGTCAAGCGCAAACAGTCAATGGTGTTCGGTATCGTGAAATGATAACCAGTTTTTTCGTGCCTAGAATTGAAGAAATGAATGTGGTTTCAACAAGACGGCGCCACATGTCATACAGCCAGAGAAACAATTCAATTGCTACATCAGTCATTTCCCGGTCGTGTTATTTCGCGTTTTGGAGACCATTAGACTTTTTTCTTTGGGGTTTTTTGAAGTCGATGGTTTACGCCAATAAGTCGGCGACGACTCAAGCTTTAAAAGAGGAAATTGGACGCTGCATTAATAAAATACCGCAGCATTTATGCAAAACGGCCATTGAAAATTTCATTAAAAGATCGCGTGTGTGCCAGCAAAGCCGCGGCGGCCATCTGCCCGATTTGTTGTTCCACACATAACCTCATCCTACTTTACGATATAATAAAGTTTCACGATTTTTTTTTAATATCTGTGTTTTATTTAAAATTTAAATCGTGCGTTCTTGTTGGGACACCCTTTATTTGGCTTATTTATTACGCCATACTATTTAAGTTGCTTTGAATATAGCCAGCCAATCACTTCACAATAGACCATCCAAAAAATTTATGGGATGCCGAAAGTATTTATTATATTCGCTCCACGGGCAGTTTCTGATAAACTGGACATAACACATGTGTGTAAAAATTTCTCTAATAGCGTGCAAACCATCCATTTTTCGGAAAATTTTTATATAGGTAACCATTTTTGTTTAGAATAAATAGCACAACATCTTTGCTGTACATAATTTTGTCCTAACTATGGCCTATCATGGTCCTTTAATGTGATGAAATTAGGTTTTTTTTTGGAAAAACTTTTTTCAAAGGCTCTCGCTAAAAATTGGATGGCGATAATAAAAATCCGTTTTCATTATTTAATAAGGTAAGATCTATATCTATATCAAATATATACTACATATGTATATATCATTTAATAATATAAGGTTCAAAACAGTCACATACCAGTTTATTATAAGCTTTGTTATGTATTTGAAAATTATCCTACACCTCTTGATCCATTGAATATACATGCACATATATCTCAACAAAACTAGACACAAATATAGACGATAGAGGAAACTATATCTTTATATATATATGTAATTCTACTGTATGCGTGCATGTCGCTGACTGAACTCCTCCTAAACGTCCGGATTGATTTGAATGCATTTTTTGCATGCTTTTGGGTATCTCCCTGGATAGTTTAGATTCACAAATCAGCTCAATAGATGGCGCTGCATTCGACATTCAAGTTATTTATCTATATTGCAACTAAACGGCTGGAAAAAATTAAGAAAGTTGCGCGTAACAGGGTAAAACTGGAAAATTTGTGCTGTTGATATTTTTTTTTTTTTTTTTTTTTTTTTTTTTTTTTTGATAAGATTGGTATAAATTCAGTTTACAGTCTACTCAGTTTCTTTTCGGATGCGAACGAAGTCGCGAGAAAATTCTAGTTTTTTTTTACAAAAAAAAAAAAAAAAAAAAAAAAAAAAAAAAAAAAAATTAAACAATATTGGTGTATTTAACTTCAACGTATTTCTGTATATAGTATATTTTTTTAACTTAATATATGCCCCTATTGCGCACTTTTCTTATATAATATAGTGAGCTACACGATGGTTATATATTAAAAAATAATTAGCAGTATTAGCACACTAGTTTAAAATACAACACTATCAAGTTGGGGCTAAAAAAATGTTATGTTATATTTTTGCCCCTATTTCGGTTTACAACTCAACTAAGTTTAGTTGAAATTGTAACAACTTAACGTTAAAACGACTTAACTGTTTTTTTTTTTGGAATTCTGAATTACAACTAATTTTGGTTGTATGCATATACATACAATGTTCGAAAAGAAAAGGTTTTCATCTACATATGCTATGTTTTTTGAAACCATATTAGCCATCACAAAACATTTTAAATAGTTTTAGTTTGGCCTTGTATTTTCTTTTCAGATTTCATGTTTTATGAACAACACTCGAAATAAAAACCAAAATATAACTGATAAAAACCAGTTGTCTCATGGTGAAAAAAGTTGTAATCCATAATAAAAATTTTACAACTACAACTAAACTATCAATTTAGTTGTAAATCATAATAGAGGCCTTAGTTTGAAAATAATCCTGCCTGTTCTGTAAACCGAATCGATTTAAAAACGCTTGATTTAGAAAAATTAAATCCACTAACAGCGAATTTTTTGAAATATCATATTTGAAATTAATTTTTAACCCCCAACGAAAAAAAGGGGTATTATAAGTTTGTAGTGTGTGTCTGTGTGTCTGTCTGTGTCCACGTACAGGCCAAACGGCCTGTTTAGTTTTTACTGTTTGAAAGATGACTTGATCGACAGGGTTCTTAGCTATGTTTGAAGAAGATCGGTCCAGCCGTTTAGAAGATATAACATCTTTTTTGAAAAAAGTCGGGGGTTTTTTAAAATTTTTAATTTTTGTTATTTATGTATGATTTCAAACACATTATTTATTTTTGGAAAACGAGAAATTTACTCGGATTCGGTTTACAGAGCATGGCCAATTAATTTCCAAATATTTTTTAGCTAAGCAATCCCGCGCGATTTATTAGCAAATCATTAGCAGAATTAGAAACCTGCTAAATGACAATATATCATTCTATAGGTTCTTTTGGCAAGGAAAAATCAGCTTAACAGCTTATATTTATGTTAAAAATATGTATATATTTTTTTGCACTAAATCAAACTCAAAATGAATTCTATGCTATTTGCCATTCGTAAAATGTTGCAGCACAAAATCAAACTCAAATGAATGCTTGTGTATATCAAAAGATGCATTTTGATCGTGCGTAGACCGCTCAGCAAATGAATCTAGCTGGCAGAGCGGAGGTTTAAGTGTTTACTTCTGAACCAATTTTAACTTCTCCCCCGCCCTCTCCTACACAGAAAAAAATATTACCGCAACAAACAATTTTCATTGAAAATAAAACCAAATATCAATTAAAAACGTATTTAAGTCAATTAAACTTTTACTTAAAAATTAAATATTTTAGCAATAAACAACTTTAATTGAAAATAAAACCAAAAATCAATAAAAAATGTAATTGAGTCAATTAAACTTTGTAAATAATAAAATTTTTAAACATATGTTTAATTGATTTAAATCCATTTTTAATTGATTTTTGGTTTTATTTTCAATTAAAATTGTTTGTAGCAGGAATATTTTTATTCTGTGTAGCCAACTACATCAATCTTAAAAGTTGTTACGCTTTCAGATTTTCTTTTGCTATTATTAAAAGAAAATTAAAGTGATAAATTACATTTTAATAATAAATAACTGAAATGCGTACACGCCCGCCTCCAACACCCCCTCCCCCCCCAAAATTCACCAAAATTGTTGTTACGCTCATTTTCTTTACATTTAAGTTCCTCAAATGAATAATTGGTTTTTGTGGGCCGAAAAGCGATTTAACTGGCATACATACACACTTGCTTGGTCTTTTTTATGCTCATTTTTTGTCCTTTTTTATTTATTTTTTTTTGTTTTGCTGCTGTTAAGCACTCAAACATTTTATTAATTAAAATATACTTTAACAACTTTTATTTTAAATGGGGAAAAAATGGCTGTTATTTGCCTGTACTTACCCATTGTATTTTAATTCGCAGGGCTTCTGTGTGCATTTGTTTAATAGTTTTTTTTTATTTTAATTATTTAAATAGTATTGTGTTAAAATTGTTGCAGTTATTGTTGTTGTTGTTTAAAGAAGAAATTTTTATATAAAAAAAAACAAATAATTTATTTTCCCACAAAAGCCAAAAAACAGCTAACAATTTAATTTAGGTTAATTGCATTAACAGCAAAACAAGGAAAGTATAAAAAAATGAACAAATAAATGAAAAAAAAAAATATAAAAGGAACACATAAAAATTTCTTGCCTCAGGAAAACAATAAAAATGTGGGAGTAAAAATGTGTTAAGAGAGAAAAATTTGCAGTAGCCAACTAGTGAAACTTTACTTCCTGCTGTTTTAGTTCGTTTAAGTGAGTTGTTGTTGCTTTTGTTAACGCTTTGCTTTATACAATCTTTTTTTATTCTAATTGTGCAAGAAAAGTTTACCAACGTTAAAAAACAAAATAAATAAATTTTTATGCATTTGCATAATTAAATAGTGATTTTAGGTTTCCGCTTTATAAACTATTCTTAAGCAAATTAAGAGCAACAAAAAATTAAAACTTAGACTAAATCAAGAGAAAATAGAATTGAGCGCAATAACTATAAATTTATTAGCAACTATAATCCTAGCAGCTGGAGGGAATTTAAGATTCTTCAAGCAAAAATTCAAGATAAACATCAAAGTTGTAGTAGAACTTGTTTTTTTTTTGTTCGTAAATAGGACTATTAATACTACAGATCAATTAAAAAATATTATTTTATTGTATTCCCTACAATATAGTGATCTGCACGATGATGCAATATATAATAGCAAATAATTAGCAGCATTAGCATACTATTTAATGATAGCACACCATCAATTTGGAGCTAAAAAATGTTACAAGTTATACTTTGGTGGCAAAATATTAATTTCCAAAAATTTTGCTATATTAGCAAATTATTAGCAGCATTAGCATGCTAGTTAATGATAGCACTCTATCAATCTGGCGTCAAACGAACTGAAAAGAATGTTATAAGTTATACTTTGGTTGAAAAATATTCAGCCTTATTCCAGTTGTCGACATCATCACTTTAACACAATACGAAACAATTGGGGCTTGTGTATACGTTGTCGAAAACAACGGACTCCTGTTGGTAGGCTTTTGCTATTTTCTAGACCTTAGGAATCGGAAATAGATTGTCATTAGCACAAAATTGTTTTTCAAAGCAAGTAAACAAGCCTCAAGCTTTTTATCGATATCGACAAATGGAATAAGGGTGATTAGTTTCCATACATTCTGTTAGCTTAGCAACCTTGCGCGTTGTATTAGCAAATCATTAGCAAACATTAGAAATCTGATAAACTGCAATAAAATATTCTATAGGTTCTTCTGGCAAACAAAAACCAGCCTAGCAACTTGTATTTATGTTAAAAATATTTATATTTTTCACATTATGTTAAATAAATGTTTTTTAATGCTAAAAGAGCAGGTGTAGTTGCTATTTAGGCTAAGAAAACTGGGACATGTTTTCGAGTCGCATGTTGCTAATTCTATGTACATGACAAAAAGTGCATTAGAAATAGTTAGCATACTTGATGATAGCGCACTTTCAATCTGAAGTCTCGAAACGCAAGCGAAAAAAGCTTCGCTCTTTGTATTTTTTAAAAGTATGACTTTTTTAACATTCTGTAATCAAGAGAATTTTGTTAAACTTATTAGCATGTTATTAGCAAACATTAGCATGCTGGTAAGCAGCAAAATATTAAGCTGGAGTTTCGTCGGGCAAGAAAAAAGTAGCTTAGAAATTTATTTTTCGTATCTTGTGAGCAGCAATACAAAATTAGATTATGTAGTAACATATTAGCAAATAATTAGCATACTTGTTGGTAGCACGCTATTAATCTGAAGTCTCGAAACACCAGCAAAATAAGCTGTACAGTTTGTATTTGGTACACAGAAAATATTATGCTGAAGTTATAGCTTTGAAATTTGTGTTAAGTCTAAAAAATAATATTTTCATATCTCGTTAAAGAAGTTACGAAAACTGCTTACTTGCAATTGTTTTCGATTAGTAATTTGTTCTGATATATATTTTTGCACCATACAGCCAGATATGCAGCGTTGAAATATATATTAGCATATAATTAGCACTATTAGCATAATAGTTAGAAGCACACTCATCAATTTGGAGGCTCGAAGCACAAGCGAAAAGAGTTTCATAGCTTGTATTTTTGTTGAAAAATATTGGTTTCTTAATTTATTTGAGCTGGGAAATATTGCTAAGCATATTAACAGATAATTAGCAGCATTAGCATTTTGGTGAATAGCAATAATTTATGCTAAAGGTTCTTCTAGCAATACAAAAATGGTTTAGCAATATTTGTTTATGCAAAAAAAAAATCCTTTTTGATTTAAAATATCAAGAAAATTATAAAATTGCTTTAAGATGAAAAAAAAAATGTCACAATGCATTTTTAAATTTGATAATTTTTAAAAAATTATTTCAAAACAAGACAATAAAGCTACACAACTCTAACACAAACTACTACAGTTTAATTTCTTTGCGGGAAATTTAGAGCAAACTCTTAGGAGGCTCAGCCAATATTTAAGTGTAAGCAAATAAAAATCCTTATTTATAAAAAATTATTAAGGCTTTATAAAGGGTTTTATAAAACAGATTTTCATACAAAATGCTTCTTATTAAGCCTTTATAAAGCCCTAATAACTTTTATAAGCAAGATTAAAAGATTTTAAATATAATAATATAAAATTAAAATAATAATATAAAAAGAAAATCACCTTTATTCCAGTTGTCAACATCGACGTCACGTCAATACAATATCAAAAGTTCGTGTTTGTCTACCCGTTGTCGAAAACAACTGACTGTTATTGCCAGGCTCATGCTATCTTCTAGACCTTAGAGAACAGAAATAGACTGCGAATACCACGAAATTGTTCTCGGAAGTGAGTATACAATAACCTATTTGTTGGTATTGTATTGACGTGACGTCGATGTGTACAACTGGAATAAGGGTGAATAATGATTTGCCTTCGCTTCAAACATATTAAGCTTTGTCCTGTAAATCGAGTCCATTTCAAATCCAAGTTTGATATTTTTGGTTTTATATAAGTTTGAAAAAATATTCCATTAGCGGAACTGAAAGTGAACAATTAAATGTGGACTCGATTTGCAGGATAAAACCGATTTAAATATTTTTAATTAATTTTTTATTTTTTTTTTTAAATATTTTTTTGTACAATTTACTAACAGCAATTTTTGCTTTATAAATTTTAAAGTATTATTATTATTTGTTTTAGTTTAACTAATTTTACTTTTAACTAGTTTTTATTGTTTATTAAACTGCATTTAATTATTATTATGGTATATTTAACAAATTAGAAGGATTTTATTTTATTACTTAAGTTAGTAGTTTAAATTTTATATAGCTTTATTATAACATTTTACAAACTATAGATATATGTATATACATTTTATTTATTTTACTTTCTAACAACGTTTTTTTTTACACATTTTAGCTAAACAACATAGACAGCAATTCTCTAAACTATTAATAACATAAATTCACCGATAAATATAAACAAAGTTTATACAACAATAGACTAAATTCAGATATACGTAATATGTGTTTTTTTTTGGTTCATAAAAATGTAAAAGTTACAAAATATTTTCCACAACTTCCCCCTTTGTCTTTTATTTTAAATTAAAATTTCAGCATTTTTGTTCTAGTGTTATTAAAAAAAAATCTCTTTATACTTTAATTAAAGGTTTATGTTTTCCCTCTCAACCCTCAACAATTTTTGTTTGGCTAAACATGAATATTTGAATATCTTACTATTTTATGTGTGCCTTCCAAAAACATCAGGGATATTTATGGCTGTTAAGATATTTTATCTTCAAAAGGGCATAAATAGCAAAAACGAATTAAAAACGAAACTAAATAGGTGTAAAATAAATTAAGTAACTATTAGACAGAACACTTTCTAAACGTACACAGAACAAATTTTTCTTGAACTCAAAACAAATACAAATAATCAATTAAAAATTTTATTGAGTCAATTAAACTTTTGCTTAGAAATTTAACTGTTTATCTGACGTATTCATAAAAAATAATTTTGCTTCAGAAAAGATTCACAAAATGAGTTTTTTAGGAAATTTTACTTATTAAACGCTTTGTAAATTTTATTATTTTTTTCTAATGCGGAAGTAAAAGTTTAAATAAAGATTTAATTGATTGAATTAAAGTTTTGCTTAAAAATTTAAAATTCCCGAAATTTATTATTGACATATTGTCATAATTGTGTTATAAAGTGAAATTTATTTGCTGGTGATTAAGCATTGTCTATATGCATTTTGTTGTTGCTTTAACAAATCCTCAGTGTAAGTTCTAAGCCCGCTACGCTTATTTTTCTTTTGTGATTTTCAAAAATATTATTTGTGAATTCTTAAATTGTTTTTGAAAGTCTGTGCGTGAGATAAGAGGTTTGTGACTATTCAAAATGTATGTTTAAAGTCTACTGACGATTTTTGTAGAAATGCATACAGACAATGCTTAACCACCAGTATAAATTTCAATTAAAAATTGAATTAACTAATATATTTAATTGACACAATTATCGGCCCTGTTCTGTCAACCGTACCCGGGTAAATTTTTCGTTTCCAAAAAAAACAAATAATAATGGTCCTGCAGACGTGTTTAAAATCATACACGATAATTTTCTATCAGATATGATATTTGAGAATCTATATAATAAAAAAATTTAAAAAAATCTAAAAAAATATTTCTAAAATCGTGCGATTTCAAATCGATCGGTTTACCGAACAGGGTCGATTTTTTAATGGGCTTCATAGTTTCTAAATTTTTAGTAGCCGGTTTACGCCAACTTTTGCATTCATTAGTCACTTTCAGAGTTCAACGTGTGTGCCATGTTTCATAAGAATCGCTTAAGTGGAAAGACTTAATATATAATACATATTACAATTTAATAAGCATGGCCCCGCCCACTATTTTAAACTTAAGATTATGTCATGTCAAGAGCCAAACCCGTTTGTCTAATCGGACTAGTAGAATTACATTGAAATCAATTCCAAACTTTAATGGGCGTGCTTCCGCCCACTTTTTAAAATGCAGGAACGTGTCACTTTCACAGCTCAAGATGTGTTTGAATTTTTGTAAGATACCGGTTAGGCAAAAGCTTGTGAAATAGAATATTAAATTTTGATGGACGTGACTCCACCCATTTTCTTAAGCTCGAAATGTTGTCGTTACGAGCGTTGCAGGTGTTTGGTAAGCTTCGTAGTAATTGTATGGGTAAAAATACATTGAAAGCAAACATATTTAATGGGCGTGTTCTTGCAAATTTTTTCTGGTTATTGAGACCAAATGGAAGCTATAGCCTCTCAAACAAAATAAAGTTCAAAATCGGCCAGGGAATCGGCTTAGAGTATAAATCGGCTAAATCCACTTTTTTTAAAATATGACATTTAAGTGCCGCATCGACTGGCTAAAATATTTATTTAAATTTGAAACTACATATACATACTTAAAAAACTTAATGTATTAAGGCACGGTCACACTTGTCACACATTTGCCCAAAAAAAGCGTAACCACTAAATGCTAATGAACAATTTTTCAATTCAGACAAAAGTTTGTCAAGTTAAAGAGTAGCCAATATTGTTGGATTCTATGACATTGCCCATTAGTTGTGTTCGAAACTGTTTAATATGATAAACAAGTGTCTGGATCAAAATTTTTTTCATTATTGTTTGTTGGTTACGCTTTTTTTGGGCAAATGTTTGACAAGTGTGACCGTCTGAACCTTTAGTATTTTAATTTTAACAATTTAAAGTTTTATCGGTTTAAAAAAAACACCCTTTACTTTTTCATTATAGATGATATCAGCTTAAAATTGTGCTCTGTGACTTTATAAAATAGGATTCAATAACCTAGACTTAAGTCTCTTATTCCTTTAACATTTCATTCCGTTGACACAGGCTCAGGTGTAGCAAAGATTTAGCTTTATGGCAATAGAATATGCAAAAAACCTTAAAGCGTGGTGTTTAAATCGATCTATTGTTTGTTGTTTGCTGCCCCATATTAGTTTTCATTCATAAATCATTAAATCCTTTACGGTCTATAAACATCAAACTCTATTTCGCCCATACACACACAAGGGAAAAATTCAAACATACACACACACACACACATTTTATTATAAATTTAACGATATTTTTTTTCTTCATTAGTAGTTGAGTTATTAGAGAAAAAACTGTAACTGCTAGTTTGCGTTTGTATTTAGGTTTTTGTTTTAAGCTTTTATATAATAAATTCATTTAGACAAATAAAGTGCTCACTTGCTTTCAGAAGTTTTTTTTTCTAAAAAAAAAAAAAAAGAAATGTTTAACAATAATAAAAAATAACTTGGCCATTTCTTTCAATTCTTTTGTGCTAGTTTTATTTATTTGTTTTAGTTTTTTTCGGTTTCACTCTCATGATTTTTATTATTATAAATATTTTGATAAAAGTCTAACTGGTGTGGTGTGGCTGCTGCTGATGGTTATTAATGTGTTTTACAAACTTTTTTTGGGTGAAAAAAAGGACGAGAAAAAAAAGGAAAAGTAAAATTTATACAATTATGGTTTATTTTATCTGAAAATTAAAGCAGCAGCCAAGAAGTAAAACTTTACTAATTGTTACATTTACATTAAATAGCAACCATTTGTGCAGCTTATTTCTCTCTGTAGTCTTGTTTGGCAACAAACAGGAAAATTTTAAGAGTTCAAAAAAATAAGGGAAATAAAACGAATTACGTACGACTCTTGCAAGACAACAAAAGTTTGAACGTGGTGTCAGTTGCTCTATTACCTTTTTTTTGGATTAAGAGTGGCAATTATAATTTATTTAATCAAATATATAAAAAGCCATGGAAAGTTTTTGTTATTCGCTTTCTTGAAGACGCAAAAGGAAGCGGGATTCTTAAAAAATTAAATTATTTTGCTTGGAATGAGAAATTTTAAAAGCGATATTAATCACAGAGAACGTTTCCATTAATTGTATTAAGAAAATTTGAAATAAAATTTTTTTAGCATTAAGCCAAACTTAAAATGGATTTTTTTTAAATAAAATCAAGGAGAAAAATTCATTATATTTCTTATTAATAAAAATTAAAAGTTTTTGTTAACATTCTTTCTATCTTTTGAACCACAAAAAGTTATTCGCTTTCTTGAAGACGCAAAAGGAAGATGTATTCTTAAAAAATAAAATTATTTTGCTTGGAATGAGAATTTGTAAAAGCGATATTAATCACAGAGACCGTTTCCATTAATTTTATTAAGGAAATTTGAAATAAAATTTTTTTATTAAAAAATGGATTTTTCATTATACGAATTTTCTTATTAATGAAAATTAAAACGCATCAGACGCACTATAATGACAGATAATAAAAAAATTTTAATTTTTCTAAAAATAATAACCTTTTTTGAAAGGACTTTTTAAACTGTACTTTTAAAAAAAACGCACTATTTTTAATAGTAAATTTTTCTTAAATTGTATTTTCTTGTAATAAAATTTTGTAAGTTATGAATTTTTTAAATCCTTTTTTCAAGTCAATTTTTGAAGAGGTAAATTTTTTAAAAGATACCTTTTTGAAGGGAATTTTTTAAAAGTACTTTTTTAATATTAAATTTTTTTCTAATATACAATTTTCAGTAAGTTTTCTCAAATTGTTCTTTTTTAAATATAATTTTTTGAAGGTATTTCTTTTTTAAAAATTTACTTTTTTAAAAGTACTATTTTAAAAGTACTACTTTTAAAAAGTACTATTTTTAAAAAGTAATATTTTTAAAAAGTACTACTTTTAAAAAGTACTTTTTTGAAAGATTTTTTTAAATTGCATTTTTTCAAAATGTATTTGTTTCAAAGTGTGCTTTTTTAAATTACATTTTGTAATGTACTTTTTTAAAAGTATTTTTGTTAAAATATACCCCCTATGCAGTAACTGTCTGTCGAAGTCACGTCAGTACATTACTGAAAATTTGGAGCTTGGCTACTCGCTCTCGAGAAATACTTCATGCTATAGAGAAAGATTATATTCCTATTCTCTAAGGTCTAGAAACTAGCATGAGCCTGTCAGTATCAGTCAGTTGCTTTCGACAAGGAACAGACAAACGCCAATTTTCTGGTAATGATTAGAAGTAAAATAAACAAAATATTTGAATGTAGAATCAAGCAGCAAAAAAATATTTTAAATTATAAGGAGTTATCGTTTTACAAAATTTTTTATAGAAATAATACAAGAACAATTAAAGTTAAATAAAAATCATTTAAAGAATTCTTAATTTCTTCTGCCTCTACTTAATTTTTTTTTTTTTTTCTTTAACGCACGACCTTCTGTTCATTTAAGGTCGAATAAAGGTATAATGAAGAATATTATAAAATATTATTAGCCCTGATAGACTGGGATAATTTGCCATTACCATCGTCGTTCTACTACTTTAGTGCTATAAACTCATTCATATAATCATCTTACGATGATGACAATGGATACTGATGACTTAATATTAAAATCATGTCATGTTGAGGAGTTGTCTGTATGTGTCTATGTTTGTGTTCGTGTTTACTAGTAAAGCTGTGACTAACATAATGTCCTTGGCATTTGTATCTACATATGTATGTGTTTATAATTTTATTTCTATGCATGCACATATTTTGTTTTCAAAATTCCAAGTGTGTCAACAACAAACTAAACCAAATAAAAAGAATTGTAAGTTCTAAATTCACAGTCCATAGTTAAATAACGATTTTTCTTATCAGTTTCATTGGTTAAACCGCCCTCATTAGTTAACTGAAAACTGTGAATTTGAGCCTAAGGGAGGTACATATGATATGGCAAAGGAAAACATAAATCTTTAACTTTTTTTGCAAATATATTCATAATAAAAATATTAACACAGATTTAGAAAGATTAAGGACTTTGCTTATGATATCTTGATAGCGGACACTTGAGTTTTCTGAAAATTATAATTAATTCAAAGAAAAGCTTTTGAAATGAATTTCATCGTCATTGAAATAAATTTGTCTAAGAAAGATTTATTCAAGATATTTTGCAAAGCTAAATTTTTAATTAAAAATAATAAAATTTTAATTTATATACATGCGTCGTATGTCAAGCATAATATATGTATATGTATAATATAATCTTGGAAATCTTCTTATGCCAAGAGTAAAATTAAATTAAGGCCCTAATAATATAAATGAAAACAAAAATAAAATTTAAAAAATATTGTTTGTGTTTTTCATAGAAATTCATTACCGAAGAAAAGCAAATCAATCCAGGGGGTCTACTCTGTAATTTGAAACAAAAGAAAATACTTTCGAATTTACATGTTAGTCCTCGTACAGACTTGCAATTTTTGTTGCTGCAATTTTTAAAAAATTCTGCTCTCAAATTGCATAAGTGTCCACATTATGAAATTCTAATATTGCAATTATGCATTAAAAAAACTTATTACACCACAAATTTCCTTGAAAAATTAGCAATTATATTTACTTTTCGTTATATTTTTTTGTTTTTCATACAATTGAAGAAATAAAATTATAAAAAGCGTCAAATACAACTAACAACTTGAAATTAACAATTACGAATTTCAATTCAAAAGAGAATTGCCGAGCACATGAAACTGTGTACCCCTCCCCAATCTTCTCACCACTCTCACCAATAAAATGAAGAATTGCTGCAACAAAAATTGCGAGTCTGGACGAGGACTTAGTAATCCTAATGCCTTTGAACGTATAAAATATTATTTAAATGTACTGAAAATACGTACCCTGCTGCTTACGCAACGATTGACGCTCTAATTTAGGTTGGACTCGTTAAAGTCTTATCGAGAACTCGAGAGCAACTATTAATAAACTTCATAAACTTCTTTGTTGTTTTGAATACATGCGATGTCCATGTTCTTTCTGCCTTATCAAAGTATTTTGCGGTAGTGCACTAGAGATGGAATATTTACCAATTTTGTTCTGTGTCTTTTCTTTCTATTGTAAATAATTGTGGACGTCGAATCTCATGACGAATGTTGATGCACAGCCGTATGTGCGGGTATCGATGTCAGAGCATGGACGAGACATGCATGATGCTCATGGCTAACGGAGACCCCCAGTACGATACAAATTCGAAAAAGGTTTCTTTCGTTTCAAATTACAGAGTAGACTCCCCCGGCTTTGATTTGACTTTCATAATTTTTAGATTTATATGAAAAATAAAAACAACATTTAAAAAATGTATTTTTGTTTCCATGAACAGGAAATTTTTATTCTTCTCGCAGGATAGTCTTGGACAAAATCTTTCATTTGTGTGAATCTTTCATTCCCTTTCAAAAAGGTTAAGTGAAGTAATTCTTTATTTTCTTTTATCTTTCTGAATGTCATACACTTTTCAGAATGAATTGGGTATCCCTTTTTGAAAATGTTGCAATTTGCGTGAATTGTTATTTTAGAAACAAAAACTTTTTTCTAACTACATACATATGTAATTTGAAATCACATTTTCTGGAGGCAAATCCATAGTCTTGATTCATATCAGCTGAAAAACAGAAAAATGAAACCGAAAGATGAAAGAAATATAGAGAAAATATAGAATTATTTCAATCTTTCACCTGAAAGAATCACTCAGTTGAAGTAATCCATTCAAGAATGACACAAGCCTAAAGTTTAATAATAAGCAGTGGCAGGGTCTTCATGCAAATGCATGTTTTTCCCCCTTACACTCTGATAATGGCAAAAAACGAAATATCTTCATGAAACAATGAATTTGTGTAAAAACAGCATTGATTTGTTTGTGCATTTTTTCATATTTTGATGAAAATGCATATTTTTGCATATGCATTCATGACTAATGGTATAAACTAATTTTTACCAAGTTTTTTTTTTAACAAAGAGGATATTTCTAATTGGAAGATCCTATATTTATTTCCAGCAACAATTTTAAACGTTTTGATTTCACTACAGATCACATCCGAATGAGTTCTTTGGCAGACTGCAAAAATTTCGAAAAATAAATTTTGAAATAGCACACTTTTCAAATAAATTTTGAATTGCTAAACCAATCGAACGCAAAATATAATCGGCTTTTAAGTTAAAAAAAGCCAACACAGACGGATGAATAAAATTGAATAACCTAAAGGTTTTCGTCAAATAGATGTTTTGGGTTCATTTAGAAATTGAAATTGATTTGGAACAAATCTGTGAGCAAATTACGGCACTCATTATCGAACGAAATTCCAAAATATTTCAATAGTTTGTATGGAAATATTTAAAAATTTCGGACGGTATCGAATGCCGTAATTGGCCCCCTGAATCGATTAAACGTTTTAAAGGATTTCGTAAAGAGATTGTTATTTCACAACTTTATCTTACGATGTACACAAGAAGCTTTCGATCGACAACTTGTATCGAATTCAACAATAAAATTATTTACTCAATTCACAATCTATTATAGGAGTCGTAGTTTATGCAATCGTTGTGGGTAATTTATATGTAAACATTTGTTTATAAACAGTATTTTTATTGAAATTACCAACAGCTCCCACAAAAGGTTGTGAATTGAGCAATTGCATTTTCATACGTTTTTTTCATTTTTTTTTCTATTGTTCTTTGTTTTTTTTTTTTTTTGAAAAGCATATAAAATACCAGACTTAATAGAGCATAATACGAGCACAAAAGAACATTAGAAAACAATATTACATACGTGTACATAAATTTAATACAACTAAATGGTACTCTAGACTTCTTTGTATTCTCTCTATATATAAAGAGAAGTTGTTAGAAAATAACACAATCACTTACACTTACATACACTTAAAGATTACAATAGAATACACTACACTACACTACACTACATTTACAAAGAGCCAGAGCAGATACTATTTTTCTAAATAAAATACAACTTCTTCCACTTAATGATTTGTACTCTGCTGTTACTTTCTACCTCCTTAGCAGCAGCAGCAGAATGAGTTCTTCTGTAGTTTTTAGGCGTTTGTGTATGAAGTTTATTGCTGTAAATACGTGTAGCATTTTGCTTAAGACTTTTCTTGAGAGGGAGAAGAACCACCACAACAGGCCAAAAACGTCAAATTAAGATTAAAGCATTTTTATGTGTAACTTTCTTTTCTGCTCAAGTGAGGGATGGCTGAATAAGGAAGTGTGGTAGGGAATAAGGGAGACTTTCTTATGCAGCTAAATTTAACGTTTAATATATGTAATTTTTATTTTTATGGCACAAGTTTCTTAAATCCCGCACCTTCTTGGCCAAGTTTGAGCTCTTCATAAATTGTGGGATTTATTTCGTTAAACTGTGTATGAACATCGTTGCCATCCAGGTTTGAGGTTTTAGCTGTTCTTGTTGCTCCCTTCGGCTGAGCTGAAGTTGTTGTACTATTCCCTACTTTTGCTGTCATTGAGGGTTTGAGAGGCGTCGCCGTTGCTGGTGGTGGCGGCATTGCCGCTGACGATACTGTAGTTGTGGCGTGTGCAGAGGCGGGCAATTTTGTTGTAAAATTTCCGCCATTGATGCTTGTGTTGTGTGTTAAGGCAGATGTCACAGTAGGTAACTACGCGGAAGTTTATTTTAAATTGCACAAAGATACACAAGACGACAGAGCACACACAAAAAATACACAAAAATATGTTAACAATATACACATATGCACACACACACAAGTAATTGTTACCAACACCAACACCATTAGCGAGAATTAGATGACAACCATTCCATCAAAAACAAAAAAGGTTGTTCAAATGGTTGCCATTTGGAAAAAAGACATACAAAAGCAAACAAAAATACAAAAATTAATATTAAGGTATATTGAAAATTTTAAACGTTTCATAAAGAAATAATAAATGTGTAATGTTAATAGCAAAAAAATCTATTTTTAGAATTTTTAGAAAAATGTTTTGATTTGATTCTGTTTCTTACTGAAACAGTGGCTGCAGGCTTTTTCTTTAAACGTTTATTAAAACATATAGTAAAACTTCTGTTTCTAATACTTTATTAAATAACAAAAATTAAAAATTTTAAAAACCTCCGAATATATCTAGAGAAGATGCGATATCTTCTAAACGGCTGGACCGATTTTCTTAAAACATGGCTAAGAACCCGATCAAGTCACCATTCAAACAGAAAAAACTAAATCAAAATCGATTCAGCCGTTTGCTCTCTACGTGGACACGGACAGACACACAGATACACAGACACACAAACACACACTACAAACTTATAACACCCCTTTTTTAGTCAGGGGTTAAAAATATCAAGTTATGGTAAAAAAATTTCATTTTTATATTTTTATTTGATTTTTTTTTTTATTTTATTAAAAACAATTTTTTTTAATATGTTTTCAAAATTTATATTTTTAACCCCCGACTAAATAAAGGGGTGTTATAAGTTTGTAGTGTGTCTGTGTATCTGTCCGTGTCCACGTACAGGCCAAACGGCTGGACCGATTTTCATTTAGTTTTTTCTGTTTGAAAGATGACTTGATCGAGAGGGTTCTTAGCTATGTTTGAAGAAAATCGGTCCAGCCGTTTAGAAGATGTAACATCTTTTCTGAAGAAAGTCGGGGGTTTTTTAAAATTTTTAATTTTTGTTATTTTAATAAACGAGCGATATGCATGACATTATATTTATTATGAAGAATTTTTGCTTGTTATGGGTTAAGCAACGTCTAAGAAACTCGTCAGTAGACTTCTACCAAATAATTCTTTAGAAAAGCTAAAAAAAATTCTTATGTTTGTAGAAAAACTCTGTGTTACTGAGAATTATGAAAAAGCTTCAAACGAAAACATTTCACAAGCACTTTCATTCATTTGACATAAAGAAGTATAAATTTTCTAAATATATGATTCAACTTAAGTTCATATCCATAATTTTTAAGGAACAAATAACACCAACGAAAATTGTAAATATTCTGACACGCACTAGTAGAACGGAACAACATGCTGTTTTCACTTTCATCATCAGCGTTCTTGTGTTGGGTGCACTGTGTGTGGTGTCAGTTGATGCAAATTTAAGCTTTATATACTAATTTCTCAGTGCAAATGAAATATGTGAATTATTTTGATTCATCGTATTACAATTTGCTCAAAACTTTTTTTTAATAAACGCCCAAAAAGCGTTGAGAAAATATATAAAATTTATCAACACTTAGCGTTGCATTTTACAAAATAAAAATAAAGCTGTATAAGTTTAAAAAAAATTCAAACAAATCTCTTTCTTTTGTAAAGAAATCGTTTTAAATTATTTGATAATAAATATGGCCCATATTCAGAAATTATCACTAAGCTTTAACTTTTTTAAATACCTATTTAAGTTATTCATAGTTGATTTCAGCTGCAAAGGTTTACACTTAATTATGAGTAAAGCTGTAACTAAATGCCAACTAACTAATACATTCAAAAGAACAGCTGATTGATATCGTTTACAATTTATTTGAAAAGTAAAATGAATTTGTGGCTCTTTAAAATGCACAAACAACAAATTCTCTTAATTTTCTAACAATTTCCTATATAATAAGCTTACCTTATTATCTTTACTTCTTGCATTTATTTCTATTGCGTCCAAAAAAATATCCATATAAATAATAAATAAATAATAATAAAATAAAATAAATTAGAGATGTGTTTTTGGTCAACAAAGTTCTATTGAATAACTTTATTTTTACAGGCCCTTATTTTAATTGCTTTATATACAGACTATAACTAAAAAGTTACGTTTTTAGAATTTGTAAATTTTTTTTAAGGAAATAAAACTGCTTTTAATAGCTTCATAAGCTTTTTAATTAACTACAGAATTTATCGTTCAAAATATTATCGACATTTTATGCTCTCTACAGAACAATATGCAAGGTTGCATTTCGTTTACCAGCGAAAGCAGTTGCTGCACTAGTTATGAATTGTGAATAAGAGCTAAAACTATCTATGAACTATATTTTAGTTTCTGTTTTAATAGTTTCGACTTTGGTTACGATTTCTGAATATGCGCCCATGTATCTTGCATAATTTCTTTAAGCTCGAGGACAGGTAAAGAAATTAGGAATAATACATATAAAGGTCGAATAATTTGAAATAATTTTTATATTTATTATATGATAATAATTTTTTCTTTTAGGAATTGAAAAGTCAAATTTTCGTCAGTAGTATGATTACAAAATTGCAACACTGCGGTATAGTCAATGATTAACATCCATAATAGGTGTACACGTAATTCTCAATAATATATTGTGAGTCTTTCTACAAACATTGGAAGTTTTTTTTTTAACTTTTTCAAAAAATCTTTTGGCTAAAGTCAACTGATGAGTATCTTAAGCAGAAATGAAATGCACCACCTGTCTTCTCTACAAATATCTCTTTCCTAAAGAAGGTAATACCTAGTAATAGTAGTAGGCATTCATTGACTGAGTGCTATTTCTCTTTAAAAAAAAAATTAGTATGTATTATTCTTTGTTAAAAGATTTTCACTAGTTTAATAGAAATTTGTTGTGAACCGCAAAATTTTTTTTGAGGTCATAATACTAAAACGCCTTAACTTTTACTATCCTTAACTTTTACTATCCAGTACTCGTATATTTTATTAATTCAACTTTTAAGTACTTAAAAACAATTGTTCAAAATAATAATATGCTGCATACCACTGTTTCATTTTGTTTTATAATAAAGTACAAGGCATCCTTTACTAAATGATTAAATATCTTTTTATATACATATGTATGTATCTTGTTTTCATTTCATATGTTGCGAGTTGTTTTATGAGATGTTTTTTTCATTTCGTTTTTTTTTTTTTTTTTTTTTGGTGCAAAATAAGAAAAATTGTCATAACTTACCTGCACTTGTTCCAAGCCTCTGGTGTACGTGGGATTTTCAAATGCCACCCCTGTGGCTGCCTTACCATTTGCTCGGTGGCGTCTATAAAATATAATGGCGGCAGCTGCCAGTAAAACAGCCAAAATGCTTGCAATAATACCGCTTATCGTACCTACAGCATGCGAATACGTTGTGGCGGAAGTAACATGATGTTCGCCAAGTGTGAATTTTATCGGTTCAGTTAAAATGCTGGCACCTAAAGAGACAATATGATATTTAAAACAAAAGCATATAAGAAAAGGCAGCAAAAAGAAAAAGAAAAATATTTGACAATTTGAAAACACACAGCCAAAGAAAAAAGCACAGTTAATACAATGCCACACAAACAACATTCACTTGAATGCTGGATATAAGCTTGGTTTTTTTCTTTTGTGTGTGTGTGCGCATTTTTTTAAAGAGATTTGTAACTCACCATATGTATTGCCAGCCTTGACAACCAACTCATACAAGACATCCTTTTTCAGACCGTCTATATTTACACTGGTTTCCTTGACATCTATGCGTCTTATCTCGCTGCTGCTTATGCCCGCAGAAGAAGAATTACCAGACATTTGCATGCTAGTGGCATTATTGCTATTGAGCAGCGAGGATGCTGTAGATGAGCTGGTTGATTCAAGAGAGCCTCCTCCTGCTGCCAAAGCATTGCCAGTCATTGTTTCACTGGCTGCTGCTATTTCGTTGTCGATTATGGCAGCTTCATGGTAAAATATTCGATAACCATCAACAAGATTTGGATTTTTGGTTGGTGGGTCCCATCTGCGGCAGAAGTCAAGAATAACGTTAAAAGATTTGTAAGTAAAATTTCCCAGTCGGATTTTTATTAGCTAGCTCAAAATATGGGTGACTTTTTGATAACTTATTTATAAATTATACAGATGTGAGTCAGTTGTTTTTTGCACAACTATCTTCTTCCCGATAATATTGAACTAACTTTAAGCTAACTCAAAACTGATGCAGAGATTAGTGAGTTGTTTTTGTACAACTAACTTCTTCGTTAAATTTTGAGCTAACTTTTAGCTAACTCAAAGCTGATACAGTCAAAGTTCAGAGAGAAGATGTCAGCATAAATTTCATGTTTATAATAACTCTGTGCCGTTTATATTTTATATGGCGCGATGGCAAAGTGTTAAGTATGATGGCTGACAAACAAAGTGATCACGGTTCGATACCCGTTCTCGTTTCTTAAAAAAATAATTTAAATTTGTTTAAACTTTAAGCTGACTAAAAAATGTCAATAAATAATGAGCTAAATTAAATCATAATTACCTAAATATGTATAGCACTTTCTTTTTTTTATTTGGCACAAAACTGATGCACTCGTCCTGCGGCCACTCAATGTTAAATCTGATCACTTTTAACATGCAGAATGAGTGCTGATTTTAACCACGTCTGACTAATTTTTGGCTGATAATTAACTAGCTCTGAGTTAACTCAAATTCCCACTGGGTTAATGCTTTTCTATAGATAAAATAAAGTATTTGGAGCACACACACACACAGTTACGCACGTTTACATTTAATGTTGCCTATTTTTAGAAACTCACTAACTCTAACAAACGTTTTCTAGCTACAAAACTATTTTTCGTTCAACAATGTGCTCTTGCTTGAGTGCTTGTGGTTGCAGTGTCTGTCTTTTGCTAAAGTGTGTGCTAATGTTATTTTTGTTGGCATTGTTCCTTGCGAATTCTAACAATTCCTGTTGCCAGTTAAAGACTTCTCAAGGGTAATGCGGTAGTTTTTCGCAATTGTTGTAAATACTGCTGATGTGCCAGGACCACTGATGCATGTAAGTGTTAACAGCTTCCTTACACACGCACACACATGCACACAAACTTTATAAAGTTCACAAGGATATGAGTGAAAGAACAAGGAAGTTTGGTAACCATCACGGAAATTACTCGAGCGGTAAAAACAAAGACTTGTAAAAGTTTTTACTCAAGTGTTTGTACTCATATCTATAAATGTTCTTATACATACATAACTATAGTTATTAAAATATTATTTTCTATATGTATATATTTTGAGTTTGAGTGTGCAGTCATGCCCAAAAGAAAATGTTAAAAAAAAAGGAATAGTCATTTAGATTTTTAGCTTTTATATACAATTTCCGTCTTATCTTATCGCTTCCGGTGGTAGAAACAAAGATCTTTTGTTTAAACTTCATGTTCAGCCAAAACACGCATAAAGAAATCAGAAATTTTAATTTACTTTTGAAAGCAAAATGAATGTTTGCGAAAGCTAAGCTAAGATAAAATTGAATTGATGATTTAAGGAAAATAAGTTATTTCAAATACTTTTTTTGTTCTAACACAAAAAAATTACGTAAAAATTTATATGTGACGGTTTTTTGCATTTTTAGATTCAGTTTAACATTTGTTAAAACAATCTGAAATTATTATTTATCTTACCCAGCAAAATATTTTTTTAAATACATTAAAATTTATTATTGAGGGGTTAACTGGATCTTATGTGTGGCGATTTTAACGAACTTGACTAAATCGAAGAAAATCTCCGGTTCCCTCCTCCGAGTTCGTTAAAAGTGGGCCCCACTGTATACGAGTATTTTACAAAATTCATGCCCATTAAAATGTATATAATACTTCACATAAAACTCTGCATTCGCTTGGGCTTTAGTAATAACTAAATTTTCCTATCAAAACAAGTAAACAGGGCCACGCACTTTGAAACTTAATATTATATTTTATGTAATAGGATTTAACCAATTCCTGCGCAGCTTTGCACCACCTTAGCCTCTTATGATTTTCTATCCTATTGTATTTCGAAAATATACTCAGTAAAATTTATCATAATCACCCGTATTGCTTATGTCGAGTCGAATATTCATCTTCGGAGTCTAATATTCATCTTCGAAAATTTTGTACTAGATGAAAGGAAACGTGTACAAGTTTTCTTTAATCTCGTATACGAATATTCGATTCAACATACGCAATACGGATTAATATATCAAGTAATTTTATCTAACATATTCTTAAGTTTTGTGAAAATAATAAAAACTACTCAAAAACAAATTTCCCACAAAGTTTAGTCATCTATTGCAGATATTTGAAACTTGATACAGTAATTTTCGCTTAACTGATTTTTCAAATAATGCACGATTTTTATGCAATTAAACGAAAAATAGTTTATGCGATACTCTGTTAATTCATTCGCTAACTCAAAATTTCCGGCTTTTGAAATTAATTAACAGAGTAAATCACGGACACTACTCTAGCCGTGTTTATAAATCAAGCGTTTTTTAAAAACTCCTATTATAATTACTGAAAATTTCCTCACTCACCTTATTACCACTTCACTATCCGATATCACACTGACGGCAATATTTTCCGGTGGTCCCGGCAAACGCTCTCGATTCGCCTCAAAACAGCCCACAATGGAGCGAGCATATTGTAAACTGCAAATCTCTTTCGATCTGACCGCTTCTCCACGACACCAATTCAAACACTTGCGCGGCACATGCGAATCGGCACAACAAGTGCGATGATCCGAACCATCTGCCGCACACTTCATTAGTTTATCAAATTCCGTTATGCATTCCGGCCTATCGGCGATGGCGTCTATATCGACATAATAACTGCAGGCACTGCGACAAGTCTGGGTCACATTCAGTTCGGCACAGCATTCGGAGACGTTGTAATGCAGGGCAGGTGTATTACGTATGCGCACCGAGACGGGTATGGTCAATGAGCCGAAGGGATTTTGAGCATGACAGAAATAATCACCAACATCTGAGGCCTGTAGCTTATTGATGCGCAAAACCATAGTGTAGAGTGAAGGATGAGATTCGTTGGTGCGCATGGAGATGTCAAAATTTCCGCCCTGTATAACGGGCACGCGGCCATCATGATCACGCCAAAATATGGTCTTGGGGGCAGGCTTGGAGTCAACCATGCATTTAAGTTCCACCTCTTCGCCGACAGCAGCCACAGTTATGCCTGACGCCTGGATTTTAGGAGGATCTACAAAAAAAAGTTTTCTTAGATATTTAAATTGGAACAATATTAAGTTTTCACCTACAGCATATATTCACTCTTCTGGTGGCCTGCATGGGCACACCATAGCCGTTGTCAGCATAACAGGACACATGCTCCATATCGGCGGTGACATTGTGGATCACTGTCACCATGTGACGTGACATGTCCTGGCGCACTAAATGACCGCCCACATACAGAGAAATGGTGGGGGCCGGATTACCTAAGGCCAAGCAAAGTATGGTCATTGATCCACCCTCGGGTATGTTGTCGATCGGATGAACTGTTGGTGGCTGAAGTGAAAAAGCGCGTTTGAAATTTATTGATTTTTTTTATTTTCTTGAGAAATAAACTTACATCCACAAATGCGGGCAGAGCGGGATCTGTCCAGGCCACTAAAGTTTCAGAGGGCAAAGAAGTGGCCTTTTCGCCCACTGCCTCTACATAGAGTATGTGCTGGGAACTGGGCTTTAAGTTGTTCATGCGCAGCCATGCAACTCTAGTTTCAATCTTATTGAATTTGTCAGCCTTCATGGGTTTATGGTAAACTCTGGAAGAGAAAAAATAACGTGAAATTTTTAAAAATTAATGAATTTGAGCAAAACATTATGCAAACTAAAACTGAATGTAAAAATAATGGAATGAAAAAGTTTTTATACGAGTACTTGAAGCAGATCTAAATTATGTGCAACCTTAAAAAAAGAAGGTTTTCAATTCGATTACATTTTTGTTTGTTTCTTACTTAAAAGCGCCGTAATTTATTAAATAAAAATAGCACTTCCTTTGGGAGAATATCAGGGCTATCATGAATAAAATTGCGCGTGAAATTTTCCGCGGGGAGCAATTCCAACTAATAGCGAGTAATAGGGAAAACAAAAAATTCTAATTGGAAAAGGGAGACATTTTACGAGGAATTTAATTCATGACAGCCCTGTATATCTGCCGTTTGCTTTCTAAGTCCGAAGAGTGGGCAAGGCTAAGCCCATTTTTTCATCATCACGCCCATTGAAATTGAATTTTGGGCTGTCTTGTCAATGACACTTGCATTATAAAAAAAAAAATTTTAATTTATTTCCATTTTGATTTCAAGTGTGCGACAAGTCGAAGGTTGTCGACATTGACAAACCGGCCCTTTGCGTGGTTCCACCTAACCGATTTCTGCGAAACTTGGACTCTTCTACGCTCAAATTTTTTCAACAGCAATTACTAACTGCGAATCTAATTTGAGTTGTCTGCAGAAAACCCACCGACACTAGTGTAGTGCTCTACTTTTTCAATAGTCTCTTAGCTGGTAGAGGGATTGAAAAAGTAGGCGGATCCACGCATGTTTAAATTTAGTATAATATTTTGTCTACTTCTACCCAGCAAAAAAGTGAGGAAAGAGAAGTAGGAAAAATACCACATCTATTGAATCGAACCACTTCAAATTTAGGTAGAAAACCAATGAATTTTACATTGACGTGTCATTGGAAGGAAGTGGTTTGCTTTTCACATTTTTTAAACTCAATAAAAATCATGTTTTTGATAGCATAAAAATCCGTAGTTCGGGAGTGAAAATAATTCACTTCAAAAAAGTAGTTAAAAAGTGCTTTTTATTCAGTGATTAAAATCACTTGTATATGCTTTGAAAAGAAAAAAAGTTAAATTATTTAATTTTTTGTTATTTTATTTCATTGTTATTTTTAATAATGCAAATTTTTTGATTTCAAAAGCCTTAAAAAACATTTGTATTCGGCTTGAGCCAAAAAAGCAATGACATTGCTTAAAACAAAGTAGTGATTTAAAATTCTATTTGATATGTGGTTAAAAATAACTTCTTTGACATCTAAAAATATGCATTAGATACTTTCGAAGTAATTTAAAAGTGGTTCGTAATGAAGTACTCCTTTTATATTTTGCTGGGTATCTAACAGACTCAAACGAAATTTTGTACCTGGCTTGAGATTTTATAGCGACAGGATTTCGAGTTTAAAAAAGTGGGAGGGGCCATGCCCATTAAAATTTAACGTAATGTTTCCTACTAAACTTTGCAGACATGTTAAGCTGTTCCTATGATACGAATCTGAATTGAAGGTAAAATATATTTTGAAATTACTGTTCAAAAAACACTAAGGGCCATTATTAAAACTTAAAGTTAGTTAAAAGTAGGATTTTATCGGACGTATAAAAACTTTACCATTAAATTACAGGCGCTAGTTTATCCTACCTGATAAGTTCAATTTACAATAATGACAAACTTTTTATAAGTGCGATAAAATCCTACTTTTAACTAACTTTAAGTTGTAATAATGGCCCTAATTCATTTTTATTAATTTTTATATTGATATTTAAATTGTTTAATTAAAACTTCATTAATTATTTCATTTCAGGATACTTTTTTTCGTACTTCCAGCTGCACACACATTTCAGGATACTTTTTTTTCGTACTTCCAGCTGCACATACATCAATAACTACAACAACAAGTAATCAAAAACACACCTGCACTTTGACATAATCATTTGAACTTTTGTAATTAACAAATTGACATGTTTTTAAAAGCTGACCTAGTGAAGACAAACAAAGGAAGGAAAATCTATCACAAAACTTCAACATACCCAAATCATGTTTGCTTATACCCAGCAAAAAATTATCGACACTTAGAAGCACTAAAAGCTGTTAGAAGCAATACGTTGCATCTCTAGAAGCACTAACGTAAGCGAGACACGAAAAGTACACAATTATGTATATATGTATGTGTGTATAGTACAGGCATACGTTTGTTTGGTGAATGATTTATTGCTATTGCTTCTAAGTGGCTCATCGCGAACAAATATCATGCATTATAAAAGCGCAATTGCAAGTGATTCCGTTTCATGGTCTCCCTTACAAATATGCTTCCAGCAAGCAAAAATTTTTGCTGGGTACCGGAATAATGTTTCAATTCAATAGAAATCATTTAAACTCTCCTTCATCAGCCAACACTTAACAACTGATGAGAAGAAACCATGACAACAAAACTTTACTTCCATCAAGGTACTAAACACAATACATGGACACTAGTGATTTACAATTTAAAAGTATATAAAACAAGCCAAAAAAATTTCATCAAATATTTCACAATTAAATGTAACAAAGACATGAAATGAAAAAATAAAATCACTAGTCTGATTAACTAAATAGCAAATAATCAAATGCGAATGTATGTATGTATTTTTTTAACAGTCCATAAATACCTGTAAGTAATTTTCTCATGGGGATGGGAATATTCTGGCGGTTGCCATGTCAATTGCATCCAAGTGGCGCTGTGGGCAATAATGGCCAGTGAATGTGGTGGCGAGGGAGCACCATAAATATGTTTTGGCTGCTGCTGATCAACTGGAAATAAACATGACAATACAATTATTCATACATTTAATAATAATCAAATAATGGATGAGAAAATAAAATAGAAACAAAAACAATAAAAGCAAATAAATAAATTTCATTGTATAAAACTCTGGACAAATTAGTCAACCATCAACCATAAAATGTTAATAATGAGAAAACAGCATCGATGTTTATAGGACTGCACATACTTATATACATACATATATGTATGTACTACATACATATGTATGTATGTGTGTGCAATTTAGAGTCGAGAGATGTCCGCTGATAATTGAAATGCTTCCAATACATTTCAAATGAACATCACAGCATAACTATTTCAACCGCGCATAAATTACATACTACATAAACTCAAACACTCATACCACATAAATGCACTCACGTTACACGGTGCAACAGAATCAAACTTGTTTTAAACATAATGAAATGTTTCCTCGAAATATTTTTAAATAAAAACGGGATTTTAATATTTTTCAATTATGAAATATGTTGGTTTTTATTTTCGTGTACTGTATTTTTTTGGGTTTACAGATGTAAGTGATTTACATGAAAAAACATTATGGAGAAAATGACAGTACGAGTAATCACGGGACGTTTACACTATGCGCGTAAACAATAAGTGCATCGTCATTTTGAAAGTTGAAGTCAGAGAATTATTTAGAGCACAATCTTAATATTTTCGCCTGAAAATGCTCGTTCAGATGGAAAATTATAGAATTTTCTATTGAGTTTCCCAGCAATTCCCAAAAAAATCGCAAAATACCGAAAATGGAATTTGTCAGTTCTTTTGCTGTATTCTTCTTCAATATTTTTGAAAATATTTAAAAACATATCTTGTCTTGAGGTGGCATAATAATTTTTTTGGTTCCAACTTTGGAATTTGAGAAAAAGTCCCTTAGGTCAATTTTGTATATTTTTAGTTTTATATTTTGATATTTCGTTAACATTTGGTTAACTTCTTCAGGATATTTGTTTTTTTTTGTATTTATTTTTTGTCTTTTTTCCTTTCAATCACAAAAACGAAATATCAAAATATAAAACTAATAACAAAAATTAAAAATTTTAAAAACCCCCGAATATATCTAGAGAAGATGCGATATCTTCTAAGCGGCTGGACCGATTTTCTTAAAACATGGCTAAGAACTAGAGATGTGCAAATGTCGTGATTTTATCGTGTCACGCGTGATTCGTGATCAAATATTATAACTAATCACGCGTGAGTGCGTGAGCGTGACTGAAAAAAACTTACTCGTGCGTGATCGTGCGTGAGCTTCTTTTTAATAATCACGCACGAATTCTCACGCTCTCACGATATAACATTCCTGCATAGGTACATATGTAACTGTATTCAATCATTTGAAATAAATTATTTTATAATAATAAATGCATATATGTATAGTAATATGTATGGTAGTATGTGCTTACAAACACAAACCCCCAAACAAAATGTTTCGACTTTTTCTGAAGTCAGACTTGTCGTGCCGAATTCGAACTTTGATTTTTGAATACATGAGTAAAAGTCTGTGAAATTTTTTTTAAATAAATATGTATGTATGTATATGTTGATAAAAAAAGGATCGTAACAAATATTAAAAAAACGTGAGTATTGCAAACAATAGCAGCAACATAACGGCGAAGCGGTACTCTGCTATAAAAGCAAAAAGAAATCGTACCGACTTATCGTAACGAATTCGTACCGACTTATCGTAACGAATTCGTACCGACATATCGTTACGAAGTCGTGTCAAGCATTTCATACAAAAATTGTTACGATTTCGGTAATATTTCGGTGCCGAAATCGGAAGATTTTGTCGACCAATCGTTACGAATTCTTTACGAATTCGGAGCATTTTGTTTGATGGGTACATACACCTTTGTAAGTATGTATGTATGTTTCTTAGATACCCTGTAGGAAGTATCAATTGAGAAACACTACTGATTCAACAGTGCCTTTGTCAACAATACTACTGACGAATTGTACCGCAGAAAATGTTTTTTGATTTAGGGGCCGTCCATATATTACGTAACGCTGTTGGGGGGAGGGGTGGGATTCGAGTTTTGTTAGGATTTGTTATGGCGGGGGTGGGGGGAGTCTTTGAAAATGTTACGTAACATACAAATTTTAGTAATTTGTATGTTTTCTCATTTAATATGCTTTTCTCATTTATTTGATTATGATTTATTTAATTGATCATACGTCTTATCTTCACATTTATATTATGTATGTATACATACATATGTACATGTGCGGAATGTCAATTTTTGATATACGAGAATTCGAATTCGAATATTTAAAATGATATCCGCGAATACGAATATTTAAAACGATATTAAATTAACCTTGCTTTATTTTAATTTACATTGTAAATTTTACAAAAACACGAGCATACATATATACATACATAGATATGTATAACGTCACCCAAAATCCAAAAGGCCGTAAGTACACTTTTTACTATTTTACGGGAGAAGCAAAAAATATCATAAATTTATTCTATTTACATGTATGTTAGATGCCAAATTGAATAATGAATAAAATCGGTATTTTTAAACATATGTGAGTAAAATTTTAGGAAAATATGTATTTTGGTTAATCACATCATAATCAATCAAAAAGTCTATTTTAGATTTTTTGGTTGTTACGGCCTTTTGGATTTTAGGTGACGATATGTAAGAACCTATTTTTCAACCCAAAAAACATGAAAATTATATTATACATATACTTTTTCGTGAGCGTGCGTGATCGTGATAAGTTGTAAACCCCTCGTGCGTGATTAAAAATTTTTTATTCGTGAGCGTGCGTGATCGTGAAAATTTTCAAAATCATTCGTGCGTGAAAGTGCGTGACTAAAATATTTTTGTGTGAGCGTGCGTGTCGTGAGTCAGAAAACACTCACGTGCACATCTCTACTAAGAACCCTCTCGATCAAGTCACCTTTCAAACAGAAAAAACTAAATCAAAATCAGTTCAGCCGTTTGGTCTGTACGTGGACACGGACAGATACACAGATACACACTACAAACTTATAACAGCTCTTTTTTTAGTCGGGGGTTAAAAATATATAAAATTGACGTGAAGCTTAATAAAATAGTTTTATTGCAAAAAAGGCCTTAACTTTGATATTTATAACAAAAATAAGTATATTTCCAAGCGATCTGGTTCCTTCAATAATTAAAAATTTTTAACAAAAATTTTCTTTGTAACATTTCTTATACTCGTAGCATTAACTTTTGAATAAGTAAAAATACGTGGTTGGTATTTTTGCAAAAAAATTTTAAAAGCGAAGTAATTAACCCACTTTTTTCTGCAAAAAAAAAAACGGAGAAAACTCGACTTTTTTTAGTTTTCAAATTAAATTGCGTACAACTAACTTTTGACTTAATTGTGCTTTTGATACCAATTTCGCTACAAATTTCGTTCTTAATTCATAATAAGTTTCCTTTTCTAAATCGAACAAGATTTTACTTCTACATTAGCAGACAAGTGGACCAAGGTTGGTAAAAAATCCAAAATTTAAATTTTTTTTCTCGGATATTTCTTCAACTGTTAGGAAGAACCCATAAATGTGGCAGACTTTTTTCTAGCTCTTGGATAGAAAAAAAAACTACACGAAAAAAATATCTTTTTTATCAGATCAAAAACATTATCTTGACATCGTTTTTAACTTTTCATTAATTCTGGGTTGTCCAATTTGGGACTTTGTGGTTCCGCCCCCTTTAAAGATATATAGCTAAAATTCCAGACTTAAGCTCTGTGACACCACTGTGTATCGGGTACTTTATGCCCCACTAGGCACCAGAAGGCACCGTCGGATAGATCTAAAAAATTAAGATCGCATTTATGACAGCAAACTTCATTTTCCACAAGAATGTCTACTTTTTGTCGCGTGCGACACCAATCAAATATGCTTGCTTTTTTCAAAGAACGAAAAAATTTTTTCTACTCCATTATATGTTTGTGTAGGCCAGCAGCAGCTCTACATTAGGTAAAATTTTATGAAAAATCGCATCGCATTGTTTTGAAATATAAGTTTAACAGCTTGCTGTCGCACGTGACAAAAAAGTAAAATTTCTCGTGGAAATGCCCATATGTATGCCAATAATATTTAAGTCTAGTGGTAACGTTAAGCTCGTTTAAGAGTATTAAATATTTTGCAGATGATGCTTTTGTTGCAGAGCTACATTGTCAATATTGTCCAAATACTTTAATGTTTTTACTCTCGTTACAGATTTCAACAACATATACGCATATGTCTACATGTTGTGAATTAATTTTTTTTTTTTTTTTTTTTTTAAGGAATTGCATTTTATTTTCAAGGGATTCCATTTGAATTTGTTTTGTTTTTCTGGGCAATGATGTTCAATAACCAGAATCAGGTTGCTGCTTTCGCTGCTGTTTCCCGTGTTAGTTTTACGCGGCATTAATTGTTTACTTTACTGACTGTAAAAATTCGTTTCGCATTGCGGCGTTTGTGATAAAAACTTGAAAACAGATTTATTTTATATTTTTCTATTTTTTTCGTCTGCATGTTTCTCTTTATGATTACTTTTTAAGTTTTACATTTTTGATACTTACACAGTGCAACACGAAAAAAATATAACCATATACGGACACCACTGCGTGATAAAAGACCAAAAAAAAAAGCACGTTTCTCCCAGTTTTTTATGGGCCCCCAAAAAGATTTGGGACCTCGGTGTAATTTTTGCATTTTCTCAGGCTCATATCTTGTAAACCGTTCGAAATTTTTATTTACTCTCTGAGGCAAAGTTGTAGCTCTTGTCACAAAGAACAAAAATTGTGAACATATAAATTTTTTTTACCTTTTTTCCCCTGATCAGGTCGATAGGTAGCAAACCGTTCAAAATTCAAGGAAACTATCAACTACAAAAATGTACCATATATCTCAATAAACAACTTTCTAGAACATATGAACTTCTTAGGAATGATTCTTAACACCGTTTAGGTAGCGCTTAAGTAGCCGCAAAAGTGAAAAATTTCCCGAAAATTTTTTAATTTCATTTGTTTGGAAATTTTTCACATTAATTAACAAAAATATTTTATTCAATAAGAATTGAAAATACTGATCTGCCCGATTAAGATATTATTCCTGATTAAAGTTTTAAATTTTTGTAAATGTATTTAACCGAACTTTTCGGCGGCTAGAAATTTCAGATGTAAGCCGTGACTAATTACAGTTGAATAATTGTGCGGGCTTACGCGAAAAATGATAGCAGGCATTTCATTTGCAATATTATTGTGCAATAATATATATTGTACAATAAAACTGTCTGTGTGCATATTATATTGATATATGGCACAATATATTGCATAAAATCAAAAATCTATTGATTTATTTTGCGCAATAAAAAATATTTTGTAACATGTAGACATTATTGTACGAAAAATTAAATAAATTACTTAATTAAAAATTATTTAATTCGTTCAGAATTTCGTGTGAATTTAGTATGTATGACGAAAAATAAATTTTAAAATTTCTTAAACGCATATCGTGCCATAAGCGCCAAAAAAAAAGCTTAAGCGACATAATTTTCGATCATGGTTTGTTACGAAAACTTATTAATTAGGATGACAAATAATTTTCGCCAAAAAAAAACAAATTTCAAAAAAATGTCGCTTAAGCTTTTTTTGGCGGTTATGGCTAGATATGTGTGTGTAGCTTTTGTTTACTTTTACAAATAATGTAAGCAAAATTGTGCCATATATATTTTTTAATATTGTGAAATTTATTATTGAATAGTGCTCAATAATATTGCATAGTCCATGTGGAGTAGATTTATGTATTGACTTCAGTTTTTAAGATCAAATCCATATGTTTGCTGGGTTTATAACATATTAAGCAATTTTTAGATTTCAAATAAACATTAAAAGTAAACCAAAAATTTCTTTACCTTTTTCAGTATTTTCATCACTGTTGCCACTGCTGCTGCTGCTGCTGCTGCTATTCGTTTCTGTTGTATTAATCAACAGCATGGATGATGGCAATGATGTGCCAAATTTACCGCGTGTCAATACCATAATGCGATACAAGGCATGCGGTTCCAAATTTGTCAAATCAATGGATGTTTCATTTGTTATTATTTCCTAAAAGAGAAATAATGTAAAAAGAAGATTGTAAAAAGTTTGCTGAAATAAAGATTTATAAAATATAAAGTATTATAAGACTTTAATTTTTCTATATTTATACCCCCATATTCATAAAAAAACTTAAAAGAATGAATTTGAAATCCATTTTAGGAAAATGTTGTATGAAAAATTTAAAATAAAATACATTTGAAATTCATTTGAAATTTTATGAATATTTATGCTATTGAGCTGTTTATAAATATTGTAGAGTTTTGCTTATCAGCTCTTTTGAGTGACCGCTGTTTTCAGTTCAGCTCACTTTACTGAAGTATTTCATTCAGCGAATTCATATGAATTCGCCTTGACTCTTTCATTAGGTCGTTTTAGACACAAACCTATTATCAAACACACCTAAAGCGCATTATTCACGGTCAAAATGCATGACCTGTGTTATGATAATATTAGTGAAATTTTGTTTGTATGAGTCACACCGACGATGCTTGATGCAAAATCTAAATTTTTTGAATTTTGCACATGCTTGTATGCAACACAATCATAACAAGATAAACTACTCAAAGCATTGGGTTATAAATACAAAGAACTGTCAAATTCTATACGTATGTATGTTTTTGTATGTAGTTTCACAATTCCCTTATATTTACCTTGTAACAAGACACTATTAATTTATCGTGCAATGCATTCACGTGTATGCTGAGTTCTTCATGCACACGTATACGATGCTTGTGTCATGCATTTTGACCGTGAATACTGCGCTTAAAATACCTAGGTTTGTGTCTAAAACGATCTAATGAAAGAGTCAAGGCTAATTCATATGAATTCGCTGAATGAAATACTTCAGTAAAGTGAGCTGAGCTGAAAACAGCGGTCACTCAAAAGAGCTGATAAGCACAACTCTACAATACTTATAAACAGCTCAATAGCATACATATTCATAAAATTTCAAATGAATTTGATATGTATTTTATTTAAAATTTTGAGTTTGAAGGAAGTCTACATATAATTTAAATGGGTTTGATTATAGGTTTGTGTATAAAACGAGCTACTGAAAAAGTTCGATACAAATCAAGAAACCACTCAGTACTGAGCTGAAAGAGATCAGTGGATTGACCGGCCGCCGGCTCACAGCGCTCAGTGAGGTGAATCGTTCAATTGAACTAGTTCATTCATGAGCTGCACAACTCTAAAGTATTGTAGTAAATTGTGGCAATAGTGGACCAAGTAACACTAACCAATTTATTTATTTATGTATATACTCTGGGTTACTCTTTTTTTTAATTTGTTACTGGTGTATTAAAACAAATTGAAATTAATATAAATCACGATTTTTTATTACAAAAGCTGTTACAGGGAATAATATATTCGTTGCATTAAAAGTGCAAACATACACATATTAGTCCAGGCAAGGACATCATAATTACAATACACACATACAAGTTTAATTGTTATCCTCTCTTATTGTTTGTTGGCTTAGTTTTTTTTTTTACTGAAAAAGTGGACTCTGTGTAATGCGTACTTTGCACTTATTTTAACAGCTACAATTCACACACTATAAATCCAATAAAATCCAGTGATTTACAAACACTAACTGGAGTCATACGGATTTAACTGAAATATGTACAAAACAAAAAAAGTTTTATATGAAAAAGTAAACCAACCTAACAATGGTGGCAGTATATGGATAGAAATAAATATAAAAAAACAAACGCCAGTTACGTCCATATATGGAAACTTTGTAAAAATAATAAAACTAGAAAATTACTAGAGACATGCCAATATAAATTCTTGCAACCAAAAAAAAATAATAATAAAATAAATAAAAATAGCCAACAAAATAAATACATAAAGAGGTTTAGTAAACAAAAAAAAAATATAAAATATATAAACACTACTGTGGATACCAATAAACAAAAAATTTTTTTTTTTTCAAATAAAAAAAAAATTTGCGCTAAAATCGTTGACCAGAGTGCCATTGACTTACATACTTTTAGTTACATGCAATTTAAGTCTTAAAACAACAAACGCGCATCTCTAGACACTCAGATGCGAGTGTAAGCATCGTTGTTCATTGTTTTTTTTTCAGCTTAGGATTTAAAAAAAGAGAGTAATAAAAAAACGCGTTAAAAAATTTAAAATTTTTATTTCAAACAAAATTCTTGTCATATTTGTTTAGTATTTTGCTAACGATATTGTATTTGACAATAAAAATAAATAAACAAAAATGGAATACAAACAAATGCGAGTGAAATACTCGTAAAAACAACAAGAAAATTGGATTTGATGACAAACTTTACAAGAAAAAAAAATAACTTATACTAAGTTCACACTTACGTGTTTAACGCCTCAGTCGTGTTTAAAAGCTTAAACACGACGATTTTTAGATGTTTTGCCATACATTTGGAGTATGTTCAGGGTGTTTTTCATAACTCTGGCAACTTTGTGTTGTTATTAAATGGCGGCACGCGAAAAAAATTATTTAATACACAATTATTAAAAAAAAAATATATATTACATATTTATAAAAAAAAAAAAAAGTTGTTTAAAAATAAAAAAGCAAATATAAAACAAATCCCTCAATAATCAATTTCAATGTATTTTTAATAAAAAAAATATTTTACTTAAGTAAAATAATAATTTTAGATTATTAGTGCGTCAAAAAATTTTAAACTTAAATTGTAACAATTCCCATAAAAACACTAATTAGTAAAACATAATTCTTCGAAATTTCTTACAAACAAAATAATTTATTGACATAACGTCAACCTTAAACATCTCAAATATAATGTGAACGGTTGTGTTTAATTTTTAGAAAACTCGTCTTAAAAGTAAGTGTGAACATAGTATTAGGCTGCAGTGGCAGCAATAAAAATAATTTTTCGCACAAAAATTTGTTTTAAAAACTAAGTTCCAAAGAGTGCGACTTTGAGACCCGCACACGAAGGCTTCCTTCCGTATGGCGCTTGTTTCTTTTTAGGCGTTTTTTTTCGGTTTCTGACGATTTATTTAAGTTTTAGCAATTTTTTCTCGCTTTGGCGCTTTATTTATTTTAGCGATTTTTTTTAGTTTTTTTACACATTTTTTGTTACAGCGATTGATTTGAGTTTTGCGCTAGTTTCATTTTGGCGATTTTTAGGGTACAAGGTTTTTTTATTTTTGGCGTTTTTTTCGTTTTGGCGATATTGTTTTTATTTTCCAACATATTTTTAAATTTAGCGACTTTTTTCGTTTTTTGACGATATTTTTTGCTACAGCGATTAATATGCAGTTTTTGATAATTTTTCCTGTTTTTTTTTTGCGATTTTAGGGTTTCGGCGATTTTTTAGTTTTCGCTTTTTTTATTTGTTTTTATTATTTTACAATCCAACTTATTTTTCGTTTTGACGATTTTTTCAGTTTTTGACAATTTTGTTTTTTGACAATAAAGCTTGTTTTTAGTATTAGAATTTTATTTACTTTTCGCGTTTTTTCGTTTTTGGGGTTTTTTTAAAGCTTTTGGCGATTTATTTCAGTTTTAGCGATTTTTTTTATTTTTGGCTTTTTTTATCCGTTTTAACAAATTTCATTCATTTTCTAACGATGTTTTTTGTGATTACAGTGATTAATATGTACTTTTGGCACTTGTTTAATTTTGGCAATGTTTTTGGTTTTTGATGACCTTTTCCGGTATTCTTTTTTAGCAACTTTTAGGGTATAGACTTTTTTAGTTTTGGCGATTTATTTTATCCAACATATTTTTCATTTTAGCATTTTTTTTTTTTTGTTTTGTTTTCACGTTTTTATATTTTTATCGATTTTTTCGGTTTTTGAAGATTTCTTAGCGACCTTTTTACTTTTGGTGTTTTTTTTTCGTTTAAGCGCTTGTTTCATTTTGTCGGTTTTTCGTTTCGGTACTTTATTAATTTTGGAATTTTTTTTTTGTTTCAGCTTTTTTTTTAAATTTCAAGAGTTTGCTTCTTACGGTTTTCAATATACAGCAAGTTGTCAAAATTACATAGTTCATTAAAAACATTAACTGATTGAATACCCTTTAATTTTTATTATTTAATTAGACTTATTTTTTCCGTTTTATCAAGGTCCGCGCAACTTTCTTAAGATTTTCTTGCATATTCTTTTGATCCAGATAATAACAAACAAAAAAAAAAACAAAAAACAAAAAGAAATTTACGCGTGACGCCGTGACAAATAAAAGGGATTAATTTTTATATATAGACTAGCTGAGCCCAAAAATTTTTTTAACAACAAATTACTAAATTACTCCATACAGTGGTAACTTGTTGGGGCATAAATAAAACGAAAACCTGCCGGGTATTGACCCGAACCTGTGTTGAAAATTTCAGCTCCACAGCTCTTATAGTTCCAGAGATCATGCGTTAGGAACAAACACACACTACCATTTTATATATATAGAAGATAATTGCTTAATCGGGCTTAAGCTCAGTATTTTCAATTATTATACTATGAAATATTTTTAACCCCCGACTACAAAAAGGGGGTGTTATAAGTTTGTAGTGTGTGTCTGTGTTTCTGTGTATCTGTGTGTCTGTCCGTGTCCACGTACAGGCCAAACGGCTGGACCGATTTTCATTTAGTTTTTTCTGTTTGAAAGATGAGTTGATCGAGAGGGTTCTTAGCTATGTTTGAAGAAAATCGGTCCAGCCGTTTAGAAGATGTAACATCTTTTCTGAAGAAAGTCGGGGGTTTTTTAAAATTTTTAATTTTTGTTATTACTTATTAATTAGTTTCTAAAAAAGACAAGAAAAATTAAACTACACCTTAGCAAGAGCAAATAGCGACATTTTTCTGTGCTGTCACGCACTTCATTAGCACCCATGTCTGACTCCACATGGGCATGATGTTTGGTAATATATATTAGCTATGAACTTTGAATGAAATTGAATATGAGAGAGGATTGTATTAGGTATACAATTATTGATTTACAATTGCCCAAAAAAAAAGTTCGGAGTGTTTCGCGCAAAAAGAAGAAAAATATTACTCTCTAAGAAACTCTCTCTGTCTCTCTCCTTTATTAAATTTTTGACTGCGGAAAGGCTTTTCGTGCAAACTGGGATTCCGCGGTATCTCAAGGTGTATAAAAAATAAATTCATAATCCTAAAGGTTTCAAAAACAAAACCTTAACCTGCTTTTAAGCTGTTGAAGAAATTTTAAATTTTGAGAGAAAAAAAAATATGAAAAAATGTTGCAAAAATATTTTAATAAAAGCAGTGAAAATCCATTCAAATATAAAACAAAGTAAATATGTTTTTATGTTTGTACTCGTATCACACAGCACCGCAATGCGAAACGAATTTCTACAGTCAGTAAAGTAAACAATTAATGCCGCGTAAAATTGAAGCGGGAATTTTTTTTCCCCCCGTTACCATGAAACAGCAACGAAAGCAGCCACCTGATTCTGGCCAATATTTGTAATGCATTTATTTTAACATGTTACAACGTTAAACCATTTTGTTGGTTTTTTTTTGCAGCTATTGAATAGCATTGCTCAGAAAATAAAAAATTTCAAGTAGAATCCTTTCAAAATAATATGTATGTAAATTCTCATAATATTGTAATTCCTATAAAAAGTAAATAATAAAAAACATTACAATACGGTTATGCAGACATATGAATGTGTATATATGTACATATGTTGTCAATATCTGTAACGAGAGTAAAAACATTTAAGTATTTGGACAATATTGACAATGTAGCTCTGCAACAAAAGGACAATCGACAACATAATAGTCTTAAGCGAGCTTAATGTTAAATACTACTCGCATACATTTTTTTTAATATATCGTTACCCTAATATACATACATACATATACATACACTGCGAATCACTTTAATAAGGAATTTAATTTGACCAGGAGTCTAATCGTCGCTTTACATAACGAGCTGATTCCATCATGTTTTTTCAGTATGAAATTATGGCATTCGATATCGAATAATATTATAACATTTTTCGTTAACAAATGTTATAATCTCAAACTGAGAGACGTGATCAGCTCGTTATCGAAAGGAACGATTTGAAACCAGAGGGCAAATCGCGGACCTCATTATCGAACGAAATTACGAAATTTTTACATATAAACTCTATTGAAATATTTCGTAATTTCGTTGGATAACGAGTGCCACGATTTGGCCCCTGGTGTCTAATCGCGATTTGCCCCCGGTTTTAAACTAAAATATTTTCTAAATCAGTTATCGTGCCATAACCGCCAAAGAAGCTTAAGCGACATAATTTTCGAACTTGACTTTTTTTACCAAAATCTGGGGGCGAATTACGGCATTCGAAACGATTCGAAATTTGGATTTGTTTCCATATAAACTCTATTGAAATATTTCGTAATTTCGTTCGATAACGAGTGCCGTAATTTGCCCCCTGTTATTTGCGATCGTAAATAATCCCGTTATATAATCTTTATAGATCTCGTATTTCTTATTTTAAAATGCATTCTAGCTCGGAAATCAGGGGTCTAATCGTCGCTTTCGATATCAACGTTTTTCAGTTTTAGAATATGGCATTCGCTATCGAACAATGGAATATGTTTCGATATCGAATGCCATATTCTCAAACTAAAAAAAACTGGGGGCAAATTACGGCACTCGTTATCGAACGAAATTACGAAATATTTCAATAGAGTTTATATGGAAACATTTTAAAATTTCGAACCGTATCGAATGCCGTAATTTGCCCCCTGATCGAATCAGCTAAATATCGAAAGCAACGATTAGACCCCAGTACTTTTACTGTTTCTATTATATTCAATGCCTGTTCGATGGGAGACGCCAAAAAGGAAGAAAGTGCTTAAGTTGATTCGCTAATTTTGAGTTAATGGCACCCGTGTAATCTCCATATTCAAAAGTAAATATTTTATACGTTTTAAAAACGCTAAAAGGAAAAAATCCCAAAATTAAAAAAATTTCAAAACGAAACGTCAAAATGAAAAACCCGCTTAAATGAAAAATATCACCAAAAATAAAATAAATCGCTATGAAAAAAAAATACCAAAAGTAAAAAAGTCGCCAAAAAACTGGAAAAATCTGCAAAATCCGTAAAAATCGCCAGAAAAAAAAACTAAAACTAAAAAATCGCTAAAACTAAAAATATGCATAAAACTGAAAAATCGTCAAAACTAAAAACGAACAAATTCTAAAAAATTACCAAAAAATCGTCAAAAAGAAACAAGCGCCAAATTTAAAAAGTTTGTATAACTAGCATTGTGCTATCAGCACAGAAGTGGTGTAACCCACATTCGTTTTTTGGTTGCTGTTCTGCTGATAAATACGAATACATTATTTACATTACCAACTCCCAAAAAAAAAATATAGAGTAAACCACCTTTTGGTATTCTAAACAAAATGGAGCTGAAAAATAATTTTTGCACAGATCATAATAACGCAAAGTAATAAAGCAATTAAATAATTCAAAAAAATTGATGTGGGTTACACCACTTCTGCGCTGATGGCCTCCTATATAGTGTGCGTACGGAACAAATTAATTCGTGTACTCGTCAACGTGGCACTTTACTGAATTAATTTTTACTTAGAATCTCCACCCAAGAACAAATGCTCATCTCAAGAATGCAAAATTTTCGTTTGCTGTTCCCTCAATGACAGGAGGGTTACTTTTAATTTAATTCAATCCATGGGTCTTAATAACATTCGATGGTTTATAAAAAAAAATCGAGTCTTGTAACTTTGAATTTTCTTAAAGAAATAAATATCTTTTCGTTAATTCATTTATTTCTTAAAACTATTTGCACTCAAATTTTTTAGGGGTCATAAGGAGAAAAGACCAAAATAAAAAAGTTTATTAAAGTTAAAAGACAACTCTCTGGTCTTTCACAACAAATCAGGGGACTAAACTAAACCCCTGTTTGTGTAAGACGTTTGAGTTAGAAATCTTGGCGTTTCTGTAATAGATTAAAGAAAAGTTGTACGAGTTTCCTTTAATCTATTACAAAAACGCCAAGATTTTTAAATCAAACGTCTTACACAAACAGGGGGTAAAACTAAAGGAAGCAATTAAAAATGTAAAAAAAATTTTCTCTTAATATTTAAGACCAGTTTTAGCAAAAATTCATTACCAAATTTGTTTTAATTGCCAAGATAAACTTATTTCAGTAGCTACTTTTCTGCTAAACTTGTCTCAGTTGAGTAAAAACATTTGAGTTTAAAGTTTTTGACAAAAAAAAAAAAAAAAAAAAAAAAAAAAAAAAAAAAAAAAACTTAAGCAAACTGTTGCTTATGTTCTTTTATAAGTTAAATTCTCAGCAAGTTGGTGTAAAGGTTCATAAAGTTTCTTTATTAAATTGCTTGTTTTTGTCTTTGGGAAAAATCAAATAAAATTCTTACAGCAAACTCCAGCAGCAGCAGCAGCAGCATTCAAGTAACGACATTGTTGACAATAGCTAAAACTCTTTGTAACAACTGCCAATGTCTATAATAACACGTATTGCCTGCTATTATTGAGTGGCAAGTAGTTTACACTCTCAGGCTACACAAAATTTATAAAAGACTCTACTTTGCGTTACATACAATCAACCAAACAAACCAAACCAACACTTGCCATTAAGCTTCAGTGCTGTTCAATAATTTAAAATGCAATTGCGTGCTGGTGCACCAATTTTATTGTGTGTCGCAGTGACATTGTCATTGAAAATGACTGCAACACTGAAACGAGTCTGCTGCAAAAGAATGTGTTGTTGCGCACCCAGACAACACACAACTTTTTCTGAAGTAATGCTGCACTCTATCTATTTCAATAAAGGGAAATTGTGCCAGAAGCATAATAATAAAAGCAGCTACAAAACATCATGTTTTAGTGTTGCTACGCAATGTAATAATAACTTTTATTTCTTGGCCGCCCCACACATGAAAGAAATTGAATTGCAACAAAGGAGGGCAAAATAATAGGTTAGTTAACACGAGCTCAAGGATCCGTTAGAAGAAAAAAACAAATACGTTTTGTAAGGGAAGACTTTGAGGCTTCTTTTTGTTGCCTACTGCATAAATAAATGAAAAATTGCTGTTGTAGATTGCAACTAAATAAATTATAATGCAAACAAATATTAATCATACGCATCGGATGCCCTTATTTCATAGAAATTGGTCACAGTGGGCCCTAACACTAATACAAATGGTAACAAATCTGCATCTTCTGAGCTTTTGATACAAATAAAAAATGATGTGCGAAAAATATTTGAAGAGATTTCTCTGCTTCATGGTTACACTTTTGCCGCACAAGCTAAACACCAAAGCGCGCTTTACATGGCAAAATATTGATTTTGTTTTTCATTCAAATTTATCATCATGGATTCGTTCGCTTGGTCTTTAATAATTTTTAGAATTTATATGAAAAACAAAATTTTTACAATTTTAAATACATATTTAGAATAATTTTAAAAATTTTGAAATTTTTATTTTTGTATAAAAATTTTTCAAAGATTTTTAATTTTCCAAAATTTTGTTTCTGTTTAATTTTTTTAAAATTTTCAACAATTTCGTTTTTTAAAAAGTTTATAAATTTTCAAAACTGTTCAAAAATTTTTTTAAAGTTCTCAAAATCTTGTTTTTGTTTCCATACAAAAATCACTTTTAGACAATTGGGCCCACGATTTATTCATGTTTTTTATACGAATTACCCTGCAGAAAATGGGAATTCGACTGCGACGTTTGGGTCCTAGATTATATAAAAAAGCTTGTGATGTTATTTTATAAATTACTAGCCACACCCGGTGTGCTTCGCTACCCCCATCGTGTTATCGAATGATGTAAATATTTTGTAAATAAACCGAAAACTCGGATTTTTTAATGCAACGTTTCGAAAGTTTTAAAATTTTGATATTGGATCATTATTAAAATAGTTTTTTTTTTGTAAATATCTTTGGAACTACATAACCGATTTAAAGTTTGATATCTCGTTTTGAAAAACATGACAACGGCTTACAAAAAAAAAATTTAAAAAAAAGCAAAAAAATAAATACATACATATATGTATATGGCATTGGTGGTGCAATATGAAAATTGGATTTTGCCACGCTCCTCCGCCCGCAGACCGAAAATCAAAAATCGGAATTGACAGTGTCACCCGCCTGAATATTCTGAAGATTCCTTGAAAATTTCATCAAAATCGGCCCAGGCCCGCAAGATTTAAATTTTAAATAAAACACAGATATTAAAAAAAAAAAAAAATTGTGAAACTTTATGATATCGTAAAGTAGACAAAATGAGGTTATGTGTGGAACAACAAATCGGGCAGATGGCTGCCGCGGCTTTGCTGGCCACACACGTGATCTTTTAATGAAATTTTCAATGGCCGTTTTGCATAAATGCTGCGGTATTTCATTAATGCAGCGTCCAATTTCCTCTTTTAAGGCTTGAGTCGTCGTCGGCTTATTCGCGTAAACCATCGACTTCAAAAAACCCCAAAGAAAAAAGTCTAATTGTGTTAAATCGCGCGATCTAGGCGGCCAGTTCTGGTCTCCAAAACGCGAAATAACACGACCGGAAAATGAGTGATGTAGCAATTGAATTTTTTCTCTGGCTGTATGACATGTGGCGCCGTCTTGTTGAAACCACATGCCCTCCACATTCATTTCTTCAATTCTAGGCACGAAAAAACTGGTTATCATTTCACGATACCGAACACCATTGACTGTTTGCGCTTGACCTGCGTTTGAGCGACATCATCATGTACAGCTGCGACATTTTCGGTCGATCGACCGATCACTAACAGACCCAGTTTCGGCATATTTATCCATTAATCTCTTTACAGTTGACTCTTTTGGAGCATTATTGTGACCCCAAATTGATCGCAAATTTGCGAACTGTAGCCGCAAAACTTTCACCATTTTGGTAAAACAATTTCACTATGAGAATGCGTTGTTCATTCGTGTAGCGCTCCATTTTTACTAACCTCGTACCTTCTACTATCAAACAATGACACTTCGAATGGCGCCAAATTTAAATCTTGCGTTCTTGTTGGGACACCCTTTAGATAGATGAATAAATTCAGTAAAGTGCAATTTTGACACGCACACGAAGGGTTCCGTACGGACACTAGATAAATACTTTATTATTATTTAATATATAGTTTTGGAATTTTTTTCGTTTTTGGGATGTTTTCAGTTTTTGTGTATTTTAGTTTTTGGCGTTTTTTTTTTTGCTTTTTTTTGGCGTGTTTTGGGTTTTGGCAATTTTTTTTAGTTTTACATTTTTTTAGTTTAGGCGTTTTTTTCGTTTCGGAGATTTTTTTCGGTATTTGGCGTTTTTTTAATTTTTGGCGAATTTTTTCATTTTGGCGATTTTTTCGGTTTTTGGCGATTTATTTGTTTTAGATTTTTATTTTAATTTGGCGCCTTTTACATTTTGGCGTTTTTCTTGGTTTTGACGATTTTATTCGGTTTGGGAATTTTATAAATTTGGGATTTTTTAGTTTTACCGTTTTTTCCAAGATACAGCATGTACATATCTGATGTATTAACTGATGGAACACTCTTTAATTAAAATTTTTTACATTTTAGTGTAAATTGTTGTAGTCTGCATAAAAATACACTAACTTTACAAAATAAAAAAAGTCAAAATATTATTTATTTCTTAAAAATTTTTTATCAGTTAATGTAATTTACACAACTTGCTGTATCACTCTTAAAATTTTCAAAAGCGCAAAAACTAAAAAATTCCAAAATTAAAAAATTCCAAAACGAAAAAATCGTCAAAATGAAAAATATCACCAAAACTAAAAAACAATTTTAAGACGTAACAATGTTGCCACATTAAAATTTTCATATACTCATTGTGAATACCCTAAATATATGTAATTAATAAATTTACTTTTGGTTTTTTTCTTTCCACATGTTGCCTTCTTCATGCAGTAATTTTTTTTACGTCTTTGCCAGTTTTATTATTATAATTTTTTAGTTGTTGTAGCATTGCATATACTTTATACATTTACTTTCCACTTGTTGTTGGTGGAATTATGTCATAAAACAAGCAGAAATTAAAGTAAGAGCCTGAAAGATTAACTAAAATCATTGCAATACTTAATTAAATTTCACTACTCATTTTTAGCTCACAACTGTCAAAAAAAAATTTTTCCTCTTAAACTTAATGATACAGCAGCATTCACTCAATAAAAGGACAAACACAAACCTAAGGCAGCTGGCAAAACGCTCAAGTGACATATATTGTCAAGCCAATAGAATAAAATAATACTGTGGTGCAAGGGAAAATACTCAAGCTAAATGAAATGAAATAATATTAACTCGCAAACAGCAACACATTACAACAGGAACTAACTTGGATAAAATTCAACGTAAGGAAAAGCAGCCAAGGAAGTAATATTGTTATACGTTTATTGAAGATGTTATTGATGTTCTTGCGCCAACACTTCAATGTACGCATTTGAGCGTAACATTAAGTATGACACGTACGTATGTGGTGGCATAAAATAAAATTCAAGCAAGAGTAAAAAGTAAAAGGGCCGGACGGACCTAAATGGCATCAAACAATGTAACAAATATTTTTTGGTGATACTCTTTGAGCCGTTGCTGGCTCAAGACACTAAAATTTTTATTACCACATACATAAATATATGCACGTATAACACATATCAAATGAAAAATATATTTAATTTAAAATTCATATCTAATATAAGAAAAAAAAAACACGCAAAAACAATATAAATTCCATACACCAAAGGATTTGAGGGAAATATATTAGAGGTTTCTTTCCAGCCATCCATCATCTTACAGTTTGTTGTCTGACTCTTGGTGGTGTTTGATAGTGAAAAGTGTGATTTGTTTGCAACAACCTGATGGTTTCATACTTCATGTGACTGCTGTTGTAAAGGGTGTTTTTTATTGAGGTATAGAACTTTAAGTTGGCATCACTTTTTTAACTGGCGGCCATTTTGTCAGCTGTCAAGTGATTAATATTTAGTTTGGTTTGCCATTTCATCATGAACAGGTTGACAAAAGAACAACGCTTGCAAATCGTGCAAATTTATTTCGAAAATAATGGTTCAGTTCGCAAAGTTTACCGCAAGCTCCGTCCGTTTTATGGTCGACATAATCGTCCATCAGAGCAATTAATTCGGTTAACCATGGATCGTTTTCGCACTACGTTTACTCTATGTGATAATACGCATCCGCAGAGACGTCGAACAGTGCGCACCGAAGAAACAATTGCCGCTGTAGAGCAAAGTGTTGAAGAGGACCCGAATGAATCGATTCGCCACCGTGCACAGCAATTGGAGCCGACTAACCGACTATTTTGTTCCCGAATTGGATGGCATGAATGTGGATGAGTTGTGGTTCCAACAAGACGGCGCTACATGCCACACAGCGCACGTCACAATCGATTTATTGAAGGAAACATTCGATGAGCGCATAATTTCGCGGAATGGACCTGTCAATTGGCCACCAAGATCGTGTGATTTGACACCATTGGATTATTTTCTTTGGGGATATGTGAAGTCGCTCGTCTACGCCAACAAACCAGAAACGTTAGGGGACTTGGAAGCCAACATTCGTGGCTTTATTGCCAACATACGGCCCCATATGCTCGAAAAAGTGGTTGAAAATTGGACCTGTAGAATTTGCTTTATTCGAGCCAGCAGCGGCGGCCACATGCCCGAAATCATATTTAAACAATAATGGCATAAAATTATCCTTCCAATAAAACTAAATTGATGGACATTAAAACGATTTTCTTGTGTTTTATTTCAATTCAAAGTTCCATACCTCTTAAAAAAACACCCTATATATGTATCATCAAATCAAAACTAAGAACACTCTAACAAAATAAAAAATATTAAAACAAAAAAATAGGAAAGGAAATTGTTTTGTATATGTGTGTTTTTTCGGCGTATCTATTGTAGTTCGCATACGTCAAATACACCAACATATTATCCTCAGATTTAACAATGAAACCTAAGAGCAAAGGAGCCAAAAAAAAACAAAACAAAGGCAACACACACAAAAAATGCACAAAAAGTCAAATAAAGATATACGAAAATAAAGTTAGAAAATAATAAAACAAAAATCATATTTGTTGGGTAGGGGAAACAGTTTAACAACTTTGTGTTGGTAACACTGCTTTATTTGACACTCGATTTAACAGCTGATAGTTGTTTTTAGGGTTCCGTTCACCAAAGGTGACAAGGAACCCTATTGTTTTCGCTACACTGTCCGTCTGTCCGTCACACGCTATTTTCTCAGGAACCGTAAGAGCTACGGACCTGAAATTTGGACAGAGTATGTAGAACCTTAGCCGCTCCAACAACAACAAATACATAATAATTAAAAATTAAAGAGTGTTCCAAAACAAGCAACGAAAATTGTTAAAATCCCGTGTAATATACATACAATTGTATGAACATATGTATATTGACACTTGAGATTTGTAAAATTAGTGTGTTTTTATATAGAATACAACAAGTAACACTAAAATTTAAAAAAATTTAAATTAAAGGGTGATCCATCAGTTAATGCAATTTTGACGATGTAATTTTGACAACTTGCTATATCTTGGAAACCGTAAGAGGCAATCTCTTGAAATTTTCAAAAACGGTGAAACTAAAAAATACGAAAATTATAAAATAGCCAAACCAAAAAAAAAAGATCGCCAAAAACCAAAAGAAATCGCTTAAACGAAAAAAAGCACCAAATTAAAAAAATTCTAGCACTTATAATAAGTCGGCAAAACCGAAAAAATCGCCAAAACTAAAAAACGCCAAAAACCAAAAAAATCGCCAAAGACGAAAAAAGCGCCAAAACTAAAAAAATCGCCCAAATGAAAAAAAAATCGCCAAAACTGAAGAAATCGCCTAAATAAAAAAATCGCCAAATGAAAAAAATCGCCAAAAATAAAAAACGCCAAAAACCGAAAGAATCGACAAAACGGAAAAAAGTGCCAAAACGCGAAAAAGCGCCAAAATGAAAAAAAAAATCGCCAAATTGCAATAACACAGAAAAATTGTCAAAACTTGAAAAAGGCGACAAAAATAAAAAATCCCCTAAATAAAAAAATCGCCAAAATGAAAAAATCGCCAAATTGAAAAAACGCCAAAAACAGAAAAAAATTGCCAAAATGCGAAAAAATCGGCAAAACTAAAAAATCGCCTATATGGAAAAACTCGCCAAAATTAAAAAAATCGCCAAAATGAAAAAACGCCAAAAACCGAAAAAATCGACAAAACAGAGAAAAAAAAGTGCCAAAACTAAAAAAGTGCCAAAAACCGAAAAAACCCAAAAACGAAAAAAAGCCAAAACTATTTATTATATAGGATAAAGTTCGTATTGAATTACAAATCTAGTATCCGTACGGAACCCTTCGTGTGCGGGTCAAAGTCGCACATCACTGAATTTATTTGTTTTGTTTATATTGCGATTTCATCATAGATAGACTTAGACGAGAGCTATGCTTGCGAATTGTAGAATTAGAATAACATTGTGCTTGAAACGCATTGTGCTTGGAGCAAGCGAGGCACTTCGCTTAATCAATCTTAATTCTTTTTAAGCAAGAGCTAAAAAAAATTGTTAACATCACTTAATTCAGGGCAATCGAATTAGGTTCACCCACCAGGTGATGGCTGACTGACCAAGGCCAGCGAAATGATTTTTTGCCTTATTAAATATGATCTACACAAATAAAAATTCTCATTCATTTTCTAAAAAAAAAAAACAATTGTACAGAGTGAATATCCATGCAGATGTGTATATGCAGCTGTGAATGTGTGTATGTGTATGTGTGTGTGTGCGTTCACATAGATGACAATTGCAATCAACTTTTGTTGCACGTACACATGCGACATGTCAAGTGAATTTAAAACCATTCGTGATATCAAGTACATGTTAAAATTTATATTCGTACATTCACACAAATCCAAGTAAAAACCGAAATGTGTATGCGTGTGTGTGTGACTGTGTGTATAAATTTTAAAATGTTTACATGCACACTGCCATGCTTTTCTTTTATGTGTAAATTTGTAAAAAAAAAAATGCATTACTTTTTCAAAAGTTTGAAAAACCATGAAACGCAATAGTCACTTGTATTAAATATAAACTCATGTTCAGCACGTGTGCATTTGTGTGTGTTTATGACTGAGTGCATGCATATGCATGCATGTACGTGCAAGTGTGTGCATTAGTAATGTCTGCTGCATATGCATTTAAGTAGAGCCTTTTTCTTCTTTTTTCGTATGAGAGTTTGTGTGGCAAGAATGTTGATGACGACGTTTAGGTTACCACCAGTCGTAGAAGTTGATGCCACAGCAAACACTAAAATTATGCCATAAAAGAATAAGTTGTATGTGTAAGAAATGTTTAGATAAAAAAAGGATACGCCATCTGTGTATGACACCATTGGGTGCTATTATTAAAACGTTCTTCCAACAACGAGCAGCAAACAAAGAAAAACTAAAACTTTGGCAATGTTATTTTGTGCTTCGAGACCGCTAAATGAATTTAAATAAGCAGCATATTTGGAAAGCATTTTCAAAATTAGTTCACGCCAAGTTAAAGAGGTGATTCAAATAATTTGCTTAATAATATTTAATAATTTTAGAGTTGACTGTACTTAAAGCATTTCCAAAAACATGCAAGCAACGTGAGCCTGCTGGCATAAGGACATTGAAAATTATTTAAGCTCATTATTTATTTCAGTGCATAATTGTTATTGTATTACTAAAATGAAAGTATCCTGGCACAAAATTAACTAAATCCTGTTTAATCAAATGTTTTATAAAACAAGGAGGAAAGGAACTCGAACAGAGATTATTAAACGCGTAACATTTGGTTTTAATGCCGGAATATTATAAAGAAAAATTTAAATATTTATTTTATTTATATTATGGCTGCGCTGTTAAGCACTGTGCTAAAACTTAGTCGTTTGCTCCTGGAATTTTGTAGTTGAAATTTATTATAAAACAGTTTTTCTTGAAGATTTTGTTATATTGTTTTTTAAAGTGAATGAAAAAGGGATAATACTTTGTTTTCCTACATATAAAGTGGATTCCAATCAAAAACTTAAGACGACATAATTTCAAATATAAACGAAGCATTGATTTCGGGTATGAACATAGCGATCGAAATAGACATGGACATATACATATGTACATAAATATAAAGATGGACAAGGACACAAAGATAAATACAGACATCGATAGAGCCACTTTAAACATAAACATTAACACAGAAATTGACATGCATAGAGACATGGACATAAAGATAAAGTTGGCCATGGACAAATATACATATAAATAGCGCCATGAATACAGACACAGCCAGACAGACACACTCATATTAACAGATATATATATATATATATATATATATATATATATATATACGAGGACATAAAAGCGAACATGGACACATAAAGATACACAGAGACATGAATATAATCACAACTATATGCATAGACATTAACACACGATCCGATCAAAAAAAGTACAAAAATATAAAGATGGATATGAGCATAACAATAATTAGAGACAAGGATATAGACAAAGACATAGACACTGAAATTAACATAGAAATTGTTATACATTTGAATATAGACACAGCCAGAGACATAGATATTAGCATGAACATTAACATAGAAATTGACATAGATAAATATATGCGCATAAAGATAAAGATGAACATGGCTATGCGATAGACATTGACATAAATATAAAGATGGGCATAGAAATATTTATTCAGACTGATTTTACCTGGCATATCTAAGTTGGTTATTTTACCAACAAAAAAAATTTTTAAATTAATTAAAGATTTTGGGCATTGCCCATGATGTCAACAAATTTTAAAATTTTGTTTTTATTTTGAATACAAGTGTGCGACAAAGGATAGGCCCTTTGTATCAAATAAATATACTTTGGTATTTCTTGTATTAAAAAACTACATAAAGATAGAGATGAACATGAACATTAATATAGATATAGACATGCACAGCTATAGACTCCGACAATAACATAAATTTAATATAGCAAATGGCATACATATGGACAAAGACAGTCACATGCAAATAAACATTAAGACTAAATTCAGTCATATGCTATGAGATTTTTATGAAATAAGTTGCACGAAACTCTTTTATTTATCATAAGGAGGCGTGGATAAATAAATCTAATGAAATAAGAGTTAAAAATAAAGCCTTTTATATCAATAAAAATTTCATAACCTAAATTTGGCGTAACATAATTATCGCTAAAGACCTTACTAACCTACATAGAGAAAAATATTGACAAAGACATATCTTGTCTTAAGCAATAAAAATCATGAGGAAATAGACTCACAAAAATTAAGCTCTAAACATCACCAATGAAACAGATCTAAATTTAAAAAAATAACTGATTGATGGGAACACCTTTATTCACTGTCCAAATTTAAATTTATTCTAAACTTTAGGAGATTCGCAATTACAAGATAATAAAACAGATTTACGCGAACATTTTTTTTCCTAACCAAAACACGTTTATCATCTACGAAAAAAAATATGGGAAAAGTGCAATCACTACAGAATAAATAAATAAAAAAATAAAATAGAATGCGTTGCAAACAACCAGCCATAAGTTCAAATTTAGCAGCAGTGACACACAGCCAACAATGTGGACACATACCTCGCCAACATATTGATGAAGATGTATAGAGACAGCGCGAGAGAGAGAGAGAGAGGGAGAGAGAAAAGCAGAGTTTAGTTGAATGTTTATGGTTTATTTTGTAATCAGGGTGACCGATGACATTTTTCAAAAAGTGGCACCAAATAGGGGATGTATCAAAAAAAAGGGGCAAAATTAAAAAAACGAGAAAACTGCATTAAACTTTTTATTTTTAATGTATTTTCATATAACTTACCCTAAATAAAGGGGTTCAAAAAGTGGCAAGGCAGTCGAAAAAGGGGAAACGCAGTCGAAAAAGTGGCAAATTGCCACTTTAGTCGGTCAAACGGTCACGCTGTTTGTAATGATTCGAGTTTTTTAACAACTGTTGGGTTTTTTCTATTGTTTTAGTTTTACGCTGCTTTTTACGTGTTTCGTTGTTATTTTAACATGGTTATTGTCTTGTTGAATTATTATCATCAACCTCATTCATCTTTCGAATACGAATAACGACTGCAACTTGACTCATTGCCAGCAGACAGTCCGAGCGACTAATAACTGCTGACTTTTTTTGTAGTTTAGTTGGCTTAAAAAAAAACATGCACTGCCTTCCCTGCTTTTCGCTTTATCTTTCAAACTGGCGTGTGGCTTTTTAGCAAAGGTTGGCGTTAGTTTGTTTGGTGTGTGCACGGTATAAATGACTGAATGAAATAAACAGTTGACATTGATGGCAATGAAGATGAAGATGTGCATCAGCAGCAGTTTTTCTGTTAAAAAAAACTGACGATAATGCCACTAGCGATAATGTTTCTTGTTGTTACAACTAGCTGTATGTATTAGCATTGCATTTGTTGCAGTTGTTGTTAGTTTTTATTGTTGCAGTCATGCCAACCAACCTCAACCTCTTTTGATGACGACAGACACTTGCACAAACTGGTTACAACTAAACAGCAGATTTGCGTTGTAATATTTTGTACACGCTTTTTTTTTTTTTGTTACTTCTCATTGTCAGATATAAAATAAATGCTGCAGATTACTTGTCTTTTTTTTTTTTTGGTTTCGTTATTATTTTCATGATAATTTGCATTACTAACAACTATTCTACAAATACAATACTAAAATAAGGTGCAAACTTTTTTAGGTTTCCGTACACAAAAGGTGAAAAGGAATCCTATTGGTAATGCACAGGCCGTAAGAGGTACGGAACTGCAACTTTTACAGAATATGTAAAACTTTGACTTCTACAACAAATATATGACAGTTAAAAATTGTAGGGTGTTGAAATACTAATGTTATATACGGACAAATATATCGAGCCATAACCGCTAAAATAGATTAAGCGACACATTTTTTCGAAAATTATGTCGCTTAAGCTTTTTTTTTAGGTTATGACACGATATATAGCCACTTGAATTTTTCAAAGTTATTGTATTTTTAAGCAGACTACACCAATTAACACTGAAATTTAAAAAATCAAAATTAAAGGGTATTCTATGTATTTTAACAACTTGCTATATCTTGGAAACCGTAAGAGGCAAACTTTTGAAATTTTCAAAAACGATAAAACTATAAAATCTTAAAAGTAAAAAAAAAAACGCAGAAAAGAAAATCGTCAAAATGAAAAAAGCGCTCAAATGAAAAGAACCACCAAAAATAAAATATATCGTTAAAATTAAAAAAAAAGTCACCAAAAGTAAAAAGGTCGACATAAATATAAAAAAAAATCGCTAAAGCCTGTTACTCTGTTCAATGTTGTGAAAAATTTTCAGCACCATTGATTATTTCGCGTGAAAAATTTGACATGTACTAAATGTAGCCCAACTCGCGGTTTTTTTTTATAAATTTCTCGCTTTTAATGCTTGAAAGTATGCAACATTGTTAAAATTCCGTGCGAAAAAAGCACTGCTCATGTTGTTTCGCAGCTAAAGTAAAATGATGCCAGACTAATTTTGCATGGAAATACATGATTTTAAGTGCTTTTCACAACAAGAACAGAGCACTACTTTTGCGAATTTATTTCGCAAATATTTCATACCAAATACTTTTATATGTAGTTTGACAGCATTTCGCACGAAATTGTGAACAGAGTACAAGGCTTAACACTAAAAAAATCCGAACAAGATCGACAAAAACCGAAAAATTGCAAAAACGAAAAAAGCGCCAAAACTAAAAAAAAAACGCTCAAATTAAAAAACAGCCGAGCCAAATCGACAATAAAAATAAATAAAAAAAAATCGCCAAAACGAAAAAAGCGCTAAAACTAAAAAAATCACCAAAACTAAAAAAAAATTCCATAAACCGAAAAAAGCGCTAAAACTAAAAAAACACTAAAATTAATAAACAACAACAAAATCGCCAAAAAAAAAACGAACTAATTGCAATACCAAAAAAAGCACCAAAGCTTAAAAAAATCGTATAAACTAAAAAATTTCCAAAAACCTAAAAAAGCGCTAAAACTAAAAAAATTGCTGAAACTTAAAAAAAAACACTAAAATTAATAAACAACATAACAAAATCGCAAATAAACGAAAAAATTGCCATAACAAAAAAAAAAGCACCAAAACTTAAAAAAATCGCCAAAAGTAAAAAAATCCAAAAAAAAAAATCACTAAAACCAAAAAAAACGCAAAAACAAAAAAAAATTATAAATGCCTACTTCAGTAGTGCGATTCAGTAACTTTTAACGATCCGACTATCATAATTTTTGTTGCTTGCAATAATGATTGTGTGGTTATGAAACTTCTTTTCATCGATACTACGCAGCTGATATTTTCTGTTGGTTTTCGACGATAAAATTAATAGCACATAAATTATTGTCGTTTAAATAACGACCCAGCTGACACTAACCTACATCGAACATCGTTAAAAATGTTGTGGAATAGCAAATTCGATAAATTTTCGTTATAATTATTTTAACGATGCCATTATCGTTAAAAAAAAAAGTTAGTGAATCGCACTAGTGGTAAGATGTTCGGTTATATAGTCAAATGTTCGTATAGTATTACACACATATGTACATTCGTGGTGTCCGTACAAAACTTTTCTGAATTTATTTTAATCGCTAATGTCATATCCACGTCAATACGATTGTCCTTCTCCTTGTCCTTGCTTCTAAAAAAAATCTATAATGGTAATTTTAATTTTTAATTTCTCTGTAGAAGCTTTTTCTGCTTCAATGTCTATTTTCATATCCCTGCTTACATCTGCTTTGCTATCATGTTCATATCAATTTCAATGTACACATTATAGCATCTTTGTTTAATTTGACTATTTTTAAAAACACAATTTTTGCCTTTAAATTTGAATTTCTATTTTAATGTTACTACATAGTCAGTCAGTTATACTGCAGTAAATGTTAGTCTGTCAATTGTTTTTTGGTAGATTTTTATTTCTGTTTGCTATTTCAAAAGAGAGACACTTATGCAAAACCAGTCGTTTCCAAGGTTATTATGCTTTCAAATGATGATTGACATTTTGGTTTTGTTTTCTATCTCTATTTTATGTATCAAATTGGTAACAGAAGAAGAATAACAAAAATCATTATTAGAACTCAGTTGAATTTCCGCAGAAATGATTTTGAAATATCCTGCAATATTTTATAATTTTTTTTTAGAAATTGACTAGAATAAAATTTACAATTATAAAAGTCAAATAAACTTGAAATGCTTGAAACTTGAACAACTTGTGCTGTTCTTAGAAACTTTATTTTTTTGGCATTTAATTAATGAAATCAAATTTTAGCAAAAAAAAAAAAAAAAAAATTATAAAATGGAACAAGAATAAAGAATAAAATTTTGTAGGAAATTAAAATTTGGTACAAATAAAATTCTAACAAGACAAGTAACTGTACTGAGAAAACTAAATGCAATGAAATCATCCACTTTAGCAAATTTGATACGCGTTTTCATTTTATTTCTCTAAGAGCTTAAAAAGCACTTGCTATTTATTTTAAATTTATTTGCTAAAAAATTATGCAAAAATTTTAAAAACTTCCATTTTCTTTTAAGTTTAATTTATGAATGATAAGAACATAAATTTCAACTTTTTGTTCCCCAAAAGAAACATTTCACTGACTACGAATATGATGATGTCTACAGTTCTAAAAAAATATATATTTATACATATGTATGTGTGTACATTGAAAATTAAATGAAAAATACTCCCACAGCAACAGATACAATTGACTCTCCATCTCAGTCCACAAAATTGTATATTTCTTCCTTTACTCGGAAGATTCAACAAGAAAAACAAACAAACAAATCTGATCATAAAATATCCATAAATATAAACTTTTGTACAATTTTTTTTTTCGTTTATATATAAAAATGGGGAAAATGCGAGTAAATAAACAAGTAATGGACACAGTTCTTCAAGTTTTTTCTATTATAAGCAAGCAAAAATAATGACAGACTGTAGCAAAAATTTATTTGATAAAGGACGAAATGAACTTCAAGTTTATTTTTCATGTGAACTTTTATTAAACAAGTTTTCATTAGATTTTAATTTTTTTAGAATTTTTCTTTACCCTGTACTATTCACAATTGCTATTATATCTAAATATATTTTTATTTTTTTTACTTTGCAATTGAAAATGCTAATGGATATTTTGTGTTATTTAATGAAAAATGACAGCAAAAGCAAATACTCGTATTAAACAAATAGCAAAAGTTGAATTTTATGGATCAATATTGGAAGAGCAAAGTTTGTCTCTAAGTCCAAGGACAGAAGCATTTAAGTATACAATGGGCTCAGTAAAGGTGAGGGTAGACAAGAAGCTTTTAAGCGTTCTATAGCTGACAGTTCGAAATACGCCCTTTATCAAAGGTGCAAACGTCTGGAATTCGAAAAAAATATCTTTGTTTTAAACAAAACAGGAGAGAAAAAATATGCTAATATTTATCACAAAAACTACTCACACGAATCCCTGTTTTTTTTTTAAAGGAAAAATAACGATTCGCCTTATCTTTGGCGAAGCCTGTCCACCAGACAAGATCGGCGGCAGTTTTACTGCCGGCACATGAAAATGTTGTCGTTGATAGAAGTCACCGTGTAAACACGTTGCCGTTGGTAGTATTCTAGAGTTAAATCAATGACAACGTATGCCCACGGCGATCCATAGCCAACAGCATGTCGCCACGCCAACAAGCTTGATTGCAAATTTTCAATGTCAACAGTTCAACATACACGTGCCACACAGCTCATACCATATTAAACATTATTCACGAGAAATTTTAAGGACTGTAAATCGCACGTGGAGTTTTTTTTAAGTCGTAGTTGTATGCGACTAAGAAACAAAACACTTCGGCACTCAAAGCTAACATAAACCACACCGATGCATAGGTACGGTGACCATAATTTTCAAATCAAAATACAGAACAAGGAAATATTTAACAAACAGCAACTAAAGGACAAACAACCTTACAGACATATTAAACATATTCAATTGCATGGATTTATAAAATTTTTATTTTTTTTTTGAGAAAGGCAAAATTAACAAACAAAATTCAAAAAGTAACATAACAATACAATCGCATAAGATAATCTACATATTTATGTATTCACATATATGTATGTATGTATGTATATCAGGCGGTCAACTCTGTAATTCGAAATGAAAGAAAATGCTTTCGAATTTACACGTTGTAGGCATACAAATTCGAAAGTATTTTCTTTCGTTTCGAATTACACAGTAGAACCCCAGTACAAAAATTAATAGCTACATACATACATACATTTTGATATTTTTATATGGAATAAATTTGTTTTACCAAGTGTTGATTTCCTTTTAAATGTTCTTTAAACTCAATACAATTTAAATCATAGTTTAATTTAGTGATTAAAAACGGTTTGATGGTATCTATATTCATTTAGGTTTATTCACTGGTCCTTATATTATTTAAAACAGAAAATACTCTTTGTGTTGGGGCATTGGAACCAGATAAAAATAAACTGAACTCGACAACTTTCAACTTATTTTGAAAGTTATGTCTCTTCATTTAAAATGTTAAAACATTTTTAATTACCGCTCTTCTGCAGATTTTTGATTCTCATTATATTCCTTTAATTTTTCTAAGGAGGTATATCTTTTTTTTAACAGCAATAGGCAAAAATATTTCCTCTCTACGTTGTGGGATTTTAAACTCAAGTTCATTAATAATAGGAGAGACCTCAGTCATACATATTTTTGAGACTCAATCTGCGTTATATTTATAATCATGAAATAAAGTAGCTTGACAATGAACGAAGAAAAGTCAGGCTCCTGAAGCGGGATCGTCAAAAATAAGATTTAAAACATAAGATGTCACTAACAGAGACAAATTTCATATTCACGCTCTCAAGGGGAAAAAATTAAGGAAACGAAACTCATGATGTTTCTGTATTTTTATAAAAAACAGTATTGTTACAGAAACTGCGTTAAATTTTTAAATGCAGTTTGAGTTATGAAAATACAGAACAAATACTGAACAGTAAATAAAATACAGAACATTTCAACGTTATTTCCTAATGAATAATTTATACAGAACACGACGCTCAAATACATTACTGTTCTGTATAATACAGAACGGATGGTCACCGTATGCATAGGTCAAATTCAGCCAGGGTCAGGGTAAATTCGACATTTGGCATGCGCGCCACTCAACGAGAATGCGGCAAAGATTTGCATGACTTTATATATGCACGAAGACATAATTAACATTATACTCAAATCTAAAATTATCTCGGAGAAATAAAGGGTGTTTTTTATTGACGTATAGAACTTTAAGTTGGCATCACTTTTTTAATTGGCGGCCATTTTGTCAGCTGCCAAGTGATTAATATTTAGTTTGGTTTGCCATTTCATCATGAACAGGTTGACAAAATGAACAGAAAGACAAAAAAATCGTGCAAATTTATTTCGAAAATAATGGTTCAGTTCGCGAAGTTTACCGCAAGCTCCGTCCATTTTATGGTCGACATAATCGTCCATCAGAGCAATTAATTCGGTTAACCATGGATCGTTTTCGCACTACGTTTACTCTATGTGATAATACGCATCCGCAGAGACGTCGAACAGTGCGCACCGAAGAAACAATTGTCGCTGTAGAGCAAAGTGTTGAAGAGGACCCGAATGAATCGATTCGCCACCGTGCACAGCAATTGGAGCCGAGTAACCGACTATTTTGTTCCCGAATTGGATGGCATGAATGTGGATGAGTTGTGGTTCCAACAAGACGGCGCTACATGCCACACAGCGCACGTCACAATCGATTTATTGAAGGAAACATTCGATGAGCGCATAATTTCGCGAAATGGACCTGTCAATTGGCCACCAAGATCGTGTGATTTGACACCATTGGATTATTTTCTTTGGGGATATGTGAAGTCGCTCGTCTACGCCAACAAACCAGAAACGTTAGGGGACTTGGAAGCCAACATTCGTGGCGTTATTGCCAACATACGGCCCCATATGCTCGAAAAAGTGGTTGAAAATTGGACCTGTAGAATTGGCTTTATTCGAGCCAGCCGCGGCCGCCACATGCCCGAAATCATATTTAAACATTAATGGCATAAAATTATCCTTCCAATAAAGCCAAATTGATGGACATTAAAACGATTTTCTTGTGTTTTATTTCAATTCGAAGTTCTATACCTCTAAAAAACACCCTATAGTATAGAAAGATGAAAAAAAATTACTAATTTTTAGTAGTTAAAATTACTAAAAATTATTTAGTACTAATTTTTAGTAATTTTTTTTCATCTTTTTTTCATCTTTCGAAATATATTTAGAGGGAAAGTTTACAACCAAATTTTTACTGTCATATTCATAGAAAATTTTTGATTTACAAAAGGTTTACAAAACAGAGTTTGTATAAAAATTTGTTTTTTAAACTTTTTGTAATTAAAAATTATTTTTTGTTTTGAATAACATTTTAATTAAATAATTTTAAAATATTTGGTTTAGTGCTAAAAATTAAGCGCACCACTAAATGTTGTACATGTAGTAGATATAAACACTTTAAATTATCAAAAAAAATTATTTTTTTTTTCAATATAAATGGTACTAAAAATTAGTATTAAAAGTAATACTAAAACTAAAAAAGTTTTCCAATATTTAGCACTTAAATATCTGCAATAGTTTTAAAAAAAGTTAACTAATAAACGCTTAATGTTAAGACTCTTAATTGGAAAATTCTTAAATAATGGTTGCTAGTTTTAAGCTGAAAAAAATTGTGCTAAAAATATTAAAACGAAGAAGTAAAGTACCACAAAAGTCACAACTTTTTATCAGAACTGTTTTATACTAAAAACTTTTGATATTTAATATTTAAAAATTTATTTTTAAATTTAATCAGTGAAAATATACGCTGTTGGAAAATCAATAGTCGACTACAAAAATAGTTAACTCATAGTTAACTTTTCTTAGACTGACCTAAAAGCTAACTACAATATCATCCAGAACTGACCCGAAATCAATTCTTAATTTTAGTACGTAATCTGATTTGGTGAGAGCCAACAAATTTACTCTCAGCTACTTTGAAACTCATTTCACTTTTATATTAATTAACATTTTGTTGTGTTATTATTTTAAATGGTACCTTAGCTGGGTGGTATCGAGTTTGACTATACAACGTGTGATACATAATTCGAAATCCAGCAACATTTTTTGCAAATTTGCTGACTACCAAGTGACTTAAATAAAGTCAACTTTAAGTTAGTTGAAAAGTAGTGCAGAGTGGAAAAATTGACTACTGTCGTTAGTTTAACCACGGGCGTTAGTTAACTATAGGCTGTGAATTTGTACCTAAAAAACTTTACACAGACGACTCTGGTTAAGTTAAATGAAAAAAGCGTTCTAAACACAAAATAACATTGAAAGTAAATTAATCATTTAATCGACTGGCCAAGCACAAATGTGCTTACAAACACAGTCAAGCAAAATTCAGACACCTACAGGCGCAACATGTGCCGACATAATATGTAAAACCAATTGACCAAATTGGCAGACAGACAAACAAACAGACAGACAAATATACTAAATAAATAGTACACATGGATGGTCAACCAGGCAGTGTTAGTATTTAAGAGTATGTGTGTGTGTGTGTGTGTGTGTGTGTGTGTGTGTGCGTGTCTACATTTATATCGGTCTTATCCTTATTATGTTTGCAAAATGCATACAATATTTAGTAAACAACTTAATTTTACAATACATTTAAACATTTAGAATTTCTAGCACTTTTCATCTTTGTAGGTGTGTGTGTGTCACATACACATACATCCTCACACACAGAGAAAACGCCTGTAAGTAGGCCTCAATAGTGCCACAACAGTTATGTAAGTGAGTAAGTAAACATGCTTATGTTTACAAGTGTTTGCTTGCCAGTTTAACTGTTTCTACGACAGTGTAAATGTGTGCATGTGTGTGTGTGTGTTTAATAGTAAAATATTTGTGGTCAATACTTACATTCTCCAACTTGGCTACAGTCTCATACATCGTCATATTGTTGACTTTGCCATACTGTACAATAAAATCGATATCGGCATTTGTTGTGGCTTGTCCAGAAGTTGATAATGAAGATGACGATGGTGTTGTTGTTTTATCGACTGTTGCTGTTGTCCCCGTTGTTTCTATTGTTGCTGTTGTTTCATTGTCTATATCCGGTTGTGACCAAACTAAACTTATTGAAGTGTTTGTTACCATGGTCGCATGCAGATCCTCAGCTGGGCCGGGTATGCTGACGGTACCTTAAAAATATATTTAGAAAAAGAAAATGTAAAATCGATAATCTCATAATCTAAGTCTTGAATAAATGTATAAATGGGAAAGCTTTTCATGCTACATATATAAAGCTGTTCAAAATAAATATTTGTCTATGTTCTGTCTTACGAGTCGTTTGCACATATTTTCTTGTAAGTTCGGATGTTAAGTTGAAATTTAGAAAATACACATTAATAGTATCAACAACAGACTGACGGTTTCAAATTTTTGGATTTTCTCACAAAATTTTTAAATCAATTTCGAAATTTTTTTCGAATTTTTTAATTTGTATTTTTTAAATTTAAATAGTTGTATCATGTGTTTTAACATACGAATTCACTAAAAAAAATTTAAATAATTCGGAAACCAGAACACAGATGATTTTTTCTTTATGGGAGGTGCCACATCCACACATCCAAGCTGTTGTATGACAACACACATTACAAAAAGATTTAATCGCTTAATATCAAATGGTAGTTGCTACTTTTTAAGATATTTTCTTTAGAACTGTTCATAAAATCAATTAAAAACGCATAAATCTTAAATATTTTAACGTATTAGTTTCTAGAATTTTTCAAAATAAATATTTACTATATATGAGAAGTGTCATGCCCGCTTGTGTCCACTGCTTAATAGCCTTTCAAAGTGTTATAAAAAGACTTACTCACAAAAAATTTCGAGTCTTTAGCTGCTTTAGTCCCAAAAATATTCTAAAATAAAAATATGTTATATATGGGAAGTGCCGCCCCCACTTAAAATATTTAAGAAATATATAGCCTATTTATTGATCCTTCCAGACCATCACTAATATATAGTGCCATAACCGCCAAAAAAAAAGCTTAAGCGACATAATTTTCGAACTAAATTTTTTTTACCAAAATCGATTATTTGCGATCGTATAGTCGAGTTTCGTCAAAAAAAAACGAAGTGCAAAAATATTTGTCGCTTAAGCTATTTTTAGCAAGTCTTTCACTTTTTTAAAAGGCCTTAGCTTTCAAACATACAGGGACAAGGAGACATTCACTTTGGTATATGGGGCATTCCACACCAAATTCGAGGGCTAGAAAAAATTTTTGGATTTTCAAATACATATGTATATTAAAAATAGTAGTTATGGAAACCCTTTACCGGACCAGTCTTAATATTTTTTTTTTAATTTTTTATTTAAAATTAAAAAAAATCGAAGGAAACATGATTTTAAATTTAAAGTCTAAAAATCTTAATAAAACATACTTGGAATCTTTTTTCTTCGTTTTCTTTTTGTAAAAAAAAAACATCTGAAAACGAAAATTTCACAAATTTTTTAAATTAAAAATTTTGAAAAAAAAAATTGAAAGAAACACTGATTAATTTAAAGTCCAAAAATCCTAACTAAAACACATTTTCTTTTTATAAAAAAAAATTAAAAAACAAAAATTTTAATTTGCACAAAAAACTAAAAAGATTAATTTTTCAAAATTTAATATACAATGAAACCTCTCATAACACATCACTCACCGTCGCGGTGTTTTTGTCCGATTATTAGAAGTGTCCGCTTATGAGAGAGTTACACATTTTTTGGTAGTTTATTTTAGTTGAAACTTATATTAAGAGTAGACTGCTTTAAAATATATATATATATATATATATATATATATATATATATATATGCGTTATTTCAGCTGTTGGATTTCAAAATGACTTTCAATGTTTTTATTTGTTGGAATGCAACAAAGTCGTCTGTAGAAAAATGCTTCGAACGGTCAATTTGTATAAGCAATGTAGCTATATGAATTGCTAAAATACACAAGCAATTTTACATTTTCGCAATTTCACGCACCGTAAAATTTTCTTTTTCAAACCCGTTTAAAATTTTAATATTTTTTTTTCTTTAATTGATAAAAACAATTTTTTTCCTGTACCAATTTGGGACACGAGCTAAGCAAAGGACTTCATCATATAAACAACAATTTCTTTTCCGTCTTCAACACATCAGTATTTATATTTGCGTTAACCAGGGAATCACCAATATTATTGACAATATAATACAAATATGAATCAGAGTTGAATAAAGAAAGACTTAATATTTAAATGCAAATCTTATTGCCATGTTTCGCCGCTTCTGTTTAAAACAATATTATAAAAAATTTAGTGTCCTCATCGGGTTATTAGAGTGTCCGGTTATGGGAATACATTTGGTATGAAAAAACTAATGAACGTGTTGGATGAACAAAACCTGTCCGGTTATTAGAGGTGTCCGTTTATACGAGGTGTCTGTTATGAGAGGTTTCACTGTATTTTAAATGAGTAATCAAAAAAAATCTCAAAAATTTACCAGAAAGACTCTTTTGAAAGGTACTAAAAAACATCACAAAATTATTGAAATCAAAAATATTCTAATCTTTCGATTGGGCGTGGAATGCGCCATATGCATGTTTAAAGATTTTTTTTTAATTCAAACTCAATTTTGCTCTTAACAATTTGAAAAAGAAAGAATTTAATTAACTTGCCTCAAAAGCTCTTATATTTTACTTAAACGACTACCAGTTAATGGTACTGTATGTATTCTTTTAATTTTTTCAATAGAGATTTCATTTTATCTTTTAATTTACTTCATTTTGCTTATGTCACATGTCCAAACATGTCTAATACACAACTTTCCTAATGTCTCTCTCCCTCTCTCTGACACATTATTTGTAACAAATTAAATTAAATTCCTTAAAAACTCACCTTCTTCGAAACATTGTAGAATATTGCCGGCATACGATAGGCAATCGGTGCTGACATTGGAGGTGGTGCCGGTTGACAAGGAGGTGGTATGATGCACGGGCAGGACACCACGGCACAAGGACATGCAGGCCGGAATAACTCCTCTGCGTACACAACAGGGTGTATGGTCTCTGCCACCGGCAGCGCAGCGAGCAATAACAGCTAAAGAGTTGAGGGGAAGGGGATGGTAAAGTAGAAAAAATAAATTAGAAATATTTAGAAGGAAATTTAAAATAAAAAAAATGCATTTAGTTTTATTGACAGCCAGCAAGAATGATGCAAGTTAGCCAGCAAACTCCAAAACTGGCTGCATAATACGAAACACTTTCAAACTCTGATCACATATGCATTTGTTGCTTAATACACATGCATATCGTGTTGCATATAAATCTTATTTAAAGTCTTTTAATTCTTTTTTTTCTTTCAATATTTTGAGTTGTATATTGCGTACCAGAGTGAGAAAAAAAAATTACACACAAACGAGCAGAAGTAGTGTTGTGCTAACAAAAAAAAAAACTATACTTACACATTTGTGCCCTGCACGCTGGTCCTAGTTTTTCAATGTCCGACAAACGTATGTTGTACGTACACAATGGTATACATTGTGGCAATAGTCCGGATGCTTGGCAGCATGTACTCATGTTATATTTGGTTTCGTTCTCATCCTCCAGGTCAGCGGGTAAAGTGCGTATAATGAGGCGAGGTGAGGGTTCACTTTTGCCGTATGCATTTATGGAAACCACATAAAACTCATAGTAGACTTCGGGCTCTAATCCTTCCAATACAAGTGGTGGATTTTTCTAGTTATTTTAATTTTTTTTTAGATTTTGCAGCACCAGCACAGCACAAGTTGTAAATTTTCAAAAATGTTAAGAAGCCGGTCGGTGGGTGTGGGTTAAATGAAGAAGAAGAAAAACAAGAAACAAGAAAAATAAATGTTTAAATGTAGTTTAGTTTATTATTAAGTATTTATGTTAAAATTAAGGTTATATGTGTGTACATATGTACATATAAAGGAAACCGGAAGGCAGACAACATAAGGAAATAAAACATCATGATAAAAATTTGAATTATAGTCTCAAGTGCCTCAGAATAAAATATTTATTAGCAAAGAAAATTTAATTTATTAAGTTTAAAGGACTTTTGGCAAAAATTTACATATTCAGGGATATCATGAATAAAATTCCACGTGAAATTTTTCCCGGGTAAGAACTCCAACTAATAGCAAGTAATTGGGAAAACGAAAAATTCTAATTGGAAAAAGGGAGAAATTTCACTCGGAATTTTATTCATAATATGCCAGATTAATTTTTAGGACAGCATCTTAAATAAATCAAACTTTTAGGAGAAGCTTGGTGTTATTAGCAAAAATAAATACTGAAGTGCCTAAATTAACATTAAATATTATTATTTTATTAATATAATATAAAGCAGAAATCTACATCAACTGACACCACACACAGTGGACCAAACACAAAAGAACGCTGATGATGAAGGTTTAGTGGCCTTCGAAAACGGCTGGCTGTTCCGTTCAACTATGTGTTGTTAGTCAGAATATTTACAATAGACTTTGGTGTTATTTGTTCATTAATAATTATCACATGTAATTTGGCTTAAAAAGCGATACGAACTTTAGCCCGTTCAAATCAAAAATATTATTATTTTAATTTTACGGCCCTATGCTTCTTGTAGGAGTTAAAAGGAACAAATATATATGTATATATATATATATATATATATATATATATATGTATCATAGCTGTAATAAGTGAATGGAATGAAAAATAAAAATATTTTTATTTCAGTTATAGTTTTTATCATGGTGTAATTATACAGGTGACTGCGTAAGGACTTGTTATACAAAAATACAGCAACCATAGCTGTGTAAAGAACCGAAGAATGTCAAAAGCACAAAAATAATTGTACTAAAACCAAAACAAAATCGAAGTTTTTGACATTCGTCAGCTACAAAGCACATAGAGCAAAAAATTATCAGCTGAAGTAGCGCTGCCACCTAGTTAGATACACCTTGGTTTTTATTTTAAATTGAAAATAATAAAAATTCAAACAATTATTTGTTATGTAAAAATTCAAAACAATTTATTTATTTTAAAACGATTGAAATTTTTTAAATTTATACATTGCTCAAATCAATTTTTTAGGGCCATTTTCACAACTTGCCTGTAGTTAAAGGTAGGCTTTTGTCTGCCCGATAAATATCTTTCCATCATTGCAACTTGAATTTTTTATTGCTATTACTATCAATAATAATAATATTTAATATGTACAAAAATAATAAATGAAGGTTTTGTAATGCAAAGCCATTTATCGAGTAGACAAAATCCTGCCTTTAGCTAAAGGCAAGTTGTGAAAATTGCCCTTATAGAGTATTAAATCCATTTACAATATTCGAAATTCAATTTTGTTCGTGTTTTTAAAACAAAAGAAAATTTATTGAATTTAAATATTCAAAATTTGAATAAAATTCATTCCAATATTATTTGACTACGAAAAAATCAAATAGTTTTTCTCAGAATTCAATTTGAAAAACAAACAATAAATTATTTCTTGAATAGAAACTATTTCTGAAAAATAAAAAGAAATATTTATTAGACTTAAAAATATATAACAACCATTTATGATATATTTAGGTCAGAGAGTTCTATAGTTGAACTTTTTTTTTAAACGGACTCAGCAATGAAAAAGAGCATTTTTTGTGCGAACGCGTTTTTCTTATCTCTTTTCTTACTACTGAGTTTCTGGTATTCATTATATTTTTCACTATGAAATTTCCTTAGGTGTAAAATAAAATTTTAATTTCATTTACAGCTAGCACATAATGATTTCGCGCAAGTTTTACAAAAACCCAATACCTTGTTATTTTTATTGAGCTAAACATTTTGTTATATGAAAATAACGTTAAAAGTAGAAAAAACACGGATATGGCTCTAACTGTATTTCTCAATTATCCGAGGTGATAGATAATTGAGGCAATAGGTGGGTTCCTCTAGATGTCGTTTAATACAGTTCTACAGTTTAAAATCTATGTAAACATTTTCATAAAACATACCAAAGGTCATAGTTTTATTGTGACTCAAACCTAAACTATATATTCAGACCAAAATGAAATAATTCCAATATGTATTCTTATGAGTCTAATTACAGTTATTCGTTTATTCAAAAAATTTCTCAAGTGGAAATGTTGCATTTTGTTATGGACCTCCTCAAATCATCTTACAAGGAATATTTTCAATAATAAAAGAAATTTTTTTGTTTGTATATTTTTTACAATTTAAAAGTATTTGAAACTATTTTTTATGAATTTGAAATAACCAATAAAGTTTTCGTTGAATAATATTAATTTGATTTATTAACAAAAAATTATTTGAATTTCAAAAAATCAAATGAAATAAAATAAAATTTCATTCACTAATTATAGAAATATAATTTAAATAAATTTCAGTCGCTGAATTCAAATAAAGCATTAATTTGTTATATTTTTATTTGAATATCTGAAGGCGTGATTTTTTTTTAAATTTTCTGAAAAAAAAATAAGTTTACATTTGAAAAATTTTATTTCAAATCAACAATAAATTTAAATTCATTTCATGAGAAATTTCAACAATTTCAATGAAATTCTATTTCTTAAACAGAAATAAAATTTAAGTTTAATTTAATTTTATGAAAAAATTCAAATAACAAAAATCATATTGAACAGCTATGATATATATAAAGGGTGTTTTTTATTGAGGTATAGAACTTTAAGTTGGCATCACTTTTTTAACTGGCGGCCATTTTGTCAGCTGTCAAGTGATTAATATTTAGTTTGGTTTGCCATTTCATCATGAACAGGTTGACAAAAGAGCAACGCTTGCAAATCGTGCAAATTAATTTCGAAAATAATGGTTCAGTTCGCGAAGTTTACCGCAAGCTCCGTCCATTTTATGGTCGACATAATCGTCCATCAGAGCAATTAATTCGGTTAACCATGGATCGTTTTCGCACTACGTTTACTCTATGTGATAATACGCATCCGCATAGACGTCGAACAGTGCGCACCGAAGAAACAATTGCCGCTGTAGAGCAAAGTGTTGAAGAGGACCCGAATGAATCGATTCGCCACCGTGCACAGCAATTGGAGCCGACTAACCGACTATTTTGTTCCCGAATTGGATGGCATGAATGTGGATGAGTTGTGGTTCCAACAAGACGGCGTTACATGCCACACAGCGCACGTCACAATCGATTTATTGAAGGAAACATTCGATGAGCGCATAATTTCGCGGAATGGACCTGTCAATTGGCCACCAAGATCGTGTGATTTGACACCATTGGATTATTTTCTTTGGGGATATGTGAAGTCGCTCGTCTACGCCAACAAACCAGAAACGTTAGGGGACTTGGAAGCCAACATTCGTGGCGTTATTGCCAACATACGGCCCCATATGCTCGAAAAAGTGGTTGAAAATTGGACCTGTAGAATTGGCTTTATTCGAGCTAGCCGCGGCGGCCACATGCCCATAATTATATTTAAACATTAATGGCATAAAATTATTCTTCCAATAAAGCCAAATTGATGGACATTAAAACGATTTTCTTGTGTTTTATTTCAATTCGAAGTTCTATACCTCTAAAATAAACACCCTATACATATAAATTGTTTTATAAAAAACTTGTTTATCCGGCGAATTAATTCTTTAAAATTTTTGAGAACTTTTCTTCAAACACAAAGAATTTTTTTTTGTTTTTTTTTTTGTTTTTGTAAAGTGAATGTTTTGAGCAATTTTTTAAAATATTTTTTTACCTATTATTTTTTAAAAATTTACTAATTTTGAAAATTAAGTTATAAAACCAATTATAATTTAAAAAAGAATAAGATTTAAAAAAACCTTCATAATTTGTAAAAAAATTTCAAGAAATAATATTTAAATAAGTTCATAATTTTCAAAAATCTTAAATACTATGTTAATTTTCATTTCATTTACAAAACAATTCACATATTCCATTTGCAATAAAAGCTGAGTATATAAAGCAGAAATCTACATCAACTAGAGATTGACGCGTGTCGAATTTTACCAACACGACACGACACGAACACGAATACCAAGACGTTCAACACTTACGAAACACGCACGCGAAAAATTTCGTTAACACGATACTGCACAACACGCACGACATATTATTGGTATGGTATTGAAGATCAGAAAATTTAATTGATTTTTTTTTTCAAGAGTCGCTTTTCAACATATAAAACTGCCAAAACATAACTTTTAGCTTTAGAGGAGGCCCATAATACAAAATATTAAATTTTTTCTTTACTGGAAATTCTTTCATACATATTTTACATCTAAAATCGTTTCGTGTTTTTCGTGTCAATTTTGCTCGGCACGAAACGAGCCGAACACGCGCGAAATCAGATTTTATATCACGAAAACTTCGTATTGAGTCGTGCGTGTTCGTGTCACGAAAAAAACACGACACGCGCCCATATCTAACATCAACTGACACCACACGCAGTGGACCAAACACAAAGAACGCTGATGATAAAGGTGTAGTAGCCTTCGAAAATAGCTAATAGTTCCGTTCTACTAAGTGTTTGTCAGAATATTTACAATTAAGGCTGAGTTTACATCTGGCATTTCTTGTGTGTCATTTGCCCAAAAAAGCGTAACCAACTAATTACTAATGAAAAACTGTTTGATTCAGACATATATTTATTGATTTAAACAGTTTGCAATCATGCTGGATTCTATAAAAGTGTCTATTAGTTATGTATGAAACTATTTAACTTAATAAATACATGTCTGAATCTTAAAGTTTTTTTATTAGTAATTAGTGGTTACGCTTTTTTTACGCTTGTGTGGCACATGGCACACAGATGGAAACCCGGCCTAACTTTAGTGTTATTTGTTCCTTAATAATTATCACATGTAATTTGGCTTAAAAAGCGATACGAACTTTAGCCTAATCAAATTATATATACATATGTATAGAAAAATTTAATATGTAGTTGATAAAAATTATTTGAAAAAATTCGCATTTGTTAAACATTTTCCAGACTCAAATTTTTTAAACTGTGAGCGTTTTTTTTTTAAGATTTGAAGAATATTTTATAAATCCAGTTTTAGCGAAATTAAAATTGTTCGTGAATTATTGGTTGTTTTATTATTGAGTTTCTTGATGAAAATATTTCAGTTTGATAACACTGTGCTCGAATGCGAAACTTTTTTTGCAAAAGCCGGGGGGGCGGGGGGGGAGGGCCCAGTGGATATACCTTATTCGAGTACGCTGAATGTCTTGTTTGAATGAAAACTTGGTTAAAAAAAAGTACCTAAACATCGCAATTTTTACTAATTTTTCACCATTTATTAACCTTTATATCGATTGAATAAACATGTATTGATGAGAACATGCGCGTCCTAAGGAAACTTTTTGGAAAAAACTGGAATTTTTAAATTTTTTTCTTTTAAGAAATTGCATTCTTTTTAATTTGAGCAATTTTTAAAATTTTTATTATAAAATTTCATTCATAATCGATTTAAAAATTAATAAATGGTAGAAAACTGGGAAAAATTGCGATTTCTTGGTACAAGAGCTAACCTAAAAAAAAAACGGTTACCACCACTGATTTCAGCGTACTCGAATTAAATTTACCCACCAGGTCCCCTGCTTGTTACATTTTCGAACTAGCACAGTGTAATTAAGGTTTTAGTAAATTATTTAAATTTCTGTTTAATTAACAATTTCATTTTGCGTAGTTTATTAAACTACAAAATTTTTTAATTTGTAGTAAATTATTTAATGGCACTTTTTTTGCAAATGGTGAATATTACCATATTGTAGCGAATATTCGATATTTAAAGATAACTCAGACCAAAAAAAAATTCATTCTAAAACTTACCTTGTCCACTGTTAAGTAGTCATCTCCCACTCCCAAACGGCGAAACTTTACATGAAAGGTGCTTATGGTGTCAGCCAATTTTTTTGGTTTATTCCAATCCAAAATAACAAATGAATCCGTTTTGGCCACTGTGCGCAGCTTAGAAGGAGGATCTGCTAAGACACCATAACCCTGAAACAAGCAACTGCTGAACTCGGACATAAAACGAAGGCATCTGAAAATAGTTTACAAAAAAAAAACATAAAAATTATATTCCACGACCGTTTAGTACACCAAAAACCTACTTAAACAAATTGAAATCCAGCGTTGATACCTTGCCCGAGCACAATGGATAACATACAGTGGGTATGCCTCGGGCGCGACAACAGGGCGTATGATCTATATTATTGGCTAGACAATTAAAAGTGATATTCGACCAGGGAGCACACACCATAAAATCAGGCAAAGTGGCCAAGTCCGTTTTCTGCGGATCACACATTTTATCCAAACACATGCGATGAGTCATGCCATTTGATTCACAACACGATCTTATGTCAGGCAAATCGGGTACACCCATTTTATTTGAAGGACCAGACTGTTGCTCTGTAGCCAATTCACTGGTATGTGTAAAAATACGCAAACGTTCGCTGGGCAAACTGCTGCCAAAGTCATTAACTGCCGTCACAAGAATCGCGTACATTGTTAATGGCTTCAAATCATTAATAATTATTGACGTCTCGTTCGCTGACACCAAACGTATAATAACATTTTCATTTTCCCTTCTAATGGCGCCTTCAATATCATCATCCTCGCCACCATCAATGTCGTCTTCATCAAATGAATGCAAGGCTGTTAAATTGACATTGTAGTGTTTAACCATGTGGGCCAACTTTTCAGGCGGCGACCAACTAATGACGACACGTGTTTCGCTAACCTCAACAGCTGCCACATTTAATGGACTGCTGGGTATCTGTTGCACTCCCTGCAATATACACTGCAAACCACTGAGCGTATGATGGACACAGGAGACTCTCGTGCGCAGCATATCGGTGAACGGTGTATACTCACCGCGACACATGTCCTGACACAAGTCAGGTATTTGCTTTTCCACACAACAGGGCACATGATTACGGCCATCGGCCATGCAACGAACTATTTGCGGAAAATCTTTTTCACAAGCCTCTGGCTCAATGCCTGTCGTGCCATCCAAAATGTTGTAAACATTACAGAAGCCCATACAGCTTTGGCTGACATTGGCACGTTCGCAGCACTCAGTGAAGTCGTGTGTAATTTGAGGTGTCACTGAACCAGTGCGCCAGAACGAACGATTGTTGGTGGCATCCAGAGGGGGAGGCACCAAGAAAACATCACTTGTTTCGCTCGCTGCCGAATCTCTATTACTATTGTTGCTGTCGCCATTTTTTGTGCTATTGTTGTTGTTAGTGTTTGAAGGCAAAGGCTTAACTAAAAGTTGAAAAGCCACACAAGCACACACAGAAAGATTTTTATAAACAAATTAGTGGGAGTATAAAAAACCCTTGGAAAAATATCTATTGCACATAAAGTGTGGATAAATTTAAGGTTAGGAAGTTAATTGGCTTAAAAACACACTTTTTTTTAGACAAATTCAGTTTTACTGATACCAATGTAAAGCAGAAATATGGGAATTAATAATGGAGTATTATATTCGGATAGTAAGCAGACGTCCACTATTTTCACAAAATTTTTAACCACATTTTGCAACAAAGCTTCCTTCGCTTATCTCATCAATGCAGCGCCGAATTTCATCTTCTAGAGCGTCAGTTGTTTGTGGTTTGTTCACGTAAACCCGGTGTTAAGGGCCTGTCCCACCATGTCGACAACGTTCGATTTGTCGCACACACACTTACATTCAAAACAAAAACAAATTTTGCAATTTTGTTGTTATTTCCAATGCAACTGTGCGACAAGTCGAACGTTGTCGACATAGTGGGACAGGCCCTAAATCACAAGATCGAGGCGGCTAATTGGCATTGCCAAATCGAACAATTACGCGACTAGGAAATATCTCTGCAATAACTGAATTCTTAGGCCGGCTGTGTGGCTTGTGGTGAGAAAAAAAATCGGTTATCATAGTTTGGTAGCACAGGGAATTTACGCTGACGGCCTTTTCTTGCTAATTTTTGAAAAAAAAAAATACCTGCCCATGATGCCGCCTGACCACAAACCCCACCATACGGTTACATTCTTTGGATGCAATGGTTTTTCGAGTACTGTTTGTGGATTTTGTGTGACCCATATGTGACAATTTTGTTTGATTACGTACTTACGCGGTCATGAAAATGGGCCTCATCAAATGCGTTGTTTTCATTAAGTTTTTTTTTTTTTTAGTAACATTCTATGGTTAAAATTTTCCAACTTTTTACTAAATAAATGTCAAAGGATGACAACTCAATTCTTGACATTTCATCATTTGACAGCCAATTTACTTTCTAACCTCAAATTTGTCCACTCTTTAGTAAAACAACACTTACCAGTCAATATGTGTATGCTGCGTAAAACCGGCTCGGAATTCAATTCGCATATGTAACTGCCCGAGTCCGAGGGCTTCAATTTCTTTATTAACAACACCCACACTTCGCCACCTGTTTCTATTTTACCCGTGGGACCTAATTTAAAAGCGTGATCATTTAAGATTATTTTTTTTTTGTTACTGCGAAACTTACTTTCATCATGCAAGACACTGATGCGTGAATCACTGGTAACTCTTACTTTACCAGCCGTCAGAATTTCATCTAGTTTTTTCCATATCACAGTATTGTTACGATTCTCATACACAACGCAGGTTAATAAGGCGTCTTTGCCTTCATATATTATGGAGGGACCACCAGTTCCTGTTAAGAATTTTTAAATTAGAAATTATTTAGAATTATGTGAGCACAATTCTTAAAAGGGGAGAAGAATACTAAAACTGAAAGAAATGTTACAGTTGTCTGTCTAACCAAATTCATAAATGTTTCCATATTCTTATTATTCGTCGGTATTGTGTAGCAGAATCATCGGCGAAGTAAAATAACTAATAAAATGGCTACTAAACACAGCTTTGAAAATTTAATACGCCTCATTGACACCAGAGGCGCTGCAACATTGCATTATTAAAAACATGAAAAAAAACAGAGTTGTAAAAGAATGACATTTTGTTCTATCTCTTCATCTACCACTCCAAATGTCTTCTCTATCAATATCCTCTTCCTAAAGAAGGTAACACCTTCTGAGTGTTACTTCTCTTTAATTTAATTATTTAAATTATTTCATTCATATATTTAAACACCAACTCATAAATTACAGTATTAAGACCAGCAGGGTTTAATTTGTTGTTACACATTCAACAAATCTTTTTATCAAAATTTACTTTAACATTGCCCTCAGCTGTTATTGCTGAATGACGGACACTTACCAATGGGTGTACCGGAATTAACTGTTGATAGTAAACATGTTGATGTTGCTATTACCAGCAGCAATTTTAACATTATGACATTCGTCACAAGAGCCTGCAATTAAAAACAAATAAAAAAAATCATTGTTAACAATTCCGCTCAATGCCACAATTTTTAATAAATACTATCTGAAAAAATTATATGCTCTGTACAGGATTACAGATATTAATTCATTAATATGTTGGTCTCCGTAGAAAATTTTACTCATTACAACACATTCACACTCGCATAAGCACAAATACTTATAAACAATATTTAAAAAAAATAAAAATAAAAGATTAAAGCCATTATTAATAATGGAAAGCAGAGCTGTTTGCTTACGCGTGTTACAACATGTGCTGTTATATTAATATATTAATTAATTTAAAGTAAATACTTGCTGACTATAAGCAGAAATAATATTGTACATTAAATATTTTTGCATTTCTTTTAATTCAATATTAATGCTGATACATTGGATGGATCAATATGTGTGGTGTGATTTGCAATATGGGCACCATTAAATATCAATAAGGTTACAATTTAAATTAAAAGTTGAAGCTAAGTACTTATTGTAATAGTAAAAGTGGTAGTATAAGTATTTAAATTAGTAGCAATAGTGCTAGCTATTACCAGATCTTTTATAAGTATTCATAACAACAGCAATAGTAGTAGCAAACCATAGAAGTACTTGTAGAGCACTCAGAGCATTAGCAGTAGTAGTAGCAAATGATAGCAATGTTTTCAAAAGTACTTAGAGCAATAGCTAATAATAGCAGTACTAGTAAAAGTTTTTAGAGTCTTTCCAGCAGTACTAATGGTAGTATCATATGAAAGCAAGCAATTTAGAAGCATTTGGAGCAGAAGTAAATAATATCAACACCTCTAGAAGTATTTAGAGTAGTAGCAAAAGTAGTAGCAAATGATACAAGTCCTTGTAGAAGTATTTAGAGCAGTAAGAGATGATAGCAGTGATTTCAAGAGTATTTAGAGCAGTAGCAGTAGTAGTAGCATATGATAGCAGTGTTTGCAAAAGTATTCAGAGCAGTAGTAGCTAATGAAAGCAGTAATTATAAAATTATTTAGAGCAGTAGCAAATAAAGGCAATACTTGCAAAAGTAGTAACAAATGATAGCATTCCTTGTGGAACTATTTAGAGCATAAGCATATGATATCAGTGCTTTAAGTATTTATATTACTAGCAAATAACAGCAGATCTTGGAGGAAGTAGTTTTAGCAATAAAAATATTAGCAGCAGTAGCAAATGATAGCAGTGCTTGTAAAAGCACTTAGAGCAAAAACAAATAATAGCAATACTTGTAGAAGTATATAGAGGTGTGTGTAGGAATAGTAGAAACAAATGATACAATTTCTTTTGGATATGATAGCATTGCTTGCATTAGTATTTGGAGCAGTTGGAATGCTGCATATGATAGCAGGGCATGTAGAGCAGTAGCAAATAATATCAGTACTTGTAGAATTATTTATAGCAGTAGAAATAGCAGTAGCAAATAATAGCAGTGCTTGCAGAAACATTTAAAGCAGTAGCATATAATAGCAGAGGTTTTAGAAGTACAGTACAACTTCGACAATCCGAACACATATGTTTTTAGGCTCGTTGGGATTAACGAGTTGTCCGGACTATAGCAGTTGAAAATATTAAAATAATCTAAGTGAATTAAATACATACATACTATGATATATTAAAAAAACGAAGATATTTTGTGCTGACTAACTTTGTTGAGGTGGTTGATTTGTGCCTTTTGCTCTATTCTCTCATATTCTCCTCAGCCCACTGAATGCAAATTGGAAATGCTTTCTTTGCATCTGCATAAGAGATCTTTGTTTTTGCATCCATTACTACTTTTTTAATGTCATAAATCTTTGATTTAGGAACATGGAAATTTTCGGCAACCTGCCTAATGTTATGTTAATGGTTAGTGTTTAATGTTTGCGTTTATTATTTAAAACCATGGCACTTCGAATGGAATTAAACAAACACGCTTGCGAAATAATGAACCGAAATTGAAGCAATAACAGTGAAAAATGTAAATCAAAGTACGAATAACAAAACAAAACAAAATTCCTGTCAACTCGCTTGTTTTGCTTGGATTTTAGTTTTTGTTCTTGCATAAAAAAAATTTGTCCGGATTGTGGAGGTAAAAACTGCAAATTGTCCGAAATGCAGAAGCGTCCGAATTATTGGAGTGACCGTACTGGCGCGTGCCCGGACTATCGAAGTTGTGCTGTATTCAGAGCCATAGGAACAGTAGTAGCAAATGAAGACAGTACTTGAGTATTTAGAGCAATAGTAAATAAAAGTGCAGGTAAACGTATTCCGAACCGTAGCAATAATAGCAGCAAATGATAGCAGTGTTCGTAAAAGTATTTAGAACAATAGCAAATAATAGCAGTACATGTAAATAGAAGTGTTAACAGTGGTAGAAATAGTAGTAGCAAATGATAAAATTCCCTGCGGAAGTATTTATAGATATCATTGCTTGCAGAAAAATTAACAGCAGTAGCAATGGTATTAGCATATGATAGCAGAGCATTTAAAAGTATTTATAGCAGTAATAATATTAGTAGCAAACGATAGCAGTGCTTGTAATCGTATTTAGAGCAGTAGCAGCAAATGATATAAGCGGTTGTAAAAGAATTTATAGCAATAGCAAAAAAAGTAGTACTTTAAAAATATTTTGAGCAGTAGCAAGTAATAGCAGTACCTGTAGAATAATTAAAAGCAGTAGCAATACCAGTAGCAGATGATAGCAGTGCTTGCAGAATCATTTACAGAAGTAGCAATAGCAGTAGAAAATGATAAAGATAATTTTAGAGGGACTTAGAGCACCAGCAAATGATAACAGTAGCAATAAAAGTAGATAATAATAGCAGTGCTTGCAGAAATATATTAGAGCAATAGCAACAGTGTAGCAAATGCTAGCAGTGCTTGCAGAATTATTTTGAGCAGTAGAAATAGCAACTGTAGCAACTGTTTAAAATCCATCTAGAAGGATTAAGAGCAGTAGCAATAGTCGTACTAAATGATAGCAGTGCTTGTAGAGATATTTAAAGCAGTAGTAATAGTAGTAGCAAATAAAACCAGTGGTTGTAGAAGTATTCGGAGCTGATAGCAGTGCTTGTAGAAGTATTTTAAATATTACTGCTATTTTTTGTAACACTAAAATCAGTAGTAGTAAATAACATTATAAGTATAAGCAGTAATTGCAATAGCAGATATACACCGATAGTAATTAATAGCAATATGTAGTTATTTGTCCAATCTTATAATTCCTATAGTTGTCAGGGGTAATTTCATACAAGCAGTGAACCTCGCATTTATTAACAAACTACAAAGTGATTGTTTTATTTTAATTAAAAAAGTAAAAAAATTTATTTTTACACCCTTTTTAAAAACTCACAGGAACAAAATGATAGCACTAAACGGAAGCAATTTGTATAATAATGTCTGTTTGTGCAGATACCATGTGTATATACATATTAGTGTCCTGCACAAGACATCTTATAAGAACTTTCAAGACCTAATGGATTTTTCAAATGCTTTACTACAGCGAAATCGTATAAAACAAACGTTAAGAAATTTGTTTGAGTATTGTAGGTATAAGAGTAAAGAAGAAAACACTTCGTGACAGAAGAATTTATGATACTTGCTTCTTTCTACGCATGAGCGCGTGTACAAACGTCATGCATGTATGTGTGTATTATCTTTTATTTTTCTGCGCACATGCAAAGGCACACACATGCATTAACATTAGTTGTATGCGGTTAATCACATAATAGCTTACCATCTACATATTACACACACACTCAAACTTACAATATGAAAAATAACAAGCATATACTAATCAACAGTACTTCTTTTGAGTGTTTGTTACAAACAAACTGTCTTGGCGACATCGCTTGTTAACACTGATATACACGTACACCAATACATCCATCGTGCTTCGCTTATAGTACGACAGCATTTATTATTGGTTTAGTATAATACATGCGACGTGAATACATTTAAAAATCATGACGTATTTATATTTAAAGACTGTTTACGCAGGTCTCTAATACATTTGTATATGTACATATGTATGTGCGTATCCAAATTGCCTCCTGCGTTACCAATTATTTATACTTAAATGTGTATGTGAATTCTGTTGAGCATTTAATATATAAATAAAATACTTTTTATGCGAATTTATTCGTACTATTGCTACTAGTGCTATTTTGTAGCATACTTTCGAGGACATACATACCCTGTCGGAAATTACGTTAACTTTAAACTAACTTTAAGCTAACTATTTCGCAACTAGTACTGACTGACACTTGGATTACTTTTCAATGTAATCAACTGGATATTTTAACATTGTGATGTCCTAGGCAGTAGTCAATTGTCTCACTCTGCATTACTTTCCGCTAACTTAAAGTTGATTTTTTTTAAATCACCTGGTAGTCAGTAAATTAAAAAAAAAAAATTCTGGAGTTTGAACATGTATCATCACACGTTGTGCACTCAACGCGCTACCACTCAGCTAAGGTACCTTCTAAAATATCAACCGCAAAATGTTAATATAAAACTGAAATGAGTTGTAAAGTAGCTGAGAATAAATTTGTTGGCTCTCATCAAATTCGATTGCGTACTTAACTTAAGAATTAATTTTGGATTCGTTCGGGTTTACATAGCAGTTAGCTTTTAGTCTAAGAAAAGTTAACTATAAGTTAACTACTTTTGTAGTCAATCACACATACTACGACAGGGTATGTACAATTACGACCCTACAGAAAATTTGGTGACAATTGATTCAAACGTACTCGTCACATGACTTGAGAAAATGCGAGTGTTAACAAAAGTATAGATAAGTGTATGGTGTAAAAAAAGACATATCGTGCAAATGGTTACATATTCACCATTTTCGAGATGTATCGTATTGATCTTTAGCTAATTTAATTTGGACTCGGTGCAATATTGTAGTAAACGGCACTGAACATGTTCGATGTGGTTGAATACATTGACCTATCAAATAATGTAAATACCTAGCTAAAAAAAAATATGTATGGAGCATATATGATATCCCATATATGGTTGGGATCCGAAAAATGAGGGTATATGGGCATATATGATTGTATATATTCATACATTTTCATACATGTATGTGCATATATTCCCTCTACAGTATGCAAAGTTCATATTCATACTCTCCTCTTTATTCACAAAAGCGCACTGCTGTGCAATAAATTAAATTACTAAAATTACTTTTTTTTTTAATTTTGAACAGAGAGGTTGTATTTAATGAAACATTTCTTTGGAGAAATAATGAAAAACGAACTAAAAGTCATTTCATTCATCATTTTAAGTCAAAAGGTGACTCAATTATTTTAAAATCACAAAACTCATATTCGTACATAAACTTTAATACATATAAGAAATCAGATTAAAAACTAATGCAATTAATTATAAAAGAAAAAATAATCCATCTAACAATAGTTTTCAATATAATTTTTTGCAGTAATATGAACTTTGTTTCTTATCTAGAGAATCCTGTTATTTTCGATAAAATTAATGACTGGATTATCCTTTTGATTATTTGATCCACTATGTATAAAATCATACAAGAATGGTTTTTTTGTAACAAAAGATTTTATTTTTTAAACGTTGAAGGTTGAACTTTGCATACAGTATATATTTTTTAATGGATTTCCAATTTACCAGTGATAAAATCCAAGCTTTTTTGATTGCAAAAACGATCTTATGTGAGATATCATGTATGCATACATTTTTATATGGCTCCATATATTAAATCTTATTTCTATATATGGATCCACATATGAAGAGCTTCATGATTAAATATCCATATATGAGCTCATATATTACAATACATTTCATATATTAGTCCATATATTAGTTCATATATAATAGTTTTGTCATGTATAATCCCATACATTTCCATACATGAATTCATACATATTCATATACGCAAAGAAAACAGTGCCTAATAAATACCTCATAAAATATAACAAAATTAATAAGAAATCTCTATGTTTTTTTTTCAATAAGGAAATCTTATTAATTTCATAGAGAAAACCTTTTTGAAAAAATCAAGAAGAAATCTTGTAGTTTTTATGAGGTTATCTTATTGATTTTTTTTTAATAAGGTTTTCTTCTTGATTTTATGAGGCGACCTCATAAAATAAAAAAAATATGTCTTTCTTTATTCTTTGTGCTTTGCTTATGTATTTTCATTTAAATTCTATACCATACACTTATGTATGTATGTAGTATATGTAGATGTTATTTATTTATACTATACATACTTACATAGATACATACATATTATATTGTATTCTTAATTAATTAACTCACTATACATACATATTATTACTTGAAAGGAGACAAGTATTGAACCAGCAAACTTCTGACTGATAGACAAACACTCTAACCAATATGCTAACAAGCAGTCTGAATAACCATTGAAATAATTTTGCAAACATGCTTATACAAAAACGAAAAAGATCATGAAAAAAATTGTCTGTGTCTATTTATAGATATAAAATAACAAGACACCTCATAAAATCAAGAAGATTTCCTTATTAAAAAAATCAATAAGATGCTTTACACATAATCATATAGGAACCTAATAAAATCAAGAAGAAAACCTTTTTAAAAAAATCAATAAGGCAACCTAATGAAATCAATAAGAAATCCCTATAGTTTACAATTTATAAGAAAACCTAATAGAATCAAGAAATTTTTCTCTATGGATTGTTTTTTTGGTGGGAATAATAAGATTTCTTCTTGATTTTATGTGGTTTTCTTCTTGATAAAATTAATAAGATTTACCACATAAAAACAATAAGGAATCTCTATGAAAAAATCTTCGCTTCTTTCTGCTGGGATACCCCTTAGCCTAAAAACGTTTCATAGAGAAAATCTTATTGATTCTATTTATGAGGCAGTTTTTTCTCTGTGTATAGTTATATACATTCATATATTAAAAATATATGGACCATATATAATTTTTTTTAGCTGGGTATTTATAATGTTAATTTCTCCCTTCAATGTGATTTTGGAACCAGTCCAGTAACTATACTAAGATATTAACCTAAGCTCAACTGGTATTTATACTTTTGAAACATGAGTGGCCCTGTGGTTGAGTGGGTAGTGTGCAAGCCTGTCATGCGCGAGGTTGTCGGTTCGAATCTCAAAAAATGTTCTGCTTAAAAATAAATTATAATTTCATTTGTAACAATAAAAAAAAATTATAAGTTTTCATTGTTACAGTTAAATGTCGGAATGACATCTATATATAATTTATATTATTCTACACCGAATAGGTCCCTATGGTATAATTCAGTGACAAGTCACAAGGTGCATAAAAAGTATCAATTAACCCCATCCTAGGCCATTCCCATGTAAAAGTGACTGGTCCGCTTCATAGGAAGTGTTAGAACTCGGACTAATCCCTATCACTTGGGGATCGGTCACGTGACTAGTATTGTGTCAGTTCAATTTCCTGCAGGGGGATATACATATGTTTAAAATCGGATGAAATACTTGTAAACTGGCAAACAAATATGTAGCAACACAAAAAGCAACAACAGCAATACATAAATCAAAAAACCAGGAAATACTTTTCAACACTTGCATAAAGACGAACAGACACAAGCAATTTTTACGGGAGGGTAGAGCACATAATTTATACAATGATCTACGTTTAAAAAAATAAAATCCTGATAGATAAATATATTTGTTTCGTATCCTTAAGTCTGTCCACAAGGGGTCCGTCTATCTCAGTGTGTGTGTTTAAAAAAGTACATACAACACTGTGCCGGCAAAAGGATATACTTTTAGGATACATTTTGAATGTGTGTGTATGTGTGTGAGTATTTAAGTGTCTATATTTGTATACAAATAATAGCAGATTAAGTGCAATTAATTTTCTGTCAGCAGCAATTGTGTGTGAGTATCACTAGCAGATAAAAATTCGAACACATTCACACGTAATTTTAAACTCATAGATTCTCATACACAGTGGGATAATACAAAGTATGAGAAATGTGTTGCTTTAGTTTTTCTGTTTATTTTGTTGGAAATTCTTTATTTATTTGTTTTGCCTTTTATTTGGTTGCTTATTGTTTTAGCCATGAAAACAGCAGCAACAATTGCTGCAGCATTATGCATTAAAATAAATAAACTGCAAATGGAAAGCATTTTCAAATCTCTTTTGTGACGACCAACAAAAAAAAATTTAATAAAATTATAAATGTCAAAAGAAAGTAAAGAATAGCAGTCCGAACAAATAAAAAAAAGAGAAACACAGTAACAAAACAGAGATAATGGAATTGTATAAAAATCCAATAAATGAATCAAAGGAACAGTTATAGACCGGCTATTTAAAATTATTGCATTGTTTGTAAATTAGTAATAAACTAAACTTTTAAATACTTTACTAAACATTATTAAGGGTGTACGAAGTTTTGTAAAAATAGTTTTAGTAGAAATACGTGAGATACAATGTTAATTTTAGTAGGCGTGTAACGCCCCTCTGGCTGAGTGGCAGTGATGCTAGCCTCTCAGTCCAGACGACATGGGTTCGATTCCCACCAGAGACCCTAGATGTTTTCCGCAGACAAGCTAATCGCTTTGCGGGTTGTGTTTGTTAAAAAAAAATTTATCTTTAATTTAATCTTAATTGATTAAATTCTGCTTTGACTAAGTACTTGAAGCAGCAGGTTACTATTTTTTTAGGCGTAGACATGCCCACTTTTGAAATCTCAAAATTTTAGCCTTGTGAAAGTACAATGTGCGTGGAAAAGTTGAATTAAAGTTAAATTCATGGTGATATTCATTCACTGCGTATTTAAAGAATATTTAGGGTTGTTGTTGCAGCAGCGATAAGGGCGTTGACTAATACATACACACATCGACCCATCAGCGCCAAAAAAAAGCTTAACCGACAAACTTTTTGGATTTCGGTCTTTATTTTTTTTTTGAGGAAAATCTATTATTTTCGATAGCGAATAATCGAATTTGGTCAGAAAGTCAAGTTCGAAAATTATGTCGCTTAAGCTTTTTTGGCGATCATGGAACGAGATTTTCCTGTGCAACATCATGTGCAATCACGTGAGTTAAATAATTAATAAAATAAACTTAATGAATACATTAAATTAAATTCATCTTGTTTTAACTGGAAATAACTTTGTTTCAATATGGTCCTTCTTTGCTTTATTTCAGTATCAAATTTACGTTGTTTCAACTTGAAAAAACTTTCATTTAAGATTATTTTTCATTTTGATTTAACCGAATATTAAATCAACATGAAATAAAGTTATTTCAAATGGAAAACTTTTCTTTGAAAATTGCTCTAAATCAACATGATTAACATGAAACACATATGAAGACAAATCGTTGCGGAACAATGCTGAATTAACTTTATTTTCGTAGATTTTAATATGTAATTTTATGTTTGTAATAATACTACTATTACTGTTACTACTGCAATTACATAATTATTCACCCTTATTCCAGTTGTCGGCATCGACGTCACTTAACACAATACCAAAAAATTGGGGCTTGTGTACCCGTTGTGGAAAGCAACTGACTGCTGTTCGCAGGTTTATGCTATTTTCTAGACCTTAAGGAACTGAAATAGATTGTCAGTTGCACAAAATTGTTCTTGAAAGCGAGTATACAAGCCCCAATTTTTTGGTATTGTGTTAAAGTGACGTCGATGTCGACAACTGGAATAAGGGTGATTATTAGAGTTTTTAGTTTTATTTTAATTAAATTGCTCTTGTAGCTTATCAAAATTTGTCGAAAAATATTTATATGCTTAAAATAAATATGTACACATTAATATAATTCCATTGCTATCTTTCAAAAATAACTTTATAATTTAAAAACATTTTGCTTTTCAAAAAAAATTTAACTTTTTACAAAAAGTTTACATCAAGAGTAAACAAAATGCATTTTTAAATATTTATATTTAATTAACAATTTTTATTTATACAATTATGAGTTCATGCAGACATTAAAATTTCATTTAAATTTCATTTAATTTTTTTAATTTTTTTATTACACAATCTAAATAAATTTAATATTTATTATTGCGTTTTAAAAATTCAATTAAATTTACTCGCTTTTATTCATTTGAATCATCATCACCATCATTAACATTAGCATGATTATGCAAATTATCATCATCATTACAATAATAAGTTTTTTGCTGATTTAACTGCGATACTTTAATGATTTCACGGTTCTGCCACTGTTGGTTATTGTAAACTTTTATAATTCTGTGTTTTTGTACTTTTCCGCATTGAGAGTAGAACGAATAGAGTTAAAGACAAAAAGCAGGCGTGTAAGTAAGCGTGTTAGCTTTAGTGTATAAAGTTGTTAGCTGAGATACTCGTAATTGCTAGAAACCCCAGCAAGAATATACAGTGAACTCGCGATAATATGAACACCCAAAAATATGAACAACTTTTTTTTCTTCCATTGACTACTCTAAAATATGAACTAAACCTCTGCACAAGACTACTTACAAGAACTTTTAAGACATGAGGGATTTTTCAAATGCTTTACTAGAGCGAAATCTTCTAAAAACAAACGCTAAATAACAATGTTTGCAAGAAATTTGTTTCAGTTATTGCAGGTATAGGAGTAAAGAAGAAAATTTATTATGCTTGCTTTTTCATACGCATGGGCACGTATACAAACGTCATGCATGTACACAAGCAAACACGTGGTGTGTATGAACTTTTATTTTTCCGCAGAAATAAAAAAACACACATGCATTGACATTAGGGTGCGAACAGAGTGAGCGCTGAAAGCCGAGCCGAGATTTTCAGTGCTATAAAGATTGTCAGTGCGATAAAACTGATTACATACAAATCAATACAAATAAGCTTGTGTATAAATGATTAAACAGAATACCGGCTTCAACACATTTTCCATACAAATTGACTCAAAAAAACAGCCGCAGAAACCGGTCGTGAGATAGAATCTATTTTATTTTGAGAGCGTTTTTTTTTATACTCTCACATATCAATGTTCATTCTCACAAAAATGTTACCATACTTTCAATAAATTTCATACATTTTGTAAACAAAACTACAAAGAAAAATAAGCACAAAAGAAAATAAAACAAAAATTAGAGAGCATTTGAAGTTACTGCCGTCGATGTTATTATGGGCTTGATTAATTTGTCAGCGATTTTCCTGAAGTTGCAGACTTTATTCTGTTTCTACATTAACACAGTGAACGCCGACAAAAGCAGAGAGCAAAGCCGATGAGTGAGAGAAAACAGTTTCAAAGCATTTTTCAGCGTCGAAAACATTGTTAATGTTTACTTTTTAGCGTGCAGTCGTGTTTTTAATGGTTTAAAAATAATTAAAAATGGATATCGATGAAAAATGATGAAATTCACCAAATTCATTCCTATTTAGTGTAATAGGATGTTTTCCAAATTCTTTTGTATTAATAATTGCATTAATCACACTAAGAGAAGCAGAATACTCTTCGTCAGATGAATCCATTGCCGTGTACAGCAATTTTATACACACAAATGAACACAAGACTAAATGACATAAAAGCAAAACACATGGAATAAACAGAATTTCAGCGCTGATTCTCGCATTCACTGTGTTATATACAAATTTTGTTCTCGCATGAAAATAAGCGTCAATAAGCTCGGCTCGGCTCAGCTCCGCTCGGCATCAGCGCTCACTCTGTTCGCACCCTTTGTTGTGTTTGCTTGCTTTAAAAAACCACCCTTAAACACATAATAGCTTACCATCTATATCTTACACACACACACACTCTAACGTACAATATGCAAAATAACAAGCATACACGCACCAACACTACTTCTTTTGAGTGTTTGTTAGCAACAAGAAGTCTTCGCGACATCGCTTTTAAACACTCATCATATACACATACATCAACACATCCATTCTGATTCGCTTATTAAACGACATCATTTATTGTTGGTTTAGTATAATACATGCTAGTCTACTGCACAATATATCTTATAAGAACTTTTAAGACATGAGGGATTTTTCAAATGCTTTGCTACAGCGAAATCTTATAAAACAAACGTTGACAACACTGTTTGCAAGAAATTTATTTGAGTATTGTAGGTATAAGAGTAAAGAAGAAAACACTTCATGACGGAAGAATTTTTGATACTAGCTTCTTTCTACGCATAAGCGCGTGTACAAACGTCATGCATGTATGTGTGTATGATCTTTTATTTTTCTGCGCACATGCATTAACATTAGTTGTATGCGGTTAACCACATAATAGCTTACCATCTACATATTATACACACACTCAAACGTACAATATGAAAAATAACAAGCATACACTAATCAACAGTACTTCTTTTGAGTGTTTGTTACAGACAAGCTGTCTTGACGTCATCGCTTGTTAACACTGGTATACACGTACACCAATACATCCATCGTGCTTCGCTTATAGTATGACAGCATTTATTATTGGTTTAGTATAATACATGCGACGTGAATACATTTAAAAATCATGACGTTTTTACATTTCAAGACTGTTTACGCAGGCCTCTAATACATGCTACAACAATACATTTAAAAAACAAGACGTATTTACATTTCAAGACTGTTTACGCAGCCCTCTAATATGAACTTAGTACAAAAGCTTTAAAAGGTGAACAAAATATTACTTCTATTTACTTTTTTATTGGATTTTATCTACACAGTGTTGAAATTTAAATCAACAGAGTAGTGATTAAATAATGATTCAACTGAATAATAACTCGGCGATTTCCCTAGATGTTTGATCTTAAATTGTCTTCAGCTGCCAATAAAAATTTCTTACATCTATGTTTTAGTTAGTGCTCATACGCAGCTGGCATTCCATATTCGTTTGTTAAATATAAATTTAACGTGAAAAGTTTTTAAATATGCATACAATAAATAAAAAAATTTTTTAGAATATTTAGCTAATAAATTTGGGCGAAAAAAATCTACAATATTTGGTATAAAAAATTCATTAAACAAAAAATAGAAAATTTACATTAGACACCTTTCGTTTTTAAAGGGGGAAATTACATGCCATTCGCAAATATGAACAATCTTGCGATAGTGAACTATTTTGGTTTCAATTAGTTCACATTATCGCGACCTCACTGTACATACACTGTATTAGTCTTCGAGTGCCTTGATTTTTGTTTGGGCCTGTTACTACAACAAACAGCATAGTCAGTCAAGTCCTTGTAGACATCTGTTGGTGGTAATAATTTTAAAACTTATTCATCTTCATCATCACTTCGATTGTAAGCTAAATGATGTACGATCTAAATGATTGTATGATCTAAAGTTATCTAGATGTTTTAAGCGATAATCACTGCCAAATATTTTGTTGTTGTAGTTTTTAAGGTGTTACACAGTTTATCGAAAAAACAAGTACAACACATAGTACGATAATGGTTTTTTAACAATTGTTTTTTTTCTTTTTATTAATTAAACATTTTTTGTTTGTAATTTAAATTTACTATTTTATATTAGCATTGTTTTGCTTAAAGTTCTACTAGCTTCAAGGTTGTTTTTTTTACTTTTTTTTTCTAGGAAATGATTAGCAGTTATTTTTTAGACAAATTATATATTCCATATACCCTTTTTGTATATTTTCATGAATTTGTGTAAATTGTAAAATAAAACAAATGTTTTCGCTATGATCCAGAGGTTCCCAAATACTGCTATTTTTATTATTTACTTTTGGTCGTGAAATGAGTGAAAAGACTCTCACTAATTTAAATTATCTGAGAATAATTACAGCCCTTAAGGCCGAGTCCCATAGAATCCGTCATACGTCGCCTTTTTCAAATGGCATTAACGCAACGACGGAGGAAGTTGTCACAAATAATACCTTGTGGAGGGAAATATTTGAGTAGCTTCAAAAGGGATTTCTCCTCAATTTTCTTTATTGAAGTTATTTTTTAATTTTACTTCTTAATTTTTTTTATTTATTTGGAATTTTTTTATATTTTTTTTATTTAAAAAGCAGGAGGTTATCAATACGTCTATACTTTTTTTAACATTGTTACTTTATAACGCGGTACATTTTAGAACTATTGTAAAAAATTCACATTGTAAAAAAAGTGGGCGGTGACACGCCTACAATTTTTTATTTCATTTTATGGTATTCTACTTATTTGATTGCTGCGAAACCTAGCAAACACCTTTGGTTCTTGTAATTACACAAAATGGGCGGCGCTACGTCCATTAAAATTTATTATTATACATATTTCACGTGGTTCTACTTAAACGATCTTAACGAAACTTATTATCACACACCTTGAGCTCTTAAATAGACACAATCTTCCATTAAAAAAAAAAAATGGACGTGACTCAGTCCATTAAAATTCAATATTTTATTTTAAGTGGTTCTACTAATACTACTAATTTTGTATTTCACGTACTTCTTTTTACACTCAGGGAAAAACTGCAACTTAAAAATAAGAACGATTCACATTAATTCAATCATTTTCAATATAATTGAAAATGTACATTGAGATACTTAAAAATAAATAAAATTAATAAATTAATACTGTAAATTAATGTTTTTCCATATTGAAATAAGAAATTTATTCGTTATTGTTTCTTATTAAATCAATATTGATTAAATTATTTGATTTATTAAATTTATTGATTTTAAGCTGTTTTTTCTCTGGGTGTAAACATCAGATTTAAATTCTTTTTTTTTTGTTTCAGAGTTTTCCAGTTTTCGAAAATGTTCTATTAAATCTTTGCACTCAAGTCGATTTTTTTTTGCAGAATTGTTTTTAATTTTTTTTTTATTTTTTTTTAATTTTTTATTTTTTTTTTTAAATTTTTTTTGTTTTAATTTTTATTTTATTTTTTTTTTTGCCAACAAAAACGTAAATAAAATCGTACGAAAAAACCAACTAATAAATGTCAAACAACTCAAAGTACTTTAAAAGTTCAAAGTTGACCTACTTTTGTACTTCGCGTTGACGAAGGCGTACTGAATGCATCAGAGCTCATAAGAAATCCTGTCTTTCAACTTAGCTGTCAGCTGAAAACAGCGATGTATAAACGTTTCGTGCCATAAAGGCCAAACAAAAACTTTCGATTGAAAATTTATATTGAAAACAACAATAAAATATGAAAATTTGTTTTGGTTTTCAATAAAAGTTTTTAGTCGAAAAATTTCTATCGATATCGTGAAGCTGGCTATAAATTTTAATTATAAAAAACAGAGTGAAAAAATGTATAACTTAAGCTACTTCGGCGATTATGGCTCGGTATGACGGATTTTATGTGATACGGCCTTTAAGATTGGTTACACACACGTCAATTTTCGTTGAACAACTTTTTAAGTTCAAAGGCTAGAGAGAAAAGTATGATGGATTTTCTCTTCATTATCTTCTCTCTCTCTCTCTCTCGCCATAAATTTAAAAGCTGCTCAACTAAAATTGCCACGTGTGAACCCAGTCTAAATGCAGTGAGACTTCTTCTATTTTTATTCATTAAAAACAAATTTAAATATTGCCAATCACCACAACATCTTTTCTGACCTTTAAATCAACATCAATCTCTTAATACTAATTTATCAGTAAACTAATATCATGTATGTCTGTATGCATGCATAAAGCTTTTTGTTAGAGTATTAATATTGTTATATTATGTATAATTTTAATCTCAGCACTTGGTTTATTTTCAAATCCATATACAATGCAAACTTTTTCTTTTTTTTATTTAAATGAATGTGCAGATTTTTTTTCAAATCCCTATTTTATTTTTATTGCAGATTTATGTAAATATTTATTTGAGCTCTGAAATTTAGTTATTTTCTATATTATCTGCTGCTAATGGATGTATGTATGTGTGTATGTATGTGTGGGTGTGTGTGTATGTGTTCAATAGAGGGGTGGTGAATTTATAAAATTTTAAGCCACGACTCTGCATAAAGGATGGGGAAAGCAAAGCAGATTTGGTTAAGGTTTAACTTTTAAATCCTTGTCGAACAAGTGTAAAAAAAATACATATCGCTATCATTTACTACGACAACGTCACAACTCTAAAAATTGCAGTTTTGACTTAATAATGCAGAATGCATCCTCATAATCGTTAATCATATTGCTTAACAATTTTATACAAATATCTGGTCTATTCAACTCTTGAGAGAAAATTAAAATGTTCTTTTTCTTTTAAAACCTTAAATTCGTTTTCTGTCAAACTAGTTTTCTTGAGTTATGACGTTGTTGAAATAAATGGTCGACAAAATGATAAAATCAGACAAAGCAATTCTTATAGCATCGGTTGATGCGGCTGTTTAACCCCCCACTCCCTTTTTGGGAATAAATAAAAACCCCAAACGGATTTTTATTAACTCAATAAGAATTAAAATACTCGTATCATACAAATACATAAATACAAATATGTGACCTAGTGTGTGAAAATTAAGTTTTGAGAAAAACGCATTTAAAGTTTCATAACGCATTATCACTTTGAACACACCTTCAGTTGGGAGATGCGATTTTGTATAGTTAGTTATGAAATCAGAAATCCAACTCATTTCATCTTATTCTACACCCTTTTAGGTACCAGCATCCACACTTAAGTCCAACCCGTTTTTTGACACACTAGGTCCCTTTTCTCGGAGAAGGTCACATATATTAAAATTTATGAAATTAGTAAATTGAAATAGAAAGGACACACAAATGTTTTTAATAAGAAAATATTGTTTGTCAGCATATGTCTGTAAATAATGTATGAGCGATTCCACACAAAACGACTCTATATCGGAAAAACTATTTTTTTAATAAAAATCGAATGAGAGAGAAAGAGAATGATTATATGCACAAATTAAAATATAAGAAAACAAATTCTATTTTAATTTAATTTTAAAATGCTTCGAAATTACTTCACATTTTCCTTTCATTCTCTTTTTTATCTTAAAATAAAAAATACTTTGTCTCCGAAAAGTCTTTACTTGTGTTTGCTTTTTGTTGACTTTCGACTTTCTTTGTCTTACAATGACAGTTTAATAGACTAATTGTTATATTTACTTACAATTTTGGTCACACCCGTGACAGCAAACATTTAAAATGATACTTTCCAACAATAAAAAACTAAGCACAATTAATAAAACAATAACATTTTGTGAACCTTTATTTTAATATTCGGAAATATTTGGTCACACCCGTCACATTTACGCTGAAGTGCTATTTTTGCAATGAGTTTCAAAAATAGAAAACGGTAACAAAGCAAGAAAATAAAGAAAAATATGAACTGCATTTAGCTTTAGAGAGAGAGAGAGAGAGAGAGAGAGAGAGAAAGGGACAGGAAAAGAAAAAATGCCGAAAAAATTAGGATGGATTTGAAAATAATTGGAAGAAAAAAAAAGATCGAGAGCAAAACGAAAGAAACTGAAAACGAATGAAAGCAAAATTGTAAATGTTTTGAATATATCTGAAATTTGTAGTTTCAAATCACAACATTTATTAAAGAAGGCATTCACTAAATAAAGTTAAACACTACTCTCCTTTTGAGTCCATAAAAATAATTTTTTCTTTTGAGCAACTCTTTGAAGAGGTTCCTTCGGAATTCTTGGTGCCTCTAAGAAGCACAATCATCAATATTAAAATATTAAAAAATATTTAATATTATCAAAAAGACTTTGAACAATTTAATACAGCAAAATTATTGTTTGTGTTCTATGGCCGATTTTACAGCAGATATAGTACGAGTAAAAAATAATAATTCCGTAGAAACTGGGATTTGTAAGGTCACACCCGTCACAGCATTATAATCGCCATTTTGAGCATAAATCATGTTCTTTCAGTAGCTAAATACGGTTGAATAATTTTAAGATTAATCTTCTTGGAAACCACAGACTTTTTTAAATTGTAATTTTTATTTTATTATTTATTTTAACAAAAAATGTTAGTAATGGTCACTGATTAACTATACTTTCACACTGTTTTAATAAGAAATTGAGTTTCTCAGCTTAGAAAACTATAAAACAGCTCATATTCTAATGGAATTGTGAATTTTTGTTCCTTACCAAACCAAATTTTTGTTTTCAAAATTTCTACTCACTTTAAATAATCCTAACTTTAAGTTTTAAGCTCCTTATAAGATGCTAAAGAACATACGAGTACAAGTAACGAAAAACATACAGTTATTTAACTTAAAACCCCAAAACTTTAACAAACAAGATCTGTTTTTTTTTTATAAACTTCTTTTACTTCAGCAGCAACACGAAATGCGATACGCAAATCGAAAATAGTAAATAATACTCTCTTCTTTTATTCAGACTAACATTCACTTAAGGAACTATTTTAAAATTCTTGCTGGCCACAAAATCTAAACAAAAACTAATGCTTATTGAAGTTTAGTAGAAGAAAAAACATAACAAAAATAGTGAAAAAAAGAAATGTAAGACAAAACAAAAAGCATCTTGGCTCAAACACATAAAAACACTTGCTCCATACATGCACACTCAGCAGTTCAGTGTTTCGAAAAGTTAGTAACTGAAAAAAAGAATTTTTTTTGCCAACTCAGCTTGAGCTTTGGCTAAAAAATAAACGCAACGAAACAAAATGAAAGAAAAGATAATCAAAAATAGAATAAGAATAATAATAATAAGAATAGCATTAAATAAATAGAACACTCAAAAAATAATAATTTAGAAACTGGTTACACTGGACAAAGAAATTATGAAAACAAGCTAAAGCCAATAAATAGTTCAATAACATTATAAAGCAAAAAAAAAAAAATATAAACAAACATGAAATAATTTTGATTCAATATGGTTCATAGCATTATTTCAGTATTAAATTCGTGTTGTTTCAACTTTAAATAATTTTGATTCAACAAGATGATTCTTCATTTTAATTTAACAGTATTGGAATGTTAAATCATCATGAAATAAAGGAACAATTTTCTATGATTGTTACTGCAAAAAGAAATTATAAACTGGTTACATTAGACAATGAAATTATGGGAACACGTAAAATAATTTTCTTTGATGATTACTGTAAATCATGTTGAATTAACATGAAACACATATGAAGCAAAATCATTGCCCAAAAATTTTAAATTAACCTTGTTTTTGTTAATTTTAAATGAAATTTTTCTGTGTGCAGCAACGCCACTAGCACTTGATATATAACAAAAATTAAAAATTTTAAAACCCCCCGACTTTTTTCAGAAAAGATGTTATATCTTATAAACGGCTAGACCGATTTTCTTCAAACATAACTAAGAACCCTCTCGATCAAGTCATCTTTCAAACAGAAAATAACTAAATGAAAATCGGTCCAGCCGTTTGGCCTGTACGTGGACACGGACAGACACACAGACACACACTACAAACTTATAACACCCCTTTTTTTAGTCTGGGGTTAAAAAGTATATTATATAAATATTTTAGTGATGCCACTTTAAAATAATTTAAATGTATAAAAGTAAATTTACTTATTTAAAAACAAGAGATTTCATTTCTTTACATGAATTTGCAACAATGATAAACTACAAGATTACGCAAGTGCAAAAAAAAAATAGTAGACGTGTGACGTCACGCACACTGCGTTTCTATTGGCTAATAATTTGGTTTATTTTTTTTATAAAACTCTTTAGAGTATATTTTGACTGCAGGATTGCCAACCGCTCTACAAGTACTGGTTTTGCTAAGATCGGTGAAGAAAAGTGGACATATAATAATCCCACTTTTTTTACTTTTGCAATTACTTACGAACAAGAAGACAAAACAATATTGTTTTTATTATAGGTATTTACCCTTTTTTAATATTATTGGTAATTAGATAATTGATTTTTAACCGATATACAAATTAAGACCCGTGAACTTTTAAGCTGTTCAGTTTGTGTATGTTGTTAGCAGGTAACCAAAAGTATTTGTAAAAAATGTTTTCCATGAAAAATTTTAAAATATTTGTTTAATAATTAACTGAACGCTATGCGTATGTATATAGATGTAATGTTTGTATGGATATACATACTACATACGCATATATGTAATACATACATATATGTAAGTATGTATGTAATGCAAAGCTGGTACATTGGGTATATATAACCACAAAAAACTAGTTTAAGTTTTATATATTTAAATATACATATATATGTGTATGTATGTATGTATACATATACAAATGTACATAACTTTGTACATTAGAGCCGCTCACATAAAAAATTCTAGTTATCCCTCCCAGAAATTCAGTGTAAACTATATTAGAAACTATATTATAGCTATTTAAAAATATATCATAGTTAGAGTCTTTAGTTTTGGTATGTTTCGATTTGATGCTACATATGTATTAACACAGAAAATATTAAATAAGTAATAAAATTCAAAATTAGGCGCTTTGTTAAGATTAATAAAACAAGTTTAATTTCAAAAATTAAAAGAAACTCTCAACAACAAATAAGAAAAATGTTTGTAGAGAAAATAAAATAATAGAATATAATTTGATTGTTGCGATTTCTTTGTTTAAATTTCTTAGTTTCCCATACTTATGCTTTAAGTCTTTCATTTGATTTTTCCCAGCCTTTATGGCAACTCTTACAATAGACGTGTGACGTCACGTCTAACGGTAAACTCTCTGATTGGCGTAATCTTGTAGTTTATCATTCTTGTGAATTTGTAGATTGTTTTTTTTCTGTTAAATAATATCCAATAATTTTAAACTAAAGCTATGTACAGACGATTGTCAGATCTGGCAATGTGCTGACAACGTACTGGCAATCGAAAATTGCTAGCACAATATTCCTTGTCAGTTCACACGGTCGTCAGAAAATTTTACAATTTTTTGCCAGACGGTTGTATGACAATAAATTCATCTGACAAAATCGTCAGTAGAAAAATTGTCAGTTCACACGGTTGTCATATGCACACATTGTTAGATCTGTTGTTATGCGTTGCCAGACTTAAAGCATTTGTTAGAAATTGTTAAATATTTATCGTTTGTGTTTGTGTTAAATGTAAAAAGTGAAAGTATAAATTATTATGGACCATAAAGAAGCAATTGAAATGATTTTTTCTGCAAATATTTTATTATAAATTTTTTCTTTAAAATCAAGCGTGTGCAGTGTTGCATAAACTTCGCACATCTGACAATATTAAAATGTCTGACAAATACCTGGCAATAATTTTGCAATGTGTTCACACGATTGTAAGATGTTTGACAATTTGTTGCTAGTCTTGCAATGTACTGACAATGCTTTTTCTGGCAACGACGTCTGACAAAAATTGTCAGTTCACACGGTTGTAAGAAATTTTGAGCACATTTTACTGGCAATATTGTAAGATCTGACAACCGTCTGTACATAGCTTAACATTCATTCCACATTTTGTATTATTAGTGGCAGCACTAAATTTTTTTCTTTGTTGTTGTTACAAACATAGAAATTATACTAATTTGGCGACAGCTACAATCGTGGTTGTATAGTCGTGTGTTCGTGTTGGCGTGAAAATAATTATTAAATACGCCTGTATTCTATTTTTAACAGATTAAATGTTAAATGTTATGTTAATGCATACGCGTTTGAACCAGCCAATTAACATTAAAGAATATTTTAAAATTTATTTGCCATCAGTGTGAACACACACTCTCTCTCTCTCTCTCTCTCTCTCTCTCTCTCTTTTACAACAAATCTTCAAACTTGGTAAACTTTCTTTTATATTTAAACAAGAAACAAGAAAAGCCAACTTAAAAAAATACTTAACAAAACTTTAAAAAAAGCATACATTTTGTATAAACTTCTATCACACAAAACAAAAGCAACAACAAAATGTAGCAACAAAAAACAAACAAATAAGAAGAAAAATAGCAAAAAGCCAACAGCAACAATCAACAACTTGTTTAGCACTTGCCAGTGGAATTACAAAAAAAAAAAAAAAAATTAAATAAACTTGGAGGCAGTGACTCATGATAATTGAAGTGATAGTGTTCGCTACAGGGCTGACTGACAGCCAAACAGACAGTCATAGCCACTGGCTCAGAGGTGGTTTTTGGTTAGAGAGTTGATTATTGCTGCTGTTGTTTCAATTTGTTTTTTGCACCTAAAAGTACAGGTACTTAGTTTAAACCCAAAATAACAGATGAAAGAAAAAATTTACACATTTGACTCAATAACAGATGACAGCGCGACCTTCATTCTCTTCCCCACTGTACATACATATTGCAAACATTGCAGTGCAGCATTATTTTTATCCTAAGGGCTACAGTAGAGTGTGAATAGATGAATTGAACTAAAAACAAAAGCAACTTGACAATAACGACCGGCAACAAGATTAAAATCAGGTTGGAAAGGGGGAGGAAAATATTGTTGTTATTGATTGGGTATTTTCACTAATTCTAAAAAAGTAAAAACTAATGTATAATAAAATGAAAGCAAAAAAAAATAATAATAATAATCACAGCGAATTGTAAGAGCATCCCAAAAATTAAGCTTAAGTGTAAAGTGTTCGCTTAACCGAAAAACTATGAAACTAACAAAACATTAAAATTGATTATTTATTTTATTTAATTGCGATAAAGTGAAGTCCAAGTACATGTGATAATTTTTAAGAAACAAATTACACACGAAGCTCAATTGTAATTACAAACTAATAAACACTAGCAGAACTGAACAAGAGTGTTCTGGTGTTTGTTGCACTGTGTATGGTCTCAGTTAATAAAAATTTCGGTCCTGTAGAAATATTTTTTTTAGCGCAATTACAATACGAGAATTATTTTGATTCGTCGAATTTTTCTAAATTTTATTGTTATATATTTTAATTTTTTATGCGGTCCTGTTCTTTAAACCGATCGATTTGAAACCGCACGATTTTAGAAAACTAACTTCGAAATTGCAAAATATTTCAATAGAGTTGATATGGAAATATTTTAAAAATTTCGAACGATATGGAATGCCCTAATTTGGCGCCTGGTCATGTGTCTGAAACATTTGCCTGAAACATGACCAGGGTTAAAATTATGGCATTCGATACCGTTTGAAATTTTTAGATTTTTTAAAATTTTTTTATTATATAGATCAGAGCTATTCAACATTTTTGGTTCGCGTACCACAAAACTCACAACCAACAATTCGCGTACCACCAAAAAAAATTTATGTGTATAAACAAGTATGGGCTCAATAAATAACCAAACAATTTTAAAATACGACCATATACGTACATAGGCATGTATATAAGATGCGAACATCTGTGCATATGGGTCGTTCTACAACAGAAATGCTCGGCATAATAAAAATGGAAATTCATGAAATATACGCAAGTTACTTTTAGGATCCAACATAAACAAATACAACATATAGTTGTTTTTTAATTGCATTACTTAGGCCGGGTTTACATCTGTGTGCCATGTGCCACACAAGCGTAAAGAAGCGTAACCACTAATTATTAATGGAAAACTGTTTTATTCAGACATGTATTTATTAAGTTAAATAGTTCCATACATAACTCATAGACAATTTTATAGATTCCCACATGATTGGAAACTGTTTAAATCAATAAATATATGTCTGAATCAAAAAGTTTTTCAATTAGTGATTTTTTATGGGAATTGTTAAAATTTAAGTTTAAAATTTTTTAAACGCACTAATAATCCCAAATTAATATTTTACTTATTAAGTAAAATATTTTTTTAATTAAAAATACATTGAAATTGATTATTGAGGGGTTTAGATGGATCCTATGCGCATTTCACTGTTGCTAATGCAGATCATCAGGGAACCTTTACCCAAAGTTTCTTAGAACAACTAGAGTTATGTTATAAACTTTCATTTAAACAAATGAGAAGCTTAAAACAAATAACAAAGTTGAAACAAGAAGTCAATAATCAACATGTTTTTTATTTTCTTTACCATTACTACATTGGCTGACTTTTTTTCAGCTTCAAATTGTAGTTGTAAAAGTATGTAAAAAGAAAATAAATGTAAATAACAACAACAGCTATTTAAGAATAGAGTGTTGCCACACAAGTATTTTTTTGACCTGGTGCAGTCAATTTAATAATTAGTGATTTTTTATGGGGATTGTTAAAATTTAAGTTTAAAATTTTCATTAGTAATTAGTTGGTTACGCTTTTTTGGGCAAATGACATACAAGAAATGCCAGATGTAAACTCAGCCTTAGTTGGTTAATGAAAAAAAAAATGCTCAAATTTTCGAAGATTTGCGTACCACCTGGGAAAGTTTCGCGTACCCCAAGTGGTACGCGTACCACAGGTTAAATGGCCCTGATATAGATTACCAAATATCATATCTGACCCCCGTCTAGACTGGCAATAAATATGTTGGCAATATAGCAATAACGCCGGCAGAATAGCGGGACAATATTGCTTATTGCTTTACTTATGTTAAGGCTATGGGAAATCGTAACCACAATATGGAAAAAGTCAACAGGGAAGGTGCAGAATAAAAATATAATTCACTTGTAAATATCTGGTTAATCGAAAAATTTTTTATATTTAAAAACTTATAATAATACAAATTAATTCACTACACACGTTTTTAAGAGACTATTTTCCTTTTTTAATATACATACATATGTATATTTTATAAATTTCAATAATATTATCGAAATGCCAAACGCAATACAGAAAAGTCGAACATAAATTAACACCGAGTTTGACGTTTCACGTTCGCAATAAATGTCAACGAAAAACTGTTGACAATTATTGCCACAATTATTGCAAGTACTGGCAATAAGCAGTCTCCATTGGCAATATCAATAATTTGACATTTGCTGCAATATATGTTAATGATTTTATTGCCAGTCTAGACCGGGGGTGAAAGAAAATTATCGTTTATGATTTTAAACTCGTCTGCAGGATCATTTTAATTATTTGAAAACGAGAAATTTACTCGGATTCGGTCTACAGAAAATAGCCGATTATTTTATTTTTACTTTTTTTTATTTATTTTTCTTTTTACTTTTTTTATTTATTTTTCTTTTTCCTATTTTTTATTTTATATTTATTATTAATTTGTTATTTAATTTATTATTTAAATTGCTTTTTTATTTTAGTTATTTTTTTTTGGTTTATTTTTTTATTATTTTTTTATTTTTTGTTTGATTATTTTTTTTGTTTTTTTTTTATTTTTTTTTATTATTCTTTTGGTTACATATTTACACAGTATTTATTTTTTTATATGTATATATTTTATATTTTTATTTTATTACATTTAAATTTAATTTTATTTTTATTCTTTTAATTTTGTATTTTTTTTTATTAATTTTTTTATTTTTTTTAATTTTTTATTTTTTTTATTTATTTTGTACTTTTTTGATTATATATTTACATTTTATTTATTTTTTTATAAATTTTATATACGTACATTTCTTTTTACTTTTTAGGGAATGTTTTTTAGTTAAGGTATATAATTTTTTTTCCATTTGCACTATTTAATTTTGTATTTATTTTTAATTTGTTATTTAGTTTATAATTAATTTTTTTTATTTAATTATATTATTTTTTTATTTTTATTAAATTATTTTTTTTTATTTTTTATTTCCTTTATATATTTATTTTTATTTAGTTTCTTGTTAGTGTTTTATTTTTGGGTGCCATTTTTACATTTTATTAATTTTTTATATTGTATTTTATTTACATATGTACATATGTTTCTTTTTCTTTTCTTAAGGAAAAAGTTTTATTTTTAATTTTTTATTTAAATTTTATTATTTTATTTTAGTTATATTAATATTGATTATTTTTTATTTTTATTTTTTTGTGTTAAATATTTTTAATTAATTAATTTTTTTTTTATATATATTTTGTATATGTTTTATTTTTTTCTTGGCTGAGTTAAGCTATAAATTTTTTTCTATTAGCACGATTTTGATTTTCCCGAATTTCGCTTGTATTTTGTTTAATTTACATTTTCTAATCTAACACAGATATTTTTTTTCTTTCCCTTTCTTTTTAAACACCTTACTTGTCTTTTGTACATACTTTCTTTACTAAATTTAATTATCTTAAAAAATTTTTAACAAAAAAAAAAAAAAAATATAAAAAAATTCAAAGATTATTAGAACTTTTCAGCAAACATCAAGTCAACTTTCAACATATGTGAATGAAAATAAAAATATAGGAAAAACAACGAAAATCACATTATCACAGTTTGTTCGGAGCAGAGTATTGTTTAGTTAAAAATTGAGAAGAAAATAAAATAGAGCAGCGTAAAACGTATGTACGTAAGTACCCTGTCGGAGAATGTGTGGTTGACTACAAAATTAGTTAACTTATAGTTAACTTTTCTTAAGCATTAAACACATTCACCGCAGCAAGCTACCGACTACCAAATGTCTAGGATAGAATACACATGTTTAAGCTTAATGCTTAAAGCTAAATCCAGAAGAAATAAGCTAAATTTAGCCAAAATTAGCTAATATGGTCACACTGACAATAACTAACTTTATCAATTATAAGAGCAGAATTCGCTGAGTAAATTCGTCGTTATTGTGCTTTACGCGACGAATTTACGCAGCGTATTCTTATCGACGAATTCGTTGACGTGGACGAAATTCGTCGTTCGTCCCAATTATGTTCCCAGCATAACACAACAACTAACAATAACAAAAGCAACAACAAACGCTACAACAACAATAACAGCAACAGCAAGGACATCATCATCAAGCAACACAAAACCAAAAGATTTCTAAACAAAACAAAAAGTGTTAATTAAAAATCTTTGGAGAGTGTTTAATGCCAACAGCAGGGATTAAGAATGATTGTATTGGCACGAAAGTTAAAATAAGGATTATTTGAAGCAAAAAAAAAAACAAGAAGGGAAAACCAATGAAATTGTATTGAAATGTTAAAAATAATTATGTCTGAAATCTATATGTCGGTACGGTGTTTGTTGTTTTGTATGAAATGTAGAGCAATTTTTAATACTGAAGCATTTTTAACTCTACAGCCAAAGAAGCCGAAAAGACTATTAAATTTTTATTTTCGTTTTGGGCGACAAAATAAACCAGTGCTTATGGAAATTTGCTGTGAATTTTCTTACTTTAAATGACACAAAAGAGATCTGTAGAGACTAGTAATTTCCCTGTAGAAAGAAGAGAATTTTTGTTTTCTTAAAAAAATTTCATCGACTTCAAAAATAGTTACCAAAATGTTTAAAATAATTCATATAGGGAAGGGCAGGTCTACGATTCCCGGCTCTAATGAGGGTGCCGTTGGTCTTCGAGAGCACGAGTTACAGATCTGGAACCTTTATGTTAAGTGTAAAAAGGGTGATGTATCCGCTAAACGAACAGCCTTCAGCAAAGAACAAATAAGTTAACATCGTGGTATTTCAGCAGTGAATATCTTAACATTGTGTGTTTACCAGCACTTTATATCCGTGTTGAGCAAATAAAGTGAGCTTGAGACTTTTTATTTAAGTTCAAAAATTCGAAGGTATAAGAATTCAATTTTTAAAAGGTAAAAACGTAACAATATATAGCAATAAGTTGCTAGTGAGAGAAGGAGCGAGAGCGAAAGCCAAAGAGTGCAAGCACTGCAATTGAAAAGTTTGTTTTGCGAAGCTTAACGGGCTCAGCTGATTATTCCTCTCATCCTTAATATTTTTCGCTTTTAACTTTAGATTAAAACTATTTAAAATTCAAAAAAAAAACAACAAAGCAAAGTTAAAATCAAAGTTTTGAGATTTTGTTGTGATAAAACTGAAAAGTTAAAGATTTTTTTGTTCGTTATTTTGTTTAGAGCAAAAAGTTAAGCCATTTTAGATTAATGACATTTATTAAAATGACACAGTTGCCAGCTAAACAATATTAAATAAAAAAAAAATATTGATGCTAGGAAATACAGCGAGCGCTACTAACAGCTTATTGATACCAAAATTTGGCGATACTCGTAAATTGATTTCACCAAGTTCGTGCGTTTTGACATCTCTCGATAAGTTTCTGTGGGCGCACGTGAAATCATAAACCAGCAGCCATTGATGCCTTCAAGTCCAACATTGTTCATGACATGTACCAAAATTGGACGTCACGACTTCGCTTCAATTTAAAGTTTTTCAGGCTTGAAAAAACACCCTTTAAATTAAAAAAGTTTATGAACATATGTTAAATTTTTTTTTTTCATTTGCTCATGTACATCATGCTGCTTGTCTGCCGTTGCCATCGAATACAATAAATAATTATTTTTAATTTAAAACAATAAAATCATATTACACATCGTATAAATACGCAACATAATTAAAAAGTTTGAAAATACGCAAGTGTTGTAAGTGCAGTTGTAATTTTTTTTGCCTGTTGCAATTTTCGCAGTCGACATGTTCATTTGCAACGTGTAGTTGTTTACTTATTTACGCAATACTGCTTGCTGTTCATTATCATGAAGTGAAGGTGCGAGGGTGGCACTAAAAGTTTTCTATAAAAAATAAAGCTAACTAATTTAAGGTATGAATTTTTTTTGGAGGATTTTTTATGAGTTTTGCAACATTTCTATAAGAGAAAAATAAATAACATTCGATAACTTATGCGCTGATAGCCTCATTTCACAATTACTGGAAATTCGGAGAAATTTATTTCTGAGTGAAGTTTGTTCATGCTTAATAAAATTCAAGGACTTAAGGATCGTGTCTGAGTGAAATTTCTTTGTGCTTAACAAAATTTAAGGGCTTTCTAACAACGAAAAATATTCAATCACGCACTCACTCACGCAAATTTTTGTTGCAAGAAAAAAATCATATTTTCGTTTAAAAATAAACTAATACAAATTATGCATGCATGTGTGGTTTGTTTTACACGCACAAAAGTTCCACTCACGCCCAATCACGCACGTCAATTTTTTTTTGAAAAATATATTTCTCACAATCATGTAAGTCCAGAGCTTACAGTTAACATTTCGGGAGTTTCTAGACATAAAAAAATCCACTCACGCACAATCACTCACGTCGATTTTTTTTAATATACATACATACATATGTATTTCTCATAATTATACCATAAAAGTTTGCAGATACAAGTTTATGAATTTCTTAAGACCAGAAAAAAATGTTACTAACGTACGCTCAGTCACGTATTTTTTTAATAAAAAAATTTAGTTTATAATAATTTTTATTCAAGAAGCAAACTAGGTACCAAGTTGTGTCTTATGTGTTTTAAATAAAAAAAAAAAATGCCGCTCACGAACGATCACTGACGCCCCAAAATAAACTGAAAAATATATGTTTTTGATAATTATGAATATTTACAGCTAATTTACAATATTTTAAGACCTTATAAATGTGAAAAAATCCTCTCACGCACGCTAACTCACGCCAATTTTTATTGGAAAACATCTAAAAATGTTTATTTAAGAAACAAACTGCCACAACACACAAAAATTTCACTCACGCAGAATCACTCACGCCAATTTTTTATATTTATTACAATTATGCATATGCAAAGCTTACCGATAACATTTCGGTACTTTTTAATAACAGAAAAAATCCCACACACGGCCGGCTAGTCACTCACGTCAATTTTTTTAAATACATTTCTCACAATTATGCTATAAAAGTTTACAGATAATATTTCACGACTCTTAAGAGCAAAAACAAATTCACTCACGCACGCTCGCTCACATATGTATGCTTTATAAATGAATTTATTGCATAAGCTTATATGTTCGACCAAATAATATTCGATATTTTCTAGTTGAAGTGAAGAAAACATTTCGTCTTTGTTTGTCTGTCCTGTGCAACGGCCTTCAGTTCCATCCATGAATTGTTTATCATTGTGGTTTATTGTTCAATTTTCCCACGCCATGACTGGTCATTTTTGCGGTTACTATGAAGATTCTACTCTAGAACAATCCGTGATTACATATTTGCTCATTACATATTTGGTGAAGTGCATAGAATCTTTCAAATATTTCTACTAAGAATATAAGCTTACTCAATTCTGGTAATTCCAGAACGAACCTTGTATGATTGTGCATATGTATGTGTGTATGTATAGATTTAGGCACGTAAGTTTGTACGAGTGTGTGTGTGTGTGTGTTTTGTCCCAGCAGTCAGACTGGGGCCAATTGTCTCTATGTCAACACTAAAATACTAGTAGTAGTTACATTGTCTACAATTTCTCTTCTATTCGTCAGTATAAAAGAAAGAGAAAAAACAGATGTGCTGTATTTCTGGTGGAATTTGCAACAACTTGTAAATATACATAAATTTGTATGTACGTAAGGTATAGAAATGTACCAGTAAATGTCTGGTTGTTATATCTCTATGTTGCCATAAGAACTATGAATTCACTACCTAGTCAATTGTTTTAGTGTTACTAGTAGATTTTCAATGACAAGCACATGCTAAATGTCTATAGCACAAAGTATTGTATGGGGAATAATTGTAGAGTAGTACTGGTGACAAAGTCAAAAGCCACTCAGCACATTTTCACCATCGACATTTCTTTCAGGGGTGTGAGAGTGAATCAACTTTCGTGCATTTCTGCTTTTGTAGTAGTGGTCACTAGCACTCATTCATTTATTTATTTACTCGACTTCAACAAAAAAAAATGAAAACTCAATGAAACTCAACAACAACAAGAAAAACAACAACAGTGGTCGGTCCACTGCAACTGACTTGAATCGGGGGAATGAATGACCAACAAAAAATAATGAAATTTAAACAAAAAACAACAACGCCAGTAGCAGCAACAATGCCAACAAAATACAGCAGAAAAATTATAATAAAAATATTTAAAAAAAAATAAAAACTTTTACAACAAAATTTTATATGTTTGTAAATACATACATACATACAATATAATTATTTTTTTTTACTTTTTGTTAACAAAAATTTCTTTACTTTATTATTATTCTGTATTTCTGTAACAATTTTATTTAAAGCGAAAAAAAGTCTGCTAGTGCTCCATATTTTTTTTTTTAAACTAAAAGTTATTAAATCAAAGGACTTTTAATAAGTACAACCAACAACAAACAACTGCAGAAATTGCAAAAATAAAATATTGCAAGCAGCAGCAAAAGAAAAGAACTCTCAACAAGAAACTTGTAAGAAAACAATCCCAAAAAGTTGATTATTTATTTACTTTTTTGCCACCATGAAAAAAATCTTTGTTAATTAAGAAATAATTTTCAAGATTATTATTATTTATTACAAGAAACAAATTTTCTAATAGGCAGATTTTGTAAAAAATTTCGTTTCTAAACGTTTCAAATTTGTATGAAAAATAACGAAAACTCGTTTCAAAAAATATTTTTTCTATACAAATTTTGAAACGAAAAAAAAACGTTTCTATTTCTAAAATCTGCCCTTAACTCAAGTTTAGCTGGCTGTAAATATTTTACGAAATGAAGTGGAAGATAACTTAAGAAAAAATAGGTTTCAAAATTTTAAATTTATTAGTTTGTTTTTGCAAGATCTAATCAAATTTAAAGACTGTTAAAAAGAAAGAAATATTTAATTTATTAAATATTTATTTTCACAGGAATTAATAGCAATAATAAAAGAGGAGAATAAAACAAATATATTCTTATTTTTATAGAGAAATATCATATTTTCTCACGGCAAAAAGGCTCCTAAAACTTATAAAATAAGCACTATCTCAGCATGCCAGTACAAGGTATTGGAGATGGGCTGGTGAGTAACTTTTTACTCACCTTAACACATGATTTTTTTGGAAAATGCATGGCTTTCTTATGGCACATGCTAAAGCCTCTTTTTTGCGACTGAAAGGATGAGCTCAACCACGGTAAGAAAATCTAACGTTTAGTGATTTTTTTCAGAACTTTATAATCACGCCAATAATCCACTCACGTATTTTCAGTAAACCCCCTCAAGTTTTCATTTCAATAATAATATTTTGATTTTTTGCAATACAACTTTACGAGAGTAAGTGCTTGAGTGAGTATTTTTCGTTATTAGAGTCGTTAAATTTTGTTAAGCACAAAAATGCCAAAAATCCACTCACGTACTTTCAGTATCTCCAAAGTTTTCATTTCAATGAAAATATTATGATTTTTTTTGCAATAAAACTTTAAGTGAATGGGTTTTTAGAAAGCCCTTAAAATTTGTTTAGCACAAAAAAATTTCACTCACGCATGATTACTCAAAGCAATTTATTTTCCATATAATATTTCATAATTAATACATAGAAATTCTGAGAAACTTATTTTTTAATTAAAAAAATTTGTCGTGAATGATCGTGTGTGAGTGAACTGTTTTTGAGCTAAACACAATTTTAAGGACTTAAGAATCGCGCCTTAGTAAAATTTCTTCGTGCTTAACAAAATTTAAGGACTTTCTAATCACGTAAATTTTTGTTGCAAAAAAAATTTTTCATTGAAAAAATAAACTCATAACAATTACGTATGCATGTGCATTTTGTTTTAAACACACAAAAATTCCACTCACGTCCAATCAGGCACGTTAATTTTATTGAAAAATATATTTCTCACAATCACGCAAGTACAAAGTTTACATTTAACATTTCAAGACTTTCTGACAACAGAAAATAAACTCACACACGCACAATCAATCACGTCTATTTTATTTAATATACGTTACATATGTATTTCTCATAATTATGCTATAAAAGTTAACAGATAAAAGTTTAAGACTTTCTTAGATGAAATAAAAAAATCACTCACGCACGCTCCTCGCGCACGCATTTCATTAAAGAAACAAACTATGTGCTAGAGAAATGTGTTATGAGTTTTAAACACACACAAATTATACTCACGCGTTTTCATTCACGCCCAGAAGTAAACTGAAGGAGATGTGTTTATCATAATTATGCATGTTTACAGGTAATAAATAATATTTCAAGACTTTCGTAATGTGAAAAAATCCACTCAAGCACGCTAGATCACTTCAATTTTTGTTGAAACGAAAATTGGAAAATGCAATACGCAAATTTTGTTTTGAACTCAAAAAAAATTTAACTCACGCACAATCACGGACATCAAGTTTTCTGAAAAATATATTTTTCTCACAATCATGCATGTTCAAAGCTTACAGGTAACATTTTAGAACTTTTTAATAACAGAAAAAATCTACTCACACACAATCACTCACGTCAATATTTATAATATACATATACATATGTATATGTATGTATTTCTCATAATTATACTATAAAAGTTTATACTATAAAAGTTCAAGACTATCTTAAGACCAAACAAATGCGCTCACTCACGCTCATTCACATCCGTTTCTTTTCATAAAAATATTATAAACTTGTCTAAAAAAATTAGTTTACAATTTTTATTCAAGAAACAAACTATGAGTCAAGAGTAATGTATTTTGTGTTTAAAACACACTAACATTTCACTCATGCGTGATGACTCACGCCTAAAAATAAACTGAAAGAAATGTTTCTTATAATCATGCATTTTTACAGGTAATAAGTAATATTTCAAAACCTTGTAAATGTGGAAAAAATTCACTCACGCACGTTTACTCACGTCAATTTTTATTGAAAAAAAATTTTAATACGCTTATTTAAGAAACAAAGTGCAAATGTACAAAAATATATACATGCTTATTTTGTTTTAAGCACACAAAATTTCTACTCACACACAATCACGCACGTTAATTTTTTGAAATACATATGCACATGTTTATCATAATCATACATGTTCAAAGCTTACAGATAACATTCCATTCAGTACTTTCTAATGACAGAAAAAATCCACTCACTGCCAGTCACTCGCGTCAATTTTTTTTAAAATATATTTCTCACAATTGAGCTATAAAAGTTTACAGATAAAATTTCACGACTCTTAAGCCCAAAAACAAATATGCGTGAGTGAGTGCTCACTCACATATTTTTTTATATATGAATTAATTGAATAAGCTTTTATGTAATCGTTTTCACTGAAGAAACACACTACCAACGGTTAATCATATCCTGTTTTACACACGTAAAAATTTCACTCGCTCACGGTCACTCACGCCAAATTTTTTTTTATGAGATATGATTCTCACAATCATGCTATGAACATAGCTTATCAATAACAATTTTAGACTTTCTAAAGGCGGAAAAAGTTCACTCAGGCTTTTTCACTCACGTAAGACAATAATACACACTCGCTGCGGTTTTTCATTGTAGAAATAACTTTTAATCATACAGATGCTTTCGTCTAGTAGAGAAATGACATTTCAGCACTTTTTAAGACTCAGAAAAATTTATTCAAATATGATAGCTCACGCAATTTTTTTAAAGAAATTAATTAATTAATCATAACCTGTGTTTCAGAGAATTTTAAAGCACTGAAATTAGAGCTGCAAAACTATCAATGGTACTATCGATAGTTTTATTTTAAGTGGACTATCGATATTTTTTTCGATAGCGATACTATCGACTAAAACACTACTAAAAGAGAAAAAATCAAAGTCAATAAAAACGGAATGATGGCGACTATGTAATAAAAAATGCAACATTCAAATTTCGCCGCCTGGTTTGGTAATGGTTATCATTACATATATAAATGTGAAAACAAATTAATTAGTTTTGATTTCTTTCAACATAAGATGTTAGTTTTTATCTACTAGATGCAAATTGCATAAAAAATACAATTATTATGTACCAACGGCTTTGATACTTGAAGAAACTTGACGGCGGTTAAATTTGACGACTACTGAACTGTCTACGCTCTTTACTTTTAAATAAAAGGTGTCGCTAAATAGTTTGCTTCTCCTTCTGTTAAACGAATACTTTTTAGCTAACTGCAATAGTTTAAGTAATGATGAAAGTTTTTTTATTTTATTCCCTTTTAATTTTTTTTTTATAGAACTGTGCATATATGTTTGTTGAATATGTGTATTAAAAACATTGGAACTAAAAGTTTTAAAAAAATCAACTTTATTTTACTTTATGGAATGACTAAAAAATTCAAGATTTTATATTAGAAAAATACACAATTGATAAGTTTTAGCCCTTATAGACACGGAAACTTTACTTTGCAAAGCCTTAATTCAGCAGGGAGAAAGACAGAAAGAGATAGTATTTATCTTTCTGTCTTACACGCCTTAAGACTTTGCAAAGTAAACTTTCCGTGTGTAAAAGGGGTGTTTCTAAGAATCAAGAACTATCGATAGTATCGATGGTATCAAAAAATACTATCGAAACTATCGAATGGAGCCACTATCGATAGTTTTGCAGCTCTAACTGAAATTCTAGTCTTTCACAATTTTTTTTATGGAAAAATTAAAAAATAAAACTTAAGCTGCATTCACGCATCAGTCACTGATAAATTTCTCTCTATTATTACTCTCCCTACCACTAAGAAACGTCAATCATGAAAATCAAGAACAATTTTGTTCAGCTTCACTGTCAACCAGAGAAACAAGCCGATCGGCTCACAGCCGGCTCAAGAGCCGCCGCCGACTTTCAATGTAACTTCCTCGGCTCAAAATTGCAGCCGGCTAATTGTATTTTGTAGTTGCCGATTTGTACAAATTATATGGAAGACATCAGCTGTTTGAAATTTTTTACAGAAATGTGTTTAAAAAACTTATAAATATCTGCTGCCAATGTCAGCCGGCTCAAGCCGGCTTATGAGCCGCCGCCGCCGACTTTTTAAGACGGCTTATTTCTCTGCTGTCAACTTATCACAGTCCACGAATCGCAAATATTTAAGATAAAACTTCGTTTAAGTTAACGCTAACAACACCACAATAACATTGCATCACTAGAGATGAAACGAGAGTATAAATGCACAGCATTTAAAAAAAAAACTATGAAAACAATATTGTTGTATAACAAAAATTGCTAAATAATTTTATTAATTTTTTCTTTCTTTTTTTATAATTTAATGTTCCCGATGTGTTTGCGTTTTTTTATATTATTAAGGCAGTGGCTGGCTGCCATTCGTTCGCTTTGCATGGCTTGTTTTGTGTAAAATTTAATCAAATTTGTCACTCGAGTTGTATTGCAGCAATTTTATGCTGAATTTTTTTTTTTTTTTTTAATTATTTTTGTTACGAAAAATGTTAACTTTTTATACTGACATTTTTGTTGTTGCAATATTTTAAAGTAGAATTATGTTGCTTGATTTTTATAGTTTAACAGGGTGTTTTTGTTGTGGAAAATTTCAAGCAAAATTAAATTACTCGTAATTAACTTCCTTGTTCAAAAAAAAAAAAAAAAAAAAAAAAAAAAAAAAAAAAAATTGGGTTGAAGTGTACCATATGTTAAAACTAAATTAAAATTCAAATATATATATATATTATTTTGGAATATGGCCGTAAGAATTAAATTTAAAATTTAATCGAGTCAATTAAAGTTTCTAATAAATATGAAATATCGAAGAAATGAGCTAAAGGGAAGGTTTTGGCTCTTCTAATTGGAAAAAAAAAACACGGGTCACTTCAAAAAATTTTTTTACCAATAACCCATCTGCATTTTATATAAAGTATTTTTATTAAAAATCAACTAAACTTAATTGAATTATGAATACAAAAAAAACCTCGCTATGTAACGATCTGATATTAATATCATTCGTCATACCGAGTTTAGACTGCAATTGATTTTTAATTGCTTTTATTAAAATATATATAATTTCAAATAAAGTGTTTTTTAATTGATTCAGTTAAACTAATGATTGCTGACCAGAATGAACTAAAAATTTTATTGAATAAATTTATCTATGCAAAAAAATTCATATGAAAAATTTTGTTATATCTATTAAAATTTTATAATAGCAATTAAAAAATTAAGTAAAATCTAATTGATTCAATTAAATTCTCAATTAATTGAATTTAATTTAATAAAAGCAACTGAAAATGTAATTAATTCAATAACATTCTTAATTGAAAATATTCACTGGTGAATTATTTTTTATGTGTATAATGTATGCTTAATTTCGATTGAGCAAATAAAATTCTTGATATACATATATGCCTGAGAAACCTAATATCTTTATACAAAAAATCTGAAAATATAGTTAATAGATATGTCTGAACAAAGTAAACAAAAAAACCAATAATCTTGAACAAAATATTTAACATATTTCGTTCTAATTGAGCGAACGATTGAATCAATTAATTTTTTAATTGAAGATTATTTAAAAATTAATGGAAAAGTTGAAAAATGAAAAAAACAAATTATTGTTTTGTTTTCAAAAAGAAAATGATTGAATCATTTCCCTTTCAGGCTATCAAAATCTATATTGGACACAGGAAAATTTCATTTTAAAATATCTGCGTAATCAAAGCTTATTAAACTTTTTTAGGCAATGATTTTGCTTCAAATGTGTTTCATGTTAATCTAAGATTAAAAGTTCTTTAAAGAAAATTGTCCCTTTGATTTCATTTTGATTTAACATTCCCGTACTGTTAAATTATATTGAATGACAGTTATTTCAAGTTGGAACAATGTAAATTCGGTACTGAAATAACACAAAGAACAATGTTGAATCAAAGTTATTTCAAGTTGAAATAAACATGAATTTAACTGCAATGCGTCATTGTATTTTATTAATAATTTTACGTGTGTATCAACAAAATTTTTGTATGTTTATAATTGGCTTCTTCAGCTAAGATTTGAACTCGCAATTCATCAGGAGGTAGTTAACGCGCTTTAGAATAAAATAGGGGTAATATCTGGTCAAAAGACTGGCACTGCGGCACCTGATGGATCTTTTGTACCAAAGATCTTTAAATCAAATTACATAAATTTCCTTGTGAAAGTCAGCACAGATATTGGAGAAGCCCGCCTAATATTATCTGAACACAGAAACTCAGAATGAAAAACACGCCTTCTACTGTTACACAAGACGATACACTCACAGGGAATGTGTGCCGTCGTCTCGTCATCTTCCAAGCATAAACGACACAACGGTGTACGGAACTTGGTTGCTTTTCAAAAGAGGATAGTACAGTCCAAAGTGACTAGGAAGAAAACCAGTAACAAGCCATAAATTATGCCTCTTGAGGTTCAGGATGTCATTATGTTATGGCTGCATCAATGCTTTGGCCTGGCTTAAACCACAAGAAGACAGCCACATTTCCTTATTGGTCGAAGTGTCATCTTCTTTGACACAAAACGGCTCTGGGCCCCCATAAAACGAGCAGCAGAGGCCCTCTTGGCCAGTTCATCCGCTTCCTCGTTCAGTCAATGCGCTTTAGATACACAGTAAATATATACCATCATGATTTAAGCTTTAATTCAACACGATTTAATATGATTTCCTATTAAAATTTTTGCATAGTGATTTCACTTAAGTATTTTATTTTTTCTGCAAGTGGCATATTGAATTAAATAAACAAGATATGAAATAAAAACAAAGCTAAGAAAGAGCTTTAAATAGTCTCAATATCCTGCTTAAATTAAAAAAAAAAAATTAAAAATCCATTAAAAATAAAATACAGTTGATCGTTGATTATACGGGCCGCACGGGGCCGGACCTAGCACGGATAATCGAAAAACACGGCTAATAGATGTTATATAAAAGCGCAAACTGTACATATTATTGCAAATAAAACAATAAAAAAAGATGTATAGCACGGTTAATAGAATTATATAAAATGGAAGCACGGATAATAGAGGTAAAACAAAAGTGACAGCATGCCGGATAATAGATGTACACGGTTGATACCGCCCCGGATAATCGAGGTCCAACTGTATACTTATCATTTTCTTTCTTTCCCTGCTCTCCATGGCTGTATGTGACAAGTTTGAAAGGAGAATATAAATAAATAAAGTAACAGTATGTTTTTTTAATGAGGCACCCTGTGGCGGGCACAACATTAAAGCATGGAGGGGTGGGGGCTGGGGTATGTTAAACTAAAGGACTTGTTCTGGTTGTGGTGGTGGCAGTAGAAAGAACCCAGTTGACTAGTGGATGACATTTAAAAAGTTTTTTATTTTCATTTTATTTCTACTTATTTTTCATTCATTTATTGCTGTCATTGTTCGTTCGTTCGGTAGTATGTGTGGCAAGGTCAAAATGCATGTTGATTATTTTTTCTGTTGTTGCTGCACTTTTTCAATGTGATTTTTTTTTTTTTTTTGTTTTTTGCTTTAAGCATTTAATCTGAAACCTAGACCCAAGTATTTTTGTAATGGTTGTTAACTGTTTATGAATGAAAAATAAATTTTTTCACTGCTGCTGCTGGCCATTTCCTCTAGGCGGGTTGCCTTGCAACTGCTGGGCTGGTGCTGCAGTCTGGTTGTTAGTTTTTATTTCATTTTATTACGAATTCATGGTATCATTGGTGTATGGGACCTTAACGTGTTGTGGGTATTTGCAAATTGTATTTCGTATTTATTTTATGCTGCAGCGCGCGCTGTTGCTGCCACTAATGGTAGGAGTTTAGTTTTTATATATTTTTTAAGTTGTTTGACATGTATTTTTTTTCTTTTTTTGTTTTCTTTGCAAAACTGCCAGTATTTTTGAATGACAGTTACTTGTACAATGTGCAAATTGCATTTGTTTTTATTCTCTTACTCGTTTTTTTTTGGTTTTCAGCATTTCTTTTGAAACCCTGTAAGTGGCGTTATCAAGGTTTTGTTTACTGTTGCCATTCTTTCGTAGAATCACCTCTGTTCAATGCAACCTCTTTTTTCTTTTTTGGTCTCGCACTATGCTGCAATTTCTATACAACTTTCAGTTCAGAATTTTCATGAAATTTGGCTGTTTTGTATGCATAATGTCATTTGCCTTGCATATTCACTTTTTTTTTTGTTTTAATTTTTAATTCTTTTTTTTCAAAGTCTTCTTTGTTGTCTTATGTTTTTGGTTTTATCAGCCAAATAGCGTTAACAACAACTAGAACAGCCAGCATAAAAAACCAACTGAGCTGGAAACGGAAGTGCCTTTCATTGGCAGTTATTGTATCAGAAGAAAATCATCGTATTCGTTCGTATAAATGTATGTATAGGGCAAACTTGGCGAGTTTGTCTGTGTGTGTTTGCATTGATGTCATCAATAGGCAATCATGTCATAGAGACCATATCAAAAGAAAGCATATTTTGCTATTTTTGTTAATTTCAAATGAATTCTATCTATTCGCTTTTTGTTTTGCAACAAAATTTAATTTAATTTTAAACTTAAAATTTACTTTATTTTTGCAGTTTCCGTTTTAATAGAAATACATTTGAAATTTTCAGTTATTAAGTGTCACTCAATACATGAACCAAATACAGAGAAATGCAAGAACAAGGAGGTCCTTGTAAGAAATGAGCTGTTGGAAAAAAATTCTTAAGAAAATTTAAGCATTTTAAGCTTAATCACAATTAATCCTTGTATCAAACATTTGTCCTACACTCCGAATACTTTGCGTCAAATTTTCATACTTCAAACATTATCTTTTAGCCAGACTACCACCATTATTAATATAATCAATAAATTCACTAATTGGCTACTGGAATTGTCTTCCAAACAAGTGTAGCTCCAGTTAAACAGGCTGAGATTCTAAGGATCACAAAGGCCAAGCGGGGAGGAAGTTACTCTCTATGGCGACAATCAGGCAGCTGTAAATGCTTTGAAATTGCATAAATATGCACACGAAACGACAGTAAAGCTTGTGCTGACTTATATTGCCATTTAACGAAAAATGCTTTTTTAGGGTTCCATACACCAAAGGTGAAAAGGGACCCAAATGTTTTCTATGCGATCTACGTGTGTCCGTTTGTCCGTTACAGGCTGTTTTATCGAGAACTGTAAGACGTACGTACAGAATATGTAAAACTTTTGCTCCTAAAACAACAACACATATATTATAGTTAAAAGGTGTTCTAAAGCGAGCAATGAAAAATGTTGAAATCCTGATGTAATATACAGGCAGACTACACCAATTAACACCGAAATTAAAAAAAAATTTAAATTAAATTGTATTCTATCAGTTAAATTACATTAACAATATAATTTAAACAACTTGCTGTATCTTGAAATTTTTAAAAACGCTTGAACTAAAAACTTCAAAATAAGAAAAATGGCTAAAATGAAAAAAATCGCCAAATACCGGAAAAAATCAGCAAAAACGAAAAAATAGCCAGAACTAAAAAGATCTCTTAAACTAAAATGAACTGTCAAAAACCAAAAAAAAAAAAAAAAAAATCGCCTAAACAAAAAAAAACGCCAAAACTAAAAAATCAAAAAAACCGTCAAAATGAAAAAAAAAATCACAAAAAACCGAAAAAATCGCCAAAAATCGAAAAAACGCCATAACTAAAAATATCTCTAAAATTAAAATTATTTGCCATAAACCAAAAAAAAATCCACCGAAACAAAAAATCGCCAAAACTAAAAAAAGATAAAACTAATAAACTGCCAAAAACCGAAAAAAAACGTGAAAACCAAAAAAAAAACCTCAAAACTAAAAAAACGCATAAAACCGAAAAAATCTCAAAAAATCAGAAAAAACACCAAAACTAAAAAAAGTCGCCAAAACCAAGAAAAAATAGTCAAAACCCGAAAAAGAGTGTAGCGATATTTAATTTATTTAAAAAACCGAAAAAATACCAAAATAAAAAAACCTAAACCTAAAAAAACCTACGCCAAAATCTCTAAAACTAAAATAAATCGCCAAAACTTAAAAACGCTAAAAGCGCCAAAACTAAAAAAACCCAAAAACTCGAAAAAAAACTTAAAAAACGCAACAAAAAAGCATCAAAACTAAAAAGATCGCCAAAACGAAAATCAATCGCCAAAAACCCAAAAATTGCCAAAAACTCAAAAAAAAAAAAAAAAAAAAGCCAACATAAAATTCATCCAAAACGAAAAAAATCACTAAAACTCAGAAATCGGTAAAACTAAAGTAAATCGCAAAAACTAAAAAAGCATAAAATAAAAAAACGCTGATATTAAAAAAAAAACCAAAAACTGAACATATTCCAAAAAAGCGCAAGAAAAAAAGCACCAAAACTAAAATTTGTTTAAACTAAAATAAATCGCCCAAACAAGACAAAACGCCAAAAAACACAAAAAACGCCAAAACTAAAAAAAACCCCAAAAGCGAACAAAATCAAAAACGAAAAAAAAACAAAAAACTTAGAAAAAACGATAAAACTGAAAAAAAAAATTCCAAAAACCGAAAAAATCCCAAAAACGAAAAAAACGCTAATACTAAGAAAAAACGCTAAACTAAAAAATAAATTTCAAAAACCGAAAAACAAGTTTAACGGGTACTTAATTTTTTTTTTAACTTACACATCAGGGAGGATATTTGATTATTTAGGCCGAAGTTCGTATAGTATTACATATGTAGTGTCCGTCAGTGATTGGCAATGAATCATGTTTTCGCTATTCATACTGACTCATAAAATTTTAATTATAAGTGAGTAGACATCATTTAAAATCAACTACTCTGATTTACGCACACTCACAATAATATTGATTTATAATTATAAGTCGCAGTAAATATGAGTGCGACGTCGACATCATACTCATGCCAAACTCATACTCATAAATCACCTCAGTTTGATTTAAAATTTCAGAAAAATACTTATACTACTTACATTGATTCAGCTCATTAAACTCATTCATATAGTACAACTACAACTACAACAATATAAAGTGTTTAAAAAACACATTTGTAACCTCATAATGAGCAAACACATAACCTCATGAGTATTTTAATGTTCTTATACGAAGTTGGTGGCTTGGTCATTTTGCATCATCTACAAAAATTGAGTTCAGGAGAGTCAAAATCAACAACGTCATAAATCTTGCTAAGAATGAGTGCGATGAGAACTTCAAACTTTCGAGTGAATATGATTCATAGACAACATTGCAATAAGTATGAGTGCGCATAAGTACAAGAAATTATAAATCATGATTCAACTCTACTCACTTTTTCACTACTCATTGCGCTTCTCTGGTGTCCATAAGAAACTCTTCAAAGTAAGACTTTTTGAATTTTTTTTTTAAATTAATTTTATATAATGGGACATACCATGCATGAAATTTACTGATGTATTGTATATGATATTTTCATTATATTTTATTTTATCGCCTAAAGCGTTAGTTAGTCTTTGTACTAATAAAGTGTTAAGCATAGAAACTAAAAATATAAGAGCATTAAAATTTTATGTTTATATGTGTATAATAACTTTTACCATAAATACTTTTTTAATCTTGTTTTTTTTTTTAATTTTAAAACTAATATCTAGTTTATTTATTAACTGATGATTGAAAGCAATAAACTAAATATTTTTATATACTGCTGTGGCAACAAAATACTTTTTATGTCTGTTTTTCTGTCATGGTATAATAAAATTTATGTTTCTTAGTTATTATAACACAAAATGATATTTATGACTGAAATAATATATACACACAGTGATGAAATTTAAAGGGGAAATATACACAGACAAAATATATCCTTATTTTTTTTAAAATTTGAAAATTTCCGCTATACAAAAAATATTAAAAAAAAAAAAAATCAATAGTTTTAAATTCAAAAATCAAATAAAAACTTAAGTTAAATAAGTCAATTAAACTTTTGTGTACAAATTTAGGGCCATTATTACAACTTAAAGATAGTTAAAAGTAGGATTTTATCGGACGTATAAAAACTTTATCATTTGCAAAATTTTACTTTAACCTAAACTGAGCGATAAATTACAGGCAAGTTTATCCTACCTGGTAAGTTAAATCCAATTTGCAATAATGGAAAGCTTTTTATACGTCCGACAAAATCCTACTTTTAACTATCTTTAAGTTGTAATAATGGCCCTTAGTTTAGTAAAAGTTACATTAAAAATTTAATTGATGCAATTAAACTTTTGTTACAAAAATTTAATTAATTATAAAGTTTAATTGGCACCGTAAAATTTTTAACCGATTTTTAGTTTTATTTTAATAAAAGTTGTTCATTCCTTTTATTTTTCTTGCTATTTTTTTATGCAGTGGAAAATTTTAAATTTTAGGGTACATTCTAAATAATTTTAAATACATATAAACTTTAATAAAAATTCTGACAAGCCCCCTTGAACATATTTAAATTAGATGCAAAGCAAAAGCCTTTCAGTTTCATGCTTTTCAAAAGAAAAAAATCCAATGAAAATGACAACGCAGAAGAAGCGTCATCCATATGACCTGCAAAATTAATAAAAAGTGCATATTTTCATAAATGTCAAAATACGAAATGCACAAAAAAATTTACTAAATGAAATTTACGCTTGTTGGTTTAAATACACAGCGCGGAAACTTACATTCAAGCACTCATACACACCATGACAACCAACATTAAAATTTTGCTGGCTTTTAAGGCGTTTGTAGTTGTTGTTGACTTTTTTTTTTTTTTTTTTGTATTTTATAGTGTGCAGCCCGTAACACTGTTGAAAATGGTAACAAGCGTAACGAACGAAGGAAGCTGACTTTTAACACTCGAGGCTTTTTAATAAATGATAAACTATTCAACGCATGTAATAAATACAAAAGTTAAGGAGATGCTATTATTTCACATTTTTATTATGAAATTTTCTTTATTATTTTTTTTTCATTTTAAAGTTGTTTCCTTTGCTGGCAGCAGGAAAAACAAATATTAAATGGAAACTGTAGAGAGGAGTTAAGCATGAAAATACATTTCTAGGTTATATATATATAGAGGCAGTTTGTTGGTATAAAAAAGGATCTTTGACAGGCAGTCTGAATAGAAAATACTCGTAAGAGTATTAAGGAAATAAAATAAAAATTAATTTAAGCAATATAAAGTTTGAGTGATGAAGTATCCATAAAAAAACTACAACTGGCGAAGTAGACTGGAACAGTTCGTTCGACGCCAGTAACCACTAAATGCTAATGAAAAATCTTTCAATTCAGACAAAAGTTTGTCAAGTTAAAGAGTAGCCAATATTGTTGTATTCTATGACATTGCCCATTAGTTGTGTTCGAAACTGTTTAATATTATAAACAAATGTCTGGATCAAAACTTTTTTCATTAGTGTTTGTTGGTTACGCTTTTTTAGCAAGTGTTTGACAAGTGTGACCGTACCTTTAGACTAATTAAAAGCAATTGAAGCCAAAACAAAAGGAAGTAATAAAAGAAATCATCAATGAACAACAAAATTTGTTCGAAAATCTAGCTCTAAGAAATTATGGGATCCGATTGTTTTATAATTTATAAATTTAGTTCATACACGGCACATTACAGTCTCTTCACCCAAAAGCATTTTTCACATCCTACGCTGTGTTTAATAGTGCCAATGGATTGCTCGTATCCTCAGCTGCCTCTATGTTATGTTTTCACCTATTTAGCCACCAATTGAACTTAAATAAAATAATAATCCCACATTACATTTGCAAATTCTAATTGCGTATATATATTTTATAATTATTTTCACAGCTTTACATCTATTGTGAATTTAATAAATTATTTACAATGTTGTGCAAGCTAAGAACTATTGTGAATTTTAAGGAAAATTACGATTCATTTACTATAGTATGTTACGATGCCACCATGTTCATACGATTGACATATCAAGCCATTGTCGCTAAAATAGCTTAAACGACAAATTTTTTGGAATTCGTTTCTTGGACGGAAATCAAAAAAATATCCTTTAATTATGAAAGTGACATAAGTGATGTGCATTTTTGCTTCGAAGTATATATCAAATAAATCTTAACAAAAAACTTCAATGAATATTAAAAAAAAATATGTCAGATTTTCTAGACCAGAGTTGTGTAAACAAAGAGTTAAATTTATTTTATTTATTTTTTTTTAATTTGTTGTTATTTCACCTTGACTGAAAGAATATTTCTAAGCACATTTAACAGGTTTTACCACAAAAGCACACCATTCTTTAAAAACAATTTTAATTGTTATTTGCTTATTAACCAACTGTCAAGTTCGTGGCAATTATGTTAAATAAATCACGGATGGCTAAAAAAACCGTGAAAAGATAAAAACTGAAAATAAATAAAAACTAAATAAAAATACTAAAACTATTGCAAAATGTCCATACTCAAAGTAAAAGTCAATGACAAAAAATAATAAGAAGCATACATAAATGAAGGGGAAAAAATTTATATGAAAATAATGTAGGGAGACACAAAATTCAAATAAAATTAATTTTCCTCATTTCAAATACATATTTACATAATTATAAATAAGCCAACACACAATCCTCCTTACCTTAATAAAGAAAGGCCCTAACTCATTTTTTTTTAAATCGAATTTTTTGTATATTTCGATAGAATAACGTCTAACGATTTGAAAAAAAATAATGAGATGGCTTTTCTATATTAAGATAACGATATACAATTTTTAAGAGTGAAATACCCAGCAAACATTTAATAACACTTTCATATTTAAAAATAAAGGCAACATTTGTTTGCCTTCTCAGCAACAAAGAAATGAAGTAAGTGAAAATTTTAAAGAATGAATGTAGTACTAAAGAAAATAAATTAAATTCTAATCTGTTTTTTTTTTTCATAAGAAACACACAAACACACACAAAATGCTAAAAGTTTTCTCATAAAAAAATATATTAAATAAACTTAAACTTTTTTCATAGTTTTCTTTTATTGCTCATTCCATTTTATACATGAAGATTTCCATTTTTATTTTATTATTATTATTGTCGTTGTTAGTGGAGTAGAAAAGTTATGTTTGTTCTGAAACATATTTCTTGTTTTTGCAAATATGTCACATTTTAAAAGAAAAACATAAGTAAGTTATTTTGCGGATGAAATATGTGCATTAAATGGCAATTTATTTATTTTTAAAAATGTAAAGAGAGTATTATTATTTGGAAAGTTGTAGGAAATAAGATGCAAACAGGCAGGCACCACGATAAAATAATTAATAAAAAGATAGAGGGAAAAATTAAAAATAATACAACAAAATACATACATAAATAATTGGGGTATTCAAACGGTAGTCTTAAGTGTGATAGTGCAATAATATTTTAAATTATTTTACTAAAAATATTTTTGCTTTTTTTCTTCTTTCAAACAAAAATTGTATAACATTATTATAGTGTTTTCACACTGACATGGTTTTAATAAAAGTTGATTTTAACGTTAAAACCAACTGGAAAAAAAAGAGTTTTTTGGAAGGAAAACAACGAAAATATTTTAAATTTAACTGTGGAAAGTGAAAATAGACAATATGGTTGACATTCATCTGCCTATAAAAAAGGTTTATCTTATAATGTATTTGTGCATTTTTATATTATTAACAATATTTCCAAACACTTCTTCATTCTGTATAAGAAGTTCCATAATTAAAAAAATTTTATTTACAAAATATAAAATAATTTCTATTTTAGAGCGCATTGTGAAATATCTCAGGTTTTCATACAAACAAAAACAGTTGAACAGTATGTCCAACAAGTGTTATTAAAAAGCAGAAAAAATGCGACAACAAATGCACGCATTTCGGCAGGAGATTTATTTTATTTTGAGCAAAGTTATTAGACAGCCTGTGAGTTAAAAACTGAATTTAACAAACTTGCAGTGTGAAAGCAAAATCAGCTGTTTGTGGTTTTAACGTTAAAATCAGGTTTTAACTTTCAGTGTGAAAACACTATTACACTGCGACACTTAAGACTGCCGTTTGAATCTCCCAAGTAAATACTAATATGCAATTGTAAACAAGAGGAAGAAATATAAATGAATACAAATATACGTACATAAATACGTATACATACATATGCATATATGTACATATATGTATGCATATATTGACATCTTTCAACATAAATTATTTAACTTACATTAACTCAAAAGCGAAAAGAAATATGTAATATTAAAGTGCCGTAAAAATGAGTTTTTGTGTAAACCCACATCGTACGTTGTTTGCCTGCTTATTTAATGAAACAAAGAACATTTTCACATCTATAATTAATATTTATTTTTGCACTATCATATTTTACATTTTATTTAACATTGTCACACAAACGCTATAAAAGAAAATATGTAAACCTAAAAAAAATTAACACACTCAAGAACTTGATGCATTGAAAAAAAAACAACAACAATAACATAAGCATTGAAGAAACCAGAAACAAAAAACCGTTTTACACAACCAGGAGCATACGATTGTACACACGAGCACTACATACATGAAAACAAAAATATGAAGAACAGCAACAAAAACAACAACAGCCGACGACTAAAAAAGAAATGCAACAGTAAGAGACTTTGTAAACAACAGTTTGTAGGTGTAGTGAGACGGAGGGGGAGAGAACATATGCGCAGCGATGCCAACTATTTATAACCCAAACGCGCTACTACCCTTCTCAAAACGCGCTAGAACGCGCTATGTTGCAGCATTGTCAAATATTTATAGCAAAAACGCGCTATTTTCAACGCGCTAAATTAAATTTCAATAAAAGTCGATGTACATATGTATGTATTAGTATTCGTATATAATTACAATTAATTTTTCAGATTTTGCAATATTGCTTCCTTGACATTATGTTTTAATTAACTAAAATCATTTAATACAGAATCATAATCGCCTTCCAAAGAATCGAAATGCTTAGTTTGTACTTTTAATTTATTTCTTAAACTTTGTAACAACATACAAATTGTCGAATAGTTATAAGATTGAAATGCTTTTTGTATTTCGGCTATAATAGATGCTTTGTAAGTTATGTACCTTTTTTGGTCATTGTATGTATGTAGTACTTATTTTTATTTGTGAAATTTCAAAATATTTGTCATTATAGTAATAAAATGCGTTTTAAATTAACTAATTTAAAAAATGTTATCGGAGTTTTGGATATTAGAAAATTGTTAAATTTATACAAAAAAAGTTAAAAAAAATATTGAACTGAAATGATATTATTGACTATATTCAAAACGCGCTAATTTAGCGCTTTTTTTATAAAACGCGCTAAGACGGAAAAAAGCGCGCTTGCCATAGTTAAAACGCGCTAAATTGGCATCGCTGCATATGCGAGTATCGTTACAGTAGTTTAATGACGCATGAGTAAAATGGCAAGCAGAAATTTATGAACAAGTGAATGTGCATTTTTAAAACTTTCAATGTGTGTGTGTGTGTGTGTGTGTGTGTGTGTGTGTGCGTGTGTGCGTGTGTGTGTGTGTGTGCATTTAAGTGAAAATAAATGTGCAATTATAGGTGAGTGTGTGTGTGTGCTGTATGTAACATTTTCTTTATCTCCTTTCATGTATTTTAAATGCATTCTTTGGGGGGGAGCCTATGATGAGGTTCTTTACGCTACTGTCCTTATTGTTATTGCTAAAGGCCGTGTCTTTATGCTTGCAAGAATGAATGAAATAATGACTGGCATTTTTGGTCGTCCTTCACGTTGTTCTTAAATATTTTATTTTTTCTATTTTTCCTTTTCATGCTTGTGATGATGCTGTGGTTAGTGCTGCAACTGCACCATAGTTGTTGGCTGAATTTTGTGAGATGAAGACAAAAGAACGTTTATAAAGAAAATCATCTACTACTGCCATTTTTAGTTGCTTTTATCCTATAAATAACAATTGCAACAGCCTCCAGATTCAGCTGCAACATGGTGTTTTAATTAAAAATAATACAAGACACTACTCGCAAAATTTCGCTCTTCTTGCCAAATATTTTTGGGCCCTTTTGAAAGCTTTATTAGCGTATACATGCATTTAATGAATGAAAACTCATCCAGAGGTTTTCGAAACAAATGGAAGTGTCATTTTGTTATTTGCGCCAAGCAATGTTTAAATTAAAAAAATAAATAATTTGTATCTTAATGAACAATAAACTGTTTCTAAGAATGTGGTAATTCAAAGTTAATTAAGAATGGTTATGAAAGAGTGGACAAGGTGTCACTTTGGACGTGAAGGGTGTTTACCAACATCTCTAATACAAGTATTACTACAATTTGTGACTGGATTTTAAACATTAAATAATCAGGGGTATCGTGAATAAATTTCCAATACTAATAGCAAGTAATACCAATTATGAATAAAATTCAGCAGGAAATATCTCCTTTTTCCAATTAGAATTTTTTGTTTTCCCTATTACTTGCTATTAATTTGAATTGTTCCCAGGGAAAAATTTCCTGCGGAATTTTATTATAATTGGGTGGATAATAGAGAAAACAAAAAATTCTAATTGGAAAAGGTAGAAATTTCAAGCGGAATTTTATTCATGATAGCCCTGAATAATTGCCATAGCGAAAAGTTGATTTACTGTCTAAGCAGAATTTCTGCTAAAATTTAAAAGACTTTTATAAATTTTCACTACCCACAAAATATTTTGAATTATATGTATTTGTATTTAGGTACATGAGTACACATGCAGTCATGATTATTATCTCTCTTAATAGGGGAGACCGTATTTTGCATTTTAAGCATGCATTATTTATTAAGCTCAAGAAACCACTCGCATGCTTTATTTTATTCGTATTATGATATTGTGGTGGGATTGTATGAAATAAACAAACTGATTTAAATCAGTGTTTAAAAAATTCAAGTGATTTTCATTTCATTTCATTATGCTTCTGCTTTCGCTTTTGAAAAAATACAACAGTTTCAGTCAAACTAAAATTACAAAACAATTTATGAGCAGTTGCGCAGTATTTTCAACATTCGAAGATTTGAAAAGTTTGAATTTGATTTGCTTTTACTTTTGGTTAGTACCGCAAACAAAAGCAGAAGCAATCTATATGCTTTTGAAAGTCACAAACAATTAAAGTCGAAGAAGCAAAAAGTTTTGCTTTTAGAAGTTTGAAGCAATCGCAGTAAAGTGGTTTTTGTTCTTGCTTCTTGTCTGATGTGCAAAAACAACAACAAAAACATGACAAACACCACAAAATAGTTGATTGAACCTCCAGAAAGCTTCTAAAAGCAAAAGCTTTTGTTTCTTCGACTGTGACTGTTTGGTATTTACAAAAGCACACAGGCTGCTTGTGCTTTTAGTAGCGAAACTAACCAAAAGCAACAACAAATAAAATTCAAACTTTTAAAATAATCGACTGTTGGAAGTACTGCGCAATTGTTCATAATTCATTTTCTGCTTCTGCTTTGTCTGCGACTGTTGGTTATTTTCACAAGCACAAGCAATAGCATTGGTTCATTTTAAACAGTTGGAAAAAGCCAAAGCAGCGAAAAGTAAACACTTAACGATTTTTGCTACTTCGATTTAAGTTTTTTAAACACTGATTTAAATCTTTTTAATTATTTAAAGAAAAATATCAGCAAAACTTATTACAGAAAATTACGTTGATAGTACATTGCAAAAAAAATACTTTTTCCAAAAAAGGTAATTTTTGTATAAAACTTATTTTTAGTACAAAAAGGTAGTTTTAGTGCAATAGGGTACTTTTAGTACAATAGGGTACTTTTAGTATAAAAATGTACTTTTACTACAAAAAGGTACATTTAGTACAAAAGGGTACTTTTAGCACAACAAGGTACTTTTACTACAAAAAGTTACTTTTAGTATTAAATTTAATTTTGCACAAAAAGGTACTTTTAGTGCTAGCGAAGTCGCGGGATTTTAAGAAAAATAAATTTATGCATAAAAATATTTTTAATTTTATTAGCTGCTTTACGAATATAACACGGACACACAAAAATGTTTTTGGCAATATATCTGTGCCAGTACATGTATGTATGTGCCATTAAATTCTTTAAACGCAGCTTCATACTCGTATTTACGTGAAATCCCCATGTCTCTAGCAAAGTTTATTATGAAGATGTAAACAAAAAAAAATATTATGCTGTCTTAAAAAAATGTAATTAATTTTAGAAGCGCCAAATTATGCTGAAAACTACATCTTAAAAATATTAGGTGCATTCGTTATTAATTTTTTTTTACTGAAAAACAAAATTATTTTAATTCGTTCATTGTGATTTTATCGAAAAAAAAACTTTCATACCTTAAAATTGGCTTTTCTCCAAACTATGTTTTTCGACTTGCGCTGTTATCGCTTGTAGCCACAGATATTTACTTCAAATTGTTATTATAAGACTAATGTTTGTATGTTTATTGTCTTTGTTTAAGAATTTTTTAAGCTTTTTTTTTTGGTTTGTTTCATAATCCCAGAATTATCCAAAGAATCTCAACATACTTAAATATAAAACAAAATAGTTTTTACTTTTTAATATGATTATATGAAGTGTTTGTAAATGTTTTAGCATGTGTTTTTTCCACTAATGGTCTCTTTTCCCTAATAAAGAGATCTATCTTACTCCCACATGCAAGCTGATATCTGTGTCAAACTCTTACTCTCGTTAGTTTATGATGGAATTTTATTAGGAATTTTATTACATTTAATGATGATGTTTTCAACTATTGTTGGTACTGTTTCTAGCAAAAAAAAAAAAAAAAAAAAGATGTTTGCAAAGTTTTTCAGTTCATATGAAACTTCGTTCACATGCTTAAATATACACACATCTACGTCTTCATTAAAAAAATGTTTTAAATGTCAATTGCGGCAATATAACGACCTACATACACACATTCTTCGACACGCACACACAGGATGTACATCTTAATTGTTTATCATCTTACATGCCATAAAAAGAAAACTTTCTATATCCATTCTTACATAAAAGGCCCACAGGGAGTCAGTCATTCTTTCTATAAACATGCAGGAGTATATGAGAAAATATTATTAAAGTTTTAAATTCGATTTTAAGCTCTTCAATCCCCCCAGGAGCAGTGCATGAATAATTTTAATATGAAAACTTTTGTTGTAAAGATTTTTTTCAACCCGTATTGTATTCTAAAAACTGCAAATTTATTTCTCACATATCTTCAGTCCGCCTCATTGTTCTGACTCAAACATATTCATACAAATATATGAAACAAAAGACACCGTAATATGAAGAAAAACAGGCAGAGCTAGTAAAAGATTTAAAAAACTGCCATACATGCAAAGACATGACATGAACTACGAGTATCACGCCAACGTATGAGGAATATTTGCCCAATGACAACAATAAATATCACTCATACTTTTAATTAGACAAGTCTTATATAAATACATGGAACCCAGTCAAGAAATGAATAAATAAATTCATCAACACTATAATTAGTATATGGTTTATTTTTATGAAATGCTGCAAAAGCCAAAGAAAACTTCTCACTTCCAAACATAATGGCACAGATTTTTTTTTTTTTAATTTCCACGTATGAAATTTTCATGTAAAAAAAAATTAATTAGTTAATTGCAAAAAATAAATAACAGTAATACTAAAAACTGAATTAAAACAAATAAAACTAGAATAAGCTTTAAAATTTTGAAAATCATTGTGGTGTGGTTGGTGGAAAATTATTATCACATTCAGCTAACCAAAAAAACAAGGACTTTTGTGCTAAAAAAATAGTAAAACAATCATTAAAATTCTAATTAAGCCAGTTGATATTTATTTGTGTTTTTAAGTTCAGTGTTGTAGAAACTGATTTTAAATTATGAGTATTTAGCAGTTGAATCAAAGCGGTTTGGCACCGAAAAAAAAATTTAACAAAAATAACTGATTAAGCACGCACGACTTCACACAGGTTTGGAAAATTATAGGCTTTCAGGTTGTTTGTGGTGGGATTTTTATCAATAATAACTTATTATAACAAATAAAGTAGAGTATTTATTAATAATTTATTTTTGTGCACTCACACTGCTAAAAACACTAACTAAGAAGAGGAAATGAACGAATTACAAAGCTGTAGAGAAGAGATTAGTATAACATGTACTTATTTAAAAATATTATTTTTTATTAACAGGCACTTGTTATGAAAAAAAATAAGGTAATGTTTTGTTTAAATTGTATTTTTTTATAAATTCTGGTTTTGGTATAAAATGTACTTTTTGTATAAAAGTTTGTGCATAAAAAGTAATTATTATGTATTTTGTATAAAAAGTACATCTTGGGAAAGGAACTTTTTGTGCAAAAGGATTTTTTGGATTAAATGTACTTTTTGTATAAAAGTTTCTTTTTGTATTAAAAGTACTTTTTGTATAAAAAGCACTTTTTGTATAAAAAGTACTTTTTTATTAGTACTTTTGTCCTTTTTTTTTTGTAAAAGGTACTTTTAACATAAGAAGTACTCTTTGTATAAAAGGTACTTTTGTTATAAAAGGTACTTTAGTATAAAAGGTACTTTTAGTATAAAAGGTACTTTAAGTATAAAAGCTACTTTTAGAATAAAGGTACTTATCGTATAAAAGGTACTTTTAGTACATAAGAGACATTTTTTATAAAAGTTGCTTTTAATATAAAAGGTATTACCTTTTATATTAAAAAGGTCTAAAATGTACTTTTAGTATAAAAGGTACTTTCAGTATAAAAGGTATTTTTAGTATAAAAGGTACTTTTTGTATAAAAGGTACTTTTAGTATAAAATGTACTTTTAGTATAAAAGGTACTTTTAGTATAAAAGGTACTTTTAGTATAAAAGGTATTTTTAGTATAAAAGGTACTTTTTGTATAAAAGGTACTTTTAGTATAAAAGGTACTTTTAATATAAAAGGTACTTTTAATATAAAAGGTACTTTTAATATAAAAGGTACTTTTAATATAAAAGGTACTTTTAATATAAAAGGTACTTTTAGTATAAAAAATACTTTTAGTATAAAATGTACTTTTAGTATAAAACGTACTTTTAGTATAAAACGTACTTTTAGTAAAAAAAGGTACTTTTAGTAAAACAAAAAGTACTTTATGTGTACAAATTTATTTTTTGTTTAAAAATTAAATTTTTACTTAAAAATTTACCTTTTGTTCTCAAATGTAGTTACACGAAATAATTTTATGTGAAGATAATTATGTACATATACATTTGTATATGCACATCGTTAACTTAATATAGGAAGGCCCTAACTAATTATTTGTTTTGAAATTGAGACTTTTGTATTTTTCGATACTTCAGATGTTCTTTTATCAAAACATACAAAAAAAAACTCGTGTTAAAAAAATAATGAGTTAGGGCCTTTCTATATTAAGGTAACGTTATGTATATCTTTTGATATTATGGCTTACAATTATTATTTTATCTATTGAATACTTACAAAAGAAATGGTTACAGGAAATTAAGTACAACTCACCTAGAAATAAAAGAAGAAAAATATTTATTAAAATATTGGTTAGTATTTTAGAATGTTACACTTTAAACAAAATGCATTACAAATGTTTATTCTACAAAATATAAATGAAAATTATTTATAAAATTTCTTGCTTAAAGTTTGTTTTGCACTTCCCCTAGATCTAAATAAAATTTGCGTAAAACCACATAATGTAAATTTTTGCAAATATCGTAAACAACGATATAAAATCTTAATGCATAATCACACAAACATGCATATTGACATACTTTACATATACATATACATATGTACATATACACATATGTATATGTACATATATGTACGTATGTTTATTATGTACACACATATGCGTAAGAATACAAAAACAATGCATCACTTAAGGTGCCTGTACACTACATGTTTTTTACATTGCACCTGTCAAATTTTAGATAATTCGGTAAAAACATGTAGTTGGTGACCTCAAAAACTTAAGAAAAATTTTCAATTAGAGCATGTTCTATTTTCTTATGTTCACACATGTGTTTTCAAATGTCTATGCCATGTGAAAACATTTATCGACGGTTGAATGTCTCCGATATCATTAGCCGTCCGTTTAAAGTATTTGCATTAGTGATAAATTAATTATTTTTTATCTCATTTTAAAATTTTTAATAACAATGATATAAAGTATATAACAAGTGTTGATGCAAGCTCCATATTTTGCAGATTAAAAAGAAAAAAACTTAAATAAATATTTGTGACGCCGGCACTTCAGTGACGCCGGCACTTCAGCAACGCTACTAAAGAAATTTTCAGCGGCTTTAATGTTATAATAAAAGCTGTGGTAAACAATCATAGCCGATGTCACGTGTAATTGTACATACAAGTTGGTGACCAAAAATTAAAAACCGTATGTAAATTAATCAAGTTTGACAGACACAAAAAAACATGTGAATTGTAAACTTGAAAAAACACAAGCAAAAACATGTAGTGTATTGGTACCTTTAAGGGAATAATGTATTTGAATTTGCAGTATAGGAACGAGAGTGGTATGCAACCAGAGACAACAAGAATCTCATCTGTAACATTTTACAGCACATAAAATTGTATTTAAAGCCAACTCTACTCCCCATCTTTGCCAAAAAAAAAAATAAAATTACAACCGCCAACTGTACGAGGGAAATAATCAAGTCTTACGCTATGCACTTAGCCTGGTTACTGCAGGGATTTTTTTTTCTTTCTTTTCGTTAGATGAGATGTCACTCTATGCTAAACATACATTTTAACATATAAAAAGAAGCATTAATTCAGTTATTCAGTCGTTTACTCGTTCATTACTCATTCAGTCATTTATATTTTAATAAAAATAAGGAAGAAGATCAAGAAACCAAGAAAGCAAATCGAGCAGAGAGATACGTGGGAGAAATAATGAAACGAAGGTTGTATGAAAAATGCTTTAAACATAAAGGTTAATATTCATAGTCAAAAGAAAGTATACTTTAAGAGTTTGAAACCAGTATTAACCATACAATATTATTTAAAACCAGTATTACCATACAAAATACTAGTCGTAATCTCTTAAAGTATACTTAGTTTTAACTATGAATATGCGCCAAATGCTTTTCCTCAAGACAGAAAAAATTATTTAAATTAAAAATTAGTTTGCTTTGAGCAATTGCCTGAAATCTAATAATTCTTGCCAAAATTAAGAAGAATTTGACTAGCTGTTCCGTTCTTGTTTCATAATACGCATACTTTTCCAACAGCCTCTTCTTCTCTTTTATTTAAACATATTAACACTTGCTTTACAACATGGTATACAATATGCATACATATGTATTAGACCCCTGCACAAGACCACTTACAAGAAATTTTAAGACATGAGGGGTTTTTCAAATGCTTTACTACAGCGAAGTTTTTATAAAACAAACGCTAAGCAATAATGTTTGCAAGAAATTTGTTTTAGTTATTGCAGGTACAAAGAGTAAAGACGAAAATACTTCGTGACGGTAAAATTTGTGATGTTTGCTTCTCCATAAAAACGTTGTGTGTGTTTGTTACGAACAAGGAGTCTTCGCGGCATCGCTTATTAAACGACATCATTTATTATTGGTTTAGTAAAGTACATGCTACGACAATACATTTAAAAAACAAGACGTATTTACATTTCAAGACTGTTTACGCAGCCCTCTAATGTGTATATCGTTACCTTAATAAAGAAAGGCCCTAAGTCATTTAAATTGAGATTTATGCATTTTTCGATACATTACATGTTCTTCTAACGAAATATGCAAAAAAAAAATCGATTTAAAAAAAATAGTGAGTTAGGGCTTTTCTATATTAAAACAACGATATGTTAGTATGTATGTGTTATAGATTCGCACACTAACTCGCACATTTAATGGATGTGTAAAGTGGCAGTAACACAACAATAAAATGAATGGTTTTCTTGCTTAAATGCATCATGATGCATATTTTTTCCTCGTTGTTGTTGTTGTTGATGTTGCAATTGCAAGGGCTTGTTTGCTGCTCATTGTTGTTGATGTATTGTTGTTATATTACACATATAAAATGTTGTTGCTATTGTTATGCTATTGTTGTTAGGAGTATTTTGCCTGCAAAACATAGTAAGCCCAGATACAACACGCGTACTTGATTGCAAACTATTACCACCATTAAAGTGGAGGAGGATTTTAAATAATTCCCGCATGAATTAAAACATTTTCACCATCTTACCCTCTACTGCTAAATAGTCAACAGCATAAAAAAGGACGAAATGAAGAATATAAATTTAAATACAAGTTGGGAATTACTTTGTATGGAATGCATACACATGCATTTTGAAACGCACACAATACAACAAATGACATGTTGTATACTCTTCTCTCTGCAAATTATTCGTTCGTCCTTAAAGCTCAAGTGCAGAATATTTTTATGAAAATCAAGAAGAAAAACCACTTGTGAGAAAAATTAGGGAAGTACTCGTATACAAAGGCAGTAGGAAGAATAAATTAAGTTTTAATTTGTATTGTATAAATAGATTGAAGACAGTTGATAGTAACTTTTGAGTTCATTTGTATGAAAAGAGTCTCAAAAAGGGATTTGCATACTCTAATGGAAGCTAAGAAAAATATCGGTTATATTTTGCCAAAACAAAAACCATTCAGGGCAATCATGAATAAACTTCTGAGTGAAGTTTTTCCCGGGGAACAATTCCAACTAATAGCAAATAACAAGCAAAACAAAAAATTCCAATTGGAAAATAAAGAAATTTCACGCGGAATTTTATTCATGATAGCCCTAGTTAAAAAGAAATTTTTCCTAAACTAGAACCAAACAACTGCAACATGCCAACTCTCACAACTTTTTGAGAGCACAAACTGATTTTTTTGTTCACTAGATTTTAAGTAGATTTTGTAAAAATGTAGTGACAAAGTTGCTTTTGTTTTGTGTGGGAAATCTATTAGACTTTGCCCAAAATCTCGTAATAGTGCGTTTATATTTAAGCAAAATCTATTACTTGCAAGATTTACCATAAAATCTTAGTACATTTCCCAAACAAAACAAAATGTACTTCGTCGCTAGATTTTGTTAAACTCTACGTCGTCACTTGATTTTCTCAAAATCTACGTTGTCACTAGATTTTGCAAAATCTAGAAGAACTTAGTGAAGCAACTATGGTTTTCCTAAATTTTTACTAAAAAGTCTGCCTGTGTAATTGTGTGAATTGGCTATATTACAGTTACTTGATTGTAGTTTAAGATAAAAATATCAGTCAATGGTTTTTGTTTTGGATATGAAATCTTAATAAATGTCAAAAAAAGTTGATACATATAAAGAGTACAGATTTTTATAAAGATTTTAATTAAAGTCAGCTAAATTTCGTGCAGTTATAAATATCATATACATAAGTGTTAAAAAGGGGCCACAATACACACGTATTATTTAATTTAAATTCCAAATTAAATCTCCAATAAAAAAACCCTAGACTCTTAGATATACATGTAAGACACAAATTTCCCTCTTTATGACAATTCGAAGCTGTTGCTGCTGAAATGTCATCACATCCTTTACAAAGTACTTATCTATTGGTTTGACTGGTTTGATGCCGAAACATACACTGCATAACTATTTTCTTTCATACTTGCCACTTCTGTTGATATAATGTTGATGTTGTTATTGCTATTCCCCCTTATTGTGAATGGCGTCGTCAACGTCACATCAAGACGACAGCAAATTTTGTCACTTGTATACTCTTTACCGGGAAAAAATGGATCTTATTGACAATCTCTCACTAATCTCGAAGGCTTTGTAAATTAATGGAGCAGGTTAATAGTAGTCAATTTTTGTCGACAAAGAGTAGACAAGTGACAATTTTTAGTGTCGTCTTGATGTGACGTCGACGACGCCATTCGCAATAAGGGGAATTGTTCCAGACAATATGTAACGAAACATAAAAAATACAATCAACAAACCAACAATAAGTAGTAAAAGGCATCAAGCAAAAGATAAAGTTAAATTGTCATGTGAAGATAAACAGCATTTAAAAGTATGTAGGGGAAAAACACATACATACACACTTACACACAAGCATGCACAGACATGCAGCTGCAAGCACAACACTAATGCAAATACCCTGCTAAGAATACGTAAGAGTGAGTACCTGGAGAATGAGGAAAGTAGGAGCACAACATTAAAGCTCATGATGATATAAACAAAAGGGGAAGAAAGCAAGATAAAAATTATAATACGAAAGACATGGCTTTAAGCGATAAATTAAATTCATATTCGTACACAAATACTTCATTTAAAAACAAGTAGAGTTACGCATTCACAAGCACGTCATTTTATTTTCAATCCCTCTTCTCCCCTGCTCCACTATATATATTTTTTTTTAAATTTATTAATCTTGTTTTAAAAACATCAAAAAGGTAAGAACAAAAGCAAAGTTTACTGAAAAAAAACACATTATGCGACTTATTGCTTTAGGCGAAGCCTAATGTTCTATTATTAAATTTTTTTCTTGTGTGAAGAAGCTGACACACCTACATACTCTCATGCATACACAGCTAGAAACCGCATAAAGACTTATTTAAAGAAGCATTTCGTCATGTGAGTTCAAGTTCAGAAAACAATTGTGTTCCACAGTACAAAATATGCAATGAAAATTTATTTTGTTGTAGAAAAATATATTCATTAGATTCACAAAGGGTACCTACCCACCTTTCTATGGAAGCGTCTTCTATAGGCAATTAAAAAAATTATGTACAGCAATGATCCTGGGGTAGATCTAATAGACGTGTCTGCTATAGACTTTTAAGTCTCAGATATTGGTCATCTTCTATAAATAATTGTACCAAAAAGAACATTTTATGCCGGACAGGACTTTTTCTTATAGGTAAATTTATGAAAAGATCTACATATTTCTAAGGGACTGCCTTAGGATGACTCTTTTTAAAGAAGTGGCTGGAAAGGACCTTTTTCTATAGAAGTGTCTGGGAAGGACCATTTTCTATAGGAAAAAAGTGTCTAGAAGGGAAGTTTTTTCTACATAGAAAAAAGGTCTTGAAGGGATCCTTTTCTATAGAAAAAAATGTCTTCATAGGAACCTTTTTCTATAAAAAAAGTCTATTGAAAGGACCCTTTTTCTATTAAAAATATTGTTTTGGAAGGACTCTATTCTATAGAAAAGTGTCTTAACAAGAACCTTTTCTATATAAAAGTGTTTTGAAGAGAACCTTTTCTATATAAAAGTGTCTTGAAGAGAACCTTTTCTATAGAAAAGTGTCTTGAAGAGAACCTTTTCTATAGAAAAGTGTCTTGAAGAGAACCTTTTCTATAGAAAAGTGTCTTGAAGAGAACCTTTTCTATAGAAAAGTGTCTTGAAGAGAACCTTTTCTATAGAAAAGTGTCTTGAAGAGAACCTTTTCTATAGAAAAGTGTCTTGAAGAGAACCTTTTCTATAGAAGTGTCTTGAAGAGAACCTTTTCTATAGAAAAGTGTCTTGAAGAGAACCTTTTCTATATAAAAGTGTCTTGAAGAGAACCTTTTCTATAGAAAAGTGTCTTGAAGGGAACCTTTTCTATAGAAAAGTGTCTTGAAGGGAACCTTTTCTATAGAAAAGTGTCTTGAAGGGAACCTTTTCTATAGAAAAGTGTCTTGAAAGGAACCTTTTCTATAGAAAAGTGTCTTGAAGGGAACCTTTTCTATAGAAAAGTGTCTTGAAGAGAACCTTTTCTATAGAAAAGTGTCTTGAAGAGAACCTTTTCTATAGAAAAGTGTCTTGAAGAGAACCTTTTCTATAGAAAAGTGTCTTGAAGAGAACCTTTTCTATAGAAAAGTGTCTTGAAGAGAACCTTTTCTATAGAAAAGTGTCTTGAAGAGAACCTTTTCTATAGAAAAGTGTCTTGAAGAGAACCTTTTCTATAGAAAAGTGTCTTGAAGAGAACCTTTTCTATAGAAGTGTCTTGAAGAGAACCTTTTCTATAGAAAAGTGTCTTGAAGAGAACCTTTTCTATAGAAAAGTGTCTTGAAGAGAACCTTTTCTATATAAAAGTGTCTTGAAGAGAACCTTTTCTATAGAAAAGTGTCTTGAAGGGAACCTTTTCTATAGAAAAGTGTCTTGAAGGGAACCTTTTCTATAGAAAAGTGTCTTGAAGGGAACCTTTTCTATAGAAAAGTGTCTTGAAAGGAACCTTTTCTATAGAAAAGTGTCTTGAAGGGAACCTTTTCTATAGAAAAGTGTCTTGAAGAGAACCTTTTCTATAGAAAAGTGTCTTGAAGAGAACCTTTTCTATAGAAAAGTGTCTTGAAGGGACCCTTTTTTATAGAAAAGTGCCTTGAAGGGACCCCCCTTTTTATAAAAATAGTAACTGGAAAGGCTTATTATTTATAGAAAAGTTTCTGAGAAAAAAAATCTGACGAGATCCCTTTTCTATAGAAAAGTGTAAGCGGGTGACAATGTTGTACACGAAATTATGTGGGCAGGACCCTTTTCTATTGAACTTTTTCTTAGAAAAGTGTTTGTAGAGGATTATTTTCTATACAAAAGTAACAGCATAAGACCCTCTTCTATGCAAAAAGAGTCTGCGGAAGACTTTTTCTAATAAAAAAATGTCTAGACATTTATATATATAGTGTCTGGAGTGGACCCTATCTTTATGGAAAAACATCTGGAGAGCAGCCTGATCTCTTGTAAATAATTTTGCTTATTTAGATGTAGAAATACAGCGCCGAATTTTCGATCCAATATTTATGCTTCTCTAACCTAGTGAGTGAACCACTTCATGCTCACGCGAGAGCATTGCTCATCTAATTATTTTTTTAACTCAAAACGTGCCAGTGTTTTTCCAATTTAATTATTTATTTTTCTAATGCAGCATAATGTAATTAAAGGGAAAAATTGCAACGTCGGCAACAGCAACAGCAAACGTAAGAAACAATAAACATATTTTGTCGGTTTAGGGTGCAAGCTAAATGTCACTTGTGCAAAAATTATGCGTGCCTAGAGTGTTGTTTAGTTTTGCAACAAAATTGTGGATTAAGTAAAAATAGTTTACTTCTTCTCTGCATTTGCTGCCAAGTGCAGGCGGCACACCTACAGACACATTTTATCCTGCAGGTGTTTGTGTTGTTCTGAATGTGCTTGCTTTGCTGTTTGTTGGCTTAAGTGTGTAAAAATAATTTGAAAATTTTAATTTTGTCAAGTTTTTGTTTTATTTTTGCTGCAAATTTTACATTTAAGGAATTTTGAAAGGTTGGCTTCTTTCTTTATTTGTTAAAGTCGATGTACATATGTGTGTATGTGGAATGTGTATGTGCGTGTGTGTGAGTGTGTGTGAGTGTGTCTCTTCCCTGCAGAAAGTGCGAATAGTGCAAATGTACTAAGTCGCTTTTGACTTTGTCACCAGTACTACTACTCTACAATTATTCCCCATACAATACTTTGTGCTATAGACATTTAGCATGTGCTTGTCATTAAAAATCTACTAGTAACACTAAAACAATTGACTAGGTAGTGAATTCATAGTTCTTATGGGAATATGAGACATACCAACCAGACATTTACTGGTACATTTCTATACCTTACGTACATACAAATGTATGTATATTGACAAGTTGTTGCAAAATCCACCAGAAATACACCACATCTGTTTTCTCTATTTCTTTTATACTGACGAATAGAAGAGAAATTGTAGACAATGTAACTACTACTAGAATTTTAGTGTTGACATAGAGACACTTGGCCCCAGTCTGACTGCAAGGTTGATATAGTCGTAATTTTATAGCAAATATTGTACAGAGTATATATGTGTGTGTGTGTGTGTGTGTGTGTATGAGTGAGTGGAGTGCATGCATGTGATTGCACTTTAGTGTGTTTATGTCAAGTATTCACTTACAGCCTGTTAAACACTCAATGAAAAACAGTTTAGCAGCATCAGCGGCAGCAGCAGCAGCAGCAACAATACAAACAGCAGAATTGTATGAGAACAACAAATTTAAAGCTTTCGCATAAATTTTAACAGAAAATATTCCCATTTCTTCACTTACGTACTTAGTCCCAAAACACACTGTGCAAGTCTTATTGCTAAGCTGATTAGTTTATTAGGAGAGAGAGACGAGGGGAACAGCAACGTTTCTTTTCCCCCCGTCTCTCTCTCCTAATAAACTAATCAGCTTAGCAATAAGACTTGCATAGTGTAAATAGGGACTTATTAACGTATGAAAGAGTGTATTTTATTTCTTTTTTTATACATTTAGTTTACACACAATTTAAATCTGAGAAAAATTAAGTGTTTTCTTAATTCACTGCACTTTGTGAATAAATTTTCCTTCAAGTGTTTGTGTGTATGTGTGTGTGTGTATATATATATATATATGTGCGTGTGTGTGTGTATGTTTATTTGTATGTACCATTGCTTTCACTAAATTAGCTTTAAATTAAGATTATTTTGTGGTTTCTGATAATTCTTCTCTATTTTACAATGATAAATATTCCAAGTTTATCAACACTTAAAACATAATTGAAAAATCTGCATGCGAACAAACAATCACACACACACATAAACAAGACATACGCTTAAACACTGGCATACAAATGCATTGCCAACCACAAAATTAGTACTAAACGTTCCTTTATTGCAACACAGGCATAACTCCAGAAAGATAGTTTTGCACAATTTAAATTTTAAGCATTTTAAGCTTTCAATTTAACATATAATTCAATGAAGATATAAAAGTATTTTATTTGCTCAAGAGGTTCGTGCGTATTATTAGGATATAACAATTTTTTTCAGCATTATAATATTAAAAAATAATTTTTTTAGTTATGCCTATGTTGCAATAAAGCGGCGATATGAATGTATGCTAATGCAGCAACCACGCACATTGTTTAAATCACTTATGAAAAAACCACAAGGTAATAATTATTACGTTAATGCCATTCAATTAATATTTCTAATTGAGAGCTTAAAGTTTAATGTTTTGAAGGACTCCTCTGTTGGATAAAAACACGTGAAGTTAAATATTTCAAAATCGAATTTTCCCGAAAAAATAATGTGAGTTTTTTCCAAAAGATTTTTTTTGAAGTAGTCCTTCTTCTATCTTTTAACGGAAAAGTCTTGACACTCATCGGTGAAAAAGTCATTCATATATTATTTTTCTCAAAAAGTCTCCACACGACACTTTCCTAAAAAAAATTCGATTAGACTAAAGTGCGATACCCACTGTAACCTAAATTACATGTGATAATTTTTAAATAACACCAAAGTTAATTGTAAATATTCTGACAAATACTTAGTAGAACGGAACAACATGCTGTTTTAGAATCCCGCCACACCTCAATCATCAGCGTTTATGTGTTTGGTCCACTGTGTGTGTAGTAAGTTGATGCAAATTTAAATTTAATTTTTTAATTTTTTAGTGCAAATCAAATATGAGAATTATTTTGATTTATCGTATAACAATTTGCCGTGTTATACGTTTTATTTTTGAAATAAAAGCTTTATTTTACCATCTCTAATTCACAACATACTTGGCATTAGCAAAGAGCAAAAAACAATGGCAAGTCTGTTATAAATTAGAGATGATAAATTTGAGCTTTTGTTACAAAAAAGCTTGCGGCAAATTGTTATATGATGAATCAAAATAATTCTCATATTCTATTTGCATTGAAAAATATGTATATAAAGCTGAATGAAACCTGACCTTTTCTATAGAAAAGAAGCTGAAAAGAATCCTTTTTTATAGAAAAGTATCAGAAAAGAAGCCTTTTATACAGAAAAGTAGCTGAAGAGCCTTTTTTATAAAAAAGTTTCTTGAAAGGACCCTTTCTTTAAAAAAGTGTCTGGAAAGCATCCTTTTCTATAGAAAAGTGTCTGGGAAGAACCATTTTCTACAGAAAAGTGCCTGGGAAGAACCTTTTTCTATAGAAAAGTGTCTGGGAAGAACCCTTTTCTATAGAAAAGTGTCTGGGAAGAACCCTTTTCTATAGAAAAGTGTCTGGGAAGAACCCTTTTCTATAGAAAAGTGTCTGGGAAGAACCCTTTTCTATAGAAAGGTGTTTAAAGAAACCCTTTTTTATAAAAAATGTATCTACAATGGACCATTTATAGAAAAGTTTCTATTAAAAAAAGTCTGACGAGAACCCTTTTCTATATACAAAAGAGTATGCGAAGAACTATTTTTTATAGAAAATTGTGTGGGGAAGATCCTTTTGTACTAAAAACTGTCTGAAGACGACCCTTTTTTAATATAGATAAAAGTATCTAGAGAGGACTTTTTCTATAGAAAAGTGTCTATCGATGATTATTTTATATCCAAAAATAAAGCGCTAAGACCCTCTTCTATACAAAAAGAGTGTGCGTAAGACTTTTTTCTATTAAAAAGTGTCTAGAGAGTACATTTTTCTGTAGAAAAATGTCTGTCTGACGAGCAGCCTTTTCTACAGAATTGTGTATGGAGCTTTCATTGCAATAATTTGGTTTACAAAGCACTACGAACTTTAATATAGGAAAAATACTTTATATTCTTTCATTCCATTTCTTGTTTTTCTTCATAAACTTAGTTAGTATTTTTTTTTTGGCTTAATAACATGATGGCAATAATGATGTTGGCAATGCTTAAAGTCATGATGGCTAATTACGAATACAATAATTCTAAGTTTATCAACAATTAAAATTTAGAAAATTTGCCAATTATATGCAAGGCCAGCTTGTCGCAAATTGTCGATTTGCTTAAAAGTATTCAATACCAGCAGAAAACCACAACAAATTAAACTTAAAATCATAAATTTTAATATGAAATGGGTTAAAATAATTTTACGGATGGCTACAGCATGACCGTTTGACCGACTAAAGTGGCAATTTGCCACTTTTTCCACTGCGTTTCCCCTTTTTCGACTGCCTTGCCACTTTTTGACTCCCTTTATTTAGGGTGAGTTATATGAAAATACATTAAAAATAAAGAGTTTAGTGCATTTTTCTGGTTTTTTTTATTTTGCCCCTTTTTTTTGATAAATCCCCTATTTGGTGCCACTTCTTGAAAAATGTCATCGGTCACCTTGGATGGCTAAATAACAGAAACTACAAACAACAACAATCAAATAATCGAGACTGAGAGAGACGGAAGGAGACTGTTGTATTATATTTTAACCCTCAAGCGAAGTGATAAAACAAATTAAATTTATAAATTTATTCCATGTATATAACAGACATAAGACAAAATAAAAACAAACATAATAATTATTACAAGTAAGTATAATGAAGAATTAAGCTACGGTCACACTTGTCAAACATTTGCCCAAAAAAGCGTAACCACTAAATGCTAATGAAAAATCTTTCAATTCAGACAAAAGTTTGTAAAGTTACAGAGTAGCCAATATTGTTGGATTCTATGACATTGTGCATTAGTTGTGTTCGAAACTGTTTAATATGATAAACAATTGTGTGGATCAAAGTGTTTGTTGGTTGCACTTTTTTGGGCAAATGTTTGACAAGTGTTACCGTACCTTTAAAGCAGTATAATGTTTGCTAAATTTTAACATGAATATTTTTCCAAATTGATTTTAAATACAATTAGATAATTTTTGTTCGCTATATAATCATTTTCGCAGACTTTTCATGTAGTAACTTTCTTCCTAGAATTTTTTTTAAAGATTTTTTTCCTCAGAAAATTTTTTCACAGAAAACCTTTCTATTGAAAGTTAAAAAAAATTAAATTTACGATTATATTATATTTACGATTATATTTACGATTATTTTTTTCAATAGAAAACATTTTTAAGAAAAAAATCCTGAAACTTCTTATAAGACATTTTTGACTGCAACATTTTTATTTATTTTTATTCTAATTTTTGTTAACAGTTTCTGCTTCGAATAATTTAAAATTGGTTTATTTTTCTACTGAGAAATTTCTCTCGAAAATCTTTGAGACTTTCCTATAGAGAAATTGTAAAATTTTAAGAGAAACTTCTTCCAATAAACAGAAATATTTTTTGATCATAATTTTTTTAAGAAAAAAATTATTACTGAGACTTTTTTCTGCAAAAAAATTCTTCTAGGACTTTTGCATAGAAAAGTTCCTGTTTTCTGCAGAAAAGTTCCGCTGACTTTTTCTATAGAAAAATTCCTGACATTTTTTACAGAAAAATTTCTCTCTGAATTTTTTATCAAAAAACTTCTCTCAGATTTATTATACAAAAATTTTTTGACTTTTTTCTGCAGAATAATTCTTCCCAGAATTTTTCTTTTATAGAAAATCTCCTGTAAAAAAATTTTCTTAGAGAAACTGCTTTCAATAGACAGAGGTATTTCTTAATTATAATCTTTTTTAAAGAAAAATTTGTTGCTGAGTCTTTTTCAGCGAAAAAATTGCTCAGTCTTTTTTGTAGAAAAACTCCTCCCAGACTCGTTTATTACAGAAAAATGCCTGTGAGACTTTTTAGAAAAATAGAAATAGAGACTATAAAAAATTTCTCTCTGAGTATTTTTTTAAAAGAAAAACTTCTTTCGGACTTTACTCTTTAAAAAATTGCTCTCAGACTTATTTAAAGAAAAATTTCTGAGATTTTTTTTATAAAAAAATTTCTGAGATTTTTTTTATAAAAAATTTCCCTCAGATTTTTCTTTCAAAAAATTTTTTCATAGAAAATTTTTCATAGACTTTTTGAAAAATTTCTCGGACTGTTTTGTGCAGAAAATTTTCGATCAGCGACTTTTCCATAGAAAAATATTTCTCTAGCATAAATGCTTTCTAGTAGTGATGTAACGAATGTCAATTTTCGATATTCGCGAATACGAATACGAATATTTAAAACGATATTCGCGAATACGAATACGAATATTATATGCAATATGAAATATTAAAAAATTGTTATGAAAAAGGACTTCACACTCTTTTTGGCGTACTTCAAAGTTAATAAAAAGTACCCAAAATTTTAATGATCGTCATTAAATAATATTTGAAAATGATGCAAAGCACAAATTTCTATAAAAAATTAATGTATTTGTATTTACAAACCAAAATTTTTTAGTCATTTATTTAAATTTCGTTTAAGATTTATGCATTTATTTATTTAATTTCTTTGCAAAAATATTCGTATTCGTTTTCGCCTGAATTTGGCGAATACAAATACATTCGTATTCGCCTAAAAATGGCCGAACATTCGACAATTCGAATACGAATACGAATATTCGTGCATCACTACTTTCTACATATATTAAAAAGTCTATAAAAAAATCGTTCTATCAGATATTTTTTATAGGCAAACATTCTATTAGAAGCCTATTTATATTTTTAAGAAACTTTGTTAGACTTAGTTTTGTTTAAAGGTGTGTGTTCTTATTTTATTTTTTTACTTACAGTGCTGTCATGCTTCGAACTTGGTACTTCTAGAATAACAGGCTGACACACTTCCATGAAAACATGAACAAGCACAAACACAAACTAAAATATTTTAATTTTTTTTTTTTCATTAAACAAAGTTAATTCAAACAATCAAAAAATTGGTTGAATTTTTAATAAAGCGTACAAAAGTTTAATATTCGTCTGTATGTTTGCATATTTGCTAACATCCATACATTTTGTTTTCAATCAACAAAATTTAATTGGGACAATTATAAAATTGTTTGAAACAACATTAATTGATTTAATTGGAAGCATTTTGGCTAAAATTTTTTCAGTGCATGTAAGTAATTAGAACTACATGAGATAAATATTTTTTATTTAAAAAAAAAACTAAATAAACTTTTACAATTTTTCATTTATTTAAGTTGTTAGTTAACAAGCTCGTTTTGTGTTAAAATTGTTGCCAAAATAGTTGGTTAACTTGGAAACAATATCTGTATAAATATTTCCACATTTCGTTTGATGACAATGTGGGAAAACTTTACTGAAAGTATTATGTTGGGAACATTTGCTTAAGATCCTGTCAATTTATAATTTTGTAAGGGAAGAATTGTGGAGTATACAAAAACAAATCGGAGCAACGTGTAATATAAATTTTAATTGAAAGTCGGTTGTTGGGTTGATTGTGATTATTTTAATATATTTTAATGGACTGATGTGTGCGAGTATATGAAAGCAAATATAGAAATACAGGGTGGGCCAAAAGAAACCAAGGGGTGTAAAAGTTTAATAACTTTTTTGTTTATGAACTTTTTTTTATTTTTCTTTCAGATTATATAATATACAAAATGGAAATTTTTTTACACTAAGTATGAAAAATGATGTCTCTTAAATGACTACCGTTTTCAGCTTCGCACTGATGGGCTCTTTTTAGAGCATTTTCCATAACATCTTTCAAAATTTGTGGCTGTAGCGTTCGAATTTCTGCAACAATGTTTGCCTTGAGTTCAAGGATTGTCTCTGGCTGGTTCACATACACTCGCTCTTTCAAAAAACCCCAAAGAAAATAGTCGGGTGCTGTCAAATCTGGCGATCGCGCTGGCCAAATAATTTCCGAATTTCGAGAAATTATTCGCTCTCCAAAAATTTGACTTAAAAGTGGCATTGTGTCTCGGGCAGTATGGGCAGTGGCTCCGTCCTGCTGAAACCACATACCAGGTCTGTTTTCAAGAGCAGGACGTAAAAAATTTTCTATCATAAACCGATACCGCTCTCCATTTACGGTTACAGCACTTCCATCTTCATTCTCGAAGAAGTAGGGCCCAATGAGATTTTCAGATGTGATCCCACACCATACTGTACACCTGATGGGGTGCAATTGGCGTTGATGAATGGCTCTTGGATTTTGAGAACCCCAGAACCAGGGCGAAATTCTGACGTTAAAATGTCGACGATATGCTCTTTGCGTTAAAATAATTGATCTCTGGTTTAAATAATAAAATTCTATTGTTCTGGTTCTCTGTTCAGTTGTGAACCTCTCCATTATAAATTCTCCAAGTGTTGTCTATATAATCTGAAAGAAAAAATAAAAAAAAATTAATAAACAAAAAAGTTATTAAACTTTTACACCCCTTGGTTTCTTTTGGCCCACCCTGTAGTTATGCAGATGTTTCATAAACCAGTGAATGAATGCGTAGCAGTGATGGGAAATGTGGCACAGTTGTGTCATTTTTGGCACTATTGAATGTTGCTTGGCACTGTGGCACTCTCGCTCCTTTTCTGGCACTTTTTGTCCATTAAATATGGAAACTTTTCTTTTTGCGATAATATGTACTCTTCTTGTTTTTTTTACGTTTTTAAGAAATGAAAACTTAGTAGGATTTGAGGCTGACATCTGGGGGCAAATCACCGCATTCGAAATCGAGTACTTTGTCATCGAAATGTTGCTAACGTGGATCACGGCAATCGTTTTCGAAACGTATCTACTCGAAGTTGCAATCGATTAGTAATATACTATCGAAAAGAAGTAAACTCTAGCTTTTTGCCCCGAAACAAACCAAAGAAACAAAACAAAGGAAGAAAATAAAGAAGTAATAAAAATATAAGTATTTTTCTGATATTTTCGCACAATTAGTTTAGAAAATATAATTTTAATTTTTTTAGGGAAACTGAATATGAATACAAAGATTGCCCAATAGACAGTGCAGAGAAATAAATAAGGAAAAATCGCTTCCAGAATAAATACAAATAAAGTAAATGGGAAACAAAAATAATTATTGGAGCAATTTATGATGGAACATCACGTTTCGTTTTGTTTTGTTTTCCTTATTGTCATATGCTAACAGCAATGTAAAAAATAGTAGTAGTTAGCCATCGAAATATTTCTCTACACGAACGTGCACTCGATTTCGAATGCCGTGATTTGCCCCCTGTTCGGTTCTGATAGTTAAAAGTAACAGTTTGTCCAGAGACATTGATGATCTATTAAAATGAATATATAAATTTGTTTGTAACAGCTAATGTCGTAGAGATAATTTTATAAATGTTTAGAAATATTTCAACTCTTGAATTTAAGAAATTTTTAAGTATTCTCCAAACTGTTGCAGATAGAGTCTTTGAACAGTGAAATATTTCTTCACATTTTAAAATTTTCAGTCATAATGCAATGATAAAACACTATTCATATTAAATAGTTTAACGGATAATATAAGCAAAATTTTAATTTTATCTAATGTCCTTGAATTATAGAAATGCAATCTAAAAATGTGAGACTACATATAATTTTAAAAGGGATTTTTTATTTCGTCAATTATGTCGAAATTTTTTGAAGAAAATATATATTGATGATATTCATGTTGACAATATAGATCGAAATCCTCACCATCTTCTAACGGAAATAAATTATTGCGGCACTGAAATTAAACTATTAATAATCAAAAACTAATGTTCCTAGCAAAAAGTTGTAGAATCAAAAAATATAATTAAAGTCTTCTTAAATTAAAAGTGAATACACAGAGAAAAAACTGCCTCATAGAATCAATAAGATTTTCTCTATGAAACGTTTTTAGGCTAAGGGGTATCCCAGCAGAAAGAAGCGAAGATTTTTTCATAGAGATTCCTTATTGTTTTTATGTGGTAAATCTTATTAATTTTATCAAGAAGAAAACCACATAAAATCAAGAAGAAATCTTATTATTCCCACCAAAAAAACAATCCATAGAGAAAAACTTCTTGATTCTATTAGGTTTTCTTATAAATTGTAAACTATAGGGATTTCTTATTGATTTCATTAGGTTGCCTTATTGATTTTTTAAAAAGGTTTTCTTCTTGATTTTATTAGGTTCCTATATGATTATGTGTAAAGCATCTTATTGATTTTTTTAATAAGGAAATCTTCTTGATTTTATGAGGTGTCTTGTTATTTCATATCTATAAATAGACACAGACAATTTTTTTCATGATCTTTTTCGTTTTTGTATAAGCATGTTTGCAAAATTATTTCAATGGTTATTCAGACTGCTTGTTAGCATATTGGTTAGAGTGTTTGTCTATCAGTCAGAAGTTTGCTGGTTCAATACTTGTTTCCTTTCAAGTAATAATATGTATGTATGGTGAGTTAATTAATTAAGAATACAATATAATATGTATGTATCTATGTAAGTATGTATAGTATAAATAAATAACATCTGCATATACTACATACATACATAAGTATATGGTATAGAATTTAAATGAAAATACATAAGCAAAGCACAAAGAATAAAGAAAGACATATTTTTTTTTATTTTATGAGGTCGCCTCATAAAATCAAGAAGAAAACCTTATTAAAAAAAATCAATAAGATAACCTCATAAAAACTACAAGATTTCTTCTTGATTTTTTCAAAAAGGCTTTCTCTATGAAATTAATAAGATTTTCTTATTGAAAAAAAACCACAGAGATTTCTTATTAATTTTGTTCTATTTTATGAGGTATTTATTAGGCACTGTTTTCTCTGTGTACAGATCCATTTTAGACTTTGAAGATTTCAAAAATTCAAGAGCTTAAATGTGAGTGAGTTGTTGAAAGACATGGAGACGTAAACAATAGTTTTAATGAAAAATTTTTAAGTAATATTTATCGAACCTTTCAAGGTATTTATTTTATTCTCTATTCTTCATCAAGCGTGGAAAATATATTTTTAGCTCGAAATTTGATCAAAAGTAAAATGTTAAATGGACTGCAATTATAAACTTTAGCATCTTTAATACATGGTAAAGATTTTTGAAGTCTTGCAATAGATTTTGTTCTAATCGTAGTACATATAAAATTATGAACCAAAAAAGCAATAAAAATTCTACTATACAGACAAAATCTTTGTTTGATTAAAATAAATAGCTAAAAATTATTAATATTTTTAACGACTCGACAGTATATACATCTAATAAGAAAAATTTATTTTATCATTTAAATTAGTTTTGGGATATTATAGCCTTTAAGTATGAAGTATGTCCTTTAGAATCATTACTATAACGTAAAAAATCTTTTTATATTTGTATTTCTTGTAAATAAGTACAAATTATTAATATCGAGCATTATTATTTTCGATTTAGGAGAAGGTTTTTGAGAGTACATATGTACGTTAATTTTGACTTACGATAAATTTTACAGCATTTTTTTTTTAAGTTATCAACAATTTTGCAATTTTGATAATTAAAAAGTTAATTTTTTACTACATGTCGCTCACGATTAAATCAAAAATAGGGCTCGATATGTATTAATCTGTATATACAACTAATTTTAGAGTGCGTGTTTTGTGTTATTCGTAAGTGTTTTTAGTTATAAACACAATAAATTATCATTCAAGAACCATATTTTGAATGATCAAGTGCCAACATTAATATTATATAAAAAGTAGTTTGGCACTATTCAAGTGATTTTGGCACTATTTAAAAGCAGATTTGGCACGAAATCAAGATTTCCAATTCCCATCACTGATGCGTAGGTATTAGCATTTAAGTGTATGTCTACTTTGAGCTTCCTCTGTTACCTTAGCTGAAATATTTAATTCCGTAACTTAAGTGAGCTTGTATATATATATATATATATATATATATATATATATATATATATATGTGTGTGTGTGTGTGTGTGTGTGTGTGTGTGTGTGTGTGTGTGTGTGTGTGTGTGTGTGTTGTTATATTTGTTGTTTTTGTAGATTGATGTTGTTTTTGTAGATTGATGTTGTTTTTGTAGATTGATGTTGTTTTAGTGGTTCTGGTTCCTTGCTTGAACTTTGTTTTTTTTTTGCTGTTAACAACCGCAAAAATATAAAATCTACAACAACGACACAACGATAATAACATTTAATGACAACAAGATCTAAAACAGCAATAATACCAAACAACCAACATGAGCAAAAACAATAACAACAGCGAACAAAGATATATGTAAATTAAACAACATCATTCACAAATAAAAATAAAAACACAACAATAAGAACATTTCAGCAAAACGCTAAAATGTTGTTCACATTAACAGCGGCAGGAATAATAACAACAATCAGCGTGAACGTTTGTGCTACTAAAGTATCAATTTGCTACTTTCTTACATTTTTGATACTTTTAGTGACACTTTTTTAAAATCAGCTAAATCTGCTACTCTTTGTTACGTTTTGACCCTTTTTGCCCCTTTTTAGAAATACCATTCGTTGATTTAATTTTTTCGCAACAATATGCTTGTGTATTAGTATGATTTCTTATGACAGACAGCGTTGTCAACTCTGTGCTTTTCTCACCGTTTTTAGTGCTTTTTGAAATTTTCGAAGCGAAAAATTTTGAAGTTAGTGCTCGGTGCTTCTTTATTTTTGGCGGTGCTTTTTATTTCTTGGCGGTGGCACTAAACCCAAAATTCAAAAATAATTTTCCTTATATAATATATATATTTTTTTTTTTTTTTGAAGAAATCTAACATATTAAAAAACATAAGCACTGAAGTTAAATGGAACATTTCAAAATATTCTAATAAAATTGTACAAAACTTGGTTGAAGAAATACGTGCATTTTATTCTCACAGTTTCACATTTTAAGCAGAATTAATGGAAACAGTGTTTTGCCACACGACAAAGAAGACATACTGCAATTATAGTCTAATAGCGAAATATTTTCTAGTATATACCGTAAAAAGAGAATAATTCACTTAATGCAATGGATAAACTTTGAGTTCCCCATCGAGTTTTTGGCAGAAATAAAGTCTTATAACGATTTATTTGATATAAACTCGTTTGGGGCATTAGCGAAATTGCATTTCCAACAAATTTTAATGTTTAAACGCAGAAGTTGATCACGTTTTTACCTTTATTACTTTATTTAAGTCTAAAATACGCAAAAATTGTCCTTGCACTTGGCTTTATATATAAGCGGTCTGAAACGAGAAAGTTGTGTTGCTAATAGAGCTGCCGTTTTAGGTTACATATTTATAACCAACTTCGTTCCTTTTTTCTAAAATAATAGTACATATAATTTAAGTTTATATAACTTGGTTAACTTGCAAATTACTGTTTTTTTAATTTTGTAACTTTGTTATGAATATTGCGTTTGCTGTGAAAGAATGTTCCCACAGAATTCTTTAATAAAAATCAAATTTTGAAAGTCTTGATTTTAAAAAAATTAACTACTACTCCCATCGAGTTCAAAATCTAGTCAGCAAGTCAAAAAGACTTGCCAATTGCTGCTAATTTGACTAATTTTAGGTGATTTGTTTCTTCGTTGACGAAAAAATTAATTTTTTTATAATAACTTAAAAAGGTTTCGTCAAATTGATTTTAGAATTCACTGATTCTCATAAAATCAAAATGTGTATCGGATGATTCAAATTTGAAGTTTTAGGGATAAAATGCAAGGTCAACCGATTTCTACATTTTTAATATACAAAATTTTTTTTATACAACAAAAAATTTTAATTTAGTGCTTTTTTACTTAAATTACGCTTTTTTTCCTGTTTTCAGTGCTTTTTGAAATTTAAAAGTTGACAACGCTGATGACAGACTATTTTTTATATCAACCTATATGAAAGCTGACATTTTTGTAACAAAGTTTGAGTTGATTAGAAGAAATAAGCAACTGTCTATGATTAACTTTGTTAGAAGTTGATTTGGAAGATTGGAGTCCAACAGAAGATCTTGTCAAGAAACATATAGCCACATTTCCACAAAATTGAAACCTCAGAAAATTTTGCATATATTATTTATTTAAAGTACAACAATTTCTGATAATATTATAAATACATATCGTTACCTTTATATAGAAAGACCCTAACTCAATTTTGTTTGAATCGAGTTTTTTGTATAATTCGATAGAACAATTATGTTCGAAAAAATGCTGAAATTTCCATTTGAAAAAAAAATGAGTTAGGGCCTTTCTATATTAAGTTAACGATATGTATGTACCACATGCTTATTGTTTCGATTCATGAATCAAAGAATACAAGATTACGCATTCAGCTCTTGAAAAAATTCTTTTTCTGCGCATGTACGTCACATTAGCCGATAAATATAAACACAATCACACAAACACGTGTATTTGGTATAGGGCAATTTTGTTTACATTCTAATTTTTACGTCATTTTGACATCACACCAGCCAAATACCACCACACTCAGGTTAACAAACATGCGCAATGCGTAATCTTGTATTCTTTGATTCATGGCTTCGATTAAGCAACGTCTATATATAAAATATTCATGAATTATTAACTAGTTTTTTTATCTATAAATTGTTAATGTTTTTCTTATGTTTTTCAATTATTACTTGTAAATAAAATATAATCTATGAAAAAATTAACAAAACTAACTCAAATTCGTGTTTTTACTTTGAATTTTTGTTTCTAAAATAGTTGCCCCTTTTTTAAAACAAATCCCCTTTTTTGTGCCACTTTTTTTTCTTAAATCCCCTTTTTGTGCTACTTTTCGAAATTTCTCAACGGTCACACTGACAACAATTTGTGTTTTCTTTCGTGTGTGTGTGTGTGAGTGTGTTTGCTCATGTCTTTTTGGGCAATAATAATTTTCACATGTGAAAATCTAATTGGAAATTTAATTATTTTATGCGTTAATATTCATGCATATTCAAGCCATTACATGGCCATTTGCAATTGTAGGTGTATCCTCATGTGTATGTATGTACGTGTTTATTTACGGACTTTAATTTAGCCAAGTAGAGCATTAGTGGAATAAGTTTGCCATTAATTTGAAATTAGTGTGACCAACTGAACCCACAATAAATATTGTTGTAAGCTCAATAGTTCATTTAACTGTTAATTTGTTGAAGAGGCAAATGTGTGTTAATAAATTATGAATATTTTATTAAACTTCTGGTTGAAGATGATCACAAAGAATGAAAAACAATGAGTTTTTATTAGAGTTGAGCGATACATATTTGGAAACCTGTTACTTTTTCACAGCGATTGAAAAATCACATGCCACAACTGTGACTGAATTTATCAAGTAACAGGTTTTGGAAATATAGTTTTTTCATACAAACTGTGAATGTTCTTGTATGCTTACTTTACGGTAAATGAAGCTACCACATTAATTTTTTTTATACATTCAGCTTTTGTCAAGAAAAAAATCGTCAAATCGTGTCAAATCGTCTTTTCTGGCAACTATGTACAGCTCACATTTTTATATTTGCAATTTTATTGTCTCTCTGCCTGTTATACGACAATTCTCAATGTATGGATGGGATTGATTGCTAATTGTTTATTCTTGTCGCTCTTCTTATTAGTATTTATCAAGACACCAATACTAATTAATACTTTTAAAGCAGAAGAGCTGAAATGTGTTAAATCGTGATCACAGTCACTGTTTAATTTCACTACTGTTCTTCTTATTAGATTTTCTCAAAATAACAGAACTGCTACAAACAAAATATTGCTAAACTGTGATCACAGTCACAGTTTAAAAGAACAGCGATTTAGAAGTCACGTTCACAAGGAGCAACATTATTAAAAAATCAAGCTATCGCTCATCACTAGTTTTTATATTGCATACTATTATCATTAAAACGCAGCAGTTGAATTGCAGGGAAATATCTATCTGGCAATGCCTTTCGAAACATTCATTGCAGGGCTGTCCAACACAGTTTAGTTTGATTTCAGGAATGCAGTGCGTATGATTAATATTGATTAATTTATAATTAAATTAATATTTCAATAACTTTATAATGAAAGAACTTATACTAAGAAATAAATTAATAAAATTTATGAAGACTTCAGGCCATATATAAAATTAGCTTTGCAGCTAATTTTGTAAAACGCAACGCCAAGAAATGACAAATTTTCTATGGATTTTTTCTTTGAGGCTAGCTGAAGGATAAAGTGTAAGTTAATGGCCCCCAAATGATTTAAGACGGCAAAGATGAAATTCATGAAGTTATCGAGGACATACAGTCTTAAATGGGTGATGGAATTTTTTTGTAAATTTCAACTTAACATTTAACTTTAACATCTGATACCACAAGAAAACATGTGAAACCGATGTGGAAACCAGAACATCGAAGATTGGTTAAACATTTTAAATTCAAAGTTTAAAAAAATAAACTTAAGAGACTTTTTAAAGCATTTTATGTCAAAAATTTTGCCCCTTTATGTCTCACTGTGCAGTGGTTCAGTTTGTTTTTATAAATTTTTTCCAAGTCGTGTTATAATGTTAGAACTTACTGTTGCTGACAGAGAAGCAAAGCGAACATAAAATTTTATAAAATTATTTCTATAAAATTTCTTCGAAATATGTTTTCTCATTTTTATAGCTGGACACATTATTTTCATTAAAAAAAAAAAAAAAAAAAAAAAAAAAAAAAAAAAAAAATCTATAGCGACAAACTGGCAAACAATTTGTTTTGTAGACGCGTGTGTTTCGCTGCAACTAAATTATGCGTGTGACAAGCGGGAGGTCTAAATATGGATATTTGTGTGTGTATGCGTGTCTGTGTATGTATGTAGCGAAAAAATTTATGCTATATGTTAATTTATAAAAACAAAATGGTTGTCATACATAACAAACCATGGTCGTTGTTGTTGTTGTTGTTGTCTACAAAATACTATAAAATATGAACACACACGCACACACGCCCACACATAATAACGGAGACAGCAATTTAAGCAGACAATAATGCTCAAACATAGGGATTGCCGTTCGGTTTTAACCGAAGCCGAAACCGCGGTTTTTAGCCCATAAAAACCGAAACCGAAACAAAAAAAGAAACCGTCGGTTTTTTAAGTTTTACTTTAACATGATTATATTGTTTAAAAATACAGCAAATACTTTACATTGAAGACTTTTATACATTACTAAGCATTCTGTAACAATGAAAGGTAAGAAAATTGTAAAATTTTAAGAAAATTATAACAATTCTTTGCAGGAAGAATTGTAATTTGTTATCAAAAAAGCTCTAGGAGATGTAAAGCAAAAAGTCGATAATTTTAACGTTCTTCAACAAGAATTTGTGCTTTATACAAAATTTGTACTTTGTACAAAACAACCAACCAACCAATAACACAATAAACCCCTCTTCAACTGAATGCGAAATGGTATTTTCTGGTAACTTCTGCACAAAAATAAGATTTCGTTTAAACGACTCTGCATTGAGCGCTTGAACGTTTCTGAAATTTTATTACTTGAATAATTAAATATAAATTTTTTATTCTTAAGCTTTTTATACACATACTCACTACTAAATGTTCCTTTTCTAATATAAGTACCTGAATTGAATATGTACAAACCAGAGAAACTCTATCACCCCTATAGTAAAAATTTTTTCCCTCGAAAATTTTTTCCCAGAAATATTTTCCCTTTTTTTGTTCCTGTTAACATGAATAAGGCAGTATATTTTTCACGTGAATTTTTTCACTTTTCCCTTGGTTTTGTTTAATTTATTTTTGCAGGCCAACTGAATTATTACATCGAATAATTTCGATATTTTTCTTCGAATTATATATTGAAAGTTATAATTATTTATTTTTAGGACAATAATTTCCTACAACACATTTTTTCATAGAGTATGAATCTCTTTGGTTCATAGACAGTAAATTTCATGGTGGTGCACCACGGTGGTGTACTTAATGAAAAAATAGCTAAATCAACAGACGCACCTCCATGAGTACAACTTTAAAGTAAATAAATAAGTTTCGTTTATAACCTAAAATTTGTGTGATTTTTTTATTCAACTTAAATTTATCCGATTTTCAATTAATTTTTAAGCTTTACAAAAATTCTTCCCTTTTTTACATTCACGGGATATTCAAGATAGCATTTTTCTCTTTGAGGGGAATGAAAATTTCACATGAAGAAAAATTCCATTTGTTTTTCACGATAGAGATGATTATTTTTAAATCATCATTTATCTTTCCAGCATGCATACCTACTTATATACATGCATATTTTTAAAACCGAAACCGAACCGAAACCGACCGGTTTTACTAGCTTAAAACCGGAAACCGCGGTTTTCTAATTTTCACGGTTTTTGGCAAACCAAACATATGAAAATGCTTTAGCAAACACTAACACAAACACGCACACGAACACACATAAACACATACATACATATTTCGAAAATACCAAATGTTTATACATTGTTAATTGTAACTGTATATCTGAGCTTTAAGTGAGCATGTGTGTGTGTGTGTGAGTATTTTTTCATGTGTTCAGCTGTTTGTTTTGGGCTTAAGTTTTGCTTTATTCTTTGTTTTTTTTTTCATTATCATGTTGTGTTATATTCCAAAATTTTCATTATTACATTCGTGTTATTCTAAGTAATGAGCAAAAATATTTTGAAAACATTTAATGTTTCAAACATTTATACAGGGTGGGCCAAAAGAAACCAAGGGGTGTAAAAGTTTAATAACTTTTTTGTTTATTAATTTTTTTTTATTTTTTCTTTCAGATTATGTAGACAACAGTTGGTGAATTTATAATGGAGAGGTTCACAACTGAACAGAGAACCAGAACAATAGAATTTTATTATTTAAACCAGAGATCAATTATTTTAACGCAAAGAGCATATCGTCGACATTTTAACGTCATAATTTCGCCCTCTGAAGCGATGATTCGTTGCTTAGTTAATCGTCATCACCAACATGGCAGCGTAAGAGATTTGCCTCGAACCGGTAGACCACGTTTAAGTCGCACTGCGGAAAATATTGAACGAGTACAGCAAAGTGTTAACGAAGCACCAGAAACATCTGGCAGAAGGCGTGCTGCTCAGCTAGAAATGTCTCGTACGTCACTACGGCGCATTTTAAAAAAAGATTTACAGTTATACCCATATAAGGTGCAATTGGTCCAAGAATTAAAACCCGCAGATCATCGGCAACGTCTAAATTTTTGGAGAGCGAATAATTTCTCGAAATTCGGAAATTATTTGGCCAGCGCGATCGCCAGATTTGACAGCACCCGACTATTTTCTTTGGGGTTTTTTGAAGGAGCGAGTGTATGTGAACCAGCCAGAGACAATCCTTGAACTCAAGGCAAACATTGTTGCAGAAATTCGAACGCTACAGCCACAAATTTTGAAAGATGTTATGGAAAATGCTCTAAAAAGAGCCCATCAGTGCGAAGCTGAAAACGGTAGTCATTTAAGAGACATCATTTTTCATACTTAGTGTAAAAAAATTTCCATTTTGTATATTATATAATCTGAAAGAAAAAATAAAAAAAAGTTAATAAACAAAAAAGTTATTAAATTTTTACACCCCTTGGTTTCTTTTGGCCCACCCTGTACGTATAGATAATAATAACCATGCACTCATATTAAATACGCCCATCCTCAACTATGAATAGAACAACAGCATCAAAAAGCCCCTCTCCAGCATTTGTTGGAAAATGTTTTTTTTTTTTTGCAAAATTAACGTTTCGCCAGGCATTTCTATGCCTGGCGAAATGAAAATTGTTTGCATTCCCTGCTCTGTTAGGCAAGAAATTATTACAATTCCAAAGACAGCTGCTCATATTTCTAGCACAGAATTGTTGCAAAAACTTTTTGGGCAAAAGCAAAGTATCTTATAAACTATAAATTCAATAATTAATACCACAACTTTAGTTGAGAGTGTGTGCCCGAATAGGAACATAAATACATACAAAAAACACCAGCTTTTTACTAGACAACAGCTGGATGTTGTAAGTACGTTGCTGTTGTTGTTGTTGTTTAGCTTGTTTTTAAGAGTGTGTTATAAATTGTACTGAAGTGTGAGAGATGAGTGTGTGTTATGGAAACACCCAGAAATATTTGATACTGTGTTGTTTGGTATTGCAAAAATATGAGCACATACATTTTTTATCGTATTTGGCATTTAAGTTATAATAAAATCTCACAGTAGTGTTGGTAATAGTCATAGTAAAAGCTAAAGACCGTTCGGAACATAAGTCGAACCTAATATTCGGCTTTTCGGCATAATATTAGGCCGAATAAGAAATTTACCGAAACTTGTTTATATCCCAGCAAAAAATTACACATTACCATTAGAACTACTTGCCATATAATGACTTACTTTTCTGATTGCCAATTTTCATTACTCGCTTACAAATCACATTACCTAAAATTTAAAAAAATTACGTGCAAGTTGCTGAATGAAGAGAATGATTTTTTTAGACGAAATAGATTACGTGAAATGTTGACAAATAAAAAAAAAAAAAAGTACTTCTCAAGAATCGATTATTTTAGTCTCAGCCTTGTTAAAATCATTAAGTTGGTAATCCAGTAGGGAAGTGCTTCCACCAAAAATGCTTAATTCCAAACTCGATTGCCTTTTTTGAAATTTTTTGCTGGGATGTTATATAACAGTGAAAGTTGTAAAAGATTTTCCACTGATCAACAACGTCTATGGTCAATGTACTCGTAACACCATTCGTTGTCACTTTTTTTTAACAACGCTACTTGCAAACTTGTACGCTAACTCATGTATTAAGATGCGAACAGAGTGAGCGCTGATCCCGAGCGGAGCCGAGCCGAGCTTATTGACGCTTATTTTCATGCGAGAAGAAAATTTGTATATAACACAGTAAATGCGAGAATCCTGTTGTTCAAATGTGTTTATAAAATTGCTGTACACGGTAATGGATCATCTGATGAAGAGTATTCTGCTTCTCCTAGTGTGATTAATGCAATTATTAACACAAAAGAATTTGGAAAAAAATCCAATTACACTAAAAAGGAATGAATTTGGTGAATTTCATCATTTTTCACCGATATCCATTTTATATTATTTTTAAACCATTCAAAAACACGACTGCACGCTAAAAAGTAAACATAAACAATGTTTTCGGCGCTGAAATACGCTTTGAAACTGTTTTCTCGCACTCATCGGCTTTGCCCTCTGCTCTTGTCGGCGTTCACTGTGCTTATTTGTGCATCAGCGCTCACTCTGGCCCTTATTATGAGTTGCATTCGACTTTCGATCTTCGCTGGCTATCGAACACCGAAAATCGAATGTTTAATTCATATTATGAGCATCGAAAATTTCGTTGACCAACGAATTTTCTATCGAACAGAATTTAGCTTTCGATGAAAAAAAATTTTTATAAACGACTGTTTTTTTTATTTTTTATGTATAGTTTTTGAAAATTTTAAAAATCACTTTGAGTAATATTCATAATAAGGACGTTTTTTTGTCGAATGCTCGTCATAATACCAAATGAAAATTCGTTCTATCAGTACTTTCGACTAAAGTAGAAGATCGAAAGTTGCTCATAATAAGGGCCTCTCTCTGTTCGCACCCTTAGACTCGGCAGTTTTTCTTGAAGCAAGTCTGAGTTTATGGGAGAGAGAGGAAAGAAGAAAGAAGAGGGTACTGACTTGCTTGTACATAAAAGTTACTTCAATTCTCTTTTGTTATTTCATCCGCAGCATTAAAACAATAGGAAAATTGAACAAGAAACCGTCTGAGTGTAAACAAACGAGCAATTTTAAAAGAGAATTGAAGATAACTGCTTCAATAAAAACTGCCAAGTCTGAAGCTGGGGTCACACGATTGGCACAATGTACCAATTTTCGTCGGCTCACTGCGTGACCCCAGCTGAAAACATGAGTAATGTGTACGAATTGACAAACGGTACATTGTCAAGTTTTCGTTACTGGCAACGCTGACAGAAACACATGCTTTTGTTTAGTGTTCAGTGTTGGTTAACGTACTCAAATATGTTTCTTCCAAACATTGAAGCAATAAATCGATTTTTCCGTACTGAGGCATAATGCAGCATAATAAATCAAAATTTTAAGTCGACTTATAGCCTTTTCACACTTACTCACATCTTTCATCTTTCATCAATTTGGCAAGATGATAACATCTTCCCATAAGAATTATACAGGGCTGAATGTTCAACATCTTCAAAAGATGTTCCTATCTCACTTTGTTTCGTTCAACATCTTTCGATTATTTTAGTGTCATCACTAGAAAAAATGTAAACAACTATATACATACATGCATACATACTATAAAAATGTCTACATATGTATGTATCTGTGTTTGTATATCTACATATGCATGTACATATGTACGTACATTCAAGGCTACATTTTGGAATATCCTTCCCAAAGAAAGATCCGTAATTACTCTAAGATTTTATTGTATACATACATATGTATGCATATAATAAAACCTGTTATATATTTTTCCAAATCGAAATAAATTACATAAAAGTAGTTGCAAATGTCTACGCGAAATCTTTGCGGATAAAGTTTGTAATATTTCTTCATCATCATTGTCCGCTGGCATAATTTCTACTAATTCTGCATACTGTAGCATTATGTGTTTCTGCTCCTCAGGAACCAGCAATTAAATCAATTTCTAATGATTTTTAAATTGCATTTTATTATTTAATTTTTAGTTGCTCACGCTCGTAAAAATAGTATTATAATACATCACAAATGAAAGATGTTGTAATGTGAACAGGTTTTTCCAAGTTTCAACATATTCCACACATTCCTCAAAGATGTGAGTGAGTGTGAAAAGGGTATTAAGCGATTATTTCATATTGCCACAGATACATATGTATATATGTGTAATGTATAAATTTTTTTATATTAAATTTTTGCTCTAAATGAATTTCCCATACAAGATTATTTGCCACCAATAATTTTTATATAGAACATCTTTGCTATCCTTGAATTTTCTATGTAAAATTGTTTTGCTGATGATTTCTTTTACTGAAAACTTTTCTACTCTAGAATTTTCTAGGGAACATTTTTGCTGTATATAAATTGTACTGAAACAAAAAAAATTTATTGATTTATTTGCTTTATATTATAATTTTTATTGTATATGAGTTTTACAACAATTTATTACCAATTCATTTTCTACACAGAAATTTTTTACCAATTATTATTTTAAATTAAAAATTTAAATGAATCATTTGAGTTTAATTTAATTGATTCAATTAAATTTTTAGCTGATTTAATGGATTCAATTAAATGTTCAATTCATTTAATTATATTTTTAATTGATTTAATTGATGAAATTATATTTTTTTTTCACCAAAAATAAATTCAATCGCTTAAATACAAAAAACAAATTACCAAATGTAGAAGGGTCGCCAAAAATCTAAAAATAGTCGCTAAGGGCTGAAAAAATGTGCTTTTATGAAAAAAAAAATCGCCAAAAAACAAAAACAGTCAAATCTAAAAAAAACAGTCAAACCAAAAACAGTCAAATCTAAAAAAAAACAAATTTAAGAAAAACAAAAAACGAAAAAACAAAAATGCAACAAAACTAAAAAAAATCGCTAAAACTAAAAAGCAACCGAAAAATTTGCCATAAACCGAAAAAAGTAGCCAAAAACAAAAAAAGCGCTTAAACTAAAAAAAAAAATAGCTAAAACTAATAAAAACCCAAAAAAATAGTCAAAAAGCTAAAAAAAAAAATGCCAAAACAAAAAAGGCGCCAGACCAAAAAACAGTGAAAAAATTAACAAATCGGCAAAGCGAAAAAAACCGCAAAAACTAAAAAATTTTAACACTTTTTTGAGCTCTTATCAAGACACAATGTCGTGTTTGAAAAGGGTTTGGGGGGCGGGGAGGGCCACTTGCCTTTATATTTAGTACTACATTTCACATACTTCTGGTCAAAAATGCTAAAACTAAGAAATACCATAATTAAAAACATTTCGTACCGAAAAATCGCCAAAATGAAAAAACCGCTTAAATGAAAAAATATCACCAAAAATAAAATAAATCGCTTAAATGCAAAACAAAAAAATACCAAAAGTAGAAGAGTCGCCAAAAATCTAAAAATAATCGTAAAGAAATAATCGCTAAAACAAAAAAATCATATCTAAAAAAATCGCTGAAATTAAAAAGCAAACGAAAAATCGCCAAAAACCTAAAAAAAATCGCAAAAACAAAAAAAAGTCAAAACAGAAAACGCCAAAACTAAAAAAATCTCTAGAACTAAAAAAAATTCCCAAAAACAAAAAAAGCGCTTAAACTTAATAAAATCACTAAAACTAAAAAGCAACCCAAAAAATGCGCAAAAACCGAAAAAAATCGCCAAAACAAAAAAAGCTCTTAAACTAAAAAAAACGCTGAAACTGAAAAACAGCCGAAAAATCGCCAAAAACCGAAAAAATAGCCAAAACAAAACAAACAAATCGGCAAAGCGAAAAAAACCGCTAAAACTAAAAAAACGGCAAAGCAAAAATTGTTTTACATCAGGTAATATACTTGATTATATAGGTCAGAGTTCGTATAGTATTTAATCCATATCTGGGTTATTTGTATACCCGGGGTAATGGCCTTGCCTTGATATTTAGTACTACATTTCACATACTTTTGCTTAGATGATTCTTACAAGACTTGACACATATATTGGGCGCTTTAAAAAAGTGGATCGAGCCCTGCCTGCTAAAATGTAATATTGTGTTTTATTCAGTTCTGTTTAACATATTTTTACGACACTTACGCGCGCATATATGGCCTTTGCTGTAATGCAAATTGGACATAAGAAAAAAGGTCCATGCGTGATTTTATATATATATATATATATATATATATATATATATATATATATATATATATATATATATATATATATATATATATAACACTAGTGTTGCCAGATTTTATTTTTTGAAAACCACATAAAGTTTTCTTTAACTTTTTGTGGGCCATTTTTGAAGACAATTTACTTTATTTTGGAAAATTTTCAAGTAAACATTACGAGACCTACCAAGTGGGACCTAAAAAAAAAAAAGAAATCATCTACTTTGGCAACAGGTTGGTGAGCGAGAGTTCGCTCTCCCTTCCTCACAAAACTGTTTCCAATCTTGTGTAATTTTTTTTTTTTTACTTCTCACCTGCCTGAATTGGATTAAATTGGCTTTTTCCTTAATGCGGCATGTGGTTGCTCTGCACTATTCAAATATAATTTATTTGCATGTTGCAAACATTTACTCTACTTTAACTGTTACATATTTTGTTGTATATTTGTTTGTTGTAGGTGTCTTTTTTGTTCAGCACTTTGTTGCTGATACCACATTTGCACAAAAAAAAAACATTTTAAAATACAAATATTTATTTTTCAGTATTTTTGTGCATTTCCATGCTTTTTATTTAAAAACCAGAAGAAGAAACAACCGGTATCTAGTTTATTATTCTCATTATTTTGATTACAAATAACAAATGTTTATTATGCCAGCCGCCACACTTTATACTTTTATGTTCAATATATTTTTGGCTTTTTGCATGAATGAATGTGTTTGTGCATTTTTGCTTTCGTTTTTATCTAACAAAGAAACCAACATCTACATATTTCAACGTTTTCATGTGCATTTGCACAAAAGATAATTCAGTGACAATTATTTTATAACAAAAAAAAAATTTACCAAAAGGAAAAGCAAGAAAAAAGTTCATATTGAAACAAAACAGAAATGACATTTGTATAATTTGGTGGAAGAGTGATTGAATGCATAATTTAGGGCGGAATATTTTTGAAAATTTTATGAAAAAGAAGGCAGTGAAATTTTGAACAAAATAATTAGAGCAGATTTGTAGCTGCTGATAGCAAAATATTTTAGGTTTTTTTTTTTAAATGTATAAATGAAGATTTTTATCGCTTTACTTATTGCGTACTAAATTTTAAATGAAGCCTAAAATTATGCAAAATTTCTACTCAGGTCGGTCATATGGGTTGCGTTTTCAGAGAGAGAATCCTTTAACTTTTAACAACTACCATTATTTTGTAATTTCATCGGCTTATAAATTTATGAATAAATTGATATGAAACAAATTTGAAATGAATTTTTATTTTCCTAATTTGATAATTAAATAAAATAAAAACAATCAATAGTTTACAATTTACGGTCAATAAAATCAATTTTATTGTAACTCAATTGTGCTGAATTAAATTGTAAATTATGCTGAAGTGATTTTTTTTTTCATCACCTACCAACAAACAAGCAGATGTAAAAAAAACAACATTAATAAATAATTTACCAATTACCACATAAAAAAATAATAATAATAATGACATGCAAAATTGTTTTTTGCTATTTTTATGCCTCTTTAAATAACAATTTAAAATAATAAAATATATAAAACTCAAATGAAAAGCAAGCCTAACTGCATTAAAATCTTTAAACAAATTCATATTTGTTTTCATTAATTGACATGGAATTGGCTTACTCTTTTTTTGTTAACTTAGAAAGAAAAAACAAACTTGTTAATAGCCGTTGAAAAATAATTGAAATTTAATTGAAAATGGATTTTTAATCAGAGTAAAAGTTAAAACAATCTCTCACCTTAATTAATTAACAAATCATCATTGAGAGAATATTAAGTGGAAAACGAAACCTAATTAATTACGTATGTATGACAAACAAGTTAAAATAAAATTAAAAAAATAAAATAAAAAATTATATTAAAAAAAAATTAAATAAAAATAATTTATAAATGAAATATCAACGACGTATATTTTCTTTATTTATTTAATTTAAAAATTTTGCTTGTTTACCGCTGGAACGAAATAGAAAATGCTTAAACATAAAAAAAAAAATTTTTCAAATTAAAAATATTTAAAAAAAAAACATCAAAAAACTTAATTTTTCTATGCCACATGTTTAAAATCAATTTGGACTTATTAAAAGCAATTAATTTAATAGCCCAATTCACAATCTTATACCAATGGTCTTGCATCGGTGCATGTGCAAAATGGCATAGAATATTGATACTCACCACTTAACAATTCTTAGTGGTGAGTATCAATATATATACTATACCATTTTGCACATGCTACGATGCAAGACCATTTGCACAAGATTGTGAATTGGGCTAATAATTTGAATTTTTCCCAACTTGTTGCTTTTCACAACACTTCATTATATTTCCTTCTCTCTTTCTGTTAATTAACTTGCAACTTTTAATTAAATTCCAAGCTAAAATTCCAATATTTGTGTTGTCTCAGAGAATTTCTTGCAGCATAATTTTAGGCGGCTTAACAAACAGTGTACACACATATAGACAAACACTTAAGAATGTTTAAAAACATTTTACATTTCCACATGCTGTTCGTTTGCTCTTTGATAATATTTTATTAAAATTGTTCAACAAATATTTATTTAATCTTAATATTCCTGCCCAAGTACGAACATTCTAATATTCTAAATTATTATTAGTTTTGTAATAAAATTACAAAATTCATTTGTGCAAACAATTGAGTGTGTGCACAATAAATACATTTACAAAATGTTAAATAATATTTCTTGTTTGAAATAATCTATATAATTAATAGGCGAACATGTTTTTTGTAATCCCTTTTACGCTGGTACCACCGCACCGATTTTAAAAAGATTTATATGGTTTTAAAGGATTTTTTATACAGATGTGCAGAATCTATGTTTTATTGAAATCGGTTTAGTATTTTGGGAGCTATAAGCGTTTAAAGTTGCTACTACTACATGCACACATATTACACACGCATTTATTAGCTTACAAGTACAAAAGAAACAAAATATGAGTGTGTGTGTGTGTTTGTAGTATTTCTCTTGATCTAACAATTTTCTTTCTCTTATTTGTTGTTGTATGAAAGCCATATTACTTAAAGGAAGAGAATTGAATAAAGTGAATTAGCTTGGTTGAAGGGATTTTGTTTATGTTTTTTTAATTTCATGTATTATTTAATTATGCTTGCATATGTATATAAGTTTGTGTGTGGCTGCGTTTTAATGAATTTTTTTATGACGTTTAGATACATTTTCTTTGAATCTTAAATTATTTACATTTTGATTCTAGAATACGGACGAGTGTGTCGTCCGTTTGGTATATCTAGTATTATTAAATATGCAATAGCTGTGACAACACTCTCTGTCTAACACACACACACACACACACACACACACATACAACAGCGTTGCCTCAGTATATTTCTTTTAGAATTGTATCGAACTCTTTCGGTAACTCGGTTTTGACACAAACCTATGATCAAACCCATTTAAGTTATACCCAAAAAAAAAAAAAAAAGAATTGTAAGTACAACTAATTTATTTGTGAATACAAATAAAATATTATTTACAAACACACATTTGTAACATAAGAAAACAAAATTAACTCAATTATTTCCAATTAAAATTATTGTGTTATTCACAATTGAGTTGTTAACAGAAAACAAAACCCCTTATTCCAGTTGTCGATATCGACGTCACTTTAACACAATACCAAAAAAATTAGGGCTTGTGTACCGTTGTCGAAAATAAATGATTTCATTTGGTAGGTTTATGTTATTTTATAGACCTTAGGGAACAGAAATAGATTGTCAGTAGCATAAAATTGTTCTCGGGAGCGAGCAAACAAGACCCAATTTTTAGGTATTGTTTTAAAGTGACGTCGATGTCGACAACTGGAATAAGGGGTAAAAATTTTTAATGAATTTGTTTTTCAAATTCTAATGTGTTGTTTCGTTGTTTGTTTAATTTTCTTTTAGAACTTGGTTTTTTATTAAATTTTAATTTAAAGATGTTTGGGATGAGTCGAACCGGCAACCTCTTGACTAATAGACTAACGTACTTACCACTCAGCTAAAGAGCAAATCGTTATTGGGTACGCAAATAATGGATACACGCAAAACATGATTTCTTATGTTTCTTCTGCATGGCGTATTTCGTTGATATAACCTAAAAATAACTTTGTTGATTAAAAAAAACAAGCCACGACGTTTTTCGGCTTCTTGTCGGAATTTACACGTATACAACACCAACAATCAAAATAAACAACAACATCAGCACATGACCACGTTGAGTCAATCAACAAGCAAGATAAATACCAACACAAACAAAGTAATTTAAATGATATTTTAAAATACTCGGTATTGATAAATACAATATTTAAGTTAATGCCAAATATTATTGAAATTAAAAGTTTTATTCAACAACATCGTTTTGTTGAACATAAATCTTGTATATTTTTTTCTGTGTACATGGGTTTATTCATTCGTTGGCGAGCTACTGAAAGAGTTCGATACAAGTGTAATTTCTTTTATCAAAATTTTATAGTTTTTTTTGCGAAAAAAAAAGCATATGGCAACGTTGACACACACACACACACAATATATTAGAAACAAACTATTTATGAAAATGTTTTAGAATCACATTAATCTCTCTCTAACTTTATATTATGTGTATGTGTGCATGTGTATCTAAATAACGGCATAAAAGTTTTTAACCAAAAAACCAAAATTTAAATAGCAATTAAATTAACATACACACACACACGCACACACACACACAAAGGCATATATAAACTTAACAGTGTCGAAAAGTTTTTTTGAGTGGGGGTGTGTGTGTGTGTGTGTTTGCAAAAGGTATTAAAATTGTCTATTTTAGAGTCATTTAAAGTTGTGTTGTTGAACTAAAACAACGCCAGCAGCAACTACAACAATATCCTTTATAAGACATAATCAAATTGTCATAAGTGTCAAAGGATTTTGCTTTAGGTTTAATTAAAAAATAATGCATGTGACACACACAAACACACAGGCGACAGCAACAATTATCTTAATTGTCATAGAGAAATAGAATTGAAAGATATATTTCATATAATTTATTAAATTAAATCTTAAATCATGTGTTAAATGTTTTTAAATAAGAAATAACAGCTGCATTTAAAACTTTAAACTAAAAGAAGTTTTTATAAATTTTTTTAAAGAAATTTTTATTTCTTTTTATTATATTAATATTTTTCTAGTCCAAAAAGCGGAGTGCATTGATATAAATAGACCCAAAATTATTTCTGTAGACAGAAAAATAAACAAAATAAAACTGGGAAGCTATTCACCCATTTTTAAATCTTCAATTCGGATACATTTTGCAATAAAGAAAATATTTGATTGTATTTAGTTAATAACAAAAGTATAGAAATAAATTCAGTAAAGTGCGACTCTGACTCGCGCACGAAGGTGCCATACGAACACTAGATATGTAATTTAATACAAACTTCATCCTATATAATATATAGTTTTGACATTTTTTTTCGTTTTTGGGTTCTTTTCGGTTCTTTTGTTTTGGCGTTTTTTGCGTATTTTTCGGTTTTGGCCATTTTTTTTAAGTTTTGCCTTTTTTTTAGTTTTGACACTTTATTTTCTTGTTTTGGCGATTTTTTTCGGTTTTTGGCGTTTTTTCATTTTGGCGATTTTTTTTATATTTTTGGCGATTTTTTTCATTTTTGCGATTTTTTTTATATATAATTTTTTTTTAGTTTTGGCGACATTTTCGCTTTTTGGCGATTTTTTCAATTTTTGGCGCTTTTTTTTCAGTTTGGCGTTTTTTTTTTCATTTTTGGCGATTTTTTCGAATTTGGCGATTTATTTTAGTGTTAGAATTTTTTTTTTTTAATTTTGGCGATTGTTTTCGTTTTGGGCGATTTTTTTTAATTTTTGGCGATTTTTTTTCTTGGTTTGGCGATTTTATAATTTTCGGTTTTTTTAGTTTTACCGTTTTTGAAAATTTCAAGTGTTTGCCTCTTACGGTTTCCAAATTGTCAAAATTACATAGTCAAAATTGCATTAATTTTAATTTTAATTTTTTTAAATTTTAGTGTTAATTGTTGTAGTCTGTATAAAAATACACTAATTTTACAAATTTCATGTTTCAATATACATATGTCCATACAATTGTATGTATATTACATGGGATTTTAACATTTTTCGTTGCTCGTTTTGGAACACCCTTTAATTTTTAATTCTCATGTATTTTTTGTTGTAGCGGCCAAGGTTCTACATACTCTGTCCAAATTTCAGGTCCGTAGCTCTTACGGTTCCTGAGAAAATACCGTGTGACGGACAGACGGACAGCGTAGCGAAAACAATGGGGTTCCTTTTCACCTTTGGTGTACGGAACCCTAAAAACTGCCTATCCATACAATTTTTTTTAAAGGGTTAATTAAAAAAATTTTTAGGGAAACTTATTTTTTAAACCTTTTATAAATCAAAAATATTTTTTATGAAGAATATATAAAAATACAACGCTCATTTACTCAAACAATGTGTTAACAAAAAAAAAAAACAGTTTGCCAGAAAAATAGTTTAAACTTTTCAATTTACACGCAACTTAATGAAGAAAGAAAATTTTATTTTTCTCTCAGAAGTTTAGTTCGTATGAAATTTTTGCACAATATGAAGAACGATATTAAGACTCAGCAGTTCCATTTCTTTTAGTTATGACGTTCTTTGAGTAAACTAGCGAAATTTTTAAAAATATGCATAACTTTGTCGAAAAATTTAAACAACTTTAATTGCCTTAAAAAATTTAAAAAAAAATCGTGCTAAGTAGCTGCCACAACTTCTCGAAATTTTCGAAATTAATTTCGAAATTTCAAAATTATTTTCGAATTTAGAATTTTTAAACTGCTGCTCCAGATTTTCTGAATTTTCGAAATTATTTAAGAATTTTCGAACTTATTTTCGAGTTTCGAATTTTCGAATTTATTTTAAAAATTGAAAAAATTAATTATTAATTAAATATTTTGCAATAATAGAAGAGCTTTTTTAATTTTAAGGCACAGTTTCGAATTATTCGAATTATATATATACTTTTAATTTTTTTTTTTTTTTAATTTCGAAACTTAATAAGATCTTCGAAGACATACTTATTTTTATTTAATATGTATCATATGTTGTTGTATGACCTAATAAGTATTCGAAAATCTTTTGGAGTTTAAAAATTTCAAAATTTACACGCATAAATTCCCATTGAAAAGCTATGTGAGAATTAAAAAAATTCTTTTCGAAATTCAATTCAAAATTTTAAGAACCTGTAAACTATTGCAAAATTTATAACAAATTATTATTAATCTGTGAAAATTTAAAAAAAAAATATTTTCGAAATTAAATTCGAAAATTTCAATATTAGATATCTTCATATTAAAAAAATCACCTTTCAATTATTGAAAAATATACAACTCATAATTCAGTTTTTAACTTTTTAAAACAAGTTCGAAAATACGAAAAACTTTTAAGAACATTTTTGCTATAAACACAACTATGTTCGAGTTTGGGAACATATATTGGTTTTATATTTTTTTTAAATTAAATTATTGATTGTGTTGAATTTCGAAATTTAATGAGATTTTTGAATTCTTAAACGATAAAATACAACAGTAAGGAAAAGCTTTTATATTAAAACGACAATAATGAGCTTCCTTTATACAAAAATATGTAAATGCAAGCTTTCTAAAGTTCTTTAATTATACATTCGAAACTAGTTCGAAACTTGGAACTTTTCTTTCCATTGAAAAAATCATCAACTAGATAATATGCTTTAAACTTTTAAAAAAGTTTTTGCTATAATAACAATTATGTTCGAGTTTTTAAACTTGAATTTCCACAGCAAATTATGTGAATTTTTCAATTCTTATATTAGAACTTTTTTGAAATTGTATTCCTTTAAAAAAGAATTCTGGATGCTTAAAAAGAGTAAAAAAGATAATATGACCTGCTTCCCTAAAAGTCTCAATTGAGGCTAACTGCAGTATTTTATTACATATTCGAAACTACTTCGAAATTTCGAACTTGTCTTTCTGGTAGAAACAATTAAATAATTTGCTTGTATATTTTAAGATTTTAAGAAAAATTTACCAGAAACTGTATTAATTCGCTTATATATTGTACTTTAAGCTTTTAAAAAAAGTTTTGCTAGAATCACAATCAACTTCGATTTATATTGAGAGGTCTTTCTTTAATAAAACTACAAATTTGAAATAAATCTCGAATTTCTTTACATCAACAATTGCCAAGTAAATTATGCGACATTTGGAGTCGGAAAATAATTTTCGGTGGAATTTTTATATTTTATTCGTTTTCAAAAAAAATATTTCGAAAGAAAATTATTTTACATTTTACAGAATCAGGCACCCAAATATTTGCTTACAGCTTGGATAAGGAGTTTCAAAAGCTTTTCTGAAATTTTATGAACATTTTTATACCAGAAAAAAGTGAATATACTTTAAAAATTTTTCTGAAAAAAAAATTTAATGAAATTATATAATTATGTTGGAAAATTTTTAGCAACTAATTGCAAAAAAAAATTTTGCGGCTTAAACTTTTAGTGCTTTATAAATGTAATTTAAATATTTCTTATAAGTTTTTTTTTATATCATTTACGTTAGTTTCAAAATTTACTTACTTTGTTTTGTAAAAAATTCCAATTTTCAGTTAATCTGCAAAGAAAATTAAAAAAAAATTAATATCAACTCGTAATGTTTTTCTTGATGACAAAATAAATTAAACAACAATAATAATTTCAAAATAATAATTTTCCGCCACATAACTTGACACATGACCTCAAATATGCCACAAATTAAATCAATTTAAAGTTTAATTTATAAAAAGCTCTTAATTCTCTTTTTTTTTTCTTAACGTTTTTGCAATCTTAATAAAAAATTCATAATGATTATTCTAAAACAATAGCTTAGATAAGTTTAAAATTTCTCAAAACGAAACCAAAAAAATAAATAAATAAATTTAATAGAAATATTAAAAAATAAAAAATAAACTAAGTAAAACAGCAATTACAACTCGCATTCAGTTACAAGGTCAAGCGCAGTCAAGCAAAGATTGCGCGAGCAGCTTAAATATCTTTTAAAAATGCAATTGAATTTCAAATCTAAAACACTCACATAAATACTGATATTGCAAATTTTTTTAATTTCAAGTAATTTTCAAACAACAGCTGTTTAAAGCGATACCATCGCACCGCAGAACGTATAAGAGACAAGAGAGTGTAAGACGCGCCCGCGCAACTAAATTTTTCAAGTTGTAAAACGTGTATGTGCTACCACTTGTAATGAATGAGTAGCTGCTAAGCACTTTGTTAGCTGGTTGTTAAACTGGGCTTCATATTTTTATTGCGTGTTTGAAAGAGCTTATGATACGGGTCTAAGTTACATAAAAAAAAAAATTTAAAGTAGTCAATTTAACTCGAGTGACTGTTTGGCTTTGGCTTGAAAAAAATTGTTAAAAGAAAAAGATAAATAAAACAATCATAGTGCAAAACAGGTTGGTTGTATTGATATAAGAAAAAAATATAGACATATGTAGAGAAAAAAAAAATATAAAATAAACATGAGAAATGAGTGCACTTAAAGAAATAAATTTTTAAATGTAAATTTTTTAATTTTCCTACATAAAATTTACAAATGTTTAATATAAATATTTTTAAGAAATTCAAATTTGAAAAACGTTAAAATTCGAATATTAATTCGAATTTTTGTACTTTAAAGAAATTAAAATCTCCTAAATGAAATTCGCAAATTTTTAATATAAATATTTTTAAAAAAATTCGAAATTTAAAAATTCGAATATTAAATCGAATTTTCGAAAAAAAAATTTTTTTAGCAAAATATATCAATGAAAAATTTATTGAATTCTCCTAAATAAAATTCTTAAAAAAATCGAAATTGACATACATATATTAAAATTCGAATTTTTAAATCGAATTTTCGAACTTGGAAAAAATGAAGTAGAGTATATAAATGAACACATTTTTGAATACTACTTATTAAAATTCACAAATTCGTAATTCAAATATTTTAAAAAAATTTTAAATTTGAAGATATTAAATTTCGAATAATAAATCGAATTTTCAAAATAAGAAACTTTTTTTTTTTTTTTTTTTTTTTTTTTTTTTTTTTTTTTTTTTTTTTTTTTTTTTTTTGTATCTTCTAGAATATAATTATTAGGCCCGACCACTGGCGGACATAAACTTAGTGATAGTTATTAATAATACATAAGTAGTGGTAATCAAAAAGGAAAAAAAATTATTTTCAAGTAGTCCCATCTGGAGTGTTGAGTATAAGAGCCCTTGTGTCCCTCTTTTTTAGGCGGATGTGTCCAGTAAAGTTAAAAATATTACGAGCAAGCGGATTAGGATGTGATTCGAGTTTTGTTAAATATTTGCCTGCGTATTTTGCAATTTCTTCAATCACTGGTGGCATATTCAAATCACGATGTATATTTGAATTTTTGATGTACCATGGAGCCGAAGTTATCATACGTAAAATTTTGTTTTGCCTTCGTTGGATTCTCTCGACATTGGAAGCTGAAGCAGTGCCCCATAGTTGAATTCCGTAGCACCATATAGGTTTCAAAAGTGACTTGTATATCAAAAGTTTGCAATCTAGACTGAGAGTTGAATTTCTACCAATCAGCCAATGTACCTGAGCTAATTTTAGTTTCATTTGTGTTAGTTTAGAATCAATGTGTTGTTTCCATGTAAGCCGTCGATCAAGGTGTATACCAAGGTATTTTACATGTGAATGTTGAGGAACAATTTGATTATTGATTCTAATGGGGGAACAAGTATCTTTTCGTAGAGTAAATGTTACCTGCGCACACTTCTGCTCATTTACTTTAATTCTCCATAACTTTAACCATAGTTCCAGTTGGGTAATATGTTCCTGAAGATATCGGGATGCCTCGTGAGGGTTTCCGTGCATGCTATAGAAGGCTGTATCATCGGCAAAAGTAGACGTATGGATTTTAGTGCTAACGGGCATATCACAAGTATAAATCAAATACAAAACTGGTCCCAGTATACTCCCCTGTGGCACACCGGCAGATATAGATTCGGGAACACTCATGAAGTCTCCTTCCACAACAATGAATTTCCGCAATAGAATATAACTTTCCAATAGCTTTAGAAAATTTATTGGTAGATATGTCTTCAATTTTAAAATTAGGCCTTCATGCCATACTTTATCAAATGCCTGAGAAACATCAATAAAGAGAGTAGAACAATACTTCTTTTCTTCAAATGTTCTTCTTATAACTTGAACCAATCTATGCGTTTGTTCAATGGTACTATGCTGACTTCTAAAACCAAATTGATGGTCCGGTATGCACCCACTATCACTTAGAATTGGGGATAATTTTGTCATGAGCAGCTTTTCGAAAAGCTTTGATATTGTTGATAGTAAACTTATTGGCCTGTAAGACTCAGCTTTAGTAAGATCTTTGCCCGGCTTTGGAATCATTTTGACCTTGGCAAGCTTCCAGCTGTGTGGATAATACTCTAGTCGTAATATGGCATTAAAAATAAATAGTAAGATTCTAGCTGCAGTGCGAGGCAGATTCATCAGCATCTTGTTACTAATAACGGGTGTTTTTTTAGAGGTATAGAACTTCGAATTGAAATAAAACACAAGAAAATCGTTTTAATGTCCATCAATTTGGCTTTATTGGAAGGATAATTTTATGCCATTAATGTTTAAATATGATTTCGGACATGTGGCCGCCGCGGCTACCTTGAATAAATCCAATTCTACAGGTCCAATTTTCAACCACTTTTTCGAGCATATGGGGCCGTATGTTGGCAATAACGCCACGAATGTTGGCTTCCAAGTCCCCTAACGTTTCTGGTTTGTTGGCGTAGACGAGCGACTTCACATATCCCCAAAGAAAATAATCCAATGGTGTCAAATCACACGATCTTGGTGGCCAATTGACAGGTCCATTCCGCGAAATTATGCGCTCATCGAATGTTTCCCTCAATAAATCGATTGTGACGTGCGCTGTGTGGCATGTAGCGCCGTCTTGTTCGAACCACAACTCATCCACATTCATGCCATCCAATTCGGGAACAAAATCTTCCATAAAGTTGATGGACAAAGCTCCAATTGCTGTGCACGGTGGCGAATCGATTCATTCGGGTCCTCTTCAACACTTTGCTCTACAGCGGCAATTGTTTCTTCGGTGCGCACTGTTCGACATCTCTGCGGATGCGTATTATCACATAGAGTAAACGTAGTGCGAAAACGATCCATGGTTAACCGAATTAATTGCTCTGATGGACGATTATGTCGACCACAAAATGGACGGAGCTTGCGGTAAACTTCGCGAACTGAACCATTATTTTCGAAATAAATTTGCACGATTTGCAAGCGTTGTTCTTTTGTCAACCTGTTCATGATGAAATGGCAAACCAAACTAAATATTAATCACTTGACAGCTGACAAAATGGCCGCCAGTTAAAAAAGTGATGCCAACTTAAAGTTCTATACCTCAATAAAAAACACCCATTACCATCAATACCTGGAGCTTTCTTCGCGTTGAGCTCAGCAATTAGTTTATGTACATCACGCATCTTAAACTTTAAGGGTCGAGGGGGAAGAGCAACTACACTCGGCAAATCAGCAACACCAGTACCAGGGCTGTCAGATGTGGCGATTTCTCGCCAAACGTGGCGATTTTAAAACTAGTTTGGCGTCCTAAAGCTATGTACAGACGGTTGTCAGATCTTACAATATTGCCAGTAAAATGTGCTCAAAATTTCTTACAACCGTGTGAACTGGCAATTTTTGTCAGACGACGTTGCCAGAAAAAGCATTGTCAGTCCATTGCAAGACTAGCAATTGACAACAAATTGTCAGACATCTTACAATCGTGTGAACACATTGTAAAATTATTGCCAGATATTTGTCAGACATTTTAATATTGTCAGATGTGCGAAGTTCATGCATCTGACAATGGCGTCATTGTAAGATAATTCTTTCTATGGGCAACACTGCACACGCTTGATTTTAAGGAAAAAGTTTATAATAAAATATATGCAAACAAAATCATTGCAATTGCTTCTTTATGGTACATAATAATTTATACTTTCACTTTTTACATTTAACACAAACACAAACGATAAATATTTAACAATTTCCAACAAATGGTTTAAGTCTGGCAACGCATAACAACAGATCGAACAATTTGTGCATATGACAACCGTGTGAACTGACAATTTTTCTACTGACGATTTTGTCAGATGATTTTATTGTCATACAACCGTCTAGCAATAAATTGTAAGATTTTCTGACGACCGTGTGAACTGACAAGAAATATTGTGCTGACAATTTTCGATTGCCAGTACATTGTCAGCACATTGCCAGATCTGACAATATTGTAAGATCTGACAATCGTCTGTACATAGCTTAATTTTCGATTTGGCGACATGGCGATATTTTGGCGTTTTATAAAAAAGTTGGCGATTTTTTTGGCTATTTTTGATGAGCCATGATTTAGCTTGAAAGTCGTTAAATATTATTTTTATTATCGTATTTGTCTCGTGTAGATAATGTGCTAAGAACATTTCATACTGGTATTAACAGCAACCGTTTTAGAAAACTTGGGCAAATTTCTGCAACTCGTTGGTTGTTTTATGGAGCGGGTATTAGACGAATTTTGGAGTAATGGGTAGAGCTTAAACATCATTTTTCACTTATTTCAACAGCCAAAAATGATGAGACTACCCCAAACATATACAAAGAATTATGTGACGAAAAGACAAGACTTTTTTAGATATTTATAAATCCAATAGTAAATGAAATAAACCATTTACATCTTGAATTTCAGTCAGATAACATGCATGCAGGCAGTATGCATCAGAGACTATATTCTACTCTTCTTTCATTTTCCTCAAAAGTTTTCAGGCCAACAATTTCGAATGAAACTCATAATAACGAAAAATTTATAACCAATGAATGTTATTATAGCTATTGATATACCAAACACTTTTCTCCCACTAAATGCAATCGTTTTTGGGGCAGCATTTGAAACTGAATTAAGCAATGTTGATATGGCTGATGAACATTTTGAAATACTTGGAGAATATTGTTTTTCGTATTTTAAGTTGCTCGTGAAAGATTTAATAAATAGAATACCTGAAAACATGAATATATTTAAAGTTTACGAACATTTTTCCATTATAAAAAGTTGCAATCCATTATCACAAACAAAATTTGTTTTTGTTAAAGATATTTTTATTATTTTTATGAATCCTAACATGCCGCTAGATGTTTATGAAACACAATGGACAAAATTACCGCTTGTGGATTGGAAAGATTATTTTAATGGTGATATTCCATCTAACTTAAATCAGTTTTGGCCAAAAGTTTATGATTATAAGGATACGGTAGTCACGTACCATTTTATAGAACTTGCTTTGGCTGTACTTTACATAATGTTAATTCCAACTAGTAAGTAGTGCGTGCGTTGAAAGGGTATTTTCAATAATGAACTCAACTATTTAAAACGCGCTTCCGAAATATCATGCAATATGAACTTCTTGACGCGTTATTACGAGTTATAAATTATATGAATGTAAATAGCACATTTTGCACTTCTTTTATACCTTCGCAAGATATGTTGAAAAATTTCAATTCCGATACGATGTATTCAAAAGAAGAAGACAATGTGGAATGTCTTGACGATGAAGTATATATCGTTTTAGATATGTAATAGAACTGCCACTACAAACAAATGTACATACATATATCTAATATTTGATGAATACTAAGCTACTTTACATTGTACCTTTTTATGTTCATAATAATTTTTACATTCTTTTAAATAAAAATAAACAAAATATATATAATGGCGATATTTTCCCCATTTTTTGGCGAATTTTAGCGATTCGGAACAATTTAATTTTTTATAATTTATAAAATAAATTTTTAATAATTTATAAAATACATATTTCATTGTCAAAAACTAAAAAAATGAGACTTTGGCGATTTTTGACTTTTGATTTTTGATTTTTGGATTTGGCGAAAAAGGTGAAAATAAATCTGACAGCCCTGACAAATACATGTATTTGGGGTAAATACGGATTTTAAATGCTCGGCAAATATTTTACCTTTTTCAGTATCGCTTCTTGCCCAATCACCGGTCGAAGTCCGCAGAGGTGGTTTAAACTCAACGGTTCTTTTAAACTTTTTAGCAGCGCGCCACAAAGAGAAATTAGATGCTGGTGTGACATCAAGACCTTCCAGATAATTTTTAAAAGATGCAGTTTTCTCAGTCGTTTGGAGTCGTTTCGTGCACTCTTTAAATCTAATTTTATTTTGCCATTCCCTTCTAGCTCTTCTTTTTTCACGTACGAGACGTTCAATGTCTGAAGAATAAATTTTATTAAACCCAGTCTGCGGAAGAGAGGTAGTGGCATGTTCAGCAGCCTGTTTAATATTCTCGTTGAGTTTGGCAATGTTAGATTCAATATCATTTGGTGTTCTTAGCTTAATATTTTCCGTACAATGACTATTAAGGTATTTTTTAAACCCCAGCCAATTAACACGATTTATCATCTTCATATATGGATGAGGTAAGTCACTTCGTAGTGGGCTACAGATTGTAACGATCGTGGGAGAGTGATCGGACGAGAGATCTAGGGAAGCTTCAACGTGAATTAATTCCCTAGAAATACTTTTTATGACGCCAAAGTCTATAACATCCGGAATTTTTCGTACGTCAGCGGGCCAGTAAGTGGGCTCCCCACTCGAAATAATATCCAAGCCCATTTTTGAAATTGTGTTGAACAACACAAAAAAACAAACTTAGCAAAAAAATATCAATGGAAAGTTTTGTGAAATCTCCTAATAAAATTCACAAATTTTCAATATAAATATCTTTGAAAAAATTCGAAATTCAAAAATATTAAAATTCGCATATTAAAACGAATTTTCGAAATTAGCAAAAAAAAAACATATATGAAATTTTTTTTTTTTTTGGAATTTTGAATAACATTCAAAATTTTTTAATGTAAATATGTTTCAAAAATTCGAAATTGAATAATAATAAAATTCGAATACTAAATAACTCGAAATTGAAAAATACTAAAAATCGACTAAAAGTTCGAATATGAATTGCAGTATTCGAAGTTGAAAAAATATTAGGCAATATGTATATTAAATAAAAATTTTTAATTTCGAAAAAATTAGAAAAAAATATTAGCAAAAATATCAATGAAAACATTTTTAAATTCTTAAAAAAAAACTCTAAATTGAAAAATATTAAAATTCGACTATGAATTCGGATATGAATTCAAATTTTTGAACTTGCAAAAAAATTAAGCAACGTATGTATATAAATGGAAAAATTTTTGGAGTTTTCCTAAATAAAATTCACAACTTTTTTTATATAAGTATGTTTCAAAAATTCGAAATTTAAAAATATTTAAATTTCAATATTAAATCGAGTTTTCGAAATAAGAAAAAAAAAATTAGCAAAAAATATCAATGAAAAATGTTTTCAATTCTGCTAAAAAAATCGAAATTGAAATATTAAAATTCGAATATGAATTGAGATATGAATTCGAATTTTAGAACTTGCAAAAAAATTAAGCAAGGTATATAAAAGAAAAATTTTTTGAATTCAGAATAAAATTTACATATTTTTAATATAAATGTCTTGGAAGATTTCGAAATTGAAAAATATTTAAATTCGAATATTAAAACGAATTTTCGAAATTAGAAAAAAAAATCAACAAAGTAAATTTTAAGTTAATGCATACAAACATATTCAACTTTACTTCCGAAATTTCACATATGCCCCAACTAATTTAAACATTTTAAAATATATGTATGGTATGATTTCTGCTGAATCCAATTTTTTCCAGTGTCTTAACTAAACATTTTTATTATTTAACATAATGACTAGCAGAAGTAAAACATAAAAGAACTAAATTACCTCACACCAAAAAAATAAATAAAATCAAATGTAAACAAGAAACAGCTGAGCTGAAACAACTCAACACCCATAACAATTAAAAATCAAACAAAAAAAAAAAGAGCAAAACAAAAATGAAGGTATCACAATCTTAAATATGAAATATTGCCAAACATAAATTAAACTGCCGCTAAACCTGAATGGCGAATCACCGAACATGTAATACTAAAAATATTAGATTTTTGGCCTTTCAGCAAACAAACAAACAAAGAAAAATTTGAATAAATTAGCTAGCGAGAAACATAAAGAAAAAATATTAAACAAACCTTGAATAAATTATACATACAGCAATTGAAATTTGTTTTTAGAAGCTGAAGTTTTATAAAAGGTTCTATTAGTGACTAATTTAACGCTAAATTCAATGAAACCAGTTATTTTACGTAGCTAGAAGCTTATATCGCAAGTTTTTTTTATAATTTAAGGCATTCTGGACATGTTCGAAAAATCGAAGTTAATTTCGCAGTTAGAAAAGTAAACGGAAAAAGTGAAAGAGAATAAGCCTCTAGCCTCCTTATGCAGTCATTATGGATTATTAGAAAATTCGCACATAATTATGAAATTTCGAAATTTTCAGTTGCTATAAAACAACTCAAGTTAAGAATCTAGCAGCTTGTATCGAAAATTTTGCTTATAACTCAAGCCATTAAGAAGTTTATTTTTCAAGAATCATATTCATTAATTTTTTTCATTCACATTACAAAATTCGAAAAGAATTACAAAATTTTGAAATTACTATTTGAGATAAAACAAAGTAGTTAAAGCAGGTAGAATTTTAAATTTCAGGTTTAGCTTTTAATTTTAGGAATTTTAAACAATTTCGAAAATTCGAAGTTAATTTCGAAATTCGGAAAATTTGAAAAATTTAATTTTTTTAAGAATAAGCCCCTCCTAGCCTTGTCTAGTTGTTACTTATGTTAGATAATTCGAACATAATTTCGAAATTACCTGTTGTTATAAAACAAGTTCGTTTAAGAACTACAAAATTCGAAAGGTTTGCTAATAATTTAAGACATTCAGGATATGTTCACATGCTAAGCTTGTTTTAAGCTTTTTTCGAACTTAAAAAATATACTACAACTTTACTGTCGATTTGTTTTAATTTAAGACCTTAACTTGAAAAGAAAGACAAATTTTATAGATTAAAAAAAACGATTCAACTCATATCAATTACTTTTTATTTTAAATATATAAAATAGTTTTATGACACTGCAGTCAATTTATAACATTAATGTGTTTAAATCACTGCTGGCCACTAAGAGAAAAACTAGTGCCAGAGTGCCGAACGTCAATCGGCTTTTTATACAAATGAATACACATACGCTTATACATTTCTCTCGTGTTTCTCTTTGTGGTCAGCTTTGGTTTAAATGAATGTGTGTGTGTGTGTGTGTGTGTGTGTGTGTGTGTGTGTGTGTGTGTGTGTGTGTGTGTGTGTGTGTGTGTGTGTGTGTGTGTGTGTGTGTGTGTGTGTGTGTGTGTGTGTGTGTGTGTGTGTGTGGATGTTTTTATTATAAATTATTTCCTTCCTCTAATAACAATCTTTTATGTTTCTCTAGAAAAAATAAGGGACAAAAATGCATATGTACATAAATATTATTTTTATTTTATTGATTGACCATTACGAACTGCAACCACTCACATTTTATTGTTGAACATAAATTAAAATGAGACAAGTAATAATATGATGATAATGACGACGATGGCGAAGGCGATGACAAAGGCTACAAATACAATTGCAATTGCAACTATGACAACGAATGCCATTAATTGTTATACATGTGAGTATTTCTTATACGTGCAGATATTGAAACAATACAGTGAGACAAATATTTCTAAGGGTGAGAATTGCAGATTTTGTTATAGTCTCATGCAATGCTATTATTATCTTCTTAAGTGTGACATAGCACAATAATTCATTTTATGTTTAAAGTACTAGAGATTTTATTTCTTGTTATTTTTGTTCTATATTATTTTTCTGCTAGGAGACACTGGGGGTACATACGAGTATAATAAAAACTCAAAGCATTTGACCATTAAAATAACAAATAATATCACTGTAAAATTATTACTATAAAACAATAGTTTCAAATTGACATAATATAAGAACATAAATGGAAGATCACCAAATGGTTTTTAGTACATAATAAAAAAAATAATAACATTGGCCGAAACACATTTAATTTGACTTGGACCACTACGTATAATATATCGACAAAATTAACAATAAATAATACTTTCAGTTATTATTTATGATTCATTTTGTCATATGACTTTTCAGTTGAAATAGACAGGCCCTGTTTTCTATGAACTACAATATTGGAGAAAATAGCTAAAAAGCATCCATGTGAGTGCCCGTTATATCTTTTTGTGCTTAGTTTGTTTGAAATGACATAAAACTAAATAATTTAAGAATTTGGGAGTTTAGTTATAAGAAATTGCTTTAATTTAACAATGTTCAAAAATTCGAAATTAATTTCGAAAATTCGAAACTATTTTATACGATCGTAAAACGAAAGGAAAACCATTACAACATGTTTCTAACAACAACCCAAACATTACTGAGCTGTTATATGCATATATGTTAGAAAATTCCAACAAAACTTCGAAATTATAGAAAACTTGAAAAAATTTTAAATTTTTGCATGTAAGAAAGCTTTTATTTTCTGATGACTGCAGGCTAAAAAAAATTATAGCACCAATCTAATATACACATACATACATACAATACTATGTATGTATGTATGTATAAAGCATTATAAGACATCAATTTAGAAATCAATGATATATTTTATCAGCTGCTTAATTTACAAATAAATGCTTACATAATAAATAAAATTAAGTATAGATTAAAATGTCAACTTATGCTAAAATAGTTGAAATTTAGAACATGTTCGAAAATTCGATATTATTTCGAAAACCCTAAAACGAAAGTAGAACCATAACAAAATGTTTCTAACACCAGTTCAAACATTTTTGAACTGTTATAAATGCCAGAAAATTTAAAGTTTTTGCTTGCAATCAGAGCTTTAATTGTTTGATGACTTCGGGCTAAAAAAATTATAGCATCAAGCAATTTGCAATGTATAATAGCATTACAACAACATCATCAATACAAAGTAATAAATAAAATTAAAGAAGAAGTAAATAAAATAGTAACTTAGCTTAAAAATTCTGCTAAAATTCTTGAAATTTAACAATTTTCGAAAATTCGAAATTATTTTCGAAAATCGTAAACGAAAGTAGAATCATTACAAAATTTTTCTAACGACAACCTAAACATTATTGAGCTGTTATAGTTATACGCTAGAAAATTCGAACAACACTTCGAAATTATAGAAAACTTAAAACCAAAATTACTTTTAGCGGTAGCCAAAAATTTTCCTTCCTGAATAAAGGAAAACAAAACAGTTCAGCATCCAAACAAATTTCAATTGTAAATATTATCGCTTTAGAATTTTTAACATTTAGATAACAAGGTAAACAAAGGAAGCAAATGAAATAAGAAAATTCTAAAGATTAAATAATTTTAGGCAAGGCATGCCAAATAACAAAACAACACTAACAAAACATTAAAAAAAAAAGAAAAACAAAATAGAAAAACAAGGACCACATTTATATCTCAGTTATTCATTTCTCAAAACACACACGCACACACACAACGGAAACAAAAACAACAAAACTGCTGCAAACACACACACACACACACACATATATTCCTCCAAACATACATTCCATAACACAGCACAAGCGAAAGAAACATTATCATTTGCCAGTAAACCAAAACATTAATGGTTTTGGTTAACTGGGTTGTGTATCAGTTTGTGTCAGTGTGTGTGTGTGAGTGTGTGTTAGTTTAGAAAGTGTGTGTGTGTATTTTGTGAATTTATTGGCTATGCAGAGAAGTTGGTGGTATTATATCTGTTTCATTAGTGGTTTTTACGTTTTACATGTTTAATTGCTGGCAGTCAGTTTGTCAGGCAAACATTGCGCAGACTATTAGAGATGAAAGCAAATCCAGTAAATGAAACAAAACGAGATTTTATCTCAAGACATTTATAGTTATATAAAGGAAAATAGAAAAAAAAACGCACACACAAAATACATTTGTAAACATCATCCTTTTGCCAAGGCTATATCAAATCAAGAAAGAAATAAAAAAAAATTAAACAAGAATTGAAACGAAAACGGATACAAATATTGCTGTTGCTGAAGAATTAACTGCCCTAGATGTATGTGGATAAAATCCAAATAGAAAGAAGCAAGACAAACTGTAAATTTAATTAACAATGGTTTATGGACTCGACTAAATAAAAGAAATTAAGCCAAATATACAAAAAAAAATCCCACACAGTCTGCTTGCTCTGCATAAAGGAACGGAAGCCAAATATTGAGTTAAAGGTAATAAATTATTTTTTTTTTGGTGCAACAATATGACAGCGCTAATCATAAAGACCACAGAGAGCAACAAACAGCAGGAAGTAGCAACCGCGAAAAACTTGGCCAACATGCATTGGTTGGGATTGGTGTTCTAATCGTTTTGTGAAACAGGATATTTTTTGTAGCCAAAAAAAGTTTTAATTAAACTTGAAATTTAGCAAGTGTTTGATAAAAATACATTTGATATGCATATACACATATCGCTAATTTACTACAGCAACATCATAAGCTAAAAAAAAACTAGTTTTACAAAAAATCATATATAAAAAAAGTTTTAAATTTTCAAGCCACTTAATGGAAAATGAAAATTTAATTTTTGTATATTATATTTGTATGAAATTTTTACAATATGAACAATGATAAAAGGATTAATCCTTCATTAACTAAAAAATTGCATTTTTCCACTAAAAACACTATTGAAGTAAATGAGCGATAAGAACATAAAGTAATTAACCCGGACATGATCTAATTGACAGCGTAATGCTAGTTTAGCGGTTAGCGTATCGGTGCATCAAATTTACTCTCAAACTAAAAAGTAAACAAAAAGTACCTTTTGAAAATTGTACTTTGAAAAATAGTAGTTTTGAAAAACGTACCATTTAAAAAGGTGCCTTTTAAAAATTACCATTAGCAAAAATTTGCTTTTTGATACATTTTGAAAAAGTTACATTTAAAAAAAAAACTTTTGAAAAAAGTACTTTTTGAAATAAATACCTTTTTGAAAAAAAGATCTTTTAAAAAAATTACCTTTTGAAAAATATTTTTTGAAAAAACCTTTTAAACTTAAAAAAAATACCTTTTGCAAAAAAACTACTTTTGAAGAAAAATCCTTTTTGAAAAAGTAACTATATAATCAATATATTTCAGAAAGTACCTTTTGAAAAAAAATGTTTACAAAACGCACCTTTTATTGAGAGCACTTTTGTTAAAAGTACTTTTGAAGAAAAACACTTTTCGAAAAAGCACCTACAATAAAATCAATATATTACAGAAAGTACCTTTTGGAAAAACTACCTTTTGAAGAAAAAGGAAATTTTGAAAATTTATGAAAGAATTACAATTTTAAATGAATACCCGAAAAAAGTATCTTCTATAAAAACTGCTTTAAAAAACCTTTCAAAACAACAAAAAGCATCAAATCAATAAAAAAAAAGTATAAGCCAATAAATAAAAAAGTATCAATTAAAAATTATATCTTAAAAAAAAATACCATTTGAAAAAAGTAAATTTTTAAACTTTTTTTTTAAAGTACATTTTGAATTAAATACCTTCTACATAAAGTACATTTTGAAAAAAGAACATTCTGTAAAAACTGCTCTTAAAAAAATTATCTTTCGAAAAAATCTTTTCAAAAAGCACATCTTGCAAGAAGCATCGTTTATAAAAAAAGTTCCATTTAAAAATCGAATCTTTAAAAAAGTACCATTTGAAAAAAGTAGCTCTTGAAAAATATACCTTTTGAAAATAGCACCTTTATAAAAAAAGTACCTTTTTAATAATTTACTTTTTGCGAAAAGTACCTTTGAAAAAAAGTAAATAGTATATTTGAAAAGGCATTTTGGAAAGAAGTACGTTTTGAGAAAAGTATATTTTGAACACAGTACCTTTTAAAAAAACTTAACTTTTGAAAAAAATTATATATATTGGAAAAATTCCCTTTCAAAAAGTACCTTTTGAAAAAAAGTAACATTTCAAAAAAGTACTTTTTGTAACGGTTAACTTTATAAATAAGTACCTTTTGAAACGGTTACCTTTTGAACAAAGCATCTTTTTAAACCGGTACTAAAAAAGGTGCCGGTAAAAGAAGTACCCTTTGAAAAGCGTACCTTTTCAAAAAATACCTTTTGAAAAAAGGGATCTTTTGTAAAAATATTTTTTGAAAGAACTGAAAAATTATGTTTTGAAAAAAAAATACATTTTCTAAAGAGTATTTTTTGAAAAAAAAGTACCTTTAAGAAAAATATCTTTTGAAAAAGTACATTTTGAAAGAAGTACCTTTTTAGAAGGTCACTTTTGAAAAAAGTACCTTTTCAAAAGTGTAACTTTTGAAGTGTCTTCGAAATAGGTACCTTTTGTACTTTTTGTAAAAAGTACCCTTTGAAACAGGTACATTTTTGAAAAATTTAACTTTTGAAAAAAGTACATTTTGAAACAGGTATCTTTTGAAAAAAGTACCTTAAAGAAAAAGTTCATTTTGAAAAAGGTACGTTTTTAAAAAGTAACATTTGTAAAAAGTACCCTTTCCAAAAGGTACCTTTTGCAAAAGTGTCCTTTTAACAACTTCCTTTTAAAACAATATCTTTTAAAGTCCATTTGCAAAAATTAATTTTTGAAATAATAAAGAAATATGTGGTAAAAGAAGTACTTTTTGAAAAAAATAACTTTGAAAATATGGTCAACTCTTTGAAAAAAGTGCTTCTGTGAAATTTTTTTTTTAATAGTTTGAAAACAAACATTTTGAAAATCTCCCGCTTTGTAAAAAGTATAGGGTGTTTTTTTGAGGGGTATAGAACTTCGAATTGAAATAAAACACAAGAAAATCGTTTTAATGTCCATCAATTTGGCTTTATTGGAAGGATAATTTTATGCCATTAATGTTTAAATATGATTTCGGGCATGTGGCCGCCGCGGCTGGCTCGAATAAAGCCAATTCTACAGGTCCAATTTTCAACCACTTTTTCGAGCATATGGGGCCGTATGTTGGCAATAACGCCACGAATGTTGGCTTCCAAGTCCCCTAACGTTTCTGGTTTGTTGGCGTAGACGAGCGACTTCACATATCCCCAAAGAAAATAATCCAATGGTGTCAAATCACACGATCTTGGTGGCCAATTGACAGGTCCATTCCGCGAAATTATGCGCTCATCGAATGTTTCCTTCAATAAATCGATTGTGACGTGCGCTGTGTGGCATGTAGCGCCGTCTTGTTGGAACCACAACTCATCCACATTCATGCCATCCAATTCGGGAACAAAATAGTCGGTTAGTCGGCTCCAATTGCTGTGCACGGTGGCGAATCGATTCATTCGGGTCCTCTTCAACACTTTGCTCTACAGCGGCAATTGTTTCTTCGGTGCGCACTGTTCGACGTCTCTGCGGATGCGTATTATCACATAGAGTAAACGTAGTGCGAAAACGATCCATGGTTAACCGAATTAATTGCTCTGATGGACGATTATGTCGACCATAAAATGGACGGAGCTTGCGGTAAACTTCGCGAACTAAACCATTATTTTCGAAATAAATTTGCACGATTTGCAAGCGTTGTTCTTTTGTCAACTTGTTCATGATAAAATGGCAAACCAAACTAAATATTAATCACTTGACAGCTGACAAAATGGCCGCCAGTTAAAAAGGTGATGCCAACTTAAAGTTCTATACCTCAATAAAAAACACCCTTTACCTTTGGATTAAAGTATTTGAAAAAAGTACCTTTCAAAAACTACTCTTTGAAAAAGTAGCTTTTGTGAAAACTATCTCTCGAAAGAAGTACTTTTTGGAAAAAGTGATCCCACACCATACTGTACACCTGATGGGGTGCAGTTGGCGTTGATGAATGGCTCTTGGATTTTGAGAACCCCAGAACCTACAGTTCTGCTTATTAACAAAGCCATTCAAATGAAAATGAGCTTCATCACTCATAATCAAATTTTCAATAAAGTTGATTTCATTTCTGGCCAACTCTTGAAATTTAACTGCAAAATTTAGAAGTTGCCGATGATCTGCGGGTTTTAATTCTTGGACCAATTGCACCTTATATGGGTATAACTGTAAATCTTTTTTTAAAATGCGCCGTAGTGACGTACGAGACATTTCTATCTGAGCAGAACGCCTTCTGCCAGATTTTTCTGGTGCTTCGTTAACACTTTGCTGTACTCGTTCAATATTTTCCGCAGTGCGACTTAAACGTGGTCTACAGGTTCGAGGCAAATCTCTTACGCTGCCATGTTGCTGATGACGATTAACTAAGCAACGAATCATCGCTTCAGAGGGCGAAATTCTGACGTTAAAATGTCGACGATATGCTCTTTGCGTTAAAATAATTGATCTCTGGTTTAAATAATAAAATTCTATTGTTCTGGTTCTCTGTTCAGTTGTGAACCTCTCCATTATAAATTCTTCAAGTGTTGTCTATATAATCTGAAAGAAAAAATAAAAAAAATTAATAAACAAAAAAGTTATTAAACTTTTACACCCCTTGGTTTCTTTTGGCCCACCCTGTACAAATGAATGCACATACGCTTATACATTACTCTCGGTTTTCTCTATCTGGGCAGCATTGCTTTAAAAGTATTTATTAGTATTGGTGTCTTGATAAATATATACTAATAAGAAGAGTGACAAGAATAAACAATTAAGGCTCCGTTACCCGATTGTAGAAATCGCAGATGTAAGGTAAATGTAAATGTAATGTAAATGTAAACGTTTGAGCGCTTATAGAATACTTAAAAACGTGTCATGTGTTTTCGACACAAAAAAAACTTCTTTGTGCACACACACATACATACTAATTGCATTGTGCCCAGCAAACACTCATTTTTGATTTTAAATTGCGAGTTATTTGAAGCCAAACGCGAAAGTTCATATATGTATAATATTTAAATTCATGAAATTCATTTTGATTGAAATGTACATACATATGTATACAGACATACATACGAGTATGTATGTATGTATTAGAACTTATAAGTAAATAATATATAAAATAGTAATGTTTTAATTAATTCAAGATTTTTTAATAATTTCGCTGAAACTATTTTAATTTACTTTCTTTTGATGGCAAGATTTAGCCTATTGGAAAAAACTAATTGAGTTTTTGAAATAACACCTTTTAGAACGAAAATGCGCCTAGAGGTTTTGAAAATTATTATTATTATTTTATTTAAATGAACTCAATTATATTAATTTTAATAGCAGCTGTAACGCTCAACCGTAATATTTGTCATTGTACATTACCAGAACAGATTTTGAGCAACTTCATCGGAAAGACGAAGAAGTTAGCTCTTTAATTTCCAAGAATGTGTATGCTTGCAGTAGCACCTCAATAAAATCTTTACTTTCTCGTTTTAACCTTTTCTTATTAATGTAGGTGTGAACATATATATATATATATGTGAACTCATAATAATTTACCCCTTGTTTGTGTAAAACGTTTGAGTTAAAAATCTTGGCGTTTTTGTAATAGACTAAAGGAAACTTGTACAACTTTTCTTTATGGCCTATTTCCCACCTGCGAAAGAAAACGTTCGACTTACAATTTATATTGAAAACAACAATAATATACGAAAATTTGTTTTTGTTTTCAATATAAATTTTAAGTCGAACGTTTTCTTTCGCAGGTGGGAAATAGGCCATTAATCTATTACAGAAACGCTAAGATTTCTAACTAAAACGTCTTACACAAACAGGGGGTTAGTTTTATTTACAAACAATATACATATGTATATTTTTTAACATAAATACATACATATGTATGACTTTTTGTTTGCTGGGTGTTTATCAATATAAAAAAATCATATAAAATGGAAAACAGCTGTTCGAAACATTGATGAGAGTTCAACATCTTTACATTATTTTTGATTGCATGGAAAAAGTACCAAAACTATTTAAATGGTATCAAATCATTATTTTATACTTACAAACATTGTAATGACTTTGACATTTAGTGAAATTACAATTTAAGCTTCATACCTGTATATATGTACATATTTACATTACAACGTATTATAATTATAAAAAATATTTATATTTTTATTATCATTGTAATTATTAAGATTATACGTAACCAGCGTTGCCGCTTTGGTTACTTTTAACCAAAATTGGTTACTTTTTTTCCAATGTGTACTTGTGTACTTTTTTCCCATTTTGGTTACTTTTCTTCAACACAAAAATAACCATTTTTATATGGTATATAAATTTTAATATAACTAACTATTGAGATAAACTATCAGGCGATTGAAAGAATTTTCGTGGCTAAAAAAACATGGATGTGATTTTCAAACAGATGGTAAATATTGTATCCCAATAGAAATTGCTCAGATGTTCTAAATTGGAAATAAGAAGTTGAATTTTGGGACAAAGTTTCAAAACATACAAATGAATTCAACAAAAATTTTTTGGTGTCTTTATTAAATTTTGTTTTTAGTTTAATGCCATTTTCACACACTTCGGGGTCTTCTGAAAGAATATTTTCCCAGCTAGGTTTAGTCAGAACTAAATGCAGGAATAAGATTGATTTCAATACCAACTCTATAATGCATATGTATGTATATTTTAATAGTTTATCTATTCAGTCGTGTGTTTGGATAACGAATATAACACTGTGTTTTTTTTAAGTCATGGAAATATAATCATATACGAACACCACTGCATGATAAAAGATCAAAAAAAAGACCGGTGTCTTGCCCTAGGTCATGCACATTTTTGTTTGCCCCAAAGATTTGGGGCCTCGGTGTCATTTTTGCATTTTCTCCGGTTCATATCATTCGGAATTTTGATTTACTCTTTGAGGCAAAGTTGTAGCTCTTGTCATACAACAAAAATTGTGAACACATAAAATTAAAAAAACATCTTCAAGATCAAAATCGCAAAAAAAAAATTTAAAAAATTTGAGTTTTATACCTTTCTGCCCTGTTCAGGTACGTAGGTAGCAAGCGGTTCAAAATTCAAGGAAACTATCAACGATAAAAATGTGCCTAAGATCTCAATAAAAATGTGAAAAAATCGAATTTTTTTAAATTTGCCACAGATACATATATATTTCTTAACGGAAGTACAAATAAAACAGTACATATGTACATATATTAAATATATAGAGATTTTGGTTACTTTTTTTCGCCTTTGGTTACTTTTTTCCATATTTTGGTTACAAAAATATTTTGGTTGTGGCAACGCTGCACTTAACTATTTTTATTTTTATTGGTTTTATTTTTAAATAAAAATAGTTTTTTGTACGCTTGAATGTATGTTTGTACGCACATATGTATGTATATTTTACAAATTCATACATATGTGCATATACATATGTGTATGTATGTATATTAACAAAAAATAAACACATACGATTGGCAAACTCTGGTTAGATTTTATAAAAAAAAAACTTTTTTAGAAAACTAAATTTATTAAATATGCCATGTACGTATACAAATTAACCAGAAGCTTAAATTATTAAAAGACACAAAAGTACCAAATCAGGGCTATTGTGCCACACTCTCATTCAATATACATACATTCCATCACTGTCTACAAATGTCACGTAACGTCGTCATGAAATTCTATTTTCTGCAGGTTCAGACGTTACATTTACGTGCCATTTCAGTCAGGTAAGCGTTTGCATAGCTTTTCATGCAACAGATTCGATCAGCTGACACATTTACATTTACAGTTCTACATTTACAGTCGGGTAATTCAGCCTTTAGCAATCACTGATTGCTAATTTAGCGCGTTATAACTATGCGAAGCGCGCTTTTTTCCGGCTTAGGGCGTTTAATAAAAAAAGCGCTAAATTAGCGCGTTTTGAACAAAGTCAATAATATCATTTCAGTTCAATATTTTTTTAACTTTTTTTGTATAAATTTAACAATTTTCTAATATCCAAAACTCTGATAAAAATTTTAAATTACTTAATGATTCAGCTGTCGCAAACAAAATTCGCTTGACTGTGGTTAGAATAAAAAACGAATTTTAATACTGCAATGACAAATATTTTGAAATTTCACATTTAAAAATATGTACTACATACAATGACCCAAAAAAATGTACATAACTTGCAAAGCATCTACTATAGTTGAAGTACAAAAAGCATTTGAATCGCAAAACTATTCGAGAATTTATATGTTGTTACAAAGTTTTACAAATAAATTAGAAGTAAAAACTAATGATTTCGATGATTTGGAAGGCGATTCTGGTTCTGTGTTAAATGACTTTAGTTTAATAAACATAATGTCGAGGAAGCAATATTGCAAAATCTGAAAAATTAATTGTAATACTAAACATACATCGATTTTTATTGAAATTTAATTTAGCGCGTAGAAAATAGCGCGTTTTTTACTGTAAATATTTGACAATGCTGTAACTTAGCGCGTTCTAGCGCGTTTTGAGGAGGGTAGTAGCGCGTTTGGATTATAAATAGTTGGCATCGCTGGCAATCAGCCCCATCCATACATTGAGAATTGTCGTATAACAGGCAGAGAGACAATAAAATTGCAAATATAAAAATGTGAGCTGTACATAGTTGCCAGAAAAGACGATTTGACACGATTTGACGATTTTTTCTTGACAAAAGCTGAATGTATAAAAAAAAATTAATGTGGTAGCTTTATTTACTGTAAAGTAAGCATACAAGAACATTCACAGTTTGTATGAAAGAACTATATTTCCAAAACCTGTTACGTGATAAATTCAATCACAGTTGTGATATGTGATTTTTCAATCGCTGAGAAAAAGTAACAGGTTTCGAAATATCGCTCAACTCTACTGGAAATTTTATTTCAAATATCCAAAAAGAGAAAAACAAAAATATAAATAAAAATATCCTAGACAAACACAATAACACAAGCATCATGTTTCATTGTGGAATTGATATTCTTGCTGATATTTGTGCTGTTTGTTGCTGCTGCTGTCGTCCTGGCTGTGTGCCGTTGTCATTGTGTTTTGTTGTTGCTTTTGTATTTAATCTAATAAAAAAGGTTTCTTCTACTTCTATTGCCATTTGCCCTAAAAACATTAGCTGAGGGTAATAGCAACAAAACCGAAGCCATGAGGGCAAACACAAACAAACAACAACGATATCTAAACACTCTATATGAAGACACATTTATTAATTACTATCTTGACATTAAGCCATCAATTTTGTTTGCAAAATTTGGAAAACGCTTAAATGGGAAAGTAGAAATATTAATAAGTAAAAATCTTTGATTTGGAAGTTATAGCATAAGACAGACAGAACAACTTGCATTTATACTTTTTATTTATGTATGTATTTATTTTTTATAAATAAAATTCCCAAGCTATCAAATAGATATGCCATTCATTTATGGCATTAGGAGAACTTCCCTTATTGGTAATAAAAAGCACATTTTTCTTTAATCCAACTGTCTGTATGTTACAGCAACAAATCTATAGAACTGCGATGATGATTCCAATGACTATGATATTTATCTTTTACGAGGGAGTGACAGTCTGGATGTCTCTTTCCGCAGATGACAAGCAATTTTTTACAAAATTTTTTTTACCTTAAGTTTGCATACAACTAAATTCTTAAAATATGTTATTCACATTAAGTCTTTCCAGCAAATGAATTCAATTTGTAAAGTAAGCAAGGTGAACTAAAATTTAAAGAGTATTTAAGCTTTTAAGCCAATAAAGTAAGTAAGAGAGAAATAAAAAGAAAGTGGTGTAGTTTGGAATACCAAGTTTAGTTTCAAACAGAAAATCATGCTATACCATTTATTGCATTTAATTTTTTTAAGAGAAGTAACAACACTCAAGTAATGGATGCCTACTAGTGTCCCGCACAAGACCATTTATAAGACCTTTCAAGACATGAAAGATTTTTCAAATGCTTTACTACAGCGAAATATTCTAAAACAAACGCTAAACAACACTGTTGGCAAGACAAGCAATTAAAAGAAATGTCTTACCAGCAGTATTGTTTAGCGTTTGTTTTAGAATATTTCGCTGTAGTAAAGCATTTGAAAAATCTCTCATGTCTTGAAAGGTCTTATATATAAATGGTCTTGTGCAGGACTTTAATGCCTACTACTATTACTAGGTGTTACCTTCTTTAGGGAAGGGATAGTGATAGAGAAGACAGGTGGTGAAGGAAGAGATAGAGTAAAGTTTCATTATTTTACAACTCTGCTTTTTTTGCACGTTTTTTTAATAAGGCAGTGTTGCAGCGCCTCTGGTGTCAATGAGGCATATTAAATTATTGAAGCTGACGAAGGAGGGCGCTCTGATGTTAAAGTAAGAAAGTCGGTGTATTTTAGTGACCAGTGTCTATGCCTTCATCAGTAGGACTTTCCTACAACAACTGATACAAATGAACACTAATGCACATCAGAGAAAAATACGTGGCGTTGTTATTTTTAATGACTGCCGCAGACCGGGCTCGAACCCAGAACCTTCGATTTTTGTAGTCGACATGCTAACATAACATAACATAAGGCAAAATAAAATAAAAATATGTAATTGAATATTTCACTTATATCGCCGTTACACTAAAGGTACGGTCACACTTGTCAAACATTTGCCACAAAAAGCGTAACCAACAAACACTAAAGAAAAAAGTTTCTATCCAGACACTTGTTTATAATATTAAACAGTTTCGAACATAACTAATGCACAATGTCATAGAAACCAACAATATTGGCTACTCTTTAACTTGACAAACTTTTGTCTGAATTGAAAGATTTTTCATTAGCATTTAGTGGTTACGCTTTTTTTTTTTGGCAAACATTTGACAAGTGTGGGCGTAGCTTAAACGTTGTAAAGTATTGATGATAAATAGGTGGAATGTAAGACAGCAGTAAACTCATCATATCATCAATTATAATTATTAAGAATGGAATCCCACTTTCAAAAACAAAAAAATTATTTTACGATATTATTTTATCGTTTAAATAAATTCGATTATTTGATGGCGACATCGCCCTACATTGAATAGATGATGTAAATAATTAAGGCTAATGTGTAACTAATTTTTTTCAATATGTGGACTTATACCACTTTCAAAAATAACAGCTCAATTAAAATCTTAAGATCTACAGTTACAAACTGGTTATATTCTATCGCAGTTACTACAATCAATGATTATTCCCGTTTCGTGAAATATTTCTCTTAAAATAAAAAAAGATTTCAAAAATTTATTTTAAACAAATTAATAATAATCGATAGAGGATTCAAATTGCAAGGAATTAATGAGTAAGTATGTACCTATGTTGTGAATAAATATTTATAAACAAAAATAGAAATTACTCGAGATTCCAATTACAAGAAGTCAACGAATAATTATTTACAAACTGAAACAAAATCATTCGAGATTCAAATTACAAGAAGTCAATAAACAATTATTTATAAACAGAAATAATTATTCAAATTACAAATGGATATTTTCTTCATATTAGTCATAATAATAACGTGAGATAAAAATCACATACATACACACACACACACATACTATACGCACACACAAACACTCATACGCACATCATCGCGGAAATAGTCAGAATCGATCGACTACCTGGACCTCAAAACATTGAAATATAATGAAAACTCGACTTTCGAAAATTGGGACAAATCAGTAACACCCGGACTTCACAAAAAAAAAAAAAAAAAAAAAAAAAAAAAAAAAAAAGGAAAGATAAAAATATTAAAATAAAATAAAATAAAAAAAAATAATTAAAAAAACAAAAAATAAATCAAAAGAAATAAATAAAATAATAAATAAAATGATAGGATAATAAAACTAAGCAAATAAAAATAGCGATAAAAAACAAAAATTTATTAAAAAATACAAAAAAAAAATAAACTATTAAAAAAAACTAATGAAAATTTTAATAAATTACGTTGTCAAAAAAAAAAAAAGCCGCCTTCAATTCAGAAATATGATAGAACATTTTTGAATAAAAATTTATGGGACCCTGGAAGTAAACTCTTTCAAACAAAAAAACAATTTTGAAAATCTGTTGGTTATGAAGAAGCACGCGATAATATGTATGTGTAGAACTAAATTTTAATGGGCGTAAGTCCGCCCATTTTTTTAAATGCAAGAGCTCACGGTGGGTGTTAATTTTTGTAAAAAATATTTGTATGTAAAGTAGAACCACTTAAAATAAAATAATAAAATTAAATTTTTTTTTCAAATGGAAGATTGTGTTTATTTTTGAGCTCAATGTGTGTGGTAAGTTTTGTCAAAATCGGTTAAGTAGAACAATATGAAATATAAAAATAAATTTTAATGGGCAAATGGGCCCCGCAAATTTTTTAAATTTTAAAATTGTGTAATTACGAGGACCAAATGTGTTTGCTAAGTTTCGCAGCAATAAAATTAGTAGAATATCATTAAATCAAATAAAAATATGAAGTAACAGTGTCAAAGAAAAATACAGAGGAATCCCTTCCCTCCCTATAACCAAATACATTGAAAATTTATTCGCTCTGTATAAAGAAAAAAATATAATAACAAAAATTAAAAATTTTAAAAACCCCGATATATCCAGAAAAGATGTGATATCTTCTAACATAGCTAAGAACACTCTCGATCAAGTCACTTTTCAAACAGAAAAAACTAAATCGAAATCGGTCTAGCCGTTTGGTCTGTACGAGTACTTGTACAGACACACACTACAAACTTATAACACCCCTTTTTTGGTCGGGAGTTAAAAATAAATAAAAAATATATAAGAAAAAGTATATAAAAAATTAAATACAAAAATATAGAAAATTGATTCACTCAGTCCGCAACCCACGCTTTCGATATAATACTGTTGCATGGTTTTGAAAATAAATTTAAACAATTCCCAAAAGAATCCCAAATAACACAAATAATTTTGTAACGTATTAAAAGATTTAAAATAATAATAATAATAATAATAATAATAATAATAATAATAATAATAATAATAATAATAATAATCTAACTATATATATATATGTGTACAATCTGTTCGAAAATGATACTGCTTCAAATATTTCTAACCACAACCTTTGCGTTTAAAAATTCTATATTTTATTTCCCCTAGACGAGAAATCTTAAATTGTTGAAAATTTTCGTTCATTGGTCATGTCCAATTTATATATGTATGTATATCCTTTTATTTATATCCTTCTATTTTTTCCTTTTGCTGCTGAAAAATCTATTTATAATCATAGTTATAGAAGAGTTAACATTTATTTATTGGCTGGATCACGCTTTTAAAGTAATTTCCGTAAGCAAAAATATATACACAATGTCCTTGTTTGCTTCCTTTTAGGGTTCAATACATAAGCACAAACACAAACACAAAAGCTTTCTTATACATGTGCATTACAGCTGTAGACTTACTGCCATACAAATGCTATTTTTTGTATTGATTGCAAGGTTAATGGTTATTGCAGCTTATCATTCAGTTCTTCCCACTCGTTACAGAACCCAATTGAAAAGAAAACCATGAACAAGGAAAAGAATCGTAAGAGAAATAAAATGCTTAATTGTCAAATCGTTTTAACATACATTGAGATACTGGCCAAGCGATTATTTTCCCTCTGACTTATTGTTGCAATACAAAAAAAAAAGAAAAAAAATGGTAATAAAGTTAACACAAATTAAAAAGGTAAGCACACACTACTCTTTCAAGCATTTTTCATTTGTGTACTTTAAAAACAAAGAGCAATAATATTTAAACGTAATTTTTTCTCCCTGTTTTCCCTTAACATAAACACAGTTCTACTACCATTCATTATTCTTTTGCTGCTATAAAATATGGTTGCACAGTTTTTTTTTTGTTATTCATAAGGGTCCCGCTTTTAATTTCCTGTTAAAATTTCCACTTAAACAAAATTCTTTTCCTTGCAAATTGCATTGTGTCTGTTAAACGAAAGTTGGTTGTAATGCAATTTTACACAGGTGAAGCAGGTTTGTTATTAATTTATGCAAAAAGTTGTTCAAATATTTTTGTACTGCTTTTGTTTTCTTTTCGCACATTTTGTGCTTAATTAAATGTAAATTGCATTCAATTAAAATTGTAATTTATTTAAATATTCCTAAAAGTATGCTTTACATTTTCATATAAATTCAAGCGTTGCTGATATGCTATGGAGTTTCTTTTGAATAATTGCATTCTTAAATGCAGGGAGCATTTTTATTTCAAGAAATATGTAATTTGTTGTTTTTCTTTGCTTTTGCAGCCATTGAATTGAAAAATCAAAGGCAATAAATTTAATATTAAATGTGAAACACACTATTGCTCTAGAAGCGGACGGAAGCTCGAAATTTTACAATTTTCAGTTTTTGCAACAAAACAATATACAATAGAAAACCTTAATTATTTTATCAGCTCTCTTAAAAAAAATAGAATTGCATCCGTCTTTGTGACATAAGAGTAAAATACATATGTACATATATTGAAAAAAAAAATGTTTTTTTTTGCGTCCACCGAAATTTTAAAAAATTTGATTTGGCTTGTTTTAGGGGCAACTGCGATATATGCATACATATATTCACAAATGTTTGTTGCTATAAAAAATTTATATAAACATATTTATGTACATACATACCCTATAGGAACTCAAACCCTTTTAGAAGTAATTTCAAACTGGTTTTTTAATAACCACATCTGGTTGATTCAGTGACTTTTTTCCTTGTAACCGACTCACTATTTTAACATAGGCATGTCATAGGCAGTAGTCAATTGGCCATCTCTGCATGACTTTTTAATTGACTACTAACTACTTATTTTCCAACCAATTTGTAGTTAATTAATATTATAGCAAAAAAAAAAAGATATACATATGCATGTTTATATGATAACATATATTATATACTATACAGATATACATATGTATGTATATATTCATATATATGTATCTATGTAAATATATGTACAATGTACATATATATAAATATTTATTTTTATTATATTCACTAAAAATAAAAAACACGAATGTACATACATATGTACATCCATACATACGAGCCGCTCATAGAAAATATTATGCATATTAAGTATTGAAAAATATTAGTTTTTTTCAACATTTGACATTTGATTTTAAGACATGCTTCTTTTGTTTTTTTTTATTTCCTTTTCATTTACTTATTTTGCTTTTATTTATTTCTTACGTGTGCTTTTATTCAATATGTTTGGTTGACATATGCATGAGATTTAAACCAATTTGTAGTCACTTGCAAAATAATTAATTTATAAACTAGTGTTTTTTGTCAACTGATTATTTTATTTACTACAGGGTATGTACATGAATACACTCTTTTTGCTGGCTTATTTAATTTTCTCTACAGCACATAATTTTTTTTTAAATATATTTAATTCGATTTCAATACTTACTTCAAAGAGTTTTCCTGTTTTCGAAATGAATTTTGATTGCGGATACCTAAAAATAAAGTACAAATAAATATGCATTAATTAGAACGTTCGAAATGTAATTACTAAAACAAAAAATAGTAAAAAATTTTACTGCATTTAACGAAATAAAAATCATTTAGAACATTACTATTGAAATGGAATAAAAAAATTAGTACGCAAATGTGGCACCAATTTCTTCAAACAATTTTAGTACACTAAAAAACGTTTACAAATTTTTTCACTATAAAAATTTTAGTACTAAATTTTTAGTACCCAATTTAGTACTTGCATTCTTAGCACACAAATTTAATTTAGCTCATTTCTGTAATACAAAAGTAGTTTCTTTGAATAGTTTGGCCTCAAAAGTGCTTTTCTAGTTATTTATGCTGACAACCTAAGTATTTAGTACACAAGTTCGTGGTACCCAATTGTTTCATTATTCAATATTTAATATATATCACATATTGAAATTGAAATTCTTTTTATTTTGTATAGATTATGAAATCATAAAAATTTCTTTGGTGTGTGAATTTGATTACAAGTTTGCGATTGCAGAATTTGTGCCGACCTAAAAATTATATTAGAGTACTACATTTTACAAAATAAAAATTGGTACTAAATCTGTTATTAAAAAATTGAACAAAATTTATTCCTTCAAATAAACAACAGTAATTTTTACAAAAAAATTTTATATAATTTTTTGTTCTAAATTTTATATTAATTTATTTTGTAGTAAAAATTTGGTTAAGCTTAATACTGGTATTTACTTTTTCACCTTAAGGTAAGCTTAATTTTATATTTTTTAGGGCAATTTCAAAAATATCCAACAATATACAAATTTCTAGTAGACACTACATTTTTAGTACAAAAGTTATTTTGTAATAAAATATTTATTAATGCACTTTTAAATTAAAAATTACTTCATTTTGCTTACATTTATTTTTATTGGTTTTCAAGTTTCCTTTGCACTAATTTTTGCAAAAACTTTATAAATATTTTTGTTCTAAATTTTACATTATTTTATTTTGTAGCAAAAAAATACTAACCCTAATTATTGAATTTCGCTGTTTAGTTATTGATTTGAAATTTTCTTTGTACCAATTTTTGGAAAAAAAATATATTTTTTTTTGTTCTAAATTTTGCATTATTTTATTTTGTAGTAAAAAAATTAACTAAATTTTTTAGTATCGCTGGTTAGTTTTTTAATGCTAAAGGAAGCTTCAGTTTTCAAATTTTTAGGGGAATTATTAAAAAAATACTTAATATTTTTAGTACTATTTTATGTATTAGTACTATTTTTCTAAGCTTTCTTTACAATAAAAAAATAAGTAATGTAATTTCAGCAACAAAATATTTCGTATACCAAAAAATAAATAAGTACTAAAATATTAGAATACAAGATTTTCATTTTTTTTTTTTTAAGAAAAGGTATGGCAAAAAAAATTTAAATGATCCCAATTGTATTTGCATCTTATTTGTTTAGCTTTTCGGGTAAACCATCCAAATAAACAAACAAAAAAATAAAAGTTAAATAAAAAAAAATGTTAAATAATTTTTCCTTATTTTGTTTTCTCTGAAAATTAGCAGCATGATTTTCCAGCCATGCGGTTTCATTTAAATAAAGCTGGCAGGAGTTTTCTTTTCTTCTTATATTTTTTTCTTCGTTTTATTTATTTTTTATTTATTTCTTTTGCTTTTAAGATGGGTTTCTGTTACAGTTCTATACTTTTTCATTTCTTTTCCTGCATTTTTTAATATAGTTTTGATTTCTTTCCTTTTTTTCTGTGCATTTATGTACTTCATTTTGTAATGCTGGTGGATCTGTATGAGTATTGTTGTCTTGTCTTATTTTGTTGCTGCGTCCTTAGTAGCAAAATGTCAGCCAAACATCCAGCCCAAGGTTGGATTACAAGAGAACACTTTAACACACAAACTTTCGCTTATCCGTAAAACACACAAATTCTGTGTGTTACTCAAAGTAACAAAACAAACAAAAGAAAAAGAGTAAAAAAAAGTACGCACCATGAAGTAGAAAGAAAAACTGTAGGTTTAACAGGGAAAATTTTACAAAATCGGATTAAATCGTGAAAGCTTAAACCTTCTTTCTGTTGGGTTCTTGAAACGTTTTTCTGCGTTCACTTTGTTTCTCATTCTTTATATTGCTTTTTTCTTAGTTTAGCTGGGGCATTGTCAATTCAAATAAAAAAGAATGAAGTTTAAAATAATTTGGTGGGTGTATGAGGAGTATAAAGAAATATTTCGCCGACGTCGTTCGTATGTGTAAGTTTTATAATAGTAAACTCAAAATCAATAGCTTTGAGTAGCTCAACTTATTTAAAATTTAAATGTAATAAATAAAATATTTATTTGCACAGCCAATAAGATAAATATATAAATCAAATATGTTACATTTGAAATTTTCTGGAAGGGGTGAAAAAAAATAATTTCAAATTATGTCTGATGAATTTGCAGAGTTAGTGGAACCAATTTGCATAAAAATCTTTGGTAGGAACACAAAAATTACTACTTTTTGTTAGAATATGTACATATGTGAATTGGTTTTTTTCTTAAATTTTGCATCATAAAATTTTTTAGTACATACATAAATTTGTCTGAATTAGGGCGGATGCATTTTTATTCTTGTTTAGAAAAAAAATAAACAAATTTTTAATACATTTACTTTGTGTAACTAACTCGTTTTAGCAAGTCAAATGTTCTGTTCATATTTTTTAAACAAAATTATTTAAAAAAATGTTTAGTACAATACTTAAACACATTTTACTAAATCTGTATAACTAAAACTTTTCTAGCAATTCATAATTTCTGCACATATTTTTTCTGGACAATTTATCTTTCTTGGTACTAAGTGAGTGAACATTTTTTTAGTACTAACCTAAACTCCATCTATTTCGTTTTAATAAAAAAATTTATACATAACATTTTCTGCTTCCATTTTTCAAAAATTCACGAAAAGCTTTGCTCTCTGGAAATGTTATTATTTTGTCAACTAGAACGTTATCCTGGGCGAACCTTCAATTGTTAAAAGAAAAAAAATAGTACTAAATTTTGATTAATAATTTGTTGCACTTATTATTAGCGCTTAAGTTTGTAGATTTTATAACACAAATAGTGGCACAAAAACTTTTAGTACCGATAAACACACTACCAAACTTGTGCAAATGCAGAACATTTTTTTCGCAATTTATTTATTTATGTTCAAATAATAAAAATTTTTCGCTCCCAAAGTTTTTTGGTTATATTTTTTATATTCTTGCGCTTGTGCAAGAATATCTTCCATTACCAACTAATAAAAATATTTAAAAAAAGTTGTTGTACTAAAAATTTTAGTACACTTTTATTACTAAATTTTTCACTTAATTGCTATATTCAAAAAATTTTAGTTCTAATTTTCCATACTTAATATGTTTATTTAATATTTTCCATTACTAGCTAATATATTAGAAAAATATTTAGTACTAAAAATTTTATTAAACCTTTTTTTAAGTTAATTTTTCAATTTAATATTATGTACTACAAATTTTAGTACTTATTTTTTTAATTTTTATTTAGTAATTTCCATTACTAGCTAAAAACAAAAATTTTAAAAAATATTTTGTACTAAAATTTTTATGAAAAATTTTTTGAACTTAATTTTTAAATTTTATAACACGTACTTAAAATGTTAGTACTAATTTTTTTATACTAAATACTCAGTTTTTAGTACTTATTTTAAGTATTAAATAATTTAGTATATATTTTTGAGCTAAAATTTTTTTTTACTGCTCAATCTTTTATTATTGATGTGGTTGGTATTATACTTAAAACCCTGTTCTAAGCATAAAATACTGTTCTATTTTTGTTTTAATTATTTACATACTTTTATAAATTATGACCAAAAAATTTAGTACTTAGCTTTTTTAGTTTTTAAAATTCGTGAGCAAATATTTTCTTTTTTAAAAACAATTAATATATTTTATTCTAGTACCAACTCTTTAGTACTAAGTTCATCGCACACATTTAGTACTAGAGAAATATGTAATTGAGAGAAACTATAGGTAATTTTAAGGCCTGACCCAAGATTTCGAAAAAAATAAACTTTCTACCGCTTACTTATAATAGAAACAAAAACAAATTTAAATATTTTGTTTTCAATATGAGTGAGCATGGAAAATTTCTCGTTACTATAAACTTATTTTGTTAAAAAAAAAATAATAAGCGCCCTTGGGAAATAATACTCCCGCAGCATCTTTTTAAATGAATATTTTTCTAGCTCTTAAAAGTAATGCTTTAGTTGTTTGATTTTCTTATGGCTGTCGTTGCCTCTGCTATTTATGTTGTTGTTACTCTGCACTTATTTATTGTTGTTGAACTCTGGGTTTGTATTTTATAAAAAAAAGTTGCAAAATTTTCAAGCAAAATCATAGCAAATATATTCAGTTTTTTTTATTTGTTTATTGTCGTTCTTAGTTTCTATGTAGATATTTAAGATAAAAAAAAATGTATGTATACGTTAGTCAAGTGCGTAAATATTTGCGTGTTGCAAAAAAAAACTTTAAAAAATTTAATTATAGATCAGATCAGATGGGGATTTAAATTTTAAAATGTTTAAAATGGCGGAGCCATACATACACACACACACACACACACAAAGACACACACACACATACACACACACATGTTTGAGACTTCAATACACACTCTCTTTGATCTTGTTTGGCAAGCAGCGATGGCAACTTAGTGCTTTTGGCACTATTTTTAGTGCTTTTTGAAGACTCAAAACGCCAAATTTTGAGCGTTAGTGCCAAAATAAGAAAATGCACTAATTAGTGCTTTTAAGAAATTTTTGTACTTCTTAAAATTATTTTAATAATTACTCGGCGTATTTATTTTTTCAGTGTAAAGCATACATTTTTCGTCTGATATATTTCATTAAATGGAGAATAGCTAAGAAAATTTTAAATATTATTAAACTTCACATTAATTCACGTTATGGATTTTAAGTCGTTTTTCACGAAAGTGCTTTTTACGCTATTTAGATATCAAAATTACGCTTTTAAGTGCTTTTTTTAAATGGTGATGTGCCTTTAGAGCCAAAAAAGTTGGCATCACTGTTGGCAAGCGCTGAAAAAAAAAAATTCATTTTAAAATGGATTCAAACCAACCATTAATAGATTTTTTTCTTATTTTTTCGTTCCCATTCCCCCTTTGCAATTTCATTCCTCTTTCAACACAAAAAGCCTTTGGGATATATTACAACTTTTAAGCTTACGAGAATCATTTGAGAAACCAGTTCGCAGTTGAGGGAATATAGAAAGTGGCTTTTATTGAACAACTGAAAATCCTTTTTCTGCTGTTTTCGTTAAAAAGAAAAATAGACTTTAGACGTGAAACAAGTTGATTTTAAACATTTTTAGGTTGTTTGCTTGTGTGGAAAATTGATTTCTTGGGTACAGTTTTTCTTTGCCATTAACTCAAACAAAACCCAAAAATAAAACTATCTCAATGCACATAAGAAAATTAAATTTTATTAAAAAATTGGCAACATTTTGATGTACATATGTACTCGTATAATGTATGAAATTTTTTATAATGGAAACTCAATCTACTTTTTTTTCTGGCAGTAAAATAGTTCTAGTAACTTTTACATGAGAGTAAAAAAAAGAAGAAAAAAAACTTGTTTGAAGTTTTTGTGTTGGTATTTCCTTTAAAAAATTATAAAAACTTTTTAACCTATTACAAATTGCTACATGTGTTTTCTTTTTGATTTACAAACATTATCAGCAGATCGTATTTTTTAATATTTTACGAGTATCAGACTTGAAGGAAAAATATTTAAAATGTTTAAGCAGCAAAAAAAAAAAAAAAATACTGAGTGCCTGAAGTGCCCCATAGAAGAGTTTAAAGAAACTGAAAACAAAAAAGTTTTCTTAATCAAACATGATGATCATTGTTTAATGTGTGGCTGCTTCCATACGCACAAGACTCTAAAAAGTTTCCAGTAGTTGTCTTTGCAAGAATAAAGAAAAACATAAGAAAAATAATTACATGATTTGTTTTTTATATACTTTTTTATTATGATTTCAAGATTATTAATTAGTCTCCCTGAAGTATGCAGCAATATAAATTATATGTTACAGCCTGAAGGTATGCAAGACTTTGTACGTCATTTATTATCAACAAATTTAGTATATTTTTGACAAATGCTTGACTTTTTTTAATTTATTTTTATGTATAATTCTTTTTAGCTACGTTTTTTTTTTATTTACCCAGTTGACCAAGACTTTCGTTAATCATATAGATTTCGAATATTTTTCGAACATTTATTGTGTAAAACTTTCGAGAATGACACTTAAACATTAAGCGAAAAAAGTTCACCTGTCGCTCAGTTTGTTGCAAAAAACATTCGATTCCGTAGGTTCGCTGCCAATATCAAATGTGAGAGAATATCGAACTAATTTCGAGTTCGCAAAAAGGTAGCAGAAAATTTAATTTTATTTTTTAATTTAAATGAGACATTTTTAGATTTAATTGAACTGTAGTGAATTTTAATCAGAAATAATTTCTTAATCAGGCTTAAGTTTAGTAATTTGAGTTCTTATTGAATGAAATATTTTTTATTAATTATTGTGAGTTTCTAGAGAAGAGAAGGAAAATTAAACTAGACTTTATTAGCTGCGGGAAATACCGATATTTTTCCGTGCAGCCACGCACTGAAATTACTGAACTTAAGCCTGATTAAGAAATTATTTCTGATTTTTTAATTTAGTTATTTTAACTTATTTATTTTGTTTAAATTGCTTAACATACGCTGCAGGATTTGAAGATGGGATTTTTTTTTAATTTTTATTTTATTTTTTAACTTACAGTGCTGCCATATCTCGAACTTGGTACCTCTAGACTAGCACACATTCACTCGGCTACCGTCACACATTCGAGAAACTATCTAGAAAAGTTCAAAGTTCGAAGCTCTAGCGAACATTCGTCTTTTTTTTAAATTTGCGAACAAATATCGAACAATTTCGTTTCGAAGTTTCTTCACTTCATGAGCATTCGTTTCTATCGAATCTCAGGTTATGTGGGTAACTTAAAAAGAAATCTTGTTACGAGTATATATATACCAAATACTAAGAGCTCTCACAACTGCTGCTCCCTATATAAATTCAATATTTATATTTCTATTTAATATTTTGTGTATTTTGTTTTGCACACAAAGTCAAACACAACGAATTTTTCTTTTATAAACCAATAACGAACAAAAGGATTTGAAAATATAAACGCACACGTACCTGCTAGCAGGATAGTGATTTTTATTATCCTTTGAGCTTTACATAGAATTCCTTTTTACTAAAACGTTCACAATTCTTGCTATTTTTGCTCCTCAATAGAAATTTTTTAAAGAGGAATTTTATTTTATTTTTTTTGGTTACACATATCGAGTCATAACCGCCAATAGAGCTTAAGCGACATGTTTTTTCAACTTCGTTTTTTGACGAAAATTGAATATCTACAACTGCAAATGATAGATTTTCGTAAAAAAAAATAAGCACGAAAATTATGTCACTTAAGCTTTTTTTGGCGGTTATGGCACAATATAGGCTGTGGCAGGAGGGCAAGCAAGCAGGCATCCATAAGGGATTGGCATACATTTCAATCAACTTGATGTTGGCTGTTATACATATTTTTTTATAAGGATATGTAAGGCAAACTTACTAAAGCTCAATGAGAGATATAAAGGAAATAAAAAATCCAGTATGTCAGTATGCATAGTCAATCATTTTGCTGGATATGGAATTAATGTATAGGTAATATTTATGTGTGTATGTATGTATGTTGTTATGGTAAACACTAACATATCAAAAGAATCAATATTGAAAGAAAAACTAGGAACAAAAAATATTTTGAAATGCATACGGAAAATATAAGCAAACCGTGTTTGTTAGTTTAACATAAAGAAAAAAGAGTAAAAAAAAGTACTTTGTAAAATGTATTCATGTTGCATGCTAATATTTTACCTACTTCTCCTCCTTTTAAATCTTTCTGAATTGAACACAAAGATAGGAGTAACAGGGGCAATGAAAAGCATCATGAGTTAGAGTAAATTTCTTTAAAGTTGTTTTTCCTTTTACAATTTCCAGCTTAAGTAGTTCAAATTGTAGCATTAGCAGTACAAACAACAATATTTTGTATTCTTTCAAGTTTTATTTTATTTTTGCAATATTTTTGCCCCCATTTATGTTGTTTGCGCACGTCATTGTGTGCGGAGTTTTCTTTGCTACAAACTTTGTAACAATGATGTTAAGAAATCAAACAAGAATACTTTTTTTCTTTTGTTAAAATGCAAATCAAGCAATTTTAATAAATATGTACACACAGTCCTTCTCCATTTGTCCTGTCTTCTTTAGTCCAGAGCACACAGTTTGTGTCCTTAAAGATGTTTGCTCTGAAATAATGCTCGGCTCATACTTTAAAACACACAAAAACATTTATTAAGCATCAAGCAAACGTCTTACTTAAACGTTGTTTGCAGCAACGTAGAATCTCATAAAATTGAATTGCTAAGGGCCATTATTACAACCTAAAGATAAAGTTCTTGATAGTTAACCTTAACATTAGCTAACGTGAACGATAAAGTGACCATTAATTTTGTTCATTATTACAATTGTTCGATAAAATAAATAATACAAATGATGTATTGTGGCAACACTGGTGCAGATACCGGCTACTTTGACTGTTAAAATGCTTAAAGTTCACTTTGAAAGTTACCATGAGGATAAACCTGCTGTTAGCTTATCCGTCACTTTTACGTTAATGTTTACTTGTAATAATCAAAATATATTTACCTGTCAGATAACATCCTAAAATTAACTATTTGTAAGTTGTAATAATGTCCCTAAGAGTATCTGAAGCACTATTTACTTTACAACAGTCGCTAAGAAAGCAAACAAAATTTATTGCCCGAAAGTTTTGAATTAGTTATTTAAATTAGTTTAATAAATTTTTCTTCTCAATAGATACCAACACACAACAAATTTCAAAGTTTAAAAACTAAAAATATTAAAAAAAAATTTAAAAAATGGAAGAAGGGGGAAAAAGGGAAGCTGGTACTTTTTTATATATAATTTTTTCCAAGGAACTTTATTTAAAAGGCATTTTTAAGAAATGTTTTAGAAAAAAGGCAATTTTGTAGAGGATGTTTTTTAAAGGTATTTTTTTTTTTTTTTGAAACGTACTATTTTAAAGGTACTTTTTTGATCGTGCGTTTTTCTAAGCTACCTTTTTAAGTTTATTTTTTTAAAGCTCTTTTATTACAAGTCTCTGTTTTTCCAAGGTACTTTTTCAAAATGCAATTTTTTAAAGGGGCGCTTTTTCAAAGTTACTTTTTTTGACTACATAATTTTTTAAGAAGTCAATTTTTCTGGGATACGTACTTTTTTTAAAAGGTACTTTTTTAAAAGGTACTTTTTTTAAAAGGTACTTTTTTATAAGGTATTTTTTTAATTTATTTTTTTGAAAGGTACTTTTTTTAAAAACGGTATTGTTTTTAAAAGGTGATTTTTTAAAAGTCACTTTAATTAAAAGGTACTTTTTTAAAGGTACTTTTTGAAAAGGTACTTTTTTTAAAAGGTATTTTTTTTAAAGATAGTTTTCTTCGGAAGCACTTGTTTAAGATACTTTTTTTAAGATACTTTTTTTACGATACTTTTTTTAAGATACTTTTTTTAAATGTACTTTTTTAAAAGGTACTTCTTTTATAAGATACTCTATGTAAAAGGAAGTTTTTTTTTAGGCACACACTTTTTTTAAAAGATACTTTTTTAAAAGGTACTTTTCAGGCACTTTTTTCAAAGGTACTTTTCTTAAAAGATACTTTTTTTTAAAAGAGAACTTCTTTAAAAGATAATTTTTTTATTGTATTTACATACTTTTTATTTTCATTTTTACGGTAGTTCTTATAAGGTACTCACATACACACTTTTTGAAAATATACAGGGTGGGCCAAAAGAAACCAAGGGGTGTAAAAGTTTAATAACTTTTTTGTTTATTAATTTTTATTTATTTTTTCTTTCAGATTATATAGACAACACTTGGTGAATTTATAATGGAGAGGTTCACAACTGAACAGAGAACCAGAACAATAGAATTTTATTATTTAAACCAGAAATCAACTTTATTGAAAATTTGATTATGAGTGATGAAGCTCATTTTCATTTGAATGGCTTTGTTACTAATTTAGGAACCCTGTACTAATTTAGGAACTTTTTTAGATTTATTTTTAAGCAACTTTTTTAAAAAGTACTTTTCTAATGGCACGTTTTCAAAATGTACGGCATAGTTTTAAAAGGTGATTTTTTTAATTTAATATTTTAAGTTGCGTTTTAGAAATGTACTTTTTCTTAGGTACTTTTTTAAGAAGTACTTTTTTTAATCTATGCACATACTTCTTTAAAATGTTAATTATTTTAAAGGTACTTTTTGAAAAGGTACTTTTTTTAAAAGGTATTTTTTTTAAAGATAGTTTTCTTCGGAAGCACTTGTTTAAGATACTTTTTTTAAGATACTTTTTTTACGATACTTTTTTTAAGATACTTTTTTTAAATGTACTTTTTTAAAAGGTACTTCTTTTATAAGATACTCTATGTAAAAGGAAGTTTTTTTTTAGGCACACACTTTTTTTAAAAGATACTTTTTTAAAAGGTACTTTTCAGGCACTTTTTTCAAAGGTACTTTTCTTAAAAGATACTTTTTTTTAAAAGAGAACTTCTTTAAAAGATAATTTTTTTATTGTATTTACATACTTTTTATTTTCATTTTTACGGTAGTTCTTATAAGGTACTCACATACACACTTTTTGAAAATATACAGGGTGGGCCAAAAGAAACCAAGGGGTGTAAAAGTTTAATAACTTTTTTGTTTATTAATTTTTATTTATTTTTTCTTTCAGATTATATAGACAACACTTGGTGAATTTATAATGGAGAGGTTCACAACTGAACAGAGAACCAGAACAATAGAATTTTATTATTTAAACCAGAAATCAACTTTATTGAAAATTTGATTATGAGTGATGAAGCTCATTTTCATTTGAATGGCTTTGTTACTAATTTAGGAACCCTGTACTAATTTAGGAACTTTTTTAGATTTATTTTTAAGCAACTTTTTTAAAAAGTACTTTTCTAATGGCACGTTTTCAAAATGTACGGCATAGTTTTAAAAGGTGATTTTTTTAATTTAATATTTTAAGTTGCGTTTTAGAAATGTACTTTTTCTTAGGTACTTTTTTAAGAAGTACTTTTTTTAATCTATGCACATACTTCTTTAAAATGTTAATTATTTTAAAGGTACTTTTTAAAAGGTAATTTTTTAAAAGGTACTTTTTTGATATGCACTTTTTCAAAAGATACTTTTTTAAAAGGTACTTTTTTAAAAGGTACTTTTTTAAAAGGTACTTTTTTAAAAGGTACTTTTTTAAAATGTACTTTTTTAAAAGGTACTTTTTTAAAATGTACTTTTTTTAAAGTTACTTTTTCAAAAGATACTTTGTTAAAAGGTACTTTTTTAAAAGATACTTTTTTAAAAGGTACTTTTTTTAAAGTTACTTTTTTAAAAGATACTTTGTTGAAAGGTACTTCTTTAGGGTTCCGTACACCAATTATGAAAAGGAACCCTACATCAACCCTCGTCTCTCACAGACCATTTTCTGTATAGCCGCAAGAGCTGCGGACCTCAAATTTCGGCAGAATATGTAGAACTTTGGGTGTTCCAAAACAAGAAACGATGATTTTTAAAATCCCATATAGCAGGGCTATTCAACCTGTGGTACGCGTACCACTTGGGGTAGGCGAAACTTTCCCAGGTAGTACGCCAAATCTTCGAAAATTTGAGCATTTTTTTTTTCATTAACTAACCAAGTAATGCAATTAAAAAAAAACAATCAGGTCTATTCGAGAATACGCGCTTCACTTCTTCGTCGTCGAACGTTCACTTTCGACAGTTCGATATCGACAGATTCTAAAATACGTGCGAAGAAATATCGTTTTCAGTAATCAATATTATGTTATCTCTTGTAAAAACATCAACAACATTGAAAACAGCTGACTTGTATGCAGAAAAAGTTGAAAACAAAAAGGGATTTAAGAAGTAATTTAAGGAAATAATTAATAAAAAAAAAACTTAACAGTACAAGTGCTAAGTAACATAAAAAAACAATAAACAGAAGAATTTAAGAAAACTTAACTGTCTTGTAGAACCTGGCCGAACGCCATTAAAGCTTAATTGACAGTAGTAGACACTAGATAGAGTTGGGCAAAATCGTTCCTTTTTGGGAATCGTTCGGAACGATCCGAAATATTAAAGGAACTAGGTCGTTCATTTCGTTCATCGTTCCTTTTTTACTTTGAACAATAAATGAACGATGAACGAGAGAACTTCTCTGTCGCTCCAAAAAAATGTAAACAAATACATGTCATGTTTAAGAATTGCTGTTTGCTTATACATATGTATATTTTCGTGTTGAGCAAATCATTGTTTTAATTATAATTAAAAACCCAATTATATATTAGCGCGTATAAATTTATTATACAACATAATTCATTCTGTAATTACACACAAATATCAACCTTGTATCAGAAATAAGTAACGATTGTTGGGTAAAATGCTATCTTGATGAACCATTAACTTGTTGGAAAAACCGGCCACTGCTGTCAAATTTTATGTGAATACTTATAAAATCTTTAAACAATGCCTCAAACTTCATAAAAAAGAACCCTTCAACTATTCTGTGCAATAATACCACCACCTTGTTAAAAAAAATTAGTCGGAACGATGAACGATAAGAAATTAAACTGTGTTAAAGTCCGAACCGTTCCTTTTAGTGAATCGTTCAATGGAACTAGGTCGTTCCGGAACGACACAACTCTAGTAGACACCATATACACTTCGTATCTCATTTTTCTTTATTTATTTAAACTTAACGCGCTAAAATTGGCGTCGAACGAATACGACATTGATCATCGTGACGAAGTATTTTAGAATACCTCACAAATGAAAGAAAACATATGTTTTCTATCACTCATCTCCAACGTACTATTTTAGAATAGCAAAAAGTGAAAGATGCGCTTATTTGTGGTGAAAGTGACTTCCCCAATAGACCTGAATATGTTGTATTTGTTTATGTTTGATCCTAAAAGTATACTTACGTATTTTTCATGCATTTCCGTTTTTATTATACCCAGCATATCTGTTGTAGAACGACCCATATGCACAGATGTTCGCATGTTATATACATACATATGTACATTAGAGCGACTCACCAAAAAAAAGTGCTCGATGTACCCTCCTAAAAATGAACCTTGGACTTTTTTAAGATGACATTTAAAATAGTTCGGCTCCAGCTTTGACCTCTCGTGAGCTGGACCATTTTGAAAAAGGGTATATTTTTTCATATTTTGTCAATTTGAGAATCTATTTCCTTACCACAACATATACAATATGGGTATCATAAAAAAGGTTTTTTTAAGGCGCGTCCAACTGTATATACAATTTGTCCAAAGACTATCGTCCATGTCCTTTTTTTAAGGATATTCTGTTTAAAAAAACGGTTTTTGAATTTTTTGTTCGGGGTTATTTGTAATAAAAATGCCAAATTAACATATTTTTATCTTTGGTCGATTTAATTTAATACGGGTCTCAGCTTTTTTTGAAATTCGCGCTAGTTCGCGTTTTGACAAAAATGCAATGGGGTGGTAACCCTTCCTTTTAAATAGGGCAATATGGGTATGGAATTTTTTCTTTTGCCAAGTACATCATCTTTATATATAAATAATTTAGATTTTCGCAAAAATATAAAATCAAAGTATGCTGTATGAAAAATTTCATGCATTTTATTAAAATAAAATCAAAATTGAATTATAATTTTGTTTTATATATTTGGAATAAAAGTAAAACCATATTCTTTTACAATTCCAAAATACAGATAATCTTAACTTTTTAAGAGGATTTTAAGTCTACGATAAATTTGCAAGTCGTTTTTTTAGGAAAGTTTTGTAAATATAAACAATAAAATTTAATAACTTTTTTAATTTGCGATAAAATAAGCCGCCAAAAAGTGGTGGATCATTTCTTTTTTCTTCCTTTAGTCCTATTTTCATCCATACATGATCTAGAAACTAAATCCGCTATCATATTATAGTTACCAAAAAATTGCATTTATACAGGGTGGGCCAAAAGAAACCAAGGGGTGTAAAAGTTTAATAACTTTTTTGTTTATTAATTTTTTTTATTTTTTCTTTCAGATTATATAGACAACACTTGGAGAATTTATATGGGAGAGGTTCACAACTGAACAGAGAACCAGAACAATAGAATTTTATTATTTAAACCAGAGATCAATTATTTTAAGCTCATTTTCATTTGAATGGCTTTGTTAATAAGCAGAACTGTAGGTTCTGGGGTTCTCAAAATCCAAGAGCCATTCATCAACGCCAATTGCACCCCATCAGGTGTACAGTATGGTGTGGGATCACATCTGAAAATGTCATTGGGCCCTACTTCTTCGAGAATGAAGATGGAAGTGCTGTAACCGTAAATGGAGAGCGGTATCGGTTTATGATAGAAAATTTTTTACGTCCTGCTCTTGAAAACAGACCTGGTATGTGGTTTCAGCAGGACGGAGCCACTGCCCATACTGCCCGAGACACAATGGCACTTTTAAGTCAAATTTTTGGAGAGCGAATAATTTCTCGAAATTCGGAAATTATTTGGCCAGCGCGATCGCCAGATTTGACAGCACCCGACTATTTTCTTTGGGGTTTTTTGAAGGAGCGAGTGTATGTGAACAAGCCAGAGACAATCCTTGAACTCAAGGCAAACATTGTTGCAGAAATTCGAACGCTACAGCCACAAGTTTTGAAAGATGTTATGGAAAATGCTCTAAAAAGAGCCCATCAGTGCGAAGCTGAAAACGGTGGTCATTTAAGAGACATCATTTTTCATACTTAGTGTAAAAAAATTTCCATTTTGTATATTATATAATCTGAAAGAAAAAATAAAAAAAAGTTAATAAACAAAAAAGTTATTAAACTTTTACACCCCTTGGTTTCTTTTGGACCACCCTGTATATATTTCAGAGCACCGTGTAAAATGCATCTAATTTGCAAAAATCTAAATTATTTATATATAAAGATGATGTACTTGGAAAAAGAAAAAATTCCATACCCACATTGCCCTATTTAAAAGGAAGGGTTACCACCCCATTGCATTTTTGTCAAAACGCGAACTAGCGCGAATTTCAAAAAAAGCTGAGACCCGTATTTAGATAATAATTAAGATAAAAATATGTTAATTTGGCATTTTTATTACAAACAACCCCGAACAAAAAATTCAAAAACCGTTTTTTTAACAGAATATCCTTAAAAAAGGACATGGACGATAGTCCTTGGACAAATTGTATAAACAGTTGGACGCGCCTTAAAAAAACCTTTCTTATGATATCCATATTGTATATGTTGGTAAGGAAACAGATTCTCAAATTGACAAAACATGAAAAAATAGACCCTTTTTCAAAATGGTCCAGCTCACGAGAGTTCAAAGCTGGAGCCGAAATATTTTAAATGTCATCATAAAAGATACCATTGTTAATTTTGAGGGGGGTACACCTAGCACGAATTTTGCTTCCATACAACTTGAGTCGCTCTAATGTACATGCCTAATTTTGTTGCTTTTTTATTATTAATAAATGAAATGGATTAAATATTTTAACTTGTACTTGTTTGTACACATAAAATTTTGTTGGTGGTACGCGAATTGTTGGTTGTGAGTTTTGTGATGATACGCGAACCAAAAAGGTTGAATAGATCTGCCATATAGTATACATTCATACATATATAGACCCTTGAAATTCGCAAAGTTAGTTTATTTTCATACATACTAAAGGGCTGCGTAAATCGTAATGCGTAAAAGTTTTGTATTCTATTTCACACTACTGCCAAGCAGTCTGTTTTAGTGTAAACATAAATAACAAAACAAAACTAACAAAACACGACTCTCATTAAAATCAATCAAGCATCATTCGAATAGTTTTTTTCTGCAGTTTTGTTAGTGCTTGTGTTCTCAAAACAAGTAGAACATCAAAACAAAAAGCGAGAATGAAACAAAACAACAGTAAATCATAGCAGAAACATCGAGTGCACTAGAACACGAGCACAAAACATGCAAACTATGTATGTATATGTATGTATATATGTATACATATATTAAAATAAAAATTAACAAATTATTATATATAAATGTACATAAGTATGTATGATATTATTTCATAGTAAATAAAACCTCTTTTCAGCTTTCATATTCCTAACGAAGCGCAATGTTTCTTTTATCTGGAAAATTATCTTTTCTATCAGAATATTCAAACATGTTTTGAATGTTCTGTGTGAATTTTGATGTTCTATTTCATTTTTATTTTGAAAGGCTTGGTTTTACTTCAACATTGTTCTATTGCAGTTTTGTTCTGTACTGCAGTATTCTTATTGTAAAGTAAAACACATCTCTTTTGAAAGTTTTGTTTTAAAATAACGGAGCAATATACACACACATTTTGAAATTAATGAGAGTGCTTGTAAGCCTTTTTTTAGGGCTTGTGCAACGCTCTAATACATACCGACAAAATTAACACTAAAATTTAAAAGAGCAAAATTAAAGGGTATTCTATTAGTTAATGTAATTTTGACTATGTAATGCGGACAACTTTCTGTATCTTGGAAACCGTAAGAGGCAAACTATTGAAATTTTCAATAAAACACAAACTAAAAAATCTCAAAATTAAAAAAATCACCAAACCGAAAAATCTCGCCAAAGCCCGAAAAAATCGCCAAATCGAATAAAGCACCAAAATAAAATAAAAATCGCCAAAACCCAAAAAAATCGCCGAATTAAAAAAAAAACGACATAATATCCCAAAAACGAAAAAGCCGCCACATATAAGAAAACTAAGAAAAAACGTCCAAAACTATAAAAATATCTAAAAACCGAAAATAGTTTACCGGGTACTTAATTTTTTTTTTTTTAATTTTTAAATGTCTACATCAGCCGCCGTATTCTGTAAATCGATAAGCTAAATCTCTTTTGCTAAAAATCTATAAAGTCAATTTACTTATTTTCGGCTACGAATGTAATTTTCAAAAGTGTATCTATCGCTAAATCAGACAATGACAATGTTTAATTTCTTTTTTTTCCAGTATTTTAGCGATAGAATTTGGCTTTAGCGACTTACAGAATACGGGGGCAGGTAGGATATTCCATTATATAGGCTAAAGTAGTGTCCATACGGAACACTTCGTGTGCGAGTCACAGTCGCACTTTACTGAATTTATTTTAAATTTTTTTAAATGTACTTTTTTAATGGTACTTTTCTTAAAAGGTAATTTTTTGTTAAAGTAATTTTTAGGGAAATTTTTAAGCCCGTTGAAATAATGCAACTGCTATTTGTTTTTATAAAAAAAATATATTAAAATTTTTATTATTTTATAATTTATAAAGTTTCTTTGTTTCCCAACATTGACATTGAATTGCACATTGAAAAATTTATTAACTCTTTATATTTTCATATTTCTTTCCTGCTTCTGATTATGGCAACAAGTGTCATTGCGATTAATTTTCAACGTCAATAAAACAATAACAATAATTCAGTGCGTGATTATTTTTACAAAACGCATTATTTTTTTTTTTACAAATTCAATTTGTCACCGAAATTAAAATTAACAGTAGAAGTTACAAATTAACATTTTTGAAACGCATTTTGTAGAACAACATGTGATGATTCGAAAGCTCGTGTTTTGCATAATTAATTTAAGAAATAATTACAAGCTGAATGAACTAAATGGAATTTAAATAAATGTTAAGCACAATCATGCATATTCATTAATGAACACGAATTGTGCTGCTCCTTTTGTTTCTTTCTTTTTATTATTTATTAAAATTTTGTCAGGTTTTTGATAATTAATTAATTAAGTGGAACGCTTGATGGTGGTGGCAGGTACAATAATAAATAGAACTAATGAATTTGATTAAGAGAAATGCTAGAACTTTTGGGGAGCTTAAAGGAATTGATTCGTAAGAACAAACAATAATTTCTAGGCACAAAGTAAAAAATGGTATGGAAAATTAGGATTGCATTATTTCCATTTTTGTCTGACAAAAACAATCGATAACGTCGACAACCACATATTACACCTGCTTTTCACATGATCTTAAGCCTTCAAATTTAAATGTCAACTCCAATATCAAATATAAAAAAATTTAAAACGCAAATTTTGAACACATTAATTAATGGCAAAGAAATTCTACTTAAATTGAATTTTTAAAATTTTTTATTCAAAAGCAAAAAATAATTAAGCCAATTAAATTTGATGACTACATCATTAAAACAAGAACACACAAATCCATACCAGATCATTTTTCATGTCGGCCACACAATAATTTGACATTTTCCATGTGAACGAAATTGTTTTAATTTTTTATCTTTAAGCCTTGAAATTCTCTTGTTTCCTTTCTTAATAAAACGACAACAACAATAATGAGAAGAAAATGTTAATTTATGTCACGAAAAATGGAAAGGAAAAAGTTTAATTCGGTTGAAAAAATTTCAATTGCAACACTTAAATTATTTACATATATTTATTTTGTGTTGACCCCTCAAGTTAAAACGACACGACAATAAAAGTGACAACCAGCGACAACCAGCAGAGCGACATCATTTTCAACTACAAAGGCTCAAAGGAGACCGTACGTGAAAATGCAATAAAATAAATTACTGTCCCTTAAAACGTAAAAACAACACGTTAACAATTAAAGGGAAGTTTTTATGGCCCATACCCTTGCCACGCTTTGACTTTTAATTTATACATTTTATTTTTTTTAATTCCTTTTTAGGGTTCCGTACACCAAAGGTGAAAAGGAACCCTATTGTTTTCGCTACGCTGTCCGTCTGTCCGTCACACGGTATTTTCTCAGGAACCGTAAGAGCTACGGACCTGAAATTTGGACACAGTATGTAGAATCTTGACCGCTACAACAACAAATACATGAGAATTAAAAATTAAAGGGTGTTCCAAAACGAGCAACGAAAAATGTTAAAATCCCATGTAATATACATACAATTGTATATTGAAACTTGAAATTTGTAAAATTAGTGTATTTTTATACAGACTACAACAATTCACACTAAAATTTAAACAAATTAAAATTAAAGGGTGGTCCATCAGTTAATGCAATTTTGACTATGTAATTTTGACAATTTGCTATATCTTGGAAACCGTAAGAGGCAAACACTTGAAATTTTCAAAAACGGTAAAACTAAAAAAACCGAAAATTATAAAATCGCCAAACCAAAAAAAAAATCGCCAAAAATTAAAAAAAAATCGCCAAAACGAAAAAAATCACCAAAATTAAAAAAAAATTTAACACTAAAATAAATCGCCAAATTCGAAAAAATTGCCAAAATGAAAAAAAAAACGCCAAAATAAAAAAACGCCAAAAATCTAAAAAAAAATCGCCAAAACGCGAAAATGTCGCCAAAACTAAAAAAAATTTAAATAAAAAAAATCGCAAAAATTAAAAAAATCGAAAAAAAATAAAAAAAATCGCCAAAATAAAAAACCCCCAAAACCGAAAAAAATCTCCAAAACAAGAAAATAAAGTGTCAAAACTAAAAAACGCCAAAATGAAAAAAACGCCAAAAATCAAAAAAAAATCGCCAAAACGAGAAAATGTCGCCAAAGCTAAAAAAAATTAAATAAAAAAATCGCCAAAATGAAAAAACGCCAAAAACCGAAAAAAATCGCCAAAACAAAACAAAACTAAAAAAAGAGCCAAAACTTAAAAAAATCGCCAAAACTGAAAAAACGCAAAAATCGCCAAAACAAAAAAACCGAAAAGACCACAAAAACGAAAAAAATGCCAAAACTATATATAATATAGGATGAAGTTTGTATTAAATTACATAAATAGGTTCGTACGGGACCCTTCGTGCGCGAGTCAGAGTCGCACTTTACTGAATTTATTTCATGATTTTTTGTACTTTAAAGCAAAAGCATACATACAAAAATTTAGGGCAAATTATGCTGAATTTAATTTGCAATTTATCAATTTCAATTATTGTTGCTTATTCTCGTTAATTTCGATTGAATAAAGACACCATCTTGACATTTCCGCTTCCGCGTTAATAATCCCAAATCTCTGATTTCAATTTCTTTTATTTAATTTATAAAAGAAAAGCATTTTTTCATTTCTATATTATTTATTCCACAGGCATATCAGGACTACAAATAAATAAATAATAAAAACGATAATAAATAATAAATCAAGGAGTCAATACACAAATATATTATATTAAAGAACACTCAGAAAAGGAAGTTAATAAAAAATATTTGATAGCAAAAAACGTAAAACATTATTTTATGATATGTATTTACATAATTTAAATAAATTCAGTAAAGTGCGACTCTGACTCGCGCACGAAGGGTTCCGTACGAACACTAGATATGTAATTTAATACAAACTTCATCCTATATAATATAAAGTTTTGGCATTTTTTTCGTTTTTTGGGTCTTTTCGGTTTTTTTTTTTGTTTTTGCGTTTTTTGCGTTTTTTCGGTTTTGGCGATTTTTTTTTAAGTTTTGGCTCTTTTGTTAGTTTTGACGCTTTATTTTCTTGTTTAGGCGATTTTTTTCGGTTTTTGACGTTTTTTCATTTTGGAGATTTTTTTATTTTTGGCGATTTTTTTCATTTTTGCGATTTTTTTTTTTATATAATTTTTTTTTTTAGTTTTGGCGACATTTTCGCGTTTTGGCGATTTTTGGCGTTTTTTTTTCATTTTGGCGATTTTTTCGAATTTGGCGATTTATTTTAGTGTTCGAATTTTTTTTTAATTTTGGCGTTTTTTTTTCGTTTTGGCGATTTTTTTTTAATTTTTGGCGATTTTTTTTTGGTTTGGCTATTTTATAATTTTCGGTTTTTTAGTTTTACCGTTTTTGAAAATTTCAAGTGTTTGCCTCTTACGGTTTCAAAATTACATAGTCAAAATTGCATTAACTGATGGACCACCCTTTAATTTAATGTTTTTTTTTTTAATTTTAGTGTTAATTGTTGTAGTCTGTATAAAAATACACTAATTTTACAAATTTCAAGTTTCAATATACAATTGTATGTATATTACATGGGATTTTAACATTTTTTGGTGCTCGTTTTGGAACACCCTTTAATTTTTAATTCTCATGTATTTGTTGTTGTAGCGGCCAAGGTTCTACATACTCTGTCCAAATGTCTTACGGTTCCTGAGAAAATACCGTGTGACGGACAGGCGGACACCTTTGGTGTACGGAACCCTAAAAAAGAGAGGCTTTTAAAGAAACTTTCCGCTTTAGGACATTTCTCGGTGACAGAAATTTACAATTTCTAACGAAACTATTTTTTAAGAGCACTTTTTAAATAAAATTGTTTGAAAAAAAATCTAAAATTTTTTTTTTAAATCTGGTTGTGGGAAAACTACCTTTTTGAAGAAAGTACATTTTCTAAATAAAGGTCCTTTTCTAAAAAAAAGTACATTTTCTAAAAAAAGTACCTTTTCTAAAAAAAGGACCTTTTCTAAAAAATACCTTTTCGAAAAAAGTACCTTTTTATAAAAAGTATATTTTTTTAATAAGTACCTTTTGGAAAAAGTACCTTTTAATAAAAAGCACCTTTTTTAAAATGTACCCTTTTAAAGAACAAGTACCCTTTTGGAAAATATTACGCTTTTAAAGAAAAGTACTCGTTTGAGAAAAAGTACTTTCTTATAGAAAAGTATTTTTTTTTAAGAAAATCAGAGGTCTAATTGTCGCTTTCGATAATGAGCTGATTCGATCACGTTTTCCAGTTTGAGATATCAAATGCGATTATCTCAAACTGACAAAAACGTGATCGAATCAGTTTGTTATCGAAAGCGACGATTAGACAATGACTCTTAGGAAAAATGCCTTTTGAGGAAAAGTACTTTATTAAACAAAAGTAAGTACCTTTTAAAAAAGTACTTTAAAAACAAAGTACCCTGTTCAAAATATATTTTTGAATAAAAGTACTTTGCTTAAAGAAAAGTATGTACCTTTTAAAATAAAGTACTTTTTGATAAGATAATTAACTTTTTCAAAATAATACCTTTTTGAAGAAAATTGGGTTTCTGGAAAGAAGCACCTTTTTGCAGAAAAGTACCTTTTTGAAGAATAATAATAAAATTTATGAAAAACATTTACTTTTAGAAAATTGAAGAAAATTATCTTCTTTTAATATATCCTTGACGAGTATTATTATCAACTTTTCAAGAAATTACATTTTAGAAGAAAAATATCATTTTAAAGAAAATTATATTTTTAAAGATATGTATCTTTTAGAAAAACAAAATTCCTCCGAAGTAAAGTGAATTTTTGGAGTAAAGTACCTTTTTGTAGAAAATTACTTTTTTTTAAACAACTCTATTTTTCAATAAAGTTTACTTTTCGAAGATAAGCACCAATTTGAAGGAAAGTATCTTTCGAAGAAACGTACCTTTTTTGAAAAAAATATGTTTTTGAAAAAAGGATATTTTCGAAGAAAACTACATTTTTGGGAAAAGTACATTTTTTCTTTAAAGAAAATCACCTTTTTAATAGATATGAAGCATTTTGAAGAAAATAACGTTTTTGATGAAAAGTGGATTTTAGAAAAAGTACCCAAACAAAGCAAAAAAAAGTTTCTTAATATAAAAAAATCTTCTTTGAAGAAAAATACTTTTTCATGAGACGTAAACTTTTAAAGAAAGAAAAATACAACTACATTTTCAAAGAAAATTTAATTTTTTAAGAAAAGAAAAGTACCATTTTGAATAAAATTGTCATTTTTAAAAAAATAACCACTTTGAAGAAAAGTACCTTTTGACAAAAAAAGTACCTTTTGAGAAAAAAAAGTACCTTTTGAGAAAAAGGTACCATTTTGGAAAAAAAATTACGTTTTGAGAAAAAAAAGTACCATTTTGAAAAATTTATTTTTCTTTCTCTTTGAAAAAGAGTAGCTTTATCATGGAAAGTACCTTTTGAAAGTATAAGTTTAAAGAAAAGTACCTCTTTAAAAGAAATAAAAAAGAAGAAAAGTATATTTTACACGTAAAGTACCTTTTTGAAAAAAATTATCTTTTTCAGGAAAAGTACCTTTTTCAAACAAAGCATATTTTTGGATAAAAAATACCATATTAAATAATTTAAAAAAAAACATGTCTTTGAGGAAAAGTTTCTATTTGAAGAAAAGAACCTTTTTGAATAAACAATACCCTTTCGAAGACAAATACCTTATTGAAGAAAAGTACGTTTTTATAGAAAACTACCTTTTTTGAAGAAAAGTACCTTTCTTTACAGAAAAAATTAACCTATTCACAAAAATTCCTTTTTGAATAAAATTACCAATTTGAATAAAAGTCCTTTAAAGCAAATAATCTTTTTGAAGAAAAACACTATTTTGAATAAAAATCATGTTTTTGATTTTTAATTTAGGCATTTTTTTAGGTCCTATTCAAAAAAGGACCGGTTCAAGATCTGGTCATTTGTCCTTACTACGTTTCATCTTATTCAAACTTGAATTATTTTTTATTAATAATCGTTTTCGAGCTTAAAAATCACTTGTTTGGACAAAGAGTTAAAAATAAATCCATGATAAATACAAAAATAAAGTAGAAAAATAAACGAAATTAATTCGAAATTGATTTCATTATTTATTTTAAACAAATACAATTCGCCCAGCATTCAACAGAAATCCAAGAATATAAAAACAACACACACACACGTGCCCAAATGCACACTGCACACATAGTGTCACGCACACTTTTATATTCATCCTCACACAATTGTTATACGTACGAACGAACGAACGAACGAACGTATTAGCCTGTCTATACATTTGGTAATAATACAAAAAAAAAAAAAAAAAAAAAAAAAAAAAAAAGTGACATGGTATGGCAATGTCATGACAACTTTAAGCTTTTGTCCACTGATTTCATGTTTAATACTACGAAAACAGCGACAGCAACAGCAACAACAACAAAAATAAAATTGAAGCGAAGAAATGGAAAAAGATTATTTTTATTTATTTAAGAGTAACGTGCAGTGAACATTAACAGGACTTTAAGTAGAAGGGCAAAAAAAAACTGGACAGGAAAGCAATATAATGAAAAACTTAAATGTAGGAATGTTCAGAGCTGAAAATGAAGGGTAGGAGACATTTTCAAGAAGATAAACACAGTGTGAGATTGCTGCGAGTAGACATGTGCAATTTTAGTTAGAAGGAAATGTTATATTTTTTATTTAAAAGGACTAAATAATAAGGATACGGAAACGGATGTAACGGAAATTGCACGCTTTCGCTACCAAAACCTATTACGTGTTCTCGCTCTCTCTCTCTCTCTCTCTCTCTCTCTATCTCTCTGTCTTCCTCCTCTAGTTGCTGCTTCATAAGAAATGTCAATCAGTTTGCTTGAACGCCTCACTAAGATTAGCGGATGCAGGATATTACACGTGAGCACACAAAGCTCAACTTTTAATGATGACATGACGGCTGAAGTACATATAAGACAAAGTACAAGGCAAAGAAACCCCCTTGGTAGCCTATAGATTTAACTGGAATGTGGTCTTTTGAATTAAACCTCAATGCTAAGGACGAATAGAAAATTGTGTCACAAAAAAATCGATTGAATCAAAATGAGAGAAAAATATTTTTTTTTTTTTTTTTTTTTAATGCATGTATTTATTTATTGTATCTTCATATGTGAACTAACAATAAGTATTCAAATCTTAAATCTATAAAAAAAAAATTATTAGGCCCGACCAGTGTCGGACATAAACTTAGTGGTAGTTATAAATAATACATTAGTAGTGATAATCAAAAAGGGGGGGGGGGGGGGGGGAAAGTATTTTCAAGTAGTCCCATCTGGAGTGTTAGGTATAAGAGCCCGTGTGTCCCTCTTTTTTAAGCGGATGTGTCCAGTAAAGTTCAAAATATTACGAGCAAGCGGATTAGGATGTGATTCGAGTTTTGTTAAATATTTGCCTGCGTATTTTGCAATTTCTTCAGTCACTAGTGGCATATTTAAATCACGATGTATAATAGAATTTTGTATGTACCATGGAGCCGATGTTATTAACCGTAAAATTTTGTTTTGCCTTCGTTGGATTCTCTCGACATTGGAAGCTGAAGCAGTGCCCCATAACTGAATTCCGTAGCGCCATATTGGCTTCAAAAGCGACTTGTATAATAAAAGTTTGCAGTCTAGGCTGAGTGTTGAGTTTCTGCCAATCAACCAATATATTTGAGTTAACTTAAGTTTCATCTGAGTTAATTTAGAGTCAATATGATGTTTCCATGTAAGTCTTCGATCAAGGTGTATACCAAGGTATTTCACTTGGGAATGTTGAGGAATATTTTGATTGTTGATTCGAATGGGGGAGCAAGTATCTCTTCTTAGGGTGAACGTTATATGGACACACTTTTGTTCATTGACTTTAATTCTCCATAAGTTCAACCATATTTCCAACTGAGTGATATGTTCCTGGAGATTGCGGGATGCCTCATAAGGGTTTTCGTGCACACTCATACAGGCTGTATCATCGGCAAAAGTAGAAATATGGATATTATTGCTCACAGGCATATCACAAGTATATATTAAATACAAGACAGGACCCAGAATACTACCCTGGGGCACACCAGAAGATATAGTTTCGGGCACACTCGTGAACTCTCCTTCCACAACAGTGAACTTCCTATCAATAATATAACTTTCCAAAAGCTTTTGAATGTTTATTGGCAGATATGTCTTCAATTTTAAAACTAGGCCTTCGTGCCATACTTTATCAAATGCCTGAGAAACATCAATAAAGAGAGCAGAACAATACTTCTTTTCTTCAAATGTTCTTCTTACAACTTGGACCAGTCTATGCGTTTGTTCAATCGTGCTGTGCTGACTTCTAAAGCCAAATTGATGGTCCGGGATGCACCCATTATCAGTTAAAATTTTGGACAATTTAGTCATGAGCAGCTTTTCGAAAAGCTTTGAGATTGTAGATAGTAAGCTTATAGGCCTATATGACTCAGTCTTGGTAAGATCTTTGCCCGCCTTTGGAATCATTTTGATCTTGGCCAGTTTCCAGTTATGTGGAAAATACTGCATTCTTAAAATAGCATTAAAAGTAAATAGCAGGATTCTTATTGCAATATGAGGCAAGTTCATGAGCATTTTGTTACTAATGCCATCAATACCTGGAGCTTTCTTCGGGTTGAGTTCAGCAATTACTTTTTGTACTTCACGCATCTTAAACCTTAAGGGACGAGGGGGTAGAGAAACTACACTCGGTAAATCAGCAGCACCCGTACATGAATTGGGAGTGAATACAGATTTTAAATGCTCAGAAAATAAGTTACCTTTCTCACTATCACTTCTTGCCCAGCCTCCGGTCGCAGTACGCAATGGTGATTTAAGATCAACGGGTCGTTTAAGATTTCTAGTAGCGCGCCATAAAGAGTAATTAGATGCGGACGTTACATCAAGACCTTCTAAATACTTTTCCAGTTGTGCAGTTTTTTCCGATGATAGCAGCTCTTTGAGTCGTTTAGTACATTCTTTAAGTCTGATTTTATTTAGGGGTGATCTGTGTTGTTGCCATTCTCTTCTAGCTCTCCTTTTTTCACATACAAGACGTTCAATTTCCGTAGAATAAATTCTGTTAAAGCCGGTCTGCGGATAGGAGGTAGTGGCGTGTTCAGCAGCCTGTTTAATATTTTCGTTAAGATTGGCAATATTAAATTCAATATCATCGCATGATCTAAGCTGAATGTTTTCTACGCAGTGACTACTAAGATATTTTTTGAATACCAGCCAGTTGATTCCATTAATCATCTTCACATATGAGTTAGTTAAATCACTCCTTAGTGGGTTGAAAATTGTAACTATTGTTGGAGAGTGATCGGAGGACAGATCTAGAGAGGCCTCTACATGAATTAAGTCCCTATGAATATTTTTCGTGACGGCAAAATCTATAACATCTGGAATTTTTCTTACGTCTGTAGGCCAGTAAGTAGGCTCCCCACTCGAAATGACATCTAAGCCCATTTTTGAAATTGTATTGTGAAATTGTAGAGAAAAATATGTGTTAAATGTATAAAAAGCATAAATAAAAATGTATATTTTTTTTTTTTTTTTTTTTTTTTTTTTTTTGAAGAAAAATACCACTGGTTGAAAGGAAATGAATAGCAGAGGCAAAAAGCATCATAAATGAAATAAAAGAAATGTATTACAAAAAAAATAAAGTACACAAGTCAAAATGACATCAACAGCTTACAGATTAAACCAGTTCTCAAGGAAAACTTATTATTGAGAAGCAATGCCAAAATGTCTAAAGGAAATGATAACACTCAATAGGCATCATACACATCACATTGCATTTACAATTACACAGATACTCATGGGGACAGGGAGTAAAAGAAATCGGCTTACACATACAGTCATACATAAAGGGTGTTTTTTATTGAGGTATAGAACTTTAAGTTAACATCACTTTTTTAACTGGCGGCCATTTTGTCAGCTGTCAAGTGATTAATATTTAGTTTGGTTTGCCATTTTATCATGAACAGGTTGACAAAAGAACAACGCTTGCAAATCGTGCAAATTTATTTCGAAAATAATGGCTCAGTTCGCGAAGTTTACCGCAAGCTCCGTCCATTTTATGGTCGACATAATCGTCCATCAGAGCAATTAATTCGGTTAACCATGGATCGTTTTCGCACTACGTTTACTCTATGTGATAATACGCATCCGCAGAGACGTCGAACAGTGCGCACCGAAGAAACAATTGCCGCTGTAGAGCAAAGTGTTGAAGAGGACCCGAATGAATCGATTCGCCACCGTGCACAACAATTGGAGCCGACTAACCGACTATTTTGTTCCCGAATTGGATGGCATGAATGTGGATGAGTTGTGGTTCCAACAAGACGGCGCTACATGCCACACAGCGCACGTCACAATCGATTTATTGAAGGAAACATTCGATGAGCGCATAATTTCGCGGAATGGACCTGTCAATTGGCCACCAAGATCGTGTGATTTGACACCATTGGATTATTTTCTTTGGGGATATGTGAAGTCGCTCGTCTACGCCAACAAACCAGAAACGTTAGGGGACTTGGAAGCCAACATTCGTGGCGTTATTGCCAACATACGGCCCCATATGCTCGAAAAAGTGGTTGAAAATTGGACCTGTAGAATTGGCTTTATTCGAGCCAGCCGCGGCGGCCACATGCCCGATATCATATTTAAACATTAATGGCATAAAATTATCCTTCCAATAAAGCCAAATTGATGGACATTAAAACGATTTTCTTGTGTTTTATTTCAATTTAAAGTTCTATACCTCTAAAAAATACACTCTTTATTTATGTACATTTCTTGTAATGACAATGACCATTTTTATGATAATCATCAAATAAATTTTCAAAAATTATTGAAGTGTATTGAAAAAATATTACTGACTCAAATGAGACAATGAGCTAATAAAGGGGAAAAAGAGCTTAAACGATTATTAATCAAAATCTTATGGTTTATATGAAATTAAAATCAAATTACCTTCAATTAGTGAAAGTAGATCTGCAAAAAGGCTTTTAGATAAAATTGGAAACAAAAAATTTTTTTTTTTTTTGATAATAAGGTTTAATATTAATAAGATTGTAGATTAACAGTCTTATTTATAAAACTTATTAAGGCTTTATAAAGGGGTTTTAAGACAAATTTTCATACAAAATTTTTCTTAAAACGCCTTCATTTATAAAGCTTTAAAATAAGTTTTATAAATATGGCTGTATGGTCACTTGAGATCGGAAAAATTTTGCTTTGTTTAACTTGTGACGAATAATCATATTAATGTTTAAGCTCGAAGGACCAATTTTTGTTTGTTTGTTTTTGTTCTTTCTTTAAAACAGTTTGGTGATAATTCTAAGGTTCCATTTTTATATGCGACACATAATTTGTGCAAATTACAAACAAAAATACCATTGTACCCATTATTTGACTTTTTGTTCATTTTTGATAACCGATTTCGAAAATGAAGGAGCGAACTTATTTCTCTATTTGGTTGTATTTTTTTAATACCTTTATATTTCTATTTTTTAACCCCCGACTAAAAAAGGGGTGTTATAAGTTTGTAGTGTGTGTCTGTGCATCTATGTGTCTGTCCGTGTCCACGTACAGGCCAAACGGCTGGACCGATTTCATTTAGTTTTTTCTGCTTGAAATATGACTTGATCCATGACTGAGGGTTCTTAGCTATGTTTGAAGAAAATCGGTCCAGCCATTTAAAAGATATAACATATTTTCTGAAAAAAGTCGGGGTTTTTAAAATTTTTAATTTTTGTTATTATTTAATTCATTTGAACAGTTCTTTTTTTTCAGACTGCTTGCAGCTGCCTGCTGTTTGGTCCATTAGACAAAAAGTGGGCGAAATTGCGACCTCTAAAATTTATTATTTATTTTTATGCACTTCTAGCCAATCAATTCCCACGACTCTTGGTATTCAAATTGGATCCTTCAAAGGAGCAAATTCTTGTTTACGAAAATGGGCAGAACTACGTCTCTTAAAATTTCAATATGACATTTCAAGTATGTACTTTCACTAAATCAATTGCTACAAAAATTTACACACACCTTGTGGAAACACACACAATGGATCGATATTGTGTTTGAAAAAGTGGGCGGGGAAACGACTTTAAAGTTTAATAATTTAATTTTAAGTACTTTCCCCAAATCAATTGTTTGGAAATTAAGAGAACACTTTGAAAGCTTGTAATAACATCAATTTGTGGTTGATAAGGATAACATGACATTTCACGCACTTACATACACACATATCGTCACCTTAAATGCAAACGTACGTAACTACACAAAAATTCGAAATCGAGTTTTTGGTGGATTATGGTTCATTTTATCAAACTACATGTTCACCCAAATATTTAGACATCTGCGATCAAAAATGACGACTTTATTAAAGAAATTCAAACGGACGTAATTTCGCAAGCAACTATTTTTTATTGCAAGCTTAAATATGTATAAAAAGGAAATAAATGATTAAAAACATATAAGTAAGTTTCGAAAAAAATTTTTTAAGAACACTTTATTATTATTGATTTTGAAACGTTTTTTGTTTCTCCTGTACGTCCGTTTTAAGGTGACGATATATTCAATCGATTATTATGAAACATGTTACATATTTTGAACTCTTGTTCTCGTTTAAGATTAGTGGCCCCGGCCACTTTTATATATTATATTCGACGCACTGGTATGTGTATGTAATGGTCTTCTGCAAAGCTTTGCACAAACTTTCGGCACAAAGTCGCATTTCAAAAAGTGGGCGTAGTCACGCTTCTTAAAGGTTGCTGATAATTTTTTATTTATTTCACTTCTACTCAAACGTTTCACACACACAAACTTGCACACAACTTTGAACGCTTTTAATGCACAATTTCGCTTTTGTAAAAGCAGGCGGTGCCACGCCTATTAAAATTTAACTTTTGCTTAACCGTTTCCTACACAACCTTGTATCCATATCAGGCTCGGGCTATGACACAAATTTATAATAATAAATATTGATTTCAAAAATATCGTCAGTGTTGCCAGATTATGTTTTCAATTATTTTTAGAAATTTTGATTAAAAACGAAAATTTTAGCAAAAAGTTCAATAAAAACAAATATTTTCTAAAAGGAATCAGCTTACAAAAAATTTAATTTTTCAAAAAAAAAAAAAAAATTAAAGGCGCTTAAAATTCCACAAATAATGGTTTAGTTAAATAAAACATTATTAAGCAGGTCAATCAAGTCAGTAGTGGGATTCAGAAACTTTTTGCGAATCGGGTATTTTTATATTTATCGATATATTTATGAGTTTGAGTCTGTATTTTGTTTCTACGATAGTGTACAGCTGTTTTTAACTCAAAATAAATTGCTATAATAATCTCTAATTTTATTAAGCTTAAGGTCTCGTGCTTTTATATAAAAAAAAGTGTAAAGAAATATTTTTATATAATGTCCTGTATCTTAAGCTTAATAAAGTTAGAGATTATTTTAACTAAAAAAAAGAGGTAAAAAAATTAGAACAATTATTAATTTATTATATATCAGGAGGCATCTCTGCATACAAAATGTTAAAAGAAGAGAAAAGCTTGTGATTTTATTTCTTTTACTTCAAGCCAGAGCGAAATCGTTAAAAAATATTCTTGATTTTGGGTACAAATGTACACATATTTGCGCTTAATTGCCAACGTCCTTGGCACCGATTTCAGAAAGTATCGCAAGTAACACAAATAAAAATACATATTTTATTTAATTGAGAGTAAATTAATTTTTGTTTCTGGGTCCCTATTTTTAGAACGATTAAATTATTTTTAGAAAATATTTATTAGTGACAAGTTTATCTTTACAAAATTTATTTCTCTGTTATATCTTAAAAAAAATAAACTTAGTTCTCAATCTCACACCTTATGTAATTAATGATGAAATTTAAATTTAATAAATTTCGTTACACTTGTTTGAAGCAATAAAATTTTAAAACTCTTATCGTATTTACACAATTTATTTTATTACAGAAAAAAAATTTTATATCGATATTTAATTCAAGAAATCTTCTTTCAGGCAAAAATTTTAACCAGTCAAACTCGTATCAATTCAATGGCTTTATGGTTTTGATTTTTGTTTACTCATATTTGTTTTTTTTTAGATTTAATTACAATTTAATTTATTTACATTCAAATCTCAAAAAAAAACACATGCAAAAAAAATATATATAATAATCTTTAGAAATTTTTGTAATTAATCAAGTCAAGTCGGAGTTGTACTCTGTTGCACTTGACCTTGAAATTTAACACGATGCTGGTAATTCAGAGATGTTTTTTTTATAATAATACAATAACAAGAAAACTGCAACTAATAACTAATTGACACGATATGATAAACTTTGAAACAATGCTAGAAGATTAAAGCTTCTAATTAAGGATGAGAAAAATTATTAAAAAATATTAATAATTAATTTTATTGTTTTGAAAAAATTAACACTGATATTTATTATTTTAAGTGAAAGAATGATATTAACAAGGAGCAGAAAGCTAGACAGAGGAATTTTTTTTTATTATTCCCTCTTATTGTGAGTGGCGTCGTAGACGTCACATTAAGACGACACTAAAAATTGTCACTTGTCTACTCTTTGTCGACAAAAATTTAATACTATTAACATGCTTCATTAATTTACAAAGCCTTAGAGATTAGTAAGAGATTGTCCATAAGATCCGTTTTTTCTGGTAAAGAGTATACAAGTGACAAAATTTACTGTCGTCGACGACGCGATTCACAATAAAGGGAATTATTTTTTTCTCATTAAATTTCCAAAATGCTGAAAGTCGTATTTTATTTATTTTTAAATTTCACTTTTGGCACAGTAAAACTTTGTATAAGGAAAATAAAAAAAATGGTCCTTCGAAACTCTTATTAAAACTCAATTGAGACAAGTGACTTTTTTAAAGATTCTATGTTAAGAACAAAACATTCATACTGTTGATGCAGGCTACCAATTCTATACCAAATTAATGTAAAGGTTCCAGCTTTGAAATGGTCTTTCGAAACTACCTAAACCGAACTAGTGTAAAAATTGTAAGGCACACTGAAAGTTTTATAAAGCCGGAACTATTTTTTTATTTCAGCTTTTCTTTTTAAATGCAAAATAACTTATAAGGGAAAATAAAAAATGGTCCTTCGAAATTCTTAAAGCTCAATTAAAGTAAAAAGTGAACTTTTCAAAGACTCCATATTCAGATAAGTAAAGGTTCTAATGTTACTCTGGAAATTTTATAAAGCTAGAAATACTTTTTTATTTCGTTTTTTTTATAGACTGAAAAGAAAAAATGTTTCTTCGAACCTTGTTATGATTTTAAAGATTCAACATTCGGACAAAGATCACACAGTCATGCTGTTGGTAAACCAAAAACTCAATTATTAAATGGTCCTTCGAAGCTCTGCAAACCGAATTAAAATAACTGGTGATGTTTTAAAGGACGCAGTTTTCTAAAGGGTTACACTATCATACCGTTGCCAAAAAAAAAACTCTTTGTTATCCGAACTTTTTTAAACAGCATGAGTGTACCGAATTAAGGATAAAGCTTTTTAAAGATTCTAGTTTCAGACCAGCAACTCTCTGTCCTTCAAACCTCTTTAAACAGCCTGAATGCACTAAATGATGTTTTTTAAAAGTTCAATTCTGCGACAAACATTACAATTTATTGCTGTTGCAAGATTAGCAACTCCACTGTTAAATGGTCCGTTGAAGCTCCTCAAATCGAATTGATGCAAAAGGTGATGTTTTTCACTGTTTTACATTCAGACAAAAGTTAAACTGCCATACTGATGTTGGACCACTAACTCGATTAACAAACGGAATTTTCCAAGCTTTCTAAGCCGAATTAAGGTAAAAGTTTCTAGTTTTCGAAAAGGTTTACACTATCATACTATTGGCAAACTAACAACTTTTTGTCCTTCGCACTTCTTTTTTTTTAAGCCGAATTAGCATTAAAATTTCATGCTGTTAATAGATCAGCAACCGCATTGCTAAATGGTCCTTCGGACCTCCCCAAAACGAATTCATGTAAAATGTGATGCTTTTCAAACTCCACTTTCTGTCAAGGGTTACACTGTCAAGCCACCAAATTGTCCTTCGAACCTCTTAATGCAAACCGTATTAAGGTAGAGGGTAATGTTTCCGAAGTTTTCGGTTGATTTGTAATCAGACAGTGCTTCACAATACATCACTGCTGGGCTGGATTCATGGGCACGCTTTCGTCGACAGCAAGCCATGATTAGCAGCTATTTTTTTGTCTCCAATTAAATGACGACAGCAGCTGGGTAGAATTAGCATCAAGCCATAGATATACCATAGAAAATGTTTTGCGTTATTTCTTGCAAGGGTCCAATCAATTGGCCACCAAGATCAGGATATATGATGCCTTTTAATTATAGCCTCCAAAGTTACATAACTTTAATGATTATTATTTATGCGAACAGAGCGGTAACTTCGGATGAACGAAGAGATAACATTACGCGGATGTACAGTGTTTTAAAAAGAATGTGAAAAATTAGACATTTTAAAAGTGGGTGTCCAAAATTGAAGTGAACCGAATAATCGCTACTGTTATAGTAAATGTCCTTAAATAAACAAGCATTTTTAATTTTTATCTAAGAGCTGTCTGTGTCTAAATAAAATAAATTGGAATATGGTCCTACGAATCAAACTGAATGCTTGACGGTTCATAGAAAAATTTAATTTTTATAATATACTAATTAAAACTGCATGTCTAACATATATTTTTTTTAAATTAAATTCGTCAATTTAAAAAACAAAACTCTATTCATAAATTCTTACAATGTGAAAACTTTATTTTTTACATTAAAATTTTATCCCTCTCAAGTACGATATTAATATTTATGATCAATATGTATTGCAATAATTTTATTTTTATTTTTTGTTGGTTTAACATATTATTAAATATTTACAACAATTTTATGTATTTATACATCGACGGTATTCTTCAATTTTTATAATTGGTCAGAACACATATACACATGCATTTTATATGCAAAAATTTATATTAAAATTTATTAAAATAAATCATCATCATCCTCGTTACAAATGAACAAAAAGAACACTTCACTCATTGCAATTCATTTGATTTTTACTTTTTTTTTCCTTTCGCATTCGCTCATATAAATAAACTCATTGCAAATATAGATTTTTATAATATTTTACTGTTTAAAAAAAAATTACATATTTATGTATTGAATAAAATTATTAATGTTCTTTAACAAAAAATAAGAATCTGCACAAAAAAATTTTGATTATTTGCCACAATAATTATGAAATGTTGCTTTTTGCGGTTGATTGCGTTCAATAATAAAAGGAAATCGGATGCAATCGCTACGAATAATAATGTCGCTACAATTAACATTTGCAGTTTATAATGGGATTGTGAATAGCCGAAATACCCAATAACTTTTGAAAAAAGTACCGTTGACCAAAAGTACCTCTCACAAAAAGTATTTTTTACTACATACATATATGATTTCCTAAAAGAACGCTTTCCAAAAAATACGCTTTACTGATATTACCTTTTATAAAATCTGCCCTTTACAAAAAGTACCTTTAAAAAATAAATTTTTTCTAACGAGTACTTTTTACAAAAAGTAGCTTTAATCCTTTTATAAAATGTGTCTTTCACCAAAGTACCCTTTGCACAAATTACCTCTTATCAAAAGTACCTTTTATAAAAAGTAAGTTTTACCTTTTGTAAAAAGAACTTGTTACAGAAAGTACCTTTTGGCAAAAGTAGATTTGACAAGTATCTTTCTAATGAAAACTACTTTTTCCCAACAATACCTTTAAAAAAGTACCTTTTACAAAAGTAAGTTTTACCATAAGTACTTTTAAAACAAGTAAATTTTATAAAAAGTACCTTTTACAAAAAGTAAACTTTATAAAAAGTACTTTTTAAAAAATGTACGTTTTATCAAAACTAACTAAATAACAAAAATTTATTTTAAACAAAAGTATCTTTTACAAAAAGTAACTTAAAGGAAAAGTACGTTTAAGAAAAATTGCCTGTATAAAAAAGTTCCCTTTAAAAAAAAGTAATTTTTTTAAGGGCCTCTCACCAAAAGCACTTTTTATAATTTGTACCGTTAACCGAAGGTACCATTTACTACAACTACCTTTTACAATAAGTACATTTCAAAACAAATATGCTTCAAAGCAGTGCTTATTACCAAAAGTACCTTTTAACAAAAAAGATTTAAACTATAGGCACCTTCTACAAAATCTACCTTTTACAAAAAGTACCTTTCAAAGAGTACTTTTTTACTATGACTAGTTTTGACAAAAAGCATTATTTTAAAAAAAGTTGCTTTTACAAAAAATTAAATCTTACCAAAAGTACTTTCTTCAAAAAATATCTTTTACAAGTACATGCCTTGATTATAAAAATTATGATTTTTAGAAAAAGTATATTAAAAAAAAACTACATGTTTTGAAACAAGTACATTTTTCTATAAAAAGTAGATTCTTTTATTAAAATACCTTTTATATAAAAAGTCCTTTTTTTAAATAACTTTTTTTTTTAAAAAGTACCTCTTTTAAATTTATAAAAAGTACCTTTTTTATAAAAACTTCCTTTTTTTAAAGTACCTTTTTTACAAAAAAAAGTACGTTTTTTATAAATAGTACCTTTTTATGAAAAGTAACTTTTTTTTATAAAAAGTACCGTTTCTTACAAAAAAGTACGTTTTTTATAAGGAGTACCTTTTTATAAAAAGTACCTTTTTCATAAAAAATACTTTTTGCTATAAAAAGCAAATTTTTTGTATAAAAATTACCTTTTTATTACCTTGTTAAGTAACTTTTTAAAAAAAAGTTAATTTTTTTACAAATAGTACATTTTTTTATAAAAAGTACCTACTTCAAGAGAGTACGTTTTTTTTATAAAAAAGTACCTTTTTTTATAAAAAGTATCTTTTTATAAAAAGTAAATTTTTTATAAGTACATTTTTTACAAATAGTACCTTTTTTGATCAAAAAAAAGTACCTTTTTATAAAAGTACACTTTTTATTTAAAAAAAAAAAATTTTATAAAAAAAAAGTACATACATGTTTTAAAAACATTACCTTCACATCTTTTTTGTAAAAAAACAGTACTATTTTTCTGAAAAGTACTTTTTTATAAAAATTTCCTTTAAAAATTACCTTTTTCATAATTAGTACATTTTTAAAGCATTTTTTTCTCATAAGTAGTTTTCACAAAATTACCTTTTTTTATAAAATATACCTTTTACAAAAAGTACTTTCAAAAATAGAACCTCTTGGAAAAGTATTTTAAAAAAGTAATAGTAATTTAAAAAAAAAAATTACCTCTTTTCTTTGGACCAAATTCTGGTTTTATGTTTACCAAAACTAAATTATCCGATTTCAAATTTGTAGTGTGGTTTAAAAAAGATCTATGACAACTTTAAATGAAATGCATAATAAAAAAAATACTTCTGATGCCATGTGCTGTTAAACGTTTTTCGATTTTTTTTTGCTGCGGTAGCAGTTAGTTGTTGCATTTTGATACTTTAGCGACCCACATCTGTTGCACTCACTCATGTGCACAAATGCACTTCATTTACACACTCATACTTTTGAAATAAATAACTAATTTCGCATGTAATTTTGCTACCCTCTAGTCAGCCTAGAACCATATGTCTCTATGTCAATACTCTTTCTCCAGCGACAATTCCACTAGTTAAAATGTCGACAACTTTCCTTTTATGCGCGGGTAGAGATACTCTAGAGACAACAGTTCTAGTGTATTTTTGGTGATATTGTCAATGAACGCGTCAATAGATTGCTTTTTTTTTTGTATTATACTGTGCAACAATATTAAATAAATATATGTAGACGAGGGTTACTAAAATCTATTAGTGAATCTTTGGATCAAATATCTCCATATGGTCGTAAAAGAACTACCTTCTCAATAGTGCTAAAGTCTACTGGTAGACTTTTAATGACAACCGTATGTTATATGTCAATAGGCGATTACATTGGCTGGGGTGCGCCTAGTCAGCAGCACTATGGACAATGTCACTAGAAAATCACTATAATTTTACTATTGACATCGAGCGAGGAAATATTGATATTGTAGACTAGAGCCCCTAAAATTTACTAGTGAATCTTTGGTGTCAATGTCTCCATTTTGTCCCAAAAGAACTACTTAGTCTAGTGGTGGATTTTCAATGACAAGCTATGTTAAATGTCAATAGATGATTACATTGGCTGGGGTACACCTGGTCAGTAGTACTTCTGACAATGTCACTAGTAAATCATTACAATTTCACTATTCGCACTTTCTGCAGGGTAGTTATGGCCGTGAATAATAAATATATGATTGTTGTGGTTGGTCTTCTACTACTTGTACTTGTATTTTGTACAAACATTCATGTGCTTTTTTTCTTGCTCACTATCCCATCTCTATTGCAATTGCAATTTAGTTGTGGTAAACAAAAAAATATATATTTTCATTTTAAATTATCATTATGAAAATTTTAAAGAGATATACGAGTATATAAAATATTTTAATTTGCATTTAAACAGCAAGTGTTTAGCAATACGAAAAAAAAACAACTTTAAAAATCTATTATAAATTAATTTATTTATTCTGAAATATTTATAAGTCAAGGTCAAGCTATTAGACAAGTTTATAGCAATTGCTGTAATGGAATGTCTGAGATTATTTTTTATGTATTTTTATTTTTTGTAAAATTCAGGTGATGAAATAGAATTTATAATGAGAATAATCTTAGAATCTTAAAGCCCTTAGAGCTGCTAATAAATGATTAAGTCAAGGTTGAATTGTTTTCACAACAACAGGTGTGGTGGTATGACAAGTTTTATGGTTTTTTTCCCCCTGTACTTAATTATTTATTACGTCATAAGCAATTAAATACTAAATCGGCTTAAAATTTTGTTTTCCTAAAACGATTATAAAAAAAAACTGAAACTCTAAAAACTTTTCATAAAAATACAAAAAAAAAACTTGTATGTTTGATTATTTTTAAATATGAGTATTTATGTCATATAACATCAACTAACTTTCTAGTGTAACCGACAAAAAAAAAGTTGAAAAATTAAAAACATATTTAAGTCGTCAAAAGCAAATCATTTCAGAGATCAAAAACTAAAAAAAAAAATGTGTGTTTTGGAATAATTCTTTTTTTTTTCTTCTAGATTTCTTCACTTCTTTTATGACTATTATATTTTGCTTCAACCGCATTCAACATTTTGGCTTAAATCCAGTCGAAGAAAACAAACTTCTCACAACAGACATATTGTCTAGCAAAAAGCTTAACAATAAAATCTGAACATAATCGTAAAATGAAAAATGAGGAAAATGAAAAAAAAACTATAGAATAAAAAGCAAAAATAAAGTGCAATCAGATAGAAAAATATATAAAAGAGGGGAAAAACATTTTTCAGCTCAAATGGATGCAGAAATTACAGCATTCGGAAAAGTTAATGCAGACAAAGCCAACGGCAAAGAAATTGCAAATCAAATCAAATAAATATTTAAAGGAAATCATAAGGAATAATACAAGTAGGGAGAGCACTAAAGTAGACTTTTACTGTTCGACTATTTTCAGGTAGCTTCTTCTCCTTTTAAATACATTTGAAAAAGGGTCGAGTATTTCGAATTGGAATACGACTTGGGCATTTACATATATCTGCACGAAATCTACAAGATTTCAATTGAAATCTTTATCAAAATCTATATCTTCTACAGCTAATTTTTTTTTTTGAGATTTATCCAGATTTCGTATCCAAAACAAAAACCATTGACTGAATTTTTTTCCTGAACTACAACCAAACAACATCAATCTAGCTAATTCACACGCCTTTTTAAGTAATTTGGTTTATTTTGAACAGAATTCAAAAAAAAAAAGAAGAGGGTATCAGTTCTTCTCTACTTTTTTTGCAGTTACTTGATAACTCGGTTCATATTAGACCGATTGCAAAAATTCTTTTATTATCTGAGAGAGTAAGCTTCCCATAGGTCACATTGTTAAAAAAATTGGGCGAAGACACGCCCACAATTTTTTTTATTTGATTTTATGATATTCTACTTATTAGATTGCTAGCAAACACCTTTGGTTCTTTTAATTACACAATTTGAAAATTGAAAAAATGGGCTGGGTTACGCCCATAAAAATTTATTATAATATTTCAAGCGGTTCTATTTAACCGATTTTTACGAAACTTGCCACACACCTTGAGCAAGGAGAATAGACACAATATATATTTTATTTTAAGTTGCTCTACTTTAGTGATTTTTGCAAAACTTTGCACACACCCTGAGCTCTGAAAAACACACAATCTTGTATTTAAAAAATGGGCGGATCAAATGGTCCATCAAATCTTTGCATTGAATTCGGTTTTTTGCAAAATTATTTAGTGTAATTTAAAAAAAAACCATAGTGGCAGCAGTAAATTACAGGGTTCTTTTTTTCCTTTTATACCTTATTCCGAATGTTACATTTTTTTATCCCCAAAAATCCCCACAGTTTCCCTTAAAAAATCAAATTATTTTAAAAGGAAAATTTGCATAAATTTGTTTATTTATAATTAAATCCAATATAAAATAATCTAAAAAAAACAATAAGAAATAAACAATTATGTATCAAAGTTTATCACTTCAAAAACTTCAAGAGTAAAAATCTTTTTATTTATCAGTTAATGCAATTTTGTTGTGCAGCTTTTGAGAAGTTGGAATTAATTTGTCTTAGCAATTATGAATTATTTTTGTATTTACAATTATATTTGTATTTTTGTATTATATTTTTTGTAAAAAAATATTTTTTTTTAACTCAGAGGGTATAGCTTTCATTTGGAGCTATCTATTGTAAAAAAGTGGGCGGTGCAACGCCCACTAATATTTTTATTTGATTTTATGATATTTTACTTATGCGCTTGCTACAAAACTTACCCAACACATTGGGCTCTCGTAACGGCACAATCTCGATGTTGAAAAAATGGGCGGAGCCACGCCTTTTAACTTTTAATATAATATTTCACGTGCTCGTACTTAACCAAGTTTTACGAAACTTGACACATACCTTGAGCTCTTAAAAAGACACAATCTTGCATTCAAAAAAGTAGGCGGGGCCACACCCAATAAAACTTAATATTATATTTTTGTATTTGGCCTGTTTTTACGAAACTTGGCACACACCGTGACCTCAAAAAAGGCACAATCTTTCATTCAAAAAAGTGGGCAGGGCCACGCCTATTAAATTTTAATATTATTTTTTACGTCTTCCCCCCCCCCCTAAAAAACCCCTGGTAATTTTCCCTACAATTTGTAGTCTAAATCACAGAAGCAAAAATTCCCTATTAGGGAACAGATCCCCGAAGAACGCAGAGCTCTGTTAAGTTTTACTACATTTTAAGTAGATTTCCAGAAAATCTAGTGACAAAGTAAATTTTGTTTCATATGGGAAATCCACTAGATTTTGCTCAAAATTTCGAAATTTAAATTTAAAAAAAAAACAATATGTTAAAGTGTAATGCAAGCAAGCGACTTGTCTAGAAAAAATTTATGAAAAACACTTAATTTTTTTAGTGATTCCTATAAAAAAAAATTAGACAAGTCGCTTGCTTGCCTTGTGGAAACTACACATAATTCTCAATAATTTTTTTGGGAGTTTTTACATAAAAGCTTAAAGCTTTCTCATGCTTTTTAATTGAAGTTTACTAAAAGTTTACTTGAAGTTGTCTAAAATATATCTAAGTAACATTAAAACGCAACAATTATAAATCCTTGATAACAAAATTTTGCTTTTGCTTTAAAAAATTCCCACTTTAGAATGGACAAAAAGACAAACAACTCAAAAAAATGTAGTAAAACATTAATTGTAATTGTAAAATTCTCAGAATGTCTTGTAAATTCTCCAATGTATTTTAAGTACATAAATTTGCAGACATTTAATTTGGAATATTTTAAGAATTTGAAAAGCAAATACTAAATACAATTCTTTAAATTAAGTTTATTTTATATTTATTTTATAAACAAAAGCTGCTGTTTACACCTTTATATAGACTTTTTCGTTTAAAAATTTATTTATTTTGCCATTTAATACATTTTAGATTTTATATTTGAAATTTGAAACAACAATGACAACACAACTTTGCTATTGACCGCATTTTGTTCAGATTTCGTTTCAATGTTCTACAACAACAACAACAGCAACGCGCAAGAGTGTCAAGATTAGTAATAATTTTCGAAGGACGTTTGTTAAACTTGAGTTTGTAATTTTTATTTATTTTTTTTTTAATTTTTTTTTCTGTTTGACTGTGACACTGATTTCGAATCTGGCCGTAAATCTCAATGATTGTGAAACGAAAATACTTTTTGACGTCACATGATACTTATGGAGTTAAGAGAGTTGGTTGTTCTATTGAATTAAATAAACAAAATCTAATACGAAATATGTATTGACGATTGCTGTGTATGGCAGGCAGGCAGGCAGGCAGGCAGGCAGACTGACTAACTTGGCTGTCTGTCCAGCTGTCTTTGCGGCTTTCGGTCTGTGTGCCTGTCTTTTAGCTGTTCCTTTTCGTTTGCTTTTTTTTTAACAAATAATTAATTATTTAATTAAATCTCACAGCATAATGAAGACGCTGTTTAAGCACTCACTCACTCCTTATTTAAACAGCAATTAAATTATATATTTTTTTTTGTTTACTTTTTTTTAACTTGTTTACTATTAAGCTTTATTTTGCGATGGCATCATGATAATAGGCCAAAAACGAAAACCTGTTTATTTTTTTTTTACACTTGAGGCCTGTTTTTCAATACGTTTCAAAATATTTTTAAATATATATACAATTATACGACTAGAATTTTAGCTCATTAATTCATTTTATTTTAAGGCTAATAAGAACAAATGAAATCATTAAGAGAAAATTACTGAAATTTTTATGCTTTAGCTGAAATGAACGCTTATGAATAATAATGAAAAATATCAGATTAAAATCTGCTGAAAAGCTACTTTTGCCTTATGCTAAGCTATTAACAAATATTTTTGTTTTTTTGGCAATTGAAGGCAAAAGCTGACAATCAGGTTCTTATTAAAAATAATTTTAAAGTTTTCATTACACACAAATACGATAATTTAGTTGGTTTTCTAAAAGTTTAATAATAGATAAATTGAGGATTTGAATCCCATCAGCAGCTCTGGCCTTTCCTTATTTAAAGTAATTCACAACTTGTTGTCTGAGTTGTATGTTGCACCAATAATGTTGTGGGGGATAATGTTGTTATCAACATTGTTTCTAAGCAAATGCTTATATAGAAAATATCAGCAAATTAGACCGCGAAAACATTTGGAAGGAAGGGAAACATTTACGGAGTGTCCCAAGATGTCACCATAAATCGTTCGATCGATTGAAAACAACAAAACATTTTCAAATGTTATTGTTGTTTGCAATATAAGTTGTCGGTCGAACGTTTGCAGGTGACATCGTGGGACAGGCCTTTAGTTTGGTAGCAATTTATGGGTGGGGAAGAGAGAATGATTTTTTAGGCCCGAACATCAATCGGTTTCTTATACGAATGAATACACACACGCTAATGCATTAGTCTCGGTGTTCTCTCAGTGGTTAGCCCTGAAATATGCTTGCTTTTATCCAATAATATTGGAATATCGCCGCCAACATTTTCGTCTGTGTGACCGCGAAGGAAACAACAAAAGAGAATTCCAGATGTTTTCCTTCCAAATGTTCGCCCGTCTAAACTAGGACCTAAGCGCAACGATTGCTTTAAAATAAATGGAAATTAATTACTATTCATCATTTTCAGTTTATACAATAAAATTTTTCTTATAGCAAGTCTGGATTGGTGGTTGAAAGGCGAAAGAGCAATAGAATGTGGTTTACATATTCGTACAATTGAAATTCATTTTCATTCATTTTAATATCTTGTTCATTGTTTCAATTTTGCAAAAAAAAAAAACATGTAGGACACACTTACATACAACTCAGTTAGTGCAACCTGTCAGTCCAAAAGTCATGGGTTCGATTCCCGCCATATACCCGCATACAAGCTAATCTTTTCGCGGGTTGTGTTTGTTTAAAAGAAATAAAAATAAGCACCAGCTAGAAATCAAAACTTAAAAAGCGTTTAAAGGTAAACTTCACATTTCACTATATTTTTGTAAGATCCCACAAAGAAAAAATTTTAGTGGGGCATTTTCATTCTCTAACTCTACTTCCTATAGTTCTGTTTTACCGCCTTCACAAAAGAGACCAAAATTCGCTAATTTTTCTTCCTATGGGATTATTTTGTACTTTTCAAAAAAGTGGGCAAAAGTTACCCTCAAACGTTTATATAACTTGATTAGCTATACCAGCAGCGTTGCCCACTTTTAATTAGTTTTTGACTAATTATTTATAAGAGTAAAGGTACGGCCACACTTGTCAAACATTTACCCAAAAAAGCGTAACCAACAAGCACTTATGAAAAAAGTTTTGATCCAGACACTTGTTTATCATATTAAACAGTTTCGAACACAACTAATGGACAATGTCATAGAATTCAACAATATTGGCTACTCTTTAACTTGACAAGCTTTTGCCTGAATCGAAAGATTTTTCATTAGCATTTAGTGGTTACGCTTTTTTTTGCGCAAATGTTTGACAAGTGTGACCGTAGCTTAAAGGTAATAAATTCAGTAAAATGCGAATTTGACTCGCACACTAATTGTTTCATACGGACACTTACGGCCTGTTCTACGATGTCACCAGAAGTTGTTCGATCGAAAACTTGTATGGAAAACAACAAGAATTTTTCTAATGTTATTGTTGTTTGCAATACAAGTTGTCGATCGAACGATTTTTGGTTACATCGTCGTGGGACAGGCCGTTAGTTTTGGCGCTTGTTTCTTTTTCGCGATTTTTTAAGTTTTGACGTTTTTTTTTCGTTTTCCCGTTTTGGTAATTTTTTCGGTTTTTGGCGATTTTTTCATTTGTTTACAATACATATTTTTAGTTTTAGCGATTTTGTTTAGTTTTTGACGTTTTTTCGTTTTGGCAATTTTTTCGGGTTTTGGCAATTTTTTCGGTTTATGGCGATTTTTTTTTATTTATTTACAATATATATTTTTAATATTAGCGATTTTTTTAGTTTTGGCGTTTTTTCGCTTTGGCGATTTTTTTATATTTTTGGCGCTTTTTTTATTTATTTGCAATTTGGTTTTTTTTTTTAGTTTTTTGGTGACCTTTTAATTTTGATGATTTTTGCGAATAATTTAATTTTTTTTTGATATTTTGCATTTGAGCGTTTTTTTTTATTTTGGCGAATTTTCGTTCCGGAATTTTTTTAATTATGGGATTTTTTAAATTACGCGTTTTACATATTCTGTGAACATTTTAGGTCCGTAGCTCTTACGGTTCTCGAGAAAACAGTCTGTGATAGACAAAAGATGACAGACAGACGGGCGGACGGATATCGTAGAGAAAACAATAGGGTTCCTTTTTACCTTTGGTGTAAACAACCCCCAAAAAAATGGAAAACCCTATTTATGGCAAAAAACCCTGAAATTGAAAAAATCGTCAAAATGGTGAAAAATTTTGAAAACTGGGAATCCTGTATGGCATTAAGATTAAAAGCATGTGTGTCTACCTCTCTATGTTTTAAATTTCACCAAAATCGCTTAGATAGATTCGGAGAGGCAGAAACTGCCCCTTATCCCCCTCTTGGTCCTATTTTTTTAAATATATATCCTATGTGTTCTTTTAGATGCAGATGTATCTTTCCTTTGAAATTCATAATCATCTGTTGGATAGTATCGCAGGGCGAATATTCCCCCTGGTCTCCTCTTGGTCCTACTTTTAAAAAATATATAGCTTATTTGTTTTTGTTAGATGTAGTTCCATCTTTGTTTTAAATTTAGTCAAAACCGATTAGATAGTTTTGGAGAGTCAGGAATTGCTCCTCCCTCCTCTTGATCCAAATTTTCAAGAATATATATCATATGTAATCTTTTACATGCAGATGTATCTATCCTTTGAATTTCATAAATATGTGTTGGATAGTCTCGCAATCCAAATATTGCCCACTACTCTCTTCTTGGTTCTAGTTTTTAAAAAATACATATGTAGTTTAGGTGTTTTTGTTTTAAAAAGGTGAAAGATATTAGTGTGCTTAAAAGCTACTAGGGCATAAATCTAATTTAATTTGATATAAACAAAAATAAAAAACAACCTCAACAATTAATTACTGAAACAACTGAGAAATAAAATCATCTAAAACTCAAAAGAAAACATCCATCAGGCAACATAAAGATACACACTGGATATTTCAGTATATTTAAGCAAAATAGATTTAAGAATACTCCTAAAGCAGCAGCTGCACTAAAGCAGACAAGAAGGCATTAAGCAGCATAAATTAAATAATGAAGGCAAAATGAATGAATGAAAAAGAAAAGCCGAAATAGCATATCTAATGCCTTGGTGCACAATTAAACTGCAATAAACCATAAATATCACGAGCTTGGGCTATAAAACCGAAAACACGTTTAGCATACTAAATACTATAAACCAACACACACATACATATGCATGCACAAACATAAAATGATACACACAGAAATACACAACACACACACACACACACACACACACACACTGATACAAGCGAACTTAAATATTGAAACTTCATATCCAGCATCAAATAAGAGCAGCAAGCAAAGGAAAGCACTTACAAACACACACACACACACACACACACATACAGATAGGCAAACTGACATAAACACACACACACACACACACAAATATTCCCTCATGCACATACAAATAACGAACAATAACAACAACTGCATACAACCAGAGCAATAATAAACAGCAGTATTTGAGGAACAGGAACTAGTTACCAGAAGTAGTTAGTTATTGTTGCTGCTTCTGCTTCTGCTGTTGCTGTTGCTGTTGCTTCCCATATTGTTGCTGAGAATTTTAAACAACATGAAAAATATAACAATTGGAAACATTAACGGAAATGACTGAAAAGAGATGAGATGATGATGATGCACTACATGGCGTATAAGAATGCTTTGTCGTTGTTGCTTTTTAAATAACGATTTTCTTTTTTTTTTTCTTTTCAAGCTTTGTAATTGAGCAGTAGTTTTATAGGAAAATTCACAAAAATGTTTAATAACCATATGGTTGCCATTTCAGAAAACATTAAAAAAAAAGAAAGCAAATACATAATCATGCCACAGAAGAACAAAATTAAAAGGAAAAATGTAAACAACAAACTTATCGCTCAAACTAAAAATATTGTGGCATCTATGTCAGTACAATTTTTGCACTTAAAAATATAAATAAGGAAGAAAATTTTAAAATACTTTTAAAAACTCCCTGCTTTCCTTTTTATAATACGGCAATTACCCTCATATGAAAAAAGTTAACGTGTGGAAATTTTGTTTTAATTAATTATTAATTTAGTTTTTTTTAATTTTGGTAATTTTTTCGATTTGGCGATTTTTTTGTTGCAATTTTTTATTATTAACGCTTTTTTAGTTTTGTTGTTTTTTCGTTTTTGATTTTTTTTTTAGTTTTTTGGCGATATTTTTTACAATATATATATTTAGTGATTTTTTTTTTTTGTTTTGGAGTTTTTTTTTGGTTTTGGAAATTATTTTCGGATTTTAGCGATTTTTTGTTTTTTACAATGCATATTTTTATTTTCAGCGATTTTTGTAATTTTTGGCAAGTTTTTTCGTTTTTGGGGATTTTTTCGGTTTGCGAAAATGTTTTTAGTATTTGTGGCGGTTTTTTCATTTTGGAGTTTTTTTTTAGTTTTTGGCAATATTTTTATGCTTTTACAATACATATTTTTAGTTTTAGCGATTTTTTTAGTTTTGGCATTTTTTTCGTTTCAGCGATTTTTTCGGTTTCTGGCGTTTTTTTTTAATGCATATTTTTTATTTTGTCCCTTGTTTTTTATGATTTCTACGGCTCCTAGGTATTTTTTCTTTGCTTTCTTAAAATACGTATTTTTAGTTTTAGTGATTTTTTTTTTAACTTTGGCACTTTTTTGGTTTTGCCAATTTTTTCAGTTTTGGCGTTTTTTTTCTGTTTTTACAACACATATGTATGTATTTTTAGTTTTAGCGATTTTTTTTAGTTTTGTTTTTTTTTTTTCATTTTGGTGATTGTTTCGGTTTTTGGGGTTTTTTGTTGTTGTTTTTTTAAAATAAATATTTTTATTTTTAACGATTTTTTTAATTTGGCAATTTTTTAGTTTTGGCAATTTTTCTCGGTTTTTAGCGATTTTTTTTCACTATGGTGATTTTTTAGTTTCGGTTTTTTTCGTTTTGTTAATTTTTTTTCGTTTTTTTAAGTTTTTTTGTTTTTCTGCAACACATATTTTAAATTTTAGCGTTTTTTTTTCATTTTGAAATTTTTTTTTGGTTTGGTAATTTTATTCGGCTTTTGGTGATTTTTTTTTGTTTGACGTTTTTTTAGCTTTGTAGTTTTTTTTTTTTTTTTTTTTTTTTTGTTTTGGCAATTTTTCCGTTTTTGGCGATTTTTTTACAATATATATATTTTTAATTTTAGCAATTTTTTATCGGTTATTTTAGTTTTTTTGTGACCTTTTTAACTCAAGATGATTTTTTTGAATTTTAGCGATTTATTTTATTTTTGGTGATATTTTTACATTTAAGCGCTTTTCACTTTTGGTGTACGGAACCCTTAAAAGCCATATATAATATTCTTATCTCTCCCATAGCAAGAAAACTTGATAGTATGAACCAGTTCTTATAATTGAATTTCAAATACATTTTTGGAGAACGTAAATCATTATTTATGAAAAATTAAAAATTATTTATTTAAGAATTTTTGATATTAAATGAATCGGTTTTATACGTGTACCTTTCAATTTAAATAAATGTAAGTATTTGAAGCACAAACAATTCAAAACTCACCTTCAATTTTAAAAAGCCGCCTGCAGTATTTTAAATATATATTTTTTTATTCAAAGAGCTGTAAAGAAAAAAAAATATTAAATGATTTAATTATGAAAATGTAAACTATGCATATTTAAAATGTTCAGTTTTTCTTTAACAAAATTTTTTACAATTTATGTTTCATTTTAAGCCACTGTGTGTCTTCAAAAATGAACCAAACGCCATAAGAAAAAGTTTTCAGTAAAACATTGCTGAAGTTATAATGCGTCCATTTAAACTAACAAACATTTCACAATCGTACAAAAGACATTAATTAAGAAAGATATACTTTTACGCAGTTGTTGCATAAATACGAGTATTTCAAATATTTATACTTTCAAGACACCACCTTCAAACCAACAAATGCATAAAGAGTCAGTCACAGTCTCAGCTCCTGCCATCCACTTTTTATGCATTAAGGTGTAAAAATCAAATAGTGTTCTGAAATATAAATATTTATTTTATTTTATTTTTTCCTTAGGATACGTACAAGTTACTTGTGGTGGCCACATTTATAAAGATTTATTACGCAAATTATATGTAAGTGACGCCAGCATACGAATTTTATTGCCAACGCACGTACCAGGAATTTATAATATTTATTTGTATTCGTAAAACAAACAGCTAACAAAAATAGTAACAATCGCAAAACAAACTGATAAACCAGGAAAAGAAAATAGCAACAAAAACAGGAAAAGAAAAATCATGGAACAAATACAAAAAACGTACACTTGCACAAAACAAAACAATATGATGTTAAGGGAAATAGAAAAAAGTTTCGTGTGCGTGTGTAAGTAAATGAAAAGAATCCCAATCCCAATGTTCTTTTTTTTATTCCAAATGCAGGAGAGTGTGAGAGTAGCGTTGGACAAAAGGGAATTTAAATAACAATTACACAATAAAACCGATTTTACAAAACTATTTACTTGAATATAAATTCAACACTTAGAGAAGCTGCTGCAATGCCAACATACAAATTTGAAAAGCATAGAATAAATTGAAAGAAAGAACAAGAAATTTATGCTCTCTATAGCTAAAATAAAATAATATGCTAAATATGCATATTGTTAGAAGAATATATAATAATCCTGGCCACTTTTACCAACAAATAATAACAAACAACGCTAACTAACAACAAGTTATTAAAACACACAAAAGACGAGCAACGAAAATACAAAGCACAACACAACAATTACAATATGCAAAACCATCAAAAAAAAAAAAAAATTCATAATTTACGAGGATAAAAAAAAAGTCCTTTAAAATTTTTTTTGGGCAATGGAAAAAGTTTTTGTTATAAAATCGTAAGATAATTTAAGATTAAATACAGATATTTTAATTTTTATTTTCCTTTTTTCGAAACGTTTGTTGCACAGTTTTTTTTTCTAAAAAGTATTATTATTATTTTTACCAAGCACGAATTTAAAGTTAGTTTTACTTTTCTAAAAAGATTTTTCACATTCACCGGTTACAGCGACGCTGCTGATAAGCGCATAAGGATAACTAAGGAATACACAAAGGATATAGTAAATACATACATACATGCTGCACTAACGAGGCCACACAAAAAAAACAAGAAAACAATACACTTCATATATGCTCAGCAATACAAGTGCACAACAACAGCAGCAAAAACTGTTTAAATACAAAAACAATAGTAACAATTGTCTAAATTGTAACGTTTAAAGTTTTATAAGTATGTAAACCAACAATGCGATCAACAAAGCACAGAACTCATGCAAGTACTTTTATATTTATTTTTTTTTGCACAATATAAATTGAGCAAAGGATACACCAACCCACATACATTAAATCGAGTTTAAGGCAAAAAACAAATCAGCTTTAAATAAACATAAACTCAAGTATAATACGATGTAAGCAGAGTTCCCAATTTGATCATTTTTGTTGTTAGAAATTCTAATTGTGAAACTTGGGCAAGGCAACACTGATTGCTATAAAAATACGTTAATACCCCTTCTTTTCACCCCTTAAGTAGAAAAATACTTGACTTTTTACAACGCTGGGAAATAATTTATAGACCAAACTTTTTAAACACACACACACACACACATACACACGCATACGAATATGTTTACATTTTTTATTATAATTTTTAACCAAAGAAACAACCGGATCGATCAACCCTTTAAATTCTTTTTTGTCTTTTAGAGCGGCAGCAATAAAAAAATAGAGAAGTTGCAACAATAATAAAAAAACAAACATTCAACAATGGAAAGCATTTATCAATTCGTTGTTGTTGTTGTTGTTGTTGTGTTCTTTTGCCATTTGTTTATTTCATTTAAATACAACTATAAAACCATAAAAATATAATAAAAGAAGTGGTTTATTTGCTTTAAATAACAAGTTTGTAAGAACAATAAAATAAACTGCAAAAAGTTATAAATTAGTAAAAAAAAACACACATGAATGATTTTATTAGTAAATAAAATAAAGAGAAATTTCTTTTTGTTACGTAATGTATAATAATAAAGGGTGTTTTTTATTGAGGTATAGAACTTTAAGTTGGCATCACTTTCTTAACTGGCGGCCATTTTGTCAGCTGTCAAGTGATTAATATTTAGTTTGGTTTGCCATTTCATCATGAACAGGTTGACAAAAGAACAACGCTTGCAAATCGTGCAAATTTATTTCGAAAATAATGGTTCAGTTCGCGAAGTTTACCGCAAGCTCCGTCCATTTTATGGTCGACATAATCGTCCATCAGAGCAATTAATTCGGTTAACCATGGATCGTTTTCGCACTACGTTTACTCTATGTGATAATACGCATCCGCAGAGACGTCGAACAGTGCGCACCGAAGAAACAATTGCCGCTGTAGAGCAAAGTGTTGAAGAGGACCCGAATGAATCGATTCGCCACCGTGCACAGCAATTGGAGCCGACTAACCGACTATTTTGTTCCCGAATTGGATAGCATGAATGTGGATGAGTTGTGGTTCCAACAAGACGGCGCTACATGCCACACAGCGCACGCCACAATCGATTTATTGAAGGAAACATTCGATGAGCGCATAATTTCGCGGAATGGACCTGTCAATTGGCCACCAAGATCGTGTGATTTGACACCATTGGATTATTTTCTTTGGGGATATGTGAAGTCGCTCGTCTACGCCAACAAACCAGAAACGTTAGGGGACTTGGAAGCCAACATTCGTGGCGTTATTGCCAACATACGGCCCCATATGCTCGAAAAAGTGGTTGAAAATTGAACCTGTAGAATTGGCTTTATTCGAGCCAGCCGCGGCGGCCACATGCCCGAAATCATATTTAAACATTAATGGCATAAAATTATCCTTCCAATTAAGCCAAATTGATGGACATTAAAACGATTTTCTTGTGTTTTATTTCAATTCGAAGTTCTATACCTCTTAAAAAACACCCTATATATACATATGAAAATGCTTTATTACACATTTTTGAAAGTCATATATCTCAAAAACTGTATTGTTTCTGAATACAATCTATATAGTTCTGAACTATTTGAAGCCTTGGCTTTCGACCCCAATTGCCCGTATAACCCCACCATTTCGATTTTGGCCGAAATTTCGACCGCCAAAATAAGTTTCAATATTTACATTAATATTTTTGTTTGAAAATGTTATAAAATATCTGCCCTGTTAAGTTAACAGTGTACAAGTGAGAGATTTTTTCTTATTTCACAGTGTCTGAGCGAGATATATGTAAAGTAACACAGGGATGCTAAAAACGAAGCTAACTGACGGAGCTAACTTCACACACATCAGAGAAATAGCAATGTTGTTGTGTTGAACAGGAAATTAAAGAAATGTTTTTTTTTTGTTGTTTATTTTGATGAAAAAAAAACTACAACATTTGTTAAACATTCGCTGTTTATTAGAGTACACAATACAAAGTATTAGGTAGTTTCTAAAGGTATGTACTACGCCCTCGCTTTGTACAACAATTTAGGAGCCAGGTTGGCTGGGTCCTAATTTAATGCCCTTACTCAAGCAAAACCTACAAAAATACTATTATACATACATACATCTTGTTAGCTGAAATGCAAAAGCTCTTAACTACACTTTTCTGATTTTTAAAGGAGAAGAGACTTATTAAAGTTTTTTTTTTTTTTAATTTTTAATTCGGCTGATTTTTATGCTAAAGGTTTGGCAATTTGTAGTGACATGTGTTTCGATGAAATACTCAATAATTAATTAAAAATTCCATTTTAAATTTTTTGTTAGTTACGTGGTTTTGCATTTCAGCTGACGATGTATCTGATGGAAATTTTTTTATTTTAAATTATTTTTTTTTGCATTATAACTATGTCGCACTGAATAGTTATACATACCTTAAAATTTAAATGGTTGTTGAGGAGGGCCATGTGTTGTGAAGTCTGTAGCTGAACCAGGAACGGAGTGAAAATAAAGAAAAAATATTGAAATTTTGTTTCTGCTCTTAAAATACATTATGAACCTATTTCACGCATATTCCTTCGGAATTAATTTCCTACGTAAAATAATTTTATCGAGAAAAAATTCCCCCCAATTTCTTTGGAACTAAAATTATTTATAAGTGCCATCACCGCATTTCAAAGTCAGCTGTTTAGCTTGTTGACATTTTGTGTTCTCCTTTTTTTGCGTGCAAACATAAGCAAAATTATGGGTATTCATCAAATTTAAAAAAAAATATTAAAAAAAGTTACAAGTAATTCATTTGCAAATTATTTCAGTGTTTCGAAATACAAGCACTATGAAATACTATTTAATTTATATAAATTTTATTTTAATGAAGTTTGTATTGATTATATTTTTATGTAAACTGCCTTCTGTTTTGGAAGAAGCTCAACTGGGTACATAATGTGTATATATTTTCAGTAGCATATACTAAAAGATAAACCCAGAGCTTTCAGTGTTCATGGTCAGTAAAGTGTTCCAAAATTAGTAAAGAGAATAAAATTAATATAGCTTCAATGAGTTCCTTGAACAAATTTATAGTCTCAATATCGCTTACTAATCACTTTAAGTAATTTTTTGTGATGTTTTAAATACTGTAAGTTAATAAATAATTTGTTGTTTTTTATAATTGTTAAACCCAACTTAAAATTAATCAATGTCAAGCAAAAATTGTACGCTTGTAAACAAATTTTTAAGCGCTTTAATTTAATTATTTTAAGTTCTATTATATCATTATTGAATGAATCTAACTAAGGTCTAAGTCAAAACAGACAATTTAATTGAAAACGAAATTAAAATTTCATTTATTTTTTTTAATGTAAAACTTATCACGTTTTCAAAAAACATGTTGCTGCTACAACTCAATAAACCCACTCAGTTGTCAATTAGAAGACTTGGAAAATCCCCTTAATTAATTTTTTGTTTGTTAATTTTTTTTTTAAGTTTGTGCTTATGTATTTAAACAGGTACAAGTACAAGTTTAATTTTTATATTATTTTTTACTTCGCTTAACAATTACATATTCTTCATACTATTTTTAAACTAGTAAATAAATCTCAATTATAATACGAAACACACAATAACGAATAAAAGCCATGCAAATGTGTATAAATGCATTTTAGACTACAAGAAGTAAGTAAATAAACTTGAGAAAAGCTTAATAAATACGAAATAAAATGTTGTTTAAGTAGACAAGGCACAAACTACAGTTTGTCAAGCTAATGATTGCACAATGCACAAAAAGTGTAATATGTTGTAAAAAGAAAAAATAATTGGACACAAAACGCTATTTTTTAAAAAATTATTTTTTATTCGGGAAAAAATTTCTTGACAAACTGTACTATGGTCGTAAATAAACAAGAGAGCTGAAGTTAAAAAAAATTAACTACAAGATACAACTACAAGTGAAGAAAAATAAATTAAATGGAGGAAAGAAACTGAATAAGAGACAAAACTAATAAGAATAAGATCTAAGGAAAATATTTATTTATAAGGGGCTTTTGTTAAACTATTAAACCTTAGATTTTTATTAAAGCAAATAAAAGCAACAATATTATACAATTAAACAAAAAAATGTATGAATAAAAAAACATCTGTTATAAGACTCAAATAGTTAAACAAAAAACTAAGTAGCTAAAGCTGGCCCATTTACACCTGCGTTCGAAATATATACGTGCCAAGCCAACAAGCATTCAAAGTCAATGTGACATTTAAATGCAGGGAATTTGAAAATGATAATGAAAACGTGTAAGTGTTGGCCATGACTAATTGTAAGCAGCGTGAAGTCAAGTAATATAAAAGGCCAGTGAGGTATTTACTAAAGGGTTGCATTTGTATACTCGTTTGTATAGCCAAAACAAATATACCATGGTATGTACCATATAATTGTAGTGTGAGCGACAGAACTAGTATAAGAGTTATTGTGTGTGCGTGCTTTTCCAAATTAAAATACAATTGAAAACAAATAACAATTGCTTATTGTATTGCTGCTGAGCAACTGTTTGATCTGTTTTTGCTCAAAAATACATATATATGAAAAAAACCACGGCTGAAACAAATACATGATGTGCAGATGTATGTGCGGGCGTTCGTTATGTTATTTTGTGGCGCAGCCAAAGTATAGAGAGAGAAAGAGATAATTTTGCTCTGAGAGTAATTACAAATGCATGTGTTTCATGTATATGTATCATTTACTTACATATGTATGTGCAATTTTGCTTTCATTCATTCATTCATCAGCCAATTACATTTTTTCCAAACACATCATAAGGCACTTATGGTAAAAGCAGTTTTATGTATCTTATTTGCCTTAGAAAAACAAACAAAATAAATGTGTTGTTTTCATTTGCTCATTGTCCAACCATACAATAATTGCTTAAAAAATCAACATTTACAACTAGTAACAGAAAACGATAAATAACATATTTGTTTCATAACAGAACCAAAAAACACGCAAAACTAGTGCAAACAGATGTATCTGTGCAATGCTATAGTATGTACGAGTTTATACGAGGGGAACTTAATAAGTCTTTGAAAAGTTATATGAGCAGAGTTAAATTTTTCTATAAAATGGATTTTTTTTTTAGAAATTTATACTTGTTCTAGAGGATTAGTAAGATTTTTTTTTAGAAATATCCATTAATCAGTTTTTTTAATAAACAGGGGTTTTTTAACACAACTTGAATACTGAAAAAAATCGGTGGTTTTGGTAATAACAGCATAAGTCAGTTTTTAAAAATTGAGTTTTTCATGTCAAATCTAGGAGGAACAAAAAAGTAACAAGCAGTAGTTAAAAAAATCATCCTAAACGGTCGTTTGAAAAGAAAAAATCATAAGAGAAACCTAAATATGATTTTAAAATAGCTGTCGAATATATTTCGCCGACTTTTTATTTTTTTCGTATTTACAAAATGGCGTCTATTGGTCTATTTAACTACCGTCATATCATTAGTGACACTCCCAGGTTTAACACAAATCGACTGATGTAAGAATAATCAAAATCGGGTAAAAAGATAATCATTAAACATTTTATATGTATATGGGCAATTCCATGCAAAATGACCCTACACAGGAAAAAATGTTTTTTTTTTTTAAGAGAAGTAACACTGAGGCAATAAATTCATACTACTATTACTAGTTGTTACTTTCTTTAGGAAAGGGATAGTATAAAGAAGATAGGTGATGAAGGAAGAGATAGAGGAAAGCTTCATTCTTTTACAACTCTGCACATTTTTAATAATGCTGTGTTGCAGCGCTTCTGGTGTTAATGAAGTGTGGTAAATTTTTTAAGCTGTATTTCTCAGAAATGGTTCAACTAATGTATTAAAAGAGAATGAAAATTATGGACATATTAAAAAAAATACAAATGTTGGTATTTTGATCAATTTGAAAACGCTTTGAAATCAGCAGCAATGCAAAAAGGCGTAACTAACAAAAATATAATTTTACAGAAGAAGCAAAAACTAAAAAAAGTCCCTTTGTTTTTTGTTAATAAAAGCGTCATGTTTGATCGCAGAAATGTAAAATTTTGTCAAGACTAACCCCTTATTCAAAAAAATATTTTACTTGAGCTTTAAAGTTCGTAGTAAATAGTTACCAAGCACTTTAAGGCCAACATTGCTTTGTTAAGAAATTGTATTCAAAAGACAAATTTATTTATTTTGTGATTTAATAATAAATTCTGGTAACACCACCGTGTTCAACAACCATTTCACTGCTTATGATGTACAACATCGAATACAATTTGATTCGAGTATTCAAATAATTTTTTATTTTATTAAATACATTTTTATTATCTTGAAGTTAAGCAACCTAATTTATAAAATATAAGCTTCTGACATGGAAGCAAAACAGATTAACATTTTTATGAAGTAAAAGTAAAAAATATGATGAACATAGAAAAATTATGTAAATTTATTTTATTCGAACGAAATGAGTATTTGAATATCCACCTTTTTTCGATTCGTTTTGTTTGAATGTACATCACTAAAACATTTTTGTATAATTGTTTATTTTAATATTTTTTATGAATTTTGCTATGTATTTCGAATCAGTTGGATAATTTAGTGATATTTTCCATCACATGACAGAAATAATAAATTTAAGATAAGAGCTAGCACTTTTAGCTTCATTTTCAGATGTAACATGAATCAATATGTGCTATATTAACAAAAATATTTGAGGTACAAAATACACATTTTGGAAATATCAACTTAAAGTACTCTTAACAAACGTACTTAGGTGCCTACTTTAGAATTTTGATATAATATTTTTTTTTGAATACAACTTTACTTAACATTGCTTTTCAAAGCTTTGTTAAGTTTTTTTTTGAATACGACCCATATTGTTTAATGGCATTCATAATAATCGAATAAAAAAATTTGATTTTGAAGTTTTTGTTAGTTACGCCTTTTAGCATTTAAGCTAACAATATACTGAACACTCTGCTAAAGTGATGATGAAGGGTGGTGCTATACCGCACCTCCACTCGGAGACCCAATTGGGTCCATTGTGATTTATTTTATTTAACACGTGACGAATTTAAAAAATATGTTTGTTGTTGTTTAAGCACATCTAGATGCATTTCGTTGCTGCTCAAGCAACACATTAGTAGTTTTTAAACACAATTCAAAGAAATTTTAGAGTGCGACTTTGACTTGCACACGATGGGTTACGTACGGACACTACATATGTACATACATACATAAATACATACATACATACATACATAAATACATACATACATACATATATATATATTTATGAAGCGTTTTTTGGTGGTCGAAATTTCGGCCAAAATCGAAAATTTAGAAAAATCAAAAAACGCAAATGTTAAAGGTTTTGAAATCTGGATATTATAAAAGGGCACAAAAGACATAAATTCCAAAAACATTTAGCCGCCCAGGTATGTTCGTTCTCCTGAAATTCGTCCTTTAGTGAAAATCGAAATTTGAAAATTTAGAAAAATCAAATTTTTTTTATGAAAAACGCAAATGTTAAAGGTTTTGAAATCTGGATATTATAAAAGGGCACAAAAGAAATAAATTTCAAAAAAATTTAGCCGCCCAGGTATGTTCGTTCTCTAGGAATTCAAAAATTTCCATAAAAAAATTAATTTATTTAATAGTTAAAAATTTATAGTTTCTTTTAGTTTTTTTATTACTTTTTTTTGTTTTTATATAGAAAAATATAATAATCTGCATGTTTCGATTTTTTTTAGCTAATTTTGTTGAAAAATATGGCCAGGATTCCATTTTGAGTATGTACTTCCAAAATTTTCATGTCTAACAGGTCTCTGTTATCAGGTTAACATAGCTCTGTTAATGCAATTGGTTTGTGTCTTGGGTTTAAATTTCGAAATTTATCTTCACACACGTTAATTTTAATGGTTTTGATTATAGGTTTGCGTCTTAAGCGAGCAATTTGAAAATTATTTATTTTGTTTATTTATTTTTTTTTACTAAAGAATGAAAAGCAATAGATGTTTGTATTGTATAGAATGGGCACTACTATGACAGTATTGAAATGCCTTTAAAAACATTGTACTTACTCATACTTCCCTACATTCAATGACGGAAATAAGCATTGATAAAAGAATTGTTAGAGCTATTATGTAAATCAAAATTAAAGCAATGGGTGTTTCTTTTAAGTATGTATATTTTTTTGTTACGAAACAATTTTTTTTTTAATACACCCAACTATGCTTTGGCAAGTATGCACGCACTTATTACAGGCGATATTTTGGAAAAAATTATTTTTAACTGAGCGCGTAATTTATTTTTATACAGAATTTTGTAGAACGTAATTAACGCTTTTAAGAATGGTATGATTTAAAGTTTTATGGAATAAATTATAAGAATAAAATGCTGTTTAAAATAAATACATAATTATAATTCTTACACGGGCTGGGCAAATATTGGTTTCTTTTATAATAAAAGCACTAATTAAATATAAATAAAATATGAACTTTATAAAATTGCTGAGTGCGTCCAACCAGGATTAGATGTAATTTTTATAAAAAATATTTTACTGAATAAGTAAAATAATTATTTGGGACAATTTTTTGCTTTAACAAATAAATGTTAAAATTAAATTGTAACAATTCCAAAAAAGTAATTATTTAAAAATTTATATCTCCAATCAATACGTTTAATTGAAAAAAAAAATCAATTAAAAATTTTATTCGGTCAATTAAACTTTTTAAACAAAAGTTTATGCCCCTATCACGGTTCTCAACTAAATTCAGTTTGGTCGTCTTAAGGTAGACCAAACTTACACACGACCAAAGTGTATTTTAGTATTATGAACCACAACTGTTTTTTTGGTTGAAATTGTCATCGCGTTGCCAACTTGAAATATCCAGTTTGACAGAAAAAAAACTCAGTTTTAGAAAAAGTATCGTTTTTAGTGTTTTAGCTCAAAGAAATCATACCAAATGGACTCAAATATGTGTAGATTTATTTAATGACGACGAAAACGAAGTCGCAATTGTAGGTGTGCTACGTATCACAAGAAAAATTCGTGATGATTCCAACCCTCTTGAACTACCCAATGCAAGGTAAGGAATAACCAAATAGGGAACGAATTCTTTAAAAAATAATTTTTAACGTTTTTAGTTATTCCGGCAGAACAAAGAAACGTTTAGTTATTTGTTGGATCACCTAAAACTATATTTAAATAAATCTTTGTATGTGCCCGCTATACCGACGATACTGAAATCGTTAAAGAATTTTGTTATTAAGCATAACAAATATTTCCAATTACGATTTTTCCACTTTTTCTGCTTTTTATATCGCACCAACTAGAAAAAACTCAACCACAGACTCAACTACTAAAAAGCAGTTGTGTATACTCAACGCTTTTCTCAACCAAACTTACGCAGAGTTGTAAATGACAGTACCAAAACACAACTGAAAAGTCAACTGTTAATTTAGTGGAGAAGGGCAATGCAAATTTATCAATCCCAGCCAAAGTATTTTAAAAGTTGAAAACCGTGATAGGGGCATTAGTTAACTCAATTAAATTTTTAATTAGACTTATAATCAACTAAGTTTTTAAATAAAAGTTTAATTGATTAAACTAAAATTTTACATCCAGTTTATCGAAGACAGTCAAAAATTCTGGTCTGCCTATTTATATTGAAAACAAACAAAAATTTTAGTGTTTTGTTTTAGTTCTGAATAGGCAGACTAGCATTTTGGATTGTCTTCAATAAACTGGAAGGTAATTGATTATTTTATTTTCAATTAAAGCTGTTAATTGGACAAGCATTTTTCTGTTTGTGTGAAAAAAAAAATAAAACGAACTGTGGTTCTCTTTGAACATGAGTTATTTCAACCATTTCAAAATTGCCTGCCCTAAAATAATATACTACATCCAAAGAAAACAGTACTCCTCTCCAAAACAATACACCCTTTATAAGACTTGGTGTAAGTGGCTTTTGTATGTTTAAGATTATAATCCTTTAAAAGCCAGTAATTAGTAGATAATTAAAGGATTCCTTTTATTTTTGCTGTAATTTTATTGTTTGATGTAAAAGAATCAAAATGAAATGAGAAACGGAAAAAATAAAGAAAATTGTATTCATACATGAGACAGTTTGAGGGCACTTGCACAGAAAAAATTATGACAAATGGCACAAATAAATTATTTTTAAAAATTATTAAGAGACAGTTCTTTCTAAAATCATATTATCCCCCTTATCGTAGTTGGTATATTTCTATTTCACTACGTTGTTTTTTTTTTAATAAATTAAAGAATGCCGCAATATATCGCGCGATAACCGTTAAAATAGCTTAAGCGACATAATTTTTGAAATTAATTTTTTTAACAAAATCGATTATTTGCGATCGTATGTATATAGTCGATTTTCTTCAAAAAAGAAGTCCAAAAAACGAGTCGCTTAAGCTATTTTAGCGGTTATGGCTCGATATGTTCTTTAATTTAAGAACAAAATTTCGTAATCGAAGTTTAAACAGTGTTGTCATTTTAGCGATTTTCGAATTCATTTTTTTTGAAAAGATATATTTTAGCTATATTTTATTATACATGCATACATATGTACAAGGTGTCTCAGAATAAAGTTCGTATGTATTTGTATAACTTACTATGGAGCATTTTTCGGCGACTGTAGTCGGTAAAATATTCTGAATATTCTGCGCCAAGCATACATAGCTCCAGAGAAACAAGTCGAGGCAAAATTATCGACGGCGGAGGCGCAGTAGTTTTGTGACCGGCGGCGGCGCGCCGAGTGAATTTTCGGCGGCGCAAATAACTATATGAAAATTTAAATACGGGATTTACACTATGACTTTTCCCCTGCATTTTTCTTGAATTCTCTTTTATGTTGCTACCCCTTTGATCACCTTTTTACCCCTTTTGTCAATAAACTCTAGGAAAGTCACGGTAAAAAGTCATAGTGTAAATCCCGTAAAAGAGAAAATAAAGATTGAAACTGAAAATTAATTTTCAAAATTTTTTTTCGGAAATTTGTCTTTTTGCGCAGACAAAATTTCGGCTGGTTTTGAGCCGATTCGAGCCGATACAATCGGCGGCGGCTTGATATACAGAAAAATAACCGGCGGCGGCGCGCCGTCGGCTTCGAGCCGGTCGACTTGTTTCTCTGCATAGCTCTTATTCGAAAACTAATCAGACATTTTAATGAGACCGACACAAAGTTTGAAAAACGAAAAATGACGGCGACGGGGATAATCAAGAACGGTAGAGAACGTCAAAAGTCTTAATCTGCCTGTTCGTGTAAATGTGCTTAAATTGTATTATATAAGACACAAAATACAATTATTGCAAGAACTAAAGTCCAGCAAAATGTATCTCTTATCTTATAAACTTTTTCCTATGTGATAATCTCAAATGTAATGTTTACGCCAATAATCCGAATTCTTTGGAGCTTTTAAAAAAGAATGAAATAGAAACCATCATAAGATATATTTTACTAGTTGATTAAATAAATGACACCAAATCGACGATACTATTTTTAGGAAATAAATTTTCAAATTATATTTTTAAATAACATTGTTTCGATACGGGCTATCATATTTTTTTTAAACGATCCACTAGATATAAACCTTCCGAATGGTCCCACAAAAATTCAAGCACAATATTCACTTTTATGGAGAAAATAAAAAAATTAAATTTTTTGATCCATTGGACTTTTTGAAGTATGTAACTAAACTGTTTCTAGGGAGAGTGAAAAAAGCAACAATTTCCCTCTATCTATGCAAAAAAACCATTGAAAAAAACTGGGGTCTTACCGCAAAAATCTTTCAATGGATCTATACAGCAATAGTACGTCCTACGGATGCACTGTGGATGCTCCTGCACCTACTACCACCATTGGACCTAGTAGGGAAGGAGATAGCAACAACTTCAGCAATCCGTCTTCATTGAACCTGTCTCTGTGGAACGGAAATTATACCGACCATGAAGGATTGACCAAACCTACCCTGATATACTACACGAACAAACCTGGATACCATCCACATAATTTTGGATGAATATAACCCCAGGCATAAGAAAAAGTGTGCTCCAAAACACAAGAAGGTGTGTGGGTTTTAGGGGCTTTAGGTCTTCGTATTGCAAAGCGACTTCCGCATAACTACAGTGTCTTCCAGGAAGAGATCCTTAGTATAAAAGAAGTTGCGAAGTTGGTTGAAAGTGAATATCACTTTAACGACTTTGATTAACACATACACTGATAGTAGAGCAGCTATTATGGACCTTGAATCCCCTCTTCTGAGAACAACAACAGTCCTCGACTGCCGATCATCTCTAAATGAGATGGCAGAGAAGTTTGATATAAGGATCATCTGGATCCCGGGGCATAGAGGCTTTCAGGTTAACTCTAGAGCTGATGAGCTTGCTAGAAGTGGGACAACCTTACAAGTTCCACCGAATTTGAAATGTGTGGGTTTATTATACTCTCTTGCAAACTTAGACTAGGGCGCAAGACAGAAGATGAAACATATAGAAGATGGGTCACAAGAAATTATTGCGTGATCACAAGGCAGTTATGGACTTCTTTAATTTTAAAAAATATGAAACAAATTTCGATTCTAGTGTCCGTGCTAACCGCAGCTGCCAGGATATCGATGAAGAGGAAAGTGTAGAACATTTTCTGTGTCACTGTCCTGGACTTGCAAGAAAGAGAATGTCCGCAATGGGCGCTCTTGAGTTCAGGAAACTTTCTGACGTTGCTAGCGTTGAACTGCAAAGTATTAGTAGCTTTATATTGAGCTGTGCTTGGTTCGATTGAGGGGACTCCGCATAAGCAGTCTCCGTGGTATCACAATAGACCAAAACGGTCTAAGTGAGTCAGGGTTTCTGACTGCCAACCCTATCTAAATAAACTGTTTAGCTAAAAATGCACCAAATATTCGCAAGAATGCAAATTTTGCACAGAACCGCTGAAAGTAGGTGACTGCATTGCCACAATCCTTCTTAAACTAAAACCAACTTCATAAAAAAAATCAACAGCTGGTAACCCTCAACATAATTCGGTTATGAAATATTAAATACAGACAGACATTTTTACATACATATGTATGTACATACAATAATGTATGTATGTATGTAACAGTAGTGGTATTAATTGTTATTAAAATGAATCTGGGCTAGAAGTTTTTTTTTAATATAAAATTAACATTCAATTGCTGAGCTTATTTTTCCTCTATTTGTTGATTATTCTTCAAACCTTCTAGTTATAAATAACAATAGTTGTTAATGCTTTATATAAATAATGTGCATATGTATGTATGTGTGTACGTACATTTAATAATTTCGCAAGTGAACTGGAAAATGTTCATAATTAGCTAATTCTTTTAAATAGCCAATATTTTTATTATATTTTTTTTTTTTTTGTAGCTATTTATTTCTTAATTTTGTATGCAAAGCTTATGAACACATTAAAACACCATAAAACTGCAATACAGCAACAGCAACAGCAATCACATAAATCACTCACTATTAAAGCGCAATAAAACAAAACAAAATGGTCTCGGCCAACTTTAACAAAAAAAAAAATAAAAGAAAAAAATAGACTTACCACAAAGAAGAAACAAACGCACACTGTCTGTATGTATGTATTTATGTAGTTCTCTCCCCAATTGCAATATGTAACGTTTATTGTTAATACAAAAAATAAAAACACACAAAAAATCACTTAATTGCTTTACAGATGTAACAAACGTACCAACAAATGTTGTTAATTAAAGACCAAAACAACAAACTTCTTTCTTGCGTGTAACCAATTTCTCTTTTATTGTGCAACAACCACTGTTATTTTTTTTTTTTTTTTTTTTTAATTAATATTTTTTTCTCGCTTAGAATTTTTTTCAAACATAAAACTGATATGCAATCTTTTCATAAAGCAATTTATGTACTTTTGTAAGTATGTTGATTTTTTTTTATAATTACAATTTTTTTCCTTTGGTGGCTTGTCGAGATATTTCAAAAAAATGTACGCAAAATCCGTTTTTATATCTGCCTTTTGACTGCCGAATTGAACACCACGAAGTTGTAACTGCTACTAAATTAGCAACAGCTAGATTGCATTATTTTATTTACAATTATTTCAAACCTGTTCAGCATGAGCTTTGAATGTTTTGGTGTGATACGAACAAAATAAAACACGTTCGTGTTGCCTGCTAGTTTTTTGTTTGTTTTTGTTTTCAACTTTTGTATGTAAACAAATGGCTCCACTTGCTGTTTTGGGGGAGAGAGCGAGAATATAAACAAAGCATGCCGGCTTTTGGAAGACAAACATGTGTTTTTTATTTTGTTTGATTTTCTTCTATTGCTTTAAGGTTGCCAGAGGAGCAAACATTTGACTTAAGGCTCAGTTATCCGACTGTAATGTAATTTAACTGCAACAGTAGGAATCAGCTGATCGATATTGTTATGTGAAAAGTAATGAAAATGGTTATAAAGATGTAATGTAACGTAACCTACTTTTCATACAAAAATGTCAATCAGATGTTTCGTACGTTACAGTTACTTTACATTACAGTCGGCTAACTGAGCCTTTACTCAAAGGAGGGATATTATTACATACACTTTTTTTAGTTTTTCTAAAGACTTTATTATATTTCGAAAAACTCTTTTAAGTTATACGTTTGAAGTTATTTGAGCGCTGCAAAATTAAGGTAGAATCTCTATCGCCCCTGTTCTGTAAATCGAATCGATTTGAAATCGTATGAGTTCTAAAATTAATAATGATCCTGCAGGCGTGCCTAAAATCATATACGATAATTTTCTTTCAGATAAAATAATTAATGCTCTATAATGCTCCTTTTAGACAGGGAAAGTTTACTTTGCAAAGTCTTAATTCAGCTGGGAGAAAGACAGAAAGAGATAGTGTTCCTCGCTCTGTCTTTCACACAGCTGAATTAAGACTTTGCAAAGTAAATTTTGCGTGTCTAAAAGGGGTATAACACAGTGCAACGAGAAAAAATATAACCATATACGGACACTACTTCGTAATAGAAGACCAAAAAAAAACCCGTTTTTACTTGTTTTAGTTACTAGTTTATATATATATAAAATATAACGTTAAATATTACAAAAGGCGACTTTGTCTACTTTTTTTTAAATATATTAAAAAATAAATTCTGCTAAGTACATATCGTACCTTAATATAGAAAGGCCCTAACTAATTTTTTTTTTTTTTTTAAATCGAGATTTTTGTATATTTCGATAGAACATCTAATGTATCGAAAAATGCAAAAATCTCGATATCAAAAAAATAATTAGTTGGGGTCTTTCTATATTAAAGTATCGATATACAACCATACGTTGCAAATATAACCCAATCATTGATAAAATTTCAAAATAAACTAAAGTAATAATAAATAGTAATAACTCCGCAATATTTTTAAACTACTTAAACGATTTTGTCTTAGACCAACTGTTGTGAAGATAAGTTTTAAATTGTTGAGCCTTTATATTTGGTTGCAATCTGCTGTAGGGCACGTTAGCTCCAATGTGGTAAAAATAAACTGCCACTAGGGCTATGGGCTAAACTTATGTGCAACAACCCTTTTGAACTTAAATGTGTCGGTGGATGTAAGTGAGGCAAAAACTGCAATGTAAATTAAATGAATGAACTGTTCCAAAACAACCTGTTGGGCTCAAGTCTATTTAAAGTACCCACACATTGGCAGTATTATTGTGCAATATTATTGTGTAAGATTAATGTACAATAATTGATATTACACAATAAAATTTAAGGTAGTAAAACGTATTGAATGAAGTCCCCTGTCATTTGATTTATATGGTACAAAAAGGAATATTTTGTAATGTATTGACAACATTGTACAATAATGATTTCCCAACACTCATATCACTTAACGTAATCTTTCTGTTCTTAAAATTATTTAATTCCAAATGGTTTATTTATTTAAGTTTTTATATACATGACCACATATCCGCACACTAAATCATAAAAAGTCAAAATTATCAAAATGATTTAACTTTTTCATACGCCACACTTGACTGAACAAACCTCTAATGAACGAAAAAATTTCATTTTCAACACAGTCTTCATGAACTGTTGCATACGTGCGTGTAGTTTTTGTTTACTTTTACATATTGTAAGAAAAATTGCTTCATATACAACTGTTGTTTAATGTTTTGCAACTTATTGAATAGTGTGAATCAAAGAGACAATTATAATAATAGCGATAAAGTTATCATGCACTTGAATTTGCGCATATTAAATTGTGTGAACATACATACATTCTTCATACATACATTTTAAATCCTTTAGTTGTGTGGTCGTGTAGTTTGCTGTAGTCAATGTGGTTTTGTTCAACAAAAATTGCTGTATCTACATATCGAGTCTTATTTTCGATTTTATTTTAAGCGACAGCCCGTATCTTAAAAGTTATCACAAATTTTGGCATTTTGATAATTCTAAACCATAAAATTTTAATTTCAAGTCTATTTTCGGTAACATGTCGCTTACGATAAAATCGAAAATAAGGCTCGATATGTATGCAACTACAGCTAAAGCTTTAAAATAAACAAAAAATTTCAACAAAGTCCATCTTTCGCTTTTTGCAAAAATTAAGGTTTTTGAACTTTTTGAATAAAATGGAAACAAACAAAAAAATTTTTTAAACAAATTCTAAAACGCATTTCAAAAAGGTCTATTATTGATATTATTGATAATTTTTAATCACAAACCAAAACCTAACAAACGGGTTATTTATCAATAAAAAAAAGAATTTTTTATTGCAGCAATTTCATCTGAAATATGTAAGTATGTATGTACATATTTACATACATACATTTAAAAAATAAAATAAAACAATTTTTAAATGTTAATCATGTTATAAAAAATCAAATTTATTTAGAAGTGACCGGGACTGAATTACTTACATACATACATACATAAAAAGTTACGAATATTAAAACATGGGAAGACGAAATTTAAACGATCGATAAAAACTCACACATAACAGACAGACAAATAAAACAGACGATACGACATAAAATTATTTTAGCAATTACGATTTAAAATCTGATTTTGTGTTTTTAATGGCCTCCATGAACACTTTTATCTCCGATGGTCTAGTAATGCCAATAGCGTTCAAATCGATTTCCTTTAATTCTTTAAACTTTGCCACATTAATTTTTTTAAAGGACTGACGATATTTGGTCATGTTAATTTGCTTCAATATGTTTTCCACGGTTACACTATTATTTTTGTTGTTATGGGCAATGGCCTTGATAGGTTCAGTGGTTGTTTTGGAGGTTATTTTGCGAGTAACAACTGGTTTTTTGCCGCTAACAGACTTACGCCTCTCGGTACTGCCATCTGGTGAAGAAATAGTTATATGTATGGAACTGATGTGATTTACGCGAACATTTCCTTTTGCTACACTCTCCTTGAAAGTGACGCTATTTGTAGTCGAGTTGGGGCGAATGGAAATGCTTTGACGTAAACTGGATTTTCGATGAAAACCATCTCCGCTGGCACTGTTGATTATTTTTGTCGAATTGGCTAAAGGTGAGGGCAAGCAAGGCGATACTATTTGATCCATAAGGGAAGCCATTTCGCGAAATGTTTTTTTTTTCTTTTATCTTTAGCAAATTAAAATTAATGCCTTGCTTGTTAACTTTTTTTTTTTGAAAATCACTCCTCTTAAACAATTCATTAAAAATTAAGATGAGTTTATCTCAACAGAAGCAATATTTAGGTTTCATAACTGTCAAGTGATTTGTATATAAAAAAAAATTATTATTTTTCCTAAAAGGAATTTGACAGTTGCAAAAGAAAAATTAAGCAATAGTTATTATTATTATTCGCTGTACCAGCCATAACATCTGTTTTAATTTTGTTCTAAAGTGTACAGTTACAAAAAAATTAACTGTATGGAATGAGAGCTAAATACGCATATATGTATGTATGTATGTATGTGCATACATATGTATATAAATATAAATATGTATATTATATGAACAGAAATGCAACCCAGCCATTAACCCTCTAACAATTGTAAATAATTTAATACCCAATACTATCAGCAATTTTAAAATCAATTCAAGCTTAAAATGTTCAGAAAAAAATTTATTCTATTCTTCTCTCTCTCTCTCTCTCTCTCTCTCGAAAGGAAAAACGTCAAACTATATATAAAAAAAATTTTGTCTGGACAAAAATTTTGTTCCGAAACAATGGGCGAATCCACCTTTAGATCTTTGATTATACTCGAAATATCTAATTGTATGAATTTTCTTTTACTATGCAGGGTTGTCAGATATGCCGATTTCTCGCCAAACGTGGTGATTTATCAACTTGTTTGGTATCTAAATTTTTGATTTGGCGACATGGAGATTTTTATGCCTATTTTTTTTTTTCTAAAAAAAAATTGAACTTCGAAATTTTTGTAGTTCAGGAAAATTAGTTTGTTGAAGGAGTAGTTTCAAAAATAAATCCTACCAAAACTCGCCTGGAAGAAGTTAAAACAATTTGATTTTGATGATTTTTCTTATATTAATTATAATAATTATTGCATTTTGAATTTGTATGAGAAAAATCTATAAGAAACAATTTTTGGCACTTTTATTCAACTTTTGGCAATGTTCTTGAAAAATTTTTGTGATTTTTTTTTTATAAAAATTTATATTAAAAGTTTTATATAAAAAACAAGTTTATTATGAAATATACGATTATATTAAAAAAACTACATAAAATTTATTTTGGGACTTTTAGCGCTTTTTAAAATCAATTTTGTGCAATATGTCGGAAAAATTTTGAAACCCCTGATGGATAACGTAAAAAAATCTATGAGTTGATCTTGGAAACTCCTACTTATTATAAAAAGTTCCTGCACGTGGGGGACCAAAAAAAATATTTGGTTAAGAAAAAATTACTGAGAGCAGAAAATTTTTATTATAAAAAGAAAATTGGGAAATTTAAAAACCCGTTTTCAAAACTGCTTCGAAATTTCTTATTGTGCGCAAGGTTTCTTCTAAGCACACGCAAAATTTACTTTGATAAGTCTTGAGTTTGTGGAAAAAAAGAGAATGATAGAAATTTTTAATACACTTGCAAACAGTGATGCCAACTTTTTTGGCTCGAAAAGCACATCAGAATTTTAAAAAAGCACTAAAAAGCGTAATTTTGAAATCTCAAATGCGTAAAAAGCACTAACGTGAAAAACAAGTAAAAATCAAAACGAGTGAAGTTTGATAATGTTTAGTAATGTTAAATCTTTTCTAAGATATTCTCTATTTAATGAAATATATCAGACGAAAAATTTATGATCTACACTGAAGTATTTATAAATACACCAAGTTTTTATTAAAGTAATTTTAAGAAATACGCAAATTTCTTAAAAGCACTACTTAGTGCTTTTTCTTAATTTGGCACTGACGCTTAAAATTTGGCGTTTTGAGTCTTCAAAAAGCACTAAAAATATTGCCAAAAGCACCAAGTTGGCATCGCTGCTTGCAAAGTTTCTTTACTTTCAACGTTCTCTTCTTTTGTTTTTATCTTTCGTTATTTATAGTTAATTCGTACTATAATCAGTGTGCACACTTCTACCGATATTCGGTAGATTCTACCGAATATGTTTGTGAATTTAACAATGTACCAATTCTACCGAACAAGGCCTGAAATCTACCGAATATTGTTATTTAGTAATTTAAGTCGATATATGTGTAAATTGCCTAGTTTGCCACATAGCCGTGCGGCCGCAGAGCGGTCATTTTCTGTCATGAAAATCATTAAAACAGAACAAATAAATCGGTTAAAACTGAAACTATAAGTAACCTAATATTTGCCAAAGAATTTTTCTTTGGGGATGAAATATTTATTCCTACCAATGATTTAATAATTTTTCCACAAAAGTTTAAATTCATAAATGGATCTTACATATAATCTTTGTAGTTACAAATGTTTGTCAAACAAGTTATTTTAGTAGCTTTATAAAACCTCTGTACAAAAACTGAATTCCTGTTATTTATGTATATTATTTTATATATGCATAGCATATCTATATAAAGGGTAAGGGCAAATGACACTTTTTTTATTGGAAATGCTTCATTGTTTGTGGCATTTTAATTTCCAATAACATATGAAGTTTTAAAGTTATTTTTTATGTTTCTCTGAATAAAAAATATTTTCTACCGAATTTCATTCAAATCTACCGATTTTTTTTTTGTCGATTCTACCGAATTTAAAAAAAAATTAAGTGTGCACACTGATGATAAACTACAAGATTACGCCAATCAGAGAGTTTACCGTTAGACGTGACGTCACACGTCTATTGTAAGAGTTGCCATAAAGGATAGGAAAAATCAAATGAAAGACTTAAAGCATAAGTATGGGAAACTAAGAAATTTAAACAAAGAAATCGCAAAAAACAAATTCTATTCTATTATTTTATTTTCTCTACAAAAATTTTTCTTATTTGTTATTGAGAGTTTCTTTTAATTTTTGAAATGAAACTTATTTTATTAATCTTAACAAAGCGCTTAATTTTGAATTTTTTTTTAGTTATTTAATATATTCTGTGTTAATATATAGCACCAAATCGAAACATACCAAAACTAAAGACTCTAACTATGATATATTTTTAAATAGCTATTTTCTAATTTAATTCACACTGAATTTGATTATTTGTTTATTTAGTAATATTTTTTTAATAATATTTTTGTTTAAAATACTAGAAAGTAAAATTTTAAATTTTAAAACATCAAAAATGGTACATAATTTTACCAAGTAAACAAATAAAAAATTCAGTGTGAACGGTACTAACATTTTGTTGGCATAACACCCCTTCTAGCAGGTACATTATACAAATTACAAAAGGAATGATATATTTATATGTACATATATATAACTACATTCATAAAAATATCTGTGTATGTACATAAGTCGTACACTTTTGTGAGAATATGCTCTGCTATAAAAACGCTTAAAAAATTTTAATTTTTAACGTATTGCTGATGTTATGAATGGTAAAGTTTAATGCACCATTGGATGCGGCTTGAAAAACTCTTTCAGATGATCTTTTTTGTTAAATGTTGTCTTGGGAGAAAATATGCAAAAAAAAAATACAAAAATAAGCATTTTAAGACTTTGTATATCGGTTAAAAATCAATTATCTAATTACGGATAATATTAAAAAAATGGTAAATACCTACCTACAACAAAAACAATATTGTCTTCTTGTTTGTAAGTAACTGCAAAAGTAAATAAAGTGGGATTATTATATGTCCATTTTTTTTCACCGAACATAGCAAAATCAGTACTTGTATAGCGGGTGGCAATCCTGCAGTCAAAATAGCTTTAAAGATTTTTATAAAAAAAAATAAACCAAATTATCAGCCAATAGAAACGCAGTGTGCGTGACGTCACACGTCTACTACTATTGCACTGGCGTAATCTTGTACATATTTTATCATTCTTGCTATAATGAACTTTTGTCAAAGTGATAAAGAAAGTTGCAAAGAAAATTTTAAGGACTTTGTCAAGGGGGCAAGAGGGCCCTTGTTTAAGGTTAAGCAGAGTTGCATTTTGTTGAAATGCATTTATAACAATCTCAAATAACGGTAATCGTTAACTATGCTTTGAAAGTTACTTTCAAACTAGTTCTAAAAATTGGAATAGGCCGTCCGAGCAAACATTTTTAGCTGCGACAGATGAAATGCTTCTGCAACGGAGCTAGATTTTATTTTCCATTATCTGAATTTATCTTCCATTAGATAAATCTTTAACATAAGATTCATCTTAATTTTAATATTGTAACTATGTAATTTTGTCATTGTTATTAAAAATTTATGTTTGCATTGATAGGAAAAATTTACAAATTGCAAATTCTTGTTCCCCCTTTTTTAATACAATATTTCGCCTACCCACATATGTATAATGTGAATAAAAGGAGAAAGACAATAGTGGCGGCCAGAAACTCCGGGCTTTTGTCTTTTTAATTTATTCGGCTTGTGTCGTATTCTTGTACTAAATTCATAGAATTAATTACATTTTAGTTATACTATTTAGCCATTTTAATTTTAAAATTTTGCATTCTAAGCACAACTTAAGTGTTTTCTCTTGTATTTGTGATCGTTTTCAATTTGTAATTATGGAGCGTTATAGTCACTTACAAGCGAGTTAGTATTAAAAAGTATTTAAAGAATTTTCTTAAATATTATTTATAAGCATCACGATCATTTACTCAAACAATGTCATAGCTTAAAAAAATTTACTTTTGAGTTAATGATGTAGAATTAATCCTCATATTGTTCTTCATATTTTGTAAAAATTTCATACAAATAAATGTCTTGTTTACTCAAACTCTTGAATAGGAAATAAAATGTTCTTTTTCTATTAAGTTGTGTGTAAATTGAAAACTTTAAACTAGTTTTTTTTTGGAGTTATGATATTGTTTGAGTAAATCAAGTGTACTCAAACTTAATTTTATTTTCTTTTTAATATACATACATATGTAGTGGCAAATTCCCCCTTAACACCTTTAACACCCTTAAATGAAAATACAAAATTCGAATTTAATTTTGGCGGAGATGGTTCTCTAGACGAGTACATTAATAGTGTGCGTCAGCAGCATCTTGTAGAGCAGCAACAAAAGAAGCTTTTGCAGCATGCCAATCGAGCCTTCCCTAAGAAACGATGTCCCTTGCAGCCAAAGCGTTATTCCGACGAATTTCTTAAAATACGAGATGTGTTTGAAACACATGAACGTAAAATCAAACAACATAATGGCCAGCAAGTAAGGAGTTGCAATGCAACACCCAAAAAACTACCTATTGTTAAAATAACATATGCCTTAACTAAGGGTACACCCGGCAGCGGTAAGCAAATGTTAAATGCGCCAATAAAATTACGTACGCCTCTTAAGGCTAAAAATCAAAATATTCCACAAAACTTAAACTCGAAATTCTGCAGTGCTCATCAAGAGCAGCAAAAACTGCAAGAAAAATATGCAATGCAACAACAAAAGCAGCAACAACAGCAGAAACAACAGCAGCAGCAACAACAACAACAACAACAACAACAACAACAACAACAACAACTGAAAATAAATCAAAATCGAGTTTTTCAAAAGGCCTCTCCGGTGTCCGCCAAACCCATTTGCCCTCAAGTGGCCAACATTTTAAGGCAACACGGTCTTTCCATGTATTGTGGACTCTTTCAAAGGGAAGAAATCGATTTCTTTACATTTCATCTGCTTAAACCTCAAGACCTGTTTAACATGGGCATAACCAATCAGGAACACTGTGTCATTCTAATGCATGAAATTTGCCTGGCGGCGCAATATTTTTAATTTGAATTTAGGGCAATTCATTTTTTTATTATTATAGATTACTTTAAATGTACTCGTATTATCTAGCGTAATTTATTTTTATTATGTATCTGTTATTTAAGTTAAAAGTTTATGTTTTTATTTCTTATATGTTGTGTGTATGTAATTTGGTTTTTTTAAATAAAGAACGATAAATTAAATGAAGTTAATTGGAGTTTTGCAGGGATTTATAACTACATATATGTACAATAGACCGTATCAGAAAAAAAAGTTCTCCGTACACCAGCGAACATAAAAAGTATTGTTCTAAGGACATTTCAAAACAAATTTTTGTTTTTTTTTACCGAACGTAGGGGTCGCCTTTTTCGGTTTTATGTTATATCTTTCATATTTACAGTCCGATCTTAAACAAAAATAGTGTAATTAGATTGCACTAGTACATAGTTATAAATCTCTACAAAACTTTTGGTTTTTTTTGTGTAATAGGACTGGCATTTTCTTTAATCCCCGTCATTTTGTTTTGTTTTTCGAACTAGATTGTACATTAAAGCGTCTCGCCCAACAGGCAACAAAAAAAGTGACCCCTACGGTCTGCAACAATAAATTTATAAAAGCATTTTTTAAATAGTTGTGCTGTAATTATCGAAATACTTCCTTAGCAAAAGTGCTATGATTTTTCGCGAGCTATAAATTTCTAACATTATGTTGTCACATTAGGGTGGTAGGAAATGAGATTTTTGAGGTAAGTACTAGAACGGTACACTTGAGGTCAATGGACCTGAGAGCAAAAATATTGGCCTCCCTGAGACAAAAAAAAATCACTATATCAAACTTTAAGCTTTATCAAATATTTCTTCCTGAAGAAGTTAAACGAAGGTTAACGAAATATTAATAATAAAACTATATACATATAGATTTTATCGTAAGCGACATGTTATCGAAAATAGCCTTTTTATTGAAATTGAAATTATGAATTAGTTTAGAATTAGTTTAGAATTATCAAAATGCCAAAATTATTATAAACTTTTAAGATATAGGCTATACGACAAATTACATAAAAAATTCATACAAAATTTTTCTTAAAACGCCTTTATTTATAAAGCGCCTTACTAATTTTTATAAATAAAGCTGTAAATATCGGGGGTTTTTTTTAGAGGTATAGAACTTCCAATTGAAATAAAACACAAAAAAATCGTTTAAATGTCCATCAATTTGGCTTTATTGGAAGGATAATTTTATGCCATTATTGTTTAAATATGATTTCGGGCATGTGGCCGCCGCGGCTGGCTCGAATAAAGCCAATTCTACAGGTCCAATTTTCAACCACTTTTTCGAGCATATGGGGCCGTATGTTGGCAATAACGCCACGAATGTTGGCTTCCAAGTCCCCTAACGTTTCTGGTTTGTTGGCGTAGACGAGCGACTTCACATATCCCCAAAGAAAATAATCCAATGGTGTCAAATCACACGATCTTGGTGGCCAATTGACAGGTCCATTCCGCGAAATTATGCGCTCATCGAATGTTTCCTTCAATAAATCGATTGTGACGTGCGCTGTGTGGCATGTAGCGCCGTCTTGTTGGAACCACAACTCATCCACATTCATGCCATCCAATTCGGGAACAAAATAGTCGGTTAGTCGGCTCCAATTGCTGTGCACGGTGGCGAATCGATTCATTCGGGTCCTCTTCAACACTTTGCTCTACAGCGGCAATTGTTTCTTCGGTGCGCACTGTTCGACGTCTCTGCGGATGCGTATTATCACATAGAGTAAACGTAGTGCGAAAACGATCCATGGTTAACCGAATTAATTGCTCTGATGGACGATTATGTCGACCATAAAATGGACGGAGCTTGCGGTAAACTTCGCGAACTGAACCATTATTTTCGAAATAAATTTGCACGATTTGCAAGCGTTGTTCTTTTGTCAACCTGTTCATGATGAAATGGCAAACCAAACTAAATATTAATCACTTGACAGCTGACAAAATGGCCGCCAGTTAAAAAAGTGATGCCAACTTAAAGTTCTATACCTCAATAAAAAACACCCTTTATGTAATTCAAAAAAAGTTAAGATTCGAACTTTGCGGTAAATATTTTTGTGAAACATTTTAACCCATTACATGCCCGTTTAAGGGAGTACTTTTTGTGCCTTTCTTGAATAGTACAAATTGTGTGTTCAAATTGATATCAACAAATTAAAAAAAAAATTTATTTGAAAATTGGTTAGTCTTGTAAAGTGGAAAATAAAAGTAGAAAGCAATAACATTAAAGAAATTATGTATTTTCTGTTCTTAAAAAAAAAATTAATTAATCAAAAAATAATGAAAATAATATTGACAATGATCCTAATAATAAATATAATAATAAAGTTGACAATGATTTTTAGTAAATAACAATTAAGATTGTGATACGATTTAACATGACACTAAAATTGAACACAAAAGAAAATGAAAGGTTAGATTTTGTAAATACAAAAACCATTTTTTCGTTTTGAAATTTCTGTGAAAAAGAATATTTTTTAAAACGTATTTTCGTTATTTTTTATACAAATTTGAAATTTGAAAACAAAATCTACCTATAAAACAAAAATTAAGTAGAACTCGAATTTCAAATTGTAATTAATTTAATAAAAAATTAAAAACAAGAAATAGAATCCCATAAAAAATTGCCTAAAACTTCTAAAAACTTTTTTATAACTATTCATAAAATAGCTACAAGTTTTTTTTTTCTCTAAAAACTACCTGATCTTTTGCTTTTTATATTCGTTTCTATAGTCTGTTGTATATTTTTTATGGCCACAAAATTGTCCAGCTTTTCTGAAGCCTCTTTGGATATTTTATTTTCAGCTTTTACAATTTCTTTAAACTTCTCCTCCATACTTTCAATAGCGCTGAGGTTCTCTTTAGAATTTTCTTTTGAATTTTCCTTCGTTTTATTTTTAGTGGATTTGCGAAAAAAGAAAAGAAAACGTTTCTTTGACTTTATTTCTTTTGCATCATTTTTCTCCGCTATAGATTTGTTATTGTCTACATTCGTTTTTAAGTCTTGTTCATTTTTAACACCAATTTGATTTTCCAAACAAATTCTTTGTTTGATTTTCTCGTTGTGATTTATTGAGGTTTGCTTTGCCTGAGGATCCTCAAGTTCAGTTGCAGTTCCGTTAGTTTCATTAATTTCATTTTTATTCAAGTCCTTGGTAATATTTTTAAGATTCTTGCCTTCATTTAATTTATTTTCGTTTTCATTTTCGGATATATTTTCTAATTTGTTTTCATTATTTTCAGCGTTTTCCAAATCAAAATCCTTTGAAGTGTTGTTTGTTTTTAAAGTAAGATTTTTCTCAACGTTTTCTTGTAAATTTTCTGTTTCATTTTTAATTTGTTTTAAATCACTTCTTGATTTTAGTTCTTCAATATTGATTTTCTTATTTTCTTCGCCTTCATTGTCCTCGAAACAATTATTTTGATTTTTTTCTTTTAAATTTTCTGTTACGATTGGTTTTTGTTGTTCTTCCTTCTCAATGTGACTTTTTTCCTTCGAATTTCCATTATTTTCCTCGTGCTCTCTTGTCTGCGTACCTTCTTTTTTCTCTACATTTATTGGATTATTTGAGACTATTCGATATTTTATGGCGCTCCATATGTACCCGAAAATACCGACATGCGTTTGACGACTAACATCAGTTTGTTGCTTCTTGGTTTTATTACAAGACCGCTCATTATCCTTTTGACATTCCACATTACATACATGTTTCAAATTTGGAAAACCAGGATAATGCGTTATTTCTAATAGTTTAGCCAACACTTTATCCTTAATTCTGATTTGTTTAACAAACTGCTCTTGAGCTATTTTCTCTTGAAGTTCTTTATTTTGTTCATACTTGGAAGATTTACGAATTTCGGGCACTTTTAGAGTTTTCAATTTTGATATTTTAGTTTTTTCCTTTTCCAATGTTTTGCCGACAACATCTATTTCATTAATAATAATTAAGGGAATCTCAAATTTTGGAGGATGACAAGGAAAGCATTTTTGTCTCAAGTGAGAGTGATCATTAATGTGCTTCTGATTATTTTCACATGATTTATATTCTTTTGCTTTAGCCTCAATTGCACCCTTATGATCTTTTAAAACATAACTTTCATTAGATTTTTCAGTTGTACTTGTTTCTTGAGAATAGATAAGTGTAGAATTTTTTAAGGGTTGCTCATGTTTAATTATATTTTCTATTGATGTTTCACTTTCTAAAAAGGAACTGAATTCATTAATGGATTCTTCGGAATAATAGCCGCTTGTTTGGGATAAGGCTCTATAGTTTGTAGTTTCAATTGTTTGTGTTTCCATATTTCTTACTATCGGTTGATCTGATTTTACTTCCCGACTAGATTTCTGGCACTTTTTTAGCTTTTTTATATCATTTTTTATCCTCTGCCACATCTTTGCTTCTTCGTCCGTTTCAATTTTCTTTCTCGGCATATTTTCGCAACAGGACCGTGACCGTGCTTTTGGATGACAATCATTTATAAAGTCTAGTTTTGCATCATTTTTGCTATAAAAATGGTTGCATTGAGCTTGTAGCTGCTGCTTGGAATTTATGGAATTATTACTGGATGTTCTTAAAAATGTTGGAGAGTTTGGTTTATATTCAAACTTCAGAAAAGGTTTTCGGCGTTCCAACATATTTTCTGAAAATGTTCTAGTTCTTTTGGGGGTTATGGTTTTATAAAAATCTTGGGCAATTCTGCCGAATTCTTGAGAATGCGTTCGATTCATGCTGAAGAGTATACAATTCTAATATTTCTAATAATTGTTAACGCCGTAGGTAATTAGTTACAATGTATCATATGATCTTGAAACTTTTTTTGCGGCGGACGCCGGCGCCGATAGAGGCTAAATTATTGGCGCTTATGTTTTTGGAGATCGTTTTTTTCTGCAAACAGGGTTTGGAATTCTCGCTTTAATCGATATTCCGGGAAGGGAGAACGGAGACATTCCCGGTAATAAGTAATTCATAAGTAGAGCAAACTTAGGTAGGTGCTTATTAAAATAATAAATGCAAGTCTGTAATTATATCAAAAACCACAAGACATTTAGCAAAGCTTATATATTGTTGCTTAAGACCCCCCTTCAAAACAAGCTTCTTAGGACATAACTTTCATTCTTAGCAATATGCATGCCTACAGAAAAAACAGTTTAACAAAAATCTACAAAATTTATCAATTATGTAATAGCACATACCAAAATTTTTTGCTTGCTGTTTTTGATCATTGCTTTTTACATATTATATTTTAACACACTGAACTTTATACTTTACATTTAACTTTATTTATTGCGTCACAATACATTTTAATACACTACACTTTATATTTTACGTTTCACTTTTCACTATTATAACATTTATATTAAATTTTAAACTGAAAATAACTTTGCGACGCCATAAAATTGAAGAAACTGACCAAATTGGCGCAACAGTGTATATATTCTTGGTTGTATATTTTAGTATTGAATATTTATTGTAGGGCTTGGGATTTCTTGGTTTCATTGATATTCCGGGAAGGGGAACAAATAAATTACATTCCCAAGAGTAACTAATTTATAAGTAAGATAAGCAGTTTGTGCTATTTTTACATTTATATTAAATTTTAAACTAGATATATTAACTCTATGACGCTGTAAAGTTGAAGAAACTGAAAAACTTTGGCGTAACAGTGTATTTATTCTTGGTTGCATATTTTGGTACTAAACATTTTTTGCCGGGCAAGGGTTTCTTGGTTTCATTGACATTCCGGGAAGTGGAGAATGTAAATTAAATTTCCAAGAGTAAGTTATTCATAAATAAAACCAACTGACATATTTACTAATATAATATGTATGTATATGTAAGTCCGCAATACATATTATCATATATAAAAAGTGTTTAAAAACCACAAAATGATATGAATTTGCATGTGGTAATCAAACAGAATGTTTTTTGTGCTGTTATAACATATATATTATAGTATAGTTAATTTAAAATTTATTTGCTGGTGGTTCAGCGTTGTCTATATATTTCATTGTTGCTGTAACAAATCATCAGTAGACTTCAACCACACATTTTGAATAGTCACAAACCTCTTATCTTATGCACAGACTTTCAAGAACTATTTGAGAAATCACAAATAATAATATTTTTGAAAATCACACAAGAAAAATAAACGTAGTAGGCTTAGAAACTAATACAAAAAAACCCAGCAAATAATTTATATGCGATACCAATCTATTTTATTTTTCTACACCTTTATACAATTAGAAATCCATTGGATAACAATAAAAGTAATTATAATGCAAAATGAAAAATAAAATCTAAAATTTAACATTTAAGAAATTTATTATTCGACATATTGTCAGAAGTTTATTTTAATTTAAAATTTATTTGCTGGTGGTATTAACTTTTCATAATTTTAAATATGACAAATTTTTGCGCCACATATATTTGTTAAGCTATTTATTTATTCCTACACATATTCTTGGTTGTATATTTTAGCACTAAAACCGGCGTTTAATATATATCAAAAAAATTGTTACACACACAAGATGCTCTACTAAAAATAGTCATGAAGAAGAGCTTTAGCTTTATATAATTTAGTACATATATGAATGTTTTAAAATTAAGTTACCATAAAAATAATTTAAATTTTTATCTCTGTTTGATCACTGTACTCTTCCATACCGTTAAATACAGTTTTATGTAATAATACACTTTAAGCAACCATGGTAGTTTTGTTTTTCCTCCCTATACCTACATACTTTTTTCAACCAAAATTTAAGAGTGTGGCAACTCGTTCAGTTTTTTGTGTAAATTCTTTTTTGTACGTGATGTGCAGTTTTACGGATTTTATTTAATTTCATTTTCCTTAGAAAAATGTAAAAATTAGTGCATAAAATAGTTTTAAAAACTTTTCTAATAGACTAAAAATTTAAGGTGAGTGTTATTACGATTTAAAAGCCTGAAAAAATGACGTAATAACCACTAAAAAAACTGGGAATTAAAAAAAAATGTGAAAAAAGTGGCTGAGAGAAAAAAATTTGCAATGAAATACATACTGAAATAACAGCTGTGCAGAAATATGTAAAATCTAGTAAAACTCATTCTCAAATTTTTAGCCAAATAAAAAAAGAAATAAAATGTAAGAATATTAAAAAGTTATATATGCTTCATGCATAATATACAAATGTGTTTATTTCTTGAAAAAAAAAATAGATAAATTTATTTGCTGAAAAAAAAAAATTAGCACAAAAATGGCCAGACTGTTCAAAATTATAAAGGGTCTGGTTTAACCAATATATATTAATAAGGTATTAGAAAATAAATTAAATCAAATTGTTAAGAAGAAAGTGAGTTACATTTAGGATAATTAAAGTTAATTATACAAGTTTATAAAAATTAATTATGTATACCGTCCTTATTTCTTCAAAATACGGCAACATTACTGCCTTGTATTTTCTTTTAATAAACAGTTTCTTATTGTTTTTGACATTTGACATTTTAGTGCTATAAAAACCGACAACATTTCCAAGTAATCGTAATGTAAACAGATACCTGCTGTGAAAACCAATAATTATATGCACTGATTATATTAGAATAAGCATAAAAATTAATTTTTATCTAGCAATATCAATTAAAAATATGTGTGTTACTTTTGTAAAGCAATTAATATAATTCTTTTATGTATAAATAAACTAGTGTTCAGTACCAAAGCCAATTACTCGTGTAAGATTTATTTTCGAGTAGTGCTGTTTCGCTCAGCACTATGCGGTGTCTTTACTCGACCGATATACGAAAGCAGAGTAAGGACGGTATGATATTTCTTTTAATATTTTCTGCTAAAGAAAATACTATTAATATATCTAAAAATATATAATTTTGCAATAAAGAAAGTGTTATATATCGTAAAAAGCAAAAAGTGTTTATAACATCTTTAAATTTTAGGCAAAGATATGAAATAAGGTCGCATACCAGCAAGAAAAAATGACTGTACACTAAGAAACAAGAAAAAATGAAATACATATGTAGTGTTAAAGAAAAACAATGGAAAATTATTACAAAAAATTGAAAAAAAAAACAAATATTTAATTTAAAAAAGAGCAGTATAACAAAATATATAATTAGAAATATTTGGCAAAATCAATTAATAAATTGATACGAAATCAGTATGAAAAAACCGGTGTTTAATGAGTATTTTTCTCGTAACATTAATTAAAATTTACTTTCTATTCGCGAAAAAAAGTTGCCGCATGGTTTCGACTTTCTTCTTTGTTTAAAAAAAAATATTGCAAAAAATTCTCACTGTAATAATATTTCATTATATGTAATTATTCTTAACAATATTTTTAGATTTATTTGAAATACTATAATTTTGCCAAAATGTCCTAACCAAGTATGTATAAAACTTTAAATAACACAAAGGTGTAAATTATAAATGTAAACTAAGTAAACAAAACATCTATCGAACGCATAAGGAAAGCGATTTTCGAAAGACATAACATTTTTATAAATAAAACGCAAGAGTACATATATCTTAAAAAAAGAGAAACAAACTGCAAACAACCAAGTCATACAAATAGACATGTCCGACAAGGAAATGCAGGCTCATGACAATGTCAGATGGCGTAATTGGTCTCGAGCTGCTACACTTTATGATCAAATTCTATCATCTCCTCCGCTAGTTAGTAATCGTGCTCAAAAGGATCGTCATATTGTTTGTTTGTTGGGCCGATGCGAGTGCCTTTTGGAACTTGGCAAATATGAGTCCTGCTTAAATGATGCCCGCAAAATTTTATCGATGTTATGTGAACAACCGCAGATAGATTGTTTGGCCAGTGTGTCTCGCACCAGACGATGGTTGGTGCATGCTTTGTGTAAATTAAAAAAATATACGGTAAGTAGAAAATTAATTACCAACATATACAGTGGAATACTGCTATAACGATCTCTAGTCATAAGAAATTAGCAAGTACCTACAACGAATAACTTCTCCGGTGCCAAAAATTTTTGCATTAATATTTCTCACAAAGTAGTACTCCGGCTTTATTTTCATTTTCATTTATTAAATTCAGTAATACATGTGGCCTAAGGTCCAATATAAATATATTACAAGTATAATGCAAAATAATATATATACAATAAAATATATGCAATCGTAAAACATTTATATACAATCGTAAAACATTTCAACGGCTCCAATAAAGCAGTATAGTATAGGTATAACATAACATAAACCCAGTTAATCAGTGGTAAAGCAAATTAAGGAAAGTATTGAGAAAGTTTTCTCTTAAAAGATGCCAACGTAAAACCAAAAGAACGTAATTCTCTTGGTAAGAAGTTCCACAAGCGATCAGCGCGAACAAATAGTTTGTTATCGTACATCATTGATATTTTGTATGAAAAAAAAACGGGAAAAATATCACTTAAACAAATTCTTCGTCTTTTTTTCTTAATAAGAGGAATAATAACATCGGATAATGCCAGTGAATGTCTGGATTTTTTTAAACAGCTGATTTCGTAGTTAAAAAAAATAAATACCAAGGTAACGGGATTTAAGTTTATAGCTGCTTTCTACAATTTTAAACGATATTTTTTTGGTGGTCAAATATATTATTTTGACCATATGTTACTATCAGAAACCGTCATGTTTATAAGTTTTATTTTAAAAATTACTTTTTAATTATTATTTTTTCTTGATTTTTATTTATTCCTCAGAAAATGAAAGTTTTTTTTCGAAATTTTATTTACTCCTCACTAAATAAAAGTTATTTCTTGATTTTTATTGATTCTTCAGAGAAAATAAAAGTTATTTCTTAAGTTTTATTTATTCCTATGAAAATTAAAGTTCTTTTTTGAGTTTAATTTTGTGCTTAGAAAATAACAGTTACTTTTAATTTTTTGCTTAAAAAATTCTAATTTTTAATAAAAATTAAACAAATAAAAAGTAATTCATCTAAAGTTAGTCCATGTAACAAAGAGTATCTTGGTCTATTCCTTGTGCACGTAGCAGTTCTCTATTAGTTTGATTTGGAAAATAATCGTTATTAGCTGTCCCTGATTATTATATACATATGTATTTAATTAAAAAAGCGTTTTCCTGCTTTTAGTTTTAACAATTTACTTATGGAATATTTGCAACATTATCTTCATTGCACGAATAAGCCTTATACATCAATATTTCTGCCAGCATTGGTATATAAAAAAATAATTAATTTTCTAATACATAATTTTAAAGCTTAAACCTTTGTTAAAAAAAATTTAAAATTTTTGTTCCCTTCCAGACTTCTCATTCATAGCTAGGGTCAATTTTTTTATTTATAAATTATAATGAATAATATAAATTGTTGGATTTTTAGGAAGCCGAAAAGCTCTTAATTGAATGGATAGCAGAGCTACAACATCAACTAGCTTTTGCTGATATTTGCAAGACTTTGGATCGCTACAAGTCTGTCATACAAATGCTTAACGGTGGCAATAAAGCAACGCAAAAAATAAACAATTCCCGCTTAGAAGATGAAATGGCTATACTCGATACAAAACTGGATCATTGGGCCACAAATAATCTGCCGCTGGATAAATACAGTAAACCGCTAAGTAATAAGGGTGTCAAGAAGCGTGAAAATCCCACACAAAATGGTGCGAGCAATAATATTACAGCAGTTCTGCAAAAGAACACTGACCTCTTGGCAGCGCTTAAAGTGTCCGGTAGTAAGACGTCAATAAGCGATGAGAGTGGCGTAGGTGAAAATGCTAATAGCACTACCTGTTCATATTGTGCTATAACATTTGGTTCACGCAACGAGCTAAGACAACATTGCCAGACCGAGGCTCATCAAAATGTGATTATGTCCGATGAAGGACGGGATTGGAAGTGGAGACCACCTCCTCGTGGATTTACGCTTGACTCTTATAGTCTCTGTGAGGCATGGAGTGAATCGCAGTTGTGCCATTACGGCAATCAGTGTGTTGAAGCACATGGACCAGATGAATTAAACGAATGGAAGGATCGTTTCGAATACAGACGTATGCGTTTGCAGAAAGCTTGTGAGAAGGAGCTTTATGGCAAATCCTATACAGAGCAGGTATTAGAACGTTGGATCCAATCGACTGTGCCAGAAAAGATTATGTCGGAGAAGGTGGATGGAGTCGAAGCACTGTGTGAACAAGATTTAGTAACCAGTATCAGCTCTAAAACGTCTAAGCGTGAATGGGTTTTTGTATTGAGAACAAACAATAGACCTCTAAAAGCTGTGGCCTTGCTGCAAGACGCTCATCGAAGCCATTTTGCCATAAAGACTATTCAGAGCGGCGATACTACTATTGAATTAGATTTGAAAACCAATCAGGAGTGGGTGTCCAATAAACTCTCCACCTCTGCTTCGATCACTTCCTCTGTGTCGTCATTAAATTGTTCGATTGACAAGGAAGAAGCAAAGAAGCCCTTGGAAAATTCAGATGTATCATCTGGCCTGTCCATAGTAACTGAACATCAAGTCATTGTCGAATTTCATACAGAGATCTATGGCACATTTCGTCAAGCAGTTTGTTTCGATTTAGGCTCAGAACCCCTGTTAGTAAGACACATTTGTGTGGATGTTGTGCCGGTAAGTGACGCCGAAAAGATTGAGGAAATCAGACGAGATATCATAAATAGTTCGGCCACCAGATGGGATGTGTCCAACACGCAATTGGTGAAATTCGAGACCACAATAGGTTCTCACATGAAGACTGAAGCTTATCTCAATGATTTGAAGCATGAAAAGGATATGCTAGAACGTTATCCCTGCCCTCGTGCTCAAACCTTTACTCTGACGCAATCCACCATACTGGAGAAACGCCTGACACAAAACAACTATCGATCGCGCATACACGAGCTGTTGTATGTGGAGGAAATTGCACGCTATGAACAAATTGCACGCTTCAATTTACGCACTAAGCTGGGTGTAACTTCCAACTATATTCTGACACCTGCGGGCATGGCGACAAGCACAGCAAAGTATTCATTGTCAGGTGAACTGTTTGCTTTAATGAATTTGGGAAAAGATGTGTCAGAGGACACTTCCGCGGGTCGTTTAATTTTATCCAACTGCTCCAGTGTCTATATATCACCAGTGGAAGAAGTAAATAAGGAAAAGAAGCGTCACGTGTACGAAGCCGTTATAGAGGATAAGGGGAAGAATGTGATCTATTTAAAACTGGGATCGAAGTGCGTCGAAGGTATGCATTTGAAGTCAGACATTGAAATTCTTGTCGATATACAATTTCAATTAAATCGTTTGCCCTATTGTGAGTGGCATCATGCTGTTGATAAGATTACCGATTTTAGAATTATTTTTCCTGCGACTGAAATAGAACCAAACATACCTTGGACGCCTAAAAAGCAATGGTCAGAGTCCTGTGAGCCGAAATTAAATGCGAAACAACGGGAAGCTGTGAATGCTATTACGACTTCATTAAGCATAAAATTGCCTCCCATCTTGCTGATCGGGCCATTTGGTACCGGAAAGACGTATACCTTGGCGCAGGCAATAAAGCAGCTTTTAACTCAGCCCGAAGCGAAAATCTTAATTTGCACTCACTCCAATTCTGCCGCTGACTTGTACATTAAGGAATATTTGCATCCCTGGATAGAAGCCGGCTTGGAAGAGGCCACTCCCTTAAGGGTGTACTATCACAAGCGTTGGGTCGCCACCGTCAATAGTGTTGTACAGAAAGTAAGTTGTTAACAACAAAAGTCAATATGTATTAGCAAAATGTTTTACGATTTAAATAATTTTCTTTTCTCTTAGTATTGTATCACTGATGGCGCTGGTAATTTTAGGCGCCCCACCGTAGAGGATATAATGAAACACCGCATTGTGGTGGTAACTTTAAGTATTTCAATGGAACTGGCAAACTTAGATCTCCCCAAAGGATATTTTACTCATATATTTTTGGACGAAGCTGCTCAAGCCATGGAATGTGAAGCCATAATGCCTTTAGCTTTGGCTAATGATAGCACACGCATAGTTCTTGCTGGAGATCACATGCAAATGAGTCCTGAGCTGTTTTCTGCATTTGCCAAAGAGCGCAAATTACATATTTCATTGCTGGAACGTCTTTACGACCACTATCCTTCGAACTTTCCCTGCAAAATACTTTTATGTGAAAATTATCGCGCCCATGAAGCCATAATAAAGTTCACTTCGGAACTCTTTTACGAACAGAAACTTATAGCTTCGGGCAAACAGCCGCGACATGAAAAATTTTATCCTCTAACATTTTTTACCACTCGCGGAGAAGATGTGCAGGATAAGAACTCCACTGCATTTTATAACAATGCGGAGGTATACGAAGTTGTTGAACGTGTTTGCGAATTGCGTAAAAAGTGGCCTAGTTCTTGGGGTAAAATGAATGATGCCAGCATTGGCATTATGACTCCCTATTCCGATCAAGTGTTTCGTATACGCTTGGAGTTGAGAAAGCGTCGAATGGGTGGCATTTCCGTGGAACGAGTACTCAATGTTCAAGGTAAGCAATTTCGAGCGGTATTTTTATCAACTGTGCGTACAAGAAGAACATGTCTGCCCACGATTATTACGGGTGCAGCACCAGGATTTCCCGGGCAGCCCAATAACTCTTGCGAAGACGCCGACTATGGCTTCTTAAGCAATTCAAAACTCCTGAATACAGCCATAACCAGAGCCCAGAGTTTGGTAGCAGTTGTAGGCGACCCAGTAGCCTTATGTTCGATTGGTCGATGTCGAAAAGTATGGGAACGTTTTATAGAAATTTGTGATGAAAATAAGTCCTTATTTGGCTTAACTATGTGGCAGTTGCGTTCGCAACTAGATGGCGTCGAGTTGAAGCGTGGCTATGTATTGAATCCTTTGGCACCAGAGTTTGTGCCACGTTCTCTTCAGCCCGAGGCATATCTACGAGATCAGGCAGCCGTGTATTTAGCCATGGCTGCCAACAATCATCATCCCATGGGACCCCACCCAGGCCACCATCATGGCCCTGCAGGTATGGGAGGTCCCCATCCCAACTTGTTGCCAGGAGGAGCAGCTGGACAAATTCCACCACATCATGCCTCCCAACAAATGCCTCATATGTATGGACCTCATACGGCCGCTGCTGCTGCTTACAATGCAGCTGCCGCTGCTGCGGCCGTAATGATGAATCAAGGTATGGTGGGCAACAAGGGAAACCACCATTTTCATGGCCATCCAAATCATATGCCCATGCGAGCAATTGGTCCCCCTCCTTCGGGCGGTGGTCCACAACAGCAGTCACAGCCTCCTCCAATGAGTGGCCAACCATTTAATCCCAGAGGTCCGCCACCGCCACCCGTTCACTTGGGTCAGCCTCCGGCTCCCGGTGGGGCCAACCAATTCTCTCAATACATGCCCTGGCAGCATGCCCAACAACAATTACGTCCGCCTGGAGGTGGAGGTAATTATCCTACTGGAAATGGCCAGCAGCCTGGAGTGCCCTCCGCACAGAACCCAAATACCAGCTTGTGGGGTCCTCCGCCACAAACAAACCCTTGGAGTGTTTTACCCAAACAGTCACAATTACAGCAGCAGCAGCAACCTTCAAATGCACCAGGCGCTAATGGTCGTCAAATGCCACCACCCGGTCAGGCTGGACAGAATATGCGCGGCAATAGTGTACCCTTGCAGCCACCGCCGTCGTTGACGAATCAGCAGCAACAACAACAAATGCGCAATAATCCCAATGATTTAGGTTTCTTAGCGAATAAGGCCTTGTATGCCGGCAAACAACATCCAGGTCAAGGAGGCGCACAAGTCCAACCGCCGCAAGGCCACACTAACTTTGGGGCCTTTGGCCAAGGCAATGTACCACCACCTCCGCCTCCCAATCAGCTGCAAATGATGAATCAAAGAAATATGAGCGGCATACCGAACGGTCCCATTAGTCCTATGGATCCATTTATGCCAAGACCTCCAACTGCGGGCGGCCCTCCCAATCAAAATGCATTTTTCGGACAAAATAATATGTCAGGTCAACTCAAAGATAAGGACTTTCAATTTCTCAACAATGTACACGTACCGCTCAACATCGGTGGCAGCATGTTTCAAGCTCCGCCACCTCCGCCCAATGCTATGGTTGGATCAGTGAACAAGCAACAGTCGCCTACAGCTCTTAGATTCCCCCAACCCCACGAATATGCCTCTCTATTGCCGCCAAATGTCAACATCTACGAAATGGCCTTTGAACCAAAAGAATCCCAATACAAGTGGTACTTAAAGCTATTGGAGACTCAGGGCCAAGAAGCTGCCAACAAGTTCACCGAAGTCTTACGGCAAGTAAGTGTAATGATGCAGCAACAACAGCCGCAGATTAATAAACCGCTGCCACAGCATATGCAACAACCACAACAACAGCCATACATGAATGCCGGTTCTTCTGTCGGTGGAAATTCGGGCTCGCAACAGTTAATGCCGCGTGACAACTTCATGCAGCCAATAATGAGCTACCAACAACAGCAACAACAACAGCAGCAGCAAGCCCAACAGCAAAGAAATATGAATCCCTACATGGGACCAACTGGCACTGCAACGCTCATGCAACCACCCCTGAATATGTCGGCAGTAAACGATGAAACTCCACCATTAGATGTAAATTTCAATCAACAGATTGATATGGTCTTCAACTCTATAATAAATGGCAATGAAATCAGCCAACCCATATTACGTGATCTCTTTGGCGTAGCCGGAGGCAGCGGTGGTAGTAGCAATGTATCCGGTATGAATGGTGACTTAATGCTGAATACGAACAGTGTTTCATCCGGAAATTCCATTATGAGTGGCAGTAAAATGTTTCCCAGCATTGGTGGTGGTGGTGGTGGTAGTGGAGGACAGCAGCATGGTGGTAATATGTCAAAAATTGGTGGCCCTCCAAATATGATGGGAATGCCAACACCACAACAACAACAACAGCAGCAGCTGACACAGACCTCCAATCATCATGGCGGTTATATAGCAAACAGTAAGTGGATTCATAATAAATGGATTATCAAATGACTTTTTTTGTGGACCAATTTTCAAAATTATTTTTCCATGTGGAAAAGGTCCATTAAATTTTTTTTTGGAATTGTGGGGAAGTAAAGTGCCCGCTCCAAAAATGTATTATCTAATATTCGTCATATTGGATTAATTTCCATTTTTTTTTTTGCATATGGAAAAGGTTTGCTAAATTTGTTTTTTTTTTTTTTTTTTTTTTTTTTTTTTTTTTTTTGTTAATTGGGCGGAAGGGATCAAAGTGCCCGTAATTATTAAATATTTTCACCATTTGTGGATCAATTTTCAAAATTCATTTTGCATATGGAAAAGGTTCACTAATTTTTTTTTTTTTTTTTTTTTTTTTTTTTTTTTTTTTTTTTTGAAATAATGGAGGAGTTAAGTGCCCACTTTTAAAAAGGGAATATCAAATAAAAAATTCCGCCATTTTTTATTGTGGGAAAAGCAAAGTGCCAGCCCCGAAAATTGATCATAAAAAAATTTGTCATATCGTCCCTACAACGTCAAACTATCCAATATGCTATCGAGGCTTTACTTTGAGGTTAATAAGAGCTGATTAGATTTTAAGCTTGATAGGCTTAGAAGTTCAAAATTTGGTGATAATCGAAAAACACTTATGTGCAAATTTTATTTCGAAATCTACTGAACCGAATCTATCTAAGTGAGCTCAACATATTTCGAATTTTTCAAAATTGCTTCCGATCCATTAACCTGTTCTTAAGTTATTTTGACACTTATGCTAACTTCATCCTAATTTTATTCTATATAGGGCCGTAGATGTTTACATAAACACACACATCTATACGGAGATTATCGTGAAAATACTTATAATCGATTCCCAGGACCCCTCCCAGCGAAATCTCCAGATATATTTCTAATATTTTAAAACTCATTCGATCGGTGGAACCACTTCGAAATCAAAAATTTTTTCCCTACTCTTATACGTATCACATGTGTATATTATTTTTACAGATTCCATCATGAATAGCAAGGACTATTTGATGGGTCAACCGGGAAACGTGTCAAACCCTTCAAATTCTTCCTCTGTGCCGCTTTACAGGCGTCAAGGCTTACCTATGGGCAATGGACATCACCACATCAATAATGCGAATACTGCTACAGCTGGCGGGCAAACATTGTCATCGTCGACTCCCGACAATCTGCTTACTGGCGGTTCAAATGATATTTTGACTGGCCTTACCACTGGATCTAGCACATTGATTGAGGCTATATTTCAGCAAGATCAGCAGCAAAATAATACCACTTTACAAAAGCTTTTGTACAACAATTTTAATGCTGCTGGCCTCAAAACTGATGTGGATCTATTTATGGGCAATAATCCTTTCGTTACCGGTCTAAACGATGGCATTAACAATGCATTTCATGCTCCAAATTTCCAACAGCAGCAGCAACCAGCCAACAATTTACCGCAACAACACCCTGTCCATAATCCGACAGCCGGCAATAATGATAATCGAAATACAACTTACGCTGCCGTGTTGAGTCAAGGCCCGCAACAACCGGAGGCTGCTCCCCTACAGCAACATCACAATCACCAACACAACTTCCAGCACAACTCTATGGTGACTAATCTGGGCGGCAATAGTTTAGGTTTAGGTCTAACTGCAGCCTCAGCTGGCAATAATGGCGGCGATTCTGTGGAAAAGGATCCTTTTGCTGCCATACGAGAACTCGGTCAAGGTACGAATGGTTTTTATAATTATTTTCAATAGAAAGTAGAATTTGGAGAAATTTGTTTCTCGTCACTTTGAGAAGGTCCTTGAATTCTTATCTTTGCTTGCTGGTGCTTAATGAGAAACTTAGAGAAAAGCTTCCTTTTTGCTTGCGGGAGAGCAAGTTAGACACATAGAGTAGCAGGAGAGAGAGACATATTTTTAGCTTTATATTTTGGCAAACAAATTGAAGTTTTATTTTAAATTTATCATTATTTTCTACTAATAAATAACTCTTATTATATTATTTGTTAGGTTTTAGTTTAATTTGTATGTTATTTCCTTTAGGCTTGAAATTATTTAATTACCTTGTACATTATTATTATTATTTTGGAATTATTTTTTTGCTTCCATAAACATACAAGAAAAGTCAGTGAAACTTTTTTTAAACTCATTATTAGCACCAGCCTCACTTGAAAGGAGTGACAGACAGGCCTTCCTAGTGTCAAGAATCTAAGATAATTGATAATTTTTGTGTTAAGTCGTTACATGACTTTATTTTAATGTTCTCTTTTTTGATTATGAATTTTTATTAAAGTAATTTAGTTATTTAGTATGTTTAATAACTAACAATATAAATATTATTAAAAAAAATTAAAAAAAATAAATAAAATGAAAAGAAAAAATATACACAATTTAATGTAAACAATACAACTTATAAGAAAATAAAGGCAAAACAATAAAAAAAAATTGCACACTATACATAAATAAATAATAATCGGAGGGAAAAAACAAAAACCAAAAAAAAGAGAAATGTTTAAAACAAAGTTCAAGTGTTAACTTTGCAAAGTTTGTGCAGAGCTGATAGTTTGTGATGATTTTTAAGTTAAAGATGCATTTTTTTCATTTTAGAATTTATAATTCACAAATGTTTTTTTTTTTTTTTTTTTGTAACACTGCCTTAATTGTTGTAATATGTATATAATTTCAGAATTTAACATCGCGTTTTTAGTTATATATATGTATACAAAATATTAAAACTATTGTATTAAACAAACTCTGTAATTGGAAACGAAAGCAAATGTTGTAATGTTAATAACATACAAATTCGAAAGCTTTTTCTTTCGTTTCGAAATACAGAGTAGTCCCCCTGCATACACTTTTTTTGTTGCAAATCGCTTAAAATCTGTCGGTTAGATTGGCAAGTTTTCTGCTCATCAATACGAGTTTCTAATGTTTTAGGTACACATTATGGCAATTTGGGAAATTGAAATAGTTGGTACTAGTGGCAACGTTTGTCATTGTGTGGCAATACATACGTTAAGTGGGTGCTAGACACATCAATATTCAGCTTCAATATGTGTGGTTGTGTGCGTTTTTTTATAAAAAATATTCACACCAATGGTATATGTGTGACTACTTTTGGTAAACAAACGTACACAACCACATATATTGAAGCTGAAGATTGATGTGCCTGGCACTCGCTTTACAAACAAACAAAAAACAATAAAAAACATATGCACCCTTATTCCAATTGTCAACATGCACGTCACCTCGATAAAATAAGAAAAAAAAAACAGAAAATGCTCTCGCGAACAATCTTGTGCTATTGACTGACAGTCTATTTCTGCTCTCTAACCCTACGTCTCCACTAGCCATCGACTTGGACATGACATGGACGTGACGCCGGCAGAGGAACTGTGAAAAATTCATCAACTTCCTTGTTGAGGTGAACACGTGCGATGTCCATGTTTAGGCATATCAAAGTATTTTGCGGTAGTGCAACAGGGATGGAATATTTACCAATTTTGTTCTGTCTCTTTTCTTTCTATTGCAAATGGTTGCGGACGTCAAATCTCATGGCGAACATTGTTGCTCAGACATTGCTCGGGCATTGATGTCAGAGCATGGACGAAAGTTGGAACATTAGCCATTTGCGATGTCCGACATGATGCCCATACCAAGTTCATGGCTAGTGGAGGCCGCTAGTAAGGTCTAGAAAATAGTATGAGCCTGTCAATCAGAAGCAGTCAGTTATTCTCGACAACTGGTAGACGTGACGTCGATGTTGACAATAAATAAAGGAATAAAGGTGCATAGAATATGAACGGCATTGCACACATCTTGAAAATGACAACAAAAGAAATGCCAAATGTTTGCTTAGCATGAGAACATGAATTTGAGAGAGAGATATGGTGAGTAAGGATTAATTTAAAACAGCATTGCCAGAATTGATGACATATCGTATATTTCATAATTTTTTAAACTAAAATACGATTTGATATGTTTTTCTTATGAAAGATAATGAGTTTTCTCATCTTGAATTATATTATGATATAAATCATATTAATTTTTTTTTTTTTTGACCAAGGTGCCTGAATTCATTGTTGCCCAAAATTTCGATTGAGGAAACGAAACAAATTTTAAGTACGGTCAAATATTTGATATCCAATGAGCTCAAGAGAGTTTAGCTTGTAATAAAATTTATACAAGTTCTTTTTAAACATTTTTAAACACAACAAATCTTATAAGTGGCAAATGAAATTAATTATCTGATATATGATACCGCTTATGGCTAGAATTCACTGTCCCACACAATCGTACGACTTTTGAGGAAATACAACCCTGGTAATCATACCAGACTTTATGGAATCTTTGAAGACAATAACAATTCATTAGATCAGGGTTGTATTTTTCCAAAAGTTGTGCGATTGTGTAGGATAGTGAATTTCAACCTTTATAAGATCTCTTTGCTCGCTTTCTCTCTTGTGAGTTAGTAAGAAACAAAAAAAGAACAGAAAACATCTCTTATGTGAAATGATACTCGTATGAAAAGGCCTCGAATTCTAGAAAAAAAATGCTGGAATTCGCCGACTTAATATTGCTCACTTGTTTGCTTGATGCAAAAAATCTTACGATATTTTTATAAATTTTTTAAAAGTCCGAAATAATATCCGAAAATTGGAAAAAATACGAAATTAATTTCGAATGATCGCGAATTAAATACTCACAGGTATGCTATTTATTAGATTTTTTTTAAATTCTTTGGAACAAAATATTCGAATTTTATGCCCAATAAAATTTTCAAACTCGAAATACTAAATTAGTTTACAATAGAGTTTTACGTAAAACATTTTTTAATTTTTATAATTTGTATAAAACAATCAGCTTAAACCTTAACTTTGGCATTAAAATTAAAAAAAAAATATATATACAATAGGTTTAAAAATAAATATATATTAGTTATAAAATTAAAAAAAAGAAATAACTTAAATCTGAATAAGCTAATTTTGAGTTTTTCTTTTATGAAAAAAAAAACATTTGAATGTATATTAAAAATATTTTATAGCAAAACAAACAAAATTAAAAAGAGCGTTATTAAAAGTAAACTACCGCTAAAAAATAAACTTTACAAACTTTGTAAATTCAACTCAGATTATGAAGAAAACCAAGCAAAAAAATTATATATTATGAGAACAAATATATTTATAAATAAAAAAAAATTTATAAAATAAGATTTTTATTGTAAAACCTTATATAGAACTTTGTAAACTGTAAGCTAAAATTAACAACGGAAAAAAATATTACAAAAAAAAGAAGAAAAAACACATAAAAACAAGTTTTAATCAAAACTATTAAAAAAGCATAAAAAACAAACTTCACTGTAAAATTAAAAACTAATCCCACTCCCTCCTATATAAATAAAGAAAAACTAAAAAAAAATATATCCTTAAAACAATTTTATATTTTAGAGTTATTTATAATTTTGTTTACATTTATGTATCTCTCTGCAACACAAACATACTAAACAATTTTAAATCCTTAAATTTAATTTTTAAACTACACACAATTTATTAAAATATTTAATTTATCATAAAGTTTTCAAACTTGTACTTGAAAAAAAAATAAAAAAAAAAATATATATATATATATAGTACACTTTTTATATGTATTTATGCAAAATATTATTATAATTAATACACATCATCTTGTTTTTTAGTTTCCTTTTTTTAATTAAATATATAGTGTTAATATATACATTTTTATGATTACATACAGAAATATTTCTTCTTTAATTAATTAATTAATAAATATTTTTGATTATTGTCATTTACTAAAAGTAAAATAAAAAACAAAAAATCAACTACAATTTATGTAAGTAAAAATTAAGAAACTAAATAATTTAAAACGAAAAACAAAAAACATATTAAGTGTGACATAAAACACATTGTAATTATTGAGTTGGAAACAATACACGATTTTTTTTTTATTTATAATTTTTATTTCGATTAAATCCTAAATTTCAAATAATTATGAAAAATTTTACAAGTTGAGTTTTTCTTTTTATTTTTTTTTTCTCTTGTAGTGATTGGGGACAGAAAAATGCTAATAGGAAACACTGTACAATACAAAAAAAGAACTGTTCTTATTTGTTGTTGGCAACATTGCATTTCGGTTCTTCTTAAGAAACTTTGAAGTTATATTAGCTTTTCTCAAGAATTCTTTTGGTTGAAGTCTACTGATGAGTTCCTTAAGCAGAAACGAAACAACAAACAAAAATTCTTTATATAAAAAATTTATTTGTTGTTAATGCAGCGACGAAACGCGTCTAGACGTGATGAACCAACAACAAATAAATTTGTTAAATTATTATTCATTTTAACAAATTGCAAATTCTTCATATTACGGACTGAACGTCAAATAAATATACTCCATTATATTTATCTACAAAAAAAGTTCTAATGACTAATTCTGGTAAAGAAGAAAAAAAAATATCGAAGTATTTAAAGTTTACGTTTAATTCTATTAGCACATTATGGTGAATAGACATAGAAAACCAAGGCACTTGCATTTGAGAAGTAAAGTATTAAAAAACCTTTGAAGATATATTTTTTTTTATCAGTGGTTGAACTTTATTATTTTGGGAAGCTTAATTTTATTGTGTAGTGTTATGGATATCGTGCGATTTGAAAACGCCAGATTTCTCTTTAAAAACTAATTTATTGCTTAACTTTTTATGCTTTCCAATACACAAAATTTTTAAACAGGACTTCATTTCGGATCTGACGATCGTATTTCCGTAAATTTGGGAACTCAATGCTTAAAAATCTTGAAGAGATATTAGTCTCCGATTTATTATATTTTTGCAATTTTCGGCATACATATGTACATCTCTGGATTTGAATAACGGATTAGGCGTTCAGTAGAATTATTCGAAAATACAAACAATTATAAACTCCTAGTTTACACTATGCAAGTATTATTGCTAAGCTGATTAGTTTGAGTGAGAGAGAAACGAGGGGAAAAGAAACGTCTCTCTCTCTTAACAAATGAATGAGCTTAGCAATGACTTGCATAGTAAAAACTATGACAAACTAATGAATTTTCGATATTAAACGAATTTCACAATATTTTCATTTAAAATCGATTTAAATGCTTTTAAACTTTATTCGATATCGAAATGAGCCCTAGGATTCTACTGTGTAATTCGCAACGAAAAAAATGTTATTAAAAATGTAAAATTGAATTCGAAAATATGAACTTTTCGAAATCGATGAATAAAAAAAATCTTAAGGAGTTTCAGTGTTGTGTATAGCATCCACACGACTAGTGGAAGAAGCCTGGAGTGGACCTCCAAGTTTTTTATCCTGTTATTCCGGGCGAAAATGAATTTTTTGCAAGCAAATTGTCAAAATTCCACCTGGCTAAAATTACTGCATTCGAACGAAGTTTGATATCGAAACGAGTAATTTGCTTCATGCTGCTATGGTAAATTTTTTGAATTATTTTTCTCATGTTTGTTAATTAAACGTGTAGAAATTTCGAAAAAAAATATCTATGTAAATAGGAAAATAATTAAATTGCTTGTATTCAATTTAGCACTTCTTGAATACTTTGCAAACTACAAGCAGCGACTCTACTTTTTTTAGTTAAAGCTTATAATTTCACAATTTAAAACATTAAATATTTCTAGATAAAGCATTAATCCCTGCATAAATTGTATTTTTCGTAAAGTAGTAGGTATAAAAATGTATAAAATATAAAAACATACTTAAAAAAACTAAATGTAATTAAAAAAATTAAATATACATATATTAACAAGCAAAAATTCTATCCATGTATTTCAGTAATTTTAGAAATAAAAAAATTTTTAAAAATTATATATGAAAAAAAGAAAAGTTAAAAAAATAATAAAAAAGATCCCAAAGGGACAAGCTAGAAAACATGAAGTTTTACTATTCAAAAAGAAGGCCAAATTTTCTGCATTTCAAAAAAAAAAAATCATTTTTAAGTTTATTTTTTTCTAAAAATATCTTACAGCTAAAATGAAATATAGTTGTATGTATAAGCTTTACAATTATTTTTTTATATATGCATATAGATATATTAAACGGGACAATACAAGGTGGAAATTTCATTTTTAATTTCCTCATACAAATCTTTATAATCATCATTTTCTCGTACTAATAAAGCTACGGTACCACGTCTAACACCCATAGCGACGCCCAGATCAGCACGGCTGGGTGTGTAAACATAAGGAATACCCTTTTCTTCGCATACAGCAGGTAAATGGCACATTATGTCAATAGGTGTAACATCCCCGGCAAATATAACCAAGCTACAAAACAGAAAAACAGGTTGTAAGAGATAACCAAAATATCTTTCCACATAACATACCCAGTTTCGCCTTTCCGTATTCTTGTCTGTACATCCTTGAGACCATTACGCAGATAGGTTTTATGTTTCATAGCCTTTTTCACCAGCTTGTAGCATTTTTTGGCTATTTTTTTACTGGCCATTGGTTGCGAAATGGCATTAACATACTTTAATTTATCGTCATAGTTCTCCTCTTCCTTAATGGTGACATTACCAATCTCCATTACAGTTCCATCGACAGATTCCTTTTTAATTTTACCCATTTTCTTGTAATTTATTAAAACTTTTTCAAATTCACGTTTTTTGCCAAACCACAAAACATCAGCACGTGTGTTAGAGCTGCGAAACTATCGATAGTTTTATTTTAAGTTGACTATCGATATTTTTTTTCGATAGCAATACTATCGACAAAAACACCACTACTAAAAGAGAAAAAAATCAAAGTCAATAAAAACGGAATGATGGCGTCTGTGTAATAAAAAATGCAACATTAAAATTTCGCCACCTGGTTTGGTAATGGTTATCATTACATATGTATATAAATTAATTAGTTTTGATTTGTTTCAACATATGATGTCAGTTTTTATCTACTAGATGCAAATTGCATAAAAATACAATTATTATGTACTTGAATAAACTTGACGGCGGTTAAGTTTGACGACTATTGGACTGTCTACGCTCTTTACTTTTAAATAAAAGGTGACGCTAAATAGTTTGCTTCTCCTTCTGTTAAACGAATACTTTTTAGCTTACTGCAATAGTTTAAGTAATGAAAGATTTTTTTTTTATTTTATTCCTTTTTAATTTATTTTTTATTGATCCATCTATCTATCTGTTTGCTTTTTCGTTTATTTTTTTATAGAACTGTGTATATATGTTTGTTGAATATGTGTATTAAAAACATTGGAACTAAAAGTTTTAAAAAAAACAACTTTCTTTTTACTTTATGGAATGATTAAAAAATTCAAGATTTTATATTAGAAAAATACACAATTGATAAGTTTTAGCCCTTATAGACACGGAAACTTTACTTTGAAAAGCCTTAATTCAGCAGGAAGAGAGACAGAAAGAGATAGTACTTATCATTCTGTCTTTCACACAGCTGAATTAAGACTTTGCAAAGTGTACTTTCCGTGTGTAAAAGGGGTGTTTCTAAGAATCAAAAACTATCGATAGTATCGATGGCATCAAAAAATACTATCGAAACTATCGAATGAGCCACTATCGATAGCTTTGCAGCACTAACGTGTGTTTATAAAAGAACCTTCAATATATTCATTAGTGTTATTGTGGTACCAACTACTTAAGTAGTCGGTAATTAGTCTCAAGTAAAATCAGTATTGCCACACGCTTAAATATTGCATGTCAATTTTTTATCAATTCATACAATCTACATAGGAAAATATGTTCAAATCCTTATGAATCAAGTCCAATGAAGTTGAAAAATAATTTAAATGCCTGAAAAGAAAGTATATATGGAAACGTATATTCAAGCGTATATTCCCGAAAACCGCTGAAATTGAAAAAATCGCTCTTTTTGAAATTATAGCAGATTTGTATATTTTGGCTGGCAACACTCAACATTAACTAGAAAAATTTTTCCAACTTCATTATCAAATAATCATTTGCCACAGTCGTACGCACGTGTGTTGAGAAAGTTTAATAATTGCAAATAAATTCCAATTTTCTTGCAAATTAATTATCTTTTGCTCTAAATAACTGCACAATACAATAGAAATGGTAAGTTTATGAATAAAGTACAGTTTTAATAGCAGTAACTTTACCCAAAAGTACGAAAAGTTGAAATGTTTGAAAAAATTCTCGATGTTTCTATGATGTTTTTTTTCGATAAAGGCCGGCATACATAAGTTCCACAACAATCTGTTGTGTAATACAGAAACATTTGGAAAATAGATAATTTTGAGCATGTTTATTTTGTTAAAGCATTTTATCATTATCAATATATTTATATATAAAGAAATTCGCTATTCTAATAGACATTTAATAATTGGATTGTGTAATGTTGCATTTAAGGCTTCCAATGCTGTTAAGAGAATTATCCCCATGTTGGATCGCATTTTGGTGCAACGTGCTGAAACTATGGGCACTACCAAAGGCGGTATTGTATTACCCGAGAAGGCCCAAGGTAAAATGATGCACGGTACTGTTGTTGCAGTAGGCCCCGGCGGCCGAAATGCTGTAAGTTTTTATTTTTTAACTACAAGTAGTTTCGCATGTGTTAAATTAATTGGGGTATTTTGCAGCAAACTGGTGCTACTGTGCCCATGGAAGTTAAAGCTGGTGATCGTGTGCTGCTACCAGAATATGGTGGAACCAAGGTTGAATTGGAAGACAAAAAAGAATACTTGCTGTTCCGTGAATCAGATATTTTGGCCAAGGTCGAATAAGATTCCTACCTCGAAGCAGCGTTTGTTATAAATTAATCATAATTTTTTTTATTGTCAACACAAATTCTGTCGTTTGTTTATTAATCTTAAATCTAAATAGTTTTGGTATATATTTCTCTTTGCTGGAGAAATTGCCCGCTATAGTTTGTAAATTCCATTTATCAGAAGAAAAAATGCTCTAGGAAATTGTTCCTTTTTAATTAGGGCAAACTTGTTTTGAATTCTATGAGAAGATGAATAAAACGGTTTTACGCTTTATTATTTTTTAAAATGATTTTTTGTTTATTTCTAATTAAATTCTCATTTAGGTTACTTAGTTTTCAAATTAGCTAAACCATAGACTTGGTTCATAACCGATCTCTCAGTAATGCCGGGCAACGTTTCCACAACAGCTCTTTCGCGAGAGAGTTTTACTAAAGCCTCAAATGATCGCGGTTCCCAGATGGCTAAATCTGATAAGATTTTTCTGAGACGGGATTTATGAAGAAGAAAAATTAAGTCAGCTAAAAAATAGGAACGTTTTTAATGAAGCTTACCTATTTAATAATATATTGCTTCGAGTTAGCCCCTCTTTAAAAGTATCTAAAGCTATGCCGTACTGTTCACAACCCGCTTGTACTCTTGTGGTCCACAACTAAAGTAAGAATTGTTGAAACAAGTGTAATATAAAATGTGCATATTTATACTTACAGCAGCCATATCCATTTTTTTCAACTTTCTACCTTTGGTGGCATATACCAAAGCTCTATGAACATTTCGTATGGCAATCGAGTAAACATTCCTTCTGCGACCACGAAAGTGCTAAAATCATTTGGAATTTTGGATAACCAGAAATTGCTATACATAACTTTGCAGACTTACGGCGGCTAGTTTAAATATTTTTCGTTTACGCCAAAACTCATCTGGTCCACGGGATCTAACACACAAAGCCAATGTTGGTGAAACCATTTTTAATTAATTTCTTTTACGTTTTAGAACTTTTGATATTCTAAAGTAGGAATTCTAAGATTTTGTTGTTTTTACATAACCTTGTTTTGTGTGGTTTTAGCAGATGGTATCAACAGCTGATTTAAGGACTTGCCATGCTTATAAGATAACAAAAAAAAAAAAAAAAATCTGCATACATTAACTTGGTGGCACTGAAACTTTAACGTTAATTCTTGTTTAACTACATTTATACCTTCAGGTGCTAAACACCGTTACATTCGAAATAATTATTCAACATGTAAATAAAAAACTTCAAGGTTGCCAGGGTAACAAATAATTTATTTATTGAAAAATTATTGAAGAGCAAGTGTTGCATTGGAAATTTTGCAGAATTTAATTATGGTTATATCAAATAATGAGTGGGCAAACGGAATTGGAAGAATCAGCTAATGCAGAATTAGAACGTTTACATAGACAGGTATTAAAAATAATGTTTTTGAAACTCTATTGATTCTTTGTGAATGAGAAGGTGCCTGCTTTGTTTATAGCTACGCACCTTACAATTGGAGTTAAGAAGTCTTTTGGATAATAAGAACAAGCAATTGAAAAAACAAAATCATATTATCAGCGTCTTACAGGAGGAACATAAGCAGTTGACTAATGATATTCAAACTTTGGAAGAGGGCACACATGCCAAAAAGAAAGTTAATGTAAGATATAATTATTTATGTACTACAAAATAAATAAAGTCATGTTTTTGTTGCGACTTTCTTTTAGAAAGAAAAGAAGCTAAGACACTTACAATATCAAGAGTCAGAAGTTCATCAAATATTGGGTAACGAGCGCGTAAATCTATGGGAATTGGAAGGCCATATAAAGAAGGTATTAATTGGTTCTGAAAGTCTTAAACTAATTATTTATGTTCACCTTTCAGATAGAAAAGGAAATTTGTGGCTTGCGTAAATTAGAAATACCTGATAGCTGCTACAAGGACTCGATTTTCAAAGTACAAAAAAGCGTGATCAAATTAGAAAATCGATTAGATGTGGTTAACAAAAAGTGCAGTGATGTTTTAACGGAAAATGCAAAATTAAGGGATTCGATAAATCACATGCTTCAAGATCGGTAAATAGTTTCTTTTACAAATTTCATATAATTTCTTATATGTACATACATGTGTTTTCTAGAGCCAACTTTAATGCAATATGGCAGAGTATGGTCACGCAGTTTAATGAAGGCAAAAAATTCATCATGGACTTGATTGATCAGTCAACTTTGGCCTACGATCAACGAGAGGAATTGTGCAATAAACTGCAAGTTTTGAAAGATCGCAATGAAAACGACAAAGTTATGCATATTCAGGTAAAACTAACATATTATTCAATTTAAACAATAAATTATTGACAAACTTATTCCAGGAAATGCGTGAAATGCAAAGAAGATTAGAGCATGATGCCAAATTACAAACGTTTTTTGATATCAAAGGGCAGAAACGTCTTAATCCTGAGCTAGAACAAAGAGAAATTAATAAAAAGCTGTCTCAAAAGCAGTTGTTTGAAAAACAATTGACAGAATATAAAGAAATTATAGATAAAATGAAGGTAACTATGAAGATGCTTACTTACAAACATTATCAAAACAAATTGTGATATTCTCTTCTTTTCAGGAACTTTATCAGGAATCCGAAACTCAAAAGCTGACAGCCCAATTCAAAAGACAGGAGGAAGAAAATTTTGCCCTTTTCAGCTATGTCAACGAATTGAGCCATGAAGTAGAAACACTGAACGATACCACACAGGAGTTGTCGGATGAAATAGGTAGGTAAAACTGTGTTGAAGTCTATATGAAGGAAATTGCTTACTCATGTCTTTAACAATTGTCCAGAAAGTCAAAAAGCTGAATTGCTAGAAAAAGAAAAGATACAAAGAGCCGAAGCTTTGGACTATCTAAATGAAAAGCTTCAACATGCTGAGCAAGAAAACATTGAAGCAAAAGAAAAATTAAAAATTTTGAATCGACGTGTTCAGCAAATGCTAATGGGCATAGATGAAATATTCAGGTAAAAAATTCGAAAATCAATAAAGCCTTTCTTAAATTTTTAATATTTTTTTCTGCAGGCAGCTGTCATGCGAGGAAGCCCCTATTTTGAATGTGCTCAGTTCCAAAACTTCCATGACCTGCTACAATGTTAAGCTATTTATAGGTGTTATAGAAAAGCGAATAAATATCTTAATAAATGGCATAAATATGGAAGATTCCTCGAATACAAGCTTTCCAAAGAATCGCATACACAAATTTAATGTGAAATAGTCTGCTAAAATCCAAAAATACGGAATAATATTAAGACGATGAAAACAGGAGTCGTAGTTGGTAAATGCGGTTTTAGTAATTTCAACAAAAACATCGTTTTTTATGAATAAATTGCAAAAAATTAAAATACAAAAGTAACTGCAGAATGTGTGTGCGTTAGTTTTCTTTTTAAATTTAAAGAAGCTGTAACGTGCCACTCCGCCAGCTTAACGATCGGCCTGCCGGCGGCTTACACGATTTGACTGACACTGAGTTTTTTCAACAGAGTTTCATTTTAATTTTTTCTAGCAAGACGTTTTTGGACAAAATTGAGTAAAATCTAATTAAATTTTTAAAGTACATATAAAAAATTAATTTCGAAGTGTTTATTGCAAAAAGTGGACCTAAAATCAAGTGAAAAAATACAATTTGAAGAATGAATTAATTTTTTTTTGGATAAAAATGGCAAAACTGCTGCTCTTGTGTTGAGAACAATAAACGTTATTATAAATTATAATTTTTTAAAATTTGTGCATGTATTTTAAAGCTGCGATTCATTAAAAAGATGATATCAAGAAACAACTATTTGGAAGTAATGGATTAGTGCATAGTGCAAATGATTTTGGTGAAGATTGCTGCTTGGAAAAGTTGTGAAAAATGGCGTTATGAATAACTCAAAGCAGCCATTTAAATATGTTGTTCGTAGGTGTGTATGTACGTATGAGAATGCAAATTATTGCGCCAAACGAACCAGCCAAAGAAGTTGCACAGATAGTGTTAAGTGGGGTGGCTGAATAGTCTGCTGTGACACCTTCTGGCAAAAACGCAGGTCATACAAACAAAACTCTATTTCAAAGTAGCTTTTTCACGACTTTTAGCTTCGCATTCAATATATTGCTTGTAAGTTGTATAGCAAAGATGGAAGTGAAAGGAGGTGATTATAGTCTCTATCACTATGTGCATATAAATTTTACAGGACTTGGAATAATCTCTCATATTGATTAAGAATCTTGTAAAAAGGAAACATTTAAACACTATTGGAATATTATGATTTAAAGTGGTGAGTACAAGCAAATATTTACAAATGCGTATTTTCCAAACACGTATTTATTCTCAAGACATTTATCAAATAATGCTTACAATTTATCTATAGTAATGGTCCTTTTAAAGTCAATCCTTAAATCTTGCATTTACTTCGTTGGCAGCGGTATGCGGTGTCGATTTTCTTATTTAGTAGATATCTTCATAAGTAGAGCAGTCATAAAGTAATAATTCTTTGAAATTTTATAGACGCACCTGACTGCGGTTTATTGGCATAGATCTGTAATTTCAGAAAAATCCACAAGAAAATACCTATCGCGCTTAAATCGTACGATCTTCTACAATATATCTATGTATATAATGTGGGATTCGCTGTGTTGCTTATAATTCATGTTGTATAGGAAGGTATATCAGCCATAAATGTTGTAACCGCTTTTGAAATTGAAAGCTTAAAAAGTCGCTTTTATAATTGGTTAGTAGTTTTTTATTTTAACCCTTATGTAATAAATTGTTCGGCCTCATAGGCTTGCTTATTAATAAATTGAAAATAAATACAAATAATATAATTGCCGGAAGCTATTAAAATATTCCTGTAAATCAGGTTAATAAAGAAATCTGGAAATAAAAATCATGGCTAGAAATTGTCTTGCATGTTTGTGACAAGGATAAAACTTTTACCATAAAGTATGTCATTCAAAGTCATTTACCATTCATGTAATTTATAGCTCTGTTTGTAGTGGAATTACATTCGTTAGGCGTTAGTCTTCCTCTAACACATTTGGACTGTGATATGCTGCTAATCATTTCTATTTCAAATTTTGATTGATACATTTTTCAAAGTCAATAAAATACAATTCTCTCAAAATTAACTAACTACCACTTGATTCATTCATCACATCTTTTCAAAACAAATTTTTGTGAAATTATTGAATTGCTCAAATTATGGAGAATTATGTAATGAAAAAATTATGAAGGATATAAAAAGTGAAATGTTTTACTTAATACATAGATTTATTTTAATTTTGTATTTTATTATTAAGTTTGTATGTAACATTTACATTCTTGTTAATTGAAAGTTAGTTTTATTTTAATCAACTGTCTTTTTTGCTTCATTGTCAGAATTAAGGCAAGTAGGTGAAATTAAAGCTGTTTTTTTTTAGAAAATTACTTTTTTAATTTAGTTTAGTTTTAGTTTATTTTTGCTTTGATTTCATGCTTAACTTAATTCTAACTAATTTAGATTCTAAAAACTACATACATACATACATAACTTTATTTTAACTTCAAAATATTATACTAAACGGATTTAATTTTTCTAGATGTTCCTTCCAATTTTCTTTAAACACTTTTCATTTAATAACTTGAAATTAAAAAAAAAAAAAAAAAATAAGCGATATGTTGTGCTACAACGTTTTTCTATTTTCATTGATTTTTAAGTACATTAGCATTTTCATAAAATAATTATTTCTTATAAAATTCTTATCCCTAAAATTTAGTTAAGATGATTATCGAATATAAGGTTTCAAAATAAATTTAAAGGTTTTAGTAAATTAGTAATTGATAGACAGATTAAGTAATTAGTGGACAATTCCAGATTTTTCTCCTAATTGAGTTATTGATCAGGATTCAAACATATGTTGGTTATTGGATTTTTTTTTTAGTTTTTCATTTTACTGTCACGAGTTACTTTTAACGATCATCCATCGAAAATCCGAATTTTTGTAATTTTTCAAAACTCATATTGCGTTGCCGTTTATTTAAAATTAAACACAAAAGACATATATTTAATAAATAGAAAAGCGTTAATGTTTCAATTACTGCCATTTAACATACAATTAATATTTACTCTAAAAAAATATTTAAAAATATGTATAAAATATTTAAAGAATTTAACATTTAAATAAGCAGGCTTAAATCGTTTAAGATTTTTTTTGTTTTAAATTGCAGAAGGTACTTTTTGTTAAAAATATAGTTTTCTCAACTGGTCTTGTTATTCAGCCAAACTCTTTAATTTAGACTTATGAATTTACTTAGTTAAAATAATTTCTATTATTTTTTCTTTTTTGCTTAAATTAAACAAACTACATATTAATTAATGTTTTACTAGATAAATATGAATTATTTTCTCTGTTATTTCGTTCTTATATAAATTAAAATTAGAATTATAAAGAAGGTTTATTGGTTGGTTTATACAAAAATAAAATATAATTAATTAAAAGCTTTTACATGATTAAAATTATAGACGCATAGCGCCACCATTTTAATGATATCAGATTACCGTTGAAAGAGGCTCCAGAGTTTATAGTTGGACCAACGTTTGGCAGCACTTGTTTGTTGAGGTTCAGCCGTTTGGACTTTTCGATTGTTAATCATTTTAGAACGCATTTGTTCTTCAATAAGTTCTTGCATGTCCATCTGTTGGGAAAATAATTTGAAATATTGTATATTTCATTTTTTATATTATTTATTCAAACATCGATACTAACCTGCCATTGTTCCAATTGCTGTGATAACTCTACCTTCTGTTGTATGGATTCCAATAATTGTGAATTGGCCTGCATGAGTTCTACACGGGTCTTGGCCAAATAAACTTCGGCTTTGGTACGTCTTTCATTAGCATTATCGCGTTCTTTTTGGGCTTTAGCCAGCAATTCATCACGGTCAGTTGTGTCTACTAAATCGCCTCTTGCTTGGTCTCTTTCCTCCTTAACATTGGTCAATTCAACGTCAGTAACAGCCAACTAAACAAAAATTTATTGCTTTAAATATATCACTCTTTGGTAATTTCAATCACACTCACCTTTGCCTCCAGCTGTTGTATCAATTGATGAGATCTTTTGATTTCATCCTCTTGTTCCAAAACCAAATTTCTTGTCTGATCTAACATTTTTTTAAAATTGCCCGCATCTAAATTCAACAGCAAACGTGTCAATTCATCAGACATGGCCGACAGCATACCTTGGCGAAAGTTAATGGCATTATTGCCAGTTTCGCTATTGCCATTGGTGGATATGGTGTTATCCATGGATTCCAAGTCCAACGATATGTCCGAATTTAAACCTGTAAAGCGTTATGGGTTTCAAATACATCGCCAAAATAAACAGTATAAGAGACACTAACTACAAACACAGAACAACATGCAAACAATAATCGAATTCTCTAACATACCTGAGTCATCATCGTGACTTATTTTTAAAGAATCTACCAAAGATTTCAATTGTATGTAGACAGAGCGAGACTCTATCCAAATTTGTGATGGTTTGCCATCCTCAGAAAAGCTGGCCTCGTCTTCGTCACATTCCATTTCGAACTGAAGCGACTTTTTACCGGTGGAACCAGAATAATTATCCTTTAGTTAGAGCATTTGTTTTTGAAGTGGTTTTTTAGTTGTACATATTCGGAGTTAATTAATAGTATGCATGAAGTTTAGATTTATTATTGATTTGATTGTTATTCAGTTTGGTGTTAATTTGGAAAAATTAACATGAATATATCGTGCCGTTTGTGCCAAAAAAGTTTAAGCGTCATAATATTCGAACTTAATTTTTTGACCAAAATCAATTATTTGTGATCCTAAATAATCGCTTTCGTAAAAAAACGATGTTCAAAAATTTATGGGTTAAGCGTTTTTTTTTTGGCGGTTAAGGCTCGATATGCAATTTGATTTCACAGTTTTATTTTTTATTTACTAAAGTGAACTTACCGCTCCCAAACGCTCACTGAGTACATTGTTTTCTCTAGTTGCTCTTTCAAGTGCCTGCAAAGTTGTCTAAAAGTTGTAATTAAGAAAAAAAAATATTAATATTCGAAATTTTATAAAGCAAAGGAAAATATTTTTTTTTAAATTGTTATCTTCAAAAAAAAAAAATTTATCGCATTCAAAGATAAAATTTCAAATTATTTCCTGCTATAAAAAAAGATGATGGAAAACTATTGCATTCAATATTAAAATAAATTTCAAAATATTTTCATTTAAACTCTATTGAACTGTTTTCAAAATTCGTAAGATACGGAATGTCCCGAATTTGTTCCCTGGACAAATTTCCTATAAAAATATTTAATTAAATAGCAGAATTTACTGCATCGACCACTAAAAATGTTTTATTGTTTGCGGAAAAATGTTAAAACACTTTTTTCTCTCGTACTAAAAAAATTAAAAAAAAAAAAATATTTCTCACATGCGAACAAAATTATGTTGCAATAGAAAAATATTTGTTTGCATGCTATAAAAATTTCTTAAAAGTTTTCCCATCTGCTGATAAAATGTTTAAAAAAATATTTTCTCGCATTAAAAAAACTGTTTTATGATTTCATTGTAGATAGAAAGAAAGTATAGATATCAAGCTCTAAATGGGTTAGCACCTTTATAACAATAATATTTTGCGATAATGCAAATATAAAACTTAAATATGTATACATACATAAGTATGTATGTATGTATATACATGTCTTTACCTAAAAGGCAAAACGGTCTATCTAATAAACAAAATTTTGAATCAACTTGTTTTATAAATTCGGAGGTATTTCACCAAAATACTCGCTACAGTAAACCAAAGAGCAATTTTATTTATTTTATTGGGGAGTTTTGCGTTTCAGGTAACGATATGTGCTATGTATTCATAAATAAAAAAATATTTATCTAAAGAATCACATTTTTTGGTTTCAGACGAACCTCTAATTTTGTTTCTTGTTCCCTGGCATGTCTCTCCAGCATGTGTATACGATCCGAAGCCTCCTCCAGAGCCGAACTTATATTGTCTTTTTCTTCTTGGGCCAATTGCAAACGCTTTTCCAAGTCGTGACGTTTTTCTGTGGTCAAATTCAATTCCGTTTTAATAGACTCCAGACTGTTAACGTGTTCCTAAAATTTTAAACAAGATGATTTTTAGTAACAAGAAATATTTATAAGAATTATGTATGTATGTATGTATGTATATTTTACCTGTAGACTGGTATTTCGGTAGGAGTACTGATCCTTAAGTTCCTGAATTTGTGACATTAGTTTCATTTCGGTGTTGTGAGCTTCCTGAATTTGCTCAGTTAGACGGGAATTTTGACTGGAAAGTTCTTCTATTAACATGGTTTTCTCTTTTTCAGCTTGACGTATTGCATTTTCCTAGATTTGAAAGAGTGTAAATTATTTTATATTAGATTAAACTTTTCTGTAGGTTTTCGCATTCTGGAAAAGTAATGGCACGGAATGTTTTTCTTTAAAGAAATCTTATAATATGCTATAAATGTTTATTAAAAATATCCAACGAATTTGAAATGATTTTCCGCATCTCAGTTCATTCCTTGAATAAATAAATCATTCTAGATATTCGGCAGTGTTCTGGAAAATACGCGATTTGAAAACGCTTTAATTCAAGTAATAAACTATTTAAAAATGAATTTGAATTTATTATTATTATTTGAATTGGAATGAGAATCTTCTTAATTGTTAAATTTTTATAGATTTTTGTGTGTCTTGGAGATCTAAAAAAATTTCTGCAAACCTAACTTCCAATGCACAAAATCGTCCAATCAATAGGACAGCACATTTCCATGGATTACATGGCTAAAAATATATGTATCAATAAAAAAAAATTTCTTCTACGAGTAAAAACAAATTCAGTTGAAAATGCATTCCAAATTAATATTGTATAGGTACAAATTTTTTATGCAAACCAAAAGTATTTTTTTTGCTTGTTTTAAACATTTTCAGATGAAAAGCTTCTTTAAGATTTAATTTTTATTCTCATTAAGTGATTTCTGTACTTATTTCTTACCTGAGCCAGCAATTTGTTTTTCAGTTCATTGAGATCTGTTTGAATTTCGAGCACCCTTTGTTCACTCTCTTCCTCAGCAATTGCCAGTTTTTGACGTAAAACATGTTTTTCTTGTTCCAATTTCTGAAAGAATAAAAGAATTATTAAAAAAAGTGAATAAATAAAAATAACTGTTATATACTTTTGCTTTATTTACTCGTATGTATGTATGTATGTATGTAAATGGTAAATACAAAAGCTGTTTTTAATTAAAAATGACGCAGGTGCCAATTAAATGAATTAAAAACAAACTCTCTTAAACTGCTTAACAAATTACCTCTTATTTAAATCGATTATTTTTTTTTGAATTTCAAATTAGATACGAGTTTTCTTAAAAAAAAATCTTCTAGCCAAAAGAATTTCTCATTTGTTACGCATTGTTGTTGGTAAAACGTTTGACTGTATGTGTACATTCATTTGAATAACATAACGTTTTATGTTATGGTTATATATACATAAATACGTATGTATCTCTAAAAATATTTAAAATTTCTAAAGAAAAACGTTATCGAAAGCAATTATGTATGGTCGGTCATTTTCTGAAGAGTAGTTTAATGTGTTTAAATGGATTCCAGTAATAAATTTTAATTAGCCATAGATTAAAAAACAAGCCGTTAGTTCTTTTCCTCAATAAATATCGACTTGCTCTGCTTGAATGATTTTCCAATAAATTAAGATCATTAATATTAGTAGTAGTAGCTTTGAATAATAATAATAATAATAAAATTTGTTTCTTTGCCACTCTTTAAAGTCAATTCATATATTTCCCTACAATTCTAAAAAATGTTATTTAGTCGCTTTTTTTTAAACTTTTTCCAATGCTGATGAAGCTATTGTACTTAAAAAGCAAGATAATATGCTAACGAATTAGCATATTATCTTGCTTTTCAATATGAGAAAGAAAGGTGTATAATAATAGTGTTTTTTATTATGCTTTGCATAACTATTTCAAAATAAAGTTTCTAAAATACTAAATTGATTGATGTCCAGAAAACTAATGAAGATGAGTGCACCTGGGGGAAAATTAGGTCATTCGATATCGAAGTAAATTTAAAAAATATTTCGATTTAAATTCTATTGAAATATTTTGAAATTTTGATCGATAGCGAATGTCATAATTAACTACCTAAAGTTGTAAGACCAAAATTGTTCCCTTATGAATTTTAGATCTAAAATTATTAAAGTTTGAAGTTGTATTCTTTTATGCCTGCAAATAACTCTACCATAACTCACAATATTTTTCGTATACATCTTTCTGTTTCGTGTTACAAAATAACAAAAATTTTATTATATTTTATTTAATTTTTTTTATTTTACTTTGCTTAACTTCACTTTATTTTATTTATTTTATTTTCTACCCTGTTCTGTAAACCGAATCCGAGTAAGTTTCTCGTTTTAAAAAAATTAATAATGGTACTGCAGACGTGTTTAAAATCATGCATGATAAATTTTTTTTCAGATATGATACTTGAGAATCTATATAATAAAAAAATTAAAAAAAAATCTAAAAAAATATTTCTATTGTTGGAGTTGGTTTTCTAAAATCGTGCGATTTCAAATCGATCTGTTTACAGAACAGGGCCGTTTATTTTATTTTATTTTATTTTATTTTATTTTATTTTATTTTATTTTATTTTATTTTATTTTATTTTATTTTATTTTATTTTATTTTATTTTATTTTATTTATTTTTATTTTATGTTACTTAATTTTTAATTTATTTAAAATCATTTATTAACCCCCGACAAAAAAGGGGTGTTATAACCCTGTCGGAAATTACGTTAACTTTAAACTAACTTTAAGCTAACTATACCAAAACTAGTACTGACTGACACTTGGATTATTTTTCAATAAAGGTATTCACGTCAAAAGTTGCACTGTTGCAGAAATGCAAAATTGCAAAATTTTCAAAAAATATAACAACAACCACATAGAAAATTATTTTGCACAAATGATACAAAATTGTCAGGGTCTGAGTAAGAACAAGATTATCAGGGTAAATTTTGCAAAGTTGTGCAACTTTTTATGGCATTGCCAATGCAAAAAAAAATGGACAAAAAGTACTTATAAAATCAACCATACACCAACTTACAACGCAGAAATTCCTAAATGTTTTTTTCTTTTAAATGAAAAAATAAGTCGTTGAAGATATTTTCGATACAAATAAATTAATTAAAAAATTATAAAATTAAAAAAATATTTAAAAATTCTTAGAAATTATAAAGAAATCTTCAAATTCGATTTTCAGATAACAAATACATACATAATTTTGCTATTTTCAAAAGACCTCAAAAAAGGCTCAAATATTTATTAGAATTTTGTTAAATAATACCAATATTATTAATATTGATATTTTTATTAGTGAATTGATTACAAAATTAATCAGTGAAGTTCCAACACTTCGTTTCAGCATTTAAACAAACATACGAGTAGAATATATCTATGCACATATTGTGTTGCTTTATAGACAATTAAACAAAATGGGCTGCTCACGTTAGAAAGTGCAATTATGCATTTTTGCACAGTTGCAAGAGTTGACGTGCATACCTTTAATGTAATCAACTGACTATTTTAACATTGCGATGTCCTAGGCGGTAGTCAATTGAGTTTCAAACTCGCTGAGGATAAATTTGTTGGCTCTCATCAAATTCGATTACGTACTCAATTTAAGAATTATGCTAGGAACACAATTGGGACGAACGACGAATTTCGTCCACATCGACGAATTCGTCGATAAGAATTCGCTGCGTAAATTCGTCGTGTGAAGCACAATAACGACGAATTTACTCAGCGAACTCAGGTCTTATAATTGATAAAGTTGGTTATTGTCAGTATGACCATATTAGCTAATTTTGGGCTAAATTTAGCTTATTTCTTCTGGATTTAGCTTAAAAATTTTTATTAAGCTCTTAGCTTCTTTTTTAGCTTTTTTAAAAACGGATTTAGCTTTTTTAGCCTTTTCTAATCCAAATTGCGTATTCTCTAAAAATATATTAAAGACATACGTAATTTAGGTTAATTTTATTTTAAAATCTGGTCACACTGTTTATTGTGTATGTAAAGAGAGTGAGAGAAAATGGTTATTTCGTCGTTCGTCGGCGTACAAAATAGAAATAAATCTATCTCAGAGTTCGTCACGCACGACGAATTTCGTTCTACGGCGGTGTTGTGTTCATTTTCATATGAACAAATGTGTTTTATTTTTTATGACGAAAGTTCGCACCGAAAAATTCGTCGTTCGTCCCAATTGTGTTCCTAGCATTAATTTTGGGTTTGTTTTTGGAGTTAACTTTTAGTCAGTATAAGAAAACGTAACTATAAGTTAACTATTTTTGTAGTCAACCACATTCTCCGACAGGGAAGTTTGTAGTGTGTGTACGTGTCCACGTACAGACCAAACGTCTGGACCGATTTTGATTTAGTTTTTTCTGCTTGAAAGGTGACATGATCGAGAGGGTTCTTAGCTATGTTTTAAGAAAATCGGTGCAGTCGTTTAGAAGATATCACATCCTCTCTAGATATATTCGGAGGTTTTTAAAATTTTTAATTTTTGTTATTTTGCTTTATTTTATGTTTGGTGCCTTTTTTGCAAAAAAAAAAAAAAACGATATAAAAAAAAAATATACTCATTTTTAGGATTTTTTACTTTAGATGTAAACTCACATCTGGCATTTCACGTGTGCCATGTGCCCAAAAAAAAGTAACCAGTAATTACTAATGAAAAACTGTTTGATTCAGAAATGTATTTATTGATTTAAACTGTTTCCAATCATGTTAGATTCTATAAAATTATCTATTAGTTATGTATGAAACTGTTTAAGTTAATAAATACGTGTCTGAATCAAACTGTTTATCATTATCAACTAGTGGTTACGCTTTTTTACGGTTGTGTGGCACAAGTTACACAGATGTAAACCCGGCCTTACTTCTTTGGCTAAGAAATATCACTTAAAAGTCTTATAATAATCTTTAACAGTTTTGTAACTGACCACAAAATAAAACAGTAAATAGTTTAGCCTAATATAGTGAAATAGCAGAAACGTTTATTTTTACTTCAAACAAGAGTAATTTTAAGCAAATATTTAATTAACACAGAAAACTATACAAGTACATACATATTGCATAATTTAGAGAAAAAAACGAAATGGCATTTTAAATTCAAAACAAATTGTATAACATGAAGAACTTTTGTTTGTTGTTGGTTAAGAATTTCATTTCGAAATTATTCCAAATTGAATAAATTTTATTAAACTCGAAAAAAATACAAAAAGAAAATGAACTCATAAAAGTACATGTAAGAAAGAAGTCGTGATTTGTTTTATTTATCTTGCTGTAATGACTCTTACTAATAAAACAGCTCATCATTATTATGAGTATGATGCCGAATATGAGATCATAATGATTGGCAGCTGACTGAGTCAGCTATCATTTTATGTAAAAAATATATATATGTATATATTTTAATCGTTAAAAATGCAAATGAAAATGGTTTTAAAATTTGAATAAATATTAAATCTTATCTACTTAATGACATGTTTTATAGCACAAACAATCCATCAACTCCTATTTCAAAAAAAAAAAAAAAAAAAAACTATAACTACAGTTTGTCAAGTAAATACTTGTACAAGGATTTTTTTTAAATTTGTTAACATGAGATATCATATTTCAATCCGAATATCTTCTTAAATTTAACGACAGAGTAATTGGTTTTCTAATTAATTTTAATAAGCAGAAAGATAAACGCAAATGTTTGCGTTCGAGTTAAACTGCTCATTTCCATTACGTAGATATTTCGTACTCTCAATTTTCTTTGTTAATCGTTTGGCCAGTACGAGTCAGGCAGAAGATATTCATCGTATTTGGTAACGTAAATATGTAGTACATAAGTATGTATGTGTGTGTATATGTAACGTATATACATACATACATATGTGTACATATTTACTCGTAATTGAAAATTTCTATGTTTATTACTTATTATTTTGGTACCCTACTGAAAGGTATTAAAATTAAATACACTAAGTGGTGGTTGAGAGATTTTTCTCTTAGTGTATGCAAGGCAGAGATGCGCAGCTCTAAAGTTATTCCGTAAGCCTGTTTATTTTATTTTTGCATTAGTGTAGAATAAAATGTAAACATTAAACAGCTGATCCAGATTCTTCTCTTTCCCGTATTTGCTTATTCTCCGGCTATTTAGAATAGTAGGATTTTTTCCCGGGAACAAATGATTGGGAAGAGAAAAAACTCTCTAGGTTACGTTATATTAAATCTCTATAACTATTTTCATTACTTTTCACACAACAATATCGATCCACTTTTAAAAATAAATTCCTTTTCACAAGGAAGAAAGATTTTGTTAGGGAATAGAATTCATTGATTAAAATGAAATTAGTTTAAAAAATCAAAACTTACACCTCTTAACAATTAAATACTTTAAGCTTATAAAAAAAAATCCTACATTACTTAATTTAAAAATGGCTTCTTTTTGCTAAATTATATTTTATTAAGCAGCATCCATACCATTTTATTAATGTAATTTATTTTGGTGGGAAAATGTTTTTTAATCTTTAGGGTGTTTAACAAGTCATTATAATATACCTTTAAATTTCCACTAATGTTTATAACATTATGCCGTATGTATTTTGAGGTGTTCGCAACTTCCTGTGTTGCGCTTCAAATCATCGCCAAGTTAAAATAATAATAAAATTATTGTAATACAAACTCGAAAGCGGCAGTAACATCTTCGCCACCAACAGCAAAGAAGAATAAAAAACACTCTTTTAGTAATAAATAAGAAATATATATATATGTATAAACAATATTTTTTTCTTTAAATATAAAATTAAAAAAAGAGCAGCGTAATCGTTAAAACATCATCAAGAGATTTCATTTAGCGTGAAATAGTAACAGAGAAAGTAATAATAATAAATATTATATTATAGACTTAGAAGAAACATATAATATAATTCACTAGCATTTTTTATTATCAAATTTTGTGATATAGGGTGAACTTTTTTTAAAAGAGTTTTGTTTATTTTTCGTAAATATAACATCAATATTCGATAAACTTGTAAGTTTTTTTTAATGTTTATTTACTTTCATATAAACATTTTTCTTGTCATGGATGAAAGTAAGGAAAAAATTATAACGGATTTAACGAATTTTTCGATTTAAGAAAATCGTTCGTTTAACCAGGATACTACTGTATTTGGACATAAACTTGCATAAGATTAAAAATGCAGAAGAGTGTGTTAAATGTGTGTGTGTACAGGCCTGAATAATAATTCTCCGGGGTTTTTTTTCCAAATTCCCTGTTCCCTATTATAAAAAAATCCATTGCGAACTTTCAGGTAAAATAAAATAAAACAAAATAACCGAGTTCGAAATTTCGAAAATGTACTTCACTTTTTATTTTTCTCGGTAACTGTTTAGAATAGGTGGATTTTATTCACGGAAAATAAGAATTCCTGGGGAATTAATTACCCGGAAAAAATTTAGAATCGGGCAATATCCTAATGTTTTAGTTTTATTTATTTCAGTATTATTTAACGTCAAAGTGAATACGAATTTAAAAAATTGTGTTGTTGGCTCAGCACATCCAGATGCATTTCGTTGCTGCTAACTCATGTTTTAGACTCGGCAGTTTTTCTTGAAGCAAGTCTGAGTTTATGGGAGAGAGAGGAAAGAAGAAAGAAGAGGGGTTCTGACTTGCTTGTACAGAAAAGTTACTTCAATTCTCTTTTGTTATGTCATTCGCAGCATTAAAATAATAGGAAAATTTAACAAGAAACCGTCTGAGTGTAAACAAACGAGCAATTTTAAAAGAGAATTGAAGATAACTGCTTCAAGAAAAACTGCCAAGTCTAAAACATGACTAAGCAACATATACATACATCACTGATGTGTTAAACCAACAACAAATTAATTTTTTAGTTTTAATTTTATTTTAACTCAATTTTCGCTTGATTGAGATGGAATGTTTTCGTTTTGGCAAACAAACCAACAGAAAGATGAAATTTTTAAATATATTTTTTTTATTACTTTTTTTTCTACGTTATAAACCTGCATGTTTGCAAAAAATTACAATCAAATGTCAATTGACTGATTCTGATCATATTTGACTTTTGACAGGCAAAAACTGCAAACAAAAAAAAAATACCCTGTACTTATCATTGTTATTTTATCTTTCATGTTAAAGTTTTTTTTTTTTTTTTTGGTAAAATAGGAAAAACCAACAAATACACTATGTTGCATTTGCTTTAAGTTTATGCAAATGCAAATACTATGCTTTCGTGTTTTATACATTTTTTTTATAAAGAAATGACAATAACGTGAAACAAACAACAAAATTGAGTTCATTCACAGCCGCAAGTTGCAAGTATGTAGTACATACATAGATACTTAAACATTTGCCTACTTGCATTTGTAACTTCAACATTCTACTTGTTGTTTTCATTTTATATTTTCTAGGTTCCACATTGATGTTGTTTGTTTACGTATCCTCTTAACATTATTGTTAATTTCATACTTCTGCTGTTGTTATTGTTTTTGTACTTGTTGTCAAGATTTTTATCACTTTTTGTTTTCCTTCTATAAATTTATTAGTCATTAGTTGACAAAGTTGAATGAAATGAATAGAGCGTAAGTACAATGAGCATGTTTATGACAATTTGGTGGGCTAGTGCCAACTAAACGTTTAATTATCTGTTGTCATTTAGATAACGGTTCTTAGAGTTAAATATCTACATTTTAATAGTAATGTATGATGACATTTAATATGAAGAGGATATGAACTGGCAAGTAATACACGCATGCTTTTCTTCTTTAAGAAAAAAAAACAGATTCTATATCAAGTTATTTGTTTGAAACCCCCTGGTTTTTTTAGCTTCCTTTATTTCTTGTTGCTTAGGTCAATATCTTTGAGTCTATAAGTTAAGTTTAATATGAAACGGATGTTAGTTTTCTTAATTAAGACAAATGATTTCCTCTTTGTTAAAATACAATGGTTATTTTTAAACTGAAACATTAAAAGATTTAAAAATTTCCTCTTTAACATCACAAGTGATATCATAAGTTCGAAACTAGTTGTTGAGATTCTAAGTGAAAACTTGTTGAATTTAAAAGGGATCATTGAAAAAAAAAAATTGTTGATATGAACCAGTGATGTTTACTCATATAAAATTTTTAAACTTTTTATAAATCATACAGTAAATCACAGCACTACTTAAAATATAATGTTGAAGGTTTACACATAAATTTAAGCGCGATACTAAAAGTTGTGCTTAATATGCAGCTTTAATTTAAAAGTGTTGGTTGCCAGTTGTGACTTTTTTTTAACAATGAACTTTTTGTTTAAGGAAATCAATAGCTCTTACGTTAATTCATAGTTTTGTTACAAAAAAAATTCATGTGCGATTCTATATTTAACAGAATTTTTCTACTTGAATTTTTTTTTATTTATTGTGCGTGACCATGCACCTAAAAATATAACCTTGGCACTAAAAATTTTAAAATAAAACTTAAAAAAATTAAACCGACTTTAAAAATAAGCACACTAAAAAGTTAAAAATTATTTAGATTTAGTTGAATAAAATATTTTTATAATCGGGTATGTTCTGCATTCCACGTGAAATTAAAAAGAGTGGAATTGCCATAAAATTGTTGTTGGAAATATATAATTATAACAACAATGCTATGGCAATTCCACTCGTTTTAATTTCACGTGGAATACAGAACATACCCAAATGTGTTATCTAAAATGATATTAAAAGTCGGTGTCAATCAGGTTTAAAGGGTACTTTTTTTAACACTGACAAATATAAATGCATTTTATGCAGAGTTGCAAATCGAGACCAGCTGGTATGAATTCGCCTTCGTGTGTGCAGATCAAGGCAGCAAAAGTTTAGTTTATACAATTTGAAAAATTTTCAAGAAAATAAAGTTTTTCGAAAAATATAAAAGTTTGTTACTCTCCCGTAAATATATGCTATTCTAAAAAGTTGTGTACTCTCGTAAAGATTAAACAATATCTAATTCAAACCGACCAAAATCAACTTATGCGTTTATTCCCGAAAATCACAACTTTGTGAAATTTGTTATAAATATTTGTTTTATTTCAAAAACTATTTTCTATAAGTTTTAATGAACTCTATACAACAATTTAATTTTTTTTACTTATTGGAACAGATTTTTGCACAACTTAAATGGCAGGAAATGCATTTAGACGTGTTTAACCAACAACAAATTATATATTTTTTTAATTAAAATTTTATCACTTGCATTTTGTAATTTTCCATACAATTTTCTCAAGTTGAAGCATAAATAATTATGTAACATTAAAAGCAATTAAAAAATTTCCTTAAGTGGTTCATTAAAATCAAAAGAGGTCGCTAATGCAAAAACAATTATATCTCTACTAAACAAATGATGTTAAAAATTAAAAAAAAATCCTGAATTTAGCTTAAATAACATTTAATTTCTTTGTTGCTTTTAATTAAATTAAATTTCTTCTCTTTTTCAAAATTTTCCACATTTTTCGGCTTGCATATTTGCAGGCAATTCTTTTATTATGGCTAAAACCATCAACATAATAAATAATAGTTTTTCGGCATGGTTAACTAGTTTTTCTGGGCAGAATTTTTATTTAATTTTACAGTTTTTGTTGTTGTTGCTGTTGTTGCTAAAGCATTCATTCCTACTTATTTTATTTGTTAACAAATAATTTATAACAAAAAGATATACAGCAGATTTTACACAATCCAATTGCAATAAACCATCAGCAAAAAAAATAACCAACCACTCCTTTTATAAAAGCAGCTGAGTATTACAACTATTTTACACCGGCTATTTCTGTGTGTGTGTGTGTGTGTGTTTTGTTTTCGGCTAACCTGGCTAATAATTTTGTTTAACTCTCAAATTACACTTGTAATGCGTTTGTTGTTATTTTGTTTTTATTTTTGCAATGCACTTATTGTGCATATAATTTATGAGATTTTGTTGGGCATTTTGATGGTAACATTTTTTAAGATACAAAAACTAAATCAAAAAAATACAACAACAAATGTTAAGATAAGCAAATGTAATTTGTTATAAATGCAAAATAAATTAACAGTGCGGTAGAGGGCATAAGCATAACAGAGGGAGGAGAGGGTTAACATTTAAATTTTATGTTAAAAACACAACTGGAGAAAACGACGAATAATGGCATCTGCCGTTATTCTGCTTCATACGACGAATGTACACAACGAATTTTTACCACCGAATTTGCCGTGTGTTGTGAAGTTCGTCATGTTATGTTCTAGCGTGAAGCAGCACTGAGCTGAGCGTATGATTGATATTAATTATAATATTAAAAGCGCCTAGAACTACTTGCCAAATTCTAAGGTTACAAAATATAAACTTTTTAATAAAAAGTTAAAAAAAATATTAAAATAAAAAAAATAAATGAGTGGGATTTCACATTTTCCGGTTTTGTAGTCTTGTTTTTATAGGCAACAATGGCATTATTATATTTTATATTATAGCTTAGTGTATTTAACACTATTATAATTTTTTTTTACTTTTACTGTATAACACTACAATTGGCGGCATAATTTTTTTATCCATTTTGAATTTTGCTTAGTCTTTCTTCCCCTTTTGGCAAAAAATTGGTAGCAGTGTGGCTGAGGTAATAATTACTATTCCCTACCATGAAATAAACTGGTTTCAAAAATTATTAGGCCATAAAATAATTTGTATCAGCTTAAACACAAGTTTTAACATTTAACTAATTTTAAAAGACAACATTTTTGTTGGTTGGCTGAATGAGTCTGTTAAAATGTTTAAAATGTTAATATAAATTCTAAATTACAAATTTTTACACCAAAAGAGCAAAAAAAAATTAAGTTTTGAATACACATTTTAAAATGACTTCATAAATTATAAAGATGTTGGCCATAAATATAAATATGAGTCAGAAACTGCTTGAAAATTGTGAAGAAACTTAAGTTTTTTTAACATTTAACAAATGAGTTCATGTCCATCAGAAGCATTAATTTGGTTTTTTGCTTCTTTTTTTTTTTTGTTTAAAAAATTATGGTGTTTAACAAACTCGTTAAATATTACTAAAGTGTTGCTTTGTTTCACCAATGATTTAAAAAATATATTTTTCACAATAAATTTTGTATAAAATATTTAAAATTCTGCTAACAAAACTGGTGGTTTTAATTAAGTATTAAATTTAATTAATTCATTCATAATGTTTTCATACATGGCTTGTCTAAGCTTTTCCGCTGGAAGTTTTCAGTAAAAGCATTTGTTATTTTATTCACAATTAAGTTTTTTAAGTTTTTTTTTTCAATTTTTATTTGAAAAAAAAACCAATTTTGAAAAAATACATACTTTTTTAAAGAATTAATTTGTTGAAAACGTAATAAAAAAACTATGAACAAGGGGAAAAAACTACCTTTGAAAAAGGCAAATTTTAAAAGTCCAGTTAGTTTTAAAATGCAATTTGGAAAATATTTCTTTTTTCAATATACATGCATACACACATACTTTTATGAAGGTACTTTTTGTAAAAATTTATTTTTGGCCAAAATTTACTTTTTCAGAACGATACTTTTTGGAAAAAAATCACTTTTTGAAAAACTTTACTTTTTGTAAAAATTTACTATTAAAAAAAATGCTTTTGTAAAAATGTACTTTTTGTAAAACGGTAATTTTCGTAAATAGGTACTTTTTGTAAAAATTTACTATCTATAAAAAGGTAATCCTTGGTCCAAGGTACTCTTTTTAGAAGGAAAGTTATTCTAACAGTATTTTGAAAAGGTACTCTTTCAAAACATAAATTTTTAAAAAGGTACTTTTTGAAAAAAAAAATTAATTTTATATATATGTACATAGTTACTTTGCTTTATAGATACCTCTTGAGACTTATTTCCAAATGCTTTCTTTTAGTAAGAATATTAAAAAAAAAACATTTTTTTAAAATGTTGCTTTTTGAAAATGTCCTTTCTTAAAAATGTAATTTTTTAAATACGTACATACATATGTGGGTACTTTTGAAAAAATTTAAGTTTTAAAAAAAGTACTAAACATTTTAAAACGATGCTTTTGCAAAAAAGTACTATTGTTGAAAAAAATTTTATTTTAAAAATAATTTTTTAAATAGATTATTTTTTTATTTTGCTTGAAAAGAGTACTTTTTTGAAAGTTAATTTTTTTAAAAGATACATTTCATATATTTTGTTAAAGGTACATTTTTAAATACTACTTATTTTGAAAATGTTTTTTCTTTTGAAAAGCACTTTTTTTAAAAGGTACTTGTTTTAAAAGGTACTTGTTTTAAAAGGTACTTGTTTTAAAAGGTACTTTCTAAAAAAAATTTTGTAAAAATAGATTTTTTAAAGCATAAATTTTTTTAAAGATAGTTTTTGTAAAAGGTAATTTTATTAAAAGGTAATTTTCTTAAAGTTACTTCTTTTAAAAAAATATTTCTGCAAAATGATGTTTCTTAAAAGGTACTTATTTTATAACGTACTTTTTTAAAATGTATAACTTTATAGTCATTTTTGTTTTTAAAGGAACTTAAAAGTTATTTTTTTAAAAGGTAGTTTTTTAAAGGTTCTTCTTTAAAAGTACTTTTTCAAAAGGTACTTTTGTTAAACATTATTTTTTTAAAACGTAATTTTTTTAAAAAGTATTTTTCTGAAACGTACTTTTTTACCCGACTGCGTAACGCAAAAAAGGGTATTGTGTTTATCAGTCTATGTATGTATGTATTTGTGTATGAGTGTTCCTTTGCAGTTGTCAAAACTCAATATGGCCGTCGACAGACACCATTTTGTAAATACGAAAAACAAGTCGGTAAACTATATCGAAGTGGGTATCATTCGACAGGTATTTCAAAATCATCCTTAGGTTTCTCTTATGATTTTTCGTTTCGACTGACCATTTAGTATATTCAACGGTTCAAAATTGGTCTCAGTCGGTTTTTTTGATTTTTTTTGTATAAATACTTGTTTAAATGGTACTTTTTTAAACGGCACTTTTTAAAAGGTTCTTTTGTAAAAGGCATTTATTTTTAAAGGGTAATTTCCTTATATTTTAAAAAGTTATTTCTTGAAAAGGTACGTTTTTAAATTGTCTTATTTTAAAAGGGTGCAATTTCATAAGAGTACTTTGTTAAAAAGGTAATTAAAAAAATTTGTATATAAAAACTTCTTTTTGATAAAGATAATTTTTTCAATCATTCACTCGTTTGCGAAAAGGCACTTTTACTTAGGGTCGGTTTGTCAATGTCGACAACATCGGAGTTGTCGCACGTTTACATTCAAAACAAAAATAAGTTTAAAAATCTTGTTCTTGTTTCAAATGTAAGCGTGAAACAAGTCAAACGTTGTCGACAGTAAAAAACCGGTCCTTCCTTTTTGGAAGTTGTACAATTATTGAAAAAATCTTTTTTTTGGAATTGGTATTTTTTTTTTTGCAAAACCTACATATGCAAAAAGGTACTTTTTTACAAGTTACTTTATGTACGTTTATTTCAAAACTGTAACGGGTTATTTTTGCTAAAAAGCTAATTTTGTTTGACAAATTTTTTTGCCAAAAGTTAATTTTCTTTTAAAGTTAGGTTAGGTTATTTTAAGTTTCATATGCTGCTGAGATGAGAAAGTAAGTTTTCAGCTTGCTTGGGTCTAAATAACAGGGCCCTTTGTGTTACTTGAGAGTAGAAAGGGACAGCGCAACTATAGATAATGAAGTGACAGATAGATAGATGAAAGAGTAGCTTATAAAAATTTTCCAGCAAAGGAGCGATAGGTGACGGATCCAAAATAAGTCAAACCTTTTTGGTTACACACTGTTAAACATAATAGAATATAATTTTTTTTAAATAAAACCACTAATACAAATTCATATTTTCTAAGCGCGATTTAGTCATGTGTAACACACCTCTGCCAGTTTGTTTTTCCTTTTGCAACGAATGACAAGATAGATGAATGAATGAATGACTAAGTAAATGAATGAATTATTCACTGTTTGCACCATATCAAGTACAAATATGAGTACCACAAATGCTATCATATTATACTTATACCAACTACCACAAATTGACTGTCAAAGCCAGGTTGTTGTGCGAATTTTTTTTTTTTTTGTAATTTTTTGTTTTAATTTTCCCCAGCCCATTTATGACTGCAGCACGAGATGGCATTTTTTTACAGTTTGTAATAAAATCTAAGCCTGGTTTGAATGTTGTGGGAAAAAGTGTATAGAAGTTGTTGGCCTTAGAAATAATAACAAAGGTCGTAAAGTTGTTAATGAGAGTGTAACAACTACAGTTTGTTATCACAATTATATTAGAAGATTTCATAGATTTTATGAGACCTATAAAATATTTTGAGGTTTTATTTTCAAAATTTTACAACTTGAATCGTCGAATAATCAGTGTATAAAAAAATTGTTTAGAACTCTAGCAATTTTGAAACTTACCCTACGTCTCCACTAGCCATCAACTTGGACATGACATGAACATGACGCCGGCAGAGCAACTGTGAAAAAATCATCAATTTCTTTGTTGTGGTGGATACGGGCGATATCCATGTTCCGGCACATCAAAGTGATTTGCGTTAGTGAAATAGAGATGGAATATTTACCAATTTTGTTCTGTCTCTTTTCTTTCTATTGCAAATGGTTGCGGACTGAGAATCTCATGGCGAACATTGTTGCTCAGACATATGTTCGGGCATGGACGAAAGTTGAACATGAGCGGTCTCCATTAGCCATTTGCGATGTCCGACATGATGCCCAAACCAAGTTCATGGCTAGTGGAGACTGCTAGTTATGCAGCCTGACGGTAGGATGTTAAATTTATTTCGTGCTTGATACAATCAATTGTATGTGTATATGCCGACACACGCTAGTGCTAAAGCACTAACACCTTTTGGTTGAATTATATGAATATCTTTATATATTAACAAAGTGACTTTATCAAAAACGCAAAAATTTGCCCATTCATTCTCTTTCCCTTGATTCATTTTTGTAAATTCATTTAATAATATCATTTTATATGTAATTGTGTTTTAAAAGCCTTTTTCCATTGTTGAGTTTCTTAAACTTTTGCTTGTTTTATGCAGCGTACTTATGAAGGCTGCCGCCAGTTATTTTCATTAATTGCAAGATGTTTCCTCATATAATTGACGAACAATCACTTTAATTGAATGGAAACTCATAGAAGAGGAAAAAAACTAGAGTGGGATTTCTTAAGCTAATTTTTGTGTGTTTCTTTTGTAGAAAATTGGCTAGTTACATAATTTTTATACATATATGTACATACATATTTATTACGTTTCAATGAATAATTTTAGGCAAATTGAAGTTCATTTTTGAAATCTCTTTTGCTAGCAAAAATTATTTTCAGTGATAAATTTAGTTCACTAAAAATAATTTAATTGCAGCGAATTGAGTTCAAAACCATAGGCTATTTTATTTAAAATTAGGTCATTTCACTACCGAAAATCTTTAACGAAACGCTAACTAATAAAATTTTTAAAACCGCGTATTTCACTAAAAAGGACACCACATTAAAATCAATAATTAAAAGCAAATAAAACTTAAAAAAATAAGCACTAAAAAGTCAAAAGCAGTTTAGATTCAGTTAAATGAAATATTTTTATATGTGCTATCTACATATATTATATGTTTAGGGGCGTGGTTACGCCTAATTTGGCAAATATTAGTGCCTACCCAGTTTTTTAAATTCCACATCGCGTCAAGGTGTGTGCCAATGGGTCAGGTAAAAACACGTGAAATATAATATTAAATTTTTCATGGGCATGTTCCCACCCACTTCTTTAAGCAAAAAAGTATGTCATTTTAAGAGCCGAAACTCTACTTAGCCAAGCTCCGTGGGCTAATTAGAAGTACATATAATTTAATACTAACCTTTCAAGGGCGTATCCCCGCCCACTTTTTTGAAAACAAGTTTAAGTATTTTTCAGAGCTCAAGGTTTGCAACAAATTTCGTAAAAACCGATAAAGTAGACGCACGTAAAATATAATATTAAATTTTAGTGGGCGCAGCTTCGCCCAATTTTTTTAATACAAGATTGTGTCTTTTTAAGAGCTCAAGGTGTGTGCCAAGTTTGATAAAAGTTGGCGAAGTACAAGCACGTGCAATATAATATTAAATTTTAATAGGCGTAGCCCGCCCATTTTTTTAAATGCAGTATTGTGTATCTCATTGAGTTCAGGGTGTGTGTCAAGTTTCGTAAAAATCAGTCAAATAGAAGCATGTGAAATATAATTTTAAATTATATTGGGCGTGGCTCCGCCCATTTTTTAAGCTTCAGGATTCTGTCCTTGCTTGAACACAGTGTATTCCTAGCAATCTAATAAGTAAAATATCATAAAATGAAATAAAAAGTTAGTAGACGTGTCCAATTTTGTAGTATGTATAACTCGACTTTGCATTAAGTATACTTGTGCTGTTATTGCTTTTGATCGCAGATATATTGAGGGTTGCTTTTCTAAAAATAAGGACAACATTATTCGCACACAGAGAAGAAAATAAGTGAAATGTTCATTGAGCGGTCTACACACTATCAAAACACTCATCAATCATTGTGATAATATTAGTAAATGAGTTTGTGTGTGTGACATCCACAATGATTGATGAAAAATCAGAAAAATGTTTGATCTTTGGCTAAAAAAATATAAATGTATTCACATAATTTAAAACATTATGACAGTATGGCCTTTATGACTATCGGTTGAATGCCCCAATTTTCACAAAATCTACATCTAGCTATCTACATATATTATATGTTTAGGGGCGTGGTTACGCCTAATTTGGCAAATATTAGTGCCTACCCAGTTTTTTAAATTCCACATCGCGTCAAGGTGTGTGCCAATGGGTCAGGTAAAAACACGTGAAATATAACATTAAATTTTTCATGGGCATGTTCCCACCCACTTCTTTAAGCAAAAAAGTATGTCATTTTAAGAGCCGAAACTCTACTTAGCCAAGCTCCGTGGGCTAATTAGAAGTACATATAATTTAATACTAACCTTTCAAGGGCGTATCCCCGCCCACTTTTTTGAAAACAAGTTTAAGTATTTTTCAGAGCTCAAGGTTTGCAACAAATTTCGTAAAAACCGATAAAGTAGACGCACGTAAAATATAATATTAAATTTTAGTGGGCGCAGCTTCGCCCAATTTTTTTAATACAAGATTGTGTCTTTTTAAGAGCTCAAGGTGTGTGCCAAGTTTGATAAAAGTTGGCGAAGTACAAGCACGTGCAATATAATATTAAATTTTAATAGGCGTAGCCCGCCCATTTTTTTAAATGCAGTATTGTGTATCTCATTGAGTTCAGGGTGTGTGTCAAGTTTCGTAAAAATCAGTCAAATAGAAGCATGTGAAATATAATTTTAAATTATATTGGGCGTGGCTCCGCCCATTTTTTAAGCTTCAGGATTCTGTCCTTGCTTGAACACAGTGTATTCCTAGCAATCTAATAAGTAAAATATCATAAAATGAAATAAAAAGTTAGTAGACGTGTCCAATTTTGTAGTATGTATAACTCGACTTTGCATTAAGTATACTTGTGCTGTTATTGCTTTTGATCGCAGATATATTGAGGGTTGCTTTTCTAAAAATAAGGACAACATTATTCGCACACAGAGAAGAAAATAAGTGAAATGTTCATTGAGCGGTCTACACACTATCAAAACACTCATCAATCATTGTGATAATATTAGTAAATGAGTTTGTGTGTGTGACATCCACAATGATTGATGAAAAATCAGAAAAATGTTTGATCTTTGGCTAAAAAAATATAAATGTATTCACATAATTTAAAACATTATGACAGTATGGCCTTTATGACTATCGGTTGAATGCCCCAATTTTCACAAAATCTAACTCAATGTTAATCCTCCACTATTGATATTCATATGATGTTCACATCACAAAATCAAACTTAAAATTAATGCTTGACGGATCATCCAGCATGTGCAGATATATTCAAATATTCAGCACACATACAGGTATTTGACATCAAGCATTTGTATAGTGTCTAGACCGCTCTGTGAATATATTCTAAACTCAAGTCAGAACCCAATTATATTTTATTATTTTGAATCAGGGTTGTCAGATTTTTCTGGCCTATTTTGCCAAATTCATTTTAAAAATCAATTTAATGTAATATATTTGATAATATATTTGTTTTTATATAACACTTTTTTTTTTCTTTTAATTTCTTGCAGACGAGTTTTGGTAAGATTTATTTTTGAAACTACTCCTTCAACAAACTAATTTTCCTGAATTACAAAAAATTTTAAAGTTCAATTTTGTTAAAAAAAATATTCATAAAAATCGCCAACAGATTTATTTATCGTCAGAAAAATCGTCTTGCGCCAAATCAAAATTTTAGACGCTAAAACAAGTTGAAAAATAGCCACGTTTGGTGACAAATCGCCATATCTGACAAACCTATTATGAATCATAACTAATTTTTGCTTGAAAATGTTATGGCAAAACACAACTATGAACTGAACCGTTATTCGTATTTATACTGTGAATGGCAATGCCACTGTGAAAGTTAGCTTGTTTGTTAAGCAATCCAGCTGGCTTAAGTTGAGAACAACCGTAAGAGCTTTAATCTATACAAGGGGTAGGGTTGCCAGATACCAAAAGTCAAATACCTGGAGAATGGAAAAAATTCACCTGGATTTTGAAAAAATAACTGGACAATTTAAAAATAAGCTTATAAAGCAAAGTGTTGATGCTTTTTGAAAATTTTGTTTTGGTTGTAAATTGCCAGTGATGTACAGAATAGAGGATCTAATCAGTGTTAGGGAAAATTACAACTGGTTGTACATTTGCAAGCACTATTGTTTCTTTTTATTTAGTATTAAAAATTTTTCCTTAGAAGATATAAAAACACAACCAGAAAACAGAGATTTTTGTCTTGTTTTAATAAGAAAAGCTGATACTTATGTATTTTTATCTCCTGATTAGTTTTAATCTATAAAACAATTTCTTTTATTTGGATAGCTTTACATTGAGGAGCATAGTTTAGTCCATAAAACTTTTTTATTATATTTTTTACCGAAATAAACTGATCGTTATAAATTTTTGTCCGCTAATTACGAAAAAAAAATTTCTTATATTCTTATACCCTCTAGTTTCAGAGATTTGTGCATTATATTTAAAAAATAATATCTCGAATTTTTCTTTACTTACGCCACTAAAAAATATTATTTCTAATAATATGACGTCGATGATTTTGAATGTAGCCTCTATTTTGTGATAAGTTGTGATTATTTTAGTAAGCCTAATTACGAGTGTCTTATTTCGAATACGACGAGCTTGTAAAGCAATATTCTTTAGTCTTGTACAAAATAGTCGTAGTCGAAGTCGAAATACCACACTCGTGATTAGGCCCAATAATTTTACATTAAAAATTCAAAATTTTCCTTAAATTAGTTTTTTTTTTTTTTGGTTAAAAGCTGCAAATTTCGATATAATAACTACAAATAAAACAAAAATTTTCTGGACTGGTCAATACAAAGTTTATTATACGTAATAATTGCATTGATCAGGAATGTGATACAAAAAACAAATTTTTTTGGAAGGCATGAAAGAGCAAAAATTTTAGTATTTTTTTGAGACTACAGGTGAGAGATAAATAATAAAACTATATTCGTAATCAGCGGACAAAAATACATAAGAACCAGTTATTTTAATTTCAAAAATTTAAATAAAAGAAATTTAAGAACTAAACCAAAGAGACGATTTTTAACATCCATGTAATAAGAGTAAGATATCATATGATATACTCAATGTTCATCTACTCAAAGAGAATTTAATGAAATTTAATAATCCAGAAAGTATTTTTAAGTTTGGGGGACCATTCGTGATATACTAAGCGAATTATAAAAAGTGGCATAAATTATGCCTATGCTAAATGTCACTATATCTTTAAAACTAGAGCTGCTGGGGAAAAACTAATGATGCCATCGTAATCAGCAGATAAAAATACATAAGGATCGGCTATTTTTAATGAAGCAATAAAACCACTGTTCCGCTATGTAATTAATTAAAAAATATAATTGATAAAGAAATTATTTTTCAAAATTAAAGAAATAATTTTTTAACTGGATAAATTCTATGTTAGCTGGTAACTGGATGAGGCTCTAAAAAACTGGAAAATCCAGGCATTCCAGACCGTCTGGCAACCCTAATAAGGGGTTTCAACTTAAAAAAGAAAAATATGGCTTTTTGATCTACATATATTTCCACTAAAGTTATAAATCAAAGAAAAATTTAGCAAAAAATCATAAACAATAACAAAAATACCAAATTCACCCCTATCAAAAAACCTCTTATCATAAAAGTTATATAATTAATTTATTGCTTTCAGACAAAGTTTCCCTGATTGAATTATTTGTTATCAATATATAAACATAAAAAGTAAAAAAAATAATAGAAATAAAAGCTGCGTTATTTCATATATCCCCCTTGAAAATATCAACTAATTGTAATTTGTTCTTTTTTCAATTTGTATACTAAATGGCCTGATAACTCAAACATATTCTGCTGGTTTGCAAATACTCGTATGTTTATACACAATGATTCATCTTTGCAATTATTTTTCTTTTGTTATCACTAAATTGTTTTAATGCTAGTGTTGTACCTTTCTCTTATCTTATCTCGATAATATGGCACCGTTATCTTATTTAATAAAAATAAAATAAAATTGTTTTGTTTATCAATTTTTTTTATTAAAAAAACACAACTTGTTAACTGGCTTAAGATGGCTTAAATTTCTTTACGATTTTGACACAATATTGTCCAATAATAATTTCAGTTTGAGGTTGACAATTAAAATTACTTTTGGCTGGTTTTAAAGCGCTTAATAGGTTACACTAACTAAAGTAGTTAACAAGCAAGTCTTCGTTAAGAAACTAAAAAACTCTTGGCCAGAAATTGAAAAGAAAATCATAACAAAAATACGAAAAACCATCTCTTAAAATCACTCCAAAGAAAAAAAGCGTTAATTATGCAATTGCAATAATAGTTTTAAATAAAACAAAAAAAAAGTAAAATTAATATAACGTCAGTCCACTGGCGATTTACGTAGTTGCATCAAATTTTGTTCAAAGGAGGACAAATACACAACAGTTTAAAGGGGGGGGGGGGGGTAGACAGGGGCTTATCATTAATTCAAAGATTTATATAGAAAATAAAATAAATAAAACCCCTGGCTAATGGCAAAAAAAAAAAAAAATACCACACATACAAGAAGCAAATGTTTATTTGGCTGAATTATTTGAAGCCATAGAAAAATGCTGCATTTAACAAAGTGTGAACAAAATTATACATATGCATATATAATAAACATACATACCTGTGTATATACATGTGTCTGTATATGCGAATAATCAAATATAAATTTTATTATTTGGTTGCAAAAATATCAATAATAAAACCATTGAAAATTTTAAAATCAAGCTTTTCAAATGGCTTAATTTGCTTTTGCTTATTCAAAACCACCATGAAACCAAAAAAAGAAAAACGGCTCGTTTGAAATTTGGACACAGATTTATAATTTCGATAGCTTTTAATTGAAATGAAGTATATAATTATTAGGCTTATATATATTCATAAAAAATTAATATGTATTTGAAATACATTTTAAGAAAATTTGAGCTAAAATGAAAAAGTATAAAAATCATGTCTTTTTCAATATGGCAGCATGCTAATGTTCAACTAAACAAGTTAAAATGGACAGCGCAGTTGTAGTTAAAAAATATTTGTATTTTTCGTTGTCTTTAGGGCATTTTGCAGACAAAAGTTATTTTGATAAATTTATGCAAAAATAATTCTTAATCTTTAAGAAATGCATATAGACAACGCTGAACCACCAGCAAATAAATTTCAAATTAAAATAATTCTAAAATTTTTTGTTATTTTAATACTAAAATATATTAGCCCAATTCACAATCTTGTGTAAATGGTCTTGCATCGTTGCATGTGCAAAATGGTATAGTATATTGATACTCACCACTAAGAATTGTTAAATGGTGACTAGAATATACTACACAATTTTGCACATGCAACGATGCAAGACCATTTGCACAAGATTGTGAATTGGGCTACTGTGTTTTATATCATTGCCTGCTCAAAATGAAAATTTTAAGATGGCACAATATTGCCACATTTAAATTTTAATATGCTCATTGTGAATTATTATTATAAACTTGAAACAGAAAAAGTATTCACTAATTAATATTTTCAATTAAAAATTCAATTGCTCTTATTAAATTTTTAATTGCTTCAATTATTTCAAGAGTGATGAAAACTTAATTGATATTGTTAATTTGCTTACTGGTGTAAATTTAATTAACATTTAATTTATAGTACATACAATTTTTTTATTGAAATTACAAAACTTTTCATAGAATATTTTTCGTGTATCCAGCTCTTGTTCTTCCGCTCAATTAGCTCAAATATATGTTTTCTAAAATAATCTAATAATATAATTTTATAGATATTTAAATTTTTGATTTGTGTTGTCATGTCAGCGAATGTGTTAAATGTAATAAATAGCAAATATAAAATAATAAATAATAAAACAAAAAATTTTAAATTTTTTCCTTCAAGAACTATATAAATAGAATTTTTACGCTTTTTATTTAACAATTTTATTTTTAAAACTTATATTTCTTATATTTTCTGTCATAATCATATTTTCTTTAACTTTTAGGCAACTGGAGAATAATACTAATTTTAATTTCAGTTGCGTTGTCAGTTGGCAAGGCAACTGAAGTTCGTTTGCCATCCATAATCTAGCCATTATAGTCTTGTTTAAATTGTAATACATAAGTTGTCAAGTTGAAAATACTAATAGATATGTACATATGTTCATATAATTAATAGCAACATCAGTTTTTTAAGTACATATAAGTACTTGGCAAAGTCCAAATTTTAAACGAACCAGTCTTTGCTGCGGCTTAATTTTTATTTTCCAAATTTTATTATTAAAATGTTATTGGAATGAAATCATCGTTATTGTCGTCTTTGTAAGATGATGTTAAGAATAATTATAAGTAGATTTCACGTTCTTATGATCTACTGCTGTCAGTTTGATTTGGAATTAATTAAACAAAATTGATATTTTATGGTTTATGGCTTTAGATTTTTGATAAAGGTCAAATTGTTATTAAAATAAAATTCACTATTCATATAAATTTAAAATTATTAAAAATTACTTTAATGAATTATTAAGCCTTATTTATACAAATTATTAAGACTTTATAAAGGTTTAATAAAAAAAATTTTGTTATGAAAATTTGTTTTAAAAATCCTTTATAAATAAAGCCTTAATAATTTTTATAAATAAGGCTGTTAAATTACAAATGCCTAACTTACAGCTATTTCATAGCATTTCACAATTCATTTACTACGGCTTGCATATGTATTAAAAATTTTCTTTCAAACTGTATAAAGTAAAATAAAATTCAAGATGTTTTACAAAAGATACTAATTTGCACACAACAAAAAAGCATGAAACCAACAAGAACAACAACAATTACATGAAAAACGTTCAACAAATACGAATGTGCGCTGTTTGTGATTGTTTTACATATTTAAAACAGGTGATTAAAATAAATGTTTTTCTTCTTGCCTCATTTTGTAGCATTTTTAAGGCACTTTTCAACATAATAATTATGGCTTTTATTTTGTCTCTTTTTTTTAAATTTATTTCATGTGAGTGAGTCCCATTTAAATGAAACAAAATGTAACAAATTTCTATTTCACAGCTAAGTTTTTGTTTTACATTTGCAAAAGTACTCGTACAAATGGGACAGTAATTACTGCACGTATGTATTTGTTGCTTCTTTGTCTCATGTTTTTTAAGGCAAACTTATTTTTGGGCGAAAGGAGAAGAAAATAGGTTAAAGAAAACAATAAATGCATTTGATTTGGTTAAATTGTTATTGTACTTTTATACCAGTAGTTTCTTATGGGAAAAGTTGATTAAAATCTTTTAAAAAGTGTTGCAAATTAGTATTAAATAACAGCCAGTGATTGGTTTTATATTAAGTGTGAAGACAAGTGCTTAAAATGCCTCGTTAACTAGTTAGCATTTTAACAATGTGATTGGTACTTTGTTGAAAGGTTTATTGGTTGATAAATTATATAAATTTAATAAGGCAAGTACTTTTTTATTTATTTTTGTTTTATAAAAAATGCTTTTAAAAAATTACGCAAAAAACTACTTTTAAAAAATTGCTTTTTCAAAAAAGTACTTTTAAAAACATTACTTTTTCCAAAAAAGTACGTTTTTGGATAAGTACTTCTAAAAAAATTGCAGTACTTTTTTGAAAAAAGTAACGATTTAAATAGTACCTTCTTAAAAGTCATTTTCTTAAAAAAGTAAATACTTTAAAGAGATAATTCAAAAGTTCCCGAAAATTTCCTTTTTAAGTTCGTACTTTTTTGAAAAAGTACCTATGTATATGTATAGGTGTGTTTTTAAGAGGTATAGAACTTTGAATTGAAATAAAACACAAGAAAATCGTTTTAATGTCCATTAATTTGGCTTTATTGGAAGGATAATTTTATGCCATTAATGTTTAAATATGATTTTGGGCATGTGGCCGCCGCGGCTGGCTCGAATAAAGCCAATTCTACAGGTCCAATTTTCAACCACTTTTTCGAGCATATGGGGCCGTATGTTGGCAATAACGCCACGAATGTTGGCTTCCAAGTCCCCTAACGTTTCTGGTTTGTTGGCGTAGACGAGCGACTTCACATATCCCCAAAGAAAATAATCCAATGGTGTCAAATCACACGATCTTGGTGGCCAATTGACAGGTCCATTCCGTGAAATTATGCGCTCATCGAATGTTTCCTTCAATAAATCGATTGTGACGTGCGCTGTGTGGCATGTAGCGCCGTCTTGTTGGAACCACAACTCATCCACATTCATGCCATCCAATTCGGGAACAAAATAGTCGGTTAGTCGGCTCCAATTGCTGTGCACGGTGGCGAATCGATTCATTCGGGTCCTCTTCAACAGTTTGCTCTACAGCGGCAATTGTTTCTTCGGTGCGCACTGTTCGACGTCTCTGCGGATGCGTATTATCACATAGAGTAAACGTAGTGCGAAAACGATCCATGGTTAACCGAATTAATTGCTCTGATGGACGATTATGTCGACCATAAAATGGACGGAGCTTGCGGTAAACTTCGCGAACTGAACCATTATTTTCGAAATAAATTTGCACGATTTGCAAGCGTTGTTCTTTTGTCAACCTGTTCATGATGAAATGGCAAACCAAACTTAATATTAATCACTTGACAGCTGACAAAATGGCCGCCAGTTAAAAAAGTGATGCCAACTTAAAGTTCTATACCTCAATAAAAAACACCCTTTATATGTGTATACATAAGTATGTACATAGCAAATTCAAAAAAGTATATTATTAAATACATTTTTTTAGGAAAGTACCTTTTCAAAAATTCAGATTTTTTATCAAGTACCTTCTTTTTAAGTACTTCTTAAAAAGTAATTTTTTAAAAAGTTTATGTTAAGGTCGTTTAAAAAAGTACTTTTCTACAAAAATTGTTTTAAAAAAGTAGTCTTTATTAAAGTAAATTTTAATAAAGCACCTTTGAAATTACCTTTTTAAAAAGTACCTTTTTGAAAATGTATTCGTGCAGAAAATTCCCTTTTTATAACGTTCACAGGTGATTAAAAAATAAAGCATATTTTTAGAAAAGTCTTTAAAAAAGTACATTTAAAAAAAGTTATTTTAAGGAAGTACCTTTTAGAAAAAGTATACCTTTTATCAAGTACTTTAGAAGTAGGTACTTTTTAAAAAATATATTCTTGAAATTGTACATCTTAATCAAATACGTTTTTAAAAACTAACGTTTTAAAAAAGTACACATCTAAACAATATTTAAAAAAGTACTTTTAAAAAAAATAGTTTTCAGTAAAGTAGCTTTTCAGAAACGCACCTTTGAAATGATTTTTTTTTAAAGTACCTATGTTTAAAAAAATACATATGTTCAAAAAAGTATCTTTGTCCAAAAAAGTACCTTGTTCAAAAAAGTACCTTTGTTCGAAAAAGTACCTTTTTATATATAAAGTACATGATTGTATTTTTAGAAAAATCCCTCAAAAAAGTACCTTATTAAAAAAGCGCTTTTGAATCTACCTTTTTTAAAAAGCATTTGTTCAAAAAAGTACCTTTTACAATTACTAAAGCATATTTTTATAAAAGTACCTTTTTAAAAAGTATTTTTCTTGAAATTTCTTTTCTATAATTAAGAAACATATTTTTATGAAAGTACCTTATTAAAAAACTATATTTCGAAGTACCTTTCTTGAATTTTTTTTTTTCTAAAAAAGTACTTTATAAAAATAAACTTTTAAAAAGATGTAGAAAATTAAATTTTAACAAAGTACATTATAAAAAAGTAGCTCTTAAAAAGTATCTTTCAAATAAGTACCTTTTTAAAAAGTACTTCTTAAAAGTACCTTACAAATAAGTACCTTTTAAATAGTACATATTAAAATAGTACCTTTTTGCAAAAGTACATTTTTACAAAAATACATTTACACAAAAGTACATTTTTAAGAAAGTAGATACTTTGAAACTTACCTTTCAAAAACGTACTGATTTTAAAAAAAAAGTATCTTTCAAAAATGTACAAAAAGATACCTTCAGAAAACATTTCATTGAAAAAGTTTCATTTAAAAAATCTTTTTCTTACGAGTACTTTTTTTGTAAAACAAAAAAGTATATTTAACTCTTGATTTGTTAAATTTGCAATCAGTACTTCATTTTAGTTAAAACAATAACTAACATATTAATTATTTACTTGCACAATTTTTTTATTCATAATAAAAGTGCAATTTATAAAACAATTTTTTAAGTAGATCAAATTTCTTTTTAATAATAATCGGGCCTATTCTCGTTTAAGTATCGTTTTAAAACGACACATAAAAACGACAATTTTACATTAAAATTATAATACGGTGCTAGGGTAATACGGTATCTTTTCAAGGTAAAATTGTCGTTTTTATGTGTCGTTTTAAAACGATACTTAAACGAGAATAGGCCCGAATATCAATTTAATTACAAAAATATTTAATGGCCTGACCCACGATATCGACAACGTTCGACTTGTCGCACAATTACATTCATATAACAAAAACAAATTTTAAGATTTTGTTGTTGTTTCAAATGTAAGTGTGCGACAAGTCGAACGTTGGTGACATCGTGGGTTTGGCCTTAAATAAAATATCAATCATTTCTGTATGCACGTACTTATATGTACATAATTATGTGTGGATGCATGTATGTATGTATGTATGTGTTACTAAATATGAGTAATGATTTATGTACAATTAATTCATAAGCACTCATATAATAGCTTTTGTTATTAATTTTTCTGATTTTGGTTTATTTCTTCTTAAAGCAATACTGAAGAAAAAAAGTGAAAATGCTTTCACCTTTATTTCACACCAGACAAAAAAAAACACCTGTACGGCAGAAAAAATAAAAACACAAACTTCAGCATCAACGAAATCGAAAGTGTTGATTTTTTTAATACTATTTTTTTAATATTGTTTCTTCATCTCTTAAGTCAAATACATAATTAATTAGGTTATAAATACATACTACAATTTCTTTTCTCGTCAGTTTGAAGTTTGTGTAATTTGGTCTCATGTTTTAAAACTGACAATGAAATTTAAATTTAATTGTAAAAATCCTGCTAATCATTTTTTTTATCTGTTTGTGTGTGATTTTTGCTATTTGAATTTGAGAGATTTTCAAAGTCTAGGAGTTTTTTGCAATTGTTTTTTTTTGTTGATTCAAATAATTTTTATGAAATTTTTTGTTTGTTGATTGCATGTTAGAAAGACCGTATTTTTCTTCTACTTATAGTACGAATATTATGTAGTGTTTATTTTTTTTTAATTTTTTTTCCATTCAAACTATTGTTTATAATTTCAAAGTTGTATAAATTTATATGAAATAATTAGGGAATTCACAATGAGTATATGAAAATTTTAATGTGGCAACGTTTTGCAATCTTAAGCTACGGTCACACTTGTCAAACATTTGCCCAAAAAAGCGTAACCAACAAACACTAATGAAAAAAGTTTTGATCCAGGCACTTGTTTATCATATTAAACCGTTTCGAACACAACTAATGGACAATGTCATAGAATCCAACAATATTGGCTACTCTTTAACTTGACAAAATTTTGTCTAAATTGAAAGATTTTTCATTAGCATTTAGTGGTTGCGCTTTTTTGGGCAAATGTTTGACTAGTGTGACCGTAGCTTTAAAATTGTCACTGTGAGCATGTAACTATATAAATCACAGTTAGGAAATTCACAATGAGTTTATGACAATTTGAATGTGGCAACATTGTATCATCTTATGCAGGGTATACGCAATACTTAATTTCGAACTCAGCGTAGTATGAGTTGTAGTACGGTTTTAGGATACACGCTAATAAAAATCATACTATTTCATTTGAAAGAACATTGTTAAGGTAATACACCCGCGGATAAATGAAAATGTGGTGGATTTATATAATAATAAGTGAACTGCAGTTGAAAAGAATAAAAAAATTATGCAAAAAGGAAAGGGGCATGTTGTAGAATATAGAATGCTTAAAATAATATTTTATGTTCTTTTTTTAATTAAAAAGCTAATTATAATTGAACCGCAGAAACGCTGCGTTTTCTAAATCAGCTTCTCATAAAACAAATTTCGCTGTACAGCAGCATGATACACAATACCTATTATCCGTACTTATCGAAGCTCCGCCCATAAAAATAAAAAATGTTTGATTTTCATACTACAAAGTATACTTCATAAGTACGACAGCATGATACACGTTACTAATTTCATACTAATACGATTTATGCTACGATTTGTCGTAACGTGTATACTCGCCATTAAGATTGTCATTTTGAACAGACATATAAAACACATATTTCTCATCGACCACACCTGCGCTGAAAGATTTAATTTGTTTAGTTTAATATTACCATTTTGGCATATTGAAAATTCCATGGTTTTAAATTTGATTCAGACACAAGCAACAACAACAAACTTGCCAGCCCATATTAAAGTATTAAAATTGAAACGTTACAATATTAAGACATATTTTGAAATGCTATTGTGAACTCCCTAAATGTATAAATGGGTGGCAATTATTTTACGGTTATGGAAGAAAAGGGGAGGTTGTAATGTATTATTTTCACTATCGACATACTGTTGAGGTAATGCAGCTAAGAGGTGTTAACTTTTAGCTTAACTTAGTTATTCGAAATTAATTTGTATTTTGTTTTTAGAATTGTCAAACACAGTTTGCTTGAATTCCACTGAAGACAACTTCACTAACCTATATGGAATTAAACTTCTTATACATAGAAGCAAAAACAATATCATATAATACTAGGAATAGGACTTGTAATCATAAGGACTAGAGCTACACTCCTTATGATTGTAAATATGTAGGTGATACTTTTCCTTTTAACACCTCTTATTTAAAGCCCCTTTTTTTGTAAATCAAGCACTTGTACTTCTATTTCGAGCACATGCCACAACATGCATCCGCAAAACTATTCGTTAGCAATTTGTTGCAAAATTTGCAACTATGTATGTATGTACATGTAATTTTTTCATGTAATTAATTTGTTCCTACCAAGACGTTCATTGACACATCACAATATGCAATTAAAAACATTTTCACAAAAATTAACAAACTAAAGTATTTATGCATGTATGTATGTAGTTCAGTAAATGAAACAAACTTTTTTGTTAATCAGGAAGTTTGCAAACAATTCAATGCAACTGCTAAATTTCACAAAAACTTAATGCATTTTCGTTAAATTAGTTAACTTTGTTGTTGTTGTTGTTGAAGGCCTCAAAAAATCAGGTTTTTCTTGAGCCCCAAATACGGTGATGGTATTGTTATTGTTATTTGAACATTTAAATTTAATTAAATTTAAAATAAATTAAAATGTTAAATAAACCTTTTAAAAGTATGTACATAGTATGAATTTTTTCAAAAACTGCATATCGAGGGTTTATATTCAAAAAGTTCTATCTGCAAGGCTTGAATATTTTAGAAGAGCGCAAAAAACTGTTATTTTCTCAAAGTGCAAGGGCTAATAACTAAATTTTGATGAATAGTACCATTTACAGAAGACATATTAATTCTACTAATGTTAATCAAATACAGTTATTGCTCTTAGACTTAGAGAAAATAACAGTTTTATTTTGTCTTTTAAAATATTCAAGAATTGCAGATAGCACTTTTTGAATATAAACCCTCGATATTACAAAAATGTATTTTAAGAAATCTTTTAAAGAAATTTATATTTATAAAAAAAAACTTAATAAAACTGAAAAAGGTATTTATCTTTTCTTAAGAACAAACGAAAACTTTTTTAAAGAAGTACTGTGTGAAAAAGTACCTTTTGCAAAATTAACTTAAATAATTTAAATTTTTTAAAAAACTACCTCGCAAAAATTTACTTTAAAATTGTGTCTTTCACAACCGTAAAAAAATAAAAATACAATAAAGTGCGACTTTGACTAGCACATGAAGGGTTGTGTACTTCGGATATTTAACAGTTCAAAGTTGGTCGCAGTCCGGTTTTTTTATTTTTTTTGAATAAATACTTGTTCCAATAAAAATAACAAAAATCGGAGCAAAATGCTATTCATTTTGCTTATTAAGAAAATTATAAAAACACGCATAAAAAGTAAAAATATGTACAATTCACAATGCACGTTCGACTCGCAACAGATGTTTATTTTATTCCCTAACAATTGGTGATGCCAATTTGTTGTTCATGGGAATAAAAAAATTATTCCCAAGAATTTATTCCCTTGAGATTTGCGATAATGGTGATTTTTTGCATTTTAATGATTTATTTCATTTTTGGTGATATTTTTCATTTAAGCGCTTTTTTCATTTCGGCATTTGTTTTAATTAACACACAAAAAAAAAAACAACAAACTTGCCAACCCATATCGCGCCATAACCGCCAAAATAGCTTAAGCGACATAATTTTCGAACTTCAATTTTTGACTAAAATTGATAATTTGCGATCGTAAATAGTCAATTTTCGTAAAAAAACAAAGTCCGAAAAATGTGCCGCTTAAGCTATTTTAGCGGTTATGGCTCGATATTAAAGAATTAAAATGTAAACGTTGCAATATTAAATATTTCCTGTATTATATTGAGGCGGAAGAAGGAGTTCTTTTTCTTTCTTAAGGAAAATTAAATTCTTATATCAAATTTAATTTTTCTCATAAAAAAACTTTTTTTATCATTCAAGTTATTTATCAGGCAATTAATGTTAAGCAATAAAACGCGTGCCGAGTTTATTAATTATATATTTTATTTCACGGTTCGATATAAAAAATACATACATATAAACTTTTTTAATATGTATGTATTTGTTACTTTTATTTCGTAAATTTTTGTATCAACGGCCAATTTAATTGGTTTCCCAAGTATTTGTACATATGTACATATGTATGTATGTATGTATGTATGTATATATGTAATTCGTAATAAATATTTGTGAGTTAATCAATTAAAAAGATTGTCTTCATAAATTTGGTTAAAGACTATAGCATACTGTTTGTTGGCAGTAGTAGTTGGCCCCAAATATGTACATTCATATGTGTGTGCATGTGTATGTGTATGTAGATGGTGGGAGGATATTGCTTTAAAAAGTAAAAAGGGGCTTTTCGGGTTTAATATCGATGGTTATTGTTGGCTTGATTTTAACCATTAACTTTTTGCTTCATTATAACAAATAGAAAACCTAAAAGCTATAAATAATTTTCTATGACAACACTAATATGAATATCATATAAAATAAATGCTTACGATTTCATTTTAAAAGATACAATTATACATGTATGCACGAGGGTGGATCATTAACTCAGTGTCTTTTTGAATTTTCCGCCTCTTGATTGAAATGGCAACACTGCTCCTGTCAGAGCCAACTGTCAGTTGACTCCTGTCTAAATTTGAACAAGCTGTGTCATTTAGTTTGTGTTTGGCAGCCGTTGATAACAGACTACCTCGCCTTTTGAGAAGAAAATGGAAAAAAGTGAATTTCGTGTGCTCATTAAACATTATTTTTTGCGAAAAATAACCGTCAATAAAACCATGAAATAGCTCGATAAGTACTATGGGGACTCTGCACTAGAGTTGTGTCGTTCCGGAATGAACTAGTTCCATGGAACGATTCCCTAATTGGATCGGTGCGGAACGATTCCTAAAAAGGAACAGTGCGGACTTTTTAAAGGTTCTTTTTTATCGTTCCTCGTTCTGTAATTGCAAATCGTCTTGAGGTGCAATTAAATTGTTTTGACAAACGTCAAAGACAAACGTTTAAGAACGTGTATTACATTTGTTTCGTTCACTTATTTGTTCACTTAATGTTTATGATAAATTTTGCTAATTTCAAAAGTTTATTGCTTATTGTGGGCTATTATTTTTTTTTTACAAATATTTTATGAAAACAAAGAATTATTTTTTCTTAGTTTGTAAGAAAATTAAAATAAACCATAAAAAACTTCTGTTGACGTTTCTACGAGCAACAGGCACGTTCTCTCGTTCCTCGTTCATTCACTGTTAAAAGTATAAGACCGGAACGATGAACGAAAGGAACGACCTAGTTCCTTGAGTCTTTTGGATCGGTAGGAACGATTCCACAAAAGGAACGATTTTGCCCAACTCTACTCTGCACCATCGATTTCAATGGTAAAAAAAAGTGGTATTACTGACTTTCGTCAAGTACAAATGACGTTGAACGTTCTGGGTGGCCAATTGAGGTCAGTACACTATGGTGTTGGTCGATCGAAGAGTAAAAGTGCGTGAGATTGTTGATGCCATATTCGTTCCAGTGTGGCAGTGAAAGGCTTAAGAAAGTTGTCTGCAAGATGGCTGCCGCGTTTGCTCTCAATTGACCATAAACGTAAACGTGTGGCAACTTCAAAGGGTTGTTTGGAGTTCTTTAACCGCAATCCGAATCAGTTTTTGTGTTGTTTTGTAAGTTTGGATGAAAAAAAAGTTCTTTTCCATCAAGATAATGCACAAGTGCACACGTGTGTAGTCTCAATGGCAAAACTCTATGAATTGGACTACAAATTGTTACCCCATCCGCCATATTCTCCGGATTGAGCCCCTAGTGACTACTTCCTATTTCCAAACCTAAAGAAATGGCTCGGTGGAAAGAGATTTAGCTCCAACGATGAAATTATTGCTTATTTTAAGGACCTCGAAAAATCCTATATTTTGGAAGGGAATCAAAAACTGGAGAAACGTTGAACTAAGTGTATTGAGTTAAAAGGAGATTATGTTGAAAAATAAATTTTTATTTTGCAAAAAAAAACTGTGCTTCATTCAAAAAGTCACGGACTTATTGATCCGCCCTCGTATGTATGTATGTACGTTTCTTTTCTTGTTTTTGCAATTTGCTAGCTGGTTGGTTGGTGGTGGCGTTAGTGAGTCAGTCAGTGAGTTAAATTTACTTAATTTTCTTGTGTTAATTTTAGCGGCAACGGCAATGTTTTTGTTATTTAAGACGATTTCACAAATATTAAAAACAATTTTTTCCCATCCTTTTTGTCTTTATATACACATACTCATATACATAAGTTTGAATCTACATATGTATGTATGTACATATGTAAGTAATCAATGAATATCATATGAGACTATGAAAACGTTAATACTGAGTGTTAATTTCTTATTGTACGCCTAAAGAAGTACAATAAGAAAAAAAAGATTATTTTGGCCTTAAAGTGGGTGGTTGTTATGTTATTACAATTTTTCGAATATGATTTATGCTGCATGAAAATTCATATATAATTAATTTTTTCTTAGATATTACATTCAACACAATTGATAGATAACTGAAACTGTCTGGAACTGTTTGATTTTCACTTAAATAAGTTTATTTTCGAGCTAATATTTCTTAAAAACTGTCGAAAGAAAACTCTTCGTAAATGATTAATAGCTAAAAAAAGCATATTTACAGAACATGTTTGAACTCAGGAAAACTCCTATTCACTCTTTACTCTAGTTTGCTATTCGTAGATTAGAGTCGAAAAGTGCTTTTACGCGAAGTGTATCTGTCATGTCAAATGTCATTTCATACATATGAAAACTTTGTGGACGCCGCGTGATCTCTTTCAAATGGAAATTTTTTCCCTGAAAAGCTGCTTAGTTTTTGATTTACAACCGCCAAAATCCATTTAAAAAATAAACTAAAAGTTTTTTTTTTATTTATGGATCTAATTTGACAGTTTGAAAATAAAGATTTTTCTCTTGCAGAGATGGGCATTTTACTTTCAATTTGCTGTTGCAAGTACTTGTGCTGAAGTGAGTTTTTAAAAATAATAAAATTTTAATTGAATTAAATTCATTAAAATAACTTTAAGTATCGGCCATTAAGATATAAATCGGACTATATATCGCTAATTATCTTTCGAATAATGTGACAAGTAAACAGGCCCATTTGACGAAAGTATCGATTTTTTAATTAAAAATATTGTGTGCAGTATTAAAAAAAATTAATTAAGGTTTACAAAAAAAAGGTTTACTTGGCTTCCTCAGGACTCCAACCTTAGCCTAACTCCACAATTTTAATTAGAAGTTATTTTTCTTCATTAAATAATTTAATGGTATCTGTCGTGAATTGCTTAGACTGGATTCACACACAGCAATTTTTGTGAAGCAGCTTTTGAGTTTTAGAGAGAGTGAGAGCGTGGAAAAGATAATGAAGAGGGAATTAGTCATATTTGCCTCTCTCACACACAAATTAAAAAGTTGAACCCACTTTTAGTAAAATAAAATAAAAAACGAGAACTGTCACATAACAGCCTACAAGAAATTAAAACATTTGCAACAATTTTATATTGAATTGAACAGTCACAGTCAATTGACTGCTCATTTGAGCGGTAGTGATGAGGAATATATTTATCAATTTTACATAGTTGCTCCACTCTAACATAAATTATTAAAATAATATAAAAATTATATATTTGTGATTTGAACGGGCTAAAGTTCGTATCGCTTTTTTAAGCCAAATTACAAATCACAAATATAGAAACAAATGGAGTTCGAATAAAATTAAATAAAAATTATATTTTACTACAATAGATATAACCGCCAACTTTGACTGGTGTAGCCATTAATTATGATTACTACTCATTTGTGCTGGATATATTAGTCAAGATTGATTAGTTGGAATTATAGGTGTATCTATCAAGTACGATCAGTAAAATTTGACTAATATTAATGCTATGATTGATTCGTAAAAGCAGTATATTGAGCAGTTCTAATATATCGCTCATTTACTCAAAGAACGTCATAACTCAAAAAACCAGTTTGCCAAAAAAAAAAATTGTTTGAAGCTTTCAATTTAAACACAACTTTTTTTTTAAAAGAGAAGTAACACTCAGGCAATGAATGCCTACTACTATTACTAGGTGTTACCTTCTTTAGGAAAGTGATAGTGATAAAGAAGACAGATGGCGAAGGAAGAGATAGAGGAAGCTTCATTCTTTTACAACTCTACTTTTTGTACGTTTTTAATAATGCAGCGCCTCTGGTGTTAAATGAGGCGCATGATTTTTTTTAAAGGTGTGGTTAGTAGCCATTTTATCGATTATTTTACTTCGCCGATGATTCTGCTACACAACGAAGGAGGGCGCTCTGATGTTACATTAGGATTAGTATCTACTGAAGTCGGTATAGTTCAGTGAACAGTGAGTATGCCTTCATCACTTGAACTTTCGTACAACCACTGGCACAAAGCGACACTAATACACATCAGAAAAATGCTTGGTGTTTTTATTTAATGGCAGTTGGATACAGGGATTGAACCCAGTACCTTCGGTTTTGTAGTCAACGTACTAACTACTTCAGCCAACGCTACCCTCACCAATTTTTTACTGGAATTACACACAAAAATTTTAGTTGATCAACTTTTGTGTTTATGGGAGAGAGGCGAACAAAATAAATGAAAAAAAAATTGCTCAACTAAAATTACTCTATGTGAACCTAGTCTGAAGTAAACGACAAAAATTTGTCCTTTTTCATAAATTCGGACTCATACCCTGTTTCCACAAGTCAGGCAGGCGACTCGTCCGGAAAATTTGTATGGAAATCTAGTCTAGTCTAGAAAATTACTTCCTAGAAATCGACAGCCGTCAAATCAACTGTAACAAAGAGTGTTGTCAAATTTTGCGAAAGTTAGAAATATCTATGTGTATGTATGTATGTATTCCCAAAGCAGTTTAATGAGAAACTTTAAGTAATAACAATGAGGTAGTTTAGACGAGAACAATTTTTAAGCCGCACAATTTTTGTTCTTTTCCAAATTACACGAGACTAATTCGTCTGGTACAAAATGTATACGTATACACAGCTGTGTGTGTGTGTTAGTGTTTTTAGTATTCATTTAACATTTGCTGTTTTTTAAGTCGTGTGTGCATTGGTTTTATGCTGCTAATGCGGGGTTGAAGCTGGTTGAAAAGTTATGCCAACCGCAAAACCTCTCTCTTTGCCTCTCTCACCAACAAACTGGCATGTTATGCCAGCACAATTATGCCCGTGTAAATCAGCGCAATGAGAATTGGTGAACTCATTTTGATACGAAATGCAACACTACAACTAAAGCATGTACATTTGTTAGTGTAAAATCAGGGAAAGCCTGGTTGATTTTGACATGAGAGAAATTAGCAGCTTTTCATCCATCATCTGTTGAAATGAGGTCACCTATGTAGTATGAATTAACGTTGATGAATATTTTCTAATAATTTATTTTATTTCTTGATGCTCTTTCACTTTCAAATAATTCATCAAAATCTGGTCTAATTTACTTAGCAATCGAACTTGACATTTTGTATGGCATTTAAAGATTTAGCTTTTCATTAAAATGTATTTAACATTTTTTAATTGCTGAAATTTTTGTTTAGCATGACATGTCAGTAATCTGAACTTAATCGCTACGATGATCCATATTTTATAACAAGGTCTTCGTTTTTTTTTTCAAACAACACAAACGAGCAAACAAAGAAAAACCTTTTGAAAATCTATTGCAATGCAAAAAAATTAGTTAAATCCAACAATTCCTTCGCCTTCTTTTTCCTTGATTACGAGTAAATAAAACTGAATTTATTAAATTCAAAAACCAACAACAATTTGTGCAGAAGAATTTAAATATTAACAAAAGTTTTTTTATATTGTAACAAGTTCGCTTGCATTTTGGAGTTTTTGTTTAAAACAATTTTGAAAAAGTTAACAAAGAAACCTGTTTAGTGAACAGGGTGATCAACAAATAACATATTTTTTTTAAATAATTCAAATAAAGAAAAAAATCTTTCATTAAAGTTTAAAGTTTTTTTTGTACTCGTAATATCTACAGTTCCCCTCTTGTATAGGGTGTTTTTTTGAGGGGTATAGAACTTCGAATTGAAATAAAACACAAGAAAATCGTTTTAATGTCCATAAATTTGGCTTTATTGGAAGGATAATTTTATGCCATTTATGTTTAAATATGATTTCGGGCATGTGGCCGCCGCGGCTGGCTCGAATAAAGCCAATTCTACAGGTCCAATTTTCAACCACTTTTTCGAGCATATGGGGCCGTATGTTGGCAATAACGCCACGAATGTTGGCTTCCAAGTCCCCTAACGTTTCTGGTTTGTTGGCGTAGACGAGCGACTTCACATATCCCCAAAGAAAATAATCCAATGGTGTCAAATCACACGATCTTGGTGGCCAATTGACAGGTCCATTCCGCGAAATTATGCGCTCATCGAATGTTTCCTTCAATAAATCGATTGTGACGTGCGCTGTGTGGCATGTAGCGCCGTCTTGTTGGAACCACAACTCATCCACATTCATGCCATCCAATTCGGGAACAAAATAGTCGGTTAGTCGGCTCCAATTGCTGTGCACGGTGGCGAATCGATTCATTCGGGTCCTCTTCAACACTTTGCTCTACAGCGGCAATTGTTTCTTCGGTGCGCACTGTTCGACGTCTCTGCGGATGCGTATTATCACATAGAGTAAACGTAGTGCGAAAACGATCCATGGTTAACCGAATTAATTGCTCTGATGGACGATTATGTCGACCATAAAATGGACGGAGCTTGCGGTAAACTTCGCGAACTGAACCATTATTTTCGAAATAAATTTGCACGATTTGCAAGCGTTGTTCTTTTGTCAACCTGTTCATGATGAAATGGCAAACCAAACTAAATATTAATCACTTGACAGCTGACAAAATGGCCGCCAGTTAAAAAAGTGATGCCAACTTAAAGTTCTATACCTCAATAAAAAACACCCTTTATAAGAAATTTTTGGCTGAACACAGAAATTAAAGTTTCTTATTTAATTTAAGGCCGCCGGTATTGCAAATTACATATATTCAATTTGTCTTTACTCCGAAAATTTCTCATTTATAATTAAGATAATAATTTGTGAGCATGATGAAGACACCAGTGATTACATTGTTTTATACCAAACAAAAAGAATAAATATACAAAAATATTTTAGGTAAATTATTACTTTTTTTTTAATAAACAATAGAAAACAAACTTTTAATGTACACCAAACAAAAACTCTTAATTAATGTTTTATCTTAGCCCTGGCCCATGCATTAAGTCAAGTGTAAATTACTGAGTTTTTAATGTTTTTTTTTTTGTCTTTGTAAAGCTCATCATGGTTTCTGTATAGTTTTTATTGCTACTTCTTCTTCTTTAGTTTTAAATGACTTCACATCGTTAATGTTTTTAATCAACTGTATAGAGAAAAAAAATAATAATAATAGAAAAAAAAAATTACTAACTGTCGTTGTCACCGAAAAAAAATGTTTGTTTGACATGCCCGCCAAATGGCCGATGACTCCATTGAAATCCCTTTGAGTATGTTTTTATTTGCTTAACTTGTGGGTGATTTAAGAAAAGCCGTATCCAACCATGTTATCCAAGCATGACGTCCACCTTGTTGATTTGTAATTTTTTTTGTTATGTATGTTTTTGTGAAATGAAATAAAGATAATTAAATTACATGTTTCAGTTATTACAGTTTAAACTAAGGTTATCTAAGCTTAATGGAAACCATGGCAAATATATGTAAATTACCAAAATTCATAGCAATAAAAACGAGCAAAATGCGGAAGCAGAATTTGAACAACAAAAAATTTTGATGTCACTGTATTTTTGTATGGTCTTATCTCTCCCTCTCTTGTTGCCTTTTGAGTATTTTCACTGCTAGATTTGACATTTTCTTTCTAAATAATTTTTTTTTAGCAGAATTTGTTGGAAGAAAATAGCTTTTATATACAACTTGTTCCTAACGCTGCAGCCACACGTTCAATAAATCGCTTTCAATTTCATTACACGTACTGTGTGTCAAAATTCCTTGAAATTGATAGCTGTGGCTGTGGCCAAATGTCACCGACGAAGAAACAACCCAAATTTATAGCTTCAATCAATGTGTGCTGTGACCAATCTAGTTTTCAGTTTAAAAAGTTTGATTGTGTTAGTAAAAAAAGTGTGTGTGTATTTCAAATTTAATGGAATTGAAAGGAAAAATTTAATGTGTGGCCCCCAAGGAAGTAATTAATAATTTTTATTTTGCAAAAACTTACATGCCTATATAAAGCAAATAATTAACAAATTAAAAAAAAAAACGTTTGTAAAATTAAAAAATTTAGCATTTAATGTTTCTGTTATAGAACATTTTAGCAGACATTTTAAACCGATTTAGCAGCATTCTTCCATAATAATTTTCTGGCAACACTGATTATTTATTTGGCTGCACTGCTGTGGGAATATAACAGGGATGGTAAAGTCAATGCAATTTGTTTTTTTTCAGTTTTCAAAAGCACCCTGTATTTTATATATTTTTCCACTCGGTCTTTTTTTAAAAATAAAGTCAGTGATTTCATCCCGATTTTCGTGATTGAATTTTCCTTATATTTATCCATATTTTTATGGTTATTCCCTGTGAAAATTTGAGCTAACTAGTGTCGAGTACACGTCTGGCATTTCTTGTGTTGTCATTTTGTGGTGTCGTTTTCAAAATATGTGCAACGCCATTCCCATTATGTTTTTTATATGGAAAGCAACGAAAAATATCGCAAATGACAAACGTTGCCACCAGTACACACTATTGCGATGTCTTAAAATGCCATAGTGTGTAGCAGAGAACGAAGCCGACCGGTTTTCAGCCTCGGCTAAGCCGCCGCTGATTTATTTGCAGGTATCTCAGCCGCCGCCGATCCTAGCGGCTGCTTTCGGCTAAAAATTGAGCCGACTATTTTCCGACTTCATGAAATTCCACTATACAGCAGTGTATTCGTGTATGTGAATTCATTTCTATAGGAAGCCGATTGAAGTTTCGTACTCTGGGGCCACTTTGGCCGGCTATTATATACAACTTTAAAATTTAAAAAGCCAAAAAACTAGTTCTTAATGGACGAAGCTAGTATCAGTGTTTCATAGCATTTGTAGACCATTCCTGTCTACATTATTACACGCGTCATTCTAAGATGTGTCAAACATATAAAATTTGTAAAAATAAGTTAAGGTGAATATAATTCGTGAGCATACCTTAAAAGAATATAAAAAAAATCCTTTTTTTTTTATTTCAAAGAAAAATTCATCGGACATGTCTGATACAATGTGACAAGCCGATTAAAGCCGATTTTTAGCCGCCGGCGGTTCATTTTGTGCTCACCCGCCGCCGCCGGCTTTTTTTCGTCGGCGTCGTTCTCTGGTATGTAGTCGGAATAACAACAAGGGTCTTCTCCTTCATTTCTCAGGTACTTAACGATTTAATAAATATTTGCTGTAATCGAAGCTGGTTGGCGTGTGATTTTGTTGCATTATTCATCGATGATTCATAGTTGAGTTGTTTTATTTTTATTTTATACAAACTCTCTTGAATTAGCAAAAAAAAAAAACATCACATAAATTTATTTATTTTAAATCTGTTTGTTATAAATGCTCTCTGCTAACCGGACCCTCATTGTCGAGCTTTTGAGCGATATGTGGAACAGCAAAAACAAAGCCGTCAGTATATGAGTTTAGTGGTAAACCTTGAATTAATATACAACTTTCAAGCGCTTATAAATTTATTTATTTTTAGCGAAAAGTATAAATGATTTTTTAGACAACAATTATTAAAACAATTATAGTCGTGTTATGTATTAAATAAACAAAGCACGTTGGTAAAAAAAAAAAGCAGAAAAAGCTAAAAATGCAATAAGCGGATTTAGAAAAGAAGTCAAATTATCAAAATTATTTAGACATAAATTTATGTTTTATGGTTTGATAATTAACATTTTTAAATAAGTCTAGTCAAACTTACGAAGCCTTAAAAATTAAATTTCCTTTGGTATAACGAAAATGGTGCTCATTATATCTAATTCGAATGTGGTCTATAAAACCTAAATAAAAACTGGCGGATTTGACTCGAAGTACCTTGGCAGCACTACACAAAAAAACTTTTTTCCTATTATCACGTGCAATCGTTTTTAATTAGATCTATCTATCTAAAATAGTCGCACCATGCTTAAATTTCGCACAACAAAAATAAAATTTGTTAATATTTTTAGCCATGGCTTTTCAAATTTCAACAATACAAAATTTTATAACATATATACATATACATTCCAAAAGCTTTAACTCAACTTCAATCCATTTCCGTTTTCAATTCTATTCTTTCTTCAAACTAGCTGTTGAATTTAGCAAAATATATGATTTGTATTTTTTGTTTTTCTAAAAGTGTTGTCATGTATTTACAATTACATATTTTTACTGAAAATGAAGTTCATTAACTTGTTTGATTCATGCAGTATTTATGAAATGATCTCATTTTATTTTAGCCAGGTTATTTAACTGAGTTATTTTTTTGTTACTTCATACATTTATTTTTATTGATTTTGATATTTTTTTTTGCTTTAAAACTATTACTTAAAGCCTTAAAATTGTGTTTATAACAAACAAATGTAAAAAAAATTGATTGCTTAAATTGAAAACCTTATTAAAAATTTAATACTATTTCAACATTTCTGCTGTTCATGTTGTTTTTTTTTACTTAAAGCCCAAATTTATAAAAAAAAATTATGGCCAAGTAAAGATTTTGCTTGCTATTGTTGATTTCTATAGTTGTTCCCTTTCTTCTTTTGTATTTCACAGTATGGCCTTTCGCAATATAAATAGTAATAAATATACAACTTCTAAGCTCAATAATAACTGAATTCGTTTGAAACGTGGAATATCAATAAGACGAGGAATATTGTTTGCAGAGATGTATACTTAAGGCACTATTTTCATAACAATTTTTATCAGTAGAAAGGAAATTATAGAGGTTATGTTCTCATGCTGCAGAAAAGTTTGCATGCTAAAGGTTCAATCAGAAGACGTGCCATATTATAATACACAACTATTGCCATAGCCATAAATATATTTACTCCACATATTAGTGCTGCCATAACCATAAACAGCTGCGTATGTTTTCATTTATTTATTTAAAAAGTGCAACAATAAATATGTCTAACCAGTAAACAGCTGTTTATGATTACGGCGGAAAACGAAAATTCAATTGTTTTCTATGGTTTTCCGAGTTCTAACACTTCCTATGAAGCCGACGAGTCAGTTTTACATGAGGATGGCCTAGGAGGGGTCCAATTGATACTTCGTATCACTAATATTTTAAAAGTATAAACAATAGTTAAGCTTAGGTTTATATCTAACTATAGTTGCGGGACTGGTTCCAGAGTGGATTGGCAGTATTATTGGTGGAAACAATTTACATTATATTTATACTATTTGATAGGTGCTGGATCCAATCACACCTAACAAGTTCAGTGCCGTTTACTATAATACTAGACCAAGTGCCAATTAAATTGACAAAAGATAACTACGATACATCACGACAATGGTGATAATGTAACCATTTACAGGATATGTCTTTTTTCACAATACACTAGTCCCTACTTTTGGTAACACCCACAATTTTCTCAAGTCATGGGACGAGTACGTTTGGATCAATTGTCACCAAATTTTCTGCAGGGAAGCTTAATACATAACAATATTCCAGTCTGCTAACTGAGCCTTTAATTGAGGGTATTAAAGAGAGCGAAATGATAGTTGGATTTAAAGATAAAGTAGATAGATGATAGAAATTCTCAATAATGCCATACTTTGTCGAATGCACGGTTTCATACCAAATGAAACTTTCGTTGGACCATCATCTAGTTTGAGCCGCAATGTTTCTCAAAAATTAAACTGCTGTTTACCACACTGAAATTCGCAATAGTTGCCAGATAGCATTTTTGAAAAAAGAGGGCCAGATTTATTAACTGAACTGAAGTCGCCATTAGCCGTGATTTTTAAATCTTAATCTTAAATGTACGTGTAAAATCAAATAAAGAAAAATACGAAATATCTTCCGGTTTAATTAAAACATTTTATCGATCAGTTAAATAAAAAAAAAATACTATGCAAAAAAAGATAAGTATTGCTTTCAAATATGAATTAATAAATTTTATAAGTAACACACAGTATTTAACAAAACGTCGGCTGAAACAAACAAAAAATTACATTGGAACATGACGAAATTATTAAAAAGTCCCCCTTGACACCTGAGTAAAGACTATTTAAAAATTGCTTAAACGTTAATCCATAGGAAACCTTTAAACAAACTGGAAAAAACTCGTGTGAAAAACAAGCTTTTAATTTATTTTTTTAATTAACAAAAACTTTACGAAACATCTAAAGCACACTATAAAGTGACACAAAAAATTCGCAAGTAGGCGGCCGTTCTCAATATAAATTTTGACAGCTGCTGATTGTAATTGTCACTGCTCTAAATTAAAACACCCACTAGAGTTTTAAACTATAAAAAGCTATTGTTCTATTAAAAACTTATTTTTAATAAATAACAAGGGTTTCCCAAAAACTGAAAATACTGGTGTACTTGAAAGCTTTGATGTAAAAAAATTAACTCGAAATTTGTTTAACAATTTTAGTTTTCGGAGAATCTTATTTAAAAAAAAATAAAAAAAGTTAATGATCTTATGCAAAGTTAACAGATTATTTTTTGTGAAAACCAGTTTTAATTTTTGTTTTTTTTATTTTCTTAATAAAAAATCTCATAACAAACACATATAAAAAACATTTGCTAACAAAAAAAATAAAAACATCACAAAAAGAAACCCTGAAAACAAAGTTATGAATCATTTTTGCAAAAAAAGCAAACTTTTGAATGTTTTTATTTATTTATTGCACGTTACTTGTGCGCTTGTGACTTGAAAACTAAGCAGCAAGAAATAAGATTTTCGATTAAGTTATCAAAAAAAAAAAAAAAACGTCTAATGCTTTTTAAATAGATATTCTACCTGAGCTAGACAAATTTTATTTTACATACTTAAAATTTTGGTTTTTAAAAGAAACCTTTAGCATTTATATTCCATAACTTTGTAATTAATGGCTTAAAATCATTCAAGATTGTTGACAAAGCTTAGCAGACATCAATCATCCAGTCGAGTCAGAGTCGTTCAGTCGCAGATAGATTTTACTTAAAAATTCCTGTGCTTAAAATTTGTATCTGATTCAAAATATTTTTACATACATACGTCATGGCAGAAAAAATTAGTTATTCTTAAAGAATAATCCCACTTATCATGTAACTTATTGTCGAAATCTGGTTGTCAACAAAAATTATTTACTATTGACAGCATTTTACTGCTCTAATGTCTAGATAATGCCAAGAGGCTGTTAATAGTACGAAAATAAAGTTTTTTTTTGAGGAATATTTTCATGACTTCCAAAGTATCAATCAGCCTTATTCCAGTTGTCAATATCGATGTCACGTCAATACAATACAAAAAAATTGGGTCTTCCCTATTACTGAGTGCTACTGACAGGTTCATTCTATTTTTTAAACATTAGGAAATACAAATAGTCGTGTCTGTCATGACTTTCACATCCGTGTGAAAGTGAATCTTTTCTGCATATATTGGTGTCCTGACATTCACTTCCGAATAATCTTTTTGTTTTACTTTCGACTGCACCTAGCAATGTGAAAGTAAATAGAATCGCCTTTTTCCACATTAAAATTAATTTAATTTAAACGAAATCTTTTTCAAAATTAGGCTTGATATCTCATCTACCTAATTCGGAAATTTAAACCAATATATATTTGGTTTTAATACATAGAAAAGGGGACATGAAAAACATGCCCACATTAGCAACCAATTTTGCAAAAATATTCGGAAGTATGCAGACACCAAATCTTTTTTTTGCGATTCGGAAATTTTCATTCTAATTGAAAACGTTCGAAAGTCGTGATAGACACGAGTGTCTCAATACCACAAAATTGTTCTCTAGAGCGAGGAGACAAGCTCCCCTTTTTTTGGTATCGTATTGACGTGACTTCGATGTTGACACCTGGAATAAAGGCAAATGACATTTAATAACTTCTAAATGTCTAAATAAGAAGAATGGTTACCGTCGTATACTTCACTCACAATATAAAATAATACATTTGTTTTATTTGGAATATAGCGCAAATATATCAATTTAACAGATATATTTGCGCTATAGTGCCAGCACTGAATTAGATGGCATCTCTACTTATAATACATATGGTAACAATATGGTAACCTAAAGTACATAACGTGCCATAAGCTTAACCCTAGGCACGATATTTTTAGCATGTTAAAGATTTTAAGGAAAATTAATTCTGATTATAAGGCCCTATTATGAATTGCATTCGATTTTTGATCTTCGCTGGGTATCGAACATCGAAAATCGAATATTAAATTCATATTATGAACATCGAAAATTTCGCTGAGAAACGAATTTTCTATCGAACAGAATTTGGCTTTCGATGAAGTATTTTAATATGAAAAATTGTTAAAAAATCTGTTAAACAAAGTTTACTTTTAAGTACACAAACACAAATTGTAAGCTATTTTTCCTCGAGTTTATTCACAATAACGACGTTCTTTGTTGAATGCTCGTCATAATACCAAATTAAAATTCGTTCGCTCAGTACTTTCGACTACAGTCGAAGATCGAAAGTTGCTCATAATAAGGGCCATAGACTTTTCCTTTAAGAGGTCAGTTGGTAATTATGTTGGCTGGCTTTATTGTAAGAATCACCCTCTTAAGGTTAAATTATACGTGCCATACCATATTGTCATATACATAGGAATAACCAAAACCAAAATTCAATTCGTTTATATGGTTATGGCTACTATGGCGTTATGGTGAGTCACCTATGTATAATCAAATACTGTGTTGCCCATTAGTTTGGTTCGAACAGCTGTTTTGTATGCTTACGGTTATAGCACGTCTACTTTAAGCTTTACTGTCATTACTTGCATGCTTATGCTAATTTTAGTACAAAACAAATGAGAATTCTAACAAACATTTAATAGAAATAGCCCCAATATGACTTTTTAACTTATTTTGTTATTTTGGATGCAATTAAGACGTCATTCCCAGGGCTGTCAGATATGGCGATTTCTCGCCAAACGTGGCGATTTTTCAACTTGTTTGGCGACTAAATTTTTGGTTTGGCGACATGGCGATTTTTTTGGCGATAAATAAATTTGTTGGCGATTTTACTGGCGATAAATTAATTTGATGGCGATTATTATGGCTATTTTTCAACAAAATTGAACTTTAAAATTTTTCTAATTCAGGAAAATTAGTTTATTGAAGGAGTAGTTTCAAAAATTAATCCTACCATAACTCGTTTGCTAGAAGTTAAGACAATTTGATTTTGATGTTTTTTCTTATATTAATTATAGTCATTACTGCGTTTTGAATTTGGATGAGAAAAATTTACAAGAAATAATTTTTGGCGATTTCATTTCTAATTTTGGTGATTTTCTGATAAATTTTGACACGATCATTTTATAAAAATTTATATTAAAAAAGTGTTATATAAAAACAAATTTATTATCAAATATTTACCATGAAAAGCCACATAAAAATGAATTTTGGCGACTTTTGGCGATTTTTAAAATCAATTTGGCGAAATAGGGTGGGAAAAATCTGACAACCCTGGTCATTTCACAAAAATTAAAATTTTTTGTTGCTTCTAAACCAGGTAGCATAATTGAAATTCTTTATTGCTCCTTAACGTTTTCGCATACTAACAATGAGGGCTAGAAAATGGCAACAAATAACAATAATTATAACAATTTTTGTAATAACTAAAAAAATGTGTTGCCTTAAATTATAAGTATGAGCAATTTATTTAGGTTTCCCCACCAAAATCGTGTCTGACAAATGTTTTAATACAGTCAAACACACAATTAAACATACATCTCTTTGTATGTGTGTGCGTATTTCTAATGCAGTAGTATTATTTCATGTCTGTTTACGTGTATGTGTGTTTGTGCGTGTGCATGCAAGTGTATGGGTAAATTTATGATTTATTCAAAATGTGTATTTAATTTTGACCATAACTACATACATACGTACTTATCTATATATCGTCAGCTGAAATGCAAAACCATGTAGCTAACCAAAAATTAAAAGTCGCATTTGATTTTAAATATTGGGTACTATATCGAATCATATGCCACTAAAAATTTTCAAACCTTTAAAAATTTAAAAGGAAGAGTTGCTTTGGAAACCCGGTTAGAGCTATGCTGCTTAGCTATGTATGTAAAAAAAATTTCATGTGTCAAATAACAATGTATGTAATAAAATTATTTCTATTTTTAACCCTCGACCAAAAAAGGGCTATTATAAGTTTGTAGAGTGTGTCTGTGTTTCTGTGTGTCTGTCCGAGTCAACGTACAGACCAAACGGCTGGACCGATTTTGATTTAGTTTTTTCTGTTTTAAAGGTGACTTGATCGAAAGAGTTCTTAGCTATATTTTAAAAAATCGGTCTAGCCGTTAGAAGATATCATCACATCTTCTCTAGATATATTCGGGGGTTTTTAAAATATTTAAATTTTGTTATTAACACTGTTTATTTAGTATTCATAAAATTTATTTATTTTATTGTTTATAAAACTAAATAAATTTGCCGCAAACATTTGCATTTGTGGACATTTGCATATGTAAACGCAGACCTACATAGCAACCCTGTTTTTTAAAGTTCTTCTTAGTAAGTCCATTTTGCACATGCTACGATGCAAGATCATTTGCACAAGTTTGTGAATTGGGCTACTATTTTTTTTTGTCAACACAATTAAGTTTTCCATAGAAGTGCTACCAAGTTTTTGTACGTTTGCTATGTCGTATAAACAGTAGCCCAATTCACAATCTTGTGCAAATGGTCTTACATCGTAGCATGTGCAAAATGCACCTAACAATTCTTAGAAGTGAGTATAAATATACTATACTCATATGCCACGATGCAAGAACATTTGCATAGGATTGTGAATTGGACTAATGAGTTATTTTATTTGCAAATAGTGCGCGTATAAACGTAGTAATACTTGCGATTATTTTTGTTACGAAAATCACGTCACTTGAATAATTTTGTTTAGTTTTTTCGCTTTCCTATAAAATTTAGAAAAGTGCAGTTAAGCGATTTTGAATTTTAGCTAACGATATGCATTAAATTTGTAGATAGAAGCTATAAATGTGCTGGTTGGTTTACTAGTGTTATCTAGCGTAGTATGTATGTATTTTTATTTTATTTTATGCAAATTATAAATTATTTGCCATTCTGCTAAACCATTCGTTCCGTCATTCATTCAAACATTTATTTCTATTGTATTCAATATTTATTAGATATTGTTTTTTATTACGCTTAAGTATGTAAGAGTATATGTAAATACATATATGCTTGGTTACCTTAATATAGAAAGGTCCCAACTTATTATTTTTTCAAATCGAGATTTTCTAATTTTTCAATAGATTAGATGTTCTTCTATCGAAATATACAAAAAAAAATCGATTTAAAAAAAATTACGAGTTAGGGCCGTTCTATATTAAGGTAACAATATGTATTTATATGTTAATATATGTATGTATGTATGTCCATGTGGAAATTGTCGGATTTGATTTTATTTTTAGTAAACGTTTTTTTTTTTGCTGCTTAACTTAAACATAATTATTAAGGCTAAAAGGGTATAAGTTGAGAAATACGAGTAACTTAAATTCCTATAAAAGAAATTATAAAGCTCCAATAATTTTTGTTCAATCAGAATTGTTTTAAATTGTTAAGCAGTTTTATGGAAATATTTGGTACCGCACAAAACGTGTCATTAATATGCACCTTTTACATTACTAGGAAGTGGTTATATAAGTATGTATGTAGTTACTTTTATAAAAATTTAAAATAAATTAAAAAAAAATTTTTTTTCACTCAAATTCTGTGCAAAAAAATTAATGCAAATTTTTTTTCTCCCAATCGATATTTTTATTTATTGTTATTTAAAACTGAATTTAAATTATGTACGAGTATTAAAGCACTTGTGAATACTGATAAAGTCATTCCCATAATTTCCACTTAATTAAAAAGCTTAAAAGCTTTTCGCCGCCAGCTTTCTCTTGTTTATAAAGTAGAAAGTAAATTTGAATATTTATTTAATCTAAATTATTAATTATTAATTATTATTAATCTAAAATTCACAATATCATTATTCCTCTGTAATACATCTATGTATAGTCTTAAGTTTGTGTAAATTTTGCCTTTTGGGACACTGTGCAGTTATGAACGAGCATTCATTAATGCCCTTATTTTCATGTTAAGCCACACAAATTTCTTCGCACAACTTTCCACTGAGGTCATAATCATTTTAACTACTATGACAAACTTTTTCAACCATATCCTTCTACTGTTATTATTATTGTTATTGTTGTTGTTGGTATTCAGGAAAATTAAAGCGGGATGATGAATAATTGTGGAATTGTGAAATTCACTGCAAATATATTTTCACCTTGGTGTGTATGTAACACAGTTTAATTTATTTGGGTATTTTTAATTTTTTTTGTTTTCGTTTTTTTTTGTGTATCTTTTTATTTTTTTTTTTTGTGGAAGCAAAAATTTATTTTTTTTTCTTTTAACTAAAAGTATTTTATGTGCAAAAATGTTAATAAATCATGGTGGTGGTAGTGAGGGTATTCACTTCATAAGGAAATTATTTCACACTAGCAATCAGCAAGCGTTATTACAACTCTCTGAAATTATAATTATTAGATTCGTGGATTGACATGTATTGCACTACATTATTTTAGCACCGCGTAGAGGTTTCAATTTCCGCCAGAGATTCGGCTTGTTTCAGCCCGGGTTGTCAGATTTTGGTGAGATTTTTTTTTTTGAAACTACTCCTTCAACAAACTAATTTTCCGGAATTAGAGAAATTTTGAAAATAATTTTGTTAAAAACTAGCCATAATGATCGCCAACAAATTTATTTATCGCCAGAAAAATCGGCATGCCACCAAACCAAAAATTTGGACGCCGAACAAGTTGAAAAATCGACAGCGCTGGTTTCAGCCATACATCTGATTTGTTGATTCTAGTAGTTAGTGCTAATTCGCACAAAAAAAAATTCTCTTCTTGACTTCACTTTCATGTCATCATCACTTTTATTCATCACAAACGGCGTACGCGCGTACGTTGAAGGCTTCGTTATCGTCTTACTTTTGAAGTTGTTTGGCTGCCAGCGAATGTGTCAGCTGTTATTGTGTTTCTCTTTGTTTCATACGTGTATGCAGCGTGACCGTTTGACCGACTAAAGTGGCAAATTGCCACTTTTTTAACTGCTTTTCCCCTTTTTCAACTGCCTTGCAACTTTTTGTCCCCCTGTGAGTTATATGAAAATACATTAAAAATAAAAAGTTTAGTGTAGTTTTCGCGTTTTTTTTAATTTTGCCCCTTTTTTCTGATAAATCCCCTATTTGGTGCCACTTTTTGAAAAATGTCATCGGTCACCCTGCGTGTATGTGTATCAGAGTAGCAGGCCGACCAAAAAATTCCGGCGGCGGCTGAAAGACAAATATTTTCGGCGGCGGTGGCTGAACGGGTTAACGCCGATTGTTTTAAGCACATAAAAAAATGTTTCAACCCAGTCTGTTTCTAGAAAAGTACGTGAATTATTGAATCACCACGTTGTAACATTAATTATTTTGCAATAGTTTGAATGTTGGAGTAATTGATGTCCTAAATGCCAATAAAAATAACTTCGTAAATAATTTGTTAAACCATAGAAACTAGACTATACATAAATTTCATTTAAGCTTCCTGATTGAATTAAAAATTAGTTACTTTATTGCAACACTGATACGGATGAAAATAAAAAGCTTTGATCAAATAGTTATAAAAAGTCGGCTGACTGCTGCAACAAAGTCTATGTAAACGTGCATGGATTTAAGAAGGGACTCCAATAGAGAACGTAAGTTTTGTCGCAGCTACGTTAGTCCCGGTTCACACACTTCAACTTATGTTGATCAACTCTTAATTCAGCTGTAAGAAAAAAAAGAGACATTTGTACTTCTTCCTCCGTCTCTCTTACAACTGAATTATGAGTTGTTCAACAAAAATTGAAGTGTGTGAACCAGGACTTACCGTTCATATACACATTTTCTCTCTATGTGGAAGCAAAATCAACTATTTTTCAGGGACGCTCGCTACCATATCAATACGAAATACATATAAATAAAAACTATAAACAAATTGAGTAGACACAATATTAAACATAATTCAAAAAGTATAAAAAATAAAAGACAACATATCGGCTGAGTATTAAGCCGCCAATAAGCCGAGTGGTTCGGCGGCGGCTTTGCTTGTTGAAAAAAATTGGCTGAGTGGCTAGCCGCCAGCCGCGCCGTTACGGCTTGCTACTCTGATGTGTATGTATGTAAACCAGAAGTTGACGTTTACCAACACATTTTTAATAAGCATCAACATGTTTATTAAATGTTACGGATTTTATCAGCTGATACGCAACAGCACGATACGATTTCAGTAGTGTTGTAAAAAGCGGCTACTTTTGAATACTAAGTACTACTTGATACTTTTTCAGTTGGGTACTCGATACTACTCAATACTTTAAGTATGTATGTATATGGGAAGTTAAAAATTATTATTTATATTATTTTATTGATAATGCAATAAGGAAAAACAAAGATTAATAGCTAATAGACCAGTGAATATTTAAACATATTTTAAGTTAATTTTCATACAAAATTAAAATGTATTTAAATACACTTTAATTTTTTCAGTGGCTAATTAAAGCTATCAAATTAAGTGGAAAGTACGGTAGCACTACAAGTTTTCCAAATATTATGGAAAGCATTCCAAAGAACAGCTGTTCAATATAAATAAGAAAGTTGATTTTTCAATTTAAAAAAAAAATTAAATAGCAAAAAACACATTTTAGGATACAAAAATAGCATCAGAATGCATTTTTCTATTTATATTTTTCATGATATGAAAATATATGTACATTTGTTGTATATTTGTGAAAATTAAGCGAAATTCTTTTTAATACGACCAAATGATGTTCATGTACATGCACAAAACATATGGTGTGTTTGTAAAACTTAAACAACACTTAAATGCACAATGTTAGCTCTTTAAGTTTGATTTAATTGTGCGGTGAGAAACAAAATTTTTTATTTAAACATGATTTAAAAATAAAATGCATATAATCATTGACTGATTTATTAGCCCTAAATATAAGTATATTTAAATTAATTTATAACAAATGAAAATAAATAACTTTGAAGATTAGTTTTTGTACATAAAATTTTTTTAACGTAGTCTTAACACTTCTAGTGCATTAATCTCTTAAATTATCTTCTAAATAGTTTTTAATAAACATTTTTTTTCTCACAATTGATGTTATTACTTAGTCATTGTTGAAATGTAGAAATAAAATTTTACCCACATTGAAAGAATTTAAAATATTTTTCGTGTTTGTGACTTACTTTTTATATTATATCACGTGCTTTCCTTCCACTATTCTTAAGGGTCACTTTTTCTGTCCAATAGTATTTGTTAATGACTGAAGTAGTTCAATAATGCATTTTGTAGTACTTTTTTAGTGGCTATTTTCGTATCAAAATAATTCCTAACAGAATTGGTATTTGTTACACTAACTCCATGAGGTTCAGAGTCATATTTATTTGTATCAAGCTCACAGAGTTGTATAATTCTGATGTATTTTAAAGGAAGACTTTCGCTTGAATACTACAAAATGCAACCCTGAAAGTATTGAGTAGTTACTTTTGTGTATTGAGTACCGGGAAAAACCACCGGTATTGAGTACTCAGTACTCAAATACTCAATACTTTTACAACACTGGATTTCAGTAATTCTAACATTAGAGATCTCCCACTTCTTCGTAAAATATTCTAATCTGTTGTCATTTCTGTAGCCTTGAGCAAGAGGATTAATGCGTACACCAAAGTTGAAAAGGAATCCTATTGCTTTCGCTACGCTGTCCGTCGCAGCACAGAACAGTAAGAACTACGGGCCTGACATTTTCACAGAATTTGTAAAACTTTAGCCGCTACAACCACAAATATATGAAAGTTAAGATTTAAAGGCTGTTGCAAAGCGAGCAACGAAAAATTTTTAAATCCTAATCTAATATCCAGAAAATTTCGTATACACACGTGAAATTCGCAAAGTTAGTGTAATTTTATACAGACTACAACAATTAACACTAAAATTAAAAAAATCAAAATTAAAGGGTATTCCTATCAGTTAATATAATATTGACAAATATCTGTATCTTGGAAACCGTAAGAGGCAAACTCTTGAAATTTCCAAAAAAGCTAAAACTAAAAAACCCCAAAAATTACAAAATCGCTAAAACCAAAAAAAAAAATCGTTAAAACTAAAAAAAATATCGCCAAAACGAGAAAATCGGCAAACTAAAAAAATCTCTAAAACTAAAATAAATCGCCAAAAAAAAAAGCTAAAACTAAAAAAAAACGTCAAAACCCTAAGAAACCCCAAAAACTAAAACAAGCGCCAAAACTAAGAAAAACTGCCAAAACTAGAAAAATCTCCAAAAACCGAAAAAAAGTTTACCGGATACATACATTTTTTTAATGTCTTTATTCCATTATATGAGCTTAATTAAGTTCGTATATGATTATATGAAGTATCCAAATTGTTTTCGTTTAAAATTTAATATTCCTAAAATATTAAGCAACCAAGCATTAATGTGAGAATACCCACCCAATCCTAATTTGTTTGTATGCATGTATGTCAATGCCTTCAGTTGTAGGTCAAAGAGAACTCACTCAGGTGGTGCATCAAGCCAAATGAAAATGAAGTCAGTTTTGTTGGATTTTTATCATCAAGATGAATGTTTGTTTGTTTGTTTTTAATTCTGCTTGCTTCGTAATAAACATGCAGGTGCTTTTCTTAAACTAAAATTCCAAAACTTTACAGGATTCCTTTTGTTTAAATTAAAGAAATTCGGTGTTCAAAAAAGCATCTAGAAATTCTAAATTTTAAATGTTTGTTGTAGAAATCAACTCTAAGGAAGACATTTTTTCAACAAATTATTATTATGCATACATATGTTTTAAATTAGCTGCTATACCTAAATATTTGGTTTAGAAATTTCTTGTACTAATAGCAACTAGAAGTTTCACATTGTGAACTATTTTCGAATCAATTATTACTTCTGATATACACATATTCGCTTTAAAGGCATAAAAAAAATTTCAAGTAAAGTCAAAAATATTTTGCTGTCTTCGATTGAAAGCAATGCAAGTAATTATGTACATAGATCCAAAATGTACTCTTGTAGAAAAACATGTAAAAACGATAACGTAGTAAATGATTGCGAAAATCGAGGGAGAAGTGTATTATAAGTTGTCAGTTACTCATATGATAATTAATTTTTTTACATTTCATATTAATGCTAATACTTTTGTTGTTATTTTCTACAAAGGCTACAAAACTGGCTAATTTAGTTGTTGTAGTAGTATTATGGATGGTCAACACGAAATTAAAAAAATAAAAATAAAAAATAACGAAACTGACGTAAGCCAGCAAAATTGGAAACGACAACTAAAAGTCTCTATTTCTCTATCTTCTTCTGTGTCATTTGGTTGTAATTTATTTTAAATTAAAGAAGGGTGTTTTCATTTTAATTTGCGTCTTTTTTATTATAATTTTAATACCATCACTTTGATGGGTTTATTAGTAAAAGTAATATTTTTTTTCGTTTAAATTCTTTTAACGGATAAAAACGGAAAAAAGTGAAAATCAATTAATTGCGGCAAAGAAATTGAAAAAAAAAATACATACATGGCTACAAAGGCCAGTAAAAAAGTATTGAAATGAAAGAAGAATTTGAAAAAAAAACACAAATGTAAATTAGAAAATAAAGAAAACTTTTCTTACCAGTAGAAACTATAACAACTACACCATTTCCAATAAAAAAAAATGAATAAAAAATTAAAAATTTTGAAAACCCCCGACTTTTTTCAGAAAAGATGTTATATCTTCTAAACGGCTGGACCGATTTTCTTCAAACATAGCTAAGAACCCTCTCGATCAAGTCATCTTTCCAACAGAAAAAACTAAATGAAAATCGGTCCAGCCGTTTGGCCTGTACGTGGACACGGACAGACACACAGATACACAGACACACAGACACACACTACAAACTTCTAACACCCCTTTTTTTAGTCGGGGGTTAAAAATAGAAAGATATTATAAGACATCGATATTTTTCCTTAAAGGAGGAGATGATTTTGCATCAAATTAAAATAGTTTTTGGTAACCTATTCGTTTAAAATGAACAGCTGATTGGGCTTCTGCATCCGATCCTGGAACTGGTGCTTCCATGTTGGCCTCAAAGCGGCCAACATGGCTGGCTTAGAAGCCTTATATCACGTTTTTATAACGAGCCGTTGGTTATAAGTTCCGACGCCCGTTTCCAGCCGATTCTAACATGAGGAACAGTCGCCGGCAGTTAGCCACTGAAGTATTGAGTATTTGAAGGCTCCAATCAATCGCCTTGACGTTCCAAGTATCGTAGGCACTCAGAATTTGTTAGGAGTCCGGCGCCACCCGGAAACCCTCTGAGACTCTCCCACTTGGAATGTATATTTCACTAGCTTTCACCGCGGTGTTGCCTGTTCGCACTAACTACATATTTATAAGAGCAAAAGTAGAAAAAAAAATTGCTCCAGGAAACAGTGTAATACACTTACTCTAGTTAAACCAATTATATTAGTAGTCATAAGCTTAAGTTATTTCTCATATTGCTGTTGTCTAAAGAAATAACATTTCATTTTTAATAATTCTTTCATTTTCTATATCAATTTAATCGTAATTTTTCTTTTCTACTGCGTAGATTTCTTTAATTGAACAATTTCTCAATTAATTTTAGTTTCCTTTATTATAATTTTCCACTTTTAGCTAACCGTAGTTTTTCATTTCTATTTTTCTTTAATTACAAATATGTAAGTGTTGCAATAGATACTCTTATATTCAAAAAATGAAAAAGAAATTTGAATATTTAATTGTAAGTAAATCAATTACTTTTAGACTTGATAGTCAAATAAGTTTGTTATTGATATACATAAAAGGACATCATACATACATATGGTTTCCTTGAAGTTAATTAAAGCTTTTTGGAGAAGCTTGACTTGTTGAGACATTAGTAAAAATTAGTGACAGGTAAAAAAATGGTGAATACGTATCTCATGACACAATTCATAACATATTCATCACTGTTTGACTTCTAATAGATAACCAGCGTTACCTTTGAGAAATTTGAAAAAGTATGGTCGTTCTCAAAAGTGATTAAATCCAAGTAAAATTTTATTCCTGCAATATTCAGTAATATTTTTAGTTTTAATTATTGTTCAGTTGGTGCCCCTGTGGCTGAGTGGTAGCAATGCTAGCCTGTCAGTCCAGAGGTCGCGGATTCGATTCCCACCCTAGACCTTGGGTTTTTCCGTAGACAAGCTAATCGCTTCGCGGCTTGTGTTTGTTATTAAAAACATTAACCCTTAAACGCCTCTAAAATTAAAAAAAAATTCAGTGCTAAAATACATGCTTTAAATCGAGCTCGCATTTTCTTTGTTGAATCTCATTTATTTTTTCCCCTGTACTCATCATAACCATGTGGTACGAGTACATACATACATACACATTACACAGAAAATAAAATTTTCCATTTTCTACAAAAAAAAAATCTTCATAAATTTTAAGCCAAAGCCCGGAAATCTTTATGGGACAAGTGTCACGCACTTTAAACTAAACTTTTTGGTATATTAAAAATATTGTTCGTTAAAAGAAATTTTCTATGAATTTCAGTTTGTACATCAGTTGATAACAACTAAATAAAACATTAGGGAAGATAAGTAAACACTAACTAACAGGTGTAACAAATGCATAGAAAATAATAACCACTTTAGTTAGAATTACAAAAACAAAATAATAAAAAATACAACAACAAAGTTATTTTAAGATGACACGTTTTTGTATATGAACTTTTATCGATTTTGTGTTCAACTTACACACACGCTATTCTACGAAGCGAAAGAAGTGTGACTTTAGAACAACTAAAATAAATTAAAAAAATATTTTAAAAGCGAAGAGGGTGGTCTTTCTTTTTTATTGGTCTTCAAAGCTGCTAAGCGAAATCACTAAAATTGGCATTTTTAATTAAGGTCTAGGAAGGGCGCCCCGGCGCCTCGGAATGATTTCTGATCTGAAAGATTGTTAAGAAACATTCATTGTTACGAATATGTGAAATCAAACTGAAGTTAAATGTTAAAATTTATAATCCTTGACACAAACCTTGTGCTTTAACAGAGCTCTGTTAGCGTGTTAGCAGGGTTTTGTTAAGGTATAAAAATTTAAATAATGCATTTCGAATGGATTTTTCCAATAAAGGAGCTCACCGATCTAAAAAAAAAATTTTGATCCGAACATTAAATTGGCTCAAATAAACAAACAAATAAATAGCTCAAAAACAAAGAGACTTACCTCCTGTTTGTGCAAGACGTTTGAGTTAGAAATCTTGGCGTTTCTGTAATAGATTAAAGAAAAGTTGTACAAGTTTCCTTTAATCTATTACAAAAACGCCATGATTTCTAACTCGAAACGTTTTACACAAACAGGGGGTTAAGAACAATCCTCGTACAACCATGTTTATTTGCTTGAAAAACATTTAACACAATGATGTTTAGAATTAGAAAAAATATGTGGTGGTAATATTGTTAATAGCTCGACATGGCATATTGATTTTACTGCACGATATAGCGGGAGCGAAAGAGAAAGAGAGATAAATATTTGTAGATAAATATTTGTATGCACTAGATTGCTTGGGAAATCTGAGTGCTGCCACAGTATTCATTGCAGGCATGGAAAGTTTAGTATGTTTATATTCATTCAATTCTAGAGCTTTATAATTTATAAAATTGAGCAGTAATTCTACAGCATAAAATGATAATGCAAAATCAAATATATTTTCAAAGAAATCGTAAATCTTATATTATTTATTAGTTTATTAATACCAATACCCATCCTACTAAAATATTTCTTCCGGGAAATTGTTCATATCTTTAACTAATCTTTTCATTTGAAGTATATAAATATGCATAACAATTTTAGTAGATAAAACTACATGCACTCGTTTACTGCTAAATTAAAGTCTATAGAACTGCTTTTTTAAAGCTCAGTGTCAATTTAAAAATCTTTGTTTTCCATACCTGCTTCATATTAAATTCACCATTTATGCGGCATTAGTCACACATTTAAATTTTTTATTTCCGTTCTATGAAAGTTTTAAATTGCAATATTTAATAATTTATTTATTAAACACATTTGCTCAAATTACAAACCATTTTGTATCGTTTACACAGTTGTATTCAAAGAAAAAAACTTCAAACAAAATCTATCAAATCAAAAACATTTTATGAATAACTTGTATTTGTTAAGAGACCTTTGGACATTTCTCAAATACAATTTTAAGGAATACAAGGTTTGTGAATTGAGCAGGGGAGGTGTGGAGGGACATCAATGCCTCTCTTATCTAGAGCTCAAATGTAAACTTTCAAAACGCTTCTATTCTTTCTGGGCCTTCTCTTGCAGAATAAGTTATTAAGTGTATCGGCACAGTCGACTTTTCTATAAGAAAAGTGAGCTGTGACTGACACAGTAGAATTTTCTTTAAGAGAAGTGTGCTGTAAGTGGTAGAGCCGACTTTTCCTTAAAAAGAGTGAGCTGTGACTGGCAGAGCCGACTGTGCTGCCACAGTCGACTTTTCTCTAAGAAAAGTCAGGCTTCATTGGGGCTTTTTAAAATTCGACGCGATAATTTCTTTCATATTTTAGCACGTTTTTTTATATCTTTTTTAATGTGTCTTGTTGGAAAAGGTCTTTTGAATTTCTTGAATAATCTTGCGTTTAGGTCACCTATTAAAGTTATGAAGAAAGCTGTTATTTTTAGCAGCTATAAAATTTTACGCTGATAAGCTAACAATGAATTAAATCATTAAAAATTTATTAAAAACTCATAAAAAAAGTATTAAAATTCTCTTACGTAACAAAAGTATTAATCTTTCTTTAAAGGGCAAGGGCAAACAAAATTTGGTGTGTATTTAAATAAAAACTATTTTAATTTATTTATTCATATTATTATTTGTTCATATTAAGCCGAACAAAAAAAATTTTAATTTAACTGGAACTGGTCACATTTTAGACGCTTAAGACTACGTGTGCTCTTCCATATTTTACCCAAATGATCACTAATCTTCTCAAGAAATTTCACTAAAAAATCATATTTTTCAAAATCGATTATTTCAATTTTCAAAATTATTTCAGAAACTTGAACAATTGGGTCACATTTAGGACATATTTTCACCATCATAATTTCATAAAATACATTTTTGGGGCTTTTTATCCAAAATAAGATTTTTATCTATCTCGTTCGAATTTCAAGAATTTGGTATCCTAATCTATTTAGCGACTGCTGTTAAAAATCTAACAGTGTTCTGTTATGTGCTTTAAATACTATCTAAGAAGTTTTGGTTTTTGTCTCTGCTATTTAAATTCGAATTTATTTTCACACGCATCCCAATTTTTACAAACACTCTAGCATTTTTTTTTAATTTATTTGATTGTTTGAAATGAATATGAAATGTTTATAATAGAAGAAAATTTTTAAATTATCCGATTTTCTTGACCATTTTTTTTTTTGTATTTAATAAATAACTTAAAATATTAATTATTAAATTTGTATGGAAATTTCGATGTATTCCTTCCAATTTCTCGCCATTTTCATTAAAATGCTTTAAGCAAGGCGAATTCATATTAGGTGGGCTCAACTAGTCTGGTGATTATTTTCGCCGCTTGTAATTTAAATATCGTTAGACATTTTTTCTTAAGTTTAAACATTAACGAAACACCCTGGAGTTCTTATTTTAATCAATTAAGTTCAATAAAAAATAATCATAGTGTGCCGTAAAAAGTTCAAAAAACTTTCAAATAAACATTAAGCACATAAATAATCAGGGTTTTCTTGCTATTGCATGTTATGAGCAACAGAATAGTTAAACATATGTAAATATTGATATTAAATGTCAATGAATTTCCCTAAACCTTAGAATTTTTGCTTAAATGTTAATAAAGCAACCAACCTTATTGAAGGTTGGCTGGCACCTACCAAAATTGTAATTATCTTTGAGAAAGCCACCCGCCGTGATTTAAAAGGAAAATTAAAATATACATAAATACTTGTCATTCGGATAATGACACACCTTGAACTTCGTACTAAAATAATAAAGAAACACAAACAAAATCGATATTTAGTTTTCATATTATACTCTACACGTGTAATTTTTATTGACGTATTTTAATTTGAATCACAATCAAATACTACGAGTATTTTTTTTAAACAATTAGACTATATTATTTCCAAGAAAACAAAAGTTTAACTTTGTCTTAATATGCTCTCATTTATTGGTATGAGCTTTTAACAAAATGCAAAAAAAAACAGTCTAAATCTATATAAAATGTTGAAAACCACGATTTTGTCAGCAACTTAAAGGCCAAAGAGAGGTTCAAGGCCAAAACCAAAATGATAAGAGTTTTAGTTTCAATGTTTGTTTATTAACAAATTAAAGATAAAAATTTTCATAACCACGTACTATATATTTTATTTATTTATTTTATTTTATTTTTTTAATTTCTACTGAAAATTCTTGTGTTGGATTTTTCGCTCTCTCTCTTAATACTCGTATGAGTGTTTATAAATTATTTACAAAAATATGAAAACATTATTGGGGAAAAAATTATATGGCAAAGTTGAAGTACGGCAGACTAAAAGGTAAACAAATTCATATTTCAGTTAATTTTAATTATTATTCGAACTCCATTTGTTTCTATATTTATGATTTTAACAGGTTCGTATCGCTTTTTAAGCCAAATTACATGTGATAATTATTAATGAACAAATAACACCAAAGTTAGTTGTAAATATTCTGACAACACATAGTTGAACGGAACAGCCAGCCGTTTTCGAAGGCCACTAAACCTTAACTAACATGTGTATAATTAGTAAAAGAACAAACGACAATGGTAAGACTGTTGTAAATATAGAGATGGTAAAATTGAGCTTACAATACAAAAAAGCTTTCAGCAAATTGAAATACGATGAATCAAAACAATTCACATATTCCATTTGCAATAATACTAAGTATATAAAGCAGAAATCTACATCAACTGACACCACACACAGTGGACCAAACACAAAAGAACGCTGATGATGAAGGTTTAGTGGCCTTCGAAAACGGCTGGCTGTTCCGTTCAACTATGTGTTGTCAGAATATTCACAACTAACTTTGGTGTTATTTGTTCATTAATAATTATCACATGTAATTTGGCTTAAAAAGCGATACGAACTTTAGCCTGTTAAAATCATAAATATAAATTCATATTTCATTTGGATATCAAATAAAATAAAAATCGATAAAATCCATTTGCAGCTTTTTGGGAAGGGCTTTAGACAATCTCCAATAGTTGAAATGTGGGTGGTGCTACTGGGGTAAGATAAAGAGGAATGAATTAAATATATTTACATTCATATGTGAAGTTGTTGTTAGTTATTGTTATGATGCAGCTCTCTTGGTACTACAGGCAAACTTATTTTATTTAGTCCTAAAAAAAATTATTCAAATCGGTCAACTCTTTTTGAGTTCTGGCGAGACTAACAAACTGCAATTCATTTTTATAGAAAAGAACAAAAGTAAAATAAAAAAATTCCACTGGCCCCGATTTTAGAGCAAACGAGATTTCATTACTTATTACTGTGTCCTGAAAAAATTTTATTTATAGCAGATTCCCTTTCAGTGCAACGCCACATGACCTTAACTATTGCGAAAAAAATAATATTCATTTGGAAGAGATATTTCTTAAAGTTTTGTTTTAACAAATGCACAAATATTTTGCCATATCACCAAAATTTGGTAATGCCTCTCAAACATAAATTTGTTACTCGTATTAGCAAATATTGCTTAAAACATATTAAGTAAATGAACTTAAATTTACAAATCCCCAAAAACATCATAGATAAATAAATGCATACATAGTACGAGTAAATAATTGTATAGTTGCATATTTCTTTTACAAACTCACCTCGATTTTTGCTGAATAATCTTCTATTAGTTTTTCGTGTTGCTTCACCAGCTCCTCATTTTTTTCCAGCAGCGCTTTGCCTAGTTCCGCAGCCAACAAGATGTCCGATTCTTTTTGCTGCAGCTGGGCCCAAACATCTGTTTCCGGGTTACGTTCAATAGCCGTTGTACGTGCCTCCATTGCTTCAATGTACTGCTCTAGATCAATCGAGGCAATAGATGAGTTTAATAAAGATGTGGTAGATTGTTGTTGTTGTTGCTTTTGATTATGGAAATAATGATGATTATGATGATGATGCTGCAGCGTATGTTGAAGATCATCAGTTTCATTTAAAGATAATAAAGATGCAGAAGTTGTAGACAATAATGATGATGTTGCAGATGGTGATGATGATGTATTAAATGCAGTTGTTGTTGTTTTCTTGTTAATTATTTTAGTTTTATGCATCATGTTTTCGTTAAAGAAATTAGTTAGTTGTTGTTGTTTTTTTGTTTTCAACAAAAAACAAGTTTCCAGTGGGAAATTAAAGGCAGAGGATTAGAAATATTTTTTTTTTTATAAAAAGCGTGGATTTTGAAACAGTTTTCTTTTTACAATTTTCAATTAGTTACAGTTATTTATTTAAAAAATTATGAAAGCAGTAGTTGATGATAAAAATGATAGATTTAGACATGACGATTTTTCTTATTGTTTTTTGTTTTAAATTTATCTTATAATTTTATGTATTTGTTTTTTTTAGTTAGTTACATTTACAGCTAAAAGTAGCAAGTATAGGGCTGTATTTTAGATATTTAAATGCTTTCGCAGTCAACATTATTTTAGGTACCATATTACATATTAATAAAAGTGCGTAACGCACTATTTGTTGCTTTTTTATTTTTATTTATTTATTCAGAGCTGTTGAAATAGAGAAATCCAAATAAAGATAAATTATATTTAGTTGTGATTGCAAAATTTACGCACTCAAAAAAATTTAAATGAAATAAAAAAATGTCCTTTTAAATACGTATTAATAGAGTTTCTAAAAAACATAATTTTTAAGAAAAGGGTGCGAAAAAAATTTAAATTCTTTATTTTATTAAAAGTGCTAAACAAAAATTTTACGAGTACTGCTGAAATTCCTTATTAAAATCTTTTTGTTGGTAAAATTTTTCTAAGGGAAATTTTAACTTAAAAGTATTTTTTAAACAAATAAAAAAACCATTAAGAAAAATTAAGCATTAACCTTAAAACTGTTCTCAAAGGGAAATTTCTTTTTAAGGATTTTTTTAATTTGTTTTAACCAAAGAACTAAATCTTAAGGCTCAATCAGACGTGACATAACCATAGCCATAGAGAGCAGCCGTTCGAACCAAACTAATGGGCAACACTGTATTCGATTATACGTGACTCGCCATAACGCCATAACTCTCACCATAGAAACCAATTGAATTTTGGTTTGGTTATCGTTATGGCGTTATGGCTATGTCACGTCTAATTTAAGCTTTATAAACACCAATTCAGCTATAATGTAAAAATTTCCTATGCAGGGAAATTTCAAATTCTAGCTGGTTTCCTTTTTAGTTTTACTTATTCACAATAAAGCAAAATTTTCTGGTCGTTTAAAATTATTCCTTGCAAAACAAATTTAATTTTTAAAAATTTTTAAAAAAATTAGTTACTTTATCAGTAAAATTTCTTAATTTTTTATTACTCTCACAAAAAAGTAAATACGTTTGAGGAAATCAGCAATAATCTTAAATTGCCCTTGAAGGGAAATTTCAGTTTTAAGGATTTTTTTAACTTTTTATTACTTTAGCAAAGTAATGAGGTCATATAAGACAAGTTCGATAGCAATGCAAAAATTTCCCTTGAAGGGAATTTTTTTTGACGAGGATTTAAAAATTTCCCTGTCACATAAAATGGTTTTTAAAAAATAATTTTAGTGTAAAAAATTTTTTAAACATTTTACATTAAACGCTTTTGAGAAAAATTTTGTGATAGTTTAAAATTTCCCTTAAAAGAAACTAAGGTTTTCAGGTTCTTTTTTTTTTTGCTGTAGCAAAGTAGTAAATTCATATAAGACTAATTTGACAATAATGAAATATTTCCCTCAAAGGGAAATTTTTTAAAATTTCGGTTTTTAGTCTTGCTTATACACAATAAAAGAAGAGCATTTAAAGGAACTTAATACATATTTAAAAATTTCCCTGAATTTTGATTAAATTTCCCAAAAAATTAAATTAATCGCTTATAGGAAAAATTAGTGATTATTTAAAAATTTCTCTTAAAAGGAAAAGTCATAAAGTCATATAAGGCTAACTAGACAATAATGTAAAATTTCCCTTAAAGGGAAATTTTGATTTTTAAGCTTAGGCTTTATGTTTTTAGTCTTACTTATGCACAATGAAATCAGCTCTTTTAAAGGCATTTAATAATTATTTCAAAATTTCCCTGTCACAAAAATGTAATTTTAATATGAAATAATTTTCGAAAATTTCCATTGTGTTAAAAAAACTATGGCTGCTTGTGTAAGCATGTCAAAAATTCCGCAGAACCTTGTGCTGTTTAAATTGTTTATTTCATTTGCAGACTATTTTAAAAAATAGTACAATAAAAAATGGCAAAATCTCAAATAAGGTCATTTGTGTGAAAATATGTATGTATGTATTTCTACTTTCGCTTTCATTTCCTTTCATTTGCTTTAAAGGTTGAAAGGACTAAATAAATAGTTCAGGGAGAAAGTTGCCAAAACTTTAAGTTGCTGCACAGCTCCACCTTAATTTCAGTAAACTGTACCATAAGGTTAATTATTAAATATATGTACATATACACGAATGAACGTACATACATATGTATACATATGTATATGTATGTATGTACATATGCATGTAATTATGTACATATACATGTCTAACACCCTGACACCAAACACATTAGTAAGAATGTAAGTTTACGACAAACTGGATACATAACAAAGTAAGTATGTAAGTACTTACTCGTATATGAATGAATGTAAAATAAATAAATAAACTATGTTAATATTAGCATGACATGCAAAACCAAAAACAACCAACATATGTATGTACATATTAGAGGCCTGCGTAAATACGTCTTAATTTGAAATTTATTTGCTGGTGGTTCAGCGTTGTTTATATGCATTTCATTGTTGCTGTAACAAATCATCAGTAGACTTCAACCACACATTTTGAATAGTCACAAACCTCTTATCTTATGCACAGACTTTCAAGAACTATTTGAGAATTCACAAATAATAATATTTTTCAAAATCACAAAAGAAAAATAAGCATAGTAGGCATATAAACTATTACAAAAAACCCAGCAAATAATTTATATTCGATTTGAATCTATTTTATTTTTCTATATGTCGAATAATAAATTTCTTAAATGTTAAATTTAGATTTTATTTTTCATTTTCCCTTATAATTACTTTTATTGTTATCCAATGGATTTCTAATTGTATAAAGGTGTAGAAAAATAAAATAGATTCAAATCTTTTTTTTTTTTTTTTTTTTTTTTTTGTTAATGCATGTATTTATTTATTGTATCTTCAAATATGAACTAACAATAAGCATTCAAATCTTAAATCTAGAATATAATTATTAGGCCCGACCACTGTCGGACATAAACTTAGTGATAGTTATTAATAATACATAAGTAGTGATAATCAAAAAGGAAAAAAAAGTATTTTCAAGTAGTCCCATCTGGAGTGTTGAGTATAAGAGCCCTTGTGTCCCTCTTTTTTAAGCGGATGTGTCCAGTAAAGTTCAAAATATTACGAGCAAGCGGATTAGGATGTGGTTCGAGTTTTGTTCAATATTTGCCTGCGTATTTTGCAATTTCTTCAACCACTAGTGGCATATCCAAATCACGATGTATATTTGAATTTTTGATGTACCATGGAGCCGAAGTTATCATACGTAAAATTTTGTTTTGCCTTCGTTGAATTCTCTCGACATTGGAAGCTGAAGCAGTGCCCCATAGTTGAATTCCGTAGCACCATATAGGTTTCAAAAGTGACTTGTATATATATCAAAAGTTTGCAATCTAGACTGAGAGTTGAATTTCTACCAATCAGCCAATGTACCTGAGCTAATTTTAGTTTCATTTGTGTTAGTTTAGAATCAATGTGTTGTTTCCATGTAAGCCGTCGATCAAGGTGTATACCAAGGTATTTTACATGTGAATGTTGAGGAACAATTTGATTATTGATTCTAATGGGGGAACAAGTATCTTTTCGTAGAGTAAATGTTACCTGCGCACACTTCTGCTCATTTACTTTAATTATCCATAACTTTAACCATAGTTCCAGTTGGGTAATATGTTCCTGAAGATATCGGGATGCCTCGTGAGGGTTTTCGTGCATGCTAAAGAAGGCTGTATCATCGGCAAAAGTAGATGTATGGATTTTAGTGCTAACAGGCATATCACAAGTATAAATCAAATACAAAACTGGTCCCAGTATACTCCCCTGTGGCACACCGGCAGATATAGATTCGGGAACACTCATGAAGTCTCCTTCCACAACAATGAATTTCCGCAATAGAATATAACTTTCCAATAGCTTTAGAAAATTTATTGGTAGATATGTCTTCAATTTTAAAATTAGGCCTTCATGCCATACTTTATCAAATGCCTGAGAAACATCAATAAAGAGAGTAGAACAATACTTCTTTTCTTCAAATGTTCTTCTTATAACTTGAACCAATCTATGCGTTTGTTCAATGGTACTATGCTGACTTCTAAAACCAAATTGATGATCCGGTATGCACCCACTATCACTTAGAATTGGGGATAATTTTGTCATGAGCAGCTTTTCGAAAAGCTTTGATATTGTTGATAGTAAGCTTATTGGCCTGTAAGACTCAGCTTTGGTAAGATCTTAGCCCGGCTTTGGAATCATTTTGACTTTGGCAAGCTTCCAGCTGTGTGGATAATACTCTAGTCGTAATACGGCATTGAAAATAAATAGTAAGATTCTAGTTGTAGTGTGAGGCAGATTCATCAGCATCTTGTTACTAATACCATCAAAACCTGGAGCTTTCTTCGGGTTGAGCTCAGCAATTAATTTATGTACATCACGCATCTTAAACTTTAAGGATCGAGGGGGAAGAGCAACTACACTCGGCAAATCAGCAACACCAGTACATGTATTTGGGGTAAATACGGATTTCAAATGCTCAGCAAATATTTTACCTTTTTCAGTATCGCTTCTAGATTCAAATCGAATATAAATTATTTGCTGGGTTTTTTGTATTAGTTTCTAAGCCTACTACGCTTATTATTCTTTTGTGATTTTGAAAAATATTATTATTTGTGAATTCTCAAATAGTTCTTGAAAGTCTGTGCATAAGATAAGAGGTTTGTGACTATTCAAAATGTGTGGTTGAAGTCTACTGATGATTTGTTACAGCAACAATCAAATGCATATAGACAACGCTGAACCACCAGCAAATAAATTTCAAATTAAAATAAACTTCTGACAATACTTATGTCGGATAATAAATTTCTTAAAGGCAAATACGTCTTGTTTTTAAAATATATGTATGTATTATACTAAACCAATAATAAATGCTGTCGTTTAAGAGAAGCTCTATGGATGTATTGATGTTCGTTTATGTGAGTGTTTACAAGCGATGTCGCGAAGACTTCTTGTTCTTAACAAACAATCAAAAGAAGTAGTGTTGATGCGTGTATGCTAGTTATTTTGCTTACTGTACGTTTCTGTGTGTGTGTGTGTGTGTGTGTGTGTGTGTGTATAAGATGTAGATGGTAAGCTGTTATGTTTTTAAGGGTGTTTTTTTTAAAGCAAGCGCACACAACTAATGTCAATGCATGTGTGCGTAGAAAAATAAAAGATCATACACACAACGTGTGTGCGTTTGTGCATACATGACGTTTGTACACGCACCCATGTGTATGAAAAGCATTTGAAAAATCCCGCATGTCTTAAAAGTTCTTGTAAATGGTCTTGTGCAGGGGTTTAATATGTACATACATAGATGTATAAGAAGCGTCAAAAAAATAATGTACTGTATGTAATACGATGCGTTTTTCGGTAAAATAAACAGCAACAGAAAATGTTTTACAATTCTAAATGAACTAAGTAACGTTACGTTATTAACTTGGCAAGAGGTGAAATGAAATGTATATTTTAAACAGAAAAATAAAATATTATTTAGAGGGTCATACATTTGTGGTTCTATGTGTAAGTACGATGTACAACATTACATTGGTATTAAGTTGTTTTTTAAGTACGAGTATTATTTTAATGTGCTCAAAGCTTTAGAGGAGTGATTAGTTTTCAAAGAGGATTTTTGAGAGGGGTTGTTTTAGAAATGAAAAAAAAAGAAAATAGAAATACACAGGCTTGTCCAAAATTGTTTTGCTGTCATATTTATGGGGAAGAGAAAAATGATTGCAAGTGGCGAGACATGGTTTATATAAATTTATATGAAATCACCTTCAATTCTTGTAATAAGAATAAAAAAAGATATAAAAGTTCTTCCAATAGGGACTTCACAACTTTTCACAGTTGATAGCGGCCATACTGTTGCAGCTACATCAGCAGCTACATCTCTTTTGTAAAATTGTACGACAACACGTGCAAGTGATAAAATTGTTTTTATCAAAATTGGATTTCTGTTCGGGCAAATGTTTCGCGCGAAAAATCATCTTGAGCGATGAAGTTCATTTCTGCATGAATGCATACGTCAACAAACAAAATTTTCTAACTTGGGACGACATCAATCCCCATGACATCCCAGAGGGTCCAATTCATTCCGAAAAAGTCATTGTTTAGTGTGGATTTTAGGCTGATAGTCACCATTAAGGGATAGCAGGCTGTTTTGGCCAGAATTTTTTGATACCGACACCAATGAAACCATCTGGTTTCAATACAACGGCGCTCAGTGCCACGCATTTCATGCAACATTGGAGTTGGAGGTGATGTGAACTGGCCTGCGAGGTCCTGCGATTTGACCCTGTTAAAATTTTTTTTGGGAGGTTTCCTTAAATCGTAGTTCTGTGCGAATAAGTTACAAACCACATAACCGCGGCGGACATTTATAAGATATTATATTCCATAAATAATTGCATCGATAGGCATTTCATACGAATACAAAAATTCAATGATATCCCTCTCACACATACTTTGTTTTAGTTAAATTTAAAGATTAGACCCTCTTAAACAGCTGATCGATATTGTTATGTGAAGAGCAATGCACATGGTTATGGAGATGTAATGTAACGTAACCTACTTTTCACATAAAAATTTCGATCAGCTGTTTCCTACGTTGCAGTAACATTCCATTACAGTCGGGTAACTGAGCCCATTTTCATTATTTTTCACAAAGCAATATCAATCAGCTGTTTCTTACCGTTGCAGTTGCATTCCATTACAGTCAGATAACCGCGTCTTTAATTGAAGACCTATTAGCTTTTATAGAAAGAGCCGGTTGATTGTTTTCCAGGTGTTACCGATGAAGAGAAATATCCCTCTTCTCGGATAATCAGGCTGCTATTAAGACAGTTCATATGACTTCATCTCTAAGTTAACGTAGGAATGCCGCATAAAGCTAAATCAGCTAAGCAGCACGAAGTGAAGTGGAAGGAAACGAAAAGGCAGAGAAACTAGTCAAGAGGAGGATTAGCACACCCATGATCCAAGAAGATATACCGTTGGAGATGAAGAATACCGGGGAACTGGTTCAATCTTTCTGGTTTGAGGCATGCAAGGCTAATTATTGGGTCGTATAAACAAAAAGTTAAAGTTCTCCAACCATATGCAAAAAAATAAAGAGTGCTTTTAGTGTATGTTAAAACAAAATTTCCATCCAAAAACCGGTTTTAACGTACACTTGAAGCACACTTTATTTTTTTGCATATGGGGGCTCATGTGTTTAAGGAATAATAAACTAAGAATGCTCGTCGGCTTCCTGACAGACCATTGCAGGTTGAGAAAACAATTAAACAGACTGTGAAGCTTTTAGTTGGTCAAGCACATGTGGGAAGATTTGGAATAAACCAAGCCCTTCTTCGACTAAGAGTATATTCAAGTATTTCTTAAAAGTATTTCTTAAATATTTTTTCTTGGCTATTTTCTAAATATACATTTTAAGAGGATACTCCAAAACTCTCTAAAAAGATATTTCTCTGATTTTTTTTTAATTGTATCCCAGCAAAAAAAGTCGGAACTAGTTCTAACTAATTCATTATATACCAATCACCATATCAAAAATTGTTCTAGACAACCTTTTAAACGCATACAATTCAGTTATTTGGATCGCTCCCGTCCTATGATAACCATGTGTTAAATTTATTGATGTTTCAGCAGAAATAGAACTACTTGGAGCTGAGTCTAGTAATGTTGTGACTAATGATTTGTATGTTTATTTTTTGCTGGTATTTATTTAATGAAAACAAGCCAACCAAGAGACTTACTTCTGAATATGAAAAAGTATTTAAGTACTTTTTAATGAAATTAAAGATTTTTACTAAATGTAACAAAAATGACAAACCTTATTTGGTTTTATCTTTCTGCTATTTAAGGCAGGCCCCTGCCTACCTGGTCATTTGCTCAATGAAAAAAAAAAATAAATAAAACGCCTACGTAGAATTGTTTATTTCGTAATAAACCCAAATGAAAATAAATTATTAACAAAGATATAAATTTATTTTATTTAGTCACTTTTTTTTAAAATAAATTTATAAAAATAATGGGTGTTTTTTTATTGAGGTATAGAACTTTAAGTTGGCATCACTTTTTTAACTGGCGGCCATTTTGTCAGCTGTCAAGTGAATAATATTTAGTTTGGTTTGCCATTTCATCATGAACAGGTTGACAAAAGAACAACGCTTGCAAATCGTGCAAATTTATTTCGAAAATAATGGTTCAGTTCGCGAAGTTTACCGCAAGCTCCGTCCATTTTATGGTCGACATAATCGTCCATCAGAGCAATTAATTCGGTTAACCATGGATCGTTTTCGCACTACGTTTACTCTATGTGATAATACGCATCCGCAGAGACATCGAACAGTGCGCACCGAAGAAACAATTGCCGGTGTAGAGCAAAATGTTGAAGAGGACCCGAATGAATCGATTCGCCACCGTGCACAGCAATTGGAGCTTTGTCCATCAACTTTATGGAAGATTTTGCGCAAAGATCTTGGCTTGCGACCTTACAAGATCCAGCTTGTGCAAGAATTAAAGCCGCGAGACCATGCAATGCGTCGTGATTTTGGTGTATGGGCCGAAAATGAGATTGATCTCGATGCTGATTTTCATCGCAAAATTTTGTTCAGTGATGAGGCTCATTTTTGGTTGAATGGCTACGTCAACAAGCAAAATTGCCGCATTTGGAGTGAAGAGAATCCACATGAGACCCTTGAGACGCCATTACATCCACAAAAACTGACTGTTTGGTGTGCTCTATGGGCTGGTGGAGTCATTGGGCCATACTTCTTCCGAAATAATGCTGGAGAGTCAGTTACCGTTAATGGAGACCGGTATAGAGCCATGATAACCGACTATTTTGTTCCCGAATTGGATGGCATGAATGTGGATGAGTTGTGGTTCCAACAAGACGGCGCTACATGCCACACAGCGCACGTCACAATCGATTTATTGAAGGAAACATTCGATGAGCGCATAATTTCGCGGAATGGACCTGTCAATTGGCCACCAAGATCGTGTGATTTGACACCATTGGATTATTTTCTTTGGGGATATGTGAAGTCGCTCGTCTACGCCAACAAACCAGAAACGTTAGGGGACTTGGAAGCCAACATTCGTGGCGTTATTGCCAACATACGGGCCCCATATGCTCGAAAAAGTGGTTGAAAATTGGACCTGTAGAATTGGCTTTATTCGAGCCAGCCGCGGCGGCCACATGCCCAAAATTATATTTAAACATTAATGGCATAAAATTATCCTTCCAATAAAGCCAAATTGATGGACATTAAAACGATTTTCTTGTGTTTTATTTCAATTCGAAGTTTTATACCTCTAAAAAAACACCCGTTATAATAAACTTAAAGTTGTGATCAAACTTTCCAATGTGACATACACATAAAACCACATTAAGAATGAAAACAAAATGAATGAGAATATACAAAAAAAAAGTTGCCAACGTGCATACAAATACATACAAACATACATATTGTTAACTGAAATGCAAAACGCCCTAACTAATATTTTCACAATTTTACAGAATTAGGGGAAACAAAAACAAGTTAAAACACAAAATATAAAATAAATAAAACAGTTCTTTGTTCGCGCAGGTTTTAGTATTTTTTTTTTGTAGCGATTGATGAAATACATAAAAATTTCGGCTTTAAATTTTTTTTTGTTAGAAAAGGTGATTTGCGTTTTAGGTAACGATATGTACATACATATCGCTCATTTACTAAAACAACGTCATAATTCGAAAATTAAACCAATTTGCCAGAAAACGAGTTTAAAGTTTTCAATTTACACAAAACTTAATGGAAAAAGAAAATTTTATTTTTCTCTCAAGAGTTTAGTAAACAAGATATTTGTATGAAATTTTTACACAATATGAAGAACAATAGGACTCAAAAAATTCCATTTTTCGAGTTATGACGTTCTTTGAGTAAATGAGCAAGCATAGCAGTGTTATTTGAATCAATCAAACATTTTGCTAAATTTTGTTACTTTTTGGCATTATTAAGCTAATCAAAGGGTTTAATTTTTCTAAGCCAACTTAACACACACACACACACACACACACATACACACACGCAATAGCATATTTTAACACATAAAATGATTTTTTTAAAATTTCCTTTTTTTGTTAATTTAGTACTGTATTAATACGTATGTTTTTTTTTTAATAAATGAAAATAATAATTTTTTGCTCACTTCACGCTTTGTTGACTCAAGTGTAACGCCAAAAAAGTTGTTTTTTTTTTGTTGTTTTTGTTTTTTTTAATAATTTAATATGTGTAGATAGATATAGGTACCTTATTTAGTTTTTTCTTTTTTTTTTTTTTTTTTGCAATATTTATAACACCTTCTTCACATTTAATTAATTTTTTATTTATTAATAATACATTTTCTTGATTAACTTTTAGTTTTCTTTTTCCTTCTCAGTATTTTGATAATTCACCGTTACTTATTTATGTCATTCTTTGCTGGTTTTGAAAATATTGATAAAACAATTTTCTGCTTTTGTTGTTTTCCACAATTTTTTTTTGCTTTAATTTGCTAAACAAAAACTAAAGCAACATATATACAAAAAAAGCATTATTAGTTTTGATACACTTAGTACTATTTAATAAGGTTCACTTTGAACTCTATTTTACAATTCTTTTGTATTATTGTTTAGTTTTTTTTACATATATATATTTTTTTTAGATAACTTCACTTTGAACTCTATGAAAATAATATGTATGCACTTCCGTTTAATTATGTAGTTTTTGCAACAATTAGACAGATACTTGTTTGTTGTGTTCTTTTGTTTTATTGTGTTCTTATGTTTACACTGCACTTGTGCTTCTTCTGGCTATTCTTTTGCAAACGATTTTGCTGCCATTACATTAAATGCACTATTTCCGTTTTATCTTTTTCTATTTATCACTGAATTCTCTAGTTTGTACGAGAACCGTTAATATTTAAAATTAAAAAAAAAAAATAACAAACGCAGCTACACACGCAAACTCACACACATACTTAAATGCCGTCACGGAAAATAGTGTTTTTTTTGTAATTGAAAAATAATACATACAGCGTTTGGTTTTATTAAGCAAAGTTGTCAGAGCGAACGTTCGATAAAGACTAAATGGCCAAAACACAAAGTTACCAAGTCAACCGTCATTTGTTGTTTTGCCTTACTACTACAAATACATCTAACTACATGTTAATCCCAGCAAACACAATTTCAAGCGTTTGAAACATACATATCGTTACCTTTAAAAATATCGAAAAGCCTTAACTCATAATTTTTTTGAAATCGAAATTTTTAAATTTTTCGTTACGTAATATGTTTTTCTATCGAAATACAACAAAAAACTTGATTTCCAAAAAAGTAATGAGTTAGGGCCTTTCTATATTAAGGCAACGGTGTACTTACGATGTTTCTTGTATTTTTCTTAATTAAACGAAACTTTCAATCCTTTTCTAGATTAAGGGCTAATCCCACGATTTCGACAACATTCGGCTTGCCGCACACTTACATACATTTGAAACAACAACAAAATACTAAAATTCGTTTTTGCTTTGAATGGAAGTGTGCGACAAATCGAATGCTGTCGACATCGTGGAATTGGTAATAACAATTTCTTTCGTTTGTTTTGTTTTAAATAAAAAAAAAAATTAGTTCCCCAAATCAAAAACAAAAAAAACTATTTTAAACCAACAGTTGAGAATTACCACATATCGTTTGTTGGTTATTAGTTTGCGACACACTATATTCAAAATACATTATGTCTGCAGCAAACCAATAACCAGCCGACGATATGTATCTCAATTCACAAAAAGAAAATTATTTTAGATTTTAAAATCAAAAATAAATTGTAACAAATTTTTTTTAGCAAAATTTTAGAAAAATCACATCTCAATTCGAAAAAAAAATATTTTTGGAGAAAATGAAATGTTTCTTTTTGCATCCAAAAACATTGTTAACCGTTTATTATTTGATACACCTTAAATTGATTTAATATTATTCAGAAATTGAGTTTAAACCTTTGTGCTTGCTGGGTTGTTGTTACTAACGAAGGCAATAATAACTAAAATTATAAGTGAATAGACATATAGAAAAGGGGTTTAGTGGAAACTCTTATTTAGTTACCAATATTTGTTATAATTTAAAATAAAGTAGATAGTAGAGCCAGAGAGAAAAGAGAACTTTGCAAAACCAAATTTAATAGAAAAAACCCAGTTAACAAATTTGTTCAATTAGTTTTTTTTTGGGTCGAAAATTAATATGAAAAATTTGTTTTATTTGTTTGTTTAAATAGAGATTTATAAATTTATATAATTATATAAGCTTAACAAAAACAAATAAAACCATTTATATAATCACAATAAAATATACATATGTACGTATGTTTGTCAATTGGGTTATATGCAAAGTTACCAATGGATTTAGAAAAAAAAGTTACACTGAATATATGGGGAAATCTTGCTTCAGAAGTAATGCAACTAGTTTCAAAAATTAAGTCCTTATAAGAGTTCCAAGAGCTATCCACATCAAATTTAGTAAACCCTTGCTATTATAGTTGTTGAAATATGAATTAATTCGCGAAAAAGGGGGTTTGGGCGTAATCTAAAATTTGTTATATTTCTAACCTCCTTAACTGTAATGGGAAATATATGCATACATATTTTTTCCACTTTACAAACAGTCAACTTTTCATATACATTTTCTAGAGACGTTGCTTGTTTTCAATGTAGAAACTGCAGCTAAAATAAATTGCTCATATTTTTTTCAAACCTTCTGGCAACACTTGTAAATGTGCAGTAATTTAAAAGAGAGCTTTTCAGCCAAGAATGCATTCGCTAATAAGAGAGCTACGAGCTTCAAAAATATTTTGAAGATGTGCAATAAAGTTTTTTCTGGTGGTTATAAGTGCATACCCGTAAAACTCAAAGCGAACTCTGGTTTTGATTGTTCTTCCATTTCTTAATACAATACATATGTATGCACATGCATACGTATGTAGTTTTGACCTTATTCTGGCCTTTGTGTTGTTTCTCTGTTTTAGTTTTTATTCCTAAAAATTTAGCTACAAAAAACACGAAATACCAGCAGTAAAATTAAGGTGCCAAAAAAAATTATGTTACGTTAACGTTATTTTTTTATATACATACATACATGTGTATAAAGTATACATTTCTGGGTCTTGCACAAAGGAAATGATCCATAATATGTATATGAAAGAACACACACACAAACTCACATTTACCGTGAAATATTTTGTTACAGTACCAATGACAGCAACAACAATAACATAACAGTGTAGTGTTTGCTATCTTCCCATTGGATGACCGTTGGGGTCTTGTCATGATGTTGTTTTTTATGTTTGTACAAGAACTACACATGCATACATGCATACATATCTACGAGTAGTTTGACGACGGACCAAATTTCACGATTATTTTTGAGTGATTTTTTTTTCGTTTGGCTTAGAAATAGAAATAGAATTTTCGTTCAACAATTTATATTAATGATTCTTTCTGCCAAAAAACCGAAAAGATCTGCAAAGATCTGATAGTAGTACGTGAAATATAAAATTAAATTTTAATGGGCGTGCCTCCGCCCATTTTTTAAATGCAATACTGCAATAAGTCTTGTAAAAATCAGTAAAGTAGAACCACTTAAAATAAAATATTAAGTTTTAATGGGCGTAACTCCGCCCATTTTTTAAATGAAGGATTGTGTTCTTTTAAGTAGAACCACGTAAAATATAATAATAAATCTAAATGGGCATAACTCCGCCCATTTGTTCAACTTTCAAATTGTGTAATTACAAGAACCAAAGGTGCTTTATAGGTTTCGCAGCAATCAAATAAAAAAATTGTGGACGTGTCCCCGCCCACTTTTTACAATGGAACCAATGGGAAGCTATACCCTCTCAGACAAAAAAAAAATAATTTTTACAATGGGTCTAAAATGCACAGACTTATGAAGTTACACCGCCAAAAAAAATAGAAACGAATTGTTAACCTCCTCATTTTTTCGGTTAAAAATACATAACTAATTTTTGTATATTTTTTGTTTTTTACAACTACCAATTGTGGAACAAAGGCACATTTATTTCCAGGTAATATCAGGATTACAAGAACAATGAAGAAATACAACAATGAAAAAAACATCATGGCTTTTAGTTGATCCAAAATATCAAAAACAGAATTTGTTGTAAAATAATAATAATGAAAATTATTCACATAAATTTGAAAAAAATATCTTCACGGCAGCTAGCACTAACAAAATTTGCAACGTTCAAGCACTTTTCACAATTTTTTTTATAGTTATTTCATATTTTTAAATTTGTTTCAAAAGAATTTTTTTTATAAAATATTTTTCACATTGAAAATTTTTTAACTTTTTTTTTAATTTCTCTTTCGTAAACAATTTTTGAAGCTTCGAATGAATTATAATTAAAACAAAATAGCTCAGCTGCGTTTCCGCTACTACCTAGTGAATGTGCCTTGTGTAGAACGAAATTTTTTTGTTACTTTTTAAAAAAACATGTGTTGTATAAAAATATGCATACATACATTTTTTTATTTTTCGTTACTGAGATTTTTTCGGTTTTTAGCGTTTTTTTTTTCATTTTAGCGTTTTTTTTTCGTTTGAGGCGATTTTTTCGGTTTTTGGCGATTTATTTTATTTTTAGTGATTTTTCTAGTTTTGGCGTGTTTTGCGTTTTTGGCGATTATTTTTCCACTTTTTGCGATTTATTTAAGCTTTAGAGATTTTTTTAGTTTGGCTCTTTTCTCGTTTGTGGCGAATTTTTTTCGGTTTTTGGAGATTTATTTTATTTTCAGCGATTTTTTTAGTATGGCTCTTTTTTCGTTTTGGCAATTTTTTCGGTTCACTGCGATTTGTTTTATTTTTAGCGTTTTTTCGTTTGTGGCGATTTTTTCGGTTTTTGGTGATTTATTTTATTTTTAGCGATTTTTCTAGTTTTGGCGTTTTTTGAGTTTTTGGCGACTTTTTGTGATTTATTTTAGTTATAGAGATTTTTTTTTTTAGTTTAGCTCTTTTTTCGTTTTGGCGCTTTTTTCGGTTTTGGCATTTTTTTAGTTTTTGCGTTTTTAAAAATTTGAAGAAATTGCTTGCCTCTTACGGTTTCCAAGATACAGCAAGTTGTTACCTTTGGTGTACAGAACCCTAAAAAATATACAGGACCAGCACGAAAAAGTGCCTTGACAAACTTTTTAATTTCTCAAGTTTCAAGTGGCAGACGAATTTTGTGCATTATTGGTATAGTTGTTATCAGCCCAACGTGATGGAAATATGAAAAAGATCTTGCTAAGTTTCAATGATTTAATCGAAATGAGTTTTGTTCGCTAGACTTCAAAAAATAATATCGAAAAAATATGTACCCGCATATGCTATGAAATTCTTACTCTGTCCTTAATATTTATTACAACCCAGGTAGCTCAATCACAGGTAACCCACCACAAGACCAGCTTGTTAATGTTTGTTTACAATACAGAAAAATATGAAATTTTTCACAAAGTGTGTGCGTGATTTTGCATAAAGTGTGTGTGTGTTAAAAACATAAACAGGAAAACACTTGAACATTTTGACACTCACTATTCTATTTGTTTTTACTAACAAAATTAATGTATGTGTGCATTTTGTTGTTGTAATTTTGTTGTAGAACTGTTTGTTGGTACCAGGGTGACCGATGACATTTTTCAAAAACCATTTATCAAAAAAAAAAGGGTAACATTAAAAAGAAACAAGACAAATACACTAAACTTTTTATTTTTAATGTATTATTACATAATTCACTCTAAAAGGGGAACAAAAAGTGGCAAGGCAGCATATTATTTATTATTATTATATTATTATTATTTTTTTAATATTAATTTCTTTTAGCTTAATTGAAATTTATTTACAGGTAGTTAAGCATGTGTATATGCATTTCATTGGTGGTTTAATTTTTATTTTTCAACCGTTTTCGGAATTATTTATTTTATTTTATTTATTATTATTACTTACAAAATACAATTATTGTAACTAATATGAATAGAAAAGAGTACTAGCTACTGTGGCTTTCGACTCCGGAATTTAAAGTAAAATTATATTAGGTGTTGTAGATTATTATTTGCTATGAATTTCCGAATTAGTTTTATATTATTATCACAGGTAATTTTTTTAGAAAATCAGTGGGACGATTTGATCCAAAGATGCGTTGTCTGGATGTATTATACTTTATGCACTCATCCAGAACATGTAAGACGTTCAGTTGTGTGTTGCAAATGGTACACATTGGGGTAGTTGATTTTTCCAGCAGGTGCTTGTGGGAGAACTTACAGTGGCCAATCCTGAGTCGAACGATGGTTGAGGCTACATTTCTGGGACAAATTTTCGGGTATATAGGTTTATTGCTATCAGGGTTGAAATTTTTGTAGGTATGTTGGTACTCTGTCCATTTATGCTGACGGAGGGAGTTAGTTAGTGTGCGATAGGATAGCGTTAGTTATGTCACGGCCTTCCCAAGTTTGGAATTTAAGTAGGGGTCTATGTTTGGCCTCTGTAGCCGCAGTATCTGCATGCTCAAACATGTGATTGAACCCACATTAATTTCTGTTAGTATCACCCTGTAACTTTGTTTCACAATCCACATACTTTATTATTTACTATTTACTTTAACATATGTCCACGTCATCGTTAAATGACTTACTTAGTTATAAGTTAACTTTAGTCGTTACATTCATTCGCTTAATAAACGTCTTATAGAAAAGCTCGTTTTTATGTCTCGTGTACTTAATTAAACATTTACATTTCACTTATACACCAACAATTTCATTCTACTTGAGTGTGTTGAAAGAATATGTCGGATGTCGTTTATTAGAGGAGAATCGTATTTTGAGCTTTTTATAGTGCGAATAGATGAAAGACTATCTGTGCAAATAATGTATTTTCCGAAATTAACTCAATTCAAAAATTTATATTCACACTATCCTGGGATTATTTTTTGGGCTTGTTATATCCATACATATCTATGTACATACATTTATACACCGGCTTGATATTAATTTTTTAATGTACAAGAGCTTTTTTAGTTTTATTTGAAAAAAATTAGAGGTGCCCTAAATACTCCTATTTTTTGTATTGTGAATTTTTAGATGATTTTTGCTTAGACCGATTTTTTCTATATACACATATGTATATAAACTTTCCATTAGTTAAAAAATGGTGCTAAAAATTAATAAAACTTTTTTCGTTAGTTAAATTGTTATTGTTCGAACTTTGTTTGTTTCTATGATTATTTTTCTTTTTCTGAAAATTAAAACTTTGTTTCTAGCTTCTATTTTTTTGAACACAACTGTATAGGAACGCATACCTAATTGCTTTTCACAGGTAATAATTTTTAATTAATCCAACATTTCTTTAATACTACTTAAAAGACAATTTTGGCATATAACACATATCGTCAGCTGAAATGTAAAACCAGGTAACTAACAAAAATTCAAAATCACACGTGTACATATTTCTTAAAATATTGGGTATTAAATCGAAACACGTCCGTATAGTTTCCTTAGCAATTAATTAAATGAAAAATTCAAATAAATAAATTTTACTTCAGATACTTGAATATTTTTCTTTAGTTTTTTCTCTCTCCTATAAAATTTAAAAAAATTGTAGTTAGATGCTTTAGCATTTCAGCTAACGATATGCTGTCGTTTTTTAAAAAAAAATTTAGTTGGGTTTGAAGTGTACGTTAAAACAAAATTTCCTTACAAAATTTCTACTAAAACATATCGCTCATTTACTTCAATTGTGTCACAACTCAAAAAAAAAAAAAAAGAAACAGTTTTGCAGAAAATGCGTTTTAAGTTTTCAATTTGCATGAAATTCAATGGAGACATAAAAAAATATTCTCTCACGAGGTGTGGTAGTACAAGCTATTTATATGAAATTTTTACACAAAATAAAATACGAAATGCCGCATTATTCTAATTTTTTGAGTTATAACACTGTTGAAGTCAATTAATTTTTGGTTTTTGTAATTACACAATTTTAAAGTTGAAAAAATGGGCTACAACCATTAAAATTTATTATATTTTACGCGGTTCTACTTAAACGATTTTTATGAAACTTACGACACACCTTGAGCTCTAAAATAGGCACAATTTTCCATTTAAAAAAATGGGCGGAATTAATCCCATTGAAATTTAATAATTTATTTTAAGTGGTTCTACGTTACCGATTTTTACAAAACTAAACACACGCTCTGAACTCTGAAAAACACACAATCTTGCATTTACATAAGTAAAGGGTGGAGGCACGCCCATTCTAATTAAGTTTTGTATATCACGTACTTTTCCTTAACCAATTGTTTTTTGTTTGAAAGAGTTCACTTCCATTTTGATTCTATAATTTTTTTTTTCGAAAATATTCTATTAGATCTTTTCGGTTGTTTTTGGCCGAATTATTTTAGAACATGGCCGATAAATTTCAAAAACAAACAAAAGTAATCACCCTATATATATTTCTAGTTCAGCCCAAATAAAAACATGGGTGTTTTGAATTTAAGTTTTATTATAGTTTTTTTTTTTTGTTTGCTTGTTATTTATGTTGACCACGTTTTAGTGAAATATTTTAATATTTAAAATTTAAACTTAAATTGCTTTTTGTGAGCGCTTTTGCGTAACTTTTCATTTAAAATGATGTTTTTTTTAATGGAGTGTTAATTGTCTTTCAGTTAGAAATTTGTTTTAATTCTTACATTTAAATTGCAACAAAATCCTAGAAACTGTAAAACAATAAAATCATAAAGCGTACCGGTTTTAAACAAATGATCATATGTACATACTACTCGGTTTAGAATTTCTTTATGGCTTTCAACGACGACAACAACAACAACATGTGCTGTTTTAATGTCCGTAAATGGGCGTGAGAATTCTTTTAATAATTTTAACCTTTTATGGCAGTTGTCCCTGAACAATATAATGTTTTAATTTAAACTTAAATTTAAAACGTTTAATTTATTTTGCTCATATTGTTTTTGATAGTGTTTTATTTTGTGTGTAATATGCAAAACCAAAGTTTTAAAAATTTATTTATGCATACATACATACATAATTATTTTTTATACATAAATAAATACAAATTGTGCAATACATCACAAAAAGTCAAGTTAAACTTCCTTTCTAAATGCAAGAAAAATCTTAAGCAAAGCAGAAAACAAACAACAATAAAAATTATGGTTATTGTTTCTTTAAATTTGCTTGTGTGTATGTATATATGTATGTATGTATGTATGTACAAGTAAAAGGGTCTGACAGATTGTCAGTCTGCCATTGACACCAATATCGAATATCAAAAATATGTTACATATTATTTTGCTCTAACAAAACTTAACAGGGTGGCCAAAAAAAGAGGGAATTTTAAGGCGGCAGAAATAGTTGTTTAAGAAGATCAAGGAATTCTGCATAAAAATTGATTACCAAATAATAAAATAAATGAAGATGACTTGAGGGTGGTATTGGTATATTGGCTGAAGTACTTAGCACGTTGGCTACCTAATCAAAGGTGCTGAGTTCAAGCCCGATCTCCGACAGTCATTAAATAACAACACCAAGCATTTTTCTAATGTGCATTAGTGTTCCTTTATATCAGTTGTTGTATGAAAATTCAAGTGATGAAGTTATATACACTACTTTGGTCACTGAACAAGACCGGTTTCAGTGGATACCAATTGTAATGGTAACATCAGAGCGCCCTCCTTCGTGGGTATTGCGCACCAGAAGCATCGGTGAAGTAAAATAACCAATAAAATGTCTATTAAACACAGCTTCGAAAATTTAATATGCCTGCTTGACACCATTATATCGTGCAAAACAGCGGAGTTGTAAAATAATGAAGCTTTCCTATATCTCTTCCTTCACCACTTGTCTTCGCTATCACTATCCCTTTCCTAAAGAAGGTAAATCCCATTAATAGTACCAGGCATTCATTGCCTGAGTGTTAAGCTATGTACAGACGGTTGTCAGATCTTACAATATTGCCAGTAGAATGTGCTCAAAATTTCTTACAACCGTGTGAACTGACAATTTTTTGTCAGACGTCGTTGCCAGAAAAAGCATTGTCAGTCCATTGTAAGACTAGCAGCTGACATCTTACAATCACGTGAACACATTGTAAGATTATTGCCAGATATTTGTCATACATTTTAATATTGTCAGATGTGCGAAGTTTATGCATCTGAAAATGGCGTCATTGTAAGAGAATTCTTTCTATGGGCAACACTGCACACGCTTGATTTTAAAGAAAAAATTGATAATAAAATATATGCAGAAAAAATCATTGCAATTGCTTCTTTATGGTCCATAATAATTTATACTTTTAATTTTAACATTTAACACAAACGATAAATATTTAACAATTTCTAACAAATGATTTTAAGTCTGGCATCGCATAACAACATATCTAACAATTTGTGCATATGACAACCGTGTGAACTGACAATTTTTCTACTGACGATTTTGTCAGATGATTTTATTGTCATACAACCGTCTGGCTATAAATTGTAAGATTTTCTGACAACCGTGTGAACTGACAAGGAATATTGTGCTGGCAATTTTCGATTGCCAGTAGATTGTCAGCACATTGCCAGATCTGACAATATTGTAAAATCTGACAATCGTCTGTACATAGCTTTAGTTATTTCTCTTTAAAAAAAAATCGAGATGGCTCTCACTTCAGTTTAATATAGACAAAACACAAGTCTCTTGGATCCTATTGTATTTCTTATTATTGCCTGTAAGATAAAATATAAGTAAAACTTCTTTATGACCTTTGATTTGCGAATCGAATTCTCGATGTTCTTACTAGAGATGGGAGTGTGTCGTGTTTTTTCCGTGCCACGAACAACACTTAACAATAAAAAAAATCTGATTTCGTTCATGTTCGGGTGGTTTAGTGTTGAGCAAAATTGACACGAAAAACACGAAACTATTTTAGATGTAAAATATGTATGAATGGATTTCCAGTAGAGAAAAAATTTTATATTTTGTATCGTCAAACACACAACACCAGCATATTTGTTGATATTGTATGGAACTCTGTAGCTTATAGCTCTGTAAGTAAACCGATATATCAGTTGTGGTGGCAGATAGTATCAGCTGGCAGTGCCAACTCGGTGCATTATTTTGAAAAGCGACTCTTGAACAAAATCAATTAAATTTTCTGATCTTCAATACCAAATTCATTATACAGGGTGGGCCAAAAGAAACCAAGGGGTGTAAAAGTTTAATAACTTTTTTGTTTATTAAATTTTTTTTTTCAGATTATATAATATACAAAATGGAAATTTTTTTACACTAAGTATGAAAAATGACCACCGTTTTCAGCTTCGCACTGATGGGCTCTTTTTAGCGTTCGAATTTCTGCAACAATGTTTGCCTTGAGTTCAAGGATTGTCTCTGGCTTGTTCACATACACTCGCTCCTTCAAAAAACCCCAAAGAAAATAGTCGGGTGCTGTCAAATCTGGCGATCGCGCTGGCCAAATAATTTCCGAATTTCGAGAAATTATTCGCTCTCCAAAAATTTGACTTAAAAGTGCCATTGTGTCTCGGGCAGTATGTGCAGTGGCTCCGTCCTGCTGAAACCACATACCAGGTCTGTTTTCAAGAGCAGGACGTAAAAAATTTTCTATCATAAACCGATACCGCTCTCCATTTACGGTTACAGCACTTCCATCTTCATTCTCGAAGAAGTAGGGCCCAATGACATTTTCAGATGTGATCCCACACCATACTATACACCTGATGGGGTGCAATTGGCGTTGATGAATGGCTCTTGGATTTTGAGAACCCCAGAACCTACAGTTCTGCTTATTAACAAAGCCATTCAAATAAAAATGAGCTTAAAATAATTGATCTCTGGTTTAAATAATAAAATTCTATTGTTCTGGTTCTCTGTTCAGTTGTGAACCTCTCCATTATAAATTCTCCAAGTGTTGTCTATATAATCTGAAAGAAAAAATAAAAAAAAATTAATAAACAAAAAAGTTATTAAACTTTTACACCCCTTGGTTTCTTTTGGCCCACCATGTATTTCGTGCGTGCTGTGCCGTATCGTGTTGACGAAATTTTCCGCGCACGTTTTTCGTACGTGTTGAGAGTCTTGGTATTCGTGTCGTGTTAGAAAAATTCGAAACGCGCCCATCTCTAATTCTTACCCTGACAATACCAACTGTTTAACAGTCTTCTTTTATACATATATTTATATAAAAGGGTCCTGTTAGTCAATATATTAAAAGAAGAACTTGATCTCTAAATATACCTTCCTTAATAGTGGCTAGGCTCTAACCTTGACTTCCAAAGTCATATAGCAAATTGCATGTTCCCATCCACCTGCACCCAGAAGAGCTCTAGATCATAAAGGATTGTTGCTGATCTTAGTTTTGAATTTTTCACTGACTTAAAAAAATACGTTGTCCCTTTTCATGCACTTCGTAACTCCGTAATTTGTTAATTGATTTAAAAAAATTTTCTTTTTTTCTTTTAAAGTTAAAATTTTTTTTCTATAACTGTCGTTTGGTATCTTTCTCGAAAAAAAAATTATATTATACACAGAAAAAATTATTCACCAATTAATGTTTTCAATTAAGAGTTTAACTGATTCAATTAAATTTTCAATTGTATTAATTAATTTGAGTGAAAAAACTTAATTGATATTATAAAATGGTTTATTGGTGAAAGTTTAATTAATTTTTTAATTGATATTACATTTATTTTAATAGATATTACAAAATCATTCATATTACTTTTTTGTGTGTAAATAAATTCTATCGAACCAATTCCTACGAAACTTTACACATAAGGCTTTTTTGCTATGATTTGAATTTTGAATAAGAAAAAAAGGACAGCATTTTATCTAATAAATATCATCAGTGTTGCCAGATTTTGTTTTCAGCTTAATAATAACAACTTTACCAAATTAATAAGAACATTCTTTTTTTGAACTTGAGATTATATTTATATTATATACCATTTTTAAAGTCGAATCGAAATATAAAGTGAATAAAATTTACAATTTCTCCAGAAGCAGTCAAGCAAAATCTTTGATTTGAATTCTAGTGTTTAATATACCCAACTTCATTTTGTTAGATAAATACATTTTTCGAAATCTTATAATTATAAATATAAATTCCGCACTTTCTATTAATCTTTGTATAACATTGTATTTCCTACCAGGTTTTGCTACACCCTATCAAAAAATACATATATATTTATTTTAAAGACCATGTACATTATACGCTTGGATAATTTTAAATAGTTTGTATGACCACACAACATCAACAGCAGCACAAGCAGAAGCAGCTCTTCTTGCTGTCATAAATAATATCTACCAAAGTTTTGAAGATCTCAATGTCATTGCATTAGGGTTTTAAATGATACCCCAAAAAATTTTACAAATATTTACATACGAGTACATACATATCATTAAAATTTAATATGTAATTGGCCTGCTAGACCAGATAGATTAAAACGTGACAGTTCAAACACTTCTTACATTTGTTTTATGAAAGGAAGTGCAATATGGATGAGAATTCATAAATGTATACTTGAGCCTAGTTGCTAATTTAATTTCCTTTCTTATAAACTCTCAAGCATGTTGGTATTTTTTTTTTTTTTTTTAATTTCATTTAAGAAAATTCCTAAGATGTATAAAAATTCTTAATCACTCAGGGACACCACAAATATACAATTGCGTGCTTGCATTGCATTCTTGGGCGACGTCTTAATGGGGAGATAAGATATTTATGCTTTTCGCAACTTTTTATGAATTTTGGCAAGGATTTGTTACTGCATATTTTATCCTTTAAAGCATGTTTTTGCATATTTCAGCCTCACTTGCATATTTTTAACATATTTTCGAATTTTTAGAGCATAATTTACGCTTTCAAGGCACATTTCGATACGTTATAGACTTTTTAGGGTTCCGTACATCAAAGGTGAGAAGGAACCCTATTCTTTTAGCTACGCTGTCCGTCCGTCCGTTACAGGCTGTTTTCTCGAGAACCGTAAGAGCTACGGACCTGAAATTTTGACAGAATATATAGAACTTTGGCCACTAAAACAACAAATATATGAAAGTTAAAATATGTACATATATATAAAATTTACCTTAGCTTAAAAAAAGTGTTTCATTGAACATATATAAAAGGTCGAAAAATTAGGTAAACAAGTTAAAAATTAAAGGGTGTTCCAAAACGAGCAATGAGAAATGCTAAAATCTCATGCAATATACAGTGGAATCTCCCTTGAGCGGACACCGAACGGACCATTGAAATGTTTCCGCACAAGGGGACGGTCCGCTCAAGAGAAAGCAATGCTTTCCTTATGGAGCTGTCGGGACCTGTCAAAAGTGTCCGCCTAAAGGGTGTGTCCGCCTGTAGGAAGTGTCCGTTAAGGGAGATTACACTGTACATACATACAATTATATATACATAGACACTTGAAATTTACAAAGTTAGTGAATTTTTATGCAGACCAGAACAATTACCACTAAAATTAAAAAAAAATCTAAATTAAAGGGTATTCTATCACTTAATGTAATTTTGACAAAGAGGCAAAGCAAACTCTTGAAATTTTCAAAAAACTAAAAAAATCCCAAAATTAAAAATCGCATAACCGAAAAAATTGACAAAAACTGAAAAAATCGCCAAAACGAAAAAAGCGCCGAAATTAAAAAAAAGGTAAGTTCTGACACTCGCAAGATTTTCAAAGCGCATGTGATTTAGTTTTTAACCATTTTAGTGTTTCATTAAAGTCTGTTTTAGGCTAAATTCAAGTCTTGCGATTGCGATTTGCAGAACACCTCTCTTGCGACTTCAAAAAATGTTATGGAATATGCGAGTGTCGCTGAAAACCGGAAAAAATCGCCAGAAATGAAAAAAAAACAACAAAACTAAAAAAACGCCAAAATCTGAAAAAAATCAACAAAAAGCCCCAAAAGTAAGAAAAATTGCCAAAAACCAAAAAAATTTTATTGTGTACTTAAAAAATGCTTAAGAAGTGTCTACATCGATTATATAGGCTAAAGTTCTTAGTATTACATACATATGTAGTGTCCGTACGGAACCCTTTGTGTGCGTGTCAAAGCCACACTTTACTGAATTTATTTTGTTTATTTTATTTTTTGTATTATTTTATATGCAAACATTAATTAATTTTTGAATTAAAAATATATTTTCATTTACTAATATGTTAACCATTTTAATTTTTAGTACATATTTTCAAGTTTTTAGTGCATATTGAATGCGCATACATAAAACACTTTTTTAGAACATATTTCTGGTTTCCCTGTTAATCACAAATATGCAGGTAGATGTATGTAGATGTAATGCAAAAATTCGTATGGGTACGAAATAAAAGATAAACAGAGAAAAAAAATATTTAAAAATGTTGAGTCATATTAAGTTCATCAGAAAACCCTAAAGCATATTTAAGCCAAGTTTATACTGGCATAACAATAATGAGAAGAGCGCACAACAAAAAGAAAATAAGCAACAATGCGAAAAGTGCTAAGTGCGGATGTACTTCAAGTCATAAATTCTTCAAAACCTTGTTGCGTACTGATGATGCTGACGAACTGAACTTAACTCTAATTTTAGCAAGATTTATTTTATTATAGGTATTTCTTTGGAAACTAGTCAGTCAGTTATACTCGTACTATCAAACTTGTATTATATTTTATATACATATGTATGTACATATGCATTTATATACAATATGTACTCGTATGCAGGGTTGTCAGATATGGCGATTTCTCGCCAAACGTGGCGATTTTTCAACTTGTTTGGCGTCCAAATTTTTGGTTTGGCGACATGGCGATTTTTCTGGTGATAAATAATTTTTTTTGGCGACTTTACTGGCGATAAATAAATTTGTAGACGATTATTATAGCTATTTTTTAACAAAATTTAAATTCAAAAATTTTCTAATTCAGGAAAATTAGTTTGTCCAAGGAGTAGTTTCAAAAATAAATCCTACCAAAACTCGCCTGCATGAAGTTAAAACAACTTGATTTTGATGATATTTCTTATATTAATTATAGTCATTAATGCGTTTTGGATTTGGATGGGAAAAATTTACAAGAAATAATTTTCGGCGATTTTATTTCTAATTTTGGCGATTTTCTAATAAATTTTGATACGATAATTTTATAAAAATTTATATTAAAAAAGTGTTATATAAAAATAAATTTATTATGAAATATTTACTAAGTAAAACTACATAAAACTGATTATTGGCGACTTTTGGCGAATCTTAAAATCAATTTGGCGAAATAAGTCTGAAAAAAGCTGACAACCCTGCTCGTATGTGGCTTATTAGATTTTATGGACTATGCAGAGCTTAAAAATGAGATTTAGCAGAATATTTAGAAAAAGAAGTGCAACTATCACACACTACATTTGACAATTGACTCAACAACGTTCCAAGCAAATAACTTTATGCCTGCCCGTCCGTCCATCTACAATACACTTATCCCTCGATTTACACGATACTTTTTTTACACTATTTCACTTTTACAAGATTATTTTTGTTTTCGTGTAAATTAAGAGATTTATGAAATACCTCGATTTACACGATTTTTTATGTGTTTCTGATATTTTTAATTTTGATTTTTTTATGAATAGCATTTATTTTGTTTAATGAATAAAGGTTTATTTTTATGTGTTTTGAGAAAACGCTTCTGATATTTTAACAACGAAGTTAAAATACATATATAATTTCTTAATAAAATCCAGCTTTTACGCAATTCTGCCTTTATTTTCGATTTAAACGATTTTTCATACACAAATTTAAAATTTCGATTTACACGACTTTCTCAGGAACGTATCTATCGTGTAAATCGAGGGATAGGTGTACAATCAAGAGCAAGAGAAATATGCAGCATGTAATTGAGCTAAAAACTATGAACAAAAGAAAAAAAATTTGATTCTATTATTGTTGTTGTTGTGTTTATGATCTTAAAGAACATGACTTAACATCATGTTAATTATAAATATGGTTGTGGTTAATGCTTCTTTGTTCTTGGCTAATGTGGATTTTCTTTGATTCCCCGGTATTTTTTTTAATCCGTTGATGATTATTCTCATAATTGTACTTTCTTGATTTAAAAAGAATTTTTCACAGCATCACATTCAGACTTGTTGCATGTAAGTATAAAAAGAATGAAAGCAAATGCAAAAGTAATTTGATTTACATACAACAAAAAAAAAAAAAAAAAAGATCAAATTAAACAAGAATACTTATTAAGTTTCCATTAAGATTAAAAACATAAGAAAAAGGGAGAGTAAATAATGGGTCGATGACTGGTTGGAAATATGTACAAATACATATGAAGTAAATGATGCAGCAAAAAATTTTTATATTTTTCAATACGGGGACTTTTAAACATGAATTACAAATGTGTAATAAGAAATTTTATTGAAACTAAATAAGCTTTAAATTATTTAATCAACTACGTATAATATATAATGGCATATAATTATACAGGTAGAAAAATTATTTCAAATTATTCGACCTTTATACCTTTGACCTCGAGCTTAAAAAAATTAGGCAAGATATTTATTATTCAGGCATGTGAAAAAATCGAATGATTTTAAAACGATTCATTTCGAAATATATTAACAGTTAATTTTTTTTTTTTGGGCCAGTCTTACTTTAATAATTTTCACTAAACTTATCCAGAAGTTAATAGACAAAACAATACTAAAATGTACTCAGAAAATACATACATATGTATAGGTATATGTACCTATATCTCTTTAATCAACATTTTTAATAAATAAATTTAGCAAAGAGCGACTTTGAATTGCACACGAAGGGTTCCGTACGGACAATAGATAGTATGTAAGGCCGGGTTTCCATCTGTGTGTCAAATGCCACACAAGCGTAAAAAAAGCCTAACCACTAATTACTAATGAAAAACAGTTTGATTCAGACACGTATTTATTGAGTTAAATAGTTTCATACATAACAAATAGACAATTTTATAGAATCCAGCATGATTGCAAACTGTTTAAATCAATAAATATATGTCTGAATCAAACAGTTTTTCATTAGTAAGTGCTAATTCACACGGTGAAATTTATGACGTCTATTTTTCTTAATTCTCTTTTGAAATTGCTTCCAAAAATTCCTTGCATTCATATGCTATAAACACAATCAAAGGCTATCGACCATCGACTACCGACTACAAAAGTAGCTGGCTACAAAAATAGCCAAGTCGCCAGCCACTTAATTCTTTTAACGACTACCGACCACTAACTACAAAAAATAAACATTTGTTTTGACATATGTATTAAAGTTAACCAAAACAAAACAACTTGATTTTTTTTAAGTGAATTTGTGTGAAAAAAAATTTCAAATGTCTCAAGAAAATTTAATTAACTTTATAAGTACTATTGCTACTATTGCTTGATTATTATTTTTCAATGGTGCCACTATAATAGTTTTTCGCGTTTTTAATAGCGATATTTAATGTATTGCGTTTTTAAAACCACCATTTCATGCATTTATTGTATTGGCAGCACTAATCTGTTTTTTGTAGCCAAGAAAAATAGAAATTAGCCTAAGTTGGCTACGGGCTACAAAAGTAGCCGTGTAGTCGGTAGTCGTGTAGCGGCTAAAATAATTATTCTCATAAGCACGCATGTATTATATTTTTGACATCTTGTAGTCGATGGTCGGTGGACTTGATTGTGTTTATAGCAATACAATGTTTTTTTTTTTTTGGACGTCTAATTTTACTTCTCTCCACCCATATAGCCAATAAGCTAGAAGAGTAACAATAAAAAATAACAATAAGATAGAAGAGTAACATTAAAACGTAACAACAATAACAGCAAGAGCAATGTAAAGAGAAATATGAAAAAACCATGAAAAACAGAAATCAAGTCATTTTTTCTACCCCTTTTCTTCTCTACAACGTTCGCTCACAAACAAAAAGTGACGTCGAAAAATAGACTTCATAAAAGTCTCCGTGTGAATTAGGTGTAATTAGTTGTTTACGCTTTTTTGTGCAAATGACACACAAGAAATGCCAGATGTAAACTCAGCCTAATACTATACGATCTTTAGCCTATATAATATATAGTTTTGGATTTTTTTTTTGTTTTTGGGATTTTTCGGTTTTCGGCGTTTTTTTAGTTTTGGCGTTTTTTTTTTTTGCTTTTTTCGGTTTTGGCGATTTATTTTAGTTTTAGCCATTTTTTTTAGTTTTGGCGATTTTTTTCGGTTTTTGGGGATTTTTCAGTTTTTAGAGCTATTTTTTTCATTTTGACGGTTTTTTCTGTTTTTGGCGATTTATTTGAGTTTTAGAGACTTTTTTTAGTTTGGTGATTTTTTCGTTTTGGCGATTTTTTTGGTTTTTGTGATTTTTTTCATTTTGGAATTTTGTAGTTTTAGCGCTTTTGAAAATTTCAAGAGTTTGCCTCTTACTGTTTCCAAGATAAATTATAAATTATTATAAATTAGATAGTCAACATAACATTAACTGATAGAATACCCTTTAATTTTGATTTTTTTTTTAATTTTAGTGTTAATTGTTGTAGTCTGTATAAAAATACACTAACATTGAAAATTTCAAGTGTTTATATCGTTAGCTAATATTCAAAAAGGCGTAACTAACAAAAAATTCAAAATCGGGTTTTTGATTGATTATGCTGAATACCATTAAACTACATGTATATTAATCATAAAACTCGATTTTCAATTTTTTGTTAGTTACGCCATTTTGCATTTTAGCTAACGATATATAATTTTATGCATATTACATTAAAATTTCAACATTTTTCGAACGCTTTAGAAAATCCCTTTAGTTTTGAAATGTCATATATTTGTTATTTCCACTCAATTACGGATAATAACTCGGTCACTACTCTCTATGCTGGTGCGCGATTTATTGTCCGGATGCGCGAAGAATAGCTGAATGCTACCGGACGCGTCACAGGTTGCGGATAGTGGTACGTTCCGCAGATATGCGGGGTAGCTGCTTTATGCAGTCGCGGACAATCAGCGGTTTCGAGAGGGGAGTCTCAGAGGTATGTCGGGTTGCGCCGATCTCCACCTAAATTCTGAGTGTCAATGATACTCGAAATGACATGGCGAGTCATTGGCGTCATTCAAAACCAATAGCTATTAACGGGCATCGCTGTTTTGATACGTCTGCAAGCGGGCGTCTGTTCTTGCATCACGCGGTTCGCTATATAAATGTGTTGGATGTTATCCGTGCCTGTCTGGTAGGCTTCGCTAGCAGCCCTAGCACCAGACTAGGTTGCTTTAGCCCAATCAGGTAATCATCTGAAGCTTAAATGATTAATGAAACCGTAATTAATGAAGAAATTATACGGCCCTATGCTCCTTAGAGGAACAAAAGGAAATAATATATATATATAATATATATTTGTTATTACGATTCTCGAGAAAATAGCCTGTGAAGGACACGCGGACGGTCAGCTTATCGAAAACAATAGGGTTCCTTTTCACCTTTGGTGTACGGAACCATAAAAAAAGAAGAAAAAACCAATTAAATGACATACGTAAAAAATATTTTTGGTTTATTAAAGATTTTTAAAACAGATTTCCATAAAGAAATTTGTTTTATAAGCCCTTTATAAAACACAATTATTTTTTATGAACAAATCAGTAACAATTTAACTGTGTGAATTAAACTTTTTAATTAATTAAACTTCTAATTTTAATTAAATTTTAATCAAAAGTCAAAATTAAACTTTTAGTCAAAAGTTAAAAATCAATTAAATTTTTAATTGGTTATGTGTATTTTTCTTAAAGCAGTTTTTTCCCGAAAATTATATCCTTCTATTATAAACAGATGGCGAAGGAAATAAGAAATGAGCTATTTTGTTTTCAGTTGTTTTATTTTACTTGAAAGTATCATTTATATAATGATTGTTTTAAAATAAGAGAACAAGGAATAGGAAAAAACTCCCGTGGAATTGTTGTACAGATTACCGCCGTATAAATTTACATCATAAATGTCAAAGCACAGTGACAGACATATGGCGGCAGTTTAAAAAAGAAAAATCTGCAAAAAATTGGTACCCAATTGAAATTGTGACATTACTTTTGCGCCGCCTTGCATGAGTCTAATTTCGATAGTTTTCGTAAACTTTTTCGGATATTTATTAAGAACAAGAGATGGTTGCACATGATAAATTATGGATAACCCTTTCAGCACGTAAATCAATAAAGCTAAAAGCTTTATAAGGCTAACCTAACTCAAATAATTGTAACTTTACAGGAGAAGGTAAAAACATTATGACAAACATTACAACTATTTTGTTAAACTGCTTGTTAGGCCCCTTCTATTTGTGACCATCGATATATGTATAGCTGAACTAGGTTATAATAAGTATATGATAACGAATTAGTAGAAGTTGTATTTTTTTCTTAGGTGCTGCTTGCAAACGAAAATATGTACTTTTCACGAGTAATTTTTATGATATTTCAAGTACTAGTTACAATAAAAATTTCTAAAGTAAACCGATCATAAATTTTCCCTTTTAGAAAAAAAAAATCATAGTTCTACTTGAGTGATTAAAAAGGTTGAAATTCTAAAACGAGAACTAGCCCTTTTAGTTTCTTAAAAGAACAATAAACAAAAACATTTTGAAATTTCGAAAAGACAAACCGCCACAACAATGTATGTATGTATATTTGAACAAGAAACATTTTCTAGGTACTATGAAATAAGAAATTGTAGGTTAATAATTACAAAGTAAGAAAAATGATACAAAAAGCAAAAAATTAACAACTACAACCATACAAACAAATATTTCATAAGGGTACAATAAAAACATAACCTTCAAACGCACTTAAAAAAAAAAGTTAAAGTAGGCAACTAGACAATCAATTTCACAATTGCAAGAAAAATTGCTATAATCATTAGCTATTTTTTAAGACATATTTAGTACGCCGCTAAAGAAGCAGAGAGCATTGTAAATAAATTTAAGCCATGGTAATAATTAAAAAAAAACACTTGCTAAAATAAATGAGTAAAAAGCAAAAGCAGCAAACTACTTTTTTAATTACTTCGGAACGAATGAGAGATAGATGAAGAGAGAGATAAATGGGCAGAGCTTTGCCAATGTCATTAAGAGATATGTAAGTCGTAAAAATATCTCTTACTTTTGGCATGTAAATAAAAAATAAATTTTTGATCTATAAAATATATCCTGAGTTTTAGAGGACTTTTATAAATCATTTCTTTTAACATGGCCTTTAAAGTATACTGGCCCAAAAGTGCTCGCTCTTTTGCGATGGCTTTAAATTTAGCTATTTGAATTGGAATCATTAAATCAGTACGTAAAAGCGATAACGGGCTAGGTCTACTCAAACGAATTTTCACATTTACGTGAAGTTCCCATATCTCTCACGAAGTTTATTTTAAAGACATAAACAAAACAATTTTGACTTAAGCCTTAAATAAAATTTCAATAGAATTTTTATTAAGTGCCAAATAATACTGGAAAATGCATTTTTATAAAATCTTGGCTGCATTCGTCAAAACAGTAATCTTTACTTTTCAAAAAAAAATTCAAGTTCCCAGCTAAAAAAATTATATATGGTCCATATCTTTTTAATATATGTATGAATGTATATACATAACTATATATGAGTATGTATGAATTCATGTATGGAAATATATGTGATTATACATGGCAAAACTATTATATATGAACTAATATATGGACTAATATATGAAATGTACTATAATATATGAGCTCATATATGAAAATATCATTATGAAGCTCTTCATATGTGGATCCATATCTAGAAATAAGATTTAATATATGGATCCATATAATAATGTATGCATACATGATATCTCACATAAAATCGTTTATGCAATCAAAAAAGCTTGGTATTTTATCACTGGTGAATTGGAAATCCATTAGAAAATACATACGGTATGCAAAGTTTATATGCGTATCCTCGACGTTTAAAAAATTAAAACTTTTGTTGCAAAAAAAAACCATTCTTGTTTGATTTTATACATTGTGTATATATATGTATCAAATAATCAAAAGGATAATCCAGTCATTAATTTTATAGAAAATAACAGAATTCTCTATTCATATTACTGCAAAAAATTATATTGAAAACTATTGTTAGACGGATTAATTTTTCTTTTATAATTAATTGCATTAGTTTTTAATCTGATTTCTTAAATTAAATTTTATTTTTGAATATGAGTTTTGTGTTTTTTAAATAATTGATTCACCTTTTGACTTAAAGTGATGAATGAAATGACTTTTAGCTCGTTTTGAATTATTTCTCCAAAGAAATGTTTCATTAAATACAACCTCTCTGTTCAAAATCTAAAAAAAAAAATAATTTTAGTAATTTAATTTATTGCACAGCAGTGCGCTTTTGTGAATAAAGAGAGTATGAATATGAACTTTGCATACTGTAGAGGGAATATTTACACATAACTACATGTATGAAAATGTATGAATATATATTATCATATATGTCCAAATACCCTCATTTTTGGGATCGGAACCATATATGGGATATCATATATGCTCCATACATATTTTTTTTAGCTGGGTTGCCCATTTTGATTTAAAAAAAACTCATACGTTAAGTGTTTTTTTTTCTCGAAACTATGTTCTTCAACTTTTCAACTATTATCGGTTGTGGTCACAGAAATATTTATAGAAAACCCGGCTTCATGAAATTGCACTAACAGTGGCACTGGTATCCTCAAAACCGAATTTGAATCATATACAAAGATTCTTCAATTTTAAGTGAATGTGCGTTAAAAGCTATTTTATTAAAAAAAAAGAAGAGAGGTGTCTTAGAACACCCGTTTAGAGTTATGCTGCTTAGCTATATATATATAAAACCAATTCCTAGTGTTAACAATACAATAAAATTATATTATATGATGATGTCAAATTTGCCGCAAATATTTCAAAACGTTCCCATTTATTTCTTTTTCTATCTGTGTACGATTAAAGTAATGTGCTCATGTGCAAAAACAAATTGAGCAATCGTTCTCATCGCTTTTTCTTTTATTCACTTTAAAGAACGAAAACAAATCAAACATTTTGTTTCTATTATTTTCGTACTGTACAAAGTACAGTTGGCTGAAGTAGTTAGCACATTGACTACAAAACGTAAGGCCCTGGGTTCGAGCCCGGTGTCTGACAGTCATTAAAATAGCAACACCACGCATTTTTCTGATGTGCATTACTGTCCTTTGTATCAGTTGTTGTGGGAAAAGTTCAAGTGATGCAGGCATAAGGCACTGGGTCACTTTAACTACACCGGCTTCAGCAGATGCTAATCCTAATGTAACATCAGAGCGCCCTCCTTCGTTGAGTAGCAGAATCATCGACGAAGTAAAAAAACCAATGGCTACTAAACACAGCTTCAAAATTTAATACGCCTCATTTGACACCAGAAAGCGATAAAACACTGCATTATTAAAAAGCGTGCAAAAAAGCAGAGTTGTAAAAGAATGAAGCTTTCCTTTACTCTCTCTCTCTCTCTTCCTTCATCTTCATAATTCACTATTCCCTTCCCTATCACCCTCTCTCACTAACTTTTCTTCAACACACAGTTTCACAAAGGGATCATTGTATTGGACTCAAGTGAGCTGGACTATAAAATTTCCCCCTTTCTTACCAGCAGCCTGCTAACCTAACCTAACCTAAGTACAAAGAAATAAAAACAAAAATAAATTTATAACTGCAAGTGTCTTGTGTCGTGGCATAAAGAGCATAAGTCTAATTAAAACATAAAGTAGTCAAAGGCAATGTATTGAAAGTTTGGTACACTACCCATATACACTTTTCCAATGAAAGTATTCCCATACTCTATACAAGCGGTCGAATACAATAGCATTCAAAAAATCATCACGCAACTTTGTGTGCGATTTTCAGATTCTTTTCTCGCTTTAATAAGAATATGTACATATGAATTTATTAAGAACAAAAATTGATGGCCACAAATTATTGAAGTTGGCTGCATCTTGCTTTACCTGGGGTAGTTAACAGTTTATTATATGAAAAAGTGTTAAATATATAAATTAAAATAGATGTATGTATGTATGTTTGTTTATGGTTAAACAAAGTATAGAATAAATGTTTTTTTTTTTTCAAAATAATTATTTAGTTTGTTCTCAAATAATTTTTATTAAAAAGCCATAGATTAAATAAATACTATAAAAATACATTTAAAGCAAAATTTATGCCAATAATTAATTGGAAATGAGAAACAAAGAAAGATATTATTGATTATTGCTAAGCAATTAATAAATTTTCTGCAATGATTTTTTTTTTAGTAAATATATATTATTTGTAAAGGAAAATTAATTTTTAATCACAAAAAAATAAACCTTAAAAAGCTTCCAAAAATTAAAATTTGGTATTTGAATTTTAATATTGAATAGAAATTTTAACTTTGTTTATATTCAAGAAAAATCTTGATGAGGTTTACAGTTTTATAAAAGTTAAAAATCATTACAAATTAATAGAATGAATATTCTTTTTAAAGTAATTTGTGCTTTTCCTTTTTTACATTTAATTATTCGCTTTTTCTAAAATACATGAATAAAACTTTCAAAATAAAAATTGAATACCGTGAACTGCATTTTGTTTACATAAAATTTACAATTGCAACACACGTTTCACTTCAACTGTTGGAAAAGCTCCAAATTCACTGGACGCTGCTCTATGAGGATTACGCTGGAGATATTCTTTAAGGATTTCAGCTGCCAAATTGTTGGCTTGACTGGAAATTTGCGATTTTTCCGGTACGGGCATATGTTTACGCTGCAAAGCCACCATATGTTGATTGTCTTTGCCGGTTTGCGGCTGAATTTGTAACAGTGACAAGGTCCAAGCATGTTTCATTTTGGTTAATTCATTCTCCAATTCCGAGATACGCTTATCTTTAGGTTGTGGCACAAATATAGGATCGAATTTCTTTAATTTGTTTTTAATTTGTTCAGCTTGTAGGCGCAGCCTTTCCGAGCGCTCATTGTTAAAGACGTGTTTGAGCAGTTGCAGTTCCTCGGCTATTAGAGGTGTAGCCCCAGTAGCATGACTACTAAATATGGTATTTTTCGTGTGTCGTGAAGGCGGCGTGGTAGAAGTAAATGAGGAATCACCAGTTCTCTTGACCCCAGTTTGTTTGAGTTTTTCTTTCAAAACCGAAATTTCGCTCTCCAAAGCTTCAATATCTGATTGCAGGTGATCAAAGGTAACTTCATATTCTTTTTCCTTCTTCTGCAACAATTCCATAGTATCTTCGTATTGCTTCTTCCACTTGAGGGCGTTGTCATATTCGGCCTGTAATACTGACAATTTCTTTTCGGCCAAATCTTTACGTATTTGCATTTCGGACAATTCATGTTGTTTCATTTTGGCTGCCAACTTAAGTTGTTTTATATCAGCCTCTCGGTTCTCCAAAGTGGCGGCCAACACATTCTTTTGTTCCAATTGCTTTTTAATCAGCTGAGCCCTTGATATAATTGGCGAAGTTGGTTTCTCTTGTTTTTGGTTGGCCAAGGACATGATTTCGTATTCCTTGTCCAACAAATATTGAGCCACCTGCTGCAGGTCATTGTTGGCGGCACTTAAAACTCCCTTGAAATTTTGTGATGGCCCACGGTCATCTTGTTCGTAAATTCTTTCGCAAGCTTGAGACAAAGATTCCCAGAATTTGGCCGGATCAATGCAGCGATCATTATCATTGTCTCCTTCTATGGAAGCTACTATAAGGGCCACAGATTGTTTGTTGGCCTGGTGCAAGGCCGACATAATGCGTGACAACTGTTGGGTCAATGTACGCATGGCTTCAAGCTTGAGTCGGGATATACCGCACTTGATGACTTGTATATCTTGAGGCAAGCGCCGCTTGATCAATTTAACCTGTTGCTTAATAGACTCTACATTATCAGCCAAGAATTGCATTAGTAAGGCAGCATCACTTGTCGAACCCTCCTGCCTTAATATGGCCCTAGCTATGGCCGTATCGTTGAGCACACTTTCACAGGCCGATTGTATGGCTGCCACACAATCGCGTATCATTTGGGTCTCATTCAGCAGGTCCTCGCCTGCCAGCAACACCGAATTCATGGCATTAAAGAAGGCCACACATTTTTCTATATTATCTGTAGTTGAATTTTCATCCAATTGATTGGATTTTAGAAGCTCTATAATGCCATCGATGGTCTTCTCCTGGGCTATCATTTCGGGCAGAGAAGAGCCGGCTCTAAGCAGAGTATCAGGCTGACAACTATTGAGGCCATATAAAATTTGATGCAAAGCACATTGCAAATTATGTATGTAGTGCATTAAACGACATTTGAAAGCATACTGTTGGACAGTATGACCTTCGATTATCGATTCCTTGGTAACATTTTCCACAGCCGAGAATCTTTCTCTGGTTTGGCTGATGACAATGCCGCATTTGAAGACAAGGCGTGAAATAAGCAAAATTACTAAAATGGAATCATGATCCCCACCGCGAGACATAAACGATTCGGGCATAAAAGCTGACAACATTTGAACATGCTCGTTAGCTTGAGTCAACTCAATTTGTCTGAGTCGCACATCAATAGCTTTGGTGTAGGCCTTGGATTCGGCAAACATTTGCTTGTAATCGACTGATTCATTGGTTATCAGTTGAGCATCTTGCAAAGATTTTGGATCATTTGAGGCAGCGGCCTTATCTCGCAATTCAATCAATTGTTCATTCAGTTTCTGCACTAATTCTCTGAATTTCGTAATAGTTTGATCTCTATCGTATATAGTTTCTATGGCAGCATCTCTTTCTCTCAAAACTTCTTTTTTAGCCGCCTGAGCCAAATCCAATTCTTCTCTCAGATCCATTTCCAAATCATGATTGCTTTCTATCAATTGCTCATGCACCTCTTCCAAAGCTTCCAATTGGGCTACCTCTTCTTCCAGCAGCTTAACGCGGTCTTCTAGGTCGAATTTCTTTTCGGTCAAAGTCTCTACCATTGCTTCAGCACCTAAGGCAGCATCAACTTGTTCCTAAAAGAGCAAATAAAAATTAAAAGAAAAAGTTTTTGTTTTGCACTGATATAGAAAACAAATCATTTTATCCACAAAAGACCAGGCAGTCTACAACATACAAAAATCATTACCTCCTTTATTTAGCCCAATTGTTGGCCAAAAATAAAAGAAATACATTTTTAAAAAGTGAGTTTAGGAATCAACTAGTGTTTGCGCATAAAAAGCAATACAACAAGTAAATTTTGAAAAATATTTATAAAAGAAATAAATAAAACAAAAAGAAAAACGGATTTAAATATTTTTACAACCAAATATTTAACAGCAACTTTTTTTTAACAATAGGCCTTTTCAATAAAGAATACCGAAGTATATTTGATATTGTCTTTATGAACGTATTAGGAGGAATTTTTGTACTTGTTTTGTTGGTTCGCCCATGCTGAAGGAAATCTTCAGTAGACTTCAACACTAAATTTTTTGACATAGCTAAAAAAAACTTCAGAAGTTTATGGTAAGACTCTTTAATGTTATTAAGAATCATATATACAAAGATAAGTTTGACAGCCTTTTTACAAAAGAAGCATCTTAATTAGATTTTTTTATAAATTTTGTATTTTTCAAAAAATTTTAGATTGAAGTCTACAAAACAAGCAAAAAGTTAAATTCCTAATAGGGCTTCTTGTTTGAAAAAGAAAAGGGTTTCTTTTTAATTTACACAAAATTAATGACGCACCATATATCAGCGTCTTAAAGTATTATACAACTAATAATACGTTTTATTGACAACAAAAATGAATTATTTTATATTAATATTTTTATAACTGGAGATGTTAAATTGGAAAATTTAAATTCGTTTAAAAAATAAAATAATTAAATACAAAACTCATATCGCAAAGATATCATAACTTTTTCACATGTAGCCAAACTCACCTGCAAATCAGCTACCGTAGCCTCTAACTCTTCTACTTTTGCAGATAATTTTTCTTTTGTTCTTTCCAGTTCTGCTACTTCCGATCTTTTCGTTTCCAACTCCTTTGTTAACTTTTGGATGTCGTGTTTATCATGAGCGGACAAATCGCGCAAACGTACTAAAGTCTCTTTCATCCGTATATTTTGTTGTTCCATTTGCTTAAACTGATATACTGAAGGACCTCCCTCTCCAATATGACCCACTGAAGTCTCGGCCTTATCTTGCATTTCGGATGATAGCAGTTCATAATCTACTTGCAATTCATCTATGCGCTCCTTGGCAGCGTCTAATTCTAATTGCAAAGCTTCAGCTTTTTCTTCAGCCATTTCTTTATCCAAAGTAATGAGTTCTACATTGTCGGCTAATTCAGCCATTTCTTGGGCATGCCTTTCCTTGGCTTCTATGGCATCTTTTGCCTCTTGTTTTGCCCTTTGAAGCTCCCTTTGCAAGGAAGACTGGGCAGCCATAATTTTGCTACGAAACTCTTGCAATTGTTCAAACTGTATTTTCATTTTGTCAAAGTCCCTAAGTCGTTCTTTGTCCTCACCGCGTCTTTGTTTCAGAGTTTCTAATTTTTCTGTAAGATCGGTAACTTGGGCTTGTAGCTCCTCATTTAGCTTCTTTTGTTCGGCTAATTCTTGTGCTGCCATTTGATTAGGTGGAGAGGAAAATGAAGGTGATCTAAGAGGTTGAGAAGGAGTAAATTGGGGCTTGAGTATTTCCATAAATCCAGTTTCTACAAAGGAATTCTTTTTAGCATTAACTGGTACACCGTCCTGAACGTTTGCCACTAAAGAGATATTTGAGGCAGTATTATCCTTTGACAAGCCAGAATTGGTAGGAAAAGGCTGTAGACTTCGGCGGCTGGATATGGAGGCTGTACTGCCGCTACGTTCATGAAGCGAGGAGGAAAGTTGAGAACGTGAACCGGCCAAAGATAAACGACTTGACGATACAGAAGTTCGGGGACCAGTTAGCCGGGTTTTAGTCGGTTTGGGTGTGGTATGTTTAAGACCATCTCCACCAGCTTGTATATCCTCAGAGGATTTGCGACCATCCGGTGCTGGTTGTATAACTTTTAATTGAGTTGGTCTTACAAACATGCCATAATTTTCGGGACACTCAAAGTAGGACTGTCCTTTGATGGAACCATTATTTTTACCTTTTGGTGCATCTAAGACTACACCCACCCACTTGCCCACAGCAAAGCTGGTCATGCCCACGTAGGCAATAGTGCCTTGTAAATCTTTGCCCGTCAGCTCTATACGAGCCCCCACTTTAATATTTTTCTCAGACATTTTTTGTTTAAACAAAAGCTGATATCACCTTATAGTTTTTTACTCTTTAATTTCTTTTGTTAATTTTTTCTGAAACGAGAGAAAATGATAAAATTCTCTTAAGGGTGTGAGGCATTGCAAAAACTTACCAAATTATTGCTTCAAATAAGTTTGTTTCCCAGCCAATTATTTAACCAGCAAGGTGGTTCTTAATTAATTTTTAAATTTTCTGGAAAAAAAATTAAGGGTATGCTTATTAGCCAATTTATTTTCGTTACCACTGAACACCATATTAGTCACTGCCCTGTTATGGCTTACTAAATGCCTGCTACCACTTTTATCAAAAAGAAAATTTTCTCTCCATGGGTAGCATAACTTCTTCAAATAAACTTACATTTGTTCGCAAGCTCTTTATATTGCAAACTTTCACTATTTTTGTTGTAAATAATTGCAAATTACGTTTTATTTTTTATAAGAAACTAACAATTTCTGATTAGAAATGAATGCAGCTGAAAAAATTACTATTTGCAATTTTTGACAGCTAAGCACAGTTTAAGACTAATTGGCAAAACAAAACAGTGTGTCAACTTATGAAAGAAAATATGTGGCTACATTATCCACGGGCTATTTTTGGTAACACTGCAATTACACATGCCACTAGTGGCATGCCAGTGTTGTGTACGTATTATCGACGAAAAATTGTTCGAAAAAGTCGAATCTCTTGCCATTTGCTTTGTGGTTTACACATGCCATTGCCACTCCATTTTAAAAATGTCGTCGAAGCGAGCTGGCTCAGTCTCGCTTCCATTTTTACTTTTCCTTTTGTTTATAGAATAGAGTTACCTAGTACGTCACAAAGGCACATTCTTGAGGAAACTATTAACACTTATTATTATTATTATTATTATTTTAATAATATTAGTTCTTTATAATTAACAAACTCCAGTTTTTCACACACAAATCAAGTTATAAATCATAATAACACATTTAACAAGCTAAAATATTAATTTAATTTTCACAGTAATCCAACAAATTTGCATCAAATGTATAACAGGGTAACACTTTTCTTCGTTTTGACATTCAATGAGGTAGTTTAGACGAGAATAATTTTTAAGCCGCACAAATTTTGTTCTTTTCCAAATTACACACGACTAATTCATCCGGCACAAAATGTATACGTATACACAGCTTTGTGTGTGTTAGTGTTTTTAGTATTCATTTAACATTTGCTGTTTTTTAAGTTGTGTATGTATTGGTTTTATGCTGCTAATGCGGGGTTGAAGCTGGTTGAAAAGTTATGCCAACCGCAAAACCACTCTCTTTGCATCTCTCACCTACAAACTGGCATGTTATGCCAGCACAATTATGCCCGTGTAAATCAGCGCAATGTCATGCAACTGCCAAATTTTCACTCGCATGCAAATTTTGCTGCCACTGGGGCTGCCATTGCGAAAAATTTGAGTGTGTTAGTGAAAAATCGTGTGTGTATTGAGTTTTTCGAAAGGGCATGCCACTATAGTGGCATGTGTAAATGGTATGATCCATTTAAATGTTCAATCACATTCTTTTATATATTATCGAGAATAATATTGCTTTGAAACGGGACTCTAATAAAAGATAAACAAACTTTCAGATAATAAGAAGCCTTCAGTTGAAAAATATATTGATAAGTTCTAGACATCAAATAGCAGTGTATTACAGTTTTAGAGCCTCAGCAATAATTGAATGTTTTGAAAGCATTGCCCCAAAACAGTTAGTCCACAGTTGATTCTGACGTTTTCATAAGAAAAAAACACATTCATTCAATATTTTTCTAGCTTAATTAAAAAAATTATGTTTTCGGAGCCAAATTTACATGTATATGGTACTCCTCTGCCATTATTGGAATTGGGTAAATTAATATTCCCTATAAAGAAAAGCTTAAATATATAATCACCTATTTTTCAGACCAAGTACCATCTAAGAAACCTTTATATGTACAGGATCAGATAGCTACTGATGACCAAGGACGAAGGCGTTTCCACGGTGCCTTTACTGGTGGTTTTAGTGCGGGCTATTGGAACACTGTAGGTTCTAAAGAAGGCTTTACACCTCAATCCTTTAAAAGCTCTCGAACGGAAAAAACTATACAGAAATTTACACAGAAACCGGAGGATTATATGGATGATGAAGATCGTGGTGAATTTGGCATAGCTCCTAAAAGCATAAAAATCAATGAAGATTTTACCAGCAGCACAGAGCAAACAGAAATAAGAAAGCGAAAGTTCTTACAAAATGATTTGCAGCCAATACCAGGAGAACCGGTGCTGCAACAGTTAATCAAGCCTGTAAAAGACAAAGCTGCCGTGCGTATTTTAAAAGCTTGGGGTTGGCGCCCGGGTCAGGGTATTGGTCCTAGGCAAACTAGAAAAGAAAAGAAAAAGGCAAGAGATAGAAATAAAAAAGAGTTGTATTTGATGGAAAAGTATGGCTGCGAAATACCTACTACTAGCAAAACAGCAATAAACAGTGACGACGAAGACGACGATGACACAGAAGACGAAGAAGATGAAATAACATTTGCTCCCGAGGATTGCGAATTGCCGCCTCATTATATTAAAACGGATAAATATGGTTTAGGCTATGAACCTTTAAGTAGGCAGTCGGTTTTGGGAGCCCCCTTGTCAGTGAAACAAACAGAGCACATTAACTTATTTCAACCCTTAGAGGCTGTAGGTAAAAATAATCAAAAAATTTCGTTTTCCGGTGAGGCGTTTGGAGTGGGTGCCTTAGAAGAAGACGACGACGAAGATGTCTACGCAGCGGATGATGCCACACGTTATGATTTCAGCTTAGAAGATAAAAAAATCAAAAGTTCAAAGAAAAAAGTAGACGATTTGGAGGAATTGCTGTTTGGAGAGTTTATATTGGACAGAAATCCTCCCAAACCGCCAATTTATAAAGTGGAAATACCTTTTGGATGGCATCCTCGTAATTGGAATGAAAAACGTTCTCGTTTTGAGCCTTTAGATCCAAAGAAGCAACGAGATTTGGACCAAATATTTTCTAGTTCTTCCAATAAAGCAGAAATGACAAGAGAAAAAAGAGCTGAACTTTTGGGAGAAGAGTTGAAAAAGTCACAACCTGCAGTTACAAACGAAAAACCGAAGGAAATAAAAACTAAAACTGTTGAAGAGTTGCAACAAGAGTACAGAGAGAGAAAGGAAAAAACCAAAAGTTTAATTGAAAAAATAACGGCTAAATCATCCAGTTTTACGAAAGGCGGTTTAATAACCACAGAAGGTGAAGAGAAGACCTTTGCCCCCGAAACTGTAAGCTCAACTTATAAACCCTTTGCCATGGATGATAGAAAGCAAAAACGTTATGAACAATTTTTGGCAAAGGAATTTGAAAATGAGGAAGAAATGGAAGAATTTCTGAAGACAATACAGCCTGTGGAACTATCATTATGGGACAGACAGATGGAACTTAAGGAATTTCAGCAAGCGAAAAAATTATATAAACCTCTTAAAGGCCTTATGTCGGACAGGTAAGTAAATTCTTTATGATAAAATTATTAGATTTAAATACGATTGTCTTCTTAAGATTTATTACAGAATCCGAAATAAAGGCTGTGGAGAATGAAACAAAAAAAGAGGAAAACAAACAAATTGTGGTAGAACGTTCAAAACAAATGTGGAAACCTCATAGTTTGCTGTGCAAGCGTTATAATATTGCTGAACCTTTTAAAGGTGTTGTGGAAAGTAATAAAAAACACACAACGAAACTAAAAAAGTTATCGATATTTGATTATCTAGAAACCTCTATTAATAAAAAAGAAGACTTCCAAACACCCGTCATAATACCGAAAAATATTGAAAGACCAAAACAAATTATAAAACAAAGCAATGCAGCAAATGCTGCAGTAGCGATTAAAGAGAAAGAAAAGGAAATCGTTCCCTTAGAATGGCAAGAAGTTTTAAATCCCACAGAGAAACCAGCAAAGAAAAAAGGTACTACTTTTTCCTTTAAACCTAAAACAGAATTGGAAAAACAAGTAGTGGAGAGTATAAATAAACCGGTGACAGAGAAAAAGGAATTATTTAAGGCAATATTTTCGGACAGTGAAAGCGAAGAAGATTGTGAAGTTGAAAACACAACTACAAATGAAGAAATAGTGCCAAGCATCAGTAAACCTTTATCCGCAGCTGCTGCTAATTTGTTAAGGAATAACTCTCCCCCCAGGGGCATTTTCAAAGCTTTATTTACCACAAGCGTTAATAACATAAGTAATGAAAATGCAAACCAAAAACAAGCACAAACAGATGAAAATTTAAACAAAGATGCAAGTTTAGAAACTGTTGGAACCACTAAAGTTCTTTTTAAACCAAAATCTGCAAGGCAGCCTAAGGAATCAGAGGAGTTTTATGGACCAGCTTTGCCCCAAACTTTAGCCGCATCAAGTCAAGCCGCATCCTCTGAAACAAACTCTATTAAATCTTACATAGATGAGAAAATACTGGATTTGTATAATAAACACAAATCAAATTTACAAGTTACCGAAAAATGGATCGAAAAAAGTTCCAATATAGATTCTACTGATACGGAGGACGATAGCATAGCTAGTGGATTTACAGAGTCATCCGAATCTCAAAAATCCATAAAACATAAAAAGAAATCGAAAAAGTCAAAAAAGAAAAAACTTTCGGATAATAAACACAAAAAGCAAAAGGATCACAAATCTAGTAAAAAGTTAAAAAAGCAAGACAAAAAGAAGAAAAAACATAAAAAGTAATAAAGCGAATGAATGTTTCTTTAATACGTAAGTTTCAATTCAATTAGAGCTGCACAATATGTTAAATTTTATATATTGTTCCGGTTTAGGTACATTTTTTGTGAACGTATTAATTATTTAGTTCAAATTAAGAGTTTTTTAAATTTCTGTTTTGTTGAAGCATTCTGACCTGTTTAGAAAAATAGACTTCACAGTAGGAGTGGAAAACTATCGATGGTACTATCGTTACTTAATTTTTTTGTGACTATCGATCTTTTAATTCTGCAATCGATTAATACTTGAAAACAATCGATATTTTTTAGTCACTATCTATAGTAAATGATACACCACTAAAACCAAAAAATTTAAATACATACATATGTTGCTTTTCATTAACAAAAATATTTGAATGATGGAGAATTTCTTCCGCTGATCTCACTTATTTTTTATACAATTTTAGTTTTGTTATTTATTGAGCTGACAAAATCCTATTTTATTTTGTTTAAAAATAATTTGTTTTGAATTTTTAGTGTAAATAAATATGTACATTATAGGAGAATCATACAACTTCGATACTATCACGATAGTACTGTCGATATATCGATAGTTTTTCTAACTTTCGATAGTCTTGAATATATATATCGATAAAGTTTTTCAAACTATCGAAAACTTTCGATAGTGATATTATCGATAGTTTTCCACCTCTGCTTCACAGAACATCTGTTAAAATGTTCTGGTTTAAATATGCGCTTAAATTAAAATTATAGTTTTGTTAAAGGGCATCACTGTTTTTTATCTTTAGTTTAAATGAGATAGAGAAAGAGAGAGATACAGAGACTTAGGGAGAATTTAAATAACAGGTTTGAAAATTGTTCTTTATTTCGTATAACTGAAAATCAATGCATTATACATGACGTCCATTTACTTCAAAAACGTCATAACTCGATAAAACTATTTTTACAGAAAACGAATTTAATTCATTTTATTTTATTTCTGTAATTACTGGAAAAATAAAATTTATTTGTCAGGAGTTGAGTTATGTAGTTGTTGGAATAAATGAAAGCAATGTTACCTGCATACATACATATGTATTTAGTATATATGACATAATTAATGTGTGTTTAAAATCTCATAATGTCAATGTATCCACACCTGTTGCCAAAATTACTTTAAACCAACTACATTGTAGCCTTTCATATCGTAAATACGTAAGGAAAGATGCTAAATATAACAACTCTATAACTACTACTCAACGATCTTAAATTTTGACAATTTTTCTTTAATTTATTGCTCTGGCTGACGTTCGTTGATATTTTTTATGACATTGTGTGTTGTTATTATTGACGTAGTACTTGCATGAAGCTGGCATTTGTATATTTGATAGTTTGTTTTAATATTTTTCTTAGTTTTTTTTTTCATACCATCAAATATCGTACGAGATTTTTGTTTGCAAACTACCTTCCCAGTGAGCTTGTCAGTCGCAATTTACGTGTTCCAACGAAAAGATCGAAATGCTGACGAAGCGTAACGAAACGCGTTAGTGTAACTTGAAATAAAAAAAAAAATAAAATAAAAATCCATAAAGTGAAAAAGTTTGTAAGAAAAGAAAAATCTGTATTATTGAGTTACTAATTAAAGTTAATTAAAAACGTCAACAGTTTTGTAACAAAAAAAAAAATTAATATTGATCAATCAAGTGTATGAAATGAAAGTATGAAAATAGAAAAATTGTGATGAAGAAATTGAAAATTAAGCAGCATTGAAGTAGTGAAAAGATACAACCAGGAAATATAGTACAACAACATGCATACATAATTTATTTAAAGTTTTTGTTTTTCATATAACAACAAAAAAGTTTAAATAGCAAAAAAAAAAAATAATAATCGTAAAGTGAGAAAAGTGAAAAGGCATTTAAACTAACCAGTTGGCAGTTTTATTAAAAAAATTATTTGCCAACGTTCTTGTTGTTGTTTTTGTTGTTGCTTGCCAAGTTTTTGCTTTAAAAAAATTTTTCGCCTGATTTTCTATACAAATTTGTAATAACTCAACACAAGGTAAATCATTTTTATATGTACCTACATTATGAAAAAGAAAAATTTAAGATTTATTTTTACGAAAAAATGCAAAAAGTATATAGTATGTAGATACGATGTAAATACTCGTATGTACCTGTTAGTGCTAAAAAAAATGTAAATGTTTTATCGTAAAATTATGAAAAAATACGTGCCTGTTTTTAAATAAAATATAAAGTTTTATTAACTCAATAATAAAAAAACTGAACAGAAAGAAGAGGAGTTAAAGCAGCATTAAAATACTGTCAAACTTCACATGAGAAACACTTGATATTTTTTTAACCTGGCTTAAAGGAGAAAGAGCGTATAAAATAAAAAGAGAGAGTGAGAGAAAAAGAGAAAATGTTTATTTGTGAACAATTTAAATTGTTGATCAGTGTTAATAAGTTGGCGATTCACTTAACCGTAGTGGGTAAAATTATAAAAAATCATTTTTGTTGCAATATGATATTTAATTACAATTATTAGTTTAATATGGCCTCTAAATAAATAAGTGTTGATTTTGGTTTTCAATAAAATAATGCTATTTCTTTTTTAAATTTCAAATTTATAAATTTTGAAAGCCTTTGAAATTTTTAATAAATTTTCAATTGTCGTGGTATTAAAGATTATAAATGAGATACATATGTAATTATTAGAAGTGTTAAGTCGGATTATGTAAAAAAAAATTTCAAACCCTATTATTAAAAATTAATATAAACACAAAATCCAGTAAATTGCGATTTTGACTCGCACACGAAGGGTTTTTTTTTGGAATTTTGCCGGTTTCAGGCGATTTTTTTAGAATTTACGCTTAGTTTTGGCGGTTTTTAGCTTTGGGGTTTTTTTCGTTTCCGCAATTTTTTCGTTTTAGTCATTCCCTATTATTAAAAAGTAATATAAGTAAATTTAGTAAACGAAGGGTTCCGTACGGCGCTGGTTTCTTTTTGGCGATTTTTCCGGTTTTGGCGATTTTTTAGAATTGACGCTTTCTTAGTTTTTTTTTCGCTTTGAGGTTTTTTCGTTTCAGGATTTGTTTCCTTTTGGCGATTTTTTCCTTTTGGCGATTTTTATTAGTTTCTTTTTTGTTAAGTCTTTTGGCGACCATTTTACTTATTGTGATTTTTTTCATTTTAGCGATTTATTTTATTTTTGATGATATTTTTCATTTAAGCGCTTTTCGATTCGATTCATTTTAGCGATTTTTCGATTCGAAATTTTTTTAATTTTGGGATTTTTTAGTTTTGGCGTTTTTGAAAATTTGCCTATTACGGGTTACAAGATACAGTAAGTTGTCAAAATTACATTAACTGATAGAATACCCTTTAATATTGATTTTTTTAAATTTCAGTAATAATTGGTGTAGTCTGTATAAAAATACACTAACGTTAAAAATTTCTCAAGTGTGTACATATGGGAATTTCCACGTTAAAGTGCATTTTTTTGTCGCGTACGACAAAAAAAATTTTAATTTACCAAATGTAGTGGTGCTGACGACCTATAAAAATTTATAAAGAATTTTATTTATAAAAAAGTTTCGCATTAAAAAACAAGCATATTTGTTTGATGTCGCACGCGACAAAAAGTTGACATTCGTGTGGAAATGCCTAGATATATACATATATATTTGCCTGAATATTATATTAGGATTTCAAAATATTTCGTTGCTCGGTTTAGAACACCCTTTAATTTTAATTAACTGTCATATATTTGTTGCTGTAGCGGCTAAAGTTTTATAAATTTGTGAAAATATCAGGACGGTAGCTCTTGCGGCTCTCCAAAAAAATAGCCTGTAACAGAAAGACAAACACACGTACATCGCAGTGGAAACAAAAGGGTTCCTTTTCATCTTTGGTGTGCGGAACCCTAAAAGGGAACAAATTTAAACTGTCTTCAAATAGGGCCTCATTACTGAAAATATTGAAGCCGGATCTGGCGACTTTTTTCCCTTAGGGGGTCAAGCGCTCCATTAATTATATTTAAAAAAATTATAAATGAAGTAAAAGAGAAGCACACAATTTCCTAGTCTCTTTTTTCCAATTCAATGCTTCATTTCAAAATGTTTTAAAATTTCAATTTTTTTAAGCATGTAATAAATAACATTACAATAAATAAGCTAAAGATTTCTTCATCTATTTGTTGATTAAAAAACTTGTTGTAAAATAACAAGTAGGTATGTAACTACAATAAACATTTTTGATACATATCTATAACATTAATAAAAAAAAATTAAATATGGTAATTACCCCACAGCCATTTTCTTGTACATACTTAATGTGTTTATATTCTGTTGTTGCCGACTATGTTCTCTGTATTCTGTCTCCGACTGTTTATCCTATACAACGATGGACGACTCTTTCAAAAAGAAGTCTTTTGTAAACATTTGAAATTAGTATTTACCTGCCGTGTAGTTTTGTTCCTTTCTTCAATATTCGTTTGTGTGCAATCAAATGTACTACAAAAAAATTAAATGAAATGAAAATATTTCTGCATTTTATCATGTCTTCGACAGGTAAACAAGTAAAATTGAAAACAACTACTGCCTGATGTCCAAAAATGGCAGCCATGAACACATATTTTCAAAACTACCCTACACCATCTATTACGTACAAATTTAAAGTGATTATTTTTGGTGTTAAAAATGTTAAAAGCAGGCAGTTTGAAATGAATTTGTTTGCACATAATTTGTAACCAGTTTTAAATTTAATAATATTCGAATAAAAGTTTGTAGGAATAGTTTTGAAAACATTTATTATTAACTTACAGTGTTATTAAAACATTTTCTTTCTTTGTATGTTATTAACATTACAATGTTAATGTAACAAATTTGACTTCGAATTTATATGTTATTAACATTACATTAATGTAACATTGAAAAGTTAATAACATGTAAATTCAAAAGCATTTTCATTCGTTTCAAAACACAGAGTAGGCTCCCAGATTTACTCGAAAGCGATATAGGGGACGAGCGAATATTGCAAATCACAAATAGAGCACTATCTCTTCACAATTGCGCAGACTAGATGGTCAAACGAGTTTTCCTGCTCTACCTCAAAATTAACTAACCAGATGGTCCGCCATCCTAGATAGGCAGATTAAATCTCCCATATAATGAAAGAACCCCTACTCTGTCATTGCCCTGCTATTGTTGATAAAAGGACGTTTTCATAGGCTTTCCTGAGGACTTTGCAAAAATATTTAAATACAATCTGACAAGAATAAATTTATTCGTATAAAACTCAGGTTGGCTTAGTACCGAGAAATGAATGGGATAATGAAGGGAACAATTTTTCTCATGCTTTAAACTGGCAACAAATAATGGGTCTTATCGTGGAGCTATGCCCATTAAAATTTAATATTATATTTTCGCCCTATTCTAGGAACATGCCCTGAGCTCCAAAAATTAAATTATCTTGCATTTAAAAAAGTTGGTGGAGCCACGCCCACTTAAAGATAATGTTATATTTCGAGTGCTTATACTTAACCTATTTTTACTAAACTGGGCACACATCCTAAGCTCTGAAAATTACACAATCTTGCATTTAAAAAAGTGGTCGGCGGGGCACGTCCATTAAAGTTTAGTATTAAATAATGTGAACTTCTAATTATCCGGTCCGCACGAAACTTGAAAAACAGTTTAGACTTTTTGAATGACACGATCTTCAAAAAGTGGGCTGGGCCACGCCCATTAAAGCTTAATAATAAATCATGTGAATTTCTACTTATACGATCCGCACGAAACTTGGCAAACAATTTAGAATTTTTAAATGACACGATCTTGCATTTAAAAAAGTGGGCGGGCCACGCCTATTAAAGTTTAGTATTAAATTATGTGAACTCTACTTATCCGATCCTCGCAAAACTCAGCAAATAGTGTGAGCTCTTGTAATGACACGATTTTGCATTTGAAAAAGTGGTCGGGGCCACGCCTATTAAAATTTAGTATTAAGTTATGTGAACTTCTACGTATCCGATCCTCACGAAACTTGGCAAGCTGTTTAGAATTTTTTAATGACGCGATCCTGCATTTAAAAAAGTGGGCGGGGCAGCGCCTATTAAAGTTTAGTATTAAATTATGTGAACTTCTAATTATCCGATCCTCACAAAACTTGGCAAACAGTGTGGGTGGGTTCTTGGAATGACACTATTTTGCATTTAAAAAATTGGATGGCGCCACGCCCATTAAAATTTAGTATTAAATTATGTATATGTATTGTTAAAAAAAATGGGCGGGTACATGCCCATTAATAATTAATACTATATTTCATCTGATTCTAGTTGAACGACTCTTGCGAAAATTGATACACTCATTCAGAGCCACTGGCGATACCTTGCACTCATAAAAGTGGGTGGGATCACTTATATTTCCAAAAGTGGTTATGGCCACGCCCCTGAAAATTGACACTAAACAGTTAAAACTAAGGATTTTTAAAACAATTTAACCGACTTTATGCAAATAAAATGCTCGTGAAATATTTTAACCTTCTAATAACTCCCCTCCCCGTATGAGTATTTTGTCTCTTTCCCAAAACTTTTCTACGAAAATATTCGCCACAAAATTCTTCTATAATGGCCTGTTTCACGGTATCGAAAAAAACTTTCGACTGAAAATTTATATTGAAACTAGCTGAGCCCGGCAAACGTTGTATTACCCTCAATTATGTAATATTTTTTAACTACAAATTACTCTACACAATGGTCACTTGCTGGGTCAGAAACAAAATAAAAACCTACCGGGTATTGACCCGAACCTGTGTTAAAAATTTCGGCCCCACAGCTCTTATAGTTCCAGAGATCATGTGTTAGGAACAAGCACAAACTACGATTTTATATATGTATGTGACAGCGCATAGAGAAAGGGACCTAAGGGTAAAAAAAAATCAATTTTCACTTTTTTTTTTTTTTTTTTTGATGACAACATCTGAGCATCGAATGAGACCGATCCTATGCCCCAAAAGTGTTCCCTCCCAGAGATATGCGCGTTTTATGAAATTGAAGATACACCAAAGATACACGTATTTAAATATTTAAAATGGCTCTCTTGAACAAAACCGGTTTTTACCCTTAGGTCCCTTTCTATTTATAAATTTTCAGTTGAAAGTTTTCTTTCGATATCGTGAAACTGGCCATAAGTCTCTAAATACACAAAAGCTTGAAATTAAACTTAAACACCAGAAATTTTAAATTCTCTTCTGGCTTAATACAAATTAATATGAGGAACATTTTTCTGTAATATTTTAAGCTTCTAATAGTTGGAAGAATATATTTACAATTTTAAGTTTCAAATAACCGATTACTCGAGTATTAGTGATTGCTTTTAATATTGAGCTTGGTATTTACATTGCGTATTAAATTTAATATAAAAAAAGCATTAATAAATTTTCTGTTAGTTTTTAACAATCATGATGCGAGTAAAAATTCATCAGGCGTAGACAAGAGTTAAAAAAAAATAAAAAAAATATATCTTAATATATTAGAAATCTCTGTTTGGTTATTTAAGAAAGCGCTAATGTAACAGATAACTGTTGAAAACCTGTTAATTTTACTCGATTAATTTGATTTTTGTCTCGAAAAATTTTGCAACAAATCTCTTGAATTTGTCAAAAAGCCGATTAATATTTACATATGTATGTACATATGTATGTATGTATAAATGTACTTTTGTACTTAAACACAAATGTATGTATGTATGTTATGTGCCCATAATAAAAACTAAAATAAATTTACATGCAAAAGCAACAGTTGTACGACTGGCAGAATAAAAAAAAAAAAAAAAAATAACAGACGAACGATTCAACCATACCGTAGTAGTATTTGATTTTTTGTTTTCAAAACTATTTTCGCATTTGACGGTCACTAAGTTTCTCTATTTCAGTTTGTAAGACAAACCGACATTTTTACTGTCATTATATTATTATTAAAAGAAAGAAAAAAAACAACAAATAATACAAAAACATTAAATTCACTTCACTATAATTTACTTTTTTTTAACTTGTGGTAGTTATTTATTTTTTTTTAATTGCATACGAGCGAGTACCCATCATTCAGCATTTAAGTAAATATTTTTAGTCAAACTGCACATAAGTATTAAAAAAACATCGCATCTATCCGTCATTCATTTGTTTTCATATCACCACAACAATTTTGAATTTGTAATTGGAATTTTTAATTTCTTTAAGCGTACATACAGTATCATAAATATATGTACATACATTGATACATATATATTCCTACATAATAATATTATTATTGCCAAACACACATACTTCAATATTGAATAAATTATTGCATGAACTTTTTTTTCCATTTCGTTTTTATTTGTAGGAAAATATTTCCTAGCTGTTTTATTTTTAATTTTGGAATTTGTTATGATTGCTCTTTTATAAGTTAATTTTATATTTGTTGCTGCTTTTTTTATTTTGCTTAAAAATAAATATTTATGAACATGAAAAGGCTCTACAATTAAAATAATACAAAACACTCAGAGATACATATTTGCCACAAACTGTTCGGGAGGAATTATGTATTTTTTTACACAACACAAATAAACTTGTTTTATTTAGTTTTTTTTTTCTTTAACGTGTTGCTTTGCTCATATTAAAGTTAATCTTTTAATGGAAATAAAATATATAAAAGAATTTTAGTTCCATATTCACTCTGAGAGTAAGAAATATAAAAAAAGTACCCGATTACTCTTTAACAATAATAATAATAATAATAATCTTCTAGTATTAGTTTAATTTAATTTTACAAAAACATGTTACAGCATGTTACAAATGTAAATTTTATAAATAATTTTATTTAGTAATTTCATGTTGATAATTTTATTTGATCATTTAAAAAGTACAATTTACTTTTTCGCTTTTTTGTTAAAAAAAAATCTTTTGCCTTTATAATTTTATTATTAAATAATAATATATATATTTTATTTTAACTTTAATTATACAAAAACATGTTATACACAACATGTTACAAATTAATATTTTATAATTTTATTTGATGATTTGATCATTCAATAACAAAAATTAAAAATTTTAAAAAACCCCACTTTTTTCAGAAAAGATGTTATATCTTCTAAACGGCTGGACCGATTTTCTTCAAACATAGCTAAGAACCCTCTCGATCAAGTCATCTTTCAAACAGAAAACAGAAAATAAATGAAAATCGGTCCAGCCATTTGGCCTGTACGTCAGGGATGCGAAATCAGATTTACAAATTGTACTAATTTTCAAGAAAAATTGTACTTTTTTCAGTACAATTGTACCAAATTCTTTATTTTTTTATACTTTTTTTAATTAATTAAAAATTTACGCATATGTACATATGTATATGTATTATAGCATTGCACAGATACATCTGTTTGCACTAGTTTTGCGTGTTTTTGGTTCTGGTATGAACAAATATGTTATTTTGCGTTTTCTGTTACTAGTTGTAAATGTTGATTTTTTAAGCAATGGTTAAATGGTTGGGCAATGAGCAAATGAAAACAACACATTTATTTTTTTTTTGTTTTTCTAAAATAAATAAGATACATAAAACTGCTTTTACCATAAGTTCCTTATGATGTGTTGAGAAAAAATATAAGTACATGGCTGACGATGAATGAATGAAAGCAAAATTTCACATACATATGTAAGTAAATGATACATGTACATGAAACACATGCATGTGTAATTACTCTCAGAGCAAACTTGTCGCTCTCTCTCTCTCTCTCTATACTTGGCTGCGCCACAAATTAACATAACGAACGCCCGCACATTCATCTGCACATCATGTATTTGTTTCAGCCGTGATTTTTTTCATATATATGTATTTTTGAGCAAAAACAGATCAAACAGTTGCTCAGCAGCAATACAATAAGCAATTGTTATTTGTTTTCAATTGTATTGTAATTTGGAAAAGCACGCACACACAATAACTCTTATACTAGTTCTGTCGCTCACATTACAATTATATGGTACATACCATGTTATATTTGTTTTGGCTATACAAACGAGTATACAAATGCAACCCTTTAATATGTATGTGTAAAAATTTAACAATTAACAAAAAAGCACTTTTTAGTTCAATTATTATAATATAATTAATTAATACTATGTCAAAGGGTACAAAAACGACTATTAGTTCCTGAGATCTGAACATGAAAGTAACATTTAGGATATACTTTTCCATCCTTTGTTTTGATTCAACTGGATACTGTCGATCGAAATAATCTTGCCTTTTGTCGTCTTGGTACTAAAATTCACTTTCAAGATTTGCAAATGAATTTGGAATATAGAACATTACTCTAGCAATTCTAGAAATATCGGAAAACATCGGTTCATTTACTTAATTTTTCATTTCTAATACCTTTGAGCAAAAGATATATACATAATATATTGTCCTTTCTTAAGAACTTAATAACTTCTACATCAAACAGCGCTCGAAACTGGTTATTAATAGATTCAATATTTTTTAATGCATATGTATAATATATGTAATACAAAAAAATTCAATAGTGCTAAATTCGTCATTGGGGTGCTACGGTACTTTTGGCATTCAAATAGTGCTAAAAATGGTACAATTGTACCAACTTTTCCATCCCTGCTGTACGTGGGCACGGACAGACACACAGATACACAGACACACACTACAAACTTATAACACCCCTTTTTTTAGTCGGGGGTTAAAAAGTACAATTTACTTTTTTTCTTTATTTTATTAAAAAAATGTTTTTTTTTTGCCTTTCTAATTTTACTATTAAATAATAATAATTTTTTTTTGTTCTAATTTCAGTTCAAAATTAATTTTGTTTTGCAAATTTTGTGTTTGAATCTGGATATTTCCCCAGCAGCTTCAAAATGTCTTGGCTCTTGCTTTGTAATCGCATTATTCAACAGGAACTGAAATTGAATTATAATTTGCAATCACTGAAATAATGTCACAAAATGCCAACGATAGTCTGGTAAGTTAAAAAAATTTTCTTTTTTATACCTAAATAATTTTTAATTTATTTATTTTGTATGATTAAAGAAAATTCGTTAAGTTGGCTTTTAGTTTAATACTTTAATTAACACCATTTTATGGCGAACGTCATAACTCAAAAAAAAATTTATTTTTGAAAACTTCAGTCGTTTTCTTGCAAACTGTTTTTTTTTACTTATGACGTTGTTTGAGTAAATGAGCGATATACCTTAAAACACAAAGTAATAACTTTTGGTATTCTCGTTAATTAAAAAATAATAATTATAGATATCTATAAATTTTATAGCGACTTTTTTTTGAAGAGAAAAAAAATGAAACGAAGCTAAAAGTAGCTAATAAATAATACATACAAACAGACATTTAAAATATATTTCGTTATAAAATTAGGGTAATAAAAATAAAAATTTATTTTCTCTCAAAAAGATGTTAAAACGTGAGAATTTTGTTTGTCCGAGCTAAAGGTTTTTTTAGGAAAAATTTTGATAGCTATACGTATCGTATTCAATCTAAATTAACATTTTTGTTTTTATGTTGTTTTATATAATTCCTTTTATTGTAATAAATACCTTCATTTCTTAATTATAACAAAGAAATTATTCAAATATGTATGTACATAATATTATGTTTGGAATTTGGAACGATTTTTCGTCATCTCACGTCAAATTTGTTTGGGTTTCGGCTATGCACCATCTTATGACAAACACTTCTGTTGTAAATTAATGTGTAATGATTATTAAGTTAATATGTACATACATTGTATGTATGGGTATGTACATTTACATTAGGGTGGTTCGAATTGCAATAATGCAAAAAATTGTATAAAATAAAATTTTCGTAAACTATTTTAAACTTCCAATAACTCCTATCCGTATGAGTAGTTTGTCCCTTTTCCAAGAAGAAGAAAGTACCCTTAAAAACCGTGATACACTATCCTTCGCAATTGTGCAATTTTTGAGAAAATATAAACCTGGTATGATGGAGGCTTTCAAAAGACGATCGTGTAGCATACGGGTCAAAATTTTCTACGAAAATATTTGCCACTGGCTTAATACAAATTCGTATGAGGAACATTTTAAGCTTCTAGCTGTTCTCTGTATGGGATTTTCTTGGTCCCTTGTGGTGCAAAAAATATTAATTTTTCGTTTAAAAAAGGATAAACGTGAACATTAAAATATACTACAAAAAAAATTTCACCATTCTACTATAAATGTACTCATATACTATGCAATATTATTGAGTACTTAGGTTAAGTTAATTGAAAGAGGGTCAGTACTAATTGACCCAATCCGTTTCGGACTACACCTATACTATTATATCATATTGTGCGGTCTTAATAAGAAATATTGGGGACATACCCAATACAACAATGAAAGCCTATTAAATTTAATCAGATTAGGAACCAAGTCTCCTCAATATACTTTCTCAGGGTTTTCCAGTTTGCATCCCTAAGATGTTCCATATCTGGTATATTTTTCAAATGGAAGATTGGTGTTCTAATTTGATTGAATGCTGGACAGTGACGCAAGTAGTGTTCCAGAGTTTCATAATCGTCCTCTTGGCAAGATCTACAACAGGTCGTATTGAGTACCTTAATGCTATTATAATTGTTGTTTTGCTTCACACTATTCAATAAATAGCACAATATTACTAAAATATATTGCGCAATTTTTCTTACATTATCTGTAAAATTAAACAAAAGCTACTGCACTTAAGAAATTTTAAAATTGATTTTTCGTGATGTATGTATACTACATACATACATAAAAAACTCCTAACAAATTCACAAATTTTTAATTAAATATTTAAAAAAAATAATAGAAAAATAATATGCAATGATGACCACATGGAAATAATGATTGTACAATGTTGTCAACACATAACAAAATATTTCTTGTTGTGCGCAGTATAAATCAAAAGACTTGATTTTATCCAATATATTAGCCCAATTCACAATCTTGTGCAAATGGTCTTGCATCGTTGCATGTGCAAAATTGTGTAGTATATTTTACTCACCACTTAACAATTCTCAGTGGTGAGTATCAATATACTATGCCATTTTGCACATGCAACGATGCAAGAACATTTGCACAAGATTGTGAATTGGGCTATTGTGTCATATACCAATAATATATACAATATCAATTATTGCACAATAATATTGCAAAGGTGTGGGTCCCTTAAGTCTCAGAATAGACCAAAGTTCGAAATTCAACAAAGCATGCATAAAAGCTGGTTGTGTGGAACGAAATTAACTCACGCACGCTATTTAAAACTTGATTTCATGATAGAGTTGAATTTCGAGATTTGGTGTATTTAAAGAATTTTGTGTAACATTTTAGCCAGTTACAGTCAGTTAGAGTCAGAGTCGAAATACGACAACCTTGATAAGGTGGAATATATGTAGTTTTTATTATTATTTTTTTATAAATTTTGTAACTTTTGTTGTTGATTTATTTACCACTTCAAGACTTTGCGCAGAAAATTTTACGAAGATTTCATACTTGCTACACGATTTTAGGTGGAAAAACTGACCCTCCCTAATGTAAATACATATGTATGTAAATATGTACTTTCATGTGAACTCCTAATTACAGTAAATGACTGAAAAATAATCGTATTGCATTGTTTTTGTCATTTAAGAAGTTTTAATACATAGATTAAATTGTTTTTAAAAAGCGTGGTAGATTGTCAAAACAAACATTGAACACACATAATTATGAATGTATGTATATATATGTATGTATATTTGTATAAAAATAAATTCGTGCAATGTTGCCGATTTCAAATTTCAAAATTCATCACGATTATGATTTTTTTATTTACCCATTTGTTTCTTTGCATTTTTTTTGTAATAGAATGTAAACAACTTTTATTGCAACAAAAACAGCAATAATAAATCCCAAGTAAGAGAAATGGGAGAGTTGTTATAAATATTAAAAAAAATAGTGCTTCCATCTTAGGATTTTTATCATTCTTAATATGCTATGACTAACCCCTTGTTTTTGTTGTCATGTATGTAATTCAAAATAAATAAATAAAATATAAATAAGAGTCTGTAATTCTGCTAGAACAAACTACTTTTTCTACGAATTTAAAATTCTATGCAACTTGGTAACTAACTAATGGAATAAGATGTAGGAAAAATTTTTACTTTTGAAGTTTACGTTTTATAAAAAGTAAACCTGATAGTGAAAACCCAATTTTAAAGAGAAAACATACATACATATCCATACAAATATACATTTAATAGAGAAAAACCAACCCCAAAAAGTAGCGTCAGACGGAAGTTAATATATTTTGGGCAGATGCCAAAGTTCGGCCAAATTTTTTAAATTTGGTTGAGGAAATGCAGTGTTGCCAGAAAATGATGATTAGAGAATGCTAAATCGGTCAAAAAATTCTGCTAAAATGTTCTACAGAACAAAAGTATAATGCCAGATTTAAATGAAGAAAATTATTCAAATAGCTTTGAATTTCATGTTTATACAAACTTATTAGTATTTACAGGTATTTTTATAGCACATACAAACATAAAATAGTTAATAATTGGTAATTTTTGGATAGGTTACAATTACGTTTAAAATTTTTTTAACGCACTAATAATCTCAAAATATTATTTTACTTATTCATTAAAATATTTTTTTTATTAAAAATACATTGAAATTGATTATAGAGGGGTTCTCTGGATCCTATGCGCATTTAACTGTTGCTAGTGCATATCATCAGGGAACCTTTACCCTGCAATGAATATACATTAGGGCGGGTCGATTTAAAAATCGCACAAATTACAAGGAAAATCGTATTCTAGGGATCAAAATAAGAAACTTTGCCGAAGGAACCATACCTCTAAAATATATTTTGATGTCCCGATGATTTAAAAAAATCACAAATGTTTGTATGGGTGGTTCCAGGGGTATGCCACTGCCATAGGTGGGTCGGCCCTCCAAAATTAGTGTGGGTCGGTCATACATTTTGACTCGATTGAGGAACTCTAAATGGGTCAAAGTGAGATTTTTCAAAATTTGACCCTTCAAGAAAATTTGACCCTTCGTATCAAAAGTCGGGACATCAAAATACATTTTAGAAGTATGGTTCCTTCGGCAAAGTTTCTTATTTTGATCCGTAGAATACGATTTTCCTTGAAATTTGAGCGATTTTTTTGCCTCCATATAAATCGACCCGCTCTAATATACATTTATGAGAAAAATCTTATATAAAGTAGAATATTTTCAACAAATTAAAATTTTTTATTGTGAACAAATTCTGCCAGAAAGCATTTAGCAGAATTTTTTTAAATTTTTTTAATGCTTTTTACCTAATGAAAATGCCAGATCTGGCATTGAGTTCGTTCATAACATGAATCAATATTGCTATTTTTGAGTTCAATTAATTTTTTAAACAGAAGATTAATTTTAAATAAAAAGTACAATAAATTATCATTTAACTTCGGCAAAATTAATACTCGTATCTAACACTAATTATTGGCTAATACCGAAACCGATTAATCGGTCGGACATTAACAAAAAAAAGTAGTCTCTCCTAACACCACACCATCAGCGTGACCGTTTGAGCGACTAAAGTGGCAATTTGCCACTTTTTCGACTGCGTTTCCCCTTTTTCAACTGCATTGCCACTTTTTGACCCCCTTTATTTAGGGTGAGTTATATGGAAATACATTAAAAATAAAAAGTTTAGTGCAGTTTTCTCGCTTTTTTTAAATTTTGCCCCCTTTTTTTTTTGATAAATCCCCTCTATTTAGTGCCACTTTTTGAAAAATGTCATCGGTCACCCTGCACACCATGGCTGGAAAATTAAATTTTTGCGTCGGACATAAAAAAGAGAAGTAAGTCTCTCTTAAAGCGGTTTCAGACTATAATATAGAGACACGTGTGAGTGTTTTCTGACTCACGACACGAACGCTCACGCAGAAAAATATTTTACTCACGCACTTTCACGCACGAATGATTTTGAAAAATTTCACGATCACGCACGCTCACGAATAAAATATTTTTAATCACGCACGAGTGGTTTACAACTTATTACGATCACGCACGCTCACGAAAAAGTATATATATGTATTATATAATTTTCATGTTTTTTGGGTTGAAAAATAGGTGCTTACATATATATATATATATATATATATATATATATATATATATATATATATATATATATATATATGTATATGTGACGCGCAAAATAGAAAGGGACCTAAGGGTAAAAACCTGTTTTGTTCAGGAGAGCTATTTTAAAGATTTAAATACGTGTATCTTTGGTGTACCATCACTGAATAAAACGCGCATATCTCTGGGAGGGAACACTTTTGGGGCATGGGATCAGTCTCATTCGATGCTCAGATGCTGTCCACATCAAAAAAAAAGGGAAAATTGATTTTGTTACCCTTATGTCCCTTTCTCTATGCGCTGTCACATATACATACATATCTATGTATATATGTATGCTCGTGTTTTTGTAAAATTTACAATGTAAATTAAAATAAAGCAAAGTTAATTTAATATCTATATTTATGATTTGAACAGGCTAAGGTTCGTATCGCTTTTTAAGCCAAATTAAATGTGATAATTATTAATGAACAAATAACACCAAAGTTAGTTGTAAATATTCTGACAAGTCCATAAAGCAGAAATCTTTCGTATATAAAGCAGAAATCTACATCAACTGACACCACACACAGTGGACCAAACACAAAAGAACGCTGATGATGAAGGTTTAGTGGCCTTCGAAAACGGCTAGCTGTTCCGTTCAACTATCTGTTGTCAGAATATTTGCAACTAACTTTGGTGTTATTCGTTCATTAATAATTATCACAATTAAATTAACTTAATTTAATATAGTTTTAAATATTCGTAGTCGCGGATATCATTTTAAATATTCCAATTCGAATTCTCGTATATCAAAAATTGACATTCCGCACATGTATGTATGTATAAATACATAATATAAATGTGAAGGTAAGACGTATGATCAATTAAATAAATGAGAAAAGCATATTAAATGAGAAAACATACAAGTTACTAAAAAATTTTCTGTTATGTAAGATTTTCAAAGACTCCCCCACCCCCACCATAACAAATCATATCAAAACTCGAACCCCACCCCTCCCCCCTCAAGCGTTACGTAATATATGGACGATACCTAAAGAAAAAACATTTTCTGCGGTACAATTCCACAGTAGTATTGTTGACAAAGGCACTGTTAAATCAGTAGTGTTTCTCAATTGATACTTCCTAAAGGGTATCTAAGAAACATACATACATACTTACAAAGGTGTACATATGTACCCATCAAACAAAATGCTCCGAATTCGTAACGATTGGTCGACAAAATCTTCCGATTTCGGCACGAAATATTAACGAAATCGTAACAATTTTTGTATGAAATGGTTGACACGACTTCGTAACGACATGTCGGTACGAATTCGTTACGATAAGTCGGTACGAATTCGTAACATGTAGGTACGATTTCTTTTTGCTTTTATAGCAGAGTACCGCTTCACCGTTATGTTTCTACTATTGTCGAAATAATTTGCACATACTCACGTTTTTTAATATTGGTTACAATCCTTTTTTTTTATCAACATATACATATTCATTTAAAAAAAAAATTTCACAGACTTTTACTTATGTACTCAAAAATCAAAGTATTAATGTTTAAAAAAATTGTTCACAGAAACTACCGAAATGTCTCAACGAATTCGGTACGACAAGTCTGACTTCAGAAAAAGTCGAAACATTTTGTTTGGGGATATTCATTGTGTTTGTAAGCTCATACTACCATACATATTACTATACATATATAGGGTGTTTTTTTAAGAGGTATAGAACTTTGAATTGAAATAAAACACAAGAAAATCGTTTTAATGTCCATCAATTTGGCTGTATTGGAAGGATAATTTTATGCCATTAATGTTTAAATATGATTTTGGGCATGTGGCTGCCGCGGCTGGCTCGAATAAAGCCAATTTTACAGGTCCAATTTTCAACCACTTTTTCGAGCATATGGGGCCGTATGTTGGCAATAACGCCACGAATGTTGGCTTCCAAGTCCCCTAACGTTTCTGGTTTGTTGGCGTAGACGAGCGACTTCACATATCCCCAAAGAAAATAATCCAATGGTGTCAAATCACACGATCTTGGTGGCCAATTGACAGGTCCATTCCGCGAAATTATGCGCTCATCGAATGTTTCCTTCAATAAATTGATTGTGACGTGCGCTGTGTGGCATGTAGCGCCGTCTTGTTGGAACCACAACTCATCCACATTCATGCCATCCAATTCGGGAACAAAATAGTCGGTCAGTCGGCTCCAATTGCTGTGCACGGTGGCGAATCGATTCATTCGGGTCCTCTTCAACACTTTGCTCTACAGCGGCAATTGTTTCTTCGGTGCGCACTGTTCGACGTCTCTGCGGATGCGTATTATCACATAGAGTAAACGTAGTGCGAAAACGATCCATGATTAACCGAATTAATTGCTCTGATGGACGATTATGTCGACCATAAAATGGACGGAGCTTGCGGTAAACTTCGCGAACTGAACCATTATTTTCGAAATAAATTTGCACGATTTGCAAGCGTTGTTCTTTTGTCAACCTGTTCATAATGAAATGGCAAACCAAACTAAATATTAATCACTTGACAGCTGACAAAATGGCCGCCAGTTAAAAAAGTGATACCAACTTAAAGTTCTATACCTCAATAAAAAACACCCTTTACCTATGCATTTATTATTATAAAATAATTTAATTCAAATGATTAAATACAGTTACATATGTGCCTATTCAGGAATGTTATCTCGTGAGAGCGTGAGAATTCGTGCGTGAGTATTAAAAAAAGCTCACGCACGATCACGCAAGAGTAAATTTTTTTTAGTCACGCTCACGCACTCACGCGTGATTAGTTATAATATTTGATCACGAATCACGTGAATCACGCGTGACTCACGCGTGACACGATAAAATCACGACATTTGCACATCTCTACTATAATACAAGTATTAATACTTTTGTGGAAAATGCAACTCTGACATGTTGAGTTGTTATTGTTTTTTGAAATTTTTAAACAGAAATTAGATCAGGGAAACATTTTCGTCAAAAGTATTAATAATTACTTGTATTATAGTCTGAAACCGCCTTTAACAGCACACCATGGATGGAAAATAACTTTTTTTTTGTCATCAATACAAAAAAGCTAAATAATACTTCTACGATTTTAAGAGTACTAAAATTCATTTAAATTCTTTTAGTAAATATGTTAGAGCGCCCATCATACGAGTGAACAGTCTGCCTGTCCATGATCCGAACTGCAAAACCCAAATTAAAGCATTGAGAGTCGCTTTTAGCAGCAGAATACGCATTATTCAAGTATATAAAGTAAAAACATATCCTGCGCTCAACAGTCTAATTGATGCTTGGCTGTAAAGAGCGTGAGTTCGAGTCAGACCAAAATCTCTTAATCTTCCTTATATTTTCGTTAAATTAATCATTTTTAATTACACATAATATATTTTTAAAGTTTGGTAAATAAATAAATATTTTTTTTTTTTGCTAATGTTCATATATTGGCAATATTATTGTCCAATAATTGGACAATAAAATTAACTGTTTGTGTATTGTATTAGTAAGTGGCACAATATATTCGATAAAATCAATTTTTATTGATTTATATTGCTCAAAAATATTGTACAATTTACTGAATAGTGTGAAAAAAAACGATAATAATAATAGAAATAAAGTACTCAATAATATAGTGCAGTCAATGGGGTAGCAATTGAGAATATCAAATATGTATCAATTTTCCCATCCCTGCAAAACATTTCAACACACACACACACCCGTTAGCAAGAATCTAATTAGAATAAATAAAGCACAGTGATGCTAACTTCTACTTTATAAACTTTCTGCCACTGATGTAATTTTTGTTTTTAAAATTATAAGAACAGACTAATGCTAGGAACACAATTGGGACGAACGACGAATTTTTCGGTGCGAACTTTCGTAATAATAAGTAAAACAGATTTGTTCATATGAAAATGAACACAACACCGCCGTAGAACGAAATTCGTCGTGCGTGACGAACTCTGAGATAGATTTATTTCTATTTTGTACGCCGACGAACGACGAAAAAACAATTTTCTCTCTCACTCTCTTTACATACACAATAACCAGTGTGACCAGATTTTAAAATAAAATTAAGCTAAATCACACATGTCTTTAATACATTTTTAGAGAATACGCAATTTGGATTGAAAAAGGCTAAAAAAGCTAAATCAGTTTTTAAAAAAGCTAAAAAATAAGTTAAGAGCTAAATAAAAATTTTAAAGATAAATCCAGAAGAAATGGGCTAAATTTACCCCAAAATTAGCTTATATGGTCACACTGACAATAACCAACTTTATCAATTATAAGAGCTGAATTCGCTGAGTAAATTTCGTCGTTATTGTGCTTCACACGACGAATTTACGCAATGAATTCTTATCGACGAATTCGTCGATGTGGACGAAATTCGTCGTTCGTCCCAATTGTGTTCCTAGCATAAGGCTGAGTTTACATCTGGCATTTCTTGTGTGCCAAATGCCAAAAAAAAAGCGTAACCACTAATTACTAATGAAAAACTGTTTGATATAGACATGTATTTATTGATTTAAACTGTTTCCAATCTTGTTAGATTCTATAAAATTTGTCTATTAGTTATGTATGAAACTGTTTAACTTAATAAATACATGTCTGAATCAAACTGTTTTTCATTAGTAATTAGTGGTTACGCTTTTTTCCGCTTGTGTGGCACAAGGCACACAGATGTAAATCCGGCCTAACAGAAACCTAACTAAATACAGGGTTATCCATTTAGTGGTTTCTTTCGTTTCGAATTACAGAATAGACCCCCCAGGGCGCTTGTTGACTGAGGTTGGATTTTTTCATTCGTACGGAAACGGAAATTTGGGTACAGTTAGCAGCACTGGCAAACTAAAAATGTGCGCAAACATTGAATTAAACTCAATTTAAATGAGAATATTTAACAGTATCAAGCGAGGGTTTATTGTTCTTAAATACAAAATTGAGAGGGCATAATCATATTGGATTTTGTGGGGGAACTTTTTATAACATCAACGTTGTTAGTTAGCAGTTTGTTGGCAGTGGTGAGCGTGTAATATACTCGCACGTTTTATTTCGTTACAAAAAGTGCCATAATTTTTTGTTTTAATATTGCAGTGGAGAAAAGCTAAAAAAATGCTGAAATTATTAAAATAAAGAAAATTTACAAAAAAAAAATAGGAAATAAATAGTTTTTAATAATTAAGAATTATGCATAATTAATTTTAAATAAATATAAGAATATATTAAAATATAAAAAAATTATAGATACCTACATAAAAACTTGTATAGAGAATAAAAAAAATTAAATTTGCCTTAGTGGAATAAAGTGCAGTTGGTTTATGCCTAGTTTTTGAAATTTAAATCCAATTTTAAATATACATATAATAATACTCATAGCTTAAAAAGAGGATATAAAATAACACCATCAGAAAAAGTGCAACGAACTCATAGAAGGAAGAAAAAAAAACGTCGTCTAATATTACAAAACAGTGACGAATACAATATTGAAATTACACTTACATACACACACACGCATTCCTATTTGATAATAGTGACTGGGCCTCCTTTGTTGATTTGTGGCTCGCCTTTTTGTATGCAACAGCAGACAAGCAACCACTCCTTTAAGCAGAACGAGAAGAACTATCAGTATAATTGGACAAGAGGGTTTTTGCATGCCACATATGTACATGTACATATTTCCACGAGCAGGATATTACGAGTTTATTTTTCCTATCAACAATAAAGTGCAGTTAAATAAAGACAAACAAAGGACATTTTACAGTACATAAATAACCACGCAAATATAATTTATGTACATATATACTTATATCGATCAATAAATTGCTGGAAATCTTACACTCATAAAAATTCACAGCGTGAAGACACGGCAAATGATTACGCTACTTTGCCATTTTCGTTATCATCTCCACCTTTGACATCCTTGAAGTTTAAACTATATACATTTTGTAAATTAGGCCTTTGAAATCAAATAAAAAAGTGATTTAGAAATTTAAATTTATCAACTATTAAATCAGCATCATCTAAGACATCATCAGCAATATTATCTCCAACTGTCACCGCCACCACTACAAATAAAAAAAGATCTCAAATGGTAATAAAAAAATTAAAAAAAAATACAAAAACTAAATTACGTCTATTTAAATAATTCTTAAAAAATGTGTATACCTATATTTTTGTTGTTTTTTTTTCAAATATTTTTTTTAAATAACTACAATAACAATAATCGTATTTAATAATAATGTTCAATTTATACAACAAAGTAAGTTGCGTGTCTTTTACTTATGTGTGTACATATTTATGTATATTTTCTTAAAAAACTACATGAGGGCTGCCGAATTCTTTATTTTTTTTTCTTTCCGCCAGTCTCTCCTTATCAATTTGTACAAAAACAGCAAATTTTTTGCAAGAAAGTGCTGCCATTTTCCTGCTTGAAATGCAACAGTACCTATACATAAATAAATTATTTATTCGTATTAAAATATATCTTTACTAATATTGTAAAGGTGAAGTTTCTATGTTTATATGTTTGTAAGAACTCCCGGTCCCAGTTTTTTTTTTCAACAAAATGAAGACTGGAACCTCCTAACGGGCATAAGCTATATAAAGTTCCACTAAAATGCTTAGTGTAGGGCCCAGAGTCGCTAAACCTCCCATACTCAGACAATATTAACTATCGTTTTAGAAGAAATAGTTTCCGTACTTAAAAGAAAAACAATGGCATTTTAACGTGAGTAAGCTGCTCATGCTCCATTCCGCTTTGATTCTATCAGTCTGTTAGACCGTCCCCTGACCGAATGCGAAAGTGACTTTTGCTTTATCAGCTAAAATAGCTGAACCAATTTTGATGAAATTGGAAATATATAGGCTTTTTAATTTTTTTTTTAAACTAGGACTAATAGGGGAACTTAGAGAGAATTACTACATCTGTGAAAATATCTAACCAATTTTGATGAAATTTTAATCATAGATAATAGGTCAGTGTAAATTAACACACAGTGTTTATATTTTTTTTTGCCAAATGGCTTTTGTATTGCAATATGTATGAAATAAATAAATACTCGTAAATAAAATAAATCTATTAAAAAGGGCGGGCAACACCGCGGGCACGGCTAGTACGATATAAAACGCAATAATTGTCTAAACAAGGTCACCGAAGTGATTTTTACATGGATACAAAAGCAAAATTTTAGAAATTTAAACTCTTTTTTTATAGTTTTTAAAATTTTTACGAAAAACAAAATCAAAATTTTGAAAATTTATATTAAATTAAATATACCCACATTTTTTACAGCCTCAGGGCCTGTCCCACGTTATCGACAACGTTCGACTTGTCGCACACTTACATTTAAAACAAAAACAAATATTAAAATTTTGTTGTTTTCAATGTAACTGTGCGGCAAGTCGAACGTTGTCGACATCGTGGAACAAGCCCTTAATCACAAAATAAAAAAAACTCTCCAGAAAATTTACACGAATGTACAATTTTAATGTTCCGTTATGAATCTAAAATGTTACCAGACTATTGGCAACTTTGTGCCGTTTCCTAAAATAAAAGAGAGGTGTGTTGCTTGCTTTGTTTAAAAGTAACTCCCCCAACAAATAATGTGTATGAATACATGCTTGCACGGATTCGTACTTGTATACATCCATCCATATTATATTCAAACAACATTTAGTTCACATGTGAATCATTTGTTTAATTTTTTTTCTGCTTTTGCTTACAATTTAAATATACATACATACACACACACATAAATACATGCATACATATAGTTGTATGTATGTACATACATATGTTTGTATAATTGTTGTATGAAAATATCCACATTCATAATAAACAAACAAATCTAAAAAAGAACGTTTATATAGCATCGACGTAATTTTTAATTTATTTTATTTTTGTCAGTCCGTATTATTTTGCATTCATTCACTCATGCCCACGACACAACGCCACAACAGCGAAAACACACAAACATTTGTTTACAAATTTATTGTGAATTTATTGATATATGTAATTGCTGTTGTTGTTGTTGCGATGTGATGCTCCATAAAAAAAATTCTCCATGATGCTGCAAATAAATATGTATGTAGTTGTGTTGCCGTTTTTTCCTTTTTGGATATCAGGGCTCCCATATCTGTGTATCTTATCCCCAATTCGTCAAACGTAAAATTACGCCAAATTTTGTTTTTCTGTTTCGAATTCAAGTATTAACTATATATGTATACCCACTTGACCTGAGATTCGATAAAAAAGAATGTTCACTAAAGCGAATTTCGAAACAAAATTCTTCGATATTTGTTCGCAAATCTAAAAAAAAAATCGAATGTTCGCTAAAGCTCCGAACTTCGCACTTCTCTCGATAGTTTTTCGAATGTGTGACGGTAGCTGCATGGAAGTGTTTTAGCCTGTTAGTCTAAAGATACCAAGTTCAATCCTAGTGGATGTGTGTTAGCCTGTTAAAATGGAGGTACCATGTTCAAAGCCTGCAGCGTAAGTTACGGAATTAAACAAATAAATAAAGTTAATAAAATAAGTAAGTTAAAATAAATAAATAAAAAAAAAATACTTTTTACTTTTTCTGCTGCATTTTTGCGGTATCGAAATTAATTCGATAATCTCTCACTTTTGATATTGCTAACGAAATCCGAGATCGAAGGTTTTTTGGGACAAAACTGAGCGACGGGTGAACATTTTTCGATTAATTTTTGAGTGTCACTCTCGATAGTTTTACACGATAAATGTTCGAGGTATATCCGAAATCGATATCATTAACGAAAGCCGTGGTCAACTGGGTAATGTATTATATATGTACATATGTATGGATATGTATTTCAATAGTATATATTTTGTTAATTTTGGAACTTTTTTATTTACTTTTTCTAAGGGCATATTCAATTTTATGAGGCATTCAAAATCTTAAAATATTGATTTAACTTTTAGTTCTTAAACATAAAAATTAAAAATTTTGTGTTGACGATTTAGATAAACAGAAACAAGTGTATGCATTGACTAAACATAATAAATATGCATACATCCGCTATGAAATAATTTGCCTTGTCCAGGGGCCGGATTCCTCAGCGATGAATCTTGAAGTGCTCATCAATTTCAGTGTTCACGTGTTGATTTGTGCGTCCGCAACGGTAATTATGGATTATTTTGACAATTACAGTGAACAGTAGTGTTAAAAATGTTCACTGGAAAAAGTGCGGTGATTTGGTGAACATTTCGGAACTCATCGTTGCGGAATCTGGCTCCAGGTAAAAATGTACCTAACGATAAAAAATAAATTTATATTTCTGTCAATTAGAAGCAGTCCTAGAACTCATTTGTGCCCATGATTTACAAAGCTGCAACAAAAAGTTAATGATCAGATTAACTAGATTTTTATATAAAAATTGGCCTAATATAAAAATGTTAGTTTTAAAGGGAGTAAAGATTTCTCTAAAATAAGAGATACTTTAAATTAATACTGAAAAAATTTGGCACAACATATTTGAAAAATAATATATACCAAAAAAATAATTAAACTTTCCACCCCTGGTTTATAATAAAACAATTTCAATGTAGGGAACCACTTTTTTTAATTTTGACGATTTTCAAACCTAATCGAGCTAAAACAAATCCTGTCACATCAGTCCAACGCGGAAATCTCGATCTTTTCTGTTGTCTTCAAAAAATAGATTTCATGTACAGACAGACGTACAGAACGACATCACCATAAGAATCCGGATTATACCTATATTCGAAAACTATAACAAAACCCCAATACTTATAGATAAACTCCCAATAAATTATTGAGAGTTACAAAGCTACAATCATAATGAGTTTGTGCAACGAAATACATATGTACATCTTGTTCTTAACCAACAAATAAACTTTTTTAAATTTGTATTCATTTTGACATGCGTTAAATAAAAAAACAATAAATTACAATAGGTAATCAGCAGGTCAAGTTTTTTGTGTCACGAATAATGGTTAAAAATGGCTGGCAAAAAATATATTTTATGGCAAGGTGGACTAAAAATGGTTTTTATGTCAATAATTGTAGATATGACAAAAATGGCATATTGCACAAAAATCTTATTTGTTTTATTAAAAATATTTAATTTTAATTTGTTTATTGTTGCAAATGTAATTAACTTTTTAATTAATATTACAAAATTTTCAATTTTATGAAAAACTTTATTTTCATCACAACTTGATACTGTTTTTTTAATCACAATGCAAAGCAATGGAGAATTTCATAAACTGTCTGGCAACGCTTCCCTAAATGCACATCACAAATAGCGGATGCGTTTGATAAAAAATGCTTAAATTTGTTCTTGGTTTTCTAGGATAATTTTAGAGAGGGGAACGAGAACACAGAAGTGTCCAATTTGTTAAGCTTTTTATCTGCTGTTTTGTACTCGTAGCTACTTGTTTATTCTAATTGTTATATTTCAGCATAATTATGATCAACATTAAATGTGTTTTACTTTTGTGCTGCGCTTCTTCTATCACTTCCTTTCTCTCTTTCACTAGAAATCTGTAAATAGACTTAAGTGCACTTAATTCTGTTTTACTTAACTTTCATGAGTGGAACTCGTATATTTTGTTAGTTTTATTTCTATGCTAATTTAACTAATAAAAGTCGTTTATAAACAATTTAAAGTTACATGATCAGTTTTTGGGTTAATTACATATTTCTAAAATAATTTAACTTATTACATTTCTGTCGTGATTGTGTCTAGTATGTCGGGAATTTAAAAGACTTGGACGAATTTTGTTGTGCCTATTACAAGTATGTAAGCACAATGCACAAACATATACATACCCATTTGCATACATATGCACATTTACTTTTTGTTTTGTAGAATTCTTTTCTTCTACTGTTTTCATTCTTTTTATTTGAATTGCTGGTATGTACTTGACGATGATGGTTATACACATAAAGTCATTTGTACTTTTATTTTTTTAATTGTTACAGCGTTATGATTCTGAGCACTTACATACATATGTATTTATGTATGTAAATATGTATAAATATTTTATGTAAATGTTACTTTTTTGTATTTATGTACATACATACATACACGTGATGGCTTGCATTATAATCGAACGCTTAAACTGTGCCTTGATTTCAATTTAGGTCAATGCATTTCAACTTTGTTTCTGTGTAACATGAAAATGACAGAGGAAGAAACACGACGAAAAATCCTATTTTATGTTAAAAATAACGTGTTTTGTTTTTCTATTTTTTCTATTTGTTCACACCAAAATTTATATGAGTTAGTAATTTTGAAACTCGTTGTTCAAGTCCATATTTTCAAAAATTACGACTAATACGACTTTTAGTGTGGCCTTTTAGAATTTAGTTCACTTTTGCAAAATGGCCCTTCGTTGTTGTAAGAACAAAAAAAGTATAAAAAAGATGTACATATGTATGTATGTATATTTTATGGAAAGTATCTTTTATAAAAAGTACCCTATGCGAAAATTACCTTTTATAAAAAGTACCCTATGTGAAAAATACCTTTTATAAGAAGTACTTTAATAAAAAGTATCTTCTATAATTTTACTTTTATAAAAACTACCTTTTATAAAAATACCTTTTGAAAAAAGTACCTTTCATAAAAATTACCTTTTGTAAAAAGTACCTTTCATAAAAAGTACCTTGTAGAAAAAGTACCTTTCATAAAAAGTACCTTTCATAAAAAGTACCTTTCATAAAAAGTACCTTTTATAAAAAGTACATCTTATAAAAAGTACCTTTTATAAAAAGTACCTTTTATAAAAAGTATCTTTATAAAAAGTACCTTTTATAAAAAGTACCTTTTATAAAAAGTACCTGTTATAAAAAGTACATTTGATAAAAAGTACCTTTTATAATTGAAGCTATCAGCGCAGAAGTGGTGTAACCCACATTCGTTTTTTGGTTTCTGTTCTGGTGATAAATACATTTATTTACATAACTAACTATGAAAAAAAAGGTAAGCTACCTATTGATATTATAAAGAAAATGGAGGTGAAAAATCGTTGTTGCATAGATCATACAGCCTGGCCCACGATATCGACAACGTTCGACTTGTCGCACACTTACATTCAAAACAAAAACAAATTTTAATATTTTGTTGTTGTTTCAATTAAATAATTAAAAAAATTGATGTGAGTTACACCACTTCTGCGCTGATATCTTCAATTGAATCTCTTATAAGTAACTTTTGTGAAAAGAACTTGTTATAAAAAGTACCTGTTATGAAAAGTACATTTGGTAAAAATACCTTTTATAAAAAACACATTTTGTAAAAAGTACAAAAGAGCCTTTTATATTTATGTATGCATACAAAAAAATGTTACATTTCGAAACAGTAAATTTCAATCAAATAATGATTGGAATTGAATACTATATGTTCTTTCAATATCATGCGTTGCTCATCTTTCCAATGTTGAAAAAAATATAAATTATGAGTTTCCTCTAATGCCAAATAAAGAAAATAAATTTATTATCGCTATTGCGATAAGCCGCGTCTATTGCTTTGTAGTAAAATAAACAAAGTAGAAAAAAACGGAATTCATTCATTTAAGAAAATCGTACTCAGAATTACACAATCTATTTAATACAATTTAATTTCACGCCTTTGGAAACAGTCAATTATTTAATGAGTCAGTTGAAACGTAAAACCGAAACAAAATTTATAAATACACAAACACATCTAGCCATACATACATATTTGATAGTATTGCAATTAAATTGTTTAGCTAAAGTTTAAAATACGTTGTAATATCAAGAAAATATTGATATCTTTGTATCATAAAAGAGCTCCAAATTTTGTTAGACAAACTACTGATCCATAATTGTGAGACAAAAGTTGGTTGGTGCCTTCTGGCAGCCAAACAAAGAAATACACCAGTTCAACAAATTTATTGAATTTCGGAAGAAAAATAGTCAAGGTCAAGGTTGAGTACACACAAAAAATTATGGTTTATTTACATCAATAAATTGTTTACAGAAATTTAAAGCCATAAACATAAAATTACAATTACATACATACTATAAGCAAAGCAATGTTAGTGGCCTAAAGTCAGAATATCTCATGTTAAAATTTTACATCATTAACATTAACATTCGTCCTTTTTAAAGATCATTTTTACCATTGAATAAGTAGAAAAAGATAAAAAAATTATAAACTATTTTTAAGCTAGTTTTTAAACGGTATGCAGGGAAAACGTTGATAAAACAATTTATGCAAAATTGTTTTTAATGTGATTTTTTAATAATAACAAAATAATAAATTTTGGGGTTAATTTTTCTATCCAAAAAGTGTGCTGTGGCACCGTAAAATTATCTAACCGAAAATTGTGCTCTGACATATACAACTTTTCTTTGAGAAAAGTGTGCTGTTACACAGTAAACTTTTCTATGCGAAAAGTGTGCTGTGACACAGTAAACTTTTCTATGCGAAAAGTGTGCTGTGACACGGTAAACTTTTCTATGAGAAAAGTGTGCTGTGACACAGTAAACTTTTGTATGCGAAAAGTGTGCTGTGACACAGTAAACTTTTGTATGCGAAAAGTGCGCTGTGACACAGTAAACTTTTCTATGCGAAAAGTGTGCTGTGATACAGTCAATTTTTCTATTCAAAAAGTGTTCTTTGGCACAGTAAACTTTTCTAGGCGAAAAATATGCTGTTACAAAGTCAACTCTTCTGTGCGAAAAGTGTGCTGTGACATAGTTACCGTATGGTTGGCAGCGCACTGTTAATAAAAAAATTAAATAATAGTCTGACAGCACTATCCTTATAGAAAATAAGGTTTACTACTGTTCTTATTGAAAAGATAGCTGATTGTTTGCAAGTAAAGTGTTATTATAGAAAATATAGCTGACTGTGTGGCAGCATACTGTTCTTATAGCAAAGATATCTTAGTATATTGTTCGTATAAGAAAGACCATTGAATATGGAACATGGCAATATTGTTATAGAAAAAATGTCAGACTATATGGCAGCACTCTGTTCTTATTGAAAACATGGCTGAATATCTGGTAGCTCAGTATTCCTATAGCACAGTGTTCGTAATAGGAAAGATAATTGGCAGTCCAAAAGTAGACTGTTCTAATGGAAAAGATAGCTAATTGTCTGGCAGCACACTGTCATTATATAATATATGGTTGAATGTGTGGCATCAGACTACTCAGAAAATATGGCTGAATTTTCTATAAAAAAAGTGTGCTGTGAAGCAGTTAAATTTAAATAATACTCAAAAATTGTGTTCTTTGTATCGCCTTTTTTATTTGATTTTGTTTTTGTTTTTTAATTTGTATTACTGAAATCAATATTTGGTAAATTTTTCGCCAATTACAATTAAAAATTATGTCTATTTTTCTAGATAAATTAAATTTTATTTCATTAAATAAGCAAGGAACTCAAATTATTATTAAAACGTTATTGTTATTGTTACTCATGTTTTTCTACAATTCATAAAACGCTCAACTGTTTCATTGTGAAATATTTTTGGTTTTAAAAATAATTACTGCCATGAATATGTACAATGTACATGTATTCAAATTCTACAATGAATCATAAGAATGTATGTATATATCTTGAAAAATAAATAAATGAATAAATTATTACAGAATTTCTCTAATAACTCGCATACCTGTTCAAATAACAAAAGCCAAAAAATTGCTGTTAAAGTATTAAAATCGCCGCAAAATCCCACATATCAAACAACTCAGGAATATAATGTCTATCAAACGGATCAGCAGCAGCAGAAACATCATCATCATCATGGACATTTCCAGCAGTATCAGCAACACGAACAGTTGCAACAACAATATCAACAAAAAGCTTTAATGCCACCCTTGGATCATGCCACCCATATCTTAGCCCATCAGCATCATTGCAAGCATCACCATAAACATCAGGGTCAAAATCACAGCCGTCATCAGCATCATCATCATCATGAACAACATCAAAATCAACAAAATCACAATCAGCGTCACCAGACCAACAGCCAACAGCAACAGCAACAGCAACAGAAGCAATTCCAACAACATTTGCAACAGCAACAACAGGATTTAGTTAAATCTTTACAAAATGAATTGCAGTACCAATATTTTGACAAAAGACCACCTACACCACAGAAAACCTCTTGCCACTCTTCACCGCGTACACCCAAACTTGGTCAGGGCAAAAAATCGTGCGCGGTCGAAAACAAAACACCCACCTCAACTTTAACGAAGCCCAAAAAATGGCGACGTCCCTTTAGTTCGTATCACTCCTGTGATGATCTAGATGCCTCGAATAACTCCGCCAATTTAAACAAGTCCCAGCAGCAACAGCAATCGAATGAGAAAATGGTATTGGCCAGCTTGAAATATTTGTGTGCCTGCACAGGAGCCACCCTAAGGAATTTATCCAAGAAAACCAAAGATTTACATAAGAATAATTGTTACACGTACAATAAGGTAAAGTTTTCGTATTAAGGGGAAATGTGCTGTCATGTGTTACGGTATGCTAATGTAGGAAATTTCAATAAAGTTCTTCTCTTTTTCTTTTTATTCAAAAGACACTTTAATTTATGTTGCCCTAAATCAAACAAGAACTGTTGAGGAAGTTGATCCATATGAAAAAAAATTTTAATTAAAAACTAAAACGTAAAGGCGCCTTATTTTAATGTTTGAACGAGTATGTTTGTAACAGAATGTGTGTGTGTGTGTTAAAATTTACTATTGCTTTCTGAGCTTTGTTAAATTTTTTCATTTACAATTTGCTTCTTTTTAGTTTTTATTATTTAGCTGCTAGCTGATTTAAAATAAAAATTAGAAAGGAATTTCAATGTAATGTACGAGTAAATATTTGGCAAAATTTAGAAAAATCAATGCAAAGTAAATAGTTATTTTACATTTCCCAGCCAACATAATAAATACGTATTCATTATACATACATACATACATATATGTATTAAATTTTTATTTTTTTATTTTATTTGTAAAATAGTTGAATGCATGAATTTGAACTTTTATATAGGTACATATTTAACATTTTCGAAGTACATTTTTTTTTTCTTTTATTTTTATAGTTTCATGAAATCAACGAATTTGTTCACTTTTGACAATGTTCGAATTTATAAACATTGTTAAAACCCCGTTCAGACTATTATACAAGTATTAATACTTTCATCACATTTTACGATACAGAAATCTAAATACATTCGTTGCGACTGTCAAAAAAATCTAACGTAAAATCACATACTGTGTTCAGACCATCACACTTCAAATCAAATGTGTAATACAAGTAGAAAACAAAACAGCTGTTCAATGAAAATGTCTGCGCTATTCACTTACTAGCGGCGACAAAACGGTTTCATGCAGGCGGGGACGTGCCGACACTTGAAAAAATTCAGCAGTTAAAAATATTCTATGTAAATAACAGAAAAAATTTAAGAAAATATATTACAAAAACGTTAAAAAATTACGTCAACGAAATACTTCCAAACGATTCACTTATTCAAAATTTTGAGCCGATATACATATGACAAAACATTACATCAATGACGACACGCTATCGGCGGCGAAACAGCCGACTTGGAAGTTTGGTTTGTGTGAAAATGCAACCCTGATCTAATGAAAAGTATTATCGTTTAGAAAATTTTCTAAAAACGAAAAAGTCTTATGGGATGTCAAAATTTGTATCGTATTATTTGCCACTTTGATGACATTTTGCGTTCAGACTATCACACTTGCACGTATTATTTGAATTTTTGACAAGTATAAATACAAAGTATAATAGTCTGAACGCGGCTTAAGCAAACATTTAAATTAATTAATTAAATTAATTTAAATAAATAATTTGTTGTTGTTATTGCATACAATTTTTTTATTACATATATAATTTTACCAGATTTAAATTTAAATAATATCCCTGAAGATGTTGAAAAATCCCCACGAAACATCGAATATGAATAAATGAAATAAAATTGTCTTCTATTTGCATTTAAATAAAACTTTATGATCTTAGAAGTTTGAATAGAAGTAATTCTATAAATAACCAAGTTATACTTTAAATGAAAAAGTCGATTAATTGTATAATAATTTTAATTTTTTAAATTTTTTTTATTAATTTATAATAATTTTTTTATTTTCTAATATCTAATATCTAATATCGATAAATTCTAAAGAGAACAATTTTCATTTCGAGATTTATTTTTTCAAGTAAAATAATATGTATGTTGAATACTGTCGAAACAAGCATTTTTTCCATTTCATGCGTTCGTAAAAAAATTTTTCATTTCGAAAATTTTCGAAGTTAAAAAAATTGTTATTGAATTATTTTGTAATCGATATCGTAAACTTTTAAAAAATTATTTTTATTTCGAGATCTACTGCAATAATATGTTGAATAAAGTCGAACAAAGCAATTTGTTTAATTTAAATTTTCGAAATTTCCGAATGCATGAAATATAAAAATTTTCGAACTTAAACAAATTTTACACTTAAACTATTTTGTAAAATCAAAAAATTCTAAAGGGAACGGTTTTTATTTCGAAAACTATTTTTATATTTCATGCGTTCGAAAGAAAATTTTTCAATTCGAAAATTTTCGAAATTAAAAAAATTTTGGAACTACATATTTTGTAACATCAAAAATTCTAAAGAGAACGATTTTTATTTCACGGTGATTTCAAAAGTAAACTACTAATAACTGACTTGTTAGTGGGTTTTTGTTGTATTTAAATTTACAAAAGCAATGATTTAGGTTTTTTTTTATTTCAATGTCGTTTGCAGAACAGGCCCGTAAAACATATTTTTATAAAACTACTTTTTCAAAGTACATGTGTACATACATATTTATGTATGTATGTACGTATATTTTTTTTATAATCTTAAACATTTAAATTAGTTTCTACTTTCCAATTCAACCAGGCGGATGATTATAAACTTAAAAACTCTTATTATTACTTCGATAAAATTTCATTTCGAAACCTGTTTATTAACCTTAAATTTTAAATAAAATCATATTTTTTTCGACAAAATTTAAAACTTTGAATATTCCGTCTTTATTATGTTATTTTTCAAAATTCTAACATTTTCGAAATTAAAAGAATAATATAATACATAATATTTTTTCGCAGTAATTTTTATTTTATTTATATAAGCTTTAAGAATTCATACTATTTTTTATTTAACTTTTATTGTGAAAAAAAATCTTTTAAACGAAAAAGGATGATTTTAAACATTTTTATTCCAAAAAATCTTTTAACAGAATATGTATCTTAAATTGAAAATTTTTGGACTTTATAATGTTTTTTAAAAAACTTTTTAGTTCTGATATTTTGAAAAAGTTTGAAACGGACCTGGAAAACTTTAAATATTCCATGTTTATAAGAATATTTTCAACAAGCTTTGCAACCTTAAATTTTTATAAGCTTCTTTTTTCGAATTTATTATTTATTTATTTTTTAGAAATCGATATTCGATTTCAGTTTTTACACCTTTCAAGTTTAAAAGGGTTTGTTAACTTTTATTGTGAAAAAATTAAAAGATTTTTAGAAGAACTCTTAAATCTTTTAATAAATTATTTAATTTTTAAGCCGGAAATCTTTGAGCTAGACAAAAAAATAAAAAATTTACTGTGAAAATTTTAAATCTAATATTTTTAAAAACTTTGAAACAAACAAGAATTGATTTGAAAAATTTTTATGCCAAATTTTTTTTTTTACAAAAGTTTTTATTTTTTTCGAAAATTTTCTAATTTGATAAATATTTTTTATAACGAAATTTTTTAAACTAAAATTCGTGTGAGCAGGAGAATACTCTTTAATTAGTTGTATAGTTGAGAAAGCCAAATTTTATTATTCGAACATTAAAATTAAAGAAATTTTATTTTCTATTTATTCCTTCTATGTAGTTCCTAAAAAAAGATTTTCGTGTTTAATACTTTACATACAATTTTCAGACTATGCTAAAGCTTTTTTTCGGTGGGAAAATTATAGAAATCGATATCGAAAGAAATTTCAAAATATTTCAATAGAATTCAAATGTAGATATTTTGAAATTTCGTTCATTTGATATCGAAAGCTATAATCTGTGACTCCAGGCTTAAATTAAGAAAACAATATTTTACGTATATTTAGCCATAACGTCTAAGATATAACTTTATAGTGGTAGTCAAATTCTTCGATATGGCTTCCACAATTTGTACCAGACTAAAGAAAAATGTTGCATTATTTTTTAATCTAGTTTCGAAGTCGAAACGAAAAATTACATATATTCCAAATATCTTTCGAAATTGTTTGTAGTTTTTCATGTCTAAAATTGTTCGAACGTACGAAAATTTCTTATTAGTATTATTTCTTTTCTAATCTCATTTTCATACACGATTTCACAACTTTAAGTTAAGTGCTTTTGAATTTATTTCTTTAATTAAATGGATTAAAGAAATGTATGAAACACATTTTCCTTGAAATAAAATTTTACAATAAGAATTTCAATTTCCAAGCATATGGTTTTAAGAGATTATTAAAAAAGTTGAAGCAAAATAATTGCCAACAAAAAAAAGTAGCAGCAAGTAGTCGGTCGTGCTGCCACAAACAAATTCATAAGTACATATGTTGATTTTGGCCAGCCGCAGGAGTTCAATTTTATGATCTTTTAAGACTAAACAAACACACAAATTTGTGGGTAGTTCGGCTGATGGCTAGTAAAATTAAAATGAAATGAATTTCGAACATAAATTTGTAAGAAAAGAAACAAATTATATTATATGTCTATGGATTTTAAACAAACCCTATTAAATAAAAGCCAATTTAACAATGAGTAATAAAATGAATAGAACAAGAAATATTGTAACAAAGTTAATTAATTTCATTTTCTTAACTGCTCTCTATTAACAGCCCACGTGGCGTGTATGGGGTGAGGAAAAGGATACCGATATAATTTACACGGTTTATTTGAAAAAGGTGTGCTACCACCGGCCCACGCCTTCAGTAGCAACTGTAAGTATTAACAAAAGTGATTTAAATGTTTTGTTTAAAGCGTGATGATGACAAATGAGTCATTTCTTTTTAAGGCCGACTCCGAAGATGATATTTCATATTTGGAATGGGAAATGGTGCGTGTTCGTTTTGTTAAAGCCGCCACTTTGGAGCGTCTAGTCGAGGCCTTAGCAACAGATGATGGCGAGTTGGAGTCCACCTTCATTAATGTCTTCCTCAATACCTATCGCACATTTTCCACGCCCAAAGAGGTGCTCAACCTTTTTATCAAACGTTATAACACCTTGTGCGAAAAGCAACGTATTGAGGATCTCAAAAACAAGGACAATATTGACTATGATTGGTCCAATTCCATACACGAACAACATAAGAAAACCCTGATGTCGGTATGGAAAATGTGGTTGAATGGCTTTCCCGAAGATTGGAATGACGAAAATTTGGAAGCTTTAATTAATTTCACCAGCAAATATCTGCCAAATTCTGATCTACATGCACGAGCTTTAAATCAATTGGAAATGATTTTACGTCAGCAGGTCTACAATAAGAAACAATTGCCCGCCTGGTTGGGCGATCAATTTGCTGATTTGTATTTGGCCCCCGAGTTTCATGGGAGAGCTTGTTTCTTGGAAACTTATCGTTTTCCTCGCATAGATGTGCGCCATTTTGCCGAGCAGTTGACGCGCATGGACTGTGAACTCTTTAAGAAAGTGATATCGCATCAGTGCTTGGGTGCCACTTGGTCGCGCAGGTCGCAGGGCTGCTGTGAAACGGTGGTGGCTACAGTGACGCAATTCAATGAAGTCTTGTATAGAGTGATAACTAGTATTTTGATCGAGAGAGCTTTGGAGCCTCAAGTAAGTTTAAAAAGGCAAAGATTTATATCAAATTGATAAAAATTTGAGTTTGAGTTTATTGGAAAAAATGTCAAATAAACATTTTTTTTAAATCGCAAAATAAATTTTATTTTGAAAAATTTTAAAAAGTAGAAAACATTTCTTCCATATGAGTGGGGAAAATTCCACTGAAATGAAACTGATCATATATTATATTATTTATAGAAAATTTTCTTAATACATAATTTTTCTACTTTATTTTTATTTTCCTAGGATCGTGCTGTATATATTTCAGTTTGGATTGATATAGCCCAAGAATTAAGATTATTAAAGAACTTCTCCTCCTTAAAAGCCATTATTACAGGCCTTAACTCTTCAGCTATTTATAGACTTAGCAAAATTTGGTCTGTTTTACCAAAAGAAAAGGTAAATTTTTATAAATTTAACATATAAAAAGATATTAACAATAATTTTAGTTGGAAATTTTTCACGAATTGGCTCGCATCTGCTCTGAGGACAATAATGCATCAGTACAAAGAGAACTCTTAATACGCGAGGGTACAGCGAAATTTGCCGAAACTGTGGGGGAAAATGACCGGCACATGCAGAAGATAATACAGAAACAGGTGCATTAAAATTGGTTTATTTAGAAAAAAAAATCTCTTTTCTACTAAATATTTACATTTCCTTTATAGAGCACGCAGACCTCTCATGGCACTATACCTTACTTGGGCACCTTTCTTACCGACTTAACAATGATCCATCAAGCCAATCCCGATACCGTGGGCGATGACAAGTTAATCAATTTCGAAAAGAAACGAAAAGAATTTGAAGTTTTGGCAAAAATTAAGCTATTGCAAGGGGCAGCTAATACATATAATCTGGACGAAGATCCTTTATTCAATCGATGGTTTTATTCCATGCCCGTATTAACAGAAGAAGATGCCCATAATTTATCCTATCAATTAGAGCCACCACCACCTGCGGCGCCCCGCAAAAGTACCACCTCCTCAAATATGTCTTCAGTCAATTCTTCCATATTGGGACATCGCAAAACGGATTCAATAGCCTCGAATTCCAGCAGTGGTGCAGGCTCACAATTCTATTGTGAAATCAGTTCCCACAACAGTTCACGGCATAATTCTTTGGACAGAGAAGCCCATAATAATCATATGTCAGCTACCAGTAGTGTTTCGAATTTGTCCCTAGACTCTAGCAATTCTGGAGGCGGCATAAATAAAACGAAAATGATACATTCCCATAGTTCAAATGGCTTACTGCGTAGTAATCATGGTTCAACCACTAGCAGCAGCCACACACCCACCCACATTGGCTCCCCCCTAATTAATGCTCAAGTAGTCAATTCTCCGGGGGCTAATGCAGATTTTTATATAGTCAAAATCACCCTGGAAACGGAGACAATGCCCCAGGATGGCATTGTTGTGTACAAGAGTATGATGGTAAAAAATAATGAACGCACACCACAAGTGATACGTAATGCCTTAATGAAACTGGGCATAGAAGATGATCCTGACAATTATACTTTGGCTCAAAGGCTGCCGGATAGGGATGTCGATTTGCCCCGCAATGCCAATGTGTTTTATGCCGTTGTGGTCAATAAGAATTTCGAATTGCGTTTCATATTGAAACCCAACACTGAGCGTATGAATATCGGCATCAACGGCAGCGGTAGTCGCAGCAGTCGTGGCAGCAACAGCTAATGGTTAACCAAGACCCTGTAAAGGATAAAGGGTCCTACACAAGTCAGTAAGTTAATCAAACACTGGTTAACAAATATATATAATTAACACAGAGAATACAATAAATAAAACGAGGGTGCTTGAGGTATCGTATGGAATGAATGTAAAATTCAATACACAGAATTATTTTTTTTCTCTACAAAAAAAGCCTTGGAAAATTAAAAAAAATTTAAATACTTTAAGAAAGTTGTAAAAAAACGTTTAACTAGTTTTAAATATTTAAGATATTTCTTCATTAATTGTACAAAAATTCTGGGTATTCTAGCTCAAAGTTTTTACACGAATCTCTATGTTTGTTAAAATTTTCTTACGCTAATTCTCTTTGTTTTGATATTTAAATATTTTTCCAAGTGATCTTTAAAATAATTTGTATATAAAAAACAAATCTCGAAACTATTTATTTTAACAGAAACATGACAAAACTTAACATACATTTAAACAAAATCGTAGTATTTTTTTCATCCTTAACGATTTAATTTGTTTCAAAATGATTTACCTATATTCATAATATGTATTAAAAAAACCTAATGGAATATTTAAAAAACAAGTTGTTCAATTTAATAAATAAAAAATTTAATAATAATAATAATGAATTAATTACAATATTTAACGACTACATACTTATACAATAACCGTCTTGTGCATAAAAATATGTTGTTTTATAAAAGGCCAAAAATATTTTTTATGAAGAAGGCAGTAATGCAATAAAACTTTGATATTTCTTTTAACGATATTTTTATATAATAAAAAGAAAACTTTTGTAAAAACTCTTTGGAAACTTGTATTTTCGAAAAACCCAAAATTTTTTTTACTGTATTTGTGTCAGTCTATGATAAAAAAGAAACTTGCTTTAAATATTACTTTAGAATTTACAATATTTATAGGAAAACAAAATAAAGCCCTCTTTAAACAAATGTATTATATATGAATTACAAATTTAAATATTAATTTTTTATGTATATAATAGATGAAAAGACGATAAAAAATTATATTTAATAATTTATAACAAATTTGCAAGAAAAGAAAATAGTGTATTATATAACTACATAAATGAAATCAATCAACAAGAAATAAATTTAATTTATTGGACATAACTTTAAAACTTCCTTTATTCTCTAATAAAAATAATTTGTACAACAAATTTTCATTGTTATATGAGTATGACACCGTACTCCACTATTGCACAGTGACTAATCCTAGAAATTGTGCCAAAATTTAAAAATTTGTAAAAGAGCAAATTTTTTTTTTAATTATGGCAACAACCAAGAAGTTAATTACGAAAATAATCATCAGGGGCTTTAAAACATTAAAAACAGCTGTTTGTACATACGAATACTCATTCAATGCTTTTCAAACCTGTAACCAAATCAGTTTTAAAACACCGGCAGCCAAACAAGATGGTGGAAAGATGCGTCTCCAGAAAATAATTAAAAAATACTTGTAATAAATAATTACAGAAACCGTGAAAAAGTTACGTATAGTGCATAATATTAAACATAAATATGAGGAAACAAGTGCGTATATAAGTTTGAAAAAGAAATGAGAAAAATAAAAAGTGCAACCATACATAGCATCAAAAATTTTACGACAAAGGTGCAAACAGGGATGTGCAATAATTAAAGGCAGTGCATCCTCGAAGCATTATCATATGTTACCAACAGCGGTAAGTGGAAAAAGTGGACAATTTTAAAGTTTTAAAACAAAATATTAAATATCATTAGATTAAGAAGAAAATGCAGACAGGTGTTCGAACAACCGCAACAGAGATGGGAAAGTCGATAGGCTAATGTATCTTATACGGAACAAATAAAGTTTAGTGACATAACTCCAAAATAAATAAAACTTTGGTATCCGATAGAAAATTAAAAAATAAAAAGAAAAACCTAAATAAAAAAATTCGCGGTGAGCCTTAGTTTCCGAGCTATGGGCCTTTGAAGTTTTAGTATGAAATCCTGAAAACACTAACATAGGTATATGTTCTGCATTCCACGTGAAATTAAAACGAGTGGAATTGCCATAGCATTGTTGTTATAATTACATATCAACTATCTGCGGAGGTCTTTCCTGTCACTACCAGCGTGGGAAGATTTAAATCAAATGTATACAGACACTACTCCCTCTATCCTCCTTCCCTATAACCTATTTTCCTAGTTCTAGCACAATGCACTGCATGAGTAGGGGTTATCCCCTGAGTGCTGGTCCTATTAAAAAAAAAAAACAATTGTATGGAAATTCCACTCGTTTTAATTTCATGTGGAATGCAGAACATACCCGTAAATTTTGAATTCACTTTGTATTTACTAACAGCTGTGTATGTTTGTATGTATATGCATGTGCGTGCTTGTAACATTCATACATACAAAGGTTTTTCTGCACTGCCGGCCTTAAGGATTTTCTCCACCATGGTGTTTCCCTACACTGCACAGCCTAATAAAGATTTTCTGTCTGGCAAAGTTTTCCTGTGTAATAACGCTTTTCTGCAAGCCCTTTGGCTGGACTTAAGGATTTTCTCCACCATTCTGTTTCCCTACACGGCGCAGCCTAATAAAGATTTTTTGTCCTGCAAAGTTTTCCTGCCTAATAACGAATTTCTGCACTGCCGGCCTTTGACAATACTAATATTGACTACGTTCTTTGGTGAAAATACTACGTATAATCATAATTTCATTCTAGAACTTCTAGGCCCATAACTCAGAAACTAAGGCTCACCACCAATTTTTTTATTTCAGTTTTTCTTTTTAATTTTTATTTTTCTATCAGATACCAAATTTTTTATTAATTTTTCAGTGCTGTCACTAAACTTAATTTAAGCCGAGATTCTATTTTGTTAAAGAAGAGATCAACAAGCTAGTAGTACTTAAAGACAAACACTGCACTTTCGATCCGCTGTGTCCATCATTAATCCAACACCATGTTTTCAAAAAACATGGTTTAAATTTTTCTTTTTGAAACTTTTTTGAAAGAGAAACAACAAGCAATTCAGACTTTAATAATGGAAATAACATAGCTCACACAATTCAATTTAACGTGGTTGACTAGAATATTGCTCAGTGTGCACACTTAATTTTTTTTAAGTTCGGTAGGATCGACAAAAAAAAATCGGTAGATTTGAATGAAATTGGGTAGAAATTTTTTTTATTTTATTTTTATTTTTTTAGAAACATAAAAAATAGCAATTCAAAGAAACATAAAAATAACAAAATATATGTACTTATATATAAAGGATAAGTGCAAGGAGTATCAAACTGATATACTAGGCATATATAAAATAATATACATAAATAACAGGAATTCAGTTTTTGTACATAGGTTTTATAAAGCTACTAAAATAACTTTTATTTGACAAACTTTTCTAACTACAAAGGTTATATATGAGATCCACTTATGAGTTTAAAGTTTTGTGCAAAAATTCTTAAATCATTGGTAGGAATAAATATTTCATCCCCAAGGCACAATTCTTTGGCAAATATAAGGTTATTTATAGTTTTAGTTTTTAACCGATTTCTTAGTTCTGTTTTAATGATTTTCATGACAGAAAATGACCGCTCTGCGGCCGCACTGCTATGTGGCAAAATAGGCAATTTACACATATATCGATTAAAATTACTAAATAACAATATTCGGTAGATTTCAGGCCTTGTTCGGTAGAATTGGTAGATTGTTAAATTCACAAACATATTCGGTAGAACTGACCGAATATCGGTAGAAGTGTGCACACTGATATTGCTGCGAGAAATGTCAAATAAGTATAATTCTAACGGTGGTTGAACCAACTTAATATTAACATAGATGAATATTTGTTGTCGAATGTTACTTTCACTCAATTCGCTTCTTTGCTCATTACAGTGTGCACACTTCTACCGATATTCGGTAGATTCTACCGAATATGTTTGTGAATTTAACAATCTACCAATTCTACCGAACAAGGCCTGAAATTTCCCGAATATTGTTATTTAGTAATTTAAGAGCGGTCATTTTCTGTCATGAAAATTATTAAAACAGAACAAAGAAATCGGTCAAAAACTGAAACTATATGTAACATAATATTTGCCAAAGAATTGTGCCTCGGGGATGAAATATTTATTCCTACCAATGATTTAATAATTTTTGCACAAAAGTTTAAATTCATAAATGGATCTTACATATAATCTTTGTACTTACAAATGTTTGTCAAATAAAAGTTATTTTATTAGCTTTATAAAACCTACTTATGTACAAAAACTGAATTCCTGTTATTTTTGTATATTATTTTATATATGCATAGCATATCAATATAAAAGGTAAGGGCAAATACTGCGGATGACACTTTTTTTTATTGGAAATGCTTCATTGTTTATGGCAGATTAATTTCCAATCACATGTGAAGTTTTAAATGCGCTTGTGGAACCTGTTTAGTTTGATACTCCTTGCACTTACCCTTTATATATAAGTACATATGTATATTTTGTTATTTTTTATGTTTCTTTGAATTGTTCTTTTTTGTGTTTCTCTGAACAAAACAAAAATTTCTACCGAATTTCATTCAAATCTACCGATTTTTTTATCGATTCTACCGAATTTAAAAAAAATTAAGTGTGCACACTGGCTCATTATCACAATTTTTAGAAAATCAAAATTAATATTCAGATGGAAATAATGTAGCAAGATCGTGGGGCAAATTATTACTAATGCGTTGTATCATCCATAAGAAAACTATAATCCAGCATTTATGTATATGTCGCTCATTTACTTCAAAAACGTCATATAGAATAATAAATACACGGGTATCATGGAAAATAATAGGTGATGTTATTGAATTTATAATAAAATAACATTAATATGTACATATCGTCGGTTGGTTATTGGTTTGCTACAGACATAATGTATTTTGAATATTATATTATATTTTGCATTGCCTCTTACTACTTTCAAAAGGAGACTACTTGATTTTTTTGTGAATATATCTAATTGAGCAGCTAATTATTTGGGTCTTCCATGTTTTACTAATTTTTACTTTATTAGTTTTGTGGGAGTTGTTGAATGTTAGGATCATTAGGAATATTGTATTATTTGTTATTATTCTAATGATTGTTATTTGATTATTCTCATAGCATATTATACTTGTAATATATTTTTTTATTGGCCTTGAGGCCATATGTATTACATCCAATGAATGAATGAATTGTACGATTAATTTTCACAATTGCGACTGTCCACCCAAGAAATTTCGGTAAAACTTGTGTTTCTTGTTGTTGCTATTTAAGGCAGCGAATACCAGAGGCTTTCAAACATTAAAAACAGCTGTTTATTTTCTTACTGTTCAACTCTTTTCGAACCTGTAAAAAATCAGTTTGAATACCGTCAGCCAAAAAAGATGGAGGAAGGTTACATCTCCAGAAAAATATTAAAAGACACTTGTAGTAATGATTAAACAATTACAAAAACCGTGGAAAAGTTAAATATAGTGCACAATATAAATATGAAGAAACGAGCGTGTATTTGAGTTAAAAAAAAAGAAAAGAAAAATAAAGAAATGAGAAAAAATAAAAAGTGCAACCAAAGCACCAAGAATTTCAACCGAAAAGTGCAAAAATAAATATTCAATAATTAAAGGAAACGGCGCATTATCGTAGCATTACTATGTGTTTCAAAAAGCGGTAGGTGGAAAAAGTGGACAAATTTAAGGTTTGAAAACAAATATAAATAATAGCAAAAATTATAAAAAACAGAAAATTCAGGCAAGTGATATTTATAAAATATGTATATGATACAATTACACGTGACTCAACCCCAGAAATTGCGCCAAAATTTAAAAAGTCAAAAAAAGTAATTGTGTGTTTTTAATTTGTAATTGAGTCAACAATCAAGAATTTAATTACGTGGTTAGGCCTTAAAACATAAAGAACAGCTGTTTGTTAATATGCATACCCAACCAATGCTTCTCAAACCTGTAACCAAATCAGTTAGGAAAGCAGCGCAGCCAAAAATGATGAATGTCAAGAAAATTCTTAAAAAACACTTCTAATAAATAAACAATTACAAAAGCCGTGGAAAAGTTACATATAGTGCACAATATTTAACGTAAATATAAATGGGAAAATGAGAAAAAATAGGACCAAGCAAAGATAGCATTTAGAACTTCACAACAAAAGTAGAAACAAGAATATGCAATTATTAAAGGCAGCGCACCAAAATAGAAACAAGAATATGCAATTATTAAAGGCAGCATCCTCGAAGCATTATAATGTGCTACAAATAACGTTAAGTTGAAAAGTGGACAATTTCAAAGTTGTAAAACAAATAATTATTAAAAATAGCATAACATAAAAAAACGGAAAATGCAGGCAAGTGATAAATATAAAATGTGTATGTGAGTGCCACTATTTTTCACAATTGCGCTTGTGCAACCCCAGAAATTGCGCCAAAATTTAAAAGCCATAAAGAGGTGTTTTTTTGTTATGGCAACATCAAGAATTTAACTACGAAGATAAACATCAGAGGACTTAAAACGTTAAAAATGTAGTAATGAATAAGCAATTACAAAAACCGCGGAAAAGTTACATATAGTGCACAATATTTAACATATGTATGAAGACGCAAGCGCAAGTTTGATAAAGAAATGAGAGAAAATAAAAAGTGCAACCAGAGATCGCATCAAGTTCACAACAAAAGTGCAAAGACGAATGTGCAATAATTAAAGGCAGCGCATCCTCGAAGCATTATAATATGTTACAAACAGCGGTAAGTGGACAGTTTTGTTAAGTTTTTAAAACAAATATTAAATGGCATCAAATTGAAAAGCAAACAGCAGACGTGTTCAAACCGCAACAGAGATGAAAAAGTCATAGGCTTATACATTTTCTGGTTTTTCAATGTGAATTTCTTTAGCGAAAATTTAATTTTTTTCACTGCTGCATAAACTGTAGATGGGCAATGAACGAAATTAAATGCCATTCTTATCTAAACCAACAACCATTCGGATACAATTTTATTGAGATTTACCAGAGCTTTTTAAACCAAAAATCTCAATTTGTTTTCAAACAGGCCTTTTCAAACCATTGTAAAAACGCAGCGGTAAAAGATAAATAAAAAAGTTGTCTACCGGAATTTTTTGTGCAGATGAAAAAGTAGACTTGGGTCGAACTCGTTCACTAGTTCATTTTTGTCACAAACCATTGATTGATCAAACCCATGTAGTTTAAATGGGTTTGATCATTGGTTTGTGGCAAAAATGAACTAGTGAACGAGTTCGACCCAAGTCTACAACTGAGATGAAAGGCCCAACTATAATATGAATAAGCTAGCTTAAGCAACTGTGCGGTTAAATATAAAACGTATGTGGCAAACTATAATGTACTTAACAAACTTTTCGTCAAGTTTCGTCAAATGTCATTTGCTTAAGTAAAGTGCCAAACTGAACGCACATTCCGTAAGGAAACAACTGTTTGTGCATTTTTTAAACTCAAACAAGCAGCAGCAGAAAATATTCATTGATTTTAAATATTTTTTTATTGTTTCTTATTTTAAACTCGGAAAATAAGCAAAACTTTTATTTTCATTGTTTGTTTTACAATACACATATACACACATACTCATGTATTTACTTATGTATATTCACTGTTGTACTTTTTAGTAGGCAAAACAAATAAAACAAGTAATAAGGTGATGGATATATTTATATGTGAATTTTTAATAGATTAGGACATTCTTTCAAGTTAGTTTGATTGAATTGCATTCATTTAGGAGTTATGAGAAGAAACAAAATTACTACAAAATTATTGACAATACCTAGATGTGCAGCTGTGGCTAAAGAATACTTAAGTGCATGTAAGTACATTGTGGCCACCTAAAAGTCACATCTGAATTGTTTAAGCATTTGACAGACTTATCGTTCAATTCTGACATTAGCTTAAGCCAGCTTATTCATATTATAGTTGGGCCTGAAGTCGTGATGGCATTTTCTGATATTACTTGGTAGTTTTCGTGTAGACTTGGGTCGAACTCGTTCACTAGTTAATTTTTGCCACAAGCCAATGATCAAACCCATGTAATTTAAATGGGTTTGATCATTGGTTTGTGGCAAAAATGAACTAGTGAACGAGTTCGACCCAAGTCTATTTTCGTGTTATACATTCTATTTTTTTTTCATAAATTCTAACGTTCTTATTCATAAAAAATATTTTAGGTTTATTGCAGGTTTATTTGACAAATTTTCCATAGAAATATGTCAAATAAGCGCTTAATAAACCAAAAATATTTTTTATGAATAAGGGCGTAAAAATTTATTTAATGATTTAAATTCACTATTCGAAAGCCTTTTAAATTTTATTTAAAGGTTTTAATGAAAATAATTTTTAACAACTTACAGCCTTATTTATAAAACTTATTAAGGCTTTATAAAGGCTTAAAAAGAAAACTTTTGCATGAAATTTTGTCTTAAAACTTGCGAATACAATATATTGTAATAACAAATGAAAACATATTTGGATTTCAAATTATTTTATTTATTTACAAAACTATTAAATTTATTCAAACAAAAGAAAATAAACGGAAATTCTTTTCCAACATGATTAAAAATCGCAATTAATCTTCTTATATGCGACAAAACATCAGAACATTTCCAATAATTCATTACAAATATAAATTTCTTTAGTATTTTGTTGCATAGTCCGTATTGCAAATAACTTCCTGACATATGCGTAGCATTGGTGGTATTAAATTTCAAAAAATTTCGTTGCCATTTCCAACCCATGCGATTTGTAGTTTCTGGAAAAGTGCACCCGTATTTTTACAATTATTGCGACTTATTTTAAGATCTACAATGCCATATGAATTTTATATGGGACTAAGATTGCTCAGGCCATTTCATAACGTTGATCTTATTGCTTACTAACTACTTTTTTTTATAAATTTAGCTATATTTTTTGGATCGTTGTTGTATTTTTACCTCCACTTAAGTTGGATTTTCTCCTCACCATGTGATATCATTACAGTTTCCAGGATATCCTTATACCACATATAAATTATAAATATATAAATTAATCCGATTCTATGGACAGAAAGTCATCCCCAGACTAAAACATTCAATCCTCCATATTTTACCGTTAAGGGTTAAAGGATAAGGCGTTGTCCTTTAGGTCTGCGTACAAGCTTAAATCCATAAGAACTTTTTAAATTAAACTTCGAATCATCAGAGAAGAGTACGGTCTTCCATTGTGAGGAATTCCAGTTTTCGTGTTCCCTTGCAAATTCAAGTCTGGCTAGTCTATTCCTAGCACAAAGAAAAGATATGGTTGTAGAATGGTTGAGAAAACAATATTATGTTCTCTGAAACAAATGTGTGGTAGTTGAAAACTAGTTATTGTTATTTTAAAAATTTATTTCGTTACGATAAACAGAGTAATGTTTGAATTTAATAATTACATAATCACATCCATAAAAAAGTGTGATATGGTTAGAGTTTAACAATATAGTTTTGTTAAAAATTTATGACTACATTAAACTATTTTCTTGAGCTTTCGGTCAGTTTATATTTTGAGGTTATTATCTTCAATATTTCGTTAACATTCGGTTAACTTCTTCAGGATATAAAAAAAACAAAAAAAAACCAAAAAAAAAACCAAAAAAAAAACCAAAAAAAAAAAAAACAAAAAAATATATATCCTGAAGAAGTTAACGGAAGGTTAACGAAATATTGAAGATAATAAACTCAAAATATAAACTGACCGAAAGCTCAAGAAAATAGTTTAATTTAAAACATAAAAAAAGGTCGAAAAATTAGATAAAAATAATTTATGACTACAAAATAATTTGTATTATTATTTAAAAATAATATGATGTAAATAACAATATAATGTTTTCCAAAACCATACTATGTTAAGTTTAAAAAAAAAAATCTTTTTCAGAAACATCTGTCAGTTCAGTATTTCCTTTGTAAGAAGCTATCGGTAGTGTTAAATAAATGAATAAATAAATAAAGTATAAACAAAAGGGAAGATTAATAAAAATATATATAAACATTTGTGTATCTTTTTATACTGACATGGCTGTATGTCGTGTAAGTATACATTTCTTTATATACATTTTATTTCAACAATATTAATTTATTTTTATTTCGAATTTAACGCACAGCTGTTTTTACAATAAATATATTATTAAAAAAATAGTATTATTATATTAAATAATACTGTGGTCGTATTTAAAAATATTAATATAATATTAGATCATGGTATGGTGAGTCTCAATTATATTTTAGTCACATCTAACAATAGTGTTGTCATATTTATAATACTAAGATTAGGTGTAACAAAGTTCATTGTTTTTGTAGATAATATTATTATTAACACAGATAATAATATTATTTAAAGTTTGCTTTTCTATTAACAATAATATGATTTGACTGCAACCATATAATTCAATCATAGTATGTTGCTGTTTGATTATGGTTACCTGAACCATATATTTCCTTTGCGTGCAGAAATTAAAGAATTTTTGCACTACGGTATAATTTTAATATACCTTCAACAGCTCTTCTTTGAATGGATCTTATTGAAACATTCTATTGTAATTGATGTACAATTAACCTTGCTAATACAAAGGGGTCCCTTTTTATTAATCGGATTATTTCCTGGTCGCCTCGTTTGCTGGTTTTCTGCGGTAGACCATCTTTGTGTATGGGTACTGATGAACGAAAACGACTTACGATGCGTGAAATAACACTGAATAATTCCATTTTTTTTTAATTGACTTACTGATTCATATTTATTATAATCATTTTTATTTGCGAAAAGTACTCGTATTTATTATTAGCCATTTTTTGAATAAAAATATTGCACAATATGACCAATTACTTTGAAAGATCAGGGACAATTATAAACTCTTGCTTTTTTCAATTCTTCTATTAATGTTCAAAAGAGTGTTTCTTTTATTTCGCGGCACTTTTTGTCTTTATTTTTCTTTTATAAGTAACTAGCTACACCCGGTGTGCTTCGCTACCCCCATTGTCTTTTCAATTTCATTTATATTGATTTGAAAGCGTTGGGCATTGGTGCAATATGAAAATGGGATTTTGTCACGCCCCTCCGACCGCAGACCGGAAATAAAAAATCAAAATTCACAGTGTCACCCGCCTGAATATTCTGCAGATTCCCTGAAAATGTCATCAAAATCGGCCCAGCCGTTTTGGAGTCCATACGTTAGATATATACATACATACATACATCCTCTTTTATATACATATATACATAGATAAAGAATAAACCTGTGAACTATTTCGTGCATTTGTTTTGTTGCGGGTAAAAAATTGACGTTGTAAATTTAATGCAATTAATACCTGTTAAATACCTTATTCATTGTTAAGTCTTGTGATAGTAAGAGGGGTATACATACATATATCATCATTGTAAATATATACATATGTATAATGAATTTCAATTCAATCGAGTTTTCCTATGTTATGATGCTATATGATAGTCACTACAACTTCGTGCGTATGTTTTGTTCCATACTGCACATACATGCATGTGCATGCACATAACTACATATGAACATATATATTAGAGAGCTGCGTAAACAGTCTTTAAATGTAAAAACGTCATGATTTTTAAATGTATTCACGTCGCATGTAATTATTATACTAAACCAATAATAAATGCTGTCGTAATATAAGCGAAGCACGATGGATGTATTGGTGTATGTGTATATCAGTTGTAACAAGCGATGTCGCAAGACAGCTTGTTTGTAACAAACACTCAAAAGAAGTACTGTTGATTAGTGTATGCTTGTTATTTTTCATATTGTACGTTTGAGTGTGTGTGTAATATGTAGATGGTAAGCTATTATGTGATTAACCGCATACAACTAATGTTAATGCATGTGTGTGCCTTTGCATTTGCGCAGAAAAATAAAAAATCATACACACATACATGCATGACGTTTGTACACGCGCTCATGCGTAGAAAGAAGCAAGTATCACAAATTCTTTCGTCACGAAGTGTTTTCTTCTTTACTCTTATACCTACAATACTCAAACAAATTTCTTGCAAACAATGTTGTTAACGTTTGTTTTATAAGATTTCGCTGTAGTAAAGCATTTGAAAAATCCCTCATGTCTTGAAAGTTCTTATAAGATGTCTTGTGCAGGAGACTAATATACATATATGTATGTGTATGCTGTATAAATGTTTCAGTTAGTCGAATTATTACAAAATTAAATGTAATGAAAAATTAAGCTTGAAATGATTTGATAATGAAGGAAAATAACTTTAAACTTGATTATATAATTCAATGTATTTGTGCAAAGTAGTTTTTCGCACCAAAAATTTAAAACAAATAACAGCAAGAACACTGTTGAACTATGAAATACAATGACACCCAGAAAAATGGGTTTATTGGTGACATCATGTGAGCAGAAAACAAAAACTACAATGTGTTGTAGTGACGTTAAAATACTGTCTACTGTATGTCGTCATTAAATGAGCACAAGTCAAAATACATATAAACAGTACTGACAAAGATACTCAAACTTGCAAACATACTCATTTTATCTATTTTGCAAAGGTCAAAACAACAACAATTTTTAAGAGATGTAGTGCAATAATTTTTTTTATGTTGTCAGTCTCTCCATTACTGCAACTCTTAAATACATGTATGTATGAACATGAAATCAAATTTGTGAATTTCATTTGCTTATTGTCACTCTTAAAACCGCTTTGCCAACTTGATGTTTTCTTAAAATTTCACCACAGGAACTCAAAAAATAGACAGACTCTGTTAATTTGTTTTAACTTTCGTATCTAATGTTTGCATTAACATTAATTGAGCAACATCTGGTAGTTATAAATCAAGTTTAGTAAAATGTATTTAATATTCAAATACATATATTTAAAAAATATATAGAAAAATTAAGAAGAAAAATATAAATACTTTCAACTTGCCATGGAAAGGATATTCAAATTGTTTTTTGAAGAATATGTCGTCCCTTTTCATTATGTTTCAAGTACCCATAATTGATATGTTACAATTATTACTGTTCACACCAAATTTTTTTTATTTATTTTAGATTATTCGAAGCTTGACAAGTCTTTTAAAAGTTGAATAAACGATACTCAAAAAAAAAATTCAAATGAAATTAAAATACATAATTTTAATTTCGAACAATGTCGAAATATAAGAAATGAATCGAGTCACTATCTTTTGGCGTGAAAAGTGAGCTCAAAATCTTTCTATTGCGGTAAATTTGTTTCCGAGGTTTTGACGTGTGCTTAAGTTATAAGATGTTTACATACATATGGATGTGTCAGAAGCCAAAAGGCCTAACTCCACTAAATAAAAAGTTGAGTAAATTAGTAATGTTTGGCAAATAGATTTTCAAAATTTTTAAAAATTATAACGTACAAAATATTTTTATAGCATTCAGCAAAAAAAAAAAAAAAAAAAAAAAAATGAGGGGAGAGGGGAATCCCGCGTAACAGATACATTGGCTAGTTTTATAAAATTTCATAAAACATTGAAATTTCGGTTGATTAAAGTAATGCGCTTAATTAAAGTAGAACTAATTGGAGTAGAGCTTTTGAAAAAATTCAAATAAGATTTTAAGCCGATTTTTCATGTTTTTAATGAAAAATATCATAATAATAGAAGAAAAAATTTATTTCCATAGAGTTCACAACTAATTAGATGTAATATAACAAAATTGAGAAATTTTCGAAAAGTGAAGTTAGGCCTTTTAGCGTCTGACACATTCATATGTACATATGCACACAAACATTGACAAGCGCATACATACGCACATCCATACAGACATCATCGCGAAAATAGTCGGACTTGACTCGCAGTACCTCAAAACGTCGAAATAAGATGAAAACTGGATTTCCGAAAATTAGTGTAAAATCAATAACTTCCTATATGCGGAAACGCACAGAAAATATAAGCGTTTCCTAGTTATATTCATGTAAGTTAAAATCGCCGCAAATTGCTTTGAAAATTTCGTTTTCGGCAAAGCAAATTCATATAAAGTATACTCGGGTTAATTCGCTTTGAAGAAATCTAATCTAACGAAGATTTAAATTACAAGCGGCAAAAATAGTCACCTGAGCAGTTGAGACCACCTGATATGAATTCGCCTTGATTCTTGGGATGTTGAATTCAATAGGTATAAATTCGCCTAGGGCCTTTCATAATTTTTTAAATTCCTATAAAAAAGATAAAGAATTGTTTAAATATTTTTGAAATTCAATTTTTGATTTCTATATTAACTAATTAAACTAAACTCTAGTTTTGCTCAGTGCATTTCGTTTATTAATTCTCACTCAATTAACTGTTATTGTACTCATACATACACACATACATAACTATTGAGCAAACAACATAAAAACGTGTGTGTTCTCTAAAGAAAAATATTTCGGTAAAATATACCGAACTGTAAATTCTAAAATAAAAGCTTTCGGTGTAGAAATTAAGAATTCTCAATATTGCGAGCGTTTGTGCAAGTAGTTGGAGACGTGGAGCCTTAAAGTAAGGACATAAATTTTGTAGCATGAAATGCAAGAAAATACCAAACGGCAATTTTGCTTTTTAATCAAACAGAGAAAAAAGTTGTGTGTGCTTAAAAGAATAAAAAAGAAATGGCAGCATACAAAAGTAAAGTTCAAATAAATAATAACTACATATTAAATAAAAGGTTAATTAATATAAATCTAAATCTAAGAAATAAATAAATAATTTGTGTGTGCAAAAGAAATAAATGAAATTGAATTGAAGAAGTTTTCTCAATAGAGCAAGGCTAAAAAAAAATTGTGAATTTGTAATTCTTTGTCGACTCAATATTAATTCTTTTTTTTTATATTTTGTATAATAGATACATGGTATACAAAAACTGACAGCTCCAAAAAAAAAAGTGAAAAAATCATGGCAAAATGAAAGGCAATATATAAAAGAAATAAAATAACGCAAAATAGTTTTACAAATGTAATAGAAATGTACATATATTCATTCCACGCTTGGCTTGCAATCTAATTATTATTTCTTTTTTTTTACATTTGCATTATTTTTCGTTTCTATGGCTTTTAGTTTTTCATTAATAAAATGGAAAATTTGTATGGTGCAAAAGACTTCATAATTTTGTTAAATTTCATTGGCAAATAACAGGAAGTAACCTTGGTAGAGTGCGTGTGTACTAAATAAATAATGAAAAAAAATATCATAATAATAAGAATAATTTGTATAGCTAAAGTTTTTTACTTTTAAGTAAAACGCAACATTTCCCTGATAATTTAAATAAAAAATTAGTTTATCCTATTGTTAATACAAGCAAAATTTTCTAGATTTATTAAAGAAATTCGTTTAGTCTACATATATATGTTTTGAGGGAGAAGATTTACTTATTGATGACGCATTTCTTGAGAGTAGGGCAGAAGGTTAAATTACGTATAGAAAAAAAATAATAATGGAAAGATAAAAAGAACTACAAAAAGCAACATTTACGTTGAGAGCGTATTAAGAACACAGTTGGGGAAAGAAATAAGAAATACATCACTTCTAATGTTAAAAAGTTCAAAGAAAATGAAAGAAAAACGACGAAAAACATAAAAGCCCAATTGAAAGCTTTAAAACCACACAAAACGCACTAAAGGTATAGAACAACTCCGAAAGGCAAAAATTTGCCACCCACAAACAATAAGAAAGATACGACTTAGAGCAACTCTGTGTGCTCTGCTGCAATCTCTCTCTCTCTCTCTCTTACGCTCTTTATAATATTCTTATTTCGTGCTTTATTTTGATTGTTCCCTTACACCCTCACTGTATTTTCCAGTTTACTATCAGTATTATTACATCGTTGTAAATACACACTTACATATATTTCAGTCTGTCAGTTTGACTACACGTCGTCTCGCGTGGTATTTAACAAAAGGATAATGATATGGGGTGGTGGTGGTGGTGGTCTCATGTTTAAAATGTAATTCTTTTTTTTTTATTATTTATTTTCTTTGCTCTTCTTCATTTGGTGTGTGTTGTGTGCAGTGTTGCCATATTTATTTTTCAAAAATCTTCAAGTCGAGCAAAAAAAATCTTTTTTTGTTACCAAAAATCTCTTTTGTTATTTTTAACCCCCGACTAAAAAAAGGGGTGTTATAAGTTTGTAGTGTGTGTCTGTGTGTCTGTGTATCTGTGTGTCTGTCTGTGTCCACGTACAGGCCAAACGGCTGGACCGATTTTCATTTAGTTTTTTATGTTTGAAAGATGACTTGATCGAGAGGGTTCTTAGCTATGTTTGAAAAAAATCGGTCCAGCCGTTTAGAAGATATAACATCTTTTCTGAAAAGTCGGGGGTTTTTAAAATTTTTAATTTTTGTTATATTGAATGAAAATGAGTTAAAATTTATTTTGTTTCATGTGAACTATTAAAATTAAAGCCAAATAACACAAAATGTTTACTTATATAATATGTGTAAGATCATTATGAAGCAAATCAGAAAATTTGTGAGTAGTTTAGTGAAAAAATCCCTCAATAATATATTAAAAGTACCAAAAGTAAAATTTTTAATAATCTTATTTTAAGATAAAAAATCTTTTTTGTCGTTTTAACATGTCTAAAAACTTCAAAAATAAGATAAATCTTCACATATGGTAACACTGGTTGTGTGATAAGCAGCGATATGACAACAATAATAATGTTGCACGGCAGCATTTTGAACGTTAGTAGAAAATTCCAAAGTACATACATACATACATTCAGTTTGGGGACAGCAAAAGAAAGACAGAAAATAAAAAAAATGAAAGCAATCACAAAAATGTAACAGAATCTTAAGAAAGAAAATTAAAAGGTACAAGCAAGCAGTAAGCAAAGAGCAAGTCGTTATAAAACATGTGCTCAAAGTAAAAGAAAAGCGTTAAAAATTTAATATCATTCGAGAAAAAAGTTTGAAGGTAGCTAAAATCTTTTAAAGTGAAATTAAAAAACATTAAAAGTTAAATATGTAATTTAGTTGCTGTTATTAAAATAACTCTAAAACTTAAATCCATTCATTATAATCAGCCTACTCCTCCTTCTGCTCGGTTACGCAAGAGCACCGTTTGCTGCAATGACAATAACTCGAACATATGGAACAATTAGTGCAAATCAGTAAAATAAAAACAATTAAAATAAAAGATTTTTTTCTATTATTTCAAATTAGTGAATACATTGCAATACAGCAATCTTTATCTCATTTTCCTCTATAACATCACAAATCAATTGAAAGCTCAAGACGTGCAATTGAAAAGATTATTCAATGTTTCTTTTGTGCGTTTTATGCAAATGACTGACTGACCAGCACTCTGAATGCAGAGTGGCCTCTCAACCTCATTAATGGGCATTAATTTGCATTGCAAAGATGGTTAAAGTGCACGCAGCATATACTATTACGGCTTTTACATTTCCTTTTCTTTTAATTTTATATTTGCAAATGCATTCACAATATTCTGAGAAGAAAAAAAGAGACTATGCACAATAATATTTAGACACTACCATCATTTCAATCATGGATGGAAGCAACTTAAACTTCACCCTCACTCATACAGTTTTCAATGTCAACTTTTTCCAAGGCCACAGCAAATATAAATTACATCCAAATTTAATGTTGTATGTAAGTACGTACATACATACATGCCCACACCTTTCGAAACAAATACTTAATGTGCTCTATGAACATTTTCTTCTTTTGTTATACTATATATATATATATATTTTTTTTTCTCAATAAGACGCTTGGGGAAGCAAATCGAAATTAAAAAAAAATTGCCAAAAAATGCTAAACTAATTTTTCTATGTCACTTTTTACTCTTTTTCTCTGTCAGCAATTAGCAATTAGTTTCATGCCACAAATGCCATGATCAAATTCAAGGTGTGAATTCGTTAAAAGAATCATATTAAATTTTTTGTTTGGTTCTTATTTTAAGAGGGTAAAATTCCACTGAAAAAATAACAAGTTTCGAATGACTTAATTCTGGTAAAGAAAAAAAATGAAGGATGTACGTACATACATACATATGAATGTGTCTATGTATATCAACAATTTTGAAAGTTTATTTTAGTATCTAATATAAAGTGGGTTTGAAGTTCCCTCCCTTTGTCACGATGCATCGCTATAAGTAATAGACCGCTGCACAAGACCACTTACAATAATTTTTTTGTTTCAGTTATTGCAGGTATAGGAGTAAAGAAGAAAATACTTTGTGACGGAAGAATTTGTGATGGTTGTTTCTTCATAAACATATACACACGTTGTGTGTATAATTTTTCTGCGCACATACAAACGCACTCGCATGCATTGACATTAGTTGTGTGCGTTTGCTTTAAAAAAGCACCCTTAAACACATAATAGCTTACCATCTACATCTTACACACACACACACACACACACATACACACACACACACACACACACACACACACACACACACACACACACACACACACACACACACACACACACACACACACACAGAGACCCACACACACACACACATACACACACACACACATACACACACACAGAGACCCACACACACACACACATACACACACACACACATACACACACACATACACACACATACACACACATACACACACAAACGTACAATATGCAAAATAACAAGCATACGCGCATCAACACTACTTCTTTTTAGTGTTTGTTACGAACAAGAAGTCTTTGCGACATCGCTTAAAAACACTCATATACACGTACACAGAGAAAACAGATTCGTTGTGACAACCGAATTTGTTGCCAATTGAATTTTGGCGGTTACAGCAACTATCATAGAATTCTGCTATAGCGACTGAAATTTTCTTGTGGTACCACTATATTTTAATTATAACCCTCAACCCAATAGTTGCAGCAACAGAAAAAATTGGTTGACAGTATGGAATTTGAAATAAATGTTATTCTTGCTACCGAAAATGTGGTTGACATAATTAAAACAATATCATAATTGGTACCTGTAAAAGAAAAATTGGCCTTCCTTGCTGAAATAAAAATAAACAATAAACGCAAATAAAAATACACAATTTAAGAAATTTATTATTTGACATATTGTCATAAGTTTATTTTAATTGAAAATTATTTCCTAATGGCGAAACATGCACATTTCTTCAACCACACATTTTAAAAAGCCACAAACTTTCACAAACCACACAGACTTTCAAAAACCATTTGAGAATTCAAAAATCATAATATCTTTGAAAGTCACAAAAGTTAATTTTTTAATTTGCTGCTATAAACTATGATAGTACACTAAACCTCTAGTTAGTTGCAGCAACTGATTGAACGTTTTTATTTTAATTTTATTATAGAACGAGAATTTTTTAGTTGCTAATACCAAAAGTTGGTAGTAAAATCCAATTCGTAATATTTTATTCGGTTGGGTTAACCAATCAGTTAATTAGTCATGACAAAAGCATACGCTCGGTTGATGCAATCAATTTAAGTATTGTCACAATCATATCTTTGTTACAATTATGCCCTTATGGCAATGAACATGGATTGTTTTTTGGATTAACAGAAAATTGATAGCGTGAACTGAAATATAGTGAATGCAAATGATATTTTATTGGACTAACCGATTTCCAATCAATCTTTTTTCTGGGTGTACATTAATATATCCATAGTACTTCGCTTATTAAAGGAAATCATTTATTATTAGTTTAGTACAACACATGCTACGACAATACATTTGAAAAACAAGACGTATTTACATTTCAAGACTGTTTACGCAGCCCTCTAATAGGTAATTATAAAAACCTTGCACTTTAGGTACATACAGACTACCATAAAAATAAAATTCATAGCTTTACAGATAGTAGAAAAGAAATAGAAATCAAAAAGTTTTGCAATGTTTCAACGCAAAAATGAGAGATGGCTGAAGTAGTTAGAACGTTGACTACAAAACCGAAAATCAACACAACACAAAATAACAACACCACATACATTTTTCTGATGTATGTACATTAGTGTCCCTTTGTATCAGTTGTTGTAGGAAACTTCACTGGTCACTGAACTATACCGACTTCAGCATATACTAATTCTAATGTAACATCAGAGAGCGCCCTGCTTCGTTGTGTAGCAAAATCATCGGCGAAGTAAAGTAACCAATAAAATGGCTACTAAAACACAGTATAAAAAATTTAATACGCCTTATTTAACACCAGAGGCGCTGCAGCACTGCATTATTAAAAAAGTGCAAATAGCAGAGTTGTAAAAGAATGAATGTGTGTAATTTTTAAACAATATGAATAACAATGTTTTTAGTTATGACGTTATTTTGGTAAATGAGCGATATATTTAATAAAGGTTGTATTCATTATAAACTGTAAAACTACAACACTCTTAAATAGCGACAAAGACTTAGTAAATTAAAATTTTAATTTATTATTAAAAAAAAAACTTAAATTCAACTTACATTTCCTTTGCAAATATTAAAAAAAAAGATTTTTTTTTGACATTTATCAAGACTTTTTATCCAAAACAAAACCCATTCACTGAAAATTTTCCAAAACGACAACCAAAGAACTGCAATGTAGCCAATTCAAACACCTTTTTAGGCAGGCCGTAGTTAATTCACTCATCTTTTTTTTAATATGTTGTACAGCGTAGTAATAAATAAATAAAAATATTAGATTTTGAGTAGATTTCATACAAATCTACTGACAAACTAGATTTCGTTTTGTAGGGGAAATCTAGTAAAAAGCAGTTAGATTTAGCTCGAAATCGTGTAAGTACTAGATTTGGAGACAATGTAAATGCGCTATAACACCGGTGTAGTTATAAACGTGTTTAAAACGTCATCCTTGAAAGCTTAACAGAAACGATATTATGATTATATGCAAACTATATCAGCTACGTCAGGAGTTCCCACCAAATTCCTGCTCATGCACCCCTAGTAAATTTTTGTTTGCAGCGGACTCCCTTTGAAGCCTAGGATGTGCATATATTGTTTTTTAGGTCGAATTTAAAATGCAAAAAAAATAAAAGACAAAAACATATTTTTTATTTTGATTATAAAAGTTTATAAATGCTTTTAAAAATATACCGTTTTTACATAAATATGTAAAACTAAATTTTAAATGATCTTCAAAGTATTGTCTCTTTTATGACAAGTAAAGGGTGTTTTTTATTGAGGTATAGAACTTTAAGTTGGCATCACTTTTTTAACTGGCGGCCATTTTGTCAGCTGTCAAGTGATTAATATTTAGTTTGGTTTGCCATTTCATCATGAACAGGTTGACAAAAGAACGACGCTTGCAAATCGTGCAAATTTATTTCGAAAATAATGGTCCAGTTCGCGAAATTCATCGCAAAATTTTGTTCAGTGATGAGGCTCATTTTTGGTTGAATGGCTACGTCAACAAGCAAAATTGCCGCATTTGGAGTGAAGAGAATCCACATGAGACCCTTGAGACGCCATTACATCCACAAAAACTGACTGTTTGGTGTGCTCTATGGGCTGGTGGAGTCATTGGGCCATACTTCTTCCGAAATAATGCTGGAGAGTCAGTTACCGTTAATGGAGACCGGTATAGAGCCATGACAACCGACTATTTTGTTCCCGAATTGGATGGCATGAATGTGGATGAGTTGTGGTTCCAACAAGACGGCGCTACATGCCACACAGCGCACGTCACAATCGATTTATTGAAGGAAACATTCGATGAGCGCATAATTTCGCGGAATGGACCTGTCAATTGGCCACCAAGATCGTGTGATTTGACACCATTGGATTATTTTCTTTGGGGATATGTGAAGTCGCTCGTCTACGCCAACAAACCAGAAACGTTAGGGGACTTGGAAGCCAACATTCGTGGCGTTATTGCCAACATACGGCCCCATATGCTCGAAAAAGTGGTTGAAAATTGGACCTGTAGAATTGGCTTTATTCGAGCCAGCCGCGGCGGCCACATGCCCGAAATCATATTAAACATTAATGGCATAAAATTATCCTTCCAATAAAGCCAAATTGATGGACATTAAAACGATTTTCTTGTGTTTTATTTCAATTCGAAGTTCTATACCTCTAAAAAAACACCCCTTATAAGTTTCGCTACACATTCTATCAAACTAAATGAAATGACAATAAAATCAATGCCAGCTGGTTTTTTTATAGTAATGATGGCAATCACAGTCAGTTCAGGGTCTGGGGTATTTTATATTAAGCAGTGAGGAGTAAAAGTTCCCACTAATATTTTGCCGTTTTTGTTCAAAGATTTCGCTACTGATTATACATACTCGTACATACAAAAATATTGAAACTTTTTTTCAAGAATCTTTTTCATTCGTTTACCAAAAAAAAAAAAAAATATGACTCTGATTGGATTTTAATAATTTTTGAAGAACAATACAGTTCCACCACAGGTTAAACTTTGTAATTTTTGCGCTAAAAAGCATCATTTGTCTTAATCCAGCATATAACCAGTCCAAACATACAATCTTTCACATTTATAAATAATATTAAGAGGATGTACTATGTTATAACTATGGGCTTGTTCGGAAATGCATCACTGTTCTGCAGCATGCGAGCAAACTTTAATTTAAAATGCAATACAACACAGAGAAAACAGTGCCTAATAAATACCTCATAAAATAGAACAAAATTAATAAGAAATCTCTATGGTTTTTTTTCGATAAGGAAATCTTATTAATTTCATAGAGAAAACCTTTTTTAAAAAATCAAGAAGAAATCTTGTAGTTTTTATGAGGTTATCTTATTGATTTTTTTAATAAGGTTTTCTTCTTGATTTAATGAGGCGACCTCATAAAATAAAAAAAAATGTCTTTCTTTATTCTTTGTGCTTTGCTTATGTATTTTCATTTAAATTCTATACCATATACTTTTATGTATGTATGTAGTATATGTAGATGTTATTTATTTATACTATACATACTATACATACTTACATAGATACATACATATTATATTGTATTCTTAATTAATTAACTCACCATACATACATATTCACCCTTATTCTATTTGGCGTCGGCAACATCGTCATCAATTTTAAAACTTATCACTACTTATGTATTATTAAACTATCACTAAGCTTATGTCCGACATTGGTCGGGCCTAATCATATTTGAAGATACAATAAATAAAAAAACATGCATTAAAAAAAAAAAATTTTAAAACAACATCAATATAACACAACACCAATGCTAACTTTGTATTCCCTAACAGTGTTATGACGACGTTGCCTATTTATCGATAAATTTTTTTTTCTTTCCTATTGAGACGATGAAAATAAAAAAAAAATTTAATAGTGAAAATAAGATTTCTCAGACAAAAGTCATGCATTTGCCAGTTACCCACGGAGAAAAGTAAGTGATAAGTTCTCTCATGTTTTTGGAAAATAATGGATAATGTTCATCCTTTTAATATTTTACAAATATTTTAAGATGAACAAAACATCATTTAGGAATGTATTGGATACAATAGAGCCTAACTTTTGAAACAAAAGGGATCAGATCAACGTTTATTGGAGCTTGGAGCTTCCTCCAAAGGTACTCAAATTTTATCATACAGTATACTTTCCCAACACACTATTTACCTTACATTTTGCCATCCACCACTAGTTCTAATTGGTGGACCGAGGGAATTTAGTGCAGTCTCACTTTCCCACTGCACCTTAAAATTATTAGGAATACTGCCCCTGCGGAATCCTCTAGCAAAAGAAGGACTTTTCCAACTCTTCCACAAGCTTTTCAAATTGGTTGGGTTTGGTAATTTTAATTTTGTCCATATTATATTTTTCACTTTTTTTAAGAACTTTTTTCAAATAAATATGTACATTTTTATATCTACTTATATTTCACTTTTTTACCATTTAAATTATTTTTCAAATTCGTTGAGGCATGCACACAACAGAACACGACATCAAAAACACTGACGACAAAATGAACGGCAACATCAACATCAATGTTTCTTTCAGAATACCAAACATATGCTGACAGTCATCGATAAATGGCAATACTATCTACGGGAATACCGATTTGCTAAACAACATTAAAAACGACGTCGTGTTATGTTGCCGACGCCAAATAGAATAAGGGTGATTATTACTTGAAAGGAGACAAGTATTGAACCAGCAAACTTCTGACTGATAGACAAACACTCTAACCAATATGCTAACAAGCAGTCTGAATAACCATTGAAATAATTTTGCAAACATGCTTATACAAAAACGAAAAAGATCATGAAAAAAATTTTTCTGTGTCTATTTATAGATATGAAATAACAAGACACCTCATAAAATCAAGAAGATTTCCGTATTAAAAAAATCAATAAGATGCTTTACACATAATCATATAGGAACCTAATAAAATCAAGAAGAAAACCTTTTTAAAAAAATCAATAAGGCAACCTAATAAAATCAATAAGAAATCCATATACTTTACAATTTATAAGAAAACCTAATAGAACCAAGAAGTTTTTCTCTATGGATTGTTTTTTTGGTGCCAAAAATAACGGAAATTAAGTAAAAAAAGTTGGGAATAATAAGATTTCTTCTTGATTTTATGTGGTTTTCTTCTTGATAAAATTAATAAGATTTACCACATAAAAACAATAAGGAATCTCTATGAAAAAATCTTCGCTTCTTTCTGCTGGGATACCCCTTAGCCTAAAAACGTTTCATAGAGAAAATCTTATTGATTCTATGAGGCAGTTTTTTCTCTGTGAAGTTCGCGATAATCTTTTTTAGTAGCAGCCATGTTTGTACCTCATATCTGACATTTATTTGTGCGTTATCATCTACTTCAACGAAGCACTTTTAGACATTTAAATTAGAATTTGCAGTGCAGTGATGCATTTACGTCGCGTTATCGATAGTCTGCTATAAAATATTATAAAAAGTCCATAAGGTGATACCGTTTTCTTTAGTTATAATATCGCTCTTTGGTTTATTGGGAAGTCACTGAAAGTGTTGCCATATAAATCTTGTTTGCTAGGAGTGTTGCCATTACCAAATATTTTTACATCATGAATTCCACATGTGAAAATTTCCCAATAAAATTTTTCGTTCACATGGATTTCGTACACAGAAAAAATTATTCCCAAAAAATGTTTAAACAAATATTTGTTTGAAATCAAACTTAGTTTCAGTAAATATTCTGTACTGTTCCACTAAATTAATTTGTACCAAAAAACTGTGTAGAGAAGAAACAGGCCACGACGTTTGTCGGCTACTTTTCGGCATTTACATGTATACAACACGATCAATCAAAATAAACAACAACAACCGCACAACAGCACGTTGTTCCTATTAGTGTCCTGCACAAGAGTATTTATAAGACTTTTCAAGACATGAGAGATGTTTTCCAATGCTTTACTACAGCGAAATATTCTAAAAGAATCGCTAAACAACACTGTTGGCAAGACAAACCACCGAAAAATATTACTTGCCAACAGTGTTGCTTAGCGATTCTTTTAGAATATTTCGCTGTAGTAAAGCATTTGAAAAAATCTCTCATGTCTTGAAAGGTCTTATAAATAGTCTTGTGCAGGACACTAGTTCCTATCAACAAGCAAGATAAACACCAAAATACTGAAATAACATTTTCTCTCAGTTGAACTATGATTAATTTAAATTTTTATCAGAATTTACAAAATTATTTGTAGGACTGCATTCAAATTACTGATTCAACGAATTTGATTACTGAAAATGAAATTTAGTTTTTTCTGTGTATCATTAATTCCATTAAAATTAAAAACTTACATATTTCCACCTTTACCGACAGACAAATTTTTCTGAAAAATTTTCTTTATAAATTTTAAAAATCGTATGAAGTTTTTTGAAAACAAACAAATTCACATTCAGAAATATCCATGTGATATGATATGATAAGGCTGATTAAATTTTCAAAAAATTTTTATTTGACAAAAAAAAAGATATGGGCCCATAGTGCATTGTAATCGACTAAAAATTACTACCCACATTACCAAAATTCCTAAAGCTTTTGCTAAATTCCTTTCACTCATTCTCTCCTTCACTCTCTTTTTTTTTCTCCAAAATATCACAACATTTGAAGGAAAAAATAGATAAACCTTTTTTCAAAAACGCCACGTAGCATTTTGTTTAGTATTATTATCCATTTTTTTTTTTGCTATTGTTGTTGTTATTAATTTTATTATACACACATAGAAATAAGTATAACGTTTACAACAACTAAAAAACTAGAAAGGAAAACACGTTGTCAAAGTGTCCAAATAAATAGAATAAAAAAACATAACGGTATAAAAAAAACAGAAACGTAAAATAAAGAACGACAAAAAAAAAGATTTTTTTCTATTTAAGTTAAATGAAATAAGGAAACGTATCTCTTTCCCTCTGTCCGCGTCTATGCTTAAAATGAAAGGAAGTTAAAAACAAAAAATAAATAACATAAATGTAGGCACATGTGGGAGTATGAAAATGTGTGTATGTATGTATGCGTGCATTTATAATAAGAACAAATATAGCGTACATGCATACATAAGAGGATGCGATTTTTTATTATATGTAATTGTCTGAAAAAGAAACAAAAATTATCATGTAACGTTATATTTTTTATATTTCTCCGTACCCCATGATATTTTGTTGGATTACATTAGATGCCTGCATGTTGCATTTTCCTTAAACACACACATGCAAATGTTAGTGCATATGCACAAGAATATCTCTCACACACACACGCACACAAACAACTGCAAACAGCTTTTCGTACATATAATTGTGTGTGGGTATTTAGCAAGCATGCAAAGGAAGCCTGCTACTGCACATACATATGTACATAAATACACACGTATGTATGTACATGTGTAAATGTATGTATGTATGCACATTAATATTTAATAAGTACATTTGTGTGCACTTATTTTACAGTTTTATGCTAAAACATGAACGAGTTTCCTGTTAAACTAAAAATACAAAAAAATTGCTTTTCACTCTACTACAACAACAACTATGCAATTGCAATTATGTGAGAAGAAGAAAAAAATGTTGAAATAATATTAAAAGGAAAAAATTAAATAAAAAACAAATTATAATAAACCTCTAATTAAAACGAAATTGAAATAATGTTTGCAAAAAGAAGACATTGCTGAAAGCCTGCAATGTATAAAACATTACTTAAAATAAATTATTTAAAAAAAATATATACATACATATATATTAGTGTAAATCATAAAACCACAATACGTATAAAAAGCTATGATAAAGAAAAAGTACTAGACAACTGAAATACATATTGCAGTTTTGATGTATTTTATTTATTTAACCAACAAATCTAAACAAAACAAAACCATAACAAAAAATTTCAACCAGCTCGAAAGCACCTGAAACAACAAAAACATTTTAATGCATCCTTAATATTTAAAACAGGTGAGTTTTCGTTCTCTAAGATAACAAAAAAAAAAAATATTAAAGTAAAAGTAAGGAATCTTTTAACCAGGGCAATAAGAGTATTACAATTTTAAATTAAAAATTTTCACACTAACGAAACGAAACTTGCGACTTACAATTTATATTGAAAACAAAAACAAATTTTCATATTTTATTGTTGTTTTCAATATAAATTTTCAGTCGAAAGTTTCGTTTCAGTTTTCTTTCGTTATTGTGAAACAGACCATTAATATAATGCTTAGAAATTTATTTTATTTTGTATAAACAAAATAAACATTTCGGTTGGGAATTTGTATTGAAAACAAACAAAATTTTGGTTTTTTATTCTTGTTTCAATATAAATTCCCAAGTACTAGTTTCTATTTTAGTCGCAATCGAATAAAAAATTTACACCCTGTTTCCACATATCAGGCATATGACTCTACTAGAGAATTTGTTTGGAAATCGACCAAAAAAAAAAAAAAAAATAGTGCTTTTCATATAAATTTTATACTGAAATCGATTGTCTGAGCTGTAGAAACAGGGACCAACTGCGAGTTTATAGAAGACACGTAAAAATTCTCGTTTGTCTATTTATATAGATAAATTTATAAATTTTCAAAAGCTCCATCATACCACAGTTGTATTTTCTCAAAAATCGTACAATTGCGTAAGATAGTGAAGACAAGTAAAAATTCTCGTTTTTCTATTTATATTGAAAACAAAAACAAAGCGCTCAAATTTTAATAAGATCCATCATACCAGGGTCGCACGATTGTGTAGAATAGTGAATCACGGCCTTAACTGTCATTTTATAGAAGACATGTAAACATTTTTGTCTGTCTATTTATATTGAAAACAAAAACAAAGCGCTCAAATTTCTGAGATTAAAAAAAAATTAATGCTTCACTAATTCAGTAAACTATTAATTAATACTTAAAAATAATTTTCATTTAAAACATTAGACTTCAAGTTAATATACTTCGTCAAAAAAATAAGAATACTTCGTATTTTTATGTTAATAGTTAAAGTGATTTTCTTAATGGGACAAGATAAGTTAAATTAGAGTCGTTGGGGAAGTTATACATTTTCTGTCTATCTACTTGGGCGTGAAGATTAATTATGGACAGCTGTTAAACATAAAAGTTTCTTGAAATAATGCAACTACAGGTTGGCACAGAATGAGCTAAATATATGGTTTAAATGGCTTATAACTTTTTTATTTATGAGATTATTGTAATATTTTTTTTTTTTAAATACAGTATATTATTGGGAAATTGGACATCCTGTAAGTGATGTCCACTTTATGCTTGCACATACGTGCTCTTTTTAGCATATTTTCCATAACTTTTCGCAAAATTTCGGGTGATTTCATTTCGAATGTTGGTTTCTAGTTGCAGTAGGGTTCTTGGTTTGTTAGCGTACACTCTCTCTTAAAAAAAACACCATAGAAAACTGCCAGGAGCTGTTAAATGCAATGCGCCCATTAAAATTACGACGATATGCACGCTGTGTCAACACAATAGACTGTTGGTTTGAAAAATTAAATTCAATTATGTTTGGCCATTGTTCGATCGTGTAATGATTCATAATTAGTTCTCCAAGTCTTCTTCACAAAATGCGGAAAAAAACAAAGAAAGAATATTAATTAAAAAAGTTATAAAGAATTCAAACCGTTGGTAAGTACAGAAAATTAAAGAAGACAGAAATCGATAATTGGGTGCAATATATATAAAAATAATTCTCGCATACAATTTCATTAAAATTTTATATCATATCTTTTTTTTTTGTTTTATTTGAAAGCATATCAGATTGCAATTGATTTACCCGCAGTTTTTAACTTAAAAATTAAGTACGTAATTAGCTAATTTTTATTTAAAATTAAGTTGTAATTAAATACGATGTCATTTTTTCAGTGGTTATTTAAAGTTCTTATTAAATTACGTTGAAAGTACGGTAGCACTGCAAAATTTCCCAGTATTATTGAAGGCTTTTCAAACAGCAGCTGTTTAACGTAAGCAAAAAAGTTAGGTTATCAACATGTAGAAAATTAAATTGCATAAAAACTCATTTTATGAGACCAAAAGAACATCATAATACCTTTTTATATTACTTTATTCCATGATATGAAACTTTGTACTGTATATGTTATATATTTATGAAATTTTAACGAAATTCTTTTTAATACGACCGCATGATGCTCATGTGCATGTTTTCAGTAAAAACACACACGCATAAAAACATATGGTACAATCATAAAACTTAAGTAGTGTTTAATTTCGCAAGGTTGGGCATTTAATTATTATTTAAATAAGCACTCAAAAACACAATTTCGTATTTAATTAGAACTTAAAAATAATTAAGGTTTGATTACCAACTGAAAAAATGGGCATTAATATATTATTATTATTATTTAAATATATAATATTTTTTAAATCGCAAGCGATTTCTTCACATGTTAGTCGATTGAAAATTGACTAATTTCTCTTTTGTTCAACACCGTTCAAAACTTTTTAATCGGTGTGAAAATTACTTATCGCCTCCAGACATATTGAGTGTAAGCAGGTATGTAGTTAATCCCTGCTGACCGAAAGGCCGTTTTTTTTTAGCTCGTAAGGTCAATTGAAAAGGATTGATTTTATCAATTATATTTTTATTTGCTTCACTTCTTCGAGAAATATATTCTAAAAAAAAGCCTTCCCTCACTTTTAAGCAGTCCATCCATTATACAATATTATTCCATATGTTGTTGTGCATATTGACCTATACTATGCAAAGAAAATATTGCACAATTTCCCTAACAGTGAAAAAGTAAACACCATTGAACAACGTTGCCACCACATTACAAAATTAACTTGATTGTATAATTAAATAAAAAGTCTTTTGATATTTGCCAATATATTGTGCCACCATATTCGAAATATGATATACACATTGGCGATATTATTGTACAATACGAAAAATTGCTCAATAATATTGCAAGTGGGTGGGCCGCTTTAGGCACTCAAAGAGTTTTAATTTTTTGTAACAAAAGCTCATAAAATTTTACCTAAATAAATGTTAAACATGTTTGTCAAAAAAACAGAAATCATTTAAATCCATAAAAAGATTCGTTGATGTCTGTCTGTAGGGCAATTTCTAAATTTTACATTCACTTAGTAATCAGAAACTTTAAGTATCAAATGATAATTAATAAAAACTTTGCTTATCTCTTTATGTATACGAGCAGAAATAAAAAGAACAGAAAAAAATTAAGAAAAACTTGTCGTAATGACCAGCAATTATTGCAAATCACCAAAAAGCATGTCTTAGTTCTTTAAATAGTTCCACTAATGGCCACTCCAGAGAGCATCAAATTAAATGGGGGTCGTTAAACGGGGCATACAACAAAAAATTTAAGGAATTTTTGCTAAGAAGCAAAAAAAAAGTCTTTAGCTAAATATTTCTCTAATGAAAATTCGCATTGAAATAGAAATATTTCAATTAAAAACTTTTCTAGGGTTTCTATTCTTATAAACATAAATTATTATTTTTTATTTAATCGATAAAGCCTTTGATAACAATTTTTGGTTGAATGACTTCCATTTCATTTCATATTACGCACTACAGTGTGCCAGCCTTTTTGGTTTTGGCCTTGTTAATTTTTCTTTTTAATTTATTTGTTTCAAGTATTTTGGTATATTTTTTTTATTATAAAAATTTAAGAATATTTGTATTAAATGTAACTTATTATTTAGTTTGATTTCAAAGATTTTTTTGATTTTAAGACAAAGAAATAAGACAAAGAAATATTGAAATGTAGAAAGTTATTTGAGTACTATTATTATTATTTGGTTTTTGCTTAACATTAATTTTTGCTATGGGAATGCAAGCGCCTCCCTGCAGACTGATAGGCTAGTGTCCAAAATAAAGATTTGCTTTAAACAATCTCACATGGCATTCTTGCCTTCGCTTGGTAATTGATATTCAGCCTCATTCTCAGGGACTTTTTCCCTGTTTCTCTTTCCCCCATTTTAAAAAATCACTGACAAGACTCAAGTGACAGTCAGTGGATGCTGACAGGAGCAATATTACCCTTTCCGTTGTATTCATATATTCTCGTCACTTCCCTTTCATTTAAGAGCAGGGATATTAAAAAAAGTCCCAGATTTATTAGGGCCCGCCCTCGTATCTGACATATTCTATTCATGCCCAAAGTAGCTCTCCATATTCTCTTATTTTTTCTCCACACTTAATTTTTTTTTTTTTTATCAATTTGTGTAAGAATTTACTTTAGATGCGTTAGTGTTAGTAAAACATTTTCTTTTTATTGCTCTAATTTTTTATTTATTTTTTTTAAAACAATTTTGCTCATAGAGACTCATTATTATGACGGTTATTGAGTCAACAACGTTTGACTGAATTTATGTGTGCTCTGTACCGACGAACTTGGGGAATTTTTATGTGATTTTTTTAATAGCGAAAACTAAATATGCATAAAACTTAAAATAATAGAAAAGTTTTATTTTATTTTTACTGCCATGCATGCTGCTAGTTAAAATTCCACACAGAGTTATGAAAAAATCAAATATTTACATGCATAATAATATTGTTGACAGATTAGGGAAGTACATGAAGAAAAAAATAATAAAAAAAACATCTAACATTTACATTTGTATATTCGAATACATAGAATTTTGAGGGGCATAAAACACGACGAATGGTTTCTTAAAAATATACGTACTATGCCCATAGGACGGAACTTGATCTAGATTATCCCCCTGTTTCTACAAATCCAGGCGGCTGACTTGAGTAAAATATTTATATGATGGTGATTTTTATACAAATTTTCTAGACGTGTCGCCTGCCTGACTTCTGGAAACAGTGTATATGTTAAGTTTAGGGACGCATTTTATCAACTCAATACCATCACAAATTCTCGTCTGTCGAGGCGAGAATTTCTGAGGTTTTTATGAATAACAACCTATGTATGTTATATATTTTCGAGTTTATGATGTAACATTTTTAGAGCTATGCTCTTTATGCCAGACACAGGTGAGCATAGGAAGAGATTTTCGCAAAAAAAATAATCGACACTATTACAGTTATAAATTAATTTTTGTTTTGATTTCTTTGTACTTAAAACCAGAGTACCAAAATAAACGAAACTATGGAAGTGTGTGTGTACATCATTTTTTTCTAAAACAACACAAGCCGACTTCAAAAAAAAAAGAGGAGGTTATCAATTCATCTCTATATATTTTGGGGGAATGTTACTTCATAACTCGGTATATTTTAGAACTATTGTAAAAATAAATTTTTTTTTTGTCTGAGAGAGTATAGATTCCCAAGTGGCCAACTACACGCCCACACATTTTTTAAATTCAATTTTATGATATTCTACTTATTTGCTTGCTGCTAAACCTATCAAACACCTTTGGTTCTTGTAATTAAAAAAAAATAATTACACAATTTGAAAGTTGTAAAAATGGGCAGGGTTACGCCCATCAAAATTTATTATAATATTCCGCGCGGTTCTGCTTTACCAATTTCTCCGAAACTCACCACATACCTTGAACTCAAAAATAGACACAATCTTCCATTTGAAAAAATTAGCGGAGTCACGCCCATTAAAATTTAATATTGTATTTTAAGTACCGATTTTTACAAAACTTAACACACACCCTGAGCTCGGAAATTTTTTTTTCGAAAATGTTTTTTAAGATCTTTGCATTGAAGTTGGTTTTTTGGCAGAATTATTTTAAATAAGCTTCAAAAAAATCTTTTTTCGGCTCTACCGAAAAATATTAGAGTTTTGGACATGCGCTGTTATTCATGAAAACAACAGATTTTTGTTATTGTTAAGGGTTTTGTTTGCTACGTATACGTAATATTATTTCTATGATCTTTTTTATATATCACTTATATGTATGACGAAGTAAGATGTTGTTTGCAATAATTGTGCGACCAGGAACTTGGGCTAGATTATTAAAACCAGTTTATGGAAGACAGTAAAAAAACAGAAAATATTTGTCAAATTTTTCCATAAGTCAAACAGGCGCTTCGCCTGGAAAATGTGTATGAAAATCACTCGTTTTTTGAGTGATTATATAAATTTTCTACTGAATACGTCCGTCTGGTGGTGTCTGGGTTGTGAAAACAGTGGGTCAAGGTTTTGCTTGTGACGTATACGTAATATTATTTCGTCCTTGATATTTTTGTTATATCACTCATACGTATGCCAAAGTAAAGTCGGTTGTTGTCCAAATCAATTGATTAGTTTGGCATTTGTCGAGTTGGTTAAAGAAAAATCAAAAGACTTTGATTTTTCATGTTGACTAATAAATCTTTCAATTCGATTGTGCTGTGTGTGTTCGAATATCTTGATTAGCTGTCAAAATTTATGTCTGTAGCTTTATTTTGTATGAAAAAGCTTTGTATTTTTAAAATTGTATTTAATTTCATTGAATTTTAAATAAAAAAATATAACAATTAATGAATTAATGCAATAGAAGTTGTAAAATTTTCAATTTGTAACTGAAAAAATATAAATTTGACAGTTGAATGAAAATCTTTCAATTCAGTTTATGAAGTGTGTGGTCAAGAATCAGTTCAATTGAAAGACTTAATTCACAAGTTTCAAGTGCTTAAGATGTTCTTTCCTCATTACAGTCAACTTTTCGAAAACATATTTTAATAGAAATCACTATAAAATTAAGTGTCTCTCATATAAATTTTCTAGACAAGTTGCCTGTTTGTAATGTGGAAACCGCACCTTAATTTCTGTAAAATGCAAATTTTGTTTGTATAAAATGCAAAATAGCTGGTGAAATTTATAAAACCAAATTTCAATTATCATAAGGATTTAAAGTTAATGACTAATTTAGTTGATTGTATTTTTTTTCTGTTGCATTGGTTTATCCCTAATGTCCTTACAGCATAATAATATTTTTCTATAGTTAAATTGTTTTTTAGGTTCGGTTCAGGAGCATTTTAACTAACCCTGTTGTGTATATTAGATGAGCAAACACATGAGAGGTTTAAAAGTTTTTACTATTTATTTAAGCACTTCCCTCACACACTCCCTCTCACACGAATTATATTCTATGGAGAATAAAACTAGTTTTTTTTTTCAATTGCATAAAAATAGTTGGAGTAACGTTTCGTTATGTATAAAATCTGTTCAGTAAATTCCAGCTCATTATTTGAATTAAAAAAGAACGTGATGAAAATTAGGAATTAATCAATAATAAAAGTATGTGAACAATTCAATTGAATTTAATTAGAAATTTCAAGTGATATTGTGAGTGTTGCCTAAATTTTCTTAATGATGATATTTTCTGCTGCTTTTTCAGGATAATTTTTTTAAATACAGTACAACTTCAACAATCCGGACACATATAGTTTTAGGCTCGTTCGGATTAACGAGTTGTCCGGACTATAGCAGTTGAAAATATTAAAATAATCTAAGTGATTTAAATACATACATACATATGTACATATACATATACATACATACTATGATAAGATAAGACGAAGTTATTGTGTGCTGACTAACTTTGTTGAGGTGGTTGATTTGTGCCTTTTACTGAATGCAAATTCGAAATGCTTTCTTTGCATCTGCATTAGAGATCTTTGTTTTTGCATCCATTTATACTTTTTTTAATGTCATAAATCGTTGATTTAGGAACACGGAAATTTTCGGCAACCTGCCTAATAGTTTTTCCCTCATCAAGACATTTTAAAATATCACACTTCTAATGTAAGGTTAGTTAGTATTTTATGTTTGCGTTTATTATTTAAAAATATGGCACTTCGAATGGAATTAAACAAACACGTTTGCGAAATAATGAACCGAAACTGAAGCAATAACAGTGAAAAATGTAAATCAAATTACGAATAACAAAACAAAACAAAAATTCGCATGTTTTGCTTGGATTTTAGTTTTTGTTCTTGCATAAAAAAAAAATTTTCCGGATCGTGGAGGTAAAAACTTTAAATTGTCCGAAATGTAGAAGCGTCCGAATTACTGGAGTGACCGGACTGGCGCATGTCCGGACTATTGAAGTTGTACTGTAGTTCGTTTGAGGTATATACATACATACATATGTGTGTACATATATGTTTATTGTATGTATGTACATATGTATGTGTAATGGGGGGTTAGGTGTGTTCAGAAAAATTTTGAGGCTAGAAAATTAGTGGGAGTCGGTTTTACATTTGACTCGTCTTGGGGCATTTTTTTTTTTTTAATTTCATAAATTTTAAAATTTTGTATAATAATTTTAATTTAATAAAATCAAATAATTAGGGATTTGTCCTAAATTTTACCACTCTAGAAGTAACTCTGTCGCAATTGTGAAGTTTTTTTTAATTTTTTCCCTCTTGCCCCCGTCTTAAAAAAGCTTTTTATTGATTTTTTTTAATATGATTTTTTAATTTTTATATAAATATTTCTAGTGGAATAAATTTACTATGTACATAATTGTCTATTTAAAGAAGACGAGTTTCCAAAAACATAAAAGGAAACACACATTCATTACAAACTCTCAAACTTACGAGAGTATTTTGTCGCAAAACTTGTTTCTTAAGATTATTTTAACTTGAGAATAAAATTTTTCTTTTTTAACTTGTTAAACTCATTATAAATATTTGGGAAAAGTCATGTTTTGTACAAGTGCTAAAAACAAAAACGTTGCTGTAGAAAAAATAAAATAAACTTTTCACAATATTAACTTGCCCTATTCTTATCGTGTATTTAAATTTGAGACTGGTGTTAGAAATGTTAAAAAAGTATAAATACAACGACCTATAACAACACATTTTGTTTATTGACATACATATGTTTATACACATAAATAATCTCTCTTATTAACAACTCGACATATGTATGTACGCATACACAATCATCATAATACGAGTATTTTCAGCTGGTAAACATAGACATAAACTTTCATTATTTTATTGTCAAATAATAACTAAACGGCAACAAACCAAAAAAGAAAAACAGCAATAATAATAATAATATGAAGAAGAACAACAACCTAACGGAACATAATAGGGAGACACACCTCTTTCGAACACCATATAATTTATATGTACATACATACATATGTATGCATATACAAAACCTATTTGGAGACATCAAGGCGGCCAGGCAGCCAGTCAGCCAGTCATCTAGTCGACCAGCCATCAAGACAAATAAACTGCATAAGGAGTTTATTTATTTTATCTTTAGTCAGGAGTTGCTAAAGAAGATAAAAAGCAAATAGAAATAAAAGTTGTGGTAGTAGTAAAGGCGAACAAAACAAAAATTTAATACAAAAACTAATGACATGTCACGGCAACTTAAATACAATATGGCATGATGATGGTTCTATACAAATTATTGTAAAAAGTAAGAAACACACATACTAACTCGTAGCTGTACGCACTCTCACACACACACACAAATAAACACAAACACACCCATATAAATACACACATACGTATTATATGCTACGTATTTGTGTATAAAGGGATAAACTTTGAAGAAGGCAAACTTATGGTGTATAGATAAAAAAAAAAGTTTGAAGATAGAAACTAGTGGCATGCTTTGTAGGCACTATGGGTTGAATAACCCCCAAATGACTGCATTAAATTTAAGACAAACAAATTGGGGACATAATAATTTTCCAGTAGAAAGAAAAACAAAATATGTACATATAAATAGTGTTTCAAGTTTTATTTAATTCACAGAAAAGTTTTCCACTATATTCTCATCAATTCTCATCAAGCCATTGTGTAATTGCTTACTATATAAAGTTGTTGGTTTCGTTATTAATGAATATGTCTTTGACATTAAAAAAAAAACTAAATTCAGCACAGTACGCAAAGGCGAACACACACATAGAAATACATAAACACACAGAAATATATAAACATACACACACATACATACAACCATATGTGGTACCTCCGAGCCTTGTATAGGAAAAATTTAACAACGATACAGTACAATAGAAGGTAATAAATAAATTGTGTGTGGCAAAAAATGTTTTAAGAAAATTGTGCAGCGTTTTTCAAGGGACTGTTTTAGATTTAGGAGCAAATTTTACCGGCTTGCATTAACTTATATCTAAGCGGATTAAATAACACGAAGCATTTGCTCTTTAATAATAATTTCCATTTAGTATTGATGATGGTTGCGTCATAAGCAGAGAAACTTGAAAAGTCATGAACAGGGAAACCACAAATATGCTCTAAAAAAAAGGGTTTTATGCGCATTCAATATGCACTAAAAACATCAAAATATGCTCTAAAAATCAAAAAGTATGCTCTTACAAATAATAAGGGCAATTGTGAATAAAACTGCGTGAGAAATTTTTCCCGGGGAACAATTCCAACTAATAGCAAGTAATAGGACAAATAAAAAAATAAAAAATATAATGGAAAAGTCTCCCTTTTCCCTTTTCTCGCGAAATTTCACTCATAATTGCCCTGGATATAAATTGATTTATTTGGAAAATATATTTTTAGGGTTCCGTACACCAAACGTGAAAAGGAACCCTATTGTTTTCGCTACGCTGTTCGTCTGGCCGTCTGTCCGTCACAGGCTATTTTCTCAGGAACCGTAAGAGCTACGGACCTGAAATTTGGACAGACTATCTAGAGCCTTGTATCTGGCCGCTACAACAACAAATACATGAAAGTTAAAAATTAAAGGGTGTTCCAAAACGAGCAACGAAAAATGTTGAAATCCCATGTAATATACATACAATTGTATGTACATATGCATGTTGACAATTGAAATTTTCAAAAATTAGTTTATTAACACTAAATTTTAAAAAATTTAAATTAAATTGTGTTCTATCAGTTAATGCAATTTTAACTATGTAATTTTGACAACTTGCTATATATTGGAAACCGTAAAAGGCAAACTCCTTAAAATTTTCAAAAAAAAAAAAACGTAAAACTAAAAAAATCCGAAAATTATAAAATCGCCAAACCAAAAAAAAAAAAAAAAAAAATCGCCAAAAACCAAAAAAAAAAAAAAAATCGCCAAAACGAAAAAGCACCAAATTAAAAAAAGTTTCTAACACTAAAATAAATCGGCAAAACCGAAAAAATAGACAGAATGAAAAAAATCGCCAAAATGAAAAAAAAAAATTCAAAAACTGAAAAAATCGACAAAACGCGAAAAAGGCGCCAAAACTAAAAAAATCGCCCAAATCGCCAAAATGAAAAAATCGCCAAAATGAAAAAATCGCCAAAATAAAAAAATCGCCAAAATAAAAAAAGTAAAAGTCCGAAAACAATCGCCAAAAAACAAAACAAACAAAAATTAAAAAAAAATAAAAAATTTAATAAAGAAATAAAATTTAACTTCAACTTCAAAATACATCCCTATATCGGAATTAAAACTTTGGAATTGTATTTTGGATAAATATTCACTCAGATTTTCAATTAAAAATCGTTATCTGTCACATCTAAATATACTTTTATACATTGAACATTTTCTTGCAACTTCTACTGATGTAATCGGTACAAATAGCAAAAACCAAATTTTTATTCAAATTAACGTTCAATATTTTTATTGCAACATCAAAAGTTGGATAATTGTTGAGTGATTGGTTCAAAGCAACTGTGTTTATTATAAACTTATATAGTATGGCGTAATAAATGAGTCAAATGTATACACTATGCACTACATACATATAACATTTAGGAAAAATAAAAATAGATAGTTTGACCAACATATTTTACCAACCATATTAAAATAATAAAAATAAAATCTATAAGGTATTATATCTAAAAATATGCCTGTAAGACTGAAATATGCAAAAACATGTTTTAAAATGCACTAACAAGTGAATGCCAAAATTCATAAAAAGTTCTGAAACGGATAAATATCTTGTCTCCGCATTAATACGACACATAAAAAAACAGGCAATTGCATATTTGTGGTTTCCCTAGTCATGAATGAAATATAAGGTATGTTCATTTACTAAAAATTGTTACGAATTTGTAACAATTGTTACATTACATAATTGTTCATTGGCGCCCAAAAAGTTTGAAAGGAGAGAGCACCAAAAGAAAGTAAAAAATTGAGACACAAAAAAATTTCTGCAAATTATTACTGGTAAAATTTTTACTTGCAAGAATTATCCAAACAGCTGCTCTGTTAATTTTTTTACAGATTAATTTTTTTTGAAAAATTTCTGAAAAAAGAAAACTCTTAAAAGGGGAATTAAAAATATCTCTTAACATGATTACTTTCCAATTTCCAAGATGTACATAAATATTTAAATATGTATATCAATAGAGAAATAATATTAATTCATATTTTATTTCTTGCAAAAAAAATTTCAAAACATATTAGCATAATCACATATCATTCCAAAGTTTTATTAACTTTTTATATAATTATAAGAGCTGTATCATAAATATTTCATATTTTTTTGTGAAGAAACTCTTCTTTTCGATTATTGAATTGTGTGAAGAATAAACAAAGCAAGCAAACGTCAGAAAATGTGGGAGATTCTCCCTCGTGTTTGGGCTGGGTTGGGTTGCAAGCAGTTGTTGTTGTTGTAGCAGTTAAGTATATTATTTAGCATGTGTGTCGGCGCAAAATAGCTATATATACATACATACGAGTACATACACATACACACATATGCAGATAGCAGCTTGATATTCTTCCTTTTCGACTGTTTTGGCTGACAGCATGATATGGGAAAAATCAAGAAGTATTTGTAAACTATTAATGTGTCAATAGAAAACTATTTGGAAAGTAAATAAACTTTTATATTTTGTATGGATATACTTACAGTTTTTTTCTACGAGTAAATACGAACACAGTTTTAGTCACACGAAACTTTATTCTGTGAATTACCCAGCAAATAAAAAAAATGACCAACAAAGAGATTTTTCTATGAATGTAAAAAAAAAAATATTCAAGTTACAAAAAATTTATAAAAATATCCTTAATAGTATTTCAAAAAATTTTGTTTAAATATTTCAATTTATTTTTAATTAAAAAAAGAGAATAGTTTAAAAATTTCAAAATCTTATATTTGGTTTGCAAATGCTTAAGTCGACTTAAGCATATTTTTTCATATTGAGTATGAAAAAAAAATAATTTTCCTTTGAAACACATTTTTAGTCACAAGAAACTTTATTCTGTAAATTACCCAGCAAATAAAAAAATGCTCAATATAATTATAATTTTTTTTTATGAATGTCAAAAAAATGTTCAAGTTACAAAAAAATTATAAAAATATCGTGAATAGTATTTGAACAAATTTTGTTTAAATATTTTAATTAATTAATTTAATTAATAACAAAAATTAAAAATTTTAAAGACCCCCGAATAATTCTAGAAAAGATGTGATATCTTCTAAGTGGCTGGACCGATTTTACTAAAACATAGCTAAGAACCTTTTCGATCAAGTCACTTTTCAAACAGATAAAACTAAATCAAAATTAGGTCTTTACGTTGATTCGTCCAGACACACAGATACACAACCGCACAGCCACACACTACAAACTTATAACACCCCTTTTTTGGTCGGGGGTTAAAAAAAGAAAAGTTTAAAAGTTTGAAAATCTTACATTTGTTTTGCAAATGCTTAAGTCGACTTAGCATCTTTTTTTCATATTGAGTAAATACACTCAGATAAAATTGTGCAGACTACTGAGGAGATCTTAGAAAATAAAAAACAAAATAAATGAGAAGTTTTCATAATATGATAAAAAAAATTAATTGTCCATTGAAAAAAATTAATTGTCCATTGAAATACAGTTTTAGTCACAAAAAACTTTATTCTGTAAATTACCCAGCAAATAAAAAATGTCCAATATAATTATAATTTTTCTCTTCATGTGAAGAAAAAATATTCAGGGCTATCATGAATAAAATTCCACGCGAAATTTCTCTCTTTTCTAATTAGAATTTTTTGTTTTCCCTATTACTTGCTATTAGTTGGAATTGTTCCCCGTGAAAAATTTCACGTCGAATTTTATTCATGATAGCCCTTATTATATCGTGCAATAATCGCTAAAATAGCTTAAGCGACATAATTTTCGATCTTCATTTTTTGACCAAAATCGCTTATTTGCGATCGTGAATAGATTTTCGTCAAAATAACGAGTCCAAAAAATGTGTTATGGCTCGATATATTAATATTAATATAAGTTATAAAACATTCATAAAAATATCATTTACAGTTTTTCAATAATTTTTTTTTTAATATTTTAATTCATTTTTAATTAATTTTATAAAATTTTTAAAACATTCAAAATCTTACATTTGTTTTGCAAATTCTGAAGTCGACTTAAGCATATTTTTTCATATTAACTTTGTTTTAAAATTTTCTTCAGTCTTATGCCTTAATTCTGTGCGACAATTGTGTCGTCTGTCCATGGACGAAAAAAGTCACACTTGTGTGATTCTTTAAGGTAATTAGAGCTGTGTTCTTTATGCCACGACACAGGAGCTAGGGCGTGATTTTCATAACGTAAAAATAATCGACACTATTAAAGTTATAAATTTATTTTTGTTTCGATTTCTTTGTACTTTGATTTTGTTTTGTTTCGTTCTTTGAAGTGAGTGAAACAAAACAAAAAACAATGAGAACGAATGCTCAATTTGTTTTTGTATTTTGTTTTTGCACATGAGCACAAACAATCTATTAATTTAATCGTACTCAGCTAGAAAAGAAAATAATGTTAAATAAATGGTAACGTTTTTAAATATTTGCGGCGAATTTGACATCATCATATAATATAATTTTATTGCATTGTTATTTAACACATGCTATTTGGTTTATTTAGCTAAGCAGCATAGCTCTAAGCGGGTGTCCTAAGACACCTAACTTCTTTTTGGTTATTTATTGTCTGTGCTAGAAGGTTCGTGTATATGCTTAACGCTTTTGTGCCAAACCATTATATACAACACATAATTTTTTTATATATTTTTCAAACTATCATGCAAGACTTTAATTTACAGCCTGGGCCATGATGTCGACAATAAACTTTCTATCTATAAGTAAGCGATAGACACTTTCTTGTGGACATAGTGGGCCAGGCCATTAATTTTTGAGTTTATAGGGAATTTACATAGTTTCAAAATTATTATTATTTTGGTTTTCGTGTAAATTGAGAGATTTATGAAATACATCGATTTACACGATTTTTTATGTGTTTTGAGTAAACGCTTCTGATATTTTTAATTTGGTTTTTGTTTTTATGAATAGCATTTATTTTGTTTAATGAATAAAGGTTTATTTTTATGTGTTTTGAGTAAACGCTTCTGATTTTTGAAATACATATATAATTTCTTAATAAAACAAATTTTTTACGCGATTCTGCCTTTGTTTTCGATTTACACGATTTTTCACACAAAAATTTAAAATTTCGATTTACACGACTTTCTCAGGAACGTATCTATCGTGTAAATCGAGGGATAGGTGTAATTTTGTTTATTTGTTTTTACTACCCTGTACAACATACATATTTATATAAAAGATGAGTGAATTAGCTACGCTCTACAAAATTTTGATTGAAGGTGTGTGAATGAGCTAAGACGGCACTTTTTGGGTTACAGTTTAATATTAAATCTTAGAATTTTGTCTTGGATACGAAAATGACAAAAAACTTGGTGTCAACGATATCGATTTCAATAAAGATTTCAAATTAAATATACTATATTTCGAGGCAATGTAAATGCAGTATTAAAAACATATTTTTATTTTTCGTAATCAAAGACAACAACCATTTAGAGAATTAAAAAACAAAGACTCAAAATTATTTTCAAACAAAAACGTTTTAAGTCTTATTGAATTAAGGCCGCTTATCAGGAATAATTTCTTAATCAGGCTCAAGTTCAGTGTATATATTTCTTAAGTTTGTAAAAAATGCTCATACTAGCTGCACAACAATTTGTGCTGACTACGCATTATGGACTTTCTTGATATCTCAATAGAGTGTATTAGTGCCAACACACTATGGAGATGTCACAAAATGCATTTAGAATCAAAATCTCTCTCAATTTCGAACAGTTCATTGAATGTTTGTTTATTGTGCATTATACCAAAAAAAAATTCAAAATAACTGACAGATCATTTAGTGCCATTTGACAGATTGCCTCCATGAGTGCATGCATGAAATTCTGCATGAGTCTGCTGTGAGTCTAATTTAAACAGTCACTCACTTATTGTGCTGGTATGGTTAAAAGACGAGTAGTCAGCCAGTCCTTTTGCCTTAACACGTTTGGTAATATGCCAAAGGATTTTCCTTTATACACATATTTTTATAAACAAAAAGCAGTAATAACACAAACAACAACTTCCTAAATATTTTCTTTAAACTTTTTCCGTTTTTTGGATCGAATATATTTTTGTACGTTTATTACACAAAAAACACACTTCCTCGCCTTGGTTTTTTTTTCTACAAATAACAAAAAAAGTTATTACAAACACATGTTTATTTTCCATTTATTTCTTGAATAATTTTTTAGTTTAGTTTTTGTTTCATTCAAATATAAGTTTTTTTTTATAAGGAAAGGAAAAAAAATCCCAATAGTGATTCTAAAAAAATCTAAGCTTTTTCCAAAGGTTTTTTCAGTTTTCCATTTTTTTCTACCGGGGTTTGGCATTAGTTTAATGTGTGTATATTTTTTTTCTACTTAATTTTTTCATAGCGAAATGTATATGAAAAGTATATTCATATTGCTTTTTATTAAAAGACATGACAAAAAATACAAATAAACTAAAGGAAATTAAATGTATATTTTTATATTTTGATATGATTGATACTAAAAAGTAATCTCTATGATAATTCCAAAATTTGACATTATGAATATGTATGAATATATTTATATACATATATTTAATAGAAAGCTCAAACAGTGAAGATTAAAAAAATATTGCACATTATTGAACTTGTAGGCCGCCTCTGTCCCAAATCACACTATGCAACGTTTCTTTTCCCCCTTCTCTCTAGCCTAACAAACTAATCAGCTTAGCAATAAGACTTGCATAGTGTAAATTGGGACTCTGGAACTTTAGGCTCAGTTTAAATTCAAAACTATGGGAAATCCAAAGATTTTTGGAGTAATACCAGCTTTTCCATCCCTGCCTCAACCTAAATAAAAAACAGCAATGTGAGTCCGATCACAGAGGAGATGTGTAAACATCTAGTAATGAAATTTTTTTTTTAAGTTGGAAGTACTTATGCTTTTAGTATCTTTTTTTAAATTAATTAATTAATATTATCAAAACTTTCAATATTGTAAATACATATGAATGTGTTGGCTTTTGTTTGTTTTATTAAACTTATTTGGTTAGTAAATGGGCACACTGCAGTATATGTATATGTACTGCATTCAAAATTGCAGTAAGCAGTAAATTTACTGATTACTAAAAAATTCAGTAAATTTTTACTGCTAATGAAATTTAATTTGCATTACCAGTAAAATCGTAGGGCCGTAATCATAATAAAATTGTAGCAAGTGGCAAAGTTTTTTCATTCAAATTTTGAAACTTTTGTATGAAAAACATTTAGCCACTTGGTAGAATTTCATTATGAATACGGGCATTACTGATTACTGAAAATTCAATGCACCTCATCATATAATAAATCATTTAGGCAATTTATAAAAATTGTAGAAAAAAATTTTTGTAATCAGTAAAAATTTACATGTTAAACATTTTTTATTGTTTTTACTGAAACTTTAGTGGTACTGCAGTGCTCATCTATGGTAAATGCCTTTCCTTTTACTTTTTAATTTTTAATTCCTGTTGTTCGTGGTTTAGTTGTTGCTGTTATTGTTGTTGTGTACGCATTGCAATTAAAATAAATTCAGTAAAGTGTGACTTTCCTTTTTTAAGTTTTTTCAGTTTAAACGATTTTTTTTAGTTTTATCGCTTTTTTCTCGTTTTGGCGTTTTTTTTTTCTCTTTTTGGGTTTTTTTATTTTTGCAATTTTTTTCATTTTGGCGATTTTTTCATTTTGGCAATTTTTTTCTGTTTTTTGGGGTTTTTTTCATTTTGGCGATTTTTTTCTGCTCTTGGGGTTTTTTTATTTAGGCGATTTTTTATATTGGCGATTTTTTTGTTTAAGGATTTTTTTCATTTTGGCGATTTTTCCGGGTTTTCGCGATTTATTTTAGTGCTAGAGATTTTTTTTTTAATTTGGTGCTTTTTTTCGTTTTGGCGATTTTTTTTTTGTTTTTGGCGATTTTTTTATATTTGGCGATTTTATATTTTTTTTTTTTGATTTTTTAGTTTTACCGTTTTTGAAAATTTCAAGAGTTTTGCTCTTACGGTTTCCAAGATACAGCAAGTTGTCAAAATTACAAAGTCAAAATTGCATTAACTGATGGAACACCCATTGATTTAAATTTTTTAAATTTAGTGTTAATTGTTGTAGTCTGTATAAAAATACACTAACTTTTAAAATTTCAAGTGTATATATGTACATACAATTATATGTATATTACATGGGATTTTAAAATTTTTCGTTGCTCGTTTTGGAACACCCTTTAGTTTTTAACTCTCATGTATTTGTTGCTGTAGTGGCCAAATGTCTACACATTGTGTCCAAATTTTAAGTCCGTAGCTCTTACGGTTCATTTTCACCTTTGGTGTACGGAAATATACAGAAAAATAACCGGCGGCGGCACACCGTCGGCTTCGAGCCGGTCGACTTGTTTCTCTGCTTGGTATTGCTTCTTTCAAACACTAATACACTCATACATAGCTCACACGGATTTGACAATGCAAAGAAATCTCAGCAAAGAAATCTCAGCAAAGAAATCAAAGTCAAAAGATTTTTACCCCCTAACGTATAGATGTTTACACATCAAAAACAACAGTAACTAGCCGTCCAAACGAGCAATAATCAAATTCTATTGCCGACACAAGATATCAGCCTGTAGACCGTACGAATATGTGTTCAAATATATATTCAGCAACAAATGTTAAAATACACTGCTGAGCAATAATGTCTTAATAAGACACAACCAATTGCTCGTGTGGTCGTAGTGTAAATACATTAAGGAAAATATCTTGTATTAAATATAGAATTATTATTCTTATTATTTTTTTTTTTTTTGCTAAAGTTTAATCTTTATTGCCCTCCACTGTATTCAAATCTTTCTCATATATATTAAGTACATACTTCGAAATGCATTGCCATAAGCTCGTGTAATCAAGTTCATGTTGGTTGTATTTTTTTTTTCCTTTTTAAATTGAAAGTAAATTGTATTGAAAATATGAAAATAAATAGTACATCAAACTAACATTGATTTTAATCCATCAAACGTTAAATTGGTTTCGTTTACGATTTAACTCAGTTTTGTTTGGTTAGTTTGAGTTTTGTAGAATACGATTTTGATTTAAACTGATTGCTGTTTTATTGCTAAGAAAGCAAATGGATGTGGATGGATGTTGTTTAATTTAGATTGAATTTGAGAGCAAAACGAATTTATTGATTTGTTAAATAAATAGCAAAAGGGTTATTTATTATAATATATACTATTCTCAACGTGATGACATTTTCTTGTTAAAGAAAAACCAGTTAAGAAAAATTAATTGTCAGAGTATGTGATTAGATTGATGTTAAGTAGAGTCTTCGTTTTAATTTAATAATAATAATAATTTTCTCATTTTATAAATCTCTTGAATTCTGTATTCGTATTAGAAAAGTACATATTTATATTTTTATTGCTTTCATTTTTCTATACGTAAGATTGTTTATATAATAAATAAATCAATTAGTCTTTGTTATAATATTTTGTTGGTTTATTTTTAGTTGTTGCCATGAGGAAGTGCTTTTGATAATTAGAGAGAGGGGTTTCAGGCGGGTGGGTGTAGTTGTTATTTTTATCAATAAAGGACTTATTTCAAGGTTGTTCATTTAGTCATTAATTAATGAGCTTAGAAATATGAACACAAATTGATGAGTTCTTAAATGGTTCAAATAGGTTAATAATAAATTAAAATCATTTTATGTTTGATATTTAGGCCGTATTCGCTCATATTTACAATATAATAAGTAAAATCATTTCATATTTTTCGACTTCAAACCAGTGAAAAAATCAAACCATTTCAAAAATAATAAAACTTTCAAAAAAATTATACCGACTTCAAAAAAAAGCACTAAAAGGTTAAAAAAAATTTAGATTCACTTAAATAAAATAATTCTTCTAATTTTTTTACTTCTTTTTAATTATAATAAGGTCTCTTGATTTTATTTCTATATTTGATATTTCGATATTTCGCTACTCCTTTGTGTGGCTTCTTCTTTGTTTTTTAACACAAGATTAAGTATTTTTTAGAGCTCAAGGTGCGTGCCAAGTGTCGTAAAAATCTTTAAATTAGAAGCACACGAAATATAATATTAAATTTTAATGGGCGTAGTCCCGCCCACTTTTTTGAACACAAGATTAAGTCTTTTTCAGAGCTCAAGATGCGTGTGAAGTTTAGTAAAAATTGGTTAGGTACAAGCGCATGAAATATAATATTAAAACTTCAAAGGCGTGATCCCGCCCACTTTTTTAAATGCAATGTTGTGACTTTTTTAAGCTCAGGGTGTGTGCGAAGTTCCGTAAAAATCGGTCAAATAGCAGCATGTGAAATATAATATTAAAATTTAATAGGCGTGGTCACGCCCCACTTTTTTAACACAAGATTAAGCCTTTTTCGAAGCTCAAGGTGCGTGCTAAATTTCGTAAAAATGGATTAAGTATAAGCACGTGAAATATAATATTAAAATTGAATAGGCGTGGTCCCGTCCACTTTTTTGAATGCAAGATTATGTCTTTTTTTGAGCTCAATGTGTGTGCGAGTTTTCGTTAAAATTGGTTAAGTACCAGCACGTGAAATATATTAAAATTTAATAGGCGTGGTTCCGCCCACTTTTTGAATGCACGATTGTGTCTGTTTTGAGTTCAGGGTGTGTGTTAAGTTTCGTAAAAATCGGTAAAATAGAAGCATGTGAAATATAATATTAAAACTTAATAGGCGTGCTTCCGCCCACTTTTTTCAATCTAAGATTGTGTCTTTCTTTAGCTCACGGTGTGTCGTAAGTTTAGTAAAAATCGGTCAAATAGAAGCATGTGAAATAGAATATTAAGTTATATAAGCCGTGGTCCCGCCCACTTTTTTGAATGCAAGATTGTGTGGTTAAGGGCCAATTTCACCAACTTATTTAAATATCAATTCATATTTAAAAATAATTTTTCTATACAAAAATTAATCAAAATCGACATTTAAATATGAATTGATATTTAAATAGAGTTGGTGAAATCGGCCCTAAGAAAGCCCAATGTGTTGTCTAAGTTTCGTAGCAATGTAATAAATAAAATATCATACAATCAAATAAAAAAAATTTGGGTGTGTTCCCGCTCCCTTTATTTTACTGTGGGACCAAATGAGAGACGAAAAAATAAATTTTCAAATTCGTCTAAAACGTTCCGAGTTATGAAGTAACAATGCAAAAAAAAAATACAGACGAATTGATAACCTCCTCTTTGTTTTTTGAAGTCGGTTAAAAAAGGCTGTGAATTTAATTTTTTTGTTTTGTCTTTGTAAAATTACCTTTAATGTGATTTTTATTGTTAAAGCTAAAAGAAATAGATTTTCCTAAGCCTTAAAATCTTTGCTATTTGTGCCACACCATCATCATATTTGCTTAATATATATGTGCTTAAAAAAAATGACGATTTAAAATAATGGCTCATAAAAAATTGTTGAAAATAAAATATTAAACGTTTTTACACCTAAAACGGAAGTGAAACATATTTATGCCACTCAACATTTTGAAATGCTAAACAAATGCCGTTAGTCAGTTTCCTTAAAGGATATGTTTGAGTTTAAATTACAACAAAACTGTAGGTATGTGTGTGTGTGTGTGAGTGGGTATAAGCAGCATGTGTGTGTTGATGTATAAACATTTCTAGTTGTTTACAGTTTTTTTTTATTTTGCATATTTGTGTTTTTTATTACTTTTTGTTTACTCGTTTTGAACAAAAACGGTATAACTATTACGCCAATATAAATTTTAATTATTCAAATTAGTTGCTAGTTTTTCTTTTTGTATTTTGCATTTTACTATTTCCTTTGGTATTTTTTTATATTTCACAACTGACATGTAACCATAAATCACTGTCTTGACCATTGCGAGCTATAAATATGCCTCCTGTTAAAATAATGTTTCTTTGCTTTGCTTTACTTCTCTTTCTTTTTTTTTTCAATATTTCCAAGCGTACAAAGACATATGATTACGTTTAAATTATTATAAAAGACTCTATGGTACGTTCACTTTATAGCAGGCCTGCAGGATTGCTTCTGTTTTTTTATTATTGTTGCAAATAATGGCAAACGATTTTAAGAACAAAATAAAAACATCATAAGAAGTACTTTAGAAATGAAAAATATCAAAAGGTATAAAAGTTTGCCATAAACTAAAAAAGAAAGTGACTTTCTTTAAAGCAAAAAAAAAAAAAAATTTATGAAAACGAACACTTCAAATGCACGCATTTTTCAAATCAAACACAGTCATTGATTGCAAGTGAAGAGTTTGAAAGAAGAAGATGAAAATAAATATGTGCATTATAACATAAAAGTCTTAAAGAACCAAGCCCTAATTTTTTACAAGAAAAAGTATAAATTCTTTTAACGCAAACAACAGAAGAAGCTATAAAATGCTTCTACATATATTTAAATTGGTTTTCACTATCGTATATAGTAAAACGAATTCTGAGAAAATACGATCTAAAGGCAATAACAATTCACTAGATCGTTGTTGATTTTTTTTTTAAATTCGTATGATGATGTAGGACAGTGAGTGCCGACTTAGCACATTCGCACAACTTCAATAGAAAATTTTGTAGAGCGTAGCTATTTCACTCACCTTTTTTTTTTGTATATGTAAATATGTTGTAAAAGCTAGTAAAAAATTAAAACATTAGATTTAGACTAGATTTAGTAAAAATCTACTGACAAAGTAGATTTCGCCTTGTATGGGGAATCTAGCAGAAAGCAACTAGGTTTGTAGTGCGTTAACATTTAAGCAAAATTTAGTACTTACGAGATTTCGGGCAAAATCTAGTAGATTTCCCATGCCGAACCAAATCTACTTCGGTACTATATTTTGTCAAAATGTACATAAAATCTAGTAGAACTAATTGATGCAACAATAGTTGTTTTTAAAATTTGTACTAAAAAAAAGTCAGACTATGTACATAAAAAGGTGTGTGAATTGGCTATATTGAAGTTGTGTGGTTGTACTTTTGGAAAATGGGTTTTGATATAGATAAAAAATTCTGACAAATGTCAAAAAACTTGGTCTAATAGGGCATCTATACCTGCACAAAATCTGGAAGATTTAAGTTAAAATTTTTATGAAAATTTATGCCGTTTACACCAAGTGTTTTTTGATATTTATCAGGATTTGTTATCCATATCAAAATTTTCCAAAACTACAACCACACAACTTCAATATAGCCAATTCACACACTTTTTTAAGTACACAAGCTAACTTTTTAGTACAAATTTGAAAAAAAATCCATAGCTGTACCACTACGTTCCACAAGTTTTTAAGTAGGTTCCAGCGGTGAAGTAGATTTTGTTGTGTATGAGAAATCTACTAGATTTTGCCCGAAATCTCGTAAGTACTAAATTTTCCTCAAATCTAAACGCACTATAAACAGTACAGATTTATTTATTTATTTATTTCAATCCGATACATAGGAAGCCTAAAAGGCCAATTATACATGTATCTATAGAATTATATTAATAGTCACTTAAAGCTACAGAATGTAAATTATAATTAATAATTATAATATAATTGTTATATTATATAAAAAATAAAAAATTATATATTAATGAAATGAATAAGTCTCAGTGTCATAAAGATATTAATTGAAATCTGCTAGATTCTCTGCAAGTGTGAATGCGTTTAATGGTTAATTTTGTACTTCCTCACATTTGCTAGCGGTAGGGGAGCATAATAAAAATACAACTGCTTGCTTAAACCCTCGTCTGACACACAAATAAACATTTTAAATAGATACATTTTTCAAAAAATTAAAAATAAAATAAAAACTTAAGCGCTAAATAATTTTTTGCAAGCACAATAAATAGACGACAGCAAAATTTGTATGTTAAAGCAAAAAATAATAATAATAAAAATTCTTTCTATGTGTGGCAATTGCACCATTTGTGTCTCATTTTCTTCAAAAAAAAAACTATTACAATGGTATTTTGTTTGTTTTTTTTACCATTTTAAATATAAGTGACACCTATAAAGGTGGACAAAAATGTTGTAACTACGACTACGAAACAGTTTGAATTTTAACAAACTTTGTTTTTAATCTTGTTAAGGGGAAATTAAATAAAAATAGCTGTTTGAACTTTTTTTTGGCATTATTTAAATATTTCTTGTTAAAAAAGGAAAAACAAAAAAGAATAATTTTTAAATGAAATAGCTGTACAGATGTACATGTTTATAAATAAGCAAAATTGTTGCAATATTACAATTTTACATTATAGTTTATTAAAAAAAATTGGCATTCTTTCAATATAAATCTTTAATATAAATACATGTATGTATGCACAGAAAAATTTAAACTTTAAATCTACATAAAAAAGGTAAATTTAAATCTTTTCGGCAATGTTTTTGTTTCATATACGTTTCATGTTAATTTAACATGATTTATAGTAATATTCAAAGAAACTTTTTCCTTTCGAAATAATTTTATTTCATGTTGATTTAATTTTGTCCTACTGTTAAAATCAAAATGAAGAATTAATGTTAAATCAAAGTTATTTCAAGTTCGATACTGAAATCATTTTGAATCAAAGTTATTTCAAGTTGAAACAACATGAATTTCATTTAATGTTTTCATTGTTTTTTTAATTATTTAAATTACGTGCCTCTATATTCTCACAGGTATATTTCTATATATATATATGCATATGTAATTGGCTACCCCGGCCAATCTTTGAACTCGGAAGCCATCGCGTGGTAGTCAAGGTGCTTACCTCTACAGCCACAAGAAACTTAAATACTCTTTAGATACACAAAACTAAATATATACCATGCATAAAATTTATTTGAAAAGGGAAAAGCTGCAACTTAAAAATAAAAACGCGTCACATTAATTCAATAATTCGCAATACAATAGAAAATATATATATTGAGATACTTAAAAATAAATTAAATTAATAAATTAATACTGTAAATGAATATTTTTCCATATTGAAATAAGAAATTTCAACATGACTAGACTTTTGTTAATGTTTCTTATGAATTCAATATGGTTTTTATAGATTTTAAGCTGTTTTTTCTCTGGATGTAATTTAAAAAAATACAAACTAAGAAGCTACTTTGACTTCTCTCCAGGATTTGAAACTGTGACCCTCCGATTACAATTGTAATGAAATGTCTAAATAAAGAGAATTCCCCAATAATGTGATGCACAGTATTTCTTTCAACGCAACGCACAGTATCTTAAAAATTAATTTCGCTTTTATATTTGCATTTTCACTACAAAGTCCACTTTTTTTTGTCGCGTGCGACAACAGACAAGTAAGCTTGTATTTCAAAATAATGTGACTCAATTTTTCTTAAAATTTCACCTAATGAACAGCTGCTGACGACCTACACAAAAAATTTACAGAAATAAAAAAGGTCCGTTTTCTTTAAGAAAAAAAAAAAAAATAAACATTTTCGTTTGGTGTCGCACGTTACAAAAAGTTGACATTCCTGTGGAAATGCCTATATGCAGCTCTCTATAGAGCAGACTGTACAAAAAAAAAATATTCCTGCAATAAACAATTTTACTTGAAATTAAAACCAAAAATCAATTAAAAAAGTATTTAAGTGAATTAAATTTTTGCTTAAAAGTTAATAATTTTTGCGATAAACAACTGCAATTGAAAAGAAAATCAAAAATCAATAAAATTGTATTTGAGTCAAATAAACTTTGTAATTAATAAAATTCTTATTATTATTAAATAATTAATTTTTAAACAAAAATTTAATTGACTCAAATACGTTTTTAACAGATTTTTTTCCTTAATTTTCATTAAAATTGTTTATTGCAGGAATATTTTTTTCACTTTCTCCTATAGATCTTCACAATGCTCGGAGTTAAAAAATAACTTTTTGCTGCACAGAAACAATTTGTTATTTTAATTAAACAAACATTTGGCAAACTTTCGATTTCAAATTTTAAATCAAAAATATTGCAAAGTGTTGTAAGAAAAATAAGAACAAGACAACAAAAATCGTTGTAACATGTCAACTATTGATTTTTTAATTAAATATAAATGAAACAGACTAAAAACGAACCAGGGCAGACAGACAATGTAACAAAGTATAGAGGAGCTTAGTAGGGGGTGTAAAAATTATGTTTAAACACGCACACACGCACACACACACACACACAAACATACACACACACACACACAAACATACACACACACACACACACAAACATACACACACACACACACACACACAAACATACACACACACACAAACATACACACACACGCAGACTACATGTGCCTTAAAACATTCGTAAAACCGTTAACAGCAAACGAAAAGCAGAGAGGGAACAGTGGTGCTGAGAGAAGAGACAGACATTACATACATTTTAGTAATATTGATGATAATATTTATATGGCGACAAAAATGAGGATACAAATTAAAGAAAAAACGTGTTTTTGGCAATACACAATATTAACCAACCACATTTCTCACACACTATTCTTTTGCTACAATATTTAATAAAAAAAATCGAAATTATCAAATAAAAATTAAGAATAGTAAAAAAGGTTATAAAAGCTAAATTGAAAAACTCTACATGGCAGCGTTGTCAACTCGGTGCTTTTCGCACCGTTTTTAGTGCTTTTGAAATGTTCGACGCGACAAATTTTGAAGTTAGTGCTCAGTGCTTTTTTAAATTAATTTTCGGTGCTTTTTGTTTCGAGGCGGTGGCACTAAGCCAAAAACTCAAAGGAAAATTTCCTTAGCTATTTTTTTTTCGAGGAAGTCTTTCATTAAAAAACATAAGCTCTGAAGTTAAATGGAGCATCTCAAAAAAATCTAAAATTTTAAAAGGCTTGGTTTAATAACTACGTGTCATATTACCATCAAACCTTAACATTTTAAGCATAATTAATGTAAACAGTGTTTTGCCATACAACAAAGAAGACATAATTCAAGTATTTACTCAAATATAGTCTAATAGCGAAATTTTGTCTAGTAAAGACAATGGGTGGAGAAAGATTGATTCACTTAATGCAATGGGAAAAATATTAAGTCCACTATTAAGAGATTCAGTTGATATGAACTCGTTTGAATCATTATCAAAACTTGCATTCCCATCAAACTTCTGTTACTTCCATATTGAAACGCAGAAGTCACAATTTTTATTTCGATAAAAATTTATTATTAGTGTTTTTTATGGGAATTGTTACAATTTAAGTTTAAAATTTTTAAACGCACTAATAATCCCAAATTAATATTTTACTTATTAAGTAAAATATTTTTTTATTAAAAATACATTGAAATTGATTATTGAGGGGTTTAGCTGGATCCTATGCGCATTTCACTGTTGCTAATGCAACCTTTACCTTTTGGGTAAAGGTTCCCTAATGATCTGCATTAGCAACAGTGAAATGCGCATAGGATCCAGCTAAACTCCTCAATAATCAATTTCAATGTATTTTTAATAAAAAAATATTTTACTTAATAAGTAAAATATTAATTTGGGATTATTAGTGCGTTTAAAAATTTTAAACTTAAAAATTTAATATCTCTTTCACATATCAGCCGAGAAAATATTTCCACATAATTTAATAAAAATCAAATTTTGTAAGCCTTGATTTTAAAATATTTTCAACTGCTAAGCCCATCGAGCTCAAAATGTACGAGTAAAAAAATAAAATGTTTTTCGGATGCCTCAAATTTGTACAATTTATGTACATGTTGTCGGTTGGTTATTGGTTTGCGGCACAGTATATTCAAAATACATTATGTCTGCAGCAAATCAATAACCAAACGATGTGTAAAATTTTTTTAAATAATATAATAAAATTTTAAATTTAGTGCTTTTTTACTTAAATTACGCACGCGCTTTTTTCTTGGTTTCGGTGCTTTTTGAAATTTAAAAGTTGACAACGCTGCTACATGGTATAGTTGCTACTTCTCAATAAAACAAAAAACAAAAAAAAAAAAAAAAAAAAAAAAAGAAGGAGCAACAGAAAGATTAACAAAGCAAAAGTCATATTAAATAAGAAATAAATGGCATATACATAAATAAGCAGCGATGCTTAAACTTTTTTTATCTAGGCCTTAAATTATACAGAATGTAGTTTGTATTTCTTATTTTTTTAGTTTGTAGTTTTGTATTTGTCATGGAAATGTTTTTTTATAAGGAGCTCAGCCCAATTTATTTATGTCTAATCCTATTAATATGTAAATGGAAAAGTTAGAATATTGTTTATTCAAAAGCAAAAACTCATCTTTTTTTTTGAAACTCACAGGCTTCTAAGACTGGGTTCACATCCAACAATGTTGGTGGAGCAACTTGTTTTCCAGTCATGTTTTCCTCCCTCGCCCATAAACTAAATAGTTGTTTAACAAAAATTGCTGTGTGTGTGAACTAGAGATCAGGGTTATCAGATTTTTTCTGACCTATTTCGCCAAATTGATTTTAAAAATCGCCAAAAGTCGCCAAAAATCAGTTTTATGTAGTTTTTCTTAGTAAATATTTGATAATAAATTTGTTTTTATATAACACTTTTTTAATATAAATTTGTATGAAATGAGCGTACCAAAATTTATCAGAAAATCGCTAAAATTAGAAATAAAATCGCCAAAAATATTTCTTGTAAAGTTTTCACATTCAAATTCAATGACTATAATTAATATAAGAAAAATTGTTTTAACTTCTTGCAAACGGGTTTTGGTAGGATTTATTTTTGAAACTACTCCTTCAATAAACTAATTTTCCTGAATTAGACAAAATTTTAAAGTTCAATTTTGTTTAAAAAATAGCCATAATAATCGCCAACAAAATTATTTAACGCCAGAAAAATCGCCAACAAATTTATTTATCGCCATAAAAATCGCCATGTCGCCAAACCAAAAATTTGGACGCCAAACAAGATGAAAAATCGCCACGTTTGGCGAGAAATCGCCATATCTGACAGCCCTGCTAGAGATATGCGCCGAATGGTTTTGATCAGCTATAGATTGATATACTTTTTTAAACGGGAATACAAAGCACAGTGGGTTTTTAGTATCAAAATTTTTATTTTTTCGGCCCCCGAAATTGAAAATTTTAAATGAATTCAAAATTTAAGAATAAAAAATTTAAGAATTTGAAAAAAATCGTTAGATTTTTGAAGTTGAGAAAATGAGAATTTAAAAAATTTTAATTTTATAAATTTTTTTTTAATTTAAATTTTGTTTTATGAATTAAAAATTTAACAGCCTTATTTATGTAAAAGCTTTTTAAGGAACATTTTGTGTGAAAATTTGTTTTTTTTATCTACTGCCAACATGATCAATATTGTACCAGTAATTTCTTATTTTTATTTAACGCGTGTCTGATCAGTAGACCTTAACTACAATTCAGAAAAGCTTGAAAAACCCCAATGCTTAGTCCTGCTTCACATACAGATGGCTCCCTTCTTAATTATCTTCACCTCTCTCTCTCTCTCTCTCTCTCTTTCTCTCTCTATTACATAAGCTCAAGCTCACTATTCAATTGAACATTTTTATATAAAATTTTTAAGGCCTTTAAAAAAACCTCGAAATAATGAAATAAGAAAATATATAAAAAAAGTTCAATGTCCCTGCATGCAAATTAATGATTTAACTCTCTCTCCTTTAGATTTTTCATTTAAATATAAAACCATTACGTGGTTCATATTTTTGTTTTTAAATCTTATTGTAACTAACATTTCCTTTTTACCATTTTCGAACCCCTGCCAAAGCTGTAAAACTTGTAACAAGAATATAATGTCTTCAATAAAATATCTTATGTGTTTATTTTAGAATTTTCTTTCGCTAGTCTTCTGTTCCTTCAAATGTTAAATGCTAAAATATTTTACGATCCTTAAATGACACGAACATACAGCTATTAAAAAAATAGTATTGAAAAAGCAAAAATTGAAAATAAAAAAGCTATAAAATATATTTCAAAAGAAAAAAAAACTAAACCTTAAGAACTTTTTAACACGATATTGACACTTTCAAAGACATCCAGTACTTGGGAAACAAAGATAAAATATAAAAAAAAAATATAATAGTAAACGAAGGCTATACAATAAACACAAGCAATATATTTTGAATACAAATACTGATATACAGCCTTACAAATGATTGAAGCGCGCACATACACACACACACACACTTAAATATTCATGAAATCTTTTAAGAAAATAATAGCACACATATTCCTCCTCTTGCCATTTTTACCGCAAACACATTTATATCATCTTCTTTTGGCGTTTTCTGCCAAGGAAAGAATTCCTCCCACTGTTTGGTACCCAAAGCAACAACAACAACAACAACAATAACTACAAGAACAAGCAAATAAGCAATAACCCTTAGCATATTTAATTCAATACTTTCCCATTGCTTTTGTTTTTTTTTTGTTATTGTTGTTGTAAGTTTTCTCCTTCCTTCTATCATAAAAATTATCAAACAAACGAACTACTGTTCATGTATTACTTAGTTCTTTATTTTTTTTAGATGCACAGATACAATTTCTTGCTACAAATTCAGCCTGCTTCTGAAAATGAAAATTTGCAAGAGAATAGAAATATATATATATTTTTTTAATTTACACTAGCAACTATTGCCAGCCATAATTATCTACTCGTACGAGTACTACAACTGTCATGTTATAGAATAAATAGTTGGATGAATGCCTGTCCAACTCAACGATTGAGCAGGGTTTTCGAAACGGTAACAGTGTTTAACTACAAACCATGTGGTAAAACAAATCGAAAAAATGTCTGAACACGAACTTGTACTTGTGTCACATTAAACAAATTACAAAAAAATAAAATATAAATAAAAATAATAACAAAAAATTACTCGTTTAAAGTAGCAAGCAAGAGAAACTATAAATTGTTTCATAAATAATGGCAAAAAGTAACAAACCTCATGCACTCATTCCTCACTACTGCTGCATTGAAATTAAGATATACACTGCGAATCATTTAAATGAGGAAATTAATTTTAGCAATTTCGATCGAATTTGAACTTTAAAACTACATATTTTTACTATAAATTTGATGAAAACTGTGAATGGTTTTTTAATTTAAGGACATTTTATTTTTTAATTAACCTATTTGTAATAAATTAAGCTCCCTATGCAAAAAAAAATTGACGCGTGTTTGAAACAAAATTTCCATAGAAAAACCGGTTTTAAAGTACACTTCAAGCACACGTTATTTTTTGCATAAGGATGGGTAGTATTATAAGAAATACCGAATTATATTTATTTGACATAATCACAAACGGTTGATAAAGTTAATGTTGCTTCAACATACGAATTTTGTACGAGAAAACCGGTTTAAAGAATGCTTTAGCTTTAACAATCGTTTATGAATACTGGTGCACTATGTGTCCAAAGTAGATATATAGGTAATGGTAGCTTGAGTCTCATTTTGGTAATTCAAAACCGGGAAAAACGAAAAATGGTGGCAACCCTGTTACAAATAGGCTATTTTGGGAGAATTTCCATGCTGATCTGATACTTGGCAACCTCATCTGAAAACCAGATCAACATGAAAATCCCCTATTTGTAACAGGGTTGCCACTGTTTTTTATTTTTCCCCACTTTGAACGCCCAAAACAGGATCATTGCTTATCTACCGTCCATTTTCAATTTTAACGGCAAAAATCTAAATATCAATGTATTTCTAATAAAAAATATTTAACTGAATAATGATTTGGGATTACATTAGTGCGTTAACAAATGTTAAACTTAAATTGTAACAATTCCCAAAAAAAAAACACTAATTATTAACGGGTGCAGTACACGGTCAAAAATACTTGTGATGGCAACACTCTATTCGTGCTAAGGCATTGAACAACTGTTGTTGTTTTTACATTTATTTTCTTTACGTACTACTTACCACTACAATTCGAGCTGAAGAAAAAAGTCTGCCAATGTAGCAAATGGTAACGTAAGAAAATATAAAGCCTATTGATTATTGCATTCTTGTTTCAATCGCACGATTTTAGAAAACTAACTCCGGTAATAGAAATATATTTTCAGGCTTTTTTTAATTTTTCTATTATGTATATAGATTCCCAAATATCATATCTGAAAGAAAATTATCGTGCATAATTTTAAACACGTCTGCAGGACCATTATTAATTTTTCAAAAACGAGAAATTTACTCGTATTCGGTTGAAAGAACAGGGCTGAGAATATCTCTAGTTGTTCTAAGAAATTTTTGGGTAAAGGTTCTCTGATGAGTGAAAACCAGCAACTGAATACGAGTAAGTTAAATAATCAGGGCTATCATGAATAAAACTCCGCGTGAAATTTTTCCCTGGGAATAGTTCCAACTAATAGCAAGTAATAGAGAAAACAAAAAATTCTAATTGGAAAAGCGAGAAATTCACGCGGAATTTTATTCATGAGATACCTGAATAATTTGGGATTATTAGTGCTTTAACAAATGTTAAACATACATACATTGTATAGAGCAGTTTTATTTTTTAATTTTAAGAATTTTATAATGAAAAACGTTTTTCGTTTAGTTTTAGAAACAAATCGTTGAAATTTTTTTTGTATAACAGTTTTGGTTTTCAAAAGAATTTTTTAACGAAAATTATGTGCTGGCCTAGCTTGCAAAATATATTTGTGAACATTTTAGTATAACAGTTTATTTTTAAAATATGTGTTAAGTTTTTTTTAAGTTAAACAATTTTATAACGAAAAATGTACTTTGGAATACAATAAAACTGTTCAATTTTAAAGTATAACAGTTTTATATTTTAAGTTTAACTATGCTATGATGAAAAATGTATTTTGCAATATATGTAAAAGCAAATCGTTAGAATTTATTTGCGTATAACAGTTAAATTTTGAAGTATAACAGTTTTATTTTTTAATCAAAAAAAAAATTAAAATATTTTTTATTATAACAGTTTAATTAGAAACAGTTTAATTAGAACTGTTATATTATTTTTTATGTTTAACAATTCTATAATGAAAAACGTATTGAGAAATAGTTTTAAAAACAAATTATTGAGATTTTTTAAGTATAACAGTTCAATTTTAGAGTACGTATAACAGTTTTATTATTTAATTAAAAGAATTTTGTAAAGAAAAGCATATGCTGGATTAGCTTGAAAAATATGTTTTTAAAAATTTTAGTATAACAGTTTAATTGATAGTTGGTTTTAAATGAACAGACAGCAACAAGCAGAAAGAATTTAATACAGACGTAAATCTTCTATGAAAAGTTGTTAAAAATATCACCTCTAGTTAAAAAAAAAACAAAATAGTTTGGTTTAAAAAAATATTTCTTTAGAGTTTCAGTTCCTTGATTAATGTTGTTTACCACGTACATATGTATGTATGTACTGCTAAAAGTATTTTATATTTTATTTCTTTTACTCCAAAATTTATGTGCTAAAAGAATGCCAAATAAATATATAAAGCTATCAAAGAAAAAAGAAATATTGTAAAAGGAAACAACCAGGATGACTAAAAGGAAGTTTGGTTGCTACAAATTGTTTAACTACTTGCATTCCTTCAGCAGTCTGTACTTGCTAGCTTTCGCAAATAAATTATTAAAACAAAAAACAATAAAGCTTTTGCAAAAAAAAAATAATAATACGCCATCTGCGGCGACATCATCTGCCTCTGCCAGGTACAACCCAAAGTCAAGTAGTACAAGAAAAACTGGCTGAAAATCATTAGAAATACAAAAGAGCACAAAATACCTTTTTTTATATGCATGTATGTATGTATGTATGTGTTCGTATCACTTGGTCTTATTTCGTATTTTATTTCACTTGCAGTATGTGCATACATACATATGTATGTGTTGCAACTTGCAAGTATCCTTATTTTCTTGCTGTTGCCTCTCTGATAAGACATTAAAAATAAAATACATTTTCATATACTAGACATGCCTGATTTTCTTGATTTCGTTTCAAGTCATTTGCTTTAATCAGCTGTAAAAGACAAAAAAAAAATTAAAAAAAATAAAAGAAACTGGCACAAAACTATTTGCATACAGAGACATGATTAAAAAAAAAGCAAAGAAATCGAGAAAGAAATATTTTTTCTCGAAATTGCGAACATGAATGTGAAATGAATTGTACTTAAAATATTAAAACTTCCAGTCGATTTTTTTATTTTATTTTAGTGTGTATGTGTGTATGTACTCGTACATAATAAGTTTCTTTTTCATATTTTTAAGATGTTCTATTGAAATTTTTAAGAAGTTTGCTTGTTGTAACAGATATTTATATTTATGTTAATTTGTTTGCAAATATTTCTTTCTAAATACCAGAGAAGTCGGACAAGTAAAGAAAATGAATGTGTGTGTGTGTGTGTGTGTGTGTGTGAATCAGCCAACCAAGGCGTCCGTCCTCAAAAATATGTACAGTTCAGTTTCTTGTTTTTGTTTTAGCTTAAATTCATAAATATTTTGTCTGCATACTTTTAGGAGCAGCCGAAACAAATAATAAATAAAAAAATTATTCAGTGGTTTGCAAAGATTTTTAAATATGAAAAAAAAACTTTATATATTAAATTCATAAGAAAAATATGTTTTTACACATTTGGCATAGTGTGAAAATTATATATTTAAACAATATGAAAATTTCATAATGAAATTGCAAATTATTCGTGTTATCTCTCTCTCTCTCTCTCTCTCTGCCAGTCTGTTGCAACTTGCAAATACGGAACTGGGAAATATGCAATTGGAATTAGTTTTCCTAAGCGTTTTGTTAAGCCACATATTGAATATATTTATACATATCAGAGCTTTTTAAGATTTTTTGCATCAATTTTATAGACCGTATTTGTGCATCTTATGTCATATTTTATCGTTTGCTACATAAGTCCGGACTTAGCATATATATTTGCTTTATTCTTTGTAATGAGGGCAATCATATGAATAAAATTCTGCGAGAAATTAAGTTTTTCGCGAAATTTTAAATATGATTGCCCTGAGCATTAAAAGTATTTGAACTTTCCTTAAAAGTTTTTTTTTTACTTTTTAATAATAAGAGTACAATTTTTTTTCCTAAATATAAATATGCTGTATATTTGCTAAATTTTTTTTGAGGAATGTTTGTTTTTTGGAGAATTTTTTGGAATATAGAAAAAATTAATGAATAACTTAATTACATGATAAATACATTTTTTTATTCCAAAGAAAGTGGATCTGAAAAATCGTTTTTGCACAGATCTTAATCTGGGCTGATAGCTTCATATATGTTTTGATTAGGCTAAAGTTCGTATTGCTTTGTATTTGGCTTACATACATGTGATAATTATAAATGAACAAATAACACCAAAGTTAATATTGTATATATTCTGACAAACACTAGTAAAACGGAACAACTGGCTGTCGACTAAACACAAAGAACGCTGATGATGAAGGTGCAGTGGCCTTCGAAAACAGCCAGTTGTTACGTTCTACTAGTGTTTTTCTTTTTAAGAAAATAAAATATTTAAACATATTAGGTATTTCTTCAAATATTTTGATTAAATTTCTAATATCAATTATTTATGGAAGTGCTTTTGTTTTCAATGTTTTTATATTGGAAGTGCAATGAAATAAATGGATTTTTTCAGGTGGACATAAAGTTATAAATTGGGCTCAATTAGGCAGAGATTGTAATTTTGTTTTAAAGATTGAACGAATGAATCTACGTTATTGTGGAAAAATGTATGCTGTTCATCGATGCGCCTCAGAATTTATGTACGAAATAGTAATAGCCTCAACACTTTCATTGTTGTTGTTGTTCTCATTGTGCAAAAAAAACCAGGTCCAAAAAATGTGTCGCTTAAGCTATTTTAGCGGTTATGGCTCGATATAATAATGATAAAAAAAATCATGTGTGATATTATCCAACTATCTTAGGCTTGTTAAATAATATATTTTTATATAATTCGTATATTCATTTCGTTGCTGCTTTGGTATTTCTTATATAAAAAACAATCATTAACAATAATTATTAATTAATAATCACTTTGTATGGGGGGTATCCGACTCCCCCTCCACATCAAATTTAGTGACCTTTACTATTATAGTTGTGGAGATATGAATTAATCCGCGAAGAAAGGGTGTTTGACCCCACTGTGCGCCGTTGTGTGTCTTCTTCAGGTGAAATTGTTCTTTTTTTACCTGAAGAAGGCAACACACAAAGTCGTGTCGAAATATTCGGCCATGCTCTGACACTCGTATATCGCATAACATTTGCGACTGTCACTTGAACACACAAGACAGGTGTTCTGAAAATCACAATCGCAAGACACTTTGCGAGTTCAAATCGCAAGAGTAGACATACTGAAGTGAACTAATGAATTTAACCTAATCAAAATTTCAAAGAAACACTGAAATGGTTAATAAATGAAATCAAATATGTTTTCTTTTGATTTTAATCAAAAATAGTAATAGTTTCGTAACATCTTTGGTGTAAAATTTAAATTTGTAAAATGTTTTCTTATTTTGTTAATTTTTTCTTTGCATTGTTTACTTATACACTAATGTTTTCAACAAACAGCTGACCTAAATCAATATGGCAAGACACAGGCAAAACGCATGAGTTATAGAACATGCTTGGCGATTTGCAACTCACGTGGGATTTGAAAACCATGCGAGTGTTAGAACGTACCTGATTGTTAATTTTATTTAAACAAAGAGCTCAAGCTTAATAAAATAGATATTTAATTGTAAGTAAGACTTTTCAAAATAAAACGCGAATTCTGTGCCCTCCCTATACAATCTACAGTGTAGATGCTGAGTCGTGTTTTTTCGTTGGCAATAAATAAAATAAAAATTGTCTCCATTTCTGATTGATAAAAAAAACACCACTTTCTGCTTGATGGAGAAGTGTGCGCGGACGAAGAAAAGTTTATATATATTTGTAAATTAAACAAAGATCTACCATACGACGAGTACATTTGATTAAATTAATTTCTTTGCAAGTTAAAACATTGTACAATTAATTATACCTTATTTGTAGTTCAAAATCAATTTAATTAACCATCATTTCCCATATCTTATTGCTTAAATAATTTATTTTGAAACCATTAAAAAGAAATCATCAAAATTATTCGTAGTATTTTTTGTTTGTTTAACAATTGCGAGTTTTTAATTTCTTGTTATTGATTTTTTTAATGATTTTTTTGCCAACTTATCTACTTATCATTTTATTACGGCAAACATAAATTTCAACAAATTAACTACGATGTAACACTAATTACCAATTGCATGCAGGGGATTTTTTTATATTTTATTTGTGTGTGTGGTAATTTGATGTCTGATAAGGATAACGATAATGATTAAACCATCATAAAGCAAAAAAAAAAAAAAAAAAAAAAAAAAAAAAAAAAAATTGAGCTGCCTGCTGGGTTGTTCGAAAGAGAGGTGGCGCTAAGCGGAAATGCAATCAAACGGATGTAACTCATTAAAGTTATAATAAATTCGTGGCAACATGGCATTTGCTTTTTCCTTAATTTTTTAAATAAAAAAATCATTATTCGTTAGTTTTGCTTTTTTGGCCTTTTGCTTCAACTAATATTTTATAATGAGCATGATTTTTATTATGTTGAGTCATTTGGCAACAGTTTCTGTAATATTTTCAAAAATTAAAAATGTTAAGAGAAAAAGGAAGGGGGATCAGCCAAGCAACATTTGAAGTAGCTGCCATTAATACCGAAAGTATGCAACAAGTTTTTTTTGTTTGTTTGTTTAAACATAAACACCCGTTCTCTGACACACACACACATGCACGCTCACACAAATCTATTTCCGCTTCAGCGAGGTTCTTATGGTATGTGTGAAATAAATTTTTGTTGCATTTCCTCCCCTCCTTCTGCTGCTGCTTAAATGAAATACATATATGTATATATTAAATTGCCAACATTAGCACTATAAATTATTTTAGTTGGTGGTTTTTTTCACCACCGTAAACATGTGACGTGATGCACAACAACAACAACAACAACAACAAAAGTAACAAATGTTTAAATTACATTTGTGGCATATTTGAAATTGTTATGGAAAAAGGTCATTTATAATTGAGTTGCAAGTATGCAAAATAATATACGTTTTTCCCCATTTGTGTACGCAAAAGGATTGGTTGTGTTGGTATGTGTTGAGTTCAGGCATTTTGATGTTGTTATTGTTGTTTTAAATGCCTGCAGAGATGTTGCACAAGCATGCCAGCAGTTGCAGTAGTACGTACGTAGCACGAGTAGCTAAAGCAACAGCAGCAGCAACAGCCTCCTCGACACCAGATAAAAAAGAGTGAGGCATAAGAGCATTTAACAATAGCAATGAAGTCCTTTGCCAATTGTTAAGCAAATGTACATAAATGTACAATTGTAAATCAAAAACAATAGTTGAATGAATGCAACACAACGTTTGTGTTGTGCAATGTAGTGACGTTATGCAGCTACTTTAGCCTGCTCAACGAGTTAGTAAAGGGTGTAACGGAAAAAGTTTTCCAGCAAAAAAAGGGATATTGTCATGTTATTTTGACAATTTGTTAAGAAATCTGAAATTTGAAACTTCTTGCTTCTTTGTGTCAAAAATGAACTAGTTGGACCCAGCTTTACTTCATGCTAAATAACAAAATGCTAATGACTGATTTTGACGGGGGTGATTAAAAAATCAAACATATGTGCATTGTAGTTTTGAAAGTTTGCATTTGCATTTACTCAGAAAAAATTATATTTCGTATTCAATTACTAAAGTCCTGTCCCACGATGTCACGAGAAACCGTTCGATCGCCAACTTGTATTGCAAACAACAATAACATTAGACAATTTGTTGTTGTTTTCAATATAAGTATTCAATTGAACGAATTCTCTTGACGTCGTGGGACAGGCCGTAAATTAAAAAATAAAAAAGTTATTTCAAAAGGAAAGATTTTCTTTGAAAATTACTATAAATCATGTTAGATTAACATGAAACACATACGAAGCAAAATCATTGTCGAAAAATACTAAATTAAAGTAAAATTTTAAGTTGAAACGTTTCTGTGTGTATTAAATTACTTAATTTAAAAATACAAATAATTGGAGTATTCAAACGGTAGTGTTAAAGTCATAAAGTCATAATGTTCTCAACTTTTCAACTAGTTTAAAATATGACTGCTGTGAGCAACCCCTCATATTTTAGAGTGTTAGTTAAAACATAAACAATATGATACAAAACAAATGAGAAAAAATATTACAAAAATTAAATAATATTTGGTACGAATATGCAAAATTATGACAAAATTATTTAACGGCTTCTATCTGTTTCCGATAATTATTTGCGAATTTTTGCAATATGTAAAACAAATTTTTTTTCGAGCATTTGACATTTAAAAATTTTAAGGCTTTGGAATTTATTTGCAAATTTTCTTAAGTTTTGCGATCAGGTAATTTTTGATAAAACTTATTGCTCTTGTGTGTAATTTTAACAAATTAGGATTGAATCAAGCCTCATCATTGTCTGATTGAAGTATTTTTGTTGTTGCAGTTTTTGCCATTTTTACACATTTGGCGACTTTTATTTTATATCACGCTTTGCTTTCATTTTGGTATTAGCAAGTTTTTGCAAATTTTAATTTTCGCGAATTTTTCCGATTTTTCGGGATTTCTTATATCTTTAGATATTTATGTGTTATTTTAGGGTTTGCCTTTTTACCATTTTACCGATTTTTAATACATCTATCATTTGTGCGAATTTTCATAATTTTGTAAATTTTCTGCGATTTTTGGAATTTCTTAGATCTTTAGGTATTTGTAAGTAATTTTGGAGCTTGTTTGCAATTTTGCAATTTGTTGCAAATTTTTGCAATAAAAGTGATTGTTCCCAATTCTTTGTTTTTTTTTTTTAACAGTTTTAAACTTTTTTAATAAGTATCAGACTTTAAATTTATTTTTGATGTTACCAAGTTTTTGCGAATTTTCGTAATTGCGGATTTTTAAAAAATTTTTGCATTCCTTACAATTTAAGCATTTTTTAAAATAAATTTTAGGTTTCTTTCAATTAAAAAATTATTCGCGAATTTTCGCAAATTTTTTGCACGTGAGATAATTTTTGATTCATAAAATCTACTGAGTTTGCTCGTTTACAGTTTTTGAGGCTTTGGAAATTTATTGAAGATATTCGCATTTTTGCAAGTTTTCGCGATTTATATGCTGAAAGTCTATACTCGAGTTATTACTTTTTTTTGCGGTCTATATAATCAGCTTTGGGAGATTGTTTCCATTATTTTAATCCCTTGCGAATTTTTATATTTTTTGCAATATATAATGATTTGAGTAGAAATTTGCCACGTATTTAAACGTAAATGGACATTTTGTCGAAAAAGAAAAGTAAAAAGCAAAATAATTAGTTATGACAGTAACAATTACATAGAGTGAAGAATTTTATTAATATAGTACTACTTTTATATGAAAGAAAATAAAAATAATGTTAAAGTGGTTTAAAATGTTAGGACTTTATGACTTTATGACACTTAGGACACCCTTGTGAATACCCCAAATAATATATTTACTGAAATAGGACCTATCGCAGAATTCGTAAAACTGAAAACCCAAATTCGTAAAATTTTAATAGGATATAAAACATATTTTTTGTTTATTAAAATAATCTATATAAAAAATTCTCATGTCACGTTGTTTGTAATCGAACTCCTTCGAAACCGCTTGACCGGTTTTTATGAAAATTTGTAGGTAGGTAGATAGGTATGAAAATAGATCATAAATTACTTTTCATAACCTTAAGTGAGCTGTAAAACGCCCATATGAACGAAATATCTTATATCTTGAAAGCTATAGTAGTCAGAGTCTTAAAATTTGGTTTGCACTTTTTTTGAGAGCAAGGTGCGAAGTAATTCAAAATATTGGTAGAATAGGACCGTGAGAAGAGTATCCCCCCATACAAAGTAATTAATAATAAGCCATAGGAGTCAGAGTCTTCAAATTTGCTATGGACTCTTTTGAGAGTGAGGTATGTAATTCAAAATATTGGTAGAATAGGACCGGGTAAGGGGCACCCAACATACAGATTAATTAATAATAATCTTATATCTTGAAAGCTATAGTAGCCAGAGTCTTCAAAATTTGGTATGAGTTAATTTGAAAACAATTAATATACATATATAAGTATAAATTATAATAAATTTAAAACAATAAATGCTTGCTGTTTTAATATATTCACAAGAACCTGCAAAAGGTGCAAACTTCAACCAAACGTAAACTTTCAAAATGGTAATACGCACAACTAATTTTTTTAGACTATCGTAACAGAATTAGTTATGTGAAAATAAGTACTCCACAAGAAATATACTTAAGTATTTATTCTAAATTTTAGCAACTGCGTATACTAATTATTGTAGCACAAACCATTGGTATGCTCAAACGTTTGCTTTCCAACAAATAGCACTATAGTTGATTTCAACATACAAAATAATCTCTACTTCATTTCAACTAAAATACTCTACAACTATAAAGAGAAATGCAAATTTGTATTGTGCGTATTGGCTGTCTATCCATACTTATAGTTGGAGTATGCTTACTACTCAGATACTCATAGTAGTTATTGGTCATACGCCCCCCTATGTATTGATGTGTGTATGAAATGGTCTGCAAAATGTGCTTTAGATGTTTGACAACATTAATCAGCTAATTAAAAGATAAAGTTTAGAACAAATATAATATTTAAACAATTGATATGATTCCTAAAAATCTTTGCAAAAAACTTGCAAACAAAAATCGTTAATAAACTGATGATATTTTGTAATTTGTAAACTGATAAATGTGTTTATTATAAAGATTTAGTTAGAAACGCTTTTAGCATAGCCGAAAATTATGAAATTGCACACCGTTGTAATATTGGCGTTTTCACCATGCATTTCTCTGGCAGTATTGATGCTTGAAGTGTGTGCAAATAAAATAATCCTGTATATACTCATGTGTAACCGAATAAATACTCAGAGTATTCTTGTATTTATGTGTATGTAGTTGATACCGCGTATCAATTTTAGTTATAGTCGTTTGTAATGCGTAATTTAAGAAATATGTGTGAACGTAGTCGTATTCAGTTTAAACCTGGTGCTTTTGAGTATGGATACGCAATTATATATACTTGTTTAGCGGCCTATACACAAAGAGTCTTAAAACGATTGGAATCTTGTTATTGACTTTCTCTATTTGTTTAGTATTTGTAAAGGCCGTGATACACTATCCTACACAATCGCACGATTTATTAAAAAAATACAACCCTGGTATGATGGAATTTATGAACATTTTCAAACGACAACAAGAATTGTTTAGATCAGGATTGTATTTTTTCCAAAGCCTTAAGAAATCATGAACATCTGTCTACGAAATCACAATGTACGTATGTATGTATGTGCGTATCATCCAGGCAATTGTTAAAATTTATTAAATTAACCGTCTTTAAGTAAAGCTGTTAAAAGAAGGATTTCGAAGGCATGGAATTTTTACTAAAATTGAAAATATAAAAATATCCAGCTAAGTTTAAAAAAAATTGCAGTTTATGTTTATTAAAATTTATTTATTTATATTAATCTCAAATATGTATGTATCAATATTTTATGCATTTTATTAAATTTTAATATATATGTATGTACTCAGGAAGTTTTCGACATTCCCTTAGAATTGAGATTTTTATTACAAACTGCTGTTAATAGCAAAACCCTTTTAGAAACAACTAGATATCTATCTACGTGCTACTACTGCTGCAACGAACGACCACTTACTTGCTGTTGTTAACGCCGCTCTACTGCTTGGTGCTACAACAAATGCTGTAGTGAACATGAATTTTTATATTCATATACAATTTTCATACTATATATATACATATTCTACACCCCAATGTCCTTTGTAAAGACAAAAAAAAAAAAGACAAAAAAAAATGAATATACTAATGGGTACATTAGTGGCAAAGAGATCACACATTTTATTTTTTCAAAAAAAAGAAAAAGTCAAATAAAAGAAGTCTGCTATATGCACATATTCGTCGCTGTTTTAACAAACCGACCTAACTGACATTTTTTTGAAAAATGAGTTAAGTCCTCTACTAGACTTTATAAATCATAATACACATTGTCTACAATTTTCATGATTGTAAGCATTACTTTTGTGCCTCTATAAATGAAAAGATTTCTGACGCAGCCATAAGAATGAATGTATAAAATAACCATAAAAGCTGCTCTCCTGTTAAATTTTTAAAATGTTAGTTAGGTCAGTTAGTTAAAACATCGACGATATGTACATATATACATATATGTAAATATGTATATGTATATTATAGATTTTAAATCATCTAAATGAAAAAGCCTTGAAAATGTACGAACATGTTAACAATATTAAATACATACATACAAATACTTAAAAATGATAGAAACTAAAAAAAAGAACTTATTGAGAAACGGTTCTATTCAATAAAATATTGTAGGCGATGACCTTTAAAGTGGGCTTAATATACAATATATTTGAAATTTATTGTTTTAATAAACCCTCCACACAGCTAAACACATTTACACACACACACACACACACACACATACAGTTTTGCATACAAGCCTTAAAGGACGATGGTTTAATATTGTAGGACATTTCAAAAGCTGGCTGTCACAGACAACGATTACTACTAGAACTTTTACAATAAAACTATCTCTAAATAATAATAATAATAATAATAATAAAAAAAATTTAAATGGCCAGCAATAAATATTTCGCTTTTATTATTAATATTTCAGTCGCTTTATAGCGACTTTGGTCTTTGATTTATAGCACAAAAATTATGCTAATGAGCCACATTTTATTTAAAGAGAAAAATATAATTGCAATAAAATTTGGCAAGATGTTGGTTGGTGGTAGCTTTCTCCTCCACTGTAATAAAACTCTCAATTTATTTCTATTGTTTTTATTGAATTGTCTTCAAATGGGGGGTCATTGCGAAATGAAAGTACTTTTCATTGCCAATTTTTAGGGGTATATTATTTTAAATAAATAGTTCTTTAATGCACTTTTATTTAAAACAATTTATTTTTATTTGCAGCCTGACTTGTAATGCGCCTTGGGGGTGGTGTACCATACGACGGCGACCCCCCGACAATGAGCGCAGCTGGCAACGACTATGCCGAATTATGCGATCTTGGACCTACGCGATGGAGTTCGCGTGGATACTATCACGTACCACCACCCGCTGCGCACAGTTCATCCTTGCATCCTAGCATACTGCAAACATCCACCCAATCGTCATCCAGTGTACCGACGGGTGGCTCAGCCGGCCTCACAGCCCATCATTTGCGTGCCCACCCACCACCAACAAGCAGCTACGAAGCCGAGGATATTGGCAGCTCATACGGCATGACAACACCACCACCCGGCGTCAGCGCCTTGACCAACAGTTACGCAATCAATTCGCGCATTGGCAATAGTACAAGTTCGCTGCGCACCGGCTCAGGGACAGCAGCAGCAGCGGCGGGTGTGGGCGTAGCCAGTTCAGCAGGACGTCCCGGTCTCTACTACTCACCACCGGGCACATCGTACACAATTATTGAGCGACCCCATTCGCCGCACTACTACTATAATTCGGCTGGTGTGGCAACAAAGGGTGGATCTCTGCCGGGTCGCGGTTCTGCGTATCTTTCGTCGCCGTCAAACTTTATGAACACTATGAGTGGAACCCTGCCTACCTCGACGGCAGCCAGGCATGCCTTGGCGACGGGCTCCGTTGCATCCAACGTTAATAAGAAAAGGCCCATATCACCGGAGCAGGTGTTGCGCATGTTTGGCGCTACGCAATCATCTTCAGTTCCTACTAGCAGTTATCATTATAGTAATGGTACCAGAGATCGCACTGGTCGTCGTAGTCCAGCCAGTAGTCCGCCATCAACAACGCATCAAGTGAGTTAAACCAACTTCAAACTCAACTCTTAGGCCGGTTTTCCATCTGTGTGTCATGTGCCACACAAGCGTAAAAAAAGCGTAACCACTAATTACTAATGAAAAACATTTAGATTCAGACATGTATTTATTGAGTTAAATAGTTTCATACATATGTATACATATGTAGTCATATAGTTATAACTAATAGACAATTTTATAGAATCCAGCATGATTGCAAACTGCTTAAATCAATAAATACATGTCTGAATCAAACAGTTTTTCATTAGTAATTAGTTGGTTACGCTTTTTTGGGCAAACGACACACAAGAAATGGCAGATGTAAACTCAGCCTTACAAACCAAAATCAATAAAATACTCATACTCATAGTACTTTTTGCAGATTTATCGGGAGCGGGAACGAGATCGTGGTATACCCAGTATGCATGATTTAACCACAAGAACTGTTAATATGTCGCGTGATCAACAAATAGATCATGGTTTTGGCATATGTGTTAAAGGAGGTAAAGACTCAGGTGAGTTTTAATGGCGTTTTCTGTTCTATGAAAAAATGTTACACTTATTGATATTTTTTTTTCAATAAAAATTCGCAATAAACTGGTTTTTTGAATTAGAGGTTTTATTAGAAAGTATTGTATCACCTCTTACGAGTTTTTATTTTAAAGTTTAAACGAACAGTAATTTTATTTTTCTTGATAAAAAGTTTAAAAATGTTGCACTTATTGTTTTTTTTTTTTAATAAAAATTAGCAATAAAATTGTTTTTTGAATTAGAGATTTTATTAGAAAGTATTGTATCACCTCTTAGGAGCGTAAATTTTTACTTTATTTTTCTTGATAAAAAGTTTAAAAATTTTGCACTTTTTCTACAAAAGAAAATGGCATAAAAGTGTATGATAATTTAATTTTAATTGCCTGATGTGCGTTACATGTGTGTAAAATATAATAATCTTCTTAAAATGTTTAATGTCTAAAAAAAATATATGTATATCGATATTAGAATGTCATATTAAATATTTCTGCTTAATTAATTTCCCACTTCACGGCTTTTACGCCTTCGCATCACTTGATGTCTGCTATTTGAAATTGTTCATATATATAGTTTTTGATTGAAAAAAAAAGGAAACTCATTAATGATAGTTTCCATCACCTCCGATACAAATACTTATGAGTTTTGAAAAATCAATTACTTTTTAGCAAAGTGTATTAAACAAAAGTGTAACACGTTAAACAGAGCATTCAAAATAAATATGTAAATATGTTTATATGCACAGACATATTTATATTCATATGTATACAGATTACAAAGATAAATTAATAACTTATACAGATATTAAAGGGTTAGCCAGTTTTGAGAATTATATATTATATATTATATATTATTAATTAATTAATAAATTAAATTAGCTTATCAAACTTCAACAGCGATAGGATAATTATATTTTGTTTATAATCTTTTTATTCTTTACTCACAAATTATTTCTGCTCAATGAGAAAAGATAAAATAACTTGTTTGTTAGTATTTATTATGAATTAGTTTTGAAAAGAATCTTTCAGATTATTTAGCTGCATACATTCATGAGTGGATTATTTTGATTAAATAATTTCTTGTCTAGTAAACTTTGTGTGCAAGTACCCTTAACCTACATACATACATACATACATACATACATACATACATACATATGTATGTACAGAACAAATTAAAAGTTATTCTTTTAAAGTATTTCTTATTAATTAGTCGGTTTACTAAAAAAGGGAAACCCTTCAAATACATGTATGTATGTACATTGTACATACATATGCATGTATGCATGTGTATGAAATTGCATACAATTATCCTAAAATATGCAATATGAGTATACTTATGTATGTATATTAAGTGAATAAATGCAAGCAAGCATGCTTTCCCTCTAGTCAACCTAGAACCATATGTCTCTATGTCCATACTCTTTCTCCAGCGACAATTGCACTAGTTAAAATGTCGACAACTTTCCTTTTATGCGCGAGTATAGATACGTTGGAGACGACAGTTCTAGTGTATTTCTAGTGATATTGTCAATGAACGCGTCAATAGTTTGTTTTTCTGTCTTATTATGTTGTGCAATAATATTAAATAAATATATGTATGTAGACGAGGGTCACTAAAATCTACGAGTGAATCTTCGGTTCAAATATCTCCATATGGTCGTAAAAGAACTACCTTCTCAGTAGTGCTAAAGTATACTGATAGATTTTGAATGACAACCCTATGTTATTTGTCAATAGGCATTTACATTGGCTGGGGTGCACCTAGTCAGTAGCACTATTGCCAATGTCACTAGAAAATCACTATAAGTTTACTATTGACAACGAGAGAGGATATATCGATATTGTAGACTAGAGCCCCTAAAATTTACTAGTGAATCTTTGGTGTCAATGTCTCCCTGTGGTCCCGAAAGAACTACTAAGTCAGTCTAGTGGTGGATTTTCAATGACAAGCTAATGTTAATTGTCAATAGATGATACCATTGGCTAGGGTACACCTGGTCAGTAGTGCTACTGACAACGTCACTAGTAAATTACCACAATTTCACTATTCACACTTTCTGCAGGGTTCACACACACACACACACACACACACACACACACACACACACACACACACACACACACACACACACACACACACACACACACACACAAACGTGTGCACATCGATAAACACTTGTACTCTTAATAACACCCACATTCAAACTCATTCTGTTTTTCTGTACTTTCCATCCCACGTGTTTTTGCTTGTTTTAGCAGCGTTGCCAGGGATCAAATTACGGTACTCGTTATCGAACGAAATTACGAAATATTTCAACAGAGTTTATTTGGAAATATTTCGTAATTTCGTTCGATAACGAGTGCCGTAATTTGCCCCCAGAATCGATTATTTATCATATTTTTAATGATTTATTAATCTATAAAAGATTTCATGATTTTTTTTTTTCTCTAAAATATGATTTTATTTAATTTTATATCAATGTAAGTAGACATTTATTTATTTCTTTTTTTTAGGAAAGATTACATGAAGGCATCCAAATAGTGTTTTTATTTTAGTTATAAAATTCAATATAATCTTCTCTTCAGATATTAGTATACCTTACATAGGTTTTCCATATTTAATTTTTAATTTAAAAAATCGAGAGCATTATTCTTGAAACTTTGCACACAAATAATATTAAGGGTTTTTATGAGAATATTCAAAAGTCTCGCAAATACCTGTTTTACATTAAGCGTTTTTTCATGAAATTTCATGAATTTTGTTGCACGCAACTTTTTCTATTTGCTAATTGCAGCGCTATACAAGAGAATTTTATATAAAAAAGGGCGTAGATTGAATCTCTGATGCATTTTTGACAACTTTTTTGATATAAGTTGCTCCTCGAGGCCTCCTATTGACAAATAAAAAATTTTCATGCAACTAATTTCATGAAAAAAATGCTTAATGTAAATTAGGTAAAACTGTGCAATTGTGCATTTTTACACTCTCGTAAAAAAAAATGTCAAAAATTGTATGGAAATTTATTTACACAAACCTGTAGCTGAAGCTACTACTACTAGACGTAACTAGTAGCGCAGCAAGAAAAAAATGTGAACAGAATATTGAAGCTTTCTAAATGGTTACCAAATAAATATTTTCTTAATAACCTTGTAAGATTATACAAGAATAGTGTGTGAATTTGTTCAATACACAAGTTCGAATCAACTTCGTATCTGTTGTCTAGAAATCAATAAAAAAATTTAAATATCTGATAACTAACACCAGAAAATACATTCTTAAGGCGAGTGAGGAATCAAGCAACAAAATTCCACAAATTTGCAAAAATCACAATATTGGAAGGAAACATTAAAATGTATTAAAACTTGTTAAAACTGCAAAGCAAGCAAACGATCCGAAAAAGTTGCGAAAACTATGAAAATTTGCAAAAACTTGCTAAAATTATAACGATAGCAATGCACAATATTGATTAAAAGTCCTTACAAATATAAGATACAAAAAAAAAAATTTGGAAATTATGCCTGTCGCGAAAAAAGCGATAATTCGCGAAAAGTTGCAAAATTTTAAACAAGATATAATATTGATTACAAATCGCTAAAAATGTAAGAAATGCAAAACATTAGGTAAAAATCGTAAAAAAAACTAAAATTCGCAAAAAGATACTAACATCGGAATGATAACAAAATCTTATATCATTTAAAAATCGGCAAAAATGTTCGGACTCTGAAAACGTTCTAAAGGTCACTTTTTTGCGAACTTTGCAAAAAATCGCTAAAAATTGCAAAATTTGAAATGAGCCATAAATAGATTAAAAATCTCTAAAACTGTAAGGAATGCGAAAAAATGTCGAAAATGACTAAAATTTGCAAAAACTTTCTAACAGCGGGATTATAACGAAGTTTAATATTGTTTAAAAATCGGCGAAACTGTTAGGAAGCTGAAAAATTGCAAAAGTTACTAATATCGCGAAGTCTGCAAAAATTCGCGAGAAGTTGCAAAATTGGAAGCAAGCCTCAAAATTGATTAGAAAAAAGTTTGGAAAAAATGCGAAAAAATCGCAAGTTAGCAAAAAATTGCTAAATTTATTAAGGAAATTACCAATAATAATTGACTACATAATATTTTACTCAAAAAGCATGATAATCCTTGTTGACTTATACAAACATTTATTTTTTGTCGCGCAACAAAGTTCAAAATTTCGAATTTATTGCTTCAACCTCCACTGCAACGACTACCACAACTACGCATTCTGTTTACTTCCCTTTAGAACAACAGTTTTTAACTTTTGACAGCTTGCAGCGCTACTCGTTACGGTGTACTACAGCTACTATTCTGTTCCAGCCTTAACTCCAACAAAATCTCAGTTGTTTTACCGTATTAATTCCCATGCTTTTTCGAAATTGGTATTTGCCTTACATAGTATCACCCCTTTTCCACACGGAAAGTTTACTTTGCAAAGTCTTAATTCAGCTGGGAGACAGACAGAAAGAGACTGTACTACTACCTCTGTCTTTCACACAGCTGAATTAAGACTTTGCAAAGTAAAGTTTGCGTGTGGAAAATGGGTATATGTTTAATGTGCGCTTTGTAAAAGATATTTATTTTTAAGTCCCGCTTTTTGGCGCTGCTTTGTTCAAAATCTTACTTTAAGATCGATCATGTCCAGCTTTTTGCAAAAAAAAAAAAAAAACACCTGGTCACGTTAATCGTGTCCCGCTTTTTGCAAAAAACCATCTGGTCACATTAGTTGTAACTGTAAGTAGAGACTTTTTTTCAGTCAACTGAAACAAAAATCAATGTTCATTCTTAAATTAATTGTAATTAATTTTTAGAGTTTTTGTGCCTTTTAAATAAAAAAAAAAAAAAATAAAAAAATTTGTAGGTGTGTTCCACAAGATTTTGTACAAGTTCGGACTAATGCGAGAAAAAAGAAAATTACTCTCCGAATATGCAAAAGTTATCAAAAATTGCTGGAACGCAAGAAACCATAATTGCACATCTTGAAATATTAATGTTGCTTACTTTTTACATTAAATTTAATTCAAGTGATTTTAGTCGCTTAAAACGCAAAACAAAAAATTGGCATCATTGGCAACAGATGTAAAAAGTAAATGAAAATAAATTCCAAAATAGTGAATTTTTTAAAAAGAACGCTTTTTTATATCAAAGAAATTGAGAAATATGCACAAATGTACTTACAACTTCAACTTTGTTCAAAAATCCTTCAATTTTGATTTGTAATAAATTTGTATGTAAAAACTTTTTTTCTATGTTTGCAAATTTTCTTATTAATTTTTCAGTTTCATATGTAAACAAAAAAACAGCTGATTATTTAATTCTTGTCCGAACTTACCCAGAAGAAAAAGTTTGTACTAGTTTGTACAGGAAATGAAAAAAATTACTCTCTCATTCGCTCTCAAAATTGCACAAAAATTGCTATCTGGAACGCTTTTGGATAACTTTGTACAAGTTCGGACTGTTTTGTTATGCATCTGGAACAGACCTTGTGTGTATGCAAATATAGTTCTATACAAAAGGTTACAATTATTTTTCAGTGTGGAACTCCGTGCCGGGAATTGAAATAGCCAACCTTATTACGAGCATCAATCTGGATGCTTATGCTGCCTACACTTTTAGGCCTTAATCTGGAAAAAAATCTATTTATCTTTTTTACAACAAATGTATAACAGAAACGTATAAAAGTAAAAAATTTTGCAATGGGAAATAAACACGTTGATAATTTTTTTATTTATTTATTTTTTTTTTTTTTGTGAAATGATGATTTTGTTTCCAAAGCTTCTGGCAAAGCTGATATCAAGTGGGGATGTGATTACAAATCTATTTATGAACGGATTGTGTGTTATTATTTAAAAAAGTTTGTATGATTACGAGCGTATTTATTGTCTGTGATACTGAAAATGTGTAAGTAAACGTTTCACTTCGTACTCTATTCTATATGTATTCTATTTCATATGAACTTATTATATTACGAGTATGTTCTTACAATAGATACTTATTGATTTTAGTCATATGCAGTGTAGAATTTCATATTTAATACGTTGTTGACTTAAATAGAATTCTTTTTATTTTGTCAACAATGGCGCATGGAAAATGAAGAAATACAAAAAATGCTACTAAAATAAAATGAACTACTACATGCTTGCATATCTTATTGCAAAGAATAAAAATTGAATTACATGATACAGAATAAGGTTATAGAGTAAAATAGATCATGTAACATCATGCAAGTGTGCATATGAATACGAGTATGGTATGAATAGTTTAATGAAGAACAAGGAATTAGTTAAAAAACATCTTTACCTTTACAACATCCATCGCAGCATAATAAAGAATGAAATGATGAGAGCAAAATGTGTAAAAGATTTTATTTTAATGTAATAAAAGCTTAATATAGTTAGGAATTAATTAATAAAATCCAAAGGATTGTAGCAAGCATATTAATTTTATACTCGTTACTTTTCTTGCAGGCCTTGGTGTCTATATATCACGCATCGAGGAAAATTCTGTAGCTGAACGTGCTGGTTTGCGTCCCGGTGATACTATCCTAGAAGTGAATGGTACGCCCTTCACTTCAATTAATCACGAGGAAGCATTAAAAGTAAGTAATGACATTTTATCTAACTGTATAGATCCATTTATAAATAATTTAACATCAAATAAACACTTTTACACATATGTATTTATATATCGCTACTTTAATATAGAAAAAACGTAACTAAACGTAACTCATTATTTTTTTAAATCGAGATTTTTGCATTTTTCAATACATTTAATGCTCCTCTGCCAAAATATAGAAAAAACTCGATTAAAAAAAAATAACGAGCTAGGACCTTTCTATAATAAGGTAACGATGTGTACATATCGTCATATAAATTAAAAAAAGGCGTAAGTTACATTTAAAATATTTCAAAGAAGAATAAATTACGAATAAAATTCCGCGAAAAATTTTTCCCGGCGAACAATTTTATACAATAGCAAATAACAGGAGGAACAATTCTAATAAGAAAAGGTCGAAATTTCTCTCGCAATTTTATTAATAATTGCCTTGTAAGTTTCAGTGCATTTAGTTCTCAGTAGTTTTTTGAATTTCGTTAATAAATTTTATATTTTTGCGTAAACTTGGTTAAAAATATTGTGGGTAGATGGATTTTATATACGTAATTAGATCATAACCAATCCAAAAGACGATTTTGAACTTTTTGTAAGCTACGCCCTTTTTAAATTTACATGACGATATGTACGTATGTATAATCGTATTTAGTAAAGCACACAAACAATATTAAAATTGAATTTAAGCAACACAAAAGAACTTAGACGTGACATGCACGTGTCGGTTATTTTACACACGCAATGTATTTTTAGGCCTTAGTCGGGCCAGTTTAGTTTCAGCAAAATTTTTAGTTGTTAGCCAATTGCAGAGTAATCTGTATTTTTGAGAAAGAAATTAAACTTAATACTAGTTTCCTTTTTTTTTTAATTCATAATTAAAAATGAACTTTTTATATTTAATAATTTAAATAATATGCCATCCATCCATAACCGTCAAAAAAGCTTAAGCGACATATTTTTGAACTTCTTTCTTTGACGACCTTCGATTATTTACGATAGCACATAATCGATTTCCATCAAAAAAAATGAAGTTCGAAAATTATGTCGCCTAAGCTTTCACAGTTATGGCACGATATGCTAAGTCATATGTATTCATAGTTATTTACATTATATTAAAAGGTATCGTAAAGGTTCCATTTTGCATTAAAGCATTAAATTGTCCGATTCAGGCGGCTCTAGCTAGTTTGGTTAGCTCTAGCAAAATTTGCAAAATGCTCAATCATAATCTCTCCAAGACTTAAGTATTTTTGTGAATTTCCCTAACATTTTTTTTGTAATAATAAAGGTATTCACATCAGTTTTTTTCTTGTTGCAAAAATGAAAAAATGTAATTTTTTCAACTTTTGGTGAATTTTTTTTTCCTGTGTTTGTTGTAAGAAAACTAAATTTTTCCATTTTTCCAACAAGAAAAAAAACTGATGTGAATACCTTTAATGATACATCGCACATTTACTTCAATAGTGGCATAACTCAAAAAAATCAGTTTTGCAGAAAACGCGTTTTAAGTTTTTAATTTGCATACAACTCAATGGAGAAATGAAAAAAAATTCTTCTCTCAGGAGGTGATGGTACAAGCTATTTACACATATGAAATTTTTACACAAGACAAAATACAAAATGCCGCATCTTTCTGCATTATTAACTCAAAAAACTAATTTTTTGAGTTATGCCACTATTGAAGTAAATGTGCGACATTTTTATTTTGAGTAAAGTAGTGAGTGACACTTTTATAAATGTTATATGGTTACACTCATATTGTGCTTTTGTTTTTGTTTAATTGAAAACACTAATACACTTTGAGAAAAAATTGGCAATAGAATAAGCTTATTTCCTTATTTTCCTGCTCTTTCAATTAACTGTTTTTTTTTTTAAATATAGTTTCCATTTTTTCTTAGTTTTCTATTGCATCTCTCATTAAAAACACTGAGCGAACGAAGCACTAAAGAAAGCATTTTTGATATTATTAAAAAAGAAAATTAAAATAAAATATATAAAATCAGTGTAATTTGTGCAGCTTACAGGCTGCTTCCTATTCCCAATAAAAATACTAAATATTTATTTAATATAAAAATACATATATATTACAAAATAAATAGATTATTGACTTGAACTTTGAAACTAATCTCTATACTGCACCATAAAAACTAAAGCACCCGCATAGACACACATAACTTTATTATTATTATCACTTCTATTCATTTCTAAGTTGGAACATTTATATAATACTTTGCTCAAGTTTTATTACTTTTTATTTACTTCTTAGTATTTGATTCTATTAAAACTTTAATTTGTTTTATGTTATTTCATGTTTGCCTAATTTATTTCTTCTTTTATGTTAATTTACTTTTCGGTTTACGTTCGTTCGGTCTGTCTACCTTCTTCTTTTTGTCTCTTCTATTGCCACATTTTTTCTTAATGCAGAGATGTGTGCAGATATTGAAATCATCACGTCAAATCAGTATGACGGTACGTTCACCACCTACGCTAAATTCAACTGCACCGCTGCATGGTTTTGGGCCACCTTCGCGCGATCCCATGTACGCATCAATGGCTCCCCTGCTGCCACAACACTCCGCACTGCCACCGGGTGCAAGTATAGGAACATCGCCAACAGTTGGACCATTGCCCTATAGACAGACATGTTCCTGGATGGATAGACATGGTAGACCCGCCTCACCGCCCATGGAATATGGGGGACGAAGAAGTGATCGAAGGGATCGGTAAGTTTATAAACGAGTTGTTGTTAAAATTTTTTTTTTTTTTTGGAATTTAAGCTTTATGAAAAAATTGATTTTTAACCGACTTCAAAAAAAAGGAGGAGGTTATCAATTGGTCTGTATTTTTTTTTGGCATTGTTACTCGGTGTATTTGTTAGATAACTCGCTATATTTTAGACCGATTGTAAAAATTTATTTTTTTTTTGTCTGAGAGGGCATAGCTTCCAATTAGTACCATTGCAAGAAAAAGTAGGCGGGGACACGCTCACAAATATTTGATTTAATGATATCCAACTTATTTGATTGCTGCGAAACCTAGCAAACACCTTTGGTTCTTGTAATTATACAATTTAAAAGTTGAAAAAATGGCCGGGGCTATCCCCATTAAAATTTATTATTATATTTATTAAAATTTATGGTTATATTTTTAAACTTAACACACCTCGAGCTCTAAAATAGATAGAATCTTCCATTAAAAAAAATGGGCGGAGTCACGCCCATTAACATTTATTTTTATATTTCACATACTTCTTCTTAACCAAAAGATTTTCAATTTTTTTTTTTTTTTTTTTTCTAAAATATTCTATCAGATCTTTTCGTTGAAGTCGTTTTTTTGGCAGCATTATTTAAAGAAGAATCGAAGTCAAAGGTGTTCTAATAAATGTTTAAACAAAGTGGTACAAATGCGAACCATTTGCAATGATTTTTTTAATCAAAAATTTGGGCAAAGTTCTCTTTTTTATAACTATGCATTGAATTGAAGGTCTTAAGAAATCAGTGATGGTATTTTGGTGCGTTTCGGGTATTTTTTAGTGCTTTTTGCCTCTTCATAAACGCGAAATTTTGGCTAATACCCCTTTTTAAAAAGCGGGTATTTACAGTGCTTTTTACAAATTCTTACAGTGCTTTTGGTGCTTTTTTGTTAAATAAAAATATTAATTTACAAAACTAAAATACTTTTAAGAGCTAATATCAGCATCTTTTAACAGAGGCTTATTAAATTGGTTTTAATGACAATAACGGAAACTATGTTAAAAACAATCTAGAAAACTTTTCATAATTGGGATTAAAAAATTTAATTTTTTTTTTTGAAAATAAAAAACGGATGTAACTGGAAAGTACCACATAATTCTCTGCATAATAATTGATTGAAAGTAGTATGGAATAACACATTTGTTAAAGCTTACACAAATATTTAATCATACTATAGGGTTAAATTTTAAGGTCCGATTTCGATTGAAAGCATGTGGTTATCAATAGCAGTCAGTTGTTTTAGACAACGCGTAGCAAATCCCTAATTTTTTTTCATATCGTATTGACGTGCTGTCAATGTTGACAACTATAATAAGGGTGAATATCGCAAAAACAAAAACTTTTAAGTTAAGAGTACTTAAGAGTGACGCTTTTAATGCATTATTTATGTGTAAATGATTTTTCAGTAACATACATATCTTAATCTAAGCCTAAGCTTCACCTACTATTGTATGTATGTATGTATGCGAGTATATGCTACTATATTCGGGTATGTTCTGTATTTCACGTGAAATTAAATCGTTCGGCAATTCCACACGTTTTAATTTCACGTGGAATGCAGAACATACATAATTATTTGACTCATGTTTTTTTATTATTTGTTTTCACATACTTATTTTTATTAAATTAAACAAGATTTTGTTTTAATTAATATGTTAATAAATTCTGTTATTATATCTCAAATACTTTGTTTATTTCGAAGCAAAAATTTTAAATTATAATGTGGTTTTTATAGAATTACTCTATTCAGGCTTCCAAGGTCATTCAAATTGATTTAAATGCAAATAAAAGACAATTTTATTTCATTTTTTCATATCCGACGTTTCGTTGGGATTTTCCAACATCTTCAGGGATACTATTTTTATTGAAATATATACTATCTTCTAATAAAATTTGCATTTAAATTTTAATAATGTTATTTTACGCGACATGACAACATACAACATAAAACACATAATTTAAAAATAATTGCAAAAATAATCAAAATTGTAAATATCACAGTATAAAGCTTTTCTTAACGTTCTAATATCACAGCTGGAGTTACACTGAACGTTAGAACGTTAAGAAAAGCTTTATACTGTGATATTTGCAATTTTGATTATTTTTGCAATTATTTTTAAATTATGTGTTTTATGTTGTATGTTGTCATGTCGCGTAAAATAACATTATTAAAATTTAAATGCAAATTTTATTAGAAGATAGTATATATTTCAATAAAAATAGTATCCCTATAGATGTTGGAAAATCCCAACGAAACGTCGGATATGAAAAAATGAAATAAAATTGTCTTTTATTTGCATTTAAATCAATTTGAATGACCTTGGAAGCCTGAATGGAGTCATTCTATAAAAACCACATCATACGTTAAATAAAAAAGGTCGAATAGTCATATATATATATATATATATATATATATATATATATATATATATATATATATATATATATATATATATATATATATATTTACATTTTAAATTATATTTTGATCTTTTACACTCTAAACTCTCCTTTTTAAATGGCTTAATGTATTAAAATTAAAAAAAAAATATTTTGGTGCTTTTTTACCCTCTTTTTCGTATTTTTTTGCGCTTTTTACCCTTTTTGCAACAGCTTAATGTGCTTTTGCTCTTCGTAGAGATACCAACACTGTAAGAAATTGATTTCGATGATGTTCTTTCTCATCAGAGGAAATAAGACATGCGTCATCGATAATGCTTCTTATTTCGGAGTTTGTTAATATAAATATGTCGAAAAATGCACTTGCAGATTTTTTTATAATTCATCCCTTAGGAATGAACTCAAGAACAAATTCCCTCAAAAGTCTTTCAAGAAGTATTTTTAGGGCATTTTCCGCCAGTTCAAAATGGTGCAATTCAACGCAAAACGTCCACAAGAGAAAGACAATTATGCACACATAAAAAATGCAAAACCTTAAATTTTTATAAAATTTGCAAGCCTTAGAAATGAGCCTATACAAAAAACATTGCTCTCTCTCTCTCTCTCTCTCTCTCTATCTCTCTCTCTCTCTTTCTCTCTGTTTGTAGGTTTAGCCTTTATTTCACGGTTTCTTTTATTCGCTTTGCCATCTTTAATAAAAATCGCTATCTCTTGTTTGCTTTTTGTTGAAGTTTCCACTTTGTATGTCTTCCAATGAATGTTTTGTAGATTAATTGGACTGAAAATTTTCGTTCACACCCGTCACAATAAAACTTAAATAATTACTTGAAAAAAACTGTTACGGTACATAATAAAAAAAATGATCTTCCAACAATAAAAAAGTGAAATCAATTAATTATTTAACACAATTTTGTGAACTTCCATTTCAATATTCGAATCACACTAATGCTACTTTTTTCAATGGAAGTCAAAAGACCACATTTTGTTTTATACAGAGAAAGGAGAAGTAAAAGAAGCAATGCTACAAAAAAAAATTGCCACGGATAAAGAGTGACTGAAAGAAAAAAGAAAAAAATTATCGAGAAAAGATCCATACTTTGAATAAAAAAAAAATGCTTTTGAAAAACTCTTAAAACAATTTAATTTATTTTCTTTGCAGAATACGCCGTGTGGAGTTGTTAATAGAACCGGGCCAGTCATTAGGCCTTATGATACGCGGCGGTGTTGAATATGGTCTGGGTATATTTGTAACCGGTGTGGATAAGGAAAGTGTGGCCGATCGGGCTGGTTTGATGGTGGGTGATGAAATTTTAGAGGTGAATGGTCAGTCGTTTCAAGATGTCACACACGACGAGGCTGTTAGTCAGTTAAAGTACCACAAACGTATGTCACTGGTGATACGTGATGTGGGGAAAGTGCCACATTCCTGTACCTCCATTGAAATGGAGCCATATGATGCTTATAGTCCCACGGGGACAAGGTGAGTTGCAATAATATTTTAAAATTTATTAAAAGTAATTAATTTTTTTATTTGATATCTCCAGAGCTCGACGGAAAGGTCAAATCACCGCCATGGTAGAGGAGAAGGCTCGTTCTCTTTTGCCCCGCCACCATTTTGCAAGTCTTTCGTATTATATTGCCGAATATTGTGGGAAAGCAATGACCATAGATGCCTTTGTAGCCGTCTTATTAGAAATGTTAGATACATATGAAAAGGTAATTAAAATTATGCATATACACTGAGAAAAACTATAAGCTAAATTAATGGGAAATATGTATTTATGTTTTTGATTTCTAGCATACACTAGTGACGGAAATTCGTGAACTAATATTTCCCGAGGACCGTACTCGTTACGATGAATTAGTTTATCGCAGAGAACGTGATCCCTATAGTGGTGAAAGATTAAGGGTAAGTTTTTATTATTATTATATGTATTTCATTTGAAGAGAATGTTTTTATCATTTCTCTCTGCTTTTTTCATTTACAGCGTAAAGGAGAGAGTGCGCGTGATTTGCCGGTAAGCTTTTTAGAAGATTTGTTCTACGACACTGACACTTTTTATTAACAAACCATTAAAATTAACAACAATTCAATAATAATCTACTACTAAACTCTACTAAACAAACTCTTATAACCTCAAATTTAAAAGAAAAGAAAAAACCTAACCTCTAAAAAGCTTAATAATATTTAAACGTAATTGAATTGAAATAATTTAAAACTAACAGCATGTTGTATGTAAAACGTATTAGTCTTATTCTAAAATTAAATTATTTTTGTTACGAAATTTCTAATTTTGTTAAATTTGTGTATACAAAACATTCTTTTGTTAACAAGTAATTGGTTCTTGTGTGGTTTTCTGTTTCTTCGTTTAAAATTACTCCTATTTGCTTTTGTTCTAATTTGTGTAATTAAAAAAAAAAGGTTGTTGTTTAGAACTGTTGTTGTTGTAATCAATTTTGTCTTTTAGGCAATTGTTTACTTTTACAAAATTTGGTTATGATTTTCTTGTTTAATTAAAAAAAAACACTCAATAGATAAGAGAGGTTTATTAAGAAAGACACGAAAAAAAATATAGTAAATGACAATAATTTTCTTTTTCGAAATTAAAAATTTTATTAAGAAAATTTAAAATTAAACAGTTATAAAATTTGTAGTCATTTTTGAAAACTTTAGAGCAAGTTTTTAAATCTATGCAAAATATTATATAAACATAAACTTAAAAAAGAATTGCAAACTTTGAAAAATCCTACAATTGTTATTTATAGTTAAACAACCAACTTTTGCATGCTTTACTTTTACTCTTAACACCTTTGAATTTTCCCCAATAAAGTATAAAAACGTTTAAAACAAAACTAAAACAAATCACTATCTATTGAGAACTTTTTTTCCTTTGTTTTGTTAAGTTTCCATGTAGTTGTATGATTTTTCTCAGTGTAGGCTGTTTATAAGTGCCGAATGTCAATTTTTGTATTGTATTTAAAAATTATACTCAATTTACCAATATTTTTTTATCAAAAACTTCAATTAGTTGAATTGTTAAAGTTTTATTTTTATATATACATATTATGTATACACATACACAAACACATATTTTGTTTCTATCAATCCAGCAACTAAAAAAGCAAATGTATGACATACACTGAGCTAAAACGCATTTTACGAAAAGAAAAGAAGGAGAAGAAAAGCGTTTAGACGCAAGATACTTCTTGTAAAAAATTTCTTCTCGAACAACGAAAGAACAAGGATAATTTTTAATAAAAGAATGTTTTTATAAAAAAAAACACACTTTGAAAAAAGGTACTTCTTTAACAAAAAGTACTTTTTGAATAAAATATACGTACATTTTGAATAAAAGAATTTTTGTTTGAGTAAATGGTGAACAAAAAATTATTTTTGAATAAAATATATTCTTTAAATAAAAAGTAGTTTATGGTTAAAAGGTATTTGTTTTTAATAAAAAGTACTTTTTGAATAAAATGTTATTTTTAAATAAAAGGCACTTTTGAATAAAATGTACTTTTAAATAAAAAGTACTTTTTAATTAAAATGTACGTTTTAAATAAAAAGTATTTTTTAAGTAAAAGGTACTTTTTAAATAAAAGTTACTTATAAAATAAAAGGTACTTCTTTAAATAAATGGTACTTGTTAAATAAAAGTGTTTTCTTAAATAAAAGTTACTTTTTAAATAAAAGGTACTCTTTGAACAAAAGTTACTTTTTAAATAAAAGGTACTTTTTAACTAAAAGGTACTTTTTAAATAAATGGTACCTTTTAAATAAAAGTTCCTTTTTAAATAAAAGGTACTTTTTAAATAAAATGTACTTTTTAAATAAAATGTACTTTTTAAATAAAATGTACTTTTTAAATAAAATATACTTTTTAAATAAAAGGAATTTTTTTGCATAAAAAGTGCTTTTTAAATAAAAAGTGCTTTTTGACTAAAATGTACTTTTTGACTAAAGTTTACTATTTGAATAAAAGGTACTGTTTGAGTAAAAGGTACTTTTTGACTGAAAGGTACTTTTTGAATAAAATTGACTTTTTGAGTATTTGAAAATGGTCTTTTTAACTGAAAAGTAATTTTGAATAAAATGTAATTTTTTAGCGAAAGGTGATTTTTATCTGAAAGTTACTTTTAAATAAAAGATACTTTTTGAATAAAATTTAATTTGTGAGCATATGAACAAAATGTTCTTCTTGACTGAAAAGCACTTTTGAATAAAAGGTACTTTCTTAGCAAAAGGTACTTTTTCTTTAGTAAAGGGTACTTTTTGAATAAAATTTAATTTTTGAGTATTTGAATAAAATGTACTTTTTGGCTCAAAAGTACTTTTGAATTAAAGGTACTTTTTTAGCAAAAGGTATTTTTTCTTTAGCAAATGGAACTTTTTGAACAAAAAGTACTTTTTCTTTAGCAAAAGGTGTTTTTTTGAATAGGTACCATTTTAGAAACTTAAAGGTATTATTTGAGTAAAATTTTTATGCAGTGACATATTTTTATAAAATAAATTTTTTTGTTTCCTATTTTCTATTAAAAACAATTGGGCAATTCACAAGGTTTTGTATTATGTCATAATGTTTATATCAATATACATATCGTTATGTGAGAACTTAAGTGTCCAATACGCCACTATAAACTATTGGATATTGGACACTTAAGTTCTCACATGACGATATGTACTAATTTTTTTGGGTTTGAAATAATTTTTCGTATATTATGACAATATGACACAATATGAATTGGCCAAATATGAAACAAAATGGTCTTAAATTATAAATCATTTCAAAATTAATGTTAGAAATTTTGTGCCCGAACCTTGACCCATCTTACTCAGTGGAAATGCTGCTTTGTTTATTATAGTAACATATTGGAAAAATACTAAAAATAAATAAACTCTCTTATGATTTTCAGTCGCTAGTTTATGTCGTACAGTCATTTTTGTTTCTCTTATATTTTTCGCAAAGAATTTTAAATTTTCGAATTACAAAACAAACGAAATCGAAATTTTTGCCTTAAATCTAAATCAAAAATTGGAATTAAACTATTTTTTCATAAAGAAATAAGTCTTTCAATCTAATCACAACAACATTAACAAAAATATTATATAAATAAATCACCTTATAACAAAAAGTTTTAACAAATCACCACTATCACAATTCTTTACGTAGATCAAATTATACACCGACAAAAAAAGTTATTGAGTATAAATGAAAATGCACTTCATTTAGCGATAAAACATATATTAAGTCGCATACATTAATCTCAACTCAATATAAAATCCAAAGCACCATATAATTATAACAATCAATTAAAAATTATTTTTGTTGATAAAATATTCACCACTTCTTAATTAAACGAAAACTAAACGAATTTTAAAAACAAATTGCGCAAAAAAAAAGTTTTCTAAGAAAAATTTAATATTGTAAAATTACGTGTACTACTATTACGTAGGTTACGGATGTGGATTTGGAAGTAAGTGCGGCTACGGGCAGAAGTCCCTCATCGGACTCAGGGCTGGGCATGACCGTGACGGATTTAAAGAATCGGTACTCTTTCTTTGAAAAAAGCTAGTTTCCCTTAATTGAATAAAATTAATGACAAACAATTTTTTTTCTTTTATTTTTTTGTTACAATATTTTACTTTAAAATAAATTTGTTTAAAAAATGATACATTTAAAAATAAAGACCTTTACAACGTTTACCGTATCGACCCATGTCGGCCGAACCGATTTTACATCGTACATATTGTCATTCAACTCCACAAAAATTGCCATCTACATCATCTCAGCAACAACAATTACCACTGCCACCAAACTCATCTTCCTCCGCATTACCGACATCATCTATGAACTTTTTGCATCCCCATTTCAATAACCAGTATCGTAATAATAACACTCATCATGCCTCATTGCGCCACTTGGGTGGCTTTGGTTTTGGTTCACGTCTGGCTGGTAGCTCATCATCAACTTCGAAAATAATGGGACCAACATTTCACAGCAGTACCACCCATAATACGCCTCAAAAGCAGTACATGTACAAAAACAATGACAGCAGTTGCATGGGCCTCATCAATAAAACGCATTTTGACAATCAACATCAGGTGATCATTTTAAAAGAAATTTTAATTTAACTTTTAATTTCAACAACTTGAAAATCAAAAAAAAAAAAAAAAAGTAAATAAGCAATTCAAAGACAATTTAAAATTTAGCTTAAAATGAAGAAAACTTCTTGCTCTCATGACACCTTCTATTGCTGTTTGTTGTCTTCTTATTCCCCTCCTAACTGCTATTATGTTTATGTATTCCACTCTTCTCTTTTTTAACTTCTAACACCTCCAAATTTAATTGCGCACATATTTTAATAATATTTTTTTTTATTAAATAAATAACATGCATATTTTTGAAAAAATCTATTTAAGAAAAAAATTGACATTCGAGGTTCCTTTGGTCTTTAGCAGGGTTTCCTTAAAAAAAAATAACAAAAAATTTGTTTTACTAACAGGTCAAAGCTTTTTTTTTTTTTGTATCACTAACTGTAGTTTTTGTACTGTGTATGTCTGTAATAATTTCTGGATAACAGAGTGTTTTGTCGCCGTGTATATTTATGCTTGTTGTTTTTATTTTATTTCTTTGTGTATTTTCCAAACCGATTGCATTTTGCATTTTAGTTTGGAGAAAATGTAAATTTATTTTAAGTTATTGTGCTTTTGATTGGCATTTCTTTCAGTGTAGCACACAGAGAGGACCAGTTTTTAAGTTAAGCATTAAATTCATACTTATGCAACTAAAATTTTACACATATTTGCGATGCATAATCCAAACAGTCAAGATTCATATTTAAGCGCGTTCAATATATTTCAATTCTTGAGTCAATTGAACTTTTATAAACAATTCAGCAAGAAATTTGGACTTAAACAATCACAATCGGGAATAAAAGGCGAACAGTTTGTTTGCGTAAAAATTTGCTATTTTGTATGGAAAAAAGCCGCTTTCGATAACGAGCTGATTCGATCACGGTTGTTCAGATCAGTTTGAGATTACAGCATTCGCTATCGAAGAATGTTATAATATGGTTCAGTATCGAATTCCACAATCTCAAACTGAAAAAACGTGATCGAATCAGCTCGTTATCGAAAGCGATGATTACACACCAGAATTTCACGTGAACGAACTGTTGGAAATTTTTCCCCGATAAAGGGTATTATTGCTTTCAAGTTGGTCACACAAAGGTTCTTCACAATAGCAAATGCAAAATATCGTAGCTTTTCTTTGGATTGTGTGTGTATTTTGTTGTTGAATTTGAAAGAAAAGCTACGATATTTTGCATTTTCACTTACGCAAGACAATTTGCAACCAAACATCGAACTCCGCTAATGGGTAGTGGGTGCAAAGTGCGTAAACGATGCGAATAAGTGCAAAAGTCCATTGCACAATAAAACAAAATATATGTACATATTTGCTTTATTTTACTTCATTTGCACTAAAAAAAAAACTTGAACAAAAATAGTAAGAGCATATTTGCTCTATTTGAGAGAGAGAGAGAGAGAGACGAGGGAAACAGAAACGTTTCATTTCCCTCGTCTCTCTCTCTCCTAACAAACTAAGAAGCTTAGCAATAAGACTTGCATTGTGTAAATTAGGACTAAACAACAACTTTTGACTTATCGGCAGCCATATTTTTTATTTATAAAAAAGAAAATTTTTAAATAAAATTGTTTTGGGCATCTTTATTTAGACTGAGTTCACACACTGCAAATTTAGTTGAGCAACTTTTGAGTTTATGGAAAAGAGAGGACATGATAACGATGAGGGGAGCCATCATATTTTTCTCCCTCGCCTAAGCAATGGATCAACCGAAATTGCCGTGTATGAATCCAGACTTAATAATTTATGTGTAATAAATATTTTGTATCTTTCTATATAATCAAGCAAGGCGAATTCATAGCAGGTGATCCCGATTTGCAACTCTCCACTTGTATATATGTTAGTGTAAAATTTCCTGCTGTCATAAAATTTCCGAACTTTTTGATTTTATTTGACACAAGAGAAATTAACAGCTGATCGCCATATGCTGATTCGAGATCGCTTTGTTATCAAGCAAATAAATAACTTTTGACAGATGAGGACATTGCTTCCAGAATTTTTGATGAGATGTCAGATTTTTTTTTAAACAAATTATATGCACACTTACATTCAAAACAAAAACAAATTTTAATATTTTGTTGTTGTCTCAAACGTCGACATCGTGGGATTGGCCCACAATTATATTTAATAATTCTTTCTGCCAAAAAAACCGACTTCAATGCATAGATCTGATTGAAGAAAATAAGAAGTACGTGAAATATAAAATTAAATTTTAATGGGCATGCCTCCGCCCATATTTTAAGTGCAAGATTTTGTTTTTCAGAGCTCGGGGTACATGTTAAGTCTTGCAAAAATCGGTAAAGTAGAACCACTTAAAATAAAATATGAAATTTTAGTGGGCGTGATTCCGCCCATTTTTTTAAATCGAGGATTGTGTCTATTTTAGAGCTCAAGGTGTGTGGCAAGTTTCGTAAAAATCGGTTAAGTAGAACTGCGTAAAATACTATAATAAATTTTAATGGGCGTAATCCCGCCCATTTTTTCAACTTTCAAATTGTGTAATTACAAGAACTAAAGAACTAAAATGTACTAAGTTATGAAGATTCACACCTAAAAAAAAAGAAAAAAAAATAGAGACGAATTGTTAACCTCCTCCTTTTTTTAAAGTCGGTTAAAAAGTACGCTTACACAATCATTATATAATGTCAAAATTCATGTGAATTGACATCTCTGTCATAGGCTGCACGCAACTTGATTATCAATTCTATTTTCAATATGTCTTCATCGAGGAAACAACTTAAATGCTCTTCTCACTGAAGATCCTTCTAGAAGTAAATGAACTAATTAATTTATTTACTTGATATTTTGTTGTGACAGAATAATTTTAATATCCAATACGAAAATTTCATAAGCGTCTGCACTCGTGATATTTTTCTTAGGCATTTCCTTGTACGAGTATGTATTACTAATATTTTATTAAAAATAAAACTCTTCATACTCTCTTAATAGTCCTTAATTTTGCGTACCAATTATACGTTAAATTCTAAACAATTCTTACGAGCGATTCCCGTGTGAGTTGTCTTGAGGCTGGTTGCTCTGGAGGTTCAGCTCTTTAATATACACAAATCTTGACTAACATCTTGAAAGAAAGAATAATTTTATTTTCTACTCACATACATATTTATCTTAATAACTGGGCCCTCTCTTCTTAAAAAATCAAACTGTACTGTAGTTTTAATTTGTTTTATTTTTTAATTTTATTGCAAAAAATTAACCAAAAACCTGTTATAATTTTCTATAATTTTTTTAAATTAGTTTTTTATTTTTTCTCCTTTTTTTCGGTGAAATATTCGATGAAAATCATATTGCTTTAATTAAAATATGAAAATAAATGAAAATAATACAAAACACTAGGACTACGGCTGTGATGACCATAGGTCCCGAATAATGAGTGAAACCCATGTACTGCCCCATACGGATTATGAACAAGATGTGGTGAGTAAAGGTTTTTCTCTTTTTTCTCTTTCAATTAAAATATAAAAAAAAACATGAGAACGGCTTTATGAAAATATCATTAATATAAAACGCTATAATTGCGAATCATTTAACGAATCATAGTTAGGGATTTCACTATGAATTGTGCTTTAATAACACAAAATTAAATGAGTAACGTTTCACAGCCTTTTTCGGGCAAGGCCACAATCATAAATCTATTAAACACATACGCAATTTTGCAGTTATGCTTGACGTTCTTATTATTTATTTACTTATTGTAATTACAAATAGAACCTGAAGCAGAGAAATTGTATATACTCGTATGATGATAAAGAACACTAAAATATAAGAAAAGAAAAATAAGTTTCTGGCAGAGGAGAGCAAAAAAAAATGTTTTGATGCAATATTTTAAAACGTTCTGTACCACGTTTAAAAATACTTGTTTCATGCCTTTTTAAAAAGCAACGAAAAAGACATATAGAAATATTTAGATTTAAATCTGCTGAACATATCCCATACCTAAAACGTAAACATTTCAAGTTTTGACTAATTTCTGGTATGTAAGTTGAATTTTGAACTTAGACCTATGATCAAATTCCGAGACTTATGACAAAATTGTATATGTCTTATGAAACCATTATAGCTCCGTTTTGGCTTACTGTTTTCCCCCTTTTTAAACAACTTTTTAGTTAATGGGTGGTGAGTTTACAGTTAAGGAAATATTCGAGAATAAAAATTAAAGTTTTGGCTTTTTTTACCAACCTTGGTCCACTGTTCTGCTAATGGAGAAGTCAAATCTTGTTCGATTTAGAAAAGGAAGCTTATTATGAGTTAAGAACAAAATTTTTAACATAAGAAAAAAATTGGTATCAAAAGCACAATTAAGTGAAATGTTATACGCAATTTAAATTAAAATTGTGAAAAAATACGTTTTTTTGCAGCAAAAAGTGGGTTAATTATTTCGCTATTATATATATATATTTTTTTTTTTTGCAAAAATACCAACCCCATATTTTTTTTACTAATTCAAAAGGTAATACTATAAGAAATATTTGCTCAAAATTTTCGTTATTAAAGGATCCAGATCGTTTCGAAATGGACTTATTTTTGTTATAAATATCAAATGTACATATCTCCTTTTTTTCTCAAATTCCAAAACTGCAACCAAGAAATTTATCATACTACCTTAAGACATCTAATGCGAAACGAATGAAAAGGCTTTCAAATTTACATGTTATGAGCATACGAATTCGAAAACGTTTACTTTGGTTTCGAATTACACAGTGGGCCCCCAGCAAACGTACTGAACAACCGCCATTTTGGGATTTTCGATTTTATTTGGGAATTGCCGGGCACTAAAATTTTTTCTTACTTTCTGTGTGTTAATTGTATAATTATGCATTTAGAGAGAATTTTCAACCAAAAATAAGACCCTTGTCTCCTCGGAAAACTCTCCATTTTCTTAACAAAATCCCCCACTGTGGATCAGGGACAGGCCATAAAGAATCAATCGCAACGATTTTATCTGCTTAAAGTATATTTTATTTTTCCTTTTTTTTAAATCAAGTGTATGTAGTGATATGACATCATCAGAGAAAGAATTCTCTAACAATGACGCCTTTGTCAGATGCATAAAATTCACACATCTGACAATAATAAAATTTCTGACATTATTTGACAATCCTAATGAAATGTGTTGACACGATTCTCAGATGTCTGACAATTCGTTGTTAGCTGGTAGTATTACAATGGAATGACAATAATTTTTCTCTCAGCTTTGTCAGACAAAAATTGCCAAATCACACGGTTGTAAGAAATTTTCAGTATATGTATGTATTTTGCTGTCAATATTGTAAGATCTGACAATCATCTGTACAGAGCTTAAAGCTTAAGTGAATCCCCATGACTTTCAAAACACCCATAAATGTTTTTGCCCCTTTGGTCTCTTCTGCCAGAATCAGTCATTATAATCTTGTACAGTTTCTGTTAATATTTTTAGTCCTAAACAAATTATAGAAGAATATAAAATTTGTTTAAATAAGCTGGTGAATACAAACGTTACCATACATGCTTTCTAATTTGATTCGTAAAATTATTTATTTAAAATTAAAAGAAATATAAGTACAAAAGTAAATTTATGGGCGCATATTCATGGTCAAACCAAAGTATACTTTAAAACCAGTATTTTGTATGGTAATACTGCTGGTTTAAAATTCCTAAAGTATACTTTGTTTTAACTATGAATATTCTTACCCGACTGCGCAACGCAAATAAGGTTATTAGCCCAATTCACAATCTTGTGCAAATGGTCTTGCATCGTTGCATGTGCAAAATGGTATAGTATATTGATACTCACCACTAAAAATTGTTGAGTGGTGAGTAGAATATACTACACAATTTTGCACATGCAACGATGCAAGACCATTTGCACAAGATTGTGAATTGGGCTATTGTGTTTATCAGCCTATGTATGTATGTGTGTTCATTTGCGGCACTATATAAACCGAATGCGTTTGATTATTTTTACAACAATTGATTTGTCTTAATCCTGGGAGTGTCACTAAAGATATGACAGTAGTCAAAAGTCAATATGGCGGCCAACAGACTCCATATCAAAATGGGTCTCAATCGACTCAATTCATCTTTGGGTTTCTCTTTTCATTTTTAATTTCGAATGACCATTTAGGATATTTAACGGTTCAAAGTTGGTCGCAGTCGGGCTTTTTTGATTTTTTTAATTACTATTTGTTAAAATATCTACACTTAAAAATCAGCTTAAAACTAAAGGTTTAATATTGTTTTCTGTTGACCATAAAGTACATTATGTATGTGTGTGTGTGTGTGTGTGTGTGTGTGTGTGTGTGTGTGTTATGAGCACTTATGTCGTAAAAAATACTTTTAAAATTAAAATATTTAAATTTTCTGATGCACCGATGGTCGAAAATCATCTCCATCTTCTTGATAAGAATGCTGGTGTGTTGCTAAGATATTTTCGTTTGCCGCCAGCTGATAATCACGTGGCGGCGTAAAAGGTCTGTCCATGGGATAATAACCAGTCAGCGGTGGGCTGTTGCCACTGGGTTCATAACGTGGGCGTGGTATGCGTAATTGTTTGACTTCCGTTAAATATGACTCCATGATTAAAATGCTGAAAGATGAAAAAAATATATATTTGTATAGAAAACTTTATTCAATTTTTTTATTTCATTCGAAAAACAAAACCTCAACAATAATATTGCTTTAATTTCAAAGCCGCTTAATACAATTTTATCTATTTTATCTTTTAAATAATGTCAATGAACATGAGGTAAAACGATATTGTTATGAACAATTTCAAAAAACAATAACATTTTATTTGTTATTTTAAATCTATTATCAATATGAAGAAAACTTTGTAACAAAGCAGCAATAATTAATATCTCACGGTTCTCACATATGCGAATGAACAAACCCAATTGGAAAAATATAAAAAAATATATTGAATGAAACTCTTTTGTAAAGACATACTTATGCAAAAACGATTGTTAAAGCTAAAGCATGCGTTAAACCGGGCTTGCCACAAAAAATACGTTTGCTAAATCAACTTTAACGTTTTCCATAGCGGGTGATACAAAAGTTTTTAGTACAAATAAATTTATTAAGTGTACGAGAGTGAATTCTATTGGAATTGTTAGTGCTAAATTTGTACTAATATGTAATTTTTTTTAATTTTTTGTAATGCATTTTTAGTACTGCTTTGAAATGCCTTTAAAAATCAATTTCGTAGTATTAAATTCACCTAATTCGGTTTTTAATTTGAATATTTGTTTTTTAATTATTTCAAATATTTAGTAAAAAAATATATGTTTTACTAGTAATAATAAATAATTTCTTGTACTCAAATTTGTATTTTTAAAAACTAAATTGAACAATTTCGTTTGTTAAATGAAATGTTTAGTTTTAGTTGTAAATTGTTTCTAAAATTTTCATATGCATACAAATTTTTAGTACAAATAAATTTATTAAGTGTATATATATAAAATTAATTCTATTGTAACTGTTAGTGCAAAATTTGTACTAATAATTTTTTCTAAAAGTTTTTTGTAATGAATTTTAGTACTGCTTTGAGATGCCTTGAAAAATCAATTTCGTGCTACAGAAATCACCGAATTCGATTTTTAATTTGAATATTTTTTTAACTAATCCAAATATTTAGTAAAGAAAATATATGTTATACTAGTAATAGTAAATAATTTCTTGTACTAAAAGTTGTATTAAAAATTTGAAAAATTTCGGTTAAATTTGTTAAGATAAACATTTATTTTTAGTACCAAATTTTTCAATTCAAAGTTGTTGAATTTGCAATATCAAATTTTTAGTAATTAATGCAGAAATATATTTCCAGCTCGCAAAATTTCAAGTACTTATGTGCTTTCAATATGCTCCTTACAGGAACAACAGGAATCAATAGCCCAATTCACAATCTGGTACAAATGGTCTTGCATCGTAGCATATGCAAAATGGTATAATATATTGATGCTCACCTCTAAGAATTGTGAAGTGGTGAGTATCAGTATACTATACCATTTTGTACATGCTACGATACAAGACCATTTGCACAAGATAGTGAATTGGGCTAATATATTTCAAAACATTGAACAAATTAGTGCTAATGTATTCCTTTTCTCAAGGTTTTTTGTTAGCTAAAATTTCCTATTGGGCAGTGCGATCGATGTTGGCAGCTTAAAGGGGCGTTTTCGAAATGATTTTTTGATTTAGCAACGACAACATCAACTGTTATTAATACTGACTGATTGATTTGATGTAATGAAAAGATCAATATAAAAATATAATATAGTATAATAGCGGGATGTAAATCAAAAACAGCAAATAAGCTTTATTATAAAATTTTTTATTAGTCACCATGAGTCATAGAGTGAAAACAAACTCTTAACAAACAGATCAATGACTTAAGGAAATTCATAGAGATTTGTTTCATTTACGAGTACATGCGATAGTGTGACCAATGTAGCGTTTTTGTAGATAAGCATTTTAATGTATGTAAATCACATGTGGTTTAGAGATTTAAACTCATGCATGAAAATTTTTATATAGTGCTGCTTTAAACTTCTTGTTTAAAAATTCCGATTTCGATTAATCCGTTAAAAGATATCGCAACATATGCAACAAATGAAGAATTTTGGAAAAACACACGGACTGGACAGTATAGGTTCGATAGTAAATACTACCAAAAGATAGTAAAACTCTATACTCAGATTGGCGATTTTGGCTTTCTAAAAATGCATATATGATTTAAGGCCGTGATACACTATCCTACACAAACATGCGATTTTTGAGAAAATGCAACCCTGGTGTGACGGAGTGTATGAAAAGTTTTAAAAAGATAATAACAATTCATCAGATCAGGGTTGTATTTTTTTTTTTTAGCAAATTGTGCAGTTGTGTAGGATACTGAGTTATGGGTTTTAGGAATATTATTCCTATTTTTTTATGCTCTACTAATTACTAAAATTCTTTAAAACCTGGTCACACTCAAAAAGTATCTTGCCTCTAATGGCAATTGTAATAAATCAAAAAACAAGACTGCATACATATACATACGCACTTTCTTATGAGACAACTTCAAGTCTCAGCAGAAACACGTTTTTGTTATCAGGAAAATTACAAAATAATCTTTTTGTTTTGTTCTTCTTTTATGAAGTTTATATTTCTAGTTTTTAAGCCTCAAACTTAAAAGGAGTATATGCAGTTCTATGCTATAGCATTATGTTGACAGCTTTCAGTGTTAAACAAATGTGAAATTACTCTTTTATGGTTCTGGCACAGCTGTTGCTTGTTTTATTCTTACTTTACTTGCATGGTAATTTTTTTATTTATTTGATTTTACTGGATACTCGGGTTGGTACTTTTTCTCATGCATTCATATGTATTTTGTGCAATGTGTACTTTTTCTTGAAAGAGATGGATGGTTGACCTACTTAAATTTTAAATGAAGCTAAAAAAATAATAAAGAGCCCCTTCTCATATGTATAGAAAATAAAGTAAAACGTAAAACAAGTCTTGTCTCAAATACGATGTAGAATGATGTCAAATAAGTCAAGACAAGCAATAAACGTAAACTACAACAAAACAAAGGTTAAAACAAATAACAACAACATACTGACCAACACTCACTTCACTAACAGCAGAATAAGTGAAATTGAAAAAAAGAGAAAATAAGCAATTTAACTTTTTTACAGTTACAAAAACAGTTTCCAAAAACAAGTTTGGGCTTTAATTTTTTAAAGTACAAATATTAATTGTGCTAATAAATAACCATAAAGAATGGAGATTCTTGGAAAAGCAAACTTTTTCTTAAGTAATTTTGTACTGAGATTTGAATAGTAAACACTTATAAATTATTATTAAAGATTAACGAGCGTATTCTAAAAAAAAAAATATTTGTATCAATCAAAATTTTTTTTTGGAAATCGAAATTATTTTTTAGAACATGGCAGTCAAATTTTCCACTTAAAAACAATTACATACACATTTATACACCTGCTGTTTAAAACGTATGTTTATATGTACATATGTATGTATGTGTGCCGTTTAAGTGCTAAAATTAAGAACCCACAATTTTTATAAAATTTTAGTAGTCGGGTGTTGTACTAAACCTTTTGTAAGCACAAAAACTCTGAACATTTGAGTATACAAAATTATATTAAATCTTGACAATGAATTGATTTTTTTAATTTCTTACTTGCTTTCTGCAAAATATTTTAGTACTCAGGAAGGTACTAAAATTTTAAATATCTATCGGAGGTTTTAACGAATATGTTTTTGCACTTAGATTTTTGGTACTAAATTTTAGAAATTAAATTACTAAAATTTGGAAAAAATTTTAGTACATAATTTTAGTTTTTTTTTACTTAAAATATTATATTAATACAAAAAAATATGTGTAAAAAATAAAATTAAAAAATTTTTATACAATTTTATAAAAAGTTTAGTTGAATCAATTACACTTTTAATTAGTGAATATTTGTCTGCGTATGTGTGTGTGTATGTATGTTATTGTATTGAAACATTTAGTACACCGAACAAAATGTTCCCCAAGTTAATATTTTACACATAGAGATTAGGATGTTTGCTTTGTTTTTCCTAATTTTTGAAATTTTTCTGAAAAACATAAACAAACTTTAAAAATTTCACTTTCTTATACGACTAAACCCATAATGTTCAGGCTTTTGTACTAAAATTAAATTTTGTACCGTTTTTGTTGTTATGAGTTTTATTTGTTTTTTTTTAAATTCTGGTGTTGAAATTGAATTCGAATAAATTACTGTTATTGAAAACATCGCAAACATAAATTTCAAAAATTCTGCAATATCACATCACATTTGTATTTTGTTTTGCTTTTAACAATTTGTTTATTATTGTTATTCCATATATCCAGACAGCAGCAGCTTAGTTTCCATAATATTAATTTAAAATTCCAGTTGCGCTTTTGGTCTTGTTAATGTATGAAGTCTGCTTTATTTATTTGGCATTTATTTTCTCATTAATTGGATTTAGTTGGTCAAGTGCGAAATAAATTTACATGAGTTGTTGTATCGACTGTTTTTATTTTAAGGCGTGCTCTTAGATAATAAACATTTTGATTTGGCTTAAAACTTTGGTCACGTGAAAGTCATTTTATGTTTATTTGAATAAGTAAGCGGTTTGTAGTAATATATGCATAAATACAATAATAATATTATAAGACACGTGCCATTTTTCGCCAGAAAAATACGCATTCCTTCCAAAAAAGGGAATGTAGAATGTGTATCTTATATTTAATGCGAAAAATTCGTGGCCTTCTATAAGTTATTCTTTAGCATTTAGATAATAAAGTCCTGCACAAGACTACTTACAAGAACTTTTAAGACATGAGAAATTTTTCAAATGCTTTAATACGGCGAAATCTTCTAAAACAAACGCTAAACAACACTGTTGGCGAGACATTTGTTTCAGTTATTGTGTGCGCTTGCTTTAAAAAATCACCCTTAAACACACAATAGCCTACCGTCTACATCTTACACACACACTCAAACGTACAATATGCAAACTAACAAGCATACACGCATCAACACTACTTCTTTTGTTTGTTACGAACAAGAAGTCTTCACGACATCGCTTGGAAACACTCATATACACGAACACCAATACATCCATTGTGCTTCGCTTATTCGATGACAGCATTTATTATTGGTGTAGTATAATACATGCCACGAGAAAACATTTTAAAAACAAGACGTATTTACATTTCATGACTGTTTACGCAGTCCTTTATTAGATAAGAATAGTAATTGAACTAGAAAAATTCCTGAGCAGGCCTTTAATAAGGTCTGAAATTTCCCCGATGGCATGTTATGCTCTCAAATACATATTGGCATTTCCACAGCAATGTCAAAATTTTGTAGCGTGCGACACCAAGCAATTTTTTTTTTTTTTAAGAAAACGAAACCGTCAGCAGCTCTGCATTAGGTCAAATTTTAAGAAAAATCGCGTCACATTGTTCTGAAATACAAACATAATTGCTTGCTGTCGCACGTGACAAAAAAGTGAGCTTTCTCGCGGAAATACCCATATTTTCCTTGTTTGTGCTAATATAACTAATGTATTTTCATAAACAATTCGAAATGAAAGTTATTTTAATAAATAATTGTAACAGAGACCTTGGTAGCGAATAAATGCTGCGATTTTATCTATAGACTATTTGTTTATGCTTTTTGTTTTAACTAAAGCAAAGTATTTAATTTTTCCTATTACAGGAAGTATGTTCGTTTTTTTAAGTTTGCTTAAAATTCTTATGTTCTAGAGTAGAAGTGAACACCCATTAACAATTGTTTTCTTTTTCACCCATAAAATAATATTGCAGTAATTTATTTCTTTTTGAATGCATATAAATTTTTAATTTGTTTTGCAATAATTTATGTAAGTATTACTCTACACTAACACCCAAAAGATGTCCCCATTTTAAATTGTTTTTCATACAAACTTTAAGACGAGCCAAGTAAGTCAACACTTTGGCTTTCAAAACCAAGTCATACGTGACTAAAATAATGAAAATGATTCGCTTTTTGTATCGTATGTATGTACATATTTTTAATACACTTCACATTACATTTTTGGCGTTTGAAACATTTAAATCACATTCAGAAGCAAGGTGACCATGCAGATAGACACTTAAAATGGCATTTAAATTTACACTTACAATACATTCTGATACAACTAATTATACTTACATGTACATTTGTACTTATAGAAATAAAATAACAAGTAATTATGATTAACAAACAAGCTTTTAGTAATAAATTGAAAAAAAAATTCCGCAAAAGCAGCAACACTCAATGAATTTTAAAACTAATTTTACACAAATAGCAACAAAATAGAAAACAAGAGTACTTACACTCAATTACTTTCTCGTACTCTATATTAAATGAACAACATTTAATTAGCTAACAGCTATAACAACAACAACAGCAATAACAACAACAGCAACAAGTTGCACTTTATAATCATATCTGTTGAATACTCTTATATTGCAAAACACCAGAGAAGAGCCTTGATGCAATAAAAGCAACAAATCATTTTAATAAAATTTTAACCAAATGGGGGGGTTTATAACAACTTTTTTTTTATTTCTAACATTTCATTCAGTCATTTAGTCATTTATGCAGAAAACAAAAGAAAATCATAAAAAAGTGAAAGTGAACTTTTTTTGTTTAAAAAAAATGTTTAAATTAAAGAAAATTTCTTATTAAACTTCAAACGACTTTAAATAAACACAAGGGGCAAGAAAGAAATTGTATCTTCGAAAAAAATATACTTATGAAATGTTTTACATATTACCATTTTATGGTTTTAAGTGTAGCAAAATTTGTTAACAAAATTGTTAAATAACCCTGTCGGAGAATGTGTGGTTGACTACAAAAATAGTTAACTTATAGTTAACTTTTCTAAGACTGACTAAAAGCTGACAAAGTCATCCAGAACAAACCCAAAATTAATTCTAAAGTTGAGTACGTAATCGAATTTGGTTGGAGCCAACAAATTTATTCTCAGCTACTTTAAAACTCATTTCAGTTTTATATTAACATTTTGCTGTTGTTATTTTAGATGGCAGCTTAGCCGAGTGGTAGCGCGTTGAGTACACAACGAATGATGTTACATGTTCGAGCCACAGAAAAAATTTTTTTTTAATTTACTGACTACCAAGTGATTCAAAAAAGTCAACTTTAAGTTAGCTTAAAGTAGTGTCTAGTGAGACAATTGACTACCGCCTAGGACATCGCAATGTTAAAATAGTCAGTTGATTACATTGAAAAGTAATCCAAGTGTAGTCAGTACTAGTTGCGAAATAGTTAGCTTAAAGTTAGTTTAAAGTTAGCCAAATTTCCGATAGGGATTTTTCTAACCATTTACATACAATAGCCTACAAACACACACACACGCATATGTATGTATATATAATTTCACGGAAAAATAATTTTGCATAATATAATGCATAATTTGATTTAAGTTTTTGAGGAAAATATGTTCAACAAACATTTATGTATGTATGTGCACAAACAAGAGCATTTATACAAACTCATCACATATGTATGAGGGCGGTCCCAAAATTAGACCACCTTATAGAGAAAATGCAACAAACTTGGGAACATTTTTTCTTTATTTCACAATTCCTCAAATTACAACCTAATACTAGCGGTCTCCACCATGGAGACTGCTCATGTCCAATGTTCGTCCATGCTCTTACATGGATGCCAAACATATGTCTAAGCAACAATGTTCTCCATGAGATTCTCAGTACGCAACCATTTGCAATAGAAAGAAAAGAGACAGAACAAAATTGGTAAATATTTTATCTCTATTGCACTAAGGCAAATCACTTTGATATGCCTGAACAGGAACATCGCACGTATTCACCACAACAAAGAAGTTGATCAATTTTTCACAACTGCTCTGCCGGCGTCATGTCCATGTCATGTCCAAGTTGATGGCTAGTGGAGGCGTAGGGTTATAGCACGTACAAACATTCACCCGTATTGCGTATGTCGAGTCGAATATTCACGAGAATTTTGTCATAGAATAAAGAAAACTTTTAGAAGTTTTGTTTAATCAAATATAAAATTTTCGTAGACGAATATTCGACTCGACATACGCAATACGGGTGTTTGTTGTTAATTTTGTGTATAAACATTTGTTCATAAACAATCAAGCTTATTCCAGTTGTCAACATCGACATCACGTCAATGCAATATCAAAAAATTGAGGCTTGTCTACTCGAACTCGAGAACAATTTTGTGCTATTGACAGTATATTTCTGTTCCTTAAGTTTTAGAAATTAGCAGGATCTTGTTAATAGACAAGCGTCAAACTTTCTGGTATTGTATTAAAGTGACGTCGATGTTGAGAATTGGAATAAGGCTGATAGTTTTTATTTAAATTACCGAGAGTTCATGTAATAGATACGACTCCTACAATAGTTGTAAATTTGGCAGTTATAATATCCTTTTAGCTCGATAGACTTTTCACAGCAATAATCAATAGCTTCTTTAATACTAAGAACTGTCCAGCTCCTTAAAGTAGCCATCAACAGCAGACTCCAGCTCTTAATTGTTGAGAAATTTTTTATCAAGGAGTCTTTTTTTCAAGTTTGAAAATAGAAAATAATTCGAGGGAATAAGATGCGTGATGAAGCAATTCAAACTTTTAGTCATTCATTTGGACCATGGCAATAGTGAATGTGTTGACTGGTGCCTAGACATGATCAGTTTTTATACTGGCGAACTTGCAAAAGTTGTTCAGTTTTAATGTAGCTGCAACTTTGCTAAATTTTGTTAGAAAATTTCTTTTTTAGTTTTGGATAGTTTTTTCGGTTTTTGAAGTTTTTTTTTCACTTTTCCGATTTTTTTCATTTTGAAAATTTCTTCGGTTTTTGGCGATTTTTTCGGTTTTGGCGATTTACTTTATTTTTGGCTATTTTTTTAGTTTTGGCTATTTTTTCGGTTTTTAGCGTCTTTTTTCATTTTGGCAATTTTTTAAGTTTTTGGAAATTTTTTAGTTTTAGAGATTTTTTAGTCTGGCGTTTTTTCGATTTGACGATTTTTTTAGGTTTTTGGCGCCTTTTTTGTATTGACGATTTTTTTTTTGTTTATGGATTTTTTTTCATTTTCGTGATTTTTTTTTCAGTTTTTGGCGATTTATTTTAGTTTTAGAGATTTTTTTAGCCTGGCGCTTTATTTATTTTGGCGATTTTTTTTAGTTTTAGAGATTTTTTCCGGTTTAGCGATTTTATAATTTTCGGATTTTATAGCTTTATCGTTTTTGAAACTTACTTAGTAAAAATTACATTAACTTATAGAACACCCTTTAATTTAGATTTGTTTAAATTTTAGTGTTAACTGGCTGAGCCCGGCAAACGTTGTATTACCCTCAATTATGATATATTTTTTTAACTACAAATTACTTCACACCGTGGTCACTTGTTTGGTACGAAACAAAACAAAAACCTTCCGGGTATTGACCCGAACCTGTGTTAAAAAATTCGGCCCCACAGCTATTATAGTTCCAGAGATCATGCGTTACGAAGAAACACACACTACGATTTTATAAAGGGTGTTTTTTATTGAGGTATAGAACTTTAAGTTGGCATCACTTTTTTAACTGGCGGCCATTTTGTCAGCTGTCAAGTGATTAATATTTAGTTTGGTTTGCCATTTCATCATAAACAGGTTGACAAAAGAACAACGCTTGCAAATCGTGCAAATTTATTTCGAAAATAATGGTTCAGTTCGCGAAGTTTACCGCAAGCTCCGTCCATTTTATGGTCGACATAATCGTCCATCGCATAATTTCGCGGAATGGACCTGTCAATTGGCCACCAAGATCGTGTGATTTGACACCATTGGATTATTTTCTTAGGGGATATGTGAAGTCGCTCGTCTACGCCAACAAACCAGAAACGTTAGGGGACTTGGAAGCCAACATTCGTGGCGTTATTGCCAACATACGGCCCCATATGCTCGAAAAAGTGGTTGAAAATTGGACCTGTAGAATTGGCTTTATTCGAGCCAGCCGCGGCGGCCACATGCCCGAAATCATATTTAAACATTAATGGCATAAAATTATCCTTTCAATAAAGCCAAATTGATGGACATTAAAACGATTTTCTTGTGTTTTATTTCAATTCGAAGTTCTATACCTCTAAAAAAACACCCTATATATTATTATTAAAATCACTATTTCTGAAAGGGGCGTAGCATTTACCGGGGTAGAATATATATAAAAACACGCGCCGGTCTTTTAAAAATATTTTGTGGGGTGGAAGGCGAAAATCTGTTGGGGCATTGAAGAGTTCGCCCCTAACAAATAAACGTGTTTTTGATTTTTATATATATTATTATAAGATAAGATTATTGTAGTCTGTAAATAGGATTTTAAAATTTGGCGTTGCGCGTTTTGGAACACCCTTTAATTTTTAACTGTCGTATATTTTAGCGCCCAAAGTTCTACATATTCTGTAAAATAAACTCAATAAAAAGTGTAGTGAAAATGGCGTGAGAAGTATATTAAATTATCTACAGGAAGCTCCAGAAATAATGGCGGCAATAAAACAAAAATAATTGTTTTTTTAATCAATCATCTGTGAATTTCGTGTTTTGTAATAAGTTGATACACACTAAACGAAAAGAGCTCATTCACACGCGCCATAATCGCCAAAATAACTTAAGCGACATAATATCCGAACTTAAATTTTTGACCAAAATTGATTATTTGCGATCGTAAATAGTCGATTTTCGTCAAAAAAAAAACAAAGTCAAAAAAATGTGTAGCTATTTTAGCGGTTATGGGTCGCACAGTTGATAGAAAATATTTACAATTGCATAAATTTTCCATCTCAAATGCACAACATTGTGCACTGTGCACTGTTGCACACTGTTATTTTATTATTTATTTATTTTTAAAAAAGAGAAGTAATACTCAGGCCATGAATGCCTACTACTATTGCTAGGTGTTACCTTCTTTAAGAAAGGGATAATGATAGAGAAGACAGGTGGTGGAGGAAGAGATAGAGGAAAGCTTCATTCTTTTATATCTCTGCTAATTTTTGCAGCACCTCTGGTGCCAATGAAGCCTATTAAATTTGTGCTTAGTAGCGATTTTATTGGTTATTTTACTTCGCCGATGATTCTGCTACACAATAACGGCTCTGATGTTACATTACTACTGTTGCGTTTAGTTTTAGTGAATATGTATGACAGGAATATGAATCCAGTTCCTAATTTTTAATATCGTCGTTATTATTGTTTGTACGACTATTTAATTATGAAATCGACAAACTTTATAAAACCAACTGGCAACATTTTTTGCCACTAAAAAACTGGCTTTTGAAGTTTTAAACAAATCGTGAGAGTTCTTTCGCTAAAGCGTATAAATTCACTTAACTTCCGTTATTTGTTCAGTAAAAATGTAATTTGTAAACAAACACTCTTACACACACACACACACAACCCACGAATACCCTCAACGCCTTCAAAAAAAAAAAAAAAAAAAAAAAAAAAAAAAAAAAAGTTAAATTGAGTTAAAGAGTGAGTGAGTGCTGGTCTACCACACTCTCCGACAATACGGATGGCGGTAAATTGTTATTGATTGTTTAAGCTTTTATTGTTTTTGTTACTATTTGCTAGTGTGTGTGTGTGTGTGTGTGTGTGTGCAGTGCATGAAGTTGCAATTGTTGCGGAAAATGTACTGTGCAACAATTTTCCGGTTTGCAGCGTTTACGTTTATAACTTTAACAAAATAAAAAAAGTAAAATGTGCAAAAAAAAAGTACAACAAAAAAAACAAAAAAAATTTATTTTGTTTTCCTTGTGTGGAGTTTTTTTCTTCTTTTCATTCTTTTTTTTTTTAGTTACGATTGCAGCAAATATTTATTATGTTGCTGCAGTTTATCAATAATTTGTTGTTTTTGTTTTCTGGTTTTCACTTATTATTATTATTATTATTATTAATCTGTTGTTGGTGTTGAGTTTTATTGGTTTTTCGTAAAACTTTTATTTTTGTGGTAAATTTTGCATGTTGATGTTTTATGGCTTTAATTGTTTGGCTTGGCAGAAGAAGAAAAAAAATATGTAAATCAAAGTTGTAGATAAAAAACAACAACAATCAGGAGCATTGTTATATGTATATATGTATATTAAAAAAAAAAAATAGTGAACAAAACTAAAATTTAATCATATTTTAGTTGTTTATTTTCTAAAAGAAATATTCCTTGAGTTGCATTAGATCTCTAACTATTTTACGGAGTTTAATTTAATTTTATAAAAATATCTATAGTAGCTGTATTATTAGTGTCTAGTGATGAATACAATAAATCATATAAATAGCAAACAAAATATATACTTTAAATATTTAAAGCAACAACACTCAACAATAACCATTAAAACCACATCAATCAGGAAAAGAATAAAACCATAAAAAATCAAACTTAACATTGGTTTGAATAATTTTTTGTTTGTTTGTTTGGTTTTTTTTCTTTTGTAATTTGCACATTCGAGAGACTTAATGGACAGACGGACGGGCGGGGGTGGCGGACGTTAAACGATTCAAGTTCAATGAAATATTTTAAACAAAGACAAGCTATAAAAATATAAATAGTTATTTAAAAATATATATCCGAGTACTATGAAGTATACTTATGGTTTATTGAGTTTATCTAGCAATAAATAAATAGCCAAATTGATTGAAATGAAAAGAGCAAACACGATTTAATGCAATTCAAAAGTTATAAATTATTTTTAAATCCCGAAAAAATAAAAAGGGGTGTTATAAGTTTGTAGTGCGTCTCTGTGTATTTGTGTGTCTGTACACTAAGAGAAAAAACATTCATTCAGTTTTTGAAGTAGCATCATTAATAACTCTCCATTGTATGAATGAAATTGTTCATTAGCTTATTGAAAGTTTTCATTAATACAATGAATTATTACGTTATCTCGTTCTTAATGACAAAATTCATTGAGCAAATGAAGGTTTTCCTTTCAGTGTACGAATCCACGTACAGTTTCTTCTACTTGAAAGGTGGCTTGATCGATAGTCATGAGTGAAGAAAATCGTTTCAACGGTTTCACATCTTTTCTAGATATATTTCGTTGAGTCTGTGTGTCTTCGACGCCGTAGCTCCCAAAAGACTAGACCAAAGGCGGTGATTTCACGGATTAATAAAAAAATTCAATTGGAATGAAATAATGGTGCTTTTGTAATGACACCATTAAATTTGAAAATTGTGAAAGAAAACTGGAAAAATAAGTCCTAGTTGACACTATGCAAGTCTTATTGATAATATGATTACTTTGTTAGAAAGAGACGAGGGGAAAAGAAACGCTTCTGCTCTCCTCATCTCTCTCTTTCTCAAAGTAATCAGCTTAGCAATAAGACTTGCATAGTGTAAACTAGGACTAAGCAAAAAGAGCTAAAAACTTTGCGTAATTACATATATCTTATTTAATTCAAGTAATTTTGAAAAATTAATAAATCTAACCATCAATTTTAGGTGTTCCTTCAAATGTTTTTATTATATTTGTATTTTTTTTTTAATTTGTGAAGGTGCTTTTGTTTTCAATGTTTTGTATTGGAAGTACAATAAAATAAATGGACTTTCTCAGTTTAGCTGTACATAAAGTTATAAATTGGGCACAGTTAGGCAGAGATTTTGACTTTGTTTTAAAGATTGAATGAATCTGCGTTATTTTGGAAAAATTTATGCTTAGCATCGCTGCGCCTCAGAAGTTATGCACGAATTAGTAATATCCTCACGCGTTGAGTTTGCCAACAATATTATCTTAGGGACTTCTGCTAACACTTTTATTGTCGCTGTTTTTGTCATTGTTTTATGTTTTTTTTATTAGATTAGTCACGCATTAGTCACTAGTGATCGTGGTTGTATTTATACATAATAATGTTTATAAAAAAATAACGTGTGTGATATTAGCCAACTTTCTTAGACTTGTTAAATAATCTATTTTTGTATAATTCGTATTTGAAGTCAGTCAAAGGCGGGCAATTCATCAGGAGCGTGCGTGAATTAAAAAAATTATGAATTTTTTGCTTGCTTTGTTGATAAAGCATGCATGATATGCATTTCGTTGCTGCTTTTGTATTTCTTATATATAAAAAATTATTAACAATAATTAATTAATAGTCACTTTGGAAGGAGGGTGTCAGACTCCCGCAGTACACATTTTTAGTTTTAGCGATTTTTTAGTTTTGGTGTTTTTTTTTTCTTTATTTCGATTTTTTTAGTTGTTTGACTTTTGGTGATTTTTCGCATTTAAGCGATTAATTTTATTTTTGGTATTATTTTTCATTTAAGCGCTTTTTTCTTTTTGGCGATTTTTCGTTTCGGCATTTTTTTTTGTTAATTTAGATTTTTTTTGTTTTAGTGTTTTTGAGAATTTAAATCGCTGTATTCATAAAAATTATTTTAGGTTTATTTAAGTCTTATTTGACTTATTTCTATGGGAATTTTGTGAAATAAGTCTGTACTAAACCTGAAATATTTTTTATGAATACGGCAAGGCAAGAGTTTACCTCTACGATTTCCAAGATACGAGTACATACAGTAAGTTTTTAAATTTACTTAGTCAAAAATACATTAACTGATAGACTACCCTATAATTTTTATTTTTTATTTTTTAATTGCATTGTTAATTAGTGTAGTCTGCGATAAAAGGTCATTTTGCACCACTGTTCTTAGGGGGTTCTTAAAATGTTTAATTTTTGTTATTTATAAATTAAATCATTTAGTTTCGTTTATCGCTAAATTAAGTGGATTTTTAAATTGAGATTTTAAAAATTGATTTCTTTTCATAAAATCTAGAATTTGGAGAGAATTTCATACAACACTTGTGCTAAGTATTTTCGTTCTTAAATTAACAGAAAACATAGTTTTCTCAAAAATGTCTCGTAAACTTGCTCCAGCCAATTAAAATAAACAAATGTTTAAAGAAATCTTCACATAATATTAAATATGCATTTTATACTTCATTTAATGCCTTTATTCCTTCGAAAAATCATTAACAATGTAAATTTTTTTTATAAAGTCTCTGTTTTGGGGCAAGGGTAAAAGCTATTTTTAAAATTTATTTTTATTTTTTTTATATAATTTAGCCTATTATCTAATGTTTAACATGTTGTTCGTTTTTTTTCGCATAGTTAGTTAACAACACAGATGAGATGAGGTTAATTAAATTCAAACAACAGCAAAATCTCATACACATGTTGTATGGAAAAAATCTGTGTACACGTAAGCCAAGTTAACACATTTGTTGACACACACACACACACACACACACACACACAACACATGAATAAATTTAGGCCTTTTGTTTAAAGTAGTTAATACAACATCGTAGAGACGGATAGTTAAACAAGCGATAGATGGATGGATGGTTGGTTGGTTTGTTGGCTAAGTTTCGGTCCGCTTGTCTGTCTGTCCATCCGTCTGTTTGTCTGCTTGTAACACATTTGTTTGGCGAAAATATGTTTTTCTTTTTGGTTCAGTTTAGTGTAGGCCAACTTAACTTATGGGAAAGCAAATTCGAGACTTCACATGATCTATTGTATATGTATGTATGATTGAGACACATATGCATGGAGGATTGAGTTACAAATTAGTGTTACATTTTTGGCCATTGTTTTTTTTTCATCTTTTATTTTCTGCTGCCTTTAGTCTAGTGTTACATTTTTTGGTATTACATTACCAATCAATGCATATGGTTAATAAAATGTTGCGTTTGCAGCCAGCAGCGTATACTGTTGCAAATTAGAGTCATGCTTGATGCATGCTTATTTAACAGACAGTGAATGTCAACCGTAACAAAAATTAAGTTGCTAAAAGAAGTTATAGGGTTCTTTTAAAAAAAAAACTATTTGAGGTGTTAATAAGCAAAAAAATCAAATGTGTTTTTGGAAGCATATGGCTCGATCATGTAGAGCAAACGAACTTGTCAACTGGCAAAACTGAAATGAGTTTTATGTATAGCAACTTTCAGCAGTTGCCTAAAAATTATTGAAAGTTCGATTATGTCAGATTGGCATCCGAAAATAATCTCCCTTATTCCAGTTGTCAACATCGACGTCTCATCTATACAATACCAAAAAATTGGGGCTTGACTACTCGCTCTAGAGAACAAGATTGTAGTATTGACAGTCTATTTCTGTTCTCCAAGGTCTAGAAAATAGCATCAGGCTGTCAATAGCATTTAGCCATTGTTGTTGCGTTGTTTTCGACAACGGGTAGACAGACACCAATTTTTTTTTGGTATTGTATTGACATACTTTGACAACTGAAATAAGTAAACAATAATAAAATACAAAAAAAATACTTATCATAAAGGGGATTATAATTAGTGTTTTTATGAGAATTGTTACAATTTAAGTTTAAAATTTTTTGACGCACTAATAATCCCAAATTATTATTTTACTTTTTAAGTAAAATTTTTTTTATTAAAAATACATTGAAATTGAGGGATTCAGCTGGATAAGTAAAATATTAATTTGGTATTATTAGTGCGTTAAAAAATTTTAAACATAAAAAGGATTAGTTTAGTGGATTAGTAGAAGGTATCCGTGAAAAATCGCCCAAAAAGAAAAATGAAAATCACCCAAAATTTTTTCATACAGATTTTGGGAAATTTTTAATTGTTTGGGTGATTTTTCATTTTGAAATTTTGGGCAATTTTTCATATAAAAAATGTTTCAAAATAAAAAAAAAATCGCCCAAAATAAAAATGAAAAATTGCCCAAAAATGTTTTAACATTCAAAAATCGCAATCATCAAAATCAAATATAAAATTTAAAATATAAATTGTAGATAATGGAATTATCGTCCAAATTCAAATCGGCCGAATCAGTTAAATCAAGAAATGCCCAATATTGTTGGGTGATTAGTCAGAACTACCCAAAGAAAACAGTGCCCGATTGCTCAAAAATAAAAGTGAAGAATAACCCAAAAATGTAAAAAAAATAATCGCCCGAAGTTTTTGGGTATTTGTTCATTACGTACAATTACCCGAATTCGGAATGAATAATCTCCCAAAAAATTTTTTTGTGGGGTTTTTTAACATTTGCGGAAGTTTGGCTGGCAATTATTCATTATGAATAAATATCTAAATATTTTAGATAGTGTAACTTGAGCAGGAGAAATTAGTCGAAACATGAAATGCGTTTAAGGGTTAATTTCTTTCGTTTTACAAATATCCACATTTTATATAACATTTTTATATTATGTATAGGACGTGTTCAGTAGTTTGATATAAACTGCTACCAGAAACATTTTTGTGGAACATTTTAAGTCCATAACTCTTCTCCATGTACATACCCTTAAAAGGGTTAAAATGTACCAAGAAAATATTCGCCATAAAAATCTACTATAACCCTTAGAATACAGTAAAGATCGAAGAGTTTGAAAACCAACTTATGGGAGTAAAATTATTAAGAGTTAGATAATCATGCCTTTTTGCATTTTAACTCTCTGTTTCCACAAGCCAGATGGACGATTTAAGTAGAAAATAACTAATTTTTTAAACGATTTTTGTAAAAAAAATTTCAAGTAAAATTCACTGTCTTACTTGTGGAAATAGTGGGTAAGTATAGGAACATGTTTGTGGGACATCTTAAGCCTCTAAATTTTCTGCGTATGATTCTTCTTTGAGGCCTTTTCCTTCTGGCTGAATCAGTCTGTGGAATAAATTAATTGATTGGTCGCTTAGTTTGAATGTGAGTTTGTCCTTGAGGCCTTATTTCTTAATGGCAGAAAGTTTTTTATCAAATGTAAATGTAATAGAATTAATTAGAAACACTCATATTTCTTTATTAGCCCTCTGTTTCCACAACATGGGCGGTCGACTTTTTTTAACAGAAGTAAGCACTCAGGCAATGAATGCCTACTACTGTTACTAGGTGTTACCTTCTTTTAGGCAAGGGATAGTGATAAACAGGACAGTTGGTGAAGGAAGAGATAGAGGAAGGGTTTATTCTTTTACAACTGCTTTTTTGCACGTTTTTTAAATAAAGCAATGTTGCAGCGCCTCTGGTGTCAATGAGGCGTATTAAATTTTTTAAGCTGTGCTTAGTAGCCATTTTTTTGGTTATTTTACTTCGCTGAAGATTCTTTTACCGGTGTAGGTCAGTGACCAGTGTATATGCCTTCATCACTTGAACTTTCCAAGAAGAACTGATACAAAGGAACACTAATGAACATCAGAAAAATGCGTGGTATTGTTATTTAACCAGGGCTATCATGAATAAAATTCCGCGTGAAACTTCTCCCTTTTCCAATTAGAATTTTTTGTTTTCCCTATTACTTGCTATTAGTTGGAATTGTTCCCCGGGAAAATTTTCATTCGGAATTTTATCCATGATAGCCCTGAATGACTGTACCGGGCTCGAAACCAAGACCTTCGGTGTATTAGTCAACGTGCTAAAGGGGCCCATACAGTACAACAGCATGCATGCGCAATCAAGTGTTTGTGCCAGCGGTTTGGTCGTGTATGGGCGCTTTGTGCGATTGTACGGTTTGCTGTAGCGATGTCAAATAGATTTTGATATTTTGCTGATGGTACCATCTTGCTGGTGAGGCATTTGGTGAAATTAGCTCAGTTGAGCTAAGTTGTCATGGAGTAAACATGCATTTAAGAAATATAATTTGTTGAAACATAATTTGTTTCAATGGAAAACAGAATTTTAGCACTTTAGTTATACATAGCTGCTAATTTTAACAACATACCAATAATAAATGCAACAAAAACTGTGTCACTATACATAACCACCCTTCCCGCAATTTTTTAAGAAATGAATATTGTACCAGCTTGCTGGTATGTTGTGTGGTTCGAGCATGAATGCTCAATCGCTTGATTGTACGTGCATGCTGTTGTAGTGTATGGGCCGCTTAACTATTTCAGCCAACGCCAACCTTGAGTGTAAAATCGATATGAAAAGCACTAAATTTTTTAAAGTGATTTTCATACACATTTTCTAGACGAGACGCCTCCTGCCTGTCTTATGGAAACAGGGTGTATATACTCGTATTATAAATCTATGTATATAAAACAGGATGTGTGTATGTATGTATGTATGTAACGTATGTAACGTATGGACTCCAAAACGGCTGGGCCGATTTTGATGAAATTTCAGGGAATCTTGACGCTGTGAAGTCTGATTTTTTATTTTCGGTCTGCGGGCGGAGGGGCGTGGCAAAATCCATTTTTCATATAGCCCCACCAATGCCATATATATATTTATTTATTTATTTTGTATTATTTTTTTTTTTTTTTTTGAAAGCTGTTGTCATGTTTTTTAAAACGAGATATCAAACTCTTAAATCGGTTATGTAGTTCCGAAGATATTTACGAAAAACCTATGCTAATAATGATCCAATATCAAAATTTTAAAAAAATGTTGCATTAAAAAATCCGAGTTTTCGGTTTATTTCAAAATATTTACATCATTCGATAACATGATGGGGGTAGCGAAGCACACCGGGTGTAGCTAGTGTATGATATTTTCCCTCTGATGATAAGGAATTTATTATAATTTAATATTTTATTTTAAGTGGTTGCAATTTACCGATTTTTACAAAACTTAACACATAATCTTGCATATGAAAAATGGGCGAAGTCACGCCCATTAAAATTTAATTTTAAATTTCACTTCTTATCCAACAGATTTTCAATTTTTTTTTGTTTGAAAGAGTTTACTTCCAGTTTGGTCCCATAATTTTTTTTTTCCAAAATGTTCTTTCAGATCCTTGCATTAAAGTTGGTTTTTTTTTGGCAGAATTATTTAGAGAGATTTTCATAAAAAGTTTCTAGACGAGTCGCCTCCTGCCTGTCTTATGGAAACAGGGTGTAAATGTTATAAATGTATTATATTTTCCCTCGGATGATAAGGAATTTATATAAATGGAGCATATTGCTTTTTTTAAGGAACTCTCTGGCTTAGCTTTTAAATAGCATTTGTTAAAAAAAAAAAGCAATGTGAGTCCGATCACAGAGGAGATGTGTAAACATCTAGTAATGAAAATTTTTTTTTAAGTTGGAAGTACTTATGCTTTTAGTATCTTTTTTTAAATTAATTAATTAAAATTATCAAAACTTTCAATATTGTAAATACATATGAATTTGTTGGTTTTTGTTTGTTTCATTAAACTTATTTGGTTAGTAAATGGGAACACTGCAGTATATGTATATGTACTGCATTCAAAATTGCAGTAAGCAGTAAATTTACTGATTACTAAAAAATTCAGTAAATTTTTACTGCTAATGAAATTTAATTTGCATTACCGGTAAAATCGTAGGGCCGTAATCATAATAAAATTGTAGCAAGTGGCAAAGTTTTTTCATTGAAATTTTGAAACTTTTATATGAAAAACATTTAGCCACTTGGTAGAATTTCATTATGAATACGGGCATTACTGATTACTGAAAATTCAATTCACCTCATCATATAACAAATCATTTATGCAATTTATAAAAATTGTAGAAAAAATTTTTTATAATCAGTAAAAATTTACTTGTTAAACATTTTTTATTGTTTTTACTGAAACTTTAGTGGTACTGCAGTGCTCATCTATGGTAAATGCCTTTACTTTTACTTTTTAATTTTTAATTCCTGTTGTTCATTTTTTAGTTGTTGCTGTTCTTGTTGTTATGTACGCATTGCAATTAAAATAAATTCAGTAAAATGTGACTTTCCTTTTTTAAGTTTTTTCAGTTTAAACGATTTTTTTAGTTTTATCGCTTTTTTCTCGTTTTGGCGTTTTTTTCTCTTTTTGGGTTTTTTTAATTTTTTGCAATATTTTTTGATTTTGGCGATTTTTTTCTGTTTTTTTGGGTTTTTTTCATTTTGGCGATTTTTTTCTGTTTTTGGGGTTTTTTATTTAGGCGATTTTTTCATATTGGCGATTTTTTTGTTTAAGGATTTTTTTTCATTTTGGCGATTTTTCCGGTTTTTTGCGATTTATTTTAGTCCTAGAGATTTTTTTAATTTGGTGCTTTTTTTCGTTTTGGCGATTTTTTTTTGTTTTTGGCGATTTTTTTATATATGGCGATTTTATATTTTTTTTGATTTTTTAGTTTCACCGTTTTTGAAAATTTCAAGAGTTTTGCTCTTACGGTTTCCAAGATACAGCAAGTTGTCAAAATTACAAAGTCAAAATTGCATTAACTGATGGAACACCCATTGATTTAAATTTTTTAAATTTAGTGTTAATTGTTGTAGTCTGTATAAAAATACACTAACTTTTAAAATTTCAAGTGTATATATAGGGTGTTTTTTGAGGGGTATAGAACTTCGAATTGAAATAAAACACAAGAAATCCGTTTTAATGTCCATCAATTTATCTTTATTGGAAGGATAATTTTATGCCATTTATGTTTAAATATGATTTCGGGCATGTGGCCGCCGCGGCTGGCTCGAATAAAGCCAATTCTACAGGTCCAATTTTCAACCACTTTTTCGAGCATATGGGGCCGTATGTTGGCAATAACGCCACGAATGTTGGCTTCCAAGTCCCCTAACGTTTCTGGTTTGTTGGCGTAGACGAGCGACTTCACATATCCCCAAAGAAAATAATCCAATGGTGTCAAATCACACGATCTTGGTGGCCAATTGACAGGTCCATTCCGCGAAATTATGCGCTCATCGAATGTTTCCTTCAATAAATCGATTGTGACGTGCGCTGTGTGGCATGTAGCGCCGTCTTGTTGGAACCACAACTCATCCACATTCATGCCATCCAATTCGGGAACAAAATAGTCGGTTAGTCGGCTCCAATTGCTGTGCACGGTGGCGAATCGATTCATTCGGGTCCTCTTCAACACTTTGCTCTACAGCGGCAATTGTTTCTTCGGTGCGCACTGTTGGACGTCTCTGCGGATGCGTATTATCACATAGAGTAAACGTAGTGCGAAAACGATCCATGGTTAACCGAATTAATTGCTCTGATGGACGATTATGTCGACCATAAAATGGACGGAGCTTGCGGTAAACTTCGCGAACTGAACCATTATTTTCGAAATAAATTTGCACGATTTGCAAGCGTTGTTCTTTTGTCAACCTGTTCATGATAAAATGGCAAACCAAACTAAATATTAATCACTTGACAGCTGACAAAATGGCCGCCAGTTAAAAAAGTGATGCCAACTTAAAGTTCTATACCTCAATAAAAAACACCCTTTATGTACATACAATTATATGTATATTACATGGGATTTTAAAATTTTTCGTTGCTCGTTTTGGAACACCCTTTAGTTCTTAACTCTCATGTATTTGTTGTTGTAGTGGCCAAATGTCTACACATTGTGTCCAAATTTCAAGTCCGTAGCTCTTACGGTTCATTTTCACCTTTGGTGTACGGAAATATACAGAAAAATAACCGGCGGCGGCACACCGTCGGCTTCGAGCCGGTCGACTTGTTTCTCTGCTTGGTATTGCTTCTTTCAAACACTAATACACTCATACAAAGCTCACACCGATTTGACAATGCAAAGAAATCTCAGCAAAGAAATCTCAGCAAAGAAATCTCAGCAAAGAAATCAAAGTCAAAAGATTTTTACCCCCTAGCGTATAGATGTTTACACATCAAAAAACATTTTTTTATAAAATGATTGTGAATAAACTTTGTTTATTGCCTGCCCATTTGTAAATGCAACACTGCGTAGTTACCTTGGAACAATAAAGTAATATATGACAATAAATTAGTTTTTTTGTGACAGATAAGGGCCAAATCGCCAAAACAAAATTGTTGCATTAAAAGCAACCATTATGAAGGTTGTGTAGGGACGACGTTCACTAATTGCCAAACACGCTTAATTAACTTGGCTGGCCCCATCGCACTAGCAGGCAGGTAAGCAGCCGTCTGCATTTTCTGCTCACATTGTGCTTGCTTTGCTGTTGCTTTATAACATAATTGTCATTATAAAGCATTGAGATGAGATAAATAATGATAAAGTGTTGGCTAGCTGGCTGACTGACTGACTGCTACTTAATGATGACAATGATGGTGAATGAATGCTGATGATGATGAAATAAACCATAAAAATAAAAGCGAAAAATCTCAATGACACACTAACGTTTTGTTGAAAAACTTTTCAAATTAAAACCTTAAGACAAAACCAAAAAAAAAAACCAAATCAAAATCCAAAAAAGAAGAAAAAGATAATGTATGTGCATATATATAACACATAACACACATGCTCCTCATTGTTTAAAATTTATTAACGTGATGTTTGAGCAGCTAAAAGAAGCAGCAGCAACCACAAATAACAACGATAACAGCAAATAAAAATGCTAGTTTTGCACAATCAAGTGATGCAGTTAAAAACGTTTGCGCTTTTTTTTCTTGTTTAGTTCATTTTTTAATGTGTTGTAATACACAACCAACACTCAGGAAAAGAAATTTGTGCGTTTTGCCTCTCTTTGTTAAATTTTAATTAAGTTGTTCAAATGGTGCACAAAATGCAACTGCAACAAAACTCAAATTCGTTTTTTTTTTTTCAAAAATAGCAGCAATTATTAAATAAATCATATGATTTTGAACATTTAATAACAACCATAAGATTACAAAAAAAATAGTTAATTGAAAATGGCAATAAAATTTTATCACCACACCGTATTAAATAATTTGCACAATTTTTACAGCAAAAAAAATTAAATAAAAACTTAAACCAACCGCAATGCAAATTGACGATTATACATTAACAAAAAAAAAACATTTTAAAATGCAATAATATTTTAATTTAATATTATATTATATTTGCTATAATTAAAACTTTTCCTGTTTATTTAAATTAACATTTTCAAACCCACCTGTTTTATTAACGAATTTTTTGTTTCCAAAATCTTGAAAAAGTTGTTTCTAACTTAATTTTATATATTTTTTCTTCTTTTTTGTATATTATTATTTGCTAATTACCACACAGTTGCGTTTGTTTATCTCTTTCTTTTTTAAAGAGTTATCGAACCGCACAGCTTAAACGCTGACAACTGACTGTTGTTATTTTTAAAAGTTTCTGGCCAAAATCTTATGCCAAAAGCCGCAAAACACAAACAGCTTAAAGTTGATTTTGTTTCTGTTTCATTTTTATAAATGTTTGTCTTGTTGTTGTCGTGATTATTATTGAAGTTGTTTCCAAAATACAAAAATCACACAAATGAGCTACATTTTCGAAAGCGGTCTTATTAGTTTGGCTAATGACAACGGGTCAAATAACAGTGAGGTACTTTTTAAAAAAGTCTCTTCGTTAAAGGTACCTATTTAAATATAAAGGGTCTTCCAATGAATGGTTTAGTTTTTATAATTTAATTTATTCAATTGTAAAGAAGATGATATGACATTAATAATACGAAATAATATTAGCCAAATGGCCGCCATGTGTAAGCTTGCAAGACCATATTATATACGTGAAATTTTTTATCACCAATTCGCACATTTCGCTCATTTACTCAAACAACGTTATAATTAAAAAAAAAACAGTTTGCCAGAAAATGAGTTTAAAATTTTCAATTTACACACAATGAAAAAAGAAAATATTCACTCCTATTCTGTAAACCGATCGATTTGAAATCGCACGATTTTAGAAAACTAACTCCGACAATAGAAATATTTCTTTTAAATTTTTTCAATTTGTTTATTATATAGATTCCCAAATATTATATCTGAAAGAAAATTATCGCGTATGATTTTAAACACCATTATTAATTTTTTGAAAACGGGAAATTTACTCGCATTCCGTTTACAGAACGGGGCCGAATATATTTCTCTCAAGATCTGAGTAAACAAGATGTTTCTATGAAACATTGAGGTCTTGAATCTGGTGTGTGCCGTTGGCATAGACCTAATCTTTCACATAGCCCCGAAGGAAAAACTCTAAAGCTGTTAAATCACTAGATTTCGATGACTAATTGTGATCACCTCTTGGAAAATCACACGACAATGAAAATTTTCACACAAATATTTGATAGTATCGTTACTTGCCTTTCACGTAACTCCGTCTTGTTGAAAATAAACCTCGTCCACATCAATATATTTCAATGTCATTCACACCAAATCATTATTCGATAGATCCAGCCTAATTTTTGAAAAAAATTTACTATCGTCAGACCAAAAACCTTATCAAAACAGTCTCATACGTTGAAGATGAAGAGGCTTTTCTCAACAATTCTGCTTGTTAACGTAGCATCCGAGGTGAAAATGGCACAACCGAAAAGTGCTTTAGTTGTGCAAGATTTCCTCGCGAAATTTTCACCAATATTGTAGTGAATTTTATTAATTTCAATGCGTTGTAGAAACGTATATCGTTCTATCTTTTTTTTTATCATTATTCATTATTATTCACCCTTATTCCATTTCTCAACATTGACAAAAAAATTGGGGTTTTTCTAGCCGTTTGCTATTAACAGGCTCATGCTATATTCTAGACCTTAGGGAACAGAAATTACAGTGTCAATAGCACAAAATTTTTCTCGAGAGCGAGTAGGGAAGCCCTAATTTTTAACCGACTTCAAAAAAAGGAGGAGGTTATCTATTCCTATGTATTTTTTTTTAATTTTTCTTCATACTCGCTACATTTTAGATTGTAAATTTTTTTTGTTTGAGAGGGTATAGCTTCCAATTGATCCCATTATAAAGAAAGTAGACGGGGACACGCCCACAAATTTTTTATATTTGATTTTATGATATCCTACTTATTTGATTGATTCGAAACCTATTAAACACCTTTGGTACTTGTAATTAGAACTACTCCCATTCAAATTTATTGTTATATTTCACGTGGTTCTACTTAACAGATTTTTACGAAACTTACCACACACGTTGAGCTCTGAGATAGCCGCAATCTTCCATTTAGAAAAATGGGTGGAGTCACGCCCTTTAATATTTTATTTTAAGTGGTTCTACTTTACATATTTTTACAAAACTTAACACAGACCCTGAGCTTGGAAAAAACACACAATCTTGCATTTAAAAAATGGGCGGATGCGCGCATGCCCATTAAAATTTAATTTTTTATTTCACGTACTTCTTATCCAACAGATTTTCATAATTTTTCCTTTTTTTTAAGAGTTAAAAGCCTCATAAATTTTGTTCGAAAATGTTTTACCAGATCTTTGCATTGAAGTCTGCTTTTTTTGTAGAATTATTTAAATAACAAAAATTATGTTTTAAGATAGTCCTGCTTGCTGTGTACCGGGTTCACAGGTCTCATACTATGAGTTATTATTTATTTTATTTTATTACTGTTGTTGCAATTACAAAAAAAAACTAAATTTAATTTGCTCCAGCAGTCATACTCATACTTTTGTACCCTTTTGTTGTTGTGCTTGGTTTTAGCTGTGGTTGTGCTTTGGCTTTCAGCTGTACTTATGTATTTTGTGTCTGGCTTTCTCAAGATCTTTCTCTGGTTGTTTTTTCCTTTTATTTCTGTTTTGTCTCTTGGCCAAAGATGACGACGATAAAAGAGTTTTAGTTTTTAGTTTGGCTTAATTTTAGTTCTGTTCAGTTTAGTTTATTTTTTTTGTCCAGAGTTTATGGCCTTAACAAGTACTAAAGCATAAAAAGCTCTTCTCACATGCATGTGAAATTAATGTGCGCCACATATTACACACATACACAAACACTTTCGCACATATACATACATATGCACACTATCAGTTACGTGAATAATGTGCAGATGTACAAGATGTAGTCGGACATGTGTGTGCGTCCAGAAGTGGTACGATGCGATGACCAACAAACAACAAACACTCTTACTTATTTTAACATGATACGACTACAACAAACATACTGCTAACGTCAACAAAAACGATCTTAAACAAATCATACAAACAAAACGAAATATTAAAGGAAAAACGCCAAGGTATTGTTGAACATGTTATTACACTTTAAGACTTTTTAGCTTTTCAACTTGATTTTAAATGAAAAAAAAAACAACCAACAATAAATGATAAAAATAAAAATCAACAACAACTACAATACTTAACAAACACTCACTCACTCAACAGTAGACTATAAGCAGACGCAGACGCATACGCATTTAAGGCCTTTTAAATGCAACAAGGCGAAAGATAGGAAAACAGAAAAATCTTTGTCCAGATTCTTGGCGGTTTTAAAAATAAAGACGACCACGTCTTAAGTATTCCATTACAACAAAAACAACGGTATAAAGAAGAAGCGCAACATCACAGGTCAGAATTATTGTATTGGCAGTACATTCATTCCTGCAACTTATTTGCTGCTTGGCTGTAAGAACAAAAAATTAAAAAAAAAATAATTGGTAACTTGGCTAGATAGATGTGCAGACTCGTTGGTTAGTTTGTCGTTTGCTTGGCTGGTTGGTATCATTCCAAAATAAAAATAAAAAAACGCCAACCACAAGAACAATCTGAAAATGCTATACTAAAGATCAATTTAAGAAGATTCCCAGACATTCTTTTCTTTTGGCTAGTTTGCTGCTTTTATGATCTACAAACTTTTATGCCACATTCTGTAATGGTTGATAGTTAACAAAACTAGAAACGAAACCAATGAAGAAAAAATAAACGAAAATAGCCTTTGAGATTATATTTTTTTTTTTTCAACCGGCTAATCGTAATAATAATAACTTTTGAAACCAGACTTGTTATGAGAAACGAACGCATAGAGATATTTGCTAAAACAAAAAAAAAGACATGAAAACTGACATTTCAACACTGAATGACAAAAAAACAGACAGCGAAAATCATTGAAGTAATAAAAAATTAATGAAATAAGAATTTGAACTTTCAATGCCATATTGTGGAATAAAGATTTTTAAAATAACATATATACGAGTACATTAGAGCGTCTCGCCCAACAAGCAACAAAAAAAGTGTCCCGTACACCAGCAAATATAAAGTATTGTTCCAAGGAGATTTCAAAAAAAATTTTTTTTGACTTTTTAGTTTTTTCGTTATATCTTCCATATTTACAGTCCGATCTTAAAGTTTGATATAGCGATTTTTTTTGTCTCAGGGAGGCCAATATATTTGTTCTGAGGTCCATTGACCTCAAGTGTACCGTTCTAGTACTTACCACTCAAATCTCATTTCCAACCACCCTAATGTGACACCCTAATGTTAGAAATTTGCCACAGACAAACTCATCGATATATTATACTTTAATATCTGAATGTAAATACTGAAGCTATGACAAATTTAAAAAGGTGAACCCTACGGTCTGCAACAATGAATTTATAAAAGCATTTTTTGAATAGTTGTGCTGTAATTATAGAGATAGATAATTATAGAGAATTCTTAGCAAAGGTTTTATGATTTTTCGCGAGCTATAAATTTTTAACATTAGTGTGTTACGAAATGGATGGACCTCAGAGCAAAATATTGGCCTCTCTGAGACAAAAAAATTCGCTATATCAAACCTTAAGATCGGATTGTAAATATGGAAGATATAACGAAAAAACGAAAAAGGCGACCCCTACGTTCGGCAAAAAAAAGAGAGAAAAAAATTTTTAATGTCCTTGGAACAATACTTTATATTGTTTGGTGTACGGAGAACTTTTTTTTCCTGATACGGTCTAGAGTAGATACTTGAGTATACGAGTACATACTTGAGTAAATTAAATTAAAGGCCCTAAAATTTTTCCACTTGCGGTATGCTGAGCTTTGAGCTACTGTGGCCCTGTTATTGCTTTTCAAACTGTATTGTGGAAATATAAGTCCTCCCCTATATCTATTAATGGGTGATCATTAACACATTTTTAGAATTATGCTCTTTATGCGACGACACAGGAGCTAGGACGTGATTCTCGTAACAAAATTAATCGACATTATTACAGTTATAAATTTATTTTTGTTTTGATTTCTTTGTATATACTTGTAAAACCAGAGTACGAAAATACGAAAAAAATCCTGATTTTGTTTTGTTTCGTTCTTCGAAGTGATTGAAACGAAAACAAAACAAAAACAATGGTCGCATTCATAAGCCGTAACTGTTGTGCAACCGTTGTGTGTTTGCCTTAGACACGCATAGTTGAGTAGTTTCACTCCACTCAACAGTGGGGTGCCATTTTTTCCATCGTAAATTTGTTCGCTACCCATAGTCACCATGTGCTCAGCCTGAACAGCTGGTCGAATAGAGTTATGCCGTTTCTGCTATAATGCAACGCTTTTTTTAGGTGTCGGCTGCAAAGATTTGTTAAATTTTACATTTCAAGTGCGATAAAGTAACGAAATAAAGAAATAAAATTAAATTACTAATTTCATCAAATATGTGTATGTATGTTTATTATGTTGCATATTTAATTCACTATTGTGTTTAAAAAAGATTCTTTGAGCACATGGCGCTTAGCATTAAAATATAATACTATAGGCGCAGCTCTCTCTTTTTATTACAGTGTTGTGCAAAAACAGAATATTTATTTTGTGGAGCAAATTTTAATGCAAAAATAGAAGATTCCAATTTTGTTTACATTTCGATTTCTATGTCATTTTGACGTCACACTAGCACACTCAAGTTAACAGACATGCGCGATGCGTAATCTATGTCTATGTAATGTCATATGTAAGCTATGTCTATGTGATATCTTTGTCATTTCCATGTCATGTCTATCTCATATACAGGGCAATTCAAAATTGCTGGCAAAAAACTCTGACATATAAAAAATTTTTCTATGTTGCAAAAAATGTATTTTATGCCAAGGTTGACTAAAAATGGCATATGCCATAAAAACATGCCCTGCTCATATGCATATATTAATGTGCAATAAATTGAATTGGAAAATAATTGCTTATTTTAAATACATATGTATGTATTTATAATTCAGCTAGTTGAAATCATTGTTTTGGTAATAAATACAAACTTTAAAGCTTACTCTGATTGACTGAAACATTTCAGTGATTAGAGTCATTTTAATTTTGTTCATTTGTTCGCTTTTATAAAGACATGTCGTCGGGTGGTTACTGGTTTGCCGCACAGTATATTTAAAATACATTATTACTGCGGCAAACCAATAACCACCCGACGATGTATCATAAATATTTTTCAACTTCGAACTGAATATACTGAAAAGCTTTAAAAAAATATACTTTTCTTGTGGCATTAATTAATTTATGTGTCCTGTTTTTCTGCCACTCGCTGTCTATTCCTTATCTTGAAATTTATTTTGATACATAAAAAAGTAAATTTAAAGGTTTTCTTTGTGCATCATTAAACCCTCATAGTTTATTTTTTTTTTAATTTGTAATTTCTAAATATAATTCTTGTTGTCAGTTTCACAATTTTTAAAGTACGAGTATGTATGTATTTCAATTTTCAAAATCAAGGCTACATAGATAATCGTACATGAGCATATACGTAATTCTTTTGCTGCTTTAGTTGATAATTGTGCACATAAGTTTTACCTTTTTTTTTAATATTCCTTTGAAAAGAAGTTGAATGTTGTAACAGGATGCTGAAGAGATTAAACATGTGGGGTAAAATAAATAAAATAATCTAGTTTAATTAAATGCGGTTGAATGCGCTAAACTCCAGATTTAAAGAGGCATTTAATATAATTGCACACTCTTTTATTAAATTCAAGTAGAATTTAAAAAAAAAACAATTATACATTTCCTGTGCAATAGTTTTTATATATTATCTGTTTGATGTGGAAAATTATTTAATATATTTTCAGTTACTTTGAAAAATTTAATTAAATTCTAGTTTTCAAAAATATTAAATTTTTTAAATAATGCTAATGGTACTAGAAATTTCTTTTAGAAAATATAGGTTTCAAAAAATAAAAATTAAAATAAATAGTTTTCATAAAGAATATTAATTAGTGGCGAGCTTAGTTAGATTGATTGCTGCCTAACAAGGACAAATTAAGTTAGCCATTAAGCATTTGAGTATGGTACTACTAATAATATTCAGGGATTAAATGCGCCCCTATGACCTATCTCCGAAATCTCCTCTGGTCCAGGTGCGAATCCAGCTCAAACTGTTTGCTGCCTCATTTTAAATAAAGTTATATAAACAGATTATAGAATAAGTAATATGTACATTAGGGTTGTCGATTTTTGTTTGCAAAAATCGTATAGCAAAAACGTAATCTATGTACACGAAATTCTCCGAAGAAACCACGTGTCTAAAATCAATCCCTTTACCACCACTCTCGGCATGAAAATGTCTATACTTTTCTTCGGAAAAAACAATTTTTTTTTTTTAATTGAAATTTTTTCAAATAGAAAAATGTCTATACTGAAATAAATACTACTAAATTCGAATCATTATTTTTCCTCCCACGTACGTACTCACTGCTTTTAATTTTTTCGCTAGCTACCTTAGATTTATCCATAATATTTGGTTCCCCATTATCATCTTTAAAGTCAATATTTTTAAATAATGCAGGCAGTAACCAAACAAGAAGCAGCTAAGGAAGAGGAAATAAATTATCATGTCGAGAGGCGCGGTATAGGATTTGATTTTAGACCCTTAGAATTATATGTAGATTTCGTTTTTACTATACGATTTTTTAATTTCCATACAAATCGACCCGGCCTAATGTATATATGTGCCCTTAATTATGAAAGTGGTCTAAGTCATATATTTCTTTGGTCAGGGTATTTCGTAGTTTACATATGAAATAACCAAAAAATATTTTAAATTGTGCAACATTTTTTTTAGAGTTCTACCAGTCCCGATTAATATGATTTTATTTATTATTTATAAAATATTTATTGAAGTTTTTTTTTTAAATTTATTTGATATTTCGAAGCAAAAATGCACATGACTTAGACCACTTTCATAATTAAGAGCACATATATTTAAGTCGTTTTGGAGTTGGGAATATTCTAGAGCCTGGTGACTCCTCAAAATTTCCACGAATAGAGCAAAGCATGCGCTTATAAATTATAAATGTTTAAGATTTGCTGCTTCAATAGTTTAACACAAAAAAGTACTCACTAATTAATATTATCAATTAAAAATTAAATTGATTCACTTAAATCTTTAATTGACCCAGTTAAATTTTTAATTGATTGAATTAAACTTTTAATTGATTCAATTAAATTTTTCATTGGTCCAATTAAATTTGTATTTATTACCATTCAATTTTAATTTAAATCGGTTAAATTTTTAATTGATCCAATTAAATTTTTAATAGATTAAATTTTATTTTTTATTGATTCAATTAAATTTTTAATTGATTCAATTAAATTTTTTACTAATCCAATTAAAAGTTATATTGATCAAATTAAATTTTTAATACTTTCAATTAAATTTTTAATTAATCCAGTTAAATTTTTAAATTCAATTACATTTTTAATTGATCCAATTAAATTTTAAACTGATTCAATTAAATTTTTAGTTGATTCAATAAAAATTTTAGTTGATTCAATTAAATTTTTAATTCATTCAATTAAATTGTTAATTGCTTTTACTTATTAAATTTTTATTTGTTTAAACTTTATTTTTAATTGATTCAATTAAATGATGTGTAAAAACTTCATTGATGTTATTAGATTAATAAAGTTTAGTTGTTAAAAAATTTTAATTGATACTAATTATTTAATATTTTATTTTTTATTTTTGTGTATATGTATGTAGTACGTGTATCTATTTTCTTGGCAGGATTATACTACACAGCAGTACATCTTTTGAAAAATGCAACCCGGCTCTAATCTAGTTTATTAAAATTTCCAAGAGCCAATAACCACTCATTAGATCAGAATTGCATTATTTTTAACTCGTACGGGTTTGTACAAGGCGATTTCATACCAGGTGATCTCATTTCAGCAGATGAAGGATCAGCTGCTAGCCTCTCTGGTGTCAAAATCCAAAAAAAATTTCATGGATATTTTGACAGCAGCAAATTTTGCATATATATATATATATATATATATATATATATATATATATATATATATATATATATATATATATATATATATATATATATATATATATATATATATGCTGAGTGCTGCATGTGTGTATGTTTATTTGTTATTGCTAGTGCTGAGTGTGTGCTGTGAGTATTGAAACACACAGCCTATGGCTAAGCGCTTTTATAAAAACAAATGAGCATCAAGCGCATAGGGCTTGGGCACCCTTGCATTAGTTATCAAAATGAGTGCACCTTACTGAATTCGCCTTGGTTACGTACGATTGTGAATATCAACCTTTAAAAATCCATTTGGGTTAAGCCATCCCATCATGCATTTATCTCCTATACTCGCTCGTATCATCTAAATGCTAATAAATAAATACATATATATACTGATTTATTTCCTTTCATAAAAAACGCTCGCTTTTTTAATACTAATGTTTTTTCTCCTTTCTATTTTCTTTTCATGTTATTTTGATATAATGCCACACATGATTTTCTCCACAAAGGAACAGGTAAGCTTTTCAATCATTATCAATATCATTAACTATCATTGCGAACATTTAAATTTAAATTTGAGCTTTTTTAAGCACTCACACTCAAATGATACAAAAAATCCAGCAACAATTTTTTTTGACAGGTTGTCTAGTGTAAACAGGATTTACAAACACAAAAAGCTCTTTGAAATAGAAAAAAATTTAAATTTATCCCCTGTTTGTGTAAGACGTTTGAGTTAGAAATCTTGGCGTTTTTGTAATAGACTAAAGGCAACTTGTACAACTTTTCTTTAATCTATTACATAAATGCCAAGGTTTCTAACTCAAACGTCTTACACAAACAGGGGGTTAATTCACACACTCACACATACACAAACACATATAGCCACAATGTAACACACATTGTATGTAAAACCCTCCATATATAGTTAAAAAAATTATAAATTTTTTAGAAATTAGAAATATATATATATATATTTTTTTTGTTTAGGTATACTTACATACATTTCTCGTTAATAATGATATTCTAATAGATTTTTAGTTTAGGTTAGGTGTTAGCTATTTTTTTTTTTTAATTAGAGAGAGAGATAATTTTTAATGTATTTACTCTTACATGTTAAGTGTTTCGAAGCGTGGATTTATTTATTTATTATTTTTTTAATATTTAGTGGTAATTATTTTAGTTTTCAATTTTATTTTACTCGTAAAAAAATGAAGTATTTAAGTGTATTATTAGTTATTTTATATATTTTCCTTTACTCATGTCATAATTTCCATAACAACAGCTTAATTTTATTTATCCGACTCTAGAACAAAAGCAAACAGAAAAAAAAACAACTAATGAAGTTGGTTTAAGCAATGAAATTGGTAAGAAAGATCGTTAGTTAAACCACGGGCGTTAGTTAACTATTCACTGTGAATTTGGACCTTAGTCTTCGTTGATGAACTTTGTAAATCTCTTTGCGTACAGATATTATTTAAAAAAAAAAAAATCTGACATATATTGTACGTATTTGATGAAATGGCCCTTAATCATGCAATACAAAAACATATCGTGCCATAACCGCCAAAAAAAAAACTTAAGCGACATAATTTTCGAAATTGATTTTTTGACCGATCATAAATAATAGATTTTCGTCAAAAAAAAACTAGGTCCAAAAAATGTGTCGATTAAGCTTTTTTTGGCGGTTATGGCTCGATATCAATAAATATGTTTATTTACTTATCGCACTTTTTCTCAAAATTAATATTTTACAAAAAAGTACGAAATATATAAATATGACTTTTTTCTAGGCTAACTCCCACCCTCGCGAATTTTTTCCGCTCCCGATAAGCTTTTCTCTTATGGCATATTTAACTTAAATAATATTTAAGCAACATAGTTTACTCTGGCACCTCTTTGAGTAAGCAAAAATCGTCTAGTAAATTTTAATCACTTTGCACTGAAAGCTAAAAAATACTTCAATTCTAGTTCACTACAAAGTGCGTAAAAATTTTAAATTTAAAATAGCTTGACCCCGCCTACTTTCCAAAAAGTTAAATTATATCATTAAAAACCTCAAGATGTGTGAGAAGCTTCGTAATAATTATTTGGGTGGAAGTGCATGAATTATAATGCTAAATTGAAATAGACGTGGCACACCCACTTTTGAACAATGTCACTAAGGGCCCATTATTACAACTTAAAGTTAGTTAAAAGTAGGATTTTATCGGATGTATAAAAACTTTATCATTTACAAAATTTTACTTTAACCTAAAGTGAGCGATAAATTACAGGCAAGTTTATCGTACTTGGTAAGTTAAAACCAATTTGCAATAGTGGAAAGCTTTTTATACGTCCGATAAAATCCTACTTTTAACTAACTTTAAGTTAAATGGCACCTATAATCTCTCAGACAGGAAATATTACGGAGTCCTTAACTATACCAAACAACTTGGTATTATCAAACGTTTAACTTTTTCTTAAATAAACGATCTTAATCTTCGATTATTTGCACGCAAAGTCCAACAAATTCTCGGACAGTCCTTATGTATTGAATTTTAAAATTATTATATTAAATTTCTTTGAATTTTTTTTTTATTTTATTTGTATATACTTGACTATATGTATGTATGTGTTTCCCATGAATAAAATTATTATTTACATCCTCTTGACGTACAAATGTACAAAAACGAAAACAAAACAAAACAAACCAACAACCAACCATTTCCATATCCGCCTTTGTGTTTCTTTCTTTTATCCCTGTATTTCCTTTTTTTCTATTTTTTCTTGTGGTTTTTTTTTCTCTCGTTCATTGTACATTTCAGGGAGGCTACCTAGATGGACTACGTTCACATTTGGGTGGTTTAACACAACGTGTCAAATCATGGTATTGGGGACGACCTCTTGTAAGTGCAATTGTATTTTTCATACAAAAAAAAATCCTACAAAAACAAACTGTTTTCTATTCAAATCAATCAAACAACAACAAAAAAAACTCCCTTACAATTCAAAACCATAAACAGCAAGAAAAATTTTAATTCAAAATTTTCCTCTAAAAAGCACATCTTTACTAACATTTTTAACAAAAAATTGATTAAAAAAAAAACAAAACTTTTTTAAATCATTTTTTTTACTGAAGAATGGTTTTGCAATTTTCAAATATGATTTTCACTTTTTTTTAAATGTTGTGTTGTTTTCCTCGTTTTTGCTAGAAAGGATTTTTAGTTTTTAGTTTCTTTTAATTTCCTTTTTTCCGTTTAAAGAATTATGTTGTATGAAAGATTAGATTGCTTTTGTTATGTATGAATCCTTAAAAACCATTTGAGAAAATCACTTCAATGTGTTTTTTTAGTTTTAAGCTCACAGTTTCGAATCCATTTACCTCTTTTGTAGTTGTCTTTTCTCCAAATCTATGTTGCACTTGTTTTCCTTTGATTAACTTAAAAATAGTTTAATAGTATTTTGCAATAGATGGCGAAATTCATTAATTATTTTTTCAAACTTTCGTCTTTGTAAAGTTTTTAAAATTTACCGTATTGTATGTAAGTATTGTTGTCCACAAATAAAAAAAAAGAAAACGAAAAATTATACTTTAGCTGAACAATGAAACAAACAGTCTATGCAACTATCAATGAAAAAGCTTGAAAAATATAATTGCACCATAACGCATGAGTCACCCTGTATTTATTTCAATTAAACTAGTTTAGTTTTTCAGTTTTAGAAAACTATTATTATTTCGACATATCATTTAGTTTTTTTTTTTTTAATTTAAAATAATATCAAAATTTTTAGTTTAACAAAATCCCAAAGAAAAAGTTCCCGAGTTTTAACGGAATTGTATAAAATTATAATAATAAATACATATGCAACAAAAAGAAGGATATATAATTTTATTGTTGGTTAAGCACGCTTAGATGCATTTCGTTGCTGTTTAGGCAACTCATAATAAATATGCCGGAACCAGAATTCACACTGCAATGCTTATAGACAAACTCCCAATAAATTATAGAGAATTACAAAACTACAAACACAAAAAACAACAAACAATATATCGTAGTAGTATAAATGTATTTTCCCCATAAGCATAATTCCAATTAGAAAACTGTGATAATTCTGATACATATAATTTGCATCAGGATCAAACTAATTAGAAAAATTACAATTAGGAAATTCATCATTCGACATATTGTCTGAAGTTTATTTTAATTTGAAATTTATTTGCTGGTGGTTCAGCGTTGTCTACATGCATTTCATTGTTGGTGTAACAAATCATCAGTAGACTTCAACCACACATTTTGAATAGTCACAAACATCTTATCTTATGCACAGACTTTCAAGAACTATTTGAGAATTCACAAATAATAATATTTTTGCAAATCACAAAAGAAAAAAAAACAAAAAACCCAGCAAGTAATTTATATTCGATTTGAATCTATTTTATTTTTCTACACCTTTATACAATTAGAAATCCATTTAAAGATTTTTCTTTAGCATTTAGTGGTTACGCTTTTTTGGGCAAATGTTTGACAAGTGTGAATGTAGCTTTAGTCATTGTTGAAATTTAGAATTAAAATTTTACCGACATTGAAAGAATTTAAAATATTTTTCATGTTTGTGAGGACCTGAATTGATGGTTATATTGTATCACGTGCCTTCCTTCCACTATTCTAAAGGGTCACTTTTTCTTTCCAATAGTATATGTTAATGGCTGAAGTAGTTCAATAATGCATTTTGTAGTACTTTTATTAGCGGCTGTTCGTATCAAAATAATGCCTAACAGAATTGGTATTTGTTACACTAACTCCATGAGGTTCAGAGTCATATTTGTTTGTATCAAACTCACAGAGTTGTATAATTCTGATAAAATACATCAGACTTTCGCTTGAATACTACAAAATGCAACCCTGAAAGTATTGAGTAGTTACTTTTGTGTATTGAGTACCGGGAAAAACTCTAGGTATTGAGTACTCAGTACTCAAATACTCAATACTTTTACAACACTAACATTTAGTTCATTTCCTTGATAAGACTTATCCATATAAGGAAAATCTAAAACTTAACAAAAAGCAAGTTTTTGCAATTACAATTGTATAAAAAAATATTTTTAAAAAATTAAAAATTTTTTCATCAAAAGTTATTTTTTAATTAAGTACCTTTTTGTTAAGTTTTTTTTATGAAGCCATTTGCCTTTAAAGTATTATTTATAAAAGTACTTTATCAATATAGAACGTTTTTAATAAAAAACTTTTCTTTCAATTGAAATATGTACTTTTCTGTGCAGAATTTTTTCCCACTTTTTTAATAAAGTACTTTTCCAATAAAGTACTTTTCCATTAAAATACTTTTTCAACAAAATACTTTTCAACAGAGTATTTCTGATTAAAGTACTTTTTCAAAGAAAGTACTTTAAAAAAAGTACGTTTTCAAAAAGTACCTCCCCATTAAAATATTTTTCAGCTAAATACTGTTGCTGCAAATAACTTTTCAACAGAGTACTATTGATTAAATTACTTTTTCAAAGAAAGTACTTTTTCAAAAAGTACTCCGTTAAAATACTTTTTCTGCAGTAAATAACTTTTCAACAGAGTACTTTTATAAAAAAGTAGTTTTCCATTAAAATACTCTTTCAAAAAAGTACTTTTATTTTAATAAAACACTTTTTCAACAATATACTTTTGTAATAAATTAGCTTTTTGACAAAATACTTTTTCCACGAATACTTTTTTCAATAAAGTACTTTTTTATCAGGGTTTTGTTAGTATGTTTTCTTAAAGTACTGTTTCAATAAAGTAGTTTTTCATTTAAGTACTTTCCAAAAAAGTACTTTTTCAAAAAGTACTTTAAAAATACATTTTAATAAGATACTTTTCCAGTGTTAAAGTACTTTTTCGACAAGGTACTTTTTCTTCAGTGTTTTTTTTAGTATGTTTTATTAAAGTACTTTTTAATAAAGTTAAAAAAATTTTTTTCAATAAAGTAATCTTTTAATGAATTATTTTTTCAATACAGAACTTAAGCTGAAAATGTTTTGTATTTTAATCAGAATATACATACATATCTTAAATACATTTTTGCATATTTGAGTGTATGTGCAATAAAAAGTATGATTTTTGTGTAAACTCGGAACATTTTCTTTTATATTTACTTATAATTTATTTCTTTTTATTTAAATAAATTTTTAATTTTATTTCCTTTTTTTTATTATTTATAATTTTTTCTCATTTAAAAAAATATACACACTTCTTACTCGTAGTCAAACACCCCGTAGTTTAGTGTGTTCTTAGTTGAGCTTGACTTTTACTTTCTTTCGTATGTACTTTAAAACTCTTAGAGCTTTTCTGAAACTATCCTTTTCTACAACCACCACAACATAGTGTTACTCAAAAACTTCTTTTGTAGTGTGTCTTCACTAGTCTCTCAACACAATTTCGCATTAGAGATCTGCAGCAAAAGCATTTTAAAACGTGTTTTCAGACACTTGTACTGCAAGGCACTATCTATTGGAAATTCGTTTTTTTTTTTTGAACTAGTAGAAAATTTCTTTGTTCATTGCAGTATTAAACTTGAGCAATTATTTGTCTTAAGGACGTATTCAAGTGCTATTGGGCAGTTCTCTATTTCGCATAAAGTTTGCATTAGTTTTAATATGTATTTTATGAAAATTTTGCAATTAGATTTTACTTTTATATTGTTCTCTCTTATAACAACTCAGTCATAATACGTCGTCGCATTTATCATTTCTTTTCATTAAAATCAAAAATAAATTTAAAAAAAAAATATTTAAAAAAAAATACACTGAAACACACAAATACACTGACACAAACACACAGTCGTAAAAAATTAATTAAATAAAGAAAAACTTTAAAAATTTTTTAATAAAAATTATTAACAGCAAAAAATGATCGTTATCATTTCAAGTGTTCAAAACACACAATTTAATTGTAAAAGACGGTTAACAACGATAAAAATGAATGGCTTTTTTATTGCAACAATAAAAATAATTCTTGTGTCAACGTTTTTAACATTTTCATCTACATACGAGTATGTATGTATGTATGTATGTACGTTCATTTATATCAAGTAACATATTTAAACAAAAAAAGTAATTAATGGCATTGCCAGTATCAAACGATTGCAAGTTTCAATAACGGAACTTTTACAAAAACATCTGCTCAGAAAGATGGGCAGGAAATGAGAAATTTTATGCAATAAAAAACATGTTTAACTTTTATACATGTGATTGATGCGAATAATGAATGTTCGTTAGCTCGCGCTCACGCATAATCGTGTGTAAGTTTTTCGTTTAAGTAAGTGGCCATGCGTAAATTTAAAAATTGAAACTTTTGGTGCTCATTCAGGGACCTCTGCAACATAGGACTGGAATTCGGTATATCTGGACATTTCGAAATATTGTATATGAGGCATTCATTATTCGTGAAGCGGACAACACAAAAAATTTGTTTCTCGTAATTAATTGATTTTTGACGTAATACGGATGCCAAATAGTTTTTCATAAGATGTTTATTATGAGTGTTGTGGGTGCTAAAGTGTTGCCGTTTTTGAAAAAAAATCAATTATTGTTTCGAACTAAAAAAAAATTATTTAATTTAATTATTATTCTTCGAACTTCATTTGTTTCTATATTTATGATTTAAACAGGCTAAAGTTCATATCTTTTCTTACAAAACGATACGAACTTTAGCCTGTTTAAATCATAAATATAGTAACAAATGAAGTTCGAAAGTTTTGCCTGTGGCAAAAATTAAATAAATATGCTTAATAGTAACAAATCAAAATTAAAAATTAATTAGAACAAAAATAAGAAAATTAACAAACATGTGCGTAATAAGTAAAGAACAAACGACAATGGTAAGAGTGTTGTAAATTTAGAGATGGTAAAATTGAGCTTTCATTACAAAAAAGCTTTCAGCAAATTGAAATAAGATGAATCTAAATAATTCTCATATTACATTTGAAATAATGGCTAAGTATATAAAGCAGAAATCTACATCAACTGACACCACACACAGTGGACCAAATACAAAAGAACGCTGATGATGAAGGTGTAGAGAGTGGCCTTCGAAGATAGCTAGTTGTTCCGTTCTACTACGTGTTTGGCAGAATATTAAGTAACCAATTAACTTTGGTGTTATTTGTTCATTATATAATTATCACGAACTTAAGCTTGTTCAAATCATAAATAAAAAAACTTATATTGACTGATTTTTACAGAAAATCGTTCGATTTCTTAAAAATACATTTAATTTAAAAAAATCATGTGCAAAAGCGGAAATATCCAATTCACAATAAAAACTTTTCTAAATCTGACACGTTTTTTAAAATTTTATTTCATGTATACTAAAAAGTATGGTTATGGCAAAAACCAACAAAAAACAAATTTTGGGTTGTCCGGTTCACGACTAATGCCTCCGCATATAAATATTTAAATACAGGTTATAGAAGAAACAAAGACTTGCTAGTGGCACTTGCAGTGCCACTTTTTTGACTGCTTGCCACTTTTGTCTCCCTTTTTTTAGAGTGAATTATATAATAATACATTAAAAATAAAAAGATTAGTGTAGTTGTCCTGTTTTTTTAATGTTGCCCCTTTTTTTATAAATCCCCTATTTGGTGCCACTTTTTGAAAAATGTCTTTGGTCACCCTGACTTCAATATCTGCTTGTTTTTAATATAACTAAGAAAGCAATGAAGAAGCAATTATGTACTTAAAAGCTACTTCCATTCATTCTCTTTGCTGTCACGCTATACTAAAAATATTTTAAAACTTCCAAGCTGACTCAGAAGCAAAATACATATTTTTTTCAATAAATTTTTCACATCAAATTATATAATGCTCAGGCTCTTGAGACCTACTACTTTTTTTAAAATAAGGTTTAGGTAAAGAAGACTACCTTCAAAAAAGACTCTCTCTGTCTATCTCTTAGACCTAAAAACTTTTTGTATAATTCTATTTTTCTTACTGTGAAAAAAGCACTTTGAAATGTTAATTGTTCTTTTTTTAAACAAAATTTCTAAATGTTTCGATTAAAAAATAAACTTCGAAAATTTCTAAATTTCTTCATAATTAGAAATCTTAACACTGAACAAAAATTTTAGCTTTTAAAACAATTGAATGTTTTAACTAAAACTCTATTTTCTTTAACAAAAAAATAAATAATAAATAAAATAAATGAACAAAATTGACCCTATAAAATAAATTTTCTTATAAAAACATATTTTTTTTAAATTTCGAACATTTTTCAATTAAAAAACCAAAATTAAAAAAACATGGGCCTGATACTTGAAAAAATGTATTTATACAAAAAACAAATATTACGAAAAAAAATCTTCAATCAACTGTATAAATAATAATTAGGAATTGGCCACAAAACTCTCAAGAAGTTTCGATATGAAGGAGGAAGGTGGCGCATTACTGGGCGATAAGGGTGTACGTAGACATCAGGTAAGTAAACTTTTGGGTATGGGGCGGGCACAAAACTCTACAAAAACTCCAACAAACAGGCACGATTCTAAAAAAACGACATAAACAGAAAACTCTAAAACTCGAAAACAACAAAAGACTACAACAAATTCAGCGGCAACTCAAACTCATTGAAATCATTGTTTCATAGATTTTCATCAAAATTAGCATTTTTTAAAGTAACAAAAACCTTGAGAGTTACTCTCCTCCAACCTCTATTGAGTTTTTTAGTTTTGTCATTTAGTAATTGGCTTGTTTGTAAATATATTTCTTTCTTACTTAAAAGAAATAAAGACACCATTCAAATTTATTCATTCCCAAGTACTTTGATTTCTTTTTTGATAACAATAAATTAATAACTTAATTAACAAATTGCCTGCTAGATACTCTTTATAACTACTTACTTACTTACTTACTTAGTTTATTTATTTCAAATATTAACTTTCCGTAAAATATTTTAAAAACAAACACACACCTCAAACATATACTTTCTATATATAAAAACCAGTACTTTCTCCATATAAACACTCTCTATATATATAATACACCCTTTTTATTATGAGTAAAATATTTTAAGAATTTATAATAAAAGTTGAAGAATTGTACAGATTTTTTTGAATTTGATTTGAAATAATTTTTGAGCCTTATTTAAAAAGTTATATAGTGTTTTATTTTATGGCTTGTTTGAAAAGAATCAATTTTATTAATAATGTAAATAATTATAATTTATATATTATTAATTGTATTTATTTCAACTATTATGAATTTAGTTCACTAAAAAATAAAAAAGTTACTGCAACAAAAATTGCAAGTCTGGACGGGGACTAAGCAGACAAGAAAATGTAAAAACGTCAATAAGTAATTTTCTGCATAATATAAATTTTTAGTACTAATTTTTTGCGAATTAATATAAAAATTTGTGTTGTTCTTATTTAGAGCGCATAAATGTAATGAGTTAGTGCTTAATTTATATAAAAAAGATTAGTACTAAAAATATATATTAATTATTAGTACTAAATTAAGCACCTCACAGTGATTTCGAAGAATATTTGAAGTACATATCTACTATTTTAGCAGAAAACCAAATACTGATTTAAGAACTAAAATCTGTACTAAAAATTGTATGTGTCTTATAGATAGCAAACAATTTTCATTTAGGTTGGCAGCACTCACGCAGCTAACATAGGGTCTACACCTAACATAATATGTAAGATAAGAGCGTCAAATTCAATCGCAGAGCGAATCATGTTACGTGTAGACTTCAAAGTTACGTGTAGACTTCAAATTAGTGTTATCTCAATCTTATAAGATTTTTTATAAGAGCGTTGTTATAAGAAATCCTATAACAACAATCCTATGAGATGAAGTGTCAAAAAACACACGTATTTGAAAGTAAATTAGTATGCATGTGTGAGTGTTTACTAAAATAAATGAAAAACAATGATTTGGACAACATTTCTGGGATTTTGTATGTTTAAATGTGCTTAATTGATTCATAAATTAAATTTTGTGTGAAAATGCGAAAATAAAATAACTAATTATACAAAAATAAAACATGTTAACTCGATGAGAATTTGCATTAAATGAAATGTTATAAGAAAACTGAAATTACGTGTTCCTGTTGTATGAGATGAAGAGAAATATCGGCATTTTATTTTTGTTATTCTGCCGACGTTCTCTCAAATATTATGTCAGAGTTAATCGCAGTTGTAGACGCTATGTAACACTTAGCAAACAGCAAAATAACAGCTGTCCTTTACTAGTCGCCATTTGCAATCGTAATGCAACTTCGGGCTGAAGAAAAGCTCTCGCGTCATGGTAATTATTTCTTAAGAGCGGTCAGGCTTGTGTGTGTTGTTTGGCCTTTGCTATTTGTGGTCCAGTTTGGAGCACAGAGTCCAATATCGAGGTATTAAACAGAGTTTCGAAAACGCTAATGTTTCCTACAAAACTTTTAATCGATTTTATGAAGAAATTTAAGACCTTGTTTATAATTTAATTTTTCTTTTCTTTTTCATTAGAAAAAAGCTTAAAAATAGTTTTAAAGCTATATTTATATCGCGTGTACTAAATGACTACAAAAAATCAACTAAAAGCAAAATTGTGTTTTCTCCATATTAAGCCTCGGGATAAGTAAATCACAAAATAATTTAATATAAAACACGATGTCGACAACGTTCCACTTGTCTTATATTTACATTCAAAACAAAAACTAATTAAGTCGAACATTGTCGAGATCGCTGCCTATAAAATTTTTATAATATATTTTAATGTTGAATTTATATTACAATCAAAGTTTTAGTTTGTTTAAAAACTTTTTAGACTGATTCTTGTCATAACAAATTTTAGTACTTCTTTTTAGTATGACTTATTTACCTTTTGCTGGTACTAATTTTTAGTTCAGTATTCTTCTAGCATTAAAACGTGACAATTTCGTTTCGAAAAACTAAACTTTGGGTGCAACATATTTTTAAAACTTCAGTATTAAGCTTTTGAAAATATTTTGTGCATCTTAATACTCAATAAAGTAATAAATTTAACTTCTCAATGGATGGGCACAAACATAAATTTAATTGCAAAATAAATAGTACGATTTTTTGTCTGAGTTTTGTACTAAATTTTAAAATTGTTTCTTATCTCATTATTTTAATACTACTTTTTTTATAAACTTAACTCTATAATGAGAATGTATTAATTATGATAAAAATTTATTTATCTCATTTAACATTATTTGCTGTATTTTTATTAGTTTTTACATCAAATGTTTCTTTTAAGTACTTACACGAGTGTAAGTTTTAACAAATTTTTAGTACATATTTATTTTAATTTGCTGCTTAAAATATTTCAAAAATAATTCGAAAAAATCTGTATAATATACAATCGTATTCTAAACTGCGTATAAAAAAATTTTAATAATTATATCTGTATGGAAAATAACAATTTCAGTCTATGCAAAGATTATCGGCAGAACAGCAACAACAAAATGGTTCAACGACTGAACAAACAACTCATGAACATAATCCGAACGTCGTACCTGATCATAGAGGCAACTTACATGTGACTGTTAAGAAAACAAAACCCATATTAGGTATTGCTATCGAAGGTGGTGCTAATACAAAACATCCGCTTCCTAGAATAATAAATATACATGTAAGTGTAAACTTAAAACAGAGACTGAAAAACAAAATTAAATCTATATGTATTTGTTCTAAAGGAAAATGGTGCGGCATTTGAAGCGGGAGGCTTAGAGGTGGGTCAATTGATTCTAGAAGTAGATGGCAATAAAGTTGAAGGTCTACATCACCAGGTAAGCAAACAACTTTTAACAGCTTTTGTAAAGCATAATTTAATTTTTTTTTTCTTATTTAGGACGTTGCCCGTCTCATAGCTGAATGTTTTGCAAATCGAGAAAAGGCTGAAATAACCTTTTTAGTAGTCGAAGCGAAAAAATCGAATTTGGAACCCAAACCAACTGCTTTAATATTTTTAGAAGCCTAACATTTGCTTGCCCTGCCGGCTACAGATGACCCATTGGAACAACAAAAACTTGAGTTTCTATACGAATGGGGTATCGATCTAACGACAACGCCAAAACCAATGCCAACACCAATACCACTAACAAAAGCTAAAAATCCACCGCCACTGCCAACACTTACACAACAACAACACCACCACAATCTGCATGCGCTACACCCACACCACCAGCATCACAGCAACAACAACAACAATACCAACATCAACTACAGCAATGCGAAAGTAACTTCGAATACAATAACAAACACTACAACTACAAACACAACAACTATGAATACAACAACTACAACTATAAACACCAACAAACAAACAACAAAGTCCTCAGGTATATTTACACCAGCGAACACTCAACAACAAACCCAAAAACACCACCAACTACAACAAAACTCAACACATTACCCACATTCGCATCACCAACACCAACACCAGCATCAACGCCAGGAATCAACTTTAGAAACTTTAACATCCCCACTGTCATCCAGTGAACACAACACGCCCACACACCATCTCTATACCACCACCACCACCAACACTAATAAAAAGAATTATGATTCCGTTTACCAATAAATTGAAAAGACAACAACACCAACAACATCGATAAACTGTAAATTGAACAACAACAAAAACAACACCAGCTGCAAAACAAAGTATGTATTACATGTTTTTTCCCTCAACAAAATTAAAAACAAACAAAAAATATATGTGTGCTTTAAGAATAAGCGTTTCAGCCTGGTCAAAGCTTTGAAAATATTTTCCAAAAACAAATTACACACCTCTGCGCTTATTGTTGTAAAAAAAAAACAAAGAACAAAACGGTCAATTGTGCTATGCTTATTAATAGAATCCCCCCAGCCAGTCCCCCCACGTCCCATACTTAAGGCAGGTCCAAAGATTGTTCCAAAAAGTTATTTATCTGTTGCATGAGGAACTTTAGATTATTATTTAACAACAAAAAAACATTTCACCAACACAATCATAAATTTTATTCGCTATTTAGAGGCTTTCTTTCTATTTTCCCAATACACATACAGCGAAGCAAGCTTTTATCTCTTAAATCTATTTTTGTATTCTGATGCTGGCGAAAAAGATCGAAAAATACACGCGCATCTTCATTTTGGGCCTTATATAAAGTAGAGTTAAAATTCTCTGTATGAGTATTTTTTGCCCATTTCGAAAAAGCCGACTATTTACGATCGCAAATAAACGATTTTAGTCAAAAAATAAAGTTCGAAAATTATGTCGCTTAAGCTTTTTTGACGGTGATGGCACGATATGTTTGAAAATTTTTAAATTTTAGGAAGTTTTATTTTTTGATTGAGTTATAAACTAGTCAAATAAATTTTTACTCGTAATTTAGTTTTTTTCGAATTTGATTCTTTTTAATCCTTAAAACAGTTCAGTGAACGCCCTTTTAGGCACAAAAGCTTCTAAACTAAATAAATTGGATAACTTCAGCCTCAGTGTTTACCCCTTTTAGTTATATTATTTTTTTATTATTTAAAACAATTCATTAAATAGCTTTATACTTCTAAACTATTAGAAAATAAAACACTATAAAACACTGCCAATAAATAATAAACTATAAAGAGTCATATCTCATAAATTCCGAGTCTCAAGTCTAAACTTCATGCCCCTTTTTCTTAAATTTCAAGCAAAGACTTTTCTTTAGTAGTAGTTAAAGTAAAACTAATTTTACACTTTGTTTATTTAATTGTGTTTTCTCTTCTTTCCAATCAAGAACACTACTAATATAATTTAAAAAAATACTAAAAACTAAATAAAACCCACCTAAAAAAAGAAATAAAAAAATACCACATACAAATTACACAGACTAGAAAAAGAACTATTAAGAAACGACGTTTGAATACTAGAACCCCATTCAAACATAAAGTAGCATCAAAATTAGGAAAACAAGAAACAGCTACACATAAAACAACACTTATTAATCCATAACATAACACACATTTATTCTAAATAAAATTTTTTATAAATACTACATAACATAAAAGAAAGCATCGTTATGAATTATAAATGTTTAGCTTATTTATAAAAAAAATACATAAAACAAAAATAATAATTACAACAACACCTTATCAAAATCATAAATTAAAATATAAATTATCCAAATTATTAATAAAAATTACAACAAATATAATAATAATAATAATATGTATTAGTACAATTATGCACCGCGCACCACTTAAAAAAAAGAACAACAACAACTACTTACTACACCAAAAAAAAAAAGCAATTTACAACAAAATATTTGCAACAATTACATTTGTTTTAATTTTCAATTAAAGAAAATATTTCACTTGGTAAACGAGTTATAAACAAAATTAAATTTCAACATAAAACGCTAAAAAAAACTACATTTTTAATCAGTAAAGGCTGGAAAAAAGCAAAAGAAAATTAAGAAAGAAAAAAAAAACAATACAAAAGTTTATTGAGAAAGAAAACTCTATATAATAAAACTACTAAAAAAAGCTTAAAAACAAAGGTTGATTGGCATTAAAGTTTTAAGCCGACAGGGCGCGATTTTTCCAAAAAAAAAAAAAGAAAAAACAGCAAAATAAAATCACTACAGCGCTACTACTTATTTAAAACAAAAGAAACCGCTAAACTATTGTATAATGGACTCTATCTCCTTCACTTACTTTCCCACTTACTCTCTCCAATAATGTATAATAGCAAAAAGAATTAATTTGTTTTGTAAAGGCTCAAGAAATTTTAACTTAACTTTAATTGTTATTAGTGATTTTTCTTTTACTTTAATTTATATTACAAACTAAGCAGTAAAAAGTTTAATAAAAATATGCATGTAAAATAGTTAAAAATAAAACAAATAAAACTCCTTTAGCTGCTTCTTTTTATCTTCTCCAATAAAAGATTTTTATCAAATTTAACTAAATTATGTAATTAGTTTAGTATAGCAAAGCAAAAAAAAAATAAAAAATGAAAAACAAAAACAAAAACCTGGTTGTAGTTAAACAATTCCGAAATAGATATTTAAAACAATACTAATATTATGTTCAACTATTGTATATTTTTGTTAAATGAGTTCATTTATGATTAAAAAAAAAAAGTATTTGACATTAATTCGGAGTTTGTTATTTTTCAGCTGGGCAAAATTAATGGAAGAAATAAGAAAATGTAAAAAGTATTAAAAAAAATCAATCAATCAAATCATTCTGCATACATACAAATTACTTACATATTTTAACATAAAAAAGAGAGCACACCAACAACAGGAAATTAAAATTACCCATTTTTTTATTGTATTCAACTGCCGAAAAATATGCTTTAAAATTTCAAAGAAAATAACCATGCTCATTTATGTAAACCTTTACAGCTGTATACTTAACATACATACATACATACATACATACATACATGTACATAAATATGTAGTCTATGCAAGATTTACAGTATAACGGTCTAATTCATAAAAAATATTTAAGGTTTATTGCTGGTTTATTTGACAAATTTCCCATAGAAATATGTCAAATAAGCGATTAATAAAGCTGAAATATTTTTTATGAATAAGGCAGTAATTCTACAGAATAGTAAATAGCAAACTTAGTAACGATAAAAACAAAATAAACGTTAATAATGTTAACAGTTTATGACAGGGCTGCCAGATAATTTTGATGAAAAATCTGCACTTCTGAAAATAAATCGGAATTTTAAGCAGATTAATTCTTAAAAATCTGCAAGCAAATCCGTTTATTCGTTTAAAATCCAGTACATCATTGCCAAATCATAAAAATATTGTTTAAAATCGGAAAATTGTCATTTTACCGAAAATAGCCTATACGGCATTTTTAATTTATTAATGGAGAAATCGGCACTTTTGGCAGTCTTGCTTTATGAAAACTTTGAGAGAGAACGAAAGCAACGATATTAAAAAATTTGTGTGCAAGTTGTGTTAAACAAAAGGGAAGCTTCAAAACTATTTGTAATTATCATATTACTAAGAATCTTTTAATATATGTATAATATTTTAATATATAATTGAATATTGGCATTCTGAACTTTAAAGGGCCTTATTTATAAAAAATATTTTTGTTGTATAAAACGAATTTATACGAAATTTTTTTGTAATATTAAATCTTTTATAAATCATAAATATTTATTATACCTAAGGCAGCAAAAAACTCTTTTAAATAAAAAATTTAATTAAAAAATCTTTTCATAATTTTGCCTAGCCACCTACTGTTGAGTTGTTATGAGTGTGATAGAAATCCAAAATTAAACTTGTTAACAAAATTATTAACAGCATACGAGTGTATACATGCCGGAATGTACAGACATGTGTTAAAAATCTTAATTTTATTTAAAAAAAAAACCCAAAAAAAAAACTTTGTCACTTTTATTAAATATTTAAATATCTAAAATATATGTACTCTTATAACAAAAATTAAAAACAATTGTTGAATAATATGTAAATTAATTATATTATAAATGTAAATGTATTATAATTAAATATAGCAGCTGGTACCTTTTCTTTTTTTAAGAATAAAATTTTAAAAATACACACTACATATGTTAAAAGAACTTTCAAAATTATATTAAAAAAAATAAAAAAAATCTAAAAAGTTTATGCAAGGGCCTCATTTTGTAAAACAAAAAACTTAATGTTGTTAAATTTTCTATGGAAAAATGTTAGTTACAAAAACAAAACCCTTAGCGTTGCGTTTTACAAAATAAAGCCCTCCTAAATCTAGCTAAATTAAGTATATATGTATTATTTAAAAAAAATTGGTTCAAACTTGTTGTGACTTTAAAATTTATATAAAGAACTATTTCAAAGGGTATATGTAGTTTACAAAACTAAAAAAAAAAAACATTTTAAATACGTATTTGAAAATCATAACAAAAAAGTAACAAAAGAAATTTAAATCGCTTTCAAAACAAGTTCATACTACCCCGCCGGTATGGAAATTTCCAAAATAAAATAATTGCAATGACTTTCTTTGTTATTTATCACTGTAAATAATAATAGCGCACATTCTTAGTCAAAACAAATTATACTTTAAGAGTTTAAAACCAGTATTGCCATATAAAATACTGGTTCTAAACTCTTAAAGTATACTTTGTTTCGACTATGAATATGCGCCAATATCTCTTGCAAGCGTTCGATTTTTCTTCTATACTGAGTATAATTTGATTTGAACTTGCTGCAATTTTTTCCATTAATTTTAACACTAAAAGACTATTTCAGCAATTGTATTTAAATATGAATTTACATATATTCAAATACAATTGATGAAATAGGCTCTAAAATTATAAAATCTATGTATACATACAGAATTTTGTTTTTATAATTTTACTGTATTTCCTATAAGGAAGAATTCAAATATTTTCTAATAGTCCCTTCATACTGGCGGAGGAAAAAAAATAAAAAAAATCACAAATCTTTTCTAAAACGCTTACATTTAGCCCTGAACAACTTTTAAAAAACTATTTAATAAAATTTGTAAAATATTTATAAAATAAACGCAATTAAAATAAAAGCAATTAAAGCAAAAAAAAACCAATTAGAAAACAAATTGTTAAATCGTTTTAAAATTTTAATAACATCAAACAAACAATCACTCACTGTATGTAAACAAACCAAAAAATCTAACTTTAATCTCATTAAACAATAACAATAAGTTACAATAAATTAAAAAGTAATAATAATAATAATAATAACAACAATAGCAAAGTGCTGTTGCTTAAAACTTAATTTTAAAACTAAAAAAAAACTATATAAAAACAAAACAAAAAATATATCGTATACATATAAAAAAAAAATTACAAGCATTTAAAAAATACAACTAACAAAGGCTTAATTAAATAAATAACCTACTTAGGCTTACAAAGTAATAACTAAATAGTTGCCATTAACAAATACATGCATACATATATATGTATAGACAAACAAATTTACTCTAATAAAACTTAGTTAACTTTAATTTTTTTATATATTTAAAAAAAAAAAACTGTTGTAGATAACTTGTAAATCTATAAATCTATCATTATTCAAAAAAGAAAAAGCTTGCAAATATTTGTTTCAAAATTTATACTCCACAATTGCTTTAAATTTTTTAGTCTCGCTTGTTAAGTTTTACTTTTGCTGGCTATTTGAAGCCTCTAGTTTTATTTGTTTAAAAATTTTTTAATTTTCTTAAAATATCCACAAACACACACACACAAGCACACTTACAAGAACGTCTAGTGTAAAAGGTTGTGAACTTATTAATTGACAATCGTTTGTGTTATTTCAAAAAATAAAAAAACAAAATACAAACAACTACAACAAACAGGTCTATTACTTACAAAAACAAATCAAGAGCTTGAAAACAAAATGTTTTGCAAAATAAAAACAAACAAAAAACATTTAAAAACATTTTAAACAACAAAGACTAATAAGACACAAGAATTTTTGTCTCATAAACAAATAAAACTAGAGCATATTTTCTTCTTATATAAATTCTTAAAAAAAAAAAATTATAAAATTATTCAAAACATTATAAAAATTGTTTCAAATTATTCGACATTTGTACGTACATAAATATTTGGGGTATTAAAGTCATAACGTCATAATGTTCTAAACTTTTAAACTAGTTTAAAATACGACTGCTGTGAGCAACCCCGCATATTTTAGAGTGTTAGTTGAAACATAAACAATCAGGGCAATTATGTAAAAAATTCCGTAGGGAATTTCTCCCTTTTCCAATTAAAATTTTTTGTTTTCCCTATCATTTGCTACTAGTTGGAATTGTTCCCTGGGAGAAATTCCCTGCGGAATTTTTTACATAATTGCCCTGAATATGATACAAAATAAATGAGAAAAAATATTACAAAAATTAAATAATCAGGGCTATCATGAATAAAATTCCGCGTGAAATTTCTCCCTTTTCCAATTAGAATATTTTGTTTTCCCTATTATTTGCTATTAGTTGGAATTGTTCCCCGTGAAAAATTTCACGCGGAATTTTATTCATGATATCACTGATTATTTGGTACGAATATGCAAAATTATGAAAATTATTTGCGAATTTTAGCAATATGTAAAACAAAATTTTTTCGAGCATTTGACCTTTTAAAATTTTAAGGCTTTGGAATTTATTAACAAATTTTCTTAAGTTTAGCGAATCAGGTAATTTTTGATAAAATTTATTGCTCTTGTGTGTAATTTTAACAAATTAGGATTGAATCAAGCCACATCATTGTCTGATTGAAGTATTTTTTTTATATTTTTTTTGTTGCAGTTTTTGCCTTTCTTACACATTTGGCGACTTTTATTTTATATCACACTTTGCTTTCATTTTGGTATTAGCAAGTTTTTGCAAATTTTCATTTTCGCGAGTTTTTCCGATTTTTTTGGAATTTATCGTTAGGTATTTATGTGTTATTTTAGTGCTTGCCTTTTTACCATTTTACCGATTTTTAATACTACATCTATCTGTTTGTGCGAATTTTCATAATTTTGTCAATTTTCTGCGATTTTTGGAATTTCTTAGATCTTTAGGTATTTGTAAGTAATTTTGGAGCTTGTTTGCAATTTGTTGCAAATTTTTGCAATAAAAGTGATTGTTCCTAATTCTTTGTTTTTTTTACAGTTTTAAACTTTTTTTTTAATAAATATCAGACTTTAATATATTTTTGATGTTACCAAGTTTTTGCGAATTTTCGTAATTGCGGATTTTTAAAAGTTTTTTGCATTCCTTACAATTTAAAAATTTTTTTAAATAAATTTTAGGTTTTTTTCAATTAAAAAATTATTCGCGAATTTTCGCAAATTTTTTGCACTTGAGATAATTTTTGATTCATAAAATCTACTGAGTTTCCTCGTTTACAGTTTTTAATGCTTTGGAAATTTATTGAAGATATTCGCATTTTTGCAAGTTTTCGCGATTTATATGCTGAAAGTCTATACTCGAGTTATTACTTTTTTTTGCGGTCTATATAATCAGCTTTGGGAGATTGTTTCCATTATTTTAATCCCTTGCGAATTTTTATATTTTTTGCAATATATAATGATTTGAGTAGAAATTTGCTAAAGAAAAATGCCACGTATTTAAACGTAAATGGACATTTTGTCGAAAAAGAAAAGTAAAAAGCAAAATAATTAGTTATGACAGTAACAATTACATAGAGTGAAGAATTTTATTAATATAGTACTCCTTTTATATGAAAGAAAATAAAAATAATGTTAAAGTGGTTTAAAATGTTAGGACTTTATGACACTTAGGACAACCTTGTGAATACCCCAATTATTTAAGTTAAACTAAGCTTTTTAAAAGTGTTTTAAATAAGCATTTATCGGACATGTTCTGGAGTTTACTCCGCAATTCGAAACGAAAGAAAATGCTTTCGAACTTGTATGTTGCTAGTAACTACATGCAAATTCGAAAGCATTTTCTTTCGTTTCGAGTTACAGAGTAGACCACCTGTATTCCTCGTGAAATTAATGGGCCTAATTTTATAAAACGCAACGTCAAACGTTGAAAAATTTTGTATGGAAAAAATATAAATTAGAAAAGCAAAACTCTTATAAAATTTGTCAACGCTAGGCGTTGCGTTTTACTAATTAGGCCCTTAATTTTTGTGTGATTTTTGTTATTATTTTATTTTCTTTTATTGCAACAGATATTTTATTGCTGCTCTTTTCAAATAAAAATTTTGGCATTAAATTTTACTTAAGATTGAGCTAATTACCAATAACATCCAGTTTTTATATATAAAAGAAATTTAACATTTAACCAAATTTACGTGCCACATTAAGAACCTAGAGCAAATAAACCAAATGACTTGAAATATTTTTAAGAACAAATAATTTAGTAAATTCATATACATTTTTCTTAAAATCTGTTAAAGAAATGAAAATATGATGATTTATTAAAATATATTTATTTGGTTTGTAATTTAAAACCACAAACTATTATATTCAGAAAAAAAATTATTTCGGTCTACAAAAGGTCTACAAAACAAATAAAATTTATTTATAATAGATTTCTTGAATGTTTACAAAATAAATTTTGTATGGAAGTTTGTTTGTTGAAACGTTTTGTAAATCAAAATTATTTTTTTTTTCTGAATAAGACCTAAAGAGTAGAATTTATCAACAAAAAAAAAAAAAAAAAAAAAAAAAAAAAAAAAAAAAAAAAAAAAAAAAAACACTACAGTAGTTCCTAAGGCTAAAAATAGGAACAAAAAAAATTTATATTTTCTTAAACTAGTCATCCGCTTGCAAAACTCATTAATTATCAATAATTTTTAGCGCAATATATTTTGTCCTCAAATAAATTTTAGATTTTTCTTTGATTTAAAAAAAAAACTTGAAAAGCCACACTTTATTTCTGTGCAAAATACGTTTTTTTTAATAAACTGCAAAACCTTGATATCAAAAATATTTTCATTTCCGTTACAAATTTTTTAATTTTCTAGCTTCTTGGATATTGAAAATTATTAAGGGTTTTCATGAGAATGTTCAAAAGTCTCGCAAACTGTGCAATTGTGCAGTTTTACACTCTCGTAAATAAAATGTCAAAAATTTTATGGAAATTTATTTACACAAACCTGTTAACTTTGCCCAACAATTTTCACTCGTAAACTTAAGCTGTGCAATTGTGCATTTATTAAACAACAATTTTTTGGTTTTTTTTGCTTTCTTGGGGCATTTTTAAATACAGACACACACAATTTATTTTTAGAGAAATATATAAATACGTATTTAATTCAAAAACTGCTTGAAATTTTATTTTTTTTTTATTTTTATTATATTATTTTTTTGACATTTCATTAAAATTTACTTAACTGTTTGCGCAAAAGTTGAAAAGGGGCTTCATGAAACAAGCCTCGCATATTTGCCCAATTGCACAAATGGGAATTTTAAGAGTTCTCATGAAAACCCTTATTATTTTTAAATCTTTTACTCAACTCTAAAGAAATATGTATATTGGCAAAAAAAAAACCAATTAAATCAAAGAAAAAATTATTTCTAAGCAAACATTTTTTAACTTCATGTATGTTGTTCAAAAAAAAAAAAAAAAATGAAAGATATTTAAATTCTTTAGACATTTGTAAGAGCTACAATCTTGAAAATGTTTTTTTTAACTTGTATTGTCACAGGCATTCAAAAAATTTTAGGTCCTCTAACTTTTTAGCAGACATCATTTTGCAAATGGATCAGTTGTTCAGAACATACAGATGTGTTACGACTTTTTATTTTATTTTTTATTTTTTGCTTTAGGAACCACTGTGATGCGTTAAGTAAATTGCAATGAATTTAAAAAGAAAAAAGAAAATAATTGCAACCCTTCGAAAAACAAAATTTCAAATGCAAAAAAAAATTGTGAAATTACAAAATTTAGGAATAAAACCGCCATTTCCACCATCACATTTTACAAATTAATTAAATCATTAGAAAAAAAAGATAATCTCCCTTATCGTGGGTAAAAGCCTAACAATTTTTTTTGGGTAAAAGTTGGCTCCTTTTACATACGAAGAAGCACAATTGTGCTTGAAAAATCTAATAGCCTTTAATACGCAATAGTTAACTTTAAATTATTTAAAAAAAGCGAGACTTTTTTTATCTTAAACTAGAATAATTTTTTAGCAAGCAAGCTTTTTTAGATTATAAAAAAAATTAATGAACATTAAAATAAAACACCATTGGATTTTAGAATTTATTCATTTAAGTGAAAAAAGATTTAAATTTAAAATAAAAAAATCAGCGAGCTATAGATTTATTATAAAAAAAACAAATTTTTTTAAAGAAAAAAATATATACATACATACATATATACTAATAATCTAAACAGCTGTGTAAATTAACTTTAAATATATTTAAAATTAAAAAAAGTTAAACATTTAAAAAGCAAAGGATATATTTAAAATTTATATAAACAAACAAATATTATTCAAGTAAATTAAAAAATAATAATTTCATAAATTAAAAAACCCATAATGCATTAGCATAGCAAATATATATAAAAATATAATTATATAATGAAAAGAAAAAAAATGCTGATTTATTATTAAAAAATATATACATTACTAATAATTATTTGAATTATTTAATTTCCAAAAAAAAAAAATGTTTAATTAACGGCTAAAATAATATTGTCCTTAAAATTTACATATACATACATTAATACAAAAACAAAAGGATATTATATTAATAAAAAAAAGAATGATATTATATAAAAAAAAGACAACAACAAAACCAGAAAAGAACAGAGCATTAATAAATTGTTTTTAAAAAAAATAAAATATCAAAAGTTAGTTTTAACTAGTATAGTGTCTTGAAAAAAATCGGCTGAGTTGTTCCAAAGTTATCAGAGTTTAAGTGATTTAAAATAAAAAAAAACACCCGCCGGAGTTGCTGGTCTTCTAACGGGCGCGTCCCCAGGTGGCGGATAGGGGGAGATAGGCACACTTGCCTTCTTCTGGGACTTAAGACCTAGGGGAAGAAGAAGGTGTCTTTGTCTCAGGGGGTAAATACTCCCTAAGTAGGGGGTATTTTACTCCCCGCGGACCAAAACCAGATCGGGGGTAGTTCCCTTAAAAAATTAAACCAAACGGTACCGACGACAACTTTTTTTTTTTTTTTTTTTTTTTTTTTTTTTTTGAGCGACCAACTTTATTAATGTGTTTGTGTCTCGGTTCTAAATGCTAAATGCATTGCATGACAACTAAAGCGATGATTTTAATTTTTTGGTTGTTTCAAAAACATGAACACAGTGAAGGTATTCACATCAGTTTTTTTCTTGTTGGAAAAATGTAAATTTTTTACAACAAACACAGGAAAAAAAGTTCCACCTAAAGTTGAGTTTTTAAATTCAACTTTTGGTGAATTTTTTCCCTGTGTTTGTTGTAAAAAATTAAATTTTTCCATTTTTCCAACAAGAAAAAACCTGGTGTGAATACCTTTAATATCACTTCAAATTTATAGAAAATCGGCGAATGAGATAATTTTGTTTTAAATATTTTATAAATCACAGCCCATTAAATTAATTTATACTACAGAGCATAGAGCCGAAAAAATTCAAATTTTAGGTTGTAGGCCATTTTACATTATTTTTTTTAATTCATTGAATGTTTTTTAAATTTATCAAGATTCGACTGTACTGCCTTTTAAATAAAAAAAAATCGCATATTGTGGACATATTTAAATCTCACATATTTGCCTCAAATACATTTTAATTTTATTCAGTTAAATAAATATACCAGTTTTTCATGTTAATTTGCATCTCTCTGATTAAAATAAACAACATCCATCTATCTAGTCTTAGTTTCTGTAAATTCCATACGTCACAACGTGTCAGTATGTTCTCAGCACTCTTAGCGGACACAATAAAAATCAATAATAAAAAAATTAACAGAAATAAATAAACAAAAGGCTAGAAATAGAAAAAAAGTTAAAGCTCTTCTGATACATATAAAAATGCCTTTAACTAAATCTTGCTTAAGTGCGCATGATCAACAGGTGTTGGAATCGATTTTTAATCCATTGGAATTAACCTCTAGCTTAGAGGCCCAGCATATTAACCCTGAAGCCACCACGCCCCTGATTGATAATGATGAGACAACTGATTATGATGCTGAGATATTGCGACAGTCTAAACAGCTGGAAATAGATGCTGTCACATTGGCCGAAGAACAAAAACTAGAGGAAGCTTTACATAAATTTTCGGAGGCATTGCAATTAACACCCAAGAGATCGTCAATTTATAACAATCGTGCCCAAGCGTTGAGATTAGCTGGAAAAGATGAGGGTAAGTGAATATTTTATTTATAAAAATCCTACAAAGCAATGTAAAATGGTGTAGCAGGGACTTTATGGCATAAATTTCCCCAGGTTTGTGTCAACAGTATATGCAATAATTTCTGGCTATTGCTTTTAGCCATGGCACAATCCTTATATTAAATACATGCCACAATGTAAAATAAAGCTGGCAGCACTTTAGCAAACAGCCCACAATAACAGCGTCTACAATTTCCTACATAATGCTTTAATTAGAAAAAAAAAATCGCTTAATGGAACATGCTTGGAATTAGGAATACATTCCAGTTTTATGTTAATTATTAGACAATTGCTTACGATAAAATTACGATACAGTTTGTATTTTAAAAGTTACCAACAATTTTGGCATTTTGATAATTTTGAACTATAATTAGACTTATAAAATTCTAATTTCAGTAAAAAATTTTATTTTTTTACTACATATCGCTCACAATTAAATCGAAATATAAGTAATCGATATGTAAGTAATAGATCAAACTTTTTCTGTCGACATCTTTGGACAGACCGTAATTTTTCTTAAACAATTTTTATACAATTAATGACGTATTTCGCAGCATATTTTTAATTTAAAATTAAATATTAAGGCTTCTTAAAAATATTTTAGAAAAAACAATTAAAAAAATAAAATTTCATAGCCTGTATCTTAAAAGTTATCAACAATTTTGGCATTTTGATAATTCTAAACTATGGGTAGGCCCATAAAATTTTAATTGCAATAAAAAAGTATATTTTCGATAACATATCGCTTACGATAAAATCGAAAATAAGGCTCGATATCACACATTTCTTTAAAAAATTTTATGTTATTAATTAAAATTTTGAAATTTTCTGTAAAAGCTATCGATAACAAGTAGAATTTTTATAGAGTGATATAAAAGTTATACATACTCGTGTCCTGCACAAGAGTATTTATAAGACTTTTCAAGACATGAGAGATTTTTTCCAATGCTTTAATACAGCGAAATATTCTAAAAGAATCGCTAAACAACACTGTTGGCAAGACAAACCACTGAAAAAAATTACTTGCCAACAGTGTTGCTTAACAGCGCATCATCTACCAATCGTCAAAATCGTTTTTCATTATTGCAAGACACCGACGACAAGCCCTCTACATCATCGCAAAAGTCTTTTAAGCCACCACCTATTTATCTGAGAGAAAAAAATTCTAACGCGCTTATAAAAAAACTACTGTCGACCATTGGTGAAAATACTTTTCACATCATTCCAATTAAACGAGGTAATATTGATGAAACTAAAATCCAAATATATAATGAAAAAGATTTCCGAAAAATTGTTAGTGAATTCGAAAAAAATAAAACAAATTTTTACACATACCAACTTAAGAGTGCTAAAGGCCTACAGATAGTATTAAAGGGCATAGATTCATATGTTGAACCCGAAGAAGTAAAATGTGCACTTGTCGACCAAGGATTCAAGGTAAAAAATGTTACCAACATATTTAATAGAGAAAAGGACCCCCAACCCCTATTTCGGGTTGAACTGGAGCCGAATGACATACAATTAAAAAAAAATGAAGCCCATCCAGTTTATAACGTAAAGTATCTCTTACATCGAAAAATCACAGTTGAAGAGCCACGTAAGCGTTCAGGTCCCGTACAGTGCCATAATTGCCAAGAATATGGCCATACGAAAACTTACTGCAAATTACCTACAGTGTGTGCTATCTGCGGTGAATTGCATGGTACTGCTAGCTGCACTAAGCCAAAAGATCAAGCAGAAAAAAAATGTAGTAATTGTGGAGGTAATCACACAGCTAACTATAGAGGGTGCCCTGTATTTTCTTTCGTTAAACAGGCTATGGGTCAAAAACCCAAGCTAACTCCAGCTCTACAAGTAAACGCGAACTCCGACACTTTTGCTCAAATCAGCCAACCAGTTACTTCACGTGTATCGTATGCTGATGCTGCTAAGACTAGTTCAATTCCCACGCAAAATGTTCCACCGCCAAATAATTCAACGAATTCAAACTCAAGCTTTAACTTTAGTCGCCTTGAAGCTACTATTGAGAATCTGGTGCTAACTATAAACAACTTTACTACAAATATGACAAGTATGATGCAAGAAATGCTGCGAATGCAGAATACACTGCTTCAAGCATTAGTTAATAAACCATGAACACGTTAAAAATATGTTTCTGGAACGCAAACGGCATTCGCCAACATAAAAATGAACTTGAGCACTTCCTCATGGAAAAAAATATTGATATAATGTTGGTTTCTGAGACTCATTTGACCTCAAGAAGCTTATTTAAAATAAATGGTTACACTTTATATGATACAAAAGACCCGAGAAGGAGAGCATGTGGTGGATCAGCAATTCTGATTAAGTCAAGACTCAAGCACTATGTCCTTGACAACGTTAGTGAAGAATATTTGCAAGCAACGAATATTTTCGTAGAAAATTTTTGTGCGAACTTCGTGATATCATCAATTTACTCACCTCCCAGATTTTCAGTTAGCGAAGATCAGTATGAGAAGTTCTACAAATCGCTTGGATCTTGTTTCGTGGCAGCTGGTGACTACAATGCAAAACATACGTACTGGGGATCGCGTCTTGTTACACCTAGAGGTCGAGCCTTGTTCAATACAATTTCAAAAATGGGCTTAGATGTCATTTCGAGTGGGGAGCCTACTTACTGGCCTACTGACGTAAGAAAAATTCCAGATGTTATAGATTTTGCCGTCACGAAAAATATTCATAGGGACTTAATTCATGTAGAGGCCTCTCTAGATCTGTCCTCCGATCACTCTCCAACAATAGTTACAATTTTCAACCCACTAAGGAGTGATTTAACTAACTCATATGTGAAAATGATTAATGGAATCAACTGGCTGGTATTCAAAAAATATCTTAGTAGTCACTGCGTAGAAAACATTCAGCTTAGATCATGCGATGATATTGAATTTAACATTGCCAATCTTAACGAAAATATTAAACAGGCTGCTGAACACGCCACTACCTCCTATCCGCAGACCGGCTTTAACAGAATTTATTCTACGGAAATTGAACGTCTTGTATGTGAAAAAAGGAGAGCTAGAAGAGAATGGCAACAACACAGATCACCCCTAAATAAAATCAGACTTAAAGAATGTACTAAACGACTCAAAGAGCTGCTATCGTCGGAAAAAACTGCACTACTGGAAAAGTATTTAGAAGGTCTTGATGTAACGTCCGCATCTAATTACTCTTTATGGCGCGCTACTAGAAATCTTAAACGACCCGTTGATCTTAAATCACCATTGCGTACTGCGACCGGAGGCTGGGCAAGAAGTGATAGTGAGAAAGGTAACTTATTTTCTGAGCATTTAAAATCTGTATTCACTCCCAATTCATGTACGGGTGCTGCTGATTTACCGAGTGTAGTTTCTCTACCCCCTCGTCCCTTAAGGTTTAAGATGCGTGAAGTACAAAAAGTAATTGCTGAACTCAACCCGAAGAAAGCTCCAGGTATTGATGGCATTAGTAACAAAATGCTCATGAACTTGCCTCATATTGCAATAAGAATCCTGCTATTTACTTTTAATGCTATTTTAAGAATGCAGTATTTTCCACATAACTGGAAACTGGCCAAGATCAAAATGATTCCAAAGGCGGGCAAAGATCTTACCAAGACTGAGTCATATAGGCCTATAAGCTTACTATCTACAATCTCAAAGCTTTTCGAAAAGCTGCTCATGACTAAATTGTCCAAAATTTTAACTGATAATGGGTGCATCCCGGACCATCAATTTGGCTTTAGAAGTCAGCACAGCACGATTGAACAAACGCATAGACTGGTCCAAGTTGTAAGAAGAACATTTGAAGAAAAGAAGTATTGTTCTGCTCTCTTTATTGATGTTTCTCAGGCATTTGATAAAGTATGGCACGAAGGCCTAGTTTTAAAATTGAAGACATATCTGCCAATAAACATTCAAAAGCTTTTGGAAAGTTATATTATTGATAGGAAATTCACTGTTGTGGAAGGAGAGTTCACGAGTGTGCCCGAAACTATATCTTCTGGTGTGCCCCAGGGTAGTATTCTGGGTCCTGTCTTGTATTTAATATATACTTGTGATATGCCTGTGAGCAATAATATCCATATTTCTACTTTTGCCGATGATACAGCCTGTATGAGTGTGCACGAAAACCCTTATGAGGCATCCCGCAATCTCCAGGAACATATCACTCAGTTGGAAATATGGTTGAACTTATGGAGAATTAAAGTCAATGAACAAAAGTGTGTCCATATAACGTTCACCCTAAGAAGAGATACTTGCTCCCCCATTCGAATCAACAATCAAAATATTCCTCAACATTCCCAAGTGAAATACCTTGGTATACACCTTGATCGAAGACTTACATGGAAACATCATATTGACTCTAAATTAACTCAGATGAAACTTAAGTTAACTCAAATATATTGGTTGATTGGCAGAAACTCAACACTCAGCCTAGACTGCAAACTTTTATTATACAAGTCGCTTTTGAAGCCAATATGGCGCTACGGAATTCAGTTATGGGGCACTGCTTCAGCTTCGAGAGAATCCAACGAAGGCAAAACAAAATTTTACGGTTAATAACATCGGCTCCATGGTACATCCAAAATTCTATTATACATCGTGATTTAAATATGCCACTAGTGACTGAAGAAATTGCAAAATACGCAGGCAAATATTTAACAAAACTCGAATCACATCCTAATCCGCTTGCTCGTAATATTTTGAACTTTACTGGACACATCCGCTTAAAAAAGAGGGACACACGGGCTCTTATACCTAACACTCCAGATGGGACTACTTGAAAATACTTTCCCCCCCCCCCCCTTTTTTTGATTATCACTACTAATGTATTATTTATAACTACCACTAAGTTTATGTCCGACACTGGTCGGGCCTAATAATTTTTTTTTTATAGATTTAAGATTTGAATACTTATTGTTAGTTCACATATGAAGATACAATAAATAAATACATGCATTAAAAAAAAAAAAAAAAAAAACAGTGTTGCTTAGCGATTCTTTTAGAATATTTCGCTGTAGTAAAGCATTTGAAAAAATCTCTCATATCTTGAAAGGTCTTATAAATAGTCTTGTACAGGACACTAATACATACATAAATAAAAATTTTCCATGAATACTCATCAATAAAATAACTAAAAAAGGGGTGTTATAAGTTTGTAGTGTGTGTCTGTGTATCTGTGTGTCTGTCCGTGTACACGTACAGGCCAAACGGCTGGACCGATTTTCATTTAGTTTTTTCTGTTTGAAATATGACTTGATCGAGAAGGTTCTTAGCTATGTTTGAAGAAAATCGGTCCAGCCGTTTAGAAGATATAACATCTTTTCTGAAAAAAGTCGGGGGTTTTTAAAATTTTTAATTTTTGTTATTATTTATTTTATTGAATAAGAAATAATTTCTTTCATAGAGAATGTAAAAACTGAACATTTTAGGCAGCCTAATTAATTAAGTTAAATTCTTTTTATTTCCAGCTGCCTTTGGAGACCTTAATCAGGCCCTTGAACTTGGAGGTGCAAAAGCAACCAAAACAAGATGTCATGCTTTATGCCAGCGAGGAGTTCTCTATAGAAAACAGGACAAACTAGATAATGCCAGAAGTGACTTTGAAGAAGCTGCTAAAATGGGCAGTAAATTTGCTATACAACAGCTGGTGGAAATAAATCCATTCGCAGCACTTTGCAATCAAATGCTGAAACAAGCCTTTGAACAATTGGAAAAATAAGACTAAAACTTGCTTGGATCACGGCACATTCATTTACAGGTAAAAATATATATGAACAGTAGTATATAAAACTATTATAAAAAGTTGAAAGTGAACATAGGGCATCGTTGATGTTTCTGTAATGGAGTTATATTAAAGATAGGTTACTGATTAGGTCACCGCATCCGTTTGTAGTGCTGGGGCTGCCAGCAACCCTCTAGGCTAGGGTTTTGAAGTGCTGCAGGTATTTTCTCCATGTAGCGCTTAGGATTATACCGCCCACGGTGAAAAAAATACAATGATAAAAAAAACAACATGAATTTTAGCAATGCACATTCACCAGCTAAAAGCGAAGACGCAGCTAAGCTTTTTTTCAAATTAAAGTTTTGTAATTTCTTTTTCGAAAACAAATTTTGAAGTTTCCGATGAACTTTAATTTGAAAAAAAAATAGTTCAACTGCGTCTTCGCTAATATCTGGTGAATGTACCTGAGCTTAGATTAAGTAAACTTTATTCTTGTTTTCTTTTAATTACAACATTGTGAAATTAAGTGATGAATACAAAAGAAAAATCCCCTTTAAAATTATTTTGGTGCCAGGAGTTAAAGGGGATGTAATAAGTTAGCTTTTACTTAAGTCGCGTCGTGTTCGTTTAATAATTCAAAATTTTTGCAAACACAAAAATAAACATAACGGAATTATTTCTTATATAAACAATATATCAAACGAATTAGTCTCGTGTTGAAATCGATCATCATTGATTTACAACTCGTTGCATGTATAAAAAATAAATTTCATTAAAAATTAACCTGTCGAATTTCTTGCAACCAAATTGAGAGGGAGCAACAAATGCAAGGTGCGTTTTCGGTGCTTTATGATGCAGTTCGTAGTCGTATTTAAAACAAAGAAATAAAGAAAAAACAAACGCGAAATAACAGTTGCAGTTGATGTGGCACGTGGTAAGGGCACGATTTTGTGCCAATTTTGCACAATGAAACTGCAACTGTTGATTTTATTTTTCAACTATTGCGCTGTTTTCATTTTATTGCCATTTCAATGACCTGACAGTCGTCCGTCATTCCTTTAGATCTTAACTGCAAAGCAAAAGGGTTAAATGCAAAAAGGACGCATTCGAAATAGACCCTTTTGTTTGTTTGTTAGTTTGATAAAAATGCAAGAAATAAAACAGACTTTCGCATTCAAAAATACATTTAATTTTGCAAATTTATTTTATTATTATTCATTTAAAACCCCAAACAACAAACGGTACTCTGGAAGTTCATTTTCATTAAAAAACAAAAAGGAATAAGCAAAAAAAATTAACAACAATATTAAGCCACAATAACAAATGTTCGAGCGAGATTCAAAATAAGTTTTATAACAAATGCAACAACACACCAAAACCAAATTAAAATTGAGCTTGGTACGAAAAAAAATGAAAGTGGTTTTATTATCCTTCCTCCTTTCTTTACAACACACTTAATGCGCGCTGTAATAAACCCTTTTTTTAGTTTTCTTCCAAATTAAAAAAAAAGCCAAATCGTCAGGCCAAAACACATGCAGCAACAGAATGCAGTTGTAATGAAATGACGAAGTGTGTGCTGTGGTTTATCCGGAGTATTTTTTAGTTTAATTTGGTTAACAAAAATTAAAATTGGCACGCTTTTGCATTGAAAATTGTTGTTCATGCAGGCCATCTTCACTGTGCACTGATACACAGAATATGATTTTCGTTTTGGTGTCTTGTTGGCTTCTGGAATGTGGTCAATACATTTTAATATCTGACCCAAACGATTTTGAATAATTTAACTTTGATTTCAAATGAGCTACACTACTACAGAAGTACATAAAGACGGTCAGTCTTGTCAGTGGAAATTTTTTTTAATCTCTGCATACGATTACTTAGAAAATCCTGTTATATTGTTTCATAAAGGGGAATTCATACCAGGTGGACTCGACAGCACAGCTGTAATTTGAATCTCTCTCAGATGTCACATATTTTATTAAAATTTTAAAAGACATACCAAAATTCCAAGATTACTATGAGAAATAAAGAAGAATTAAAAAATTGTGTAATTTTTAATGTATAAGGAAATTTTGCTTGTTTCTTTTTTTTAAGCAACGTCTACATGCATTTCGTTCCTGTTCCTGTCTTGGCTTAAAGACTACTGATGAATATAAACTTTGCTTAACAAAAAAAAAAAAAAAAAAAAAAAAGCAGTTTATAAAGAAGAATTTTGATCGATTTGCTGTGTCCCCCTCTAACAGGGTGTCCTTCTTTTTTTATTTCTTGTTCATATACATATGTACATAACTAAAAACTGAAAGAACAATTTCTAGATAAAATTTATTTAATTTGGAATAATTTTATTTCATTATTGTCTAATAAATTTTGTGACATACATACATACATATGTACATATAGTTACCTTAATATAGAAAGGCCTCAATTCATTATTTTTTTTTTTAATCTTATGTCTTGCTGATGCAGAGGCCTGAAAAGATTTTGGGCTAGTTCAATTAAATTACATGTGCGATTAAAAAATTATAATCATAGAAATTCAAACAAATAGCTTACATGCATACATACATGTGTATGTACATATGTACATAAATATTTAAATTCTTTAGTAATCGTAGAAATGATTGAGGGAATTGTAAATATGTAACAGGATTAAACACGATCTTTCTCTTACTCTCTCCCACTCACTGACTGAAAAAAATACTTATGTATGTATTTTTTACGTTTACTTTTTTCTTCTTCTGATTTTTGTAAACATCGTCACTTAAAATGCAAAAGATCTTAAGTGAGCAGAAAAATAATAATTGCGTTCGCGTACTCAAAAGTTTTTACAAATTTTTACTGAACTTTACTGCATTTTACTAAATTGCGTTCGTTTACCCAAAATACAGTAAATGAGAACACAAATTGAGAGAGTAAAGGTGACAGTTCTTGACTGAGTGTTTTGCAAATTTTTACTGCAGAAATTTGTCGTAGTAGAGTTTAGTAAGATAAAAACATATGATTCAAAATGTAAACAAATGGAAAGTAAGCAAATGAAAAGTGTAAAAATTTGAAAAAAGGTTAAATGGAAATCGTGAAAGTCATTAACAAGATAACTAATTTGTAAATGATAATAATAATAGCTGTTAATATACATACATATTTTGTAACATATTTTATTGAACCTTTTGTTTTGCAATTTATTTTAATTACTCAGAGTTGTAAAATTGTAAAGTATCTGGGTACTTAGTATCGCACTTGCTTTTAAAGTAATCAGTAACATTAACAAATAGTCATGTAATTTTTAGTAATTTAGCGAACAACAAAACAAGAAAATCAAAAAGAAATTAATTACAAATATTACATGAAATAAATTACAGAATTTATTCTGATATTGTCCGTGTTATAAAAATATTGTATCGAGTACCAATAATTAAAAGAGTTGCATAGTACAAAGATTATATATTTTTCAACACTATGTGGAGTTAGAGTCAGCTGTTTCTTTAATCTTACTAATTCTTACTATTTTTCGTTCACGTTAACTCTTAATCATACATTGTGAAAAGGGACGTTAATTATTTAAATTAAACCAAAACTCCATTTTTTTTAGTTATGACGTTGTTTGAATAACTGAACGATTGTCAGAGTGTATAAGAATTTAAAAAAATTTTTTTTTTGTTTTTAAGCACATGCAACACATGCTGGATATTATTTTTTATAGTTTTTTTTTTAAGGTTTCTTAGCCTAACGTGCCTTTGTAATTCTCAATCATTTATTAGGAGTTGGTCTATAAGTATTGGGGTTTCATAGTTTTTTTTTTTAGAATTGACGTTAAAGTCTTCGAAATGCATCGAGACAAACTTTTTTGTAATCTACTTTTCTGGTGATAATTGGTCAAACAAAAGTCATATACATATCGTTTCTTTATTGCAACACACAGGGGTGTTGTGTAAATCGCGCTTTTTTAAATCGTACGATTTCCAAGAACAGAAAACAGTGTTCTGCTGATTAGACAATTTAATGCATTCGAAGTTAAGTTCGTAATAAATATCTTAAACATCTAAAAAAATTAAAAACAATTAAAAAGTCAACTTTTTAATTGAGTTCTTTTTTTTTAAATTGGGCGATTTCAAAAGGCGCGATAGTCACACCACAAAAAGAAAATAAATTTGAAGATAATAAAGCAGAATACTTTGTCATATCATATTTTATCTTAAGCAAATGAAGTCGTACAAAGATCGAAACTTTTTTAAAATATCGAGTTGTATAAGTATATGTGCATTGTAAATTAAAAAAATTAAACAAAACCAGCATTTTTCAAATAATTCATTTGATATTTCTTATTTCAGCTCTTTTTATTCTAAGCCCAATGAGGACGCATAATTAATGCCAAATTTGCCATCGAAACAATAAAATATTGTTAATTAGATATAGACACGTACATAATACTTAAATTTTGAAAGTGCATAAAAAATACATCTTTCACCGCATAATACAATTGAAAATAAGCTGCACGAGGGACAAACTTCTTTGGTCGGAATTAAAACCATAATCATAAAATCGGTAAGTTTTGAAAGTAGAAAACTCTAAAAGCATTAAAGTAAAATCCTAGAGACCATTTATCTATATTTAACAACTTCACAGTTATTTCTTAAATTGTCAAAACATTTCGAGAAAGAACAGGCCTTTAAATTGAATTGCTAAATTATTGTTCCAATTAAAACATTTCGAGGACAGCTCGATATGTCGTGCCATAAGCGCCAAAAAAGCTTAAGCGACATAATTTTCAAACTTACTTTTTTTACCGAAAAACGTTTATTTGCGATTGTAAAGTAATCGATTTTCGTCCAAAAAACGAAGTTAAAAAATATATCACTTAAGCTTTTTTGCGGTTATGGATCGGTATACATACATACATACATATGTATGTATTGAGAAAATTTCTTGCAGTTTTAAGTTTGCTTCAAATAGAAAATATATCATAATATTTGTTTGATAAGAAAAATAACATTTTTTTATAAAGGGCTCATAAAACAAATTTTATAGGGAAAACGGGTTATCAGCCTGTGATAAATGAAAAAAACCTTATAAAGAAGTCCTTTATATTTTATTTTCTCAACACAATTTTATTTTATAAAAGGTTAATTTTGTTTTATAAAAGGTTTATAAAACAAATTTTTTTTTTATGAAAAACTATTTTATAAACCGCAAAATCGTTCGTCGTTGTCATTTTTGTAAAAAAAAATTTGGAAAAAACATCAGTTTTCTATCAGGCGCACTGAAACACTGAAAATAGCAGGCTGATTGTTTACAAAATATATTTTTATATTCTTTTAAAAAAAAAGTGCAAATAGCTTGTTTCATATCGCCACCTAAAACACAGAAGGTCGGTGAAACAGTTACATTTATAAGACATAAAAATTCGTAGAATAAAAAATTTATCAAAGTAAAAACTAACAGCCTTATTTATAAAACTTATTAAGGATTTATAAAGGCTTTTTAAGAAAAATTTTGTATGAAAATTTATCTTAAAAATCCTTTATAAAGCCTTAATAAGTTTTATAAATAAGGCTGTAAGTTTTTCGTTTTAGAATTTAAGAAAATTATTTTACTTTAATTCTTTGTGCATAGTTACTAAAAAATTTTCATTTCTATTCAAAATAAAGAATTTTCATCATTCGAATTGATTCATGCGATATTTTGTGTTTTAAGTGGCGATACTTACAAATAGTATAATCAAATTTAATTTAAATAAAATTTCAAATTAATATTTAATTTGCAGCATTGTTTGCATATTTTATTTGTACTGAAAAAGGCTCGAGGATTAATTAAAAAAAAAATGGAAATACATACATAAATAAATAATGCTTCAAATCTAATATTATTTAAAATTAATAATCCGTAATTGCTTTGAAAATCTTCGATATACCCTGGATTTTATTTAATATCTCGTGGCTTGAAAATACATTCCAAGTAATATAATTTTCTATATATTATCCTGAAACAAAACACGACATACTCGTACATACATACATACATATTAATGTCCAGCACAATACCATTTATAAGACCTTTCAAGACATGAGAGATTTTTCAAGTGCTTTACTACAGCGCAATATTCTGAAACAAACGCTAAACAATATTGTTGGTAAACCAAACAACTGAAATAAATGTCTTGCCCACAGTGTTGTTAAGCGTTTGTTTTAGAATATTTCGCTGTAGTAAAGCATTTGAAAAATCTCTCATGTCTTGAAAGGTCTTATAAATGGTATTGTGCAGGACACTAATACATATGTACATACGTAATGCAAAATAAACTAGAGCCGACCTTTTTTAAATAAGATTCAACTCACTAAAGGGATCCATACACATGCATGCATACTTATGTATGGACTGGGGGGCTGTGCGCGCACAAATCATACGTATATACTCGTACATATTTACTTATGTACATATGTATGTATGTGAATATCAAATTTATGCAAATATAAACTTTTTAATAAAAAAAATATTTTACTAAATTAGTAAAATAATGATTTGTCTAATAATCCCAACAAAAAATGTTGAACTTAAATTGTAACAACTGCAAAAATAAACTAATTAAACTTATTAACGTTTTTTGCATAAAATTGGCTTTATGCTTAATTAATTAAAATATACAACAAATATAATGAGGGCAATCATGAATGAAATATAAAAATATAGCAAATATTTTTTAATTAAAAAACAATCTTAAATTCACTAAACTGCGGGAAAAAGTGTGAAAAATTGCAGTTTATTAAATAAAAAATGCAAGCTTTCATAAGTCTTATAAGTCTGGAGACGGTACTTACATATTTGTTTGGGAAATAAATTAAAATTTTTAAAAACAATCGAGCAGCTATTTTCTGCTGATTCTTTTCGCCTGGTATAAATAAAGCTGGCATTTTAAACTGAAATTAGCCAAAATCAAGACACACATTTACAGTGGGTTAGTTAGTGAAAATTGTGTATAAAAGGATGTGTTCGTAAATGCATCACTGCGCTTCAAATGGAATTTTAAATGTCTTAAACTGCTTCACTGAAATAGATAACGCACAAATAAATGTCAAATATGGGCTTATAACATAGTTATACTAAAAAGGATTATCAGCAAAATTGTATTGAATTTTAAACTAAAGTTTGCTCGTATGATGCAGAGCAGTGATGCATTTAAGAACACAGCCAAAATTTTTACAGCATATATGTATGTATGTATGTATTTTAAAATAAAAGGAATAACAAAATTATGATATTCTATACTATATAATACGTAATGATAATAACAAATTGAAAATTGTACCAATTGGGTGATAGATTTTTGTTACTTAAATATTTTGACTTGTATTTTTTTTGGGTTTAATTTAAGATGCTTTTTAGGATTTTCTACTTCTACTACTTACCGAGATGCAAAAGTACTTTTATAAATAAAACAATAACAACAACAAGATTATTTATTCACATTCTTTCCAAAGATACATATATCTATTTTAATAATAAATTTTATGAAATAAAATTAATTCTTAAAAATATAAACACTTTTATTAAACAAACATCCTCTAAATGCAAGATCTTTTTACACTTTTTCAATTGTTAATAACCATTTTTAAATTATCTGTGTGGTGTTAAATTCTTTAAAAGATTTATTGTTAATAACAATTTTTAGTAGAAGTAGAAAATCCTAAACGCAAAAAAAAAAATTAGTTGGCTCTGAGACTGAAACTTTCAAAATGATCTTTTATTGAACGACAGTAGAATCCCTAATGTGCCTCAAAGTAATTTTGTAATAGCATAAGCTAATTCAGTCGCTTCCAGGGTATATATAGCCTTTTTCTGTATAATATGGGTCAAAAAGAGCATATTTCAGGTCCGGCTGAAGCGTATTTGGTTCCTACGACCTTATAGACTTTAGATTCGAGCCGTGCGGTGTCCTAAATTACAGTTTCGACGTTTATACGCCTCTTAGATTGCCTGTTATGTATAGAATGGCCCAAAAAGGACATATTTCTGGCCTGACTGAAGCGGATTTGGTTCGCGCGGCCTTGTGGGATATAAATTCGACCCGGGTGGCATCCTAGACTACAGTTTCGAGTTGTATGACTCCCTAGGTTACATATTCGGGTCGTACGGCCTTCCATTTTGTAAGATTAAAAAATGTACACGGCCGTGAAAAATACAGTGCACGTGAATGACGTCACAATTTTCGAAGCTGAAAATATTTCTTTAAATTAATTATATTTATCACTTTTCAAATCCAGGCTAGGGCAACGAACGCCGCTATTGAAACAGTCGGCACTAACCACATATATGTTTTATTAACAGCAGATTTCAGCTGACTGTTATAATCAACAATAACACCCACCACAAACCGCTGTTAAAAACAAGTAGTCAAAGCACACTGTCCAACAGCAACCCAATGCCAATCCCTGAAATTTATTACAGTGTCCCAATCAAAGTCAAAGCACTGTTCCAAAAATTCCGACTGACGTCTCCTTGCGGCTTCACCAGTCGGCGAGCAACTTTCTATCACGCGGAAAATTGCTAATGATTGTGTGCAAAACTGAATTACTTATGCAAATAATATTATTAACTAAATAGGACTTTTTACCTAGACAAAGATTTTGTAACAAATCGCTGATTTATTCAAAGAACGTTATAACTAAAAAAAATTAAATGATGCAGAATTATGAGGATTAATTCTTAATATTCGGCCATGGTCTGTAAACCGAATCCGAGTAAATTTCTCGTTTTCCAAAAATAAATAATGGCACCATTGATGTGTTTTAAATCATACATACTAAATTATTTTCAGATATGAATGTATATTTCAAGCTCTAAAAAATTAACTGCCAGTTCATAGAAGCCATGTGAAAATTCTCGTCTGCCTATTTATATTGAAAACAAAAACAAAGCACTCAAAATTTGTTTTTGCTTTCATTATAAATAGACAGCCGAGAATTTTTACATGGCTTCTATAAACTGGCAGTAAAAACTACAAAAAAAATCTGAAAAAAAATCTCTGTTAGTGGATTTAATTTTTCTAAATCGATTGGGTTTACAGAGTAGACCCCCAGGCAGGATTGTGTAAAAATTTCATACAAATATCCTGTTTACTCAAATCTTAAAAGCTATATAAAATTTTTTTCCGCTAAGTTTTGCGTGAATTGAAAACTTCAAATGGATTTTCTGGCAAACTTGTTTTTTTGAGTTATGACGTTGTTTGAGTAAATGAGCGAAATAAACAATGTAACAACTTAAACCAAACATCCCAGCAAACTTTTACACATACGGTTTAATAAGATGTTTAAGGAAGATAATAAATTGATGTATCTACATGAGTTTCAAAATAAAAATACAATAATTATATGTTTAAGGAAGTATAAATTAAAGTAATCGAAAGATAATCTAAGACACAGCTTATGTATTAAACTAATTATCTAAGTATAATTTACATATGTAGTTACATGTGTATTATACGAATATTATATCTTAATAATTTCTACGGAATTTATGTTTTATATTTAGGTTTTATTAATTTTAAATTCAAATAAAAAAAAGATTAAAATGTTGTGAAAACAAATCATCTTCAGGTTAAAAGATATAAAATAAAATAAAAATATTTACAGCGATAATAAGCAACGAAGAGGATAGTTGAGGAATTATGATTGATACACATATTATTGATTTCATGTTTGTTGGGTTATGTTTTGTAATGAACAAAATATGTACGAAATAAAATTTCAATTGAAAGAAGAAGAAAAAATAAATAAACTTATGTAGGTATAAATCGTCACCTAAAATCCAAAAGGCCGCAACAACCAAAAAAATTCAAAATAGACTTTTTGATTGATTAGGATGTGATTAACCAAAATACATCTTTCCTCAAAATTTTACTCACATACCTATCGGGCCTGTTCTGCAAATCACGACATGTCAAATCACGGTGATTTCAATAAATCAATTTACTAAGGGTCTTATGCAAAAAAACTTAATAAAGCTTTGCCAAGCATTGTTAAGTAAAGTTGTATTCTAAAAAAATTATTGTATAAAAATTCTAAAGTAGGCACCCACGTTTGTTAAGACTACTTTAAGTTGATATTTCCAAAATGTGTATTTTGTACCTCAAATATTTTTACTAATATAGCACATACTGATTCATGTTACATCTGAAAATGAAGCTAGAAGTGCCTGCTCTTATCTTAAATTTATTATTTCTGTCATGTAATGGGAAGCATCACCAAATTATCCAACTGCTTCAAAATACATAGCAAAATCCATAAAAAAAATATTAAAATAAATAAAATTATACAAGAATGTTTTAGTGATGTACATACAATCAAAACAAATCGAAAAAAGCTGGATATTCAAATACTCGTTTCATTCGAATAAAACAAATTGTGATAATTTTTCACATTTTTTTACTTTTACTTCATGGTTGTGTTTATTTGTTTTGCTATTAAGTCAGAAGCTCATATTTTTTAAATTAGGTTGCTTTACTTCAAGATAATAAAAATTTATTTAATAAAATAAAAAAATATTTGAATACCCGAATGAAATTGTATTAAATTTTGTACATCATAAGCTGTGAAGTGGTTGTTGAACACGGTGGTGTTACCAGTATTTATTATTAAATCACAAAATATTTAAAGTTGTCTTTTGCATATGATTTTTTAATAAAGCTATGTTAGCCTTAAAGTGCTTATCAACTACTATGAACTTTAAAGCTAAAGTAAAATATTTTTTTGCATTGCTTTTGTAAATTTGACAATTTATAGACATGGAAGTTGCATTAATATATTCTATTATACATGACAAAAACTTAAAATACAACAAAAACCCACTAACAAGTCAGTTATTAACCCCCTTATGCAAAAAAATATTTTACTTTAGCTTTAAAGTTCATAGTAAGCAATTTAAGGCTCACATAGCTTAATTAAAAAATCATATGCAAAAGACAACTTTAAATATTTTGTGATTTAATAATAAATACTGGTAAGTAACACCACCGTGTTCAACAACCACTTCACAGCTTATGATGTACAAAATTGAATACAATTTCATTCGGGTATTCAAATAATTTTTTATTTTATTAAATAAATTTTCATTATCTTGAAGTAAAGCAACCTAATTTAAAAAATATGAGCTTCTGACTTAATAGGAAAACAGATAAACACAACCATGAAGTAAAAGTAAAAAAATGTGAAAAATTATAACAATTTGTTTTATTCGAATGAAACGAGTATTTGAATATCCAGCTTTTTTCGATTTGTTTTGATTGTATGTACATCACTAAAACATTTTTGTATAATTGTATTTATTTTAATATTTTTTTTATGGATTTTGCTATGTATTTTGAAGCAGTTGGATAATTTGGTGATGCTTCCCATTACATGACAGAAATAATAAATTTAAGATAAGAGCAGGCACTTCTAGCTTCATTTTCAGATGTAACATGAATCAGTATGTGCTATATTAGTAAAAATATTTGAGGTACAAAATACACATTTTGGAAATATCAACTTAAAGTAGTCTTAACAAACGTGGGTGCCTACTTTAGAATTTTTATACAATAATTTTTTTAGAATACAACTTTACTTAACATTGCTTGGCAAAGCTTTATTAAGTTTTTTTGCATAAGATCCTAATAGTTTACTATGTTAAAAATACCGATTTTATTGGGACCCAACAAATAAATAGTATTAACTGCCAGTTTATATTTATCCATGAAAAAATTCTCGGCTGTCTATTTATATTGAAAACAAAAACAAATTTTGAGTGCTTTGTTTTTATTTTCAATATATGTAAATAGGCAGGCGAGAATTTTTACATGTCTTATATAAACTGGCAGTAAACTTATAAAGCGTTTTGCTTCTGCTGTAAAAAAAGTAAAAAGTGTACTACGGCCTTTTGGATTTTACGTGACGATTTGTACCTACATACATATGTACGTAAGTTTATTTCTTTATTTATATTTTCTTCCTCTTTTGTTTAATATCATTTTGTTTATAATAAACTCTCAGTTGAAAACGTCTGTATGTATATATGTATGTAAATGTAGTTGTAAACGAGGCTAAACAAGCGGTTTGTTGATCAAAAAGGCGTTAAAAACGCCAATTAAGAAATGCATGTGCAATATACTTACTACATATGCATAGAGTAAAGCGTTTTCAATTGAAAGTTTATTTATTTTTTTTATAAACAAAATGATATTAAACAAAAGATGAAGAAGAAATAAATATTAAAAAGAAATAAACTTAACTTAAAAATCTAAGCTTTCTTCTACAAGGATTATCTGCATGATAAGGCTTTGCAAGCTTCTAATTAAGCGAGAATAAAAACACTTGGGTCCTATTAGGTACGATTAAATGAATTTTCGAAGCAGGTTGGTCTACTCTGTATTTCGAAATGAAAGAAACTTCTTTCGAATTTTTATGTTATTAACATTATAATTAAAAAGCATTTCCTTTGGTTTCAAAGTACAGAGTTAAAGCATCGACGCAATTTATTTTTGAAATGTCAAAATAAAAAAGTCGTTGCTTGTCTGCACGACGGAACCAAAACTAACAACAACTTTTTAAAAATTTCAAACATTAAAAGTAATAAAATATACAATTCCGATGTAGAATTTGTTGTATGATGTTCCAAGTTGCAATTTTCCAATAAACATAAAAAGCAACCCTCAATAAAATTGTTTTAATAGTGTATTTCGTATTCCTAAATGTTGGGTTTGCATTAAAATCTGGCTCAAACACACCAAGTTTATTTGCTAAAGTTTGGATTTTGTTTAAGTATAAAATCAAAACTTGAGCAAGAAAACTTGTGTGTGAGAGATGCATTCTAATTTCTTAATATATGAAATTTTTACACAATATTAAATATAATCTAACGATTTTTTCGGAATTATTAACTCTAAAAACAAATTTTTTGAGATATAACTATGTTGCAGTAAAGTATTTGTCCTAATTACGAGTGTCTTATTTCGACATCGACAACGACTGCGACGATTTTGTACAAGATTAAAGAAAAACTGTTGCAATGTTATATAGTCTAGTCAAAATACGTACGACCCTCGTAATTAGGCCCATTGTAGTCAATACAGCAACATATTTTCGGTTCGATCCGCATTTGTTTTTTATTTTGTTCATATTTTATGTTCCGCTTGGAACCAAAAATGTTAAAGGCAAATAAGGAAGAGAAGCAAGGTATCCCAAGTGTAGAAGCTTCCTTCGGGAGCTACAAACGATAAGAGTTACCAAGATCCACTTCCATAGGCTTTTCTAGTATAAATCTTACTGAAAACGGTTGCCTTTGACAATAGAAAATACCGCAAATTAACTGTAAGCGATACAGTTACTATGCCACAAAATGTGTTCTTCAGCCCTGAGCTGCCTTACGACTGCGACACGCATTTATACGATCTGTTCTCTTTCACTTCTTTATTTTTTATGTTATGTCCTTAAAATCATCAAATCTAGCTAGAAAACCGCAAGTTGTCATCGTTGGTTGTAAGAGGTGTAGCCAGGGACCGCAAATAATGATTATTTTCTAAAATTTAACAAAAAATCAAACTAAAAGAGAATTACTACGCGCATAACGAACATACCAAGGATAATCCTTGTCACATGGACTACCTTTAGATGCAATAATTTTATTTGTTTAAGTTTTATTAAAAAACTCAACTTTTCCAATTACATATTTTTAGAGTTTTATTTATTCCTCAGAAAATTTATTTTATTTTTTTCCATGAAATAATAAAATATTTTTCAGTTTTATTTATTTCTCAGGAAATAAAAAATATTTTTAAGTTTTATTTATTCCTCAGGAAATAAAAAATATTTTTGGAGTTTTATTTTTTGATTAGGAAATACTTACTTTTTGAATTTAAGTTTTTTGCCTAAAAAAAGGTAATTTTAAAATTGAACAAAATATACAAAAAAAAATTATTTAATTTAATCAATAAGATATTTGCATGGACTCTAATGATAAATTCGATATTAAATCGCTTAATATTAATTTTAAAAAAATGTTATTTCTACAGATCAAAATTTAAGTTATTTCTCTGAATAATAGCAAAATAAAACTCAAAAAATATATTTTATTGTTTAATTAAAACAAGAAAAATCAAAAAAATTGTTTTTATATTCTAATGAATATATAAAACTCAAAATATAACTTTTATTATCTGAGCAAAAAATATAATTCAAAAAAAAAAAGTTTAATTTTATGGGGAATAAAAAAAAATCAAGAAATAACTTTTATTTTCTAAGCGGAAAATAAAACTCAAATAATGATTAACAAGAAATTTTTAAAATAAAACTTATGTATATGTAAGTGTTACGGTCCCTGGTTGAAACCAAAATCAACATGCAAAAAGTATAAAACAACACGTTGGCTTATTCGGTAAATGTGCTAAGTCCACTTTTTATGCAAAGTGAGTTTTTAAAGTAGAATGCTAGAGTAGCTCAAAACACATACATAATTTCCAAAAATTAAAATCTCGTTATGTTGTTTTTTCTTGCTGTTATGCAGTGGTAAGCAAATGTGCTAAATCCGAAAAAAAATAATAAAAAAAAACAACTTAAGTCCAGAGGAAAACAATCTGCATCTGGTGCACTTGCTTAACAAATAACTTTTTGCCTTAATTTAAAATAAGAAAATAAAGTTTCGTTGTCCTCATTCACATTTAGTTTCAATAAATTTAGACAGCTTTTTGTCCCTCCTGAAAAATTAAAAAAAGGACTTTTTTGACTAAACCAACGAACAGCTACGAGCATGTAAATATGTATATATGTACATACATATGTACATGTTTTGTTTATTGCAAAACGCATCCCAACAAACATGAAGTCAATGCGTTTGTTTGAATTAAGATAACGAGTAGTATATCATAATTCCTCAAATATTGTCTTCGTTGCTTATTTTCGCTGTAAATATTTTTATTTTATAAATTATAGTTGTAATGACTGAGGTAGTTTAGACGAGAACAATTTTTAAGCCGCACAATTTTTGTTCTTTTCCAAATTACACGAGACTAATTCATCTGGCACAAAATGTATTCGTATACACAGCTGTGTGTGTGTTAGTGTTTAAGTATTCATTTAACATTTGCTGTTTTTTAAGTTGTGTGTGTATTGGTTTTATGCTGCTAATGCGGGGTTGAAGCTGGTTGAAAAGTTATGCCAACCCCAAAACCAATCTCTTTGCCTCTCTCATCAACAAACTGGCATGTTATGCCAGCACAATTATGCCCGTGTAAATCAGCGCACTGAATTTATAACAATGGAGAAAACATTACAAAAAAAGTGAGTAATGAGCAAAAAAAACCAGTCTACCTGGGGGTCTACTCTGTAATTCGAAACGACAGAAAATGCTTTCGACTTTGAAAGACTGAGTTTTTTTTTTGCTCATTACTTACCTTTTTTTGTAATGTTGTTTACTCATTTGTTATAAATTCAGCCATTAAAATTATTATTTAAAAAATAAAAATATTTACAGCGAAAATAAGCAACGAAGACAATAGTTGAGGAATTATAATTGATACTCGTAATCTTAAATTCAAACAAACGTATTGACTTTCATGTTTGTTGGGTTGTGTTTTGTAATAAACAAAATATGCACGTATGTACATAAATATTTACATTCACGTACCTGTTGTTTTATACTCTTTGTATGTTTATTTTTCTTTCAACCAGGGACCGTAACACTTGTAAGTTTTATTTCAAAAAATTTCTGGGTAATCATCGCTTAGTTAATAAAAGTTATTTTCTGAATTTTATTTGTTCCGCGGAAAATAAAAGTTATTTGTTGATTTTTATTTATTCGTCAGAAAATAAGTAATTTTTTTATTTTTATTTTTTAATTAAACAATAGTTATTTTTTGAGTTTTATTTTGCTTAAAAAATAACAAAAAAATTAATTTTTAAACTATAGAAAGAGCATTTTCTACGTTGAAATTAATATTAATCGATTTAAGATCTAATTTATTACTAGAGGAAATGTCAAAATCTTATTAGTTAAATTAAATTAATTTTTATTTTATATATATTTTATTAAATTTTAAAATTACCTTTTTCTAAACAAAAAGAAGATCATCAAATGTAATTGTTATTTTTTATGCAAAAAATAAAAATCTTTAACAAACAAGAGTTTTTTTATGGACTATAAAAATAAATTAGATCTTAAATCGATTAATATTAATTTTAACATAGAAAATGCTCTTTCCATAATTTAAAAATTATTTCTTTTCTGAGCAAAAAAAAAAATAAATAAATTCAAAAAGTAATTGTTATCTTCTAAGCAAAATAAAACTCAAAAAATAACTTTTATATATAAATAAAACTCGAAATATAACTTTTATTTTCTGGAAAAAAAATAAATCAAAAAATAACTTTTGTTTTATTAGGAATAAATAAAAATCAAGAAATAACTTTTATTTTCCGAGGAACAAATACACTTCAAGAAATAATGATTAACAAGAAATTTTTTGAAATAAAACTTATAAGTGTTACGGTCCCTGGAAGAAAGAAAAATGAACATACAAAAAGTAATAACCAAAATCTACGTACATGTAAATAAATATGTACACATGTACATATTTTGTTTATTACAACACACAACCCAGCAAACATGAAGTCAATACGTTTCTTTGAATTAAGATAATGAGTATCAATCATAATTCCTGTAAATATTTTTATTTTATAAATTATAAATGTAATGGCTGAATTTAAAACAAAGGAAAAAAGTGGCTACATCTCTACTGCCGTATTCATAAAAAATATTTAAAATTTTTTAACATATTTTTATAGGAAATTTGTAAAATGAACCTGAAGATTATATGTTTTCAATACATTTTAATCTTTAATGTTCTCATTTGTATTTAAAGTTAATAAAACCTGACAAAAAAGGTAAAATATTAAACATACATTCCGTAAAAATTATTAAGATATAATGATACACATGTAACTATGTATAATTATAGTTAGATAATTAGTTTAATACATAAGCTTTGACTTATATTTTCTTTCAATTACTTTCATTTTTACTTCGTGTTAAACATATAATTATCGTATTTTTATTTTGAAATTCATGTAGAAACATAAATTTATTACCTTCCTTAAACATCGTATTAAATCGTATGTATAAAAGTTTGCTGGGATGTTCTGTGTAAATTGTTACATTTTGTTCATTTGTTACAAAATTTTTGTATACGTTGAAAGTCTCATTTAGTTAATAATATTATTTGCATAAGTAATTCAGTTTTGCACACAATCACTAGCAATTTTCCGCATGATGGAAAGTTGCTCCCCGATTGATGAAGTCGTAAGGAGACATCGTCGGGTGGATGTTTTGGTGCAGTGCTTTGACTTTGGTTGAAGCAATGTACTTAATAAGTAGACTCCGAATAGCAATGTTCGTAGAGTCGCCGACTGGTGTTTCCGCAAGGAGACGTCGGTGGGAAATTTTTGGAGACAGTGCTTTGGCTTTGGTTGGAGCACTGTTTATAAATTGCAGGAATGTGTATTGGGTTGCTATTAGAACAGTGTGGCTTTGGCTACTTGTTTTTAACAGCGGTTGGCGTGACTGGTATTAGTGGTGATAACAGTCAGTCAGTTGAAAAGCCGCTGTTAAAACTAACAAGTAGTTGGTAGTAGCCCACTGTTTTAACAGCAGCGTTGTTACCCTAATCCTGCATTTACCGAACGTGAAATAGAAAAATTAAAAAAAAACTAAAAATAATCCTGCATTTACCGAACGTGAAATAAAAAACTAAAAATATTTAACGGCTCTGAAAATTGTGACGTCACGTCATTCACGTGCACGATTTTTTCACGGGCGTGTGTGTAAATTTTTTGTTCGTCGCGTAATTGAGGGGCTACGCTAGCCCCCTGACCGAAATGGGAGGCCGTACGACCCGAATATGTCATCTAGGAGGCTATACAACCCGAAACTGTAGTCTAGGATGCCGCCCGGGTCGAATCTATAGCCTACAAGGCCGCACCAATCAAATCCGCTTCAGCCAGACCTGAAATATGTCCTTTTTGACCCATACTATACAGAAACAGGCTGTATATATACCCTGGAAGCGATTGAATTAGCATATATCATGACAAAATTACATTGAGGCATATTAGGGATCCTACTGGTGTTCAAAAAACAATGATTTTAAAAGCTTCAGTGTCAAAGCCAACTATTTTTTGCGTTTAGGATTTTCTACTTCTACTACTTACCGAGATGCAAGCGTACTTTGATAAATAAAACAATAACAACAAGATTATTTATTTACATTCATTCAACGATTTATTTTTCTTTAATAATAATTTTTATGAAATAAAATTAATTTTTAAAATATAATAAACATTTTTATTAAACAAACAAACATCTTCTAAATACAATCAGATTTTTTACATTCTTTCAAAGATTTTTAATACTCGTAACAATTTTTAAACTATCTAAAGATTTACTTGTCGTATTCATAAAAAATAATTTTGTTTTATAAAAGGTTTATGAGTAAAACTTTGTATGGAAGGAAATCAGTTTCATAAACCTTCAAATCAAATTTATTTTTTATGAATAAGGCTTTTATTGTTAATAACAAATTTTTATTAAACAAAATGAATTCTTCAAAATATATAAATTTTCAGAAAAAACAAATTATTTATTTTTTTAATTTCCATTTGTTTTTACAATTTTTAAGCCTAGATCACATTATCGACACAATGTACCGATTATCGTCGGCTCACTGCAATAAAGTCATAATTAATAAGCCAAAATGATGTTATAACTCAATTAATTCTGGAATAAGTCTATATATTACCAATGCAGTGTGGTGCACTTATATTTTTATATATTTCTATTAATTAAGAAATAAGGCAAATTTAGTTTATTACTTTATGACTTTACTTCAGTGAGCCGACGAAAATCGGTACAATGTGCCGACAGTGTGATTCAGGCTTTAGATTTCTACACAGATTTACATATCGTCACCTAAAATACAAAAGGCCGTAAGTACACTTTTTACTTTTTTTTTACGGGAGAAGCAAAAAACCTTATAAATTTAAGACTGCATATTTATTTGTTAGGTGCCAAATTGGATAATGAATAAAATCGGTGTTTTTGAATACATGTGAGTAAAATTTTATGGAAATCAGACTATTTTAAATTTTTTTTGTTGTTACGGCCATTTCGATTTTAGGTGACGATATATATTTTATACATATTATACAACCATTACATTAATACATTTGTTTATATAACTAAAGATCTTTTTAACCCCCGACCAAATAAAGGGGCGTTATAAGTTTGTAGTGCGTATTATCTGTGTATCCACGTACAGAGCAAACAGCTGAACCAATATTGATTTAGTTTTTGTTTGTTTGAAAGGTGAGAGTGTTCTTAGCTATGTTTGAAGAAAATCGGTCCAGCCGTTTAGAAGATATTACATAGACCGATTTTAATTTTTTTTTTTCATTTGAAAGGTGACTTGATCTAATATCTTTTCGCTTATACTTGATGAAAATCGGTCCAGACGTTTGGTCTGTGCGTCGGGGTTATTAAAATTGTGTATCTTTATTTAATTTTTATTTTTAATTAATTACATGTGTGACAAATTTTAATGAAATCGAAGTACCTGTGGCATGTTACTATTTTTCTGGTAGGTATATTGTCGAGCCTAACAACAATCAGTGATGCCAACTTTTTGGACTCTAAAAGCACATCAAAATTTAAAAAAAGCACTAAAAAGCGTAATTTTGAGATCTAAAAAACGTAAAAAGCACTTACTTGAAAAACGTGTGAAGATTCAAACGAGTGAAGTTTAATAATGATTAATATTTTCTGAGCTATTCTCTATTTCGGCAATAGTGTCATATCAGACGAAAAAAGTATGCTTTACACTGAAAAAATAAATACACCAAGTTTTTATTAAAGTAATTGTAAAAAATACACAAATTTCTTAAAAGCACTACTTAAGCTATGTACAGACGATTGTCAGATCTTACAATATTGTCAGATCTGGCAATGTGCTGACAATGTACTGGCAATCGAAAATTGCCAGCACAATATTGTCAGTTCACACGGTTGTCAGAAAATCTTACAATTTATTCCCAGATGGTTGTATGACAATAAATTCATCTGACAAAATCGTCAGTAGAAAAATTGTCAGTTCACACGGTTGTCATATGCACAAATTGATAGATCTGTTGTTATACGTTGCCAGACTTAAAGCATTTATTAGAAATTGTTAAATATTTATCGTTTGTGTTTGTATTAATTGTAAAAAGTGAAAGTATAAATTATTATGGACCATTAAGAAGCAATTTCAATTATTTTGTCTGCATATATTTTATTATAAATTTTTTCTTTTAAATCAAGCGTGTGCAGTGTTGCCCATAGAAAGAATTCTCTTACAATGACGCCATTGTCAGATGCATAAACTTTGCACATCTGACAATATTAAAATGTCTGACAAATATCTGGCAATAATTTTACAATGTGTTCACTCGATTGTAAGATGTCTGACAATTTGTTGTCAGCTGCTAGTCTTGCAATGGACTGACAATGCTTTTTCTGGCAACGACGTCTGACAAAAATTGTCAGTTCACACGGTTGTAAGAAATTTTGAGCACATTTTACTGGCAATATTTTAAGATCTGACAACCGTCTGTACATAGCTTTAGTGCTTTTTATTAGTTCAAAAAGCACTAAAAATAGTGTCAAAAGCACCTAGTTGGCATCGCTGACAACAATCTGTATTTGAAAGTTTTTCAAAAACCCCCAAAATTTTAGATTAGGGGTAAAAAACAACCGGGTTTTCGTATCCGTAGGCACTTATCAACCTCTAAGTTGAATATCAACCGATTTTATTTATGTTTTTCGTGTTCTATTTATGCGCTTTCTGTGTACTTAAGCTTCTAGGATGATGAAAGTACAATTTAATAGATGTATATCAACACAAAGTATAAAAAATTTTAGAACCGTGGTCGTCCAACTTTTTTCCTTGAGAGACGCATTTTTCGCAACCACCAGACTCTTCTTTCTAAATACATTTATAAACTTAAAATCGGTTGATATTCAACTCAGAGGTTGATAAGTGCATACGGGTACGAAAAACCGTTTTTTTTTAAACCAGGAACTCAAGATTTTCGGGGTGTTTGGATAATTTCAAGTACAGATTGTTGTTATACTCGACGATACCTACCAGAAAAATACTCGTAGTAACGCGTCAAAGGTGTTTTTTTTTTTTTTTTGTCACACAGTGTTATTTAGCTTAGTAACGATACATACTATAATATGAGTCTTACTTCTGTGGTTTTCATGAATAACAAATATTATATATTTTTCATTGCGAAATCAAATTATTTCTCAAATGCATTTTTAAACGAAAAATAACTTTTTTGGTTATACTGAAAAAAATCGATTTTTGGTGCATGGCTGTTATTCATAGAGGGCAATCATGAATAAAATTCCGCGAAACATTTTTCTTGGGGAACAATTTCAAACAATACACAGAAAAAATTATTCCCAAAAAATTTTCAAACAAACGTGTGTTTTGAAATATAATTTAGTTTCAGTAAGTATTTTTTACTGTTCCAGTAAATTATTTGTTCCAATTTTATTTTATGTAAAAAAACTGAATAGAGTGAAAATTATCTATATAAAGTAAAATTTGATAAAAAAAATTTTTAGATTTATTTTTTTTATTTAAATTTGTTATTTTCAGTTAAATTTATTTTTATATACTGTAAAAAAATTTGTCTGATTTTTTTTAATTTTTTCAGTTAAATTTATTTTTATATACTGTAGAAAATTTGTCTGATTTATTTAACATTTTATTTTTTTTTTTAAGATTTTTGTTTGCGGTTTTCAAACTTATTATGTTTGTATATTGTGATTCTCACTATAGTATTAAGAGTCTTACTATAAACATACGGAGTTTGTTAGCTAAATTCAAAAAATTTTTGGGTTGAAGTCTACTGACGAGTTCCAAAAGCGGGAACGAAATGCTTAACCATAAAAACAAGCAAATTTTTGAAAGTAAAAAAAAAATAGTTGAACCTTTCATTTGATTCAGTTATTTATTTCAGATAAAACTTTTACTAATTTAAAAAAAAATTTTTTAAGAATTGTTATTGATTCAGTTAATTTATTTTCTGATAATACGAAAAATTTTAGTGAATGTGTTTGTGTAAATTATAAAAAAAAATTTGCTGAATAATACAAAAAAAAAATCTGCAAAAATGTTTTTCTGTTCCTATTAATAAATTTGAATGAAAATATTCTGATTTTCAGTTAACTTTTTTCTCTAATGCCATAATAAGTTAACTAAAAATATTTTTTTTCAGTCAAATTTTTACAAAATTGTTATCAGAATCTACAAATTTCTTTGTAGGTCCGCATTCACACAAACAATTTACTGATTCAATGAATTTGGTTACTGAAAACGAAATTTAGTTTTTTCTGTGTAGCAAGTAATAGGGAGAACAACAAAATTATAATTGCAAAAGGGAGAAATTTCTCGCGGAATTTTATTCATGATTGCCCTGATAAAAACCACAGATTTTACATACGACTACGTACTGTTCGTTCATTTAGTTAAACGGAAAAGCAATGTTTGAGAGTTCGACTTGGGTCGTTTTTGACATAAACCTATGATAAAACCTATTTAAATTACAAGAGTTTCATCATACGTTTGTGTCAAAAACGAGACCGACCGACTGAATGAGTTCTACCCAAGTTGAACGCAATCATTTGCCCCTATCACGGTTTTCAACTTTCAAAATAGTTTGGTTGGGATTGATAAATTTGAATTGTTATATTCTCAACCAAATTAACAGTTGACTTTTCAGTTGTGTTTTGTTATTGTCATTTACAACTCCGCGTAAGTTTGGTTGAGAAAAACGTTGTGTACACACAAAAAAATATAAGAGGTAATATTAACTAAGCTTACATAGGTAACTTTTTTTATATGAAAGTAAAAAACTTGGGTTTTATTAACTATGCAGTTAAGTAATTTGTACATTACACATTACCTAAAATCCAAGTTATTATAAACTATTACAATAAAGTACATATATACATATATTTTTCGAAATTATTTTTATTGAAATGTTTTATATTATGTATTAAATTTTTAAAATATTTAAATTTATGTAAAATAATTCTTTTTAATTATTATAGATAAACTAGCTGAGCCCGGCAAACGTCCTCTCTCTTCCTTGATGTGCGTTTTTAATGGTATAGAAGCATATACGCAAATTGCCAGTGTATCCTGCATATATGTACATAGGTGTTTCCGTCGGAAGCTGCAGACGACCTATACCTTCGCACAGGAAGATCCCCATCCCAAGTTTTAATGGTCTCCACCAACTCAGAGCTGATTAACGATTGCTGGCAAACGTGGTCTTATGCCAGGAACACAACTGGGACGAACGACGAATTTCGTGGACGGTGACGAATTCGTCTATAATAATTCGCTGAGTAAATTCGTCGTGTGAAGCACAACAACGATGAATAAATAAGAGTTCTTATAACTGATAAAGTTGCTTATTGTTTGTGCAGAGAGAAAACTGTTTTTTCAACGGCTTAGAGAATAAAAATAAATATATCAGAGAGTTCGTCACGCACGACGAGTTTCGTTCTACGGCAGTGTTGTGTTAATTTGAATATGCATGAATGTGTCTTATTTTTTATGAAAAAATTCGTCGTTCGTCCCAGTTGTGTTCCTAGCATTACCTTTACATGTTTTATTTTCGTGGTGTTTTTTTTTCGATTTTATTTATACATATGTATGTAGATAAATAAATTATTAAATAAATAACAAATTTTTTTTAAAATTCAAAAATTCTTTAAATCCATGACAGTTGTCATGTATATATGTAAACAGTTAATAAACCTAAAATCCATGTTAATTTGCCGAATTATATATGTATAAATTTACTTTGCTTTTTTTAGATAGTTCACAGAAAACAAAAGTATGAATTTACCTAGTCGTTAAGGAGCTTCAACTAAAATTTTAGTTGATTTTTCGAACATAGAAATCAACTAAAATTTTTGTTAAATTACCTAAAAAAAACTTTGTAAATGCCATTCTACCCTTTCACTTAGTTAAAATTATACCATTATTTTAGGAAATATAACCTTTGATTTTTTTGTGTGTCTACACAACTCCTTTTTAGTAGTTGAATCTGTGGTTGGGTTTTTCTTGTAATATGTTGGTGTGATATGACAAACTTGATATTTTAAGTTGGCAATGCGATGATAATTTTAACTATTAAAACAGTTGTGGTTTATAATATTAAAACACAGTTTGGTCGTGTGTAAGTTAGACGACTAAACTGATACGGGCCATTGCTTTTTCGTTCAAGTAAATGAACGATATTTAGTAGTATGTAAAATCAGTGGTTTTTATGAATGACAAACAGCCTTGTACAAAAATCGAATTTTTTCAGCAGAGCCAAAAAACAAGTTATTTTGAATGATTTCGACTCAAATCTATTCTACTTAGTAGTTAATTAATTTAGTTTCAAGTTTCTTCTATATATATATATATTTATATATTCATTTATAAATAAATTATTAGTTATCGCACTGATTTTACTTTACTTACTGTCTTTGGCCACCCCGTAAAGATGAATCAAGCATGTGGTAGAATCCATGACTGTTACCCGCATTTCCAGTATGCGAGTATACAAAACAGCATATCGTAATAAATAGTAGCAAATAAATAATAGTAGTTCTCAAATGTTTTGTTTTTCTGTAGTTGCAGCTTGGGAAGTACGAGCAGCTCGCTGAAGAGTTTTAATAAACATTTTGCCTCTCCAGAATCGACTAGCAACTAACTTTTTAAATATTTAAAGTATTTCAGTTTTTTATGTTTTAATATGAAAGGAAGAAAGACCAGCCTTTCCTATTGTTGCAAAATTAACACGCCGAAGAGGTATAAATATGGTATAGCTGAAATGTATGAATAAGGTTTCTGCAGGCTGTGGCAATTAAAAAGTTGTAAGCATCTACATATATGTATGTGTACATATCTCGTCATCTATTGCTGCAGATACTCGTAGAAGCACATCACTGTGATGTGCCCGTTTTATTAAAGATAAATAAGCCTGCAAATAAAGAAATATTTTGTGTTTAATTAGATCATGGAATTTTAAATTTATAAATAAATAAATACTGGGTGACAGTGAAAAAAAAAGTAGTTTTAAACCTTCCCAATAAGCACTCAAAAAATTAAAATTCAAGTACTTGAAATTTAACTGGAAACAAAGTTGAATTCAAACATTTTTTCAAATAATATTCAAGTTTGAAAATATTTTGAAATAAAAAATCAAACAACATACAACATGTTCAAACCTTGTCAAATAAGTAATTTATTTTTAAATAAAATTCAAATTGTGATGAAAAATATCAAAGATAAATAAAAAAAGTGATTTTTTAAAACACAAAAGGTGATTAAAATCGTGAAAACAAAGTGAAGGTAGATATGCAGAAAATAATTATAAGAAAACTTGTCGATTGCATTTTCCTTTCTATTTTAAAATCATTGCATTTGAAGCTTGAAATATACTTGAATTCAATTGTAATACAAGGTTGAATTACAGTACAATTCAAGGCTTGAATTGAACTGTAATACAATTGAAATGTTCGAATTGAATTAAAGTTCCCATTTCACTGGAGAATGCTATTGAAATAAAGTGTAAATCAAGCATAATTCAACCCTTGACAATTGAATGTGTGACTTGAATAACAATTGTTTTACGCTTGATTTCAAGCAAAATTGTTTATTGGGTTAGGCAACAGAAAGAGATTATAAATAGCATGAAATTGCTCTCGAGAGCGAGTAACTATGTAAGTCAAAATTTTTTGGTATTGTATTGACGTGACGTCGATGTTGACAATTGGAATAAGGATAAATATAAAACAAATCTTCAAAATATAAAAAAAAACATAATTGTTAAAAATGACATTTGTAAGAGTAAAAAAGTGCTTTAAAATTTATTTATAATAAAGATGACTAGAAGAAATACTGAAGTACATAGTATATTTATTTGGCATAAAGTGGAAATTAATGGAAAATAAAAAAAATGCAAAATCGAATTAACACTGAAAGGAAAATCATTCATTCAGAGAATGAAACGGTTTCATTAAATGTTCTGCATTATATTAATGAAACTTTTCATTAATACAATGAACAATTTCATTGTATGCATGAAATCTTTCCATCTCTGCTCTTCATGTGTTCTTCATAGTTCATTGTATTAATGAAAATCGTTACATTGTTTAAACGAATTTTCTTTTTGGCGAATTTGGGGCAAATATAAATAAGTTCCAAGAATTTTGTCTTCTTACTGTATAGAGTTTGTCAAACATAAATAAATCAAAAGTTATTTAGTTAAAAAATAATATCTATTTCTTATTTTTCTAATCCCTTTTAATTTCAAAGCAGTATGGTCATCATAAATGCAATGAATTCATTTCATTTATACAATGTAATATTCTTCATTGTATAGCAGATATCTCTCTCTTTCTCTTTTTTTTTATCCATTCACGTCCTTCACCACTATACAAACGCAAGAAGGTTGTGCCAAACATCTTATAAAGATGCTTGTTTTGTTAAGATTTTTGTTTGATTCTCTTAAACTTATGTTTGTGTATTGTGATTCTCAATAACATATTAAGAGTTTTACTATAAACATGCAAGTTTTTCGACTTACTTAAACATTATTTGGGTTGAACTCTACTGATGAGTTCCTTAAATTTTAAATGTTTTACGTTAATAAATACATACATTTGCTTATATATTAAGCACATATGTATGTATTTCTATATATTAAATAAAATATAAAAAAATCTATATATCTTTTATTAAGTAGGTGGTTTGGAAGGGATATGATTTCATGTTTTTAATAGAAAATTTTCATTATTTACTGCTTATATTTCATTATATATATGAAATTTCCTTTATATTAATGAATAAACTTCATTTATAGTATGTAAGAACTTCATTAAATCAATGAAACAACTAAATTATATTCATGCAAAAGTTTCATTGAACAAATGAAATAGTTTCATTCTATTTATGACATAGCCGCCAAAATTAGCTTCATAAATACAATGAATCATTCTTCATTGATCCAATGAAGGGCTTCATTAGCTGACTTTTAATGAAACATTTCATTAATACAATGGAGAATTTCATTGTGTGAATGAAGGTTTTCCTTTCAGTGAAGATACTTGTTTTCTAAATATTTTTGTTTGAAGCTTTTAAACTTATTATACTTGTATGCGGTGATCCTCAATAACGTAATAAAAGTATTACTACACAGAAAAAAATATTCCTGCAATAAACAATTTTAATTGAAATTAAAACCAAAAATCAATTAAAAATGTATTTAAGTCAATTAAACTTTTGCTTTAAAATTAATTATTTTTGCAATAAACAACTGTAATTGAAAATAAAACTAAAAATCAATAAAAAATGTATTTGAGTCAATTAAACTTTGTAATTAATAAAATTTTTAAATAAATGTTTAATTGACTTAATAAATACATTTTTTTAAATTAATTTTTTGTTTTATTTTCAACTACAGTTGTTGATGGCAAAAATAATTAATTTTTTAAGCAAAAGTTTAATTGACTTAAATACGTTTTTAATTTCAATTAAAATTGTTTATTGCAGGAATATTTTTTTCTGTGTATAAACATGCGAAGTTTTTTTTTCAAAATATTAAATGTTCGCTGTACTGTAATAAACCCTTCTGTTAGTTTTCTTCCAAATTAAAAAAAGAAAACATAAGCACGCATTCTGGCCAAATCGTCAGGTCAAGACACATGCAGCAACAGAATGCAGTTGTAATGAAATGACGAAGTGTGTGCTGTGGTTTATCCGGAGTATTTTTTAGTTTGATTTGGTTAACAAAAATTGAAATTGGCACGCTTTTGCATTAAAAATTGTTATTCATGCAGGCCATCTTTACCGTGCACTGATACACAGAAGATGATTTTCGTTTTGGTGTCTTGTTGGCTTCTGGAATGTGGTCAATACATTTTAATATCTGACCCAAACGATTTTGAATAATTTAACTTTGATTTCAAATGAGCTACACTACAGGAAAGCATAAAGACGGTCAGTCATGTCGGTGGAATTTTTTTTAATCTCCGCATTCGATCGCTTAGAAAATCCTTTGTTTTAGTGTTTCATAAAGGGCAATTCATACCAGGTGGAGTCGACAGCACAGCTGATTGTTTTCGCTGCCTATGATTTGAATCTCTCTCAGATGTCAACACACATATTTCAGTAATTAATTTTTTTTTTATGTTCCAAAATTCCAAGGAGATTATTTTGAGAAATAAAGAAGAGTTAAAAAAATATACACCGAAGCACGAGTATATTTATTTGACATTTACTGCCTTATTTAGAAAAAAAAATTTGGTTTACAAAAGGTTTACGAAACAATCTTTGCATGCAAATTTTTGTAAACCTAAATTATTTTCTTTTTTGGATAAAGCCTTTTTTAGTAGTTTTTTTAAGCAACGTCTATATGCACTTCATTCCTGCCTTGGCTTGAAATCTACTGACGAGTTCCATATACATAAGTAGGAACGAAATGCATATAGACTTTACTAAATCAAAAAAAGTTTGCCTTATAAAGAATAATTTTGATAGATTTGCTGTTTCCTTTGTTAGGACTACTTTTGGCACACCATCCGCCCATATATTATTACCATAGTAATATCAGCTTTTATGGACTTCCGCTCCTTTACGGAAGCTGTAATGTAAATCTTGCTTCTGTTAAAAGGTCAACACTTTTAGAGCTATGCTCTTTATGCCACGACACAGGAGCTAGGACGTGATTTTCGTAACGTAAAAATAATCGACACTATTACAGTTATAAATTTATTTTTGTTTTGATTTCTTTGTACTTAAAAGCAGAGTACGAAAATAAAAGAAACAAAATGTTTGATTTTGTTTTGTTTCGTTGTTGGAAGTGAGTGAAACAGAAATAATGAGAACGATTGCTCAATTTGTTTAATCGTACGACGTACGCAGCTAGAAAAGAAAGTAATGGGAAATAAATGAAAACGTTTTGAAATATTTGCGGCGAATTAAACATCATCATATAATATAATTTTATTGCATTGTTATTTAAGGCCGTGATACACTATCATACAAAGTCGTGCGATCTACGAAAAAGTACATCGCTGGTATGATGGAGTTTATGAAAATTTTCAAAAGAAAATAACAATTCATCACACCAGGGTTGTATATTTTCGTATACATCACACATGAAATTTGTTTAATATATGTAGCTAAGCAGCATGGCTCTAACCGAGGGTCATAAGACACCTCTCTTTTTTATATTTCCCTCACATTTTAAATTGAATATGCAGATAGTTTCAAATGTAGGGCATTCGATTCTGCTCTTTGCCAATTTAATTTGTTTTCCTTTTTGAATACTTTTTATTGAAATCTATAGAGACCAAAACTATAAACAAAATACTAAGCACACATTGAAAAAAGAATTAAGGCTTTAACCCTAAAACATCAACAGTTTTTACTTTTATTTTTTTTTTAATATTAAGCTATATGATCTTTTCGGCGACTTGTATCGATTTGCAATTGTACCAGTTCCAAAATTAATAATAATCCCGCAGATATGAGGCCTTATTCATAAAAAATAGTTTTGATTTTTAAAAATCAGTTTTCCATACAAAATTTGTTTTTCAAACCCTTTTTAAAACAAAATGATTTTTTATGAAAAAGGCAGATGATATTTGAGTCCTGGGCCCGTTTCTCAAAACTACAAATTACAAATCTACAAGTAAAATACACAAAACAACAATAAATTTTTTAAAAGCGTTGTTGTTTTGTGTGTATTTTACTTGTATATTTGTAATTTGTAGTTTTGAGAAACGGGATGTAAAATCTTTTTTTTTAATTTATTTGTTAACATGATAAGAAATCCGTTCTTAGAATAAAATAAAAACTACTCAGGCAAATTAATAAATTTTATATTTTCAGGTTCGATAGACCATAGGGAAGCATGATGGCTAAAAAAACAATTAAGGCTTTAATCCTAAAACATCAAAAAAGTTTTTACTTTTAATTTTTTATTTTTAATATTAAGCTATCGATCGGTCCAGTTTTGTAAATGGAGTCTATTAGTAATAGTCCTTCAGACATAAAAAATAGTTTTGATTTGATAAACTAATTTTTTTATCAATAAGGCAGATGATATTTGAGGCTCTTTATAATAATTCTATAAGATAATTCTGCCAAAAAAAAACCGGCTTCAATGCAAAGATCTGATAGAACATTTTTGAAAAAAATTTATGAACTGGGAGTAACTCAAAAAAAAAATTAAAATCTGGTAGTTAAGAATTAAATTTTAATGGCAGTGCTTCCACCCATTTTTTTAAACGCAAGATTGCGTGTTTTTCAAAGCTGAGAGTGTGTGTTCAGTTTTGTAAAAATATGTAAAGTAGAATCATTTCAAATAAAATATTAAATTTTGATGGAAGTGACTCCGCCCATTTTTCTAAATGGAAAATTGTGTCTATTTGTATTGCTCAAGTTGTGTGGTAAGTTTCTTAAAAATCTATAAAGTAGAATCACGTGAAATATAACAATTAATTTTAATGGGCGTAGTTACGCCCATTTTTTCAACTTTAAAATTGTGTAATTATAAGAACCAAAGGTGTTTGCTAGCAATCAAATAAGTAGAATATCATGAAATCAAATAAAAAATTGTGGGCGTGTCCCCGTCCATTTTTTACAATGAGACTAACTGAAAGTTTTACCCTCTCAAGAATTTTTGCAATCGGTATAAAATGTTCCGAGAATGTCAAAAAAAAAAAAATATATACAGACTAATTGATACCTCCCTTTTTTTTGAAGTCGGTTAAAAAATTACAAAAACTCTAAAAAATGTTCTATTACCGGAATTGGGTTCCTAAAATCGTAAGACTTCAAAACGACTTGATTTAAAGAACAGGGTCGTATATTTCAAAAATGTTCTCATTTATTTATTTGCCAACATGATAAGAAACCCATTCGACTAATAAAAGAAAAACTACTAAGCAGACTAATTAATTTTATATTGGGAAAAAAGGTTTGGGACAGATTACGGCACTCGATATCGAACAAATTTTCATACAGTTTTAATTATGTTTGTGTGGAAATTTCGATCGATATCGACAACTGGCAGAACGAAATGCAGTTTATGTTCAGACACACACTCAATTAGATCCTTTTATATTAAATTATTTTTAAGACCAATTACTTTTTGAATAAATTCAATAGTATTATAGTTTCTTAATAAAATAATGTATAATAAAAACGTCACCAAAGTTGAAAAATTTTTGAAAAATCTACAAAATTTGTGTTTGCTGGACAATAACACCCAAATTTCTCAAGTTTTCTTAGATAAATTATATATCATTGAAAATCGGATCATTATCAACAAAGTTGCAGGCTTATAAGTGCGCAAATGTTAAAAAAACCGGTTTTTTAACCGTAAAACCGGATTTTGGAGGTGTCCGACAAGCCCTACAAGAAAAATAATATCCGGTCCCAGGTTTTTCTATTTCATTCAATGTTGTACCACTGTGTTATCAATCTTCAATAATTTCCTACCTTTGCTGCAATGTATTCCTTAAAGATTGGCCCATTTATTTCGAAGAATTTGAATCCTGATTGTCAAAACGCCTCTTAACTTCTCTACTGATATACTTTGTGGGTTAATAACATATTCTTGCACTGCTGTCTGTGGTTAACTGTAATCACTACTTTATATTTTAATGTCTGTAGGGATTCCGAACAATGTGTTTTTTTTTTTTTTTTTTTTTGGGAGAAAAAAAGTAGCAGGTGTTTTTTGATTTGAAAAGTGTAGCACATTCTGAGCTACAACAACTTAAAAAATCAGCAGCATAATAAAATGCATCTTGAAAAACAAAATTCATTGACTATAAAGATTTTGTTTTAGGAGAGAAAAAAATATACGAAACAAGCCAATAAGGCATGGAAATAAAATACAATTTTTAATCCCATTAAACAATTTATAAGGAGTAAGAGAGAAGAATGAAAGAGGAAATCACAAAAAAAATCAAATCAAACCTATAAAAGGCTTCTTAAATTGAAAGCTTGTGTTTTCATGCACCTTAATATAGTTAATAATTTTATTAATTAAACTATTTTTTAAGTTTTAGGTCTTTAGATATTTTAATTTTTTTTTTATTGCGATATTTCTTCATCAAATTTATTATTAGTTTTATAATTTTTTCTTTTTTCTTTTTGCTTTCAATAGTTTAATTGAAGCATAGCCGCTAGTAACGTTGTAAAAGACAATTTTTATAAAACCAGTTTTTTCACAGATTACCGTTAACATTACTCTCTTGCATTCTTCAAACATCGAACAATCCAAAATTATGCATCTTATCGCCGTCAAAATACAATTACAAGCAGTCAGTCAGTGAAAGAACTTTGTAAGTAATTGACAAAATCATGAAACGAAATTGTCGAAAATAATTGATAAATGTAACAGAGATATAAAGAGAACCGTTAATGCTACTTATCATTATTTTCGATAAGCTGAAAAAAATTATATGAAAAAACAATCTTGCTTTAAAATACCTTTTTTCGTTGTCCTGAAAAATTTTGTCACTTACAACGTTATTCGCGGCTAACCTTCAATTGTAAAGAGTCGAAAAATTTTATAAAAAAAGTTAACTTTATAAAGTTTTCTAAACGAATATCGAAGAAATGTTTGAGCTAGTGAATGAAAATAATTAAAACATGTCACGAACGACAGGGTAGACATACATACACACACACACACGCATGTAGTATATATAAACATCAATATGTACATCATCGCGAAAATAGTCAAAGCCTCGTTTCTGTAACAAATTTGAAAACTTTTCGAGTCGAAAAAATTGTTATCGTCCTGTGAAAGATAGGGTGATTAATAAAAAAAAAGCTACATACAAGCACATAAATACGAGGGTGGTTCATTGACTCAGTGACTTTTTGAATTTCCCGCCTCTTGATTGAAATGGCAACACTGCTCCTTTCAAGAGGCAACTGTCAGTTGACTCCTGTCTAAATTTGAACAAGCTGTGTCATTTAGTTTGTGTTTGGCAGCCGTTGATAACAGACTACCTCGCCTTTTGAGAAGAAAATGAAAAAAGGTGAATTTCGTGTGCTCATTAAACATTATTTTTTGCGAAAAAAAAACCGTCAATCAAACCAAGGAAAAGCTCGATAAATACTATGGGGACTCTACACCATCGATGTCAATGGTAAAAAAAAGTGGTTTACTGACTTTCGTTGTGGTCGCACAAGCACAAAAGACGCTGAACATTCTGGACGGCCAATTGAGGTCAGTACAGCCGAAAATATCGAAAAAATCGACGATATGGTTTTGGACGATCGAAGAGTAAAAGTGCGTGAGATTGTTCATGCCATAGGCATTTCATATGACAGTGTGGTTTCGATTTTAAACGATCAGCTGGGTTTAAGAAAGTTGTCTGCAAGATGGGTGCCGCGCTTGCTCTCAATTGACCATAAACGTTAACGTGTGATAACTTCAAGGGATTTTTTGGAGTTGTTTAACCGCAATCCGAATGAGTTTTTGCAGCGTTTTGTAACTGTGGATGAAACATGGATCCATTACTGTACTCCGGAGACCAAGCAGCAGTCTCAACCTACTCCGAAGAAGGGCAAGGTTTTTTTTTGGGATGCACGCGGGATAATCCACATCGATTACCTTCAAAAGGGATTTATTGTTTTTCCCTTTTGAAGGCGAATGTTATGCTAACTCATTAGACCGATGAGGATTTAAAAAGAAAACGACCACATATGGCCAGGAAAAAAGTTCTGGTTCATCAAGATAATGTACGAGTGCACACGTGTGCAGTCTCAATGGAAAAACTCTATGAATTGGGCTACGAATTGGTACCCCATCCGCCATATTTTCCGGATTTAGCCAAACCTAAAGAAATGGCTCGGTGGAAAGAGATTTAGCTCCAACGATGAAATTATTGCCTATTTTAAGGACCTCGAAAAATCCTATATTTTGGAAGGGATACAAAAACTGGAGAAACGTTGGACTAAGTGTATTGAGTTAAAAGGAGATTATGTTGAAAAATAAATTTTGTTTTGCAAAGTCCCAAATCACACTATGCAAGTCTTATTGCTGAGCTGATTAGTTTTAGGGAGAGAGAGACGAGGGGAACAGAAACGTTTCTTTTCCCCCCGTCTCTCTCTCTCCTAACAAACTAATCAGCTTAGCAATAAGACTTGCATAGTGTAAATTGGGACAAAATAAAATTGTGTTTCATTCTAAAAGCCATGGACTTATTGATCCGCCCTCGTATATTATATTTGTTAATGTTTTTTGTAAGTTTATTTAAGTTTTTATAGATAGAGAGAATTTGTCACAAGTTACATAAAGGAAGCACATAATCGGCTCCCAGGATCTCAAAATGTCTAAAACTTGATTATCGAAAATTCGGGTAAGTAAAATCAGTAGCTTCCCAAATCTCCAATGAAATGGTGATTTGTCAAAAACTTTCAATTTTGAGGATGTCATATTTTTTTTTTTTTTTTTTAATAATTCACCCAAAATGGGTCTACAATCTTTAAAAAACAAGTATATTTTTCATTTTGATACCTCTCTCTTAAATTAGTGTGAAATAATTTTATAAAAAACTTTCTTTTTTGAGGATGCAATAAAATTTTCAAAAAATCACAAAATAATTTACCCAAATAGGTTCACAGCCTATATACTTTGGTTTTCAACACTAAAAATTTTTTTATCTTAAAAAATAAACTAAAAATAAGTATTCTTAAGTCTAAATATAATTATTAGGCCCAACCGTAATTATATTTAGACTTAGGATTTGAATACATATTTATTAACTTTAAAAAATAACGTAATTTTTTAATTTATTTCGAAATACTTGAGTATTATCCTTTTTGATGCATCTCTTTTAATGCCTCAATAGCGTTTATGAAAATGTATGCATGTGTGTATGTATTTTAGCCAAAGTCATTTCTTATAAATTCTATATAATTATAATTCCTGTTTCTCCAAGCCATTACAAATAATTTCAATGTAAATCTAAACAGGACATAAGGTTTACATGCATTGAAACGTGTTGCCTTTTAACAAACCATAGATAACAAAACTCTTATGAATATCATCATCAATAAATTTTTGTAATGAATAATAAAACAGAAGAAAACAGAAAAGCGTCAGTTGTTCGGTGAACAACAATGGAAAGGCAAAAAAAATAAAATAAAAAAGAATTAAAGTCAAAACGAAAATAAAAATCCCTTATAAAAGAAAAGTGCCAAGAGTCAACATGGAGTGTAGCTGTTTTTTTAGTTAGTTTTATAATACTTGCAACATATGTTGCCCTTAATACATTTTTCAATCACTCAACAATATACTCGTAACAGCAGAAAACAACAAGGATTTTAAGGAGCCTTTATTACCACCAACAAACCAACCAAACACAGAGGATTTCAAAAGCCAAAAAAAAAAAATTAAAAACTGTTTAAATTTTTGTATTTCTTAAAAGACCGGAACTGTAATATGAGCAATCTCTCTCTTCTCTGGCGTAAGAAAATTTATAAAAACTTATATAAATGACTTGAAATTATTAGATGCTTATCTAAGTTTTAAACTTCCTTCCTTTTTTAATACTTTTATTCCAAGTAGCTTAAAATTTAAACCAAAAGCTTAATTGCTTAAGGAATTTAACATTTTAAATTTATATTAAAGCTTTAGTTTTTATATTAAGTAGAGGGTGTCCCAACAAGATTTTAAATAAAACACAGGTATTTAAAAAAAAAATCGTGAAACTTTATTATATCGTAAAGTGGACAAAATGAGGTTATGTGTGGAACAACAAATCGGGCAGATGGCCGCCGCGGCTTTGCCGGCACACACGCGATCTTTTAATGAAATTTTCAATGGCCGTTTTGCATAAATGCTGCGGTATTTTATTAATGCAGCGTTCAATTTCCTCTTTTAAGGCTTGAGTCGTCGTCGGCTTATTCGCGTAAACCATCGACTTTAAAAAACCCCAAAGAAAGAAGTCTAATGGTGTTAAATCGCACGATCTAGGCGGCCAATTCTGGTCTCCAAAACGCGAAACAACACTACCGGGAAATGACTGATGTAGCAATTGAATTGTTTCTCTGACTGTATGACATGTGGTACCGTCTTGTTGAAACCACATGCCCTCTACATTCATTTCTTCAATTCTAGGCACGAAAAAACTGGTTATCATTTCACGATACCGAACACCATTGACTATTTGCGCTTGACCTGCGTTTGAGCGACATCATCACGTACAGCTGCGACATTTTCGGTCGATCGACCTGGTCGAAGGCGCGTTGTTGTCTTTACATCACTAACAGACCCAGTTTCGGCAAATTTATCCATTAATGTCTTTACAGTTGACTCTTTTGGAGCATTATTGTGACCCCAAATTGATCGCAAATTTGCGAACTGTAGCCGCAAAACTTTCACCATTTTGGTAAAACAATTTCACAATGAGAATGCGTTGTTCATTCGTGTAGCGCTTCATTTTTACTAACCTCGTACCTTCTACTAGCAAACAATAACAATTGTTCAAATGTCAAACAATGACACTTCGAATGGCGCCAAATTTAAATCTTGCGTTCTTGTTGGGACACCCTTTATTTATAGATGCAGTTTCTGATTGATAATATTTTCCCTTTTTGTTTTATTCCTTTTTGATTCTCTACCTGGTCTTCAAAAATTTCTTCATTACCTGGGCGCGTGCCGGCTGTCGTCATTTAAGGTTTCTTTCATACAACAATTTATTTATTTTTTCTTGCTCCTTTCTTACGGTTTGTTGAGTACGATTTTTTTATATTTCCTTCATTGAACAGCGCAACGTTTATGGGAGTGTGTGTGAGTGTGTAAAATATGCTCTCTTTTTTCGGCTGCTATTATCCTGTTTACTGTCATTGACTTGGACAATAAAAAAAAGTATGTACGTATGTATTATTTTTTGAAACACATGACGCTTTAATTTTAAGCGGATTTTGAAGGCGGTTTGAATTTCTGTTCAATATCTGGGATACATCACAACGTAGTTGTACTTGTTAGTGAGGAACCTTAGGCAAATTTTCAAAGGATATCAAAGGACACATTTTTTAACACACACACAAAATAGACGAAATATTAGTTTAATAATATTAACGTTGTGAGCACAAAACAATTCTTTCAATAACACTTTTCTTTAAATTGATAAAATGTTTATTTCATGACAATTTTAAAAATATCACTCAATAAAAAGCAGTTGATAAAGAACCCAGCAAAAAAAATTACACATTACTTTCAGAACTACTTGCCATGTAAATGACTTACTTTTGTGATTGCCTAATTTCATTACTCGCTTACAAAGCACATTACCTTAAATTTAAGAAAATGATACACAAGTTGCTAAATGAGGATAATGATTTTTTTATTAAATATATTACGTGAACAAGTTGCCAAATAAAAAAGTAAGTACTTCTCAAGAATCGATTATTTTAGTCTCACGCCTTGTTAAAATCATTAAGTTGGTAATCCAGTAGGGAAAGGCTTCCACTAAAAATTCTTAATTCCAAACCCGCCCTGCAGAAAGTGCGAATAGTAAAAATATGGTGATTTACTAGTGACATTGTCAGTAGTACTACTGACCAGGTGTACCCTAGCCAATGGTATCATCTATTGACATTTAACATTAGCTTGTCATTGAAAATCCACCACTAGACTGTAGCACTACTGACTAAGTTCTTTTGGGACCACATGGAGACATTGACACTAAATATTCACTAGTAAATTTTAGGGGCTCTAGACTACAATATTGATATTTCCTCGCTCGTTGTCAATAGTAAAATTATAGTGATTTTTTAGTGACATTGTCAATAGTGCTACTCACTAGGTGTACCCCAGCCAATGTAATCGCCCAATAACATATAACATAGGGTTGTAATTGAAAATCTACCAGTAGACTTTAGGACTATTGAGAAAGTAGTTCTTTTACAACCATATGGAGATATTTGAACCAAAGATTCACTAGGACATTTTAGTGACCCTCGTCTACATATATTTATTCAATATTATTGCACATTATAATAAAAAAGAAAAACAAACTATTGTCGCGTTCGTTGACAATATCACCAGAAGTACACTAGAACTGTTGTCTCTAACGTATCTCTGGTCGCTAGTGCTTTTCATACGGGATTTCCCGGGATAAATTTCCCGGGGTCCCGCACTTTTTCCGGAAAAGAAATCCCGGGAAATTTGTGCGTGAATTCCCGGGATTTTTTTATTTTATTAATGCAACTTTAGTTTGCATGAACACTTTCCTTGATTAGTGTCGTTATTCACTTTATGAATGCGATGGTGCAATAATAAGGTGATGGCATTAGTGCATCTGGCCCACATGTGCTCTGAGACTTAGAGGCCTTAATTTGCCAAAAGCAGAACGCGACGTTCAAAATTTAATTCTATAACAATTCATAAAATGAAAAAGAGAAAAGCGCAAGGCAATAAAAGAATAATTACAAAGTAATTACTGATTATCTTTGGAAAAAAGAACTGTTCTATTAATGTTCATTCTCTACTAAAGGCCTAGTCAGAAAAAAATATTTTGGAATATTTTTTAATAACATAATTTGTTTCTTTTTGCGTTATATCAATACATTTGGCTTTGGATTTACATATAATACTGATATTTATGCATTACTGTTATATAAAGAACTGAAATATTATTATTTTTAACCCCCGACTAAAAAACAGGGTGTTATAAGTTTGTAGTGTGTGTCTGTCCGTGTCCACGTACAGGCCAAACGGCTGGACCGATTTTCATTTAGTTTTTGTTTGAAAGATGACTTGATCGAGAGGGTTCTTAGCTATGTTTAAAGAAAATCGGTCCAGCCGTTTAGAAGATATAACATCTTTTCTGAAAAAAGTCGGGGGTTTTTAAAATTTTTAATTTTAGTTATTGACTAATGTGTTTATAAAACTTTATTATTTAATCGATCTCATGAATTACTATTTGTTTTTTGTTAAAATAAATTATATTAAAAAATATTTTGTATTGTCTTGCACAAGGCGGGAATTCCCGGGAAACCGAAAAGTCGTTCCCGCTTTCACGGGAAATGAAAAAGTCCGGGAAAAGAAAAACTCTACTGGTCGCGCATAAAAGGAAAGTCGTCAACATTTTAGCTGGTGCAATTGTCGCTGGAGAAAGAGTATTGAGATAGAGACTAGACTAGCTGACTAGAGGGCGATTTAAAAAAAATTTAAATTTTTTGCTGGGAATTTATCAAATATTTTTCTGTATTAAATAAACAAAGAAGCAAAATCAATTAAATCATTGGCTTTTAATAAATTTCAATGGCTAGTTTATTTTTAGGGTTCCGTACACCAAAGGTGAAAAGGAACCCTATTGTTTTCGCTACGCTGCCCGTCACAGGCTATTTTCTCAGGAATCGTAAGAGCTACGGACCTGAAATTTGGACAGAGTATGCAAAACCTTGGCCGCTACAACAACAAATGAGAGTTAAAAATTAAAGGGTGTTCCAAAACGAGTCGACAAACTGAAAAATCGCCAAAACTAAAAAATCGTCTAAATAAAAAAAATCGCCAAAATTAAAAAAATCGTCAAAATGAAAAAAATCGCCAAAAACCGAAAAAATCGCCAAAATGAAAAAAAGCAAAAATCTACTAAACGAGAAAAAAAGTGCCAAAACTAAAAAAAGCGCCAAAACTTGAAAAAATGGCCAAAAAGCCGAAAAAACGCCAAAACTAAAAAACTCTCAAAACCGAAAGAACCCAAAAATGAAAAAAAAGCCAAAACTATTTATTATATAGGCTAAAGTTCGTATTGAATTACGTCTCTAGTGTCCGTACGCGCGGGTCAAAGTCGCACTTCACTGAATTTATTTTTATTTTATTTTTTCCTTTATTTTTTATTTTTATATTTATTTTTTTATTTATTTTTTTATTTATTTTTTTATTTATTTTTTTATTTATTTTTTTATTTATTTTTTTATTTATTTTTTATTTTATTTTTTATTTATTTTTAACCCCCGACTAAAAAAAGGGGTGTTATAAGTTTGTAGTGTGTGTCTGTGTATCTGTGTGTCTGTCTGTGTCCACGTACAGGACAAACGGCTGGACCGATTTTCATTTAGTTTTTTCTGTTTGAAAGATGACTTGATCGAGAGGGTTCTTAGTCGGGGGTTTTTAAAATTTTTAATTTTTGTTATTTTATTTATTTTCTTATTTCTTTATTTTATTTTTTTATTTCTTTTTATTTTATTTTTATTTGTTTATTATTTGTGGGTGGCGTTTGCTGAAGTAGTTAGCACGTTGACTACAAGACCGCGGTCTCTGACAGTCATTAAATAACAACGTAGTGTTGTGCTCTGATGTGCATTAGTGCACTTTTGTATAAGTTGTTGTAGGAAAGTTCAAGTGATGAAGGCATAGTTACTGGTCACTGACCTATACCAACTTCAGCAGATATTAATCCTAATAGCAGCAGAATCATCGGTCAATAAAATGGCGACTAACCGCAGCTTCAAAAGAAATTAAATACGCTTTATTTAACACCAGAAGCGCTACAACATTGCATTATCAAAAAAAACCGCAAACCATGCAGCTTTCCTTTATCTCTTCCTTCACCGCCTGTCTTCTCTATCACTATCCCTTTCCTAAAGAAGGTAACACTTAGTAATGGTAGTAGACATTCGGTTCTAGGAACTATCTGCAAGGGCCGTCTTCTTTCCTTTTTTATTTTTACCAAACTCGTTATCAATTCAATAACTTCAATTACAAAAATTATAAAATTTTTATCTTTTTTTTAACTTTATTTATTAGTCTTGCTTTTATATATATATTATATTTTTCTCTTAATGTAAAATAAAGATAAGTATATTATATGAAAACTATATAATGTTGTCAACATAGCCTCTCGTAAGCCTATAAGGCGCTGGTGCGATAAATGAATTTGTAATTAATAATATTTCTTGTATTAATAAAATAAAATAAAATAAAAAAAGTGGAAACTTAACAAGTTTTGAATAGTATAGGTTTGGACCTATTCACATATTGCATAACGCCACTTTCGAAGTTTTTATACAGCCCCTTTAACCCGTTTTAAAAAATTTTCAGTGTACATTTTATAATCCGTAACAAATCCTTAATCCCCCTAAGAGCGTTACATAATATGTGACTAGCCCCTTATCGGTTTTGCAAAAATATATATGTATATATTAAAGGAAATTAAAATAAAATATTGAATCATCGGATTTTTGTTATTGAAAGCAAAGTTTATTTTTTTGTGTGTAGCAGTAGATTAAGCGTAGTTTTAAAATTTAAATGCCATGGTCCGCTCAAATTTTAAAATACGAATTACAGGTAAATACATATCAGGGAAAGCCAAAAAGTTACTTTTTGAATGCTCAATATATATCGATACTCCAACGACAATGAGTATGATAGCACATTTGCATCAACAAGCATGCTTACAACAAGGCAAACATATCTGCAGTGTGACCGTTGAGAAATTTCGAAAAGTAGCACAAAAAGGGGATTTAAGAAATAAAAGTGCACAAAAAAGGGGATTTGTTTCAAAAAAGGGGCAACTATTTTAGAAACAAAAATTCAAAGTAAAAACACGATTTTGAGTTAGTTTTGTTAATTTTTTCATAGATTATATATTATTTACAAGTAATAATTAAAAAACATAACAAAAACATTAACAATTTATAGATAAAAAAAACTAGTTAACAATTCATGAATATCTTATATGTATAAGAAATACCGAAGTATATTTATTTGACATAGGATGACGAAAATCTTTCCAAATTAAAGAAAACTCCGTCAGAAGAAAAAGCATCACTCATATTTATTTTACTGTTTATTATTTAGTGTGCCATATGAAGTTTTTTAGCTTATTTCAAAAATTTTCGGGTTGAAATCTACTGATGATTTTCTTAAGCAGGAAAGAAACCAATATAGACGTTGCTTAATCGAAACCATGAATCAAAGAATACAAGATTACGCGTTTCGCATGTTTGTTAACCTGAGAGTGGTGGTATTTGGCTGGTGTGACGTCAAAATGACGTAGAAATTAGAATGTAAACAAAATTGCCCTATACCAAATACACGTGTTTGTGTGATTGTGTTTATGTTTATTGGCTAATGTGACGTACATGCGCAGAAAAAGAATTTTTTCAAAAGCTGAATGCGTAATGTTGTATTCTTTGATTCATGAATCGAAACAATAAGCATGTAGTACATACATATCGTTACCTTAATGTAGAAAGGCCCTAACTCATTTTTTTTTTCAAATGGAAATTTCAGCATTTTTTCGAACATAATTGTTCTATCGAAATATACAAAAAACTCGATTCAAACAAAATTGAGTTAGGGTCTTTCTATATAAAGGTAACGATATGTATTTATAATATAATCAGAAATTGTTGTACTTTAAATAAATAATATATGCAAAATTTTCTGAGGTTTCAATTTTATGGAAATGTGGCTATATATTTCTTGACAAGATCTTCTGTTTGACTCCAATCTTCCAAATCAACTTCTAACAAAGTTAATCATAGACAGTTGCTTATTTCTTCTAATCAACTCAAACTTTGTTATAATAATGTCAGCTTTCGTATAGATTGATATAAAAAAATAGTCTGTCATCAGCGTTGTAAACTTTTAAATTTCAAAAAGCACTGAAACCAGGAAAAAACGCGTAATTTAAGTAAAAAAGCACTAAATTAAAAATTTTTGTTGTATAAAAAAAAATTTGTATATTAAAAATGTAGAAATCGGTTGACCTTGCATTTTATCCCTAAAACTTCAAATTTGAATCATCCGATACACATTTTGATTTTATGAGAATCAGTGAATTCTAAAATCAATTTCACGAAACCTTTTTAAGTTATTATAAAAAAATTAATTTTTTCGTCAACGAAGAAACAAATCACCTGAAATTAGTCAAATTAGCAGCAATTGGCAAGTCTTTTTGAATTGCTGATCAGATTTTGAACTCGATGGGAGTAGTAGTTAATTTTTTTTAAAATCAACACTTTCAAAATTTGATTTTTATTAAACAATTATGTGGAAACATTCTTTCACAGCGAACGCAATATTCATAACAAAGTTACAAAATTAAAAAAAAAAGTAATTTGCAAGTTAACCAAGTTATATAAACTTAAATTATATGTACTAGGAACGAAGTAGGTTATAAATATGTAGCAACACAATTTTCTCGTTTCAGACCGCTTATATATAAAGCCAAGTGCAAGGACAAATTTTTACGTATTTTAGACTTAAATAAAGTAATAAAGGTAAAAACGTGATCAACTTCCGCGTTTAAACATTAAAGTTTGATGGGAATGCAATTTCGATAATGCCCCAAACGAGTTTATATCAAATGAATCGTTATAAGACTTTATTTCTGCCCAAAACTCGATAGCGAACTCAAAGTTTATCCATTGCATTAAGTGAATTATTCTCTTTTTACTGTATATACTAGAAAATATTTCGCTATTAGACTATACTTGCATTATGTCTTCTTTGTCGTGTGGCAAAACACTGTTTCCATTAATTGTGCTTAAAATGTGAAACTGTGAGAATAAAATGCACGTATTTCTTCAACCAAGTTTTGTATAGGGTGTTTTTTTCAGGGGTATAGAACTTTGAATTGAAATAAAACACAAGAAAATCATTTTAATGTCCATCAATTTGGCTTTATTGGAAGGATAATTTTATGCCATTAATGTTTAAATATGATTTCGGGCATGTAGTCGCGGCTGGCTCGAATAAAGCCAATTCTACAGGTCCAATTTTCAACCACTTTTTCGAGCATATGGGGCCGTATGTTGGCAATAACGCCACGAATGTTGGCTTCCAAGTCCCCTAACGTTTCTGGTTTGTTGGCGTAGACGAGCGACTTCACATATCCCCAAAGAAAATAGTCCAATGGTGTCAAATCACACGATCTTGGTGGCCAATTGACAGGTCCATTCCGCGAAATTATGCGCTCATCGAATGTTTCCTTCAATAAATCGATTGTGACGTGCGCTGTGTGGCATGTAGCGCCGTCTTGTTGGAACCACAACTCATCCACATTCATGCCATCCAATTCGGGAACAAAATAGTCGGTTAGTCGGCTCCAATTGCTGTGCACGGTGGCGAATCGATTCATTCGGGTCCTCTTCAACACTTTGCTCTACAGCGGCAATTGTATCTTCGGTGCGCACTGTTCGACGTCTCTGCGGATGCGTATTATCACATAGAGTAAACGTAGTGCGAAAACGATCCATGGTTAACCGAATTAATTGCTCTGATGGACGATTATGTCGACCATAAAATGGACGGAGCTTGCGGTAAACTTCGCGAACTGAACCATTATTTTCGAAATAAATTTGCACGATTTGCAAGCGTTGTTCTTTTGTCAACCTGTTCACGATGAAATGGCAAACCAAACTAAATATTAATCACTTGACAGCTGACAAAATGGCCGCCAGTTAAAAAAGTGATGCCAACTTAAAGTTCTATACCTCAATAAAAAACACCCTTTACAATCTTATTAGAATATTTTGAAAAGTTCCATTTAACTTCAGTGCTTATGTTTTTTAATTCTTCAAAACTTTTAACTACTTCAAAAAAAATATACATATTATATAAGGAAAATTATTTTTGAATTTTGGGTTCAGTGCCACCGCCAAGAAATAAAAAGCACCGCCAAGAATAAAAAAGCACCGAGCACTAACTTCAAAAGTTTTCGCGTCGAAAATTTCAAAAAGCACTAAAAACGATGAGAAAAGCACAGAGTTGACAACGCTGTCTGTCATAAGAAATAATACTAATACACAAGCATATTGTTGCGAAAAAATTAAATCAACTAATGGTATTTCTAAAAAGGGGCAAAAAGGGTCAAAGCGTAACAAAAAGTAGCAGATTTAGCTGATTTTAAAAAAGTATCACTAAAAGTATGAAAAATGTAAGAAAGTAGCAAATTGACACTTTAGTAGCACAAACGGTCACGCTGCATATCTATAGCTATCAACACAAATAAGTGCGAATATCGATAGGTGCGGGTTCGATCCAACACATGTGCTATAGATATTCCTATCAATACATGTGCGCACAAGCATGTAATGACGAGTATGACTATATGAACAATGTTAGCAAATATGTCAGTAAATAAAAAAAATCGTTGTGTATGAATTTAACAAATGCCTAATTTATATTATGCATTTTTTTCATGAAATCTATTTCACGAAACTTTTTCTATTTGTTAATTGCTAGCGCTGGAGAAGACACGTAACGTGAATTTCTGAAGCATTTTTGACAACTTTTTTGATCTAATTTGCTTCTCCAGGAAAATTTTCATACAACCAATTTTATGAAAAAAATGCGTAAATACGAGGCGGGTTTCTTTAGCAAATTTCTATTAAAAAAGTTATATACATATTTCAAAAGTTATGCAAACTCGCAAGGATTAAAACAATAAAAAACAAATCCCCTAAAGCTGATTATATAAACCTCAAAGAAGCAATAAGTCGAAAATGTGTTCCGCACATTAATCGCGAAAACTTGCAAAAATGCGAAATTATTTAAAAATCAAAAACAATCTCACTTACAAAAAGTTGCGAAAATTCGTGAATAATTTTTTAATTGAAAAAAGCTTTAAAATGTATTTAAAAAAACAGCAAAATTGTAACGAATGTCAAAAACCTGGAAAATTGCGACCATATCGAAAATTAGCAAAAACTTGGTAACATTAAAAAAGATAAATGATATCATATTCTGATACTGGTTGAAAATCTTTAAAACTGCCAAAAAAAAAAACAAAACAAATAATTGGGAACAATCACTTTTATTGCGAAAAAAGAAAACATTTGCGATAAATTTCCCTAAAATTACTTACAAATACTTAAAGATCTAAGGAATGCCGAAATGGCGAAAATTCGCTAACATTAAACAGATATGCAGATGGATTAAAAATCGATAAAATGGTAAAAAAAAGCCAAGATTTGGCCAAAAAGTCAGTTTCATCGCGAAAATTGACGACAAACAAGCGCTAAAATTTTTAAAATTGTAAGGAATGCCTGGTTCAACCTTTCTTCCACTAATTCGGCTCTTAGCTTAGATCTAAAATGGAACGTGTTTCTATACCCGCTGTTAAATTACTCCCGTAAATTTTTAATAGGGCTTTTAGATCTAAGGACTGCGAAGTGTGTGTGTGTGTATGTGTGTGTAGGTAAAACATTTTTATTGAATTTTATGTTAAAATAGTTTGAAAAAAATGTTATTACCTCAACAACTACAACCTAGTATTTTGGCAACACTTATTAAAAAAATATTTAAAAAACCGAATGTGTTGCAAGTCATGGGTATGTCGATAGATATGCGTGGATATGTGGGATGTAACGAAGAATGCGCATCGATACATACAAGTATGAAATAAAGTGCGCAGGGGTATACGCAAGTATGAGAATGAATAGATATCAACATGCACTAGCATAAAAAATGTTCGATATGTGCGGGAGTATCCAAAATTTTTTGTATCGATTGGCTTTCCCTGGTACATATACAAAATTGTTGCGTACTATTTCTAACAGCAGCTGTACCCCCTAAGACAAAAATAATTTTAAAGGCTAATAAAAGAAAGGTGCCACATTTTTTATTAAGAAAAATGGAATTTATACACATTTACAGATGCACAAAATCTAGCAGATTTTAATGAAAATCTTTATGAAAATCTATACCGTTTACACCAAACTTTTTTGACATTTACTAAGATTTTTATCCAAAAGACAAATCGCTAACTGAAATTTTTCCAAAACTACAACCAAACAACTGCAATGTAGCTAATTCACAAACCTTTTTGTGTAATTTGAAAAGAAAACCATAGTAGTATCAATAAGTTCTACTGGATTTTAAGTAGATTTTGACAAAGTAGTAGATTTTGTTTTATATGTAAAATCTACTAGATTTTGCTCTAAATCTCGGTAGGTACTAGATTTTGCTCAAATGTAACGCACTATTATCGTTTGTTTAAAGCAAATATTTACGCTGTTGAGAAATGATACAATAAACTAATAAATAAACTCTAATAAACTATCTATATCGAAAAACCATTTTATTACGAATTTTCCTTGAAAAGTGCAATAAATTTAGTATTAACTGTGTACATACAGTATGTCAAGAATAAGTTATCACATCAAAGAAAAATAATTTTTTTTATCTATAAAATATATTTAAAAAAATTTTCATATTTTAAAACAAATTCTTCATTGTCTTTCTGAAAATTTTCATGAAATTTGTTGCACGAAATTTTTTCCATTTGTTATAGAAGATAGTTATATAGAAAAAATTACGTACCATGACTCTCTAAAGTAATTTTGGCAACTTTTTTTAACTGATTTGCTACTCCAGGCCTCCCTATAGTAAAATGAAAAAACTTTCATGCAAGTAATTTCATGAAAAATTTCATAATATAAATATAGTCTATATAATGTGTGTGCAATTTCCACACCAAATGATTTGTAAAATTCCAAAATAAAATTAACTCGCACATCATAAGTAAAGGCACATCATTAAATAAGCCGTGTTGTCAAAAGTTTGACACTAAAAAAATTTAGAAGTATGTGATCTCTTTTTTTTTAATTTTTGGTTTGTTTTACACTCAATTTGAACATTTTTTTTTTTTGTCTCAAGTATTACAAATACAGGCTATGCTTATAGGGATTTATATATGTATTAAAAAAGACATGTAAAATAACAAGATTTAACTTTCTTTTATTAATAAATTTCAAAATATTAAAATATTTTCAATGTGTAAAATCATTCCTGACAGACTGTACTTATAAACGTTCTCTTTGTCTTAAAAAAATCTTGACAGTTGAAAGAGATTTTAAATCAAAGTAAACTTAGACATCTAAACAACTAAATCAATAACAACTTTACAACCTACATACAAATTCTTTCATATTTTGACAATGTCTTGTTGACATTTTTTATGCGTCATCAGTTCATTCATAAATCGTATTGACAAAAAAAATAAACATATTTTTCTTAAGGAAAACATTGCCTAACCTCCTCAAGTACCCATTCACGGCAAAGAGAATTACATATACATACGAGTACATATGTTACCTTAAACTAAAATCCAACTGTCACTAAGTGATGCCAAGAGAACAATAATAACACAATCACCGCTCAAAACGGTATTTCCTTAAGAAACTTCAAAGCGTGTTATTGAATTCGCTACAAAAGAAAAAAAAACTTTTTTTACAATTCGTTTCGTATTAGACAATCGCCAAGACAAATTCACAGTGAAACAAATACGAATGCAATTGCAAGTCCGCACACAGCAACTCTGTCTGCCGCATAGATTTTTAATGCATTCATATGCATGTATGCGTGTGTGTGTGTGTGTATGTGTGTGCAAGGAAGCTTAATCAATGTTTTATTTTGCGGCTATTTGGACCTCTAGATCCTAGAGTTTGTACATAATATTCAAATTGTTAGTAAGGTACGATTATTTAGTTAGTGGCGTAAGCGCCATGATGGCTATTAACTATAAAACGACAACGACAATATTTTGATGCCACTCTGAAGTTGCTGCTGTTTTGTGAACAAACCAAACCAAGAAGGGAAAAATAAAAGTAGCAATAAAATTAAAAGGAAATGGAATGGAGTGAGTATCTTGCTGTTTGGCTAAGACCTCCTCGGGAGTTGACAACATCAGCGCAATTGCAATAAAACAATTTACCAAACAAGACTATTTTGTATAGATATAAATGTGTCCACCGAAAGAACATATTAAACTTATAATAAAAAAGAGTTTGTTAAGGCAAGGGCGTAGCACATGTTTGGCTATAAAACAACACATATTCAATTTAATTATAAAATATATATATATTTATATTAATTAATATACTAGAGCATAAAAATTAAAAAAATATCTATATACTAGCTAAAACTCTGGCTCCGTCACGATCTCTTGCACCGAAAGTACTTTAGGTGTGCCAAATTTTAGATTTCTATGTCATCAAATAGCTTCAGAAAGTTGCGGAAACAGAACAGGACATACTAACAAATTAAATACAGGGTGTCTGTTGTACTAAGTACTTTCAGAGAAAAACAAATTGAATTGAATTTTTTGTAAACTGGCGGGTTTCAATAATTATATATGTATGTTATACGAAATGTCTCATATATCTTTACAGCAATGTAATAAAGTTTATATTGGAAAAACTTATCTACTATAGCAAATATTAAAGTATTAGAATTTTCCCTATTTCTGAGAAAAATAATTTATAACAAAACTGTTATACAATTCAAAAATGGAATATGTTTATATTTATACTAGCTTTTACAAACAATCAAACCCGAAACGAAAATTACTCTAACCAGTAAAAAATTTGTTTTAAAAATCTGTACCAAATATAAAAAAACGTCTTCGAACCCGATAAAAAAATATCATTTTTTAAACAAACACAACCCACGAAGTGATTAGTTTTTCTGCAGAAAAAATTTTCCTGTAATAAACACGTTTAATTAAAAAAAAAATTAAATAAAAATTTTATTGAGTCAATTAAACTTTTAATTAAATTAAATTTTTAAACAAAGTTTATTTATTTATTTAATTGATTTTTGTTTTTTTTTTAATTAAACGTGTTTATTGCACGAACATTTTTTTCTGGGAACAAGCAAACTCACTTTCACATTTATAATATTATACCCTTTTAGACACGCAAAGTTTACTTTGCAAAGTCTTAATTCAGCTGTATAAAGACAGAGGGAAAAATACTATCTTTTTCTGTCTTTCTCCCAGCTGAATTAAGACTTTGCAAAGTCTTAGTATTAGTAAGGATGTAAAACAAACAGGAAGTTATGAAAAAAAATAACAGCCCAGCTGTTATACTTTTTAAAATTATGTTCAAGTGACCATTAGATTATGCATGAACAAATTACTATCCTAAAAGTTTTTGGAGCCAAGTTTTAAATTTGATTTTATTTTATTAATAATCTTAATTTTTAATTTAATTTAAACGTTTTAATACATAATTTAAGGTGTCTCCCACTCCTCTCCCGCATGCAGACGTTTATTTATAAGTTTTGAAAATTAAACGTTTTATTGTGTTGGTTACATGGGCGCTATAGCGCATTTATCATTTCCATTTATATTGTTGAAGTTTCAAACAAGACTAGGAGTAGACTAGGTTAGGTTCGGGTTTTCCCTTACAAGTCACCACCAACAGCAAAACCAACAATAAGAATCATCGTCAAAAATATAACAACAACAAGAACTATAACAATTACAACCAAAAAAAAAACCCCAAGGTGCGTTTGGCAGGCAAAATATACGAAAATTCTTTTACGGCGCCAAATAGAGCAACACATGCACAAACAAACACGCATACTCGTAACAAACTGAGCATCAGTTGTTGTTTCTTTTTTCTTTTTCTTTTTTGCAATTGGACTCTTTGATAAACTTTAACTCAACAACAACTTGCGCTCAAAGTAACAAATTTAAGCTCTTAAGCAAATATACAACTCAAACTTTTAACAAATAGATTTGAAAATTTCCAAAATAAAAAAAAATCCCAACCAGAAGAAACTTCAAACAACCTCAACCTCTTCTATCAATAGTATCGGAAGTTTCCACAATAGATAAGAATAAAGTAAAAGATTTCAAAAGTCAAGAAAACAAACAAACAAAAAACAGAAATATTTACACAGATTTACAGCCAACTTGTTGCTAACGAGACGTGACGTATGCATACATTAAGCCGGCAACTGACACGAACAGCAACGAGTACGGCACAACCAACAAGCACGTTTATTTGCCTGCGGAAGTGGTCTAAACAATAAACTGAATGAAAGAAAACACAGTAGCAAAGCACACAGATCAAGTCAAGTCAGATCAGACCACTCCAGACATAAAGAAGTTATAAATATGTGTGATGGTGGTGGTGGTGGTGGTATGAAAAAAAAACATAAACTCGAGTCATAATCATTTCCCCTTGCCGCTGTGGGGCGGCGGAATATTGTCAACATTGAAATGGATACGAGCCGGATTCGACCGACCGACCGGCGTAGTCACTTATTTAGCCAATTGAGTTTAGTTAGACGGACGCTGACGCGTTGTATTTGGTTTTATTTTGTTTGCCGACACACACGATTTGCATAAATGTGAATGAATTTCATTTAAGTTTATTTTATTTAACTTCAGTTCAGTTTAGTTTACAATGACAAAAGATCTCATAATTGCATGATTTAACTGGCTATTCATACACAAAAACGCAAATAATTTATTGATACACTTAGCAAAATATGCAGTTGGTTACATTTTTAGTTACAAGAAAATTTTCCTAATTGCCTGCAACTATTATGAACTGCTATATGCATACTATATATTTAAAAACAAAACATAGGGTTACTTTAATGTAGAAAGGCACTAACTCATTTCTTTTGTTTTTTTTTTTTTAATTGAAAAATTCAAAAATCTGAGTCAGGGCCTTTCTATATTAAAGTAACGATATTGCAAGTAATAAGGTTTAAATTATATTGATTAATATCCTTTTCTGGAACAATGAAACAATTATAAAAACTGTTATAAAATTGAAAAATGACATGCACAAACATATGTATATATTCGTAATTCAATACGGAATTTAGATTAATATGTGAAAGAAATTTCGAAATTTGCCAACTTTTATTGTTATAAGGCCCAACTATAATATGAATAAGCTGGCTTCAGCTAATATCAGAATTGAACGATAAGTCTGCCAAATGCTTAAACAATTCAGATGTGACTTTTAGGTGGCCATAATGTACTTACATGCACTTAAGTATTCTTTAGCCACAGCTGCACATCTAGATATTGTCAATAATTTTGTAGTAATTTTGTTTCTTCTCATAACTCCTAAATGAATGCAATTCAATCAAACTAACTTGAAAGAATGTCCTAATTTATTAAAAATTCACATATAAATATATCCATCACCTTATTACTAGTTTTTTTTGTTTTGCCTACTAAAAAGTACAACACTGAATATACATAAGTAAATACCTGAGTATGTGTGTATATGTGTATTGTAAAACAAACAATGAAAATAAAAGTTTTGCTTTATTTTCCGAGTTTAAAATAAGAAACAATAAAAAAATATTTAAAATCAATGAATATTTTCTGCTGCTGCTTGTTTGAGTTTAAAAAATGCACAAACAGTTGTTTCCTTACGGAATGTGCGTTCAGTTTGGCACTTTACTTAAGCAAATGACATTTGACGAAACTTGACGAAAAGTTTGTTAAGTACATTATAGTTTGCCACATGCGTTTTATATGTAACCGCACAGTGGCTTAAGCTAGCTTATTCATATTATAGTTGGGCCTTTAAGCAAATGACATTTGACGAAACTTGACGAAAACTTTGTTAAGTACATTATAGTTACGGTGACCATAATTTTTAAATCAAAATACAGAACAAGGGAATATTTAGTAAACAGCAACTAAAGTACAAACAACCTTACAGACATATTAAGTATATTGAATTTAATGGATTTATTAAATTTTTATTTTTTGACAAAGGCAAAATTTCCAAAAAAAAAAAGTAACATAACAATGTAATTACATACGCTACGTATATCAGGCGGTCAACTCTGTAATTGGAAAGGAAAGAAAATGCTGTTGAATTTACACGTTATAAGCAAACAAAGCATTTTCTTTCGTTTCAAATTACACGGTAGACCCCCAGTACAAAAAATTAATAGCTACATACATAGTTTTAATTTTGGTATTTTTCTGTGAAATAAATTTGTTTTACCAAGTATTGATTTCGTTTTATATATTCTTTAAACTCATTCATTTAAGATTTTTTACTGGTCCATATATTATTTAAAACAGAAAATACTCTTTCTGTTGGGGCATTAGAACCAGATAAAAATAAACTGAATTCGACAACTTTCAAACTATTTTGGAAACTTATGTCTCCTTATTTAAAATGTTTAAACATTTTTACCCATCGCTCTTCTGCAGATTTTTTATTCTCATTCTATTTATTTAATTTTTCTAAAGAGGTTTATCTTTTAACAAGAGTTAATTCATCATATAATTCGGTGTTATTTCTGTTTAACTCATTTATTTTATCCATAATGAAAACAAAACTGGATTTAACATCTTTCCACGTAGGAGTTTCAACTTCTTGGTAGGCAGTATCCCATTAATTTAAGTATTCAATCAATCTGTATAAAATCAGCATTCATTAGCTTTAAACTAATCCATATCAATTATATTTTTCTGGCTTAGCTCAATTACGATGTTTTTTTAACAGCAATAGGCAAAAATTTTTCCTCTTTACGTTGTGTGATTTTAAACTTAAGTTCATTAATAATGAGAAAGACCTCAGTCATACATATTTTTGGGACTCAGTCTGCGTTATATAATCATAAAATAAAGTATCTTGACAAAGCCAGGCTCCTGAAGCGGGATCATCAAAAATAAGATTTAAAACATAAGATGTCAATAAAACAGACAAATTTCATATACACGCTCTCAAAGAAAAAATTAAGGAAACAAAACTCATTTTGTTTCTGTATTTTTATAGAACTGCGGCATTTGTATAGTTCACTTTTACAATGTTGATTAAAACAGTGTTGTGCAGAAACTGCGTTACGTTTTGAAATGCAGTTTGAGTCATGAAAATACAGAACAAATACTGAACAGTAAATAAAATACAGAACATTTGCACGTTATTTCCCAATGAATAATTTATACAGAACAGGACTCTCAAATACAGTACTGTTCTGTATAATACAGAACGGATGGTCACCGTAATTATAGTTTGCCACATGCGTTTTATATGTAACCGCACAGTTGCTTAAGTTAGCTTATTCATATTATAGTTGGGCCTATAGTTTTAGAGTTCTTAACTGTTATACTACTATACATATTTCAAACTTATGTTTACATACTCGTATATGACTAAAAATTATCCTCTAAAATGAGAGTTTTCTTAGCCAAATTAGGGTTGCTGAACACAAATATGTCTCTCATTTATTTTTAATTTTTTGCCCGATGATAATAATTTTACGCTTTATAAGTTAACTACAAAATTTTATTTAAGATACAGGTTTAAAATAAATTTTAAAAAATTATTTGGCTTAATGGCGCAATTAAAATACTGAATTAAAAAAAAAACTAACTTCAAATTTTTTTAAATCTAAAGGTAAATCAATGAATTTTTATCTGATCAACACACTATATATGTATATGGGCTGATAAAAGAAAAACATATCTTTCCGACAGTGTAAAGTTGGCTCAATTTAAATAAACAGTCCTCAAGATTTTTGGAAATATTTTTGTGAACTGCAAAAAACATGTTTTTCGCAAATATAAAAATGTTTTGCAGTGTTATCTGTCATATTAATATCAAATAAAATTTACAACTCAAGCATTAAAAAAAATTTTTATGGTTGCCACATAATTTTCTTTTGTGTGATTAAAAAGTTGAAAATATCTAATAGTAAATAATAATGAATTTCATATGATGCATCGCAGTTAATAAATTCACTTCATAAAATAAACAAATAAAGATTTGGCAATCAAACTAAAAACCATTGTCTGATATTTTTCCTAAACTACAACCACTCAACTGCAATATAGCTAATTCACACACCTCTATACATAATTACAGATTTTTTTGTACAATTTTGAAGAAACAAAATCATTATGGCATCACTAAGTTCTACTAAATTTTAAGTGAATTTCGACACAAAAGTGCCGAACTAGATTTTGTTGTGTATGGGAAATCTAGTCGAAATCTCGCAAGTACCAGATTTTGCTTAAACGTAAACGCACTAATTATGTCGATTATCTCAAAAATGTTTTTGTGGCATATGATGTTATTACAAATAGCCCTTTATAAGCAAATTTGTTAGAAAGTAAGCCTTTTATAAGACTATTGTTGAACTTTAATAGGGACTTGTTATAAATCATTTTTTGTCTCTCCTGAAAAGTAGTAGTTTTTAAGTTACGAGGTTGCGTTAGTAATCCATCATCATTATCATTAATCAATTTATTTTTTACGTCAATTTCGGGATATTATTTCTGTTATATAATTGAAGATATCATACAATCAACACTTTTTATTATACTGGCAACACTGTATTTGCTTATTGTCGCTAAAGAAACAAAGGGCCGGTTCGTCGATGTCGACAACGTTCGACTTGTCGTACATTTGCATTCGAAACAAAACCAAAATTTTAAAATTTGTTTTATGAGAATTATTCTCATGTGTATCTATGCTTGACATTTTGTAGTCGGTGGCTTGCTGCGGTGAATGGGTTTAATGCATAACACAATAGTCGAAATAAAAATCAAAACACAACTGATAAAAAGCAGTTGTCTCACGGCAAAAAAAGTTGTAATCCATAATAAAAATTTGGCAACTACGACTCAACTATAAATTTAGTTGTAAATCATTTAATAACATATTAAGTGCGTTTCTTGAAACATGTGACCAACAAAAAAAACTTGGCGTTAAAAAAATTTTATATGAGATAGACTTATATCGAACTCATTCATTCAGTAGCTCGTTTTAGACACAACCTTTCATCAACCGCATTTAAATTACATGGGTTTCATTATTGGTTCGTGTCCAAAACGAGAGTTCGATACAAGTCTAATACGAGAATCACAATGGACCCGACTGGGTCCCCAAGTGGAGGTGTTTTGCAACACTAAACTTGCTAACCTAAGCTAATCTTAAATTAATTGTACTTTTTTTAGAATATAAAAATTTAAATTTATAATTTTTTTTTTTTAACTTACCGATTTGATACCAATTTTCGAAAATTGAGGTTTTGTCATATTTCGTCGTTTTGAGCTCGAGGAATTCGATTCTGACTATTTTCCCAATGATCATAATTTTCGTATGGATGGATGAATGTATGGATGTGTGAGTGTGGAAGTATGTATGTGTTTGAAGCAAATTTGCAGCATTCGTAAGATGTTGAGCTTACTTAGTTGTTGATTCTGTTGAAGAGATTTCGAAAATAAATTATTCACAAACTGGATTTTTCAACAAATTTTAAATTACTAATAGGCAGATTTAAAAAAAAAAATTCGATTAACATTTTTGTGATAAGTAACGAAAATTCGTTTCAAAAGATATTTTTTCTATACAAATTTCAAAACGGAAAAATCATTTGTATTTAAAAAAAATTATCCTCAAGCCGATCAAGTTCAAAGTCTTATCAGTTATAAACCTCAAAAGAACCAGGGTTCTCAGATATTGCGATTTCTCGTCAAACGCGACGATTTTCAATTTACTAATAAATTTTTGATAAATAAATTTGTTGGCGATTTCTAAAGTTGAACTTCAAATTTTTTTTAATTCAAAAAAATCATTTTCTCGAAGGACTAGTTTCAAAAATAAATCCTACCAAAACTTGTCTGCAAGATATTAAAACAATTTGATTTTGATGATTTTTCTTACATTAATTATAGTAATTAATGCGTTCTTAATTTGGATAAGAAAAATTTACAAGAACTACTTTTTGGCGATTTTATTTCTACTTTTAGCGATTTTCTGCTAAATTTGTATGCGATTATTTTATGAAAATTTACCCTATTTATTAAAAAAAAAAAAATGTTGTATAAAGACAAATCTATTATACTAATATATTTGATAATTATCAAATGTATATTAAGAAAAACTACATAAAATTGATTTGGGCGACTTTTGGCGACTTTTGGCGATTTTTAAAAGGAATTTGGAGAAATGGGTCGGAAAAATCTGACAACCTTGAAAACGACACATCGATTGCTGCCAACTTGACTAAAATCGGGTGATACCATGGTGTAATTATACAGGTGACTGCGTAAGTATTTTTTATTCAAAAATACGGCAACCATAGCTGTGTAAAGAACCGAAGAACGTCAAAAGCACAAAAATAACCAAAACAAACCGACGTTTTTGACATTCGTCAGCTACAAAGAACATAGAGCAAAAAATTATCAGCTGAAGTAGCGCTGCCATCTGGTTATATACACCTTGGGTGACACGTTGAGGAAAAATTAAAAAAAGAAATGTTTTTTTTTCAACTTCAAAAGTCTGTCAAATCAATTTTTTAACTGCCTTGTTCATAAAAAAATAATTCTGTTTTATTTTTTGTATGGAAATCAAAAATATTTTTCATAATAAAGAAGGCCTTAAAGATATATGTATGTATTAAAATAATGTATCGGATACCGCAAATTTGACCAAAATCTGTAGCTTAGCGCGAAGTTTCAGGGATGGCCTGCAAAGTCAACCAATTCTCATATTTTTTTTATTTATGTATGTATGTGCTACACAGAAAAAATTATTCCCAAAAAATTTTCAAACATACGTGTGTTTCGAAATATAATTTACTTTCAGTAAATATTTTTAACTGTTCCAGTAAATTATTTGTTCCAATTATATTTTATGTAAAAAAAAAAAACTGTATGATCCCACCAAACCAAATGCTCCGAATTCGTAAAGAATTCGTAACGACTAGTCGGCAAAATCTTCCGACTTCGGAACCGAAATATTACAGAAATCGTAACGTTTTTTGTATGAAATGGTTGACACGATTTCGCAACGAAATGTAGTTACCAAATCGTAACGATATGTCGGTACGAATTCGCAATGATATATCGGTACGAATTCCCAACGATATGTCGGTACGAATTCACAACGATATGTCGGTACGAATTCGCCACAAACTCTTCTGTAAAATGTTGATACATTTCAATTAAAATTTTTTAATTTTATTATTTAAAACAAACCTTTCACCGATTTGCACTCATGTATACATACTTATAAATCAAAGTTTTATTGTTTTTAAAAATTTTCATAAAAAAAAAATTGTTCAGACAAACTACTGAAATTTCTTAACGAATTCGCTACGAAAAGTCTGAGTTCAGACAAACTACCGCAATGTCTTAACGAATTCGGTACGAAAAGTCTGAATTCAGAAAAATTCGAAACATTTTGTTTGCGGGGATGAATGAAAATTATATATATAAAGTAAAATTTGTAAAAAAAAAATTTATATTTTAATTTGTTATTTTCAGTTAAATTTATTTTTATATACTGTAAAAAAATTTGTCTGATTTTTTTTTAATTTTTTCTACAAATTATTTTATAGATATAAAAAACATTTTATTTTTTTTCTTAAAGATTTTTGTTTGCGGTTTTTAAACTTATTATGTTTGTATATTGTGATTCTCAATATAGTATTAAAAGTCTTACTATAAATATACGGAGTTTGTTAGCTAAATTCAAAAATTTTTTGGGTTGAAGTCTACTAACGAGTTCCAAAAGCGGGAACGAAATGCTTAACCATAAAAACAAGCCAATTTTTGAAAGTAAAAAAAATAGTTGAACCTTTTATTTGATTCAGTTATTTTTTCAAATAAAACTTTTACTAATTTTTCTTTTTAAAATTGGTATGAATTGTTATTGATTCAGTTAATTTATTTTCTGATAATACAAAAAATTTTAGTGAATGTGTTTGTAAATTATAAAAAAAAAATTTGCTGAATAATAAAAAAAGAAATCTGCAAAAATGTTTTTCTGTTCCTATTAATACATTTGACTGAAAATATTTTGAGTTTCAGTTAACTTTTTTCTCTAATGCCATAATAATAAGTTAACTAAAAATAAATTTTTTTCCAGTTAAATTTTTACAAAATTGTTATCAGAATCTATCTACAAATTTCTTTGTAGGTCCGCCCGCATTCATACAAAACATTTACTGATTCAATGAATTTGGTTACTGAAAACGAAATTTAGTTTTTTCTGTGTACAAGTATTTCCTAAAGTTTTCTAAGTGTATGAAAATAAAAAGCTGTGATAAAGTGACACAAGATGAGTAAATATTTAGTATTTCTGTGTAAGAAAAAGGTGTGAATAACAATAAAATTGTTGGACGCCGAAATGTGGGGGAGTTGAGAAAAGAACGACTCAGAAACGTCTCAAGGAAATAAGGCGGTTATTTAAAATGAGAGTGAAAAAAGTGCGTTTAACAGCAATTAATAAACGTCGCCATAACTTATACTCGGCTGTCTTTAATTTACATATTTAATTTAAATATTTCTTTGAAAAACTTATTTCAATTAAAATATGCATTAAACACTCTATTATTATTATTCTTATATTCTTTGCATAGAACAATCTTAAAACTAAAGTATTTGACAAAAGGATCTATCTACTCGTATACAACATAATTTGTTGTGTATAATTTTTCGTTACTTTACAGCAAAATTAAAGAAACAGGTGCTTAAAAAGAGATAACGCCTAGATAGATGTTACTTACAAGCACGTAAGTATAAAAGTAATATCATAGGAATATCATTATCATCATCATCGTCCTCTACCTATGTATTTATTCCTGTTTGATCATTTCTTGTCCTGCGAGAGAAAAGCGCATGAGTTAAAATAAAAATCCAACTTCTTTTGTCTGGGTGTTTTTTTTTTTAGTTTTTACGTTTCGTATCTTGTAATCGATCTAGCAGGTGGCAATGTAAATTGTCCACACTTCCACATTGACTTATTTTTTTTTTTCTATATATTTATTCCTCTCTCATTTAAATTTTTTTTATAGAGATCTCCTTATACGCTAATGTGTGAGTGTTTCAATAGTTTGTGTTGTGCAACAGCAGGTTGAAAGGACATCATTACATAGAACAATTATTTGGTAATGTTAAAAGAATTTATTAATTTTCAACAAAATACAAAATATAACCAAACAACACCAACAACAACTACAACAACAAATTCATTATAATTCAAAGATAGTATAAATTTATAGAAATAATAGTGTGTAGAAGCAATATAAAAGAACATTAAAAAAACACAGTCAAGTAACACATGTTTATGGCCATAAAAGAAGAGAAATAAAAATAATTTGTTGTGGCGCAATGATACACCTGATCTATAGGATTCCCTTTTGAGTTTTCCCTTTGGAGGGAAAAATTCCAGATCATAAATTTTTACAGCACATTACGAGTATAATATTCGTTATATCATTTTAATACAGAAAATTATGCTGGCCTGAAAAAAAGCATAATAAATTTTAAAGTTGTTTTTAGAGAATATTAAAAAAAATAAATAAATAAAAAAGAATTCATTCAGGCAGCTGAATATTGTAAATCAGAAAACTTTAGTCACGCAACAATTTTTTTTTTTTCATATAAAATATTTGATTTTTATTCGTTCTACAACATCCATATCGATTTTCTAAAGTAATGAAATATTTTATATACATATATTTTTTATAAATAATATTTAGTTCATTTACACCTGCAAGAAATCTTTGTGAGAATCTATAACATTTACACCAAGTTTTTTGACATTTATCATGATTTCTTATTCCAAAGAAAAACCATTGATTGCAAATTTCCCAAGACTTTAACCAAAACAACTGCAATTTAGCCAATTCAAATACCTTTTTATGCACACAGGCTGGATTTTTAGTACAAATTGCAAGAAGAAATAAAACATAGTTGCATCACTAAGTTCTACTAGATTTTAAATAGATTTTGGCAAAATCTAGTGACGAAGTGGATTTTTTTTCGTATGGAAAATCCACTAGATTTCGTACGAAATCTCGTAAGTACTAGATTTTGCTCAAATGCAAATGCACTATAAACTATTTTTATGCTTTAATATCTATATCCAAAGTATACAAAGATGTCACGAGACGGAAAATAAGTGTATTTTTATATTTGTCTCGCTATCCCTGAAATTTTGATTCTTCTTTCTATTGTAATTGGTAAGTACGGACAGTAATACACTGCAATAACAAATACACGCTATTTGTCTCCTTTTTTCACGAATTTTTAAAACCTGATTCGAGCTTTCTAACCTGTCACTTTTAACACTTCTGTATATATTCTCGTGTTTTTGCAATTCAATGCCTGCAAAACGGCTTGACCGATTTTTATGAAATTTTGTATGTCTATTCGGTAGGTCTGAGAATAGGTCGTAAATAATTTTTTATACCCCGAAGTGGGGCTGTGCAACGCCCATACGAATAAAATATCTTATATCTTGAAAGCTTTAGGAGTCAGCGCATTCAAATTTGATATGGACTCTTTTGAGAGCAAGGTGGGAAGTAGTCAAAAATATTGGTAAAATAGGACCGGAGAAAGGGGCATCCCCCATACAAAGTACTTATAAAAATATTTTAACTTAAAAGCTTTAATAGCAAGAGTCCTCAACTTTGTTATGAGTTAATTTGAAAACAATTAATATAAATATAAATTATAAAAAAATATAAATATATAAAAAAATTTAAACTTAAATTGTAACAATTCCCATAAAAAAACATTAATTATTAACTTGACTGCACCCGGTCAGAAAAATACTTGTGTGGCAACACTCTATTGTTAAATAGCTGTTGTTGTTATTTACATTTATTTTCTTTGACATACTCTTACGACTACAATTTGAAGCTGAAAAAATGTCAGCTAATGTAGCAATGGTAAAGTAAGAAAATAAAAAACATGTTGATTATTGAATTCTTGTTTCAACTTTGTTATTTGTTATGAGCTTCTCATTTGTTTGAATGAAAGTTTATAATATAATAACTCTAGTTGTTCTAAGAAGCTTTGGGTAAAGGTTCCCTGATGATCTGCATTAGCAACAGTGAAATGCGCATAGGATCCAGCTAAGCCCCTCAATAATCAATTTCAATGTATTTTTAATAAAAAAAATATTTTACTTAATAAGTAAAATATTAATTTGGGATTATTAGTGCGTTTAAAAAATTTAAAACTTAAATTGTAACAATTCCCATAAAAAGCACTAAGGGTCTTATGCAAAAAAAACTTAATAAGGCTTTGCAAAGCAATGTTAAGTAAAGTTGTATTCTAAAAAAAATATTGTATAAAAATTCTAAAGTAGGCACCCACGTTTGTTAAGAATGCTTTAAGTTGATATTTCCAAAATGTGTATTTTGTACCTCAAATATTTTTACTAATATAGCACATACTGATTCATTTTACATCTGAAAATGAAGCTAGAAGTGCCTGCTCTTATCTTAAATTTATTATTTCTGTCATGTAATGTCACCAAATTATCCAACTGCTTCGAAATACATAGCAAAATCCATAAAAAATATTAAAATAAATACAATTATACAAAAATGTTTTAGTGATGTAAAGGGTGTTTTTTATTGAGGTATAGAACTTTAAGTTGGCATCACTTTTTTAACTGGCGGCCATTTTGTCAGCTGTCAAGTGATTAATATTTAGTTTGGTTTGCCATTTTATCATGAACAGGTTGACAAAATAACAACGCTTGCTAATCGTGCAAATTTATTTCGAAAATAATGGTTCAGTTCGCGAAGTTTACCGCAAGCTCCGTCCATTTTATGGTCGACATAATCGTCCATCAGAGCAATTAATTCGGTTAACCATGGATCGTTTTCGCACTACGTTTACTCTATGTGATAACACGCATCCGCAGAGACGTCGAACAGTGCGCACCGAAGAAACAATTGCCGCTGTAGAGCAAAGTGTTGAAGAGGACCCGAATGAATCGATTCGCCACCGTGCACAGCAATTGGAGCCGACTAACCGACTATTTTGTTCCCGAATTGGATGGCATGAATGTGGATGAGTTGTGGTTCCAACAAGACGGCGCTACATTCCACACAGCGCACGTCACAATCGATTTATTGAAGGAAACATTCGATGAGCGCATAATTTCGCGGAATGGACCTGTCAATTGGCCACCAAGATCGTGTGATTTGACACCATTGGATTATTTTCTTTGGGGATATGTGAAGTCGCTCGTCTACGCCAACAAACCAGAAACGTTAGGGGACTTGGAAGCCAACATTCGTGGCGTTATTGCCAACATACGGCCCCATATGCTCGAAAAAGTGGTTGAAAATTGGACCTGTAGAATTGGCTTTATTCGAGCCAGCCGCGGCGGCCACATGCCCGAAATCATATTTAAACATTAATGGCATAAAATTATCCTTCCAATAAAGCCAAATTGATGGACATTAAAACGATTTTCTTGTGTTTTATTTCAATTTGAAGTTCTATACATCTGAAAAAAACACCCTATACATACAATCAAAACAAATCGAAAAAAGCTGGATATTCAAATACTCGTTTCATTCAAATAAAACAAATTGTGATAAGTTTTCACATTTTTTTTACTTTTACTTCATGGTTGTGTTTATCTGTTTTCATATTAAGTCAGAAGCTCATATTTTTTAAATTAGGTTGCTTTACTTCAAGATAATAAAAATTTATTTAATAAAATAAAAAAAATATTTGAATACCCGAATGAAATTGTATTAAATTTTGTACATCATAAGCTGTGAAGTGGTTGTTGAACACGGTGGTGTTACCAGTATTTATTATTAAATCACAAAATATTTAAAGTTGTCTTTTGCATATGATTTTTTGATAAAGCTATGTTAGCCTTAAAGTGCTATCAACTACTATGAACTTTAAAGCTAAAGTAAAATATTTTTTTGCTTAAGGGAGTAATAAATTATAATCAGGTATGTGATGGAAAACGATCGTTTTCGAAACGATTTCAAAGCAATCGTTTTGAAAAGGTGTGATGAATTCCGATAGATTTTGAGTATCATTTTTGAGCCAAACCTCAAACTATTTACTTCTAAAACGCACATTAGAAGATAAAATATAAGCCACCTAATAGAGCTGTGAAAGAAATGTATCAAAATTTTTTGGAAAACCAATTAAAAACATTTTTTAAAATTATAGACAAAACGACTATAGAAAACATAACACACCTTTTATCGTTTTCAAATTGGTTTTGTGTCTAAATCCTTTTTCATCACATACCTGAATAAATTTAAAACAATAAATGTTTGGTGTTTTGTCATTTTTATATTCGTCATCTTTCACAGCTCTCACCACATCCTCACACACTTACAATGCGTTAGTTTCTACCCTAGAAAATCCGTTGGCCGGATCAATAAATTTTTTTTTAACTTTAAATTTAGTATTTTTAAATCAAGATATTTTTTTTTTGAATATAGTAAAATTTTCGCCGCTTTCTTTTTCTCTTACTTTTTATTAATTTTTATCATGAACCAAATGGGAAGTTTATTATTCCCTAAACGGAAGAGAAACGTTACAAAATTATTTACGTACTTGCTCTTAAAGACTAGAACACGTGTTTAATGAATTCTTGTTGTTTGTATTTTCTCAAAAGTAATCCCCATTATCGTGGTTGGCATTTTTCGACTTCAAATTCGACTATTTGTAGTTGATTAAAGTAAACAAAGTAACTTTTTCTTTAATCTAGTACAAAACGCCTGAATTGCGCCAAAAAATCGCCAATCACAATAAGGGGGAATATAACATTCAAAATATTAACCCTTTATGACTGAACATCGTGAAACTAATTTTGTTTACAAGATTTTTTTAGCATAAATAAAAAAAATTTTCTATGCGGGCTTTTTAAAAAACTGCAATACGACAACATTGTTTTAATAAAACCGTAGGGTTATTCTAAATCTATTCTGCTGTAGCAGATGACATTTTTTTTATTAAGAATCAATTTAACAGTTTGAAACAAGGTATTGGGCCTAATTACGAGTGTCGTATTACGACTTCAACTACAACAATCAAAGTTATTAAATTGAAATAATCTCCTTTATTGCGAATGGCGTCGTTGCCGTCGCATCAAGACGACATCAAAAATAGTCGATTGTCTACTTTTTGTCGACAACAATTGACTACTATTTACATGCTGCAAAGCCTTAAGGTACGGTCACACTTGTCAAACATTTGCCCAAAAAAGCTTAACCACTAAATGCTAATGAAAAATCTTTCAATTCAGACAAAAGTTTGTGAAGTTAAAGAGTAGCCAACGTTGTTGGATTCTTTGACATTGGCCATTGGTCTGGATCAAAAGTTTTTTCATAAGCGCTTGTTTGTTACGCTTTTTTGGGCAAATGTTTGACACCTTTAGAGATTAATAAGAGATCGGCAATAAGAGCCAATTGTTTCCGATAAAGAGTAGACAATTGGCAATATTTACTATCGTCTTGATGTGACGTCGACGACGCCATTCACAATATGTGGGAATAGTTTTTATAGAGATTTAATGGTTGATAACATATCTGTAACAATGTGCCATAAAGGGTTAAGTGGCAGTTTATAAGAGACAATCTATAATTCAACTCCTCCTATTTAAAAAAAAATACTAAAGTTTTATAATTACCAGGGAAACCGCAAATATGCAATTGAATGTTTTTTCTTGTGTGACGTATTAATGCGAGGACAAGATATTTATCCGTTTCAGAACTTTTTATGAATTTTGGCATCGATTTGTTAGTGCATGTTTTTGCATATTTTACCCTTTAAAGCATGTTTTCGCATATCTCAATCTTAAACCCATATTTTTAGCATATTTTCTAACTTTTAGAGCATAATTTACGCTTTCAGGGCATATTTTGAAACTTTATGGAATTTTTTTTAATATGCTTACAAGTTTATCTGTTGGTCAAAATTTTTATTTTTAATTTTCGCCATTTAAATCTCATTTACAATCTTCCACGTAGTATATGGACATTAGTTTAAATAAAAATTTGTTTGGTTTGCTAGTTGTGACGGACTCTGCGTCGATTACATCAGTAGACGCTGAAGGAACATTGTCAATGTATATAAATTTACTTAGATGTGACAGGCAACGATTTTTATTTGAAAAGCTAGATCAATACTTTGTTGTTTATTTCAATAAAAGTTTTAAATATAAATCTTGTCTTATTTATTCAAAATACAGTTTTAATTCAGATTTTGTGATCTCTTTTGAAATTGTATTATTTGTTTTAACGTTCACTTCAATCTTAAATTATTAGGGGTTTTCATGAGAATGTTCAAAGTCTCGCAAACTGTGCAATTGTGCATTTTTACATTCTCGTAAATAAAACGTCAAAAATTGTATAGAAATTTATTTACACAAACCTGCTAAGTTTGCCCAATAATTTTTACTCGTAAACTTAAGCTGTGCAATTGTGAATTTTGTGAGCAACAACTTCTTGCTTTTTTGGATTTCTTTAGGCATTTTTAGACACACACGCACACTTTTTTATTTTCATAGAAATATATAAATATGTTTTTAGAATAAAAATTTCTTGAATTTTTTTTATTTTTTATTTTTATTTAATGAACTTTTTGACGTTTGTTTCAAATTTACATAAACTGTTTGCACAAAGAAGATCAAAAGGGGCTTCACGAAACCATTCTCGCAAGTTTGCCTAATTGCACAAATGGCAATTTTAAGAGTTCTCATGAAAACCCTTATTGTTTTTAATACGGCAGTTATTCTTTGTTAATTATTTTAATGTTTCCCTTTTTTTTTTTTTTTTGTTTATTTTATTTCTGTCTTATTTTTTTTTTTATTTAAAAAATATATTTTCGTTGAGAAATAAACCAATTTTTTTATTTTTTGAGTTTTTAGTGCATATTTTCAAGTTTTTAGTGCATATTGAATGCGCATAAAACAGTTTTTTCGAGCATATTTCTGGTTTCCCTGATAATTACATTTGGAGTTACTTTAATATGATAAAAGTTCAGGAGCATAGTTTTGTAATCCCACACAAGCAGTTTTCTTTTCAAACAAATTCTAATCTTTTCCAGCTTATTCGAAATTTATTTTATAACTTAACAATAACGATACTAAAGCTTTTTTCAGCATATCACTATTAGATTTGATATAAAAGAAACATTTTTAAATGATTATTGCTTGAATAAGATCTCCTCACAAAACCTTTATTAATTAAATCCAATGCGCATGCATGGAGATTTCCTCTCTAACTTCTAGGCCACAAATTTTGCAAAAGAAAAAAATGCTCACAAGAATGTTACAAATCATATGAATCCTTGTTAAAACAGAATAAATAAAAAAAATAAATAAATAAGGTAGGAACAACTAAAAAACAAATCGCCATAATTTGCATTTCAAAGTGAATTTATTTCAATTTTATTTGATATTAATTGCGTATAACTATAAAAAAGCGATTTGGTTTTTCGGTAATAGGCAAAATAAACCAAAAAAGTTTTCATTGTGTGTTCTCGTGTTGCAACAACGCAGTGGTAAGGGATTTTTCTTTAAATAAAGCAACAGCAGCAATAAGCATGCATGATAGCGCGTATGCTAACGAAACAGATAAAACCTCCAGGAATAGACGACGCTGGATAGAAAGAAGAGTGGATTTTATGTACATATGACTTTGGTTGCATACCAGCGTACTTGTTCTGATACTACATATGAATGTATGAATGCAGATATATACTCGCATGTACATATGTGTGTATGTATGTTTGTCTGTCTGTGCTCGTATGTGCTTAGCTATGGGATCTTGAAAGCGTTTAACAGTAGCCATTCGATTCATTGCAATGCAATATACATATTGTTGAGAAGTAGAGAAGTACTCAATGGCCTGCAGCTGCCAACAATTGAAGAAACTATAAGATCAGTGTTTTTTTTTCATCATATGCAAACTTTTTTTTATGTACCCACAAACTGCCGAAACAATATTAATCGTTACTGCAACAATATAAGAACAATATTTTTAGCCTTAAGGAATTTCAAAGTTGATATTCAGTACAATTCAGATGTTTTGTAGGTACGAATGACAGGATTTAGACAAAAAGAGATGGTAAATATATTTAAATGGCTTTTGAAAGGCATCCTAGAGTAAACCTATTTTAAAAATAATCCTCTGTTATTTGCCTATTTCCAGAGCTCATTTCTTGTAAAAATCGTTAAAATAGAACCATTTAAAATAACATATTATATTTTAATGGGCATGACTCCGCCCATTTTTTTAAATGGAGGATTGTGTCTATTTTAGAGCTCAAGGTGTGTGGTAAGTTTCGTAAAAATCGGTTAAGTCCACCTGAATTTAACAAACTTGAAGTGTGAATGAAAAATCAGCTGTTTATGGTTTTAACGTTAAAACCAGGTTTTAACTTTCAGTGTGAAAACACTATAACATGTTTTGCCAAAAGAAAATATTTCTTCGTGCATTTTTTTTTGTGCAAAAGTTAGGGAACAAAAATTTTTCTTTCAGGTTTTTTCAGAATAACTAAATTTATGCTAACAATATTTAGCAAAGTTGTACCTACGGTAAAGCTGAACAACTTTTGTGAACATATCAATACAATCTGAAGATGTCTAGGCACCCTAATAGCTCATAAAGACCAAAAATTGTCAAAGTCTAGTCTAAACGTGTATAACGAAACGGTTTGAATTATTTAAAAATTTGTCTAAATACATATTTGAGTTACATCTTCCCACAAAACACCCTATTTTATAAAAATCGTTTTCTCGCATACATACATACACACACTTATACGTTTGTTGATGGCGCCTTTTTTCAACATATTCATAGAGAAACTTCGTTCAGACTTTGCACATACACAACGAACCAAAACGAATAGAAAATAATAATAAAAGAAAAAGAGAAACAAACAATAAAAACAATTACAAGTGATATTACAATCAATTTGCAACAAATAAGGCACCGTTGTATGATTGTTGTTATTATTGTTGTTGTTACCGTTGTTGGTATTGCTGTTGCAATTGCTGTTGCTCACACACAGGCAACAAACATACATACATACATGCATGTGTATGTATGTAATGTACAAACGTATAAATTGTAAAGACAAATCTGGCAGCACTGTTTTGTCACATGATTATTGTTTTAAAACCGCGCAGTTGGTTACAACAACAAAACAATATTGTTAATTTGTTGCTATTGCCAATTCAATGATACTCCACCATTTTTAATGTGGAAACAAAAGCTAAGCTCAAATCAACTCGGTCGAATACAGTTGTTGTAGCAAACAAACAAACTTGGTTTATAGGTTGAAATTAGTTTCAAATGCTGCCATGTTGTCTGTTTCAATTAAATTACGTTAAAAGTAGGAACCAAAACAAAAAAAAAGCAAAGCAAAAAAAAAAACATTTGAATCGACAAGAACGTGTCGTTTAAACCATTTATGGTTAAATTGTTAACAATTCATTAAATGCTTGGAAGCTGCTCGATCGCTCACTCGCTTGTACAAACATACAAACTTACACACATGCATTCATGCATAAATAACTATTGTGTGTTTGAGAATTTAAAGCAGTTTAAAAAAAATCATTTCATTTGCTGGCAGTCAGGCTGGCTGGCAGGCTACTCTCCTAATGCTAAAGGTGTATAATTGTTGAAATATTTTTAATGTTTGTATAGTTATACAACATTCTAAAGGTGACAATTAATGCGACAACACAACTCAACTGCAGCAGCCATGGTAAATTGTGGCTAAACGTAAAAATAATAGAGGTTAAATAAGGAATTTAGTCTATTAATGCCACAATCCATTGGCTGCCGTTTGCTATGGATAAGAAATTTTTGGAACATTTAAAAATCTTTTAAATTACTACATAGTAGTATATGTACATATACATATATGAATGAATGTAACATGTGATAAAATGTTAAAACATTTTAAGAACTTTTATTAAGTCTGCTAAATTTAAAAAAAAATCTTGTTAACAATCACATATTTTCTCTTAAAAATTTTATTAAAAAAAAACAATTATTGTTTAGTTTTTAATATTTGTTTCCTAAATATTTTTTCGAAACTAAGCCGATATCATACAGTATCTTATTATTTTGATATTGTAAGATATATTCGAAAATTCAAATCTATTGTGCAGAAAAATTATATTTTACAGTTTTAATATATGTACATATAACATAAATTCGAAAACAATTTCGAAATTTATTAAGAATAATTTAACATTGTTTAAATAATTTTAACTTAACCTCGAAATAGTTTAATAAGTCAATTGATTTTATTCGAGCTCATTTTCGAAATTTACTAAGAAATAAATTTTGTAAAGCACTAGACTATTCACATTCACTATGTTCGAAAATTCCCACTTAATTCCGAAATTTAATAAGAAATAAATTGTATGATATACAGAAATAATAGAGCCTCATTACAATTTTACTACATTCGAAGAATCTAAATAAATTTCGAAATTTACTAAACTATCTTAAAGGCATATTTTATTATTTTCGCAGTTCTATTTTGTTCAAAAATTTTAATTTTATTTCCAAATTTATTAAAAATAATTAAATATGTATTCATTTTTGCCATATTCGAAAATTCGAACTTGATATTATTGATTATTGATTAGAAATCTACTAGAAATAATTTTTTTGAACTACAGAAGTAATTTATCATCATTACAATTTTACTAGATTCGAAAATTCGAACAAAATTTCGAAATTAGCTAAGAACGTAAATTTCCACTTTATTCGGAAATTCAAACTCAATTTCGAAATTTATTAAAAATTATTGAACAGCATTGCTGTTTCATATATTCGAAAATTCGAACTAAATTTAATTTCTAAATTAACTATTACCTGATTTACATTAAACAGTTTTTTCATGAAATTTCATGAATTTTGTTACACGCAACTTTTTCTATTTGCTAATTGCAGTGCTATAGAAGAGAATTTTATATGAAAAATGGACGTAAAATAAGTCTCTGATGCAGTTTTGGCAAATTTTTTTATATAAGATGCTCCTACAGGCGTCCCACTGACAAATAAAAAATTTTCATGCAACTAATTTCATGAAAAAAATTCTTAATGTAAATTAGGTATAAGAGGTGAATTACCGGAATTACAATTTAAAATTATTAAAGATTTTCTATATTCGAAAATTCTAACTTAAACGCGAAATTTACTAAGACGGAAATTTTATCGAATATTGACATAATATACATACATATATAGCAGATAAACAGCTATTGCTGCTTCAGTTGCGATTACAAAATTTATCGAACAAATTCTGGTTAATTTTTGGACTGGAGCATTTTAATTCATCTAGGAAAAGAAACAAAATGCCAACTAATTATTTTTCCTTCAGAAATTTTAACAATTATACATACATACACATATGTATGTATGTATAAATATATGCACGGATTTAATAATACAGATTAGTAAACCAATATGACACTAATCTACTATAATTGTCATGCCACACTTTCAAATATGCCACTTATAACGACAATGTGTTGATAATTTTTGTTTAAAAGAGAGAAAAAAGCGAAATTAATTTAAAACAAATTTTCAGTTCACTAAAATTTTTGGCGGCTGTTAAAGAACGTTTTTATTTTTTTATTGCTGCTACCGACATTATTGATATCAATCATGCGTTTGTCATTCATTGTCTTCGTTTTGGAGCAACAAATGTTACCAAAAACTTTGACCACATGTGGCTGCAATAAAAAAAAATAAATAAAAATAAAAAACACTCGCAACTCAACACCATAATAACTGTTGCTTATGGTAGAACGTCGAAGAAAAATGAACCAGAAACTAAAAACTGCAATAAAAAATGTATATTTGCAACTCAAAAAAAGAGGAAAAAATTATATTTTTTTATCATTTAAAAAACAAAATAAGAAAAAAGAAATTTTAATTGTGTGTGGTAAAACACGAGACAAAGAAATATTGGCCAGAAGAAACCAAAAAGCAACAGCAGCAACAATAACAATGTGCTGCTTACACTGCCAATATGAAATCGCGCATTTTCGTACACATGTTGTAGCTGCATTATTTGTTCTCTTCCTTTGTTGTTGTAGTTGTTGTGCTTGTTGTAATAATGTTAAAGGTTGGCGGGTGGTGTTACGCAGAATCTCTGAGTTGCACTAAGACAACATGAAAATAAGATTGTAAGAAGCATGCGCGGTATAACAGCGCTATTATAAACAACAAAAACACCAACAACAACAACAGAGACAGCAATAGCAGTCACTAACAACATCAGCAGCAAGCAGTTAACCAAACTAAAGTAAAACAAAACTGGCATTTTATCTTTTCACTAAATTAAAAACAAATTGTCAAACAATTGGTCTGCTACTAAACAACAGTTTCAAAGCAGGGAGTCTCAAGTCGGTAAAAGAGCATGAGATTGATTACAAAAATCGTGCCAGCCAAGAAAAAGTTCTTTATTAACACCAACATTTCACAAAAAGCTTTCGCCTGAACTATTACAATCGTGCAAACAATAATTTTTTTAATGCTAAAAATGTGTTTAAAGGCCTCATACACTATCATGCACAGTCATGAGATTTTAGCGAAAATACAACCCTGGTATGATGCGAGTTTATGAACATTTTCAAAAGACAATCAGATCAGGGTTGTATTTTATCGTAGATAGTGAGTCAAGGCCTTAAGAAATGAATGAACCAAAAGTTTTCTCTATTTTATGACTGCGATGAAAGCATATTTGGGAATCTCTGCATTTGTCTGTTGTGACTATTTTTTCTGATAACCTATTGAATGTAGAATTTTGTATTTTTGCCTTTTTCTCTTTGCTGCTTTTCTTATATTATTAAAAGGTCCTTTGATGGTCGTCAATTGATAGCCAGATTTGTGCAATTATCATTTTAATAATTGCCAACAATCTTCACGATATATGAGACGCAGCGTGGCTTTTGCGACTCCAACATAAACTCTTACAAATTTCAGCATGCAGTTCGTTCGTTTGCTTTGGCTTTTTGTGTTGTTTGCATACCATAACAGCAACTCCAAAGAACTTTGTGAATTCAATGCGATAGCATTTCAATATATTGAAGTAGTGTGCGAACATAGGCCTGGTCGGCTCATGAGCTGTTGTGGCTGGCTGCCTGGCGCAACTGTCTTTGGTTTTGGCATCCTGGCTGTAAGCGCTCATAACCAGTAGCTTAAATTGTAATAAATTTATTACAGATTTTGTCTGATTTCTTTTTCCAATGTTTTGGACTTTTGGCTTTTTTTGTGTTATCTACATTCAGCTACATACATGAGAATTTTCTTTTCTTTTAGCTCGCTCATCTCTCTCGTTTTGTTATTAACAGGGGAACCGGATACACATATTTTATACGAAATGTCGATATACTTAAAAATGTGTTCTTTAAGAAAATAATAGAGACACACAAACGAGGGCAAAAGCTATGAAAGCAAACATTTTAGTAATAGAGCATTTACATTGCCTCGGAATCTAGTACTTACGAGATTTCGAGCTAAGTCTTGCTGCTTTTTACTAGATTTCTCATACAAAACGAAACTTATTTTGTCAGTAGATTTTTAGAAAATATAATCAAAATCTAATATTTTTATTTATTTTTTACTACCCTGTACAGAAGATGAGTGAATTAGCTACGGTCTGCAGCTTTGGAAATTTTTTCAATTAATGGATTTTGTTTTGGATAAAAAAACTTGATAAATGTCAAAAAAAGTTGGTTTAACGGTATAGATTTTCATAAAAAAATTTATTAAAATCTGCAGGTGTAAATGCCCTATAAAGGGAATTTATAAAGAAAAATGGAATTCACAGAAAATCGAAAAAGTTTCGGAACAGTTTTTTTATGCCTCCCGAATAATATGATTTGTCGTAGTCATCAATATAGGCATTTTTTGTGAGATGATTCGTCTTTGGAGTCAAATCTCTTCCCGCGCCGAGCTATTTTTTCAGGTTTGGAAACAAAAACTAGTCACTCGGGGCTAAATTTGGAGAATGGATTTTTACAATGAAAACTGCACATGCGTTTGTGGTCGATTGTGAGCAAATTTGGCGGAAAACTTTTTGATAGTTACACATGTATGCATGCATGCATACATGTGTAAAAGATTACACATGCTTTATATTTTTATATAAAAAGATAATACGTATATGTTTTCGAGTCAAAAAAATTCAAAAATATGCTATAAGGAATGATATACATATTTGGAAATATGCTAGAACTAACCAAAACCAAAAATTCTGAAGCCCTAAACAGGAACAAAGAAACATGCAACTGCATGCATATACATATTTATGGATGTATATATGTATATATGTATTTGCGGTTTCCCTGGTTATTAGTGTTTCTTGTTGCATTTAACTAGATTTTTTGCTATTCATTTGTTTGTTTAATATAAATTTTTCTTGGCTTTATTGCCAATAGTAATTTATCCATGTTGCCCCCCTATAAGCAATAAAATTATAATAAATTTTATATGTTTTCAGTTAAAATGTTATCGTATTTATGTATAAATGTAATATATGGAAGCTAGTGTTCCTACCGCTTATACGAGTTTAGTATTAACATTTTGACGGGATTTAAATCAAAGTGATAGTGTTAATTAATAATGGCAAAAAATAAACAAATTTTTATAATTGCATGTGGGGAAATATTTTTTCTTTTTTTTTTAAATCAAATTAATTGCTTAAGACTTTAAAAACGTTTAGTAAGAAATCAAAGTCACTGGAGGTTTTTCTTCAATATGATAAAAAAAATTTAATTTTTATTTGATTAGGCTAAACCTCGTACCGCTCTGTAAGCCAAATTACATGTGATAATTATTAATGAACAAATAACACCAAAGTTAATTGTAAATATGCTGACATACACTAGCATAACGGACTAGCTGTCGCTGCTCTTTTATCATCAGCGTTCTTGTGTCAGTTGAAGTAGAATTCTGCTTTATATACTTAACTTTTCAGTGCAAATGGAATATGTGAACAAACGAACAGTGGCAAGACTGTTATAAATTTAGAGATTGTAAAATTTAGCTTCCATTACAAAAAAAAAAAGCTTTGAGCAAATTGTAATACGATGAATCAAAACAATTCACATATTCCATTTGCACTGGAAAGCTGAGTATATAAAGCAGAAATCTACATCAAGTGATACGACACACAGTGCACCAAACACAAAGAACGATGATGATGAAGGTGCAGCGTACTTCGAAAACAGCTAGTTGTTCCGTTCTGCTAGTGTTTGTCAGAATATTTAGAATTAAATTTGGTGTTATTTGTTCATTAATAATTATCACATGTAATTTGGCTTACAGAGCATACGAACGTTAGCCTAATCAAATCATATATATAGAGACAAATGAAGTTCGAACAATAATAATTTAAACTAACTAAAATTTAATTTACTTTTTTATAAGGATTTAAATCTTAATATTGCATAATATTCAAAAAATATTTCAGACAATTAATTGACTTCTTCAAACTAAAATCTTTTTACATAATCTTAGGTTTTGAATTTTATTTTTTTTTATCTATAAAAAAATTAAACTAGTAAAAATGTGATGGCATACTACCTACCACCTGCCTTTGGTAACAAACTTAAGCCCTAACAAAAAAAAAACAAACATCATTTATTATTGAGCCCTCATTTAAACATTTATATTATAATTTGTATTAGAGAGAAAGAAAGCATAAATAAATGCATGTGCATAACACAATTTAGCCTTAAACTTCAGCCCTTAAGTCTGAATAACAGAAGACCGACCGACCACAAGCATATAAAAACTATGATGGTAAAAACATACATGTTAAACTACCTTAACGGACAGTTTTTCCTAAGAAAACATTTAGCAATTGGCGGGCAACTAAATACAGAAATTGCAGTGACACGCGTCACATAGCAATACAGGCAACTGCAACAAGAAAAAAAGCCCCCCTCCAGAAAGAAGATAAAGCGCAGGCGCGCGCTAGTAAATTTACCGTGTGTTTATTGCTGGCTCCTTGATTATTTGAGAAATAAGGGAACGTAAGTATATGGCTTAGTTATTTTTTAATACCTAATACTTCACTTGACAGTCAAAAAGATATTCGAAACAATTGTTAAAAAAAAAATAAAATAAAAACAGCAAATGTGAAATGTAAAACTATTGTACGAGTATTATCAGTTTGGCTTGTGTTGTCAATTTAAGGTTTATGCATGTTGTTGTAAAAATATCATGCTTGAGGGATCTTGTAGGGGTGAATAAAAGCATTTCTCTTTATTATCATATTCATATACATATGTACATACATATGTATGCATGTGTATATGCATTATAATTCCTACAAACAAACAAACATGTATTAAATGTTAATTGTAACGGATTCACCGTATGCCAGACGTCCGTCACATTTAAATTTGTATTCTTATGTTTTTTTATTTTTCCCTATTTCTGAAGGAACAGGTAAAAATTCAACTGTGTACTGTGTATGTATGAATGTATGTATTTATATAGATATGTATGCATGTGCCTATTTTCTTTATGCTTTAAATAAACCAATACATTCAAAATGCAATAGTGGTGGGTTTTACAGGTTCAGCCCACTGCTACTTTTACTTTATGCACCCACTCTGGCTATCACTCAAAAACTTTCTTATCTATTACTCTCCTTATTTACTTTGCTCACAAAGTTGCCAGAAAATTAAGCAAAATATTAACGTGTTTAGTGCCCATAATCTCTACATGCAGATAATTTACTTAACGGTTTTACCTACGATTTCGACTTATATGTACATACATACATTCCGAGAAGACAGAGGTGTTACACAAAGGAAGACTATAAAATTCGTATTTATCAATATTTTCGGCTGAAAAGACTATTTTAGGTGGGAAAGGATGCAATTAATATACAGAAAGTAAGAACAAAAGGAATTTGCTTTTGAGTTGCCGGCAATTCCCAAAAAAAGTTCACAAAATCCCGATAGTTGGATTTTTTCACTCACCCCTATCGTGAACACTTTTTACCTCGAAATATTTCCACTTTTCACAAAATTACAATCGTGAATAATTTTTCCCTTGAAATTTGTTCCCTTATTTTTATTCCCCTTTATCACGAATAATATTTTTCACGTGAATTTTTTCACTTTTCCCTTGGTTTTATCCACTTTATTTTTGCAGGCGAACTGAATTATTGCATCGAATAATTTCGATATTTTTCATTGCATTATATATTAAAAATTATAAATATTTATTTTTAGGACAAAATTAGTAGGTAACCTTTACGATTGTTAACAATAAGACTGTGCTCGAATTCGAAACTTTTTTTTTATGTAACAAGCCGGGGAAGCAGTGGGTAAACCTAATTTGAGTACGCTGAATCCAATGGTGCTAACCATTCTTTTAGGTTAGCTCTTGTTTAAAAAATAATTAAGATTGAAAACTTAGTTAAAAGCACCAAAAACACAATTTTTCCTAGTTTTCTACCATTTATTAACCTTTATTTCGATATATACCGCCTTAAAAGACATGTATTGATGAATTTACGTCCTGAGAAAACTTTTTGGAAAAAATATTGAAATTTTTTTTTCCAATTTTTTTGAAGCAATCTTTAATTTTTTTTTTAAATGTCTTTAGGACGCATGTCCATTGACATCAAAATGAATGAATAGTAGAAAATTGGGAAAAATTGCGATTTTTAGATGCTTTTAACCAAGTTTTCAATCTTAATTATTTTTTTAAACAAGAGCTAACCTAAAAAATGGTTAGCACCATTAGATTCAGCGTACAATAATTTGGTTTGCCCACCAGGTCCCCCGCTTGTTACATTTTTGAACTAGCACAGTTTAATTAACTGCAACACCTTATTTCATGGTTCACACACAATAAATTTCATGGTAATGAACCGCAGTGGTATACTAAAGATTTTTTTCCACCTGCACCTAGAATATTTAAAACCACAACTTGAAAGTTTAAAATATTAATTTGGAACCTAAAATTTGTGTTTTTCTTTACAAATCTTCTTCCCTTTTTTGCACTCACTGAAACTGATAGGGAGGGAAAATTTTGACGGAAGATTCCCGATTCATGTGAACAAAAATTCCACTTGTTATTCACGATAGGGGTGATTATAATTTGTATAACAATATACATATGTATGTAAATACATATGTATGTATGTATTTGTATGTGTAAGTACAAATCTATATGAATACGAATATGTATACATATTTAATAACTAAAATTAAAACCAGAGTAAATAAAAAGTATCCAAAAAATATTTGCCTTTTTTATAAAAATTTAAATGTTGCTTTCGTTTAAGCTTTTTCTATTTCCATGTTAATAAACTGTACATATAGCTCATTTACTGAAACAACATCATAACTCAAAAACAAAACCAGTTTGCCAGAAAACGTGTTTGAAGTTTTCCTTTTACACACAACTTAATGGAAAAAGAAAATTTAATATTTATCTCAAGCGTTGAGTGTAAACAAGATGTTTGTATGAAATTTTTACACAATATGAAGAACGATATGAACATTAATTCTGCATTATTATTATAATTTTTTGAGTTATGTTGTTGTTTGAATAAATGAAGGGATATGTACGATTATTAGATATGACTTATAATAAAACTACTATTCAACACAGTCATATATCCATACATACATATCGTTACCTTAATATAGAAAGGCCCTAACTCATTATTTTTTTGAAGAACATCAAATGGTTCGAAAAATGCAAAAATCTCGATTTCAAAAAAAAAAATGAGTTAGGGCCCTTGTATCTCTACTTTAATGAAATATTTTTTTGTGTAAATTAATAATACAGATAGCATTTTAATGTTTGGAGGAATATTAGCGGTGTAATGAGCAACTATGTCATAGAGAAAATTTTATAAATTATGCTAAAAGTCACTGTTGAGAAAAGGAAAATGCCTCGGTAATAGTTTCCACAGGATTTTGAATAACAAAACACTGGAGGATTTATTAAAAATACAATTTTATTCATCCAATGATTTTGAGATTATATGAATTATACGCATGTTTAATACTATTATATGATATTTATAAAAGAAAAAAAATGGAATACTTTTTGTTATGGAAACTACTAAAATTTCAGCTTATTATAATTTGTATAACTACGAAGAGTTAGAGGCTTATCGCCACGCCAGCCAAGTAAGAAAATAACTTACGACATTAAAATAAAATGTAGTTTGAGTGGCGAACTATATAAATGACATTAAATGTAAAAGATTAATATATAATTTATATCAACTTTAAATTTTCTAGCAGTGTTTTGCAGTGGCGGCAACAGTCACTATGGGTCTTATGCAAAAAAAACTTAATAAGGCTTTGCAAAGCAATGTTAAGTAAAGTTGTATTCTAAAAAAAATATTGTATAAAAATTCTAAAGTAGGCACCCACGTTTGTTAAGAATGCTTTAAGTTGATATTTCCAAAATGTGTATTTTGTACCTCAAATATTTTTACTAATATAGCACATACTGATTCATTTTACATCTGAAAATGAAGCTAGAAGTGCCTGCTCTTATCTTAAATTTATTATTTCTGTCATGTAATGGGAAGCATCACCAAATTATCCAACTGATTCGAAATACATAGCAAAATCCATAAAAAAAATATTAAAATATATACAATTATATAAAAATGTTTTAGTGATGTACATACAATCAAAACAAATCGAAAAAAGCTGGATATTCAAATACTCGTTTCATTCGAATAAAACAAATTGTGATAATTTGTCACATTTTTTTTACTTTTACTTCATGGTTGTGTTTATCTGTTTTCCTGCTATGTCAGAAGCTCATATTTTTTAAATTAGGTTGCTTTACTTCAAGATAATAAAAATTTATTTAATAAAATAAAAAAAATAATTGAATACCCGAATGAAATTGTATTCAATATTGTACATCATAAGCTGTGAATTGGTTGTTGAACACGGTGGTGTTACCAGTATTTATTATTAAATCACAAAATCTTTTAAGTTGTCTTTTGCATATGATTTTTTAACAAAGCTATGTTAGCCTTAAAGTGCTTATCAACTACTATGAACTTTAAAGCTAAAGTAAAATATTTTTTTGCATAAGGGGGTATATCTTTAAAACTAGAGTTGGTAGGGAAAAACCAATGATGACATCGAAATCAGTAGAGAAAAATAGTTAAGGATTAGCTACATAGCTATTTTTATTTAAACAACAAAAGCATTGTTTCGTTGTGTAATTTATATTAAAAACAAATGCATTAATATTTGCAATAGGTATATACATATACATTCTATCATCATCTGCTATTCAAAAGGCCGAAACTACCAATGCACTATGTGTATTCTGGGGGCAAATTACGGCATTCGATACGGTTCGAAATCTGAAAATATTTCCATATAAACTCTATTGAAATATTTCGTTATTTCGTTCGATAACGAGTGCCGTAATTTGCCCCCCTGGCACCTAATCGTCGCTTTCGATATCGAGCTGATTCGATGATTTTCAGTTTCAGATTAAGATATTCATTATCAAACAATGTAAAAATACGGTGCGATATCAAATGAAAAAACGTGATCGAATCAGCTCGTTATCGAAAGCGACGATTACACCCCTGATATAAATTTTTTAAATCCTATATTAAGCATGCTGAAATTCGAATTTGATGTTAATAACTTCCATATATACAACAGTCCAATTGTTTTGGCAATATCAGGGACAGTTATTTTAATCATTAAAAACACACACACAAAAGTTAAGAATACATACATACACACATACATATGTATTTATAATATAGTATCAAAAAATACGATCGTATTAAACTCTCCATTCCTGAATGCCTACTGTATGTATGTATGTACATATATGTACAATATGTATGTATGTATGTACTTAATTAGATAAACAGATAAATTTATATGGATTATCTTAATTAAAACATTAGTATGTACCCTGAAGGAAATGTCACTAGTGAATCAGTACTGATTCCATACTGACATTGTCACCAGCACTACTGACTTACTATACCCCAGACAAAGCTCTGTGTAATGGACATTTAACAGATTTATTGCGCACATTTAATAGAAAAATTAAGGTGCGCGTCATTGCGAATGCACTAGTACTATAAGTACTACTGACTAGGTACTCCACTTTGGGACATGTGTAGACATTGTAACCAGAGATTCACTATAGGCTCTGGTACTACTGACTAGGTACTCCACTTGGGGACATGCGTAGATATTGGAACCAGAGATTCACTATAGACTATGGTACTACTGACTAGGTAGTCCACTTGGGGACATGTGTAGACATTGGAACCAGAGATTCACTATAGATTATGGTGCTACTGACTAGGTAGTCCACTTGGGGACATGTACATTAAAACAAGATATTCACTATTTAATATTTTATTTGTTTAAGTTAAAAAGGTACAAATAAGGCTTGTTGGATGACTTTTGTACTATTCGTATGTACTTATTTTGGCTTATTTCTCCAAGGCTAGCTAAACCTTTTTGTTATTTAAATTAAGTAAACGTTTACAAAGCAACAATTTACATTATCACATATTGCTTAAATGTTAAAATATGTATGTATATTTTTAAAAGCACATTTATCCAAGGCAGGCTAAACCTTTCGAAAATTATTATCAAATCACTTACATACTTAGATAAGTTACTCCTTTTCGGAAAAGTCTTCATCTTCATTATTTTTATTAGCCTTCTTGCGACTTGTCTGTTTAAAAAACTTATAAGTACATACTTATAAGTACTCGTATTTAAAATAAAAACATATACATACATACGCATATGCGTGTATGGTTATGTGTACACGAGTTAAGAGTATAAGTACATTGACCTGTTTCTATTGTGTATTTTAAATAGAAAACAAAATGTGTTTTTATAAAATCATAAAAAATAGGCATTTATTGTTTATTTTCTCATTTTATTAATTTTTTTTTTTTTTGAGATCATTTCTTGCTGTATCATTTTCGTAAAATTTTTGGATATATTCACCCCTATCGTGAATGAAATGTGAAAGTTTTGTTTCCATGAAATTTTCATTCTCCAAAAAGCCTGGTACTCTGTTCACAATTTCGTGCGAAATGCTGTCAAACTACATACAAAAGTATTTGGTATGAAATAATTGCGAAATAAATTCGCAAAAGTAGTATTCTGTTCTTGTTGTGAAAAATACGTAAAATCATGTCTTTCGATGCAAAATTAGTCTGGCATCATTTTAGTTTAGCAGCGAAACAACACGAGTAGTGCTTTTTTTCGCACGAAATTTTAACTACTTTCAAGCAATAAAAGCAATAAATTTATAAAAAAAAACGCGAGTTGGGCTACATTAAGTACATGTCAAATTTTTAACGCGAAATAATCAATGGTGCTGAAAATTTTTCACAACTGTGAACAGAGTACCAGGCTTAAAGGGAAATTTGCTATTTGATGGGAACGTTATTCCCGCTATCAATGCGTATTGAATGTAAAAAACGGGAAGGAGGTTTGTAAAGCTTAAAAATTAATTGAAAATCAGACCAATTTAAGTTTGCTAGTAAGAAGAATTACACAAACGTTGGATTTCAAATGAAATGTTTTTTCAAGTGTAAAGTTGCGTTTTTAAATATTTGAGGTGTCGTGAAAAAAATTCTTTAGTATACCACAGCAATAAAATTTACTGCATGTGAACCAAAGAGATTCATGTTTAATGAAAAAAGGTGTTGCATGGAATTATTGTTATTCATCGTGGACATTATTTTCTGATAATTGTCCTAAAAATAATTATTCAAACATTTAATATATAATAGGAAGTATGATATTGATATTAGGCAATGTATTAATTCAGTTCGCTTGCAAAAATAAAGTGAACAAAATAAAGGGAAAATTGAACAAATCCATGTGAAAAATATTATTCACGATAAGGGGAATCAACAAGTAGTAATTAAAAAAATAAAATAAAAACCCGACTGCGACCGAATGATACCCATTTTGATATAGTTCGCCGACTTTATATTTTTTTCGTATTTACGAAATGGTGTCTGTTGGCCGCCATATTGAGTTTTGATTAAGGATTAGACAAATCCATTGATGTAAGAATCATCAAAATCGGTCCACGCGTTCGGTTTATATACTCTGATAACACACAATACCCTTCTTTGCATGGCGCAGTCGGGTAAAAAGGGAAGAGATTTCTGGGGAAAATTATTCACGATTGCAATTTGCGGAAAAGCGAAAAAATTTCGATGGGGGTGAATTTCTTTGCTTGACACGGTGGCAACGCAGTTTTCTTTCCACAAACATAATACACACTCTTACAAATCAAATAACTTTTTACATGCTGAGTGTGAGTGTGTGTAAGTTGACGGGTTTCTTGCACTTTTTTCATTGATGTTTCTCTTTGCCAAGCTGCTATTGGCTGTTTCGTTATACGAGAAGGCGTTTACTTGGTCTATACAGAGCCACAAACTGCTTTGACCAAAACAAAAGCAATGAATGTGCATAAGAATTTGTTTGATTTATCCTACTCTGTTCCGGAATTTCAGTCAATTTTTATTTTGTTGTTTTGTTTTAAATAATTATAATTATCAGCTCAAGTTTTCTTAGAAATTACTAAATATTAGAAATTTATTATTTGGCAACTAATAATAAATCGTAGAAAACGAATTTTTGTTATGAAAGGCAGAAGGAGCGAGAAAGATAGAGAAAGAGAGTACAGTGTCGCACGAAACTGCGCACATATTGAGCTCTATTTTCGATTTAAACGTAGTAAAAAATTAACTTTTTGTTGAAATTGAAGAAATCTTATGGACCTTCCCATAATTTAGGAGTATCAAAATGCCAAATTTGTTGATAACTTTTAAAATACAGGCCTAAGCGACAATTTCTGTATGTAAAATATAACGCTGATTTACTCAAAAAAACGTCATAATTTTAATAAAATTAAAATTTTTGAATTAATGATGCAGAATTAAACCTCATATCGTTCTTCATATTGTGTAAAAATGTCATACAAATATCTTGTTTACTCGACTCATACAGACTACAACAATTAACACTAAAATTTAAACAAAATCAAAATTAAAGGGTATTCTATCAGTTAATGTAATTTTGACTAGGTAATATTGACAACTTGCTGTAGTGTAGCTTGGAAACCATAAAAGACAAGCTGTTGAAATTTTCAAAAACGCTGAAAGTAAAAAATCACAAACTAAACAAAAATCGCAAAAAAGAAAAAGCGCCAAAACTAAAAAAACGCCAAAACTAAAATAAATCGCCAAAAACGAAAAAAAATCGCCAAATCTATAAAAAATGCCAAAACCCGAAAAAAATTCCAAAAACGAAAAAAAGGGCTAAAAAACTAAGACAAAGTACCAAAACTAAAATAAAATAATCGCCAAAAACAGAAAAAAGTCTACATCAGCTGAGATATTCGATTACATTGGATAAGGTTCGTATGGTATTACATATCGCTGGCTTAACATGCAAAGGCTCTAAGTCCATATTTTAAAATTTTACAGCGGAGACAAAAACAAAACAATACTGATACGTTGATATTTTAAAGAATTTAGTATGCATTAATTATTATAAAACAGTAAGTCGATTTTTTTGGTACATGTGATTGAAAAATTTTACAGAAATGGTTAAACTGTATTTTTTATATTGACTTCAGAGTTTTTTCTTGTGATAAATTGGACTAAGCGTTTTTTCTCATCTCTACACAACAACAACAAAAAGGAGACAACTGTAATTTTTTCTTTGTAATCAGTGTATTTTTACTTTTGTACATTATTGAATTAAAATCTCAATTTCTAAAAAGCGGAATTATAGCCTTTGTATATTAAGCCAGCGATATGTAGTATCCGTACGGAACCCTACGTGTGCGAGTGAAAGTCGCACTTTACTCAATTTTTACTTTAGTGTTTTATTATTGCAGGGATACATTCACCTTGTTTTATTGTGTCATGCTATTTCACATATAAATTTTTTATATTTTCTGTTATATAAAACTTATGAACACAAAATCTATTTTTGCCGCCCTCAAAAAAAAAAAAAAAAAAAAAAAAAAAAAAAAAAAAAAATCACTGAAAAACGCTGTAAGATTTTAAGTTCTCATTTTAATTTTATGTTGCACTCCTTTAATTAAAAAATTCAAAATTTTCTCAACTCGTCAGCTTCATTTAAATTTACATATATTAAAAAGTTTGACTTCACAGTCCAAATAAAATTAACGGCCTGGTTCACGATGTCGACAAGAAAATTTCTATCGCTTGAGGCCGTGATACACTATCATACAAAGTCGTGCGATCTACGAAAATATACAACCCTGGTGTGATGAACTGTTATTGTCTTTTGAAAATTTTCATAAACTCCATTATACCAACGTTGTACTTTTTCGTAGATCACACGACTTTATATGATAGTGTATCACGGCCTTTACCTATATTGAAAAAAAAAATGGAAAATTTGCTTTTGTTTAGAAACAAAATAGAAAATTTGTTTTTTTTTTGTAAGCAATATATACTTTCTTGTCGACATTACGGACCAGCCTTTTTTATATGACAAATAACTTTTCTTCTTTAAGTTTTATTTAATACGTAATTATCCCCCTTATGCAAAAACGTTTGTTAAAGTTAAAGCATGTGTTAAAACCGGTTTTGCCATACAAAATTCGTTTGTTAAACCAACTTTAAGTTCAACAATCGTTTTTGCATACGGGTGTATATCTTTAGTTAATGCGTGAAATTTAAAAAAAAAAACAAATCGTATACAGTGTAATTTGTTTCAGAAAATTGTAGCTGAGCTTTGCTCGACACTGTATGTTATTTTATTCAATCATTCATTTGCTGTTTCAGAAGTGAGTATGCATTCCATGTGTAGCTAGATATATGTACGTATGTATGTATATAGGTATAAGTACATTAGAGTGGTTTAGGTTATAAAAAAATTTAAAAGAGCTAAATATATATAAAAATGCTCCAAAATCATATATATAAAAATTTTCTACTCCATTCTTTAATATTTGTAATATGTACATCAATCAACCGATTTATTTTAGATAAATAGATGGATAAGGTATACCATATCTCGAAAACGAGAACATAGCATAAGAGACTTCCCTGTCCAATGAGTTATACATATGTACATGACTCACGGGAACGTATTGTAATAAGTTCATGGAGTCATATGTGACTCATTTCTCTATACAACATATTATTGCATTTTTCGATAGCGAATGCCATAATCTCAAACTGAAAAAACTGTGATCGAATCAGCACGTTATCGAAAGCGACGATTAGGCCCCTAATCTATTGATGGGACAATTTTGTGCATTGGAAGTTTGCAGAATTTGCTTTAGATATGACACACAATAAAAATATTAAATATTTACAGCCTTATTTATAAAATTTATTAAGGCTTTATAAAGGGGTTTTAAACCCAATTTCTTATTAAGCCTTTATAAGGCCTTAATAATTTGTATAAATAAGGTCGTTAATAATTAAGAAGATTTTTGAAGGAGTGTATTACGAAAAATCTGGGTGGTTTTTATGTAATCCGAATCGAACGGAAATGTTTTCGAATTGTAATGCTAATAACATACAAATTCGAAAAGTTTTTTTTCGAAACGAATTATATAACCCCCTGGCGTTTTTAAGTCGCGCTGAAGCTTTTCGACGAAAAAAAATTGTCTAATCAGCTTATGAAGTTCACTTTTTTCCATTTTCGTTGAAATGGATGTCAAAAGCAAACTAATAAAACGCAGCTTCTTTAAAATTTGACAGTAGTTTAGTAATAGATAACAAACAGTTAATCGAATCCGTGTTGGACTTAAAGTTACAGATCTGTAAAAATATAAAAAGTCAATGAATTATAAAACTGCCCTTGTAATATTGAAGGATGTGTATTTTAAAGGATGTACAATAACAAAATAATATCAAATATATGTTATCAGTGCTGGAACGTAAAACCAATTTTCTATATAAATTTGCATAATTCATTACAAAATGGCAAGCAAGTTGAAAGCAAATAATTATAAAGTTGCCAGATCTGACAAGCGTATGAAATATTAAACTACGCCTTTGAAAAATACCACGTTATACCTAGCTACTTAAATAAATTGTTACGAATTACAATATGCTAAAAATATTTTCAAGTACAGGGTGGGCCAAAAGAAACCAAGGGGTGTAAAAGTTTAATAACTTTTTTGTTTATTAACTTTTTTTTATTTTTTCTTTCAGATTATATAATATACAAAATGGAAATTTTTTTACACTAAGTATGAAAAATGATGTCTCTTAAATGACCACCGTTTTCAGCTTCGCACTGATGGGCTCTTTTTAGAGCATTTTCCATAACATCTTTCAAAACTTGTGGCTCTATCGTTCGAATTTCTGCAACAATGTTTGCCTTGAGTTCAAGGATTGTCTCTGGCTTGTTCACATACACTCGCTCCTTCAAAAAACCCCAAAGAAAATAGTCGGGTGCTGTCAAATCTGGCGATCGCGCTGGCCAAGTAATTTCCGAATTTCGAGAAATTATTCGCTCTTGAAATTTAACTGCAAAATTTAGACGTTGCCGATGATCTGCGGGTTTTAATTCTTGGACCAATTGCACCTTATATGGGTATAACTGTAAATCTTTTTTTAAAATGCGCCGTAGTGACGTACGAGACATTTCTAGCTGAGCAGAACGCCTTCTGCCAGATGTTTCTGGTGTTTCGTTAACACTTTGCTGTACTCGTTCAATATTTTCCGCAGTGCGACTTAAACGTGGTCTACCGGTTCGAGGCAAATCTCTTACGCTGCCATGTTGGTGATGACGATTAACTAAGCAACGAATCATCGCTTCAGAGGGCGAAATTCTGACGTTAAAATGTCGACGATATGCTCTTTGCGTTAAAATAATTGATCTCTGGTTTAAATAATAAAATTCTATTGTTCTGGTTCTCTGTTCAGTTGTGAACCTCTCCATTATAAATTCTCCGAGTGTTGTCTATATAATCTGAAAGAAAAAATAAAAAAAAAATTAATAAACAAAAAAGTTATTAAACTTTTACACCCCTTGGTTTCTTTTGGCCCACCCTGTACATACCTAGTTAGTTTTCTTTTTTATTTTTATTTACATGAATTACGAGTTATATAAATTTAGGGCAAATTTCAAAATACCTTGGCTAACAAGAACAACAATGGTATTGTGTAAAACTAAAATACGCGTAGTTTAAATCAGAATATTTACCCCCATATTCATAAATATTTGATTAAATACCCTGCAGTCAGACTGGGGCCAAGTGTCTCTATGTCAACACTAAAATTCTAGTAGTAGTTACATTGTCTACAATTTCTCTTCTATTGGTCAGTATAAAAGAAATAGAGAAAACAGATGTGGTGTATTTCTGGTGGATTTTGCAACAACTTGTCAATATACATAAATTTGTATGTACGTAAGGTATAGAAATGTACCAGTAAATGTCTGGTTGGTATGTCTCCGTATTCCCATAAGAACTATGAATTCACTACCTAGTCAATTGTTTTAGTGTTACTAGTAGATTTTCAATGACAAGCAACTAAATGTCTATAGCATAAAGTATTGTATGGGGAATAATTGTAGAGTAGTACTGGTGACAAAGTCAAAAGCGACTCAGTACATTTTCACTATTCGCACTTTCTGCAGGGTAGGTATGTTAACACATATACATACAAGGCATATCTACATACATACATCAGTATTAGATTTAAAAAAAAACGGTTACTCTTACAAAAAAAAACAACTTTTCACAACTCTAATGATCCGTTTTTCTAGCGGTTTAAGTTTAAAATCATCCACAAGCAGTGTTGCCATATACGTTTGAGGAAAAAACTTCCTACATCGGATTTCTTATTTAAAGTTAAAAAAGAAAGCATAACACCGCTTCGTAACGCAGAGATAAACCCTGAGCATGCGGCTCAGTGTTACAAACTCTTCCATATCACATTTCTTGAGATTTTGGTTTCGTTATTGTTTGCTCATCCCAAGATTTGTTGAAAATGTTGGATTTAAGATTTTAATTGATTATTTTTTATCAGATTATTTTCTTCACAAAAATGTTGTAAATTAAATAAGCATTTAATTTAAATACATTTAAATAAAATCAAAGAATATAAATCATATAGAATGCGCATCTCATACAAGCTAAAATTTTCTATGACGGGTATTACCAGTACTACCCGTCCAGCGTACGCACTCTCATTTCTTTCTGCAGTGTATGCTACGCTCGCATTGTTGAGAGCAGCGCTGCCGTTGTGACACTAAAGCAGTGGTGTCAAAAATAAAACTATGGTTGTATGTGTGAGAAAAATTGTCTTATATTATATTATATTATAAATATTTGCAACAAATGCAGTTTAGTGAAGCAGGTCATAACATATAAAAAGGAGTCTATATGATAGAAAACTAAAAAATAAAGAATAAAAATTAAATAAAAAATTTTGGGGCGGCCCATATTTTCTGAGTTACGGCTGTGACCTTTTCATATGAAACTATGAAGAATTTTTAAAAATTAATTTTTAAATATCTTATCTGATAGAAACGTGAAAAATAAGATGAAAAAATTTAACAAAAAAATTGACTGCGACCAATATTTCCCGAGTTAATGGTCTTTTAAGTTTTGATTTAAAATGCAGTTTACTGAATATGCTACAAAAAAACCCAAAACGTCTTTTTAATATATATTCATTTATTTCCTTAAAAGTTTTGTAACATAAAATACATTGAATGTCGCAAAAAGCATTACTGATCATAAAATATTTTTCGCATACCACTTTTTTTCTTTCATTGTATCTATAAAGAATTTAATACACCCGCTGCGCATGTGTTTTCGTCGCTGTTTCATTGACGACTAAATGGAAGAGAATAAGAATGTGTGTGATTTTAGTTTGCACAATTGTGCCATGAAACTGACATCATTGCACTAAAGTATCACTCTTGACCATTTTTCGTGCCAATGACACTTTTTATGACCGTTTTTTCAATTTATCCCTTTGTATCTGCCGTATGGCAAATATACACACAGTTTAGAATACCAGGTATTAGAAAAAGAGCTGTTCCTCCAGTTGGCGATATTCGGCTCGATGATGTTGATCATTTTATTGTTTTGGTCGATAGAAAAGCCAATAAATGGTGAAAATATTGTAAAAAATATCTAACACCCAAATCCTTGATTCCAAATGCAAATTATTTCTCGGAGTATCACAATTAAAAAATTATGTATTTCAACTTACTTTCATCTTTAATCTTAATAAAACTTTTTATAAGTTAGTAAGTAAGTTTTTATAAAATGTTTATAAGTTAAAATAGGTTAAATGAAGTAAATTTGGAAGCCAAAATTGGGGCCTTAAGGTATACATGTATGTATGTACATAAATGATCATCATCAAAAAAAAGTAAAGTAAAATATAGATGGAAAAACTGAAGTTAATTATTTTTCTTTTTATTATAATTTTTCATTTATAAATGGAAAAAGTAAAAATAATTCGAATAATTAATTAATTAACTACGAACATATTTCTATAATACCGGTTAGTAGAGTATTTACAAATGCAGTTTTTAATTGCAAATAAGACGAGTATAAACCTATTATAATTAGATAGCTACTAAATAAAAAAAATCATGAAATCTAAAAAAAGAGTGGTCAAGTTGCGGCATTTTACATCGAATGAAATTTCAATCGAAATTAAATGCATATTTCGTTCGATATCGAGTGCCGTAATTTGCCCAATTACTTAAGATTTATAAAAAAAAAATAGAGACTGTAAAAACATAATTACATATATTGGACATGGTTCATCTCACTTATTTACTTAAAAACCAGCATAACTCAAAAAATTTACTTTGAGGAAAAACCATTTAAAGTTTTGTAGAAAATTTTAAAATTCGATTCTGAAGCGGATAATATAGTTACTATTCTTTCAAGGCATTATGCATAGTTCTTAAATACATATATTTTTAACTGAACATCCTGTATTTCTTAATAAGTTCTTCACTTGAAATCTAATCTTTGACAAGTGCCTAATTTAAGTCTATTCGATAAATGTTTAGTAACGCTAATTTATGTTTATATTTAATGTTTTTTTGTAAATTATATGTTATAAAGATGAAGAAATAAGGAGTAATTCACTGACTTTACAACTGCAGAATTTGGAAACTTATCATCCTTAAAACAAGCTTTATTTCAGCAACAGCAACTTTCCTCCGAAAACCGGTATTTTTTGTGGTAAAAATCGGATATTTTTAAATAATTTTTTTAATGCGACTTAAGTCGCACAACGGCAACGCTGGTGATAAGAGCAAAGAATATAATGCTCTCAGTAGAGCTGCAAAACTATCGATAGTCGCTCCACTCGATAGTTTCGATAGTTTTATGTAAAACTATCGATGCTATCGATAGTATCGAATAGTTTTATAAAAGTTGCCACATAAACTACATTTGACTCGAAAAAAACCCAGAGTCCTCAACATTTTCATTAGTATATAAAAATACATAAAGCCTTTTTTTCGATTTTATCGTAAGCGGCATATTATGGAAAATATGCTTTTTTATTGAACTTAAAATTTTATGGGCCTGTCCATCGTTTAGAATTATCAGAATGCGAAAATTATTGATAACTTTGAAGACACTAACTGTAAAGTTTTATCGTAAGAGACGATTGGGGGCCGTCGCGATATCAGTACCACCAAAATTTATCTTTGTGTCGACGATGTTGAATTTATTAAGATACTTGTGACTACTATTTGTCGAGTAACACTTGGATTTATAAATAAATTCATATACATACATATGTATTTAAGTACTTATGTATACAGAAGCAGGGATTGATGTCATATTTACAAATTGTACTAACTTTCAAAAAAAATTTAAATTTTTTCAGTACGATTGTACCTAATTCTTTATTTACATTTTTTTTAATACTTGTACTTTTAATTAACTAAAAATCAATTAACAAAACGCCAGAAGGTGCACAAAGAATATTAGTTGCTGGGATCTGAATATAAAAGTAACATTTACGATATACTACGTTTATAACCTTTTTTTATTCGATTGTTCACAGTCGATGCAAATAGTCGGCTTCTCTCCTTGGTAGGAAAATAAAATTTCCACATTTGCAGATGAATTTGGAATAAATAACATTCCTCCAGCAATTCTTTAAGTACCGGAAAACATCGTTTGATTTACATAATTTTCTAATATATACCTTCGAGCTAAAGATTAACCCCCTTGTGCAAAAAAATAAGTGAACGTTAAAACCGGTTTTTCTATGGATTTTTTTTTAATGTGCACTTCAAGAATGCATTATTTTTTGCATGAGGGGGTTAATATATTTTAATGCTATTTTTAGCATGTAATATAATATAAAGAGATTCCAGTAGTGCTAAATGGGTCATTGCGGTGCTACGGTACTTTTGGCATTCAAATAGCGCTAAAATTATACAATTGTACCAACTTTTCCATCGCTGTAGAAAAGCATAAGTCAACTACGGATAATTTGCTTCAAAGCTGCCGGCTACTGTTTACTGACTTCGATTATTTTTACTCTTTTAATTACTTGTTTTTTTTTGCCGATAGTATCGATAGTGGAAAAAACTATCGATATTTCATTTACAACAAAACTATCGATACTATCGATAGTTTTGCAGCTCTAGCTCTCAGTGTGCGTTTGCTTGCGCCAGTGATGGGAAATAAGATTTACATTTCGGTATCAAAAAAAAAATTTTTGAGTACTTTTTTGATCCCTAGAGTACCAAAAATTATTATTATTTTTTTTATTTAAATTTTATTAATTTATGGTAAAAGAATTCATTTAAAAAGAAATAAAAAAACGACAGAAAGTATATACATATGCAGGTACAAATGTCAATGTTATAACAAGATGCATTTTTAGAGTTCAATAAATCTTTGGCCTGGATAAGACTTGATACGGTTGGAACATAAAAACCGGTTCCTTTGTTTTATTTTCATGAGATTTTGGTAAGAGAAAATCCTTTCAACATTTGTAGAGGAGTGAGGTATGGACAAAATTCCGTAAGCTACTCTCGATATATCGTGGAACATGTGTTCATCTAATGCGTTTTTAGTTTAAGCCACTGTATATATATATATATATATATATATTCTGTTGTTAATAGTTTCAGTTCTTTCATATCAGCCAGTGCTCTATACAAGTATTGGTTGTTAATAGCTTCAAAATTTTTCTTTCCGCTGGGAAACATTTTAATTAAAAGAAGTATAATGATGTTGGTTTTACCAGATAAAACATTTCCAGGGTAAAGCTCATACATTCCAAAGTCTTAATTCAGCTGGGAGAAGGCGATATATGGATATAAAGAGATGGTATTTTTTCTTTCTGTCTTTCACACAGCTGAATTAAGACTAAACTTTGCGTGTCTAAAAGGGGTATTACTAAACCAAACTAATATTTCATTGTCAAAGTCTACTTTTGCCCTTAGAACTTGATAGAATTTAATATAAAACTTTTTACAATTTTTTTAAACCGATTTGAAACAGTTGTTTCAACATGATTTGTGTTTATATATACATAGATAAACTTCTAAGGGCCAATTTCACCAACTTATTTAAATATCAATTCATATTTAAAAGTAATTTTTCCCTAAAAAAATTAATGAAAATCAACATTTAAATATGAATTGATATTTAAATAGAGTTGGTGAAATAGGCCCTAAGGCACAGAAAATATCATTGGTTTTCGTTTATATTGAATTTTGAAAGATAAACCCTTTTCTAAAATAGCTTTAATAATAAAGTTTCGTGCCATTTACCGAAAGAGAAATTTAATTCTTGGCAAAATTATATGCATACGTGCGTCATTTGACTGCATTTCTAAGTTGAGCGTGAGAGTATCAAATGTGTTGGGGGAGTACTACGGTACTTTTTCATGTTAAATAGTATCAAAAAAAGTACGATCGTATCAACTTTCCCATCACTGGCTTGCGCTTTATACTTTCCCCCGCATCTAAAGCGTAAGCAAAAAATGTTTAATTTTTTAGCTCAGATGCGTATTCTATACAATTTATATTATTTGATAAAATTTAGCCTTATGTGATTAATACTACATTAAAAGCTTAATGGTAGAAAGCTCTTTTCCAAATAAAAATTACAGTTACATTACATTCTCGAACTTACATATGTAATTCTAAACTTAAATATTCAAGACTTTGGCGAAATTGAAAAAAATTGCAAAACTTTCAAACATTTTTAATGTAAAGAAGACACGCATAGAAATTCAGACGTTGCTTAGCTTTTCTTAATTTTCGAAACTTGTATGAAAAGCAAAAAACTGTAAAAACGTTATAATTAAAAAAACTGACTTATTAAACAAAAAACTGCATGACTGCTCACATACTAAAAAACTGCGAAAATCAGATAAATCTGCACCCAGAAAAAAGATTGTTTGGAAAACGGTTAGTCCAATAAAATATCATTTGCATTAACTATATTTCAGTTCACGCTATCAATTTTCTGTTAATCCAAAAAACAATCCATGTTCATTGCCATAAGGGCATAATTGTAACAAAGATATGATTGGGACAATACTTAAATTGATTGCATCAACCGAGCGTATGCTTTTGTCATGACTAATTAACTGATTGGTTAACCCAACCGAATAAAATATTACGAATTGGATTTTACTACCAACTTTTGGTATTAGCAACTAAAAAATTCTCGTTCTATAATAAAATTAAAATAAAAACTTTCAATCAGTTGCTGCAACAAACTAGAGGTTGAGTTTACTATCATAGTTTATAGCAGCAAATTAAAAAATTAACTTTTGTGACTTTATATCTTTGATATTATGATTTGTGAATTCTCAAATGGTTTTTGAAAGTCTGTGCATAAGATAACAGGTTTGTGGCTTTTCAAAATGTGTGGTTGAAGAAATGTATATAGACATGCTTCACCATTAGGAAATAAATTTCAATTAAAATAAACTTATGACAATATGTCAAATAATAAATTTCTTAAATTGTGTATTTTTATTTGCGTTTATTGTTTATTTTTATTTCAGCAAGGAAGGCCAATTTTTCTTTCGCAGTTACCAATTATGATATTGTTTTAGTTATATTAACCATATTTTCGGTAACAAGAATAACATTTATTTCAAATTCCATACTGTCAACCAATTTTTTCTGTTGCTGCAACTATTGGGTTGAGGGTTATAATTAAAATATAGTGGTACCACAAGAAAATTTCAGTCGCTATAGCAGAATTCTATGATAGTTGCTGCAACCGCCAAAATTCAATTAGCAACAAATTCGGTTGTCACAACGAATCTGTTTTCTCTGTGTGCACATTTGGCAACGCTGTCCACAACAAACTGTTATTCTTCTTTTTTATCTTCTTCCTGCCTGCAGAATATTAAAATACAGTGTCAGTTGGACAATGCACATAATGTTGCACACATACATACATATTATGTATACCAACAACAAACATATTTACTACTGCGAATTGCACTCGTACGTATCTATACAAAACGCCCGCCAAACATTCAAAACCAATTAGTAAGAAAGAACGCGTGCTAACAAAAAGTTATTACTAATAATAAAAATATAAAAAAATACTGCAATTCCGCACACACATACATAAATACCTATAAATAACAATAATTGTACTGATCGCAATGAGAATTTTTCACAGCAGTGTGTGTGTATGTGTGTGTTAAAGAGAATTAAGAGAGTTTGCGCCCCCTTAAAGGAACGTAATTATTTCTAAAAAAAATAAGATCTTTTCAATTTAGGGGTGCATACTGAACAACATATGGAGTAACTGAAATCCTTAACATGCCACACGACGAATCTTAATAACAACAACAGTTTGAAAACCGTTTTGATTCGTTTCACCTTCGTTTTCTCTCAATAAAATGTACATTTTTTTTAACTTAGTGGTAGTAAAAAATACTCTCTTATTGCCATGAACTGCTAAGGTATATAAACACATACACATACATACAAACGAGTACAAACATACATACCTATGTACATATACGAACAAATAATATTGTTATTGGCAGTAGTAATGGTGGTTCAGCTTGCTTTGGTTTTGGTTTAAGGCAACGATTTTAGCCAACTAACTAACTAACTGACTTACTGGCTAACTACACCGTGCATCACATCAGAGTCTTTTCAGAACATAACAATCGTTAAAAGATTCAGTCAGGTGCCAAGCACCAAACCGAACGGACGTGTGCTCTTATTGCCAGAAAACATAATATATGTATATTTTTCTTTATAAAGATATTTAACCAATTTAACAATGCGTAGTTAAAATTTTAGCTTAACAAAACGTTTTCCTAATTACGGCTTAATTTAAAAAAAAAATAAAAAAAATAGCACCAATCGCAAAAAAAGAATCAAAATTTGCAACAAAAAAAATTCACTGAAAAAGTTTAACCAAAATAGAGTCACCTATAAACAAGTGCCTAAAACAAATATTTAAATACATACACATGCGAATATATTTAAAAATAAATGTTGTATTGAAAGTGTAGAAAAAAGTTTTCATTAGAAAAAAGAGAGCAGAAAAAAACAAAAATTAATTTTTTTGATTTTTTGCTTAAAACAAATTGTTAACGAAAGTTAAAACTTTTCATCATGAATCACTTATCACCACCGCCTTCGCCCCAGTCCAAGCCTACGGCTTTAAATAATTTCAACAATAGTGCTTTGGATATTAATTTAGCTAGTTCCAAAAATTGGATACAAAGAGCAACAGCTTTCAATAGTGCTATGGCAAATGCAGCAGCTCAAAAGCTCAATGGCAGAGGTAATGCTTAAAGATTAATAAAAAACTAAACTTTCCCAATTTCCGACTTAGTAAAAGTGGGGATTAATATGTATATTTGATTTACTTATGTGGAAATAGAAAGAAACTTAAAATTATAATTAAACAGTACTTGCTAGGGAAAATGGCAAAGCTCTTAAGACAGTTTTGGTCAGTATATGGATATATGTATGTAGATGTGTTTATGTGCAGGCTTTGAAAATCACAATCTAAAACTTAAAAAAAAATTATCACATTAATATTTCTAAAAAAATACACATACATACATATATGTATGTCTACAGAATTGTATGGAGCTTTTTTAAACTAAAAATAGGTTTTATGGTGTACCTATGACAAAGCTTCACAAGTTTACATGCATGCATACATACATATATCTGTAAATCACTGCTGGCCAGAGAAGCGCTAGAGTACCGAACATCAATCGGTTTTTTGTACAAATGAATGCACATACGCTTATACATTACTTTCGGTTTTCTCTCTGTGGGCACCATTGATGTAAATTATAAAAAAAAACTGCCAAATATGCTTTATTAATCCACCTTAAATTGATTATGGTAGTTCACACAGCTTAAGATAGTTAGCCAAAAATAAAGTCAGAAGAAAATTTTCCTTTTTCATATTTTAAAAGAATTTCAAGAAGTTTAATTAATTTGTGTCCTAATGGGATTTTTAATGGCCAAAACCTTGCACAATAAAACTTTCACAGCTGCTTTTACTCATTACATTTACTGGCTGTGAAGTCTAAAAGCTGAAAAGTAATAATAAAAAGATCTTCTGAAAATGTTTAAGTTTTTTAAATGTAAAGAGCACTAATTTTTCTAATTAAGGAACCAATAACTTACAACTTCTCATTACACCAATAGAATTGGAAAAACTTACATACAAGTAAAATAAAGAGCATCATCCAGGCTTCATCAAAAAACTTCCAAATATATAATTTTAAGCTATAAAACCCTATAAGCGCTCTGAACTTTCAAGCTAGCTTTTATTTTTGTTATTGAAGCTTTTAATGTTTTACAATTTACCAGCTTCAAAGTAAAAGCTTCATTAGTCTTTACTTTCTGTTGCTGTTCTGTGCTGTGCCGTTCTGCTTCTAAATTTGAGTACTTACTTATTATGCAGTAACTAATCAGCTGTTTCTGACCAGAAGGGTCGCAGTTTTCCACTATAGCGATGAGTTTTGCATCGTCCACTGTTAAGTTTCAATATAGTTGAATTTTTTTCTTTTAAAAATTATTTTTTTTAAATTCTAAAAGTACAATCACAATTTATTTTAAAATATTTTTATTTAATTTATGCTGTCACTCACAATTACTTAAACATTTTTTGATTTTCACAGGTTGAACCGTAACAGAAAAGAACGAAACAGAAAAACTAACGACTTGTACTAGATTTCTATGAACAAAAACGAGTCAGCTGATTCGTAACAGAACAGAAAGTAAAAACTAATTCTGCCTTAAGTCTTCGAAACAGAACTAAAAGTAAAATAAACAACTTTATCCAGTTTTAAAGGCTTAACCAAAAAAACTTCCATTGTCAAAAATATAATTTTAAGCTGCAAAAACCTATAAGCTGTGAGCTTTCAAGCTTTTAGTTTTGTTCTCGAAAATTTTAATATTTTACAGTTTACCAGCTTCAAAGTAAGTCTTCGAAACAGATCTATTTTTATTTTTTTAAAGCTTTCGAACATAAGCTTTTAAAAGTTTTTATGGCAGAGACTTTTTAAGATTATTAGCCTATAGCAAATGTTAAAAATATGTACATAATCAAAATTTAGGGCCTGTACCACGATGTCGACAGCATTCGACTTGTCGCACACTTACATTCAAAACAAAAACAAATTTTAGATTCATTTTAGGATTTTTTCAATCAGGAATAATTTCTTAATCTGGCTTAAATTCAGTATTTTCAATTCTTATTGAATGAAATATTTATTATTAGTTAATGTAATTTTCTAAAGAAGTGATCAAAATTCACTATAGTTCAATTAAATTTAATAGGTTTTGTTTACGTTAATAACGAACTACACAAATATTTAACCCACAATTTTAAATTAAAAACACTGCGGTGTTCATTAACAAATCCTTTTAATTTACAAAAAGGTTAATAAAACAAGTTTTGAATGAATACGGCCTATAAAGTTTATTTTTATTGAGCCTCTATAAAACTTACAATAATATTTTTGGGAACAAATGAGATAGAAAAAATATTTGAAATAAACGTTGGACAGCAATAAATAATAGTTTAAGAAAAATAGTGCCATTGTTCTAGGGGTTTGCTGAAAAAAATTAAGCTTTAACAGCCTTATTTATAAAAATTATTAAGGCTTTATAAAGGGTTTCTAAAACAAATTTTCATACAAAATTTTCTTATTATTTCCCTGGCTTTTTTTTTAATAAAACAAACAGTTATGTCGCTTGACTTCAAGTATTAAATTTAAGATATTCATATTCCAAAGCTTTTCCCACGCTCTATGGCTTTTTGTGTGTTCCTAAAATATCCGACTTCAATGAACTTTTTTTTTTAATTTCAGATTTACCACCTTTTTTATACAATCCGCTGCTTTATTCAAGTGCCCTGCTATGGCCTCAATTTTTACTATCGTCAGCCTCCGCCCTGAGTTCACCCCATACCCCTATCACGCCCAAATCCCCACTCACCATAACAAACAATAGAGATTATGCCCTAACACCAGAAAAAGAAGATATATCTTCACAGGATGACGGTTTAAACGAAGACATGCCACTGAATTTGTCCATTAAACGTTCCCCTCGAAATGAGGAAAACTCCACGGAGTCTGAAACTCCACCACCGCTGGGAGATGAAGAAGAATATGAGCCTGCGATGAAAAGAAGATCACAAGGCTCTCACATTTGGTCACCGGCCAGCATGTGTGAAAAATCTATTAGATATCAACGTCATTCCGTAGAAGAACATGAAATGGATCCCATTGTGCGTAAATTTAAATACGAACGTAGAAATTCATTTTCTCGACATCAGCAACAGCCTCACCAACAACAGCACCTGCAGGATTCTAATCTGCTAACGCCATTATCTTCCATTTCCGCTCCTGCCACTTTCCCACGAACGTCGGCTAAGGTAAATCCGGATCTTGAATTGGCGCAACAGCAAATCTATGCTCATCGCAATGCTTTCATGACAGGTTTGGCAGGCAACAATTTGGAATTATTGGCCCAACACTTGAAAACGCAAACGCAAAGAGACTTTAATTTATTAATGAGTGATAATGATAGTAATGGTGGTGATTTAGTTATAAATGAGGATTTTCCAGAAATAAAATACCAACGACACCAGCCATTTTTGTCGTCCCAGCATCGACAACAGCAGCAGCAGCAACAACACCCTGATTCAACGGCCCTCATAGGTAGTCTAACGGATGCGCGCATGTCATCCAGCACATATCAGGATAGTGATGGCGGCGGCAGTAGTGGAGCAATTTCTCGTAATGGTGAAAAGAGAACGGGTAGAAATTTCCAGGTGAGTTTTAAGAAAAAGCGCTTTTGAATTTTTAGTTTTTTTTTTCTTATTAGTCTCTAGCTAGTGTCTCATTACATAAAATGCTAAACAGCTGATTTCTTTTATATTATATGCAATATTTCAAAAGCTTATTAAACGCATCTTCCCTCTTGCTCTGACTTATTAATTAAAAAGTCGAATTTCTTGGCTTTCGTGCAGTAATGTTGTGTGTTTTATTTCTAAATAATTTATGATTATGCACAATTGGTTGCAATTTGGAAAGTCTCTTTACAATGTTTTTGTTGTTCATGTATGTACTATAGCATTGCACAGATACATCTGTTTGCACTAGTTTTGCGTGTTTTTTGGTTTTGGTATGAACAAATATGTTATTTATCGTTTTCTGTTACTAGTTGTAAATTTTGATTTTTTAAGCAATTATTGTATGGTTGGCCAATGAGCAAATGAAAACAACACATTTATTTTTTTTTTTTTGTTTTTCTAAGGCAAATAAGATACATAAAACTGCTTTTACCATAAGTGCCTTATGATGTGTTGAGAAAAAATGTAATTGGCTGATGAATGAATGAATGAAAGCAAAATTGCACATACATATGTAAGTAAATTATATATGTACATGAAACACATGCATTTGTAATTACTCTCAGAGCAAAATTGTCTCCTTCTCTCTCTATACTTTGGCTGCGCCACAAAATAACATAACGAACGTCCGCACATACATCTGCACATCATGTATTTGTTTCAATAGTGGTTTTTTCATATATTTGTATTACAATATGTATTTTTTGAGCAAAAACTGATCAAACAGTTGCTCACCAGCAATACAATAAGCAATTGTTATTTGTTTTCAATTGTATTTTAATTTGGAAAAGCACGCACACACAATAACTCTTATACTAGTTCTGTCGCTCACACTACAATTATATGGTACATACCATGGTATATTTGTTTTGGCTATACAAACGAGTATACAAATGCAACCCTTTAGTATGTACATGGTTGATATCGAAAGGGTCTTCTCGAATAAAAGCTTTCATTTTCTTATGTAAAAAGCGAGCATTTTTAAGCGAACTTATGAGATTTTTATTTAACTGCACAGAGCATAATATGCCACTGATAATGGAATATAAGATCAGCCAAATGACCGCCACGACTACGTTTGCAGGACCATTTGTAATTCTCATGATATTTAACATCTGCAATTCGCAACTTTGCGGCTTCGAAAGCTTCAAAAATTCTAGTTCCCGTATCCCCAAAGAAAAAGTCTAAGAGTGTTAAACGATAATATCTCGACAATATCAGCTAAATGGCCACCACTACTACACTTGAAGGACCATATTCTTTTCATGAAATTTTTCATCTGCAATTCGCCTACTAGCGGCTTCGAAAACTTCAAGAATTCTATCTTTGAGGCCTTGAGTCGATTGTACTCCATTGGCATAGATCTTATAGTTATTGTAGCTCTAAACTATAGTGTCAGACGATAATACCGAGCCATAACCGCTAAAATAGCTTAAGCGACACATTTTTCGGAATTCGTTTTTTTTTTTTTTGACGAAAATCGACTATTTACAATCGCAAATAATCAATTTTGGTCAAAAATTGAATTTCGAAAATTATGTCGCTTAAGCTATTTTGGCGGTTATTGCGCGATATTTTGATAATATGAACTAAATTACCGCTACAACTACCCTTACAAGACCATAACGAGGCATAACCGCAAAAAAAAAGCTTAACCGACACATGTTTTGGAACTCGTTTTTTTCGACGACAATTAATCATTTACGATCGAAAATAATAAATTTTGGTCAAAAATTAAGTTCGAAAATTATGTCGCTTAAGCTTGTTTGGCGGTTATGGCACGATATTTTTTTTCATGAAATGTATGTCTTCAATAGCTTCACGAATTCTATCCACGAGGTCTTGAATCGATTGTGGATTATTGGCATAGAGTTTATCTTTCACTAGCTTAAAAAAAAGTCTAAAGGTGTTAGATCAGAAAATATCGGCGGAAAATTGTGACTTCCTCTTTGTGAAATGACATGGTCAGGACCCAATCTGAAAAGATGCGACGTTTTTAATGGTCTTTAGCCGTAAGTTATTGTGCTAACTGGACTTTAAAAATCCTAAGAAATAAGTCTTTATGCAAAATACGATCTAATCTCGTTTGTGGAATGTGCGATTCCAAATAACGATGAGAAATGCAAAAACTTAGGTTTCCCTAGGTGGGCTAAGGCAGCTATATATTCACACATACTCTGGCATTTTGCATTTGAGGTAAACAGCTTTGAAAGCTCTTACAATTTGTTCTTCTTTCTTTACAAAGTAACCACAGCAAGCATTGATGTAGCTAAGATCTGATTGGCTGTTGTGATCTCGTCTGTGTGAAAGCACAAAGCTCTTTTGTAAAAGCTCGCACATTGCGCATATGGCTTGGACGTAGGTTCTTTAAATCATCACAGAATTTTCCCAACAGCTCAAATTTTCCCACCAGTTTTTCAAATTGCTGGCCGAAAAGGTGCATCATGACGATTTCGAAATGCTTTAGTTTTGCGTACTGTGATCGCGAAGTTTTCGCCATTTTTGTAGTGAATTTTAATAATTTCATGTAGTTTACTTATTTTTAACTATAAAACATTTTTGGGTCTCAACAGTGCAAAACGTTTCCTTGAGACGTTTGGGTGGAAGCACATGAACCATATGAAATATAATGAAGTATGCTTAAAATGTCAAGTCGAGATGGGCGCGAGTCGTGTTTTTTTTCGTGACACGAGCACGCATGACTAAACACGAAGTGTTCGTGACAACAAATCTGATTTTGTGCGTGTTCGGTTCGTTTCGTGTTGAGAAAAGTTGACACGAAAAACACGAAACGATTTTAGATGTAAAATATGTATGAATGAATTTTCAGTAGAGAAAAAATTTAATATTTTGTATCGTTAAACAAACAGCACCAGAATATTGTATGGGCCTCTGAAGCTTAAAGTTCTGTACGTAAACCGATAGTATCAGCTGGCAGTGCCAACTCGGTGTCATATTTTGAAAAGCGACTCTTGAAAAAAATCAATTAAATTTTCTGATCTTCAATGTCATACCAATAAAACTCGTATTTCGTGCTTGTTCTGCAATATCGTGTTGACGAAATTTTTCGCGTGCGCGTTTCAAACGTGTTGAGTGTCTTGGCATTCGTGTTCTTGTCGTGTAGTGTTGGAAACTTCGACACGCGCCCATCTCTAGTCTCAACAGTGAAAAAAAGTTTCCTTTTTCCATTTGGGGGGAAGCACATGAACTATAGGAAATATAATGAAGTATGCTTAAAATGCCAAGGCTCCAGCTTAAGGGGGAATGTAGTAAACATTTATTTAAAAAAAATTCCACCCAAAGAGACAAATTAAACTGAGCAAAACGACAGGGTAAAACATTTCAAATAAAACGCTTAAGGACGACGGAGTCATTTTTTTCGTTTTCATTGTAAAGTTTTTCCCGCAAGCAATATTGTGTTTAAACTTTTATAAATATGATCTTCATGTTCATGTAAGCTGAACTTTTTTAAAGTCAACTGTTACAATTTGTTTGAATTGTTTTTTTTTTTTTTTTTTTTTTTTTTTGTGAGCAAGTATGTTTACCAGACCACCCATTTTCATTACCTACTGCAACAGATGTAGTAGGGCCGGCCGTTTTGATAAAACGAAAGTTATTTTTCTTATACTTTTAGCATAAATCCAAAACAAAATAACTGATTTCTTAATTTGATAATTTCCAATATGTATATAAAAAAAATGTTTGTTAAAACCTGCCGATAAGCGTTTTAAGCCATCTGTTAATTCCTCAGAAGTCGCACGCACATTATTTTATTAAAATGCGATTAAAAAGAAAAAAAGAAAAGTACGAGCGTACGAAGCTTGAACATACTGGCCGACTGCCAGCAGTTTCTTTAAGGTCCTTAAGAAACCCTTCAAACATATCAAGTTGCATATTTACGAGTATTATCTCCTTGGTTGCATTCAACTTCAGAAAGAAAGAACAAAAAAAAACAAACAAACCAGGCTGGTAGACAAAAATTAAGTCGAAAAGAGAGCAGAAGAAAGACAGACCATGTGCCACACATTATTTAAGTACTCGTATTAAACAAATTAAAGTATGAATGTGTGAAAATATTGAAAAATGATATTGATATTAAAAAAAAACAGAGTAACAAAAAAAAAACAAAAAAGAAATTACAAGTAGAATTAAATACCTATAAAAATTAATTAACAGCACACGACTGAGAGTTGAGATAAAAATCAGCGATACTCGTAAAATTTTTGATTTAGTTTTTGTGTACAATATGGATTGTATTAGGCCTTGATTCGAACTTTATAAATTTATGTGGAAAAAAAATTTTTATTTTTTGAACGAGGTACAAAAAGCCTTCTCCAATGTTTAACTCTATGAAAGCGATAGAACTTTACAGCCTCAAAACGTCCTGATAGTCCAAAACTAATCCAGTTCCGACTAAAAGAAGTTGGTAATCATTTACAAATAACGCTCGCGATCGTAAAATAAGCGAAGTGTGTGAAACGTTACCCGAACAAAACAGCACTTTTGATAAAAACAATTTCATGATTTGCATATCGTCGTCCGGGGGATTAAGTGCTCTATATGCCAAAAAAAAAGCATTTTGAGTAAACCGATACTCGATAGGATTTTGTGATTTTTATATTATATATTTATTTAAAAAAAAGATATTTCTATGGAAAATTTTTTATCTCTGGATCGCATCTGTAACGGGATATTTTTTAACGGTAATACAAATCAAACATATTTCCCTACAAATACGTACATGTAGAGCAAAGCAACATTAAAAAAGCAACAAAACCACCTAAAAATTTTAATAAAAAAAATTTATTCATTTACAAAAAACCATAAATTAAAGCTATTCACAAAGTTATTATAAAATATATCAAAATGATAATAAAAAAATTATTATCTTAATTTAATTGTGTTAGGTAATAATTTTTGTGTTTCGGATTTTTTTGTTTTGTATTTTTTTCCTTTCAACGATACTTAACTCTGTTTCAAAAATATGTAACGCTGTTGGTAATTGATTCCGGGAGCCTTTTTTAATATATTTGGTGTTTGGAAATGAAGCTGCTAAATTGAGTTTTTAAATTTTATTGTGAATAAGTTATTCTGAATATATTAAAGAACTTTTATTTTAGTAAATGGAAGAATTGAACATTTTATTTGCTTAGATGTCTTAAAAAATTTCTTAAAATCTGAGGATTCAATTTCTACAACCTTAAGTTTTATATTATTTGTATCGAAATCGTTCGAATAATTCACGACTGACAAAATACTATGAATTTCTAAACGTCTCAGATGTTTGCCTAAAGCACTTTGAACGCAATCAATTTCTTGGATTTGTGAATGACCAGGCTCAGAAAATATCTGGATGATACATTTGACCTGTAAATGGTCCGACAAAAATTTTTTTAAAATTACTGTGGACATCGTTTCGTCCCCTCAATATAAAAATAGCGTATAATTTTTTTGTAGCTTTAAGAAAATCGAGTTTAAAATTTTTGTCAAATCGGATGTCTATTAAAACCTCAATATCGTCGTAAATAAAAATTTTCATGGTGGATTTTTCGACGAATACATAATACCGTTTCTTGTCTTTAAATTGACCAAGTTTTTTTATTTTACGCATCCTTTAAGACCATAATTATGTCATTAAAAGCGCAAGTCCTCCATATAGGCAATTTTAATTTTTAATTATAACTAGATATACCAAACGGACGACACACTCGTCCGTATTCTAGAATCAAAATGTAAATAATTTAAGATTCAAAGAAAATGTATCTAAAGTTTAGATTCTAAACCTCATAAAAAATTCATTAAAATACAGCCACACACAAACTTACAAACATATGCAAGCATAATTAAATAATACATTAAATTAAAAAAACATAAACAAAATCCCTTTAACCAAGTTAATTCAATTTATTCAACTCTCTTCCTTTAAGTATTATGGCTTTCATACAACAACAAATAAGAGAAAAAAATTGTTAGATCAAGAGAAATACTACAAACCCACACACACACACTCATGTTTTGTTTCTTTTTTACTTGTAAGTTAATAAATGCGTGTGTAATATGTTTGCATGTAGTAGTAGCAACTTTAAACGCTTATAGCTCCCAAAATACTAAACCGATTTTAATAAAATATAGATTCTGCACATCTGTATAAAAAATCCTTTAAAATCATATAAATCTTTTTAAAATCGGTGCAGTGGTACCAACGTAAAAGGGATTACGAAAAACGTGTTTGCCTATTAATTATATAGAAATAAATGCGTGTGTAATATGTTTGCACGTAGTAGTAGCAACTTTAAACGCTTATAGCTCCCAAAATACTAAACCGATTTTAATAAAATATAGATTCTGCACATCTGTATAAAAAATCCTTTAAAATCATATAAATCTTTTTAAAATCGGTGCAGTGGTACCAACGTAAAAGGGATTACAAAAAACATGTTTGCCTATTAATTATATAGATAGATGTATCTGATACACTATTTTATTTTGTATGGTATACGCTGTTTTATTCAATAATTTTACGGTATTTTTATAAAATATAAAAATATCAATATGTAACATTATAAAACAGTGATTAATTCATAGTTTTGTTAATTCAGTGGCACATATTCAATACTTTCCAATTTGGGTTATTATAAACAAAAAATTATGACAAATTAAAGTATACATTGCGTAAAGCAAAAATAACTAGAAATTCATTCGTCTTCTTTGTCTTCCTCTGCTACATCTGGCTGATCTAAACAATTTCGCTTCCTTCCACGAGGAGTTACATTCTTTTTGCACAAATTGTGGAGATCATCCAGTTTTCGATTACAAATTGGCAACTCTTTATTGTATTTGCCAGTAAACGAAAAGTTTTTTTCGTGTTCCTCCAATATCAATTACTTTCAAGTCTCCATCCCATTCATTCCTCCTTGTATAATTGTTTTCGTTGATTTTTGTTCACTTGTTGGAACTTAAGATTAAGCCAATTAACCGAGTCATATTTTTCTTAAGGCTATGGCTTAACCTCGAAAACATGGCTTTAAAATCAACCGTATCACTGTATTGAAGCCTCTCTACAGCATAGGGGTTTTCCGTCTTGCCAGTCTCATTATATAATAGAAGATACTCACTCAGACGTTTCAAATCCATATTTTTAATGAACAAATTTTCTCTGCGAACTGAATTTGCAAAGTCCCTATTTACACTATGCAAGTCTTATTGCTAAGCTGATTAGTTTATTAGGAGAGAGACGGGGGAAAAGAAACGTTGCTGTTCCCCTCGTCTCTCTCTCCCTGAAACTAATCAGCTTAGCAATAAGACTTGCACAGTGTGATTTGGGATAAACTGAAATTTCAAATGCCTACAATCACTGTTGCCAGAAATGCAGATTTATCTGGATTTTGCAGATTTTTACCATCCAAAAAGACGAAATGCAGCTTTGAAGATTTTTGGCCTAAAAACGCAGATTTTTCAACTCCAATCTTAGTGAATTTTGTTTACATTTTTCCTAATACTGCTACTACTTCTTGTCTCTTTTATGTGTGAAGGACTCATAGTTTATACAGTTACAATTTTTGAACTTAGAAGACATCATTAAAGAAAAAGAAGAAGTAACTTTGGCAAGCTTCTGGAAACGAATATCTGATATAAAAGGAGCTTATTCTGATTACGATTTTGCATCCCTAAGTTTATTCAAAATGTAATGTCTTTACTACATTTATTTGCAAATGTCGAAAATATTTTCAGTCAAGTGAGCTTGAATAAAACAAAACTTCGAAGTTCTTTGGATATTTATGCAACGAATGAAATGAGTGTATAATTTTTTATATATCCTATTTCTTTTCTCATTCATTTTATATTATTTGCACATAACTATAAGTAATTTTTATTTGTTTGGTGATTATATGTTTTTCGTTTCTCACTTTGCAAAAGTCTAGAGTTTGTAGAAGAGAACAGAAAAGGGATCTTATTCTGCATTCCTTTTTCTTCAACAAACTTAGCTTGAAGCTTTTAAGCTTAGTCTACCGTATTCAAACGTTTTGAAACCCAAAATAATTTTTATGAATATTACCTATAAAGTTTGTGTACGTAATTCTTAATAATATATTGATAGACGTTCTATAAACATATGAAATTTTTTACCTTATTTCGAACATTTTTGGCTGAAGTCTGCTGATGAGTTTCTTAAGCAAAAAACGAAAGGCATATTCTTCACACATTAAAGACTTATATTCATAAAAAAATAAAATGTGCTTGAAAATTAGTTTAAGAAAAAATTGTCTAAAAAATTTAAATAAAACACATTTCAAGCCGAGTTTAAATTTTATGAATATGGGTTAATGAAAAAATATTTATATTACACATGTACATACATATTTATGTAAACTTTTTGAATAAAATATAAAAAAAATTGCTTTAAAGATTTTTTGAAGATTTTAAAAATAAAATGCAGACTTTGAAGATTTTTTCGTGAAAAATTGTTAAATTTTTCAGATTTTATCCTTAGAAATTCTGGCAACACTGCCTACAATATTTCCTTGGCATTCATGTAGTCAAAACAACGTAAACATCGCATAGGCTACTATTCTTGTAAAAAAAAAAAAAATAATGGCGTATGAGCACATACACTATTGTTATATTGAGAGGACGATTTGATTTTTATTTTGGGAATATTTATATTTAGAATACTTGGATACTCTGTAAGCAGAGTATTTTGCAGTACAACTACTACGAGTAATTTCGTTAGCTCCATGTGTTTTTCCTTATTGAGAAAAATAATTGTGGCGGTCATATCATAAACATTTATTTTTCGCTTATAATAAAATGACGATGCAAACCCTTTAAGGAAGGTTGAAAACGCTTTGCAAATCAAAACATACAACAACAGAAAAAGGGTGTAGTTTTCGGCCTTCGTTTCATTTCTGTGAATATATAATTCTTTAATTTCATCCTTCTTTTGATTAGTTATTATTAAAAATTCGCATTGCATTGGTCTTTTCCAGGCTTTCTAAAGGACAAATTAAAACTGTGATTGAACTGATCGCTATAAAATATTCCCGAAGCGGGGTTGGAAAGTTCTTGCTCCATATTCGATTTGTTTTAAAAAAAGAACTTAACATGACTTTGATCTAGTATATTTTAAATTTATATTTAGTCCTGCAGGAAAGTAACATATACAGGAATAGGAAAAAAAATTACTTAGAGCTTAAAAGTGCTGTCTTGAAAAAACGGCCAAATCGGTTTCAAAATTTTTTTCTTTACCGCCACAGATATAAACATCCAACCATATTAACTGCACGTAGAGCAAAATTTCATTCAGTAATCAATTTCAAGATTTTGTATTGAAATTCACGGCGTATAGAGCAAAATGGCACCAAAAAGTTATATTTTCATGGATCTAGAGAAAAGTGGACACGATTTATCTCAGCAACGAGAAGAGATAGCCTAAAACGGATTGCAGATTTGAAAAATTTGGGTCCGAAAACCTAAGATGGCATTCTTAACTCAGAATTGTCAAAATGGCGTATAGAGCACATAAGCTGCCGTACGAGGATATGTTGTTGAACGCTATGTCCATTCATGCTGATTCGGAAAAACAGTGTTAATAAATAAGAGCCAATTTGGTAGAACTAGTGCTGGGATACTATCGATATCTATCGATATTTTCCACTATCGATATCTATCGATATTTTCCACTATCGATATCTATCGATATTTTCCACTATCGATATCTATCGATAGCTCAGATTTCACTATCGATACTATCGATATTACTATTGACTGAACGTCTGTACTTGAGAAAGAATAATATAACTAATTTTTTATCATGTTACAGTTAGCTTTTTAATCACTTTATTGAAAGTATATAGTCTTATATTTATCTTAATATGTATTTATATATCTAGGAACGTTATTTTAAATGACAGTTTTTGAAAAATTGTGCTGTCAGTTAAAAAAAATTATAACACTTCAGGTTTTCAAATCTGCATACTATCGATATCGATATTTTTTCCTATCGATATTTCGATATTTTAAAACTATCGATAGTATCGATAGTACTATCGATAGTATCCGAGCACTAGGCAGAACTAGTTTTAATTGACAAAAATCGGAATCCCCTATTGCTAAACCCTTTACTTGCCATGATAATTTTTCAAACTTATTTTATTTATTTTGTAAAAACAACTACTACCCCTATTTTTATGAAAATCTTTTTTCAAAAATCCCCTTTTAAATAACTCAAAAAAATATTAAGGCCAAATTCAAATTAATTTGATTAACTAATTGCATGTTATGAGATTTCAATTTACTTGCAACAAAGTTTATTTTGTAAACAATAAAATTTATATGACACTTTTATCTATAAAATTGTATCATTTCCAGGGGCACAACAAACTAACTAACACTATAAAAATACTTAATAAAGGGTTAAAGGGGGGGGGGGGGGGAGGGGGAGACAGGCGCATATTTGTTTGGTTATTTATTAACAAAGACAGCAATTAAATTATGTTAGAAAATCGTAAATAATACAAAAACAATTAACACAACTTGGCTCTCAGCCATCTACACACGCATTTTAAACCACAAACTCTTGCATTCATTTTTTTTCTTTTTCTTTTTGAGTCTCTTCTTTTTATTTATATACTCGTATATAGATGAGTAGTTTTTTCGAATTACTCGTAAAAAAAAGAATGTCCTCATTAATTTTCATAATTTTATTGATGGTGTTGCTGTTGTCTTTCAATTAATTGAATTGAGGTTACTTTAGCTGGTATGATACATATTTTTTTATGAATACTAGTTCAAATCTACAATGAAAGACACGATATTAAGCAATTAAAATCTAAAGTAATAGAAATTAAGGGATTTCAATTAAATTATAAGGGTTTTGTTTTCCAAAATAAATATTTGATTTAATTACCATAAGCTTAAACAAAAATTTATCGGTGTTTTATGAATGGAGGTGGTGTTAAAACTACTTGAAGGACAATTAGAGAAAGTCGGAGGTGTTCATGAATAATAATCAGGATTGTTTTTAAAATCGATAAAAGAAATTTTCCACACGCAAAGTTTACTTTGACGAAGTCTTTTAGATTTTCTTTTAAGCATTGTTTCACTTTTACATATGCAAAGTTTACTTTGACTAATTTTAGCTGCACCACGAACTAATATACGTAACGAAGGAAAAAAATGAACGCAGGACCAAACAAACTTGCGAGTACAACAAAGTCTGTACTCACCAGGGCTGTCAAATATGGCGATTTCTCGCCAAACGTGGCGATTTTTCAACTTGTTTGGCGTCCAAACTTTTGGTTTGGCGACATGGAGATTTTTCTGGCGATAAATAAATTTGTTGGCGATTTTTATAGCTATTTTTTAACAAAATTGAACTTCAAAATTTTTCCATTTCAAAAACATTAATTTGTTTAAGGAGTAGTTTCAAAAATAAATTCTACCAAAACTCGTCTGCAAGAAGTTAAAACAATTTGATTTTGGTGATTTTTCTTATATTAATTAAAGTAATTTATGCGTTTTGAATTTGTATGAGAAAAATTTACAAGAAATAATTTTTAGCGATTTTATTTCTAGTTTGGCCATTTTCTGATAAATTTTGATACGACTATTTTATAAAAATTTATATTAAATAAATTAATCCATAGATCCTAAACGAAATTTAAATAACAAAAATTAAATCGGCTGGGCCGATTTTCTTCAAACATAGCTAAGAACCCTCTCGATCAAGTCATCTTTCAAACAGAAAAAACTAAATGAAAATCGGTCCAGTAGTTTGGCCTGTACGTGGACACGGACAGACACACAGACACACACTACAAACTTATAACACCTCTTTTTTTAGTCGGGGATTAAAAATTGTTATATAAAAACATATTTATAATCACATATATTTGATTATTAAATTTTTGTCGCCACGTTTGGCGAGATATCGAAAAAACTACATAAAAATGATTTTTGGCGACTAGGTCGGAAAAATCTAACAACCCAGGTACTCACCCCCCCCCCCCCCCCCACCCTCACCATCTTCCTTGCCATCTCTCTAACAAACTGTAGAGTTTGCAAAGTAAACTTTGCGTGTGAAAAAGAATTCTAAGGGAACCTATGTAAATTTAAAATCATTCAATCATTTTGATTTTTCTTCTGTAGAACATTTTACCGGAATTTTTGGACTGATTAATCATTTTCCCAGCATAATTTTCTGGCAGCAATGGATCGGTATGACAACGTGTGTCCTCTTTTACGAGTACTCGAAATAGTTCTCAAAGTATTAGAGCTGGATCCAATTCGTTTAGTCGTTCATTTTATACACAAACCGATAATCAAAACCATTTAAATTACATGCTGTTTGTGTCTAAAATAAACTACGGAACAAGTTGGACCCAGCTCTACAAGGAATTACATTTTTGTGACATACGTAAGATTCTGTGGCTAAAAAGTAGTGGTATTCACGTATAGAGAACAACTTATCTGGTCCCCACATTTTTGCATTAATATTTAACTAAAAACTCAAGTTAAAGCTAGTTTTTATTTCTAAAGAATTTTTTTAAGTCAAAACAAAACTCTTAGGAAACTTATACGCTTTTTTATGTAAAAGAAACTTACAACTTATTGTCTGATATTTTTTTTAAAACACTTGTTCCCATAACTCAAAATTATATAAGTGCCGGTTATGTTTTAAAAAGATTTGCATTTTTTTTAGATAAAATGCAACAAAATTTCCAAGCCCCTCAAAACTCCACGATGGATGATTGATTTTCAAAAAAAAAAGTGGGCGGGGACAAAGCAAACAATTTGTTTTATTTGATTTTATGATAATCTGCTTATTTGATTGTAATTAAACAATTAAAAAGTTGAAAAAATAGGCGGTGCTACTCCCATTAAAATTTATTATTATTATATTATCACACATCTTGAGCCCTAAAATAGACACAATATTCCATATGGGCGGAGTCACGTCTATTAAAATTTAATATTTTCTTTTAAGTGGTTCGTTGTACTTTACCGATTTTAAAAAACTTAACACACACATTGAGCTTTAACCAACAGATTTTTAATTTTTTTTTTTTTTTGAAAGTCTACTTCCAGTTTGGTGCCATATTTTTTTTTTTTTTTTTTTTGAAAATGTTCTATAAGGGGTCTAATCGTCGCTTTCGATAACGAGCTGATTCGATCAAGTTTTTTTCATTTTGAGACTATGTCATTCGATATTGAACCATATTATTACATTGCTCGATAGCGAATGCCATAATCTCGAACTGAAAAAACGTTATCGTTATAGAAAGATTAGACCCCTGATCTTTGCATTAAGTTCGGTCTTTTTTTGCAGAATTATTTTTTTCTTTTTTTTTTAAATATGTAATAATTTTATCGAATTCATACATAAGCAACATCGACTTCCGTTTTCCTACATTTAATCACGATAGCTTTACTCCTAATTTTTAATTTTTTTTTTTTTTTTTTTTTGTATTTATTGCAAATAATAATTTTATCAAATTCAAAATTTTTTCGCATACGTAATCAACATCAACTTCCGTTTCACCTAACTAAAGCTTCAAGTAACCCAAAATTCGAAAAGAAAAAATTGTATTTAACAAAAGATCTTCTTTGACTCTCTTTTATTACGACAAACATTATAAAAAAAATAAAATCCAACTAAAACTCATCACAAATAACGACAATTCACAAAACACTTGTGTCACTATTGATTTTGAAATATCTAAGTAGAAAAAAAATATTAACAGCAAAATTATTTATGATTAACACGTACAATTTAGAAAAGGCTGCACTAACTAATAGTGACACATTTAGAAATGAAAATGTAACAGAAAACAAATTTCCAACCAAGAAACAAACAAACTGTTTAAATATTGTAAGAGAAAAATAAATAAAATTTTTTTAAATGAATAGAAAAATGTATAAAGATTTTTTTCTTTCAATTTATATATAAATTGATGCCCCTTCAATAAATGTTTTTATTTTAAATTAAAAAAAAAATTTATAAATGTATGCGTATAAATTTATTTAAAAATACAGCAAACAAATTGATTCAGCTGTATTTGGAATAACAAAAAAAATGTTTTCAATAAAATTAAACATTTATTAGCTAAAGGTTTTTTAATAACTTTGGATTAAAAAAAAATACATCATGATCGTCTTCTATAAGAGATTTTATATTTATTTAGCTGAACTCAAACAAAAAATAAATCAGCTTTTAAACAATACAATAGCTAAAATTCACCAAAAAAATATAATATTTTTAAAACAATTTTTTGTTTAGCTTTAATTAGTTTCCATTGTACTAGTCTGTACAAAAAACACGAATACATTCTTTTTAATTATTATTAATATTTGTCGTCATTCTTTATTTTTTAGTGCAAACAATGTGGCAAATCTTTTAAACGCTCCTCTACATTATCCACCCATTTGCTGATACACAGTGATACACGGCCGTATCCCTGTCAATACTGTGGCAAACGTTTCCATCAAAAATCGGATATGAAAAAACATACTTATATACACACGGGTAAGTTTCATACACACACACACACTCGCATATCGCTCCTTTATTGAAACATGGTTGTAACTTAAAAAAGATTTCATCACACGATTAAATATTACATACAACATAAGATACGAGTATTTAAAATTTGTCTTCTTTCAAGAGACAATAAAGTGATTTTATTTAATTCTTTTGTTTTAACTTTTTAGGCTAATGAACTAATCGTTTTGTCAATAAAAAAAAATAATTAACACGCTTTGCAAACAACTACGCTGAATAATGAATCAAGGTTTTGTTTTGTCGAAATAAATTGTTGCTTAAAAATATGTCAGTATAATACGTTTAATTTGCTCAATCATGTTCTCTTTCTTTTTATTCCTTATTTTCATATACATATGTATCCATACGTATGTTCTAAAAATATGGCATCAAGAAAAAGAGATTCAAGTTAATTTAAGTAAAAAAAATTCTCTACAAATTAGTTCAATAAATTTAATAAATTTTCTTAAAAACAAGTGAATTTTACTACAAATCTAGACATTTGAAAGAATAAATCTTTTACGATATAAACAAATTTATTAATGTGTAATTTCTAAATTACAAGCAGTCAGTCAACTTGTTTAGAAAATTTATATTAAAAGCTCCCATTTTGTTAGTAACAACTTCCATACTGAATCAGTGATGGGAAATGTTGCACAATTGTACCATTTTTGGCACTTTTGGATGCTGGCTGGCACTGTGGCACTGTGGCACTATCGCTCCTTTTCTGGCACTTTTTGTCCATTAATATGGAAACTTTTCTTATTACAATAATAAGTAATCTTCTTGCATTTTTACGTTTTTAAATATTGCAAACTTAGCAGGATTTGGGGCTGTCGACTGTTCGGTTATGATGGAGAAAAGTAACTGTGTCCAAAGAATGTTTGTCTAGACTCTAGAGCATAGCTGGCCAGAGTGTCGAACATCAACCCGCTTCGTATAGAAATAAATACACATACACGAACACATTTCTCTCGTTGTCCAACACTGGAATAAATGATTTTTTTTTTTTGCAACAGCTCATGTCGAAAAGATGATTTTATAGATTTGCGGATATACTTCAACTAAGAATTTAATTAAATCCTAAGTATTCCCCAAGTCGTTGATTGTCTCACCAAACTGTTGTAGATAGAGTCCTTGAACAATGGGATGTGATGATAAAACTTAATTTATATGAAATAGTTTGATGGATGATATAACCAAGATGTATTTTTGTTATCTTCTTAAAATAATAAATGATATTTATGTCGAATCGCAATCTGAAGATGTAATAGAGATGAAGAGATGTTACTGCAAACGAATAAATATTACGATTTTCGATTCGCAAATTCAGTACCTGGTACTGAATCCAGGTAGCGATAAGAATAAATAAATAAATGAACATTAACTGCCAACATTTAAATTATATTAAAAGTGGTTTGGCACTATTCGAATGATTTTGGCACTGTTTAGAAAGCGATTCAGCACGAACACAAAATTTCCAATTTCCATCACTGTACTGAATGTCAGCGATGCCAACTTGGTGCTTTTGGCACTGGTTTTTAGTGCTTTTTGAAGACTCAAAACGCCAAATTTTGAACGTTATTGCCAAACTACAATACCTGTACGAGTTTATCTCATTTATGCATTGAATGACGCTTGGATATTGATCTTTATGATTTCCTAAGACTTCGATAACTTTTCTACTATCCGTAATGATACGAATAGGTACGAGTGGTTCGTTGTCAAATTCCTTCAGATGTTTAATGCCTTCCATTATAGCTGTAACGATATTAGTATTAAGTGTTGATCGCTGACTAAATTTTTTAGTTTTGGTACTTGTAACCCTTTGCTTTTAAGCCCCTCAATTACTTGAGTTTTTTTCCCCGTTTTTTTGCAACAGCACAATTTTTGTTCAACTCAAGCTTGTATGTTGACATAAGTTGTTTTACCACTTTGAAGCTTCGCAGCACTAAGTTTTATTAATTTTCCACTAGACAATTGTCAACAAAATTGATAAAATCGTATAAAATAGTTTGCCTCTGCTCAAAACCTGATTTTTTTACTTAGTTATTGTTAATATAGTTTTTTTTTTTTAGTCTGGTCACACTTTATACATTGCATTTTGTTTTTGTTCGCCATTAAATTAACACTTGTCATAACAATCACTCTCCAATGCATTCATGCACATGCACACCACCATCTATACTGCATACACATCCATACATACATATGTATGTACGTGTATGCAAGTACATTATTGTCATATGAATGCATACTCGTATAAAGTTAACACGTCACGTGACGTTAACACATTGTTCTTTTGGAATCTCCCCTTCTCGATATGTAAGTGTACATTCATGCAGTTCTGCAACAATTTGTATTTTAAATCACTAGACTCGTAGAGTGGAGTTGAACTATTTGTTGAATTTTATAAACGATTAAGACCATAACCATCATATCTGATTTAATTTAACTAATAGAGTGAATAAATAATTTCGAAATATTGGTTTTTTATTTATTATGAAAGCTTATAAAAAAGGGAAAACTTACGCGTGTGTACGAGTACATTAAGGGTAGAAAGGCAAAAAGTTATGTTTACATTTGCAAGCAAAATATAAAAGAAGTTTTAGCTTTTTTTTAGAAAGACTATGTTGACAAATTAATAATATATTGACGGCATTAAAAACAAAAGGATTTTGATCAGATAAATTTTAAATGGAACACACTTTAAAAGATATAAAAATTTATAAATTTAATGGAATTACATATTAAAATATTTATTTATTTTTTAACTAATTACCAAAATTTATTTTCTTCTTTATTTAAAGGTGAAAAACCCCATAAGTGCACTGTGTGCCTTAAAGCCTTCAGCCAGAGTTCGAATTTAATCACACATATGCGCAAGCATACTGGTTACAAACCCTTCGGTTGTGGACTCTGCGATCAAGCCTTCCAACGCAAAGTCGATCTGAGAAGACATCGTGAAAGTCGTCACGAAGAATACAATCTAACAGCAACATCGAATGCCAACAACAACAATCTCAGTTTAGTTAAAATGGAAGTCAGCAGCAGTTGTTGATATTTGGACAACACGCACACACACACCAACACACCAACCCCAAGTCTTGTATAAATGTTATTTACATATATTTATTTATATTTATTTATAAAAAAAAAAACAAATATCCTGTTAATATTTTCCAAAAAAAAAAAACTCATTTAATGCAAAAGCCAAGTCTTGTTTAAAGCCAAAGTTTTTGAGCTTATTTCTATAATTTACAAACTTAAAGGATAAACGAAACGAACTAGAAATCCAAAATGTTAATTTTTAAACGGAAGTCAATTTGTATTAGTTTTAAAATAGATTTAAGACAAAGATTCTGCTCTAAGACCTAAATATATATTATTTAAATTTAAGGCAAAACAAACAAATCCCATTATTTTATTATTTGTAATAATTAATAATTGTATAGACTTATTTTTTTTATAGAAAAAGAAAACACCCTAGAAGACTTTATTTAAGTTTGTATGTATAGTATAATGTTGTATAAGTTTCTTCTATAGTTATTTAGTTAAATTTTTGTTATAAAACCAATTTTTATTTGGCTTTTATACTTTAATTTTTGTTATAAATAGAAGGAAGACATTGATTTAAAAACAAGCATATTCCCCAAATCATCAATTGCAGCTAAATGTACCAAAGAATATTTATTGTATTTCAATTATCCTTTAAAAAATATAAAACTATCCTCTTCTCTATTTAATTGGTATGTCCTACTGTTGTGAAAAAAAATGCAAAAAAAATTATTTTAATATGTCTTTATATGATTTATTTTTTAAGTTTTAAATTAACATTATTTAATGATTTTATTATTTACAATATATTATTTATATATAAAAATTACATATTTATAATTTCTTTAGTTCTATTTTTAATGATTTTTTGTGAGAAATTATGCTTTTAAGTTAATGAAATCAAAAATATTTGCTACAAATAAAATATATTTAATATACATAATAAAGATTGAAAGATGAAAGCAAGAGTTTTATTGAAGAAAAAAGAGAAGTGTGGAAGAATGAACCACCAACTTCCACTCTGAATACAAAATTGGAAATATCAAAATTATAGAAAAAATAATTCTGCCAAAAAAAAAACAACCGACTTCAATGCAAAAATCTGAAAAAAAAAAATTCGAAAAAAATTTATAAGACCAAACGAGTTTACTTCCTCTTTCAAAAAAAAAAAATTAAATAAAAATTAAAATTAATAATCTGTTGGTTAAGAAGAAGTACGTGAAGTATAAAATTAAATGTTAATGGGCGTGACTCCAACCATTTTTTGAAATAGAAGATTGTGTCTATCCCTCATACCTAAATAAGAGTGGAAAGCGTTGCGTTTGCAGCAGGGCACGTATTTTCAGTACAATCAAAAAATATTTTTACATTTAAATGTACTAAAAATACGTGCCCTGCTGATAACGCAACGCTTGCGGCTCTTATTTAGGTATGAGGGTATTTTAGAGCTCAAGGTTTGTGGTAAGTTTAAATAGAACCACGTGAAATACAATAATAAATTTTAATGGGTGTAGCCCCACCGCCCATTTCTTTACTTTAAAATTGTGTAATTACAAGAACCAGGGGTGTTTCCTAGGTTTCGCAGTAATCGAATAAGTAGAATATCATAAAATCAAAAAAAAAAAAAAAAAAAAAAAAATTGGAGACGTGTCCCCAGGTACTTTTTTTACAATGTAAACAATTGCAAGATATGGGCGTGTCCCCATGAAACCAATTGGAAGTTATACCTTCTCAGACAAAAACAAAAGAATTTTTACAATAGGTCTAAAACGTACCGAGTTATGAAGTAACAATGTCAAAATAAAAAATAAATAAAATACTGACGAATTGATAACATCCTCCTTTTTTTTAAGTCGGTTTAAAAATAGAACTAAGTATTACCAAGAGCAATTCCCGTGTGTTATAGTACATACTTTCTTTAAGGATTAATTTTTTAAGGTAATTGATATCGCACTTTTAAAAGGGAGTTCTTTAATGCAAATTATGTATTTCAAAGGCGCAAACTTAAAATTTTCTTTTAAGGGCAGATTTTGAAAATACAAACGATTTGTTCGTTTTGAAATTTTTTATGGAAAAATATTTTTTAAAACGAATTTTTGTTTTTTTTCATACAAATTTGAAACGTTTAGAAACGAATTTTTTTTCCAAAATCTGCCTATTAATAAATTCGAAACTTAAAAATTCAGGCCTTCGAAATAATTTTCAAAGAGAACCCTTTCTTAATTAAAGCTACTTTTACAAAAGCTGGTTCAATAAAATGTACTTTTTTGAAAGGTTTGTAATTATTTAAAAGATACTTTTGAAATATACTTTTTAAAAGATACCTTTTTAAATGTCCTATTTAAAAAGATTTTTTTAAAATATACTTTTTTTAAATGTACAGCACCCAATTTTCAAAGAGTACTTTTGCGGCGAAAAGTATTTTTTTAAAAATACTTTTTTTTTAAAGTACTTTTTCAAAACGTACTATTTTAATACAAATTTCTTGTAAAAGGCAAAGAAATTGTGTTTTTTAAAAAGCCACTTTTTCGAAATGTGCTCAAATAGTACTTTTATTAGGATAAGTAATTTTTTTATGTACATACATATGTATATATTAACTTACATATGTACTTTTTGAAAGGTACTTTTTGAAAACGCGTTTTGAAAATATTGTATTTTCTAAAGTTGCAATTTTAAAAGATACTTTTTAAAAGGTACTTTTTAAACAGATAATTTTTTAAAGCGTAGTTTTCAATCACGCACTTTTTCAAAGAATACTTTTGCAAAATATACTTTTTTTAGAAGGTACTTTTTCAAAATATACTATTTTAATAAAAAAAATTATGTAATAGCCAAGGGAAATGCATTTTTAAAAACTAATTTTTCGAAAGGTACTCAAATAGTACTTTTTCTGACGATATGTATTTTTTATACGTACTTTTTTAAAATGCATTTATTAAATGTACTTTTTTTAAAAAGTATTTTTTTTAAAAACGCGTTTTTGAAATATTGTATTTTTTTCCTAAGGTTGCCTTTTATAAAAACACCTTTTAAAAAGATACTTTTTTAAAACGTACTTTTTGTCAAACACCCATTTTTCAAAGAGTACTTTTGCAAAAAGTATTTATTTTCAAAAGATACTTTTTCAAAAAGTACTATTTTAATAAAAATGTTAGGTAATAGGCAAAAGAAAGGCATTTTAAATGTACATACTTTTTTCAAAAGTATGCATTTTTAAAATATTGTATTTTTTTCTGAAGTTGTCTTTTTAAAAGATACTTTTTTTAATTGCCTTTTTAAGAGGTACTTCTTTAGAAGATACTTTTTAAAAAGGACTTTTCTAAAAACTACTTTTTCAAAGAATACTTTTTTTTTAAACGTGACATTTATTAAAGGTATGTACTGTTAGTGTTACTTTTTAAAAGAGTTAATCAGGTATGTGATGGAAAACGATTTAGACACAAAACCAATTTGAAAACGATAAAAGTGGAGATGTGTTTTCTATAGTCGTTTTGTCAATAATTTTAAATTCGGTTTTGTATAGTTTTTCCAATAATTTTTTATATTTTTTTCACAAACCTGCCATATTGTTTATATTTTATCTTCCAGTGTGCTTTTTAAAAGTCAGTAGCTTAAGATTGCTTAAAAATGATGCATAAAATCGGTCTGAATTCATCACACCTTTTCAAAACGATCGGTTTGAAATCGTTTTGAAAACGATCGTTTTCCATCACATACCTGAATTTTTTTAATAAAGTACATTTTTAAAATAATATGTACTTTTTAAGATACCTTTTTTCAAACCTCAATTCTTTTTTAAGTTCTGTCCGAAAACTGTTTTTTAAAAGTACTTTTCCGGCAGGTACTTTATTAAAAAGGTTTTTCCTTCAAAAGCTTATTTGTTATAAATACTTCAAGCTGCATATCCTTGTTATTCTTAATTAATCCTGGTTTAAAGGCCTTTAAAATAACCCTACAAGCAAAACAAAATATTTATGCAGCTTTTACAAAGCACTTTTATTTTAGCCCTTATTTTCTTGCTGATTTAAGATCACATACTTTTTTTTATGAATTTGCCTAATAGTGAGATCAATGTATGCGTTTTGTCCTAAGTATATCTAAAAGGAATTTGAAAAATTTGACCTTGGAACAAGAGATCAAAGGAGGACGGTCTTTTGATGACTACCGCTTACACAACAGAACTCAAGTCGTCGTCATACATTTTACACGCTGAAATTTGCAAAATTATTTAATGAGTAATTTATGAAATATCTTAGAAATTAAAAACAATACCATTCCATTTTTTATTGCCATACAATTTAAAAAGTAGTTCAAACCCCCAAACATTTAGCGTTTTATTTTTTGCCATTGCAAATAAGAAACAACAAAAACAAAAGAAGAAAAAAACTTAAGCAAATTGTGTTGAAAATAAAAAAAAAAAAACAGTAAATAAGTAAATATTTACAAACTTGATTTTGTAAAACAAATTTTCCAACAACTGATCGATATAGTGATGATGAATGAGGGTCACTTGAGAGGTTTAGGTAGGGGCAGTTTAATTTTGGAAAAGAAAAGCGGCATATTGAAAAATCTACTTTCAAGTTCGGCAATATTTATTTGATGTTTATAAACTTTTTGTTTCTTATTGATTTTGTTTTAATTTTTTGTGGGAATGTTAACAATTTAGCTTTTGTAAAAAAGCCGCGTCGCGTCACTCACTGCACTTCTGCTGCTGCTGCTGCTGTTGCTGGTTTACAAAACCAAATACATTAAAGGACTTGAATTACATACATACATGCAATGTGTGTATTAAAGTTTGCTCTTAAATTGTTGCACTTGATTCCTGCTTGTTTCCAATCAAGAAACACTTTAAAGAGTTTCACTAATCATGGCTTTAAAATAATCAATACCAGGTTTTTATTGATAATATGACAATTACCAAAAATTTCAGCTGCTTTACTTTAATTCACCTTTTTTTTTTTGCTTTTCCAAAGAAAAAATCTCGTTCATTGCAACGCAGAAGCTTAAATGAAAAAAAAAAAATGAATCTTGTGTAAAAAAAAATCTGTTAAAACCAAAACTCAGCAATTGCCCAAATTATCCCCAGTCATTCGTCTTCATTTAACTGCAAAAAGTTTTAACAAAAAATATGATCAATGATTTTCAGTCAAGTGCGAATGGATTCATTTGCAGTACGTTTAAATACGTCAGCTATTTAACAAATTGATCTGGCAGATATGTCGATTTCAAAACCAACCAAAATAATTCTCTACAATTCAATTGTGTTTTAATGATGATCAAAAATGTTCACATGTTATTCAAGGACCTGGTTTTCGGTATTTAATATGAGCAAATAGCCTCTTTTTGTTAAGTTGACATCTTCTTAGTGGGCAGCTAAACAAATAATGCACAATGGGACTGTTAGGCAAAAAAATTGCGAGCATATTTTTCGACAAATTAAATTCCAAGAAAAGATAAGCAATTGGTCAGGTAAAAATTAAAACAATTTTTTTAAATATATTTACTATGTAATTAATACATAAATATATATGGAAGTATGTGTTTGACCATGCAGAACCTACTAGTATGTAAATCAACATATTGTGATGTAAGACAAGTCAGAAGAAAGTTTTTATTTTTAAATTTTTTTTAATGAAATATGTACTTAAATATGTTTAAGTTAATGAGGCGGTTATGAAAGGTAACCGAACTTTAGTTGCGTTGTCAGTTGCCAAAATATGACTACAACTAACAGCTGTTAATTTGAGTAGCCAAATTGCAATAGTATTGGCAACCACAAATTTTAAATTGTTGCATAGTTTTTAAGACAAAAAGGTGGTAAAATAAAAAAAAAATTAAGTTATATAAACTACTGCTTGGTAAGGCGAAAATATGCAAACTGGGATACCGGAAAAAAACAGACCTATTATAGTACATATATTACTAAATTTAGCGAAAAAATAATTATTTGCTCAGACTTTATAAAATTGTTAACGCTGTGTTTCTTGTAAAGGGTGCTTCTTATAGAGGTATGACATTTTAAGTTGGCAATACTTTTTTAACTGGCGGCCATTTTGTTAGCTGTCAAGTGATTTATGTTTAGTTTGGTTTGGCATTTCAACATAAATAAACTAACAACGCCACCAAATAGTGCAATTTCAATTTGAAAATGATGGTTCTAATCGAAATACATATCGGGCACAAGGTTGCCGTTGAAAATTTTGAAAAAGTGTCATAAAAAGGGTATTTAAGAGAAAAAAAAGGGTCAATAAAAGTGTATTTTATAGTAAAATAGGGTCGTTTATTTTTTGGAAGAAAAAAATAACATTTATTTCAATTAAAAAAAGAAACACGAATTTTAACAATTAATTAAATACATTAGACTAAAATAAAATTAATTAACATACATACATACTTTAATTATAAATCAATGTTAGACCTCTAACTGGCCAGATCGTAAAAATGATCGGATGAAGCTAATATTTTTTTTAAGTGGATATAGCCAAAAGAACCGTAAGTTCTAACTTACAGATGAAAAAACATTAGGAACGAACATCAGGAAAAGAATAGTGAAAACCGCCTGTAGACGGTCTTGCCGATTTGCAAGTAATGAAAAATCACATTTAAATTTTATTTATAAAAAAATGAAAGTAAGTTAAAATACATATTTTTTAATTGTGATACTCCCAGAAATAATTTGCATTTGGAATCAGGGATTTGAGTTTCATATATTTTGCAATATTTTCACCATTTATTGGCTTTTGTATCGACTAAAACAGTAAAACGATGGACGAACAGCACTTTTTCCAATTACTGATATGCTAGACTGTGCTTCGTCAAATTTTTGAGCATATGATTGCCCTACGGCATACATTTTGTTAAAATGATACAAAGGGATAAATTAAAAAAAGGGTCATAAAAAGTGTCATTGGCACGAAAAAGGGTCAAAAGTGATACTTTAGTGTCACAACGGCAACGCTGATCGGGCACTACGTCCATTTTACGATCAACATAATCGTTTAGCACAGCAATTAATCCCATTAACGATGAAACGTTTTCGCATCACGTTTATTCTAAATGAAGAAGAAGTTATTGCTGCTATAGGGCGAAGCGCATATATGATTCAGGAAGACCTGAATCAGTCTATAGAGTCAATAATCAGGGTACAGAGGCACTGACTTACTGACTTTTTCGTTCATCAATTGAACAACCATGATGTGCAGGAGCTGTGGTTTCAACAAGACGGCGCAACATGTCACACAGCTCGTGTCAGAAATAATTTATTAAAGGAAACGTTTGATAACCGCATAGTTTTACGTTTCGAACCCGCGAATTGTATGTCTTTTTACGAATAATTTGGTATGCAATTATATAAGTGCGCAGTTTATTTAATGATTTTTTGTGTTAAAAAATGCCAGGAAAACGGTTAACGTACGATGTAATACAATTGAAGTATTACAACCATCAATTGGGAGCAAGTGCTCAAGAGCTTTCGGGGGGTTTTTGGTATCAAGAAGAACCATTTATAATGTGCTTTATCGTGCTGAAAAAGAGGGTATGTTAAAATTAAAACGTGGAGCTGACCCTACGCCTAAAATAAATACACGCACAGTGCGTTTAATTCTGAGGAAAGCAAGCCAGAACCCACAAATTTCCACCAGGACACTTGCAAAGGAGCTTGAAGAATAGTGTGGCATTGTTGTTTCCCATGAAACTGTTCGGCAAATCTTATCAAGAAATAAATACTTTTCAAGATTACCCCGCAGAAAACCACTACTGTCTTGTGCAAATGTACAAGACAGTAGTGGCTATGCAGAACATTTCGCATCTAGTGAACCATTGGGATGATATGATATTCTGCGATGAGACCAAAATAATGTATTACAACGACGGTCCATCTGGAGTGTGAAGAAAGCCATTAACATCGCTGAAAAATCGAAACATCATTCCAACAGTAAAATTTGGAAAATTATCGATAATAGTTTGGGGTTGTATTTCTTGACTTAAAGAAGTTAATTCACTCGGTGAAAAAAACAAAATACAGAGTGTGGTAGACACAAAGGGTGGCCATACCAAGTATTAAAGCTTCAAAATCCTTGTTTCCACTATATTTTAATTATAACCCTCAACCCAATAGTTGCAGCAACAGAAAAAATTGGTTGACAGTACGGAATTTGAAATAAATGTTATTCTTGCTACCGAAAATTTGGTAAATATAATTAAAACAATACCATAATTGGTACCTGCAAAACAAAAATTGGCCTTCCTTGCTGATATAAAACTAAACAATAAACGCAAATAAAAATATACAATTTAAGAAATTTATTATTTGACATATTGTCATAAGTTTATTTTAATTGAAATTTATTTCCTAATGGTGAAGCATGTCTATATACATTTCTTCAACCACACATTTTGAAAAGCCACAAACCTGTTATCTTATGCACAGACTTTCAAAAGCCATTTGAGAATTCACAAATCATAATATCAAAGATATAAAGTCACAAAAGTTAATTTTTTAATTTGCTGCTATAAACTATGATAGTAAACTCAACCTCTAGTTAGTTGCAGCAACTGATTGAAAGTTTTTATTTTAATTTTATTATAGAACGACAATTTTTTAGTTGCCAATACCAAAAGTTGGTAGTAAAATCTAATTTGTAATATTTTAATCGGTTGGGTTAACCAATCAGTTAATTAGTCATGACAAAAGCATACGCTCGGTTCATGCAATCAATTTAAGTATTGTCCCAATCATATCTTTGTTACAATTATGCCCTTATAGCAATGAATATGGATTGTTTTTTGGATTAACAGAAAATTGATAGCGTGAACTGAAATATAGTTGCTGCAAATGATATTTTATTGGACTAACCGTTTTCCAACCAATCTTTTTTCTGGGTGTATTTGTGAAAAGAGTTTCTTGACACGAAAAAAATGGAGTATTATTTATTTTGTTTAATTTGTTTACTTAGTTTTTAATAAAATTGATTTTTTTTTTGTTTTAAATCTTTGTATATAATGTAAATAAGTAGAAAAAATAAAAAAAAATTTATTTTATTACAAAAAAATTTTTTTTTTTAAATAAAATAAGCAAAAACCTTTTTTTTTTGTAATGTGAAAACTCATTATTGACATACTGTATATATTTCTTAATAATTTTGCTTAGCCAACTCAGTGTGCTATGAAACCTGCCAGCCAGAATGGAAGCTGCTCTTCTGTAACAGCTTTTTGTGCCGACAAAGCAAGCGGCAAGCGTTTATTAGCGTATCGAAATTGTTCGAAGGGCACGTGATAAAATGTTTTCTCTGCTTGCTATTATAAAGAATGATGATCAAAAGTTTTTGGTTTCTTTCTCAATTTTACTTTAAATTGAAGTTTTCAAAAGTTGAGATTTCTTACGATTTCGTTATTGTATTTTTTTCTTTCTATATTTCTTTGCTGCAAAATATCCTTTTTTTTACAACAACACTTTTGATTCCTCTATGACACTTCGAAATAATACTAATGCATTTAACATCATTATTAAACAATTTATGAGGAATTAACCAGGACTTTATTAGAATTCTTTACAAGTGAAAAGAATTACAATTGAGTTTAAGAACATGCATAAATAAATTTGTCACAATCCTAAAGCAAATACACAACATACAAAAGAGAAAGAGAAACCCCTCTTCTTGTTCAATCTAATCCTACAAAGACTCAATATGACGCCTTTATGAAGCAAATAAAGAAAATATACAATGAAAACAGTCTGCTAAGCAACAGCAAATGTTCAATCATTAAATCCAGACAAGAGCCACCAAGATCAAATGAAAAAAAAATCCACTTTACCATCAAAGTAAAAAGGCACTAAAATTGGGTCAAAACTATTTATATAAAAAAAACTAACTACAATAACAACAGCACCCTAAGCAAACCAAGTTACAAGTGATGCTTACCAACTTTACTTGCTCGTACACGGAGTTTGCGACAGGTGCAGTGGCAACAGCAGCCAAAAAAAAAAATAAATAACATTTTCAATAAGAAAAAAAAAAATTATGAACTCTCACAAAGTATTTTAACAGATTTTTTGTTGCGTGTTATGAAATACATTTTAAAGTCCTTTCTTCCGATAGACAGATCGTGAGGTGAAAAAAAATCTAAACACACACACACACGCACACTCCTACAAATAACCTGTTTTTTTTATAAAATAACTCTTGGAAAGTCGATTGCCTGTGGCTCGTTCTTTTGAGATTTTTAATTGTTTTGCACAAAATCACAAAAATCATTTTACACAAAGAGAATTTATTTATTTTTTTAACCAACTTCGAAAAAAAGGAGGAGGTTATCATATCAATTCCTCTCTTTTCTTATTTATTTTAAATCTATTGAATCACAAAAAAAACACTTGCATTTGGCATTTGTGTTAAGGATTTTCTCGGGATTAGCAATGTAATCTTCAATTTAATTGACTTGACAGTAATAAGATAACTTAGATAACTAAAGATAAATGAAGGATTATAGCAAAAGATCTATGTACATGCTCATTTTTTGAAGCATATTTCCAAAGTCATCACATTTGAATGACAGCATAAAGAAAACAATATCAAAAACCACACTTTGGAACGGGTTTACGTAGCACGTTTATATTAAATGTTGCATATTTTGACACAGACACTGCAACCTGCAACATCAAAACATTTTACGATATTTTTGAAACTTCGAATGCAACTTCGAACGCAACCATAAACAAGACTACACACTATGCGATCGAGAATGCAATTAGAAAAAATTTCTAGCTACTCCAATGTTTATGATTTTCATATAAAATATAAAAAGGTGTTTTTTTTTATAGATGTATAAAACTTTAAGTTGTCAACACTTTTTTAACTGGCGGCCATTTTGTTAGCTGTAAAGGGATTTATGTTTAGTTTAGTTTGGCCATTCAACATGAATAGACTGACTGACACCTGAACAACGCTTCCAAAATGTGCAAATTTATTTAGAAAATCATGGTCCATTTTACATTCAACGTAATCCTTTATCAGAGCAATTAATTCAATTAACCATGGAAGGTTTTCGCACCACGTTTATTCTAAATGAAGAAGAAGTTATTGCTGCTATAGAGCGTAGCGTATATATGATTTAGAAAGACCTGCATCAGTCTATAGAGTCATTAATCAAGGTACAGAGGCACTGACTTACTGTCTTTTTCGTTCATCAATTGAACAACCATGATGTGCAGGAGCTGTGGTTTCAGCAAGACGGCGCAACATGTCACACAGCTCGTGTCAGAAATAATTTATTAAAGGAAACGTTTGATAACCGCATATTTTTACGTTTCGTACCCGTGAATTGGCCTCCAAGATCGTGAAATTGGCTAGATTACGGCCACAATTGTTGAAAAAAGTCATCAAAATTGGACCTACAGATTAGACTACCTCCGAGCCATTCGTGGCGGTCATATGCCAGAAGTCATATATAAAATATAATGCCAGAAGATTATCTTTCGAATAAAGTAAATTTCATGTCAATTTAAAAATTCATCTTTGTTTTATTCCATTTCAAAATTATATACCTCTATAAAAAACAACAACCCATATTTCATTTTATAATTTACTCCCTGTTTATATAACTCAAGCAGCCGAATTGTCTACAAAATTTCCATGGAAATCATTAAAAAATATTTGTGATTTTCATATAATTTTTTCAAGGAGATAAAATAGGTGAATTGTGTTCTAAAGGGTGATTTTTTTATTTAGTTTCTTTTTGCAACACTGTGACTGGCAACTCAGCTGTTTTTGAGTAACATGTTGCTGTTAAACATGTTCAGTTTAGTCTATAATTTAACCATGAGTCGACTTATGAATTTTATTATCAAAATTCATGATCGGTTAAGAGAGTGCATCCGTGCACTTCTGCCTTTTTATGGTCAGTTTGGGCGACCTTCTGAGACGGCTATTCGGACTATTTTTTACTAAATTTCACACCAAAATTACATTATTGAACATTAAACCACCAACGCGCATACGTAGAGTGCGAGAGAGGAAAATATTGCAGCTGTATCCGGCAGTGTTGTTGATGACCATGAATTATAGATTCGAAGCCATTCGCACCAATTGGGCCGGCCTCTGTTATTTTTTTCCCCAATATGGAAGAGAGAGGCGGTCCCACATGCCACATATCACGCGAAACAATGGCCCAATTGAGAGGCGAGTTCGGTGAACAGTTTATTTCACATTCGGTGCCGGTCAATTGGCCGTCTAGACAATGCGATTTAACGACTTTAGACTATTTTTTGTGGGGCTATGTTAAGGCTCATGTCTATAGGGACAAGCCCGCAACGGTTGACACGCTGGAAGACAATTTTGAAGAATTTATTCGTGAGATACCGGCAATATGATGGAGAAATTATGCCAAAATTAGATCCAGCGTATGAACCATTGCAGACATATCTGCGGTCAAAATTTACATGAAAACATCTTTAAACATTGAATTATATAGATCGTTGTACCAATTCAAATAAATTTTGTGTTTTTTTTTTAAATCAAATCCGAAAAAATCACCCCTTATAAACGTCCGGTTAGTCATCGGAGAATGGACTGCAGACTTAAAGGTTTTGAAATAACTATTGGAAATATATATTTTTAAATCATTTTCAGCCAGATCCTTATATATGTATATGCATACAAGTATATGTATATGTGCGTATGTATATGCACATGCAAAGATTTTTAAAGTTTGGATCAACTTAATTCAAAAAAAAATATTACTTGTTTTTGCCTCAATAAAAACATCCTTGCAATGTATTTAGAAGAGAGTGATTAATAATTTATTGGAGATCCTTAAATATTTAAGTAGGTGATTTGATGGTGTTGGAAATATGCCCACAAACATACAAATAAGCAAGCACAACAAGAACCCAATACGAATGCAAGAAGACCAAAAAATAAAAATAAACAAACTAAAAATAAAACAGCAAGCTGCTGTAATTTTCATTACAAAAGCCGCTATATCAACTAAATATTGTAGCATGTGTTTTATAAACGTCTTTGGAGAATTTTTTTTGTTTTTGTTTTTGTTTTTTTGGTCAAGAATGAATACCTCAAGTTAATGAAACCGGCTGCAGTTTTTGTCTTTCTTGTATGTATTTTGAACCACTTTATTTAAAGGGCCAAGCTTATGGCTCAAGATACGACAAAAAAATGCAGTTAGTAGGGTTTTGTGAGCCAAAAACGTTTAAAGGAAGCCTGCTGACGTTTTCTTCGTGTTTTTTTTTCTCTCTGTCTTACTTTTAGTTTTTGATGCAGACAGGTTTAAAGGATTCACACACGCTAAACACACAGACACTTACGTAAAAAAAATTGGTGAAAAAATAAATAAATATAATAGCAGGTGCTTATTTCAAAAAATGTTTTTGTTTTTTCTCTTAACCAAGATTGCAGCAGGGTTCTTCTCGTTAATAAGAAATCTTTTCGTTGTGTTGTTTTTTTTTCTTTGTTTTGCTTGGTCTTGCTGCTCCTTTTAAATCGTTTTTGCTTGGTTGCTAAGGGATGCCTCAACAGTTAAACCTTAAGGAGCAATAACAACATAAAGGATATAAAATCGCTGTCTATATTGAGTTAAAGGTTCATCGTTATTACACCAAACCAACCGATTACATTTTTACAGGTGCCTTTAGCAACGACCGAATTATGTGTGTGTAGTTTTTGTCTAGAAGAGCACAGCACAAGCAGCATCCTTTTCTTTATGTTCATTACGATTATTATCATTATGAACTTGTTCACTATCACCACCGACCGTCATTCATTCAAAGCGGCATTTGTAATAATATTTTAAGACTAATTGAGACAAAAAAGAGTATTTTGTCAGGATGGGTTATTTAACGAATAAAATCAATCTCTATAATTTACTCAATACTTTTAAAATAGTACATTTAAAAAAAAAATGACTTTTAAATAAATTAACTTTTAAAAAAGGGACATTTAAAAGAAGTACATTTTACTTTATATTTTCAAAAAAAAAGTATCTTTTAAGCAAAGCACATTTTAACAAAAGCACCTTTTAAAAAAGTACCTTTTAACAAAACAACCTTCTGAAAAAAAGTACCTTTTAAAAAGTACATTTAAAAAATTTCCTTTTAAAAAAGTGACTTAAATCAAGTACATATTAACAGCAGTACAATATAGAAAACGAAGCTCTTAAAAAATTATCTTTTCGAAATAGTACCTTTTAAGCAAAGTACCTTTCAACAAAATGCACCTTTTGAAAAAAGTACCTTTTAAAAAAGTACTTTTTAAAAAGTGCACACTCACAAAAGAACCTTACAAAATATGAATATAGCACCGAAAATGTACTTTTATAAAAAAGTACCTTTTAAGCAAATCACGGTTTTAAATTAGTACCTTTGGAAAAATTACTTTAAAAAAGTACAATTAAAAAACCTTTTAACAAAGGTATTTTTCAAAAAGTACCTCTTAAAAAAGTACTTTTTAATAAAAGTACCTCTTAAAAATGTAGTCTTAAACTATGTAATCCCTTTTTAAATAAGTACCTATTAAAAAAGTTATTTTTACCAAAATTACCTCATAAAAATGTACTCTTAAAATAGTTCCTTTTTTTCAAGTACCTTTTAACAAAAGTACATTTAAACAAAACTACCTTTCAAAAAGTACCTCTTAAAAAGTAGCAGAATTTCCTTATAAAATATATACTCTTAAAATAGTGCCTTTTTAAAAAAAGTACCTTTTAACAAAAATTCCTTTCAAAGAGTACCTTTCAAAAAGTACCACTCCAAAAAGTACTTTTTAACAAAAGTACTTTATAAAATATGTACTCTTAAAATACAAGTAGTGCCTCTTTAAAAAAGTACCTTTTAAAGAAATGCCTAATAAAAAGTGCCTTAAAAACGTACCTTTCAAAATAGTACATTTTAAGAAACTACCTTTTTTGAAAAAGTCCTTTTAAAAACTAACTAACAAAAATAGTTATTTTTAACATTTGTTAACGCACTAATAATCCCAAATTATTATTTTGCTTATATATGTAGTAAAATATTTTATTATCTATATATATAAAAATAAGTTGCATTGTGTTAGTAATTGATGTTCTCTGGAATGCGTGAACCGATTTTGATTCTGCAAAGTTTATATGAAAGAAAGGTGACGTCAATACCAAGGTTTTTATGTACAAACAGTCTCTGTATGTGTATTGGTTCATGAGTTATAAAGGGTGTTTTTTATTGAGGTATAGAACTTTAAGTTGGCATCACTTTTTTAACTGGCGGCCATTTTGTCAGCTGTCAAGTGATTAATATTTAGTTTGGTTTGCCATTTCATCATGAACAGGTTGACAAAAGAACAACGCTTGCAAATCGTGCAAATTTATTTCGAAAATAATGGTTCAGTTCGCGAAGTTTACCGCAAGCTCCGTCCATTTTATGGTCGACATAATCGTCCATCAGAGCAATTAATTCGGTTAACCATGGATCGTTTTCGCACTACGTTTACTCTATGTGATAATACGCATCCGCAGAGACGTCGAACAGTGCGCACCGAAGAAACAATTGCCGCTGTAGAGCAAAGTGTTGAAGAGGACCCGAATGAATCGATTCGCCACCGTGCACAGCAATTGGAGCCGACTAACCGACTATTTTGTTCCCGAATTGGATGGCATGAATGTGGATGAGTTGTGGTTCCAACAAGACGGCGCTACATGCCACACAGCGCACGTCACAATCGATTTATTGAAGGAAACATTCGATGAGCGCATAATTTCGCGGAATTGACCTGTCAATTGGCCACCAAGATCGTGTGATTTGACACCATTGGATTATTTTCTTTGGGGATATGTGAAGTCGCTCGTCTACGCCAACAAACCAGAAACGTTAGGGGACTTGGAAGCCAACATTCGTGGCGTTATTGCCAACATACGGCCCCATATGCTCGAAAAAGTGGTTGAAAATTGGACCTGTAGAATTGGCTTTATTCGAGCCAGCCGCGGCGGCCACATGCCCGAAATCATATTTAAACATTAATGGCATAAAATTATCCTTCCAATAAAGCCAAATTGATGGACATTAAAACGATTTTCTTGTGTTTTATTTCAATTCAAAGTTCTATACCTCTAAAAAAAACACCCGATATTTTAGAGCATTCATTTCGAAATATTTGAGTTAATATTTTGAAAAACTGAAATACAATTCATTACAATTCAATTTTAGTCAAACCATTTATATACTTGGCTATTGTAAATCACAACTTCGGGGATCTATGAAATAAATTACATATAAACACACCACTAAAAACTTAAATATTTAAATACATTATGCACAGCAATGAGCTTTCTTATATGTTAACTTAACGGATATTCCAAACATTAAATCAAACAGCTAATAAGTATATACATGTAATGCTGTAACGGACTTTTTCTCCAAGGTCGCTAGCTTTTGAGTGCATGGTATGACTGACATTTAATGATCAGCTGATCTATTTATATTCTTAATAATTGCATTATCAACTAACATATGTATGTATCTCAATTTTTGAATTTCGCGAATAAATAAAATTTCAATTACTTCATATTTAATTGGTGTAGCCACATTTTTTAATACAATATGGTACGTACGCGCAGTAATTTGGGGCGTCAATCACGTAATTCTAGAAATGCTGCGGCATATAGAGCATCTCAAAGTGGCGAACAGCTTGTAAATAATACTTTGGCTGCTCGAAATGCCATGGCACGTGGTAGGGCTCTGCGAAATCAAGCTCCACGTCCGTAAGTGCGACGTACTTTGGAGCGTGCTGTATTCAATTAAGATGCAAACTTTGATTACTTTTCTCATGGCAAGGTTTCAATTGGACAAATGACTACTGTTTGCAGTCATTGCAAGGCATTTAAGTTTAAACATGAGGTATCTGGATTGTGTTGTTCGAACGGACAAGTTAAATAACCAGAATTGAATCCACCACCGTAGCCCTTGTATAATTTGATAACTGGTGGCACAGCAATTTCAAAGCATTTTCTGGCAAACATACAAGCGTATAACTCCGCATTTCAAATGACTTCAATTGGAGCGACAAATATTATTCGGATATTTTTGCCAACGTTAAAGCTATTTTTGTTTGTTTTGATGTTTATTTAGATAATCGCGAAAAGTACTATTGTGAAAATTTCAATCTTCAATAGATTCAAGGCCAAGTTTACCATCGACTTGGTTCTTTGTTACCCTTTCCTAATCAAAGCTATCAATTTTTGCAAGTATACTTTGTGGGTAACTCAAATGTGGAAATTGATTGTCGTTGTGATATTTCATCAAATTTTAGGAGGGATATTACTGAGCGTTTGCAGAATATGTTGCATGCTGAAAATGAATTAGTGCGACTTTTTCAAACTGCTCTCGATCAAATGCCATCTGATGAATATGCAATTGTGATTCGAGCTGATAAAACGCCTCCTGGGCAGCATGTCAGACGATTTAATGCGCACACAATGGATGATGTCGCTATTTTTATTTTTTTTTTTGCACAACGAAGTGTGCAGGGGTTCGCTAGTAAAATATAAAATATTTTCTATATTTGTGATTTGAACGGGCTAAAGTTCGTATCGCTTTTTTAAGCCAAATTACATGTGATAATTATTAATGAACAAATAACACCAAAGTCTGTTGTAAATATTCTGACTAACAACACATAGTTGAACGGAATAGCCAGCCGTTTTCGAAGGCCACTAAACCTTCATCTACATCAACTGACACCACACACAGTGGACCAAACACAAAAGAACGCTGATGATGAAGGTTTAGTGGCCTTTGTGTGCTTATGTGTGATGGAAATCTGCTTTGACTAACATTTAATTAATAGTAAGAAGTATATTAGATTCATTAACTGTCGCTTTCTACAAGACTGAAAATTTAACAACTTCTCAATTACTTTTTCCAATAATACTTCGACTTCATTTGAAGTTTAATTTCAATAAAAACATTTTCCTTTGCACCGACAAAAGAGAACAGAAGAAATAATTTTTGTTCAATTCCGAATAGGTGTCAAATCGGAGAAGTTCTTGTAATGACAAGGAAGGCCACGATAAAATCACTAAAAATTATCTCGTATGAACTTTAGTTCATTTGCTTCAACATTATGTGAGTAAAGCCAAAAAAAACGCTTCCTCTTTGCACACCCTTTAATTAAAGCACTGTTCACCTGCTTAAAGGACTGATTGCCAACCTGGTTGTATGAGTTTTTTTTTCGTTTGTGGGTTTTGTTACATTTACGTTCGTACTACGCTTACCATCTCATACTACTCTGTTTTATGACACTACGCACTGCTTCTGCCGTTGAGCCTGGCGATGAAGACGATGATGATGTTGCAATGTCTGTTGCATATGATGTGATGTAAAAGGTGCGCCTGTTTATTTAAACTTTTATCAAGCACCAAAAAATGTAAGAAAAAAAAACAGAATGAACAGCACATACACATTCAAAAAAAGAAAAAAAAAGAGGCACAATTCCTGACCTAAGACATCATTTTTTCAATAGCCCTGCATTTATTATTGAAAATTCTGAGCATGTCTTTCGACTGAATTTAGTTGAAAAAAAAACAACAACAAACAACGTAAGTGTTGATGAGCGCATCTACTTGGGGTTGTTTGATTTTGTGCCGTTGTTGTTGTTGCTGTTGCTGTTGTTGTTCAAAATTTTCGATGTTGTTTTGTTTATTTTGATTCATTGGAACCTATTTCAATTTTTATTAATAGCTAAAGTCACAGACACTTCAAAAATCACCTGCATATTCAATGTATCCTCAGTTTATTGCTTTTTTCTACTTTTCAATTATCAATTTTGTAGCTTCTTTAGGAAGAAACACACATTCACACTCGCATGTATGTACATAAGTGCATGTAGACGACTTGTGAAATATCTTTGAAATGCCAGGATATGTTTTATATGAAATCTACTGGTGCTGGAAAAGAGGAAGTACCTTCGCGAGGGTAAAAGGTAAAAGTCTCTGAACTTTGTGTTTCAAAAAATCTAATTTTTTAAGCGGGTTTTTTAACAGATTAAAGATAAGTGGGGAAACAGTTCTTTAACAGGGTGTTCATTTAGGAGAAATAAAATAGACTTACGAACATTTGAAATTCTTTTAGCTGCATTAAAGTACATACACATAATAAAAATTTCAAAATTCTAAGTAGAGTTTGTTTACTCTTCTTTTTCAAAAAGAGCGTTAAAGTTATTTAGTTTTCAAAAACTCTTTACTTTCTTCTTTCTTTATCATCCCAGAAAACGTTCGTTTCTTTAATCTTTCGTTTTGTTTCAATTTTTTGTTTTCATTTTTCGTTTTTCGTAATACTTTTTACAATAGTCTCCTGCACAAGATATCTTATAAGAACTTTTAAGACATGAGGGATTTTTCAATTGCTTTGTTACAGCGAAATCTTATAAAACAAACGTTAACAACACTGTTTGCAAGAAATTTATTTGAGCATTGTAGGTATAAGAGTAAAGAAGAAAACACTTCGTGACGGAAGAATTTGTGATGCTAGCTTCTTTCTACGCATAAGCGCGTGTACAAACGTCATGCATGTATGTGTGTATGATCTTTTATCATGCATTAACATTAGTTGTATGCGGTTAATCACATAATAGCCCTGCAGAAAGTGCGAATAGTGAAATTGTGGGGATTTACTAGTGACGTTGTCAGTAGTACTACTGAACAGGTGTACCCCAGCCAATGTAATCGCCAATTGACATTTAACTTAGCTTGTCATTGAAAATCCACCACTAGACTGTAGCACTACTGACTAAGTAGTTCTTTTGGTACCACATGGAGACATTGGCACCAAAGATTCACTAGTAAATTTTAGGGGCTCTAGTCTACAATATCGATTTTTCTTCGCTAGTTGTCAATAGTAAAATTATATTGATTTTCTATTGACATTGTCAATAGTGCTACTGACTAGGTGTACCCCAGCCAATGTAATCGCCTATTGACATATAACATAGGGTTGTCATTGAAAATCTACCAGTATACTTTAGCACTATTCAGAAGGTAGTTCTTTTATGACGATATTGAGATATTTGAACCAAAGATTCATTAGTAGGTTTTAGTGACGCTCGTCTACATATATTTATTTAATATTATTGCATAGCACAATAAAAAGGAAAAACAAACTATTGACGCGTTCATTGACAATATTAATAGAAATATACTACAACGGTTGTCTGTAACGTATCTCTACTCTAGAGCTGCAAAACTATCGATAGTCGCTCCACTCGATAGTTTCGATAGTTTTATGTAAAACTATCGATACTATCGATAGTATCGAATAGTTTTATAAAAGTTGCCACATAAACTACATTTGACTCGAAAAAAAATCCAGAGTCCTCAACATTTTCATTAGTATATAAAAATATATCAAGCCTTTTTTTTCGATTTTATCGTAAGCGGCATATTATCGAAAATATACTTTTTTATTGAACTTAAAATTTTATGGGCCTACCCATGGTTTAGAATTATCAAAATGCGAAAATTGTTGATAACTTTTAAGACACTAACTGTAAAGTTTTATCGTAAGAGACGATTGGCGGCCGTCGCGATATCAGTACCACCAAAATTTATCTTTGTGTCGACGATGTTGAATTTATTAAGATACTTGTGACTACTATTTATCGAATAACACTTTGATTTATAAATAAATTCATATACATACATATGTATTTAAGTACTTATGTATACAGAAGCAGGGATGCGATGTCATATTTACAAATTGTACTAACTTTCAAAAAAAATTTTAATTTTTTCAGTACGATTGTACCTAATACTTGTACTTTTTAATTAACTAAAAATCAATTAACAAAACGCCAGAAGGTGCACAAAGAATATTAGTTGCTGGGATCTGAATATAAAAGTAACATTTACGATATACTACGTTTATAACCTTTTTTTTTATTCGATTGTTCACAGTCGATGCAAATAGTCGGCTTCTCCCCTTGGTACGAAAATAAAATTTCCAGATTTGCAGATGAATTTGGAATAAATAACATTCCTCCAGCAATTCTTTAAGTACCGGAAAATATCGTTTGATTTACTTAATTTTCTAATACCTTCGAGCTAAAGATTAACCCAAATAAAAAATAAGTGAACGTTAAAACCGGTTTTTCTATGGAAAATTTTTTTAAGGGGGTTAATATATTTTAATGCTATTTTTGGCATGTAATATAATATAAAGAGATTCCAGTAGTGCTAAATGGGTCATTGCGGTGCTACGGTACTTTTGGCATTCAAATAGCGCTAAAATTATACAATTGTACCAACTTTTCCATCGCTGTAGAAAAGCATAAGTCAACTACGGATAATTTGCTTCAAAGCTGCCGGCTACTGTTTACTGACTTCGATTATTTTTACTCTTTTAATTACTTGTTTTTTTTTTGCCGATAGTATCGATAGTGGAAAAAACTATCGATATTTCATTTACAATAAAACTATCGATACTATCGATAGTACTATCGATAGTTTTGCAGCTCTACTCTACTCTTGCATAAAAGGAAAGTTGTCGACATTTTAACTAGTGCAATTGTCGCTGGAGAAAAAGTATTGACATAGAGACATATGGTTCTAGGCTGAGTAGAGGGAGCTTACCATCTACATATTACACACACACTCAAACGTACAATATGAAAAATAACAAGCATACACTAAGTCCCAAATCACACTATGCAAGTCTTATTGCTAAGCTGATTAGTTTTAGGGAGAGAGAGACGAGGGGAACAGAAACGTTTCCTTTCCCCCCGTCTCTCTCTCCTAACAAACTAATCAGCTTAGCAATAAGACTTGCATAGTGTAAATTGGGACTAATCAGCAGTACTTCTTTTGAGTGTTTGTTACAGACAAGCTGTCTTGACGTCATCGCTTGTTAACACTGGTATACACATACACCAATACATCCATCGTGCTTCGCTTATAGTACGACAGCATTTATTATTGGTTTAGTATAATACATGCGACGTGAATACATTTAAAAATCATGACGTTTTTACATTTCAAGACTGTTTACGCAGGCCTCTATTTTACAAGCGTTCGTAGGCTTTTTTTCATACGGGTTCTCTTGACAACCCTTTAGCCAATTGTTAATAGAAGTCATTTTTATTCTTTCATACATATTTCTTATTTTAATGTTTAAGAAAGTCACTTCTAATAATTTGACAAATTATGTGGGTTCAGGTGTTGTGCATTGTTGTATTTCTTTCTTTCTTTCTTTTTTTTTTTTTTGATAAGGAATAGAGGGTTGATTTTATTTGAAACGGTTAAAGACCTTTGGGCTTTGTGTAGATAATAATTATAACATTGTCGAAGCTCTTTTATGTAAAAAAATATGTCAACTCTTGCAAGAAAAAGAATACAAAGTAAAAGAAAAACAAAAACTCTCTGCAGTCTAAAAGCATTTCAGCTGTAATGGCTGTGGTACAAGTATAAATGCAGATCTCTGAAAGGGAGCATGATTAAAGACTTGATGTTTGGGTCAATGGCTAGTTCCTGAATTTGATTTACGTTTAGGTGCCCTGCAGACGATCAAATAAACCCGTCAATCAGTGCATATGTGTGAGTGTCGTATGCTTGTGGCTTGACGCACAAATAAATCATTAACAAGTGTTAAATTTAATTTTAACAATTCGCAAAAACGCACCACGGCGGATTTTTTGATGGTGTCCAACTCTCACAAATGAAACAGGTTCCCTTGTAATTCTTGTTAATCATGGAGAAGTGCGCGGTGGAGTAAAAGTTTATTTTTGGGTTTATTCCAAAAAAAAAAATCAATAATTAACTAGATTGCACTTGGTGAAAAATACTTGTGTGGCAACACTCTATTCTTGCTAACGCAATGTATAGCTGTTGTTGTTTTTTACATTTATTTTCATTACAATTTGACCTGAGAAAAGTTGGCCAATGTAGCAATGATAAATGGAAAATTACAAAATTTGGCTGCACGAAAGTTTATTTTGGTAATTATTTTTGTGGATGAGTTGCTTTAGGACTGAACAAATTTTTAATTTGTTTTTCTCTTCAATATAAATTGTCAAACGAACGCATTCTTTCGACATAGTGGACCTGACTGTTTTATTGTTTTTTTTTTTTCTTTCTCAATAAATAACGAAAATATTAAATTTAAAACACATTTTGTGCGGTTGATTTAGACTAGCAGTTGAATGAACTTTTTAAACGTGCAACCACGTTCCGACATTCAGACTAAACACACAAAGTAGTTATTTTTTCTAATTATAATTTTTTTAATCCCATAAATATATTTTTATTTTGTTACTTTTTAAACAAAAGTTGTGGCAGTTTTATGTCCATTTAAAGTTGAATAAACTTTTAAGATCAACATCATGAAATTAAGATCCTTTATTCAATTATTTTGCTCTAAAGTTATAAATATCCTTTTTTTTACTCTTTTCTTTTATTTTTTTTTTTTATTTTTTGTTGACAAAAGGTGATCGGAATTGTTGCTAAAGGTTTGCTGAACTTGGAAGTGAAACAACGGTAATTGAAATAAATCAACATATATAAAAATTCAAGTATTTAAATATTTACTATAAATTCCCTTGCTGGTTTTATTTTAAAATGTACTCGTATTAGAGCTGTCAGGGCTTTTAGCATTTGAAACCCCTATTTGCTGCGCAACAGGTCTTTGACATCTTTATGCCTCTACTCGCAAAAGGTTCAATAACCTTTAGATTTCAAATGGCTGGCCCTAAAACTAAAAGCAAATTTAACAACAAACAGTTAGTTAATCGTTTGACAAACCGAAAAATATTTACTTAGGCACAATATGTATGTACATGTGTATGTACACATGTATTTATCGCAAAACAAAATATTCTTGTTCACCTTTTTTTGTTTGCATTTAAGTTTCTTTTTTTTTTTGTAGCAAAAACTGTCAAGGATCTTCCCTAAACTAACGCAGGCTCTCTGCGACTCACTAGATGGAATTTCGCTTGTGTGTGCCGACTATTGTTCATTTTGTGCAGGTTTTCTTTTAGTGAACACACAAATGCATTTGTTGCTTACAAACTAAACGAGACGATAGTCGAGCATAGCAAGGCAAGGCACTGTTGTCACATCTGACAATTTATCGTAATTTTTACGATTATGAGAGGCATATATGGGCTGTTTACGATTTCAGGATTTTCGCCATAAACTTTATTATTGTTATTTTTCTAATATGGTCGTCTGACACTTTCGAACTATTTAACTACGTGTTGCATGGATCAGTATGAATTAAGCATGAATTTTTATAAGTAACATATCTACATACATACATACATATGTATGTATATAGTTTTAAAAGATGTCATCACTCAAATGACTGGTTTTCGAAAATTGCCCTTGCAACAAGACATTTTGTAATGTGTTTAATATCTTCTGACCTGTTCCACGATTTCGACAGAAATCGTTCGATCTACAACTTTTATTGAAAAAAAAAAAAAACAATAAAATAAGAAAATTTGCTTTTGTTTTTCATAAGTTTTCTTTCAACATCGTGGAATGGGCCAGGGCGTTAGTCTATGAGAAGTACAGTGAAGTTCAGCTATAATGAAAGCCTCTAATAACGAAAGATCGTGTATAACGAACAACTTTTCTGGTACGATTAATACTTTATACAAATTAGTATGACAGCGAACTTCGCTTAAAGAATAAAAAAAATATCTAGTGGAAAGCAATTTTGATTTAAACTACAATCTTTTGATTTATATTGTGCAACAAGAAATATTTTGTAATGTGTTGACATTGACAACAATTTGGGTATTTTGATAGGCCCACAAAATTTTAATTTCAATAAACGATTAAATCGAAAATAGGGCTCGATATATTGTTAGAAAAATTGGGCCATATATTTTTTTTATATTGTGCAATTTATTGAATAGTGTGGAGCAAAATGAGAATAATAACAGCAATAAAGTACTCAATAATTGTGTAGCCTTTAGGCACCCTTAAAATAAAAAAGTATAGGTTAGGTTAGGTTAGAAGGATGCTGAGAAAAGGAAGTAAGTTTTCAGCTCACTTGGGTCCAAATAATAGGTCCCTTTATGTTACCTGAGAGTAGGGAAGGGATAGTTCAAGAACAGATGATGTAAGTAATAGATAAATAGGGAGAAGAGCAGTTTAATTAATTTATTCGTTTTTTTTTTAAACTCTGCTATTGTGCGTTTCGTTAATTTTTATAGCATCGTTGTAGCGCCTCTGGTGTTAAGTATGCGTATTACTTTATAGCTTAAAGTAGCCATACTATTAGTTATTTTACTTCACCGAAAATTAATTGCTACAAACATCGGCGAAGGAGGGTGCTGCGATAAACATTAGCATGGACACATGGTCACTAACGCCGATCAGAAAAAACATATGTGTGTATATGATTTGAATATGACCCACGGTTTCAACTCGTGCTCTCAAATACTGTCATTTGCTTTGTAGTTGACGCACTAACTACTTCAGTCAACACCACCTTATTTAATAAAAGGGTAATTTTCTCATACATATCACTCATTAACTCAAAAAAAAAAATAGTTTTACAGAAAACGAGTTTATGGTTTTCAATTTACACACAACTTAATAGAAAAATTAATATTCTTCTCTCAAGAGTCGAATACCCAAGATATTTTTATGAAATTTTTACACAAAGTGAATAAAGATATGATTGATTCTAAAAAAAACTATTTTTTGAGTTATGGATTCATATGGATTTGTCAAGACAATTTTCACCAAGGCCATAATTTCCAAAGAAACTTAGAAATGTTTTGTTCGAAATCAGCTTGAAGTAAAATTTTATGGAGTTTATTTTGAACAAATTGAAAAAAAATATAGGATACGGTTTACTTTGCAGGATATCCCTGAAATTTTAAGATCAAAGAACCAGAAATTCCATAGATTTAGTCTGGTACTCTAGTTATAAACATTTCAAGCCAATTTTTATAACGTCTTCAATAAGTTTTTGCAAGTCCCTCGAAAAACATGAAAAAATCCAACAAAAATTTAAAATCCTGCAGCTAACATGCGACATTTGCTGCCTCCTTTTATATGTACGTATGTATGTATATATGTATATATGTATATATATATATATATATATATATATATATATATATATATATATATATATATATATATATGTACACCACTGCTGGTCACAGAAGCGCCAGAGTGCCGAACATCAATCGTCTTTTTGTACAAATGAATGCACATCAGTGATGGGAAATGTGGCACAATTTTTGGCACTATTGGATGTTGCCTGGCACTGTGGCACTCTCGCTCCTTTTCTGGCACTTTTTGTCCATTAAATATGGAAACTTTTCTTATTGCAATAGCAAGTACTCTTCTTGTACTTTGTACGTTTTTAAGTAATGAAAACAGCTGTTGTTGTAGAGATGATTTTATAAATTTTTAGAAATATTTCAACTCTGAAATTTGTAAAATTCTTAAGTATGCCTCGTGAAGTTGTTGCAGATAGAGTCTTTGAACAGTGGGAAGCCCTTGAAATATTTCTTCACATTATAAAATTTTCAGTCATAATGCAATGATAAAGCTTTATTCATATTAAATAGTTTAACGGATAATATAAGCAAAATGTATTTATATTTTTATCTTATGTTCTTGAAATAGTAAATTATCGAAATGCAATCTAAAAATGTGAGACTAGATTTAATTTTAAATAGGCATTTTTAATTCGTCATTTCTGTCGAAAGTTTTTGAACAAATAATATATTGATGATCTTCATGTTGACAATATATATAGATCGAAATTCTAACCATCTTCCAACGGAAGAAAATTATTGCGGCACTGTAATCGAACTGTTAATAATCAAAAACTAATTTTTCCAGCATAAAGTTGTAAAATTCAAAAATAGAATTAAAGTTTTCTTATATTTCTTTTGTATCATATTTGAAAACTAAATATAACTTCAAGGACTATTATTTGAATTGCTTTCCAATATGTTCTAAGTGGAGACTCAAATAATACTCGTACTGTTCCTTTTGATAAAAAAAAATGCTTCTAAACGAAATAAAATACGTGAAAAAATTAAAAGTGAATACAGATTCATATTAGACTTTGAATATTTAAAAAATTCAAGAGCTTAAATGTGAACGAGTTTTTGAAAGAGATTGAGACGTGAACAATAGTTTCAATGAACAATTTTTTAGTAATATTTATCGAATCGGTCAAAGTATTCTTTTTATTCTCTACTCTTCATCAAGCGTGGAAAGTACATTTTTAGTTCAAAATTTGATCAAAATTAAAATGTTAAATGGACTGCAATTATAAACTTTATATCTTTAATACATGGTAAAGGTTTTTGAAGTCTAACAATAAATCTTGTTATAATCGTAATACATATAAAATTATGAACCAAAAAAGCAATACAAATTCTACTAAACGGACAGAATCTTTGTTTGATTAAAATAAATAGCTAATAATTGTTATTATTCTTAACGTCCACGAATTTTTACAACTCGACAGTATATTAACTATTAAAAAAAAGCACAAACTATAATTGTCACTATACATCTAAGAAGAAAAAATTATTTTTTCATTTAAATTAGTTTAGGGTTATTATAGTATTTAAGAATGTCCCTTATAATCATTACTATAACGTAAAAAATGCTTTAATATTTGTATTTCTTGTAAATAAGTACAAATTATTAATATATGATGCATACATATCGAGCATTCACCCTTATCCCAGTTGGCGACATCGACGTCACTTTAACACAACACTTGTGTACCCGTTGCCGAAAATAGCTGACTTCTGTGGCAGGTTTATGCTATTTTCTAGACCTTATGTAATGGAATAGATTGTCAGTAGCACAAAATTGTTCTCGAGAGGGAGTAAATAAGTCCCAATTTTCGGGTTTCTCTCTGTGGGCAGCATTGATATACACACACATAAATTTGTACATATGTATGTATGTATGTACATATGTGTTTGTGCCTCAAATTCAGTGCAGCATGCATACATCACAATTCTCTTGCTACATCATTAACATGCATTTTATGTTGGCTGATCGCATGCTTGGATGAATATATATGTACGTTTGTTTGGTGTGTTCCCCTCGATTGTGAGTGCGACTATTAAAGTGGTAGAGTAGAACAAGTAGTTAAGCTTGTGGCTTGGCTCGTGTCATCTGTTGCCGCTTTAATATATTGCCAAGAAATTAATTTTGCACCACACAGTTTAAATGAATACAAAACAAACAAACAAAAATACAGGAGAAGAACTGCAATCCATACTGAACGAACGTACGCATGCACTCATAACTAATCGTCAGACCAACTAACGAACCAAGTTACTTTTGTACTTTTACGAGTACAAACTTCCCAAAAGTAGTAAAAGAAATAAACAAGAACTAATCTGCCAGTCTTAAAAAAAGTTTTTGGTTTAAAGTTGTTTTTAGCAGTTTTGTTTTAGACTCTACTCTCAATCTTTTATGAAAACGACCCTTAAATGACGAAAGGACATGAATTGGCCATCGGGTAAAGAAAAAAAAATATAACAAATGATACAAAAACATTTATAAACGTTTTATTTCTTCAAGGGTCGTCTCAACTTGCATCACACCTGTCGCAGTTTTTTTTTTTTTTTTTTTTTTGTACACATTCGTTTGATCATTTTTCTTTGTGCATCAAGAAAAAGGTGCTCTTGTGATGATTTGGTTTGATTTTATTTTTTTTTTATGAAATATTGTGAACCATTTAGTTTTTGATTTTGAATCAAATACTTTTAATTTGGTATAAGCGGCAGCAAGGAATTGAGGAATTTTTAAAATTTTTAGTTTCTTAAGTCCCAATTTACACTATGCAAGTCTTATTGCTAAGCTGATTAGTTTGTTAGGCTAGAGAGACGGGGGGAAAAGAAACGTTGCTGTTCCCCTCGTCTCTCTCTCCCTGAAACGAATCAGCTTAGCAATAAGACTTGCATAGTGTGATTTGGGACTAAGGATAACTATTTTTTGAGTGTAAGAATTTTTAATTTTATTGGAATTAACAAAAACACTTACCCTGAACTATTTCCTAAGAGAGGGAATCTGAAAAAAAATAAATAAAAAGTAAATTAATTTATTGTTCAAAGTCCCAAACATTTCTGTGAGTGTAAGGCCGGTTTCCATCTGTGTGCCATGTGCCACACAGGCGTGAAAAAAACGGAACCACTAATTACTAATGAAAAACTGTTTGACTCAGACACGTATTTATTAAGTTAAATAGTCGCATACATAACTAAATTACAATTCTATAGAGTCCAACATGATTGGAAATTGTTTAAATCAATAAATATGTATATGTCTGAATCAAACAGTTTTTCATTAGTAATTAGCTGGTTACGATTTTTTGTGCAAATGACACACAAGAAATGCCAGATGTAAACTCAGCCTAAGAAATGTGTAGTAATAATAAAATGCCACTCAAAAGGCTTCTTTTATTATACGTTTTATTTACAAGAATTCGTATAAGCAAAACTGTTTTATCATTAAAACCATTTAAAATATTTTTGCCATTTTTATTGAGTAAGTCCATTATTTTGCGTACCATATTCTATCGTTTTACATTTATTTAAGGGTTAGTATACATACATACATATATATTCATTAGTTTAGTTAACAGATTAACTTTGCATTTTTTATTTAACTTTTTCTTGTTTTGTCATTGATTTCATTAAACGGAATGGCGCTGGCTGGCATTTCCTACGATTTCTTTTAACATATTTTGACTTGGATTTGTCATGGCGGTCATTGCATTTGGAAAGACTATACATATGGGTATAAGTAATACAAAAAAAAAACAGCTTAAGAGGTATTTAAAATAAAAAGCCAACTTAAAGCACAGCACACTGCAGCACTATGCATGGGTTACCACCCATTTTCACACTACAATTACAATACCAACTTTGCAATGGTTCGTTGTTTGATGGAGAGAGCACTTCAATGGTTTCAGATTTATTCGTCCGCATACACAAGACTTTTAAAATGGAATGTATTTAAATAAATAACATGATAAACGAAATGCAACAATAGAGACAGACTGAAAGATTTTTTGAATGACAAAAGCAAAAGATATTGAAAGTAATGGAACGGTGGTCGGTCGGTGGTCACAAGCGATAACAGCGTAAGAGCGAGTTTACATCTGTGTGTCAGCCCAAAAAAGCGTAACCACTAATTAGTAATGAAAAACTGCTTGATTCAGACATGTATTTATTGATTTAAACAGTTTCCAATCATGTTGAATTCTACAAAATTGTCTATTAGTTATTTATGAAACTGTTAGCTTAATAAATACATGTCTGACTGAAGCAGTTTTACATTACTGATTAGTGGTAATATCGATGGTCATAAGTAGAAAGCCCAACTGGTATTTTCATGAAATTGAAGTGATTCTAATACAATTTACACATACTACATATACACCTTGTCACAAGTTATTGCAATAGTAGCGGTATTCACAGTTGGCCTTGTAGATCTTTTACATATTATAGCATTAATAAATTTTGCTAAATTTAAAGCAAAGCAACAGCAATTTACCAAATTGTATAAAAAATAACGCTTTTACAAGCAATTGTACAATTTATTATTATTATGATCGCCCGGTGGTCTAAATAAGACTACTTGACATACTAGGTGTCTTTATTTATTATAAGCGCATGTGTACAAAACAAAAGCAAAGAAAAAAGTTTTTTTTCAAGCAAATTTAAATCGCTTTTTATCTAATACTTTTTAGCCAAGAAATTTAAAAAAAATAATTATATTGATCAAATTTTTATTTGGCGCCCCTAAAAGTACGCCATACTTTTTGGTGCAGAGAAAGTTTCATCTTTCGCCCTTATTCCAGTTGTCAACATCGACATCAGGTCAAAACAATACTCAAAAATTGAGGCTTGTCTACCCGTTTTCGAAAAAACAACGACTGATACTGACACACTCATGCCATTTTCTAGACCCTAAGAAACAAAAATAAACTGTCAATAGCACAAAATTGTTCAAGAGAGCGAGTATACAATCTCCCAATATTTTGCTATTGTATAGTTATTTAAGTGAGGGTCTTCCTACTTGTGACCAACGGAATGCATTTCGTTCCCGCTTATGGAACTCGTCAGTAGACTTCAACCTTTAATTTTTCAACTATTTTTTATTTATTTGTTGGTACATATTCTACAAAGTAAATTTGCAGAATATGGTCGCACAAAAATGGACGGGGTTACTAAGACCATATGTCCATGATGTTAACAGTATTCTTAAAAATGTTTTTATGCTCACTATACCCGACGTATGCCTTAACATAGGAAGTTGCAATGTGGTTGTCAAGGAAATTCCAAAAAGAACCGCAAGAATATACGGTTATCCGTGGCCAATCAGTCAACCAGTACGAGCGAGACGAAAAACTCTCAAAGACCAAACAACATACACAAGCCTGACCGCACTTAAGAATTAATTACGATGACGCGAGACGCTGTTCTTCAAACCAGAGCTGCTTATCCATGAATCAAAGAATACGCATTCAGCTTTTGAAAAAATTCTTTTTTTTTTTCTCGATAAACATAAACACAATCACACAAGAACGTGTATTTGGTATAGGGCAATTTTGTTTAGATTTCAATTTCTACGTCACACAAGAACACTCGATTTAACAAACATGCGCAATGCGTAAACATGTATTCTTGGATTCATGCTGCTTAACGAGTGATGCATCTATTTGATTTTCGAATAAAGATGCTTGTTTTCTAAATATTTTTGTTTGAAGCAACCATCTTCACATTAATATATGTACATACTTATGTACATATATCCCGCCCTTCCTATGGTACAGAAGGACCATACAAATCTATATCTAAGATTCCTACCTGCAATATAATAAAACAAAAAATTTTAATATCATGGAGGAAGCGTACTAAATTTTTGCCAAACTTTACCTTGTGACCACTTTCTCGTAATGCTAAGGCCAGCTGTAGCTAACTGTTGATTTGCCAACTCCAACTTTACTGAACTACACTAAAATCACATGTTTCACTTTATTTATCATAACTAAATAATATATTTCTTTATTTCAATTTACTCTATCACCAATTTCACAATTATTTAACTTCAACTATTTCGCGGGCTTATGCATTTTATACACAGCTGATTCGCGGTTTATAACAAGACCAGGGCTGCCAGATAACATTATCAGAAAATCGTCGGAATCCCCAGAATACATTAAAAAATCGTTGTTTCATATTTGAGAAATCGTCTAACTGGCGGTCTCCACCTGACATAATTTGACTTCAAGTTAATGTTAAGTGTAGACTGCTCAAGTTAATGTTTTTTTTTGTTGGTGCATTTGTTTTAACAACTCAGTTATAACTTCAAGTTACAACAAAATTTTATATTAGGTGGTGACGTAGAGACAAATCAGACAGATTAATGCCCTAATCAGAGAACGAAGCCGACCGGTTTTCAGCCGCGGCTAAGCCGCCGCCGATTTATTTGCAGGTATCTCAGCCGCCTGTCCTGGTGGCTGCTTTCGGCTAAAAATTGAGCCGACCATTTTCCGACTTCATGACTCGTACTCTGAGGCCACTTTGGCCGGCTATGATTTGCAACTTTAAAATTTAAAAAGCCAAAAAACTAGTGCTTAATGGACGAAGCTGGTATCAGTGTTTCATAGCATTTGTAGATCAATTTATATATTACACGCATCATTCTAAGATGTGTCAAACATATAAAATGTGTAAAAATAAGTTAAGGTGAATATCGAGCCTTATTTACGATTTTATCGTAAGTGACAAAAATTAAATTTTTCAGGAGAACGTTTTTTAAAAATATTCAAATATGTTTTTGTACGTAAATTGTCGCTTACGATACATCTTAAAAGTTATCAACAATTTTGACATTTTTATAATTCTAAACTATGGACTGACCCATAAAATTTCAATTTCAATAAAAAAGTATATTTTCGATAACATGTATATTTACGATAAAATCGAAAATAAGGCTCGATATATTTCACTAGTTAGACGATAAATTTTTGCCTTTCAAGTTAATAAATAATTTTATGTTGTTTTTGATTCAATGTTTTTTATTTAAATGAACCAAAAATATATTTTTATATTATTTATACCTACATAAACACCATTTAAACTATAAAAATATAGAAATAATGAAAAGTTGCTATTGCAAAGCTATAAAAAAATTTAGCTTTATTTTTTGGCTTTAAAATTCCTTCTTTAAGGGCCAATTTCATCAACTTATTTAAATATCAATTCATATTTAAAAATAATTTTTCCATACAAAAATTAATCAAAATCGACATTTAAATATGAATTGATATTTAAATAGAGTTGGTGAAATTGGCCCTAAGTGCCCAGTAGTTCGATTCACTAACTTATTTTAGCGATAATCATATCGTTTAGAAACAATAACATAAAAATTACCGACTTTTCTATGCAGTAACACTTTTAAGCCACATGTGTTGTTGTTAACTAAACGACGATAATTTTTGTGGTGTTATTGATAAAAAAATGTTAATAATTCCATAAGTAGATATATAAGGTATAAATCATATTAATCCTAAAAAATGAGATCTATATCTTTCAGCAGAATTCAAGTAATTATTTTACAGCATTATACACACATGTAAAAACTTTTAGCTCTTTTAGCTATAAATAATAATATTGCTATTATTTAAATATTCAATTTAACCTTTATTTCTCAAAATTAAAGAAATTGATGAAAATATGTTTGTGTATAAGTACAAATTCATTTATTTATTTTCTATTCCTCTTTGTGCTTTTCGTTAATTTTAACAGAGCTGCCACATGATATCAAATTTTAACGAAGTTGTTAACAAAAAGTTAGTAAATAACATAATCGCTAATGCAAACATTAATAATTGTAGAGAAAAATAACATTTGTCTATTCGTTAAAAGTTAGTGAATTTCACTACAGGAGACGTACAAAAAAAAAGCCATCAATCGGTAAGAATGTGTTAGTGTCGTTTAATTGATGATTTTTCGGAGACGTACAAATAAAATCGTCAATCAGCATTTTAATTTTGTGTTCGTTGTGTGCGATGGCATATATGTTGTCTTCATCGGATGATGATTTTTTGTTTTTAGCGGCATTAAAACTTTATGAAATCTTTCTATAAAAAAGCACATTAAAGAAATATACAGAGCTAAATAATAATTTTTATATCTTCCACTCTAATCTTTCTTCTATTATTATTATTATTATTATTATTATTTATAATAATAATTTTTCTAATTCTTCAAAATATTCTAAAAAAACAAACGTATTTCCTGAAAAAATATCGAAACATAAACAAACGATTCTGAATATAAAAACAAGACATACATACTCGTATGTATTTGCTTTTTACTTAAAAATTTGTTTTAAACACAAAATTCAAATACATACATAAATACATATGTATTTGGGGTTTTAAAAACAATATTTAAGTATAATTTTTTTATTCACACTACCCATTAAGCTTAATAAAATTAGAGGATATTATATTTATAATAACAAAACTGTTTGAAGACTTTTGATTGTTTGGTTTTTTTTACAAAGACAATGGTTCATTTTCATAAAGTGCAAATTAACTTTTTTCATCCGTGCACTTCTCCATGTCGTCACACAACAAATAACACAAAGCAAATGACGTTTTTTCGTCAATCAAATTTGGAGACGTTCAAATAATCAGCCATCAAATAAAAATATCAAAATTTTTTGATTCTCAATGAAAAAAAAAAACAAAACAAATGCCAAAACATTCGAATGTTTCCATAATAATTTGGAAAGATCAGTCGTAAACCAGCTCTGGGTTGAGGAACATCTCTCGCGTCATCGTAATTATTTCTTAAGTGCGGTCAGGCTTGTGCATGTTGTTTGGCCTTCGAGAGTTTTTCGTCTCGCTTGCACTGGTTGACTGATCTGCCACGGATAACCGTATAATCTTGCGGTTTTTTGTGGAATTTCTTTAACAACCACGTTGCTACTTCCTATGTGAAGGCATAGGTCGTGTACAGTCAGTCACAAAACCTTTTAAAATACTGTTAATACCATCTTGGGCATATGGTCTAGTTACCCCGTCCATATTTGTGCAACACCATATTATGCAAATTTACTTTGTATAATATGTATGTATAATAAATAAATAAATAAATTTGGAAAGATGAGAGTAAATGTGTGTTTCGTTTGTCATTCTTGCAAAGACATGCATGTTTCGTTTGTTTCGCTTTTTTTGAACGAAACAAACGACAACTAGAGTGATGTTATATTCAATTGATCTCTCATGTTTCATTACTCTAATGCAGTGCTGCCAGAAAAACTTTGCCTCTTGTCCCCAATTTAAATCATCATGTCCCCAAAAATTCCCATTTCAAAAGGAAAATCCTAACTTTTGTCCCCAAAAATATTGTTGTTTGATATCATTTTAAAATGATGCTGTAAGTCAATCCATTGCTTCAAAACTCTTTGCACAGCTTTTCTTATGATAACCATATAGTGTTTGATAATAGTACAAGTTTGTCAAATTTATTTGAGTCCACACCTAAATTGATTAAATCGAATACAGTCAAATCCCGATAATTCGTAATCGCAAGGGACTGGCCATTTCTTACGAATTATAGGGGGTTAAAATAAAATAAATGTGAATTAACGGGGTTTTTCAATTTATTTACTAAAACGATAAAAAAAACATAAAAAACTGTTGCTAAAAATAAAATGCAAAATAAAAAGTTGTTGTTTTTGTAACACCGACAGAGTTTTATGCGTGCGCTTTGACATTTTTCTTCACTCATTAAAAAACTGATCTTAAGAAAATAAACACACACAAGCAAAAGTAAAAACCCACGCAAAAAAAAATAGCGCTAAACAATAAATAATTTTTTCCATGTTTCTGTTGTTTCTATTACGAATTATAAGTGGTAGTCAGCAAACAATTACGATTTATAAGAGGTAAAGATTTTATTTGAAAAAAAAATTACCAATTATTAGCGAGGGGACCAACATGTCTAAATTTTACGAATTAACGAAATTTTTTCAAGGGACCGACAGTTTATTACGAATTATCGGCAATTACGATTTATCGGGGTACAAATTATTGGGATTTGACTGTATTTATTTGTACTTCAGCGTTCGCAACGGAGAGTGCGAGAAATAACAAAAAATTCTACAGACGTGGGAATTGATTTTGCCACTTGTGAGCTGCAAAAGTTCAGTGAATGGCAAGCACATTTAACCATTTTGATGAAATTATTTTAATTTTTTAACAAAGTATAATTTAGGCTGATTACAGAGTGGCCGCTAGAAGCTATACTATAAGATGGCGCTACAATGTGCTACAAACCACCGCCTGTGGTTTCTTATGTGATCACTCAAATGATGTCAGAGTGCGAGCGAAGCGAGATGCGAGTGTGTGCTACAAAGCAGGTTGTGTAATGGTTTCTAGCACGTTGTAGCTTCTTCCCTTTTGTTTTTGTTTTTCTGTCGTGGCATTTTCTTGTTTTCTTTTCTTTGTGAAATTTTGATTATTTAATAAACTTTTGTGTATTAAAATCAAATAAAAATTAAATTAAACAAAATATAAGAAACTTGTGTGTTAAAAAATCTTGACGTAATGGAAGTGGATACCGAAAAATCGCTTTGTTCAATATAGCGTTCACTCTGACATCTTATAGCATGGTATAGCACAAAATATTATGGCTTCTATCATCGCTTCGCTTCTAGCGGCCACTCTGTAATCAGCCTTAAGTCATTAGAACTTATACATTAAACACATAGACCACAGCAGGCTACACGACTACAACTGCCACTGGCAAAAAGTGATGCCTGGTAGCCAGCTATTTAATTATTTTAAAAACGGCAGTAACACCATACGATCCTGATATTGAAGTACAAATATATATTTCAGTGGTGCCGCATTTAAATATTTCGCATATATAAAAATGAAAGTGTTTATTCAAAAGTATAAAAAGAAATAATTTTCTTTTATATTTTTTTGCGAATTTTACTAATTACAGGCTTAGTAATTTCTTAAATACATTTAGTAAATTTTTCCGCGTTTTTACCAAATCTTTTTATTTTTAATGGCTTTGGCGATTTTTAATCAAATTCTCGCGAGTTTTTGCGAACTTGTTTTTTATTTTTTAATAATATTAGACTTTATTATCATCCCGCTTAGTAAATTTTTGCGAATTTTCGTACATTTTTACACCTTACAGTTTTAGCGATTCTTAATCAATATTATGGCTTTTTTGTAAATTTTGTAACTTTTCGCTAATTTCCATTTTTTCGCTTTATAAAAATATAATTACAGCAATAATAATATTTTAAAATAATCTGTAAAATTAGAAGAAACCCCATAAAACGTAAATATTGTATTCAGATAAAATACTCTTATAAGAAAAAGTGATGTTAGAGCTCTAAATGAAAAGTCCCCAAATCCCTGCCCGCGAAATTCTGTCCCCAAATGAGAAGCGAAATCCCCATTTTTGGGACAAATCCCCTAATCTGGTGGCACTGCTCTAATGTCTCCATTCTCTCATGTTTCATTACTCTAATGTCTCCATTCTCTCATGTTTTCATGTGTGTTTCGTTTCGTTTCGATTGCTTGCCTCCCAGCGAATAGAGTAAATATTCGTTTCGTTCGTTAGATGTATTCTCAATTAGAGTTCTGTTTACGCTTCATTCTCAATAGACAGAAAATCAAAACATTCATGCCAAGGCGAATTTATTAGGTGGCAGCACTACACCAGGTGACTAACGTCATTATACCAATCTAAATGTCAAATTTGGATTGTGTAGGTATAAACCTAAAAGCATGCTTTTATTTGGGTATTAAAGGGTTGCATTTGTATATTCGTTTGTGAGCGACAGAAGTTATTGTGTGTGTGTGCTTTTCAAAATTACAATACAATTGAAAACAAATAACAATTGCTTATTGTATTGCTGCTGAGCAACTGTTTGATCTGTTTTTGCTCAAAAATACATATTGTATTGAAAAAAACCACTATTGAAACAAATACATGATGTGCAGATGTATATGCGGACGTTCGTTATATTTTTTTGTGGCGCAGCCAAGTATACAGAGAAAGAGAGACAATTTTGCTCTGAGAGTAATTACACATGCATGTGTTTCATGTACATGTATCATTTACTTACATGTGTATGTGAAATTTTACTTTCATTCATTCATTCATCAACCATGGATTTTTTTTTCAACACACCATGTGGTACTTATGTTAAAAGCAGTTTTATGTATCTTATTTGTTTTAGAAAAACAAAAAAAAATAAATGTGTTGTTTTCATTTGCTCATTGCCCAACCATACAATAATTGCTTAAAAAATCAACATTTACAACTAGTAACAGAAAACGCTAAATAACATATTTGTTCATACCAGAACCAAAAACACGCAAAACTAGTGCAAACAGATGTATCTGTGCAATGCTATATTGGGTATCCATAAACATCTTTCGAATATTCAGCTTTGTATGGTGTTTGACATTTCCTATAAGAAAAATGCAATCTGACGATGCTACCCTGTTTTGAAAAGAAAGAAGGTAATATATGTATATCAACAAAGTACATGTGGTTGTTGATGTTGTAATATTTGTTGTAGAATCGCGGGCACCTGATTGATGTGCCTTGATTCATGCAGCTGTTTAGTCCCAAATCACACTGTGCAAGTCTTATTGCAAAGCTGATTAGTTTCAGGGAGAGAGAGAGACGAGGGGAACAGCAACGTTTCTTTTCCCCCCGTCTCTCTCTCCTAATAAACTAATCAGCTTAGCAATAAGACTTGCATAGTGTAAATAGGGACTTATTAGAGAATTCAAACACAAGAACTCAAAAGTATTTTCAAACAAAAACGTCTTAAATCTTCTTACTGAATTAGGGCATTAATTGATGAATGTATCAGGGAAGGCATTGAGAATTTCAAAATTGTACCAACAACTTTCAAATATTGTACTTTTTTGACTTTAATTGTACTAAAAGATTTTTTTTAGTTCAAATTACATATTTTGATGTTTTTTTTAACCCCCGACTAAAAAAAGAGGTGTTATAAGTTTGTAGTGTGTGTCTGTGTATCTGTGTGTCTGTCCGTGCCCACGTACAGACCAAACGGCTGAACCAATTTTTATTTAGTTTCTGTTTGAAAGGTGACTTGATCGAGAGGGTTCTTAGCCATGTTTTAAGAAAATAGGTCTAGCCGTTTAGAAGATATCGCATCTTCTCTAGATATATTCGGGGGTTTTTTAAATTTTTTTTTTTTTTTTTTTTGAAATTTATTTGCTGGTTCAGCGTTGTCTATATATTTCATTGTTGCTGTAACAAATCATCAGTAGACTTCAACCACACATTTTGAATGGTCACAAACCTCTTATCTTATGCACAGACTTTCAAGAACTATTTGAGAATTCACAAATAATAATATTTTTGAAAATCACAAAAGAAAAACAAGCGTAGTATGCTTAGAAACTAATACAAAAAACATTGTCGGGGGTCTAAAATATCACCGCAACCTTTTTGCCGAAGAAATTGCAACTATGCAATATGAAATAGTTATTTCCCCTTATCGTGAATAATGTTTTTCACATGGATGTTTTCACTTTTCCCTTCGTTTTGTTCACTTTATTTTTGCAGGCGAACTGAATTAATACACTGCCTAGTTTTATTTTAATATTACACTAGCAATTATATATTAAAACTTAAGAATAACTGTTTTTAGGGCAAGATCAATAAATATTGACCACGATTAATAACAATAATTCCTTGGAACACATTTTTTCATTGAATATGAATCTCTTTGTTCACATGCTGTAAATTTTATGGCTGTTGTATACTAAAACATTTTTTGCACGGCGCCGGAAACAATTAAAAACACAACTAAAGACTCTATAACATTTCATTTGAAATCCAAAATATGTTTATTTCTTATTATTAAACGTAATTTGTTTGATTTTGAATTAATTTTGAAGCTTTAAAAGTCTTCTTCCCGTTTTTACATTCACTACGCATTGATAGCGGGAACAAACATTCCCATGAAATTCACGATTGCAAATTTCCCTTCATGGGGAATGAAAATTTCATGGGAACAAAAATTTCACATTTTATTCACGATAGGGGTGATTAATACTTTTTGTTTTATGGTAAAGTAGAAAGCCGAAGACACGAGGACGGAACTGAAATAAATATATCTCTCAGCCTTTTAATAAGTTTTGTAAAAAAAGAAGATAATTTATTAATAAATTAACGTTGTGCGCCTTTATATTTTTAAATAAAATCTAAAAATACATTTTAAATTCAAGATTCACATCGATTTATTTCTTCTGTCAGAAGTTTGCCTTGTTGCGACGCAACAATTTTATTTCACTGCTTCCATTTTGTGAAGACAAAAAGACGCCATTTTGAAGCTTTCTACTTTGTGTGGTACATAGTATGCAGAATAAAAGTCAGCGTTCTACAAAAGGAAAACTGCCACAACACTTTGAAGACTTTTATGTGAATATGTCTGACTAATCGACGCCAATTAAAACGACTGAGGGCAATTCCAATCCATCGGAAGAGACGGATGACATCACCATTGTTGAACAACAGGAAGACGCTTCAAATGATATAGTGAGCTGTTTAATGGAGAGGCTTAAAGCCCTAGAGGTTAATCATCAACTCACAATGCAAAAACTTTTAGACAGCGAGGTAAAAAGAGTACACCTGCAGGAGGAGTTATCGGTCAGAAATGCTGCAACGAACTTGCCGTCACCTGCTGCAGACTTACAGTGTGTCAATCAGCAATCAGCCGTAGTAAATAGCGTACAAAATAACAACAGGATCGTCGCCGATAATCATACAAACGTTTCGCAATCTGCGACAAACGCAGTCCACACTTCAGTGGGCCAGAGCCAAACACAACAACCAACAATTTCAACAACTATATCAGCGCCGGCGGTAGTCATGTCAACTTTGCCAACGTATCAGGACCGTTCGTCCTTTCCACCGTCTAGTATGGTAACAAACATACTACCACAAGGTACTGGATATGTCACAATGCCTTGTTCGTCATTTGCTTCCAATCCATGTTTTTGCCCACCACAGTCTTAAACAGGTATGTACACAAATGTAAATTTTCCATACACCACAAATATTACGCCGTCACAGCCGACAATAGTACCCACATATACACGCCAATGGGTGACCATACAAGCGGACCACCAAGAAAATTATATGAGCTACCAGACTTCCATGGTAAGCCTGAACAATGGCCCGTGTTTATTACGGCATTTAGGGAATCGTCTAACGCATACGGGTACACACCTTTGGAAAACACCTTTAGGTTGCAAAAATGTTTAAAGGGCATGGCACGTGAAGAAGTCGAATGCTTGTTAATAGATCCTAGAAATATTTTACAAATTATTGATCAACTTGAGTTCAAATACGGCCGCCCTGAGCTCTTAATTCGAAACCAACTGGAAAAGATTCAGGAGATAGTGCCTATACAGGAAAATAATTTAGAGAGTTTCGTACCATTCGCTACAAAGGTGCAAAACCTAACTACATTTTTAAAGAGTGCTAATGCCACTCAGCATTTAAGCAACCCGACGCTGTTAGAAGAACTAACTCATTGCCAAAATGCCCATGACTAAACGAATCGAATGAGTGAATTATTCGTCGACGATTAATCCATTTCCTACATTGGAACATTTCAATGCATGGATCAATCAAATATCTAGGGTCATAGCCAAAGTCACACCAATTATGCCCACAACGCCGCCTATGGGCACAAAATATCAACCCGTTAAATTACCTCATATGGCAACGAAGAGCCAAACTCGTGCTAATACAAAAACAGTACTGCCAATGAATGAAATCACCGATCGTAAAGAAAACCAAACGTTTTGCATTAACTGCAATGAACAACACATTTTAGCAAAATGCGATAAATTTTTAAAAAGTCCAATTAACGATCGTTGGAATTTCATTAAGAGCAATCGATTCTGCTTTGCATGCCTACGCCAGGGGCATAATCTGACACAATGCAGAAGGAAAAGAATCTGCAGTAGTAAAGGTTGCAAAAAGTTTCATAACACCGTATTACATCAGGAATTCGTGGACAATAGTAAACAAGTAAATATGATTCAAAACAAGTTATTTTCGCCAAAGACGACAAAATTACTCTATAAGTTGGTACCCATTGAAATGCGTGGCCCGAACGATAAGATCGTGAAGACGTATGCGTTTCTAGATGAAGGCTCATCGTCAACATTGATACACGAGTCAATCGCTAAATAAATGGGATTTATAGATAAAAAAGAGCATCAAAAAGGGTAGCGTCAATATGTATAAAGCTCAACATTAAAGGTGTTGGAAAAAATAAGAGATGGTACAATATGAAAGCTCACAGTGTACCAGAATTGAACTTGCCATCACAGACAGTTGACCTAGAAGAGCTCCACGATAAATTTTTGCAATTAAAAGGCTTGCCATTTGCCGAGTACATTGACGCTGTACCTAAAGTTTTAATCAGGTTAGATAATTGTCACCTTACGCCAAATGTAAAGACCATTCAACTCAGCCAACATGCTATTGCCACTAACACGCCATTGGGTTGGGCCATTTATGGTAACCCACATGGAAAGTTTAATGATAAATCATGCCAGTTGTCTATCATACTACACAATAGAGAGGAACAAGAGACAAGTGTCAAGGATGTGGTTCGTGCCAGAAAGATTCTGGATGACACCACGGTGAAACTTGAAAACCGTTACGAAACAGGCCTATTATGGCAAAGCGATAATGTGAACCTGCCAAACAGCTACACATTAGCCGCAAATCGTCTAAAGACCATGGAAAAGAAAATGGCAAATGACTGTGAGTTCGAATACAGGTACAAGGCGGCTATGGCCGGATATATCTCGAGTGGTTATGCAAAAAAGATGACACAGTCCGAAGCGCAAAAAACGAGCCCGCACACTTGGTATCTCCCTCACTTTGCGGTGTTTAACGTCAACAAACCTGGCAAATTAAGATTGGTTTTCGATGCGGCCGCATCTATAAATGGAAAATCCGTAAACTCCGTTCTTCTCAAAGGACCAGACGAAAACCAGGCACTACTAAAAATACTTTTCCAGTTTCGCGAGGGCGCAATTGGTGTGAGCGCGGACATAAAGGAAATGTACCTACAGGTTCGTATTCGTAAAGCCGATCAAGACGCACAACGTTTCTTGTGGCGATTCAATAAAAGCGACCCAATTGAAGTATATACGATGGCATCAATGATATTTGGTGCAACATGTTCACCATGTATCGCACAGTACATCAAAAATTTGAACGCAATCGAAAATGCAAGGGAGCAACCTGAAGTGATTGAAACCATAATAAACAACCATTACGTTGATGATATGGTGTTCAGTTTTCGTAACGAAGAAGAAGCATTACGAATTTCATCAGCAGTAAAAAATATACACGAAAAAGCTGGCTTTGCGCTCCGTGGGTTTATATCCAATTCTTTGCGGGTGCAAAATTATCTAAATGAAGGTAGTCAAGGACAAATCTTAAACGTCAATATGAATGCTGTCGATGTAGTTGAAAAGGTGCTGGTATGTTTTGGCGAAGCAATAGCGACGAATTTGTATTTAAACTAAAATTGAATCGTGTTGATCCGGAAGTTATGGCCGGTACTAAATGTCCAACAAAACGAGAATTGCTATGCTTAATCATGTCTGTATATGACCCATTTGGAATGCTCGCAAATCTGCTAGTCTATGGTTAAGACATTATTACAGGAGGTGTGGCGCAGTGGCATTGAGTGGGACGACCTTATATCTGAAAACATTTATAAACGCTTTGCACAATGGGTTAAAAGTTTGCAGTTAGCAAAACATTTTCGTTTACCCAGGTGCTATGATTATGGATTATTCGACTTTGGGACAACGATCGAACTTCATGTTTTTAACGACGCCAGTAAAACGGCCTTTGCTTCCGTGGCATATTGGCGCATTATTACACCACACGAAACTCGTATCTGTTTTGTTGCCGGTAAGACAAAATGCGCACCACTTAAGGTACTTTCTGTACCCCGTCTCGAACTACAGGCAGCAGTGTTAGGTACCCGCTTAAAAACGCCATATTAGAGAATCATAGAATTAGGCCATCGAGAATAATATTATGGAGCGATTCGCGAACAGTAATTTGTTGGATAAAGTCAGATATTAGACAGTATAAAGCATTCGTTATGCACAGAGTCGGAGAAATTCTCGAATCAACACAACAAAGCTATTGGCGCTGGGTATCTACAGACTTGAACGCTGCAGACACCGCAACAAGATCAACGTATCCTGTAACGTATAGCCCTGACAACATGTGGATTAAAGGATCAGAGTTTTTGTTGAATGCCGAGGAATTCTGGCCACCAGCTGATTACATAAGTCCAGAAAACAACATAGAAGAAAAGAAAAAATTTTGTATGAACATCGCTACAACAACATTAATTGATTTTAATAGATTTTCAAGTTATCTACGACTTCAAAGAACTGTTGGTTGGTTGTTGCGGTTTGGTGATGTAGCTCGCAAAAAACTTGGAGGACACAGTGCTCATGAGTTGACAGCGCTTGAACTTCAAAGAGCTGAAATTGCGTTATGTAAGCTAGTACAACAGGAAGTATACGGCAACGAGATCGAAGAACTAAAAGTAAATGGCAACGTATCAAAAAACAGCTCAATATTGTCTCTCACGCCATGTCTGAATGCGGATAGTGTTTTATGCGTTAATGCCCGTATCAATTACGCTTTGACCACTCCTCAAGCTACAAGAAACCCCATAATCCTACCATATCGTCATGCCCTGACAGAACTCATTGTAGATTGGTACCACCAAAGACTATATCATCAAAACGACGAGATGGTAGTCAACGAGATAAGACGAAAGTTTTGGATACCAAAATTGAGAGCAGCCGTAAAGAAAGCGAAATCGAATTGTCAATTATGCAAACATAGCCGTGCAAGACCAGAACCGCCAATAATGGGTCAATTACCAATTGATCGTCTTCAACCATATGTCAGGCCATTTACTTACACTGGCCTGGATTTTTTTGGTCCTATGTTTGCAACCATCGGACGTAGACGAGAAAAACGGTGGGCAGCCCTTTTTACGTGCCTAACGATAAGAGCAATACATATTGAATTGGCGGCCGACTTATCCACCGACGCATGTATTATCTGCATTCGCAACTTCATAAACAGAAGAGGCATTCCGATAAAAATACGCTCAGACATGGGAACAAACTTCGTTGGTGCAGATGGCGAATTAAAGCGTGTGAACGACTTATTTGACCATGAGTACATTCAAAGTGAGTTAGCCACAAGAAATATAACTTGGGAATTCAACTGCCCCGCCAATCCCAGTAGTGGAGGCTGCTGGGAACGACTTGTCCAATCCGCAAATAAGGTACTGGCTAAGACGGTGACGGTAAGGTAGAATCGTTACGTAGCCTGCTCGTGGAAGCCGAAAATATTGTGAATAGTCGTCCCCTCACACATCTACCAGTCACGCCGAAAGATCCAAATCCATTGACCCCCAACCATTTTCTGCTAGGTACAACTAACTCAACACAGACGCCCGGTGATGTCGAGGCTATATGCACACGAAAGCAGTACCGAATAAGCCAACAATTAAAAAACCAATTTTGGCGCCAGTGGATTCGGGAATATATGCCAACGCTTACTAAGCGCACGAAGTGGTTTACTCCCCGAAAGCCTATCGAGGTGAACGACATAGTAATCATTTGTGACGAAAATCTTCCCAGAAGCCAGTGGAGAAGAGGCGTTGTGATATCAAAGCTCACAGCCAAGGATGGAGAAACGAGAATCGTAGACGTTAGAACATCAAGTGGGACCTTACGCAGACCAGTCTCTAGACTTGCGGTGCTAGACGTTTTAAGTGAAGTCCCCCAGGATCTTCACGAGGGGCGGGATGTCGGCGGCCTAAAATATCACCGCAGCATTGACAACACCTTTTTGCCGAAGAAATTGCAACTATGCAATATGAAATAGTTATTAATCCTTTTTGTTTTATGGTAAAGTAGAAAGCCGAAGACACGAGGACGGAACTGAAATAAATATATCTCTCAGCCTTTTAATAAGTTTTGTAAAAAAAGAAGATAATTTAATAATAAATTAACGTTGTGCGCCTTTATATTTTTAAATAAAATCTAAAAATACATTTTAAATTCAAGATTCACATCGATTTATTTCTTCTGTCAGAAGTTTGCCTTGTTGCGACGCAACAAACATAAATTTCAAATTAAAATAAACTTCTGACAATATGTTGAATAAGTTTCTTAAATTTTTAATTTTTGTTATTAATAATCAACTTTGTTCTGACTACCGAATTGTTTTCACAAATTTGCTTGTAAGTTGGGATGTTAAAGCATATGGTTACACCTGTTTAAGCTGGAATTTAAAATATACAAGTTAATAGCATTTTCTATAGCATCCGAATTTAGAAAAAAAAATGATTTGGAATAGTACCACAAAAGGTACAATTGTACCAACTTTGCCATCCCTGGTATGTATATATATTAGAGCGTGGCACAAGTCATGAAAAAAATGCTTAAAAGCACTCTTATTAATTTTAAAATGTGTGTGTATATTGCTCCGTTATTTTAAAACAAAACTTTCAAAAGAGATTTGTTTTGCTTTACGATAAGAATACTGCAGTACAGAACAAAACTGCAATAGAACAATGTTGAAGTAAAACCAAGCCTTTCAAAACAACAATGAAATAGAACATCAAAATTCACACAGAACATTCAAAACATGTTTGAATGTTCTGATCATAGACTACTTAGTTAGACACGACACCAGCGAATTGAAGAAATTCGCTTTACTAAGATTTTGCGATAGAGATAGCAAATGTGACTATTTTCTATGTCTTTCTCTGTCAGATTATCTTAATAAAATGACATTTAGTTATTTACAAATTAAAAATTTTCTTGGCAGGAATTGGCGCAAATTGGATAAAAAATGAATTTGCGACAAAATCCTTGCCAAAGTTGGTAATTTGTGGACAAAATTTAGTAGATTATTTGGTCCACATATTACCAACAGTGAGAAAAGTGCACAAAACAAAACTGATGGTGAAAAAAACTTGGATTACAAGGAGCATCACACAGCAAAAGTGAAAATGTAATGTATATATTTATTTTTTATTTTAGTTATTTTTAATCAATTTTAATCATTTATTCTTATTTTCCAGGAGGCCCAGATGTACTATTGGTTGTCCTGCAGGATAGAATGTGGATTTGTTCCCGACGGAGCCAACTAAGTAAGTAATTTAGTGAAAACTTCTGTGCAAAGTGAATTTTTTTAGTGAATTGTGGTTGGAATTTTGTACATTGGAAGGGACACATATGTTTTTATCCAATGTACAAGTGCTCGGTTAACATGTACTGCAGAAAAGATGTGTTCCGATCAATAAGATCCAAAATACGCTCGCTTGTTATTTTTAGTAGAAGGAGTTAAGTAATGTAAACTGTACGAGTAATGAGTACATGTAAAGTGAATTGAAAGTGTGGAATTTTGTACATTGGAAGGGACAATGATGTTCCTGTCCAATGTACACATTCTTTGGTTAACATGTCGCGGTGAAATTAAGTGCTTGGAGCAATTGGATTTAAAATTTGTTCGCTTTGTGTTAGTTTTTTTGCAAGTGCTTGAAACAAATAACTAGTTTTTGTGACTAATGTGTACATATAAGTGAAGAGTTTCTGTGGAATCATGTACATTGGAAAGGACAATCATGTTCTTGTCCAATGTACAATGACACTGGCTAGCAAACAGCAAAAAACTGAAGTGTTTGGATCAATTGGAATTCAAATGTGTTCGAATTGTGTTCCTTTTTATTAGTACTTGGCAGAAATAAGATTAATGTGTGCCTATAAAGTGAATTGACAATGTGGAATCATGTACATTGGAAAGGACAATCATGTTATTGTTATGTTTTATAGATATAAAACCTTAGTTCTATAATTAAAAATCCATTTAACTGCATGCTTTGCAAAAAAGTTAATCTTTTTTTAACTAAAAATACAATTTTAATAATGCTATTTTTAAATTTAAATTTTATTTTCATATGTGAACGTCAACAAGGAAACCTGGAAGAAACTAAATAAAATGTAGCAGCTACTATTCGACCCCTAAAAACTAAACTTTACAAAATAATACAGCTCCCAAAAGAATCCATTTAACAAGGACGAAGGAAAACAACTTTAGACTTTGGTGGCATGAGTAAATGTATTTTTGTTTCAAATTATTAAACAAATTGATTAATTAAATCATTATATAATCTAATTTTGTTTTTGTTTACACATGTATGTAGTGCAGAAGTATTTTTGTAAACATTTAAGATAATAAAAAATTATATATTTATAGTTACTAAAAAAAATTAAAAATAAAAATTAAAAATAAAAACAATTCCTTATTTTTTCAAGATTTTATTACTATAAACTAGGGTGAGTATACGCTCAAAAAAGGAAGAATAATTGCCTGAAATTGGTTTGGATCGCCTAGTATTAAAATAACTTTCTATTCCAAGTTAATACAAAAGTTTTAAGGAAAATCATTTATTTTCATAAATTTAATGCAAAAACACTGACTCGATTAAGTTAATTTGATAGTTATTAGCATTATTAAAAGATTTGAAGGTGTACTGAAACTTTATAGGTTCACAGTATAACTCACTTTGTTTTAAACAATTTTTAAAGATAAAACAAACTAATCAAATTCACGTTTGCGATGTAACTTTCTTGAATGATGCATGCAACTGAAAGAAAAAAATTAATTAATAAATGTGCATTCATACATATTAAAAAAAAAACCTTACCTTGCATTTTGTCCGAAACTGATCCAGGTAGACAGCTTTATGTTCTCTGCAAACAATAGTTTTATGATGTTTCCCTTGCAAACGAATGTTTGATTTGGCGTTTTCTTGTTTATAGTACCTTTTTGTAGATTAAAGTACCGATAGTACCTTCTGAATCATTTCTTTCCAAGCTGTCTTAGGATCTGGTAAAGGTGGGCCAGCCAAAGAAACATTAATTTCTGCAATAGTTTCGTGACCAGCAACATATCATTGATCTTACTAGCCAAAGATGGATGCAAATATTTGATCATTGTGTATAAACATTCGACCAGTATTTGTTTCTGATCTTCTTGCATTTACCAACAAAGAGGCCAAAATATTTTCTGGAATAAATAAACGGTGAGAACAATTAATATTTCAAATACCAAAATATTTTTGAAATAAAACTTACCGTTTTTATGCATTTACGAAACAAGCTGACTTGCTGGAACCTTCGGAACTGGTTTCGTGGCTCGGCAATATAAGGTGATGGAATAGTTTGCAACCCAACGTATAGTATTAAGCATTTTATATGAACTTACGGATCCAAAAAACGTTGGCCGGGTCCAATTTTAGGCATGATTGTACGCGTACATTTTTAACTGGTAGCACGCTCTTGCACAAAAGCAGCTTTTAAGGCGGCCCGGCCAAAGTAATATAAGTGCTGGGACAGTTATATCACAAGCACACATGTGCAGCCCAGCGTGGTATTATACATACTTGTGTAGGCACTTGCGGCTCAAAATAAATTGGCCGGGCCCTATGTTAGGCACAAAGAAGCCTCCAGCAGCATTATGTTAGAATACTTGCCCAAATTGTTGCATGCGTCGTGTAATGCCCATATGATGCACATATTGTGAGTCCAGATGAGCTTTACTATTTTCGTTGAGCTAATGCCGACTTTCTTGTGGCGTTCCAACAAGCTTAAGCAGCATGCACAATTTTAGCAATTGTTTTACTTGCTACATCTTCCGAAATGTACAAACACGTTTCCTTTAGACGAGTCTTCATCATATCGGTAGTAACTTTGTAGCCGCATATGTCCAAATGTTCCAAATGCCGGGAAGGTATCACAACGCCCTTAGATTTTTTTGCAAAAACATTATTTGGGCCACAATTTAAAGTCAGTAGTTGAGGAATACCACTGGCTTTCAATTACACACTTTAATATGTTAAAAACACATCTATTTTTTACAAATATTTAATTTTTACTAGAAATTTTTCACTTTTGAAAAATTTTTGTGAATTTTATTTTCTAGTTTTTTATGAACACATGTTTGAAATAATATCATACATACTTATGTACATTTATATACAATAATTTGACAATTTTTATTTTCAATATATTGTTACGTTTATATTAAATGTTACGTTTATATTTCTATAAAAACGCTTTTCCGCAGATCCGAAGATTTGCAAATGAATACAAGAGCCGAGTGTAGTAATTAGGGTTAAGAATGATACAAGTTTTATTTACAAATACACTTATACTAAATTACTCAAGAGCTTAAATACACTAATACAACTTAAACTACTGAATTACACACAAATATTCATAACTGGTTACCACTGCGCCTTCCTCGCTGTAGTTTACGCACGTTTCTTAGCTGGCTGCGCAAGTAATCACGTGACACCTCTTTGTCTGCTACTCGTCACTTACGAGACTCACTCTGCCGTCACTCACAGTTGATACACCAATACTTCTTTGTCTGCTGCTTGTCACACACGGCACTCACTCTGCCGACACTCACAGTTGATACACCAATAAAGACTCACTGGCTTTACTTACACCCTTATACACGTCTATTCGCTGCGCTGTTCCCTTTACTCCAGTCGACACGATAGACTCCACAATAATCTCAATTCCACGACAGACTATTATTAATTCACAACTTAATTATCAACTGACTAACGAGTTCTTAACTTCACTACTTTCTGATTAGCACTAACTATAACTGTTCGCGACTGACTTACAACTGCAACTAACTAACTCATTGGATGCGTCAACTCTTTTTATATTTCACACAAATTCCACTAGAAGTTTCAAGCAATGTCTAGACGATCATTATCATCTTATATGTTGCCTAATTAAGTTCATGTGGTAACTATGTACATACATGTGTATATGCATACGTGTGTACATCATTAACTAAGCAATACACGGTGGTTGTTTATCTTTTGCTTTTCGTTTGAATTAGCATGTATGTATGTGTGTAAATATGTGAATCTTCTTAATAAGCAGACGCTTTTTGTTGTTGTTGCTTTTGCTTGTTTACGTTTAATCAAGCTAGGCATGCTTATTTAGTTGTTGGCTACTATTCTAGACTATTCTTTGCTTTGACCCTGTAGGAATATTTTCGCGTAGCATTTACATTAACCCTGTTGGAATATTTTTGTGTAATGCTGCTTAACATTGTTGACGGCTATTTTCGTAACACTGCCGCCCACTTAAGCCTATTCGTCCCGAATAGGCACATCATCGCCTTTCTTTTTCTGCGTTTTCTAAATGCCTTGTAGTTACGCTGGAGACGACTACCTCTTCCATATTTGTCGGCTTTAGTTCTGGCTCTGTCTCGTTTCTCAACTGGAACTTGTATTACCATACGCTGGAGGTGACTACTTCGATATTCGTGGCCCCTGGTAGTACTTTCTCTGCTTAGTATTTCCGCTATAGCTTGCCTTGCCGTTCGTTGGAGATGAAACCATCTTTGACATTTGCAGCCCTTGGTACTGAATCTGTTTCGTATTTCCAATACAGCTTATCTTGTTTTACGCTGGAGAGGACAACTTCTCCCACATTTGTGGCCTTTGGCTCTGACTCTACTTTGTCCCTTGACTAGAGCTTGCCTTACCATTCCACATTTATGGCCCTTGGCTCTAACTCTGCTTTGTTCCTCGACTAGAGTTTGCCTTACAACACGCTTGAGGTTCTTTATAGAAGTTGTCTTCCTCTTCCTGACTGCTTTTATGCTGCGCGCTTTGTATACTGTAGCACTTTCTTTACCCTGAGCAAGCGAGACCATTTCACCCATAGCTTGTTCCGCTGTTTCACAGACCACCACATCTTCTACGTCACCAGCTTCATTCTCTTTGCTGGAAACTTCTGGCTCACGTCCAACTTGTTGACACTGACCACTGTTGATTTCGTCTTCTACTTTCAGTTTTTCGTCAGCGTCTTCCTCCGTGGCAGAAATGTCTTCGTAGACGCTGTTCACCAAGTCAGAAATCTCTTCGTCTGATTTACTGACTTGCATAGCTAATTTCGTCGTGTCACAAACCGCTTGACAATCATCTAGGTCACGAGCTTCATTTACTTCGCTGGAAACTTCTGGCAAACTTTGCTCATGTTCAACTTTTTGACACTGACCGCTGTTGATTTCATTTTCTGCCTTCAGTTTTTCGTCAGCGTCTTCCTATGTGGCAGAAATGTCTTCGTAGACGCTGTTTCCCAAGTCAGAAATCTCTTCGTCTGATTTACTGACTTGCATTTCTACACCATCTGCCCGTCTGTTTGCGTCTTCAGCAATTTCCTGACGTTTTTCATTGCTGGCTCCAGATGATTCTTGAACGTTTGTCATAGTCTTCGCTTTCCATTTGTCAAGTGTGTCATTTGTGGCTCTAGATGTTTTTCGTACTCGTGCTCGTACTCGCACTCTCTCGGTTTTGGCTCTTGAAGTTTCTCTTGACATTTCCAGAAATTTCTTGTTGTCAGATTTGATTTGAGCTGTCAATTCTCTTACTGTTCTCATAAAATCATCTAACTTTACCCTCATTTCCAAACGCTCTTTCTCCTCGAACTCATATGTCTCGATTTCGATATTGCGCCGCTGGAACTCCTGTAGTAGTCTCTCCTGTAGTTGTACTTTATTACCAGTTGTCGACAGTTTCCGCTTATTCAACTCTTCCTTGAGTTGCTCCACATTAAGCTCTTGAAATTTCATTTTCCTCAAAAACCAATTACTACGTTTAACTTTTTCAAACGTATGTGGTTTTGTTCACGTTTAAGCTTTTCAAACGTGTGAGGTTCTCCTTTTCTTATTACTCTTGCTTTTCGCTTAACCCTTTTAAAACGTATCGCTTGTATTTGCAAATCCCACTTCTGACACCAAATGTTACGTTTATATTTCTATAAAAACGCTTTTCCGTAGATCCGAAGATTTGCAAATGAATACAAGAGCCGAGTGTAGTAATTAGGGTTAAGAATGATACAAGTTTTATTTACAAATACACTTATACTAAATTACTCAAGAGCTTAAATACACTAATACAACTTAAACTACTGAATTACACACAAATATTCACAACTGGTTACCACTGCGCCTTCCTCGCTGTAGTTTACGCACGTTTCTTAGCTGGCTGCGCAAGTAATCACGTGACACCTCTTTGTCTGCTACTCGTCACTTACGAGACTCACTCTGCCGTCACTCACAGTTGATACACCAATACTTCTTTGTCTGCTGCTTGTCACACACGGCACTCACTCTGCCGACACTCACAGTTGATACACCAATAAAGACTCACTGGCTTTACTACACCCTTATACACGTCTATTCGCTGCGCTGTTCCCTTTACTCCAGTCGACACGATAGACTCCACAATAATCTCAATTCCACGACAGACTATTATTAATTCACAACTTAATTATCAACTGACTAACGAGTTCTTAACTTCACTACTTTCTGATTAGCACTAACTATAACTGTTCGCGACTGACTTACAACTGCAACTAACTAACTCATTGGATGCGTCAACTCTTTTTATATTTCACACAAATTCCACTAGAAGTTTCAAGCAATGTCTAGACGATCATTATCATCTTATATGCTGCCTAATTAAGTTCATGTGGTAACTATGTACATACATGTGTATATGCATACGTGTGTACATCATTAACTAAGCAAGTCCTGATTCACACACGTCAGGTCTGAGTCGTCAAGTCTTGAGTTTTTAGGAGAGAGAGGAAAAGAGAATGGAAAGGGGTACAGACTTGACCGTACCAGTCAAGTTTGCTTTTTCGTTTTGTTTTGTCATTAGTAATACTCTACTACAACACAAATTGATGCGACTTGATGAAACAAACTTGACGGTGTGTATGAACGTAAATGCAGGTTCAAAAGAAAATTGAACAAAAACTGATCAGCTAAACCTGATGTGTGTGAATCAGGACCAATACACGGTGGTTGTTTATCTTTTGCTTTTCGTTTGAATTAGCATGTATGTATGTGTGTAAATATGTGAATCTTCTTAATAAGCAGACGCTTTTTGTTATTGTTGCTTTTGCTTGTTTACGTTTAATCAAGCTAGGCATGCTTATTTAGTTGTTGGCTACTATTCTAGACTATTCTTTGCTTTGACCCTGTAGGAATATTTTCGCGTAGCATTTACATTAACCCTGTTGGAATATTTTTGTGTAATGCTGCTTAACATTGTTGACGGCTATTTTCGTAACAATATGTATACATATATAGCTTGCATATTTGTGCTCATGTTCTAGTGAACTCGATGTTTCTGCTTTGATTTACTGTTGTTTTGTTTCATTCTCGCTTTTTGTTTTGATGTTCAACATGTTTTGATAACACAAGTCATGTTTTGTTAGTTTTGTTTTGTTATTTATGTTTACACTAAAACAGACTGCTTGGCAGTAGTGTGAAGTAGAATACTAACTTTTAGAACGGCTTACGCAGCCCTTTAATATATATACATATGTTCATACATCGAAAAAAAATACTCAAAATTTTAAAATTGTTAAAACTTTTTTTATTCCACGTTGTAGGTTTTTTATAAACCAATAACCAGCAATATTTTTTTTTTTAATAAACACAACCCGCGAAGCGATTAGCTTGTCTGCGGAAAACACCCAGAATCTATAGTGGGAATCGAACCCACGACCTCTGGACTGAGAGGCAAGCATCGCTACCACTCACCCAGCAGGGCACATATTTTGTCGACAAAGAGTAGACAAGTGACAATTTTTACTGTCGTCTTGATGTGACGTCGACGACACCATTCTCAATAAGGGGAAATATTTCTGTGGCAATAAGGAAAAAGTGCTTAAGTTATATTTTACTGTTTTGCAGGAGAGCACTTTTAAGCTTTCAAGTCAATTTTCAGAAATTTATTTATTTTAAACTTAAATTGGGAAACTCTTTGTTAACCTTTATTTTTTTAAGCAAACATCGTTCTACATACTATAAGTAATATATTTATGTTGAAATGTAAAAGTATGTATAACCTAAATTAAGCTATTCTGCCTTATCGTGGTTGGCGTATTTCAAATACGACTACGACTGTTTGGTAATAGATTAAAGAAAAACTGTTGAAGTCTTCTTTAATCTATTACCACACAGACGTACGCCAACACGATAAGGAAGATTATTCCAGATGACATAAAAAATTTAAAAAAGATAAGTCGCAAGTCAAAGTGCTATAACTTCCTGAAAAATCACTCAAATTAATGGAGCTTATCTCGACTTAAGCACCTTTTTCTTTTTGTCTCCATTTTCAAAATGAACTATTTCTAGAATTTGCTACTGTTAAATCCTTTTTGAGATTGTATATCAATATTTGTACAGTACGATGCAAAATAAATAAAAAAAATAATCGAAGTTTTCTTTCGATATCGTTAAACACGCATTTAATTAATTTTAAACATAATTACCTTGTTCCAGCACTTGTCTCAAGCATTCTTCAGTTATCTTTAAAATGATTTCACTCAATTTTGCTGCACTGAATGGTTTATCCAATGGAGGCACATGAACAAAAAGAGTACGACAGCAATCGTTGTCCAAAGATTTCAAATATATATAGCCACATAAATAATTACCCACTTGTTTGGATATTTTAGCAACTCGAATGTTCGCTTCTTCGTTTGCATAATCGGGAATACAGCCGCAATTATCACTTATGACTTCAATGATTTTCTTAAGATCAAGTTTACAGAATATGGCCGATTTTTTAGATGGACAGTTCTTCAAGCAAGCTGTGCCATTAACTAAATGTTTACCAGCATAGTCGGCCCTTACAAAATTGTTATTGTAAGCCAACTTTTCTACATTAACACAAGTGGAGTGACCATTTACACCACAGTGTATAACTAATGTTGGTCTGCAGGACCATATGTTTTCAACAGCTTTATCAACGGCCTCGTATTCAACAGGTATTTCCAATTTCACTACTTTGTAAGCGACATCTTTGTGCCGTATTTCTTCAGGAAGCAAACGTACCTATAACAAACGAAATGTTATTAAAATACTTATTACTTGTAATATTTCATAACAAATACCGCCTCCCAACTGGCATTAACGGTTTCATGGCCAATAAATGGTCCAAATCCTGTTACAATAATTAGCTTTTCCAATTGCTGCTGCGGAGTTTCCATGATATTAGCTTGCAATTTCTTAATATTCACTTTTTAACATGTTATTAATCGCGTACGCATTTGGATATCAAAATTTTTTTATTGCTGTAGATTAAGTTAATATTGATTTATGATATAAAGGCAAAATTCAAAACGTAAAAGATATTAACAAAAACTACCGCAAATCAAAGTGTTTAACACAGATGTAAGTGCGTAATACAAAGTGACCTTATCAGGTCAGCGGATCGTCAGTAGACTTTACCGCAGCAGTCAAACTCCATATGAAATAGCATACAATCTTAACCTGAACTGTCAACATTGGAATAAAAATAATCTTACAACAAATGTGGAGTATGTTGTTGTAAAGATAAGACCATTTGGTGTTACGCCAATGATTATTATACACTTTGCTGGAAATGGCAATTCTCCAGTGTTACCAGAAAACTATGATTGGAGAATGCTAAATCGTCCCTAAATTTTTACCAAAAATGTTCTGCAGCAATATTGTGCTAGATTTTCAAAGATTGTTTAGCAGTTTTATTTAAAACGTTGAATGTTTTTTCCGAAAGAATGAGCTAAATCAAATAATCCACAAAATCAAAGCAAAAAGTTATTGAAGTTTCAGCTACAAAGAACATAGTCCAAAATTATCATATGAAATAGTGCTACCATCTAGTTAGGGTATTGGTCTTAGTAAAAATTAAGGTTTAAAGATTCACTAACATTGATTGGACTGTTAATAAAATATTTGCGTCTTACAGCACTGTTTAGAATGTCGTCCTACCAGACTGAATACCCAGTTAAGTGAAGACATGCCTGTTTTAAATGCACAGTTGCATATTCTCGTACTCTACGCATCTTTGTTAACAGTTGTTTTATAAATGACGTGTCGTTTATTTTACAATTTCGTTTCTCTACACTCAAAACAACATTTTCCTGCTTTAAGAGAATTATTTCATTTTGTATTTAATTTTCCAAGGGCTAACGTCGTTGTTGGATAAAAAAATTGAAACGCCCTTTTAATAGGCATTGTGATTTGGTGTATTTTTTTTCAAATAAATATACTATAGGAATTGATATTAAAAAGTTTATAAACAAAATGAACTTATTGTGCTCGTTTCTTTTGGTGGCCACCGTCACTTTGGGTGTATTCGCTGGCGAAGAAATTAAAACCGAAGAAGGTGTCTTGGTACTGACTGTGGATAATTTCGAAAAGGCCATTTCCAACAATGAATTCGTTTTGGTAGAATTCTGTAAGTATATTGCGTATATATTTTTTTTCTTATTAGTTGTGCGAATAGGAAAATTTTATCTTTTGAAAGAAAAGGTTTTCTGTCTGCGTCTCATCAATAATTTAATTTTAATTTTTGCTGTTTGTTTTACACGATTCGTGTTAACTCGTTTTATTATCAAACTTTTTTTTTATAATATCCACGACATACATACATACATACACACTTCAGATAATAACCTCTATTTTTTATATTCTATTGCTTTTGCCGGCATTTTCTTCATCTTTATTTGATAACATTTAATAGTTTTCTTTTCTCTTTGAGAGTACTTTCCATTTGTTGACGTGTCAACTTTTCAAGCAAAATTGAATTCCTTATTGTGTATGTTTATGCAAAATTAGATTTGAAATAATTTAATTTTGTTTGTTTATACGATTTAAATAATGGCCTTTGGATGGTTGTTTACATATAAAGTGTATTTACATGACGTGTGATTCTGTATGTACATATATATTTGTCATATGGAATGCTTTATTCGTTAATCGTGTCAAAACCAGCATAGTGATGTGCTCGTGAGCAATTTTTTTTGATTACCTACTTAAACTTATAATTCATATTTGTTACAAAATAATATTGTTTGTTGTTTTTATTTGAAAAAGTTTTTTGGCTTTCTTGAATTTAGTTAAGTAGGATTGCTAGATTATTATAAAAAAAATACGGAAATCGTTTGACCCTGCAGCAATCTCTGAATCTTCCCACTTCGCAATAAATTTTTGTCAAATTTGCATCATCCGAAGCACTTATAAAAGTCAGTGCATATCTAAAATCGATTAGAACAAGACTTGAACTACTAATTACTAATTTGTATTAACAATATCTTTCGAATGCACAGATCACCGCAACATTTGTATTTAAAGTATATAGGACCAAAATATGGTAGGCTGAGTCGAAATACGCCAGGCACGATAAGGGGTAATGAATACCTACCTAATAATTCCTTGTTTTCATAGGTTTTATTTTAACGCATAAACTTAAACATGTTTTATAAAAATAAGTCTAGTAATACTATTTCAGCAAAGTGAAGAAGTGTATAAAAGTTAGACCTTTATTTTTTTTTTAATAACTATAACTACACTTGAAAATATGTTATATGTATGTATGTACGTATGTCTCTTTAAATCAGCTTGAGAGCTGAAAAAAACGCATATATGATGTATGTATTTGGTTACATATAAAAAATATTTTTAACAAAAATTGACACGTGTTCCATACATATACATATGTATACATAGTGCATTCTATGTATATTTTTATAAATTTTTTGGATCGAATAAAATTTTTAAATTTTTGCTAAGTGAATTGCGAATTTTAATATATGTACATACATGCATATGTATGTACATATGTCTGTATGTATGTACTAAGTATATTTTCAACAACTTAAAGTATGTTGGTACATCCGTATTGCATAAGATAAGAATTTTTAAATATGCAATTTGGCTCAATCTTTTTTAATTGTTTAAAGGTTAAAAAGTTGAGATAAGAAAAAAGATCCCTGAACAATAAATTCATACATACATACATATGTATGTATGTATGTAAAGAAGATTCTTAGTTTTAATATTTTTATGTACATATGTACATACATACATGTTTATTTATGTACATTTATGTACTGAGGATTTGTTACAGTAACAATGATATGCATATAGACATCGCTGAACCGCCAACAAATAAATTTCAAACATTTACATACATATCTACAAATAGTATGTAATTTGCAAAAATATAAACACTAAAATCCACTTCTTATTTCATCATTAAAATATATACATAAGTACTACATGCATATACATACATATATGTATGTATATATACAAATAAAAAACATTGTCCTTTATTTTTAAAGATTGAACAAGCTGATCTTGTAGATTTCATTTTAGCAAACTATGTACAGTAGTTTCCGCTTAACTGATTTATCCCCTTAGTTAATTACAAGAGAATCGCATAAATGATTTACTCAGTTAATTGCGTAAAAAAATCATGAATTTTCGAAGAAACAATTAAGCGGAAATTGATGTACTTAAAAAAGTATGTTCTCAAAAGTTTTCATACAACTGTAACTGAAGCTGTTGTTTATATCGATGGCTTTATATAAAAAAGGCCTAACTCGAATTTTCGATATTTTATAGGAGAAGCAAAAAACTGAAGAAAAAAAGCATTTACATGCAGAAATAGTTTATAAAGTTGCCATAAGTTCTTGATTTTGAACTGTAACGTACTAAGATCTTCAAGGAGGATGCATACGTTGTCGCCCGATTTCCAAAAAAAAAATTGAGTTATGCCCTTTTTTATTAAGCCATCGATATGTAAATATGTACATACTTATATCTTTACCTGTTTTGTTTTCATCTTTACTATGCAACCGTTATTTTTTTATAATTTTTAATAATCATTTATTTATTAGTCTCTCTTTTTGCCATTTGTCAGGTCGTTATTTATTTTATTAATTTATAAAGAGTTCAATAACATTACCTCTGACGAGTTAGCAAACAATGCGTACATACATTCAAACATTTTCTTATACACATATGTATGTACATACATACACACACACACACACATATATATATATATATATATATATATATATATATATATATATATATATATATATATATACATATTTACTAACATTAAAAAATCTAACTTATTGTTAAAACTTTTAAATAAATAATGCAAGGAATGAGCTAATATTTTCTGTTTATGCATACGATTTTAGTAAATTTTAATGAAATATGAAAATATTTTTGTTAACTTAAGCGACACACTTCTAAAAAGTTGCTCGTCTCATTAAAAAAAAAATAATTTAAAATCTTTTCACAGATAATTCTTATTGAATAATTAACAATATTTTTCTGTTTTTAAATAAGTGTGCATGTACATACATATATACATATGTACATATGTACTCGTATGTACACCATACATTCGAAGAGTCGACGAAATTGAAACGTATACAATTTTCAGTATTAAAGACGTCTACTATAAGACGTCTATTTGTAAATTATTGACTTCAAATATTAAACGCGAAAATAAATTAAATGTTAAAATCATATTCAAATCTATAGGTAGTTACAGCACTATCAGAACTATTAAAAAAATCCATACATAAGTACCTAATATATATATATTATATATATATATAGTATAAATAAGAACACGTTTAAATTATATACATACATACATACATATATACATATGTATGTACATATATACATACATATGTACTTCTTTAATTAAGGAACTTTCACATGACATGCTCTTAGTCCCTATTTACACTATGCAAGTCTTATTGCTAAGCTGATTAGTTTATTAGGAGTGAGAGAGACGGGGGAAAAGAAACGTTGCTGTTCCCCTCGTCTCTCTCTCTCCCTGAAACTAATCAGCTTAGCAATAAGACTTGCACAGTGTGATTTGGGACTTACCATATGGAATGTCATCCTTTCTACCCATAAGTACTTATGTATGTATGCATGTGTTGCAATGTGTGTGTCATTACAATGATGATATTAAAATTTTAATAGGAAATATACATATTTACATATGCACGTATGGCAAACCGCTTTGAACAACACATACGATAATATACATACATATATGTACGCGGTCGTTTCACTGCAGTGAAAGTGATGTACATACATTCATTCATACATACATCGTATTACGTCATTGCGATAAAAATCTGTCCCAAAACACACTGTGCAAGTCTTATTGCTAAGCTGATTAGTTTCAGGGATAGAGAGACGGGGGGAACAGCAACGTTTCTTTTCCCCCCGTTTCTCTCTCTCTCCTAATAAACTAATCAGCTTAGCAATAAGACTTGCATAGTGTAAATAGGGACTTACTGCAAGATTTTTACCACACCGTAAATAAACTGTTGAATTGTATTGATGACATAGAACAAACGTGGCTTTTTTCAAAATTTGTTTTTTATTGTATATTATATACAAAAAAAGTACACGTTATCTTCAAAAGCAAAAAGTTTCTTTCTTTTTTCCTTTTCCTTTTTTGCAATTTAAATTCTTTACAATTATGCATAATTTGTTCATGTGAATTAAAAGTATTTTTGGAAATACCTACTTGTTTTGTATTTTTTTACAAACGTAATGATTTCGCATGGATCTCGAAAATGTTTAGAAAAATCACACAGTGAACTTTTTAATATATTCAAGGTACAAACATACTTAAGTACCTACATATTTTGAATGAATATGGGAATTTCAATGTGTTAGTATTAATTTACTTTTAGGTATATTGAAAACTTAAGAATAATGCCTACATATGTATGTACATGAATTTCATTAAATTGAATTAATTGTTTTTAAAAAAATTTAGACGCTCCTTGGTGCGGTCACTGTAAATCTTTGGCACCCGAGTATGCCAAGGCTGCAAACATATTGGCTGAAGAGGAATCCAACATAAAGTTGGCTAAAGTTGATGCTACTATTGAATCTGCTTTGGCTGAGAAGAATGAAGTACGTGGCTATCCCACATTGAAATTCTTCCGCAAGGGTGTTCCGACCGATTACACTGGTGGCCGTCAAGCTGCCGACATTGTCAGTTGGGTTATGAAGAAGACTGGTCCTCCCGCCAGAGAATTGTCTTCCGTCGAAGAAGCCGACAAATTCAAAGAAGAAAACAAAGTAAGTTTTCGAATGATAACAAATTAGAATAAAACAATGCATACATACATTTGCAACTAGTTATACGTATGTACATACATACATACATATATGTATATTAATATTCCAACTTTTTTTTAATAGATTGCTATCATTGGTTTCTTCGACGATTTGGAAAGCAAACCTGCTCAAGTTTTTGTTAGTGTTGCAAGCGAACTAGACTCCATTGCATTCGCTTTGACCAACAACGAAAAAGTTCACTCTAAATACGGACACAAGGATGGTAGCGTTGTTATGTACAAGCCTTTCGATGACAAGGAAAGTGTTTTCCCTAAAGATAAAGAACTCAATGTGGCCAGCCTTAAGAAATTCGCTCAAGTTGAATCCATGCCTTTGATTGTTGAATTCAACCACGAATCTGCTTCCAAAATCTTCGGTGGTCAAATCAAATCGCATTTGCTGTTCTTCGTTTCCAAGGAGGCCGGTCATATTGAAGAGAAGGTTGAACCATTGAAGGATATTGCCAAACAGTACCGTGAAGATATTCTTTTTGTCACTATCTCTTCTGATGAAGAAGACCATGCTCGTATCTTTGAATTCTTTGGCATGACCAAGGCCGAAGTACCCACTGTACGTTTGATCAATTTGGAAGAAGATATGGTCAAATATAAACCCGAAAGCGATGACCTGTCCGCAGAAACTATTAAGGACTTCTTGCAGAAATTCATGGATGGCAATCTCAAACAACACTTGCTGGCACAGGAATTGCCCGCGGACTGGAATGATAAGCCCGTTAAAGTTTTGGTCGCCAGCAATTTTGATGAAGTTGTCATGGACAAGAGCAAAGATGTCTTGGTTGAATTCTATGCTCCATGGTGCGGTCACTGCAAACAATTGGTTCCCATCTACGATAAATTGGCTGAGAAATACAACGATAATGAATCAATTGTCATTGCCAAGATTGATGCAACTGCCAACGAATTGGAACACACTAAGATCTCTTCATTCCCAACTATCAAGTTGTACCGCAAGGGTGACAATAAGGTAATCGAGTATAATTTGGACAGAACCTTGGACGATTTTGTCAAATTCTTAGATGCTGGTGGTGAAGTAAAATCTGTAAGTTGACATTTCTAAAACAATTATTATTTAACTTTCCTAAAAATATCCCATTTCTCGTTTCGCAGGCCGATGAAGAAGAAAAGGTCGAGGAAGAAGAAGAAGAAGATCAACACAAGAAGGATGAATTGTAAATTCCCCAAACAAATATACTTACACATTTCTTCCCCCCTCTCTCTCTCTCTCTCTCTCTCTCTCTGTTTTATAATCATTGAGTTCTTAATTTTCTCCGCGCACCATTATTATTTTTTCATTTAATTCAGTTTTTAAAATAGCCCTTCTTAAAATGTAACAACATTCTGCGTTTATTAAAATGTTTTTTTAAGAATTACATTTTTTGTTTGCATCTAAAAAAAACACAACAGCTCTGTGGAAATAATGAATACTTCCACTGTTACGTGTTTAGCATTTTTATAATGATAAAATAACGATTTATTGTTATTTTTAATATAATAGAAATCTTGCTTTCCGTTTTTGTAATAAGTTAAAATAACTACGAGTTTAAATTAATTATATTTTTTATATCTGTAATTAAATTAAAAAAGTATATATAAATTAAATTGTGTTTCAACATGGCTTTATTTACGATTATGTATAAAAAGTTTTCTCTAGGATGTACAGTGTTAAGATTCTTTTAGCTATTTTAAAGTTTTGAGGCTAACTAAGTTCATTTGGAAGAGAAAAATTCGAGTTTGATTTCAGATCCTTAGACTTGTTCATTCGCTTGAATTCTTTGTTATAAAATGAACTTTAGATAATTTTTTGGGCATGTTTTCGGTCCACAATTTTAATTGTATCACGATCCGGGAAAAAAATATATTTTTGCTAAGCTTTTGTTTTAAATACGTCAAATTTTTCATTTGTTTTGTTAATGTTGCGTTACTCTTGTTTGCACCTTAATTGTTGACGACCGTCCTAATGATGAGGATAAGGGCCAATTTCACCAACTTATTTAAATATCAATTAATTTTTAAGTCATTTTTCCATACAAAAATTAATGAAATCGACACTTAAATATGAATTGATATTTAAATAGAGTTCGTGAAATTGGCCCTAACATTTTTAATCAAATAAAGAAGAAAGAAACGACAAAATACTTTCGAAATTCGAAATAATTTTCTTTCGATTCGAATTACAGAACAACCCCCTGCTCTGAATAACCATTCCCCAGGAGTTCTTTCCCTATTTCTTATTACGCATTTTAAGAAATCATTTGCAATCTTTCAGGTAAAATTAAACAACTGGAAACAAAATAACTAACTTTAAAAATTCGAAATTTTTCTCACTTTATTTAGAATAAGAGGATTTTATTTTCAAAAATAATTCAGGGCAATCATGAATAAAATTCCGCGGGAAATTTTTGAAGGGGAACAATTCCAACTAATAGCAATAGGGAAAACAAAAAATTCTAACTGGGAAGGAGAAATTTCACGAGGAATTTTATTCATGATAGCCCTGCTATCTGCTCTGTAGTTCGAAACGAAAGGAAATGCCTTCGAATTTACATGTTATAAGCATACAAATTTCAGGGAACCTTTACCCAAAGTTTCTTAGAACAACTAGAGTTATTATGTTATAAACTTTCATTTAAACAAATGAGAAGCTCAACAACAAATAACAAAGTTGAAACAAGAACTCAATAATCAACATGTTTTTTTATTTTCTTACTTTACCATTAATACATTGGCTGACTTTTTTCATATTTTTTTGTCAACGTAAATCTGCAAAACATGGGTCCACAAAAACGGGCAGTGTCTAAAATCATCGCTCATTTACTTGAACAACGGGATAATAATGCAGAGCTAATTGTGTGAAAATTGATTACAAATATCTTGAAAACAAATAAAATGTTCGTTTTTCAAGTTGTCTTCGAAAATAGTTATTTTCAGTTACTATTTCTGTTAATGGTGAAAAAAATGTTTTGTTGGGATGTTTCCAAATAAATCAAAATTTGATTGTTTCTCACATATACAAACCAATGTTCCAAGTATTTTATTGGTTCAAGCATTCACTAAAACATTTACCAAGCCTCATCAATTTTTTTTTTTTTTGAACACAAGACTTTTTTGCAACAGTTCTCCACGAGTACACTAACTTGCAACCGTGTGCTTAAAAAAGAAACCAAAATCAGCGAAAGAAAAGTTTTGTACTCGTTTTCAGGGCTGCCAAAAGTACAGATTTTTCGGCATTTTGCCGATTGTTTCATTAATAAATAAACAAATGCCGATTTGCTGAATTTAGGTAAAAAATTACGATTTTGATCAAACCAACTGAAAATCCATCAATTCGAGCGATGTTAATTATGAAGTTTTGGACATGACATCATGTCTATCATCATAAACTATAACAATATATTAATATTAAAACAAAATTTCTTGTGTGCAAAAGAAAGGACTTCCGATACGGGAAGAAAGGACCTCCGACGATAGAGAGTTTATTGAAATTTATAAATGTTTACAGTCCCTGGCCCATACACGTAGATTTTGGGTTTTGTAAGCTTTTGGAATATTGTGGTTGAAGTCTAAATTTTTATTAATTTCTACACACGTTAAATAATACATTAAAACATATAATAATAAATGTAATAATTATGTATTATCATTTTATAAAATACGTAATATTACATACGATTTTTATTTTCGTCTATATAATTAATATATATTAATGAAAAACTCATGCCGATTTTCTTGACGATTTTCCAAATTAAAATGCCGATGATTTAAAAAAAGTGCAGATTTTTCAACAGAATCTTGTGGCAGCCCTGCTCGTGCTTAAAAAAGAAATCAAAAGCGAAAGAAAAGTTTTTTACTCGTTCGAAGAAAAATTATAAAATAAGAGTTTTTATATTAAAATAAATTGCATTAATTGAAAATAATATACAAATAAATATTATTTATGTGATGCTATGAAAACTCTTGAAAAAGTTAAAGTGAAAATGTGTTTTTGCTTCAAGAAATTGCAATTGAAAAATGTATTAGGTCTTTTGCTTTGTGGTCGCCATTTTTAATTTTTCTGTATTAAATTACCTGCCTGAAACAAGAAAAAGCATGAAAAAAAGAAGAAAATTTCCAAAACTGTATTATTAAATAAATAAAAAGTTTAACTAAATAAATTAAACAAATTACTAAAAGCATAAATGTAAGTTTCGTCGTTTAATATATTACATACATCTATTCCATAATATGTACATATATACTTATTTTTTTCTATCTTCAAAAAAGTGGTAAGGTACTTGTTTCTGTTGTTTTTGCTTTTGTTTATACAATAATTTTTCCTCTGGGCCAGCTTTTTGCTTGCACAGAAACGAAAGCCCCATACTGCAGAGCGTGTTAATATTAGGTTCAGGAAATTCCAATAACCAAACAAAGCAACAAAAATGTGCGTGAAAGAGTAATGAAAGAAGAAAAATTAATTTCCTAACATGTTCATACATATATATATATATATATATATATACATATATATATTTTTTTTTGTATAAATGAGATATAAAGTTCATGAAGAAAACTAGTTTGTAGTTTTACAAGAAATAATTGTGTATCCTTATTTCTGGGAGCCAAAAACTAAAATTTTTCACGCATTGACATTTATGCAATTATAACAACAAAACATCAGTCATACAACATATATATGCGCATTCATGCATATGCACATATGCATGTATGTGCATATACTTCGGTACAGAATCCATATATTTAAAAGCTTCGCTGTTAAAACAAGTTCACAAGCGTACGAGTTTGTAATGTAACGTACATATTATGTGCATATGTATTTATGCACCTATGTGCATGCATGTCTATATATTTACATGTATAGTTATTTTGTTTACAAATCGAAGTAAAAGTAAAAAGTGCGTGAGAACATGCTAATAATCGTGCTTGCTCTTTTAGTTTTTATTTGAATATTTCATTTGTAATTCCTGTTTGTTTATGTGCATTTACAAGCATTGATATTTGTTATGATGAAACCAGTTTTTTATAAATCTTTATATTTGCTAATCGTATTGCCGGACAGAAATTTCGTTAGCAAATTTTTCAGTTTAGAGCTCCCAGACCGCCAGGCCAAACGCTTCAACAGTGTATCATATAACAAGGCGGCTGGTTATCATTATAAATGCTATTATGATTATAGGTATGATGTAATTTAAATTAATAGATATTTTTATTTTTGCAGATATGTTTATTATATTCCTTTAGATTCGGGACAAGTACTTACATTTGAGTGATATCTGTGCATATTTTTAAACTGTTTTAAAATATCATAAATCATAAATCATAAATAAGACAATAGCGACATTTATGTACAACATATCGCACATTTACTTCAATAGTGGCATAACTAAAAAAACCAGTTTTGCAGAAAACGCTTTTTATTTTTTCAATGGAGAAATGAAAAAAATTCTTCTCTCAGCTATTTATATGAAATTTTTACACAAGATAAAATAAAAAATGCCGCATCTTTCTGCATTATTAACTCAAAAAACTCATTTTTTGAAGTTAGTTAGCGCCACTAATATTCGGTATGCAGATTCACAATCAATAAAAGGTCTATCAAACAATGACACCATTAAACTTAATAATTTCTTTAATTATTTTATTTAGCAATTGAGTACGAATATGAATTTATAAAATGTAATCGAAAAAATTATACCATTGGGTAAAAACTGGCATATTATTTGAAGTACTTAACAAAATGTAGCGTCATTAATACACTCAAACTTTTTTATGCTGTAGATGCATTGCAAAGATAACCGCATTAAAAAAACCGTATCATAAAAGATATTACTTCTTTACAAAAGGGGTAGATACTTTCCTGTTCAAAACAACGCATTACACTGTCAAAATTTAATAAAAAATGCACTAAACTCCTCCTCGTTACTTTAATAAGCAGAGGAAAGTGCATGCCAAAACACACTTACATACATAAAAAGCGCCAAAAATACAATTCAAGTAAAAATAAAACAATTTGTTATAAAAATTTAATGCCAATTTCATGAAATTTAAAATTTGGTTTCGAAAACCTAATCATATTGATTCGCTAAGTGGTAAACTTTTTGGTATGCTACGAAAAATTTATTCTCTAAATCTATTTTTACCATTTCGCGTTAGATCTCAACTATCATGGGCTCTCTTGATGTCTCATATCTTATATGGATTTGAAGTCTTTTCTGATACAGGCTCGATTCATTTAGCTAGAATTCGTCGCCTGGTGAATATGGTGGTACGTTTTATTTATAATGTTCGCCGTAGGGAACATATTTCTCCTTTTGTGCACCGCTTTCTAGGATGCAACTTCAACAAATTCCTTATGTATCGTAATCTGATTTTATTTTATAAAGTTATTAAAAGCAGCAGACCGTTAGCGTTATACAGATCTTTTTCATTTCTGCTATCAGCCAGGAATCCTCAGTTACTCATTTCGCGAGCTTATTATTCTTTTTTTTGAGAAATCCTTTTTGGTAAGGATCGCTCGTTGGTGGAATTACTTGCCTTTTGCTTTACGTATTTTTTCTCATTCTAATAACGTTTTACGTTTGAAACTTATGGAATTTAGTTCAATTACTTATACCTGTCATATATTTGCTTGATATATTATGTTATTACTTTTCAATTTCAGCTGGGGAGCTGATAAATAGAACTTCTAATTATAACTACTTTATTTTATTTTATAATAGTTTTAAGTTTATTTGGTCTCAGGTATTATTAGTACTGTTATGTAATGTTTTTAGTTGGGCTCTGTGGCTTTATATTACATATTTTGTAAATAAATGAAATGAAATGAAATGAAAACCTCATAACTTCAAAACCGCATAAAATAAAACCGCATAAAAAAAGGGTTCACTGTATTCGGTTTTTTTGTTGAGTAAAGAAAAAATCAAGGGAATATGATATGGACATTTATCTCATCAGAAGACTTAACTCAAAGAATTTTACATATTTTGAAGAAAAAAATATACGATATTTTTTCCGAATATCACTTTAGTTTTCCTCCCAGTTGTAACTAAAGATGAGAATGTGTTAAAGATTTTACGGGATGAATTTGTCAATCAAACTTTGATTAATATTAATATCTACCAAATCCTGATTAAGATGAACCATTTTGAGATAATTACATGCAAGCTATACCTGAATGGGGGTGTTTTATGACAAGGGTCGTATCCTTCGTAATACTGATATGTGTTACCCCTTTTACACACGGGAAGTTTACTTTGCAAAGTCTTAATTCAGCTGGGAGAAAGACAGAAAGAGAAAGTATTCTTACCTCTGTCTTTCACACAGCTGAATTAAGACTTTGCAAAGTAAACTTTCCGTGTGTAAAAGTGGTGATACAACAATAATGTAGAATCCTGATTGTAAGGATAATAATTATACCGCTTTTACACACACTATCTCTTTCTGTCTTTCTCCCAGCTGAATTAAGACTTTGCAAAGTAAACTTTCCTTGTCTAAAAGGGGTATTACCATGTAATGCTTTCGTTTACCATTGCTTTAAAATTATTTACAAAAAAAAAATTAAAAACGAAACGGTCGTTTTGAAGCCAATCTGACTTTCAGAAACTACACTAGAAAATAAAATATAAACAATATAGTAAGGAGAGAAATAATTTTTATCGAAAATTATTGCAAAAAGTATTAAAAACTAAATTTAAAATGATTTACAAAACGTCTATAGAAAACACATCACACCTTTTATCGTTTTCAAATTGGTTTTTGTGTGTAAATCGTTTTCAAATTAGTTTTTGTGTCTAAATCGTTTTTCATCACAAACTTATTTCTAGGTACATATTTTAAAAATGGGTCTACATTTATTTTTATTATTTATTTATTTGTTTATTAATAATATTAAGTTACGTTAGGTTTTACAGGCTGTCAGCTTCATGGCAAACCAGCTCACATGTTTAATGATGGGTCCCGTTGCGCTACCAAGACGTCGTATAATGTATGTATATATGTATACATATAATGTATATATAATGTATAGACCTTTAAGCTCTATTATTAAATAACAAAAATTAAAAATTTTGAAAACCCGTTTGGCCTGTACGTGGACACGGACAGACACACAGACACACACTACAAACTTATAACACCCCTTTTTTTAGTCGGGGGTTAAAAAGAAACAATTGAAAACTTTTTAATTTTCACTTGTGGTTGACAATTTTCTGGAATTGTCCATATGCATATGTATGTACCACCTTACTATTATGCTCGTTGCCTTCTTTTAGGCTTAAAACAGCTTTACTTGAGAAGAACCTTTCATTCCCTTATGTTTATTTTCAATTTGATTAATGGTAACACTGATTGTGAATATTTATTTAACTTAATTTCCTTTTGTATACCTTTTAGATCTCTCAGATCTAATGACTTATTCCATGTGACTACGCATAGTACAAATTATGCTATGAATGAGCCAATGTTACGAGCTTTAAATACTTTTAATAAAGCAAATAATATTGTTAATTTAGATTATTCTTCTTCTCTTGATGATTTCAAACTTTATTTAGAGAATAAGGATTTAGTGAACGTATTGTTAAACTAATATATTATTAAACTGATTTATAATTAAACTAATTTATATTGCTAGCCTGTAAGGATATTGTAATCCATTGGCTGAATTATTATGAAATAAATAAATAAATATGTGACAGCGCATAGAGAAAGGGACCTAAGGGTAAAAAAAATCAATTTTTTTTTTTTTTTTTGATGTGGACAGCATCTGAGTGAGCATCGAATGAGACCGATCCCATGCCCCAAAAGTGTTCCCTCCCAGAGATATGCGCGTTTCATGATGTGATGGTACACCAAAGATACACGTATTTAAATCCTTAAAATGACTCTCCACCAAAGATACACGTATTTAAATCCTTAAAATGACTCTCCTGAACAAAACCGTTTTTTACCCTTAGGTCCCTTTCTATTTTGCGCGTCACATATAGAGTTTTAGTAAAGATTTAACTTAAACTAGTTTTTAAATTTAAAGAAAAAAATTTTAAATGTTTTTTTTTTTTTGTACACATAGTTTAATAAATAACAAGAAAGTAATATCAAAACGGAATCTGCTGAATCTACTTGATTGCTTGTACGTAGCTGGCAGAAACCTAAACGAACGTACAAAGCAAACTCATACTAATAATAAGGACTTCCAAAGCGATTTTCTGCATGCAAAGATATCTTTTGTTCTTCAAATATGAATACAAAAATACCTGTATCGTCGTCAATAATATAACGAAGAAAAATACTGTACACAAAGCTAGACTAACCAACATAACTAATAAATTATTAAGGAAAATCATGTGCCATGTCTAGACTGGATACATGCATAAAAATAACTTATAATAGCTTAATAGCTTAAAACAGTATAGCAAACAAGTATTCTGACTACGAATTTAACGTAATTCTTTTTCTAATAATTATTAAAAATGTCGATTATTTTTGTTGAATATTAAAAAAGAAAACAATTAAAAATATGTTTTAATTCCTTATTTCCATGATACAATAATATAAAGGTACAACCACATTTGACGTATAAAATTAATTGCCCCAATTATTTGGTTACTGTTTTTTTGTAAACACATATATAATGGAAACTTTTATTTAGGAATGCTTCTTGAAATGTTTAATTTGAGTTTAGAAATTGTAGTTAAACACGTATTTTTTTAATGTTAATTGAACTGAGAATAACTAAATCTGTGTGTAATAAGACCTACAAAAGCAAATATTTGATTAATCATTTAATTAAATAGATAGCAAAAAAAGCCTCACGGCTTGGGATGCTACTTCGTTCTTAAAAACATCGATATAAAGATACATAGTTTCTTAGAAGCGATACATCGATCTTTTATTAGCGGAATTCACGGTTGTTTCATACACATAATACACATTCGCATATACTTCGTATGCAAATTTATTGCTGGTTTACATCAAGCACAACACACATGCTGTGACATTTGCATTTAAAGTAAACACCTTTCAAAGCTCTTAAATTTGTTCTTGTTTCTACGCAAAGTAACAGCAAGCATTGTTGTCGCCGAGATCTGGTTGGCTGTTCTGCTCTCATCGGTGTGAAAATACAAAAAGCTCTTTATAAAAGTTTGCACATTGTGCATATGGCTTGGACGTAGCTGAATAAGAGTTAATGCTTTGTTGATATGCTTTGTTATTGTTTCTTTTCAAAGACCAAAGATGTCGCCGAGATCTGGGGGCAAATCGCGGCACTCGGTATCGAATTACGAAATATTTTCATATAAATTCTATTGAAATATTTCGTAATTACTTAATTTGCCCCCTGCTTGGATGATGTGCTCTCGTCAGTGTGAAAACACAAAAGGTCTTTTGTAAAACTTTGCACATAGTGCGTATAGCTTGGGCGCAGTTGATGTAAGGCAAAGTAAGACAAAATTCCGCCTTGATTCATTTGGAAATTTCCTTCCTGTTGTATCTTGCTTGCTGCCGTTGTTGGTGCTGCTGTAACTTTTTTGCTGTTTATTTTTTATAAATTTATGAAATAATTAAAATATTTTCCATTATTTTTAATTTAATAAACAAGAACGTCAAAAAAAAAAAAAAAAAAATAACAAATATAAAAAACAAGGATTTCATAAATTAATAAGGTAGCATTAATTTTGAGAGTAAAAAATAATCGGGACAAACGTCAGAAGGTTAATATGGCGACGAAAAGAGAGAACAGTTTTACCTTTATATTATTGTATCATGCTTATTTCTATTCAAAATGAATCCAAATTAGTGCTAATTTATATTGTGCATATAAATTTGTTTTTAGATATTATTTTATTTATGCAACACTCCTGTTTTTATATACATATGTCTGTACATACATACCCAGCAAAAAAAAAGTGGTAAAAAAAAAGTAGAAAAAGCACCACAACTGCTAATACGAAGCACTTCGGACTCCGAGCAAAAAGTAGTGAATTTTACATTAGCGTGTCATTGGAGCGAAGTGGTTTGTTTTCAACAACCCTTGAGTGAATAATGGCCTGTTTCACAATAACGAAAGAAAATTGAAACGAAACTTTCGACTGAAAATTTATATTGAAAACAAGAATAAAATATTGAAAATTTGTTTTTGTTTTCAATATAAATTGTAAGTCGAAAGTTTCGTTTCGTTATTGTGAAACAGGCCATAAGATTTACTTTTTTTTTTGCTATGGAAACTCTAAAATAAAGTGTGATTTTTTATTGGTGAAGTAAATCCAATATATTTTACATTTAGGATCTGGTTCTTAACCACTTTTCTAAAGCACTTAAATCTATGATTTAGGAAGTGGTGCTTATTCACTTATTTACTAACCCAATTGGAAGCTACTTAATTCCTAAAAGTATTCTTCTCATTAAAATAATTGTCTCAGAAGAAAAAAGAAGGGAAATCTGTTCTAGTTTTCGTTTATTTATGAAGTTGAAGAATTGGTACTTTTAAACAATTAAACCAATCAGTCAATTTATTAGCTTACGGGCTTGCTCGGAGTTTGAAATGGTTCGTATCAGTAGTTGTGGTGTTTTTTCTACTTTTTTTCATCACTTTTTTACTGGGTTTTTATTTTAGAGAATAATAAAATAGGTGACTTGTCATTACTTTAGATATGTGATTAAAGAAAACTTCATTAAACCAGAATAAAATGCATAACCTACTTTGGAAGTAATTTAGAAGTACTTTCTAAAGAAGTATTCATTTTATTTTTTGCTGGGTATACATATGTACCCTGTCGGAAATTACGTTAACTTTAACTAAGCTAACTATTTCGCAACTAGTACTGACTGACACTTGAATTACTTTTAATGTAATCAACTGACTGCGATGTCCTAGGCGGTAGTCAAATGTCTCGCTCTGCATTACTTTCAGCTAACTTAAAGTTAATTTTTTAAATCACCAGGTTGTCAGTGAGTTAAAAAAAATCTGCGGCTCGGAAATATATCATCACACGTTGTGTACTCAACGCGCTACCCCTCAGCTAAGGTACCATCTAAAATAGCAGTAGCAAAATTTTAATATAAATCTGAAATTAAAATTTTAGTTAGTCTAAGAAAAGTTAACTATAAGTTAACTATTTTTGTAGTCAACCACACATTCTCCGACAGGGTATGGATAAATAATTCATATATATGTATATATTTGTATATACATATATTTATATATATGTATGCATGTGCGTACTTTTTATAGCAGTTAATAGTTATTCATTTATTTCATATCTTTCAAGTGGAACTTTAGTATACAAGATATGTACATTGTACATGTGTATATACATACATATACTCGTATGTATGTGCCCTTAATTATGAAAGTGGTCTAAGTCATATATTTCTCTGTTCGAGATGTTTAGTAGATTACATTGGAACAAATTAAGAAGTAGTTTTATATTATACAGCATTTTAATTTGGAGTTGTACTAGTCTCGATTTATATAAATTTATTTATTATTTATTAAAGTTTTTCAAAGATTTATTTGATATTTCGAAGCAAAAATGCACATGACTTATAACACTTTCATAATTAAGGGCACATATATGTACATATCAACGTACATCATTAAAATTCACAACCCCTATTATCATTTTGAGTGTTGTAATTTTGAAAAATGCAAATCTGCAAAAAAAAATTGTTTTATCCATATTGAACATGCTCAATGTATGTATGTATGTATGGCAGAAATAAACCAAGATGAAAGAGACTTGTCTGACTTTCGTCCAAGAATAAGATACATATTGTACATACGTACATATCGAGCCATTACCGCCAAAGAAGCTTAACCAACATGATTTTCGAAATGCGTTTTTTTATAAAAATCATTAACTTGTTATCATTGGCATTATCTGTCAAAATTTTATAACCATAGGATATACCGTTTCAATTTTATAGCAAAAACAATTTAAGCTTAAGTACAAACTATTTTTTGTTTACAGTTTTTGTAACAGCAACATGTTACTTAAGCTAAAATTTCCTTTTGAAAATAAAGCAACTATGATATAATATTCGGATTAGACGTATATAACATACCCTCCATCGACTTCGTATGAAGTATATGCATACATACAATATTACATACATGATCTATTTTTAAAATAATTAACTATATCAGCCTTTTCTGATAGCAGTTTATTCACCCACATATAAAAAACTTGAATGCACATTATTAGACCATACAAATTGCGGAAAGTATTTATTTTATTCGTTCCACCGGCAGTTTCTGATAGACCGGCCCTAAAAATCATATATGTGTAAAAATTGCACTAATAGTGTGCATACCGATCAGGCGCATTGCATTTTTCACCTAAAAAATGACCTATCTTAGATATAAAAACTTTTGGCATCATAACTTTTAAATGCGGCGTTTTTCGGAAAAACTTTTGTATCCATTTTTGTTTAGAATAAATACCACAACATCTTTCCTCTACATAATTTTCCCATAAAAATGACCTATCATGGCCCTTTAATGAGATGAAACTATGTTATGAAACTAATTTTTTTGGAAATACTTTTTCAACGGCTTGCGCTAAAAAATGGGTAGTGATAATTATAATTCGTTTTTATAATTTTATAAGGTAAGATCTGTATACTATATAGCCTCATTACATTTTGACCAAATATGTATCATCTAATAATATAAGAATGAAATATCACATACCAGTTTATTATAAGCTTTGTTATGTATTTGGAAATTATCCTACAGCTCGTGACCCATTGAGTATATCTTAACAAAACTACACACAAATTTAGACGATAGAGGAAAACATATTTTCGAATAAAACAACTGCGTACATATGTAAATACATACGTGTATATATATTATGTAACTTCACGAACAAGTCATTAGAATTCTTCCAACAAAAAAAATAAAAATAAATAAATACAGTATTTTTAATCTAGAACAAACTTTTTGTAGTCGAAGTCAAAATACGCGAATCACGATAAGGCCCATTCAATTCAATTATACGCCTAATCAAAAAAATATGATTGTATTGAAGTGAGTTGCCATTGTTTTAAAGGCTATGTTCTCTAACTTGAAAAAAATCACCTATAAGTCTTAAATATGGTTATTTGGATAACTCTGCAACAATCGCGGTCCTGGCGAAAAATTGAGATAGTCGCCAGTTCAGTTCCGGTACGTAGCAATTTATTAAAAATGTCTTCACAAAAGTATACGGACTTGGAAATACTTTCCGTCAGTAAAACTATACACAACAAATTTAATAGCGAACTTTTTAATTCGAAAAGTAATAAGTCTGTAGAAGATTCAATACATGGCGTCGATCAAGAAGACAATAATTTAGCAATTTGGAGACAAGTTTAGGTAAAAAAACTGATATTTATTTTTTCTTAAAAAAAAAATGTATCTTAACCAACATAAAAATATACACAGGAGGTTATCAGGGAGACAGCAAAAAAAGCTTAAGGGACAAAAAATACCGTTATTATGCTAATATTTCGTTAAAATTCGATGCGTTACTTATATTTAGCACAATAACACCTAAATACTAAAATTCAATGAATTAACTTAAATAAGAGCGAAGATAATTAAAAAAAACCTTCTCCTGTAAAATTTTGTTTTTGTTACTTAAGCTTTTTGTGCGGTTATAGCTCGATATGTTCATGTATTTATAATAATACATATTATTAATAAAATACTTAAAATTTTGTGATTGACAAAAATATATCCAACCAATGTGGGCATTGTTGTTGCCAGCCGGAATGTCGTTAATAAGATTAAATTACTACCCAGCAAAAAATTACACATTACCATTAGAACTAGTTCCTATATAATGACTTACTTTTCTGATTGCCAATTTTCATTATTCGCTTACAAATCACATTACCTAAAATTTAAAAAAATGACGTGCAAGTTGCTAAATGAAGAGAATTATTTTATTAGATGAAATAGATTACGTGAAATGTTGACAAATAAAAAAAGTAAGTACTTCTCAAGAATCGATTATTTTAGTCTCACGCCTTGTTAAAATCATTAAGTTGGTAATCCAGTAAGGAATAGCTTCCACCAAAAATGCTTAATTCCAAACTCGATTACCTTTTTTGAAATTTTTTGCTGGGTAGTGCTTGTGTGCAAGAAATTATCTACCCGGTAGGAAAAACTTTAAGAAGTTTTTATTCTATTTATTTACCCAGCAAAAAATTTCAAAAAAGGTAATCGAGTTTGGAATTAAGCATTAAGGTGGAAGCTGTTCCTTACTGGATTACCAACTTAATGATTTTAACAAGGCGTGAGACTAAAATAATCGCTTCTTGAGAAGTAGTTACATATCTTGTTTATTGTAGGAATTAATTATATTTTCCGTTGTGGGAAATAGTTATTTTTTTTTCTTGATTGAACTACTTTTTTTAAATATGCCGTTGTTTGAGTAAATGGAAGGTCTTGGTTAAAAACTCAGTTTGATTAAATATACATATAATAACTTTTAAGAAAAATTTAAATAATTTAAAAAGCTTATTGTTTTACTACGAAATACACCGTTTTGTAAAATTTCTTTTATAAACTCAATTGAAGTGGGTTATATTTTATTCGTATCAGTGCCTCTATTGTTACTTATAAATACTATATTTAGAAAAATTTCAATTGCTTTCACTGATGAAATTTTATTAAAGCCGTAAATGAAAAAAAAAATTATTTAGAACTACTTATACTTAAATAATTATTTTCCAAAATGTAAGTACTTATTTTTTAGTTTAAAAAAATAAGTAGGCAATCTAGAAATATTTATAATTTATTTAAAATAACTACTTATTTTGGCAATATTTTCACGTCTTCTTTTAAAACCCAAAGAATATGTTCAACTTATGCTTCCAATTTTTAAAAATTTGCGTAATGTGTTTTGTAAGCAAGTACTTCAATTAGGCAATCTAAAAAGTAAGTCATTATATGGCAAGTAGTTCAGATGGTAATGTCTAATTTTTTGCTGGGTATTTTTTTAAAAACTGCTGAACAAATAAGAAATGTTAATAAAAACCGGCTTAATGGATTTTGATGAAATTTGGTAGACGGATAGCATATATATATGTATATAAATTTATTCCTTTTACTTCTGCAAGGAGCATAGGGCCGATCTGACGCTATGAAGTAGTCATTAGTCTTAAAACAACTTGATTACCGAAACCGTAACAACAAGAAAAATTATGGATAGCGTATGGTATAGATTAAAATACAGTTTACTTTATAATGTAAACAGGTAAAAATTTTTGCTTTTGGTACTTTTTAGGATTCCGTACACCAAAGGTGAAAAGGAGCCCTATTGTTTTCGCTACGATGTCCGTGTGTCCTTCCCAGGGTGTTTACTCGAGAACCGTAAAAGCTAAGGACCTGAAATTTTTACAAAATATGTAAAACTTTTGCAGCTTCGACAACAAATATATGACAGTTAAAAATTATAGGTTGTTCTAAAGCGAGCGATGAAACATGAGCAAATTGTAATGTAAAAATTTGCACAAATTTTATATACGTGCATAGACGCTTGAAATTTTCAAAGCTATTTTTTTTATGAAGACTTCACCAATTAGCACTGAAATTTACAATAATCGAAATTAAAGTGTATTCTATCAGTTAATGTAATTTTGACTATTTAATTTTGACAACTTGCTGTATCTTGGAAACCGTAAGAGGCAAACTCTCAAAAGCGCTAAAACCAAAAATCCCCAAAAATAAAAAATCGCCAAAGCAAAAAAGTCGTCAAAAAAAAAAAAAAAAAAACTAAAATAAATCACCAAAAACGCAAAAAACATCAAAACTAAGAAAACCCCTAAAATTAAAAAAAAAAATTACCAAAAATGAAAAAAATCGAAAAAAATTAGGAAAAAGCGGCAAAATTAAAAAAAACGAAAAAAAGTATGTCAGGTACATAAAATGTTTAAAAAAAATTTACACATCCGGCAAGATATTCGATTATATAGGCTTAAGTTCGTATAGTATTACATTTATAGTGTCCGTACGGACCCTTCGTGTGCGATTCAAAGTCACACTTTATATGTTTTTGCTAAACTTGATATAAATACAGCTTATATGTAGGACAATTTTAGTCACTTTCTGGATTCGAACTAAGTCGTCGAAAGATGCTAGTATTTATATTTTATATATATATGTATATATTTATATTTTTATATATAGAAAATAAATTTGTGCAGAGAAAATTTTTGTCTGATTGAAGTTTGCTCAAAATTGCTTCCGAAAATCAATCGAAATTTATCGCCGAAAACAAATCTTTCTAAAGTTATTCAATTTCCTTCACAAACATACGTGTCTGATAGTGAGATGTCAAATTAACATACTATGTAAATTACAAAATTTGTTGTATTATGCGCTTAATATGTCACGAACATTTAAAATAATTTATGGATTGCTAAAGGTACGGTCACACTTGTCAAACATTTGCCCGAAAAGACGTAACCAACAAACACTAAAGCAAAATGTTTTGATCCAGACACGTTTTTATCATATTAAACAGTTTCAAAGACAACTAATGGACAATGTCATAGAATTCATCAATATTGGGTACTCTTTAACTTGACAATCTTTTGTCTGAATTGAAAGATTTTTCATTAGCATTTAGTGGTTACGCTTTTTTAGGCAAATGTTTGACAAGTGTGACCGTACCTTAATCCACACTAAAAGACATGTTATTTAAGTGGACTCTTGTCAGCTTGTATTTTAGGATATCTTAATTGTATTACAAGGATGTGTACGCGTTTTATCTTAATTTCTCTTTTGAGAAATGAAAATAGGCATGTGCCAACAAAAAAAAAAAAAAAAACTCATCAGTTTAACTTTCTCTTGAAATGAGTAGTGCGTATTTTATTAAAATAGTATGTAGTAAAATTTTTCTAAAATAATTGCACTCAAAGACAAGAAATTACCTTGCATGTATGCAAGCATTCATATTTTGACAACTTTTGTAGCAAAACAAGTTATATGAAGTGTTTTAATCATATAAAAAATGCATAGGAAGACATTTGTTTTGTTTGGCCACAAAAATACATTTTCCAAATAATTATTTTGATTTTTACTCTAATTTTTAATATCATTACTTAGCATGCGCTAAGATAACTCCGGTATTCCGCTAATTATGTACTAATAATGAGGTACTACATAACTTTTAAAATAACATATGCGTTACTTATATTTATGACATATTAATATTCCCTAGATCACTTAATGAACATCATTCGTCCTTAAAAAAATAATTATGTGCTTGTAATCTAAAACTTCAAATCGATAAATGCAATTTTTGAAATGAGTGAATATTATGAACATATGCTTAATATCTACAAATTTAATAAAGTTCAATACAAATATCGTCGGCTTAAAGTGTAAACCTGCTAACTCAATTTTTTATAACAGATTTTAATGTCGCTGGCTAAACAATTTACTTTAATTCGAAATTTTACATGTCGAAATAAGCTAATCAGCCTGATTGGAAAATTTCTGAAATATTGTATGTTATTTCATTCTGGTAAGAATCAAATACTGGAAATAAATATTCAGGACAATCATGAGTAAAACTCCGCAAGTAATAGGAAAAAAATTCTAATTGGAAAAGGGAGAAATTTCACGCGGAATTTTATTCATGATAGCCCTGATTATTTGCTACATAAACACACATACATATCGTTAACTTAATACGAAAAAGGCCCTAACTCATTTTTTAATATTTTACAGGAGGAGAAAAAAACTAAATAAAAAAAGATGCAATATTGATACAAAATTTTTTTAAACGCAATATTATGTGCTTATGTAAAGTGTTTTAAATAAAAATAGCGTTTAAAAAAATTTTGTATCAATATTGCATCTTTTTTTACTTAGTTTTTTCCTCCTCCTGTAAAATATTAAAAAATGAGTTAGGGCCTTTTCGTATTAAGTTAACGATATACACATATGCTTGCTATTATTCAATAATCAGGGCTATCGTGAATAAAATTCCAAGTGAAAGTTTTCTGTGGAATTATTTCCAACTAATAGGAAGTAATGGGGAAAACAAAAAATTCTAATTGGAAAGTGAAAAAATTTCACGTGGTATTTTATTCATGATAGCCCTGATTATTAGAATGTCCCCGGCAACATTTACGTCTGTGTGAAAGCAAAGGAAACAACAAAGAGAATTTCAGATGTTTTCCTTCCAAATATTCGCCCGTTTAAACTCAGACAAAGAGAGAAATGAAACATTTTTGTTTTCTTTCCGAAATTAAAAAATGAGCTACACAAATTTATTAACAATTACATGATTTGCCAAATATATGTAAATACATATCGTCATATGCCTCCAAAAAGGGCGTAACTTACAAAAAAGTTCAAAATCGACTTTTTGATCGATTATTATGTAATTATATAAAATTCATGTACCCATAATATTTTCATCAGAGTATGCCCAAAATGATCGAATTTATTAACGAAGCTCAAAAGACTACATAGAACTAAATGCACAAAAACTTATAACGTGTTTAGGTTTTTTTTTTAATATTTTAAATGTAACTTATGCCTTTTTTGAATTTATATGACGATATGTGTGTGCAAATATGGCAGACAGAATTTTTGTTTAACTGAAACTCCTCGAAAATCTAATAAGATCATTCATATTGATATTAAGTTTTTAAATAAAAATTTGACATATTTTGTATAATAGATAAGTTAACAAAACACGTTTCAGCGCATTATTTATCAGATAAAAATGCCTCAACTATTGCTGACATGCTTAGACAAAAATTTGTCATTTAAGGAAAAGCAGATAAAATTATAGCAGGCAGATAACGAATTTAACGCGGCATAATATATTAAAATTTTTTGATATTCGAAAACATAAGTTTTCACTTTCCATCGCCAAATACACGTACGACGGGTAACTCTACAGTGAGGCCACTCATTCGACAACTGGTTTTAAGCCTAAAAATATGTTTGGAATAAATTGCAGGATAAAAAACAAACTAACAAGTTAAATGAAACTATTCTAAATTATAATTAATTTTGCGAGAAAGAGAACTTGTTAATCAGGGCTATCATGAATAAAATTCCGCGTGAAATGTCTCCCTTTTCCAATTAGAATTTTTTGTTTTCCCTATTACTTGCTATTAGTTGGAATTGTTCCCCGGGAAAAATTTCACGTGGAATTTTATTCATGATAGCCCTGAATAATTTAATATTTTATAATAAAAAAGCCAAATTACGTTAATTAAACATAATACCAATTTCAAATACGATAAGGCTTGTAAAAGTGATAGAAAAATTATTTAAATGGTTTATAAATATGAGAATGACTTGTCTGAACTCCATTTATAAGAAAATACATACGAATATTTTGATCGTCTTTTAACTTGATTGACTGATATGATGGATATTATTAAAATCAGAAAAAAAGCTTCCAACTCCGGTTGTTTTATTACCGCATTTTTTTTTTTTTTTTTTTTTTTTTTTTGGTGTTTGGGAGCCAAAATCATAGAAAGTATGTGTATGTGTATGTATGTGCGCCTACCAGTACCACTTCGACCTGAGACGAATGCTAACTAAAGCGAAGAAATTTCGAAACAAAATTGTTGGATATTTGTTCGCAAATATAAAAAAATTCGAATGTTCGCTAAAGCTTCGAACTTCTCTCGATAGTTTTTTGAATGTGCGACGGTAGCCGAGTGGATGTGTGCTAGTTTGTTAGCCTAGAGGTATACCAAGTTCGAGCCATTACAGCACTGTAAGTTAAAAAATAAAATAAGAACACATACCGATTGCCGATATAGCCAAGTGGATGTGTGCTAGTCTGTTAGAATGAAGGTACCATGTTCAAAGCCTATAGCGCAAGTTAAGGTATTAAAAAAAATAAATAAAATAAGAGAGTTAAAATAAATAATTTAAAACATAAAATTAATTTTTCTGGTGCCTTTTTGCGAAATCGAAATATTCTCTCACTTTTGATATTGCTAGCGAAACTTCGAAATCGAATGTTTTTTGGAACAAAACTGAGCGACAGGTGAACTTTTTTCGATTAATTTTTGAGTGCCATTCTCGATAGTTTTATACTATAAATGTTCGAGATATATTCAAAATCGATATCAGTAACGAAAGTCTTGGTCAACTGGGTAGTATCGGTTTTCGTATTAAACATATACGGCCGTATTCTAAAAAAATATATGTATAATTTATATTTCAAGTGTGCCATATTCAAAATTTTTATAGTAATTGTCTTTTAACATGCACTTCAAAAAATTTTTTTTACGAACACTGCAGTTATGCAAATTTTTAACATAATTTAATTTTTGCAAATTATGGAAACTATTTCTTTCGCTCTATATTTTTAGCATGATGTCTTTTAGTGGATTAAGTATGGCTTGTGGAGCAAAAGTGGCTGGACCACAACCAGAAACAATATCAAAAAACACAGATATGCCATCCTCAGCTTCAACACCCTCACCTTCGACAACAACAGTATCAACAACACCTGAGGAACTGCACATAAGAATGTCGAAAATCTTCCCTTTTATTGCTGACACATATCGAGAACTACAAAGGTTCATTTCGGGTCTACATACGGATGCATTGAGCTCACAGTTGATACAAATAATCAATAAATATAAGAAGTACTATCTATACCCTTATTCTATTTGAAATTGTACTGCCATTAATTTTTTTTTTTAAATTTTAGTGGCTGCAATGAAATTTATACGAAGGCTTTGGAATCATACGACATGTGTTACAAGTTGGCGCAAAATATTGTACGTACAATTGATATTTTTAAGGAACTGTGTGCATATCTATCAGACGTAAGTTGAGTGATCATAATGTTGTAATAAAGTAATATAAAATGCCTTACCTTTAATTAACACATATTGGTTATTTATTATGTAGTTATTAACATTTTCTTGTGTTTTATTTCCAGCTGGAAGAATACAACTACAGATTGTGCGAAATTATCTCAATATTTATAGTATGCGAGCTGAGGCTTAGTGTTGAAGCTGACCAGCATGAACAAATGTTAATAGCGCATCGTATTATCTACATTATGCGCCGACATTTGGTACAGGAAGAAGAGGTAAAATCATCCAAAAATATATACATACACACAAATATATTTTTAATAAAAATAAAATTAATAATAATTTTTTTTTGCTTTAATTTTAGAACGAAACTCTTTACAACATCTTACGAACGTTGGTTTACATGCCAAAATTATTCAATGCCCGGGAAATAATGTGTGCAATATTTGGGTAAGCAATTTATTAATTGATTTTACAAAATAACATTGAGTTTCTCTTGATTATTTCAGTGAATTTATACCGTTAAAACCTGTATCAGAAGTTAATGTTTTGCCCGATAAATTGTACATGTTGTACATTATTGTCTTTTACCGCTGGATGATGATGCAAAAAGACGACGATGATAAATTGTTGCTTGTGAATTTCGCCGAAAGCTTTATGAAACCTTCCGTTTCATTGTGCTCGAATAATTTATATGGCGCTTATTTGCCCATTTATACTACGCATAGCACTGCAACCCGTACTATTCTAAATAATTTAAGATGTTATCGGGATATTCGTAATGTAATTGATGGAATAATTAGTTTTGTTACTGTATGCAAATTTATTTATTTCTAATTGCAGGCTACCATAATAGATAATGCTCTCAAAACAGTTGGAGCAGTTGTGGTAAGTTATAAAGCGAAATATTGTTTGTAGAAAAAGTTTTTTTAAAATTCCATAAGCACTTCGTAGGGTTGATACAAATTAAACATTTTTATTTATCTTTCAAAAAATATTTATTTATTTATTTATTTAGTACATATACAAAGTAAATTTGTATAATATGGTGTTGCACAAGTATGGGCGGAGTAACTAGACCATATTTTATTTTTTATTTTTTGAAAATAATCCACACGTAACGAGAAAATTTAAAAATATAAGTGAGAAGAGAAATTACATATAAATAAGAGCAACTAGAGTTGTGTCGCTCATGAACGAACTAGTTAAATTGAACGATTCGCTTCACTGAGCGCTTTCAGCTGAGTACGGAGTGCTTTCTTATGAATTTTTTTATGTGTCGCAAAAATACATCAAGAATTAAATTGTTTTTGAACAGGGCAGTTAGATACGTTTTTGGTCTGAAACTAAGACAACATGTATCGGCCTTTAGAATGGATATTTCATTTCATTTCATATATTTTGGGATATGGGATTTGAAAATTTCATTAATTTTGCTAAATTAATTATTTTATTTTTTAAAATTATGAAGTGTAATTAATTGTCCACAGATAAGTTTGTTTTTGGAAACTCTATAAGATCTGTTAAAATATTTTATCCAATGCACACTACTCTTATTATTTTACTCTTATCTTATTATATTATATATTAATTTACTTTTAATACAAATATGTACATAAATAAAACTTGTGTCGAATACTGAATTTAATCTACAGCTATATATAATAAATAAATAAATAAATAAAATAAAATATCTGAAGTACTAATTAAATTTAATTAAAAAAATTTAATACATTTTTATTTTTTTATACTTCATCATCCTTGTTTTGTGATGTCTGACGGCAGACACACTCACACTCCCACACCCACACTCTAATGTTTGTATTTACTTATAAATTCAATCTAGCGAGCTCTTGAATTTTTCAAAAACGCTAAAACTAAAAAATCCCAAAATTAAAAAATCGCCAAACTGAAAAAAATCGCCAAAACCGAAAAAGGCCAAATTAATAAATCGCCTAAAACCGAAAAAATCGCCAAAAACTTAAAAAATGTAAAAACGCCAAAACCAAAGAACGCCAAAAACCGAAAAAAGTAAAAAAAAAATGCCAAAACTATTTATGTATTATATACGCTAAAGTTCGTATAAAATTACATATCTGTCCGTACGGAACCATTTATGTGCGAGTAAAAGTCGCACTTTACTGATTTTTTTTTATTCATTTTATATTTTTCACGTGATTTTTTTCCTTTTTCCCTCGGCTTTGTCCATTTTATTTTTGCAGGCGAACTGAATTATTACACCGCATAGTTTCTATATTTTTCTTCGAATTAAATATTAAAAGTTATAAATATTTATCTTTAGGACATTATTAGTAAAGGGCCATTTGTTGTTGGACCCAAGTTAAAACTTGCTTTCACTGCGGAACAACCTGTTCATCTAACCTATCCTAACCTAAACTATATGCCAATCAAACTTTTTATAACTTGATAAGTTTCAAAACAAGAAAATCTTAACAATTAAACAGGGATGTAACGTATGTTCGCATTCGCTTATTTTTGCTATTTGCATTCGCTAAAATATATGCGAATATTTCAAGCGAATAGTAAAGACAAAAAAAAATTTTACTTCTTTTACGAAAATAGTTTGCGATTAACAAACTCAAAAAAAAAAAACGAAAATTATTTTAAGCAGCATGAAAAAAATACATATACATACTTACAAGTAAAGCATTCTAAACAAAGCTTTAACATTTTAGCGGGAAACTTTTCCACCAATAAGTGCTCATAAGTATCAAAATAAAACCAAAATCCAGCAGTGTTTGGAAATGTTTTTAGTTTTTGAAACAGAAAAGGCAGTGTTTGATTTGCGCGAAAATATTTTCTACTTAAGACTACTAGTCTGTTCAAACTTTTGAAAAATGTTGAACACCACTCATTACTTCGTACAAAAAATTTCAAATGCAAACACTATTAACTAGTCCTTGTTTGTTATAAATTCCACGCGAAACAAATGTCTCTCATATTATTTCGCATGAAAATTTAAAATGTTGAATATATATTTCATATGTTTTTCCCAAGAGGAACAAAGTACTACTTCTTCAAAATTTGTTCATGAACAATTCATTCCACTTTCTTTTAATATATATTTTGACATTTCACATTTCACATGAAATATTGAACAGAGTACCAGGCTTTAGGACCAAAGTACGAATGGGTTGATTGCCTAACATTTTGTAAATTTATTTTTAATTATTATCTATACTAATTTTAATATAGGGCCTAATTTTGTACAACGCAACGCTTAGCGTATTTTGTTTTTATAATTTTAATTTTTTCCATATAAAATTTGTCAACGCTTGCCGCTGCATTTTACAAAATTAGACCCAGAATTTCATATGTCTTTCTGTTTAATAAATATTTGCTCAATTCAAGGCTGAATTTAAATGAAATACTATATGTAGGACATCTATGTACATAATACAACTACATATTCTTGTACAAATTTATTTTTATGTGGTTTTTGAATGTATTGTAATATTTGCATTAGCTTTCGCATTCGCTTTCGCAAAAACTAAAATGTGTTATTCGCATTCGAATTCGTTAAACTGGTATTCGTTACATCCCTACAATTAAATCATAGTTTTTGCCATATTATTTATAAATATATAAACCAACTTAAAAACTAAAAATTCTTATATACATACATATGTACATATCTTAAATGATGAATTAGTAAAAGGTCTGATAGTCTTAAGAAATTCACTTTTTTTACTGCACAAATATACAGCAGTTAATCGCTATATCACTTTTGTGTGTTAAGTAAAAAATTTTAAAAAGTATTAAGAACTAAAAAGATAATAACTTTAAATCTGATAAAATACCTAGTAGACACAAATTGATTACTGCGAATAAAAAACTTTTTAATTATAATATATACACAACTTTTAAAACTTTCCCCCATAGAATCTCTGTGATGATGAGGATGATGACATTATTGTTGTGGAGACGTCTCAAATTACAGACTTTGCGCAAGTATTTGCCTCAGTGCGCTTGGAACCTCTGTGTAGTAATATGATAAATATCAAACTAGAGGCAAAAACAATAGTTGAGACGGTAGATTTGACGGCGGAAGAGGACCCTATAAGTTCAGAAAATTCGGCAAGCGAACGTCATGACAAGTGGCTGAATGAATTTCAAAAATTAGCCCAGCAATATCGGGAATCGCAAAAGTTATTGGAAAAACAACAAAATAGTCAATTGATCTCAAGTTGTGAAAAGGAGTCGGTAATTTGTTTAGATAGTGATTCGGAAGGAGAGGAAGTGATCTCAGCTGTTGTAAATAAAGAATCACCAGCTGCATCTGCAGCCACAGCAACAGCAACAGCTACATCTACCCAACAAAATAATTCAGTAGACTTATTCGTTGATAGTTACCCTCTCACGAACACACCCCTAAATTATGATTCTGACTTGGAGTCTTTAAATGCTGAAGATGAAAATGATGTGACAAAAATATCTCCCAGATTTTTGTCAGGTACTTTACGTACCTACCATGCCAAAAAAAGTAGCTTGTTAGAAACATCAACAGAAGATAAAACTAATAATTCTGATGCTGAGGATGAAAATAATTTGCAGGACATGAATAAAGCTTATAGAAGGGATAGTATACATATTTCGTTTACACCGCCAGATGAACCAGATAATGAAGAAGATGAAGGCACCGACGTCCAAGACGAGCATGAGGATGATCTCGATGTTGAAGAGGAACTCCACGCCTATGCGTTCTTGCCTACAACTAGTAAAAGGTCAGATAACGAAACGTTTCCCAAACAAATACGACCGATGGGACCTTATCCCACTTACAATAATATGCAGAATAGCGCATCACGTTACTCGTCACATCAACAGCAACAGCACTACAAAGATAAACAGTGTTACTTTTCAGATAGTTCGGTAGTAAGGGTAAGTGAAAAGAAAATATAGACTTCAGATCTGAGAGCATGTTGTAAAAGGTTAAAATTTTCCTTCCAGTCACCAAAGAAACAAAAGAAAAGAGTACAATTCAACACCAAAACTTTGGGACCAGCTGCCTCCAATTCTTCACAACACAAACCCCTTAAGTCAGCCCTGGTACAAAGACAATATAAAGTTTCAGATGCCCCAGAATACTATCATTTACGTGGCTTTGAGCGTCGTCTCAACAACGACGACACAGTTTCAACTTTAGGCTCCACTTCAACAACTTCTTCCGTTAAACAACAAGGTAAGCATTTATAAATCCTTTAGAGCCATTATTACAACTTCCCGTTAGTTAAAGCAGGATTTTGTCGGACCGATGAATAGTTTTGCATTATAAATAAAACCTTCATTTCTTATTTATTTATCCATTAAATATTATTAGCATTAATAATAATAATAACAATAAGAAATGGAAGTTTTAATAATGCAAAGCTATTTACCGGGCAGATAAAATTCTACCCTTAACTCACGGCAAGTTGTAATAATGGCCCTTAATGAAATAAATTAACACCTCAAGAAAATGATACATATGTACATACATAGTGTGTTGCTGATTCAACTACATACATATGTATGTACATATGTAGGTCTAGAGTGTGTAATATTTTAACATAAACCAAAACCAATCAATATCTATCTAATAAGATTGTTTCTACTCAAACAAAACTGCAGATCCTTCAAATGCAAAATGTAATAATCAAGCAACTCATACTGTAAAAAATTCCAATCACCACAATAGAAGCTCAAATTTTTATAAAAATTTGTCAGTTTTTAAACAAAAATCTTCTAATTTGAAAACTAAACAAAACTCTATAAAAAACCTTAAGATAAACTTGAAAAAGATAATATTAGATAAAGATATTTCATTAACCAATTCTAAAAGTAATTTTATTAGTAAGAAAGAGCCACATACAACAACACTTACATTAATTAAAAATAATTCCAATAATCACAATAGTAACTCCTCTTGCTCGCAAACTGACTCATTTAAATTACAAACTAATGCCACAACAAGTCCAACAATTAACAATGACGACGATATTATTTTTAAGAGACCTCTGCCAGTAACAAGAAACCCCTTAAAATCGAATACAGTTAAAATACAAAAGGTAGTATCCCCAGGAAGACATCCTTATAACATTAAGCGTAGAGATTCCATTAAAGTGGGGTCTACAGAAGTGTCAAATATTGTAAAGATAGTCGCACGAGAAAACGAAAGCGGTGTTGGAGAAGCGAACTCAGTTGTTGAAAAGAACATTATTTTGAAATCTAATACGGCTGCTGATGCAAATAATGAGGTGGGTATGGTGGAAGAGAAGCAAATGGATTCGGAATCTGTTAAGGTCGCTGATGCTGATAATACTGAAGTTGAAGATGATCTAACAAAAATAAGTGAACTGCCAGCTGATGAAATTAAAAGTTTGACTTCCGAAATTGTCAAAAAGAATGAGATGAAAGAGACAATTGATTTCAATCAGTTGATTGGCGGTCCAGAAAAAGCACCAGCAAATAAAATCATAATACAAAATGATGTACTTATTAAGACTGCTGATAATTATGACTGTCCAGCAAAACAAGTTAAAGCCAGTGAAAATGTTCAAGAAAACAAAAGTAAAGTTATAAGGAATGTCGAGCACGTAAATGATAAAATGATGACGACTTCATCAGACGTTTCCACAACAAGCGAGCATGACAAAACAGAATCAAATGATTTGGTAACTGTTGGAACAATTGTAGAATTAGTAAATTCTACTTCACCCAGTAAATTCAATGATGTAATTGGAATTAACACAAATTTAAATAATGATGAAAATGTAACCTTACTAGATTCGAAAGAAGAATTTACAACTGAAGGGGAAGATTATGATCTCCTAAATGCTAAAGAAAATACAGAAAGATGTGCAGCAAATCTGATTGAGGTACACAACATCGTTAGTGATACTTCCATAAATAATAAAAATTCTACCAGCGAAGAACTAGAAGACATGCACACTTCCAATTTAGAAAACAATAACGAAACTCAAGTAGTCAGTGATGAAACTGAAGAAAATTTTCTAAGACCAGTGACGAATTTTAGCGCAGAATTCTTAGCTGGTCTACCAAACGAACCGTCACCATCAAAAAATAACTCACCAAAAAGTGGTGTATGTGGGACTAACAACGAAATGGATTTTGAAATCGAAAATAATTGCTCTACACCCACTATGTGTCGCATAGATTTGGATGATATGTCCGAAAATACATCCGATGTACCGGCTGCAATGCCATTAACTATGTTGTCTCTAAATGAAAGTGAGGCTGACAAACTTTTGGAAGACTTTAATAATAAAACAGAAGATATAGTGGGAAGCGCTTTAAGTAAAGAGGCTATAGCTTCCGAAATATCATGCTCCAGTAGTAAAAATAATTCGACAACAGCTTTCACAAGCAGTAATGATGAAGAATTTAATAATGTATCTTTGGTTGCCGACAGTGGTAGGGAAACCTTGAAAAGATTGAGGGAGAAGGATGTTAGAGGAGACGAGAGAGAGGACGAGATGATAACTAGATCCATGAAAAAAGTAAAAAGTTTGTCCTGTCTAAAGTCATCAAATTTGTCATCAACTAAAGTAGTTTTGCCTGAACAACCAGCGCAGATTTCGAAAGAAAGTGCTTTACAATCTAACCAAAGGAAGCAAACAAAAAAGCTTAGAAGCCATAATTTAAATCTGTCTAAACAAGAAGAAATCAAAGAGAGAGTTTCCGTAAAAAAATTAAACAAACAATCGAAAACTTTACAAAGAAACCATCGAGCTACACAGGAAAATGGTCAGGAAACGATTAAAACTCAAAATCAAAGTCATCGTGATATTGAGGAAAATGAAGAGAATAATTGTTTGGAAACAAAACAGCCTACCAAAGATGCAGATGCAGACGTTAATGAAAATCAACATATGACCCTTGAGTTGGGCAAGTGGCAACAGGAGTTGAAAGATGAAATAAAAACTAATGAGTCTAAAAGTGGCGGTGTTTCCGCCATATTCTCATTTCCCAAAATCCCCATAATTTCAATATCTATACACACCACGCCAAATAATAAAACTTATTTTAAAATATCTAATCGTGAAAATGATAATCAAGCGAAAGATTTCAACAGAAATAATAAACCAAAATCTGATCAAGCACATAATGTGGGTGAAACTGCAAGTGTACAGGAAACTGTAACCGCAACAAACCACGAAAATTCTACTAAATCAGGAGCTGGCAGTGGAATGAAAAAAATTAAGTCTCCTCAATCGGAAAATGCGAGAGAAACTACAAATGAAGAGGAAACTGTAACTGAAGCGAATAGAGAAAGTGACAAACAAATAAAAGATCAAGAGAAAATTTTAGAAAACAATTCTGCCCAATCAGACAGAGATGCGCAAATCCCAGATGAAAAAGAAACCATAACTATCAGCACTTTAGTAGAAGACAATGTAATAGCTAATGAAGATAAAATAATGCAGCAACCATCTGAGGAATATAAAGAGGATGGTGAGGAGGAACTTGAGAAAGACGATGATGAGGAGGGGGAGGAGGAGGAAGAGGAAACTGACAATTTTGAAAATGAGAAATTTTCCCACGATTCAAATTCTGCATGTTCTCTGCCTCTGAAAAAGCGGCCAACCCAAGCTGAACCTAATAGCGATACAGAAGATTCCCAAGCAATTGTAAGCTCCAGTTACGAACAACCTCAGGAAATAGCAGCAGAAGTTGTTATAGAAAATACTTGTAAAAACAAAACATTATTGGAGCATAAATCTTCACTGCAATTTGTACAAGAAATCATACAAACTGATGATATATCCGAGGCTCAAGAAGAACAGCCTAATGGATGTGTTGCGCAAGAAATCATTTATGCTGACGAAAGCTTAACTTCAATAAATACTTTTAAAAAATTATCTGACCCTTCTTCGGCATTCAAAAGACGTGTGTATACCCCCTTGCGAATTATTGGCCAGACCCCAATACAGATCGTAGCACCGCAATTAAAGGACAACACTTTATCGCCATCTCAGGACCATAGAATAATAGATGCTCAAGTTCCTAGTGTTTCACGTATGGGAACACTAAATATTATACCCTTACCAGAGTCATATCCTGCCACACCCATGTTGAGTGTGGCAAATGTAGAGAAATTAATGGACTTCAATCGCTTTATAGAAGATCTCTTAGCTTCTCCCGATGTCATTACCATAATTAATAATGCAAATGCCTGTGGTTATTACGCCGAGGAACAAGCTTATGAAATGGAACGCATTGCCATATTGGAACACTACAACATTGCCAATGCCAAAGGCAGTACGTCGGCTACAAAACCGTTATATTGGAAGAAAAGTGCTGGTGACATCATTTCTATATTTAATGATAACGACAACGAATGGATCTCGTTGCCTCCCTCTACGGCGAAGCAACTTCAAAAGCTATCATTTGTTTTATCGATTCTACAGCAGCAATACAAAGTAACTGACGTCCGGCAGCGCATTAACATTGCTCTTACATTCCTCATCCACAATACATCTAAGTTTAAGAATACCTCAAGTTCCAGCTTATTGCAACAGCGTATGCCATTGTATGTTAGAAATATCTCAGATCTGAACAGCTCCAATAACAACATCTCGCAACCTCTGTCATCTATCTCGTATTTCAGAATTGCAACTAATATCAACGAGTCAATAAATGCAAACTATAATATTAATCCAAATATGGAAACTATGCAAGATTTTCTCTCAACAAACTATTCTAATAACCAGCAATCAAACGAAATTGCATTGCAACAAGAACCAGCTGTTATTAATGGCAATCAAAACTGGAATAGTGCAATGCACTTTGCAAGCTCTGGAACAAATCAAGCTACCGAACAAACCACTAATTCGGTGAATAGTCCCCAAAGGTTGAGTTCAAACAACTTCGAATGTGACCAACAGCAGCAGCAACAACAGCACACCCTAACGCCAGACAAACGGAACAGCAGCTATTGGGATGAACTTAACAATGATCAATTATACATCAATCCTCCATGTGCCAGCAGTCCCCAAAATGAAGTTATTGTCAATACAAATGGAGTGGAACTGCATGAAATTCCCCAAGACCAACATAATATATTTATTTCCATTACGGATGAATCCGGAACTGCAAACGGGAACGCAGAATCTTCTCTACACAAATACACTACCAGACAACAACAGCAACAATTCAGAACTTTAGAAGATGTTGAAGCGTCGTCTCCATCCTCATCTACCAGCCCACATTCCTATGGGAAAAAACCTTGTTTGGGCAACAATGGAGCTGCAGCAATGTCAAAACATTTCATGCGTAATAATATTATAAATACCTTTGGTAATCAGGAAATTAATTTACAAAATCCATATCGCATGCAGCACCACCAGCAGCTGCAGCAGCAGCAGCAACAACACATGACCAATCAAAATGCAAACACAGTTTCCAGTTCAAATTTCACCCAACGTAATATGTCACAACAAAGCTCATCCATGAATATCTACAACAGCAACAGACATCCATCACACTTATCTCAACAACAACAACAACAACAAAAATCACACCAACGTAAGTGTACCAGATACACTTCCTCATTTAATTCCCCGCAAAATAAAGCGAAAAGCAAACAATCAAATTACAAAGAAATTCTCCAACCCTATATTACCTACTTGATAAAGGATCATGAAAAGACTTCCAAACATTTACTCCAAGTTTTTGAAGAAGTTTCCAATTCAAATTCATCAAATGAACCAACCGATAACAACTTGAATCAGCAATTCAACAGTTTGCTACCGCCCTTAATCAGAAATCCTCAACAAAATCATATGCCGGGATTACATCAAATGATTGCCGGTTGCGGCAGTGTTTTGCCTTCGTTGATGAGAAACCCCCACGAGAATAGTTTGGTGAATAGAAATTCTGGTGCCTTACAATTGGTTCAATCATTCATAGAACAGTCACAAGCAAGTTATGATGCGGCTCAACAAGAACAAGGCGGCGTGTATGCAAACCAAGAACAACAGCAGCAAATAAATCCCGGATTTGCTAACGAGTATGTTAATTTTGTTGGCTCTAGAGATCAACTACCAAAAAAACATAAACTGCGCAATTTTAGTAAAAAGCAACAGGAAGTGCACCAGCAGCAGCAGCAGAAACAACAACAACAAAAACTCACCTTAATGCAGAAGCAACAAGAAAACCAACACTTGAACAATGTTAGACGCAAATGTCAAGAAAGAAATGATAAATTGGCCGAAGATTTAAAGCGTAAAATGATGGAATTTTCCTTACTTGAGCACAATGTTCAAGCAAAACTAATGGAAAAAATGCAAAAGCAACAGGAAACTAATATAAAAAAAACCGAAAACTTTGCCATGTCTTCGGCTTCAAAGCGCCGTGGCAGACCAAGAAAGTTAATGAATAAACTGCCATTGGAAAATTATATTCAAGCTAAAATTTGTGGTGCCGGCTCAATTTCCATGAAGGATAATAAACACCAAACTAAATGCACTACACGACTAACAAGACGCAAACAAACTAATATTGAGCTGCCAGCAGCTACAACTACAGATCACGCATACTTTCGCCAACGTTCTGCGGCTCGAGAAGCTGCCAAACGCATAAATGCCTCTGTCAATAGTAGTTTTCATTAAATTTTTAAAAAATTATTGGCCACCCAATCTAATTGATTTCAATGAAATAAAAGCAGGGATTTTTTTTGTGTAAAATAGTTTCAACTGGAAGAAAACTTAAAAAGAAAGAAGAATCACGAAAAAAAATCCAATCAACTGCTGAGCCTTTGCATAGACCTAACTAATATAATAAACCTAATTGTAGGAGGTATGCATACATACACGTGCCGTACCATAATGCCATAGCCATAATCATTGCTATAACCATAAATATGTACATATATTTAATTTACCTATTAGTGCTGTCATAACCATTAACAGCTATTTCTGTTCTCATTTGGTTATTCATTTCAAAATTGCAACAACAAATACATACATACATATGTATGTATGTCTAACCAGCAAACAGCTATTTGTTGTTGTTATGGTGAAAAACCAAAATTCAATTGGTTTCTATGGTTATGGCTATGGCGTTATGGCGAATCAGCTACTATAATCAAATACAGTTTTGCTCATAAGTTTGGCTCGAACAGCTGTTTTGTATGATCATGTTTATGGTTTAATTGAACTGAATTGATGAATTTCTCTCAGTTGCTCTGACGGCGTCATGTTCATGTCATGTCCAAGTCGATGGCTCGTGAAAACTGTTATAGATCAGTGCTGGCCACTGAGATAAATGTATGCGTGTATGTGTATTCATTTGAATATGAAGCCGATTTACATAAGTTCGCACTCTGGTGTCACCTTGGCCGAATGTTTTAATGATCAATATTAATATAAATAAGAAGCAAAAAAATGTATCATAAAAAACTAAAATACACTACTTTTGAAAACATGCCCCGCTAATATACTATTGTCTTAACGCGTGTCGATAACCCCCTTATCATGGTTGGCGTATTTCGAATCTCACTGCGTCATTTTTGTAATAGATTAAAAAACATCACAACATTTGTTCTTTAATCTAGTATCAAAATGTCGTAGGCGAAGTCAAAATACACCGACAAACTCAAAATAGTCGAAAAGGTCCTACAATTTTTAATTTTTTTGAAACTAAGGGTCTTTCAATAATAGGTTTCATTTCGATGTGGAAAAACGAGTACATACGTGTTTATTTATAATACATATTCTACAAAGTAAATTTGAGGAATATGGTTGCACAAAAATGAACGGGTGACTAAGACCATATGTCCATGATGTTATTAACAGTACTCTTAAAAATGTGACTGACTGTACACGACAAAAGAACCGCAAGATTATACTGTAGTCCGTGGCAGATCAGTCAACCAGTGCGAGTGAGACGCAAAACTCTCGAAGGCCAATAAACAACAGTGGCCTGGTTGCATTTAAAAAATAATTGCCAACGACGCGTGATGTTGACTCGCCCAGAGCTGCTTTACGACTGAGTACATACTTATGTTTTAACGAAATCATCGGATCCATTCTATTAATAATGGAAAACAATAGAATCCAAATAAGTGGCCGCCACGGCTACGCTTGCAGAACCATATTTTCATGACCAATTCGCACATTTGCAGCTATACGCCCTCGATTTTCTTATTTGAAGTTTTGCAGCAATTATGGGCCATTGAAATAGACCTTGGTCTATTCCAAACAAAAGAAAAGGAATTAGATGTCATTAAGAAACAAATTCGAAAGTGTTTCCTTTAGTTTCGAATTGCAGAGGGGGTCTACCCTTATCTTTCGCCTAGCCCCCAAAAAAGTCTAAAGCTGTTAAATCTCAAGATCTCAGAATCCAATTACTTCTTCGAGAAATCATGCGGTCAGGAAACTTTTTACGCTAAACAGCGATATGATGTCGTTACTTATATACATATGTAGCACGTAGCGCCGTATTGTTGAACGTCGTCCACATCAATATTTCCAATTCTACCCATGCAAAATCATTAATCATCGTTTGATAGCGCAATCAATTCACGGTAACAGTTGTTTCAGGCCCCGTCTGACCTAGCCAGACCAAAAATCGCACAAGTGCTCGAGTTCGATTACTCACATCACTAACTTATCCCAAGAGCTCACCAGTTTCACAATTGCAGGGGGTCTAGTCTGTAATTCGAAATGAAAGGAAATGCCTTCAAATTTGCATGTAATTAACATACAAATTCGAAAATCCTTCCTTTCATTTCGAATTACAGACTAGACCCCCTGCAATTCAAATTTGCATGTAATTAACATACAAATTCGAAAATCTTTCCTTTCATTTCGAATTACAGGGTAGACCCCTTGTCGAGAAGTAGAGGAGGAAAACTATCGATAGTTAATTTTTTTGTGACTTGAAAAAATCAATATTTTTTAGTCACTAAAGTAAAGTAAAGGATACACCACTAAAAGCATAAACAAAAACAACTGGATGACTTAAAATCTATTCCACTGATCTCACTTATTTTTTATACAATTATTTCAGTTTTGTTATTTATGGAACTGAAAAATAAAGTTCTGTTTTGTTTTGCTTAAAAAATATTTTTTTTTTTTTTTTTTTTTGAATTTTCAATGTAAATATACGATAACCATACATAATATTGATAGTATCACGATAGTATCGTCGATATATCGATAGTTTTTCTAACTTTTGATTCGTTGTTGAAGCGTATATCGTTGCATTTTTATTAATGGCATATTTGTTACTTGTCATCTGTCAGATAGTTACTGCGTGAGTCATGAGAAAGAATTGTTAAAATGGCGGCATATGGAAAGTGTAATCTCTTATTGGAACACCCTGCAGTTAATAAATATGTTGCAGTGCAACTACAAAAATCGAGCGGACATGTTTCAAAAACATTTCCCTCCATATGTATGGTTTGTAAACTTACTTCTTGCTTTGAATATTAATTTTACTCTTTTGTAAATGGTTTACATACACAAAATGCAAGTAAATATAACTAGCGAAATGATACGAGTATGAGGCTACATATCGCACTTAATCAACAAGAGGGTATTAACTCTAAATTTTTAAAATTTCACTTTTTGCAAGAAATCAAATAACAACATCGATATCTATGTATCTTCTGTACAAATTTTAACGTATTCCGATTACTCTTTTGTTGATAAAATTTGTTTTACTTTATGATTTTAATTCGACATTTGGCTGTTTTTATGATAAAATTGCTAAATTTTTGTTTGACTTGTGACTCTTTTCAAAACATAAATATTCTTCTCCAATAATTGCAAGGTTTTAGAATGAAAACAATGTAAATATATTTTCAAATTGAATTTGCTTACAATTATGTATTCGGATTTTAAAATTCTCTTCAAATGTAACCACAAACAGTATTTCGTCTCTACTGAAAATTTTAAAGTTTTCAGTTAATACCCTCTTGTTTATTAAGTGCGATATGTATATTTTTTTTTTGGAATTGTTTACAATTATTGTAAGTGTATGGGGTATGTATGTGGTTTCAAAAAAGTTTCTTTATAAAAAGTTTAAGAAGACATTCATTATTTATTTGTGGATATTTTGTTTTATTAATTATTTTATAATACACATGAATTTTTTTTTTCAAGTATTGTAAAAATTGTATTTTATTGTTTAATAAAAACAAAAACATTTTAAAATCTCCTTCGGATATAAAGAAATTGTAAATATTTGAAAAATATACAAAATTTGTTATAAAATGTTATTTGAAGTTCTTTTTTTTTAAATTTGTTGATAGATATATTTTTGTTCGTTTTATTAATTGAAGGGCATATTGGAATAAACCGTCATGTGTTTTTTGCTCTTGATTATAACCATGTCATTAGTTTCCAATTTAGACATAATTGAGTTTTAAATTTCAATAAAGGTATTCACGTCAACTCTTGCAACTGTGCAAAAATGCATAATTGCTCTTTCTGACGTGAGCAACCCATTTTGTTTAATTGTCTATAAAGCAACACAATATGTGCATAGATACATATATTGTACTTGTACGTTTGTTTAAATGCTGAAACGAAGTGTTGAAACTTCGCTGATTAATTTTGTAATCAAATCACTAATAAAAATATCAATATTAATAATATTGGTATTATTTAACAAAATTCTAATAACTATTTGAGCCACAGGTCTTTTGAAAATAGCAAAATTATGTATGTATTTGTTATCTGAAAATCGAATTTGAAGATTTCTTTATAATTTCTAGCTAAGAATTTTTAAATATTTTTTTAATTTTATAATTTTTTAATTAATTTATTTGTATCGAAAATATCTCAACGACTTGCTTTTTTTTTCATTTAAAAGAAAAACATTTAGGTTGTAATTTGGTGTAAGGTTGATTTTATAAGTACTTTTTGTCCATTTTTTTTTTGGATTGGCAATGCCATAAAAAGTGGCACAATTTTGCATCATTTGTGCAAAATAATTTTCTATGTGGTTGTTGTTATATTTTTTGAAAATTTTGCACTTTTGCTTTTCTGCAACAGTGCAACTTTTGACGTGAATACCTTTAATGTTTTTGTTTAATTTTTTCGTAATAACATCAGGTTTGTTTATTTACTAAACGGTAGGCAACAGCTGATTGATATTGTTATGTGAAAAGCAATGAAAATAGGTGTGTTTTATACTTTTGAAGTAAAATGCAGTAAATGCGTAGTTACTGCTAATATTTTAAAATTTATTCTCAAAGAGTACGCGAACGGAAAAATAGTAAAAATTAGTAAGATTAAAGAAACAGCTGACTCCAACTCCACTTAGTTGAAAAATATACATATAAACTATTGACTATTCAACTGTTTTAATTATTAGTACTCGATACAATATTTTTATAACACGAACAATCTAAGAATAAATTTTGGAATTTGTTTCATGTAATATTTGTAATTAATTTCTTTTTGATTTCATTAATAAATTTTGGAATTTTTTCATGTAATATTTGTAATTAATTTCTTTTTGATTTCCTTGTTTTGTTGTTGATTAAATTAATAAAAATTATATGACTATTTGTTAATGTTACTGATTGCCTGAAAAGTAAATGCAATACTAAGTAATCAGATACTTTACAGTTTTACAACTCTGAGTTATTACAATAATTTGCAAAACAAAAGGATTGATAAAATAAATTACAAAATATGTATATTAACAGCTATTGTTATTATGCTTTATAAATTAATTATTTTTTAATGACTTTCACAATTTTTTTTAAATTTTCTCAAATTTTTACACTTTTCGTTTGCTTACTTTTCATTTGTTTACATTTTGAATTATATGTTTTTATCTTACTAAACTTTACTACGACAACTTTCTGCAGTAAAAATTTGCAAAACACTCAGTGAAGAACTGTCACTTTCTCTCTCAATTTGTGTTCTCATTTACTGTATTTTGGGTAAACGAACACAATTTAAGCTGTGTTCACATTATACGTATTTGCCTTATGGAATGTCACTTTTTTTATACATCCCAGCTAAAAATATTATATATGGTCCATATATTTTTAATATATGAATGTATATAACTATATATGAGTATGTATGAATTCATGTATGGAAATATATGGGATTATACATGGCAAAACTTTTATATATAAATTAATATATGGACTAATATATGAAATGTATTACAATATATGAGCTCATATATGGAAATTAAATATGAAGCTCTCATATTTGAGTCCATTTATAGAAATAAAATGTAATATATGGAGCCATATAAAAATGTATGCATACATAATATCTCACATAAGATCGCATTTGCAATCAAAAAAGCTTGACTTTTATTAATTCGATCTTTTTCCATCTTTTTTTTATCACTGGTGAATTGGAAATCTGTTAGAAAATACATACGTATATGCAAAGTTTATATGCGTAGGACCTCAAGGTTTAAAATATAAAAACTCGTGTAACAAAAAAAAATATTTTTTGTGGATTTTATATATTGTGGCTCTATTTAATAAATCAAATAATCAAAAAGATAATGCAGCCATTAAACAAAATTCATATAACTGCCAAAAATAATATTGAAAGGTAGTGTTAGTATAAAAACGGTTAATTTTTTCTTTTATAATTGCATTAGTTTTTAATCTGATTTCTTAAATTATATGTTGTGTACGTTTGTGTGTTTTATGTTTTTTTAATAATCGATTCACATTTTCTCTTAAAATGTCGAATGAAATCTCTTTTAGTTCGTTTTGAATTATTTTGTTCGAACAAATGTTTTATTAAACACAAACTTTCTCCACAAAATCTTACAAAAAATAATTTTAATAATTTAATTTATTGCACAGCAGTGCGCTTTTTGAATCAATATAAACTTTGCATTCTATATAGGGAATACACATTCATGTATGAAAATGTATGAATATATATTATCATATATGTCCATATACCCTAATTTTTCGGATCCGAACCATATATGTGATATCATATATGCTCCATACATATTTTTTTATCTGGGATATGATATTTTCTGTGTATGTCAAAATCTGCGTTTTACATACGGTTTATAATTGTTGTGTTCACATATTGCTATGTTATCTACATTTGACATAACCTATAAAGGTAAACAAATGCTTACTTTTTTTAATGCCTTTTAAATTTTTTATTTAATTTTTATTTTTTAATCTATTAAATTAATTTTAATATTATTTATCTTACAATTTTACTTTATTTTTAACGCCACAAGCACTTGCTTTATTTAAAACCAGCTGATGTCAGATGCTTTGTAACTTGAAAATAGAACACGCTCTAAATCAAAATTGTTGTTTGTATTGTACACAGAGAAATAACACATGCTATTGTTTAAAGGTCTTCAGACTATATGTACAAATTTACCATGTGTAAAAGTGACATTCTTCAAGACAAATACATATAATGTGAACACAGCTTTAGTAAAATGCATTAAAGTTCAATAAAAATTTTTAAAAACTTTTGAGTACGCGAACGCAATCATTTTCTTTCGTTTCGAAATGCAAAATAGACCGCCCAGAAATTATTCAATAAGTTAGTTTACTATGCTATGGGTCCTCATGAAAACGTTCAAAAGTCGCGCAAACTGTTCAATTGTGCATTTTTACACTCACGTAAATAAAATGCTAAAAATTTTATGGAAATTTATTTCCACGAACCTGTTAAGTTTACCTAACAATTTTTTCTCGTAAACTTAAGCTGTATGTGCATTTTGTAAACGAAAGCTTCTTGGTTATTTTTACTTTCTTTAGGCATTTTTAGATACACACACATACACTTTTTTATTTGTATAGAAATATATATCGCATACTAAATCATAAACAGTCACAACTCAAAATGATCAAATTGGTTTTGATTTTTTTATAAAAAAGTTAATTGAACAAATTCTCTTTCTGCAGTAACGTGATAGGCCACATTTATTGTTTTTTCAACAATGGGTATGTGATAGTAGTCGTGATAAAGGACTTCTTGAAAGGGTCTACAGTAATATCATGAAAGACCTATTTTAATACATATGTATATATCGAGCCTTATTTTCGATTTTATCGTAAGCGACATGTTATCAAAAATAGACTTGTTTATTGAAATTAAAATTTTATTTAGTTTAGAATTATCAAAATTCCAAAATTGTTGATAACTTTTAAGATACTGGTTGTAAAATTTTATCGTAAGCGACATTTTACTTGCAAAAACATATTTGAATATATTTATAAAAGAAAACCTTCTCCTGAAAAGTATAATTTTTGTCGCTTACGATAAAATCAAAAATAATGCTCGATATATATGTATATATTTTTTTTAACTATAAAGTCGATATTCTCATTTTATGACAATATCCCCTTCAATTATACAACAATATAGATTAGGAAATGTGGTGCTATAGCGCACATCTACTCGGAGTCCCATTTGGGTCCATTGTGATATTTAATAATATACATATGTATGTACACATTATTTTTTTTAATTATTGTAAATATCTTATTTATCTGCCACTTTATTATTTTGTTGTTTGATAAAGAAAAAACATTTCAAATCTTCTTGGCATATAAAGAAATTGTAAATATTTCAAAAATGTATAAATTTGTTATAAAATGTTATGAACCACTTCTAAAGAATCTCGGGCTTCATGCATTAAAGTATTTTTTTTCCAATTGAAAATAAATCATAACCACCTTTTAACGCTACTTGGTGTAAAAGTGGTAGTAGCTAGTTTATAATATAAGGTATTTTTTATTAAAATTTGCATCATGCAATATACCTCAAGTTCTTAAACTGACCACTGCCAAATAGATGAAAGAGAGTCTACATCAACATAAATCAATCAATGAACGTAATAACCATCAATCAGCATACCACATAATAGGAATTTGAGCATAACAATCAACATAATAATGATCATGAAGCAGCATACCTTGGAAAAGGCAGTAATCATCATCAAGCAACATAACCTAGAGCAGGGGTGCCCAAAAGTTCCTTATTGAGGAGCAAACGCCAATACATTTAAAGAAAAACTAATTTTTATTCAATATTTTTTGTTGTTGCTTTTTTGCACTTGCTTGTGAAGAACGAAAAAAAAACTAATAAGACAAAGTTGTTTGTGTATTTCGTATTGCTAGTTTTGAGTGCTGTATGTGTATTAAAACACCCAGCATATAGCTAAGCGCTTTTACAAAAACAAATGGGCACCAAACGCATAGAGCTTGGGCAGCCCTGACCTAGAGAAAGAACATAAAGATTATCAAGCCACATACTAAGGAATGTGTTTGACCTGATCATAACGTGCAACACCAACAATCAACATGCCACATGATGAACAACAACATTCAACAAATAATGAAAAAAAATTAAAAATTTTGGATTTTGTATTTTGTACTGCAATCAACATTCTATATACATATAAATTACAATTAGAGGGCCGTCGGGATGGATATTTGGCTGCAAAAAGTTCAGCACAATCAACATTCATACATAAGTTAATTTAAATTTAGAATATTGAAAGCTTATTATCAACTCATGGAACCAATGCTAAATCGATCTACTACTACTACTACAAATAATTGGTAAATATGAAAATCTAGAAATTGAAATTAAATTATAATGTATAAAATAAAAAATATCTATAAAATTTTTAAGTACAAAATAAGATTTTTGTTATCATAAACTTAAACAAAATTCGTTGCTAAGTTTTCAATTAAATTCAATTATTTACTATAAAATGCTTTTGTTTGGTTCCATAACATTTTACAACAAAGAAAGGATTCGTTATATTTTTTTTTTTTTTGTTTGTCAATAATTAAAATAGTATTTAAGTGCTAATTTTCTTCAACAATTCCTTTTTTTATACATACACATATGTTACTATTAATACTCGTATAAAAGAAAGAACATTAAGAAAAGAAACAACAAATCTTGCAAACTTTTCATAATTGGTTCATGAAATATCTGCTAAAGTAAATAATAAAATCTAGTAACTAATAAGTTAACAAAATACTATCATTTTTCGTTTTCAATTTGGCAGTGAGTAGAAATAATATTAAAACTAATAATTGTTCACAAATAAAACTCACCTTAGTTCGCTCTTCCTCAATCCACCCACATTCGTATCATTTGAAACTAACAGTGCTTTCCGTAAGAGGGAATCTAAATCATAAATTTCACACTTTTATACATATGATTATGCAACATTTAAGTTATTTTATATATTCCTTTTCGACACAAATGATACCCTAAGATTTATTACATTTCGCTTCTTTTTGTTCGAGAAGTTATGTTGAACCATTTTTTATGTCTTTGAGTATAATTAAATACTCGTAATTTAACATGAACCATATTAGTTAGAAAATGTTTATGAATCCAAACAAAAGTCATTTTTTGTAGTGAATGAATGAAAATTTAACAGCTAATGTTGGTTTGTTTATTTTGCTAAATTTTTCTTTTACATGTTATTCAAAATTAGAAGAAAGAAAAAACATGCTAAATGGCCGAAACAATTAAAATTTTATTCCCGGTGCTGGATTGTAATTATAGAAAACTAACATACTTAACTTTTTCGATTTTAATAAGGGTTTTTTTTGCGACTCATCAGTGAACAGTGAGCGAAATATAACAGCTACTCAGAATTACTTGATATAGCATGAAAAATGGATATAGGTTAGGTTAGGTTAGGAAGGGTGGTGCTACAATACACCTCCACTGGGAGATATACATAGTTGGGTTCATTGTGATTCCCTTCTGTTAATGCCCTTTAATGAAAATTTAACCTCCAATTGTACCCAGAAGAACCCCAATTATCTGTCACTGAATTTACACTTTGCATTAGTGATAAGGCTCTCGTAGAAATGTATGATTAGCCTCCCTCTTCTTTATTCTGTATCTCTCTCTCTCTATATATATATATATCTCTCTCTCTCCAACTGGTAACACAAAGAGACCTAAATAAAATAGACCCAAGTGAGCCGAATATTTTCTCTTTCCTCTGCAATTTCTTCACATAGTCTAACCCATGTATGCATATTAGGAAATATATATGATTATATATCCGTTAATTTTTTTTATATATCTTTACTTAAATTATTTGACTTAAGCCGAGAACATACTATCAGCAAAATGTACCAATTTTCGTCGGCTCTGCACGAATGTCTTATGTAATAAACCAAAATGGCCTTATTTTTCAATTAATTCCGGAATAAGGCTGATGACACAGTGGCCGCTAGAAGTTATAATATAAGATGGCGCCAGAATTCTACAATGTCAGAGTGCGAGCGAAGCTAGATGCGAGTATGTGCTGCAAAGCAGGTTGTGTAATGGTTTCTAGCACGTTTCGTTTTTGCTTTTTTGTCATGTCATTCTTCATTTTTGCTTTTTGTATGGGGTTTTTTAATAAAATGTTTGAAATCTGTTTATCCTTCCTTTTTACACAAAAATGATTACATACATACATAATAAATACTTAATTAATTAATCCATTTTTCATACAAAAGCGCTTATAAAACACAAAAAAATAATAATATCAATAAAAGAAATCGCTTTGTTCAATATAGCGTTCACTCTTTCACCTTCTATCTTGATATACGAGTATGTAGCTCAAACTATTATCGCTTCTATCTTCGCTTCGCTTCTAGCGGCCACTCTGTCATCAGCCTAAAGCTAAGTCTAAATGATATGTTGAATCAGCATATTTATGATGAAAAATTTATTACCAGTGCCAACAGTTTTTTTTTTTTTTTTTTTTTTGAAGAGAAGTAACACTCAGGCAATGAATGCCTACTACTACCGAGTTAAAAAAGTGAGGAAAAAGAAGCAGAAAAAGCATCACATATACTGAATCAAACCACTTAAAATTTAGATAAAAACCCCCATGAATTTTACATTGAAAAATCATGTTTTTGGTGCTATAAAAATTCGAAATTCGGGAGTGAAAACAATTCACTTCACAAAAGTAGTTAAAAAGTGGTTTTTATTCAGTGATTAAAATCACTTGTATATAGTTTGAAAAGAAAAAAGTTAAATTATTTAATTTTTTGTTGTTTTTTTATTTTCGGCCAAATCAAATTTGTTGTGAATTGAATTCTTTTTATTATTTAGCTGGTGAGGCCTATATTGTTTTATGTCAATAAAAACTCAATTTTTATTACATATTTTTCCCGACGTTTCGTGAATTTTATGTTCACTTCTTCAGGGGATTTTGTTAACAATCGAGTTGTGTTGTTGTTAAAACATCAAAAATAAAAAATATACAAGTTTACTTGAACTAAAAATTACAATATTAAGAAAGATGGCTTTAACTGTTCCTTATTATCACACTGTATTTAATTTTTTGTTATTTTATTCCATTGTTATTTTTAATAATGCAAATTTTAAGATTTGAAAAGGCTTAAATGTAATAAAAAAAACACGTGTATTTGGCTTGAGACAAAAAAGTAATGAATTTGTTGAAAACAAAGTAGTGATTTAAAATTCCATGTAATATGTGGTTAAAAATAACTTCTTTAAAATCTAAAAATATGCATTTCGAAGTAATTTAAAAGAAGTATTAACTTTATTTTTTGCTGGGTACTTATGACTTTATTTCAGTGAAAATCGGTACATTGTGCCGACAGTGGGTGGATTTAGGCTTTACAAAATATCATGTCAAATAAGCGTATGCATATAATAAATATAAACAACCCGTTAATTCGTACTTTCATAAACCGAAATACTTTTAAATTGAAAACCCCTGTCATTCGTAGGAAATGTGTGGTCCCTTGCGATTACGAATTATCGGGATTCTACAGTACATTAATATGTCTGTGTAACCCTTTCTATTCCTATATACTCTCTCGCCATGAAAGTAAGACTTTCTGGCACTGGGAGTACGAATGAAAACTAAAAAAAATTATATTTTAATTTTGCAAGTAAGTTATAATAAAATTTGGATATTTATGAAAAATTAATAGAATGGTTTAATATATGTACACATATGTTGAAATATTACTAATATTGTTTTTTTACTTTTTCATCAAAAATACACAGATCACTTAGATGCAGCCGCATTATTTTTTCGTCAATCCTGTCCTGGACAGTTTTCTTCATCTTTATCACCAGTGCCGTCACGTTCATCAACATCACCGGCTACATCCGCAACAAAGCGCAGAAAATCTCGTCTACCCAAAAATAAAAAGCTCGTCGAAAAACAAAGAAGACCAACTTGTTCCGAACTGACAGTCAACACCGAAGAGCACCATTCAATTATTAAAAATCGTGGGGTGTTAAATGACGGTTATCATTCAACTGGTGCGCCAGGTATGTCCATGTCCAGCTGCGGAAATTCGTCTGATGATTATTTTGGTGTGGTATCCGATTCGGACATGATAGCGAAGGAACGCTTTAAGAACGATGCCAAACTTCGTAAACGTTGTGCAGTAATTATTGTACCTACCGAGGAGTTGATACAATACGAACGTGCACGTTATGAAATGTTTAATAAAATATTGCTGGAGCAAAGAAGAAAACTGGAATTGAGAACTTTAGAAAAACAAAGAGAAAAAGAACAAGTGCGTCAAGGTCGCTGGGAAGAAAAAAGTGAGCAAACAATATCAAATAAGAAAGAACTGACAACAGTAGTTTATGACAACACGAAAATGTCCAGAACGAGACATTACCATGAAGTATTTATGAGCAGCGAATCCGAGTGTGAGACGACTTTTCAAGTGCGTACACGGAAGCAAAATCAATCAAGTCTCAAAGAACTGGAACCTCTTAACATACAAACAGAAATTCCAGATGCCACAACTAGGCTGCTTAATCAAATTGAACTCCATTTGGATAAATCAACATTTGAGAAACCCCAGATGGAGCAGACAAATAGTCATGATAGTAATCAGTTAAAATGTGATAAAAGTAGGGACAAAGGTCAAACGAAAATGTCTGAACTTAATATTTTAGCAGACGTGGCGCAGCATTTTCCACCATATCAATTAGATTTACCAGAAAATAATAATGAACCACCAGGAACCCCAACTCCCTCACCCTTACCCGCAGCAGAGTCATTGTCCCTATCAGCACGACCATCAGTACAGACAGCTGACACGCCGCATGATAAGAAAGTGCCAAAAGAGAAAGTAACCATTACAGAGCAATTAATTATACAATCGTCAGACAATCTCTTAAAGAAAAGAAACACACAATTATATAATAATGACCAACAAGAAGCTTTTATAAGCTATGCTCACGAACCGAAACTAAATACTGCAGCTATCTTTAAATCTAGTCCTTGTGCAAACACATTGCAAACACATACTCCATTAGAAAACCAAGATAATAATCTTCGAGGTAATTCCATCACAAAGGAAATAAATTTCGAAACACCAACGGACGACGACGACGAATCTTTAGAACAAATACTTGAAAACTCTATAAGCGTTTTAAAATCTGTAACTAGTCCTAATAATACTCCAAATGAATGCCCTCCCATACAACAAAAAATGCAAAACGTTTCCGCAATTCCACTATTAATCAGTAATGTGGAATCATTAAATCAATCCGTGCGGAATGATGTCGCTGGGAAGCAACATCTGTGTAACGAAAAATCCAATGAACTTGTACTTGAACTTGTAGAAGATGATAAAGCCCGAAGTACCGAAAACCTGGTATCAGCAGAAACTGAACTACTTAGTAAAGAAATGATAAATGAAAAAACCAAAGATATTACAGAAGAACATAACGGAAGAAGAAATGAACCAGACGTTGCTGCTGCTTCTGCTTTATCTTCAAAAATTGTAAATAGTGTTGAATCTTCAATAATATGTGCTGCTGCCGACGATGTGGTAAACATACCTAATGAAACTGATGTTTCTCAAGCTGGAACTGATGTTTCTCAAACTGTTAAGGTGCCAGCCGATCTCACCGATATATCTTTGGAATTGCCTGAATTGTCTAAACATTTGCCAGAAATAGCAGATCCTTCTCCAGTCGTCACCGATATTTCGGACAATTCGGACAATGAATGTGACGCATCCAAAAGCTTTGATCTCCATATTCCGCCAATCAATAGCCATAGCGCCACCGACGCGCCAAATCCCAATGAGTTATCTGTACCCGATTTATCTGTGGTAATGCCAAACATATCGCAATCTGCAGCGCTGCCAACAAGCCAGCCTTTGCAAAGCAGCTTCGACCAATTAAACTGCACCCTGAATACGCCAACAAAAATTACCGTGCCAATGTCAAGAGATGAAGAATATGGTAGCAATTCAACAAATGATTTAAATACACCTTTGAAATTTGCTATACAATCCGAGCTAGAATGTAAGAATATTCCATTGAAAAAAGGTTTCGAGTCACGACCAGAACTCGAGCGCGAACCCGAACCAGAAACAGATAACAATGTAACTAAATTCTTGGATCTGATTTTAAATAAGACAGTAACAGATGCAGAATCAGAGACATGCGACAAAATTATTAAAGAACTTAATGCTTTAACAGCAGATACAGCGGTAGTCCCAGAAACATGTGAACGTGAACTGAAGAAAAGTGAAACAATCCCAGTAGCATCTAATCTTAATGAGAACCCAGGCAGTAAATTAATTGATACTTCAAAGACTGTAGAAGACGAGAAAACTCGGCCATTAAATGAAGTTACGACTGATGTAATCCAAAAAATAAATTCAGATCCAGGCGCAGATAAATCCCAGCAAAATTTACAAGATTCCCCAAACAGCCAGACAGAAGCTAATTCCTCAGCAATCGCCATTGCTGAGACAAAAACTACTTCAAAGGAACAAACTGATTTACAAACATTAAGTGCAAATAATGAGTTAAACTCCCTAAAAGAAAATACTGAAGAGGAAGATCGCGGTCAAAGAGAATTGTTTAGTGGCACTGCAACTACTCAACCATCATCCCCAAATTCTTTAAGTCCTTCATTCAAAATAAAATTGCCTTTCGCTAAGCAAACGTTCAATAAGAAGTGTAGAGTGAGACTTAAACGTCTTAATATCGCTGACCGTAAACACTGTAGTGGAACTACTAAAAATGAATCTTCGATGGCCAAAACCGTTAAAAAGCCCACAGAGTCTGCAAGTTCAAATGATAATATTACAAAATGTGATACTGCAACAGTGAAAAAATTACCGATAAAAAAAACATGCTTGAAACCTACCAGCAAGCCCACAAATAATGAGCGTCACGACAAAACTACTGAAAACTTCATAGATAAGACGGCGCCTGACGTTACGCCAACTAAAAAACCAAAACTCGAAATTGAAAAATTAATTCCAAATGATGCAACACAAACACAAACACCAACATCCCACCAGCCATCAACCCCGACGTTTACGCAACCATCTTCGCAACCATTAACATCCGTGTTAAGTAACAGCACGCCAGTCACAAAATTCAGACCAAAACCCTTAAAAACCGTCACATTTGATTTGCCTAACTTAAATGAAGAACTACGCGATAACACAGCTTCGAATAATAAACAAAAATCTAAAAGTCATGCAGCTTCTATTGCAGGAGGTGCCTCTGGCTGCTATTTGAAAAGTTCAAGACAGCCGAAAAAACTACCCGACAATACTTTAAGAGCCGCCGAAACCCTACAATTGTATGTCAACACAATCAACGACAGTGTACACACCCCTCCAACTACAGAATTTAACAAAAAACGAAGTCATATCAAAAACAAATGCATAGCGGAAGACGAAACCCCACGTCCACCGCCCGCATCAACATTGATGGACACACCACCACCTTGCAAGAAAAGCTGCACAGACAAATTACGCTCACAAATAAACACCGCTTCTCTGGCTACAACATCTATTTCAAGCATATCTAGCGATATAAGCACCGCTAGAATTTATACATCTTCTCCATTAGATCAAACTTTGCCCGAATATGACGATAATGTTGACACAGTTGCAGATTCAGAACTTATTCTGACAAATGCAACTCGTAATTTGAGAAGAAAGTTGAAAAGACGTAAAAAATCACTATTACGGCCGGAACCAGCCGACGGCATTGCCACAGATGACATCAGCAATCAGCCCGAATGCAATGGCGAAGATGACACCGATGTTGCAGTAGACAATGAAGACGATGTCTTTGCCGAAGAACTTTTACCCATCCCGGCTGCTAATGAACATATTTTGGAGGAGATTGTAAGCGCTCGACCGTCACATATTGGCACTGGCACGGCTATAAGGGATGAGTATATGAATATAGAAGCCACGGCCACAGTACCCGTTTACTTGTTTAACGATGAAAGTCGTGATTTGGGTTCACCCGAACCCAATCAAAGTAGCGACACAACCGGTGTCGTGGACTCATCATCGTATTTAAATACTTCATCCACAACTGCCACAAACAATGTTGCAGCAACCACTCCTCCTACTAGTAAGACCTCTGCCACGGGCACCATAGAAAAGCCAATGCTGTCGCCGTCAGAACATGAAGTATCGTCAACACAAGAAACATTCTATCAAACTCCCAGCAAAGGCAAACAAGCGGAGGCATTCGGAGAAAAGTCTTCCACAAGTAAAGAACAATTAAGCGCTAACTTGGACATTATGCCCACCAGCATTTTAAAGCAGAAGCCTGATGATAACAATTTAAAAAGCAATCAGGAATATCAAACCTCCTCCAACATGGGTATCTTACAAAATAATCAAGTCGACACTACAAATCATTCGCCCGAAATGTGTACTTTAACATTAACGGCCACAACGGCGACCACAACAACTTCGACAAGTAGCCGCAAGATACGTAAAGCCTCCACACACGACGAAATACTTTTCAATGAATTGCAACAGCAGCAACTGCCTTCAAACAAAAGAAAATCCACTACCACATTTTGTGTCGAATCAACTAGTGATAATGGCAATGCCGTTAGCAACCCAAAACTTGTCTCCAATAATCCCGAAGATATCAAATCAAATGGATCTCTTGCCAAGGCGGATGATAAATTTAAAAAGTTGCTGAAAGAAGTTTCCAAAAGAGATAAAAATCAAACAGCAATAAGTAATAAGACTGGTGCAGGCGGAGAAGGAGGAGGAGGAGGATCATCACCTTCAACTACTACCACCATTATTGAAGGCAAATTATCGCGATGCAAACGTAAAAAATTAAAATCTGAAAAATCGAACAAAACCAAAAACCCCCACAGAGGAAGATCTTCTAAAATTGTGCTTAAAGCTTCCAAACTTGCTCCTCACATACCCGCCAATCCGCTAAAAATAACAATAACCAAATCTAGACTGTTACAACCGCCGTCAACGTCAACATTAAGATCAACATCAACACCCCCAACTCCAGTAGAGTCAAACGACGAACAACAACAAGGCGAAATCTTTGACTTGCTAAGTGCTAAACTATTCCTAGAGAAGGACAGAGAAACGACACAAAAAGCAGCATCATCACACACCAATGCCAAACCCCAAAAACAGCAGCACAGTCACGTTGAACAAACTCCTGCTGCTACCAAAACAGAGACAAATAACTCTTCAACTGTTGTGAGTAATAAGTCAAAGAGTTCTCAAAGTCTTAGCAACATCTCTACCGATTTTGCTAACACGAAACCGATGGCAATTGTTAAGTCTGTAGTGCAAGAAGTTGCACGCCATACAAATACTAAAAAGAAAGAGAAACTAAAAGTCGCCAATAATACAAACTCCTCCACTATCACAACCTACTCAAATAGTAACAACAACAATATAATATTTGTGAAAGATAAATACGATTTGATTAAAAGCAAAGAAAAACATCTCCCCTCTAACAATCATCCACATCAAGTGCAACTAGATAAAATGGAAAAATCCAATTATAAGGCAACAACAACGAGTAGCGAGTCAAAATCTCTAGCTTCAAACAATTTGCGTTTACCTAAAATCTTATCCAAAGAGAAAATAAAAAAAGAAAAGCGAAAGGAAAAACAGAAGAATACTGAAAAGACAACAGCTGCTTATCATCGTCAACTACTAGTAGATAACGTTTTAAAGTCGAAAATTTCCCAAAAAAGCAATAAATCCTTTAGTTCTACGTCATCTATAGTGACGGCGATGCCATCATTTCCTTCCAATAATTCTAAACAAAGCAACAGTAAGCCAAGTAAAAATAACTCCACCTCATCTTCTCATTCTTCTTCTTCGTCTTCTTATATACTTAAATCCAAAACGAATCTATCAACAGCAGCACAGTCCGCTGCAGCATCTGCTATAACCGCTTCATCACAGACCACAACAACAACAACAACTGCAACGCCATCAACAAATAATGTACGTAAGAAATTTAAAGTAAAGTAGCCTATAAAGGAAGATTGGTTGAGAATGCCATTTAAAAAGCGAAGGGTGCTCAATTATTAAAGCAGGAAAATGAAGTCACGTTTATAGGAAAGACATACATACATACATACATATTTACATATAGAAAGGAAGTTTTAATTGTCAAGCAAGCTTAAAATAGACATACATACATATATAAATATATATAAATCGGTTTAGTTAAATATATATACATATATGTATATTTACCTCCTTTATGCAAAAACGATTGTTAGTTAAAATTAAAGTTGGTTTAACAAACGAATTTTGTTGGCAAAACCGGTTTTAACGCATGCTTTAACTTTAATATTCGTTTTTGCTCAAAGGGGTTAGTTATTACATACTTATAAGAATGTGCAATTTAGATTTTTATTTTTAGTTTTTCGTTTAATTATTTTTTCTTCCTCGCGTAACAATAACGTTTCAAAACATAGAGCCTAATTTTGTAAAACGCAACGCTTAGCGTTGACAAATTTTATATGGGTTTTATTTTTGTAATTTAAATTTTTTCCATGTAAAATTTGTCATCGCTTGGTGTTTGTTGCGTTTTACAAGATTAGTCCCATAATTAAAAAGTGCAAATAACTTAGCAATAATTTCTTAAAATTTTGTGGAGCGTTGTGGAGCCAATATCCATCTTTTTTTGACTTGGGTCGAACTAGTTTACTAGTTAATTTTTTCCACAAACCAATGATCAAACCCATTAGACTTGGATCGAACTAATTCACTACATAGTTAATACATAGTGTAATTTTAAAGGGTTTGATCCAGGGATGGCAAAGTTGGTACAATTGTACTTTTTTGGTACTATTCTAACTCGGATTGTACAATAGTACACCAATGATTAAAGCTTAAATTAGACGTGACATAGCCATAACGCCATAACCATAACCAAACCAAAATTCAATTGGTTTCTATGGTGAGAGTTATGGCGTTATGGCGAGTTACGTATAATCGAATACAGTGTTGTCCATTAGTTTGGTTCGAACGGCTGCTCTCTATGGCTATGGTTATGTCACGTCTGATTGAGCCTTAATTTAGGACATTTAAGGAATCTCCCAAGTTTTTACACCATTCATTTACTTTCAAACTTTTGCATGTGTCAATTTTAACTTTTGAACAATGAAACTCACATTCTTCTCATTTGAAAACAAACAAACACCCTTGTGAAAGCGAAACGCAGCGAGAAAATCTAAAAATGTGAACTCTTCCATTTCCAAAACATGCTATTAATTTGTTTATTCTAAATTTCAATTTAAACATGTGTAATCATATGCTAACAAGCAAATTTGTGAAAACGATTCGGTAGCCAGAACAAAGCCGATTATTTTAATAAAAACAAGTAAAAATCTCTTAGTGAAATTAAGGTAAAAAAGTACAATATTTTAAAGTTGTTGTTACAATCTTAAAATTCTCAATGCCGTCCCTGTTTTGATGATAGGTTTGTGGCCAAAATGAACTAGTGAACGAGTTCGACCCAAGTCTACATTTTTCTTAAACTAAGTTTTGAACTTGTATTTTGTTGTACAGCATGTTAAAATGTTTACACTATGTTCCGTAGGAGGGCAGTACATATAACGAAAAAAAAGTAATTAAGAAATTGTTCAAGTCGATAGATTCAGTATATCGAATTTGCATTCGGAGGCGGTTTACGAACGAACACACTTATTTATATACATACATGAGTACATTATTTGAATAACGTTCAGGGCAGCTTTACAGTAATATCCTCTTGGTCTTAAAACACTGGGCATTGTCATTTATCATTAACCACTTAATATTTTTCATACAATCACAAAATTATTCTAACGTCTTACTTATCCATTTAATAAAACATTCATATAATTTTTAAGCTGTTCATTTACAATTTCAATTTGAAGATAAAAATTAATTAATTTTTTTTCTTTCTTGAAATTACCTTGCAGAGACAAAATCTTCACTTTATGCATTGAGGTATAAAAAAGAAGGATATTTATTTTTAAATTTCGTCATTGTACAGAAGAGATTGCTAAGCTTAAGGTTACAAAGAAAATACATACTCGTATTAACCATTTTCTTACACGTTCGTAATGTTAAACTAATATTGATTGCTCAATCGCGTAATTATTTCTAAGTTATTCGATGACTGCCGTTTTAATTTGAATTTGTTTTATTTAATTGTTTTTATTTTTCTTAAGTTAGACTAAAGTTAGCGTAACGAATTTAAAACAGCGTATTTCAAACCAAACAGGAAAATAATCATATTTTACTAATCTTTTGATTTGCCTTAATTTGTAATTTAGTTACCTTTTATTATTATTATTATCAAAATTTCATTATAAATGAATATTTTCTTTGAACAAGTTTCAGACTGTATATTATTAATTTATTATAGAAAATATAAATATATATTTATTAAAATAAAATACGAAATATATTATTCAATAACATAGAGAAAGTATATTATTACAATTAGTTCTAAGTTATTTTTATTAAAACAAATACTATATATAAATTTATTTATAAAAAAATGGAGATATATTTAAAATAATAAAAAAATTAAATTCAAATATGTACAAAAACAACACAGTGAGTTGAAATAAGAAATTATAAAATACACATACAAATCCATATATATATAACTATTTAAATTATAAAATAAATATTTTATGATTAATTTAAAAAAAATCTATAATAAATTATATAATAACAAATACATACTTACAATACGTACGTTTTACTGAATGCAAAATTTAATATAACAATGACGAAGAAAACTTAAGTTATTTTTATGTATGAAACAAGTAAAATAAATGTTTTTATTTCAAATTTGAATAAAACTAAACTGGTAATAAATAATTTTAATTGCTTAATATTATTTCAAGAATTGAATATGTAAGTTTTTAAATTTTAAGTAGAAAACTCTGATGTACAATCTAAAAAGGCATTAAAAAGTAGCATATTCGAGAAAGCTTCTTCAATTCCCAATTTTCTCTATAAGTAAACAAGAAATGTTGGTTTGGTCGATAATTTTCGCCACCGAGTATATTTTGCTGCGTGGTCGCCGCCAACTTCAATTTTGCATCGGCTGCGCCCAAGGCACATCAATCAGGTACCCGCATTTCTACAACAAATATTACAACAGCAATAACCACATGTACTTTGTTGGTATAAATTACCTTCTTAGTTTTCAAAACAGGGTAGCATTGTCAGACTGCATGTTTCTTATAGGAAATGTCAAACAACATACAAAACTGGATATTCGAAAGGTGTTTATGTATACCCAAATAAAAGCATGCTTTTAGGCTTATACCTACATAATCCAAATTTGACATTTAGATTGGTATAATGACATTAGTCACCTGGTGCCACCTATGAGCCTCAGGCAACCAAGTTCTTGCTTGTTCTTCTAAATTGTAATTTAATGAAATAGATGACTTTTTATTCACGGCTGCCAGATTGGACGACTTATCGTCATTTTGAGTGGCGCAAATAGCACTTATTTGACGATTTCTTCCCTAAAAATTAAATATTTTTCAATACTACATATAAATAAATATGGAAGCTTTTTATGAAAATCAACTATTGAAAATCATACATATCGTTACTCTAATATATTGCATTTTTCGATGCATTAGATGTTCTATCGAAATAATCCAAAAATTCGATAAAAAAAATGAGTTAGGGCCTTTCTATATTAAAGTTATGATATACATATATATATATATATCTACTACAAAGTTTTTTTTACAGAAAAAATATATTACTTTTGCGGCAAACCAGTAACCACGATTTTCGAGGACTTCCATATATGAAGTGGCGATTTTGTATAAATTATCGGGCTATCGAAGGTTTTTAATAATGTTATCTGGCAGCCCTTGTCTTGTTATAAAGCCGTTAATCAGCTGTGTATAATAGAGCATCAGCCAGAAAATTGTTAAAAGGTTGTGAAAAATATTTAAATAATTGTGAAATTGGTGAAAGTGTAAATTTAAATAAAAGAAGTATAATTTTTAGTTATGATAGATAAAGTGAAACATGTGATTTTAGTGTTGTCCGGTAAAGGAGGAGTCGGCAAATCAACAGTCAGCTCACAGCTGGCCTTAGCATTGCGAGAGAGTGGTCACAAGGTAAAGTTTAGCAAACATTTAGTACGATTCCTCCATGAAATTAAAAATTCTTTGTTTTTATTATTAAATTGCAGGTAGGAATCTTAGATATAGATTTGTGTGGTCCTTCTGTACCCTATTTATTGGGTTTGGAAGGGCGGGATATATATAAATGTGAAGAGGGTTGGGTGCCCATCTACACAGATGACACGAAAAGTTTGGCTGTTATGTCCATAGGGTTTTTATTAAAATCGCGCAATGATCCAGTCATATGGCGTGGGCCCAAGAAAACTATGATGATAAAACAATTTCTAACTGACGTCAAATGGGACGATTTAGACTACTTGATAATTGATACACCACCTGGTACCTCAGATGAACACATAACGGTTATGGAATGTATGCGTGAAGTACGGTGCGATGGCGCTATTATTGTAACTACACCCCAAGGCGTTGCTTTAGATGATGTACGAAAAGAAATTACTTTTTGTAAAAAAACCGGCATTCATATTTTAGGTATTGTTGAAAATATGAGTGGCTTTGTTTGTCCTCACTGCGCAAATTGTACCAATATATTTTCCTCCGAGGGTGGTGTTGAATTGGCCAAATTAACTGGTGTTCCTCATTTGGGAACGTTTCCAATTGACCCTCGTGTTAGCCTTTTAAGCGGTACCACACGCTCTGTCCTGACAGAGTTGCCCGGCTCTAGTACAGCTTCTACATTGAAGGAGTTAGTTGACAAAATTACTAAGTAATTGACGTCGTAACTGTTATAATAAGTGTAAATATATACTTGTTGGAAAAAAATTACATATATTGCATATTGATCTCACTACAAAAATCATCGTATGTAATTGAAAATAAAAAGAAAAAGATTATTTTTTAGCTTTTTGGAGGAAAAAGAAGAATTTATGGAGACATAGTTCAACAATTTTAGAAATTATCTCCATAAAAATTTTGGAAAGCGGTTGAGTTCACTTTTTTATATAAAGAAACGTTATAAAGTGTTTTTATTTTTTATTTTCTCAATACCCATTTCGATAACCTTCGGACAGCAGTTTTTCCCAAAATTTAATAACGATAAAAAATATTTTTGTTTTGTTTTCTTATAATTTTTTTAACAAACAGTATTTTTATATTAAATCAAAGAAAAATATGAATAATTGCTAAATTCACAAACCTTGTAGCGCTAAAATTTGTATTTGAAAAGATAATTTCAAATATGTTTTGTTATGAGAAATTTTGTTGAAATTCTTTTTTCAAATACAAATTTAAACAATACAACCATCTTTGTACTGATTTTGACAGGTATTTCTTCATAAATATATCTTTAACTAGATTTATTATACTTCGTTAGCAATAATTAATATTTTTAAATTAATGAAATCATTTCCATAGATGATACGATGAAAGCTAAATTAGACATATTTTTTCTGTGTGTATGTACTACACATACATATTCGGCTATATTCGCGTCCATTCGCATCGTGGTTATAAAAATATAAACCTCATTGCATTGACATTTGTGTAGGACCAAAAGGTGATACATACTTATTCTGGGGGTCTACTGTGTAATTCGAAACGAAAGAAAATACCAAGGCACATTTATTTCCAGGTAATATCAGGATTACAAAAACAATGAAAAAATACAACAATGAAAAAAATAACATGGTTTTTAGTTCATCCGAAATTTCAAAAATAGAATTTGTTGTAACACAATAATAATAAAAATTATTCACATGAAAGTTGAAAAAATTTCTCCACGGCAGCTACCACTAACAAGATTTGCAACATTTAGCACTTTTCACAATTTTTTAGCAGGCTTTTCATATTTTTAAATTTGTTTCAAAAGAATTTTTGTAATAAAATATTTTTCACATTGAAAATTTTTTAACATATTTTTTATTTTCTCTTTCGTAAACAATTTTTGAAGTTTTGGATGAACTTTAATTTGAAAAAAAAGCTCAGCTGCGTTTCCGCTACTACCTGGTGAAATTGCCTTGGAAAATACTTTCGAATTTACATGTTATAAGCATAAAAATTCGAAAGCATTTTCTTTCGTTTCGAATTACAGAGTAGTCCCCTTGTTTTTTCATTCCATTTATTTACTCAATAAATTAATCGAGCCCAATGGGCCATATATGATTAATATTTAAAATACAAGTAATGCTCGATAACAAAGATTATAGTAATTACTTAAAGTAATATTTACAATAAAGAATATATAAAAAATATGTACAGTAGAAAGATATACAACAAACAAAACAATTTTATTTATTTTGTATCTATCTACAAAAACACTGATGATATACAGTCTATAAAAGGATTAAAAAGTAGCAAATTCTAGAAATAGTTCATTTTGATTTGGCTGACAATTTTCGTTATTTTAGTTTAGCCGCCTGCCAACCGTAATTTTGCCACGGCTGCGCTTTATGAACCTCAGGCAACCATGTTATTGCTTGTTCTTCTAAATTGTTGTTCAATGAGGTAGTTTCTTTCCAAATTACTTTCTTTTCCAAATTACACGAGACTAATTCATCTGGCACAAAATGTATTCGTATACACAGCTGTGTGTGTGTTAGTGTTTTTAGTATTCATTTAACATTTGCTGTTTTTTAAGTTGTATGTGTATTGGTTTTATGCTGCTAATGCGGGGTTGTAGCTGGTTGAAAAGTTATGCCAACCGCAAAACCACTCTCTTTGCCTCTCTCCCCTACAGCCTGGCATGTTATGCCAGCACAATTATGCCCGTGTAAATCAGCGCAATGAAATTGCTGACTTCTTGTTCACGGCTGCCAGATTGGACGATTTATAGTAATTTTGGGTGCCGAAAATAGCAAAATGATTGGACGATATTTTTCCTAAAAAATTATATTTTAAATGATACATAAAGGTAGAGGTCCATAGCTCGCTTTTTGCGCGTAATGCTTTACACACGTTTCATCCTCTTGTTTCATTATATACCTTGTTCGCGTTGAGTTACATGCACTGCTTTTCATGCGCCATTTTATTTTTGTTTTGATCAGCTGTGTGCGTTTGTTTATAAATACTTATAAAGAAAAAATGGAGAGTGAAATCGAGTTTTTAAAAGAATTTGTGGAGTCAGTCGAGTTTGTGTATTTAATTTATTAAATTTTCTTCCATTTTATTGTTTAAAAATATGTAATGCACACAAAGTTAATAAAACAGATTTAGCGGAGATGATACTCAGTACGTAAAAGTAATTGATAACTAATATGCAAAATTTGTTACTGAGAAAAGTGTGGTGGAACTTAATTAAAATACATCGCATTAATGAAAATATTCACATATTTTATTAAACAAGTTTTTTTTACTAAGAATTTTTTTATTGAAAAAAAAAATTATCCACGGCAAAATAATATTTATCGATAACGTAAGAAATAAAGTATTATTTAACATCCTAACTTTCAAGAACAGCTGACTTTCTTTCATGGTGCTTGTAACGCGTACAAAAGTAGAAAGTAGACCTACTTTGTGCTTTGAAAGCGCCTACGCGTTCTGCGCTTCTTGCAATGTAACTTGTCACATACTATTGGCCGGGTTTGCATCTAGGTGCCATGTGCGACACAAGCGAAAAAAAAGCGTAACCACTAATTACTAATGAAAAACAGTTTGATTCAGACACGTATTTATTAAGTTAAACAATTTCATACATAACTAATAGACAATTTTCTAGAATCCAACATGATTGGAAACTGTTTAAATCAATAAATATGTCTGAATCAAACAGTTTTTCATTAGTAATTAGTTGGTTACGTTTTTTTGGGCAAATGACACACAAGAAATGGCAGATGTAAACTCAGCCTTACATTGATTCTACTTTTTTGACAGATGCATAGAAAGCGTAACGCGCAAAAAGCGAGATATGGACCTCTACCTTAAGTATAAATATGGAAGCTTCACTACAAGAATAGTGTAAGTCAATTGACGGGTCATTTGATCGTTAGTCATGCAGAATATATTCATCATGGCGTAGAACAAAGTTTATATCAGACTATTAGGGGCAAAATGTAAAATGTGATGGAAACGTTTGTGTGTACGTTAGAGTTGTGCTTATCAGCTCTTTTGAGTGAGCGCTCTTTTTCAGCTCAGCTCACTTTACTGAAGTATTTCATTCAGTTAGCTCAGTTCATTTCTAATGAATCATTTTGTCAAGGGAAAGAAAGAGCTAAACATAAGCATAAAAAGTGATAGATTTTTACAGTGTGTGTGTGTATGTATGTCTCGTCAGACATTACAAAATAAGGCAAATTAACTATAAATAATAAAATAGTTTTAATGTGCAGAATTTTTTTTATAAATATAGTATATACCAATACTAAATTTTCAAAAAAAAAAAATTAATTGATATATAACAAATTTGCTAGGAAAGCGCTCAGTACTGAGCTGAAAGAGCTGGCTCACCCAAAATAACCTAAGTAGTATCTAACCCTCTTCACACCTTTTCACCTGCAACATACCTTTTTACACGAAATGGTTTGGTGCTGTTTTTACACTATTTTTTAAATAAAATTGATTATTTAAATTTACCTTTTCATATCTATGTAACGTAGACTAAAAAAGGGTTTGAGTTAATTTTTTATTGTTGAACAATTTCAATATATGAACATGTATGAACATGCATGTGTTTGTACATCAATTAAGAGAGATTTTATATATTTATTTCATAATAAAGAAATACAAAGCCCACCGGCCAAATTTCAACATGTATTACAAGCATATCGTTGGTTGGTTTCTGGTTTGATGTATGGAACATTAAAAAAAAAATATGAATAATGTATCCTCTTTCGAAATTCGTTATCAGTTTTCAGATATTTTGAATATATAAGGAGATATAGAGCTGCAATATTGTGTAATTTCCACAATTGTTGAACATTGTAAAATCTGTTTTACGGCAATTGACAATTTTTGGGATATGTGGCACATTTCCCACGTAAAAGTTTTAATATTGTTATTCGCATCTCTTATAATGCATATCAACACATATTCTACTCTGAGAACGTGAATCAAAGCAAATGAATTGATATTTATTTTTTAGTAATAAAACTTCTTTTGTTAAATATATTCAAATTTCTTCCGTTGTTTTTCCTCTAAAAGTCATGTCATATGAATAAAACTGATATTTTCACCTTTTATATCTACTTAAACATATACAATAATTTAACCTACTTGAACAAGTAGTGAACAATATTGTTAATATGATTGTGACACGCGTTGACACAGATGTTTGTATTTTTTTTTAAGTCGTAATAACGTAGAGCTTATCAACCTTAAGTTTGAATAAAAAATATATGTATCTATTATTTTGATTACTAAACAAAAAATTCTATCGTATATTTTTAACTAAACTAATGAACTAAACATTCATCGATTTTCGCGAAAACACATTTTTGTTCCATACATCAAACCAGTAACCAACCGACTATGTGTGTACTTACGCACATACATTAATCTCTGTTCAAATTAATATAAAATGTAGGTATGAAAATAAATTGTTATGTTTTTGCTTGAATGTTTTATAATAAATACATATCGTTCATTTACCCAAACAACTTCATTACTCAAAATAACTAGTTTGCTAAAAAAACGAGTTAAAATTTATGTACAACTTAATGGAAAAAAAGGAAATTTTATTTTGCTTTCAAGAGTTCAGTAAACAAGTTATTTGTATGAAGAACGATATGGCGATTAATTCTGCATCATTAACTCAAAAATTCAAATTTTTGAGCTTTAAGCAAATTAGCGATTTATAAAATATAACGATAAACGATTAGATTTAAACGATTTCTCAAATATGAAGCAACGATTTTTATGTATTATCGGGATATCGACGACTTTGTGCTGCTATCTGGCAGCTCTGGTTTTGTTTTAACGCCGCTAGTCAGCTGTGTATAAGAGCCCGCGAAATAGTTAAAAATCGTGAAAATTTTTTGAAATTATTGTGAAATTGGTGATAGTGTAAATTTAAATAAATAAATATAATATATAGTTATGTTAGATAAAGTGAAACATGTGCTTTAATTGTAGTCCAGTAAAGGTCTAGTTGGCAAATCAACAGTCAGCTAACAGCTGGCCTTAGCATTATGAGAAATTGGCCCCAAGGTAAAGTTTGGAAAACATTTAGTATGATTCCTTCATGAAATTACGAAAATTCTTTGTTTTTATTATTACATTGCAGGTAGGAATCTTAGATATAAATTTGTGTGGTCCTTCTTTACCCTTTTAATTGGGTTTGGAAAGGAGGAATATGTATGTATGTATGTATATCAATGTGAAGATGGTTGGGTGTCTATATGTTTTTTATTAAAATCGCGCAATGACCTACTAAAAAACTATGATGATTAAACAATTTCTAATTGACGTCAAATGGGACGATTTAGACTACTTGATAATTGATACACCAGGCGGTACCTCAGATGAACACATAATGGTTGAAATTATGAGTGGCTTTGTTGGTCCACACTGCTTAAATTGGCCAAATTAGTTGGTGTTCCTGATTTGGGAACGTTTCCAATTGATCCGCGTGTTAGCCTCTTAGGCGGTACCACACGCTCTGTCCTGACAGAGTTCCCCGGCTCTTCATTGAAGGCGTTAGTTGACAAAATTACTACCTAATTGACGTCGTAACTGTTATAAATGTAAATATATGTATACTATCGGCCCTGTTCTGCAAATCACGACATGTAAAATCACGGTGATTTCAAAAAATTAATAAAAGCTAAATCATTGCTTTAGTGAATTTCTCGATTTCTAGCATTGAAAATTATAATAAAATATTCTATTATTATTATATAGGAATAATAATATAGTAAATGAAAAAAACTTAAAATACATTAAAAAACCCACCAACCAATCAGCTATTACTAGTTTGTTTTTGAAATCGCTGTGATTTAAAATCACCGTGATTTACAGAACAGGCACATATGTTGGAAAAAATTACATTTATTGCATATTGTTCTCACTACAAAATTCAACGTATGTATGTAATTGAAAATAAAAAGAAAAAGATTATTTCTTAGCCTTTTGTGTGCAAAAGAATTTTTGGAAACATACATATATACATACTTCAACAATTTTAGAAATTCATCTCTATAAAATTTTTTAGAAAGAGCTTGAAGTCAATATTTGAGGACATTTTCCTTAGCTTTTTTTCAATTTAACAACAATAATACAACAAAATTTATATAAAATATTTTTTTCTAGTGTTTTTTTTTAATTTAACCGTAGTTTTATATTTAACAAAATAAAATGTTAAATTAAAAAAACTGATATATTAAAATAAATTTTATGTTTTCATATAATTGTTTTTAAATAAAAAAAACTTGTCTTGCAGAAAATATCGCATGGGTATCGAAATACATATTGACATAAATAAAAAAAATCGTTTTACTTTTGCTGAATTCACAAACTTTGTAATTAATAATCAAACTTTTAGAAAGTTTTTAATAAAAATAAAAATATCAAAAACAGCCTGAATTTAGCAGAAATTCGTTTCCTTGAAGTTGAACTGTTTTCTGACGAGCATTTCTTGAATCAAGATTTCTTTAACTAGATTTCTTTATACTTCGTTAAGAGTATATTTGATTGACTGGCCCTTTCACTCACTATACAATTTCGCCTTTTAACTATATTTGTTGTTTTTATATTAGTTTAGAAATTATGTTTGTATGGAGATGAAAAACGCGACCTTGTTACCCCTCTCAAATCAAAGTTCGGCCTTTTTAATGAGGACTCGCAAAACATATTATGGTTTTTTTTAGCGATGACCGTTCGTGAGCTGGACCGTGTCTTAAAAGGGCTATTTTCGAAGCTTTTGGCATATTTTCGTATTTTGTCCCCATCGAAATTGATTATGCATTTTTTTCATATTTGATAAGACAGTACTTCTGATAAATTTTTATGGAAAAATTTCCGATTTAAGAAATGCGAGTTATTGCATTCGAAATCAAATTAATTTTTCGAATACCTCAAAATGATTTCAGAAATGCGCGACTTCATTTGCTCTTTAAACAGCCATCATGAGCACCAATTCTATATAGTGGGATACATGTAGAATTCAAGTATTTTCCACAATGAGCAGTTTTCCTTCCAAAATAGGACCTTTTAAGTAGAGATGTGCAAATGTCGTGATTTTATCGTGTCACGCGTGAGTCACGCGTGATTCACGTGATTCGTGATCAAATATTATAACTAATCACGCGTGAGTGCGTGAGCGTGACTGAAAAAAATTTACTCGTGCGTGATAGTGCGTGAGCTTGTTTTAATAATCACGCACGAATTCTCACGCTCTCACGAGATAACATTCCTGCATTTATTATTATTTTATAATAATTATTTTATAATAATAAATGCATATATTTATAGTAATATGTATGGTAGTATGAGCTTACAAACATAATGAATACCCCCAAACAAAATGTTTCGAATTTTTCTGAAGTCAGACTTGTCGTACCGAATTCGTTAAGACATTTCGGCCGTTTCTCTGAAAAATTTGTTTTAAACATTAAAACTTTGATTTTTGAGTACATAAGTAAAAGTCTGTGAACATTTTTTTAAAATAAATATGTATAAAAAAATGGATTGTAAAAAATATTAAACAACGTGAGTATGTGCAAATTATTTCGACAATAGCATCAACATAACGGTGAAGCGGTACTCTGCTATAAAAGCAAAAAAAAAAAAAAATCGTACCTACATGTCGTTACGAATTCGTAATGACTTATCGTAATGAATTCGTACCTACATATCGTTACGAAGTCGTGTCAACCATTTCATACAAAAATTGTTACGATTTCGGTAATATTCCGGTGCCGAAATCGGAAGATTTTGTCGACCAATCGTTACGAATTCTTTACGAATTCGGAGCATTTTGTTTGATGGGTATATACAGCTTTGTAAGTATGTATGTATGTTTCTTAGATACCCTGTAGGAAGTATCAATTGAGAAACACTACTGATTCAACAGTGCCTTTGTCAACAATACTACTGACGAATTGTACCGCAGAAAATGTTTTTTGCTGTAGGGGCCGTCCATATACTACGTAACGCTGTAGGGGGAGGGGTGGGGTTCGAGTTTTGTTATGATTTGTTATGGTGGGGGTGGGTGGAGTCTTTGAAAATATTACGTAACAGAAAAATTTTAGAAATGTGTATGTTTTATTATACAATATGCTTTTCTCATTTATTTGATTATCATTTATTTAATTGATCATACGTCTTATCTTCACATTTATATTATGTATGTAGACATACATACATACATGTGCGGAATGTCAATTTTTGATATACGAGAATTCGAATTCGAATATTTAAAATGATATCCGTGAATACGAATATTTAAAACGATATTAAATTAACTTTGCTTTATTTTAATTTACATTGTAAATTTTACAAAAACACGAGCATACATTTATACATAGATATGTACATATGTATATGTAAGAACCTATTTTTCAACCCAAAAAACATGCAAATTATATTATAAATATACTTTTTCGTGAACGTGCGTGATCGTGATAAGTTGTAAACCACTCGTGCGTGATTAAAAATATTTTATTCGTGAGCATGCGTGATCGTGAAAATGTTCAAAACCATTCGTGCGTGAAAGTGCGTGAGTAAAATATTTTTCTGCGTGAGCGTGCGTGTCGTGAGTCAGAAAACACTCACGGGCACATCTCTACTTTTAAGCATTAAAGTTGATTTTCAGAAATTTATTTCTTTTACAGTGAATTTGAGAAATTCTCTGTTAAACTTTAATTTTTTAAGCATACGTCGTTGTGCACACTGTAAATAATACATTCAAGTTGAAATATACCAAATTATAACCTAAATTAAGCTATTATTCCAAATGAGATTAGCAAACTAAAAAAAGATAATTCGCAAGTCATAGATAGTACTATAAGTTTCTGAAAAATCACAAATTAAATGAAATGTATGCTTATATCATGTAAATTCGAAAGTATTTTCTTTCGTTTCGTATTACAGAGTAGACCCCCAGGGATACTTTCGAATATGCAGATTTCGGAGGTACAATTAACTCAAAATAAGCTTATCTCGACTTAAGCACTTTTTACTTTTTGCCACAGAATTATCTTTAAAAAACAAAATTAAGTAAAGTAAAGCTTCTTTATTTGCATTTTTAAATCTGCTGATTTTAATAAGCAATTAAAAATGCGATTTTGAACTTTTTCCGCTATAATTTTAAAGCCGGCTTAAAATAGGTTTTTACGTTAGTTAATTCTAAACTATTTTCGTAAAAGAGACGAAAATTTTTTTTGTGTTAAGTATTCGCTTGAAATATTCATTCATTGTGAGAGAGATAATTTGAAATTTTCAAAGTCAGCTGTTTTGCTGAGCTAACAAGTGCCGCACTTCATCTTTCAGAGCATCAGTTGTTTCTAGCTTCTTCACGTAAACCCGGTCTTTCAAATTAAAATTCACAAATTTCACAAATAAAATTCTTTGTTCAAGATTGTAGCGTTCCATGGTTACAATTTCCCTGACAGCTCAGTTTTCGACATTTCATCATTTGACGCGAAATTTTCAGTTCCGCCGCACTTTGATAAAAATAGAATGATCAAAACTGCTTATGTATTTGAAAAATACTAAACTTTTGTGGGTGTCATTCAGCCCACATTTCTGAACACTGCTCTCTCGTCTTATTTGTTGTTATTACCTATTAGTATTCCTTAAATAAAACACTTCGTACATATTTTTTTTAATAATATTTTTAAAAGTTTATTTTTATAACTTTATTCATCATTTGTTTTTCATTTTTATTATTTGGTTTTAAATTTCTATAAAGTATATAATATATAATCTGCATTTTTAATTAATATTTTTTATGTTTGTTTTTTTTGTCATTTTATTTGTTGTATAATATATAATTAATAATTTTTGTTTGTTCATTATTTTACTTTTGTATTTGTTATAAATTATTTAATTAATAATGACTTCATAAAAAGGTGTTTCGAATTTGATAATTCTTAAAAAGGAAAACAGTGTTATTTTATGAAAATACTCAATTACGTTGGACAACTTAAGAATGCATGTTTTATTCATTTATAGATTATGAAATGAAATAAAAAAAGTATTTTATATTTTATATAAAGTTTAATATAATGTTGTCAATATTATGTATATAATTGTTTGGTATTTATTTAGTATTTTGGTTTAGTATTTATTAGTTTGTTTTTTTTTCTTTTTAAATTCAAATTTTTATTTTGTTTATGAGTTAAAATTTTAAGTTAATTTTTATTATGTTATGGGTTTAATTTTATTGTGATTTAAATTATAATTTTTATTTTGTATGTTATGTATTACTGTTTGTAAAAAAAATTAATACATTTTTATTAATGGCAATAATTAATAATGGTAATAATTATAATTGAATTTATAAGTTTTAATAATAATGATAATCATAATTTTAATTTTATATTTCTGACCAACTTTTCTACCATGTTTTTTTTTGTTTAGTTTTAATAATAATTTTTCTATTTACAAGTAGAAAATATTTGACCATATTATTTTAAATACTTGTATTATTCGGTGTTTGCTTTCATCCATTTTTTGTTTTTGTTTTGCTTTTGAATGCCGCCTGTACAAACATGCATTCGTATGCAGTTTAAATTTTTAAATTATTTATTTTAGTTATTATTTGTTCAACTATTTGCTTTTAATAATTAATAATTAATAATAATAATAATAATAATGATAATAATCATATATGTAACTTGTAATTATTATTTTTGTTTTAATTAATTTTGGATTTTTCCTTTCCAGCTTTTACTATTCTTCCCCTCTATTCAGTTTATTTTATTATTATTTTCTTTACGAGGATGTGGTTTTCTTTTAGTCTATTATTTTTTTTTCACTTTTGTAATAAGATATTTTCTCTTTTAAACACTATTTTCCCTAAGGACTTTTTATTTTCAATAATTTATAAAACAAACAAAAAAAAAATGGAATTATGTAATTTGTATGATGTTTATTTTTTTTTTTAATTTCTTTTAATATAATTATAAGTTTAATATGTTGTTGTATTTACCAAATTAATATTAATTGAATGCTATGTTGACAATGTAGTGAGATGATTTTGGTTTATTAATTTTAATGACAACGATAACGAGGAGCTGCACTTGTGAAGGTCTAGGTTATACACAATGGGTTTTTTTGTTTTGGATTCCCATTTTTCTTAAATAAAACGAATCGCTAAATTTAATTTATAAAAAAGCAATGATATATAGATATGTATATGAAAAAGTCTTAAAAATACACCAATATCTCTCTCTAACATACATATAGTGGCACAGAAAACTCTACATACCTCTGCAAAAAATCCATTTTAAGAAAAACTTTAAATTCTTTATCAACAAAAAATGCATTATATCATTTCTTGTAAAAAATAAAACTTTTTCCAAAAACAAAAATTAAAAAAAAATATATTTATTTAATAATTTAAAGAAAATCAAATTTTACTGCACAGAAAAGTATACATACTCCCACTGTTGGTCAACGATACTTTTCCAAGAAAAGAACTTACACATGTTTTGCCAATACGTTGTAATGCTTCATGTCTCTCAGGTAATAATTGAAAAGGTTTGTAGTCAGTCGTTCTTAATTTTTAATAATAATGTGTCCAAAAGTTAAAGAAATAATATTAGATATTAGAAATCTTATTGTTCAGCATCAAAAGAATTTAAAATGGTTGCACGAAATTTCTGAAATTGTTGGGCGGTAAAAGTCTAGTATACAAACTGTTATAATAAGTTATAAAAAAACAATAGTGCTAGTAGTAGGCCAAGAAGTGGCCGTTCGCAAAAATTACTAGGCAAATTGACAAAAATTCTAGGACAACTGCTGTTGATATCGCAAAAAGGTATAGAAAAAACATTGATTGTCACTCTTCATCCAGAAACACCACGCAGTGTATTGGGAAGTGGAGGTAATCACAGCCGAGTGCCTCGGAAAAAACCATTCATAAGCGATATTAATAAGGCCATATGAAATTTGCTTAAAAGCATTTAAATAAAGATGAAAACTTAAAAAAAAGTTGTGTTTAGCACAGAGAATAACGGCCTGGACCACGATGTCGACAAGAAACTATCTATCGCTTACTTACATTAAAAACAAAAACAAATTTTCTTATTTTGTTTTTGTTTTCAATATAACTAAGCGACAGATAATTTCTTGTCTTAACTTATTCTTATACAATGGAAAACAAAAAGTTTGGCTCAAAAATAATGAAGAGCTGGAACATAAAAATCCGATCCCCACAATAAAACACTGACGCGGCTATATTATTGTTTTTGGTTGCATTTCGGCGGTTGGGACTAGAAATTTAGTTTTTATTGATACAACAATGAATCGGTTTATGTATTTTAACCTATTAAAGGATAATTTGAAGGTATCACTAGCCAAAATGGGTCTACCTGGAAGCTGGCACTTCCAACAAGATAAAGACCTAAATCACACAGCGGCAAGTTAAAAGGAATTGCTGCTGTACAATGTGTCAAAATAACTACAGTCTCTTCCCCAGACGACTTACTTAAACCCCGTTGACAATTTATGGGACGAATTGGACTTCAGGATAAGAAAAACTGCGATAAAAAACCAACAGCACCTAAAAATGATTTTGTCAAAAAATGATACACAATTTCTTCGAGAACCAGCGGTAAACTGGTATATTTTATGAAAAATCAATTAAATGTCGTATTCGAGAGCAAAGGAGGTGCAAAAAAATATTCAAATATAAATATTTTTTATGAACTAGAACAATAAACTATGGAGTATGTGTATTAAATACAGAATTTTTTTAATTTTTCCATAAATATTTTCTTTTTTCAAAAATTATTTGTTTCAAAATAATTTTGTTTTTTTACAAGGAAGGATACGCCAGGAATTTTGTTGGTAAAAAATTTAAAGTCTTGCATAAAACGTATTTTTTCGGGGGGTATGTAGAGTTTTCTGTGCCACTGTACATATGGTCATGATCTTTGTAATAATAATAAGGGGGTCTACTCTGTAATTCGAAACGAGAGAAAATACATTCGAATGTATATCTTAATTACATGCAAATTCGAAAGCATTCTCTTTCGTTTCGAGTTACAGAGTAGACCCCAAGATCTTTGTAAAGGGTTTCAATTCTTAAAGTTCTATCATATCTTTTGACAGTTTGTTGAAAATTTTGTGAGGATCGTCAATATATTTTTAAAGCTTGGCTTATACATACATGCATATGTATGTACATATGTATTTACATATTTTAAGAAAGCTTTTGATATCTTTAGAGTAGAGATGGTGGCGTGTCGAATTTTTTTAACACGACACTACACGAAAACGAATACCAAGACGATCAACATCTACGAAACATGCACGCGAAAAATTTCGTCAATACGATACTGCACAACACACGCGAAATATTATTACTATGGTACTGAAGATCAGATAATTTAATTATTTTTGTTCAAGAGTGGCTTTTCAAAATATGGCACCGAGTTGGCACTGCCAGCTGATACTATCTGCTACCACAGCTGATACTATCGGTTTACGTATAGAACTTTAAGCTTAAGAGGCACATATGATATCAACAAATATGCTAGTGTTGTGTGTTTGACGATACAAAATATTAAATTTTTTCTCTAATGGAAATTCATTTATACATATTTTACATCTAAAATCGTTTCATGTTTTTCGTGTCAATTTTGCTCAACACGAAACGACCCGAATACGTACGAAATCTGATTTTTGTCATGAACACTTCGTGCTGTCGTGCGTGTTCGTGTCACAAACATGACAGGCCTGTTGTCTACTGATTTTCGGTTCAATATAAATAAAATTAAAAAAAGCTAAGCTTTATGCTCACAAAAGTCTGCGTACGATTAGATTACATGATATTTTTTATTTTATTGTTGATTTCAATACAAGTTGTCCATTAAACGTGGGCCAGGCCGTTAATAAAATTTCATTAAATCTATTGCACGAAACTTTATTTATTAAAAGGAGAACCAGAGAAGAAAGAGAGATATGGAAAAAATGAAGCAGCATAAATCTTGGAAAAATTTTTGGAATTTTTTTTTTGAACCAACCCCTTGTTTTGCAACTCGCTAAAGTTAAATATATATCGCTAAAAGTCTATAAAGTCCATTTATATTGCTAAATTAGGCAATGACGTAGGAACGTGGTTCCTTACGTTAGAAATTGCACTTTACACCTGATGGGTTTCTTTTTGATAAACTATATGGCATTTGTGGCCTTCCAGACTCAGATCTATCCATGTTTTGAATTTAATCAATTTCTGACAGATAGTTTCAAAGAGAGAGAAATTTCCTCTTACGTCCCCACATGCTCTTAATTTTGAAAAATTTATAGCCTATATGCTCTCCTGGGCTCAGATCTATGTATCTATGTTTTGAATTTCATCAAAATCGGATAAATAGTTTCGAAGAGGAAGACATTTTCCCTTACCTCCCCACGTTGTAATAGTTAAAAAGAAACATAGAACCTATATTTCCTTCTAGAATTAGATCCATCTATGTTCTAAATTTCATCAAAATCGGTTCCGGGGTCTATCCGTTAATGCGCAACAAACAAACAATATCCCAATTCACTAAGAATTATTAAGTGGTTACTATCAATATACTAACCATTTTGCAAATGCTACGATGCAAGACTATTTGCACAAGTTTGTGAATTGTGTTAATAAATTTACTTTTGCATTTACATATGTATATTAGTTAGTAGAGACACCTTCAGCTAGCACTGCCACGAACCACTTATCCAAGTCACGAACCTTTTTTAAGCAAAGGCAAAACCATATTGGATATTCTCAAAAAGTACGCTAAAAATCCCCAAAATCCAAGGAGCTGCTTGGCACTTCCCTGAAAATTACGGCAGCAATGAAAATCTAAAAAAAAAATCCGTATGCTATGTAGTTATTACCAGCATTTGTAACCAGTATTCGCCAGTATTTTTTTAATTTTCAAACATTGATGTGCATGGCTTGCCTTGAGGAACTTACGTTCCAAAATGTAATTCGCCGAAATTTTTGAATGTAGCTTTAGCTTTACCGTATTACCGTATTAAGGGGGCTGGCTGGTTTTATTTTTGAAGCTTTCGATTTTGACAAATAAAAAAGTTTAAGGCAACGCTAAAAAAGAAAACACTTCTTTCTTACTACTTCCTTTCTTCTACACACATAATTAAATAAATTTTTTGATTTTCTTATTCTTACATGAATGATTTTTGACACACACGCAGTTTTGTTTTTATGTTGCGGGTTTTCCTTTTATTCTCAACTATAGTTCCAACCAAAAGGGTTTTTTGACTCTAAGAGAAAAAAATCTTTGTTTTCTCTTACATTTTAGATTCTTTTTCAGTTCTATGCTTTCCTTAATCCTTTGCATTTCATTATCATTTCATCATTAATTGTTGATTTTGGTATATACTAAAGTTTAATTTAATTTAATTTTGTTGTTGTTGGATTTTATTTTCTTTATAAAAGGTTAAAGATTTAAACTCCTAGGTTTTGTTGTTGTTGTTGTTGTTGTTGTTGTTGTTGTTGTTGTTGTTGTTGTTGTTGTTGTTGTTGTTGTTGTTGTTGTTGTTGTTGTTGTTGTTGTTGTTGTTGTTGTTATCTGTATAAGTATATATTATATATAATTATATAAATCTTATGCATAAAAATGTAATTGCGAATATCCCTTGCCTCTTGTTTAATTATTATTTAATTATTCATTTAATATCATAAATAATGCGTGTTTCAGTGTAGATTTTTGAATATTTCTGTTTCTTATTTCCTGTATGTGTATGTGTGTGTGTGTGTGTGTCTGTAACGTTTATTACTAAATATATACTAAAAATAATTGCTTAATATATGTAAATTAATTTTTTTATGCATTTGACTATAAGGAAGTAAAATTATAAAAAAATAAAATAATAATAATCTAATACACATACATTTCTTTTGACAGAACAATTTTAGTTTTACTAATTAAATATTTGTTTTTATTACATCCCATAATAAGTTGGAAACTAAAAAATAATGTCAAATGAAATTTTTATAGGAGCGCTTAGGTTTTACACTCATTAATACTTTGTTTAACGTTGAGAAATTCGAATTACGTTAGATCTTCAAAATTTATATTCCTCGTCTTAATTTGATTATGTTTTGTAAGATTTTCGATTTCTGGTTTGGGGGTCTACTCCATTCTTGTAATGTTAATAACATACAAATTCCAAAGTATTTACTTTCGTTTCGAAATAAAAAGTAGACCCCCTGTACTCCTTGTGTTCCTTCTTAAAGCAAAGTTTTACCTAAGGCAACTCTATCAAATCAAATAATCGAAAATTAGGTATGTATTTCATGCCTTAGAATACAAACCAAGGCATGAAATAGAATATAAACCAAGTCCCATTATATTAAAATTTAAGGATATATTTGGCCCCCTTTTTGCGGGATAAACGCATTTATAGCTGTGCTTTATTTATGGCATCTCAATTGTATTTCCAGCTTCCTTCTCTTCAGAGGCTAAAATAATTTAATTATAATTATATATATAATTATATAAATTAAAAAAAAAAAAATTGTCGACCTCTTCCATATGCACAAAGCATTTTGAAAATTGGTCGAGAAACTACGAAGTTATATAATAGTCAATTATTTGGGTGGGCTATTTGTGATACCATCGCCTTTCCCAATTTCAAAAGAAAAAAATTGAGCAGCTCTTCCATATGAAAAACGAATTTTGAAAATTGGTCCACATATGACGAAGTTATGTTATTTTATATTACAAAAGTGTTAAATACTATGTGGAAGGAGTAACACAATTAAAAAAATGGGCATAAAAGCGGAAGCGGTTGAGCCCGAGTTAAATGTGAAAATTTGAGGAAGATCAGATTTCAACCCATTATATGCCCGTCTAACCCCCGTTATCACATGCCAGTAGTTACTTGCCAGTAGTGTATATGTATTACTAACGAAAATCAGGAGAAATGTAACAAAAACAACAATTTTTGAGTGGCTACACACCACAGTGCAAGTTAAAATGTCGTCAACAAGTAAAGTTTTAGCTAACAGCGTTAGTGCAGTGTTGCCAAGAAGTCAATATTGAACTTTAATTGTATTGTTAATATATTTCTTTTATTAAAACATGAAATTTATGTTCAAACTTAGCTCTAAAGTGAGTCCATGCCATTTCTCAATATCTTTTTTATATATCTATAGAAAAAATCAACCATAATACCAACAAAATTAATGGAATAACTCTCTACTCGGCAACACTGTTTCGTTTTGTCACTTTACTTGCGACAAGTGTGAAAATTTACTTGCTTCAAAATTTCATTGCAAGCTGACTCGCAAGTGGAAAAAGTGTGCCTGTAGTAGTAAAAAATCTGAGTGTATTGAGTTTTTTTCACTTGCACTTGCATGTGGCAACGGCGGGTAAGAGTTTTTTTTGTTCCATTTTTAGCAGAGTTAGTTCCACGAGAATTCGAATTTCGAGTTACTTTAGAACTCTGATAGCTTTCAATTTTATTTTCATATCGTAAGCTTAGATATTTATACTGAAATTTTCTTATATATATTTTTTTTTTTTGATTGAACCGGAAAGAGCTGCGGAATTCAAGAGTTGTATATCTTGTTCCATTAAAAGGAGGTCAACTGAAAATTTAAAAATTCTCAGTAGAGGCAAATAAGTCTTTTTATTTTCTTATACTCTTATAACGCAAAGAAATATGCAACTGTATTTTTTTTGCGAAAGAGTGAAGAGAAAATTATGTAAGATGAGATGAGCTTTGTGTACCATTTTCTTGCACCCTTTAGAGCAGTGACCGGCGAGTCGCCCTTTCATTTACTCTTCCATTAAGTATGTATGCGTAGACACGCATTGTAGAGAAATTCGAGCTCTAACCAGTGGCTTAAAACTGGTATCACGGTTGCGGGTGGCCCAACAGCAGAGTTGCTCTAGGAATTGGATGGGTGTATTGTGTTGGCATGACCCTTTACTGAAAGGTAGAATCGGGCCTTTGTCTGGCTCTCTAATATGAGTGGTAACGCTCTGCTTGTACCGTGAGATAAGGCCGTAAAGGCAGGTGCTCACGTTAATCTGAAACTCATCTGTCTAGCTTAAGCGTTCAAACAAATAAGTTGTGTGTATGTATCGCATACTATTGGAAGAATATAATAGGGGGAAGATCTGGTCCAAAGACCGGCACTGCGACACCTAATATATCTTTTGTGCAATAAATCTGTGAATTAAATCAAACCAAGCTCTGTTACATAAGACGATACTCTCGCAAAGAATGTGTATCGTTGTCTCGTCAATCGCATACTGTTCAGAATCAGCGTGGCCAGAAAAAACAATTTGTGTTTCTTCTGTCCATATTAAAATTAAGTTTGGAGATTTAAAATTTTAAATTAGGGAAATGAGACTGGCAACTCCGTTTAAAAGCTCTTAAATTTGTATTTGTTTCTTTACAAAGTAAGAGCAAGTATTGGTTTCGCTGAGATCTGATTGGCTGTTGTGCTCTCGTCAGTTTAAAAGCACAAAAGCCCTTTTCTGTCAAAGTGTGTATACGCAAAGTTTGTTTTGCAAATTATGCTGGGCGAGACATAGGGTTAGAGATATCTTCTCTTTCTGTCTTTCTCCCATTAAGACTTTGGAAAGTAAACTTTGGGTGTGGAAAGGGGTCTAACGCCTTTATAAATATTTTTCACATAAACTATCACCCCTTTTCCACACGGAAAGTTTACTTTGCAAAGTCTTAATTCAGCTGGGAGAAAGACAGAAAAAGGCTGTACTACTACCTCTGTCTTTCACACAGCTGAATTAAGACTTTGCAAAATAAACTTTGCCAAATAAAACTTGCTTAAATTCCATAAAATATTATTCGTTGGACATCACACAGTTGGGAGTACCAGTGACTTTTAATTTGTCATAATATTGGAAATTCTTTTACTGAAGTCATCGTTGGTAATTTTATTTTTGCTTAGATAACAAAATTTAAAGAACTTGCATATGCACTCAATTTGTCTATAACACTCTGATTTAATTAGAGTTATAGATATTTTATAATGTTTGTGTGTTGTTTTTATTTTTAAATTAAAATTTTACTAGATTTCTTTTACAAGCGTATATTTTTGCTTAATTTTTATTTATTAATGAATATATTAAAGGACTAGACTTCTATTTTGTTAATTTATTACATTTTTTCTTTCTTCTTAATAAAAATTAAATATGTATTATTTTTTTATAACGCTGAAAAATTTCTAAAAGTTATTTATTTTCATTAATTAATTAATTTGTTTTTAATACAGTTTAGTGAAAGAATTCTTTTCGTATTTTCTTAAAATATTTTCAATTAATATTTTGTTTTGTATATAAGCTGATATGGTTTTATAAAAGCCGCAGAATTTTTCAAAAAAAAAAAAAAGAAAAATTCTTAGAACTTTTTTTACTTTTTATATAAAAAGAGGAAGAACTAAGATAATAAATATTAAAAAAAAAATTTATAAAAATAACCAAAATGTTGAAATTTCTAAGGAATTATTTAATATTTTTGTTTTTTTTTTGCGTCCCTGTGTCTTTATTTTATATTATATAATATTTCTTATATAAATTTATTTTTTTTCATATTCCGCTTTTTATTTATCGAAAACTACCGGTTTTATTTTTTTTAACTATTTTGTTGTTTAAATATTTATTTTGAAACCATTTTACTAATATTTTCTTTTTTTAAATTTTTTTTTAGTTTTCATTTTTATTAATTTTGTGTTTGTTTTATTATTTTTGTTTTCGTTATTACATTCTGTTTATTTTTTTTAAAAATATTATTGTTTTCTCTCAAAAAGTGCAAAATTGTTTAATAATTGTTGTTTAAAGTTTCTATTTTATTTTTGTTTTACATTCTATTTAATAAATTTTAAATTTGTGTTTCAAACGGTTTTTGGTGAAATTATATGTGAAAAATGTATGTAGTAAATGTTTTTGTTGTTGAAGTGCATTTTTTCATGATTTTTTTTCTTTCTTTTCTTATTAGGTGGGTCATAGTTTAGAGGAATTTCTGTGTATACGTTTTTGTTGTTGTTGTTGTTGAAGAGAGTTCAAAAAAAGGGGCAATACATAAATAAAAAAAAACAAGTTTAATCTTAAGAAAATTATTTCGAAACAGTTTTAAGGAGCGCATTGATCAATTTTACACAGGCAAAGTTTGGTTTGGTTTGCAAAGTTGTGTGCAAGGCGAATTGATACCAGGTGGTCTCGATTTGCAACTCTGCATATTTAACTTATATATTTGTTGGTGTAAAATTTTCTGCGGTCAGAATATTTCCGATTTGAAAGACAGAGAAATATCAGCTGATCGTCAGCTGGTGAATTGATATCACCTGATGTGAATTCGCATTGGTTATGAGTTTGTAGGAGAGTAGGGAAAGAGAATGGGAACTTTTTTCCTTCATCTCCTACAAACTATGCGTATGCAACAGGGATGGCATTGAGAATTTTAAAATTGTACAACTACTTTCAAAAATTTTACTTTTTTGACCTTAAATTACATATGTATTTTTATTAAAATAATCGACTTTGTTCTGGCTACCAAATCGTTTTCACAAAATTTGCTTGTATGTTGGGATGTTAAAGCATATAGTTACACCTGGTTAAGTTGAAATTGAAAATATACAAATTAATGCATGTGCTGCAGCATCCGAATTTAGAAGAAAAATTATGGAAATGGACGAGTTCATATTTTTTGATTTTCTCACTGCGTTTTGCTTTCACAAGACTGTTTTCAAGTGATAAGAATATGAGTTTCATTGTTCAAATGTGAAAATTGACATATGAAATCGTTTGAAAATAAATTCGTAGTGGATCTGGGGAGATCCCTAAAATTTACTAAATTAGTCATTGATGTACTATTGTACTTTACGAGTTTGAATAGTACCAAAAAAGGTAAAATTATACCCACTTTGCCATCCCTGGTATGCAACGGTCGTATTTACAATGCCAGTGACCAACAGTGATGCCAGAATTCCTCCACCAAAAATGGCTAAATGTAAACAAAAAAATGGCTAAAAAATGGCTTAAAACTAGCTGAAAAATGGCTAAGCAAAATCGAATGCAAAAATCATGAACTTTAGCAAAAACAATAAGGTATTTCATATATTGTTTTTTTTAAGGCAAATCGGGAACTTTTTTAAAGTAAATAAAAACAATAAATTGAAGTAATAAATAAAATAATTTTTCTTCAGGTAATAAAAAAACTGCGCATATAGTGCAAACTTGCAATACTTGCATTACGCCTTCTATTCATTTGTACATTCTGCTATTAAGTCTTTAAATTTTTGGGATACTAATCCATTCCTTGCGAAATTTTTGTTTATACTTTTTATTAACTTTCTATTTTTTAAACTTTCATTTACACTTTTATTTTTCTTGATATTTTCACTCGTGTAAAACAAATATGACCCTTGTTTGATTGATATCATAAACCACCAATTACAGTGAAACCTCTCATAACCGGACACTCACGGTCGCCCTGTTTTTGTCTGTTTATTAGAGGTGTCCGCTTATGAGAGAGTTACACATTTTTTGGATTTCATTGTAGTTGAAAAATTACTTTAGAGTAGATTTCTTCAAATTAGATTGGTAAAATTTCAGCTGTTGGGTTTCAAATGACTTTCAATGATTTTATTTGTTGGAATACAACAAAGTCGTCTCTAGAAAAATGCTTTGAAAAGGCAGTTTGTATAAGAAATGTAGCAATATGAATTGTTTAAATACACAAGAAGCTTTTTATCTTCACAAGTTCGTGCACCGAATATTTTCCTTTTTCAAACTCCTTTAAAATATAATTTTTTTTCTGTAATTGATAAAAACAATTTTTTCACTGCCATTTTGGGACACCAGCTAAGCGAATAACTTCTTCTTATAAACAGCAATTTATTTGCGTCTCCAACGCATCAGTATTTACATATGCGTTAACCAGGGAACCAGCAATATCATTGACACTAATATAAATATGAATCAGAGTTGAATAAAGAAAGACCTACTATTTAAATGCAACTCTTGTTGCCGCGTTTCACCGCTTCTTTGCTATTATGAGAGTGTCCGATTATGGGAGTGCATTTTGTATGGAAAAACTAATGAACGTGTTGGATCTACAAAAATTGTCCGGTTATTAGAGGTGTCCGGTTATAGGAGGTGTCCGTTATGAGAGGTTTCACTGTAGACCCGACAACTTATAAACACCTTGCAACTATTATAAGAATGCAGTAGCAAATCTTATTGTTACCAATTGAGGCATGTCTTTCATATAAGCGCTTTTAGACTGCTGCAACAAAAATGGCAAGTTTGAACAGGGATTTATAGATATTAATGAGAAAACAATAACATATTACTCTGTTGTGTTTTTTTTTTTTGTAGTTAATTAATGTTCCCATGTTCCGAGTTTAAATATTTTGCTAAAAAATAGCTAGATAAAAATAAAAATGGCTAAAAAAATAGCTAATAGCTAAACTCACTTTTCTTCCGGCTAAATGGGATGAAAAATGGCTAAATTTAGCCAGTAAATGGCTAAATTGGCATCACTGGTGACCAATTGCAAACCTTAACTTGGATTGCTAGATAATTATGTTCTCGTCGTTAGAACTGAAGACAGATGTGACTCTTTGCTTTTGGTATTTAAAATATAACAAATTCTAAAGAAAAGTTCAAGATAAATCTTATAGTGGAATTGTGAAATTAGGAATGTTTGCTCAGCGATCCTAACAATGAATAGTTGTTTACTCACGAATTCGCACACTTGTAAGCGTTTGTTTGTTTTTCTTATAATTTGTTTTTCACTTGGTAATTCGTTTCGAAAGAAGACGCTTTCGAATCTCTCTGTTAAAAGCATACAAATTCGAACAGTTTTGCTTTCGAATCGATTTACACAATGATCCGGTCACAAAATAATTTCTGTAAAGAAGTTCGAACATCATTCAGAGGCGCTAACTTTTGGGTTGGTTTTTTATATTGCTTTCCTCAATATACGAATATTTTACATGTAGAATTTTTTCTTTTGAGTTGATTGAATGCTGTGTGTGTCTCATCATCTTCTGAGCAAGCTCTTCCAAACTATTTTGCATACTTCCTTTTTTTATTACCATTATAGTCCCTTCTCATTTGATATTTATACCATTCGTATCATTTTAGTGAATTGAAAATGTGTTGAAATTATAGAATATAAATAGTGACATTTATAATAAATAAATTTGTCTCTGCAACTTAGTTGTACAATCAGTTGGATCATGTATAGCCTCCATTTTATAACAATCTAACTCCAGTTTTAATGAATCTAACTTATAATTATGGCCTCAGTTGCCTCTAGCAGCAGTCAACTTTCCTCAATTTTCATTTTGTCTAAATGATAACCTTAAGCCTTAAGAATAGTCTTGTAAGCAATAACTTTCTCACAAGTATTTCCGACAAGTGCAAAGCAATGTTTTCCTTTTTCCGATACTGTCTGAAATATTTTCTCTTGACAAAAAATAAAAAAAAAATAATTTTTTCTTTTGAAAAGCTAAAAGAATAAAAAAATTAAACTTATTTCTCGTTTTTTAATTACATACACTTTTTGTTTCTTTTTATGATTTTGGTTTCAAGTTTTCTTTTGATTTCAATTTCTAGATTTTATTGTTCATTTAAAGGTGCTCTTGAAATATTATTACTTTTTCTCTTTCTCTTCTATATTGTGTGTGTTTTTTTTTCATATGCTGCAATTTTATTTATTTATTTTTAAAAGGTAAAAAGATTTAAAGAAATGTCTAAGAACACGGACGGAATTTTCAAAATGAATTCACCCATAAAATTAATACTATGGTAGAGGATTTCAAACCTAAAGTTTTAATTTAAAAAATCAAATTTATTCAAACAAAACAAACGGAAACTTTAAATAAATCGGCTTTGCTTTTGTAATTTTATTTGGTTGATTTTTTTTAGTTAATTATTTCCATAACCATTTTATTTAATAATAATAATTATAATAAATATATATTTTTTGTTATTTACAGTATAAATTCGATTACTGTTTCTTGTGTGTGTTGTGTTTTTCTATTTTATACTTGATTTTCTAAAAACTACTTACATATTTTGTGGGGTTCTTTTTCAAAACCTTTTTTTGTAATATTTACAAAAAAAAAAAAAAAAAAAAAAAGAAAATTTAAAATTAAAAAAAATTAAAATTAAAAAAAATATATTTTTTTAATGTTATTATTATCTACAGACTAACAAACTTTTGCTCTAATGCTTTTGTTTAGTTTAATTAAATTAACATGTTTTTCCTTTAATTTTTAATAATGTATCATTATTATTATAATTCTTTTTAATTATTTATTATTTTTAATAAATGCACTTTCTTAGCTTGTTTTTTTATATTTATTTTTATAATTTCAATACAAGCACTACCAATTATTGTTCAATGTATATTTTTATATTTTCACACATAAAAATTCTTGTATTTTTGTTTGTTGGTTTTTTTGGTTCTATTAAAATTTTTGTTAGAAACAACGAAGCACAAAATTCGCAAACAAATTTAGAATTCTTAACAAAAGGAGAAAATATTTCTTATGAAGAGTGGAAGAGAGCTAGAGCGAGAGAGTATTTTATTGTTATAAATAGTTTATTGCAAAGTCTTACTTCAGCTGGGTGAAAGATAGAAAAAGGAATACTCTCTCTTTCTCTCTTTATAACTTTCTGTATTAAAATTTTACAACGTAAACTTGGTGTGTCTAAAAGTTTTCAACACTAACGGTCTAATTCATAAAAAATATTTTAGGTTTATTACAGGTTTATTTGACAATTTTCCCATAGAAATATGTCAAATAAGCGTTTAATAAACCTCAAACATTTTTTATGAATAAAGCACTAAAAATTTATCTGCTTGCAAAAAACACAATTTCAATGCAAACAGGCACTGAGTGAAAAATCTCATCGCGCATTTACTCAAACAACGTCATAAATCAAAAGAATTAATTTTCCCAGAAAATGAGTTTAAATTTTTCAATTTACATACAAGTTAATGGGAAAAAATATTTTATTTTGCTTTCGAGAAATGAGTAAACAAGATATTTGTGTGAATTTTTCAAACAATATGAAGGACGATATAAGGATTAATTCCGCATCTTTAGTTGAAAAATTCCATTTTTTGAGTTATGACGATCTTTGAGTAAATTAGCGATATGTTGAAATCAGTAAAGCACAGGAAAATTAAAAAAAATGCAATAAAAAGCGTAATTTTGAGATCTAAAAAGCATAAAAAGCACTAACGTGGAAAAGAAGTGAAGACTCAAATGAGTGAAGTTTAATAATGTTTAATATTTTCTGAGCTATTCTCTATTTCGACAATATTATAGTCTTCAATGAAATATATCAGACGAAAAAGGTATGCTTTGCACTGAAAAAAAAAATAGATACACCAAGTTTTTATTAAAGCAATTTTAAGAAATATACAAATTTCTTAAAAGCACCAAATATTGCTTTTTCTTAGTTTGGCACTAACGCTCAATATTTGGCATTTTGAGTCTTCAAAAAACACTCAATATTGCCAAAAGCACCAAGTTGGCATCACTGGTTGAAATATACATATTCTCTCTTTTCTTGCCTCTCTTCTTCATCATAATGAGAACATTTTAAAGTCTTTTGGCAACCGAGTGTTAAAGGAAATTATCAAACTTTGTTTGCTTTTTATAAAAGGCTTAATTAGTGAAGAAAGAAAATACTTTTTAGTGTTTTTTATGGGAATTGTTACAATTTAAGTTTAAAATTTTTAAACGCACTAATAATCCCAAATTAATATTTTAGTTATTAAGTAAAATATTTTTTTTTATTAAAAATAAATTGAAATTGATTATTGAGGGGTTTAGCTGGATCCTATGCGCATTTCACTGTTGCTAATGCAGATCATCAGGGAACCTTTCCCCAAAGCTTCTTAAAACAACTAGAGTCATTATATTATAAACTTTCATTTAAACAAATGAGAAGCTCAATAACAAATAACAAAGTTGAAACAAGAACTCAATAATCAACATGTTTTTTATTTTCATACTTTACTATTGCTACAGTGGCTGACTTTTTTTAAACTGAAAATACTTTTTGTTTTAAATATTTGTAGTTTTTTTTAATTAAGAGTAGGCATGTATATGTAATAATTGCATTTAGTACCCTGTATCCTATGTGATTTTTCTTGTTGTGTTCATTTTAAATATTTTGTTTTTATTATTTAATATATGAAAATTTAATATTTTTCTTTGAGATTTTCAAGTGTCTTCTGTGTCTGTGATTTAATTTAAAAGCCTTGTCTTATATGTTGAGTGTGTGTTTTTTTGTTTAAATTTTAATGTTTGAATAAAAAGGCAAAAATTTCTATTTATTTTAATGCATATATTATTTTTTGGTTTTTTATATGCAGAAATTTAAGAATTTTCCTTTGTTTCTCAATTAATAATTATAATAATAATAATAATGGTATATTTATGATTTATGTCTTTATTATATAAAGTGCAAAATAGTTGTAAACCTTATAATTCAGAGGCTTTTTTTGTATTTAATTTGTGTGTTTGTTTTATGTGTTTTTCTTTTGCTATTTTCTAAAAAAATGCCAATTAAGTACTAGGATTTTTGTGGTTTTGTCAGATTTGTTTAATATTAATTTCAATTAATTGTATTTACAATTTTTTTTAGCTTAACTTTTAAAATGGACTAGTTTCTCTTTTCTTTTACTTGTTATTTCTAATAAATTGTGTACATTCTATAAGAATGTTTAAATTTCTAAATTTAAAACTATGTATTTATTATTGAAATAACATCTAAATGTTTGAAGTTGTTGTTTATTTAATTAAATTTAAATTTGTATTGTATTTAAGTTTATAAGTGTACATTAACAGTGCTGAAGTATTTTGTTCTTCTGAAAGATTAAATTTTCCCAAAAATTTCTTTTAAAAAAAGCTAATAATTTCCATTAAACAAATTAAGTGTTATCAAAATCTGTAGTTTTATTACAAATAACAAGTTTTTAAACTCTGACTGCGAGAGAGAGAGAGAGTTTCTTAGAAGAACTTTCACTTATTTTGTTTGATGAAATATTTCTAGTTTTTTTTTATATATAAATGAGAGGGAAAAACTAATCCAAGCTTATCGACAACACCGTTTTTAAGGAACGTCAAAGATAACTGTATGGTTTATTATTTATTTACAAACTTACAAGTAGATTTTATTTGTTTTTTTATTTTAAATTAAAATTTTATTTAAGAAACAATAGCATAAGAAAAGTCTAGAAACCTCTAAAAATAATGATACGCTTATTACATAAAAGGAAAATTAGTTTTCGAAATTCAGGAATTATTTTATTTTGAAAGAAGGGGGAAAATTTTGTATGAAAATGTAATAAACTATGTTCTCTACATAGGCCTTTGTTAAATGCAAATCTCACAAAGCATATATGTATTTATTTGATCACTCCCTAAGGTATGCAATGAAAATTTGTAAAGCTATATTTTTTGTTGCATATTTTATATTTAGAAACGAACGAGCACAAAAAAAATTTCTACAATCAACGCTTTTAATGAAAAAAAAAATCAATTAAAAATAAAAGGCCTCATTCATATATATATATATTTTTTTTTTGGATTCATAACAGTTTTTTATAATGAATTTGTTTTGTAAACCCTTTAAAAACTAAACTTATTTTTTAGTAGCTTTTACCCGCGGCTCCGCTCGCTTTGAGCTGAACAAAAAATACGTAACCAGTTTTAAAACTGGTTAAAAAAAATCAAACCCGAAACGATAATTACTCTTCTTAAACAACTCAAAAATGTGTTTTCCGAAAAAAACCATACCAAATATAAAAAAAGCTGGATCCGAACCGGATGAAAAATATCCTATATTTGACGCTGGTAATTCAATAAAAACAATTTAAAAAATTTTTCTGGCAAATTGAGATTGGATTTTTCCAAGTTCTTATTTTTAGTTTGATTTTCGTTTTAATTTCGAAATGATTTTCCCGGAGTTGTAAATGACATTTCAGAATATATTATTTACAAAGTGAGTGATACTTGATTGCAAAAATGATTGGGAAAAAATTTAGTCAGGTGCGAACAGAAAGACCTCATCATCACTGACACTTTTGATGGCCTTCTAGGATCTTCCTTCTTATAGAGGGTGTCCCAACAAGAACGCAAGATTTAAATTTTAAATAAAACACAGATATTTAAAAAAAAATCGTGAAACTTTATTATATCGTAAAGTAGACAGAATGAGGTTATGTGTGGAACAACATATCGGGCAGATGGCCGCCGCAGCTTTGCTGGCACACACGCGATCTTTTAATGAAATTTTCAATGGCCGTTTTGCATAAATGCTGCGGTATTTCATTAATGCAGCGTCCAATTTCCTATTTTAAGGCTTGAGTCGTCGTCGGCTTATTCGCGTAAACCATCGACTTCAAAAAACCCCAAAGAAAAAAGCCTAATGGTGTTAAATTGCACGATCTCGGCGGCCAATTCTGCTCTCCAAAACGCGAAATAACACGACCGGGAAATGACTGATGCAGCAATTGAATTGTTTCTCTGGCTGTATGACATCTGGCACCGCCTTGTTGAAACCACATGCCCTCCACATTCATTTCTTCAATTCTAGGCACGAAAAAACTGGTTATCATTTCACGATAGCGAACGCCATTGACTGTTTGCGCTTGACCTACCTCATTTTCATAAAAAAAGATCCAATGATTCCTCCAGCCCAAAAGGCGCGTTGTTGTCCTTACATCACTAACAGACCCAGTTTCGGCAAATTTATCCATTAATCTCTTTACATTGTTAAAACAATTTCACAATGAGAATGCGTTGTTCATTCGTGTAGCGCTCCATTTTTACTAACCTCGTACCTTCTACTAGCAAACAATAACAATTGTTCAAATGTCAAACAATGACACTTCGAATAGCGCCAAATTTAAATCTTGCGTTCTTGTTGGGACACCCTTTACAATTCTCATTTTCTTCCGATCACCTCGCTCGAGCTTTTCTTTTAATTATAGACACAAATTTAGGAATGAAATATACACAGACAAATTTTTTTTTACCAATAGATATTTTCAATGAAGAATTTAATTGATTCAATCATATTTTTAATCGCTTTCATAAATTTCAGTGAAAAAACTTATTTGATGTTATCAAATTGTTTACAGCTGAAAATTTAATTAAGTTACTTACTTTTTTCTTAGAGCTTAAAGTTGCTTGATTTAGTTCTTGAGAGCTTTTGCTCTATGCAAAGAGCATAACAAAAGCTCTCAATGACTTTAATCAAACAACAGTTTTTATATCACGCTACAACAAGCAGCTTAAAGCTCTAAGAAAAAAGTAATATGCAAATGTTTGTAATATTAATTAAAAATTGATTGATAAACAATTTGATAATATCAATTAACATTTTATTTTCAATTAGAGAAATATAATGTTGCGTTCAAAACTTTGTAAAATTGCTTTCTCGTATGAACATTAATGCCAATTATAAAAAGAAAAATACTTCTGGAAAATTGTGTATGAAATATTTTTGAAGAAAACGGGTTTCAGGTTTTCTGAAACCTGAAAGACACAGACAGACAGACAGGCAGACGCCTTGTTTTAAAATACATATTCGAATGTTCCCAAATGTAATTGTTTAATTATAAAAATTTTAATGTTTGCCGAAAAAAAGTAAATCAATTGTTTCTCTACCACATTTACTGCTCACAAAGTTTATCAGCAAACTTTTAATTTTTATTTTAATATTTTTTTTTGAAATTTGCAAAAAGACCGAAATAATGCAAAAAAAAACTTATAAATATTTGTATTTTTTTCTTTTATAATTTTGCTTTTCATATTGATATGATTTAATAATATTTTTACATAAGAAAACAAAAAATTATTTTCAAAGTAAAACTGAAATTGGCAAAATAAATTTTTGAGAAAATAATCATAATTTTAAGATTTTCCTTCAATAATTTTGTTTTCTGGTTTATATATTTTGTCCAATTTTAAGGTACATTTTTATATGTTATATCTTTATAAATATAACCATATTTTTATATATATATTTATATATATATAAATATATACATACATATATATTATATGTTACTTTTTTCTAATTTTCATCACATATTTTCATTATAATTTTTCTTTTTAAATCTTGAGCGTTTTAATAGCATATGAGACAAAATTAATGTGTTTTTTTTTCTAAATTTAATGAGAGATAGTTTTTTTATTTGCTTTTACGGAAATTTTGATTATATAATTTTCTTTTAAGAGGAATAGGCAAACATAATCAATCTGAACTTGTGCAAATAAAACTAAACTAGAAGTGAAATTGAGGCATTCGATACCGATCCAAATTTTTAAATATTTCCATGCAAACTGCACTGAAGTATTTTGAAATTTCGTGCCCTAACTTGTTCCCCTGAGTACAAAATTACCAATAGTACATTTAATTGATTCATCGAGGTATGATCACAATTCCCCAAAGGGAAATTACTTGCTTGTTAGTTCGTAAGTTAACATATAAAATGCACGCAAAATCAGAACTAGTAAGAGAGCAATTCTTGCGTTTTGCTGATGCCTGGTTTACTTACATAGATGATGTTAAGTCATCCGTTAAGTCTCTTATAAATTAATTGTTATTATCTTGGCATTGGAAGAAATGCGCAAAAGGAAATGAAAGCTAATTTTTACAAGTCAACATTGTTCTTCCACATGTTTGCCCATTCCTGGCTTTAGTTGTGTTCATACAAAACAGACAAACATAAATAAGAGCGACTGATTAGCATTAACACTCAAGTAATCAAACAAAATTAATTAATTAATATCATTGCATTTTTTTTTTGCATCTTGTATAGTTTTTTGCAACTTCACTTCTAACAATTCTATTTGGCAATTTACGATAACTAAAAAAGCTTCTCGCTCTTGTTTGGACTTGTCTGGAAGAGGGTGAGGGTGAGGGAGAGAGAGAGAGAGCGAGCGATATTGCAAGAAAGAGACAGAGAGAGATTGACAAAAGTAGTGTATTTGTGAGTTATTTTTGGAAACAAATGTTTGTGCTTTGAATATATATTTTTTTTTAAATTATAATTTTTTTATTATAAAACATTTAAATTTTATATAATTTTAGTTTTTCATATTTTGCTTGTTGCCTTTAAATTTGATTTTACGTTTGTGTCCGTTTTTTTTTTTGTAATATGTTAAATTTATTTTATATCTTTATTTATGTATTATTTTCAATATTCAAATCACAGCCCATTTGTGTAGATGTTTTTAATATTTTTTTTTAACAGAAATAAAAAAAAACATAAAAAATAAAAAGAAAAATATACAAACCAATTTTGTTCAGATTTTTTGCAAGTGTTCCCATTTATTTTTATTTTTGTTAAAGTTGTTTAAAGAAGCTAATTTATTTAAAACAGGGATAGACAAACGTTATGGTCGCTACATTCTATAGCGAACGGAAAAAACCATATGGCAGCATTCTGGCTTGCTAAGCCTCTCTTATCCTCTCTACATAGAAATATTTGCCTATCCCTGCTTAAAAAAAGCGTTCTCAAGTGAGAAAAATAAAACAATTGCAACCAAGTCTTTGATTTTCCATAATTCAGTTTTTTTTATTATTTTTTATATAGTTTTTGCTTTTAAAAATAATAATTATAACGTTTGTTGTTAATATATTTTTTTTGTGTGTTAAATTGAAAATCATATTAAAAGTTGAAAATATATAAATTGTTTGCCAAAATCAGCTTTGTTTATCTTCTTAAATAATTTTCTGTCAGTATTTAAAATACAAAGAGAAAATAATAGTTTAATTTAATTATTTTTTTTTTTTGGTTTAATAATATATTTTTTTATATTTTGTATGTAATAATTAACTTGAATTTGACTAGAGTGTATAACTTTGGTAAATGTGTGTGTTTGTGTTAAGGGCCTTAAAATTTAATTTTAATTAATATATGTATTAGTATAAATTTCTCTTGAAAAAATGTATTCTTTACTTTAAATAGGCCGTGTCTAAAATGCTACTTTATTTTGTATATTCTTTGTCAATATTTTTCTTTTCAATAAAATTTTATTTTAAAGTTTATAAGTAAGTGTTGTATATATTTGTGTATGTGTGTGTGTTTTTTTATAATTTATAATCTATTATTTTTTTTATATAAAATTGTATATAATATAATATATATAGGTTTTGTGTAGAGTTTTCTTAAAAAAAAAACACAACACGTGAAATGTTGTTTTTGAATATTTTTTTTTTTTTTTTGTAAAGAATTTACTGCTACTTATGGGTGGTTTTAGGGGGGGACTTTCATCCGCCTTTCAGTTTTTTGTTTAAATATATGTACAAATTTATTTTTAAATTTTTTTTTTGCTATCTTAAAACTGCAAATTAAATATAATTAATAACAAAAAAAAAAAAAAAAATGAAAAAAAATTTAAAACGGTTTTTTTCAAACTTAAAATCAAATTTCTTACAAAATTTTACCTTTCCTCTCATTTCAACTTTATTAAATTAAAATAAAACGCAAGTCTAAAATATCAAATCTCCAGCATCAAAAAGTAGTTTTTTTTTCTTAACATTAAAAACAAGTTTTGAAATTAACACATACATTCATATTTCTGCTTTGGAAAAGCTTTAGTTGAAAACAAGTTTAAACAATTTAAAATCTTTCTTCATTTATACATACTAAAGCTTTTGAAAATTCTATTTTGAAAGCAAGTCTCTGCACTATCCAACAAAAATACGAACTTTAAGCTTTCTTCTGCTTTATTTTTTAAAACATTTGTTTCTTGAAGGTTTCTGTAAAAAGCTGTTATAACATCAGTTATATTATTTAACCCTAATACTCGTTTTAACGTTATAAAGCTCTTAAGAGATCTAATTCAATTTATTTTATTACTTTCCAGAAATACAATTTCTTTTCCACAAACTTATAAGAAACATTTTATATTCGACAACTATATAAAGTTATAAAGCTCTGAAAAGTTCTTGAGAACTTTCCATAAAACTTTTGTTATTTCTAAAAACTCCCCGAGAAAAGCTTTAAAATTTCAAGCTTTAAAATTTCTTTAAACATAAACTCTGAAAAGCGATTAAGAATTATAATTTGCTTATATTAGTGATTTCCAAAAATTTTTTATTCCTCAAAGCTCTTTCAAAAAGTTTAATATTGAAAATTAGCTCATTTAAGTTTGTCAATATTATATAATAATCAATTAATTTAAATTTTATAAAGCTCTGAAAAGCTTATAAGAATTCTAAAAAATAAGTACATACTTCTCAAAGTTCTTTCAGAAAAGCAAAAAATTTTTAAAATCAATTCATTAAAATTGTATAAAGCTGCAAAAAGCTTATATGAATTTTAATTTGCTTACATTTTCTCTTTTCAAAAAATTTGTATATCTCAAAAAAGGCTTAAGCCTAAAATCAGTTCATTTAAATTTTATAAAGCTCTTAAAAATTTCAATTTAATTACTTTACTACTTCCCATAAAATTTTTATTTCTCAAAGCTCTCTGAGAAATGCCTTAAAATTTAAAATCATTTTTCACGAGTTTAGAAAAAAAGCTTTTAAACATTCTAATTTGCTTAGATTATTGATATCAAAAAATTCTTTATTTCTCAAAGCTCTCTCAGAAGAGCTTTAGTATTTAAAATTATATTAACTTAAATTTTAAAAATCTCTGAAAACCTCTGAGGAATTCTAATTTAATTACATTATTGCGTTCGAAAAAACTTCCTATTCGAAGCTATGTCAGATTCATTAAAATTTTATAAAGCTCTGAAAAGCTTTGAGAATTTTTATTTAATTACTCCTTAATAAATGCCATTAAATTTAGAATCATTTTTATTTAAATGCTTTTAAAGTCCGAAAAGCTTTTAAGAATTCTAATTTGTTTATTTTTGTTTGCTTATTGATATTCAAAAATTCTTCATTTCTAAAAGCACTTTCAGAAAAATCATATTTACTTAAATTTTATCAAGCTGTTAAGATTTCCAATTTAGTTACATCATTGCTTTCCAAAAAACTTTGTTAAAGCTCTCCCAGAAAAGTTTTGAAATTTAAAACTACATATTCTAATTTCATGACATTATTGTTCTCCAAAAAAGTTGTATATCTATAAACTGTCTTTGAAAATCCTTTACATATAAAACGGGCCACAGGCAGTTTTCAGTTTTACTTTTAATTGGTAGGTAGTATATATTTACGTGTAGAAACTAGTAAAAGCGCGTTACTTGTTTTGGTAACTAATGATTTAAAATTATATTAATTTAAATAAAAAGCTTTTGAAAATTTTCTAATATTCTAAAGACTTATTTCCGAAGCTGTTTAATAAAAGCTTTATCGCTTAAAATTATACTAAACTAATTGTTATAGAATTCTGGAAAGCTTTCGAGAACTTTAGTTTAGTATTTTTTTAGTGTTCATTAAGTACATAAATTAAATTCAATATTTAAAAATGTTTATTGTATCAAATTTCATTGAGCTGTGAAAAATATCTTGTGGAATTTAATTTAAAGTTGAAACGCATTCGTATCTCTTTAATTTATAAAGCATATTTTCTCCTAACCCTTAACAAAAAAAAAAAAAAAAGTTTATATTTTTAAATACTCATTTTCAAATCATAATTTATAACGGACGGAAACCTTTGCAAAAAAGGTTTTTTGATTTGTTCTTCTCTCTATATTTAACAAAATAATAATTCTAAACCAATTGAATGCTTCTTGGAAAAATATTGCACTTAAAAAAGCCATCAATTTAATAAAAATATTACAAGCAGATTGTTTTTTTTGGATTTGTTCATAATTAATTACTTGAATAATACTCTAATAAAATATTTCTTATTGTTGTATTAGTTTTTCTTTTCTTTAGTTCTAATTATAAATTTTATTCTCTTCTTTACGTAAGTAATAGTGAAATTAATATGATTTTTATTATATTTAAATTTTGCAATATATATTATTATTATTTGGCTTATTTAGCTGTAGATTTTACTCTTATATTTGGTTAAATAAAAAAATTATATATAGTCTTAATTGTAAAGTAGATGGGTATGGGTATAAGTTCTTAATTTAGGGACATGTGCGATTGATTATACTCGAAGATTATTGATGTTGGTCTGAATGATGTTTAAGAAAATAATATAAACGTGTCTGTGACTTTCACATATATAGAAAAGGGTACATGAAAAACATGCCCACATTAGCAACCAATTTTGCAAAAATATTCGGAAGTATGCAGACACCAAATCTTTTTTTTGCGATTCGGAAATTTTCATTCTAATTGAAAACGTTCGAAAGTCGTGACAGACACGAGAATGCCGAAGAAAATGTCAAGTAATAAATAACCCGATTTTTATGGATAAAAAACGACAATTACATTGAAAACTACAAAAAAAAAAACGGATGAATTGAAATCGGTTAAAAAATAAGCAATAGTCTTGAAAAAATTTTTAAAAAATGTGGGATACTGTTGACCTTGCCATCTTTGGAAAACGGTAATGTAGTAGCTCGAAATTAACTGCCTGTCCCACGATGTCACTCGCAAACGTTCTATTGACAATTTGTATTGCAAACAACAATTACATTAGAAAATTTGTTTTTGTTTTCAATATAAGTTGTCATTCGAACGTTTGCGAGTGACATCGTGGGACAGATAGCAAAAAAAAAATATTTTTGAATATAAATTCAGAAATGCATTCTACGCTCCAAACAAGAATTAAAAAGAGAGGTCAAGAGACCAGCAAACTTCTCACTAAAATTCCAAAATGCTAACCCCCCTTTTTCTGTATACCGGATGTTCGACTTGAGTAAAAAAAATATAAAGAAAGCACTCATCTTCTTGAGTGATTTTTATAAAAAGTTTTTAGTCGAGCCGTCTGCCTGACTTGTGGAAACAGGGTGTAAGCGTAGACTAGATTCTCGTGTGTAATGAGTAGAAAGGAATTTTTAATTGCAGATCAGAGTATTTTATTTTAATTTTTTATTAATAATACAAATATATGTACTTGAATATGTGGATCCGTATAGGAACAAGAGTACAAAATTTTTAAAACTCACTTCTTGAGTTTTAATGTGATTAATATTACAAAACTTCAAAGGTAGAAATGGCGTACGTCCAAACACACATATCCTGACATTTGCATTTGAGGTAAATGGCTTTGAAAGTTCTTAAATTTGTTCTTGTTTCTCATCGGCGACAAGAACACATCTCGTCGCACAGTGGGGCCAAACACCCTCTTTTACGCGGATTAATTCATATCTTCACAACTATTATAGTAAAGGTTACTAAATTTGATGCGGATAACTCTTATAACAAAGTACATGTTTCGGCAAAATCTTGGAGCAATAGGAGGGAGAAAGGGGCACTACCCCATATAGAACAAGAGTGAAACACATTAAATTTGATGTGTACAACTGTTGAAACAAAGTACATGTTTCGATAAAATCTTGGCGGTATAGGAGGGGGAGTCGGGTACCCCCATACAAAGTGAATCATAATTAATTATTGTTAATGATTGTTTTTTTTTATATAAGCAATACCAAAGCAGCAGTGAAATGCATATGAACGGTGCTTTTCCAACAAAATAAGCAAAAATTCATAATTTTCTTATTCACAAACGCTCCTGATGAATTGCCTGCCATTGACTGACTTCGCATGCTAAAAAAGTTAGCTAATGTCACACACGTAATGTTTTTAATCGTTATATATGTAAATGCAACCACGATCACACATCTCTCATAAAAATACATAGAACACTGGCAACAACAACAACCATAAAAGATTTGGCAGAAGTCGCTGAGAGCTTTATTGTTGCTAAACTCAACGCGTGAGGCTATTACTAAAGATGGAAGTACATACCAAGCGTTATGCGGCAACGCTTTTCTGGCTTGTTAAACGTTTAACGCTATACAAATGGAAAGTTACTCAACACGCTCTTGATTTTTTTTTAGTTGTAAAATTTAAAGCCTTTGCCGGCTATTTTTTTTTTGTCTTTTTACGTTTTATTTTTCTTTAAATATTTAATGAATTTTTTTTATCAAAAAATTAATTTATAATCCTTTTTGTGTATGTTAGCTTATGAATCTCTCAAAACTAGCTGTCACTTTGTGTACAACGCGTGAAAGTTGAAGAATGTTAAATTTTTTGCAAGGTACGCGCATCGCGCACTTCTCTATGTAACTTGCCTTATGAAAACACATTATTTCAACTTTTTTGACAGCCGCGTGTATCGCATTAGCGCATTGAACGCGAGTTATGTACTTTCACCTTAATTCGTGCACAATTTCTGAGGCGCACCAATGTGCAGCATAAATTTTTCTAAAATAAAGCAGATTCGTTCAATCTTTAAAACAAAGTTAAGATCTCTGCCTAATTGAACCCAATTTATAAACTTATGTTCATTTAAACTGCGAAAATCCTTTTTTTTTTAGCATTTCTAGTATAAACATTGAAAACAAAAGCTTTTCCACAAATAATTTGTATTACAAATTTGAGCAAAACATTTGAAGGAATACCTGAACTTGATGGTTGTTGCATGGTTAGATTTATTACTTTTTCAAAACTACTTGAATTAAATAAGATTTAATTACGAGGCAAAGTTTTTAGCTTTTTCTTTTTTCTATATTTTACCAGTTTTCTCTCACAATGTTAAATTTTAACGCGTCAATGCAAAAAGCATTGTTAGCTATATGACATTTATTTTTTGCATAGTCATGTACAATTTTGTGCACTTTAAGCGAGTACTTTCAGTTTTCATGGTACTTGAAATGTTTCTTTTAATTAATCCGGGAAATCACATTCTTTGGCCCTTTTTTGGGCGACGGTGTGAAAACACAAAAGCTCTTTTTGTAAAAGTTTGCACATTGTGCATATCGAGCAATAACCGCTAAAATAGTTTAAGAGATACATTTTTTGCACTTCGTATTTTTTTTGACGAAAATCGACTACTTACGATCGCAAATAATCGATTTTGGTAAAAAAAAATCAAGTCCGAAAATTATGTCGCTTAAGCTTTTTTCTGGCGGTTATGGCACAATATGGCTTGGAGGTAGCTGCCCTATACTAAGAAAAGTATTTTACACTAAGTAGATTTTCTTTACAATTTTGCTTTGCAATGACTGGGAGAAGCGGGTTTTACTTTTTTTTTATAATAAACACAACTTTAACGAGCATAAACGAGCGTCCCGTCCCGTCCCTGTCATCCTAAATAAAAATATAATTAATAAGCCTAAAATAGAGAAAAGTTACTTTTAATTTTCATTACTAAGTTTTTTTTTTATGTGCAAATATAATTATTGGTTGTTAGGTTTTGATAATTTGTTTAAGGTTTAATTTAATTAATTAATTAATTAATATAAGGGGTTTTTAATTGTATTTTTTTATCAATTGTTAATAATACCTGTATTTATTATATTTTTTGTAATTATTTGTAAGCAGCTATGTAAGTCTAAGGTATTTTTGGAGATTTTTGTTTTTGTAATTAAATACTATATATAATTAAAGATTTTGTTTTTCGTTTCATAAAACTATTTCAAAAATGAAAACTAAGCAAAAATTTGGAATATTTAACAAAATACTGTTTTAGTAATTCAACAAAAAGTTATTTTTCTTTATTTAAGAAAAAAAAAATTGGCTTCTTTTGATCATTTTCAATATAACAAAATAGTGTTTTTAATAACAGTTTCTTTTTTCTTTTCAATTAAATAAACTTTTTTTTAATTATTTCAAAGTTTTTAATTTTTCTTTCATAATAATAGAAAATGATATATATTCTTTGTTAAACCTTTCAAGTTGTTTTTCTTTTCAATAAAAAGTTTTTAAAAAATGATTTTTTTTAATTTTGGTTTGTTTGACTAAAATTAATAAATAATATATATGTGTGTATATATAGTTTTGTTTTCTATTATTAATATTTAGTAATAATAATATTGTTTAATTTTTAATTTAATTTTGTTTTTTTTTTTTTTTTGTTAATGAATTACTTTTTAATTTCCTACTTTCTATTTAATAATTATAATAATAATAATATATAATATATATTTTTTGCTTATTTATTTAATATTTGACTTAATCATTAATTAAATTCGAAATTTTTGTTAATTTTTCTCTTTTAGTTTTTATAATAATAATATTTTATTATTTAATTACTAAGCTAAAATGCTAAAAAGTTTTACTCCTGCTGCTTAATAACGGCTTTTCATTTTTCACTTTTCATTTCTAAATTTAAATTTTAATTATTTTTTCTTGTTTAATAGAATTCCTCCCATCAGCTTCTTCTATTTGTTTTTGTTTTAATTTAAATCAACAATTTCTTCTTTTTTATTTAATTATATTATTTAAATATTTTCTGTTTATTATTAATATTTTTGGTTTTTGATAAATTTTTCCTTTTGTAGTGTAATTTCGTAAAATTTTCTTTTATTTTAATTAATTTTCTACTTTAGATTTTTTTTTATTATTTTGCTTTAGTTTTATTTGTTTATAAATTCCCAATATATTTTTTTGTGGTTGTTTGTATAAAAATTATTTTTCTTTTTAAATATTTTTTTACTTAAATATTTTTTATATATATCTTTTTTTTCTTTTTGAAAACCCAGATCGTTTTTGGTCACTTGCCAGTCATTTTTTAATATACATATAAATATATGTATATATGCATATATTTTGTTTGTTTGTTGAAATAAAAATAATTAAAAATTATTTTTCTTTATATAAATTTTTGAGACTTGTTTTTGTGATTTGTTCTTCAATAATCTTTAACAAAACTTAAGTTTTAATGCAATATACATACATACATATGTACATGCATATAAGATATTTATATATACATATGTATATATATGTATACATGCATATATATTTGTTATTGTTTGATTTAAGTAGTTAATTAAATATATTTTTTACGATACTTTGGCAAAAATTTTTTTAGTTTTTTCTTCTCTTTTTAAGTTCAGTGTTTTAAATGTTTTTCTTTTTACTTTCATGTTTTTTTTTTTTTTTTTTTTTTGAAACGCGTACAAACTGAATAAAGTTAAGTTTATAAATAATTATTTTTTTTAAATTTTTTTTTGTAGTTTGTCTGTATGTTATAAGTACTTGTTTGTAGTTGGATAAGTATGTTTGAATGTATGTGGAAAGAATATCGCGTCTCATCTGTAAAGAGAAAAAAAAAACAAAAATTAAAATTTAATTTTAAATATTTATAACTATACACATATGTATGCCCGATTTATCAGAAAAAAGAGAGAAAGTCTGCACTTGCATATTTTAATTTTAAGTGCAGCGTGACCATATTTTTTTCACGCTGAATTTAGCTTAATATATTTTGATTAAGCTTGAAATATTCCATTTACTTTTAGCTCTTTTTTTTTAGCATTTTATGGCTTTTGTTTTTCCAATCGAATGTGAATTGAGCTTTGAAAATTTTGACAATCGTGTACGACAGACGAACTTCAGTTGTGTTGCCAGTTTTCGAAAACTGTTCTACCGACCGTGACTGACAAACAACAGCTGACATTTTCCTATAGATATTTCTGGCAACCAAAAAAATTGCCGAATAGCAAGCTGATTGATCCATAATAAAAAGCCTTCTAATAAGAGGTTCCAATGACCCCATTGTACCAAAAACCGCACCAAATAATCACACGTTGAGTATGTAGAGGCTTTTTTCAACAAGACCCAAGCGCGACAATTCAGCATGTTAATGCCGCCTCCGAGATGAGAATGGGCCTAATCACTCAAGATGATTTTTCGGTGAAATTCCGGGCCAGTTTGATAAATTTCAAGGACCCAATGAGTAAAGACACAATAATTCTTTACGCAAGAAATACAGTGCTATCCCGTTTGTGAAATTCCCAATTAAAGAAATCGACGAGGAATGGATAAACCTGGATTTTACTCAACACTATGGGCTACAACAGCAATATTCTCAGTTGCTCTTGAGCTGCATGCACGAGTTAGACTCTTCACATCACTAATTTCTGCCAAATGCTAAAATTTTTCTATCAGTTTCAAAATTGCTGGCCTCTTCGAGAAATCACACCGCCGTCACACATTGGGGGCCAAAGGTGGTGTTTTCGCGGATTAATTAAAAAGAAAATTTCAAGTACCATGAAAACTGAAGGTACTCGCTTAAAGTGCACAAAATTGTACATGACTATGCAAAAAATAAATGTCATATAGCTAACAATGCTTTTTGCATTGACGCGTTAAAATTTAACATTGTGAGAGAAAACTGGTAAAATATAGAAAAAAGAAAAAGCTAAAAACTTTGCCTCGTAATTAAATCTTATTTAATTGAAGTAGTTTTGAAAAAGTAATAAATCTAACCATGCAACAACCATCAAGTTCAGGTATTCCTTCAAACGTTTTGCTCAAATTTGTAATACAAATTATTTGTGGAAAAGCTTTTGTTTTCAATGTTTATATTAGAAATGCTAAAAAAAGGATTTTCGCAGTTTAAATGAACATAAATTTATAAATTCGGCTCAATTAGGCAGAGATCTTAACTTTGTTTTAAAGATTGAACGAATCTGTGTTATTTTAGAAAATTTTTTGCTGCGCATTGGTGTGCTTTATAAGTTATGTACGAATTAGTGCATCGCTACCCCCATTCTTTTCATTTTCATTTATATTGATTTGAAAGTGTTGCGCATTGGTGGTGAAATATGAAAATTGGATTTTGCCACGCCCCACCCCCCTTCCGCAGACCGAAAATCAAAAATCAGACTTCACAGTGTCACTCGCCTGAATACTCTGAAGATTCCCTGCAAATTTCATCAAAATCGGCCCAACCATACGTTACATACATACATACACACATATGTACATACACACATCCTCTTTTATATATAGATAATGATTAAAAAAAATTAACATTGTGACATTTGCTAGCTTTCTTAGGTCTGTTAAATAATATATTGTTATATGTATAATTCGTATTCGAAGTCAGTCAATGGCAGGCAATTCATCAGGAGAGTGCGTGAATAAGAAAATCATGAATTCTTGCTGGTTTTGTTGATAAAGCACCGTTTATACGTATTTAACTGCTGCTTTGGTATTTCTTATATATCAAACAAGCATTAACAATAATCAATTAATAATCACTTTGTTAGGGGGGGGGGGGGGGTACCCGAGTCCGCCCTCCTATACCGACAATATATTGTTGGAACATGTAGTTTGTTCTAAGAGTTATCCGCATCAAATTTAGTGAGCTTCACTCTTGTTGTTCGGCAGGTATAGGAAAAATAATAATTACTTTATATGAAAAGTATCATTTTCTCCTCTCCTATACCGACAAGATTTTGCCAAAAAATGTACTTTGTTCTAAGAGTTATTCACATCAAATTTAGTGAACCTTGCTATTATAGTTGTGGAGATATAAATTAATCCGCGAAAAAGAGGGTTTGAGACCACTGTGCATTGAAAAAATATTTTACAAAATGCTACAACGTATACGGACACGCTACGGTCATTTTTACAACATGCTAAAAAATAAAAAAAAATTTCAGTTAATTTTAATTATTATTGTTCGAACTTCATTTGTTTCTATATTTATGATTTTGATCAGGCTAAAGTTCGTATCGCCTTGTAAGCCAAACAATTTCATTGTATATGTAACGAAAAATATTTTTATAATGCCGAGTACAGACTATGGCATTTTTTGACATCACAATTGTGTGTAGTAGTGGCAACGTTTGTCATTTCCGATATTTTTCCTTGTGTGGCCTTGCTTTCTATATAAAAAAACATAATGTGAAAGGCGTTCCACACATTTTGAAAATGACACCAGAAAATGGCAACACAATTAATGCCAGATGTGTACTCAGCCTAAGTTACAGTGGACTCACGAACATGCAAGTGGCTTTCAAAATTTTATATAAATTTATTGCCGTTGTTGTTGCCCAGCGCCCTTTCTCTCTTTTTGATTTTTGAACAAATATTATTTTTTTTTGTGAACTTTCTTCTTACCTATTTGATTCATTTTGATGATGCAAGAGGTTGAAATAAAATTTTGTAAATGATTTATAAGATTAAAATAATGATGACTTCCCCTCGCATTTTAATATATTTTTTTTAAATTTTTTTTTTATTGATTTTTAAATTTTTTTGGTTTTTTTTTTAATTTTTTCCGTTAAATTTTATTTTCTAACGTTGCCAGGGAAGCAAATTATTGTGATGATAAAGGCGGGGTTGTTGTTGAGTAAGAAGAGGATAAGAATTAGAGGACGATGAATCAATGTGTAAAACATAAAATTTCATAAATAATTTAGTGAATGTTTGTAGATTTAAAGAACTGTGCAAATAATTTAGCATTTGAAGGAACTCCGATTGTTAATAGGGTCGACTGGCATCCTTGGGCCGTTTCAATTGTACCTTCAGTCTTTTCATGCCAATCTGAAAACCATTCATGGCTTGAATGGCAGCTTGAGCGCTGGCAGGATTATCAAATGAAACGAAACCTTTGGAAAGAGAAAATAAATCAATAATTAATATACAAGGATAGATTTTTAAGGACGAAGTAATTATTAAGAGCAATACGTACCAAAACATTTGCTTTGATTTGTAGCACGATCTATAAATACTTTAGAACTGATAACGTTGCCAAATGGCAGGAACATTTGCATGAGCTCAGCATCACCAAATTCTTGTGGCAAATGATATATAAAGAGATTGCAGCCCTCGGGACCCGAAATCGAACATCCTGGGAACATCAGAAAATCTTTAGAGGGCACATGGCATAAAAGTAGAAAAAAGAAAAAAAAACAAACGAAATTTGTTTTCATATAATAATGATGAGAAAATCATAAATGATTAAAAATTAAGTGTGTATGGGTGGGTGGGTGGGTGGAGGCAAGGCATATTTTGAAGAAGGCAACTAAAAATTTAAAATAAATGAGTTTTCAATTCTGATTTAAGGAAACCAACAATTCAAATCAAACATAAATAATTTTTAAATTGTTGTTTTGTTATAAAAATGAGAGTAGATCAAGAACTATGTGTACATAATAAAAACTTAAAAATAATTTAAATAATTATGTTGTCTTAACTAAAAAAAGAATTCTATAATTTATTTAGCATGCATAAACATGCCTTAAATTTTATTTTTATTTTTTAATAAATATGAACGTCTATATAGGTGTGTATAACAGAATAAAATATTAATCTAAAATAAATTTGTTTATTGAAGCGAGAAAAAGTTCTATAATATAAATCATAATACATTTTTATTTCTACAACACACACATACACACGCACACATATACACATACAAACATATATTGAACATGATTTTTTGCTGTTATTTCAAAAATTATTTAAAAAATGCCATATAATTTTTCATTACTTTTTTTTTGTAATAATTGTTGTTAAACAACATTACCTTTACATAAGTATGTACATACACATGTACATACATATGTATGCGCGTACATACATACATACGTACATATATTTTAATACGTTTGCATTATTACAAATATTTATTTAGTTGTGCCCCATAAAGTGGCACAAAATAATAAAAACTTGATTTATTTTTATTTATTTTTTTTTTAAATATTTTTTACACACACTTTAATATTTCTACCTTTTTTTATTTGCTGTTGTCTTTGCTGCTGTGCTCCGCCCTGTTACGAAGACGGTCACAAAATATTAGGAAAACGGAAAAAAATCCTTGTTTTTTTTAGCACAAAAACTCTATTTTGTTCGTTATACTGTTTTTAGTCACTGTGAATTCCTTAAATACTACTTTATAGCACGTTCGTCGTTATTAAGTATTGCACTAGCTGCGTATAGTAATATATAAGGGAATTCTCATTTGGTTTACATTGAAATTCATATAAGTACCAGAGAATGACAAAAGTATGGCTTTAAGTACTTTTTGAGTATTGGCTGTCAAACAACTATGAATGCGTACACCTAAGAATAAAAAACACGCTCACACGCATTAATTTATAACTATAAAGATCCAACAACTATGTATGATTAAACACATTTTTTAAATTACGCAGCACAAACAACTATACCTAAAATTTATATACTGTGTGAGCTGCAATCACACTCATGTATATAAAAATACTCTGACTATTAATCGTCTGCACATGCGTATATACAGGGATATTACACACACATAAAGCAGGTTTTTAGACCGCCACAGACACACCCACACATTTTCCATTCCATTTTATATACACAAATGTATGTATACGGTGGCGGGCGAATGATGAATAAATATCCCGAGTGTTAGCTTATTCAAATATCCATATATAAAAATAATCATACTGCAAGTATGAGAGAGAGAGAGAGAGAAACAATGCGTTTGATAATCATGTACCCTTTTCTTTTTTCACGTTTGAACAAATACTTTAATTTTGGTTATTCATAAAAATAAATAATTGAAATCAACTTATTTCCAATCGGTTGAAAACAAGCATCATACGCATCAATTTAAATATAAGAAGGTATTTTTCCATTAAGGACAATACTGCTACAAATTGTTTGTGGTTGCTCCCCTAGTTCAGGATAAAAATGTCACGATTTTATTGATTTCTGTTGAAGTCTCTTTTTGAGTACATGGTATTTATCGTCTGTAGGTCGGTCGGGTTTCTTTCAAAAACTCTTCTTTTTTTATTTCGCCAATAGCACGGCACATATAAACTTCATCTACGATGTCGTTACCTGGTATTTAGAAATCTTGATTACCGGGACTATTCTTGATTTCAAGAACAAACTATTAAAAGCTGAATTGTAAGTGGCTTTTATTACTGTTTTTTGTAATTTATAATTGACTACTTTACTTTCTATATAAATCGTGAAATTTGCAAAAGCAATGATTAAGCTTTAATTCTTTTTTTTTGAAATCACCATGATTCGCTTTTTTTGAAAGAGAAGAGAAGCGCCTACAACTATTACTAGGTGTTACCTTCTTTAGGAAAAGGATAGTGATAGACAAGACAGGTGGTGAAGGAAGAGATAGTGGAAAGCTTCATTCTTTTACAACTCTGCTTTTTTGCACGTTTTTAATAATGCAGTTCTGCAGCGCCTCTGACATCAATGAGGCGTATTACATTTTCAAAGCTGTGCTTAGTAACCATTTGATCGGTTATTTTACTTCACCGATGATTCTGCTACACAATACCGATGAAGGTTGGGGTTTTGATGTTACATTAGGATTAGTACTATGTACTAGTGTAACACGGTACAATTTGAATGCAAAATTGTCGTTCTAATCTTCATTTTAAAAAGATACTAACAAGTCTGTAGTTCTGGTATTTTTTTTTTAATTTTCAAGCTATTTGGTTGAATAAATTACTCTCTGACTGCACATTTATGATATTTAATTATTAATTGGCTCGATTATTGGTTGGAAATGTTATTTATTTCTTCACGAAAATAGCTGTATACGGACAATGATCATTTGTTTGAAAAACAAAAAAAAAAAGAAACAAGAAATTTAGCAACCTCCCTCGTACAAAAGTAAATGGCTATTATAACATTTAGAGGTTTTATTTCCAATTCAATGAGCAAATCTAATATTTAATGTTACAAAACGAGAAAAACTCATTACTAACATTAAAAAAAAACATTTGCACTATAAAATGCATAAAAAATACTTAAATAGCTTTAGAAAATTTATTATACGTAATAATCGTATGCAAAAGGAAATTGAAATATTTAATAATTTCAATTAACTACTGCGGATTTAATTTTTTCTTACAATAATATAAAATAAATAATATGACATTTTTTAAGTAACAGATTTGTTGTATTACTTTATTATATTAAAAAAAGATTTGGAATTTAAAAATGTAAAATTATTAAGTTTTCTAATAATTAAACACTTCTTAATTAACTGTCATAAATTTACAGCCTTATTTATAAAACTTATTAAGGCTTTATAAAAGCTTTTTAAAACAAATTTTCATACAAAATTTTTCTTAAAATGTATTTATAAATCCTTGATAATTTTTATAAATAAGGCTGTTAATGTTAACAATTATTTTTTTTTAGTTTATGCAAAATAAACTTTATAACAAAATTGAACAATTTCGACAAAAATTTGCAAGCTTTCGAAACTTCAGGTCGGTTGTAATTACAACAATTTTCCTAGTTGATCAGGTTTGCGTAGATAAAATTACCATAATTTTCATTTGTTTGAAAAATTTCATAGCTCAAAAAATTTGCTTTACAGAAAACTATTTAAAACTTTTTCAAAATCAAGAATCAAAAATTATATTTTTTCATTTATGATGTTTTTCAAGTAAATGAGCGATATGAACAAGTTTAGATTTTTCTATTAAATTTGTCATTTTGTTAGTGATTGTGCTAATTTTATGTGTTATTTCAAAAAAGCTAAATCAATTTGTATAATCGGAAATGCATCACTGCGCTGCAAATGGAAATTTAAATGTTCTAAAGTGGATCGCTGAAGTACAAAAATGGCTACTACTCGTACTAAAAAAGATTACCAACGAACTTGTATTGCATTTTCAATTAAAGTTTGCTCTCTTGATGCAGAGCAGTGATACATTTCCTATCAGGCCCACGTGATTTCCCAAAAGCATAAATGTATATACATTCCGCTTAATTTATAATTTCAGGCAGCATAATTGTTCGTATAACAGTTTGTATACCAGTTTATACATATAACAGTTTGTATACCGTAAACGTATAATACGTATGTGTAATTAATTAATATATATGTATATACGCATACTTGTATGTAGCACAGTTTGTATTATATTTTTATATCAGTTTGTATAACAGTTTATAGAATAGCTAGTGTTACAGTTTATATAACACTTTACATAGCAGCTTATGTAACAGTTTATATAACTTATTATATACTAACTTATATGTAACTGACTATATAATATTTTATATATCCGTTTATATAACACTTTATATAACAGTTTTGACACAAAAGATCCCTCAAGTGCCGCAATAGCGGTCTGTGGACCAGATCTTTCGCCTATTCTATTCAATATAACAGTTTGTTTACCAGTCGTTGTACCGTTTTATATAACGGGTCAGAGGGTCTGACCTTATAACCTAAACTAACTTAACTGTTATATATTTACAGGTTTTGATAAAGAAAATGTTTTTGGGCCATTGTAATAATTTTATATATGTAATTAAAATTAGGATGTTATCGCATAACTTGACCTTAATATAGAAAGGATCTAACTCTGTTTTTTAAATCGAGATTTTTTAGTTTTTCGATGTATTAGATGTTCTTCTAGCGAAATATACAAAAAACTCGATGAAAAAAAAAATCGGGTTACGGCCTTTTTATATTAAGGTAACGATAAATAATTATTTATAACTCAAGCCAATCCTAAATACATATTCCCCAAAAACAAAACTATTCTCAACAGATGGCGAGGAAATTAAAAAAAGGCAGAGAGAATTTCGAATTTTCAAAATTAGCAGTTCTGATTCCAGCTGGCTTGTTTGGAATAAAAAAAAAATAGGGGAAAAGCATCTGCACAAAAATCCATAGCAATTTTCATTCAGAATCGGGCTTAATATATTTAACTGTTGCTGATGCCAATAGGCTATTATCAAGTTGGTTCTGCCGGTAAATTTTAAAGAGAACTTAAAGCATTTGAAGTTGCCATATTTTCCATTGAACACATTTTCCACTAAAATTAAGCTGCAGCGTTACCACAATATCACAATTGGAAAACTTATTTTATCGAACAATTGTAGTAAAGGAAATAAAAGTCACTTTAGCCTTAATTTCAGCTAAAGTGTTAGCTTTAACTATCAAGAACTTTTTCTTAAAGCTGAAATAATAGCTCTTGGAAATTTAATGTTATTCAGTTACTAAAACTTATTATAATAACCATAAAATCGAGATTTATATACAGCTTTTTTTTGCAAGTGTTTAGCTTTTAATTATAATTTTACAATAATAACTATAAATTCCAAATCTTTTTTAATTTGTTAACACATACATAAAAAGATAAACAATACAAATATTTGCTAAATATAAAAAATAGTACAATTAAATATAGTTCAAATTTAAACAAAAAACAATTAAAATTTATTATTTATATTGAATGTCGGAAAAAATAGAGAGAAAAAAAGAAAACTAAAATGGAAAAAATTGAGTAGAAAAATAGGAGCTTACCTTCGCGTGGAGCGGGTGCAACCGCCGCTATTGGTGGTGGTAAAGCTTGTGGAATATGTCCATAAACGGCGGGAAAGGCTGCATTATAAATAATTTTGTTTGGTTTTACACAAAAATCGAAACATTTAAAAGACAACACAACAATTAAATATATAAATATTTGTAATAATTTATTTATATGTGTAAAAACAAAATAATGTATTAAAACAATATTTATATAAGCGAAAAAAAAAACAAAATCATAATGACACAACAAATCATTTGGAGAACAAAAACATTAAAAAACTTTTTTAAGAAAAAAAAAATATATTTTTTTTGTGAACATTTATTTAATGTACAATATTTAAAATAAATAACAAATAACATTTAAATTTAATTTCTCAATTAAATAAATTACTTCCATTTCTTCTCAAATAATTATAAAAAAAAATCAACATAAAATTTAATCAATTAATTCCAGTAGAAAATAATTCGTATAAAGTGATTTCTTTTGCAGTTCGATCTTGCAGCGTATACATTTTTAAAGTAATTTTATTTTTTGGTTTCAAATTTTCCGCAGTGCAATAGCAGAAGAATGGAATAATATCGTTTAAATTTATGATATGTGAAAAATATTTGGCCATGTATATGTAGGTACCTAAATATATTTGGCACAGTGCCGCCGAAGGCAAAAAAAAAAAGAAGAAAAATTTAATTATTTATATTCCGAACTACTGATTCGATTACAAAGAGATATTTCCAGAAAACTTCGAAAACGATTGAAGCTTACAGAAATGAATGCTGTTTTATAATAGTTAAAAAAAAAAGAATACCAAACCCTTAAAAAAATCACTTTATATTGCTTAACCAAACAATTTTTTTAGTCAAAGAAAAACAAAACTAAATAAAAACTTTGGAATAACAAAACAAAGCGAAACCTTTTGTTTCACTTTATTCCTTTGTAGTTTGTTTTGAGTTTTGTTAAACAATTTTACTAGAACAATTAATATTTATGGCATGACACAACAGTTATGACAAAAAAATATAATTATTATTATAACACAAACATAAATGCTGATAAATGATAGATGGGTGATTTTTGATATTTTTTTTATTGATTGAAATTTTTTTTTGTGAAAACTAAAACATAAATTATTTTCTTGATAAAACGAAAACATAAAAGTAATATAATTTTGTTTTCTTAAAAAACTATTTACTAAAAAGGTTTAATATTATTTTCTGGTTACTTACCAACTCCAGGAAATGGTTGCATGCCAGTGGCAAAGGCATGTTGTAAAGCCGCAGCTTCACCATTTGGCAGGCCTTGGGGTGGTATAGTTAAATGTAGAGGTGCTGCAAGTTGTACCAAAACTTTTCATATTAATTAAATTGTAATCAATATAAAGTTTACAAAACGATTTATTTATCTTAAAACTAAAGGTGGGGAAAAGTCTATATTAACTTAAGGCTTATAAAACTAGATAATCTTAGAATATTTAAATTAAATTAAAATTACTTAAGATTAATAATTACTTCTATAAGGGACTCAGTAAACTTTTCTCTGAGAAAATTATGCTGTGACACAGTAAACTTTTCTCTGAGAATATTATGGTGTGACACAGTAAACTTTTCTCTGAGAATATTATGCTGTGACACAGTAAACTTTTATATAAGAAAAGTGTCACAGTAAACTTTTCAATAAGAAAAATTTTGCTGTAACACAGTTACACTTTTCTATAAGAAAAGTATGCTGTGACACAGTTACACTTTTCTATAAGAAAAGTTTTCTGTGACACAGTTACACTTTTCTATAAGAAAAGTTTTGCTGTGACACAGTTACACTTTTCTATAAGAAAAGTTTTGCTGTGACACAGTTACACTTTTCTATAAGAAAAGTTTTGCTGTGACACAGTTACACTTTTCTATAAGAAAAGTTTTGCTGTGGCACAGTTACACTTTTCTATAAGAAAAGTTTTCCTGTGACACAGTTACACTTTTCTATAAGAAAAGTATGCTGTGACACAGTTACACTTTTCTATAAGAAAAGTATGCTGTGACACAGTTACACTTTTCTATAAGAAAAGTATGCTGTGACACAGTTACACTTTTCTATAAGAAAAGTATGCTGTGACACACTTACACTTTTCTATAAGAAAAGTATGCTGTGACACACTTACACTTTTCTATAAGAAAAGTATGCTGTGACACACTTACACTTTTCTATAAGAAAAGTATGCTGTGACACAGTTACACTTTTCTATAAGAAAAGTTTTGCTGTGACACAGTTACACTTTTCTATAAGAAAAGTTTTGCTGTGACACAGTTACACTTTTCTATAAGAAAAGTTTTGGTGTGACACAGTTACACTTTTCTATAAGAAAAGTTTTGCTGTGGCACAGTTACACTTTTCTATAAGAAAAGTTTTCCTGTGACACAGTTACACTTTTCTATAAGAAAAGTATGCTGTGACACAGTTACACTTTTCTATAAGAAAAGTATGCTGTGACACAGTTACACTTTTCTATAAGAAAAGTATGCTGTGACACAGTTACACTTTTCTATAAGAAAAGTATGCTGTGACACAGTTACACTTTTCTATAAGAAAAGTATGCTGTGACACACTTACACTTTTCTATAAGAAAAGTATGCTGTGACACACTTACACTTTTCTATAAGAAAAGTATGCTGTGACACAGTTACACTTTTCTATAAGAAAAGTTTTGCTGTGACACAGTTACACTTTTCTATAAGAAAAGTTTTGGTGTGACACAGTTACACTTTTCTATAAGAAAAGTTTTGCTGTGGCACAGTTACACTTTTCTATAAGAAAAGTTTTCCTGTGACACAGTTACACTTTTCTATAAGAAAAGTATGCTGTGACACAGTTACACTTTTCTATAAGAAAAGTATGCTGTGACACAGTTACACTTTTCTATAAGAAAAGTATGCTGTGACACACTTACACTTTTCTATAAGAAAAGTATGCTGTGACACACTTACACTTTTCTATAAGAAAAGTATGCTGTGACACAGTTACACTTTTCTATAAGAAAAGTTTGCTGTGACACAGTTACACTTTTCCATAAGAAAAGTTTTGCTGTGACACAGTTACACTTTTCCATAAGAAAAGTTTTGCTGTGACACAGTTACACTTTTCTATAAGAAAAGTTTTGCTGTGACACAGTTACACTTTTCTATAAGAAAAGTTTTGCTGTGACACAGTTACACTTTTCTATAAGAAAAGTTTTGCTGTGACACAGTTACACTTTTCTATAAGAAAAGTTTTGCTGTGACACAGTTACACTTTTCTATAAGAAAAGTTTTGCTGTGACACAGTTACACTTTTCTATAAGAAAAGTGTGCTGTGACACAGTTACACTTTTCTATAAGAAAAGTGTGCTGTGACACAGTTACACTTTTCTATAAGAAAAGTGTGCTGTGACACAGTTACACTTTTCTATAAGAAAAGTTTTGCTGTGACACAGTTACACTTTTCTATAAGAAAAGTTTTGCTGTGACACAGTTACACTTTTCTATAAGAAAAGTTTTGCTGTGACACAGTTACACTTTTCTATAAGAAAAGTTTTGCTGTGACACAGTTACACTTTTCTATAAGAAAAGTTTTGCTGTGACACAGTTACACTTTTCTATAAGAAAAGTTTTGCTGTGACACAGTTACACTTTTCTATAAGAAAAGTTTTGCTGTGACACAGTTACACTTTTCTATAAGAAAAGATTTGCTGTGACACAGTTACACTTTTCTATAAGAAAAGTTTTGCTGTGACACAGTTACACTTTTCTATAAGAAAAGTTTTGCTGTGACACAGTTACACTTTTCTATAAGAAAAGTTTTGCTGTGACACAGTTACACTTTTCTATAAGAAAAGTTTTGCTGTGACACAGTTACACTTTTCTATAAGAAAAGTTTTGCTGTGACACAGTTACACTTTTCTATAAGAAAAGTTTTGCTGTGACACAGTTACACTTTTCTATAAGAAAAGTTTTGCTGTGACACAGTTACACTTTTCTATAAGAAAAGTATGCTGTGACACAGTTACACTTTTCTATAAGAAAAGTATGCTGTGACACAGTTACACTTTTCTATAAGAAAAGTATGCTGTGACACAGTTACACTTTTCTATAAGAAAAGTATGCTGTGACACAGTTACACTTTTCTATAAGAAAAGTATGCTGTGACACACTTACACTTTTCTATAAGAAAAGTATGCTGTGACACACTTACACTTTTCTATAAGAAAAGTATGCTGTGACACACTTACACTTTTCTATAAGAAAAGTATGCTGTGACACAGTTACACTTTTCTATAAGAAAAGTTTTGCTGTGACACAGTTACACTTTTCTATAAGAAAAGTTTTGGTGTGACACAGTTACACTTTTCTATAAGAAAAGTTTTGCTGTGGCACAGTTACACTTTTCTATAAGAAAAGTTTTCCTGTGACACAGTTACACTTTTCTATAAGAAAAGTATGCTGTGACACAGTTACACTTTTCTATAAGAAAAGTATGCTGTGACACAGTTACACTTTTCTATAAGAAAAGTATGCTGTGACACAGTTACACTTTTCTATAAGAAAAGTATGCTGTGACACACTTACACTTTTCTATAAGAAAAGTATGCTGTGACACAGTTACACTTTTCTATAAGAAAAGTTTTGCTGTGACACGTTACACTTTTCTATAAGAAAAGTATGCTGTGACACAGTTACACTTTTCTATAAGAAAAGTATGCTGTGACACAGTTACACTTTTCTATAAGAAAAGTATGCTGTGACACACTTACACTTTTCTATAAGAAAAGTATGCTGTGACACAGTTACACTTTTCTATAAGAAAAGTTTTGCTGTGACACAGTTACACTTTTCTATAAGAAAAGTTTTGCTGTGACACAGTTACACTTTTCTATAAGAAAAGTTTTGCTGTGACACAGTTACACTTTTCTATAAGAAAAGTTTTGCTGTGACACAGTTACACTTTTCTATAAGAAAAGTATGCTGTGACACAGTTACACTTTTCTATAAGAAAAGTATGCTGTGACACAGTTACACTTTTCTATAAGAAAAGTATGCTGTGACACAGTTACACTTTTCTATAAGAAAAGTATGCTGTGACACAGTTACACTTTTCTATAAGAAAAGTATGCTGTGACACACTTACACTTTTCTATAAGAAAAGTATGCTGTGACACACTTACACTTTTCTATAAGAAAAGTATGCTGTGACACACTTACACTTTTCTATAAGAAAAGTATGCTGTGACACACTTATACTTTTCTATAAGAAAAGTATGCTGTGACACAGTTACACTTTTCTATAAGAAAAGTTTTGCTGTGACACAGTTACACTTTTCTATAAGAAAAGTTTTGGTGTGACACAGTTACACTTTTCTATAAGAAAAGTTTTGCTGTGGCACAGTTACACTTTTCTATAAGAAAAGTTTTCCTGTGACACAGTTACACTTTTCTATAAGAAAAGTATGCTGTGACACAGTTACACTTTTCTATAAGAAAAGTATGCTGTGACACAGTTACACTTTTCTATAAGAAAAGTATGCTGTGACACAGTTACACTTTTCTATAAGAAAAGTATGCTGTGACACACTTACACTTTTCTATAAGAAAAGTATGCTGTGACACAGTTACACTTTTCTATAAGAAAAGTTTTGCTGTGACACAGTTACACTTTTCTATAAGAAAAGTTTTGGTGTGACACAGTTACACTTTTCTATAAGAAAAGTTTTGCTGTGGCACAGTTACACTTTTCTATAAGAAAAGTTTTCCTGTGACACAGTTACACTTTTCTATAAGAAAAGTATGCTGTGACACAGTTACACTTTTCTATAAGAAAAGTATGCTGTGACACAGTTACACTTTTCTATAAGAAAAGTATGCTGTGACACAGTTACACTTTTCTATAAGAAAAGTATGCTGTGACACACTTACACTTTTCTATAAGAAAAGTATGCTGTGACACACTTACACTTTTCTATAAGAAAAGTATGCTGTGACACAGTTACACTTTTCTATAAGAAAAGTTTGCTGTGACACAGTTACACTTTTCCATAAGAAAAGTTTTGCTGTGACACAGTTACACTTTTCCATAAGAAAAGTTTTGCTGTGACACAGTTACACTTTTCTATAAGAAAAGTTTTGCTGTGACACAGTTACACTTTTCTATAAGAAAAGTTTTGCTGTGACACAGTTACACTTTTCTATAAGAAAAGTTTTGCTGTGACACAGTTACACTTTTCTATAAGAAAAGTTTTGCTGTGACACAGTTACACTTTTCTATAAGAAAAGTTTTGCTGTGACACAGTTACACTTTTCTATAAGAAAAGTTTTGCTGTGACACAGTTACACTTTTCTATAAGAAAAGTTTTGCTGTGACACAGTTACACTTTTCTATAAGAAAAGTTTTGCTGTGACACAGTTACACTTTTCTATAAGAAAAGTTTTGCTGTGACACAGTTACACTTTTCTATAAGAAAAGTGTGCTGTGACACAGTTACACTTTTCTATAAGAAAAGTGTGCTGTGACACAGTTACACTTTTCTATAAGAAAAGTTTTGCTGTGACACAGTTACACTTTTCTATAAGAAAAGTTTTGCTGTGACACAGTTACACTTTTCTATAAGAAAAGTTTTGCTGTGACACAGTTACACTTTTCTATAAGAAAAGTTTTGCTGTGACACAGTTACACTTTTCTATAAGAAAAGTTTTGCTGTGACACAGTTACACTTTTCTATAAGAAAAGTTTTGCTGTGACACAGTTACACTTTTCTATAAGAAAAGTTTTGCTGTGACACATTTACACTTTTTTATAAGAAAAGTTTTGCTGTGACACAGTTACACTTTTCTATAAGAAAAGTTTTGCTGTGACACAGTTACACTTTTCTATAAGAAAAGTTTTGCTGTGACACAGTTACACTTTTCTATAAGAAAAGTTTTGCTGTGACACAGTTACACTTTTCTATAAGAAAAGTTTTGCTGTGACACAGTTACACTTTTCTATAAGAAAAGTTTTGCTGTGACACAGTTACACTTTTCTATAAGAAAAGTTTTGCTGTGACACAGTTACACTTTTCTATAAGAAAAGTTTTGCTGTGACACAGTTACACTTTTCTATAAGAAAAGTTTTGCTGTGACACAGTTACACTTTTCTATAAGAAAAGTTTTGCTGTGACACAGTTACACTTTTCTATAAGAAAAGTTTTGCTGTGACACAGTTACACTTTTCTATAAGAAAAGTTTTGCTGTGACACAGTTACACTTTTCTATAAGAAAAGTTTTGCTGTGACACAGTTACACTTTTCTATAAGAAAAAGTATGATATGTGTGACACAGTAAACTTTTCAGAATGTGTTGCTTAAGCAGCAACGAAATGCATCTAAACATACTTAACCAAGAATAAAGAAACCTTTTTATATTCGTATTGATTTTGACACGCGTTAAACAAAAATAGGAAATTACGAATGCAAAAAAATTTAATTTTCTATTTGAAAGTGCAAAATTTAAGAAATTCTCATATTTTCTAAATATTTGTGCGAGAACCTAAAATATGTGTACATATCGTTACCTTAATATAGAGAGGCCCCAACTCATTATTTTTTTGAAATCGAGATTTTTGCATTTTTCAATACATTAGATGTTCTTCTATCGAAATGTACAAAAATCTCGATTTAAAAAAAAAAAAAAAAAAAAATAGGTCCTTTCTATATTAAGGTAGCGATATATACTTAGGAAATAATTTAATTCGAATTCGAGCAAATACTTAATACTACACAGAAAAAAATATTCATTTATTAACATTTTCAATGAAAAATTTACTTTCTTGAATTAAATAAGCAATTCCTTGAAATAATTGTAAAAACTTAAGTTATGATAGGAATTTCTTGGTTTAATTAATTTTTAGGGTTCCGTAAACCAAAGGTTTGTATAAAAAAAATCTCTAAAAACCAAAAAAAAAAGCCTAAAAAGAAACCAAACAAAAAAAAAAAAAAAAAAAATCGTCAAAAACCGAAAGAAAATCGCCAAAAAGGAACAAACTATAAAGTTCGTATAGTATTACATATGTAGTGTTATCACGGAACCCTTCGTGTGCGAGTCAAAGTAGCACTTTACTGAATTTGTTTACAAAAATGCATTTAACTTTTTTCTGTGTACGACACTATACATATGTATATAAAAGAAAAATAATTCAAAAATTATTTAAAATACTTACGTCCTGGGAATGGTGTCTGTGCTGGCATGCCATT